>JARCGZ010000005.1:5002500-7502500 GCA_029784005.1 Lenwebbia sp. NSW1173648
CTTCGGATGGTACAAGTCAAGAATGTTCTATTATATATCCACTTTTTACCAAACAATGGATATGATATGATATAAAGATATAAATCCGCCGTTCACCAAACGGGGGATAAGATATGATCAAATCCCTAGATTTCTTATCCTATTCTACCCAGTTCTATCCTGATTAGATATTCGGACGACCAAACACAGTCTAAAGAATTAAACCCTAGGACACTAAACATGACCTAATGACTTTACAAGAATAGTGTTTAATGTTGCAATGCTAATTGTTTTATAGGTTCTTTTTATGAGGATACTATCTACATGATATGATTATTAGAAATCAATCGTAAAAATATGTCTCTCTAAATGACGTGTATTATGTGACATGAACGTTATGCAATCTATATGAAAATCTAATGACATTTTTTATTTGGATTTTATTTAATGAACAACATGACTTACCTTAAATCTATATGCTTTTTTAGGTTACAATGCACTATCCTAAACATGAATTTTGAATGCCCCCTAATTTCTAATCATGCATGTGACATGCAACATATTTGACGATTATTAATAAACTTAATGACGCATTAAAATATATGTATTATCCAAAATTTTGTTGAATAGATTTAATAACATATCACTTTAACAAAATAAATATTTATTTAATCAATCACGCATAAAAACGTACATTATAAATCACAAGTTATGCATGAGATAATCTTAGTTGACCTTTAGCCTCAAAGATCCAACGACCTAATATTTCCTTAATTAATGCAAGGAAGTAATAAAGATATAATGATATAACCTAAGGTTTTGCTATTGAATAACGTACATTTGTAATTATGTAATTAAACTAAATTACCACATAAATATCAACCCTCAAACCTATTGGGAAAACATCCCTATTGAATTTTGATTTTTCCAAAACTTTCCATGGTAGTAATATCAACTATGATAAGTGCAGATACTATGATGATTACATAAACATCGATGATTCGTATGATATCAACAAAGATGATGAACCATCTAGTGATAACTAGGAGAACAAGTGCCAATATGACAAGTAACTCATGGTGACTTGGAGAATCCAGAGTTAATCTCGTGTCTTTGGATGATGATAAATTCAAAAGAATCATTGGATATGCAATCTCGTGTCATTTTACCAATACAATCACTGAAGATCATTAACTGACTGCTGATAATATACACGTGCTGATGCTGAGTTTCGAATCATAATGATATCAAATCGCACGTGATGCCGGTGAGGTATTTTCTTGATGATGACCGTTGATCATAAAGAAAATTAACCATTCTAAGCTTGGAATCCATAGTAGAAAAATAGGAAAAGAATGAGAGAAGCGATCGATAACTTTTTGCATCAGATCAAGAATCAGTGAAGCCACAGCTATAATAGAGTCTACTTAAGGAAACCTGTAGATGTTGGAGGAAATGATTGTATGGGCAATCCCGACTCCGGCAAGGGCTTCCACCTACTCTCAAAAGGCTATCTGGATCTTCCTCAGAGTTTCCAACGGGATGATTGAGGACTTATATATAAAGAGGACGGTGAAACTTGAAAGGGTTGAAAGAGAGAAATATTGAGAATACTATTGATGCCATTCATCTTAGTTGTCTGAAAACAAAAAGCATCATTGTTCTTAATCTGATATCCCTTGAAAGAGGGTTTACACTGCTTAGTGTTTGCAACAAATCAAGTGTAAAGTGTAAGAGCAATTATTGTGTCTTGATAGTGTGATCTATCGGCTGATAGGAGCAACACTTGCATGTTGTAACTTGCATAGCAAATTACTAGTGGAATCCAGCTTGTGTTGAGGATGTTATCCGGATAGTGAACCTAGGGTTGGAGAAAAAGCCGAATCACTATAAATTGCTACATGCTTTACTTCTTTAGTTCATCATCAAAAATACTTGTCCAATTTCATCACACACATTGATAATCATCTCGACTTGTATTCTCCGCATAGAGTTCACACCATTCTTTGCTAGTGCTATTGACTTGTTCTGCGATTTTTTTTTTCATAACACACAAACAACCTATTCAACAATTTCTAGGTAGTATTGTTAGCCCCAACAAAACCTACCTTGAATTAGGGTTTACCAAAGATGACGTCGAGGGATTGAAACGAGATGGGAACACAACCGTCGAGTTTGATGATCCGTCGGCAAGGGAGCGTGACAAGTGGAGGCAGTCATGGTGAGGGCTCATAGGGGCACCAGAACTCACGGGTCATGGTAATGAGATTGAACAAGAGAGATAGAGCACGATGCAGTAGGTAACGGCGTCAAGGTCCAAGCGAAGGCAATGGTAGGACTGGACGACGAGTAGTAACGTCGACTGGATAGGAGGCAGCAAACAATGGCGTTGGCCGAGGTTGGTGCTCACTGAAACCTACTAGAATGATGAGGTTAGGATTGTGGATGTTGAACTATAGCATCCTGAAAATTTACCTCCTTAAGTTTAGAGTTATTTTGAATATGATGTCAATTATGTGTATAGTCAACTGTAATTGAGACAAATACAACCTCTTAGATAAATATCCTTTCGAGGCCGATTATCCGATTGCTATGGGAAAGTCTACATAGTGAGTAGGAAGTTCATTTTCCCATATGATGGTCATTTTGGATATATTGCAAAAGGTATTCGCAATAAGTTATACAGGGTGCAGTCGACAGGAAAATGTGTGGCATCACAAATTATTGAACGGTCAAATTATCGAGAATTTTATCCTAGAAATTTTATCTATCCTAAGTCTAAGGTTTACAGTTGTGGCACGGATGATAATTCAAACTTAGGGACGAATTAATTACCTTGCAATTCAGCTCAAGGATTGCGCCACATTGAATTAGCGACTTATTGGTACACGGTAGACTATGTATGACATAATCAAGGTTCAAAGGAGGAAGATGTCACATGGAATTGGCTAGGATTGGACAGCAATTAAGGGTACCGTGGGCAAGAATGATGAGAAGTGGTGATGCAGGGAGTGGGAATATGTGGTGATGGAATATGAGAGGGAAGTAACAATTGGCATATTGCTTCCTCAATTCACCAAGATTGTGATCATTAGATTTATGGGGAGTGAAAGCATCATCAGGAGGGGCCTCGTGCAATCCGCTGGTTAGCAAAACGGAAAGGGAAGCCCTCACAAACTTGGTTGCTCCCATTTTTCCTTTCGAAAGAGCTCTCGGTGAAGCGGAGATTGCGAAGCCTCGGTTAACATCCCTCCGCCACCGCTGACTGCCAGTTTCGGTCGGAATCCGGGACCTTCTCACTCTTGTCGCCTACTAAGGCGAGTGGAATTCTTTCTCTCTCACCCTCTCTTGTCTTATGATACATTCGGCCATTGCTAGGTAGTATGAATTGGCAAGAAAAGATAAGAAGTTTTGAACTCAAGCAGTAGAGATTATGAAGAAGCAGCAGAAGCAAACAAACCAGATTTTCAAGTATCCGAAGATGGCATACTCAAGTATCTAGGGCGGCTTTGCATACCCAATGATGAAACGCTTAAAAGAGACATCTTAACTGATGCTCATCGAAGTGAATACAGCATACACCCGGGGAGCACCAAGATGTACCAAAATCTTCGCAAGCATTATCAGTGGAATGGAATGAAAAGAGATGTCGCCGAATACGTTGGCAGATGCCTCACATGCCAGCAAGTGAAAGCAAAAAAACCGTAAATCGGCAGGGCTACTAAGACCATTAGAGATTCCTGAATGGAAATGTGAGCATATCACAATGGATTTTGTACAAGGATTGCCAAGGACATCGAGTAGACACAATTCGATTTGGGTCATCGTGGATAGATTAACCAAGTCCACTTATTTCTTACCAGTGAGGAAAGACTACTCCCTGGAGATACTCGCCAATATGTACGTAAAGCACATCATTCGATTGCATGGCGTGCCAGTGACTATAATGTCGGACTGAGACCTGAGATTCACTGCAAGATTCTGGAAAAGCTTATAAGAGGCTCTAGGTAAAAAACTTCAATTTAGTACTACTTTTCATCCTCAGATGGACGGACAAATAGAAAGGGTAATACAAATTCTCGAAGACATGTTACAAGCATGCGTTATGGACTTCAAAGGTAACTGGGATGAGAAACTACCTCTAATCGAATTTGCCTACAACAATAGCTACCAACGGAGTATTGGCATGGCGCTATTTGAAGCATTATACGAACGGATGTTGTTGAACCCCAATTTGTTGGGATGAAGTAGGCGAGCGAAGCATCACAGGCCTGGAATTGGTACAGATTACTACAGAGACAGTACGAGTCGTTCGAGACCGTTTGAAAACTGTACAGAGTCAACAGAAGAGTTATGCGGATAAATGTCGACGACCGTTGGAATTTGAAGTTGGGGATGACGTCTTCCTAAAAGTATCACCGATGAAAGGGATATCAAGGTTTGGGAAGAAGGGAAAATTAAGCCCTCGATTCGTAGGGCCATTTGAAATATTAGAAAATATTAGAGATTCAGCTTACAGGCTGGCACTATCGCCCAGGTTGTCGCAAGTCCACGACGTCTTTCACGCGTCAATGCTAAGGAAGTACCAACTGGACCCCACCAATGTAATAAACTATGATACAGTCGATGTGGACGAACACGTGCAATATGAAGAGAAACCAGTGGAGATATTGGACAAGAGGGAACAAGTTCTAAGAATCAAAGTCATCCCGCTAGTCAAAGTATTGTGGCAACACCACAATATCGAGGAAGCCACCTGGGAAAGCGAGGAGCTGATGAGGCGACAGTACCCCGAGTTATTTGGAGAAGGAACATAGACCTAAAATGGCGAGGACGCAATTTCTTAAGGAGGAAGGAACTGCAGCATCCTGAAAATTTACCTCCTTAAATTTAGAGTTATTTTGAATATGATGTCAATTACGTGTATAGTTAGCAGTAATTGAGACAGATACAACCTCTTAGATAAATATCCTTTCGAGACCAATTATCCGATTGCTATGGGAAAGTCTACATAGTGAGTAGGAAGTTTATTTTCCCATATGAAGGTCATTTTGGATATATTGCAAAAGGTATTCGCAATAAGTTATACAGGGTGCAGTCGATAGGAAAATGTGCAACGTCACAAATTATTGAACGGTCAAATTATCGAGAATTTTTTCCTAGAAATTTTATCTATCCTAAGTCTAAGGTTTACGGTTGTGGCATGTATGATAATTCAAACTTAGGGACGAATTAATTACCTTGAAATTCAGCTCAAGGATCGCGGCACATTGAATTAGCCACTTATTGGTTCACGGCCGACTATGTGTGACATAATCAAGGTTCAAAGGAGGAAGACATCACATGGAATTGGCTAGGATTGGGCGGCAATTAAGGGTACCATGGGCAAGAATGAGGAGAAGTGGTGGTGCCGGGAGTGGGAATAGGTGGTGATGGAACATGAGAGGGAAGTAACACTTGACATATTGCTTCCTCAATTCACCAAGATTGTGATCATTAGATTTATGGGGAATGAAAGCAACATCAGGAGGGGCTTTCCCTCGTGTAATTCGCCGGTTAACAAAAAGGAAAGGGAAGCCCTCACAAACTTGGTTGCTCCCATTTTTCCTTTCGAAAGAGCTCTCGGTGAAGTGGAGATTGCGAAGCCTCGGTTGACATCCCTCCGCCATTGCTGACCGCCAGTTTTCGCCGGAATCCGGGACCGTCTCTCTCTCTCTCATCGCCTACTAGGGTGAGTGGAATTCTTTCTCTCTCACCCTCTCTTGTCGTATGATACCTTTGGCCATGGCTAGGTAGTATGAATTGGCAAGAAAAGACAAGAAATGTTGAACTCAAGCAGTAGAGATTATGAAAAATACTTGGTCTGAAAGAGGGAATAGCGAGTGTTGTTGTGAGATAAGGTGTGCGCGCGCGCGCGCGCGCGTATGTTATTTTACTCAATGAGTGGCTGTTTCAAGTGTGGACCAAGCTGGGGTTGAGTGGATTTGAGGGGTTCGATGAGGGGTTATGGGAGAATTGAGCGTCAAGTTGCCCGGATGTGAACTTGTTCGTGGGCGATTCTGCTCCGATGACTTTGTATAGGCTTGTAGCCGCGAGGTTGATGCACGTTGAGCTGATCATTCGGATTTTGATCTAAGGATTTGGGTTGACCAAGTGTTAGGTCCTTTTTGTCCGAGTTACCATTAGACTAATGTGAAATTGGACTGAGATATTTACTTGTGGACTCGGCCGTGAGCTGTGAATGAGCGGTAAATGCTTGAATTGTCGCCCATGAATTATCCTTGCAGATTGTGTAGTTAAATCATAAGAACAAACCTTAGAGTTGAGTTTGTATGAATAAGTTGTGAAACTTAAGACGTATAATAAAGGGGTGATGCATTAGAAATTGACTGTGTTTGCTCTTTGACATTTCTACTAAAAGCATATCATCGCATAACATTGCATTCACTCGGTGAAGGGGGTTGAGAGCCATGAAAATAAATTTGATAAATTCCCCGAGGGAGTCGGGATGCCTTGGTTGGTGGCGCCAAGTGGACCACGTAGTATATAACGCGAAGCCTCGGAGTGAGGAACCCATGGCGGGGAGTTGCCATGAGGGTTGGTGGTAAAGCCGGAAAAAGTACTGATGTTACAAGTCGGTAATTGACTTGGGTGCGATGATGGCAAGCAATGTACATGGGAGTTCATGCATTCTTGCACTTGCATTTTTGCATGTTCATAGGGTAAATCGTATTATGGGTTCTGATATGTGAATCTTAGCTTAATAACTGATTACTATGCTAGTTATGGACTCGAGTGATATGATGAATCGAGCGAGCGTTAGACTAATTTACTCGCTAAGATGTCTTACACTTGTGGTATTGTTGTCTTTTAGATTGATAGGTATGGGTTCCATTCCAATTCCCCTAGGCTCCCGCTATGGTCTTCCCATTGAGCTTGAGACGGAGACCCAAGACTTCGACATCCCCAATGAGCATGGGATTTCATTCACCCGTGTGATCGCCACCCTCAAGGTCGAAATTGGAGTCGGCTTAGCCCGGTGACATACAAGTTTGGGTCCGTGTTCATCGTGATTGACGAACAACGTGAGGGACCCATCCCTCATGATCTAATCGACAGGGGTGACGACAATGATGATGCAGCGGACGGTGGAGCTGTCGGGGGAGGGTCAGCTGCGACAGCAGCTTAGGCGGGGTTCGGGATGGTCGAGAGCAGCATTTTTGGAAGCTCGCAAAGCTAGAGTTGGGTTGCGGCATTTTGACTATGGTCAAGTAGGAGATGGCCGGTTGTACATAGTTGGGGTTAGTTGTCGTAGGTGATCCCCCAGGCGATGATCTCCATGTAATTATAAATCAAATCGACTAATGTGACCAACCGAACTTGTGGCTATTTATAACCTAATGTGGTATCATGTTTATGTATATCTTTTGAGTAACGACCCGCTGCTACCTCTCAACATGTTATCGAAGCTTCCGCTGCATGAGAATAACCTTTTATTAAATGAGAATAGTTAGACGTGATGGCTTGGGCATCATGGCTCTGGTAGTAGCATCCTGAGCAGGGTGCTACATGGACGACGGCTTAGGTGCCACAATGAGGCTACAGCAGGGCTGGTGACTGTTTAGGACCCGCTTAGCATGACTTAGAGGATTGCGACAACTCGTCGGTGTTGAACTGGAGTGGTGGTGGTGGTGGTCGGAACTCGTCAGTGTCGCGAGGAATGTTGGAGGTGCTGTAGGGAGTTTGGCAAGGGTGGTGGTGGTGGTGGTGCTCAGTGGTGAGGTGTTAGGATGCACATGTGAGAGAGTTGTGTTAAAGAAATCCCACATCGGAGAATTGAAGTGGTGTAGAGTAGTTAATGTATTCATGTTGACCCATAACTCATTAGCTTAAGCTTTTGAGTGAAGGTAGGTCCAACTGAATATATTGACTGGCTTGGACTTGGGCTCCCTCTTGGCGATCTCCCCGAGTGAAGATATTTGACTTCTGCTGCGCGATCTCATCAAATGGTATCAAAGCCGATGGTTGGTGACCCATACGGCGGTTATTGGGCGGTGAGCATTGTGGTGTAGTAACGCGGGCCTGATGGCCAACTTCATGGGTATGAAGTTGGGCTTTGATGGAGATTCAACTTGAGATAAATTAATGTGGAAGGATACCTGAATTAAGAGGGAGTGGACCTAACACTGACCTCACATGAAAATGTTCCTATTAAATGTTCCTTTTATGAAAATGCAAATTAAAGAACATGTTCCTAATATAAAAATGCAAATTAAGTCGGGTAAAAGATAATAAACATCATTACTTGACTACACTTCTTCGGGAGATCGACATCCAATCGTAGTCCATAGGAGTCAATCCATTAGGTAGCTGGCCGTACTAAGCGCATCCATCGATCGATAGGGATCAATTCCTTTGCTAGTTAAGCCAACACCTTATTGGTTTATAGATTTCATTTTATTTCATGCGGTCCGATCATTGACAGTCTTCAAATAATCCATGTCGTTCCCTAATGTACCACATGAATTGACGTTTAATTATAGGATCAAGAACCTGTGATGTCGACCAAAAAAAAAAAAAAAAGTACCTGTGAATGAACAATTGGGGTCAGCTTCGTCGGGACAATGATATTTAGAAGTCAAAAGACACATGCTCTTGAGTGGGCTTGCTTCTGTCCCCATTGTGCCTTAACCTTTAGTTTCGTATTCAGTAGGAAAGCAAAAATGAGGAAAATAGAATATGGTAAAGAACTCATGGAGGCCAATCAATTCATATGATCGAAGCTTCTATTGATATAATACTATTGTCCAACCATAAAAAGGTGTCCTACTTTGAAAAAGCAATGTCCAACGGTCATACTCTTACTAAGTCGCATTCCTCTAGAAGAACACGTGATTGCAACGTTCGGACGCGTTGGCGTCTCAAATTAAAAGCATTTTCCTGGAATTTGAGTCTCATATCCACATTTGTTGGGTCCCAAACGTCGTGTGTATAAAGCTGAGCATAACCAGGACTTCTCAACATTCACAGCCTTCTCAGTTCTCGCATCACCAATTCCTCCAGAGAAGAAAAGAACTCGAGAATCACAAACAAGCTCCCCACAAGACCATCTAGCAATGGCAGAGAAGAACCAGAACCAATACCAACCACCCGAGTCAAACGGCTATCACCGAAACGATCAAGAATCGCTTCATACCATGGAGGATGAGGAGGCCAAGCGCAAGAAGAGGACGAAGTGGACGATCGGCATCATCGCCTTCGTCATCTTTCAGGTAGTCCAAGCTCTCTTCTTCGTCCTGGTCATCATGAAGTTCAAGTCCCCCAAGTTCAGGGTCGGTGACTTTGCCGTCCAGACTCTGACCGTCGGGACTCAGGCCTCGCCTTCGTTTGACATGAGCTTCGTTGCCCCGATCCGAGTCAAGAATACCAATTGGGGTCCCTTCAAGTACGACGCCTCCACTGTTTACTTCACTTATGGAGGTGTCCAGGTGGGACAAGCAATCATCCCCAAGAACAAAGCCAACTTCAAGTCAACCAAGAAGATCGACGTGAACGTGACTCTGAGCTCTGCTAATTTGCCCAGCAATATCAATTCGAATCTCGGGAGCGACCTGAGCTCTGGGGTCATAACGTTGACCAGTCAGGGCGAGCTTAAAGGGAAGATTACAGTCATGTTCATGTTCAAGAAGAAAAAGACCTCGCAAATGAATTGCACCATGGCAATTGATACCACAACACAGGCGGTCCAATCCTTGTCGTGTAAATGAGGATGATGAGTGTGATTCTCGGCGATCAATAGTTTGTGAGCTTGCTTATATGTTTTCTTTCCATGACTTTTTTGTGGATTAAGTAGAGAAATTTATGTATTTCTATCTTCATCTTCATTGGGTCATTTGTTTGTAAATTCTTTATTTGTTGTGTATACATGTCAAGTAGTGTTCCGACCCCATGTATTTTGAATTTTTTCTTTCTTCTTTCTCATAGAGAATACTGTTTTCATCCTCTGGCGAAAACAAATATCATGAGTGTGACTGGTCCGCTGTATTTCTTCCATTTGGATTCTCATGGTTTAGAATTAGCGCAGACATCTTGAATTGGATCTCTTAATTACGATGTGGACAGAGAACTCCGCATATTGTGTACTTCGGACCCCTTAGGAACAAATTTGACGACCCTTGATGATGGGCTTTGGCCATGGTTCTTTGCGAGCTTGATAAGCTTGAAAGTTTTTTTTCCCCTTACATTTATAAGTATACAGAAACAATGAAACTTGACAAGTTTTCCTATCAATTCGTAATTATTAGTTCTTTTTATTCAACACAGAAGGACACTTGGCCGAAGTGTGACCCGTTTGCCATAAGTAAGTACTGTGATGAAGCGGGAAAATTACCAAAAAAGTCTTAAATCTATTACAATTGTGTCAATTCAATCTTAACCTTTTTTTTGCCATTTGATTCCTAAATCTTTTGCGTTTATGCCAATTCAGCCCATTTGACCGACCAGCGCTCAAGTGGATAATTTTTTAATGATATTCAATATCTTTCGAACATTTTAACTTTTTTTTTATTTTTTTAAATTCCTTGTTTTCCTTTTTTTTCGGTTAGGGGCGGTAGGAGGTCACCAGCCACTTGCCGAGGGCCGGCGATTTGTGTTGGCCATTGGGCGAGGGCCTGCGAGCCCTCACCGGCCGCAAATCGAGTAGAGAGAGAGAGAGAGAGAGAGAGAGAGGAACAAGGACCAAAGGGGTTGGGGTCTTGCTAGCGGAGGCAAGCTGGGGTGACTAGTGCGGAGGTTGCACTGGCTATTGGCACGGCGGTGGCGGCGATGCACAATAGTAGATGTGATTTATGCTAGTCCCTAGTCTTGCTATGCAAGTGGTTTTTCTCTTTCCCACTACAATGGTTCGGTTCGAATGTCGTATAAACCTAAAACCAAATCGAAACAACTATAATATGCCTTTTATAATCGTATAGGGATCCATAACCCGAACCGAAAAGACTCGAAAATTATGGGTCGTTTAGTTCGGTTCGGTTCGGTTCGGGTAAGCAATTCCTTTTTGACACCTTATGCCCACGCGTTAGGCTCGAGCATTTGACTAACATAATATAAATATGTAAGACTATACACATCGTTGACACCTAAATTTTGATTTTCATTTTTCCATATATGTTGCACAAATTTGAGAATTAATTCTCACAAAAAATATTTCCTCATGCATTGCATTTTTATTTTCCTCATGCATCGCATTTTTTGCATTAGCGATGAGGGGGTGAGCTTAATTCGACAGGCGGTCTGGACTGAGGTTCATCATAATTTTTGGCTGGCATGACTGAAAATTGTCAAAATCCTTCGAGCATGTTTTTTAGCTTAATTAAGTTAGTTAAACAATTATTTTGCAGAAAGGCTTGAATTAAAATGCATATTTTTAGAAAAAGCCTAATTTAAACTCGGGAATTTGTGCAAATGAGCTTGGAAAATAAAGATAAAATTCGGCTAGATCATTCATGGATGTGCCAAAAATTTCATGTGGGTTTGGACCTTATTTCAAATTTATTTTGCCCCGTTTTTAGCTCAATTAATTAGAAAGGCTTTTAATTAATTACCCTAATTAATTAGAGCCCGAAAATGAGCGATAAGCCCATGGATTCATGGATTTTCGGCTGGCCCATCACTGTCACCCTCATTTGGCCAAAAATTCCATAGTGTTTTGGTAGATCTGGACTCTTCAAGGATTAAATTAAATTCAGAAAATTATCTCGAAAAATAGAGTCCTGAAAAACCGAAACTCTATCTCTATCCGGCTGCAAATAACAGACAGTTTTGTCGGATCTGGACTCCTCCGGGATCAGAAAATTTGATCCAATGGCTTGAAACGAATCCTAGATTGCTAATCCGACGGTCCGTATTGACTCCTACTCCTACTAGGATTCGTACGTTTGAGCTCCATATAAACATCTTTGCTTCATATGCAAAGGGGAGGCCACACAAATTGCAGTATACGGCCATTGAAGAGAGAAGACTGACTTCTCTAAAGGAAAAAAGTCCATGAAGCGAAAGGAAGGAGTCTTGGTCTTCTTGGAGCTTTCTCCCCCACGCCCCTGCAGATCGGTAGTGCAGTTCCTCAACCACAAATTCCAACGCAGCAAGACCAATCCAAGTGGTGCAGTCGTGGAGTCCACCAAGAACCCCAGCGCAATTCGCCGGTTCTGAGGCCAATTCATTAAGAAAATACACCGCCACACTCTCACAGGTTCTAGAAATCCTTTGCACCTTCGATCGTGGTCTGCTTGTCCAGATGAAGCTACCGCACCGACACGATCCGTAGCCGGTCACTTATCAACACAAGCAGTCCACGAGATCTGCGCCAAGCCGAGAACAACCTACAGATTGTCCCTTGACGCTGCGTCAAGTAACACCTATTTTTCTTTCGTTTTACAGATCGTCCAAAAACCTCCGCCTGACGTCGCTCCATGCTGTCATCGCTGGGTTGCCTCATGGCCCCCCGGTTGATTGCTCGATCTCGTAGTTGTTCCTCGCAACACGAAGTTGTTGCCATCACCGAAAACAGGCCTTGCATGAAGAAAGAATTCTTCATTGAATATTTTTGCATGAAAAAGAATTTTTCTTTCTGACCATCATGATCCCATGTGCCTCCACTTTGAATTTTTTATGGCTTTCGCTTGATTACCCACTAACTATGAAGAAAACTCGCAGGGGATAAGTCAACAAAATATGAGAGCAATTCACAGGGAACAATCATAGAGATTATAAAAATCCCCCCTTATTACGGAATACGCCCAGATTGGTGTAGTTGCCGAGGCATTTCAGTAAGGTCTACCTTTCTTTCCGACAATTCCATAGCAACATGCCTCAAACAGCCCGCCAAACACCTCAATCTCGCCGAACAGCTCAAGCCGCTATTGTCCAGCTTTGCGCGCCACTGTTCATCTTTGCACTGAGGTCGATCAGCCTCGTTTTCATCATTATTTAAAGATCTAACTAAGTTACTCTTTGTGTTAGAGCATTCGGGAGTGTCTTCGTGGTAGATGAAGCTCAAAAGGGTGCAATTTCGGACGAATTTACCATTTGCGCGCGTGCAGATTTTTTGGATCCATACACGGTAATTTTCTTTAACCTTTTCGTTGCAATTCGTGCCTGTTTGATTGATGATTTGCACATATGTTTCTATCTTGATGAACGAACATTGATTTGCAATTAAAAGTGAAAATTCGATCCTTTTTATATGTTAAGGACCGAAAAATTGGATCCTCTTGGGGTAAAATTCTGATTTTTTTCAAGCAAGTTTAATTGGATCATGAAATTGATTGAACCATATGCATCACTTGGAAATTGATTTGTTTTAATTGGAAAACATCTAATTTTCAAAAGTGAAAATTATTCAGTTTTTGCTGAATTGGAGATTGAATTTTTGGCATACATGCTCTATCTTGGCCGGAATTGCTTGATGGTGGACATCCTCGGTTTGAATTTGCATCATGTTTGTTCGAATGATCTTATCCTGTGTTGTCCGATAATATTTTCATGTTACGGATAAGAAGCATGCTTGATTGGATAGTGTTTGGTTGTTGCGAATAATCCATTGCTTTGAATAATCATCAAGTTGGTTAAATTGCTTTATCTCTAATGAATATTTGATGTTGCGGATATGGTCAGTGGATTGGATAATATCCGATTTTTGAGGATTATCTGAATTATTTTTGTAAATCCTAAAGATAATTTTCTCAAATTAAAATCGGACATCGGATGAGGAAAGGTGGACCCCATTCTCATATTTTTGGCCACCCCTCTTCATTTTTTTGAAAATTCAAATTTAATTGCTCATTCTTGTTTTATTTGGTCATGTTTGTTTGATTTTTTTTGTATGGTTTGCACATTAATAAACAAACATGCCCATAATATATGCTCCCTTGTGTCTTGTGCCTTTGGAAAATAAATTGCAAGCCTTAGCCACAATTAGGTAGAATGGGACGGCAATTTAGTATAGAATTTCGTGGTCCGCCCTTTGGAAAAAGGGATGATGTCATTCTATACCATGATCCGCATACCGACTCGAATCTAAGAGTATGTAGCAGATAAATTCTCTCTGACCCTAATCTTTGGGTATGAGTGAATTAATCGAAAAATTCGGAAATTAAAGGTATATTATGGGCATTTTTGTTTATTTTTGTTCAATCCTTTGTTTTGTTGAATTATTTAATTTTTGAAAATAAAGGGAAAAAAAAGAGAAATCGAAAAAGCAAAAACAAAACAAAAATCATTTTCGATATGGTCCATTCCATTTTTCCTAAGTCATTAAATCCACAATCATTCATTAAAAAGGATTTTTCATGAAATCTGGTACCGAAATGGCATTAATTCTTTCGAATTAATGCAACCAAGTCTCCGGACTCAATTTCTCTTGTTCGTGGAAATAAATTAGTTCTCTCGCTAATTTATTTAGGTTTCTAATCGACCTACCAAGAAGGATTAGTGGCAGCTCCAAATTGAATTATTTCTGCATAAAAATTATAACCTAAGTTGCGATTTGGTATGGGCTTGGGAGAGTCCGAGTCGGGTTAATTAAATTAACCTAATAATCCATTAACCTAAGGTTTTTTTCCAAAAATTTTAGGTCGCGACACACATGAGAAGAAAACATTTGATATTATTGTACAAAGCACAATAACTTGACTCTGGGATCACGTTAAGATTTAAAAGTATCCTTTTCAAAAGTTTTGGTTGTTAAGGCTATAAAGCAACATGGATAAAAGGTCTGAAATCAATCTTAAGCGGAGCTACGAGATAACTGCACGCTTGTGACACAAAAAGTCAAAATATTCAAGCTCTAGAGACGAAAGAGAAAAAAACTGTCCAAAAAATCCTAAACCTATTGCATTTTTGTCAATTCAGTCCTCAACCTTTTAATTTTTTTAATTAAGTCCTAAACATTTTCATATTTTGCCAATTGAGTCCATCCGGCCAATTTTGGCCGGAAATTGCTAACGTGGATGCCATCCTACATTGTATTACCAGCTCTGATGTGGATAATTGTTAATAACATTTTCATATATTTGAAATTTTGTATTAATTTTTCTGTTCTTTTTCCCTTGTTTTTCTTTTCTTTTCTTTTCTTTGTGTGGCCAGCGAGGGTCGCCGACGAGGGGCGCCCAGTTCACCCATCCCAACCCTTGCCTGTGGCCGGCGGTCGGCGAGGGGCACCCTGTGGCCGACGAAAGTCATAAAAAGTCAAAATATTCAAGCTCTAGAGACGTAAGAGAAAAAAATTGTCCAAAAATTCCTGAACCTATTGCATTTTTGCCAATTCAGTCCTAAACCTTTTCATTTTTTCAATTAAGTCCTAAATATTTTCATATTTTTCCAATTGAATCCATCCAGCCAATTTTGGCCAGAAATTTGTAAACGTGGATGCCGTCCTACATGGTACTACCAGCACTGACGTGGATAATTTTTAAGTTCTTTTTCCTGTGTTTTTCTTTTCTGTGTGTGACCAACGAGGGTCGCCCATACCAGCCCTTGCCAGTGGCCGGCGAATGGCGAGGGGCACCCAGTGGCCGGCGAAAGCCCGGTGACACTCGCTTGCCACACAGAGGGAAAAAAATAAAGAAAAAACAAATATTATAAAAAAATATAAATAATCGAAAAGTATTTAAATATCATTTAAAATTATCCACGTTAGTGTCGGCCTTGCCAGTAGGACGACTGGTGTCTGCGTCATCATCTAGGAGAAGTACAATAAAGTAATATTGTAAAATTGGACTTCGTATGGTAGGATGAATAGTGATGATAGGAGTCATTAGATATTCTCCAAAACTATGGCTAATTTAGGAAGGGAACCTCGTAGAATACTCCATATAAGTAATCACTCGATTCCTCCATACCTAACCGCAGTCAAATATGTCCAGCCTTGATCTCATATTAAGCGTCTTTTTTTTTTTTTGGCAATGATCATTTCAAACTATCTGATCATCCACGATCTCCAAATAAACCATGTCAAATATTTTTAGCCATATATCCCGCATGCATCCCATGATCGTGGGGATGATGATATCCTAAAAGTCAAAGGACACATGCTCTGGACTGGATTTGCTTCTGTCCCCATTGTTCCTTAAGCTTTGGTTTAGCACCCAGTTGCAAAAAACCAAAAAAAGAAAAAAGAAAAAGAAAGGTTAAATAGAATATGTTTCAGATAGAAATTGAGGGATCGAAGCTTCTATTGATAGAATAATAGAGCTAAGAATAGGCCACCTCATTTGTTGAGGGGGAGGAAAAAAAATTGGGAGGGAATTTTTTTGGGGTTTGAAAAATTTTGAATCCCAACCTTCTCTCAAATCATGCCGTCTATTTTCATTTGGACGGCCTGATTTGAGTATTGTTGCTCATGTCACAGAAACCCAAATGTTAAGTGATCGGCTTCCCATCATTCTTTACTGAAAAAGCAATGTCCGAAGGTCATACTCAACCTACGTCGCATTGTTCTAGAACAATACGATGATTCCAACGTTCAGACGCGTTGGCGTCTCAAATAAATTGCAGTTTCCTGGAAATTGCGTCTCGTGTCCACTTGTCTTGTGTCCCAAACATCGTATATATACCTCAGCATAACCACGACTTCTCAACATTCTCAGCCTTCTCAGTTCTCACATGTCCACTTTCTTCAGCGAAGAAAAAACCAACTCAAAATTCACAAACAAGCTCCCCACAAGACCATCTAGCAATGGCAGAGAAGAACCAGAACCAATACCACCCACCCGAATCCAACGGCTATCACCAGAACGATCAAGAATCGCTTCATACCATGAACGATGAGGAGGCCCAGCGCAAGAAGAGGATGAAGTGGACGATCGGCATGATCGTCTTTGTCATTTTTCAGGTAGTCCAAGCCCTCTTCTTCGTCCTTGTCATCATGAAGTTCAAGTCCCCCAAGTTCAGGGTCGGCGACTTTGCAGTCCAGACTCTGACTGTCGGGACTCAGGCATCGCCTTCGTTCAACATGAGCTTTGTTGCCCCGATCCGAGTCAAGAACACCAACTGGGGTCCCTTCAAGTACGACGCCTCCACTGTTGACTTCACCTATGGAGGTGTCCAGGTGGGACAAGCAATCATCCCCAAGAGCAAGGCCAACTTCAAGTCCTCCAAGAAGATCGACGTGAGCGTGACTTTGAGCTCTGCAAATTTGCCCAGCAATATCAATTCGAATCTCGGAAGCGAACTGAGCTCTGGGGTCATAACATTGACAAGTCAGGGCGAGCTTGAAGGAAAGATTACGGTCATGTTCATGTTCAAGAAGAAGAAGACCTCGCAAATGAATTGCACCATGGTGATCAATACCTCGACAAAGGCGGTCCAATCCTTGTCATGTAAATGAGGATGCCGAGTCTGATTCTTGGTAGATCCATAGTTTATGAGCTCGTTTGTATATTTCCCTTCCACGAGTTTTCCGTGGATTGAATCAAGAAAATTTATGTATTCCTATCTACTTGTTGATTGAGTGGGTCACTCGTTCGTAAATTCTTTAACTGTTCTGTAGACATGTCCCATAATGTTCCAACACTTTGTGCTTTGGATTTTTCTTTCTTTTTCCCCACAGAGAATACCGTTTTCATCGTGAGGATGACTTTTGGCTGGAGAAAGATCATGAGGATGATTGGTCGCTGAATCTCATTAGTGATAGTTTGTCAGCTTCTAGTGAAAGTCTTAGCAGGCAACATTTTCTACGGTATAACTATGATATAGTATTGACAAATGAATCTGCAAGGTTGAACCATAAGATCAGTTCATAGCACTGAATCTAAATTTATTTCGATTACTTTGTTTTTGGTCGAAAATTTGTTTCTAGTATTTACTGTTAAAAATTATCTCGATTTTGAGCTCGAAAAAATTTTCAGCTCTAAAATTATGCCAAAAGGCATGCGGCTCTGCTGGTAAATGGATTGAGGGACGGGGACGCTAGTATCAAAGGTAGGGGTGAGCATGGGTTCAGGATAGAACCTGGAACCTGAAACTGGACAGGTAAGGAGCCTATTCGATTCCAGGTTCCAAGGTATGTATGGTAGGTTCTAGGTTCCAAAAATTGAAAAACTTATACTGACGGGCAGGTTCCAGGTAGGTGAACCTGGAACCTGTAATGTAACTTGTAAATTTTTGTGTGTGTTTTTCTTAGTATATTTATTCGCGCGATCCAGCGGTATTCCGTGGTGTCCGATGATGAGTATATAATTTGGAATCACTAGTCTGAGCTTTAATTTTCGGTAATATTTATGACTGGCATTTTTACTTTGTTAATGTTTTATATTTATTCGTATGTCTAAATATGAGTTGTGATTAGTGGATTGTAACAACAAATATTGATCGGTGATGATTCACTGCAATCATTCAATTAAGAATACAGGAGGAACTTGTGACTAGGTAGGTTTCAGGTTCAAAGGTATGCAGGGTAGGTTTCAGGTTTCAAAAAATGATGAACTTGTTTTGACGTGTAGTTTCGATTTTCCGGGTGGAACCTGTGACAGGGTAGGTTTTAGGTTCTAAGGTATGTATGGTAGGTTCCAAGTTTCAAAAAATGGGAAACTTGTTCCGACGGGTAGGTTCAATGTTCCATGTGGAACCTGTACAGAACCTAGAACCGCTCACCCCTAGTCATAGCAGCTGAATTCAACTCCCGCGCTCTGCAAATAGACTGAGCAAAAGTCAAAGAGAAGAGAGTTAGAGATAGGATGGACAAAAAATAATAATTTCAAAATTGTAAGTTCTTAAATAGATAAAGCAGCATGGATAAAAGACGGCAATAAATCAAGAGAAAAAAAATAGCTATGAGATAACTGCACGCTTCTGATACTTCCAAAAGTCAAAACAATCAAGCTCTAGGAGACTCCTCTTCTCTGGTTGTTGAAATATTCCAACAAAACTCGCGTTCCTCTAGAAGTCAAAATTTCGACGACGCGTTTGACATTGATTTCCAGGAAAGTGGCTCTCTTTGTCCACCGGATTCTTCTTTGGACGTATGCTCTCTCTCCGAACCCTCTATATAAACCTGACCCGCACACCTCTCTTTTCCATCCTCACAACATTCTCACACATCCAATTTCTTTACAGAAGCACTTGAGTTCATTCCTGGTTTTGCAGAATATTACCAAATGGCTGAGAAGAACCAGAACCAGTACCAACTGCCTGAATCGAACGGCTATCACCGGAGCGATCAAGAATCGCTTCATACCATCGAGGACGAGGAGTCAAAGCGCAAGACAAGGATGAAGTGGACCATCGGTATCATCGCCTTCGTCATCTTTCAGGTCGTCCAAGCTCTCTTCTTTGTCCTGGTCATCCTGAAGTTCAAGTCCCCTAAGTTCAGGGTCGCCGAGTTCGACGTCCAGAACCTGACCGTTGGGACTCAAGCCTCGCCCTCATTTGATATGAGCTTTGTCGCTCCGATCAGAATCAAGAACACCAACTGGGGTCCCTTCAAGTACGATGCTTCTACTGTGAACTTCACCTATGGTGGTGTCCAGGTGGGACAAGCGATCATTCCCAAAAGCAAGGCCAACTTCAAGAGCACCAAGAAGATCAATGTGAACGTGACTCTGAGCTCTGCTAACTTGCCTAGTGATTCGAATCTCGGGAGCGATATGAGCTCTGGGGTCATAACCTTGAACAGTCAAGGTGAGCTCAGAGGAAAGGTGACAGTCATGTTCATGTTCAAGAAGAGGAAGACCTCCCAGATGAATTGCACCATGGCCATTAACACCGCAACAAAGGCGGTCCAATCCTTGTCGTGCAAATGAGAATGAGGACGGCAATTCTGCATTGGAAGGTTCCGCAAGCTTTCCACAGATTAGTACACATTGCGTATTGTTGTACGAGAATATCTTCTATTGGTTTTTCACGGATCATTCTTGTGCTGTAGCTTGATCATTTGATATGGTTATGCATTGTAACTCATTTTGTAGTTGAAAAGATGTGCGGTAAATTTACAAATCTATAAAATAAAATAAAAAAGCTGTTACTCTGGTCATAGCAGTAGCGTTGTAAATTCAGGTTGGTGGAAATATAAGATGAGCTTATATTATTCTACCAAAAAGAAAAATCTTTAAAATGATTGTTTTTATCTCTCAGATATTTTGGTCATACATTGCACAATTATGTTACGTGGCAATAACCTCTCCAAAATCTGGGTTTTTAAGCGGCAAATATCCATAGCATTTAGTTTTATATGAAGTTAACGAGGATAAAGTACCAAAAAACTCCTAAATTTATTGCCTTGAAACCAATTTAGTCAAAAACATTTTGCATTGGTACAAATTCAGTCCATCCGGCCAATTTTGGCTGGAAATCGCTGACATGGACACCGACCATCCTAAGTGGCACGACCGGCGCT
This sequence comes from Lenwebbia sp. NSW1173648, assembly GCA_029784005.1. Taxonomy (NCBI): domain Eukaryota; kingdom Viridiplantae; phylum Streptophyta; class Magnoliopsida; order Myrtales; family Myrtaceae; genus Lenwebbia; species Lenwebbia sp. NSW1173648. Next base: position 5,022,872 of record JARCGZ010000005.1, read on the forward strand.
AACATAATAATGTAATTTTAATTTTTTCTGAGTATTTTAATATTTTTATTTTTTCTTCTTATTTATTTATTTTTATTGTGGCCGACGAGGGCCAACAAGCCCTCGCCAAATCTGGAGAGCGCGGCCCATGCCCAGGCCTCAAGGGTTAAGCCCTTGCCAAATCCGGCTAGGGCTGTTGTAGCTAGTCGTATCACCTAGATTGGGGTGAATAGATAATTTTAAAGAACTTGATAAACTGATGCGGAATTTAGGCTAAAGTACAATACAAGTGCCAAAACTTGTGTACGATGTTCACTTTAGTGCCAAAACTTTCAAAACAATCACTTAAGTGCCAAATTTTTTGAAAACCGATCATCAGTGCCAAATTTTCAAAATGATCACTTCAGTGCCAATTCTGGGTTGCCGGATGTGGCACTGAAGTGATAATTTTTCAAAATAATTGGCACTTAAGTGATCGTTTTGAAAATTTTGGCACTGAAGTGATCGTTTTGAAAGTTTTTTGGCACTTAAGTGATAGTTTTGAAAGTTTTGGCACTAAAGTGAACGCCGTACACAAATTTTGGCACTTGTAGTGTACTTAAGCCTGGAATTTAAAATATCAAGTTCATAACAAAATTAGAATCTAAATAGAGGCGGTTATATAATCAGATTCACATGTGTGCAATAAACTATCAGATGCAGTAAGTAAGAGCTAAAGGATATAAGATTTTACACATGATATTTATAGTAATTCGAGTTAGATCAAGCCTACGTTCACTCTGTTGAGAAATCCTTCCCTTTGAATATTTTGATTCTGACAAAACTATCTTTCTTGTGAGAGAATCTGGCTTATGCAAACAATTTTTTATTGCAGGGATGAGCTGTGAACAAAAGCTTATAATGTTCCAAAACTGGCGTTTAGACTCAAAGTGTAGTCGTCGCGTACTTGCTTCAGAGATAGTTGAAGTCTAGTATTCAGAAAGAGGCTTGTGTTGCCTTTGAAGACTTCAGATGGAACGTCAGCAAGGACTTTACAGAAGCTCAGAGTCACTGTTATAATCTATTCAGATTCAAAGAGTCTTTTTAGTTCAGAAGACTGCTTTTGAACAGCGTTCAGATTTAGGAATACCTCTCTACCAGATTCTGAAGACCCACGTTTGGTAGGTTTCCGGTTTGGCCGTGCCTTTTTATGGAAGTTTGTAAGATTTGATTAACAGGATTATTTTCCAATCTAATCAAAAGAATATCCTCGATTGGATATTACCTTCCATAGGACAATATATCTTGGAGATTTGGATGAACTCTATTTATGGAAACTGAAGATTTGGTTGTATGGGCGACTGAATCTGATGGGTTCAGACTCTACTCCAACGGCTACTAGATCTTCCCATATACAGTCTCGATCAATCAAGATTGATGATGTCCAATCAGAGATTGAGGAACGATCCTTTGGAGGACCTTGGTAAGGGCTAGTTCGAGGTCGAAGGAGTTTAAAAGAAGATCAATGGTGACTGATGGGAAGAGAGTTCACGAATTTAAAATTCCAAAGTGCCGAGTTGTTCAGATTCATATTCTCTTGTTCTTATGAGCTTAAAATTCTTATTCTTGAGAGGTTCTTTTGTAAGAGTGATTAGAGTGACAACTCTTGTAACCTTTCATCGATTCATAGTGGAATCCATCCGATCGGCTGTCATCGTGGGAGAGTGGACGTAGGCTTGCTAAAGCCAAACCACTATAAACATTGCGTGCAAATTCTCTTTCCCTAAACTCCTCTTGCTGTGTTTAGTTTATCTGCACGTTATTTTACTGATCTTATTCAGTTTATGTTCTAAACCTATTAATTTCCTCATTAAGTATCAGAATTGTTCAGAATCACCTATTCACCCCCCCTTTAGGTGATATTGCTAGATCCAACAATTGGTATCAGAGCCTGGTTGCTCATTATTTTGAAGTGTTTTACTTCAGAGCTAACGATCTATCATGTCTAGCAATAATTTCACAAGAGCAAGTGATGCACATTTCAGCAACAAACCACCTTATTTTGACAGAAAAGACTACAATATGTGGTGCAACAAAATGAAGTGGTTCTTCAAGGCATCAGATGATCTGATGTGGGATGTTGTTGTCAATGGAGTGGTTTCTGTTGTAACAACAACTCCTTCCACTGGAAATGAAGGAAACAATAATACAAATGTTATTGCAACACTATCAGACTCTGAAAGAGCAAAAAGACAAGAACTCGATGCTAAAGCAGTGCGCGCACTTTTCTGTGCATTATCCATTCCCCTATATAATCGAGTTGCAGAAGAAGATTCAGCAAAAGCTATATGAGATAGACTTCATGTCATATATCAGGGAACTGACAAAGTGAAAGAAACCAATCTTAGCATTCTGCTAAGTGATTACGAAGCCTTCAAAATGAAGCCCGATGAATCAATTGCTGAAATGATTGACAGGTTTCAAATACTAGCAAGTGGTCTTGCAAGGCAAGGTGCTTTTATAGCAAAACCGATGCAAATCAGAAAGATCCTTCGAGGACTTACAGATGACTGGAATTACATCAAGCCATCAATACAAGAATGTCAAACAATCAGACCTCTATCTATTGATGAGCTAGTCGGAACTTTATAGTCATATGAGACTGAGCGTGCCAACAAAACAAGAGATTCAAAAGGTAAGAAGTCTATTGCTTTAAAATCTGAAATTGATTTTGAAGTGCCAGATTCAGAAGATGAAGATGAAGACGACGAAGAACTTGCTCTCATGGTGAAGAAATTCAGAAAGATGGCTCGAAGAGCTAGAAACTTCAAAGGGAAGAAACCATTGAAAAAGAATGATCAGAGACAATCGAGCAATGGCAAACAAGAAGGCAAAGATGTAATATGCTTCAATTGTAAGAAAGCCGGACACATCAAACCCAATTGTCCGCTTCTGAAGAAAGACAAGATCAAGTATGAGAAATACAAAAAGGCATTGAAGGCAAAAACTCTGAGTGATTCTGAAGATAGCGAGGATGACTATGCTAACATATGTCTCATGGCAAAGTCAGATTCAGATTCAGATTCAGATGTTGAGGTACATCCTTCTGAAATACTAGATGAAGTTTCTGAATACATTGATGAGTTATGCTTGAATTACAAAGAAGCTCTCAAAAAGGTTTCCATTTTGGAAAAGGAAGTTTCCTCTTTGAAACAACAAAATGATTCTCAAAAAGACAAGATTGAGTTTTTGCAAAGGGAATTTCATCAAATCAAGAAAAATCGTGATTTGATCTTGAAAGAAAATGATTCCTTGAAAATCGAGATTGAAAATACTTCAAAGAAATTTTTCCAAAGTTCGAAAAACTTGGAAAACATTATTTCCAGACAAGTTCCTTATGGAGACAAGTCTGGTCTTGGTTTCAAAAAGGATAATAATTTCAAAAACAAATTTCAGGAAACAAATGATAGGATTTCCCATAAACCTTCCAAATCTGCATATCAACGGCATTTCCAAATGCAGTTTACAAAATCCTTTTATCCAATGCATTGTGAAAACTGCAGTGCTAGAAATCATGTTAGAAATAGTTGCATGATGGTATGGAGACCTGTTTAATAGAAAGATATCTATTGTGACTAACTCAGATGGACCCAAGAAAACCTAGGTACCAAAGAAATAGTAAGTTACTTTCTACTTGCAGGTACCAAGGAAGAGAAAATACAGATGGTTTTTGGACAGTGGATGTTCAAGTCACATGACTGGTGATCCAGAAAACTTCATTCAACTTTCAGATTACAATGGTAGAAGTGTGTCATTTGGTGGAAAGAATAAAGGCAAAGTGGTTGGCCAAGGGACCGTAAAAATCAAAAATCTCACGATCAACAATGTCTCTCTTGTCAAAGGATTAAAATATAATTTGATTTCAGTAAGTCAACTCTGTGACTCTGGTTATCAAATTTGCTTTCAAGACTCAAAATGCTCAAGTGTTAGCAAAGACAAGAAGCAAACATTCACTGGTCGACGTCATGAAAATATCTACCTTCTGAACATTGATTCTGAAGACATCAGGTGTCTTATTTCTATCAAAGATGAATTTGAACTATGGCACAGAAAGCTAGGCCATATCAGTATCAAACACATCTCGAAGCTATCATCCAAGAAACTGGTTCGAGGTTTACCACAAACAAAGTTTGAGAAATCAGAACTTTGTTTAGCCTGCACACTTGGAAAACAGGTAAAAAGTTCCTTTAAATCTATTAATCATGTATCAACTGAACGTGTAGCTGCTTCATATGGATATCTTTGGTCCTAACAGAACACTAAGTCTTGAAGGTAAGAAATACTGCCTTGTTATAGTTGATAATTACTCAAGATTTACATGGGTTTTCTTTCTTGCACACAAAAATAATGTTTTCTCATCTTTCTCCAAATTTTCTAAAAAGATTCAGAATGAGAAAGGTTACTCCATTTCCTGCATCAAAACTGATCATGGGGGAGAGTTTGAAAACCAAAGTTTTTCTGATTTTTGTGATGAGTTTAGAATTCAGCATAATTTTTCATCTCCTTACACACCTCAACAAAATGGGGTAGTGGAGAGGAAAAATCGCTCTCTACAAGAAATGGCGAGAACTCTCTTGATCGAAAGTAAAATTGCATCGCATTTTTGGGCAGAAGCTGTGTCAATAGCTTGTTACATTTTAAACCGTGTCTCTTTAAGAACAATCAATGAGAAAACCCCTTATGAGCTTTTCAAAAATAGAAAACCAGATTTAGCATACTTCCGTGTGTTTGGTTGTAAATGCTTCATTCTGAAGAATGCTAATGATCGAGTTGGTAAGTTTGATGAGAAGTCAAATGAAGGAATATTTCTAGGATATTCAACAACGAGCAGAGCATACAGAGTCTACAACAAAAACTCTCGATTTATTGAAGAATCAATGAATGTCAAGTTTGATGAAAATATTCAGATTCAAAATGATCAATCTGAATATGTTCAAGTTCCATCACTCCATCAAAGTTCAGAACCTGTTGAAGAAACTGAAGAGAATCATGCATCTGAGGAAGTTCAAAATCAAGAAATAAGTCAACAAATTACAGAAGAACCAGAAGAGATACAACCTGAATCTAAAGACTCAAGTAATGTCCAAGACGAGAGATTTAACCAAAACTGGAAACACAAATCCAGTCATCCCAAGGAACTTACAATGGGGAGCTTGGATGAAGGAATCAAAACGAGATCGAAATTCAAGGAAGCAATGAGCAATATAGCATTTGTTTCTGAAATTGAGCCTAAAGGGATTGAAGAAGCCCTTACTGATGAAAATTGGATCAATGCAATACAAGAAGAACTTCATCAATTCAAGATCAATAATGTCTGGGAGCTCGTTTCAAGACCCAAAAATCGTCCTGTAATAGGAACAAAATGGGTGCTTAGAAACAAGATGGACAATAGAGGAAAGGTGGTTAGAAACAAAGCAAGACTTGTGGCAAAAAGATATTTGCAAGAAGAAGGAATATATTATGATGCAACCTACGCACCAGTTACCAGGTTAGAGGCCATAAGGTTACTTCTTGCTTATGCTTGTTACAATGACTTTAAACTTTTCATATGGATGTAAAAAGTGCATTCCTGAACGGCTACATCAAAGAAGAAGTCTATGTCGAGCAACCACCCTGTTTTGAGGAACCAAGAGGAAAGGATCTCGTATATTCCCTAAAGAAAGCTTTATATGGATTAAAGCAAGCACCTCGTGCTTGGTATGAAAGGTTAAGCAGCTTTCTATCTGAACAAAAGTTCACTAAAGGTAATGTTGACACTACTCTCTTTATTCAGAAGCAGGGTAAGGATATTCTTATTGTTCAAATTTACGTTGATGATATTATTTTTTACTCTTCTAATGAATATCTACCCAAGAATTTCTCTAAAGTAATGCAGGATGAATTCGAAATGAGCATGATGGGAGAATTAAGGTTCTTTCTTGGACTTCAGATTCAACAAACCAAGAAAGGAACATTCATTCATCAAGAGAAATATGCTCTTGAGATTGTCAAGAAATTTGGCGTAGATAATTGCAAGAAAACGGAAACTCCAATGTCTCATTCGTCTAAACTCGATAAAGGTGAACAAGGAAAGGAAGTTGATCAAATGTTATATCGCAGTATGATTGGGTCGCTTCTATATCTCACTGCATCAAGGCCAGATATTCTATATAGCGTCTGCTTATGTGCAATATTTCAGACATGTCCAAGAGAATCGCATCTTACAACAATCAAAAGAATTATCAAATATATTGGAACATATCCAGCTTATGGTCTTTGGTATTCAAAAGATTCTGATTTCATTCTGAAGGGATATTCAGATGCAGATCTCGTCGGATGTAAAATTGACAGGAAAAGCACTTCTGGAACCTGTCAACTTATGAGAAATATGCTTATTTCCTGGTATTCCAAAAAGCAAAGCACAGTTGCTCTTAGTACAGCAGAAGCAGAATACATATCTTTTGGAAGTTGTTGTGCTCAGATCCTATGGTTAAAACAACAACTAAGAGACTATGGAGTTGAGGATTCAAATGTGGAGATCAGATGTGACAATACAAGCGCCATAAATTTAACCAAGAGTCCTATTCTTCATTCAAGGGCGAAGCACATCGAGATCAAACATCATTTTATTCGCGATCATGTTCAGAATGGAAATGTTCACATTCAGTATGTCGATACGAAGAATCAACTCGCAGATATATTTACTAAACCTCTTGATAAAGAGACTTTCAATTTTATTCGAAACAAATTAGCCATTACTAATCCCTTATCTTAAGATGTATTGAGAACAGGTCACTGGAAATTATTCAGAAGCATAGCTGTTCAGAAATATTGTTCAGAAGCAAAGTTCAGAAGCAAATTTGCAGAACCTATGTTCAGAAGCATATTTATAGTGAAGTATTTCAGAAGCAAGGTTAGTTTATCCTACACCTCTTTATATTTAGAAATTCTTGGAAAGGTAAGGAGTTAAGGTACGTTCTCTAATTTCTTAATATATGCCTCGTTATTTGATTGAAATAATTCAGTGTCTTTGGATTGATTTATTTTATTTCCAAAAATAACCGCTTTACAGTTTTTCAAATCTTTTGAAAGGTCTCGAACCGGCACCTCCTTCAAACTTCAAACCCTAAAAACGTACTCTTCTCTCTCTGATTACATTCCTTCTCGCTCTCTCGAAATCTTTCTCTCCAAACTTTCAAATTTTTCATCCATGGCTCCGAAATCATCCTCTTCCATGAAGAAAAGAGCAGAAGAAGGTGCAAGTCAGAGAATGAAATCGTCAAGGTTGACGAAGGGTAGAACAGCTCGCATCATTGAATCTATCGATGTCTCTGGGTCAGAACATGAAGATGAGAGACACATTGCTCAAAGGAAATCAGGTTTGTCTCAGTCCGAGTTTGATGAAAGAGTCACTCTGGCTCTCTCTATCACACCTATGTATGATTCCTTTAAGGACCATGAATCCAGTGACGAAAATGTCAAGTTGCTGTTGAATATACACAAGTTTGCAAGCGAGAAATATTTTCTTGCTATCTTAGAACTGCCTCTGCAAACTGTGACACTGATTGTTACTGTTGTTCTTGAGATTGTATCTCGAAAAGGCAAAGAATAGGTTGTGCCAACTGGAGTCTCGAAACCTAAAAGGTCTCCATCAAATAGCATCGTTATCAAAAAAAAAATAATAAATGAAGAAAGTGAAACCAGAGGAAGACCTGATGATGACGATGATATGTTGGTTAGACATTTTAAGAAAATCAGAGGGATTATAAAAGACAAGGATTTTGAGAGCAAACTGGTCTTAAGTCAGAAGCATTGTGAGAAATACGAGTCATTAAAGGAAAGATGAGTTATACCCCATAGGGTATTTGACCTTAAATATTTTGATAGGGTTGGTATCCCTATAAGGAAGCACTTGAAACTAATGAAGCTGAAAGATTTTGCAACTGCAAGAAGATCAATCTTTCCAGACTTAGCAGCTTACTTTTATTCAAGCTTGTGTTTTCGAAATTTTGATTCTCTGTTTTATACGGTTGGAGAAGTCCAATATCATTTGCATGTTAGAGAACTTGCAAATTTAATGGGAGTTGATGAAATGGATTTTGTACCCATTGATGTACAACCTGATGCTGCCTACAGTTTTCCAACTAAAAAAGATAATTATTCCAGAGATTCAAAGGCACACATTGCTTACAATGACTTCCCATTGAAGCACATTGTAATGCACAAGATTGTGATTGAGAGTTTAAGACCCAAGGCTGCTTCAAAAATAGATATTTCGAAGTATGAAGCCAAGCTGATGTGGGGACTGTTAAATGGTTGCAAACTCTCTTCGGCACACACTGTTCTTCTCCATATGTACAGGACTGTGCAGAATGCCAAAGGACAATTACCCTATGAAAGGTTAATCTATCGGATCATGACCTTCCACAATGTCAAGATTCCTGGTGAGCTCATTCAGAATGAAACTCAGATAATGATAGCTGGGGAGTCCATAATACAGAAAATGGGCTTTAGACAGATTGCTGGTGGATGGATGAACAAAAACAAAAAGGCTTTTCTGATCGAATTAGAGGAGAAGAATGCAGAGAGTGAAAGATCAGTAAAGAGAAGGAAAACAGAGGCCAGAAAAGGAAAGCAGACCACTGTTCAGAGTGAGTCGTCAGAAGAAGAAGAAGCAGAAGAAGAAAAAGGTGTATCATCAGAAGATGATGAGAGGACCCCTACTATCTTATCTAAAGAAAATATCGAGTCAGAAGATGAAGAGCATGCTGAAACAGCAAATGAGTAGGAGCATCCTATGGATAAAGAAGACGATCTCCATAAGACTCATGAGAGTGGAGATGTAGAAGCTGATGAGACAACTGGTGAAAAGGTAGAGAAAGAAGCTCAACTTGCTACGAATGAATATGTGGAGATAATGGAGGAGCAACTGGATGACAGAACAACCATTAAAGTTCTGGTTGCTCGAGAATAGAAGAAGAAGTCTTCATCACCACCTGAGGACATGGAGATTGATAAGTCTAATGATTTTGTTGTCACAGCTAGAGGATCCACAGGAGTTACTTCGATTAAAACAGTTCAGATTCAGGGGGAACAACCTCAAGAATCTGCTGAAATCCTGCATTTATTCGAATTAGATACCGATATTTGAATTTATTTTTATTCTAGAATATATATTTTCTATATATATAGAATATATATTTAATTTAGTATTTAGTGTTCATATTTATTACATGTTTTAGGTTAGTATAGCTTATACTATACTTTATTATTTAATATGTAATAAAATTTGGTTTAGTTAATATTTTTATTACTTAATATAAAAATAATTAATCAATAGAATTTCTATAATTGAATAGAATTTTTGAAAGACTTTTTTTGTACTTTTCCTTGAGTTAACGTCGTAACCATTTGATTTGTTTAACGAACTTTCATTTTATACACTGGTGGCCCAAAAAATACATTTTATAAGTATGGTTTAGACATTCAAATGTATACAATTTTTAATTTTACAAGTGTATACATTTAGGTGAAAGTTTCTATTTCTATATGCTTGTGCAAACATTATTTTATATTGGCATTGGTTTATTATTTGTTTATGTAGACGGCCATCTACAATGTTACTATCTAATATTATTGAGACCTCGTGATACGAAATGGAACATCATCTAGAAATTGGATAGTGTATGGTATGAATAACGATGATAGGATATTGAGTTATGAAATATTATCCAAAGTAAAGAGTAACTAAGGTAGGTAACACCATCGAATACTCCATATAAGCAATCACACGTTTCCTGCATACCTAACTGCAGTCAAATATGTCCAGCCTGATCTCTAATTGAGGTTTGTTTTTTCGTTACAGTAGTGATGATGTACCTTGAGTTAACCTTGACACATCACGCTAAGTCCAAATATATAAATATTTGTGCCTAAAATCTCAAAATGTCGATCTGTTTGTTTCCATTTCATGAGCTTGATAGATGGGAAAGTTGTCCAAAAAGTCACAAACCTATTGCACTTTGACAAATTCAATCATAAACCTTTCCATTTTACCAATTGAGTCCTAAATATTTTCACGTTTTTCCAATTCAGTCCATCCGGCCAATTTTAGCCTCAAATCGCTGACGTAGATGCTGGTAATGCTATGTAGGACGATCGACGCTGATGTGAGCAATTCTTTATAATTACATAAAAAATAATTGAATTTTTTATATTTGATATTTTTTTTTTGTTTTTTTGTTTTTTGTTTTTCTTTCTACCAAGTCCAGCAAGGGTCGCTGGCTGACCCTCACTGACCACAGGCAAGGGCCGGTGACCCCATCGGCCACTAGGTGAGGGCCACGAAGCCCTCACCGATCGCGAGCGAGGGTTGGCGAGGCACCTTCGCCGGGGTTGGAAGGAAAAAGAGAAAAAGAAAAAAAGAAAAGAACAAAGAACAAAATAATAATAATAACTATAAAAATTCAAAAATTCAAAAATTATAAAAAGTTTCCACGTCAGCGCCGACCGTGCCACGTAAGAGTGCTGGCATCCACAGTGATTTCCGGCTAAAATTGGCCGGATCAACTCAATTGACTAAAGTTGAAAAGGTTTAAGACTCAATTGACAAAATAAAAAGGTTAAGGACTGAATTCGCCAAAATGCAATAAGTTTAGGACATCCAATAGTAGTCCATTGGGGTCAATCCATTAGGTAGCTGGCCGTACTAAGTGCATCCATCGATCAAGGTGTTAGGATGCACATGTGAGTGAGTTGTGTTAAAGAAATCCCACATCGGAGAATCGAAGTGGTGTAGAGTAGTTAATGCTGGCATGAAGTGTAATCCCCTAATTTGTAGGGATTTTATTTTTCCTCCTGATTTGTAGAGGATTCTTTTTCCTAATTTTTAGAGACTTGACTTGTAGAAGAAGTCCGTCAGATTGTATATCTATGGGTATGTACACACTTGATAATATAACGAAGAAGAAAAAAGAACAAGAGTGAGGGTGAGGTGTTTGACCGAGGACATAGGCAAATTGCCGAACCTCATTAAATCATGTGTTTTTTTATTTGCTTTTCGACAGTTAATATATTCATGTTGGCCCATAACTTATTGGCTCAAGCTTTTGAGTGAATGTGGGTCCAATTGGATTTATTGACTGGCTTGGACTTGAGCTCCCTCTTGGCGATCTCCTCGGGTGAAGATATCGGACTTCTGCTACCGATCCCATCAAATGGTATCAAAATCGATGATTGGTGACCCATGCGGCGGTTTTTGTGCGGTGAACGTTGTGGTGTACTAACACGGGCCCGATGGCAAACTTCATGGTTATGAAGTTGCGCTTTGATGGAGATTCAACTTGAGATAAATTGATGCGGAAGGATACCTGAATTAATGGGGAGTGGACCTAACTAACACTGACCCCATATGTGAGCAGATGATTTTTGGGCGGTGAGCGTTGTAGTGTAGTAACGCAGGCCCGATGAGAAACTTCATGGTTATGAAGTTGGGTTTTGATGGAGATTCAACTTAAGATAAATTGATGTGGAAGGATACCTGAATTAAGGGGGAGTGGACCTAACACTGACCCCATATGTGAGCGAGAGATTGTTAGGATGCAGCGAGTTGTGTTAAAGAAATCTCACATATGAAAATGTTCCTATTAAATGTTTCTTATATGAAAACGCAAATTAAAGAACATGTTCGTAATATAAAAATGCAAATTAAGACGGGCAAAAGATAATAAACATCATTACGTGACTACACTTCTTCGGGAGATCGACATCCAATCGTAGTCCATAGGGGTCAATCCACTAGGTAGCTGGCCGTACTAAGCGCATTCATCGATTGATAGGGATCAATTCTTTTATAGATTTCATTTTATTTCATGCGATCCGATCATTGACAGTCTTCAAATAATCCATGTCGTTCCCTAATGTACCACATGAATTGACGATTAATTATAGGATCAAGAACCTGTGATTACGACCCAAAAAAAAAAAAAAGAGTACCTGTGATTGAACAATTGGGGTCAGCTTCGTCGGTACAATGATATTTAGAAGTCAAAAGACACATGCTCTTGAGTGGGCTTGCTTCTGTCCCCATTGTGCCTTAACCTTTAGTTTCGTATTCATTGGGAAAGCAAAAATGAGGAAAATAGAATATGGTAAAGAACTCATGGAGGCCAATCAATTCATATGATCGAAGCTTCTATTGATATAATACTATTGTCCAACCATAAAAAGGTGTCCTACTTTGAAAAAGCAATGTCCAACGGTCATACTCTTACTAAGTCGCATTCCTCTAGAAAAACACGTGATTGCAACGTTCGGACGCGTTGGCGTCTCAAATTAAAAGCATTTTCCTGGAATTTGAGTCTCATACCCACATTTGTTGGGTCCCAAACGTCGTGTGTATAAAGCTGAGCATAACCAGGACTTCTCAACATTCACAGCCTTCTCAGTTCTCGCATCACCAATTCCTCCAGAGAAGAAAAGAACTCGAGAATCACAAACAAGCTCCCCACAAGACCATCTAGCAATGGCAGAGAAGAACCAGAACCAATACCAACCACCCGAGTCAAATGGCTATAACCGAAACGATCAAGAATCGCTTCATACCATGGAGGATGAGGAGGCCAAGCGCAAGAAGAGGACGAAGTGGACGATCGGCATCATCGCCTTCGTCATCTTTCAGGTAGTCCAAGCTCTCTTCTTCGTCCTGGTCATCATGAAGTTCAAGTCCCCCAAGTTCAGGGTCGGTGACTTTGCCGTCCAGACTCTGACCGTCGGGACTCAGGCCTCGCCTTCGTTTGACATGAGCTTCGTTGCCCCGATCCGAGTCAAGAATTCCAATTGGGGTCCCTTCAAGTACGACGCCTCCACTGTTTACTTCACTTATGGAGGTGTCCAGGTGGGACAAGCAATCATCCCCAAGAACAAAGCCAACTTCAAGTCAACCAAGAAGATCGACGTGAACGTGACTCTGAGCTCTGCTAATTTGCCCAGCAATATCAATTCGAATCTCGGGAGCGACCTGAGCTCTGGGGTCATAACGTTGACCAGTCAGGGCGAGCTTAAAGGGAAGATTACAGTCATGTTCATGTTCAAGAAGAAAAAGACCTCGCAAATGAATTGCACCATGGCAATTGATACCACAACACAGGCGGTCCAATCCTTGTCGTGTAAATGAGGATGATGAGTGTGATTCTCGGCGATCAATAGTTTGTGAGCTTGCTTATATGTTGTCTTTCCATGACTTTTTTGTGGATTAAGTAGAGAAATTTATGTATTTCTATCTTCATCTTCATTGGGTCATTTGTTTGTAAATTCTTTATTTGTTGTGTATACATGTCAAGTAGTGTTCCGACCCCACGTATTTTGAATTTTTTTCTTTCTTCTTTCTCATAGAGAATACTGTTTTCATCCTCTAGCAAAAACAAATATCATGAGTGTGACTGGTCCGCTGTATTTCTTCCATTTGGATTCCCATGGTTTAGAATTAGCGCAGACATCTTGAATTGGATCTCTTAATTATGATGTGGACAGAGAACTCCGCATATTGTGTACTTCGGACCCCTTAGGAACAAATTTGACAACCCTTGATGATGGGCTTTGGCCATGGTTCTTTGCGAGCTTGATAAGCTTGAAATTTTTCTTCCCCTTACGTTTATGAGTATACAGATACATATGAAACTTGAAAAGTTTTCCTATCAATTCGTAATCATTAGTTCTTTTTATTCAACACAGAAGGACACTTGGCCGAAGTGTGACCCGTTTGCCATAAGTAAGTACTGTGACGAAGCGGAAAAATTACGAAAAAAGTCTTAAATCTATTCCAATTGTGTCACTTGCCGAGGGCCGGCGATCTGCGTTGGCCATTGGGCGAGGGCCTGCGAGCCCTCGCCAGCCGCAGAGAGAGAGAGAGAGAGAGAGAGAGAGGGGACAAGGACCAAAGGGGTTGGGGTCTTGCTAGCGGAGGCAAGCTGTGGTGACTAGTGCGGAGGTCGCAATGGCTATTGGCACAGCGGTGGCGGCGATGCACAGTAGTAGATGTGATTTATGCTAGTCCCTAGTCTTGCTATGCAAGTGATTTTTCTCTTTCCCACTATAATGGTTCGGTTTGAATGTCGTATAAACCTAAAACCATATCGAAACAACTATAATATCCCTTTTATAATCGTATAGGGATCCATAACTGAACCGAAAAGACCCGAAAATTATGGGGTCGTTCGGTTCGGTTCGGGTATGCAATTCCTTTTTGACACCTTATGCCCACGTGTTAGGCTCGAGCATTTAACTAACATAATATAAATATGTAAGACTATACACATGAGAGGAAAACATTTGATATTATTGTACAAAGCACAATAACTTGACTCTGGGGTCACGTTAAGATTTAAAAGTATCCATTTCAAAAGTTTTGGTTGTTAAGGCTATAAAGCAACATGGATAAAAGGTCTGTAAATCAATCTTAAGCGGAGCTACGAGATAACTGCACGCTTGTGACACAAAAAGTCAAAATATTCAAGCTCTAGAGACTTAAGAGAAAAAAAAATTATCCAAAAAATCGTAAACCTATTGCATTTTTGCCAATTCAGTCCTAAACCTTTTAATTTTTTCAATTAAGTCCTAAACATTTTCATATTTTGCCAATTAAGTCCATCCAGCCAATTTTGGCCGGAAATTTCTAACGTGGATGCCGTCCTACATTGTACTGCAAGCGCTGATGTGGGTAATTTTTAAAAACATTTTCATATATTTGAAATTTTGTATTAATTTTTCGGTTCTATTTCCCGTGTTTTTCTTTTCTTTTCTTTGTTTTTTTTTTCTTTGTGTGGCCAGCGAGGGTCCCCAACGAGGGGCGCCCAGTTCGCCCATCCCTACCCTTGCCCATGGCCGGCGATCGGCGAGGGGCGTCCAACGGCCGACAAAAGTCATAAAAAGTCAAAATATTCAAGCTCTAGAGACGTAAGAGAAAAAAATTGTCCAAAGAATCCTGAACCTATTGCATTTTTGCCAATTCAGTCCTAATCCTTATCATTTTTTCAATTAAGTCCTAAAGTTTCATATTTTGCCAATTGATCCATCCGGCCAATTTTGGCCAAAAATTGCTAACGTGGATGCCGTCCTACATGGTACTATCAGCGCCGACGTGGATATTTTTTTAATAATATTTTCATATAATTTAAATTTTGTATTAATTTTTATGTTCTTTTTCCCGTGTTTTACTTTTCTTTTCTTTGTTTTTTTTTTCTTTGTGTGGCCAGCGAGGGTCGCCGACTAGGGGCCCCCAGTTCGCCCATACCAGCCCTTGCCCATGGCCGGCGGTCGGCGAGGGGCGCCCAGTGGCCGGCAAAAGCCCGGTGACACTCGCTTGCCACACAGAGGGAAAAAAATAAAGAAAAGAAAAAAAATATTAAAAAAATAAAAATATTCAAAAAGCATTTAAATATCATTTAAAATTATCCAATTTAGTGCCGGCCTTGCCAGTAGGACGACCGGTGTCCGCGTCATCATCCAAGAGAAGTACAATAAAGCAATATTGTAAAATTGGACTTCGTATGGTAGGATGAATAGTGATGAGAGGAGTCATTAGATATTCTCCAAAACTTTGGCTAATATAGGAAGGGAACCTCACGGAATACTCCATATAAGCAATCACACGATTCCTCCATACCTAACCGCAGTCAAATATGTCCAGCCTTGATCTCATATTAAGCGTCCTTTTTTTTTTGGCAATGATCATTTCAAACTATCTGATCATCCACGATCTCCAAATAAACCATGTCAAATTTTTTTAGCCATATATCCCGCATGTATCCCATGATCGTGGGGATGATGATATCCTAAAAGTCAAAGGACACATGCTCTGGACTGGATTTGCTTCTGTCCCCATTGTTCCTTAAGCTTTGGTTTAGCAACCAGTTGCAAAAAACCAAAAAAAGAAAAAAGAAACAGAAAGGTTAAATAGAATATGTTTCAGATAGAAATTGAGGGATCGAAGCTTCTATTGATAGAATAATAGGTCCAACTGTAAAAGGGTCATCATTCTTTACTGAAAAAGCAATGTCCGAAGGTCATACTCAACCTGCGTCGCATTGTTCTAGAACAATACGATGATTCCAACGTTCGGACGCGTTGGCGTCTCAAATAAATTGCAGTTTCCTGGAAATTGCGTCTCGTGTCCACTTGTCTTGTGTCCCAAACATCGTATATATACCTCAGCATAACCACGACTTCTCAACATTCTCACATTCTCAGCCTTCTCAGTTCTCACATCTCCACTTTCTTCAGCGAAGAAAAAACCAACTCAAAATTCACAAACAAGCTCCCCACAAGACCATCTAGCAATGGCAGAGAAGAACCAGAACCAATACCACCCACCCGAATCCAACGGCTATCACCGGAACGATCAAGAATCGCTTCATACCATGGACGATGAGGAGGCCCAGCGCAAGCAGAGGATGAAGTGGACGATCGGCATCATCGCCTTTGTCATTTTTCAGGTAGTCCAAGCCCTCTTCTTCGTCCTTGTCATCATGAAGTTCTGTTGAGAAATGTTGTATCTAGCAATATCACCTAAAGGGGGGGTGAATAGGTGATTCTGAACACTTTTAGTGTTTAATGCGGAAATTAATAGGTTCAGAACATAAACTAAATAAGATCAGTAAAAAGACGTGCAAACAAACTAAATGCAGCAAGAGGAGTTTAGGGAAAGAGAATTTGCACGCAATATTTATAGTGGTTCGGCTTTAGCAAGCCTACGTCCACTCTCCCATGATGACAGCCGATCGACTGGATTCCACTATGAGTCTATGAAAGGTTACAAGAATTGTCACTCTAATCACTCTTACAAAGGAACCTCTCAACAATAAGAATTTTAAGCTCACAAGAATAAGAGAATGTGAATCTGAACAACTCAATACTTTGGAATTTAAAGTTCGTGAACTCTCTTCACAACAGTCACCGTTGATCTTCTTTTATACTCCTTCGACCTTGAACTAGCCGTTACCAAGGTCCTTCAAAGGATCGGTCCTCAATCTCTGATTGGACGCCATCAATCTTGATTGACCGAGACTGTATATGGGAAGATCTAGTAGCCGATGGAGTAGAATCTGAACCCTTCAGATTCAGTCGCCCATACAACCAAATCTTCAGTTTCCATAAATAGAGTTCATCCAAATCTCCAAGATATCTTGTGCATGGAAGGTAATATCTAATCGAGGATATTCTCCAGATTTGATTGGAAAATAATCATGTCAATCAAATCTTACAGACTTCCATAAAAAGACGCCGCCAAACCGGAAACTTGCCAAACGTGGGTCTTCAAAATCTGGTAGAGAGATATTGCAGAATCTAAATGCTATTCAGAAGCAGTCTTCTGAATAAAAAAGACTCTTTGCTTTTGAACAGATTAGAACAGTGACTCTGAGCTTCTGTAAGGTCCTTTCTGACGTGTCACATAAATCTTCTCGAGATAAGTCTTCAGAGGCAGTACAAACCTCCATCTGAAGCCTTTAGAGGCAACACGAACCTCCTTCTGAAGTCTTCAGAGGCAACACAATTCTCCATCTGAATACTAGACTTCAACTATCTCAGAAGCAAGTGCCCGACGACTACTCCTTGAGTCTGAACGCCAGTTTTGGAACATTATAAGCTTTTGTTCACATGCTCATCCCTGCAATAAAAAATTATTTGCATTAACCAGATTATCTCACAAGAAGGATAGTTTTGTCAGAATTAAAATATTCAAAGGGAAGGTTTTCTCAACAATCTCCCTCTTTTTGATGATGACAAAACCTCCTCAATAAAAGTTGATATACATGAAAAAATGTTTGTATCAAAGTTAAGCTCAGAAAAGATTTCACTAAGAATATGAATATTTTACTCAGGTGAATCTCTTCAAAAGAACGTGCATCTGAATATATAAGATATGCACTTTGAGTGATAGAAGGATATCACCATATGTTGTATACATCGTTGAATTCGTTTGAGCGCATATGTATAATTCGCGTATGTCTATATCCTGCAATATGAGCGTATGTGTATATCGTTCAATATGAAAATGATGAGGTATCTTCTCCCCCTTTTTGTCATCAGCAAGATAATCTGGCAATCCACACATACATTATTTTAGATCCACACATATATCATAATAAGGTCGTAATAGTCAAGGTGCACAGAAATGGAACATCCGACAAAGATAAAATAAAAATAAATACGGACAGTTTGAAAACAAATTCAAGAGGATGGAAGTGAATTTTGTTTTGAGGAGGAGGATGGAACATCAACATGCTCTTCATCATCTCTCTGAGCAGCTTCATTAGATTTGCCCATATCAGCAATAAAGGTGGCGAATTCCTTGAGTTCCTTCATCTCTGGAACTTCTTTGCTGATCCTTTCATCTCTGATCAGTGTGTAAGTACCAATGCTGGCCATTTCAGAGCAGAAAAGGCGATAGTATTTGTGAAGCATTTCCTCAAACCTGTTCGTCTTCTTTTCAATTTTCATTTCCATTCTATCCATCCTCTGCATAATTTCTACCAGAAGTTTTTCAACTTCCATCTGAACTAGACTTTGCGAAGCATTCAATGTCCCTGCAAAAGTCTGTTGGTCTTCTTCTTCTACCATTTGAGCCTTACCCTTTGATGTTGAATCTAGAACTCTCTGCGAATTTATCTCCCCCTGAGTCTGCTCAAGTGCTGAATCTGGAATGATTATAACAGCTTCTGCGGTAGTAGATTCAATCTCCGTGGGTTGCTTTTCAGGTATCTTCTCTAGAAGTTGTTCCTTCTGAACAGCACTTTCAACAACAGCTTTCTCATTCTGAACAACAGTAGTCAGAATCTCTTCAGTCTGATCGATGTTAGGTTCCTCGTATTGTTCCTTTCTGCTGGATTCTTCCTTGTCATCAGCAACCTTATCCTCCTGAACAACTTCAGTCTGAATAGTAACTATTGTTAATTCCTTAGGTTGTTCATGCAAAACAGCAGATTCTTTAGGATGCTCCCCCTGAATCTGAGCTGTTTTGACAAAAGTAACTCATGTTGATCCTCTAGCTGTGACAGCAAAATCATCAGATTTATCAATCTCCATATCCTCAGGTGGTGATGAGGACTTCTTCTTTTGTTCTCGAGCAACCAGAACCTCAATGGTTGTTCTGTCATCCAGTTGCTCCTCCATTATCTCTACATATTCACTTGTAGCAAGCTGAGCTTCTTTCTCTGCCTTGTCACCAGTTGTTTCATCAGCTTCTACATTTTCACTCTCATGAGTCTTATGGGGATCCTCTTCTTTGTCCATAGGATCCTCCTGCTCATTTGCTGTTTCATCATGCTCTTCATCTTCTGTCTCAATGTTTCCTTCTGATAAGACAGTAGGGGTCCTCTCATCATCTCTTGATGATACACTTTCTTCTTCTTCTTCTTCTGAAGACACACTTTGATCAGTGGTCTACTTTCCTTTTCTGGCCTCTGTCTTCCTTCTCTTGGCTAATCTCTCACTCTCTGCATTCTTCTCTTCTAATTCAACCAGAACAGCCTCTTTGTTCTTGTTCATCCATCCACCAGCAGTCTGTCTAAAATCCATTTTCTGAATCATGGACTCCCCAGCTACCATTATTTGAGTTTCATTCTGAATGAGCTCACCAGGAATCTTGACATTGTGGAAGAACATGATCTGATAGATTAACCCTACGTAGGGTAATTGTCCTTTGGTCTTTTGCATAGTCTTGTACAAGTGGAGAAGAACAGTGTGTGCTAGAGAGATCTTGCAACCATTTAACAGACCCCACATCAGCTTGGCTTCATACTTCGAAATATCTATTTTTGAAGTAACCTTGGGTCTTAAATTCTCAATCACAACCTTGTACATTACAATGTGCTTCAATGGGAAGTCATTGTAAGCAATGTGTACCTTTGAATCTCTGGAATAATTCTCTTTTCCAGTTAGAAATCTATAGGCATCATCAGGTTGTACATCAATGGTCACAAAATCCATTTCATCAACTCCCATTAAATTTGCTAGTTCTCTGACATGCAGATGATATTGGACTCCTTCAACCGTATAAAATAGAGAATCAAAATATCGAAAACACAAGCTTGAATAAAAGTAAGCTGCTAAGTCTGGAAAGATTGGCCTCCTTGCAGTTGCAAAATCTTTCAGCTTCATTACTTTCAAGTGCTTCCCTATAGGAATACCAACCCTATCAAAATATTTAAGGTCAAATACCCTATGGGGTATAACTCCTCTTTCCTTTAGTAACTCGAATTTGTCACAATGCAACTGACTTGAAAACAGCTTGCTTTCAAAGTCTTTGTCCTTTATAATCCCTTTGATTTTCTTAAAAGTCTTTGACCAACACATCGTCGTCGTCATCAGGCCTTCCTCTAGTTTCACTTTCTTCACTTATTATTTCTTTGATAACGATACTCTTGGATTGAGACCTTTTAGGTTTTATGACCCCAGTTGGCACAACCTTTTCTTTGCCTTTTCGAGAAACATTCTTAGGAACAACAGTGGCAATAGGTGTCATAGTTTGCTGAGGAAGTTCTAAGATAGCAAGAAAATCTTTATCGCTTGCAAACTTGTGTATATTCAACAGCAGCTTGACATTTTCGTCACTGGATCCAATGTTCTTAAAGGAATCATACATAGTCTTGATAGAGTGAGCCAGAGCGACTCTTTCGTCAAACTCGGACTGAGACAAACCTGATTTCCTTTGAGTAATGTGTCTCTCATCTTCGTGATCAGACCCAGATATATCAATAGATTCAATGATACGAGCTTTTCTACCCTTCGTCAACCTTGACGATTTCCTTCTCTGACTTGCACCTTCTTCTGCTCCTTTCTTCATGGTAGAGGATGATTTCGGAGTCATGGATGAGAAAGTTGGAAGTTTTGGAGAGAAAGATTTTGAGTGAACGAGAAGGAATGTAATCAGAGAGAGAGCAGCAAGTTTTTAGGGTTTGAAAGGAGATTGTGATATTTGAGGGAGGTGCCGGTTCGAGACCTTTCAAAAGTTTTGAAAAACTGTAAAGCGGTTATTTTTGGAAATAGAATCAATTTAAAATAAAATCCAAAAAAAAAATATCAATCCAAAGATATTGAATTATTCCAATCAATCAACGAGGCTTATATTTAGAAATTAGAGAACGTAAATTAGAGAACGTACCTTGGATTCTTGCCTTACCAAGAATTTCTAAATGTAAAGAGGTGTAAGATGAACTAACCTTGCTTCTAAAGTACTTCACTAAAAATATGCTTCTGAACATAGGTTCTGCAAATTTGCTTCTGAACTCTGCTTCTCAGCAGTTTTGCTTCTGAACTATACTTATGAGTAGTTTTGCTTCTAAAATCTGCTTCTGAGCAGTTTTGCTTCTGAAATATGCTTCTGAGCAGTTTTGCTTTTGAACAATTTCAAGCGACCTGTTCTCAATACATCTTAAGAAAAAGGATTAATAATAGCTAATTCGTTTCGGATAAAATTGAAAGACTCTTTATCAAGAGCTTTAGTAAATATATCTGCAAGTTGATTCTTTGTATCAACATACTGAATGTGAACATTTTCATTCTGAACATGATCGCGAATAAAATGATGTTTGATCTCGATGTGCTTCGCTCTTGAATGAAGAATAGGATTCTTGGTTAAATTTATGGCGCTTGTATTGTCGCATCTGATCTCCACATTTGAATCCTCAACTCCATAATCTCTTAATTGTTGTTTTAACCATAGGATTTGAGCACAACAACTTCCAAGAGATACGTATTCTGCTTCTGCTGTACTGAGAGCAACTATGCTTTGCTTTTTTGAATACCAGGAAATAAGCATATTTTTCATAAGTTCACAAGTTCCAGAAGTGCTTTTCCTGTCAATTTTACATCCGGCGAGATCTGCATCTGAATATCCCTTCAGAA
Organism: Lenwebbia sp. NSW1173648; assembly: GCA_029784005.1. Classification (NCBI taxonomy): domain Eukaryota; kingdom Viridiplantae; phylum Streptophyta; class Magnoliopsida; order Myrtales; family Myrtaceae; genus Lenwebbia; species Lenwebbia sp. NSW1173648. Next base: position 5,044,769 of record JARCGZ010000005.1, read on the forward strand.
TGAAATCAAAATCTTTTGAATACCAAAGACCATAAGCTGGATATGTTCCAATATATTTGATAATTCTTTTGATTGCTGTAAGATGCGATTCTTTTGGACATGTCTGAAATCTTGCACATAAGCAGACGCTATAAAGAATATCTGGCCTTGATGTAGTGAGATATAGAAGTGACCCAATCATACTGCGATATAGCTTCTGATCAACTTCTTTTCCTTGTTCATCTTTATCAAGCTTAGACGAATGAGACATTGGAGTTTCCGTCTTCTTGCAATTTTCTAGGCCGAATTTCTTGATAATTTCAAGAGCATATTTCTCTTGATGGATGAATATTCATTTCTTGGTTTGTTGAATCTGAAGTCCAAGAAAGAACCTTAATTCTCCCATCATGCTCATTTCAAATTCATCCTGCATTACTTTAGAGAAATTCTTGCAAAGATATTCATTTGAAGAGCCAAAAATAATATCATCAACGTAAATCTAAACATTAAGAATATCCTTACCCTGCTTCTGAATAAAGAGAGTAGTGTCAACATTACCTTTAGTGAACTTTTGTTCAGATAAAAAGTAGCTTAACCTTTCATACCAAGCACGAGGTGCTTTCTTTAATCCATATAAAGCTTTCTTTAGGGAATATATGAGATCCTTTCCTCTTGGTTCCTCAAAACCGGGTGGTTGCTCGACATAGATTTCTTCTTTGATGTAACCATTCAAGAATGCACTTTTTACATCCATCTGAAAAAGTTTAAAGTCATTGTAACAAGCATAAGCAAGAAGTAACCTTATGGCCTCTAACTTGGCAACTGGTGCGTAGGTTTCATCGTAATCTATTCCTTCTTCTTGTGAATATCCTTTTGCCACAAGTCTTGCTTTGTTTCTAACCACCTTTCCTTTGTCATCCATCTTGTTTCTGAACACCCATTTTGTTCCTATTACATGACGATTTTTGGGTCTTGAGACGAGCTCCCAAACATTATTGATCTTGAATTGATGAAGTTCTTCTTGCATTGCATTGATCTAATTTTCATCAAAAAGAGCTTCTTCAATCCCTTTAGGCTCAATTTCAGAAACTAATGCTATATTGCTCATTGCTTCCTCGAATTTCGATCTAGTTCTGATTCCTTCATCCAAGCTCCCCATTATAAGTTCTTTGGGATGACTGAATTTATGTTTCCAGTTTCTGTTGAATTTCTCGTCTTGAGCATCACTTGGATCATTAGATTCAGATGGTATCACCTTTGGTTCTTCTGCGGTTTGTTGGCTTGTTTCTTGATTCCAAACTTCTTCAGAAGCATGATTTTCTTCTGAGTTTTCTTCTGGTTCTAAACTTTGATGGAGTGACGAAACTTGAACATATTCAGATTGATCATTCTGAATCTGAATATTTTCATCAAACTTGACATTCATTGATTCTTCAACAATTTGAGAATTTTTGTTGTAGACTCTGTATGCTTTGCTTGTTGTTGAATATCCCAGAAATATTCCTTCATCTGACTTCTCATCAAACTTATCCGCTCGATCATTTGCATTCTTCAGAATGAAGCATTTACAACCAAACACACGGAAGTATGCTAAATCTGGTTTTCTCTCTTTAAAAAGTTCCTAGGGGGTTTCTCAATGATTGGTCTTAAAGAAACACGGTTTAAAATGTAACATACTATTGACACAGCTTCTTCTACAAAATGTGATGCAATTTTACTTTCGATCAAGAGAGTTTTCGCCATTTCTTGTGGAGAACGATTTTTCCTCTCCACTACCCCATTTTTTTTTTAGGTGTGTAAGGAGATGAAAAATTATGCTGAATTCCAAACTCATCACAAAAATCAGAAAAAATTTGGTTTTCAAACTCTCCCCCATGATCAGTTTTGATGCAGGAAATAGAGTAACCTTTCTCATTCTGAATCTTCTTAGAAAATTTGGAGAATGATGAGAAAGCATCATTTTTGTGCGCAAGAAATAAAACCCATGTAAATCTTGAGTAATCATCAACTATAACAAGGCATTATTTCTTACCTCCAAGACTTAGTGTTCTGTTGGGAGCAAAGATATCCATATGAAGCAGCTACAGTCACGTTCAGTTGATACATGATTAACAGATTTAAAAGTGCTTTTTACCTGTTTCCCAAGTGTGCAAACCGAACAAAGCTTTGATTTCTCAAACTTTGATTGTGGTAAACCTCGAACTAGTTTCTTGGATGATAGCTTCGAGACGTGTTTGATACTGATGTGGCCTAGCTTTCTATGTCATAGTTCAGATTCATCCTTGATAGAAATAAGACACTTGATGTCTTCAGAATCAACATTCAAAAGGTAGATATTTCCATGACGTCGACCAGTGAAGGTTTGCTTCTTGTCTTTGCTAACACCTGAGCACTCTGAGTCTTGAAAACAAATTTCATAACCAGAGTCACAGAGTTGACTTACTGAAATCAAATTGTATTTTAATCCTTTGACAAGAGAGACATTGTTGATTGTGAGATTTTCGATTTTTACAGTGCCTAGGCCAACCACTTTGCCTTTATTCTTTCCACCAAACGACACACTTCTACCATTGTAATCTGATAGTTGAATGAAGTTTTCTGGATCACCAGTCATGTGACTTGACCATCCACTGTCCAGAAACCATTTGTCTTTTCTCTTCCATGGTACCTGCAAGTAGAAAGTCACTTACTATTTCTTTGGTACCTAGGTTTTCTTGGGTCTGTCTGAGTAAGTCACAATAGATATCTTTCTATTAACATGTCTCCATACCATCATGCAATTATTTCTAACGTGATTTCTAGCACCGCAGTTTTCACAATGCATTGGGTAAAAGGATTTTGTAAACTGCTTTTAGAAATGCCGTTGATATGTAGATTTGGAAGGTTTATGGGAAATTCAGTCATTTGTTTCCTAAAATTTGTTTTTGAAATTATTTTCCCTTTTGAAATCAAGACCAGATTTGTTACCATACGAAACTTGTCTGGAAAAGATGTTTTCCAAGTTTTTCGAACTTTGGGAAAATTTCTTTGAAGTATTTTCAATCTTGGTTTTCAAGGAATCATTTTCTTTCAAGATCAAATTGCGATTTTCCTTGATTTGATGAAATTCTCTTTGCAAAAACTCAATCTTGTCTTTTTGAGAATCATTTTGTTGTTTCAAAGAGGAAACTTCCTTTTTCAAAATGGAAACCTTTTTTAGAGCTTCTTTGTAATTCGAGCACAATTCATCAATGTATTCAGAAACTTCATCTGGTATTTCAGAAGGATGTACCTCAACATCTGAATCTGAATCTGAATCTGACTTTGCCATAAGACATATGTTAGCATAGTCATCCTCGCTATCTTCAGAATCAATTAGAGTTTCTGCCTTCAATGCCTTTTTGTATTTCTCATACTTGATCTTGTCTTTCTTCAGAAGCGGGCAATTGGGTTTGATGTGTCTTGCTTTCTTACAATGGAAGCATATTACATCTTTGCCTTCCTGTTTGTCATTGCTCGATTGTCTCTGATCATTCTTTTTGAATGATTTCTTCCCTTTGAAGTTTCTACCTCTTTGAGCCATCTTTCTGAATTTCTTCACCATGAGAGCAAGTTCTTCGTCATCTTCATCTTCATCTTCTGAATCTGGCACTTTAAAGTCTATTTCAGATTTTAAAGCAATAGACTTCTTACCTTTTGAATCTCTTGTTTTGTTGGCACGCTCAGTCTCATATGACCGTAAAGTTCCGACTAGCTCATCATTAGATAGAGGTCTAATTGTTTGACATTCCTGTATTGATGGCTTCATGTAATTCCAGTCATCTGTAAGTCCTCAAAGGATCTTTCTGACTTGCATCGGTTCTGCTATAGGAGCGCCTTGCCTTGTAAGACCACTTGCTAGGATTTGAAACATGTCAATCATTTCAGCAATTGATTCATCGAGCTTCATTTTGAAGGCTTCGTAATCACTTAGCAGAATGCTAAGATTGGTTTCTTTCACTCTATCAGTTCCCTGATATGTGACATGAAGAGCTTTTGTTGAATCTTCTTCTGCAACTCGATTATATAAAGGAATGGATAATGCGCAGAAAAGTGCATGCACAGCTTTAGAGTCGAGTCCTTGTCTTTTTGCTCTTTCAGAATCTAACAGTGTTGCAGTAACATTTGTATTGTTGTTTCTTTCATTTCCAGTGGAAGGGGTTGCTGTTACAACAGGAACTACTCCATTGACAACAATATCCCACATCAGATCATCTGATGCCTTGAAGAACCACTTCATTTTGTTGCACCACATATAGTCTTTTCCGTCAAAATAAGGTGGTTTGTTGCTGAAATGTGCATCACTGGCTCCTGTAAAATTATTGCTAGACATGATAAATCGTTAGCTCTGAAGTAAAACACTTCAAAATAATGAGCAACCAAGCTCTGATACCAATTGTTGTATCTAGCAATATCACCTAAAGGGGGGTGAATAAGTGATTCTAAACACTTTTAGTATTTAATGCGGAAATTAATAGGTTCAGAACATAAACTGAATAAGATCAATAAAAAGACGTGCAGACAAACTAAATGCAGCAAGAGTAGTTTAGGAAAAGAGAATTTGCACGCAATGTTTATAGTGGTTCGGCTTTAGCAAGCCTACGTCCACTTTCTCACGATGACAGCCGATCGGCTGGATTCCACTATGAGTCTATGAAAGGTTACAAGAATTGTCACTCTAATCACTCTTACAAAGGAACCTCTCAAGAATAAGAATTTTAAGCTCACAAAAACAAGAGAATGTGAATCTGAACAACTCAGTACTGTGGAATTTAAAGTTCGTGAACTCTCTTCACAACAGTCACCGTTGATCTTCTTTTATACTCCTTCGACCTTGAACTAGCCGTTACCAAGGTCCTTCAAAGGATCGGTCCTCAATCTCTGATTGGACGCCATCAATCTTGATTGACCGAGACTGTATATGGGAAGATCTAGTAGCCGTTGGAGTAGAATCTGAACCCTTCAGATTCAGTCGCCCATACAACCAAATCTTCAATTTCCATAAATAGAGTTCATCCAAATCTCCAAGATATCTTGTTATCTTGTGCATGGAAGGTAATTTCCAATCGAGGATATTCTCCTGATTTGATTGGAAAATAATCATGTCAATCAAATCCTATAGACTTCCATAAAAAGACGCTGCCAAACCGGAAACCTCCCAAACGTGGGTCTTCAGAATCTGGTATAGAGATATTGCAGAATCTAAATGCTATTCAGAAGCAGTCTTCTGAATAAAAAAGACTCTTTGCTTTTGAACAGATTAGAACAGTGACTCTGAGCTTCTGTAAGGTCCTTTCTGATGTGCCACATAAATCTTCTCTAGATAAGTTTTCAGAGGCAACACAAACCTCCATCTGAAGTCTTCAGAGGCAACACGAACCTCCATCTGAAGTCTTTAGAGGCAACATGAACCTCCTTCCGAAGTCTTCAGAGGCAACACAATTCTCCATCTGAATACTAGACTTCAACTATCTCAGAAGCAAGTGCGCGACGACTACTCCTTGAGTCTGAACGCCAATTTTGGAACATTATAAGCTTTTGTTCACATGCTCATCCCTACAATAAAAAATTATTTGCATTAACCAGATTCTCTCACAAGAAGGATAGTTTTGTCAGAATCAAAATATTCAGAGGGAAGGTTTTCTCAACAAGAAAAATCCCTAATTGATTTTGAAGTTGACAAAACAATCCGTGATCTCTTATATCTGAATTAATGCGATGAAATACTTGATTTGCAGATTATCCGTAGGCGTGGGATACATAGGGTTGAATCTGGAAAGATATGCTCAGAGAATGTTCTAAGGGACTCAGACGCTGTATCGAGCTCAATTGTTGTGAGGAGCTCAGATGTTGATTGGGGGAACTTAGACGTTGGCATGAGACTCAAGCTCCAAGAGAAGTATTTCATGCGCAACAATCAGAATATCAAGAGATATAATTGAAGATGATTTAATTGACATATTACATCTTCACAACGGCTAGTAATCGAGCTGGATCGTACTTGGAGATTCTCAATCATGAAGATCAATCAAGCACGTCGATTAAAGGAGACGATGATGATTCACCTAATTAGGTAATCCATCTATGGAAACCCAGGATCACGATTGTATGGGCGATTTGATCCAAAGGGGATTCTTTCCTTTGTCGACGTCAACGGCTACGAAATCCTTTGTATACAGTCTCGTCCAAATGGGGAAGTTTGGAGAGCGATCCTTTGGAGATCTTGCAACGGGAAGTTGGAGATGGATGAGTATAAAAGGAGACCTCAAGGCTGAAGAGAAAAATGAACGAGCCAACAGAATTCAAAATTCCAAGAACGAGAAAGCTTCACATCCTTCATATACGAGTGTGAGAGTGTTAGACGGAAAGTCTATTCACCAAGCTATAACCTCTGAGTTATTCACTAGTAGAATCCAGCCGATTGGCTGCCAGCATGAAGAAGTGGACGTATGCTTGAACAAAGCCGAACCACTATAAATCCTTTGTGCACATTCCCTTTCCCTTAATCTCTTTGTTTATATATCTGTGAAAGTAGTTGTGTGCACGGTGTTGCATCTGAAAGTTTCTTAGATCTTCCTAGCAGTATCGTCTAAACGAAGGTCTTCTTCTGAGGGGATCTCAGATCTTACTAGCTAATATCATCTGAACGAAGTTCTGAGCAAATTAGTTATATTCCTCATTGATTTGTTAAAATTATTTAAAATCACCTTCACCCCCCCTCTAGGTGACAACGCTAGCCTGAACAAGTTCAAGTCCCCCAAGTTCAGGGTCGGCAACTTTGCAGTCCACACTCTGACCGTTGGGACTCAGGCATCGCCTTCGTTCAACATGAGCTTTGTTGCCCCGATCCGAGTCAAGAACACCAACTGGGGTCACTTCAAGTACGACGCCTCCACTGTTGACTTCACCTATGGAGGTGTCCAGGTGGGACAAGCAATCATCCCCAAGAGCAAGGCCAACTTCAAGTCCACCAACAAGATCGACATGAGCGTGACTTTGAGCTCTGCAAATTTGCCCAGCAATATCAATTCGAATCTCGGAAGCGAACTGAGCTCTGGGGTCATAACATTGACAAGTCAGGGCGAGCTTAAAGGAAAGATTACAGTCATGTTCATGTTCAAGAAGAAGAAGAACTCGCAAATGAATTGCACCATGGCGATCGATACCTCGACAAAGGCGGTCCAATCCTGGTCGTGTAAATGAGGATGCCGAGTCTGATTCTTGGTGATCCATAGTTTATGAGCTCGTTTGTATATTTCCCTTCCACGAGTTTTCCGTGGATTGAATCAAGAAAATTTATGTATTCCTATCTACTTGTTGATTGAGTGGGTCACTCGTTCGTAAATTCTTTAACTGTTCTGTAGACATGTCCCATAATGTTCCAACACTTTGTGCTTTGGATTTTTCTTTCTTTTTCCCCACAGAGAATACCGTTTTCATCGTGAGGATGACTTTTGGCTGGAGAAAGATCAGGAGGATGACTGGTCGCTGAATCTCATTAGTGATAGTTTGTCAGCTTCTAGTGAAAGTCTCAGCAGGCATCATTTTATACGGTATAACTATGATATAGTATTGACAAATGAATCTGCTCGGTTGAACCATAAGATCAGTTCATAGCACTGAATCTAAATTTATTTCGATTACTTTGTTTCTGGTTGAAAAATTTGTTTCTAGTATTTACCGTTAAAAAATATCTCGGTTTTGAGCTCGAAAAAATTTTCAGCTCTAAAATTGTGCCAATAGGCATACGGCTCTGCTGGTAAAGGGATTGAGGGGTACGGACGCTAGTATCAAAGGTAGGGGTGAGCATGGGTTCAGGGTAGAACCTGGAACTTGAAACCAGACAGGTAAGGAACCTATTCGATTCCAGGTTCCAAGGTATGTATGGTAGGTTCTAGGTTCCAAAAATTGAAAAACATATTCCGACGGGTAGGTTCCAGGTAGGTGGAACCTGGAACCTGGAATGTAACTTGTAAATTTTTGTGTGTGTAATTTGGAATCACTAGTATGAGCTTTCATTTTTGGCAATATTTATGACTGGCATTTTTACGTTGTTAATGTTTCATATTTATTCGTATGTCTAAATATGAGTTGTGGTTAGTGGATTGTAACAACAAATGTTGATCATTAAAGGTGATGATTCACTGTAATGATTCAATTAAGAATACAGGTGGAACCTGTGACTGGGTAGGTTTCAGGTTCAAAGGTATGCAGTGTAGGTTCTAGGTTTCAAAAAATTATGAACTTGTTCAGACGTGTAGTTTCGATTTTCCAGGTGGAACTTGTGACAAGGTAGGTTTCAGGTTCCAAGGTATGTATGGTAGATTTCAAGTTTCAAAAAATGAGAAACTTGTTCCGATGGGTAGGTTCGAGGTTCTAGGTGGAACCTGTACAGAACCTAGAACCGCTCACCCCTAGTCATAGCTGCAGAATTCAACTCCCGCACTCTGCAAAGAGACCGAGCAAAAATCAAAGAGAAGAGAGTTAGAGAAAGGACGGACAAAAAACAATAATTTCAAAATTGTAAGTTCTTAAATAGATAAAGTAGCATGGATAAAAGACGGCTACTTTTTTTTAAATTAGCTGGTTTCTATAATTTAATACAATTTTTGAAAGACTTTTTTTGTACTTTTCTCTGAGTTAACGTCGTAACCATTTAATTTGTTTAATGAACTTTTATTTTATACACTGGTGGCCCAAAAATTACATTTTATAAGTATGGCTTAGACATTCATATGTATAAAATTTTTAATTTTACAAGTGTATACATTTAGGTGAAAGTTTCTATTTCTATATGCTTGTGCAAACATTATTTTCTACTGGCATTGGTTTATTATTTGTTTATGTAGACGGCCATCTACAATGTTACTATCTAATATTATTGAGACCTCGTGATACGAAGTGGAACATCGTCTAGAAATTGGATAGTGTATGGTATGAATAACGATGATAGGATATTGAGTTATGAAATATTATCCAAAGTAAAGAGTAACTAAGGTAGGTAACACCATCGAATACTCCATATAAGCAATCACACGTTTCCTGCATACCTAACTGCAGTCAAATTTGTCCAGCCTGATCTCTAATTGAGGTTTGTTTTTTCGTTACAGTAGTGATGATGTACCTTGAGTTAACCTTGACAAATCACGCTAAGTCCAAATATATAAATATTTGTGCCTAAAATCTCAAAATGTCGATCTGTTTGTTTCCATTTCATGAGCCTGATAGACAGGGAAAGTTGTCCAAAAGTCCTAAACTTATTGCACTTTAACAAATTCAGTCATAAACCTTTCCATTTTACCAATTGAGTCCTAAACATTTTCACGTTTTTCCAATTCAGTCCATCCGGCCAATTTTAGTCTCAAATCGCTGATGTAGATGCTAGTAATGCTATGTAGGACGATCGACGCTGATGTGAGCAATTCTTTATAAATATATAAAAAACAATTGAATTTTTTATATTTGATATTATTTTTGTTTTTTGTTTTTTGTTTTTGGTTTTTCTTTCTTCCAAGTCTAGCAAGAGTCGCCAATTGACCCTCACTGACCACAGGCAAGCGCCGGTGACCCTCGTCGGCCACTAGGTGAGGGCCACGAAGCCCTCACCGATCGCGGGCGAGGGTAGCCGAGCCACCTTCGCTGGGGTTGGAAGGAAAAAAAAAGAAAAATAAATAAAGAAAAGAAAAAAGAACAAAATAATAATAATAACTATAAAAAATCACAAATTTAAAAATTATAAAAAGTCTCCACGTTAGCGCCGGCCGTGCCACGTAAGAGTGCCGGCATCCACATCAATGATTTCCGGCTAAAATTAGCCGGATCAACTCAATTGACAAAACTTGAAAAGGTTTAAGACTCAATTGGCAAAATAAAAATGTTAAGGACTGAATTCGCCAAAATGCAATAGGTTTAGGACATCCAATCGTAGTCCATAGGGGTCAATCCATTAGGTAGCTGGCCGCACTAAGCGCATCCATCGATCGAGGTGTTAGGATGCACATGTGAGTGGGTTGTGTTAACGAAATCCCACATCAGATAATCGAAGTGGTGTAAAGTAATTAATATATTCATGTTGGCCCATAACTCATTGGCTTAAGCTTTTGAGTGAATGTGGGTCCAACTGGATATATTGACTGGCCTGGACTTGAGCTCCCTCTTGGCGATCTCCCCGGGTGAAGATATCGAACTTCTGCTGTGCGATCCCATCAAATGGTTTCAAAATCGATGGTTGGTGACCCATGCGACGGTTTTTGTGCGGTGAGCGTTGTCGTGCAGCAACGCGGGCCCACGATGGCAGACTTCATGGTTATGAAGTTGGGCTTTGATGGAGATTCAGCTTGAGATAAATTGATGCGGAAGGATACTTGAATTAATGGGGAGTGGACCTAACACTGACCCCATGTGTGAGCGAGAGATTGTTAGGATGCATCGAGTTGTGTTAAAGAAAACCCACATATGAAAATGCGAATTGAAGAACATGTTCCTAATATAAAAATGCAAATTAAGTTGGGCAAAAGATAATAAACATCATTACTTGACTACTCTTCTTCGGGAGATCGACATCCAATCGTAGTCCATAGGGGTCAATCCATTAGGTAGCTGGCCGTACTAAGCGCATCCATCGATCGATAGGGATCAATTCCTTTGCTAGTTAAGCAAACACCTTACTGGTTTATAGAATTCATTTTATTTCATGCGGTCCGATCATTGACAGTCTTCAAATAATCCATGTCGTTCCCTAATGTACCACATGAATTGACGATTAATTATAGGATCAAGAACCTGTGATTTCGACCAAAAAAAAAAAAAAGAGTACCTGTGATTGAACAATTGGGGTCAGCTTCGTCGGTACAATGATATTTAGAAGTCAAAAGACACATGCTCTTGAGTGGGCTTGCTTCTGTCCCCATTGTGCCTTAACCTTTAGTTTCGTATTCATTGGGAAAGCAAAAATGAGGAAAATAGAATATGGTAAAGAACTCATGGAGGCCAATCAATTCATATGATCGAAGCTTCTATTGATATAATACTATTGTCCAACCATAAAAAGGTGTCCTACTTTGAAAAAGCAATGTCCAACGGTCATACTCTTACTAAGTCGCATTCCTCTAGAAAAACACGTGATTGCAACGTTCGGACGCGTTGGCGTCTCAAATTAAAAGCATTTTCCTGGAATTTGAGTCTCATATCCACATTTGTTGGGTCCCAAACGTCGTGTGTATAAAGCTGAGCATAACCAGGACTTCTCAACATTCACAGCCTTCTCAGTTCTCGCATCACCAATTCCTCCAGGGAAGAAAAGAACTCGAGAATCACAAACAAGCTCCCCACAAGACCATCTAGCAATGGCAGAGAAGAACCAGAACCAATACCAACCACCCGAGTCAAACGGCTATCACCGAAACGATCAAGAATCGCTTCATACCATGGAGGATGAGGAGGCCAAGCGCAAGAAGAGGACGAAGTGGACGATCGGCATCATCGCCTTCGTCATCTTTCAGGTAGTCCAAGCTCTCTTCTTCGTCCTGGTCATCATGAAGTTCAAGTCCCCCAAGTTCAGGGTCGGTGACTTTGCCGTCCAGACTCTGACCGTCGGGACTCAGGCCTCGCCTTCGTTTGACATGAGCTTCGTTGCCCCGATCCGAGTCAAGAATACCAATTGGGGTCCCTTCAAGTACGACGCCTCCACTGTTTACTTCACTTATGGAGGTGTCCAGGTGGGACAAGCAATCATCCCCAAGAACAAAGCCAACTTCAAGTCAACCAAGAAGATCGACGTGAACGTGACTCTGAGCTCTGCTAATTTGCCCAGCAATATCAATTCGAATCTCGGGAGCGACCTGAGCTCTGGGGTCATAACGTTGACCAGTCAGGGCGAGCTTAAAGGGAAGATTACAGTCATGTTCATGTTCAAGAAGAAAAAGACCTCGCAAATGAATTGCACCATGGCAATTGATACCACAACACAGGCGGTCCAATCCTTGTCGTGTAAATGAGGATGATGAGTGTGATTCTCGGCGATCAATAGTTTGTGAGCTTGCTTATATGTTTTCTTTCCATGACTTTTTTGTGGATTAAGTAGAGAAATTTATGTATTTCTATCTTCATCTTCATTGGGTCATTTGTTTGTAAATTCTTTATTTGTTGTGTATACATGTCAAGTAGTGTTCCGACCCCATGTATTTTGAATTTTTTCTTTCTTCTTTCTCATAGAGAATACTGTTTTCATCCTCTGGCGAAAACAAATATCATGAGTGTGACTGGTCCGCTGTATTTCTTCCATTTGGATTCTCATGGTTTAGAATTAGCGCAGACATCTTGAATTGGATCTCTTAATTACGATGTGGACAGAGAACTCCGCATATTGTGTACTTCGGACCCCTTAGGAACAAATTTGACGACCCTTGATGATGGGCTTTGGCCATGGTTCTTTGCGAGCTTGATAAGCTTGAAAGTTTTTTTTCCCCTTACATTTATAAGTATACAGAAACAATGAAACTTGACAAGTTTTCCTATCAATTCGTAATTATTAGTTCTTTTTATTCAACACAGAAGGACACTTGGCCGAAGTGTGACCCGTTTGCCATAAGTAAGTACTGTGATGAAGCGGGAAAATTACCAAAAAAGTCTTAAATCTATTACAATTGTGTCAATTCAATCTTAACCTTTTTTTTGCCATTTGATTCCTAAATCTTTTGCATTTATGCCAATTCAGCCCATTTGACCGACCAGCGCTCAAGTGGATAATTTTTTAATGATATTCAATATCTTTCGAACATTTTAACTTTTTTTTTTATTTTAAATTCCTTGTTTTCCTTTTTTTTCGGTTAGGGGCGGTAGGAGGTCACCGGCCACTTGCCGAGGGCCGGCGATTTGTGTTGGCCATTGGGCGAGGGCCTGCGAGCCCTCACCGGCCGCAAATCGAGTAGAGAGAGAGAGAGAGAGAGAGAGAGAGAGAGAGAGAGAGAGGAACAAGGACCAAAGGGGTTGGGGTCTTGCTAGCGGAGGCAAGCTGGGGTGACTAGTGCGGAGGTTGCACTGGCTATTGGCACGGCGGTGGCGGCGATGCACAGTAGTAGATGTGATTTATGCTAGTCCCTAGTCTTGCTATGCAAGTGGTTTTTCTCTTTCCCACTATAATGGTTCGGTTCGAATGTCGTATAAACCTAAAACCAAATCGAAACAACTATAATATGCCTTTTATAATCGTATAGGGATCCATAACCCGAACCGAAAAGACTCGAAAATTATGGGTCGTTTAGTTCGGTTCGGTTCGGTTCGGGTAAGCAATTCCTTTTTGACACCTTATGCCCACGCGTTAGGCTCGAGCATTTAACTAACATAATATAAATATGTAAGACTATACACATCGTTGACACCTAAATTTTGATTTTCATTTTTCCATATATGTTGCACAAATTTGAGAATTAATTCTCACAAAAATATTTCATCATGCATTGCTTTTTTATTTTCCTCATGCATCGCATTTTTTGCATTAGCGATGAGGGGGTGAGCTTAATTCGACAGGCGGTCTGGACTGAGGTTCATCATAATTTTTGGCTGGCATGACTGAAAATTGTCAAAATCCTTCGAGCATGTTTTTTAGCTTAATTAAGTTAGTTAAACAATTATTTTACAGAAAGGCTTGAATTAAAATGCATATTTTTAGAAAAAGCCTAATTTAAGCTCGGGAATTTGTGCAAATGAGCTTGGAAAATAAAGATAAAATTCGGCTAGATCATTCATGGATGTGCCAAAAATTTCATGTGGGTTTGGACCTTATTTCAAATTTATTTTGCCCCGTTTTTAGCTCAATTAATTAGAAAGGCTTTTAATTAATTACCCTAATTAATTAGAGCCCGAAAATGAGCGATAAGCCCATGGATTCATGGATTTTCGGCTGGCCCATCACTGTCACCCTCATTTGGCCAAAAATTCCATAGTGTTTTGGTAGATCTGGACTCTTCATGGATTAAATTAAATTCAGAAAATTATCTCGAAAAATAGAGTCCCGAAAAACCGAAACTCTATCTCTATCCGGCTGCAAATAACAGACAGTTTTGTCGGATCTGGACTCCTCCGGGATCAGAAAATTTGATCCAATGGCTTGAAACGAATCCTAGATTGCTAATCCGACGGTCCGTATTGACTCCTACTCCTACTAGGATTCGTACGTTTGAGCTCCATATAAACATCTTTGCTTCATATGCAAAGGGGAGGCCACACAAATTGCAGTATACGGCCATTGAAGAGAGAAGACTGACTTCTCTAAAGGAAAAAAGTCCATGAAGCGAAAGGAAGGAGTCTTGGTTTTCTTGGAGCTTTCTCCCCCACGCCCCTGCAGATCGGTAGTGCAGTTCCTCAACCACAAATTCCAACGCAGCAAGACCAATCCAAGTGGTGCAGTCGTGGAGTCCACCAAGAACCCCAGCGCAATTCGCCGGTTCTGAGGCCAATTCATTAAGAAAATACACCGCCACACTCTCACAGGTTCTAGAAATCCTTTGCACCTTCGATCGTGGTCTGCTTGTCCAGAAGAAGCTACCGCACCGACACGATCCGTAGCCGGTCACTTATCAACACAAGCAGTCCACGAGATCTGCGCCAAGCCGAGAACAACCTACAGATTGTCCCTTGACGCTGCGTCAAGTAACACCTATTTTTCTTTCGTTTTACAGATCGTCCAAAAACCTCCGCCTGACGTCGCTCCATGCTGTCGATCGCTGGGTTGCCTCATGGCCCCCCGGTTGATTGCTCGATCTCGTAGTTGTTCCTCGCAACACGAAGTTGTTGCCATCACCGAAAACAGGCCTTGCATGAAGAAAGAATTCTTCATTGAATATTTTTGCATGAAAAAGAATTTTTCTTTCTGACCATCATGATCCCATGTGCCTCCACTTTGAATTTTTTATGGCTTTCGCTTGATTACCCACTAACTATGAAGAAAACTCGCAGGGGATAAGTCAACAAAATATGAGAGCAATTCACAGGGAAAGGCAATCATAGAGATCATAAAAATCCCCCCTTATTACGGAATACGCCCAGATTGGTGTAGTTGCCGAGGCATTTCAGTAAGGTCTACCTTTCTTTCCGACAATTCCATAGCAACATGCCTCAAACGGCCCGCCAAACACCTCAATCTCGCCGAACAGCTCAAGCCGCTATTGTCCAGCTTTGCGCGCCACTGTTCATCTTTGCACTGAGGTCGATCAGCCTCGTTTTCATCATTATTTAAAGATCTAACTAAGTTACTCTTTGTGTTAGAGCATTCGGGAGTGTCTTCGTGGTAGATGAAGCTCAAAAGGGTGCAATTTCGGACGAATTTACCATTTGCGCGCGTGCAGATTTTTTGGATCCATACACGGTAATTTTCTTTAACCTTTTCGTTGCAATTCGTGCCTGTTTGATTGATGATTTGCATATATGTTTCTATCTTGATGAACGAACATTGATTTGCAATTAAAAGTGAAAATTCGATCCTTTTTATATGTTAAGGACCGAAAAATTGGATCCTCTTGGGGTAAAATTCTGATTTTTTTCAAGCAAGTTTAATTGGATCATGAAATTGATTGAACCATATGCATCACTTGGAAATTGATTTGTTTTAATTGGAAAACATCTAATTTTCAAAAGTGAAAATTATTCAGTTTTTGCTGAATTGGAGATTGAATTTTTGGCACACATGCTCTATCTTGGCCGGAATTGCTTGATGGCGAACATCCTCGGTTTGAATTTGCATCATGTTTGTTCGAATGATCTTATCCTGTGTTGTCCGATAATATTTTCATGTTACGGATAAGAAGCATGCTTGATTGGATAGTGTTTGGTTGTTGCGAATAATCCATTGCTTTGAATAATCATCAAGTTGGTTAAATTGCTTTATCTCTAATGAATATTTGATGTTGCGGATATGGTCAGTGGATCGGATAATATCCGATTTTTGAGGATTATCTGAATTATTTTTGTAAATCCTAAAGATAATTTTCTCAAATTAAAATCGGACATCGGATGAGGAAAGGTGGACCCCATTCTCATATTTTTGGCCACCCCTCTTCATTTTTTTGAAAATTCAAATTTAATTGCTCATTCTTGTTTTATTTGGTCATGTTTGTTTGATTTTTTTTGTATGGTTTGCACATTAATAAACAAACATGCCCATAATATATGCTCCCTTGTGTCTTGTGCCTTTGGAAAATAAATTGCAAGCCTTAGCCACAATTAGGTAGAATGGGATGGCAATTTAGTATAGAATTTCGTGGTCCGCCCTTTGGAAAAAGGGATGATGTTATTCTATACCATGATCCGCATACCGACTCGAATCTAAGAGTATGTAGCAGATAAATTCTCTTTGACCCTAATCTTTGGGTATGAGTGAATTAATCGAAAAATTTGGAAATTAAAGGTATATTATGGGCATTTTTGTTTATTTTTGTTCAATCCTTTGTTTTGTTGAATTCTTTAATTTTTGAAAATAAAGGGAAAAAAAAGAGAAATCGAAAAAGCAAAAACAAAACAAAAATCATTTTCGATATGGTTCATTCCATTTTTCCTAAGTCATTAAATCCACAATCATTCATTAAAAAGGATTTTTCATGAAATTTGGTACCGAAATGGCATTAATTCTTTCGAATTAATGCAACCAAGTCTCCGGACTCAATTTCTCTTGTTCGTGGAAATAAATTAGTTCTCTCGCTAATTTATTTAGGTTTCTAATCGACCTACCAAGAAGGATTAGTGGCAGCTCCAAATTGAATTATTTCTGCATAAAAATTATAACCTAAGTTGCGATTTGGTATGGGCTTGGGAGAGTCTGAGTCGGGTTAATTAAATTAACCTAATAATCCATTAACCTAAGGTTTTTTTCCAAAAATTTTAGGTCGCGACACACATGAGAAGAAAACATTTGATATTATTGTACAAAGCACAATAACTTGACTCTGGGATCACGTTAAGATTTAAAAGTATCCTTTTCAAAAGTTTTGGTTGTTAAGGCTATAAAGCAACATGGATAAAAGGTCTGTAAATCAATCTTAAGCGGAGCTACGAGATAACTGCACGCTTGTGACACAAAAAGTCAAATTATTCAAGCTCTAAAGACGAAAGAGAAAAAAACTGTCCAAAAAATCCTAAACCTATTGCATTTTTGTCAATTCAGTCCTCAACCTTTTAATTTTTTTAATTAAGTCCTAAACATTTTCATATTTTGCCAATTGAGTCCATCCGGCCAATTTTGGCCGGAAATTGCTAACGTGGATGCCATCCTACATTGTATTACCAGCACTGATGTGGATAATTGTTAATACAATTTTCATATATTTGAAATTTTGTATTAATTTTTCTGTTCTTTTTCCCGTGTTTTTCTTTTCTTTTCTTTTCTTTGTTTTCTTTTCTTTGTGTGGCCAGCGAGGGTCGCCGACGAGGGGCGCCCAGTTCACCCATCCCAACCCTTGCCTGTGGCCGGCGGTCGGCGAGGGGCACCCAGTGGCCGACGAAAGTCATAAAAAGTCAAAATATTCAAGCTCTAGAGACGTAAGAGAAAAAAATTGTCCAAAAATTCCTGAACCTATTGCATTTTTGCCAATTCAGTCCTAAACCTTTTCATTTTTTCAATTAAGTCCTAAATATTTTCATATTTTTCCAATTGAATCCATCCAGCCAATTTTGGCCAGAAATTTGTAAACGTGGATGCCGTCCTACATCGTACTACCAGCGCTGACGTGGATAATTTTTAAGTTCTTTTTCCTGTGTTTTTCTTTTCTGTGTGTGACCAGCGAGGGTCGCCCATACCAGCCCTTGCCAGTGGCCGGCGAATGGCGAGGGGCACCCAGTGGCCGGCGAAAGCCCGGTGACACTCGCTTGCCACACAGAGGGAAAAAAATAAAGAAAAAACAAATATTATAAAAAATAAAAATAATCGAAAGTATTTAAATATCATTTAAAATTATCCACGTTAGTGCCGGCCTTGCCAGTAGGACAACTGGTGTCCGCGTCATCATCTAGGAGAAGTACAATAAAGTAATATTGTAAAATTGGACTTCGTATGGTAGGATGAATAGTGATGATAGGAGTCATTAGATATTCTCCAAAACTATGGCTAATTTAGGAAGGGAACCTCGTAGAATACTCCATATAAGTAATCACTCGATTCCTCCATACCTAACCGCAGTCAAATATGTCCAGCCTTGATCTCATATTAAGCGTCGTTTTTTTTTTTTGGCAATGATCATTTCAAACTATCTGATCATCCACGATCTCCAAATAAACCATGTCAAATATTTTTAGCCATATATCCCGCATGCATCCCATGATCGTGGGGATGATGATATCCTAAAAGTCAAAGGACACATGCTCTGGACTGGATTTGCTTCTGTCCCCATTGTTCCTTAAGCTTTGGTTTAGCACCCAGTTGCAAAAAAACCAAAAAAAGAAAAAAGAAAAAGAAAGGTTAAATAGAATATGTTTCAGATAGAAATTGAGGGATCGAAGCTTCTATTGATAGAATAATAGAGCTAAGAATAGGCCACCTCATTTGTTGAGGGGGAGGAAAAAAAATTGGGAGGGAATTTTTTTTGGGTTTGAAAAATTTTGAATCCCAACCTTCTCTCAAATCAGGCCGTCTATTTTCATTTGGACGGCCTGATTTGAGTATTGTTACTCATGTCACAGAAACCCAAATGTTAAGTGATCGGCTTCCCATCATTCTTTACTGAAAAAGCAATGTCCGAAGGTCATACTCAACCTACGTCGCATTGTTCTAGAACAATACGATGATTCCAACGTTCAGACGCGTTGGCGTCTCAAATAAATTGCAGTTTCCTGGAAATTGCGTCTCGTGTCCACTTGTCTTGTGTCCCAAACATCGTATATATACCTCAGCATAACCACGACTTCTCAACATTCTCAGCCTTCTCAGTTCTCACATGTCCACTTTCTTCAGCGAAGAAAAAACCAACTCAAAATTCACAAACAAGCTCCCCACAAGACCATCTAGCAATGGCAGAGAAGAACCAGAACCAATACCACCCACCCGAATCCAACGGCTATCACCAGAACGATCAAGAATCGCTTCATACCATGAACGATGAGGAGGCCCAGCGCAAGAAGAGGATGAAGTGGACGATCGGCATCATCGTCTTTGTCATTTTTCAGGTAGTCCAAGCCCTCTTCTTCGTCCTTGTCATCATGAAGTTCAAGTCCCTCAAGTTCAGGGTCGGCGACTTTGCAGTCCAGACTCTGACTGTCGGGACTCAGGCATCGCCTTCGTTCAACATGAGCTTTGTTGCCCCGATCCGAGTCAAGAACACCAACTGGGGTCCCTTCAAGTACGACGCCTCCACTGTTGACTTCACCTATGGAGGTGTCCAGGTGGGACAAGCAATCATCCCCAAGAGCAAGGCCAACTTCAAGTCCTCCAAGAAGATCGACGTGAGCGTGACTTTGAGCTCTGCAAATTTGCCCAGCAATATCAATTCGAATCTCGGAAGCGAACTGAGCTCTGGGGTCATAACATTGACAAGTCAGGGCGAGCTTGAAGGAAAGATTACGGTCATGTTCATGTTCAAGAAGAAGAAGACCTCGCAAATGAATTGCACCATGGTGATCAATACCTCGACAAAGGCGGTCCAATCCTTGTCATGTAAATGAGGATGCCGAGTCTGATTCTTGGTAGATCCATAGTTTATGAGCTCGTTTGTATATTTCCCTTCCACGAGTTTTCCGTGGATTGAATCAAGAAAATTTATGTATTCCTATCTACTTGTTGATTGAGTGGGTCACTCGTTCGTAAATTCTTTAACTGTTCTGTAGACATGTCCCATAATGTTCCAACACTTTGTGCTTTGGATTTTTCTTTCTTTTTCCCCACAGAGAATACCGTTTTCATCGTGAGGATGACTTTTGGCTGGAGAAAGATCATGAGGATGATTGGTCGCTGAATCTCATTAGTGATAGTTTGTCAGCTTCTAGTGAAAGTCTTAGCAGGCAACATTTTCTACGGTATAACTATGATATAGTATTGACAAATGAATCTGCAAGGTTGAACCATAAGATCAGTTCATAGCACTGAATCTAAATTTATTTCGATTACTTTGTTTTTGGTCGAAAATTTGTTTCTAGTATTTACTGTTAAAAATTATCTCGATTTTGAGCTCGAAAAAATTTTCAGCTCTAAAATTATGCCAAAAGGCATGCGGCTCTGCTGGTAAATGGATTGAGGGACGGGGACGCTAGTATCAAAGGTAGGGGTGAGCATGGGTTCAGGATAGAACCTGGAACCTGAAACTGGACAGGTAAGGAGCCTATTCGATTCCAGGTTCCAAGGTATGTATGGTAGGTTCTAGGTTCCAAAAATTGAAAAACTTATTCTGACGGGCAGGTTCCAGGTAGGTGAACCTGGAACCTGTAATGTAACTTGTAAATTTTTGTGTGTGTTTTTCTTAGTATATTTATTCACGCGATCCAGCGGTATTCCGTGGTGTCCGATGATGAGTATGTAATTTGGAATCACTAGTCTGAGCTTTAATTTTCGGTAATATTTATGACTGGCATTTTTACTTTGTTAATGTTTTATATTTATTCGTATGTCTAAATATGAGTTGTGATTAGTGGATTGTAACAACAAATATTGATCGGTGATGATTCACTGCAATCATTCAATTAAGAATACATGAGGAACTTGTGACTAGGTATGTTTCAGGTTCAAAGGTATGCAGGGTAGGTTTCAGGTTTCAAAAAATGATGAACTTGTTTTGACGGGTAGTTTCGATTTTCCGGGTGGAACCTATGACAGGGTAGGTTTTAGGTTCTAAGGTATGTATGGTAGGTTCCAAGTTTCAAAAAATGGGAAACTTGTTCCGACGGGTAGGTTCAATGTTCCATGTGGAACCTGTACAGAACCTAGAACCGCTCACCCCTAGTCATAGCAGCTGAATTCAACTCCCGCGCTCTGCAAAGAGACTGAGCAAAAGTCAAAGAGAAGAGAGTTAGAGATAGGATGGATAAAAAATAATAATTTCAAAATTGTAAGTTCTTAAATAGATAAAGTAGCATGGATAAAAGACGGCAATAAGTCAAGAGAAAAAAAATAGCTATGAGATAACTGCACGCTTCTGATACTTCCAAAAGTCAAAACAATCAAAGCTCTAGGAGACTCCTCTTCTCTGGTTGTTGAAATATTCCAACAAAACTCGCGTTCCTCTAGAAGTCAAAATTTCGACGACGCGTTTGACATTGATTTCCAGGAAAGTGGCTCTCTTTGTCCACCGGATTCTTATTTGGACGTATGCTCTCTCTCCGAACCCTCTATATAAACCTGACCCGCACACCTCTCTTTTCCATCCTCACAACATTCTCACACATCCAATTTCTTTACAGAAGCACTTGAGTTCATTCCTGGTTTTGCAGAATATTACCAAATGGCTGAGAAGAACCAGAACCAGTACCAACTGCCTGAATCGAACGGCTATCACCGGAGCGATCAAGAATCGCTTCATACCATCGAGGACGAGGAGTCAAAGCGCAAGACAAGGATGAAGTGGACCATCGGTATCATCGCCTTCGTCATCTTTCAGGTCGTCCAAGCTCTCTTCTTTGTCCTGGTCATCCTGAAGTTCAAGTCCCCTAAGTTCAGGGTCGCCGAGTTCGACGTCCAGAACCTGACCGTTGGGACTCAAGCCTCGCCCTCATTGGATATGAGCTTTGTCGCTCCGATCAGAATCAAGAACACCAACTGGGGTCCCTTCAAGTACGATGCTTCTACTGTGAACTTCACCTATGGTGGTGTCCAGGTGGGACAAGCGATCATTCCCAAAAGCAAGGCCAACTTCAAGAGCACCAAGAAGATCAATGTGAACGTGACTCTGAGCTCTGCTAACTTGCCTAGTGATTCGAATCTCGGGAGCGATATGAGCTCTGGGGTCATAACCTTGAACAGTCAAGGTGAGCTCAGAGGAAAGGTGACAGTCATGTTCATGTTCAAGAAGAGGAAGACCTCCCAGATGAATTGCACCATGGCCATTAACACCGCAACAAAGGCGGTCCAATCCTTGTCGTGCAAATGAGAATGAGGACGGCAATTCTGCATTGGAAGGTTCCGCAAGCTTTCCACAGATTATGTGAAATTATGTATATCTGCCTTGCCATTCTTTCGCGACTTCTTTCATTCTTTTTGTACACATTGCGTATTGTTGTACGAGAATATCTTCTATTGGTTTTTCACGGATCATTCTTGTGCTGTAGCTTGATCATTTGATATGGTTATGCATTGTAACTCATTTTGTAGTTGAAAAGATGTGCGGTAAATTTACAAATCTATAAAATAAAATAAAAAAGCTGTTACTCTGGTCATAGCAGTAGCGTTGTAAATTCAGGTTGGTGGAAATATAAGATGAGCTTATATTATTCTACCAAAAAGAAAAATCTTTAAAATGATTGTTTTTATCTCTCAGATATTTTGGTCATACATTGCACAATTATGTTACGTGGCAATAACCTCTCCAAAATCTGGGTTTTTAAGCGGCAAATATCCATAGCATTTAGTTTTATATGAAGTTAACGAGGATAAAGTACCAAAAAACTCCTAAATTTATTGCCTTGAAACCAATTTAGTCAAAAACATTTTGCATTGGTATAAATTCAGTCCATCCGGCCAATTTTGGCTGGAAATCGCTGACATGGACACCGGCCATCCTAAGTGGCACGACCGGCGCTAACATAATAATGTAATTTTTAATTTTTTCTAAGTATTTTAATATTTTTATTTTTTCTTCTTATTTTATTTTTTTTATTGTGGCCGACGAGGGCCAACAAGCCCTCGCCAAATCTGGTGAGCGCGGCCCATGCCCAGGCCTCAAGGGTTAAGCCCTTGCCAAATCCGGCTAGGGCTGTTGTAGCTAGTCGTATCACCTAGATTGGGGTGAATAGATAATTTTAAAGAACTTGATAAACTGATGCGGAATTTAGGCTAAAGTACAATACAAGTGCCAAAACTTGTGTACGATGTTCACTTTAGTGCCAAAACTTTCAAAACAATCACTTAAGTGCCAAATTTTTTGAAAACCGATCATCAGTGCCAAAATTTTCAAAATGATCACTTCAGTGCCAATTCTGGGTTGCCGGATGTGGCACTGAAGTGATAATTTTTCAAAATAATTGGCACTTAAGTGATCGTTTTGAAAATTTTGGCACTGAAGTGATCGTTTTGAAAGTTTTTTGGCACTTAAGTGATAGTTTTGAAAGTTTTGGCACTAAAGTGAACGCCGTACACAAATTTTGGCACTTGTAGTGTACTTAAGCCTGGAATTTAAAATATCAAGTTCATAACAAAATTAGAATCTAAATAGAGGCGGTTATATAATCAGATTCACATGTGTGCAATAAACTATCAGATGCAGTAAGTAAGAGCTAAAGGATATAAGATTTTACACATGATATTTATAGTAATTCGAGTTAGATCAAGCCTACGTTCACTC
The DNA here is from genome assembly GCA_029784005.1 of Lenwebbia sp. NSW1173648. NCBI lineage: Eukaryota > Viridiplantae > Streptophyta > Magnoliopsida > Myrtales > Myrtaceae > Lenwebbia > Lenwebbia sp. NSW1173648. Next base: position 5,068,234 of record JARCGZ010000005.1, read on the forward strand.
TGTTGAGAAATCCTTCCCTTTGAATATTTTGATTCTGACAAAACTATCTTTCTTGTGAGAGAATCTGGCTTATGCAAACAATTTTTTATTGCAGGGATGAGCTGTGAACAAAAGCTTATAATGTTCCAAAACTGGCGTTCAGACTCAAAGTGTAGTCATCGCGTACTTGCTTCAGAGATAGTTGAAGTCTAGTATTCAGAAAGAGGCTTGTGTTGCCTTTGAAGACTTCAGATGGAACGTCAGCAAGGACTTTACAGAAGCTCGGAGTCACTGTTATAATCTATTCAGATTCAAAGAGTCTTTTTAGTTCAGAAGACTGCTTTTGAACAGCGTTCAGATTTAGGAATACCTCTCTACCAGATTCTGAAGACCCACGTTTGGTAGGTTTCCGGTTTGGCCGTGCCTTTTTATGGAAGTTTGTAAGATTTGATTAACAGGATTATTTTCCAATCTAATCAAAAGAATATCCTCGATTGGATATTACCTTCCATAGGACAATATATCTTGGAGATTTGGATGAACTCTATTTATGGAAACTGAAGATTTGGTTGTATGGGCGACTGAATCTGATGGGTTCAGACTCTACTCCAACGGCTACTAGATCTTCCCATATACAGTCTCGATCAATCAAGATTGATGACGTCCAATCAGAGATTGAGGAGCGATCCTTTGGAGGACCTTGGTAAGGGCTAGTTCGAGGTCGAAGGAGTTTAAAAGAAGATCAATGGTGACTGATGGGAAGAGAGTTCACGAATTTAAAATTCCAAAGTGCTGAGTTGTTCAGATTCATATTCTCTTATTCTTATGAGCTTAAAATTCTTATTCTTGAGAGGTTCTTTTGTAAGAGTGATTAGAGTGACAACTCTTGTAACCTTTCATCGATTCATAGTGGAATCCAGCCAATCGGCTGTCATCGTGGGAGAGTGGACGTAGGCTTGCTAAAGCCAAACCACTATAAACATTGCGTGCAAATTCTCTTTCCCTAAACTCCTCTTGCTGTGTTTAGTTTATCTACACGTTATTTTACTGATCTTATTCAGTTTATGTTCTAAACCTATTAATTTCCGCATTAAGTATCAGAATTGTTCAGAATCACCTATTCACCCCCCCTTTAGGTGATATTGCTAGATCCAACAATTGGTATCAGAGCCTGGTTGCTCATTATTTTGAAGTGTTTTACTTCAGAGCTAACGATCTATCATGTCTAGCAATAATTTCACAAGAGCAAGTGATGCACATTTCAGCAACAAACCACCTTATTTTGACAGAAAAGACTACAATATGTGGTGCAACAAAATGAAGTGGTTCTTCAAGGCATCAGATGATCTGATGTGGGATGTTGTTGTCAATGGAGTGGTTTCTGTTGTAACAACAACTCCTTCCATTGGAAATGAAGGAAACAATAATACAAATGTTATTGCAACACTATCAGACTCTGAAAGAGCAAAAAGACAAGGACTCGATGCTAAAGCAGTGCGCGCACTTTTCTGTGCATTATCCATTCCCCTATATAATCGAGTTGCAGAAGAAGATTCAGCAAAAGCTATATGAGATAGACTTCATGTCACATATCAGGGAACTGACAAAGTGAAAGAAACCAATCTTAGCATTCTGCTAAGTGATTACGAAGCCTTCAAAATGAAGCCCGATGAATCAATTGCTGAAATGATTGACAGGTTTCAAATACTAGCAAGTGGTCTTGCAAGGCAAGGTGCTTCTAAAGCAAAACCGATGCAAATCAGAAAGATCCTTCGAGGACTTACAGATGACTGGAATTACATCAAGCCATCAATACAAGAATGTCAAACAATCAGACCTCTATCTTTTGATGAGCTAGTCGGAACTTTATAGTCATATGAGACTGAGCGTGCCAACAAAACAAGAGATTCAAAAGGTAAGAATTCTATTGCTTTAAAATCTGAAATTGATTTTGAAGTGCCAGATTCAGAAGATGAAGATGAAGACGACGAAGAACTTGCTCTCATGGTGAAGAAATTCAGAAAGATGGCTCGAAGAGCTAGAAACTTCAAAGGGAAGAAACCATTGAAAAAGAATGATCAGAGACAATCGAGCAATGGCAAACAAGAAGGCAAAGATGTAATATGCTTCAATTGTAAGAAAGCCGGACACATCAAACCCAATTGTCCGCTTCTGAAGAAAGACAAGATCAAGTATGAGAAATACAAAAAGGCATTGAAGGCAGAAACTCTGAGTGATTCTGAAGATAGCGAGGATGACTATGCTAACATATGTCTCATAGCAAAGTCAGATTCAGATTCAGATTCAGATGTTGAGGTACATCCTTCTGAAATACTAGATGAAGTTTCTGAATACATTGATGAGTTATGCTTGAATTACAAAGAAGCTCTCAAAAAGGTTTCCATTTTGGAAAATGAAGTTTCCTCTTTGAAACAACAAAATGATTCTCAAAAAGACAAGATTGAGTTTTTGCAAAGGGAATTTCATCAAATCAAGAAAAATCGTGATTTGATCTTGAAAGAAAATGATTCCTTGAAAATCGAGATTGAAAATACTTCAAAGAAATTTTTCCAAAGTTCGAAAAACTTGGAAAACATTATTTCCAGACAAGTTCCTTATGGAGACAAGTCTGGTCTTGGTTTCAAAAAGGATAATAATTTCAAAAACAAATTTCAGGAAACAAATGACAGGATTTCCCATAAACCTTCCAAATCTGCATATCAACGGCATTTCCAAATGCAGTTTACAAAATCCTTTTATCCAATGCATTGTGAAAACTGCAGTGCTAGAAATCATGTTAGAAATAGTTGCATGATGGTATGGAGACCTGTTTAATAGAAAGATATCTATTGTGACTAACTCAGATGGACCCAAGAAAACCTAGGTACCAAAGAAATAGTAAGTTACTTTCTACTTGCAGGTACCAAGGAAGAGAAAATACAGATGGTTTTTGGACAGTGGATGTTCAAGTCACATGACTGGTGATCCAGAAAACTTCATTCAACTTTCAGATTACAATGGTAGAAGTGTGTCATTTGGTGGAAAGAATAAAGGCAAAGTGGTTGGCCAAGGGACCGTAAAAATCAAAAATCTCACGATCAACAATGTCTCTCTTGTCAAAGGATTAAAATATAATTTGATTTCAGTAAGTCAACTCTGTGACTCTGGTTATCAAATTTGCTTTCAAGACTCAAAATGCTCAAGTGTTAGCAAAGACAAGAAGCAAACATTCACTGGTCGACGTCATGAAAATATCTACCTTCTGAACATTGATTCTAAAGACATCAGGTGTCTTATTTCTATCAAAGATGAATCTGAACTATGGCACAGAAAGCTAGGCCATATCAGTATCAAACACATCTCGAAGCTATCATCCAAGAAACTGGTTCGAGGTTTACCACAAACAAAGTTTGAGAAATCAGAACTTTGTTCAGCCTGCACACTTGGAAAACAGGTAAAAAGTTCCTTTAAATCTATTAATCATGTATCAACTGAACGTGTAGCTGCTTCATATGGATATCTTTGGTCCTAACAGAACACTAAGTCTTGAAGGTAAGAAATACTGCCTTGTTATAGTTGATAATTACTCAAGATTTACATGGGTTTTCTTTCTTGCACACAAAAATGATGCTTTCTCAACTTTCTCCAAATTTTCTAAAAAGATTCAGAATGAGAAAGGTTACTCCATTTCCTGCATCAAAACTGATCATGGGGGAGAGTTTGAAAACCAAAGTTTTTCTGATTTTTGTGATGAGTTTAGAATTCAGCATAATTTTTCATCTCCTTACACACCTCAACAAAATGGGGTAGTAGAGAGGAAAAATCGCTCTCTACAAGAAATGGCGAGAACTCTCTTGATCGAAAGTAAAATTGCATCGCATTTTTGGGCAGAAGCTGTGTCAATAGCTTGTTACATTTTAAACCGTGTCTCTTTAAGAACAATCATTGAGAAAACCCCTTATGAGCTTTTCAAAAATAGAAAACCAGATTTAGCATACTTCCGTGTGTTTGGTTGTAAATGCTTCATTCTGAAGAATGCTAATGATCGAGTTGGTAAGTTTGATGAGAAGTCAAATGAAGGAATATTTCTAGGATATTCAACAACGAGCAGAGCATACAGAGTCTACAACAAAAACTCTCGATTTGTTGAAGAATCAATGAATATCAAGTTTGATGAAAATATTCAGATTCAAAATGATCAATCTGAATATGTTCAAGTTCCATCACTCCATCAAAGTTCAGAACCTGTTGAAGAAACTGAAGAGAATCATGCATCTGAGGAAGTTCAAAATCAAGAAATAAGTCAACAAATTACAGAAGAACCAGAAGAGATACAACCTGAATCTAAAGACTCAAGTAATGTCCAAGATGAGAGATTTAACCAAAACTGGAAACACAAATCCAGTCATCCCAAGGAACTTACAATGGGGAGCTTGGATGAAGGAATCAAAACGAGATCGAAATTCAAGGAAGCAATGAGCAATATAGCATTAGTTTCTGAAATTGAGCCTAAAGGGATTGAAGAAGCCCTTACTGATGAAAATTGGATCAATGCAATACAAGAAGAACTTCATCAATTCAAGATCAATAATGTCTGGGAGCTCGTTTCAAGACCCAAAAATCGTCCTGTAATAGGAACAAAATGGGTGCTTAGAAACAAGATGGACAATAGAGGAAAGGTGGTTAGAAACAAAGCAAGACTTGTGGCAAAAGGATATTCGCAAGAAGAAGGAATATATTATGATGCAACCTACGCATCAGTTGCCAGGTTAGAGGCCATAAGGTTACTTCTTAATTATGCTTGTTACAATGACTTTAAACTTTTCAGATGGATGTAAAAAGTGCATTCCTGAACGGCTACATCAAAGAAGAAGTCTATGTCGAGCAACCACCCTGTTTTGAGGAACCAAGAGGAAAGGATCTCGTATATTCCCTAAAGAAAGCTTTATATGGATTAAAGCAAGCACCTCGTGCTTGGTATGAAAGGTTAAGCAGCTTTCTATCTGAACAAAAGTTCACTAAAGGTAATGTTGACACTACTCTCTTTATTCAGAAGCAGGGTAAGGATATTCTTATTGTTCAAATTTACGTTGATGATATTATTTTTGACTCTTCTAATGAATATCTACGCAAGAATTTCTCTAAAGTAATGCAGGATGAATTCGAAATGAGCATGATGGGAGAATTAAGGTTCTTTCTTGGACTTCAGATTCAACAAACCAAGAAAGGAACATTCATTCATCAAGAGAAATATGCTCTTGAGATTGTCAAGAAATTTGGCCTAGATAATTGCAAGAAAACGGAAACTCCAATGTCTCATTCGTCTAAACTCGATAAAGGTGAACAAGGAAAGGAAGTTGATCAAATGTTATATCGCAGTATGATTGGGTCGCTTCTATATCTCACTGCATCAAGGCCAGATATTCTATATAGCGTCTGCTTATGTGCAATATTTCAGACATGTCCAAGAGAATCGCATCTTACAACAATCAAAAGAATTATCAAATATATTGGAACATATCCAGCTTATGGTCTTTGGTATTCAAAAGATTCTGATTTCATTCTGAAGGGATATTCAGATGCAGATCTCATCGGATGTAAAATTGACAGGAAAAGCACTTCTGGAACCTGTCAACTTATGAGAAATATGCTTATTTCCTAGTATTCCAAAAAGCAAAGCACAGTTGCTCTCAGTACAGCAGAAGCAGAATACATATCTTTTGGAAGTTGTTGTGCTCAGATCCTATGGTTAAAACAACAACTAAGAGACTATGGAGTTGAGGATTCAAATGTGGAGATCAGATGTGACAATACAAGCGCCATAAATTTAACCAAGAGTCCTATTCTTCATTCAAGGGCGAAGCACATCGAGATCAAACATCATTTTATTCGCGATCATGTTCAGAATGGAAATGTTCACATTCAGTATGTTGATACGAAGAATCAACTCGCAGATATATTTACTAAACCTCTTGATAAAGAGACTTTCAATTTTATTCGAAACAAATTAGCCATTACTAATCCCTTATCTTAAGATGTATTGAGAATAGGTCACTGGAAATTATTCAGAAGCATAGCTGTTCAGAAATATTGTTCAGAAGCAAAGTTCAGAAGCAAATTTGCAGAACCTATGTTTAGAAGCATATTTATAGTGAAGTATTTCAAAAGCAAGGTTAGTTTATCCTACACCTCTTTATATTTAGAAATTCTTGGAAAGGTAAGGAGTTAAGGTACGTTCTCTAATTTCTTAATATATGCCTCGTTATTTGATTGAAATAATTCAGTGTCTTTGGATTGATTTATTTTATTTCCAAAAATAACCGCTTTACAGTTTTTCAAATCTTTTGAAAGGTCTCGAACCGGCACCTCCTTCAAACTTCAAACCCTAAAAACGTACTCTTCTCTCTCTGATTACATTCCTTCTCGCTCTCTTGAAATCTTTCTCTCCAAACTTCCAAATTTTTCATCCATGGCTCCGAAATCATCCTCTTCCATGAAGAAAGGAGCAGAAGAAGGTGCAAGTCAGAGAATGAAATCGTCAAGGTTGACGAAGGGTAGAACAGCTCGCATCATTGAATCTATCGATGTCTCTGGGTCAGAACATGAAGATGAGAGACACATTGCTCAAAGGAAATCAGGTTTGTCTCAGTCCGAGTTTGATGAAAGAGTCACTCTGGCTCTCTCTATCACACCTCTGTATGATTCCTTTAAGGACCATGAATCCAGTGACGAAAATGTCAAGTTGCTGTTGAATATACACAAGTTTGCAAGCGAGAAATATTTTCTTGCTATCTTAGAACTGCCTCTGCAAACTGTAACACTGATTGTTACTGTTGTTCTTGAGATTGTATCTCGAAAAGGCAAAGAATAGGTTGTGCCAACTGGAGTCTCGAAACCTAAAAGGTCTCCATCAAATAGCATCGTTATCAAAAAAATAATAAATGAAGAAAGTGAAACCAAAGGAAGACCTGATGATGACGATGATGTGTTGGTTAGACATTTTAAGAAAATCAGAGGGATTATAAAAGACAAGGATTTTGAGAGCAAACTGGTCTTAAGTCAGAAGCATTGTGAGAAATACGAGTCATTAAAGGAAAGATGAGTTATACCCCATAGGGTATTTGACCTTAAATATTTTGATAGGGTTGGTATCCCTATAAGGAAGCACTTGAAACTAATGAAGCTGAAAGATTTTGCAACTGCAAGAAGATCAATCTTTCCAGACTTAGCAGCTTACTTTTATTCAAGCTTGTGTTTCCGAAATTTTGATTCTCTGTTTTATACGGTTGGAGAAGTCCAATATCATTTGCATGTTAGAGAACTTGCAAATTTAATGGGAGTTGATGAAATGGATTTTGTACCCATTGATGTACAACCTGATGCTGCCTACAGTTTTCCAACTAAAAAAGATAATTATTCCAGAGATTCAAAGGCACACATTGCTTACAATGACTTCCCATTGAAGCACATTGTAATGCACAAGATTGTGATTGAGAGTTTAAGACCCAAGGCTGCTTCAAAAATAGATATTTCGAAGTATGAAGCCAAGCTGATGTGGGGACTGTTAAATGGTTGCAAACTCTCTTCGGCACACACTGTTCTTCTCCATATGTACAGGACTGTGCAGAAGGCCAAATGACAATTACCCTATGAAGGTTTAATCTATCGGATCATGACCTTCCACAATGTCAAGATTCCTGGTGAGCTCATTCAGAATGAAACTCAGATAATGATAGCTGGGGAGTCCATAATACAGAAAATGGGCTTTAGACAGATTGCTGGTGGATGGATGAACAAAAACAAAAAGGCTGTTCTGATCGAATTAGAGGAGAAGAATGCAGAGAGTGAAAGATCAGTAAAGAGAAGGAAAACAGAGGCCAGAAAAGGAAAGCAGACCACTGTTCAGAGTGAGTCGTCAGAAGAAGAAGAAGCAGAAGAAGAAAAAGGTGTATCATCAGAAGATGATGAGATGACCCCTACTACCTTATCTAAAGGAAATATCGAGTCAGAAGATGAAGAGCATGCTGAAACAGCAAATGAGTAGGAGCATCCTATGGATAAAGAAGAGGATCTCCATAAGACTCATGAGAGTGGAGATGTAGAAGCTGATGAGACAACTGGTGAAAAGGTAGAGTAAGAAGCTCAGCTTGCTACGAATGAATATGTGGAGATAATGGAGGAGCAACTGGATGACAGAACAACCATTAAAGTTCTGGTTGCTCGAGAATAGAAGAAGAAGTCTTCATCACCACCTGAGGACATGGAGATTGATAAGTCTAATGATTTTGTTGTCATAGCTAGAGGATCCACAGGAGTTACTCCGATTAAAACAGTTCAGATTCAGGGGGAACAACCTCAAGAATCTGCTGAAATCCTGCATTTATTCGAATTAGATACCGATATTTGAATTTATTTTTATTCTAGAATATATATTTTCTATATATATATAGAATATATATTTAATTTAGTATTTAGTGTTCATATTTATTACATGTTTTAGGTTAGTATAGCTTATACTATACTTTATTATTTAATATGTAATAAAATTTGGTTTAGTTAATATTTTTATTACTTAATATAAAAATAATTAATCAATAGAATTTCTATAATTGAATAGAATTTTTGAAAGACTTTTTTTGTACTTTTCCTTGAGTTAACGTCGTAACCATTTGATTTGTTTAACGAACTTTCATTTTATACACTGGTGGCCCAAAAAATACATTTTATAAGTATGGTTTAGACATTCAAATGTATACAATTTTTAATTTTACAAGTGTATACATTTAGGTGAAAGTTTCTATTTCTATATGCTTGTGCAAACATTATTTTATATTGGCATTGGTTTATTATTTGTTTATGTAGACGGCCATCTACAATGTTACTATCTAATATTATTGAGACCTCGTGATACGAAATGGAACATCATCTAGAAATTGGATAGTGTATGGTATGAATAACGATGATAGGATATTGAGTTATGAAATATTATCCAAAGTAAAGAGTAACTAAGGTAGGTAACACCATCGAATACTCCATATAAGCAATCACATGTTTCCTGCATACCTAACTGCAGTCAAATATGTCCAGCCTGATCTCTAATTGAGGTTTGTTTTTTCGTTACAGTAGTGATGATGTACCTTGAGTTAACCTTGACACATCACGCTAAGTCCAAATATATAAATATTTGTGCCTAAAATCTCAAAATGTCGATCTGTTTGTTTCCATTTCATGAGCTTGATAGATGGGAAAGTTGTCCAAAAAGTCACAAACCTATTGCACTTTGACAAATTCAATCATAAACCTTTCCATTTTACCAATTGAGTCCTAAATATTTTCACGTTTTTCCAATTCAGTCCATCCGGCCAATTTTAGCCTCAAATCGCTGACGTAGATGCTGGTAATGCTATGTAGGACGATCGACGCTGATGTGAGCAATTCTTTATAATTACATAAAAAATAATTGAATTTTTTATATTTGATATTTTTTTTGTTTTTTTGTTTTTTGTTTTTCTTTCTACCAAGTCCAGCAAGGGTCGCTGGCTGACCCTCACTGACCACAGGCAAGGGCCGGTGACCCCATCGGCCACTAGGTGAGGGCCACGAAGCCCTCACCGATCGCGAGCGAGGGTTGGCGAGCCACCTTCGCCGGGGTTGGAAGGAAAAAGAAAAAAAGAAAAGAACAAAGAATAAAAATAATAATAATAACTATAAAAATTCAAAAATTCAAAAATTATAAAAATTTTCCACGTCAGCGCCGACCGTGCCACGTAAGAGTGCCGGCATCCACAGTGATTTCCGGCTAAAATTGGCCGGATCAACTCAATTGACTAAAGTTGAAAAGGTTTAAGACTCAATTGGCAAAATAAAAAGGTTAAGGACTGAATTCGCCAAAATGCAATAGGTTTAGGACATCCAATAGTAGTCCATTGGGGTAAATCCATTAGGTAGCTGGCTGTACTAAGCGCATCCATCGATCAAGGTGTTAGGATGCACATGTGAGTGAGTTGTGTTAAAGAAATCCCACATCGGAGAATCGAAGTGGTGTAGAGTAGTTAATGCTGGCATGAAGTGTAATCCCCTAATTTGTAGGGATTTTATTTTTCCTCCTGATTTGTAGAGGATTCTTTTTCCTAATTTTTAGAGACTTGACTTGTAGAAGAAGTCCGTCAGATTGTATATCTATGGGTATGTACACACTTGATAATATAACGAAGAAGAAAAAAGAACAAGAGTGAGGGTGAGGTGTTTGACCGAGGACATAGGCAAATTGCCGAACCTCATTAAATCATGTGTTTTTTATTTGCTTTTCGACAGTTAATATATTCATGTTGGCCCATAACTTATTGGCTTAAGCTTTTGAGTGAATGTGGGTCCAATTGGATTTATTGACTGGCTTGGACTTGAGCTCCCTCTTGGCGATCTCCTGGGGTGAAGATATCGGACTTCTGCTACCGATCCCATCAAATGGTATCAAAATCGATGATTGGTGACCCATGCGGCGGTTTTTGTGCGGTGAACGTTGTGGTGTACTAACACGGGCCCGATGGCAGACTTCATGGTTATGAAGTTGCGCTTTGATGGAGATTCAACTTGAGATAAATTGATGCGGAAGGATACCTGAATTAATGGGGAGTGGACCTAACTAACACTGACCCCATATGTGAGCGGATGATTTTTGGGCGGTGAGCGTTGTAGTGTAGTAACGCAGGCCCGATGACAAACTTCATGGTTATGAAGTTGGGTTTTGATGGAGATTCAACTTAAGATAAATTGATGTGGAAGGATACCTGAATTAAGGGGGAGTGGACCTAACACTGACCCCATATGTGAGCGAGAGATTGTTAGGATGCAGCGAGTTGTGTTAAAGAAATCTCACATATGAAAATGTTCCTATTAAATGTTTCTTATATGAAAACGCAAATTAAAGAACATGTTCGTAATATAAAAATGCAAATTAAGACGGGCAAAAGATAATAAACATCATTACTTGACTACACTTCTTCGGGAGATCGACATCCAATCGTAGTCCATAGGGGTCAATCCACTAGGTAGCTGGCCGTACTAAGCGCATTCATCGATTGATAGGGATCAATTCTTTTATAGATTTCATTTTATTTCATGCGATCCGATCATTGACAGTCTTCAAATAATCCATGTCGTTCCCTAATGTACCACATGAATTGACGATTAATTATAGGATCAAGAACCTGTGATTTCGACCAAAAAAAAAAAAAGAGTACCTGTGATTGAACAATTGGGGTCAGCTTCGTCGGTACAATGATATTTAGAAGTCAAAAGACACATGCTCTTGAGTGGGCTTGCTTCTGTCCCCATTGTGCCTTAACCTTTAGTTTCGTATTCATTGGGAAAGCAAAAATGAGGAAAATAGAATATGGTAAAGAACTCATGGAGGCCAATCAATTCATATGATCGAAGCTTCTATTGATATAATACTATTGTCCAACCATAAAAAGGTGTCCTACTTTGAAAAAGCAATGTCCAACGGTCATACTCTTACTAAGTCGCATTCCTCTAGAAAAACACGTGATTGCAACGTTCGGACGCGTTGGCGTCTCAAATTAAAAGCATTTTCCTGGAATTTGAGTCTCATACCCACATTTGTTGGGTCCCAAACGTCGTGTGTATAAAGCTGAGCATAACCAGGACTTCTCAACATTCACAGCCTTCTCAGTTCTCGCATCACCAATTCCTCCAGAGAAGAAAAGAACTCGAGAATCACAAACAAGCTCCCCACAAGACCATCTAGCAATGGCAGAGAAGAACCAGAACCAATACCAACCACCCGAGTCAAACGGCTATCACCGAAACGATCAAGAATCGCTTCATACCATGGAGGATGAGGAGGCCAAGCGCAAGAAGAGGACGAAGTGGACGATCGGCATCATCGCCTTCGTCATCTTTCAGGTAGTCCAAGCTCTCTTCTTCGTCCTGGTCATCATGAAGTTCAAGTCCCCCAAGTTCAGGGTCGGTGACTTTGCCGTCCAGACTCTGACCGTCGGGACTCAGGCCTCGCCTTCGTTCGACATGAGCTTCGTTGCCCCGATCCGAGTCAAGAATACCAATTGGGGTCCCTTCAAGTACGACGCCTCCACTGTTTACTTCACTTATGGAGGTGTCCAGGTGGGACAAGCAATCATCCCCAAGAACAAAGCCAACTTCAAGTCAACCAAGAAGATCGACTTGAACGTGACTCTGAGCTCTGCTAATTTGCCCAGCAATATCAATTCGAATCTCGGGAGCGACCTGAGCTCTGGGGTCATAACGTTGACCAGTCAGGGCGAGCTTAAAGGGAAGATTACAGTCATGTTCATGTTCAAGAAGAAAAAGACCTCGCAAATGAATTGCACCATGGCAATTGATACCACAACACAGGCGGTCCAATCCTTGTCGTGTAAATGAGGATGATGAGTGTGATTCTCGGCGATCAATAGTTTGTGAGCTTGCTTATATGTTTTCTTTCCATGACTTTTTTGTGGATTAAGTAGAGAAATTTATGTATTTCTATCTTCATCTTCATTGGGTCATTTGTTTGTAAATTCTTTATTTGTTGTGTATACATGTCAAGTAGTGTTCCGACCCCACGTATTTTGAATTTTTTTCTTTCTTCTTTCTCATAGAGAATACTGTTTTCATCCTCTAGCAAAAACAAATATCATGAGTGTGACTGGTCCGCTGTATTTCTTCCATTTGGATTCCCATGGTTTAGAATTAGCGCAGACATCTTGAATTGGATCTCTTAATTATGATGTGGACAGAGAACTCCGCATATTGTGTACTTCGGACCCCTTAGGAACAAATTTGACAACCCTTGATGATGGGCTTTGGCCATGGTTCTTTGCGAGCTTGATAAGCTTGAAATTTTTCTTCCCCTTACGTTTATGAGTATACAGATACATATGAAACTTGAAAAGTTTTCCTATCAATTCGTAATCATTAGTTGTTTTTATTCAACACAGAAGGACACTTGGCCGAAGTGTGACCCGTTTGCCATAAGTGTCACGCCCCGACACTCGGGCACGCGACAACCCTGCCAAACGTCTCAGGTCAAAAGAACAACGTTCCAGGCACGTCATCGACCCATTCATTTTATCTTTTTTTTATTAAGCGCACACGGAATGATCTACTCCTCAAACAATCATAAAACAACAGAAATAGAAAAGCAGGAAGTCACATCAACCAATATCAGCAATCACAGCAACAGATTTCATTCATTAATAGATATTCATTAACCCTAAGGAAGCTACAGAATCTACAAGCCCATCTTCAGGACTGCTCCCTATGACCGACAAAAAGGTACCGGGTCAGGACGGGATTAACTTCATATCTACTCTAAAAAAAGGGGGTCCCGACACCCACGTCATCCACAACTACAGATCTCCAAAGCTACAGACCTGAAAAAGAGTTAACCACGACGGGGTGAGAAATAAATCTCAGTGAGCTAACGCCTAAACCCGGCTAAGGCGTTGACTCGCTCAGGTGACCTATACACACAACATATCGCAATAGTATAACGTCAATCACATGCAAGCTTACCACGTCTTGGATCACACATATGCAAGACTCGACTTAACACGACCGTCAACCAACCAAGGCAACAACCAGAATACCATATCAGCTTGCAAGCACAATGCAACACGCGTGTTTCGGTTATTAATGGCCACTCGGCCCCGCACACTAGGCAGTTGGTGCGCAGCACACTAGGCAGTTGGTGCTCTTCCAGTATGACCGAACTTCATCCCTTACTTCCGACGATAGCAACCGATAGACCGTGTAGTTCCGATCGACACGGCACGGAACTACCAGGAATCCCTGTAGGGGCTTCGATCCATCACAAGGTGCGACCGGCATCCGACCAGCCTAGCGACACAGACTGTCACGCATCCGATAAGTCGTGTGATTCCGATCGACACCGCACGAACATATTAGGCATTCCATCATATGACCACGCAAGCATACTAGGCAACCAGCCAGTTTATATCTTTGCATTTAGTCTAATGCACCCACAAACGGAATCGTGCTCAAAACCTGGCCCAAGGCCATTTTCATGCTCGAATATGTAATTTAACTCCACACGTGGTCATGTGATGTGCGAATTATCCACTAGACTTTGCATCTAAAAACGGGTGATCAATCATCATACAGTCAATCACAAATCATTCAGAGTATTTAGCAATCAGGCATTGATCACCACATCAAATAGTCGACAACAAAATCAACGTATCGCACTCAAACATTTAAATTAACCACATGCAAGTAATCCGCTTACCAACCAACTAGTCAATCAATTCATCGCCCTCTCGGCTCTAACTAAACGCTCACTTGCAATCAAACAATTCAGTCTATTCACCAATTAGCCATAGACAACCTAACTAACCAGTCTAATTTATTTAATTGCGGTCATTTAACCTAAACCCGATTTCTAACTAAACCGACCACAATTAATCTACTTGAACGCTTAATTAGACTAATTAAACTACACCCGAACACAATTAGAGACCTAACAGAGAGTTAGGGGCTAACTCACAACTAACGGATCGGCGACGGCGGCGGCGGCGACGACACGAGCACGCAACGACAACACGGCGGGTCTCGGGCGGTACTGTTCACCGGCTGAAGTCGGCGGAGCACCGGCGACGGAGTAGCTCGGGCGCGGGGCTAGCTGGGCTACGGCTCAGGTGGACGGCGACGGCGACTGGACAACGAGCGGCTGGATGACGGGTGGTGGCTGGGCGAGCTCAGGCAGAGAAGGGGGAGGGGTCGCGGGTCGCGGGTCATGGGGGGTTGGGGCGGGGGTTCGCTCGGCCGGCGCGACGAGGGACGGCGGCAGCTCGCGGGGGTGGCTGGGCGGTGCTTGGCGGAGGGCGACGCGCGACGGACGAGCTCGGGGGGCTGTGGCGGCGGTAGCGCAACAGAGGAGGAGGAAGAGGAGGCGCGGTGCAAGGGCGATGGACTGGCGGAGCTCGAGCCGGCGAGGCGAGGCAGGTGGCGACGGACTAGCGGGCGGAAGCTGCAGCGGTTCCGGCGACGATCAGGTGGCCCGGCTGGCAAGGCGGCGACGACCGGAACAGGCGAAGGGACGAGGCGTCGGGCGAGCGTGAAGGAAGGAAGAGGGGAGGGGTCATGCGTAGACGGGGGGAGCAGAGGAGAGAGAGAAGGGAGAAGGAAGAGAGAGAGGGGGGAGGAGAGAGAAGGTGATGGTGACAAGGGGGGTTGCACGGTAGAAAAGAAAAAAGGAGGGAAAGAGGAGAGAGAAGAGATAGTGATGGGAGGTGAGGGGAAAGGTGGGTGGCTGATGAGACAAGGGGGGCGCACAAGGGGTCAAGTCTGATTTGAATTATTTTGTTTTGTAGTGAATAAAGTGGGGGCAGAAATATAATTTCGCTAAGGGTTTCGGGCGCCAAGGGTCTCTGAAAAACGCTTCAGGGTTTACCAAATTCCTTTCCATAACAAATTAAAATCGCGTCCGATAATTGTCTCTTAGACTATAAAAATCTAATTTTATTTATTTTATAGACCTTAAAATTTCGGGACGTCACAACTCTCCCCTCCTTAGAAAATTTTATCCCCAAAATTACATCACTATTACGACTCTTCGAATAGAAAAGGTTAACTGCTCTTCAGAGCTTCCTCGTTCTCCCACATAGCTCCTTCTATGCCATGGTGCTGCCAAACAACTTTAACTAAAGGAATCGTCTTATTCCGGAGCACTTGCTCTTTCCTATCCACGATCTTCATCGGGTGCTCCACGTATAATGTTCGCTCGTCCAACTCGATCTCTTCGTAACTTAACACATGAGCAGGGTTTGGCTCATACTTTCTCAACATCGATACATGGAAGATGTTATGCACCTTAACAAGCATCGGCGGCAACGCAAGACGATAGGCCAACATCTCAATCCGTTCCAGAATCTCAAACGGTCCAACATACCTCGGACTCAAATTCGCTTTCTTACCAAAATGGGACGTTCCTCTCATAGGCGACACCTTCAGGAACACGTGATCACCCACTTGGAACTCCAAAAGTCTACGCCTCCTGTCGGCGTAACTTTTCTGGCAACTCTGCGTTGTTCTAAGTCTTTCTCTGATGACCTTGACAGCTTCCATCAATTGATGTACCAACTCAGGGTCAGTGATACTCCTTTCGCCTACTTCATCCCAACACACGGGCATCCAGCAAGCTCTGCCATATAACGCTTCGAACAGTGCCATTTTGATACTCTGCTGGTAGCTGTTGTTGTAGGCAAACTCGACCAAGTGAAGCTAATCTTCCCAGCTACCCTTGAAATCCAAAATACAGGCTCGCAACATATCCTCGAGCGTCTGAATCGTCCTTTCAGATTGGCCATCCGTCTGCGGATGATAGGCCGTACTGAACTGCAGCTTCGTTCCCAGCGCTACCTGCAAACTTTTCCAAAACGTGGCAGTGAACTTGGGATTACGATCTTCACTGGCACCCCATGAAGTCTCACAACGTGTCTCACATAGAGTTCTGCATATCTGTCCAAAGCAAAGTCCTTTCTCACTGGGATGAAATGCACTAACTTCGTCAATCTGTCGATCACAACCCAGATCGAATCATGCCCTCTCTGACTCCTTGGCAATCCCATCACGAAGTCCATTGTGATATGCTCTCACTTCCATTCTGGGATCTCTAATGGCTATAGCAATCCTCCAGGCTTACAGTGCTGTGCCTTGACCTGCTGACAAGTCAAACACTAACTCACATGCTTGGCTATACCCACTTTCATTCCATTCCACCAGTAGTGCTGCTTCAAATTCTGATACATTTTTGTACTCCCTAGATGGAAACTATAGCTACTACGATGCGCTTCCGACAAAATCTCCTCCCTTAAAACCTCATCGGCAAGCACACACAAATGTCCTCGAAACTTTAGTATCCCATCCTCGGCTACTTGAAAGTCGACTATTCTCTTAGCTGAGTCCTTTTGAAGGATCTTCTGAATGGTAGGATCTGTCGACTGCAACGCCTTAATCTTAGCCTGCACTTTCGGCTCGATCCTCAACGTAGCCATAAGACTCGATAGACGGCTCACTTCCAACTTGAAGTCCGAGTCTCGCACTTCCTCCAAAAGAAGCCACTCCTGAACCATCATCTAGGCTATTACTGACTTCCAACTCAGAGCATCAATAACCTTGAGGGATCGAAGCTTCTATCGATAGAATAATAGGTCCAACTGTAAAAGGGTCATCATTCTTTACTGAAAAAGCAATGTCCGAAGGTCATACTCAACCTACGTCGCATTGTTCTAGAACAATATGATGATTCCAACGTTCGGACGCGTTGGCGTCTCAAATAAATTGCAGTTTCCTGGAAATCGAGTCTCTTGTCCTCTTGTCTTGTGTCCCAAACGTCGTATATATACCTCAGCATAACCATGACTTCTCAACATTCTCAGCCTTCTCAGTTCTCACATCTCCACTTTCTTCAGCGAAGAAAAAACCAACTCAAAATTCACAAACAAGCTCCCCACAAGACCATCTAGCAATGGCAGAGAAGAACCAGAACCAATACCACCCACCCGAATCCAACGGCTATCACCAGAACGATCAAGAATCGCTTCATACCATGGAGGATGAGGAGGCCAAGCGCAAGAAGAGAATGAAGTGGACGATCGGCATCATCGCCTTTGTCATTTTTCAGGTAGTCCAAGCCCTCTTCTTCGTCCTTGTCATCATGAAGTTCAAGTCCCCCAAGTTCAGGGTCGGCAACTTTGCAGTCCACACTCTGACCGTCGGCACTCAGGCATCGCCTTCGTTCAACATGAGCTTTGTTGCCCCGATCCGAGTCAAGAACACCAACTGGGGTCCCTTCAAGTACGACGCCTCCACTGTTGACTTCACCTATGGAGGTGTCCAGGTGGGACAAACAATCATCCCCAAGAGCAAGGCCAACTTCAAGTCCACCAATAAGATCGACGTGAGCGTGACTTTGAGCTCTGCAAATTTGCCCAGCAATATCAATTCGAATCTCGGAAGCGAACTGAGCTCTGGGGTCATAACATTGACAAGTCAGGGCGAGCTTAAAGGAAAGATTACAGTCATGTTCATGTTCAAGAAGAAGAAGACCTCGCAAATGAATTGCACCATGGCGATCGATACCTCGACAAAGGCGGTCCAATCCTTGTCATGTAAATGAGGTTGCCGAGTCTGATTCTTGGTGATCCATAGTTTATGAGCTCGCTTGTATATTTCCCTTCCACGAGTTTTCCGTGGATTGAATCAAGAAAATTTATGTATTCCTATCTTGTTGTCTATTGAGTGGGTCACTCGTTCGTAAATTCTTTGACTGTTCTGTAGACATGTCCCATAATGTTCCAACACTATGTGCTTTGGATTTTTCTTTCTTTTTCCCCACAGAGAATACCGTTTTCATCGTGAGGATGACTTTTGGCTGGAGAAAGATCATGAGGATGACCGGTCGCTGAATCTCATTAGTGATAGTTTGTCAGCTTCTAGTGAAAGTCTTAGCAGGCAACATTTTATACTATATAATTATGATATAGTATTCACAAATGAATGTGCTCGGTTGAACCATAAGATCAGTTCATAGCACTGAATCTAAATTTAGTTCTAGTACTTTGTTTCTGGTCGAAAAATTTGTTTCTAGTATCTACCGTTAAAAAATTCTCGGTTTTGAGCTCGAAAAATATCAAGATACGTTTTCTGATTTGGATTGGTCAAAGGAGATGTGTGGTTGTCTGACTCTTATATGTAGCCACACAAGAGAGAAATAAAAGCTCCCTTAAGAAAACCACTGCATGACAAATAAGGGCTCACATAACATTTATAATTATACATGTTTATTGTGGGGTGAAAAGGTCTATGTAGAGGAAAGAAAACAAAGTAAAATATAGGATTGAAAAATTATTATGTGACTGTCCTTAATTCACTGTGAGATTAATAGTTTATTCTAGGTCACAAAAAAATTACCACGAAAAATCACAAACTGATACACCTGTGAATCTCAAACTAATTTTTTGACCACTAAAAATCACATACTGTTATACATGTGACAAATTTAACCCAAACTAATTTTGGCGGTACACTTTTGACAAACTTACCTTTTGTTAATTTTCATTAAATTTGGTCAATACCACGAAAAAATCCCAAACTGGTACAACTGAATCTTCTGTGACAAACAGAGGGTAAAAATATCAAACTGGTACACACGTTAACTACCACATCTTATTCAACTTAGCAATTTAATGATAAAATTTAACAAAAACTAATGGATGGTAAATTTGTAACAGGTGTACCAGATTGGGGTTCTTTAAGGTCAAAAAATTAGCTTTTGATAAATTTATTACAAGTGTACCAATTCGGGGTTTTCTTGGGATTAACACAAAAAATAAATAACAACTAATTAGAAAGTATTATGGAGTCCATTCTTTCAAGAATTTGTGGCTCGCAACAAGTTGTTAGTCTCATAGACACCCAAAGACTGTTCTACTAGCAAGTCCCTTTAGGTTTTTTTTTTTTTTTTTTGCCTCTCCTGCCCTTTTTTTTTTTTTTGTGAAAGCCGCCAGTCGGTACCTTTGTTTGGAAGAGACGCTGCACAGAGAAGATAGAGACGTACAAGACGTTCTTGTTTCCAGCGGTACGAAGAGCTCTTATTTGGTCGAAGCTTGAACACCTGTGATTTGTGCCGTGAGCTATACATCAAATTGAGTTGTTTATCTATAAATACTTTGGGTTTGGGCTTAATCTAAGTGTGAGTTATACCCGAGTGTCTTTTAGCAATTGTAATTACGGTTCTCTGATTATAGTGGATTATCTGATGTTGCCTCTTCACGTGTGGTAGGTATCAACACTCGAACCGAACCACATAAATCTCTCGTTCCCTTATTATTTTTTAAGTATTTCTATGGTGATTTCATAACACTGGGAGAGAGTGTAGAGAAATAGGAGATAACACAAGTGAGAATGCAAAAGGATAGAATACTCGCCACCCGTAGGAATCCACCTAAGGGATAAGAGTAAAATAAGAACAACTCCTTGTTCTCAAGCCAAAGGCAATAATTTATCAAATAATCAAGTCTGCCTTTACATTCATCCTAGTATGCTTATATAGGCGAGCATGGAACAACCCTCCAAGCATAGGTGACTCTTCATAGGAAAGAGACTAAGACATAGGAACTTGAAAAGTAATAAAGTCATAGGAACTATAAAAATGACATTAAATACTTAGAGACTCGAACTTGGACTCTTTGAGAAACTAAACAACATTTAATATACCTTGAAAAACATGAAAGATAATGATGGTTGGTTGAAGGTTTTCATTCTGTGAATATTCCCAAGTTGCCGCATTAATGACCTTCAATGAATGCCAACCTTCCTCAATCACGAAGTGACTGACTACCGACAGACGCTCGTGAATTGGTAACAACGAGGATAGTCGGTTACGAGGAAGTCGGTAGCTCCATTGCCAGCATCTTCAAGGAATGCTCCGGCATCATTTCACGTTGATTTAAAATAGTAAGATTCTGTCAGTTCTCGAATTAAATTTACAACACTTTTCAGCGCAAAACTTTAATGCATGCCAACACAATCAACTCTCAATATTTTTTAGCAAGAAGTGTTCTATGTATGGTTTGCTCGCACGAGGCTCTGTGTGACATCTAATTTTACAATCTCCTGTGTTCAGTAAAAGTTTGAAAACAAATGTAATCGTTATGGTTTAAATTTTTTTCTCTTTTAGCAGCCTTTTCTTTGTCCTAACAGCCTGCCAAGTCTGCCAAGGTGGGCGGAAGACTCGTTCCTATTTTCAAGATTAGCTTTAAGTCAACTGGTGAGTCATCCAGTTTGATGCCTGTTCTAAAGTGGCACGCCAATATTCTCGCGGCATTATTTGGGGGATTTACAAAGAGGAGAGTATGCCACACATGTATCAGTGGGCCAAGACAAAATCTGTACTAATATACTTATACAACCTCGAACAAATATGTCATTATCTATCTGATTAAACGTGTTATCACGTCAGTACGTTATAGAACCATTTTTACGTCTACTATGATTCAAGATTTCATGGGTTAGTCATAGTAATTACAAATTATTTGTCTGCTTTTATAGTAATTCTTCAAGATCTACTACGATTAACAAGAACTTAAGATATTTAAGGTTGATGAGTTCGCCACTTTAGTTTAGACGTCAAACTTCATATAAGATTTATTTATTTATGATATTAGACTTTTAGACTTCCCGTTTTGCAAAAAGCAGAAAGCAAATAGAACTTGACTAATTTCAAATAATTTTCCAACATCTCCAGAAATATATGTATATGAGTTAATAATTTGTGAAAAGGCAAAAAAAAAAAGCTCTTGGACCTGTGTAAAAGCATGGGCATAGAATTAGTATGAAACAAATGTCAGAAACATACGCTTGAAATGAAACATTTCATTATAATGCACAAAGAATCATAACTTGACTCGGACATCATGTTTAGATTTAAAAGTATCAATTTTAAAATTGTGCCAATAGGCATGCGGCTCTGCTGGTAAATGGATTGACGGGTGGGGATGCTAGTATCATAGGTAGGGATGAGCATGGTTTCAGGATACAACCTGGAACCGGACCAGTAAGGAACCTGTCCAGTTCCAGGTTCCAAGGTATATATGGTACGTTCTAAGTTCCAAAAATTAGGGAACTTATTCCGACGGGTAGGTAGAACCTGTAATGTAACTTGTAAAAAAAATTTGTGTTTTTCTTGGTATATGTATTCGTGTGATCCAACGGTATTCTATGACATCCGATGATGAGTGCGTAATTTGGAATCACTAGTTTGAGCTTCCATTTTCGGCGATATTTTTTAATGAGACTTTTACTTTCTTAATGTTTCATATTTATTCGTATGTCTACATATGAGTTGTGATCAATTGATTGTAGCAACAAATACTGATCATTAAAGGTGATGATTCACTGCAATCATCCAATTAAGAATACATGTAGAACCTGAATAGACCCCTGGAACCTTGATAGGGTATGTTCCAGGTTCCAAAATATTCATGGAAGGTTTCAAGTTCAAAAAAATGAGAAACATATTCCAATGGGTAGGTTCGAAGTTTCAGGTGAAACATGTATGGAACCTGGAACCACTCACCCCCAATCATAGGTGCGAAGTTCAACTCTCGTGCTCTGCAAAAAAAATAAAGCAAAAATCAAAGAGAAGAGAGTTAAAGATGGGACAGGCAAAAAAAAATTCCAAAATTGTAAGTTCTTAAATAGATAAAGTAGCATGGATAAAAGAGGCAATAAATCAAGAAATAAAAATGAAAAAAAATAGCTATGAGATAACTGCACGCTTCTGATACTTCCAAAAGTCAAAACAATCAAGCTCTAGGAGACTCCTCTTCTCTGGTTGTTGAAATATTCCAACAAAGCTCGCGTTCCTCTAGAAGTCAAAATTTCGACGACGCGTTTGACATTGATTTCCAGGAAAGTGGCTCTCTTTGTCCACCGGATTCTTATTTGGACGTATGCTCTCTCTCCGAACCCTCTATATAAACCTGACCCGCACACCTCTCTTTTCCATCCTCAAAACATTCTCACACATCCAATTTCTTTACAGAAGCACTTGAGTTCATTCCTGGTTTTGCAGAATATTACCAAATGGCTGAGAAGAACCAGAACCAGTACCAACTGCCTGAATCGAACGGCTATCACCGGAGCGATCAAGAATCGCTTCATACCATCGAGGACGAGGAGTCAAAGCGCAAGAAAAGGATGAAGTGGACCATCGGTATCATCGCCTTCGTCATCTTTCAGGTCGTCCAAGCTCTCTTCTTTGTCCTGGTCATCATGAAGTTCAAGTCCCCTAAGTTCAGGGTCGCCGAGTTCGACGTCCAGAACCTGACCGTTGGGACTCAAGCCTCGCCCTCATTCGATATGAGCTTTGTCGCTCCGATCAGAATCAAGAACACCAACTGGGGTCCCTTCAAGTACGATGCTTCTACTGTGAACTTCACCTATGGTGGTGTCCAGGTGGGACAAGCGATCATTCCCAAAAGCAAGGCCAACTTCAAGAGCACCAAGAAGATCAATGTGAACGTGACTCTGAGCTCTGCTAACTTGCTTAGTGATTCGAATCTCGGGAGCGATCTGAGCTCTGGGGTCATAAACTTGAACAGTCAAGGCGAGCTCAGAGGAAAGGTGACAGTCATGTTCATGTTCAAGAAGAGGAAGACCTCCCAGATGAATTGCACCATGGCCATCAACACCGCAACAAAGGCGGTCCAATCCTTGTCCTGCAAATGAGAATGAGGATGGCGATTCTCCATTGGATGGTTCCGCAAGCTTTCCACAGATTATGTGAAATGATGTATATCTGCCTTGCCATTCTTTTGCGACTTCTTTCATTCTGTTTGTAGACATTGCGTATTGCTGTATGAGAATATCTTCTATTGGTTTTTCGCGGATCATTCTTGTGCTGTAGCTTGATCATTTGATATGGTTATGCATTGTAACTCATTTTGTAGTTGAAAAGATGTGCGGTAAATTCACAAATCTATAAAATAAAAAAGCTGTTACTCTCGTCATAGCAGTAGCGTTGTAAATTCAGGTTGGTGGAAATCGCTGACATGGACACCTGCCGTCCTAAGTGGCACGATCGGCGCTGACATGATTATGTAATTTATTAATTTTTTCTGAGTTTTTTAATATTTTTATTTTTTTTTCTTCTTATTTTATTTTTTATTGTGGCCGGTGAGGGTCACCAAGCCCTCATCCAAGAGACCCTCGCCCAGGCCTCAAGGGTCAAGCCCTCGCCAAATCCGGAGAGGACTGTTGTGGCTGGCAGTATCATTTAGAGGGGGGATCAATAGATAATTTTAAAGAACTTGATAAACTGATGTGGAATTTAAATTATCAAGTTCAAAACCAAATTAGAATCTGAATAGAAATGGTTGTATAATCAAATTCACATGTGTGCAATAAACTATCAGATGTAGTAAGTAAAAGCTAAAAGGAAGATTTTACACACGATATTTATAGTAGTTCGAGTTAGATCAAGCCTACGTTCACTCTCCACACTGACCGCGTACTGGCTAGATTTCACTAATCAATCAATCAGAGTAAAACGGATATACTTGCTATGGGTGGTCCTATACTGAATAAACGAGTATCTCCTCTAGATGGAAAACGATTCTCTTTGAAAATAAGTTTTAGATTGGGGAGGAAGATTAGAATTAGAGATTAATCAACAGGCCCAAGCAGTGGGAGGAAACTACTAGGACTCTGACGATTCCATTCGAGATGGCCCAACCCAGCATTCATTCGAAAATTCGATAGTGAAATTGAGACTGCTCGACTCTATCAATCACCATCTACTTCAGAGATACCTTTGCTAAATTTTTCAATGTTCTCTCGACAATTTGAGAGAACAAGTAACGGCATGATGAGACTCGAGTTGATAGATCATACTATCTCACCTTAGTCACTCTAACACCAACTCTCAAGGATTATAGTTTATAGTTCAAGAAAGACAAGTATAGGATCGAAACTCTCTTCAGACTTTGGAATTTCAGATTCTTGATTCTCTAGTCTCTTCAGCTTCTTGGTCTCCTTTTATACTCCTCAATTTCCAATCTACCCGTTGGATAGTCTTCAGAGGATCAATCACCAACAACCCATTAGAAAGAATTGCCAAAAGAAGATTTGGGTGCATTTGGCAAAAATTCTGATCCAAAATATATTTTTTTTCTAATTCTGTTCTCTAGACAAGTTTTACATAATCAGAAAGCATTTGATAACTGTACAAAATTTCTGTTCTCAAGAACAATTTCTCTTCCCAATTTTTTCATTTAAATTATGTCTTGTCACTATAAAGTCAACCTATATAGCATCACTAATAAAATGAATACATATCTTGCACAATCCATAATTAGTCTATTTATTTCGTCTTGCTCTAATCGTCCATTTATTTCATGAAATATTTGTTTCTTATAATTTATTTTTAGAAAAATGATATTGCTAAAACACTTTCACGCAATACAAATGTAGTGAAATTTCTTTAAAAAATTATTTTTTATTTGTTTTTTAATTATTTATTATTTTTAAAATAGTATTTTTATTTTAATTTTATTTTCCTTTTTTCTTGCTGCTGAGATGGCGATTAGCGGCGGCGTACGACGGTGGACAGCTGTGGTGGAGCTAGCTGGTCGAGCGACAAGAACGGCAGACGAGCGAGTGGAGCTAGCTAGTCAAGCATTCTTCCCTGAGGCTTCGTTCTCTTTTTATGAGGTCGAGGGAACAAAGTGAGAGCCTTCCTTGAGCATTCTCATTTTATTGGTCTTGTTTCTCAAAAGTGATTCTAGAACAGAGAATCAACTTTTTTTTATTCTTGTTTCTACGCCAGATCTATTCCTAGGAACAGAATCATAGAATTTGATAATCAAAATCATTTACCTTACTAAACAGGTTTTTCATCTTTTTCTATTCCGGGGAATAGAATCAGAGAATCAAAATAGTTACCAAACACGCCCTAAGTAGCTGTTGAGAGATGAGATCAAAATCTCATATTGATTCAGTCGCCTACACAACCAAATCTAGGTTTCCATAAATAGAGTTCTTCGTTTGAAAATGATTCGTGTCTTTGCCAATCAATTAGGATGTCTTACATTAAGATTTACTTCACAAGACAATCTTCATGATTGATGCTCTACATTGAAATCCATACCTAGATCACTAGCCATTCGAATAGAAATGAATTGCATGTCAATCTGAGTCTGATACTTAGTAATTTGCGTTTGAGTCTAAATAGACTTCAAAGTTAGATGATATTGTCTGAATCTGAATGCTTCTTGAGTCTCAAGATATTAAATGCCTTGAGAATAGTCATATTACAGTTTCTTAATACAACCTAGACTTGACTTATGAACCATGTGATATTTTAACATAGCATCCATGAAGATACTGCTTTAGACTATAGTTGAGTAAGTCAACTCGTAGAGTCTGAAAGCATAAACGACATTGAAATATACTTCTTTGGCAAGTATCACCCGCAAGCGAATGCTCAGATGTATTTATTAGATTCAAATATATTTATAGTTATTTTGTCACCTTCAAAATCAATCAAAATATTTTCTCAACAAAAGCAACCCTCACCCAAGCACGGGCCTAGGTGATGGCCGGCCTTGCGGCCTCTAGCAAGGGCTTGGCGGCCCTCGCTGGCCACAAATGAAATGAAAAAGGAAAGAAAAATTATAAAAATGCTAGAAGATAATATTAAAAATAATAAATTTGTCCACGTTCGATGTCCATTTCTGTGATTTCCGACCAAAATTGGTTGGATCGACTGAATTTGTACCAGTGCAAAATATTTAATTCAAAGAATATTAATATTCTTTAAATAATTTTATATTCGCTCTATTTATTCATTACTTGCTTGAATTGGTTCTTTTAAGCATTCATCGAAAAGGTCTTCGAATTTGATCAATTCAATTGAGGTATCTGTTTGGCTCGGGATTGCCCATCTTTAATTCCAGGTTTTCTCTGAATTTGAAAGTTGTCATTTAGTAGGTTTTCATACTAAGGCTCAATCCAATTAAGTCCGTAGCGTTTACCAATTTCGCCATATCTCCCTTTTATTTATGCTGAAGTGCTACACTTATTCGAATTAGATACTGATAGTTGAATTTCTTTTTATTCTAGAATATATATTTTCTATATATATAGAACATATATTTAATTTAGTATTTATATTTATTACATATTTTAGGTATATTAGTATAGCTTATACTATAGTTTATTATTTAATATGTAATAAAATTTGGATTAGATAATATTTTTATTACTTAATATAAAAATAATTAATCAATAGAATTTCTATAATTTAAAAGAATTTTCAAAAGACTTTTTTTGTACTTTTCCCTGAGTTAACGACGTAACCATCTAATTTGTTTAATGAACTTTTATTTTATACACTGGCGGCCAAAAAAAATACATTTCATAAGTATGGTTTTGACATTCAAATGTATACAATTTTTAAATTTTACAAGTGTATACATTTTCATTGGTAGGTGAAAGTTTCTATTTCTATAGGCTTGTTTAAACATTATTTTATACTGGTAATGGTTTATTATTTGTTTATGTAGACGGCCATCGACAATGTTACAATATTATATTATTGAGACCTCGTGATGCGAAATGAAACATCATCTAGAAATTGGATAGTGTATGGTATGAATAACGATGATAGGATACTGAGTTGTGAAATATTATCCAAAGTAAAGATTAACTAAGGTAGGTAACACCATCGAATGCTCCATATAAGCAATCACACGTTTCCTGCATACCTAACTGCAGTCAAATATGTCCAGCCTGATCCCTAATTGAGGTTTGTTTTTTTGTTACAGTAGTGATGATGTACCTTGAGTTAACCTTGACACATCACGCTAAGTCCTAATATATAAATATTTGTGCCTAAAATCTCAAAATGTCAATCTGTTTGTTTACATTTCATGAGACTGATAGATGGGAAAGTTGTCCAAAAAGTAATTCAGTCCTAAGCCTTTCAATTTTACCAATTGAGTCCTCAACATTTTCACGTTTTGCCAATTTTAGCCTGAAATCGCTGACGTAAATGCTAGTAATGCTATGTAGGATGGTAGACGCTAACGTGAGCAATTCTTTATAATTATTTAAAAAAATAATTGAATTTTTTATATTTGATATTTTTCTTTTTTTTTCTTTTTCTTTTCTTTTTTCTTTCTACCAACTCCGGCAAGGGCCGCCAGTCAACCCTCGCTAACCACAAGCAAGGGCCGGCGACCCTTGTCGGCCAATGGGTGAGGGCCACGAAGCCCTCACCAATCGCAAGCGAGGGTTGGCGAGCGACCTTCGCCAGGCTTGGAAGGAAAAAAGAAGAATAAATAAAGAAAAGAAAAAAGAAGAAAATAATAATAATAACTATAAAAAAGTTAGAAAACTAAAAATTATATATATAAAAAATCAACGTCAGCATCGGTTGTGCCACGTAAGAGAGCCGGCATCCACATCAGCGATTTCCAGCTAAAATTGGTCGGATGGACTCAGTTGACATAACTTAAAAAGGTTCAAGACTCAATTGGCAAAATAAAATGGTTAATGATTGAATTGGCCAAAATGCAATAGATTTAGGACTTTTTCAACAATTTTCCCCCTAATAGACTATAGGCGAGCACGGGCCAAACGGACTTGAAGACCAATGTAGGTGGGTCTAAGTCGCATTACTCTTTTACCAGTTAAGCCGTCTCCAAATAATCCATGTCATTTTTTCTTAGCCATATTTTCCATATGTACCACATGAATTGACATTTAATTGTGAGAACAAGTACCAATGATTAAACAAGTGGGGTCATCATCGTGGCGATAATGATATTTTAGAAGTCAAAAGACGCTATTGACTGGGTTTGCTTCTGTCCCCATTGTGCCTTAACCTCTACTTTAGTACCCACTTGGAAGAAAAGAATATGGGAAAGCACTCAGGGAGGCCAATCAATTCATGTGATCGAAGCTTCTATTGATAGAATAATATTGTCCAACCATAAGATAAAAATAAAAAAAGCAATTTCCGGAAGTCAAACTAATATTAATAAGTCGCATTCCTCTAGAAACACACGGTGATTCCAACGGCCGGCCGCGTTTGGCCTCTCTAATCAATTGCAGTTTCCTGGAAATGGAGTCTCATATCCACTAGGCTTTCGTCCCAAACATCGTATATATACCTCAGCATAACCAGGACTTCTCAACATTCTCAGCCTTCTCAGCTCTCACATCTCCAATTCCTTCAGGGAAGCAAAAACTCAAAAATCACAAACAAGCTCCCCACAAGACCATCTAGCAATGGCAGAGAAGAACCAGAACCAATACCAGCCACCTGAGTCGAACGGCTATCACCGGAACGACCAAGAATCGCTTCCTACCATGGAGGATGAGGAGGCCAAGCGCAAGAAGAGGATGAAGTGGACGATCGGCATCATCGCCTTCGTCATCTTTCAGGTAGTCCAAGCTCTCTTCTTCGTCCTGGTCATCATGAAGTTCAAGTCCCCCAAGTTCAGGGTCAGCGACTTTGCCGTCCAGACTCTGACCGTCGGGACTCAGGCCTCCCCTTCGTTTGACATGAGCTTTGTTGCCCCGATCCGAGTCAAGAACACCAACTGGGGTCCCTTCAAATACGACGCATCCGCTATTAACTTCACCTATGGAGGTGTCCAGGTGGGACGAGCAATCATTCCGAAGAGCAAGGCCAACTTCAAGTCCACCAAGAAGATCAATGTGGACGTTACTCTGAGCTCTGGCAATTTGCCCAGCGATATCAATTCGAATCTCGGAAGCGAACTGAGCTCTGGGGTCATAACGTTGACTAGTCAAGGCGAACTTAAAGGAAAGATTACCGTCATGTTCATGTTCAAGAAGAAGAAGACCTCGCAAATGAATTGCGCCATGGCAATCAATACCACAACAAAGATGGTCCAATCCTTGTCGTGTAAATGAAATTTCTGAGTGTGATTTCGGTGATCGACATCTTGCGAGCTCACTTTTATATTTTCTTTCCACGAGTTATCCATCGATTGAATAGAGAAATTTATGTATTTCTATCGTGCTGTTGATTTGTTCATTCGTTTATAATTTCTTTGTTTGTTCCGTATACATGTCATATAATGTGCCTGACACTATGTGCTTTGGATTTAGAAATTCATTTCGGCCAATTGAACCTTCTCAACCTGTGTCTTCTGAAGACCAAAGATGGTCGTGCCAAAATAACACATGTCAAGAAGAACAAAAGGCCTTGGACACGGAATCAATCTTGAAGTACTATTTCTGCATCACCTTGACCAAATCCACCCACGTTAGAATTACTCGTTAATGACTGATCAAGCCTAAACCATAACAGCACAATCACCTCCCAATATTATTACGGAAAAATATTGTGTTACTCCTGGAAACCGAGTCTCACATCCACTTGGGTTCTATATATCTTATTTGTTCTCACAAGCCCTCTGTGTGACGTCTAGTTTTACAATTTCTTGTGTTAAGTAAAAGTTGAATAGTAAGGATGGTTTAAGCTTTTTTCTCTTTTAGCGGCCTTTCGGTTAGATCTTTAGAGTTTGATTGTTTTGACTTTTGAAATATCATAAGCGCACAGTTGTCTTATAGCCAGGCTTTCTCTTTATTTGTCGCGGCCTTTGTCCATGTTTCTTTATCTATTTAAGAACTTAAGTTTTATACTCGGTTCTATTGCGAAAAATAATTTTTTTCATTTTCTGGCGTTTGGATTGCTTAGAAAAATGAGTAAACGCAAAATATTTTCCTAGTCACTAGAAAAAGATTCTCCTACCAAAACTTAAATTTTGAAAAATGATTTGTTTTTTAAAAGATCGAAAATTATTTTTGAAAATACGATTATATATTAACGCTTGAACTAGAAACTTTATACTTGAGCACAGGAACCCAAATGCTCATTCCTGGGCCCTTGGAAGCGGGGCTAGGTCCCCGACGCCCGGGACCCCTGCGCTCTAGCCCATAACCACCTAGGCCGCGCATGAGACCTCGGCCGACGCTCTCGGGTCCATTGAGGCCAGGCCCGAGACCCTAGCGCCCATGTCGGGTCCATTAAGGTCGCGTCCAGGACTCCCGTGCTCGGGATACCTGCATCCGCGCTCTGGTCCATCGATGTTAGGTAGGCCCGGGCATCGAGGATTAGGGCTTGGCCTCGATGGAGTCGAACATGGGTGCCAAGGTCCCAAGCCCGAGCTTGATGGACCAGAGTTCGGGCGCAAGGGACCGGGTCTCTGGCACGGGGTTGGCAAACCAACCTCGATGGACTCAGACGTGGGCACCAGTACTAGAATCCCGAGCCCGGCCTCGATTGACCTAGGCTTGAGTGCCATGGTCTCGATCTCCAGAGCTAGGATCCCGAGCTTGGGTGCTACTGAGGCCCAACGTTGGGGACCTAGGCTCGGCCTCTATAGATTGAGGTCGGAGCGCCAAGGAGTCGTGCACGGGCACCGAGTTATCAAGCTCAGTTGTAGTGGATCCAAGACCATTGCTCGTTCTTGTGTCCGGGAGTTGGGATCCAAGCTTGAGATTCCGGTGCCCGTCCAATTTTCTAGGCTACTCATGCGCAAGCCACTAGTGTGTGAGTAGCATATGTTTATTTAGGAAACTCTTTTTCGTTACCAAATGACGGAAAATATTTTCCACTTCATTTTCAGATCTCAACCAAACATTGGAAAAATATGCTCATTTTCCAAAAATTTAACATTTTTCGCCAAACAAATGGAGTCTTAGAAGTGACACAGTAAAATTACCAAAAAAATCCTAAACCTATTGCAATGGTGTCAATTCAGTTCTAAACATTTTTTTTGCCAATTGAGTCCTAAACCTTTTGTATTTGCTCCAATTCGGCCCATTCGGCTAGTCAATTTTGGCCGAAAATCTGACGTGGCAATTTTTAATAATTTTTTAATATTTTTTATTTATTTTTATTTTTTTCATTTTCTTTTCTTCTCCTTCTTCCTCCAGCCGGTCGGCCTCACCTAGATCTAGCGAGGCTCGACCTCGTCTTGGCTGGTCGAGGCCGAGCTCGTCCAACAACGACAGGGTTGACCTTACCAAATCTGGGCAAGGCCGACCTAGTTGTCGCTGGGTGAGCACGGCCTCTCCGGCCCTCACCTCTAGCCGATCGCCGATCTAGCGATCAATTGGAGGAAGAAGAAGAAGAAGAAAAAAAGGAAACAAAGAAATAAATAAATAAAAATCACGAAAAAAAAATATTAAAATGCTATTAAAAATTACCACGTCAGCGCCGGCCAGTCAAAGTTAGCCGGATAGATTGAATTGGCGCAACTGCAAGAGGTTTAGGACTCAATTGACCAAAAAAAAAATTAGGACTGAATTGGCACAATTGCAATAGATTTAAGACTTCTTTGGTAATTTTCATGTGTCAATCTCCGAGGGGGTAAATATACCCCCTGAATAAATCATATTTTGCACATGATGATACATTTGCCACCATTAGTAAAGCGGTTACTTTGCATTTCTCAAGAAAATATGTTATTCGATACTTGTATTATCTAACATACCGACGTGATAAGATGGATATCAAATTGAGTATTCTTTCTTTCTTTCTTTCTTTTCTTGCATATGAAGAAAGGATAACACATTTAATAAGATAGATAATGACATATTTGTATCCCATGTTGCATAAGCATAATGGTACAGATTTTGTCTTGGCCCTCTGATACATGTGTGGCATTACTCTCCTCTTTGTAAATACCCCAAATAATGCCTCGAGAATATTGACGTGCACCAAACTTGATGACTCACCAGCCTCATCTTGTAAACAGGATCGAGTCTTCCGCCCACCTTGGCAGACTTTGGCAGGCTGTCTGGACAAAGAAAAGAGAGTCTCCTCTACTCGTGTTGCTGAAATATGCCCACTAAACTCGCGTTCCTTCTAGAAGTGAATATTTCGACGACGCGTTTGACAATGATTTCCAGGAAAGTGGCTCTCTTTGTCCACTCGATGCTTCTTTGGACACACTCTTTCTCCAAACAACTCTATATAAACCTGACCCACACACCTCTCTTCTTCATCCTCACTACATTTTTCTCTCCCATATCCAATTCCTTCACAGAATCAATACTTGAATTCATCCCTCGTTTGGAAGAATATAAACCAAATGGCAGAGAAGAACCAGAACCAATACCAACTACCCGAGTCGAACGCCTATCACCGGAGCGATGAAGAATCGCTTCATACCATGGAGGATGAGGAGGCAAAGCGCAAGAAGAGGATGAAGTGGACGATTGGCATCATCGCCTTCGTCATCTTTCAGGTCGTCCAAGCCCTCTTCTTCGTCCTCGTCATCATGAAGTTCAAGTCCCCCAAGTTCAGGGTCGCCGAGTTTGACGTCCAATCCTTGACCATGGGGACTCAGGCCTCGCCCTCGTTCGACATGAGCTTCGTCGCCCCAATCCAGATCAAGAACACCAACTGGGGTCCCTTCAAGTACGGTGCTTCTACTGTTAACTTCACCTATGGAGGTGTCCAAGTGGGACAAGTGATCATTCCCAAGAGCAAGGCCAACTTTAAGTCCACCAAGAAGATCGGCGTGCCCGTGACCTTGAGCTCCAGTGCTTTGCCCAGCAGTTCGAACCTCGGGAGCGAATTGAGCTCGGGGATCATTACCTTGAACAGCCAAGGCGAGATCAAAGGAAAGATAACGGTCATGTTCATGTTCAAGAAGACGAAGACATCCCAGATGAATTGCACCATGGCTATCAATACAGCCACAAAGGCGGTCCAATCCTTGTCGTGCAAATGAGAATTAGGACGGTGATTCTCCATTAGATGGTTCCACAAGCTTTCCATGGACTATGTGAAATTATGTATTTCTGCCTTGTGATTTTTTTGCAATTTCTTTCATTCTTTCTGTAAAGACTGCGTATTGTACTAGAATATTTTCTGTTGATTTTTCGCAAATCATTGTTGTGATGTAGTTTGATCATTTGACATGATTATTCATTGTGATTCATTTTGTAGATAACAAGATATGTGGTAAATTTACGTATTTACAGAAACAAACTGACGCAGCGTTCTGCGATAAACAGCAAGGAAATCTTGCTAGGGAGAGTAATCTCGAATTTCTGTATTCAAAATAATAATGTCTGACCTTCAAAACATAAAAGAACGCCTTTTCTATGAGACGTTAACCCTAACAGCAAACCCTATCATTAAATCCGTAAAATTACTAAACTGCCACTGGTAATAAATTAAATTCGAAAAAGAAAAGAAAATTCGAAAACTCCATCTAGACGACCCCGAATTGCCGAAATCAGCCTTTAGTCACGGCCAAAGGCCATGAAAATTGATTAGGACACCGTTTCGCTATAGACGGCCGAATTTGAGCTCGATCCGATATCGTCGACCTGGTTCGCCGGTTCCAGTCGCCATACCGTTTCGTCTTCCGATTGGACTTCTTCCTATCAAATTGATTTAGAAACGCAGCACTAATACATTCCGCATCATTCTCCTCCACTTGAGAAAAACTCGTCCTCGAGTTAGAAGCACATCGGTTCGTTGGACTCATGAAATGGCGACAAATCAGCAACATTGAAAGTGTTGGATATACCCATGCTATGTGGAAGGTCGATCACATAAGCATTGTCATTAATCTTCCTGCTGACAGTGTAAGGCCCATACTTCTTCTGCTGCAATTTGCTGTAAGATCCAGCTGATAACCGCTCCTTACGAAGAAATACCATCACCTAATCACCAATTTCAAACACCTGCTTTCGTTGGTGTCTATCCGCGGCTGCCTTATACTTCTTATTAGCTTCCTCCAGCTTCTGTTTAATTTCATGATGGACCTTTACAATTTGTTTAGCCATATGATCTGCTGTTATACTCTTGTCTGCTTGCTTAGGCAACTATACCAAGTCCAGAGTATGTTGAGGCGCCTTTGTATACACAATAGAAAAAGGTGACCTGCCAACAGAACTATGGACAGCATTATTATAAGCAAACTCCGCTTGAGATAAAGCAACATCCCACTATTTCGGCTTGTCTCCACAGATGCTTCGAATCAAATTGCCGAGCGTTCTATTAACCAC
The DNA here is from genome assembly GCA_029784005.1 of Lenwebbia sp. NSW1173648. Lineage (NCBI taxonomy): Eukaryota > Viridiplantae > Streptophyta > Magnoliopsida > Myrtales > Myrtaceae > Lenwebbia > Lenwebbia sp. NSW1173648. Next base: position 5,102,845 of record JARCGZ010000005.1, read on the forward strand.
CTCTGTCTGTCCATCAGTTTGCGGATGTGCTGTGCTACTAAAATTCAAAGACGAATCAAACAGCTTCCATAAAGTCCGCCAAAAGTGTCCTAGGAATTTGCTATCTCTATCAGAGGTTATAGATTTAGGCACACCATGCAAACGAACAACCTCCTTAAAAAATAATCTGGCCACGCTTAATGCATCAGAAGTTTTTCGACAAGGAATGAAGTGTGCCATCTTGGAAAATCTGTCAACCACCACAAAAACAGAATCCACGCCTCTTTGGGTTCGTGGCAATCCAAGCACAAAATCCATGGACAAATCTTTCCATATATTTTCAGGAATAGGTAAAGGCATATACAAACCTGTATTTTTTTATTGCCCCTTAGCAGTCTGGCAAACATAACACTTTTGCACATACTTGCTGACGTCTCTACCCAACTGGGGCCAGTGAAATCGCTCTCTAACTGCAGCAATTGTTTTATCACGTCCCAAATGTGCAGCTAATCCACCTTCATGTAAGTCACGAATGACCTTCTCTCGTAATGATGTCCGAGGGAGAAAAAGCTGATTACTACGCATTAAATATCCATCATGCACATAAAACTCCTGCACAGGGTGATTAGAAGCACATGACTCCCAAATCTGCCCAAAATCCTCATCTTCAGCATAACAGTTTCTCAACTGCTCAAACCCCAGAATGTCTTGGCTTAAAGTAACTAACAAGTCAGCTCTCCTACTCAACGCATCAGCTACCACATTTTGCGCACCCGATTTATGCTGTAATTTGAAAGGAAGCTTCTGCAAAAATTGACACCAACGTGCATGCATATCTTTGCTAATTCTTTTCTGACTATTCAGATATTTCAAAGCTTCATGATCAGAATACAACACGAATTCCTTTCCAATCAGGTAATGCTCCCAGGTTTATAGAGCCCTTACAACAGAATAAAATTCCTTGTCATAAGTACTCCACTTCTGCCTCGCGTCGCTAAGCTTCTCACTGAGATAGCAAACTGGTTTGCGCTCCTAAGATAAAACAGCTCCTATGCCCACTCCACTAGCATCACAGTCTACTACAAACAGTTTATCAAAATCAGGTAAAGCGAGAACATGCGCAGTACATAACTTCTCTTTCAATATAGCAAAACTGTTCGTTGCTTCTTCCTCCCATAAAAATCTCCCTTTCTTCAGACACTCTGTAATCGGGGCTGCAATAGAGCTGAAATTCTTAATAAAACGCCTATAAAAGGTAGCCAACCTGTGGAAGCTCCTAACTTCAAAAACTATTTTGAGAATCGGCCACTCTCTTATTGCTCTAACTTTCGCCTCATCCACCTCTATTCCTTCAGCAGTAATAATGAACCCCAAGAATAGCAGCTTATTAGTGAAAAAACTGCACTTCTTAAGATTCACATACAGCTTATTAATCTGCAAAGCTGTCAAAACTTCCCTCAAGTGCGCCAAATGGTCCTCCTCAGTCTTACTATAAATCAGGATATCATCAAAGTAAACTACAACGAAATTGCCGATAAAAGATTTCAAAACCTGATTCATAAGCCTCATAAAGGTGCTCATGGCATTAGAAAGGCCAAGCGGCATCACTAACCACTCGTACAGCCCCTCTTTTGTCTTGAAAGCTGTCTTCCACTCATCTCCAGGCCGAATACGAACTTGATGATATCCGTTCCTCAAATCGAGCTTCGTAAACCACTTAGCTCCACGCAATCTGTCCAGCATGTCGTCCAACCTCGGTATTGGAAACTTGTAGCCCACAGTTATCCTGTTGATAGCTCTGCTATCTACACACATCCTCCAACTCCCATCTTTCTTAGGAGTTAATAAAGCTAGAACAGCACAAGGGCTCATGCTGTTCTGAATGTGCCCCTTTCGCAGCAACTCCTCCACTTTCTCCTTCAGAACCTCACTCTCCTTAGGATTCATCCTATAGTGCGGGAGATTAGGCAAACTAGCACCAAGAATTAGATCAATATGGTGCTGAATATCACGCATAGGAGGTAACCCATCCAGAATCTCTTTGGGCATCAACTCACTAAATTCTTTCAATAAGGGCCTAACAGCTTCAGGCTGCTCCTCCACTTGTATTTCAGTCCCTGCCTCAATTACTTGTTTCACGACCAACGCATGAATTTGTCGAGTCTCTTTAAGTTCAGATTCAAATTTCCTTGTAAGAGTAAGGAAATTATTACCTACAGTCTGTCTGCTTTTATTCTTCAGGGGCAGCAACGCATACTTCACTCCATCCTTCACGAAGTTGTACTGATTACTTCTCCCCGAATGCTGAGCATCTACATCAAATTGCCATGGCCTCCCAAACAACACGTGGCATACATCCATATCCATCACATCACAGTATATCTCATCGCAATACTTACCAATGGAGAATGGGATCTTGCATCGTTCAGTCACCTGAATGCAATCTGCCTCAGATTTAATCCACCCTAACGTATAAGGGTTAGGATGTTTCTCTACTGGTATCTCTAGCTTCTTTACTGCTTCCTTCCCAATGATATTCTCCATACTCCCACTATCAATAACCACAGCAAATATCTTATCCAGAATAGTGCATCTAGTTCGAAATAATTAATGGCGCTGCGAATCATCTTCATGTTTTGGGGCTATCATCATCCGGCGCACTACACAGTTTCGTTCCTCCTCGTCCTCATCTCCGAAGTCTTCCTCCTCCCCATCAGGCTCACAGCAATATTCTTCTTCCTCATCCTCTCTCGCTGCCATATTAACCGTCTTTCTCTGAGGGCATTCATTAGACTTGTATCCAGGCTGATTACACCTATAATACTTTATCGCCCCTGGTTTAGCATAAGGATTAGGGTTCACAAATTTCTGAACTTGCAATCCTTTATCCCTTGGCTCGTTTATAGGGCGCTTTTCTGCCGCCTTATCGTCCTGATTTCGCCCTGCGTTATAGCGATTGTTGAAGCCGCCTCTCTCCATCGAACTACCCGAACTGCCGCCTTTATAATTCTCGTATCCTCTTTTACCTCGTTCTTGCTGCATTAATTCCGCCTTCATCGCCATATTCTTCGTCTCAGTTAAATTTCGCAGAAATTGCACCCCGATTTTATCTCGAATGAAGGGCTTTAGTCCATCAATGTATCTCGCCACTTGCTGTCCCTCTGTCTCCGACAGATTATTTCACTCCGCTAATCTCATAAATTGAGCCGTATACTCATGTACAGTCCGATTGCCCTGCTGGCAACGTTGATACTGCTGGAACATAATCTGCTCATAATCGGGCGGAAGGAATTCTTGTCTCAGCATCCTCTTCATTCTGTCCCAAGTCCGGACTCTCTCTTTTCCTTCTCGTTTCCTTTTGTTCTGCAATCTCTCCCACCATGTAGACGCACCCCTTTTAATCTACAGGCCACTAATCGTACTTTTTTCTTACTAGGGGTCTCCATATAATCAAAGAATCGGTCTATATCAGCAACCCAATCCAAAAATTCCTCTATTCCTAGACTTCCATTAAAATAAGGAATATTGACTTTTAACTTAAAGTCGTTACCTTCGCGATCATCATAACGCCGTCTTCTGTCTCTTCTATTATATCCCCGTCGAAACCCTCCATGACGATTTCTATCGCCATAACCAGCATTATCTTAATCGGAAATTTCGTCTAGACGAACCCGAATTGCCGAAATCAGCCTTTAGTCACGGCCAAAGGCAGTGAAAATTGATTAGGATGCCGTTTCGCTTTAGACGGCCGAATTTGAGCTCGATCCGATATCGTCAACCCGGTTCGCCGATTCTAGTCGCCATACCGTTTCGTCTTCCGATTGGACTTCTTCCTATCAAATTAATTTAGAAACGCAACACTAATACATTCCGCATCACAAACTTGCAAATATATCGGTGGAGATAGGATCAATTTGTAAATTCACCAAAAGAAACTATTACTCAAGTCATAGCACTCGCCTTATAAATTTAGCTCAGGCTCCATTTGTTTTGCAGAAAATAAATGATTGAAAAAATATTTTTCTAAAAATAATTAATTGTATCACTTGAAAATAATCAATTAAGGAAAATATTTTCTTTATCAATAAAAAATTATGTCTAGGAATTTTGACGGATGATGAAAATATTTTTCATTCAATGGAAAATACGCCTCTAAAAGTGGGGAAATTATTTCCTCTTCTTGAAAAGAGTAAATCATTTTCCCTCCTCTTTCTTTCACCAAACCAAGCATGTTCTCCTCTGTTCGCTCCTTTTAATTTTCTTTTCTTTTCTCTTTGTCTTTTTCTTTTTTTCCTTTTATTATGAAAAGATTGAATTTTTTATTTTTATTTTTATTTTTTTCCTTTCTTCGCGGCCAGCCACAGGCGAGGTGGAGTCTCACCCAACACTAGTGAGGCTCGGCTCGCCAGAATTTGGCGAGCTCTAGCCTAGCTCGGGGCCGGTCATAGGTCGTCGCCATGGCCAGTGACCAGCCAAAGAAGAAGGGAAAAGAAAAGGAAAGAAAAGAAAAAATCAAAAAGTTAATAATCAATAATAATTAAAATTTCACATTATTAAAAGAAAGAAAAGGAAAAAAAAAACTACTGACAGGAGTGCATGAAAAAAATCAAATCGAATTTTTCATACCAAATGGCGAAAAATATTTTCTAGTTCATTCTGAGATTTCAACCAAACACCGGAAATTATTGTCATTTTCCTGGAAAACGACTTCCTAAAGAACATCTTCCAGAAACGCCACATTTTTCGCAAAACAAACGGACCGTAAATCGATGGTTTTTATGAGCCGACCTAAGCATGTGTGGATCGACATTTAATTAGTGATTATCTGCACCTTCGAATGTGACTCCCTAATTGAGGTGGCAAATAGTGTTCCTTTTTTTCTCGAGAAACTTGGTTGGGCCAAGGCGATCGAGGTAGAATCTAAAAGGTGGATGTTGTTCCACTTCAACACGGTCCACCAAACTTGGACAAGTCAAAACAGACGTTCAAGTTGAAATAGGGTTAGAGAGGAAGGAGACGCGAATCAAAGAGGAGCGAGTTTAACACGGGAAGCTCACGGGTGAAAGCACATATGATATGAGGTTGTTATTTGAAGGAAGCCGTACATCAGGGATGTGTTGCAATGTAAAGTAGTTAATATTTTCAAGTTAGCCCATGGTTCGGTGACATAAACTTTCGAGCAAATATGGATTTAACTGGATATGTTGATGGGCTTTCTCTTGATAACGTACTCGACAAAAGGTATCGTATATCTGCTACTTCTCCCGACACAGGATCGGAAAGGCCAGGTTAGTCATAAAGAAGATGAAAAAACCAACACTCACGCAGGGTCAAGCTGAACAAGTGAACATCGGACCCGAGACACACGCTTTGAAAGTTCAAAACCTTCGAGTAGTTCTTGATCTACTTCGTCCAATCGGTCGTCCTTCAGTGGCGACGTGGCTCAAAACGTACGGTAACGATCTTGGAGACGACTCACGTAATCGAACCTTCCATTTGATCATGACAAGCCAAAACAAAAAATGGGAAAACGAAGAATTCTTACCTTTAGAAAAACAAGGCATCTCTCTCTTGTAGTTGTTGGTGAAATCTTTTCTCCGTAAACTAGCGTCCGTCTAGAAGTGAGAATTCCAACGTAAGATAGACGCGTTTTAACCTAGTATTATTCCATTTCCATGTTCCACGAAGGGGGTCTCACACTCCCTCTTCTTTGTTCGACACACACTCTTGTCTGATCTCGACAAACTTCACATATAAACCTCATACTGACCCCCACTTCTTCCAATCCTCACAGACACTTCTCACAGATCCTTAACCCAAATTTGACGAGAACCTCGAATCGGTTACGAGTTTTCGAGTTTTCCCGAGACATCGGTGATGGCGGAATCCAACCACAACCGCAGGATCAACGAAGAGACGTTGCTAACAATGGAGGAGGCGAAGCGCAAGAAGAGGATGAAGTGGACGATCGGCATCATTGCCTTCGTGATCTTTCAGGTAGTCCAAGCCCTCTTCTTTGTGCTGGTCATTATGAAGTTCAAGTCCCCCAAGTTCAGGATCGCCAAGTTCGACATCCCAACAAATGACTTCAATCAGTCCTCGCCCTCGTTCAACATGAGCTTCGTGGCTCCGATCCGGGTCAAGAACACCAACTGGGGTCCTTTCAAGTACGGCGCCTCCAATGTGACCTTCACCTACCGGGGTGCCGAGGTGGGACAAGCGATCATTCCCAAGAACAAGGCCAACTTCAAGTCCACCAAGAAGATCAACGTGAACGTGACTCTAAGCTCCGCTAATTTGCCTAACAATTCGAACCTCGGGAGCGATTTGACCTCTGGTGTCATAACCTTAAACAGTCAAGGCGAGCTTAGAGGGAAGATAACGGTGATGTTCATGTTCAAGAAGAAGAAGACCTCGCAGATGAATTGCACCATGGCAATCAGTACCTCGACAAAGGCGGTACAGTCCTTGTCATGTAAATGAGCATGCCCGGGAAAGGTGGTTCCGCATCATATTATGGCTTTGTATGCTTGGTTTCGTTTGTTTTCGATGCATTTTTTGCGGATCGCATCAAGCTCAGTATTCTATCTTGTTAGAATTTGCCTTACCTTTTTGTTCACATCACATGTACTGCCCTCAGATTGAAGCTTTAGCTTCGTGTTCTTAATTATGTGTCTCCCCTAAACGAGAAAACTACTACCGTTTATCGTGACGATCATCGTTCATGCGTTTGTTCGCTTCACATGCAGAGATGATCGGTTAGTCCTAAATACGTCGTCGTACGTAATAAGTTATGTAATTTGGTGTAACTTTGATCTGGTTACTTAGGGGGTGCATATAACCTTCCAGAAACAGAAACTCGTTTGGTAACGTAATTCTATTTTTCTATTTCTGGAACAAAAAGTTGTTCCAGAAATAGATTTGGAACAACTTTGAGAAACAAAAAATTTTAGCTTCTGGGAGAAATAGAAATAGAATTTCTATTCCAAGCTGCTGGCCGCTACTGCCCGCCGCCACCCCCACCGGTCACCACCGCTACCACTCGCCGGTCACCGCCTACTTTTATTCTAGAAGTAAAAAATTTCAACTGTTGTCAAACGAATTTCTGTTCTAGGATGAGAAATTTATGTCTTTATCAAATGCATTTTTTTTTTGCTCAAAAACTCATCCAGAACTAGAAATAAAAAAATCTATTTCTGTTCCAGAAACCTATTTCTGGAACAGAATGGTTTTCATTCACCCCCTTAGTAACCTGCATGCATTTCTTGTACTTGTGCCCTCCTATCTTATGGGCGTTGTGGGGAATGTTTGGTCTAACCCACAATGCACTTCTGGAGTAGAAAAAGAGAAATAAGAGAAATATAGTTTTTTTTTTTGTCAAAAGATATATGATTTATAAGATAAATATAGTTCACACGACCAAATCACAACACGTTGATGTCCAGATTTTTGACTTTTCGTACTTTGACTAATAGCCCGTGTCGGGACTTACTCATCTACTGCGGCATTATCGCCGGCATGATACATAATTTGTCCATTTCGAGGCACATTCCCAACTTTTGGGTAAAATATTCAATTGTTAGTCCTAATTATACTTCTTTAGAATAGTAGAGTTTAGTCGTTCCGTTGATTTTGCTATCGGAAATTGCCGATATGATACGTCCACCGTTGTCGTGGCTGTTAACTCGTTATTAAGTTCACCTTCGTCATCCAGCAACCTTGCTGAAAACAATTGTAAAAAACCAAAGAAAAAAGTGAATCCGAAAATAATATTAAAATATCATTACAAATTGTCCACGTCATTGCCGGCCTTGCCATGTAGGACGGTTAACATCTACGCCGACAATTTCTAGCTAAAATTGCCCAGATGAAATCAATAAGTAAAACATAAACAACTTTAGGATTCAATTAGCACAATTAAAAGGTTTAAGACTGAATTAGCAAAAGCGCAATAGGTTTACGATTTTTTAGACAATTTTTCCGTTATTTAGAAACATCACCATGGTTTCAACATCGAGATCAGGAAAGTTTTATATGGTCTTAGAAGCATCATATCCTGGATCCGCCCATCTAATTATAACGCACAATACATCAGGAATATGTTCCTTTTCGATGAAAAAAACCAAACCTGTAATGCTTTGTCTTCCAGGATTCGTTGAATGGACGAACGACGTAGTATTCCGGAATTGCGTTAAGCTCCTCGGCATCTTTCAAATAATTATCTCGAATAATTCGTGAAGTAACAATTTTTTTAAGGAAAAAAAAAAAAGTAAACTGCCAATCATTAGATTAAATTATCACTTAACGACTTTTCTTTATTCTGACGTGTTAAGAAGTTCATTGAAAGCAAAAGGCATGTCAAGAAGTCAGCCAAGGTGGGCGAAAGAGTCATGACGCCGCTCGGCCTGAGTCTCTGGCCACACAACTTTCTGGTAAGCTTTCAGTCAAACTCGTCACCTTAAGTCAACATCTATTCTCATGCCCTTATATATATGTAAAAGATGAGCGTCCCAGTCACAAAACCATAATTTCCATCAAAGAATCTTATTATAGATTTAATCACGGTTTTTGCGTACCTTGATCGCTGATCCTCGTCCGTGCATAGTCTTTCATTTCAATCAAGGCAAAAAAAAAAATGAGTTGAGCTGGGAAAGCTCTTAGAAGACGGAATCTTCGGTCTAAGGCATCAACAAAGCACCATCTCACTATAAACGAACCCGCCATTGCAGCCGCACCAAGTGCGAGTGCGAAAGCCCAAAACTAGCAAGACACCTGAACTTAAACCGTCTTTGTAGACTAATCAAGATAACCTGATATCGAGGGTGGGGGTAGGGAACCTGAGCTATGGCCTTCGGCTTGCTAGTCGAGTTTTAGATCACTCGATGAACCACCCGATCGGTACTATTGATGGGTCTTGAATACAATCCGCTTATATAAATGTTCAATCTATTAAATCAAAGTTTACAAGTCAATCTCCATAAACTTAGTATTCCTCTATCTCTGTCGTTCTTTCATTATGCGGGGCCTACTCAAGGCCCCACACGGTTGCGCGGTTCTCGTACTATTGGACGTCAAAAAGACTCGAGCTCCCATCTGCTTTGTCCGTTTTTCTACCTTGAGCTAGGGTTAACAACGTTTGTAGAAACCGTACGGTAAAGATCTCGGAGACTATTCTTGCAGTCGATGTTTCGTGTTCACAAGCCTCTCTCGTTGCTGGCAAATTCCTGCTCGCCGTTTCGTCTAGAAGGTGAACATTCCAAGGACGCGTTTGGCGACTCTGAATCAAAACAACTTCTTCTAGGAAAGAGCCCGCCTCCATTTGATCATATACTGGAATCAAATCCTATATATACCCTACCAGTTCCTCATTCCAATCTTCACAGCTTCTGCAATCTCCAAACTCGTTCTTAAAACCGAGTCGAAATCACAGAAATCAGAACACAGAGAGAGGGAGTCTTTCAGTTTTCTATTCTTACATCTCTCCGAAAGGAGAATTGAGAACGTCGAAATCCGATCACGAGTCGCTCCATACCATGGACGAGGAGGCGAGGCGCAAGAAGAGGATGAAGTGGACGATCGGCATCATCGCCTTCGTCATCTTCCAGGTAGTCCAGGCCCTCTTCTTCGTCCTGGTCATCTTGAAATTCAAGTCCCCCAAGTTCAGGGTCGCCGAGTTCAACGCAACGTCCCTGACCGCAGGGACTCAGGCCTCGCCCTCGTTCGACATGACCTTCCTCGCCCCGATCCGGGTCAAGAACACCAACTGGGGTTCCTTCAAGTACGGCGCCTCCAACGTGACCTTCACCTACGGGGGTGCCGTGGTGGGACATGTGAACATTCCCAAGAGCAAGGCCAGCTTCAAGTCCACCAAGAAGATCAACTTGAACGTGACTGTGAGCTCCGCTAATTTGCCCGCCGATGTTAACTCGACTTTGGCGAGCGAGTTGGGCTCGAACCTCATAACGTTGAAAAGCCAGGGCGAGCTTAAAGGAAAGATCACGGTCATGTTCATGTTCAAGAAGAACAAGATCTCGCAAATGAATTGCACCATGGCGATCAATCCCTCGAGCAAGGTAGTCCAAACCTTGTCGTGCAAATGAGGACTCCATTAGACTGCTTGCTAGCTTTTTTTTTCTTTTTCTTTTTTCTTTTTTTTGGACTAGATAAGATTTCGTTCTACATCTTAGCTTTCCTCGATTGTAATTTGTTATCACATACTATTGAATCCTAGTTATATGAGCCTTTTGATTATTACGGAAGCCAGAAAAACTGTTACTAAACATTGGGATTGTCTTGGACAAAAAAAAAAAGGTTAGTATGTTAGAAATTTAACGTAAAACCTTTATGGGGAAATTTAACAATGACGGGTCTTCAATTTTCATGATTTTCACGATAAGAAAGATGAAGCCATACCTCGATCCATAGCAATAATTTTAACCACGATTGTTGCAGAAGTATGAGAAGATGAGAACTCTGATTTCTCTCTCTTAACCCTCTTTTTTTACGTTGTTTTTCTCTGATGGAGGGAGATACAACCGTACATCTTATGAACATCGTCAATGGGTGGAGAGACTCTTTTATTTTTATCAAGTATCAATAGGTGCCTCTTCAAGAGGTGCCTTCCATCAAAGCACATTAATTGCACATTTACAATTGTATCCTTTCATACCAATACATTTTTAACCTTATAGCTGTACATAATTATGAAACCATTATTAATAACATCACGTGGGTTACAATTATTCTTACATAGTATCGTCGTTCCACGACATGTTTTACTCAATGCACATGGGTTCATTAATTTGTTTAGGTTCACTCTATATCGATCATAGATGGACGTAGATCTACAAGATAGGACCTAAACTATGAGTATCGACAAGTATCACAATAAGACCATAATTTTCTAACTGATTATACTTGATTAGCCTTTTATTCATAACTCTCCATAACCAGAGATAAATTTGAAAATCTCAGTTGCTAAAAATTATCAACCAGCTCAAAAAATTACGGGTCCTATCGTTATGAATTGATTTTCGTTATTTCGTCCAACCTTGATTGGAGGAAATTTCAAGATGTGGGTGGAACTTGGGAGTCAGAAGAGCCATAGTTGTAGTGCTGCTAGTTCAGACTACCTAACTTTCGGTTGGCTTTGATCAACTCATTAGTCATTAATGTTCAAAGAATCACAGGTAATATCTCTTAGGTCAAACTTGAGTCAAGGCATTATTCGTTCGACAGGGTGTGACCAGGAAAGCAAAGGGATGAGAGAGTTTGGCAGATGAGTAAAGCCTACCAAGGTTGAAAATTTTCCCAATTTTCAAACGAGAAATAGTATGCAAAATGTTAAATATGAGAACTTTGTTGCATAGATGTTGCTCGAGATATATTCTCAACAATCTTCGATACTACAGAATCATTTGCAAGCCTCGATGTTGCAATCGATAGTACTACTCTAATATGTCGGTTCAAAACATTGGCTATTGGATTATTTATCTAACTAGGTGAACCAATTCGTATACATTAATAGCTTGCGATTGATTGACAGTATTGCGATGCTTTCCACATGTTGCAACGAGGAACCTGCTATCAATGACATAGAACATAGCCCTAGATGTGTGCGTATTTCGACACAACACGCATTGGGAGATCAAATCTGAGCCCGTCAACATATCAAATTAAACACACTCACATTCAAAAGTTTAAAGTTAATCCGTCACGGGCCATGTACGAGATAGTAATTACTCCACACCGCACTAGTTCTCCGATGCGGAACTTTTCTAGCACAATCCATACATGCATCTTAACGAATTATCCATGGTGCGCACTCGTGTTTAATCAAATCTCTTGCGCCGCCCCCTTTCGACCAAAAAAAAAAAAAATTCACCACCGCCCCCCAACTCAAATTCTCAAATTGCACTTACCCATCTCGATATGAGGCAATTTTGCAAGAAGATGCATCAATTTCACCAGTTGTTTTTAGGTGAAGGCTGGCCGACAAATTAGAGGCGGCTAAACAAAACCCGTTTGCTACTTGTCGTCGCACTCTCTAGGCCCTGGGCCCGCCGATGCGGACATGGACATGGTCAGTGGTCCGCCGATGCGGACATGGACATGGTCAGTATGTCAAACCTCGCGTGTGTATCGTTTCAATGACATTGGGAAAGCTTCTTCTCTCCTACCGATCAGAAAAAGAAATGAAACTGCAAATGGGTCGGCTCGTGATAAGTCAAAGAACTCCAGCTCCTCTTGCTTTTTGTCTGCTTGTACCACGAGCCGGCGGCATTCTTACATAAGACAGCAGTTACAGAATACACTGTCCGATCATTGATGGACCTATCAAAATAGGTCATAAACACATTCTTTAACTCCACATATATAACGATTGAGTTGTTATATGAATTAGTTATACTCAATAAATGGGTTTAAATATAATATGAGTATTAAATGGATGGTAAAATGGGTTTATAACTTACTTAGACTCAACTCGGCTCTGTGCCTCTCTCTTCATTCTCTCTCGCCCTTACTCTATCTCATGCTCACTTGCTCCGCACTCTCACATCTGTCTGGGTATGAGTTTTCCTAAATTGGATTAAATATGGAAGTGTTTTAAAAATATGGATCGGGTTGGGTATGCTCTAGTATGTGTCGCTAGATTTGCATTGCAATAAATGAGTCATAAACAGGTTAAACGAGTTTATTTGGGTCGGACTATTTATAACCCGATCCAAACCCGACCCGATTCACCCGTTTGACGAATCTAATCATTAGTTTGATGGTTAGTAAGAGAGAGAAATGATTAAAACCTTGTGATTAGCTGCCCGCAGCACGCAGAACGTGTTTGTTTATTTTTCTCCGATCATGGTGTGCGTGCGTGTTAGCGTCGTGGTTGAAACCGCACAATCCGATCCTCGAAGCTTCCGTCGTGAACATATTATGGCGGCTTACAGAAATCGCTCTAGAAGTGAGACTTTCAACTGACGCGTTTGGCGACGGGAACAACATCATTTCCTAGGAAAGAGCCCTCCCTCATCATTCTCACCCATTTGGTACCAAAGCCTATATAAACACCACCTGCTCATTCCGGTCCTCACATCTTCTCCAATCTCCAAAGTCATTAAGACAACCAAACCCCATTTTTTTGCCTTCCATCTCCTCGGAGAAACATTAGCAATGACGAAGACCGACCACGAATCGCTACGACACATGGACGAGGAGGCCCAGCGCAAGAAGAAGATGAAGTGGACGATCGGCATCATCGCCTTTGTTATCCTTCAGGTTGTCCAAGCCCTCTTCTTTGTCCTCGTCATCATGAAGTTCAAGTCCCCCAAGTTCAGGGTCGGCGAGTTCGACATCCAGTCCCTCACCGTAGGGACTGGGGCCTCGCCCTCGTTCGACATGACCTTCGTCGCCCCGATCCGGATCAAGAACACCAACTGGGGTCCCTTCAAGTACGGTGCTTCTACTGTTAACTTCACCTATGGAGGTGTCCAAGTGGGACAAGCGATCATTCCCAAGAGCAAGGCCAACTTCAAGTCCACCAAGAAGATCGATGCAGACGTGACCTTGAACTCTGCGAACTTGCCGAGCGATTCAACTCTCGGGAGCGAGTTGAGCTCGGGGGTCATAACGTTGAACAGCCAAGGCGAGCTCAAAGGGAAGGTGACGGTCATGTTCATGTTCAAGAAGAACAAGACCTCGCAAATGAACTGCACCATGGCCATCAATACAGCAACCAAGGCAGTCCAGTCCTTGACATGTAAATGAGGATGCAAGAGTGTATGATTCTCCATTATACGGCTTGTGCTTTGTCACAAAATTTTTTGTGGATTAGATAAGATTTGTAATTTTACCTTCTTCTTGTTTCATTTGTTATCGCCGTACATCTCTTGTAATTTCACATTCCTGTTTGTTGATATGAGGATTTGAGCCTTTGATTTTCTATTTCTTCTTCGCTTACTGAACTCGTGGCTCGCCTTTTTCTAAGTAATGAGGAAGAGGACCTACCGAGCCACCTCCATTAACATTATGACCTCGAGCGCTTAACATGTTAAGTAATTACTCGAGTCAAAAGAAGTAAACATCGAACTAATTAACCTCTCACGAAGCCAACGAGAAAGTTGACCTGGGGGATAAGGTTCGGGAATCGTTCTTCCCTCTCTTCTTTATTGTCCGCGAGTTCTTTCCTGCTTGTGATGCTAGTCCTATTCACCTTTTTCCAGTCAATTACGGTATGTATTAATCCTTGATTACCTATTTCATATAAAAAGTTACTACGTATTCATACGTTGAAAAGCACTATCTCCAAGAAATGGAACTAACCAATTTATTGATGTATACTAACTCTCGGTGTGGTTAGGAACTTACATTATATTGTTAGATATATTTAGGATATTTTGTGATTCTGTATATTTCTCGCGCCCCTTGATTGATCCTAATTGATTGTACTTACCTTGTTACTTTAGGTAGTCTAATGTAAAACCTATAAATAGGCTCATGTAATCTTCTCTTTAGAATGTATAGAATATTATATGGATGGTTATAAAGATTGAAACCAAGGCAGATGGTACTGGGAATCTCTATAAAACTCGGCTAATAGCGAAAGGCTTTACTTAGGCATACGGCATTGATTATGATGAGACCTTTGCCCATGTTGCTCGTCTTACTTCTGTTCGCAATCTTCTTCTTGTTGCCGCTATTAAGCGTTGGCCTTAATTTTAAATAGATGTTAAAAAGGCATTTCTCAATGGCGATATTACTGAGGAAGTTTATATGGTACCTTCTCCTAAATACACTCATTCATCTAAAGTGTGCCGATTACTTCGAGTATGGATTGAAGCAGGCTCCCTGTGCGTGGTATTCCAAGTTTAGCTCAACCATGGAATCTCTTGGTTATAAATCCAATCATTATGACTATGCTCTCTTTGTTCGGCACACACATCGTGGGCATATTATGCTGCTATTATATGTGGATGATATGGTGATTATCGGTGATGATCAGACTGCATTACCAAACTCCTGCAATATCTCAATAAACAGTTCGAAATGAAAGATCTTGGATGACTCAGCTACTTTCTAGGCTTGGAGGTTGCTTCTAATGCTTCTGGTTATTATCTCTCTGAAGCAAAATATGCCACTGATCTTATTTCCCTAGCTGGCCTCACTAATAACAAGATTGCTTCCACTCCCATTAAGTCGAATGACAAAAACAGAACTCTTCTTCCAAATCCTACACTTTATTGGCAGTTGGTTGACAACCTTATATATCTCACTATTACCCGTCCTAACATCGCCTATGCCGTTCACATTGTTAGTTAGTATATGACCCCACCTCGTACGACTCATTTTGTTGCGTTCCTTCAAATTCTTCACTATGTCAAGTGTACGTCATTTCATGGCATTCACTTTGTGCTCATTTTACCTTGGAGTTGATAGCCTATTTTGATATTGCTCCTGCAATATCTCAATAAACAGTTCGAAATGAAAGATCTTGGGCGACTCAGTTGCTTTCTAGGCTTGGAGGTTGCTTCTAATGCTTCTGGTTATTATCTCTCTGAAGCAAAATATGCCACTGATCTTATTTCCCTAGCTGGCCTCACTAATAACAAGATTGCTTCCACTCCCATTGAGTCAAATGACAAAGACAGAACTCTTCTTCCAAATCCTATACTTTATCGGTAGTTGGTTGACAATCTTATATATCTCACTATTACCCGTCCTAACATCGCCTATGCCGTTCACATTGTTAGTTAGTATATGACCCCACCTCGTACAACTGATTTTGTTGCGTTCCTTCGAATTCTTCACTATGTCAAGGGTACGTCATTTCATGGCATTCACTTTCTGCTCATTTTACCTTGGAGTTGATAGCCTATTTTGATATTGATTGAGCTGGTGACCCTCAAGATAGTAGCTCCACTACGGGCTACTTTTTCTTTTTTGGCGACTCACTTATCTCATGGCAGAGCAAGAAACAGACCATGTCTCTCGCCCTAGTACAGAAACAGAATATCGAGCTCTTGTTGATACAACATCGGAGTTACTATGGTTGCGATAGCTACTAAAAGACATTGGAGTGCGTCATCAAAGCAGATTAGTCATTCATTACGACAACCGAAGTACTATCCAAATTACACCTAATGATGTTTTTCATGAACGCACTAAGCACGTTGAAATAGACTGTCATTTCATCATGATATCATGTTCGTCATAGCACCATTCGACTTGTCCCTACTTCAGCCATTGAACATATTGTTGATGTCTACACCGAAGCACATCCACATGGGCGTTTTCTAGATCTATTCTCCAAACTCAAGTTGATATCTTTCAAATCATCTTCAATTTGAGGGGGGATGTTAGATATATTTAGGATATTCTACGATTATGTATAGTTCCCTCGTCCCTTGATTGATCCTAATTGATTATACTTACTTTGTTACTTCAGATAGTCTCATGTAACCTAACGTAATCTTCACTTCAGAATGTACATAATGTTACACTTTTTGTCTTCACAATTCTGAACTTATATGAAGAAAAGTGAGTATCAATATATCAAACAATTGTTGTTAGTAGTAAGAAAAGGCAAAGCTTATGCTCATCAACTCAACTAGACGGGGAAAAGTACCGAAAAAGTCATAAACCTTTTGCATTGGTACCAATTGAGTTCATCCGGGCAATTTTAGCCAAAAATTGCTAACGTAGATGTCGGCCATCCTACGTGGTGCGACTAATGCTAATTGAATACTTTTAAAAAAATTTATCAAAAAGTTATTTTCTGTCTTTCTTTTTTTCGCCTTTCATTTTGGCTGATGAGGGCCAACAAGCCCTCGCCAGCTCTGACGAGGGTCACGACCTCGCCTGCAACTAGTGAGGATGCATGACCTTGGGTGAGGCCATCACGGTGGCGCAAGCTGCGGGCGAGGCTGACGAGGCGGCGATGGCATCTCCCAGGGCCTTCGCGACCTCATCAACGGCAAGCGAGGCTGTGAAGGCCCTCACCCAGATCTGGCGAGGGCCGTAACCCTCGCCAACGGTTAGCGAGGGCCGGTGGCGACCCTAGCCAGCCAAAATGGAAGGAAAAAACAAAGGTAAAGAAAAAGCAATTCAAAATTCAAAATTTTAAAAGAAATCACTAAAAATGCCCACGTCAGCGTTGGTAGCCACGTAGGATGATTGATGTCCACGTCAGCGATTTCAATGAATTACTAAAAATGTTACTAAAAATGTTTGGCCGATGCGGGCATGGAGATGGTCAGTGCGTCAAACCTCACGTGGTATCGTTTCAATGACATTGGGAAAGCTTCTTCTCTCCTACCGATCAGAAAAGAAAATGAAACTGCAAATGGGTCGGCTCGTGACAGGTCAAAGAACTCCAGCTCCTCTTGCTTTTTTGTGTGTATGTACCACGAGCATGCGGAACTATTAAATGAGACGGAGGTTGCAGAATACACCGTCGGCCGCAGTATATGGCGTGCGTGTGTTAGCGTTGTGGTTGAAACCGCACAATCCGATCATTGAAGCTTCCGTCGTAAAACAATTCATTGCGGATTAGAGAAACCTCTCTCTCTTATCCACTACCAAACTCGCCTTCGTCTCTGGCTAATAATAGAAAAATGGATTCCGTTTTGTCTCGGAGTGAGACTTTCATCTGACGCGTTTGGCCGAGGGAACAACATCATTTCCTAGAAAAGAGCCCTCCCTGATCTTTCTCACCCGTTTGGTACCAAAGCCTATATAAACACCACCTCCTCATTTCGGTCCTCACAGCTTCTCCAATCTCCGAAGTCATCAAGACAACCAAACCCCATTCACAGCACAAAACCACAGAGAGAGGAGAGACCCTTTTTTTCCCTTCCATCTCCTCCAACGAGAGAAGAAATATTAGCAATGACGAAAACCGACCACGAATCGCTGCGAAACATGGACGAGGACGCCCAGCGCAAGAAGAAGATGAAGTGGACGATCGGCATCATCGCCTTTATTATCTTTCAGGTTGTCCAAGCCCTCTTCTTTGTCCTTGTCATCATGAAGTTCAAGTCCCCCAAGTTCAGGGTCGGCGAGTTCGACATCCAGTCCCTCACAGTAGGGACTGGGGCCTCGCCCTCGTTCGACATGACCTTCGTCGCCCCAATCCGGATCAAGAACACCAACTGGGGTCCCTTCAAGTACGGTGCTTCTACTGTTAACTTCACCTATGGAGGTGTCCAAGTGGGACAAGCGATCATTCCCAAGAGCAAGGCCAACTTCAAGTCCACCAAGAAGATCGACGCAGACGTGACCTTGAACTCTGCGAACTTGCCGAGCGATTCGACTCTCGGGAGCGAGTTGAGCTCGGGGGTCATAACGTTGAACAGCCAAGGCGAGCTCAAAGGGAAGGTGACGGTCATGTTCATGTTCAAGAAGAACAAGACCTCACAAATGAACTGCACCATGGCAATCAATACAGCAACCAAGGCAGTCCAGTCCTTGACTTGTAAATGAGGATGCAAGAGTGTGTGAATCTCCATTAGACGGCTTGTGCTTTGTCACAAATTCTTTTGTGGATTAGATAAGATTTGTAATTTTACCTTCTTCTTGTTTCATTTGTTATCGCCTTTCTTATTTGTTGTCTGCCTCTCTGTTACTCTCTCTCGAGATAAACGAGGAAAAGGCTCTCTCTCTCTCTCTTCCTCTCTTCATGTTGGTGGTGATGATGAAAAAGAATGCTCTTTTTTTTTTCCTTGTGTGCCTGTAATTTGAGAGCAAATGAGAAAGAGTTATAGCAATCGAAGCTAAAATTCCAACTATTGCAGCTCTAGAATTATTGTTGTTGCGTCTCTCGAATTTAGCAACATTAGTTCTTCCTGTGCACAAACATCAGGTCACAAATGCATGGAGATCAAGCACATTGCAGAGATTATGGCCACAAAATAAAAAGGAAAAACAAAAATGAACCTCCGCTTCTGCAATGTGGGTTAATTATGGTCGTGCCATGCTTATGCATGTCGAAAATATTCAGTGATTTGCGAACACCACCTCAACAGGTTGACTTGGCGTGCTCTTATTTACCAATATCCAATTACATCTTGACACATGGAGATTTTCTTGGAGAAAAAAACTAAAATATTTCTCTCTTTTCCTCTTCCACCCTGTTAGGAGTGCGCAGCAAAAGTTCATCTAAGCCCATCAATATATTCAGTTGGACTCACCTTCACTTAAAAGCTTAAGCACAACCCCTCACATATGATCTCTAGCGTTAGGTCTTAAGCACAACCCCTCACTTGTGATCTTCAGCGTTAGGTTTACTCCCCCTTAATTCGTGATCTCCATCGTTAGGTCTTAAGCACAACCCCTCACTTGTGATCTCCAGCGTTAGGTTTACTCCCTCTTAATTCATGATCTCCATCGTTAGGTCTTAAGCACAACCCCTCACTTGTGATCTCCAGCGTCAGGTTTACTCCCCCTTAATTCATGATCTCCATCGTTATGTCTTAAGCACAACCCCTCACTTATGATCTCCAACATTAGGTTCTTAATTCAAGTATCCTTCTGCATCAACTTATCTCATCTTGAATCTCTTTCTCTGGAATGAACCATGAAGGCTACCACATAGCTCTCCAGCGTTAGGTTTACTCCCTCTTAATTCATGATCTCCATCGTTAGGTCTTAAGCACAACCCCTCACTTGTGATCTCCAGCGTCAGGTTTACTCCCCCTTAATTCATGATCTCCATCGTTATGTCTTAAGCACAACCCCTCACTTATGATCTCCAACATTAGGTTCTTAATTCAAGTATCCTTCTGCATCAACTTATCTCATCTTGAATCTCTTTCTCTGGAATGAACCATGAAGTCTACCACATAGCGCCCACATGCCGGGATACCACGTTGGATTTCTTCTGGAGATATTCACCAAACACTTATACATATTGAAAGTGGGCCACCAATCAACAAGCACAACCCCTCACTTATGATCTCCAACGTTAGGTTCTTAATTCAAGTATCCTTCTGCATCAACTTATCTCATCTTGAATCTCTTTCTCTGGAATGAACCATGAAGTCTACCACATAGCGCCCACATGCCGGGATCAACTTATCTCATCTTGAATCTCTTTCTCTGGAATGAACCATGAAGTCTACCACATAGCGCCCACATGCCGGGATACCACGTTGGATTTCTTCTGGAGATATTCACCAAACACTTATACATATTGAAAGTGGGCCACCAATCAACCATCGGCTCTGTTACCATTTGTTAGGAGCGTGCAGTAGAAGTCCGATACTTTTGGCTAGGAAGAATGCCAAGAGGGAGCCTAAGTTCAAGCCCATCAACATATCTAGTTGGACCCATCTTCACTCAAAAACTTAAGCCAATGAGTTATGAGCCAACTTGGATATGTTAACTGCTTCATACCTTATCAATTCTTCAATGTGGGACTTCTCTAACACCTAACAATCTCCTCCTCACGTGTGAGCTTTAGTGTTAGGTTTGCTCCCCTTTAATTCAAGCATCCTTCTACATTAACTTATCTCAACTTGAATCTCTTTCTCGGACGGAACCACATAAACCTCTAGTGTCCTTTATCGTTTCTCATTTATTTCTCTAGTAATTTCGGATTGACTTATTTGCAAAATTCTGTTACGTTTCCGCGTTAATATTACAACACATCAGCCCAGACTTGGCCATCTCCATAGCCTAAGCCAACACAATCTCCATTTCTGAGCCACCGCCCCACCGTGGGCACCACGGCTAGCGGCAAAGCTCTTGAGGTCGTCGCTGGTAACCATGGATGAGCCAAGACTCAAACTCAAAGCTGTTGAGCAGCAGACCAGATCTGGCTATTGAGTGACGGTTAACAATCGCGCCTAGGCCGACCTTCGCGTCTACTCTCTTCATCGTCCTAGCGGCTGACGAAAAGTTTTAGAGACGCAGAGCGATGGGCTCACCGCCAAAACTCTAGATCTAGAGCCTTAGTCGGGAGTGACAACCGACCTCCGGTCCACCCTCTCCGTTGTCGTGGCAGCTGAGCGTCAGATATGGAGACGCAGAGTAGCGGGCTCGCGGCCAAGTCTCTAGATCTGGAGCCATGGCTTGGCCGTGAGCGACGTTTACCCTCTCCGTCGTCCTGGTGGCTAAGAGAGATAGATTTGGACACGCAGAGCACTGGGATTGCGGCCAATACTTTAGATTTGGAGCCATGGCCGTGAACGGCGACGGTTCCAAATCTGGAAGTTCGTCGACCTCCGCATATCCCCCTCCATTGTTGCACGTGAACAAACCGTCGTCTCTCGTGGCCAAGGCTCCAGATGTGGCATACACACTTTGAGTCCATGGTTTCTTTGTTGAGGTGGGAATGAGAGAGATCAGTTTCGGCCATGGCTTCTCTTGACCAAATCCAGTCCCTCGCCTCCGGATCTAGAAGTGAGGCATCGGGCAGAGGAGACGGCCAAGCTGGAGAGATGCGGCGCCGGCAACTCCGACTCCGCCGGTAGCTATGGCGAAAGGAGGCGC
This sequence comes from Lenwebbia sp. NSW1173648, assembly GCA_029784005.1. Lineage (NCBI taxonomy): Eukaryota > Viridiplantae > Streptophyta > Magnoliopsida > Myrtales > Myrtaceae > Lenwebbia > Lenwebbia sp. NSW1173648. The sequence continues at coordinate 5,124,310 of JARCGZ010000005.1, forward strand.
GGAGGTTGAGCTCGTGGCTGCAGATGGAAGAGGAGAAAAAGAGAAATCCAAGTGGATTGGGGGATTTTTAATTTATTTATCTAATTCCACATGTCACTTTGTAATTGGTTAAGAGTAAATAAGCGGACACCATGTCAGCTATTGACGTGGCTCTAGCACGTATACGGTGAAAAGTGGGTGAGAGAGAGAGAGAAAACGTGAATAGTCGGCCCCATTTGGACACGTGTTAATCAGTGGATGGAGTAGCTAAGCTGAAATGGAGAACCGGTCAAGGATATTCGACTATCTGACAATATTGAAGTGGCTAAACAAACCCTAAATCATCCTTTACCACGTCATAAGTAGCTTGATTACATTGAAGCGTGATGAAGAGATCGGGACCTACACTGGGATGGGGAGATTAATTACCATGCCCTTTTTTTTGTCTCACTCATCTCTTCTATGCACAAGTGTGTGAATGTGCGCGGTGCTCACGAGAATCGAACCCCAGCCCTTGTACACTCCAGCCCCACCCCTCAATCCATTTATTAGCAGAGCCGCACGCCTGTTGGCAATCATCGTGCTCTTTAATCAACTAAAAACCTAGTCTTGCAATGGAAGAAACCTTTGTTTTGCATACCGATCAGTTAGTGCACGAATTATAATTTAGTCGGTAAAATGGAAGAATCCGAACCTTCTTCATGTTTGGGTCAAGGCGAAGGTTAACCACTATATTAGCCAATTAAATACTGCAAATTACAATAACAATGGTCGCGCGGACATGGCCAGTACCGGCGGACTTCAACTAAGTATTGTTTAACCCTAGATCAACGAAGAATGTCTTTTAATAACCAATGAAAATACGTCGCTAACTGTTCCATTTGCTACGATGACGAAACCTTAGGAGTGGTCAAACATCCCGAGCGTTTGAAAAGTCAATAAACTCAAGCTCTCTCCACCTGCTTTTTTGTCTGAGCGTTGTGGTTGAGACCGCACAATCGTCGAAGCTTCTAATTTCCGACAATTTATATATTCCGTTTCATATTGGAGAAAAGGAAAACAAAAAATCCACGTGGAAACTGGCGTTCGTCTAGAAAGTTTGAATTTTCAACATTGGATTGCTTTTGGCGTGTGGAGTCGAATAACGTGTTCTAGGAACGAGCCTTTGGTCATAATAAGTCGTCTTGGCCCTTGGGTACGCACCAGAATCTATATAAACATCCTCCCTCCTCCATACAATCCTCACATCTTTCTCCAAATCTCCGAAATTTGTTAGCAAAACACCCAATTTGAGATCACACGTCAGGGAAGAAACAGAAAACTCCCGTCTGTTCGGAAGAGAGACGAAACCGGCAATGTCGAAGGACAACGAGTCGCTGCACTACACGGACGAGGAGGCGAAGCGCAAGAAGAGGATGAAGTGGACGATCGGCATCATCGCCTTCGTCATCTTGCAGGTAGTCCAAGCCCTCTTCTTCGTCCTCGTCATCATGAAGTTCAAGTCCCCCAAGTTCAGGGTCGCCGAGTTCGACGTCCAAACCTTGAACGTCGGGACCCAGGCCTCGCCCTCGTTCAACATGAGCTTCGTCGCTCCGATCCGGATCAAGAACACCAACTGGGGTCCCTTCAAGTACGGTGCTTCTACCGTTAGCTTCACCTATGGAGGTGTCGAAGTGGGACAAGCGATCATTCCCAAGAACAAGGCCAACTTCAAGTCCACCAAGAAGATCGATGTGCCCGTGACCTTGAGCTCTGCTGCTTTGCCCAGCAGCTCGAACCTCGGGAGCGAATTGAGCTCGGGGATCATAACCTTGAACAGCCAAGGCGAGATCAAAGGAAAGATAACGGTCATGTTCATGTTCAAGAAGACGAAGACATCCCAGATGAATTGCACCATGGCTATCGATACAAGTTCAACGACAAAGGCGGTCCAGTCCTTGTCGTGTAAATGAGAGATGCAAGTGTGTGATTTCTAAATTAGGTGGCTTGTGTGCTTAGCGCTTGATTTCCAGTTGTTAGGTTTTATTTTTCTCTATTTTTTTATTTTTTTTTGTTATCCATGGACTACGTAGAATTCTGTAAACAATTATGGTTGGTTTTTCTGCCTTAATACAAGTTTTTAACGTGACCCGATTGTACTTTCATAAGTATTTTTTAATGGAGGGATTTTTGATAAATATCTATCTAGAGTACTATGTTGTCTTAATTTTTTGATAACCATATAAATGCAAACTGAAGTTTATAAGTTTAGCGGCCCGACGGTGGAGTTCGCATCCGACAGGCGGTGAAAGGTTTAATGATCAGACATAATTGTATAATTGAGATGTTGTCAAGAACAAAAAAAAGTATGAGATCCAAAAAATCAATAAAAACTTTTTTGTGTTTAGTCATGATAATATATAGTCTTGTGAATTTGTCTAATCTTGACATAAATAATCTGTCTTTCAATTCCGACCAAAAAAAAAATCTGTCTTTGAACCGTGAGCTTTAAAAGAAGAAACCAAAATTTTTCAAGAATCTAAACATTCCTAACTAACTAAATCTGAACGACCAAACGCAGCCTAAGTGTGTTGGTTGTGTTAAATTATATCTCGAGTTTAAACTCGTGCAAAATTCGATCCGAATCGTTAATGTACGAACATTTAACCGGAGAAATCATTGTTGGTCATATGCGAGGAAAGGAATCTCACATTTTTCCTATTTTGATTAAGGGTGCGTTTGTTTCGCAAAACTTGAATGATGTGAAAAATATTTTCTTAAATATGATTGCTTGTATCACTTATATAAATGAATGAACGCAAACTGTTTTTATCATCCACGAAAATGATCAGATATAAATTATTGTTAATAATAAAAATAGTTTTTATTGACTAATTATATCAAGCGATATATTCGAATAGTTTAAAAAAATTAAAATAGTATATTTTTTCGCGGGAAAAAAAATTGAGCCTTAATTTCTTTTGAATGGCCTATGCCTACATAGTACGTACAAAAGGAGGGGGTCATATGTAATTGTCGGGTCATAATTGCCGCACGGCCGACTCATAAATCCGAAGTCTTCTTTGGGCCGCTCGTAAAGGAAGCTCCGAAACGATGATTTGTGCAAAAAGATTCTACGCCCAATCGAGGCTTTTTCTGCGTGACAACGCAAAGTGTTTCAAGTTGTAAGGTAATTTTCTGTGAGGCTAAACACCGGAATTCAAGTGTAATTTAGGTATTGAAAACACTCGAGCCTCTAAACAATTTTTAACTGTATTTGATCTTGGCTGAGTACGTCACATCCTATGTCGCCGAGGCCAATTCCGACGTCATTGTCCTTCGGCGGCCCACATATTGTGTTGCCAAGGCCAGTGACACCATTCCTAGTGGTCCTGAGGTCCCGATTGGTACGGCTGGAGAGGATAGAGAAGAACAAAAACGAGTGCATGTCGAGAATTGACGGGCGGCGATGGACGGCGGCTCGAGGACACGACGGCGAGGTAAGATGACAACCGGTGACGGCACTAGATACGAGGCGATATTGACCACGGCACATGGTGGAGCGTAGAGGTGTGCAAAGGAATCAGTGACGGCACTAGATGCGAGGCAATGTTGACCGAGGCACGTGGTGGAGCGTAAAGGACCGCCCGGAACTAGACCGGACTGGCCTGAAACCGGTTGTTCCTAAGGGAACCGGTGGGTACCGATCCGGTTTCCGATTCCAAGTGTAGAATCGCCCACCCACCTATCCAGACTGGACCGGTAAGATATAGTATATATTATTTAATTTATGATTTCTAAAAAAAAATTAAAAAAATCTTAAATCCCTAATTTGAAACTCGCTCATCTCGTCTCAAACTCTCACTCCCATCTTGGTCTCTACTCTCTCTCGTCTCAAACTGTCAATCTTTCGCTCTCATCTTGGTCTTTCCATCTCCGTCTCTCGACTCACGGCCTCAACTCCCATCGACTCGCGGCAGAACTTCCGACCGTCCATCGTCTCCCTCTTTCACTCTTGGTCGCCTCCATTGCTTGGCAGGACCGGTTCCATGGACCCACCTCAGAACCGGAGCGGACCAGCGGTCCGGTTCTCAGCTGGATCCACGGAACCAACGAGCGGTTCCCGGTTTCAATTTTCAAAATCGACCTTTAGTGGGTGGTTTTCAAGTCTAGGTTAGGAACCGCCCACCCGAACCATACTCGCCCCCAGTGGAGCGGTGGTAGCCTGCAGTGGTTTCTATGAGAGAGAGAGAGAGAGAGAGAGAAATATGAGTAAAAAGTTGGGTTTTGAGGTGCTTTTTGTAAAATGATTGTGTGTGGTAGAGTGCGCAAGTGAATGGTGGGAAACACCAAACAAATGGAAGACATCTAACGTGCACTAAGCTAATTCTTACCCACTTTTAGACTCCGTTTGTTTCAAGAAAAATGATCGATTTAGAAACTATTTTTCAAAAAATGATTATATGCATCGCTTGAAATGATTGGTCAATGAAAAATATTCTCATAATCTATAATAATTTATGTAAAACTACAATTCGATTAGAACGACACTTCATATGAGTAACATCATTGGCATTAGGTGAAATGTTCGTTCTAGTGTCATTTTCTCCTCTAAAATTTCTATATACCTCTCGCTGAGCAGATTGCTCCAAAGGCAAAACGCATTCGTTTTTTTACCGAGTCCAAAAGTCGAAAAACTGAGGTTTAAAAATATCCAATAACCCTGTTCACGGAGGAGAAGCAAGTTCCCCCATTCCCATCACGCAACAAATATCTCCTTTAAAAATCATTTTGTATTCTCTCCAAACCGTGATTCGAAGGCGACCGCTCCTCAAGTCCACTATGGCAGGCGGCCGAGCGAGTCTCGGAGAAGATCGTAAAGAGGCAGGCCAGCAGCCTCCTTTCAGTTCAGGTTCGGTCTGCCCAATACCACCCACCAATTTCTCTTGGTCAACATTCTTCCGGCCGTGTCTTATCACGGACCACACAAAGGTCTCTCAACATCCCTAACTTAAGAACTAAAGTTACCTGTGTTCGTTTCGCGAAAATGAATAACCTGAAAAGCGCTTTGCTGAAAACGATCGCCTGTATCGCTCACGAAAGATAAATGAACGGATAATATTTTTCGTAAGTTATTGTCCTCGTTGATTAATTATTCGGAGCGACATAAATCTTTTCGTCAGTTTCGAGGCGGGCCTGATTGCAAATCCTGTAACTTCGAAGATGGCCTGAATTGAATACCTTTCTTTTGTTTGGTGGAGTGTCTAAATCAGAGCGGAGGTGTTGGGCCAAGACCCTCTATAACAATGACCAATCAGGGCAATGTACTATTCTCTTTGCTTTGTTCCGAGTGTTTTTTTTTTTTTAATTGGTCAGAGCTTCGTGCCAAGTTGATATCGTGTGGAACAGAAACTAGTCAATCTTGTTTGGAGGCTAAGAGCACGCTGATATAATTTTTGGGCTAACGGCGGCCAAAATTCTCGAACTTATCGCGGAAGTACGATCGAGTGTTAAAACTTTTGAATAGTGTAATCATATTCTAAAACTCGTTAAGTTGATACCGTCAAATCCCTTCATTAAACTCCGTGCAATTTGGTTAAAGGAAAAATTGGTGACATTTTTTTTTTTATCACTTTCTTAAGACATGAAAAAAAATAAGTGACATTTAGAGAAAAAAAAAGGGATAACAAAAAAAAGTGCCAGTGCCAGTGCCACACACCTCATTGGCATCTATTTGTCTCATTTTAGTTTGTACGACATCCGACCATCTTGAAATATCCGATTAGACCATGATTTATAGTTATGTTCTTCTGATCATGCCTCATACGTAACGGTGCTAAATTACTCAATCTAGTTGGGCGGCGAACAATCTAATTTAATCGCATGGTGGAGAATATGTAACACGAGTATATTGTACGCACTAAGCTAAATCAGACCCGGCGAAAACAATTGAGTTTTATGAGGTCTGCGTCCTGAGTAGACCTTCCCGAGTAATGTCTCCGGCTGGTTAAGTGTCCGAGCTCTCGATCAGCTCTTCTTTGACCGTGCCTCTCCACCTTAGGTTCTAAGTTCTAACCAAGCAGAAAAAAAGACCACCAAAGGTCGCTGTCCATCTAGAAGGTGATGGCTCCAATTGGAGTCCAAGCGTGGGACGACGCCCAGTGATTTGGATTGCTCTCAGTAGTCTCGTCTCATCAGCTGTTGCTCTTTGACCCACTCGTTCGCTCCTCTGTACATAAAAAGGACACGAGCCTTAGCAGCCTCTCATCTCTCATCTCCTTCTCATTCCATCCCAATTCTGAGACAAAGCACACAGATCTTCAATGACGGACAAGGACCACGAGGCCCTCCACGCCATGGACGACGAGGAGGAGGCGAGGCTCAAGAAGCGGCGGAAATGGACCATCGGCATCATCGCCTTCGTCGTCTTCCAGGTTGTCCAGGCCCTCTTCTTCGTCCTCGTCATCCTGAAGTTCCGGTCCCCCAAGTTCAGGGTCGCCCCGCCGGACATGATCCAGACCCTCACCGTCGGCACCCCGGCCTCGCCGTCCTTCGACATGAGCTTCATGGCCCCGATCCGGATCAAGAACACCAACTGGGGCCCCTTCAAGTACGACGCCACCGTCGTCGACTTCACCTACCAGGGCGTCGTGGTGGGGCAGGCCTTCATCCCCAAGGGCAAGGCTAACTTCAAGTCCACCAAGAAGATCGACGTGGGCGTGAACCTGAGCTTGAACTCCGCGAACTCGCCCGGCAACCCGAACCTCGGGACAGACCTGAGCTCGGGGGTCATCACCTTGCAGAGCCGAGGCGAGCTCAGAGGGAAGGTGACGGTGATGTTCATGTTCAAGAAGAAGAAGACGTCGATGATGGATTGCAGCATGACGATCCACGTGTCGAGGCAGATCCTGGGCTGGGGATGCGAGTGAGGAATCGATGGAGACGGAAACAAGAATACAAAATACTCGTGTATTTTTATTTTTATTTCTTTTTCTTTTTTTCCAAGTGTATGTTCCACTCTATACTCTGTAATAGGTGCTGTGCTATACTAATTTGTCTTTTTGCAATCATTAAGAGATATTTTGCACAGTTGTTATTAAAGAAATGAATGGACCGACTCGGTTTTTGATTTAGGTTATAATGATTGGAAGGGCAGTTCCATCGATTGTTCACGGACTTTGCTTGTCTACAAGTCACAGTAGCGTGACAAAAACAGAGCATCAGTTCAAGTTTATTTTGTGTGCATTCTCTGTTTTGGGTCAAACCCTGGGAAAACAGAGGAAGAAGTTGAGCTTTCCGACTTGTGTCCTCTTGCCACAAGCTCGTTCAAGCACGAGGCAATGAGCAAAGCTCACCAATCATTTCTGCTTCAGGAGGAACCAGACCAAGAAGAGACAGAGTCCCTCCTCCAGCAATGGCTCGTGATTGGAACCGTCGACTGCATAGACTTGAGACGCTGCACCGTGCCCCCGAAGGTAAAGCTGCGGTCGGGATTGTCTTCGACCCGCTCCCTCTGGCATCACGGCCACGCTAGCCCTCACCAAGGGATTGAGCAATGACTTGGAGTTCGCGATGAGGCGATGCCAAGGACTCGTGTCTCGGGGATTTAGTCCTGCATGTGCAAGCAGGATCAGCGATTCGGAATTGCAGAACCAGCAAGTCACTGAAGTATTCCATGTCATTCAGGGCGGAGTCGTGTTAATAAGAACAATAAACAGGCATAATGGCTAAAGACCGACACCGACAACACAAGGTGAGAAAGGGCAAAAAAAAAAAAAATTTGGACCATTTCTCGATCAATGCGTGTCATTGTCATGCGCAATGCAGGGGCCATGCTAATCTTCTCATTATTGAGCCGATTTTATTGGACGTCTCCGGAAAAGACAACTGTTCATTGGATGAATAGCTGCATATGAGGCGTTCGATTTTATGGGCTTCCGGCAATTTGGGACTTCACAGTTAGTCCAGGACCTCTCGTCATGGGCTGAAAGTATCTCTGGTGGGCTTGCCGATTACCCTAGAAAAATATCTGAAGACCAAAACACAACCCAGGTTGACATTTTTCCACTCTAATTCTTGGCAGGCAATGGCATTTTGTTTCCCCCTTGTGCCAAAATTCTGTAATTTCAGTTTGAAGATGTCCCATTATCACTGTCAGCAACATAGCAAGTGAAGAACATTACCAAATTTGCAGATCGTGAATGAAAGTTCTGTCATATTGGCCTAATGGGCCTAGCGTCAACGTAAAATTTTTCCTTTTCACGGAAAAGAAAATTTCTTTGATTTACAAAATTTCCGACGTTTTGGAATTATAATAACATCGGTTTAGGACTTAGATTCATTCATTGATGACTTAGTATGCCGAACCGCATGAAATCAATGCTAGGAACCCTAGTGCAACGCCGGAACATATTCTGAGAGATACTTAATCATGGCTTTTTTCAAAAATACGGTAAAAAAAAAATTACGTATTTACGTGTTTTTTCAAAATATTTACAGATTTACGGCATGTGCGGCTGTATGCCCCTGTCAGACGCCAGGCCTGCACAATTGCAGGCCTGGCGTAACAGGCGCACTGCTTTGCTTATAAAAGAAAAGCCGCTCGCCTCCTCACTCGGTGCTCTCTCTCTCGGCAGTTTGAGCTCCTCACTCAGTGCGTACTCTCCCTCGGCAATTTTTCCTCACTCGGTGTGTGTTCTCCCTCGACAGTTTGAGGTAAGTTTTGATATTGTTATTTTTTTTTTCTTCAGTTTCTTAGATATAGATATTTATTTATTTTGTTATTATTTATACATGTTCATTTATTTGTATTTGTTATATTATTATTATTTATTTATTTTTTTATGTTATTTATTTCATTTGTTATATTGATAGTTATAATGTTAATGTGATTTAATGAGTATATTTAGTTGAAATGTTAGTTTTTTTTTATGTAGTTTTATGTTATTTATAGGTTGTTAGTAATATGTTTTTTTATTTTTTTGTTAATTTTTTGGTAATGTTTAAATTATTTATAGGTTTTTATCAACAAAATATGATTTTTTTGTGTTTTTATGTTATTTATAGGTTGCTATTAATATGTTTAAATTTTTTTAATGTTAAGATGATTAATATATTTTAAATTTTTTTTATTGTAATAGGTGTACATGTTAGTATTGTTTATTTTTATTTTTAGATTTTGTTACGAATATGTTTGAATTTGAGGGTATTATTTTTTAATTTGTTAGTTTTCTAGGAAATTTTTTTTTTTATTAATTTTGAGATGAAAAAATAATTTTTAATTTTTTTATTTAGCAGAATGTCGTCTAGATCTTTTGCAACTGTGTACTGGGGAGGTAGAATAGTACGAAATGAATATGGACATGATTACGAAGGTGGACAGTCTACTATGTTTGAGTTCGAAAAAATATTCACATTTGATGAGTTACATGCTACGATTGAGCGCGTATTGAATCTACCAGAGAACCAGTATATTCGTAGTTTGATATTTAGACAACCGTTCTAACACCCGGGAATATTAGATATGACACTGTGGAGGTGGATAATGATGCTACAGTTAAGATAATCCTGGAGTTTGTACTTCAGTGTGGTTCTATGGGGTTTTTACAGTTTTATGCAATAGTAGATGAATAACAAGTGATAAATGTTTCAGCTAGGGGAGGTTCGAATGTTGATGAAGATGATGTTGGTCTGGATAATCAGTACGTGGAGTATGATGATGATGATGATTATGACAATGATGAAGAAGATGACTTGTGGCTCGATAGTGATGACGAAAGCGATTATGGTGATGGTAGTTATATGGTAGATAAGGGTCATGGAGATAACAATATGGTGACTTACTGCAACACTCATTGCAGCAATCCCATTTTTGCCATTGGTACATCTACCGCCCTATTCAGAGATTGACTTTGATATGATGCAAGTAGATACAAGAATTAAGCTGAGCCGTAATATGTTGTTTGATCCATCGAAAGAATTTGATGTTGGGATGTTATTTTCATCACGGGATGTGGTGCAATCGGCTGCGAAAGAGTATTTACTGAGAAGAAATCATCAGTTTCGTAGTGATGAGACAAGGAATGAAACATATGTGATAAAACGTAATAATCCAAATAGATAGTGTGGTTGGAAGTTCTGTGCAACTAATAAAGCAGGTACCATATTTTGAAAAATAACTAAGTATAATGGGCCACATATATGTAGTAATCCTCAAATGTCAAGAGATCATTGGCAACTTGATCAGAAGTACCTCTGCAACCTTATAGAAGCAATGATTGCCGCCCAACCAAATATAAAAAACAAGCCACTAATGACCGAGATTAAAGATAAGCTGGGCTTCGAACCTACATATCGTAAAACTTGGGGAGCTAAACAAATAGCAATTGCTAAAATTTTTGGAGGATGGGATGAGTCGTATGGTAGGTTGAGAAAGTTTATAATGTGATGGAGTTAATGAATCCAGATTCTCATTTTGTGATCAATTATGACCTGAAATGGGTCAGAAGAGAACTAGATCAGACTTGCAAGGTTTTTAAACGGATGTTCTGGACTTTCAAGTAGACGATTGAAGGCTTCAAAAAGTTGTCGTCCTGTGATATTTGTTGATGAGACTTTCTTGTACGGGAAATACCGGGGAACGCTCTTTTGTGCGGCCTCACTTGATGGCAACAATCATATATTCCCATTGGCTTTTGCTGTAGTCGAGAAGGAGAATATTGATAATTGGACTTGATTTATGGATTTATTGCGGAAGTATGTCACCAGTAGAGAAAATATTTGTGTATTATCAAACAGGCATATCGGGATTGAGAGAGCAATGGAGACAGAAGGGTGACATCCTCCACATGGCCACCATAGATATTGCATTCGGCACATTCTCAGTAACTACAATACAAAGTTCAAAAATGCTAAAGGGAAAAAACTGGTTCAGATGGCAGGTAAATTTTGAAATTTTTATAAATTTGGTAGCATACTTGGTTGTTTATTGTGTAACAATTACTTATTATTGTAATGTACAGCTTAAGAGAATCAACAGCGGAAGTTCCAGTCCATTATGAATCGAATTAGGGAGTGGGATCCAAAAATAGCTGAATGATGAGACCAGATTCCATGGGAGAAATGGACAAAGGCTTATGATGCTTACGGAAGGAGATATGGATCGATGACAACGAATCTAGTTGAATCTGTTAATGGGATGCTGAAGGGTTTTCGTGCCCTGCCAATAATAGTTATGATCGAGAAGATATTTTATCAGTTGGTCCATTATTTTGACACCAGAAGAATGACATACATGAGGCAGAAGGAACTAGGATGGCGATATACTCAATTTGCAAGTGAAACACACGAGCGAAACAATCAAACTACAAATGGGCATGATGTGGTACGGTTCGACTCTAATAGAGGAATTTTTTAAGTTAAAACTGGATATAATAGAGCAGCTGGATCTGGGGGACAAAAATATACAGTCCACCTAGACCTGCAAACGTGCTCATGTGAAAAATTTCAAGAGTTGAAAATCTCATGTTCCCACGTAATTGCAGCATGTCAAAAATATGCTTACGATTACCATGTGTTCGTAAATGACTTCTATATTTTGGATAGAACATTTCAATGCTATCAATACATGTTTTATCCATTGGGGCATCCTACTTACTGGCCTGAACTTGACGAGTTGCCACTAGTGCCAGACCCAAACCGTATTAGGAAGAAAGGAAGACCACGTGCATCACAGATACGTAATGAGATGGACTGGAGTACGCCAAGCAGTAGCACTTCACGTAACCATTGCATCAACTATGGAAAATCACAAGCAAACTTGTGCATACAAATCGGGCCGAGAATAAAACATTATTGTGGTTTGTATTAATTTCTTATCGTATTGACTTGTTATCGTATTATGTGAACAGTGAATGTAATATATATGATTTCCATAACAGTTTCTCAGTTTATATATATGAATTATTAAACTTCTACTTTGTATTTACCTGTTATCGTAGTACGTGAACATTGAATGTAATATATCTGATTTCCATAACAATTTCTCAATATATATATATATATATATATGTGTGTGTGTGTGTGTGTGTGTGTGTGTGTGTGTGTGTGTGTGTGTGTGTGTGTGTGTGTGTGTGTGTGTGTGTGTGTGTGTGTGTGTGTGTGTGTGTGTGTGAATTATGCAATTTAGATATCTGATTTTTGTAATATTACAATATCATAATTGTGCGAGATTTATTTAGATGTATTATTTCCATTTGTAGACATAGAACAGAGGAAATACATTAAGCCGGACCTGAGGATGATTCATTACTTACACGGCAGGCCCGACATAGATCACAGGCCGTATGGGACGCTGAGATAATTAAGAAATTTAGTAGTTGATCTGTCATTTGTATATTTTGTATCGAAATAAAATTGCCACTAACGTTTAATGTAACATTTTACAAATACACTAGAATCAAGTTCTTACATGTAGGCGAGGTGGATCGACGCTACAGATACCTGAACTTGATAATCGGATAATACCATATCTTAGAGTTTCGGGGTTTTATGGAGTTTATTCAATAGGATTTTGGGCACTTGATTGGCGTTTGATTATAGCTTTGGTCGAGAGGTGGAAACCCGAGATGCACACCTTCCATTTGCCAGAAGGTGAGTGCACGATCACACTGCAGGATATCGCGGTTCTTATAGGACTTTCCATTGAAGGAGATGCAGTTACTAGCCCCACTACTACGGATTGGGGCACTCCTTAAGAGGATCTATTTGGTGATCGCCCACCCCAGTTGCATGGTTCAGTAATCCGATTAGCCTGGTTGAGAGAACATTTTGGTGTAATTCTTGGCGATGCCAATGAGATTACCATACAACAGCATGCTATGGCATTTATTCTACGGTTGCTTGGAGGATGTGTCTTTCTAGACAAATCAAGTGCTAGAGTTAGTTTGATTTTTCTTCCACTACTGGAGGACCTCGAGCATCCTATTAGTTATAGTTGGGATTCAGCAACACTTGCGTGGTTGTATATGGAGCTATGTAATGCGACCGATCCATCAGCGCACCAAATCAGTGGTGCCCTACATGTATTGCAGATTTGGGCGTGGGATCGCTTCAGTTGTGTCTCCCCATCCATCAGAAACCGTAACCCTTTACCAAATACACCTCTTGGTAGTCGGTATGTAATTTATTGATTTTTCAGTTCTTGGGTCATAAATTTGTTTCAGTGCCTATAATATATTTAACTGTTCTTATTTTTTGTTTATGCAGCTGGAGTCAAGCCCGATAGATAACAGAGGTCCCCACACATACTTTGCCACATCTACGCTGCCAATTTGATAGAATGGCATCCGCAGATGTAGGTAATAATAGCAACCAACGAGTTCAATGTAATGTTAGTTTGTAAATTAATTCTTTTTGTAATTTGTTCGTTTAATTTGGTGTGTTTTAATACGATAACAGATTACTTGAAAGCCCTACACCGATCCTATTCTCCAAACTCTACCAGATTACTGCTTGTAGGGACAACACATTTGGAGGGCTCGTGTCCCACTCATCTATTTCCACATCGTTGAGTGGCATTATCCAGATCAAGTACTTCGACAGTTTGGTATGCAGCAGCTAATACATGTTCCTCCCCGTGATCCAAAAGCCTTTCATAATACTGATTTAAGGCAATCTTGAAAGAATTGGGTCGATTTCTACAAACGATGGATTGATATATAGGACGATTGTCATAACTATATTGTCACTGGTATTCTTGCAACGGAGCCACTTCACTATCATTCAGAATATATAGAGTGGTACCCTAGACACACACGGAGATGGATTTCTTACAAGGGAGGCGCGATGGGTGCAGCGGTTCGTGAAACATTTTTTATTTACTTCATTAATTATTTTTTTAGTAACATAAATTATTGGCATTTGACAAGTTCTGTTGACTTTGATTTCATGAACAGGGTGATGGCATGGAACAAATCCTACAATTAAGTTCCGTTACATCTCGCGAGAACATGCAGGCTACAGCAAGGATAATTATGGCAATGTTATTCGCGTACGATGAGGAGAGGCGGATTACAATGATGCCACCACCCCAACCAGCACCTACAGCAGCATCCATTGGACTGCATGAGAATGACCCACCTGAGACCGTTCAGTCAACCCAGAGGACTACTCGAGCTCATCCAGCTGATGATGCCGTCCCCTACCCCGTGGCCTATCATACACAATCACAGTTTACGGTCCCTAGTAGCACGACAGATTTCACTCCAGGGTTCAGCCAGTTTGCCAGCCAATTTTATGAGGGATCCGCTTTTACCTTCAATGACAATCGACAGTCCTAGACTCCCGCTCAAAATATTTTCTCTACTCGAGGAGGGTTTAATGATTCTCAGAGTTCTTATGGACATGATATGTCATCTGAATTCTTTCCTTTTTACCCAAGTCCTTCACAGTAGCATATGTACCGTCTCAGCATGGACTATTTTTCCATTTTGATGATGTACCCACATCACAATCATGCTTTCCATCACAGGATATGCCCTCGTCATCTACACTTCCTACTCATCCGAAACCTCGTCCTCGTCCTCGGTACAACACTAGACATGCCGAACAACGGAGACAACCCGGTTGCGAAACAGGAGGCCACGTAGGAGGACGACATCATCATCAGTGATACTTTTGGGTTATGGATTGTTATCTATTATTACATTGTTTATATGCTGGATTTTTTTTTTTTTCAGTTCATGGATTGTTATCTACTATTGCGCTTTCTTTTAATATGGATATTTCATCTTTATGTATCTTACCAATTTATTTTATGTATTTTTATTTTATTTTATTTTAGCAATTTTATCTATTATTTTATCTATATCTATTAATTATTCACTTACTAAACAAATTAATTACATAAATATTAAATTATTTATTAATTATATGTCTTAATAAATTTTAAATTAATTATTTATAAAAATAAGGTTTAAAAAGAAAAAAAATTTATATTTATAAAGTTGTATAAATATAAACGTTACAAATAAATGTTATAATAAATATAAAAAGTAAAAAAAGTAAAAAAAAAAAAAAACATAAGATGTGCAGCCGTATAAAAAGAAAAGGAAAGTAAAAAATAATATTAAGATATAGCCGCACATGCCGTAAATGTGTAAATATTTTGAAAAAACACGTAAATTCGTAAAAAAAAAATTACCATATTTTTGCAAAAAAGGCCACTTAATCGATCAATGCCTGGTTTTATTCTCGCTAGTCTATGACTCTTGACCTCGATATAGTGAACCGATGTTTCACAGCATCAACTATAATCTTTAATCAGCTACCATGTTTGGTACATGAACAAATTCGGCTTTTGCATACACGCACGAATACGTATACGTGGAAGTACGTAAGAAATACCGAGCCCGAGATACCCGCGTCGACGTCTCTAAACCGATGGCCCTTTTGTTTCATGAATCAACTTCCATTCCCTCCAACTAAACAAAACGCAAACGAACTAAAAAGTCAAGCTTTACTTGTGTTGTGGGGCTAATCTTTCCCACGACGAAAAGCTATCGTCAGAACAGAAGTTGCACGATCCAAGTCAACGACTGGACCCATGCACGTTCCTGTTTCTTCGCATGCAAGGCATAGCGTAGCCATTCTTGAACGCGGTCCTAACGTGGAGAAAAACTCTACTGGGCTTCGAGTCCAGAAGCTCCTAAGGATCGATCACAGTGGACAAAGATAGGTCTCCAAGAAGTTTGAATTCACAGTTGTAGTTATTATGCAGAGTCTTGATCGTTTCACATCGGTTGATGTCTGTTCGCTCGTTTTTGCAACAAGGAATATCTTTCACCGAAATTTAGTCTTCGATTTTTATTAATCCATTCGGTAACTCTTTATTATTTGGTGTCAACAATGTCGATATGTTCGACCCCATTATGAGTCGAATTTCGGGGTAATCCAGTCGGAGAAAGAAAGAAAGAAAAAGACAAGAAGAAGAGAACGAATTCGTATTCGAACGACTCAATCGAGGCTGTCCGAGAGGATCTTTCAACATGTTCATTTCAGTACGCGGGGCAGACCTTCGCAGGAACGGAGTCTCGACAGCGACCGGAGGAACTTTACACAAGCAAAAGACCAAAGGGGGTGGGAAAGAAAGATGAGGAAGAAAAGAGAAATTATTATGCGAGTGCAATGTATATGCTAAATCGAATTCAAACCATTATGGATAGTGGGTCCGACGTAAGCTTGAGGTGGATCTCATCAGATCTGACGATTTAAATTGAGTTTGCTATATACTGACTGTTAGAAAAGAAACGGAGTAGTATCTCTTTCTTTCTGTTTTCTTTTGGTAAAAAGGCATACTCATTTTTGCACCAATTATCAATAATAGCTAGAGCTATTCAAGTTCAACTCGACAAGATAAATTGAGTAGCCAGAGCTCACGAGTTCTCTCGAATTCGGACAATCCGATCTCGAATAATCATCTGGCGGAGCCTGAACTACTTCCGAGTAACTTATATTTAGGTCCGCTCCCGATTCAATATGATACGACGTGATTAATTAAGCTAAGTCAAAAAGATTATTTAACCAAATTTAGCAACTATGAGCTAATCTATTTATCATCGCACTTGATTAGTACCGAAATACATTTATGTGTGGGAACAAATAGAAGCCTAAAATCACGAGGTCGTGCATATATTACCTAATGTCTTGTCTCGACTCGACCTAGCTCCACCGACCCGAAAGGATCACGAGCATTGATCATGTGGGTTCCATATAGGGAGCCCGCACAATCAACAGCCATGATTCCATGTATACAAAATCAACGGCCATGATGGACCTAGTCCATACACACCTAGCTCCACGCAAGTATTTGCCCTGCCAACACGGACCATTTATTTTAGGCTAGAAATAGTAAAAATGGAGGAAATTACCCAAAAAAAAAATTGAACATTTTACACTTGTTCCAATTCAGTCCTAACCTTTCAATTTAGCTAATTTAGTCTTAAGCCTGCTGACGATTTACCAATATAGTCCTCCCGGTCAATTTTGGCCAAAAAATTGCTAAACTGGAGGCCGGACTACCATCTTACGTGGCATGGCTAGAGTTGACGTAAACAATTTTTGTATTTTTCTTAATTTCTTTTCGAATTTTTTAAAAAGTTTCCTTTCATTTTTTTCATTTTTTTTTTCTTACGTGGCATGGCTAGAGCTGACGTAAACAATTTTTGTATTTTTCTTAATTTCTTTTCGAAATTTTTAAAAAGTTTCCTTTCATTTTTTTTCATTTTTTTTTTCTTCTTCCTCCGCCGGTAGCGTCCACGTCGTCGATTTCTGATTAAAATTGACTGGAATGACTGGATTGACAAATCGTCAAAAGAATTAAGATTAAATTGATCCAAAAAAAAAATTGAATCAAAATTGATCAAATTGAAAGGTTTAGAATTGAGACACTTTAAATCCAGTAGATTGAAACTTTCGGCAATCAATCTTAACAAGATGACCCGGCACTCGACAAGAGTTAGGACTCAAAATTTCGGATTGCATAGTCGGAGGACATATCAACTCTCTACTCCAGTCCGAACTCGGAGAGAATCGCAATTATTAATCCGAACTCACGGAGGAATATTACCTCAAGAATTCCGAAAGATTCTAAGGACGGCGTTTGGATTCTCCGAGGAGAGGCCGACTAAGTTAAGTTATAAATCCCGCCGCTTCCTCAACTCTCCAGTCGATCCCACGCGTCGCTTCTTATTTCCTGTCCACACCATAAAAACAAAAAGAAAAATTTCACACACCTTCCAAATCTCTCCCACTAATACATATAAACTCTCAACGCAAAAACACACAACGCCTTCCGTTAGCGATTATGTCTGCAGAAAATCATCAAACTCGTCCACTGGCGCCTCCGAAGATCCACCGCCGGAGCGACGAGGAGCTCGGGCCGGTGTTCGAGCCGAGGCCGCTCTCCTCCTCCCGTGGACGCGGCAGCAAGTGCCCCGTGTACCTCCTCGCCGCGGTCGTCGTCCTCGCCGCGATCGCCCTGGTCTTTTCCCTGATCGTGCTGCGCCCCGCCGACCCCGAGTTCGCCCTGCGCGACGTGTCGGTCAAGGTCCTCAACTACACGAACGATGACCCCGCGCCGTGGCTGAACGCGACGCTCGCGGCGCGAGCAACCCTCAAGAACGCCAACTTCGGCCGGTTCGAGTTCGAGAACAGCAACTTGACCGTGATCTACAACGGGACCGTGGTCGGGGAGAAGGCGCTGGGCGGCGGGACAGTCTGGTCGAGGGAGACGAGGCACCTGGATGTCACGGTCGCGGTCGGGTCAAGCAGGATAAGGGACCTGAAGAACTTGAGCAGCGACATGAGCGATAAGGTGCTGGAGCTGACGAGCTACGCGAAGTTGAGGGGTAGGGTTCATCTGATCAAGATCGTGAAGAGGAGGTTGACGTCGGTGTTGAATTGCACCATGAGCCTTGATTTGTCAAACCGCAGAGTCCAGGATTTGAAATGCAGATAGAGACCTGATTGTTCTTCCAAAAAAAAATTGGTTTGCCCTTCTTTTTTATGAACATACGTCTAAATAGTTCTTATATGCCCATGAAAAGGGCAAGAAATATCTGCAAAAATTTTGCTTGTTTGGCTCGTGTAATCTGCATATAGTTACAAAAAAAAAAATTGGTACATTCTATGTGTATGTGCGCTCGTAAATACAACTATAATAAGTAGTTTAAACAAATATTTTGTTATTTATATTCGTATAAAGTTTAGTTTGTTTTTGGAGATTTCTTGCGATTCCTATGTTTCTTCTGGTTTCGAGCGCTTGAGCATTTGGCAGTACTAGAATGTCTTTTGGGGAGACGTTACCAATACGGCATGTTCAATTCGTAAGAGGCGGCAAGAAGAGAGGGAGACACGGAGGCGAAGCTACGAGGATCCAATTGGCCAAAACAGGAATTATTATGAATGGAATTAAACCTATTCAATGCTGCGAGCTGTGCTTTGTTTTAATTTTCACACGTCAAGCCCGGTTTTTCAGGGAGAAGTCGTGAAGGAATGATTAAGCGCAATTAAAAGGTGTGGGGGGGTTTAATAAGTTCTCATTAAAGTTGTCAACCTGGCTGAAGAAAAAGGAAGGATGAGTAGGAGGAGCATTGACAACCACAGCCCCAAAGGTTATGCTATAAACAAACGTGTTTTGGTCTGTCGAAGAAAAAAAGAAAGACATATAAACAACATTCTTTGCCGTTAAGTAAACCCGACTATCTGACCCCCAAAAAAAAAAAAATAAACCCGACTAGACTTGCCGGTGTTGGGGTTATCCCACATCGATTGTGAAAGGGGCTAGTAGTCGGTTTATAAGTATGAGGAAAGTCTCATCCTTTGAACTAACTTTTGAGATGAAAGAGGCTCAAGATCACCCAATACTGATATTAGATCCCAGTAGTCACACGGGAGAGATACGGATTGTTGCGGCTCCGACCCATGACCCGATGTGTGAGGGGGAGATTATTGGACTTATCCCAAAGTCTCATCATTATCGATGGGCCAGACGGTCGGGTGTCGGTAAAGTTTGCGATCATATACATAATAACCCCATGAGATTTTATATTTTTTTCCATAGGATTACGATCCTATGAAGTTAGGGTTAACTTTATCCGGTGAAAGTTATCTCTTGGAGCAAAATATATCCTTGTTATAATGGAACTTACCCCCAACGCCCAATTAATTAAACATGACCCCCCCCCCTCCCCCGCCCCCCGGGCACCGCCATCGTTTCGTCGAGCCTCGCGGTAGAAAAGAGAGAGATGGGGGATTGGACGGAAGAGTATTGCCCTCGATTGGTGGTGGTGGGTTGTGTGGGTCAACGGTGCGGCAAGCCGCAAGGCGATGATCGAAGTAGAGAGAGGGTGGTCACTTGTGTTAAGAGGGAAAATGTATCAAAAAAAGTCTTAAAACTATTACGATTGTGTCAATTCAGTCATAAACCGTTCAATTGTACCAATTAAGTACTAAACCTTTTAACAAGTTGTCAATTCAGTCCATTCGGTCAATTTTGGTCAGAAATCACTGACATGAACAATAATTATCCTATGTGGCACCACCAACGCTAACGGGGACAAGCTTTACAATTTTTAATATTTTTAATATTTTTAATATTTTTTATTATTTTATTATTTCTTTTCTTTTCTTTTCTTATTTTTTTTATACAACTCTGGGCCGACAAGGGCTAGAGGCTCTTGCCTAGTCTGGGCAAGGGATGACGCCCTTGCTTGTTGGCCGGCAAGGGTTGTGGCGCCCTCACCCAGCATAGGCGTGGGCATCGCGACCCTCAATGAGGGTGTCGAGCCCCCGCCAGCCAATAGGAGAGGGCCGGCCCTCTCTTGGATCTGGGTGAGGGCCTAACACCCTTGTCGGCCCATAGTCAGGGAAAAAAAGAAAGGAAAGAAAAGACGAAAATAACAAAAGAAGTAATAAAAATTTAAAAATTTGTCCATATCAGCGTCGGTCATGCTATATAAGATAGTCGGTATCCATGTTAGCAATTTCCAGCCACAATTGCCCGAATGGATTACATTGACAAATTTTCAAAAGATTTAGAACTCAGTCGACACAATTGAAAGGTTTGTGATTGAATTAACACAAATGCAATAGGCTTAGGATTCTTTTGGTACTTTTTTTTTTTTGGAGGGTGTCGTTCAAGCTTGTGTCTAGAGAGAGAGAGAAGAGCAAAAGTAGATAAGAAAAGAAAAAAGGAACAAAGAGAGGAAGAATAAATTAGACAATCCATACTATACACAATGATCTTTTAAGGATAGATCAACAGAATCAGCCTGGAACACTATGAATCTCCCTTGTATTTGATTAATTTTAGTGAGCAGTCTAATGTACTAAAGTCCCACCGGCCCAAAAACGGGCTCATGAAAAAGTTTCATGACCCACGATTAACTTAGCGCCCAACTTTAAGTCGACTATGATTGCACTGACTAAAGTTTCAGATCAATAACAAATATTTGCTGAAATAGTTAATGTATAGTGATCTCTGGACCCATTAAATCAAAGTTGAGAACATCAAATGAATACAACTACTTACCTAAAATTTAGTATTAATGGACAATAGAATGTGGACCAAGACATTTGATCATCCAAGGCCCATCTTTATATTATGTGAATGGACCCTATATGACATGGGTTAGATGCATTTACCAGTACTATTATGCAAAATAAAGAGGACCTCCTATTGTTGAGAGTTTTTAATCTTTTTTGTTCCCAGAATATCATCAATTATTTAATTATTTCATGCATAAATGTGTAAAACAATTGATTGTGTTGTACCTTTCATATGATAGTTGAATCTTTTCTTTCTTACAACACCTTTCTTAAAAAATAAAATCCTAAATATCTTTCTATTTCCGCGCATATATTTTTACAATTTCTTTCCACTTAATACAGTTAATAAGGTAGCGTCATATAAAGATAATTCTCTAATTTGATATTCACTTGTCGTCCGAATAAAATACCCTTATCTCATGTCGGTATAGAAAAAGCAAAGAGAATGTTATATATATCAAACACCTTTGAAATTGATATCGGTACTCTCTACTAAAAATCATCCAAATCCATCTCGAGTTGGAAACGAGCATAGCACATGCGAAGGAACTGATTTTTCATATGCCAATTTTGTACGTATATGCGTAATGTGTGTGCCTATTTACTAAGTGTTAAATACCTTTCATTTATTTTAGCTCATATTGACTTCCAAAGTTATACTTTCAACTTCAAACTCTTTCGGATCCAAGAGATCACTGGTCTGTGCTTTCCTCATATAACTTGTGATACCCTCTAATTGAATAAAGGGTTCGAACCGGCGTCCATTCAAAGGAACTAGTCCGTTTCGATTAGTTAAACTAGCTCAATCCCATGTTTGATCACGAATGATACAGTGGTCTAAACCAGACTCGATCGTGAATCGATTTTCGGTCGAACCGTTGGAATATTCACATATTAAGTCGTACCTTTATCTAGCAGCTTAAATTTTTTAAATAATTAGCGGTGATGCTACAAAAACTCACATAATATGCATGTGAGCGGAAGGATCTGAATTCAAACGCAAAAACGTTCATGGAAGTCATGGTTGAGCTTATCAAGGAGCTTAGCTGGACATTGACATCATTAAACCGAAAGGGGGAATTAGCAACAGCCAATTTCTGCGACTTGACAAACCTGTCCCTTTCCTTTTGGCCCTTTAACTCTTTTCACTTTCTGCTTTTTGATCCACGTCTCCACCGTCCTTGCCTTCTATAGTGGCTGCCCTCATGCATTTGTTCCTTTTTCACACGAAATGGGAAAAATTATGCAACAATCTTGTCCAATGTATGCCGAATTTGCATGAATAGTCGAATGAGGTGAGATCTATGTACGACCCACATGATCTAACGGTGCGTGTGAATTGGGATCACTAAATTAGCTTTCAATTAGCTTTAGTTGCTGGGGGTTAGAGAGTATCCTTAACCTAGGCTTAGGAGAACGAGGCTGGATCATACCACTAAATTGATCCATCACCAATGAGAGTATTTGAATCCTTATATCACGTTGAGTCCTTACAGTCCATAAATTCGTTGTCGTGACTAATCCTGTTTCGATCTAGATTAAGTTCGAACAATTTTTTTTTTTCTAGGACGAGGCACATCCTTTCGGCTTTTTTACCACCTTTTTTCTAGTAATAACAAATCGGCTTAGCATCTAGATTTTCCAAAGATTATTTGAGAGTCACAAACACCTCCATTTACAATCTCGAACGGAAGGTCCAGATTATCTTTCCCATTCCTCTTTTGTGGCAAAAATTGGTTGAGGTTGGTGCAAAAAGAATCTCATGCCCCACAAGAAAGCATGATCTGAATGTGACCGAGACATTACATGTGGGGCATACCATAGCCATGATATGATATCTCATGAAAATTTCTCTCCACATTTTTCCTAACATCATATTTCTTGATAAAGATTTCGTCTATTTCGTGATAAATGAATAATTTAAACAATAATTTTTTAAAATTGATCGTTCGTATCGCTTAAAATAATTAAAAAAAAAGTTACAAAAAATCCTAAATTATGCCCACTGTGATACATTTACTCCAAACTTCTTTTTCGTAACACAAAAAGTCTTAAACTTGTACCTACATGGCACATTTATCTTAAATAAGTACCAGTGTGACATATTTACCCCAAACTTTTTCTTGTGACACAAAAAAACCTCAAACTTGTAGGCATGTGACACATTTATCGCGATAAATGTTTCACACGAGTAAAATTTTGGGGTTTTTTTTGTGTCACAAGAAAAAGTTTGGGGTAATTGCGTAACAATGGTACAAGTTCAGGATTTTTAGTGTGATAAAAAAAGTTTAGAGTAAATGTATTACAGTAGATATACTTTAATGTTTTTGGTGATTTTTTTCAAATAATAAATTTCGTGAATGATAAAAATTTATTTGCCAAATTATTCATTCTTCGTCGGTCGCAAAATTCCCATCTTGACAAAGACAGAGAAGATGTTCTAACTGTGGTTCTGTAATAAAGAAGGGTTTTTCTAAAACGTGCGTGGCAGTGCGATAAAGACTTTTGCCACCTCCCGTCACCCGCAGTGCGTGGCCCGCATTTCCCATCTGAATCTCCAGGTTCGGCGCCGAACCGAACGGACGTCTCGGATCGAAAGCGAGAAAACTATCCGACGTCCGAGATTGAAAAGAAGCACGCCTCCCCGTTCTAAAAGCGAAAGGATTGTGCGGCACAGCGTCTGTTACGCAGGATCTGAAATCGCAGCCAGAGAGAAAAAAAAGTTCGCATTTTGAGATTCTCTCTTAAACCACACGCATCGCTTCGGGTGTCTAGGGTTTTTGGGTCAAGGAAAGGTCGGAGCAATTTGGCGTCACATGGCGGATCACGAGGAACCCAAGGGCGAGTCCATCATGGAGAAGATAGCTGAGAAGATCCACGCTCACGACTCCTCGTCGTCCGACGATTCCGACGACGATAAGCCGGCGCCGTCAGAGGTGAAGGCTAAGATTTACCGCCTGTTTGGTCGGGAACAGCCTGTTC
The DNA here is from genome assembly GCA_029784005.1 of Lenwebbia sp. NSW1173648. NCBI lineage: Eukaryota > Viridiplantae > Streptophyta > Magnoliopsida > Myrtales > Myrtaceae > Lenwebbia > Lenwebbia sp. NSW1173648. Next base: position 5,148,358 of record JARCGZ010000005.1, read on the forward strand.
ACAAGGTGCTCGGTGGTGGAAAGCGTACGTCCATTCTCTCTTTCGATCCGTGTTGCTCTTGCTGTGTTTCGCGATCTTGATATCTTTGTTTGTTCTTGCCGGCGTGTTTGAAGAGGTGAGGGGTTCTGATTTGATATGAGATCTAGCTCCGACATTTTGCTTGCTTGTTGATTTGCGGAAAGCTGTGGTTTTGTTTTGCTTGAATTGGTTCCGAAGACGGAGCTGTGTTGAATCGGAATCTATTTCTTCGATCTGCTGATCCGATTCATTTTATGAGATACTTTCCCATTTTTTATTGTTTAGCACGTTATGAAATGCATCGAGGTTTTTCATTCCAGGGTGCATTTCGTGCCGCTCGGATGATTATGCGTGTGATCTAGATCTGGTTCTTGTTATTCTTTCGTTGGTATTTAAGATAAAGATTCCTTCAATGGATTTGCTGGAAATGGTGTGGTGAACGTGCTATAAATGAAGTTTATGTTGACCTACTGATAACTATTGCCATTCTGGGGTAATTTTTCACTCTGACTGACGTAGCATCTGGAGATGCCTGTGTGAAGCTTTTGGCTTGTCCAGTTAAAGTCGGTGTCTTTGGTTGTGATGAGATTTGCTTCCAGCAGTGTTAAAGACTGTTTTTTTTTAAGCTGTGAAACTGTCCTCTTTTCCGGGTCACATTGAAACTTTCCTGCTTATATTTTAAGATGATGCAGCAACGATGACACAATATGACGTGACATATTATGCAAATTGGTGCTGCATCTTTGACGAATTTTGAGTTCAACACTCTAATGATTGTTTGCTTCCACCGGTGTGTTGTATCTTCTTCACCCTGCTATACATATCTCTGATGGCAGTAGTTCGTTATTAAGATGTTCAAATTTAATTGTGGTGGAACAGCTGCTGATGTATTTCTATGGAGAAACAAGAAGATATCAGCAGGTGCTCTTGGTGTTGCAACGGCAATATGGGTTCTGTTTGAATTGATTGAGTACCACTTTCTCACTTTAGTTTGCCATGGCTTAATCCTTGGCCTTGCAATCTTGTTCTTGTGGTCCAATGCTACTACATTCATCCACAAGTAAGTTTTTGATGGTGTACTAGATCTATTCGAGTGTAGATAATGTTAAATTTGATATCCTCCTATTTGCTTTGATGGGATTATCTTGCCTTAATTGTTCTTTCTTAGGACGCCACCTCACATTCCTGAAGTATCGATACCAGAGAAACCTGTCTTGGAGTTTGCCTCTGTACTTAGCTTTGAAATAAATCGTGCAATTGCTACACTGAGGGAGATTGCTGGCGGAAGAGATCTTAAGAAGTTTCTCTTGGTATGTTCATAATTGTGCTTAGGGTTGTTTGCTTGTATGCTACACTCTCAGCATGTGTGGTGCTCTTCCAGATCATTTGTTACGGTTGAATCTGTACACATGGCTTTGCAATTTCTGTTCACATCCTAATGGAAGAACTGAATGTGGCCAAATTAGGTGATTGCTGTTTTTTGGGTTCTGTCTATCGTGGGCAGCTGGTGCAACTTCTTGACGTTATTTTACTTGGGTAAGGAAGTGTTTCTATATTTGTTGAGTTTAATTGTGTTTGTCTCCCAATCAACTCTTATGGACAGAGGTTTGTTTCTTAAAACAGTTTTTGTATTACTGCACACTGTGCCTGTGCTCTATGAGAAGTATGAGGACAAGGTAGACCCGTTTGCCGAGAAGGCAACTATTGAGATCAAGAAGCAGTATGCAGTAATTGATGGGAAAGTTTTGAGCAAGATTCCATGGGGGCCTTTGAAGGACAAGAAGAAGGTTTAAATTATTTAATCTTCTGTCTCATACCAGGTCCTTTGCAGTGATGTGGTAGTTTTTCAATTTTTTGGTTGAAGTTTCCAAAATTATCTATGATTGGCATGAACCCTGTTTTCATCATGTTTTTTCTGGTGTTGGGTTCAGATGTGGATGAGTCTGGATTTTTGTCCCTTCATTTTCTTCAGACATGCTCAGAATTGCATGGATCTTTGTGCTAGCTAGTATTGGTTTGTTGACATAGTGTTTTATGCTGGTTGATAGTGTGCTGTGATTTGTGTTGAATCTTCGACTTTTACTTGTGATATCAGTGAGTGATGTGATTCTATCTTGACATGTATGGAATCAGAGCTCCATGGGATGAGCATAATAGAGCTTGTAGCATCCCAGGAGACCCTAGGATCAAGGTTGTTTTCTTCGAAATATAGTCATGGCAATGCAAAAGATGGTGCTGGGTTCTTTTGCAGGTGATTCGAATGATGGCAATTGTTTATTCGTGTTTGAGTCACTTGATACTAGAAGGGCAGATTGAAATTATAGGTAGCTTTAAAGGTCTGTTGCTAGGCTCGTCTCGATAGAATGGATCTACCTTGACAACCCTGGCAGATGCCAGTTGTGGCCACAAAAATTGCAAAGAGAATGGATCCGTCCAGAGTGAATGGAGGTTCTCATTGATACTGATTGCGGTGAAACTTAGATCATGTTTTTTTTCCTTCATATCGGAGCGCTTTCTTCTCACTTCAATTTGACACTGATAGGAGCGCTTTCCATTGACACCGACTTAGTTGGAGTGGGATAGGTGTAATAGTTGTAATTTTGCTCTTAGGAAGCCCTTTTTCAGGGCAACCGCACTCTATGGAAAGCTCTCCCAATGAGGAGAGTTGCCTCCAAAGTGGATTGGTATTATAATTTTGCCTTCATCTTGTTGCTGAAAGTTCCGTCACTTTAGGGTTGGAGAGTTTAAGATCTCATGAACATGCTTAAGATCTCAGAGTCTATTAGCTTCCATCTTCTGCGGCTTTATCGATATCAATACCCTCTCTTTGTCGTTCAACCGCAAGATAGGTATACATAACATGTTGCCTCAGCGAGCTCTGCCGAGATTTGTTTGGGAAAGCTATAGGGTGATAATGGCAGCACTACCACTGTGCAAATGGACGAGGAGGATGTGGGCCTTGGGAAATCATCTGTTTTCTTGCATTAGCATTTGTCCCAGGCGTCTATTGTCTTGATGATATTACTTAGCCCAGTATTTGGAGTTCTGCTGCTTCTACTTAGCAGTGAGGGATTTTCATACTTCTTTGTTTGGGGCCCAAATCAGAGAGACTTCATTTAGATAAATTTGGTGAAATCAGTACGGCTAAAGATCCGATGGGAGCTCCCAATACTTGACTGGTTAGTGTTAGCGTCACGTCTTTTAGCTTTACAAAGACTGCTGCTTCATACACTGGCCAGGGTAGTGGCAATGAAGGGGCGGTTGAACCGAACACATTTTAAATCCCAACCCGGTTCTCGTTCGCTCTTGTTTGTAGGCTGTCCAAGCTGTCCGTTCATCGAGAACGTTGTCATATGAAGAAGTGCTTGGAGCACGATTACTTCTTGATTGTGACCACTGTGTCAGAGTTAAAATTCACTCCCGAATTTAACGGCGACTCGGAGTTTTCACCAACATAGACGAAGTTGGCCACACATTATAGGGAATCCTGCAATCCCTTTGATCATCATTACTCGGCGTAGGTTGACCCGCACACGCTCAACTCGGATTTCCGAGAGGGCAAGGTGAGTTTAGGGAGGCTATCCACATTCTTGGGTTGTCGATTTCTTGACGCGCATGTTGCTGGTGCAATTTGGCCCCAGAATTGCGCGGCCTCCTTGAGCTCCTATAACTAGCACTCACATTGCAGTGATCTTCATCTTCTTCCCTGAAGTTTACTTTTTAAGTACTAGAGAACAGTTCACCGGATCCGACCCGATAGACCCCATCACATCGATAAACGAATTCATCAGTGGGTTGGGCTCCACATGCTACGATTAGTTTCATCAACTCCGTTAGCCATGGAGCCATTGCCCCTAGACCTTAGCTATATCATACTGCAGTACAGTGAGCAGTGGGACTGTTACCTACTAAACTTCGCTTTGTGCCTTAATCCCACTTATATGCGCAGGATGAAGAATGACAAACAAATACGCAAACACTTTACAAGACTGATCTGACTGATTTCCATCGCCAAATCGATTGAATCGCCGTTTGCGAATGCTTCAAAAAGTGCAGGGGACACGATTCTACGTTGGTTTGGGGAGAGGGCAGTTACCTACTGATGTACATGTCAAAGGCGAAAATGGAAATATGTTAGAGAGGATCCGCACTTCATCAAGATGTTCCTCAGAATCTACCTTACCAATTGAACTAACAGGTTGAAAATACAACCTTTTAGAAGCTTTTGCAATAAAGCAACACTCTCACTCAAGCCAACCGAGACATGTCCAACCTCAAAACTACAAACTGACTCAACAAAATTTCCAGTAATCTCTTCCTGTATTTCTGCACTGATAAGGAGCAGCGAACAGAAGCACGGATGAATTGCGTGCAAATCACATCGGAAAGCAAGGATTCAGACTCCGTAGCTAAAAGCACGTAAAAGCTTGTTATCTTGATTCTCGACAGTCATAATTACGGTCACACAATCTACAATCCGCTCGCGCCATTGTTTTGGGCCAACGAAAGCTTCATATTCCATCCAACTATTTCCGACGTCTATTGGGCGCCAAATCAGGATTACCTTTTCTCATCATGGCAACAAACTCATCATAGTTGATTCTCCCATCCTGTTAAATTCAGGAAAGCTCATATACGTCACAAGAAGATTAAAATCGACAGGCCACAAGGTACGCTACAACGAAACTATGTCCGCTGATCTTTATGGAACAACAGTGTTAAGAAGGTAACTTAGAAGACCGTAATAGAGATTTCCAACTTACAAAAGTCGACCGCTAATTAATTTTATGCCCCACTCTAATTACTTGTTTATATGTCTATTTGCACTCCATGAAAAAATACCACGATATCTTTAACAAATTGTACATTTTCACCTGTAAATCGCTGTACAAGTAGCACTTTTAAAACATAAAACATACCAACAAAAAGTTAGACCAGAGCAAGCATTCCTTAAACCAAGCTAGAAATTATACCTGATTAGGCGTTGTTTTGGCAACCATAACGCTCTAAGATTCTTTTTCTCAGAGAAGCAATGAATGCAAGGGTTTTTCCTTGATTGATGTTACTTGTGACTTGAATTATTAATGTGCCAGACCAATTTGCGATTCAATTCGATAAATTCCATGGCAACCTGATTGACCATTTTTCACGAGGTCTGTGCTGAAAATGGAGGGCACGGACCAAGGGCTCAGGACTGTAGGTGGGAGCCGGAGCCCTCGCGGTACAGACCATTTTGGGTATACAATACATCTTATTATGGTGTTAGTGTGTGTGTGTGTATATATATATCAAAGTGTGTTAGATGATAGGTGTATCTGCGGGTTATGGGTTGTGAGAGTTCTTTCTCTTTCATTGTACTTCGAATTCTGACAGGTGAATTGCTGCTTCTCCTTAACCAGTGGACTTAGGCCAATGCCGAACCATCTTTCCGTCATTTCTCTACTGTCATTGCATAACTATACTCGTTAAACCAACTTTGCTAAGTTACATAATATACATGAATTACGCTTTGATAGCCACATATTTGAGCAGTTCGTAAATTACGTATTAGGAGATGACCATAGGTGGGCAGTATTTTATGCAGATTTAGTGCACTATAGTTGATCATGAATGGACATGAGAGAAGAAAATAACTTACACGATCACTGTCGACTTCAGCAATGATCTCCTTAATTGTTTGCTCATCACCCATATTGTACTTCTTAAGTGCATGCTCCAACTCCTCCATTGTTATATACCTTCAAAGCGCAGCAGATACATGCATGTGAGCATTATACTTTTCTAAAATATAACTTTTGATTGATAATTAGATTTGCTTGAACGGGAATGTAAGATCAAAACATCATGCTCAAGTGCGAGAAAGGAAATTACCCACTCTTGTCCTTGTCAAAATATTCAAATGCCTTATATAAATGATCCTCCCTTTCCATTCTATTCAAATGCATAGTGGCTGTTATAAATTCGATGTAATCAATCGTCCCATTGCCATCGACATCAGCCTGAAAAACCCAATATGTTCTTATCCAGGAGCAACCACGCACTTCCTTTTTTTTTTTTTTTTTAACAGGAAAGGAACTGGAAATCATATTGAGAAGAGTACCGCTTCCATCAGCTGCTTAACTTCACTCTCTGAAAGCTTGGTACCCAATTTCGGAAGACCAGCTTTCAACTCTTCATAAGTAATTGTTCCGCTATTGTCCGTGTCCATGGATTTAAACATTCCTTTCAACCCCGTAATTTCTTCTTCAGAAAGATTTTCAGCAATTACCTAAAGGATGAAGAAATGACATGTAATTTATACCACTGAATCACAACAGTTCCAACACAATTTTCATACTGCCCTTAATCCAGATGCTCAAGCCTTTGCTAGTTCTTCTACTCTTTTTTTCCATTTTTGACAAGAAATGCAAAAGAAGAGTGCTAAAGGTGAAGAAACCATAAACGTGTATTTTGTGCAAGTGGCACCTGAGTTGAGTTCACTATATACATGTATTAATCAAGATATACTTAGGTAGAGGAGGATCTTTATGCAGCATTTCCAACAAAATTCTCTGGATAATATGGTAAATGGAAAAGGTTCTCGGAATGTGCACTACTATAGAGAAGTATGAATCAACCGTTTTCAATATCTGTCTTGGCAAAATAATAGGCATAAAAACTTTCCAAATTCTAGCTAACAGTGAGCTTTACAGCTGTTGAACTTCCGGTTCCTCATAATAGCTAGCCAACGAATGCTCTAGTTCCAACATAATTAATCTTCCACTAGACCATAAAGATAAAAGCCATCGTCTCTAATTGACAAACAGCAAACTAAATAGTCGATTGTCTATGCCATCGTCTCTAATCCTTAGACACACTGCACCAACAGAAGTGTGTTGCCAAAAGTTTTGTGGTTCTTAGTAACTTTTCCAGCAAAAGCACAAGCCTTTAAGTGGAGAAGACAAAGCTTTGAGTCACATGAGCTATCCAAATGCAAGGATAATAGGTGCATTTAAAATAACATCCATACTAGGAGAAACGAAAGAAGAAAAAATAACAAGAAAATTCTGGCTAAACAGTGTTGTCAAATTGCTGCTCTCAACACCATGTCACACCAAAACAAACAAACCTGTTTCTTATTCTTATTTTTGGCTTTCTAGCCACCGACCAACAAAACATGAATCATGTGGAGTTAGCTTGATAGTACTGGTCCTACTCTGTTTACATAACCCCACAACAAGAGAACACAGTCAACAATTCTAGTTAAATAAAAAGGAAGAAAAATCACGTACATGAAGAAGTTGACAGAAAAAATATCTAAACAGCACAGATGTTCTCACCTTTAAGGCCACTTTCTTTAGCTTGTTCATTGCCCTGAATTGTTTCATTCTAGTTAAGACAGCAATATCCAAAGGCTTATCAGAAGCATCTCCATCTTCTCTCATCCAAGGATGATCTACAACGTTCAGAATCATTTTCTCTAAGTAACAACACATTATACTTAGTAAAAACATGTAAAGACAACAGATGCCTTTTGGTAAAAGTAGAAGCACCAAATATAGTTTTTCAAATAGTTGTAAATTATTCTAAAAGCTAAAAAATTATATCAAGTTATTGGCAAATTTCTAATTTATGCTTCTACTTCTACCAAAAGGCATGTATTTTTCCCTTTTTGTCCCTGTTAGTGATATCACCACATATACCCTGGGCCCCTGCTTCATTTTTCGTAGGACAATCCTTTTCTCCAAGTTCCTTAATCCATAAGCTGATAAAGAAAATTGAAAAGAAGCAAAGAAAGTGATACTATTCCAAGGCACACACAAGAAATCCTAATCCAATCTTCTATACAGAGGGATAGCTTCAAAATTTTGTTGGCCTAATTGTCAAAATTGTTTTGACTTTGAAAGTGCAGTATATCCCATCAACGAATAGTAAACTCATCACTGACAGTCATTTTTTACTTACTTAGCACCTCAACTGCAGAAAGCCGCTCTTTTGGATCAGCGCGTAGCATTTTTTTTACCAGATCTTTAGCACTACTAGATAGGGATGGCCAGGGATCTGATACAAAATCAATATGCCCCCGTAGAATGGAATTGAATATGGCTTGCTCATTTTCTGCATAAAACGAAAGAAAAGAGGATGACTGCCAAGGTGTAATAAGTACTGTCAATATCTTCTGTCTCCTATTAACAGTGACATAATTTGGTCTTGATGGTAATCGAGTCCATTATCCATGTCAAGCACTATCTCCATGCTGATTGCGAGAATGAACATAAATTTGATCACTTAGCCAAGTGATCTGTAAATATAAACAACAAATGTTGAATAAATGAATAATTCTCATGTCCTGGCTCTGTTTTTATTCCACTGACACTTTCATTCATCCATCCCTAAACAAATCAATGTTGAAACTAGAAATACTCAAATTCTCACAAGAATTCGCCAAAAAAAGTAAATGACTTTGAAATAAGTTGGTCATTAGTGAGGCACAAGAAGCATACCTCCCCAGAAAGGAGGGACACCGCTAAGCAGGATATAAAGGATCACGCCAGCACTCCATATATCCACCTCAGCACCATAGTTACGGCGCAGTACTTCAGGGGCCACATAATATGCACTTCCAACAAGGTCTCTAAATACATCACCTAACATGATCCATAAGCAATTATAAAAGTACATCTCATCAGGATGCAGGACAATGGAAATACAAGCATTTCCAATTTCCAAGATCAAAAGTTCTTCCAAGCTCATCAACGAGACATACATATCATTTGTTAGGAATCAACATAGAAGAATACAAATGTCATCTTTTTCCAAGATTGAAACTGTTCTTGTCCATGCTTTTAAGGCTTACTTACAATGACCCCCAGTGATAGTACGCAAATGCCCTGGAAATATCTTTTTCTTTTCAGACAAATAAAGAAGTAACAGTGTAAATACGCGAAGCAAACAAAAGCTTAAAGAAAAAGGATTATGACCCTAAGTTGTACACAAAAGCTTAAAGAAAAAGGACTATGACCCTAAGTTGTACACAAATGAACATACTACCTAAATACTGTCATATCACAGCTAGAAGATGAACCAAAGCACAAGACATGATGATTTACACTTCTCCATCAGTGCTTAGTTTTGAAATTTCAAGCCACACAATTCACACTTAGAAGTTCCGTACATTTTTCAGAAATTGGAGGAAGAAACTTCTTTTATATGCTGCAGCAGGAGCAGGAGCTTCCACATTACCATAGTCTTAGTGTTGCAGGGTCATCTTCTAGCTTAAACTGAAGAACTGAGCAGCATATAACAGATATATAGGCAATAATAGGTATTACATACTCAATATCGCTTGTGCCAAATTTCTTCTGATTGGCCTCAGAATCATACATCGCAATGCCTTATACTATAATAACTACAGCAACAAAACGAAAACACACATGACATAATGGATAATAACAGGAGAACCAGAAGTACCTTGTTTGAAGAAAACAGAGAGGCCAAAATCAGTAGCTTTCAATGGCGAATTCTCATCGGTACTCAGAAAAAGGAAATTCTCAGGCTTCAAATCTCTGTGAATAACTCCCATAGTGTGACAATTATGCACCACCGTCACAATCTGTCTACACAGGTTTGCCGCAGCTCGCTCCGTGTAATGGCCTTTAGCTATGATCCGGTCGAACAATTCACCACCCGCACACAACTCCATCACCAAATTCACTGAATGCCTATCTTCGTAAGCACCTTTCAATTCCACTATATTCCTGCTCAATGCAAGAAGACAGGCGATAAACACCAATCACAAGATAGAGAAGCAAAGTTAAAGTTTAGTCAGCCGAAGACCTATTCCTAGCTAGAATAGACCGACCTCCTATGAATTCAACACCGATACATTGTCAGTCACAGAATGAATCTAACTCGATTTGAATCAGGGACACGGTTCGATTGATTTCGAGAGAAGATATACCTGTGGCCGGTCAAATGGTGCATGATCTGGACCTCGCGGCGAACGTCCTCCATGTCATCCTTGTTGATGAGCTTGCGAGTGGCGATGGATTTGCAGGCGAACGGCTGCTTCGTCTCCTTGTGCGTGACCAGGTACGTCACGCCGAACTGGCCTCGGCCGAGCTCGCGGCCGAAGACGTAGGTGGCGCGGACGTCCTCCATCGGCCGGCCGAGGACGCGGCCGACGGCGGGAGCGGCGGAGGGTGGATGAGGGGGGCGAGAGGGCCTGGGAGAGGGAGGGCGGATGTTGAGGCCGTTGGTGTCGGGGGCGGAGGAGCCCGGAGGGTGGTGGCGGGCGTAGGCGGAGGGGAGGCCGTTGCAGTTTCCCATTGGTGGAGAGAGAGAGTCAAAGGTTGGTCAACGAGGCGGAGAGAGAGAGAGAGAGAGAGAGAGAGAGAGGAGTTGACTGAACGGAGATGATGCGGTATTTGTTGCAGGGAAGTTGTCCGAATTAAAGCAGGAGGAAAAAGTAGGCGTTGAATTTGAGATGGAGATAAATGGGCTTGGTATTGGGCCTGGGCTTGAGCCTGGGCTGGAGGAGTCCCGACGATTTTGAAGCTTTGCCGATTATAATTCGATGACATTCCAGTCTTTACAACGTCCGTGTTTCTCAGATATGATGCACGTGCAAGCGTAACTTAGGAGGGATCTAGTCGAGATAAAGCCGCGATGATGCAGACCTAGACCCGTCATATTGGTCAGCTCGAGAATGGTCCGGCCCAGATAGACGCATTTAGCTCATTTTAACTCATTTCCATGCAATACAAATTTAGTGGCTCATACCCGATTCGACACACACTCAACTCATATCTGACCCGACCATTATTGCTACAACACATTGCTCACAAAATTTCGGGTCCTCTTTTTCATCTCCGATTACTCGATAATTTCACAAGCACTCATACCCAAACTAAAAAATGCGAGTGCTGAGTGAGGGAGCAAGCAATCGAGTGAGGGAGAGAGAGAGTAAAGAGTGAAAAAGGCGAGTTGTGTCTAAATAAGTTGTGAATCCATTTAACACTCATATTATTTTAGATTTTACATTCCTAAACCCATTTATGAACCATTTTCTGAACATTACTAACCACATCATAACAACTCACTTCAACAAATATGAACTAAGAAATGGATTTAGCTCATTTTTACAGGTCTATACAGACTGTATGACACTGATATCGATTACGATTCTTTAACGGCAAAAAATCTCACAGCCTGACTACTAGAAATTCTAAGGGTTTGATGATTAAATGCTTCTCTAAACTGATAGAACCAGACATCTACATGGCTTCTTCATCCTCTATATAATCAGATTGGATTCATCCATAGACCGATACCACATTATCATAACCAGACTCCAAAGCCGGTGCGAATCGAAAGAGAGCAAGAAATGCCCCTAAATGATGTTAGTTTGTCCACTCTTTAACTCAAGTCAAGTCAGTCTCTTTCTTCTCAGCTCTCTATGATCCAGAGAACGCTAAGAAAATGCAGGAGGAGCACCTAATCAAACGAAAAAAAGCAACAGTCCTTAAGAGTTCCGACCAGAGAAAGCGATGTAATGATATCTTGGAGTGAGGCACTTATTTTACATAAACCAAAAGCTGCCAAACCATACACGCACTACCATTTCGCCCCAGAAGCATTACACATAACCAAGGCGTTATTACATAACCAGAATCCCAGGCAGACAGACCGGACGACCGACCTCCGTTGACCTTACAGGTAAAATAACCTGTATTCACAACCAGCTAAAAATACGCATAAATATTTACAGTAGAGACACGACGACAAAACCAGGACTCCAGACATTAATGACTAAACAACCTAACAATTTGTCCCTTCGATGTTACCAAAGGGTTGCAACGAATCTCAAGCAAGTCACTATTGTAAAACTAAGCAAACCGGTAGAGAGGAGAAGGCACACACGGGATACAGACTTGATACTCCATCTACGGCACGGTCGAATATGGTGCAAAGTAGACATCGCGACTTACATCCAGCTCCGAGGCACCATGGACTTCCCAGTTTTAGATAGATCGATAACTGAATCTTCGGTATTAGCAGGCCCGATAGTAGAGCCACTTGCGAGCAGTGCCATCAGACTTCCACCGTGGACCCTACCCTCTGGAACAGAGACCGACATGGATGAGAGGCCTCCATCCTTGACAGGGTAATGAGCATTGCCGGAGACATATGGCTGGAAACCAGAGTAAGATGTGCCAGATGAAGTCACTTCAGAACCTGTAACCTTGGTGACGTCAATGCTCGTGCTCTCTGTGGTCACAGTTTCTTTTGCCTTCTCGAGTTGGGTGACCGTGGGGCTCTGCACCATGGGACCCACGACCATGGCACCGTGGACCCTCTTATCCTGAACAAGGCCGCTATGAAGTGCACAAAGACCCGTCTTCCCACGAGCAAACGAGTTGCAGGGGGCGCTACCTTCCCCGCCAAAACCTGACCCACGGTGTCCCCAGGCACATCTCTTGCCGCCACCATGCGCCTTGCAAAAGTCAGTGCTGCCTTGAGCGCTCTTGCCACACCCAGGGGCCTGGCACCTCTTACCTCCACCATGACGGACGCAGAAATCAGTTCGTCCTCTCGCACTCTTCGTGCACCCAGGCACTGTGCACCTCTTGCCTCCCCCATGGGCCACACAGAAAGCTGTCCCCCCATGGACACTTTTGGTACAGACCCCACCTCCTTGGAAGGAGCACCTCTTTCCTCCACCGTGACCCTTGCAAAACGGAGTACTACCCTCGGCGCCTTTGGTGCACCCCGAAAAGGTGCAGCGCTTTCCGCCACCGTGCGCCTTGCAAAACAGAGTGCTTCCTTGAGCCCCTTTGGTGCAACCCATGAACTGACACCGGCGGCCACCTCCATGGGAGATGCAAAGGCCGGAAAGGCCTTCTGCACTCTTCGTGCAGCCCTCTCTCTGGCATCTCTTACCACCTCCATGCCGAATGCACAAACCAGACTTCCCTCTGGCAGCTCGAGTGCAACCCTCATGGCTGCACCGTCTGCCGCCACCATGGGCGATGCAGAAGTCCGTACGTCCTTCTGCACTTTTAGTACACCCAAGGAACTCACAGCGGCGGCCACCTCCATGTGCCTTGCAGAAGACTGTTCGGCCCTCAGCTCCCTTGTGGCAGCCAGGTTTCTGGCACCTCCGGCCGCCTCCATGGGAAATGCATCGGCCAGAAGCACCTCTTGCTCCCTTTCCACATCCTTCAACCTGACAAATTTTAATACTACTACGATGCTGCTGTTGAAGTTTCTTTGTTATCCCGGAAGTGCAGGTGACTGAACTGTTCGGCGTTGTTATTACACTTGAAGACAGGTTTGGAACAATTGACGATGAAGCCGCATTTCTAGCATCTTGGTTGAGGAAGAAGCCAGCCTCCTGGTTCAGTGGGGGCAGAGGAATGCCTGCTTTCCAGAGGCATGATGTAGATTCTACTTCTGCACTTGATGCACAGCCTGTCAATGGAACTCCCTGCCCCAACTTAAATGGCGGGGAATCTGGACGAACGTTGGTGACATCTGATTCTGAAGGACCAGTTGAAAGACTCAATTCTAGGTGAACCTTTGGTTGCACATGGAATGCTTTAGCATCTGATGTAGTGACTTTCTTTGGGCATGGCATCTTCTCACACGCGAGATGGAGGGTGAAATCCAAATCGAGATCCATTGACGACTCCTCCTCAGTTTCCTTGGCTGAGGATATTGCAGTGCAAGCAGTTGCCGAGCTACCCTTGCTGTCAGAAGAACTAGAACATCGGCCTAGCCCAAGGGACAGCGGAGTGCCAACTTGCTGCTGCTCCATAGTTCCATCAATCAAACTCCATTTGCGTTTTAGGCCCTTTGATAAAGGCGACAGATGAACAGAAGAGCCAGGGGAATTGAGTCTTAAGATGGTATCATAATCAACTTTAGAGCCTCCAACTTGCATAGAACAGCCCAAGAGACTGAAGGGGTTCGAAGAATACTGCACGCCGAAACCCAAATTCTGGAACCTGGGATCCATAACGTAACCAAATGCCGATGTGTATGCCAATAGTCCAAACCTAATGCCAACGCAATAGCAGTCTGCCTGACTTCCGGGATAATGTTATTCGCTACAAAACTACACTTAGAAATTAGTGGAAGGCATACATGCCTCCCCCACTGACAAAACCAGAAGTATCACGGCGGTCCATTTTCAACAAATAATTTAATGCAGAACTTTAATGATCAAATCTCAACAAGCTAAGAAGAATCTCAGGATGTATGATTGGTGTAGTTTGAGGCCATAGCTCTCAATTACCTGCAAAGAGTAAATAATTCAGTGTCAAAAATAATAACCTCCAGAAATTCTTAACCATCATAGTCACTGGGGTTCACAAGGAATAAGTATGCTATCAAAATAACATGTAAAGTTAGTAGATGCTAACACGAATGAATCATCCACCATATAATCTCAAGATTCCACTCATTACATGAGACCACTTAACTGACAGTTCTTACTCGGAGTTTATGAGGCTCACTAACTATCCCTTTACTGTAGCAACGGATTAGCATACATATTTGCCAGGACAAGTGACGAGCTACATATCTGTAAACCATAAAGACATTTCCACCTATAAGTGAAATAAAAAACAATTATAAACTACCTAATGGCCAGAACATCACATATCCCTGATTACAATCCTCAGTATTAAATGGGTAAAAGTATGCACTACACTATACTACTATGAAACATCAGTCTATCAGAGATATCATTTCTCAGAGCTCCTACCAGAACAAAGCAACCGAATACATCTTAGCAAAAACAAAGAAGGGGCAAAAAAAATTTCAAACCTATCATAGAAATTTGTTACACGCTAAAGTTGGTTAAGAAATATGTCTTCACTCTCACGCATGCAAAGTGCTTGAAAGTGGAGTGTACAGACAAGAAATCAATGCAAGATTTCCGCCAGCAAACATATTTTACATTTTGATTTCAGTCCAGCTCAACAGAATTTCCCAGATGTCTTACTCTCTGAGGAAAAGAGCAAATACGGATTGCAAACACCAAGCAAAGCAACTGAGGACCTGAAATTCAAAGCAAGGAAACTATCAACACAGGCATTAGCTAAGTTAAACAAATATGCAGCATCGCATCCATAAAATCAACAGACATACAGATGTTGTCCAGGACGACAGCTTATAAAGACAAACATGGATGAGATCACCGAACTAGCACGGGATGAACAAGATGTTGGTCAGGCACAGTAAAAACCAAGAAGTAGCTGCTTATCTCATGATCTTAAGCTAGGCAAAGGATTATGCAGATCAGATGAAAGCACTACAGCAAAACCAAATAAACTGTAATATGAAAATCTCAGAATAGGGAAGCAAAAGGCAAAGGTAGCACAAATCCACGATGCAAACAATATGCTCGAAGTAGGTGTATTTTTCCGCAATATCCAACCCAGGAGCTCACGGATCACACACACACCGTAGGACAAGAAGCAAGATTGACAAAACTGGATCTTGAGACGAAACAATGACAAAACAGACGAAACGAATTGAGATACTAATGAAGGAAGGAATGCAGGGGACTGGATCACCGTTCAGATTCAGAACATAATTGGAGATAAATCACTAAGAAAACAGAATATGCAAGAACTCTCCGCAAAGCACAGGGATTCAATCGAAATATCTGCACAGTGTTTCAGAATCCCCAAGATTGGTTATTAACCTCTACTTATAAAAAGAAAAAAGCAAAAACATAAGCACAAGCATAATTGCAGGAGAAATGCCAGAAGAAGAAATAGCAAAATGGCTAGAGAATGATTTCATCATTTCTAGCTCCAGAAACAAGAACTACAAGCTGGAAAAATTAGCAAAGGTTGCTTTAATCGAACCACTTGTCCAAAGGCCAAGTTTTTGTTTTTTTCAATTGATAGATAAAAAAGATGCAAATAGCAGGAAGCAACACTAGAAAGCAAAAACATTCTTCCGTCAATTTCTAAGCATATGAGCACAATCCAGCTAAACCCTCTTCGATTGGTCGAAAAAGGCTGGAAAGATTCAGAGTTTCTTCACGCAAAAAAAAAACCATTTTTGCACATCTCGAATTCTGCTTAGCGAGACTACCACAACTCGAATAATTCAGCACACGATTTCGTTCCCGAACAACAAACAAACCCAGCAAAAAAAAAGACCCAACTTTACGGCAAATCAAAGCGAAACCGACAGATTCTGAAGGCGCCCGAAACACAAACCCGGACAGAAATTCAACAAAACGAATCGCGGATTGAAGAGGCTGTTCACCTTCGAAACTGTGGGCGCCGATTGGATTGAGCCTTCTCGGAGACAACGGGTGGTGGAGAGGAAGAACGAAAGAGAGAGAGAGAGAGAGAGCGAAAGTGCAGATGAGTGATAGAGCACGCGTTGAAGAAGGCGATGACTCGAGTCGGAGGGGGTTTAACAATTGTAGGATTGAGATGATGCATCATGAACTGAACTAGGGTTATATTCTTGGGTTCCCCAACTTCTTTTTATTTTTTCTTCCGTATAATGATTTTCTTAGTTTCATTTCCTATCTTTTTTGTTTTTTTTTTTTTAATTTCTGTGCTGCTGGGGGCAGGGCAAACCTTCGGATCCGGGGTGATCGATTTTCGATCCGATCCGATTTCACTCAGGAATCGATAACCACATCGGAAGGATCAGTTTTCCATTTATGAAATCGGGTATCGGATCGAACCAACTGATCCGATCCGATTCTCGGGCGGTCCAATAGAACTGATGAATTATTCGTAGGGGTTAGCAACTCAGATTTTAATCTTAATATTCTAATTAAAATTAGGTTTACATCTGAGCAGTAAGAAATAGTCGATGATTTATCAGTTTTACAAATTAAAAGAATAAATAAAAACTAATCGATCCGGTCTCAAAGGGATCGAAAATCAACGGTTCCAATTTTATGGAATCGGGAACCGAGGCCGAACCGGCTGGTTCGGTCCATTCCGGTCCAGTCCGGGCCATTCCCAATTCGGTCGGTCCATTTTGTCCACCCCTACTTCGGTTTTCACAAGATCAAGTTGCATTTATCACATGACCCGAAATAAGATGCTCTTCGACAAGATCGATTACGGACATATGTTCTACACGAAAAGATCAAGATCGGTGCTTATAAAATAAAAATGTTCAAGCGCGAAAGGTGTTTTCGCTAATAATTGTCAATAATTTTTTTGTAACAACTGAATGACATCTCGTATTGTACAGATCAAGTTGGATTGGCGAGAGATACTGATGTTCTTGGCTCTAGCAGATCGTGTAGGTCGGAAATGGCTTTGCAAAGAATCGAATGGCCGCTCTCGGGATTTTATTTTGAAGTCGAGAGTTGAAGCACAAAAAAATATATATATATTAATCAAGAAGAGAAACGTAATTATAATTAAATACGCATTTTAGTCTTCCTCGTCCCCTTATAAAAAAACAACATTTAAGGAAGACAGATTCCTTAATCCGAGGAATATCCCTGACCAAGAAGAACGTGCTGCTAATATCATACGGTCGATCGAAATGCAACGAAACCAACGTCGGTCCAAAGTTTATTAAATTAAATCCAACTCGATGCACACAAAAAAAAAAAATTGAAGGGAAGAAAAGTGGGTGTTTATATGACGTAAGCGAGGGCGCAATTTCGTAATTAGTATGAATTTTTAGTCGGAAATTCAGAAGCGGAAACCTCGTAATTACCGAGAAAGAAGAGAAGGAAAAACCGGAGTTAATTAAGGGGGTTGTTGAGATGGAGGGAGAGGCGGAGGGTTCAAGCGGCGGGAAGGTGAGTCCGCGTGGCGAAACGAGGACGAGAACGCGACCCGCGCCGCCGCCCCCACCCCCACCCGACAAGTCAACGCGCGACGTGATTGGATCGTCCCCCTCGCTCGATTGTTTCGCTCCTTTATTCCTCGACCAGCTGTCGGCCGCGGCGGGTGGCGCCACGCGCTGCTGGAGCGGAGGGAGAGAAGATCGGGCATACGACGTGAACGAAGATATCCGTGGGCTTTCGCTCGCGTCTCGTTCCCGTGAGGACAGCATCTCGAAGGCGCGTGCTCCACGTCCGGAGATATCGATTTGCGTTTTTGCCGTGGGTGACTCACCCGCTACGTGGATTTAGCGTCGCCTTTTTGGGTCACGCGCCCAACTTGTTCGCCTCCCCCTCCCCCCTTCTCAATATGTTTTTCTTTTTTGCACAAAATCTCCTCAATTTCTATTTTGTCGACTCCTCACGTGTGTGGTGCTCACGCAGAGCGAATCCCGAACCCGATATTCTCCAGCCCTACCCCCTCAATCTCTTTACCAAGCAAGACCGCATGCCTGTTGGCGATTCCCTCTCAAATCACTAGGCTAAATTGGGCACTGTTCATGTGCGCGTGAAAATAAAAGACAGAAAGAAATGATAAATCGAGAAATTAGAAATGTGTGTAGGTTGATAAAAGAACATAATCTATTTTGCCCGTGTCCTCGAGAAAATCACATACTCGTCCCATTTAATCTAACCCCACTTGTTAAATGATCCGAAAAACGACGTGTAATCCTGTTTAATAAGCGGCGGCGATCCTTACTTTATATTCAGCAGTCGACGTGGCTAGTGATGCTCGCGCGACGTTATAACATGGCACTCGTTATTACCAGAAAAATAGGATTAACAATTGTCAAATTTAAAGAACATAACAAACATTCCAAAGCTAAAGAGAGGGGCGTAGAAGGGAAGAGAGAGATGGGGGGAAGGATGTGGTCGAGGGGCGATGGCGATGGCCAACATGACCTGCGAGGTTGGCATTTGCCGGAATCGACGTTGCGCTACTCTCGATATCCTTCGTCCGTTCCGGCGTCCGACGCCCTCATTCATGTTGACGACGGCATCAATTGAGAACAGTGCGAAAACGGATCGTATCGCTGTATAACCATCGAAATGAATCAATTTCATTGATTATTGCATGAACTTGTTTTGTGATCATACGAAGAACCAAACGAGCGATACCCTCCTCACCTCAAGCAGCTCAGAAGGGTTCGCGCCTAGCTAACCCGGTTCGCCACCTTCGATTCCCTCCAAACGTGGCCGGCGAGAGCGACCTCGCCATTCGGGTAGGGGAGGGGGTCGAGAATTGAATCTCAATCAGTGCGAAAGCATATGCCCCAAGCAAAGGGACAAGGGCGATATGCATCACGGAGCAACCGTCGCTTTCGGAAGGGGGATGTTCCCCTTTCAAGAAAAAGATAAGATCTGGTCGATTTTCCACGTTCCGAAACGGCTTTTCCTTACCTAAGTTTTAAGGAAAAGGATGTGAACCGTCAAAACGAGCTCCAACCCAAAGTCACCCTTCAATTTATAGAGATTTTTTTTTCCTTATAATGGAAAAAGCTTTAAGTTAATTTCCCAAAAAGTCCAACAAAAGGTCAAAGAATCCCATCCCACTTTATCGCCCCCACCTGTGGATGGGCGACACGTGGAATGTAGGCTGACCATTGCCACCTTCTCTCATCTCGCCGACAAAAGGGAAGCATCGTGCTCTCTCTTTCTATTTCAACTTCAATGGTGAATACGAGCAAGAGAGGGTACAAACTAGCGTGCACCATTCTTTTTGGAGGTCTAGTAGTGCATGGCAGCTCACTTGGGAGATATTATATATCTCTGACCTCCACCAGTTTTTGATCGATTTGCCATCCATTGATTTTGCTGGTGCTGGCGAAAATCGACCCGAAATAGTCCTAAGACGAATCGGGTCCGACCAAATTTTAATACCTGTAATCTCGTGTTTAACTTATTTTATCTCGTTATGGTTCCGTTCATCTCGAGAAAAACGAATAGCTTAAAGAACGTTTCTCCCGAAAAATATTTGCTTTTATCGCTCATAAAAATAAATGAAAGAAGAATGTTTTCGCCGTTCCATGAAATGGTTAAACATAGATTGTTGTTCAAGTGATGCGAGCGATCATTTTATGAAGATATTTTTCAAAGCATTCGTTATCCGCGAAGCAAACGGAGCCTACATATTTCGACCCAAACAAAACAAAACGGAGCCTATATATGACGGGGTTTTCGTGAAATTTAACTATTGACATGTTGAAAGTATGTAACTCTCAAATCTAGGATTTTGTTGTTGTTGTTGTGAAAATTGGTGTTTTATTTTTTTGTGAACTTTCCTATTATGAAAACATCATTGGTTAATATTCCATTTTGTTTTTACAATAGTCTGTATATAAAAAGAATTTTCTTAAAAATAATCTCTTTTGCTGCTTAAAATAATTATATAGTAAAAAGAATACTTTCATTACCACTAAACATTTTCATGGACGATGAAAATATTTTTTTTCGTATGTTTTCATAAGTGACGAAATCGATCGCTTTCAGGAAAATATTACCCAAACCATTCATATTCCGAGAAAACAACCAGGGCCTTTATCTCAACATCTTTTACCTTGATCTTCTATTTGTAGTGCTTTTTTAGTAGTTAATACTTTGGTCAAGATTGTTTTTCTATACTTCAAGTACTTGTTTATTTTGAGAAATTGAAAGTTTTTGGGTTACTACAGGTCGCACTATTCAAAATATCAAATGGATGTAAAAATGGCCAACTTCATTTTTTTTGTGTGGCTTTTGTATGTAAAATGGATGATTCCTGTCAATAAAGTGATGGATTTGTGGAGTCTGATAGGAAAAAGAAAAGCAATATTAAGCGCAGAGCTTTTACATGGCATACTTGGAATTATTAAGCGCATAGCTTTTACATGGCATACTTGTAATTTACATCATCACTATGTATGCCCTAGACTTCTGCTATATATTGGGGCAATATCTTTTGCTTTTGTAACACTGAAGCTTGTAACGTTGATACTGATAGTGAAGATTGCCTAGTGCGGCACCGTGGTTTTTTTCCTTTCTGATTTAGAAGGGTTTAATTATTAAGCGCATAGCTTTTACATGGCATACTTGTAATTTACATCATAACTATGTATGCCGTAGACTCCTACTATATATTGGGGCAATATCTTTTGCTTTTGTAATGCTGAAGCTTGTAACGCCGATACTGATACTGATAGTGAAGATTGCCTAGTGCGGCACCGTGATTTTTTCCCTTTCTGATTTAGAAGGGTTTTTCCACGTAAAAATTTCGCTTGTCTTCTTCTATTTCTCTATTTTTTCTTCTCTTCAAAGATTCGCGCTCCTAACAACTGGTATTAGAGCCTAGTTTGGCAAATTAGTGGGAGCGATGAATATGGATGAAGGGAAGGTGAAGATCGATCGGTTCGATGGCAAGGACTTTGGTTTCTGGAAGATGCAGATCAAGGATCTGATGTATCAGAAAAACTTGCATCAGCCTCTGTCGGGAGAGAAATCGAAATCGATGAAGCAAGAAAAGTGGGAATTGTTAAATAGACAAGCTTTGGGTGTGATTCGTCTCACATTAGCGCGGAACGTTGCTTTCAACATCGCTAACAAGAAGACAACGGTGGATCTGATGGGGGCCTTGTCCAATATGTACGAGAAGCCTTCTGTATCAAACAAGGTATATTTGATGCGTCGTCTTTTCAATCTGAAGATGGATGAAGGTGCTTCTGTGACAGATCACATCAACGAATTCAACGTGATCACGACTCAGTTGAGTTTGGTGAAAATCAAATTTGATGACGAGGTAAAAGCTTTAATTTTATTATTTTCTCTACCTGAAAGTTGGAGTGCAACTGTGACTGCAGTGAGCAGTTCGTCTGGTAATAAAAGTTGGAGCTGCAACCAATCCGAGATTTGATTCTTAGCGAGGATATTCGCAAAAGAGAGTCGGGTGAATCTTCAGGTGCTGCCTTAAATACCGAAGGTAGAGGGAGAAGCAATCAACGATGGCGGAACCAGAATCGTGGTAGATCGAAGTCTAAAGGGAGAAGCAAATCGATACCTCGTGGTGAAATAACTTGCTGGAATTGCGAAAAGAAGGGTCATCTGAGATGAGATTGTAGAGCCCCAAAGAAGAAATTTCAGTATCGCGATCGAAATCAAGAAGAAGAGAAATTAGTGAATGCAACTCTTGAAGAGATGGTTGATAATGATGCTTTAATTGTGAGCATTGACAATCCGATTGAGTCTTGGATTCTAGACTCAAGTGCGTCGTTTCACTCTACTTCGTGCAAAGAATTAATGCATAATTTTGTTGCTGGAAAATTTGGAAATGTTTATCTTGCTGATGATGAATCTTTGAATATTATGGGAAATTGTGATGTTTATATTAAAACTACTAATGGATATCAATGGAAGTTGCATGATGTCAGATATGTTCCAAGACTTAAGAGAAATCTGATCTCTATAAGTCAATTAGACAGCACAGGATACAGAACTATTTTTGGGGATAGCTCTTGAAAAATAGTTAAAGGTGCTTTGGTTGTAGCACAGGGAACAAAGTCAGGAACACTGTACATGACCGAAAGCAGTAGAGAAACCGCAGTTGTTGCTGAGTCGAAAGTGGATTCTAAATTGTGGCACTGTAGGCTTAAAAGTACGAGCGAAAAAGGGATGAAGTTGTTAGTATCTAAGGGAAAACTGCCTGATTTGAAGTCCATAGATATTGATCTACGTGAAGATTGCGTTATGGGTGAGTAGAAACGTGTCAGTTTTTTCGAAGATTGAGAGAGAACCAAAGAAAGGAAAATTAGAGTTGGTGCATACAGATGTGTGGGGGCCAGCCCCTGTACATTCCCTTGGAGGCTCGCGCTAGTATGTCACGTTTATTGACGACTCCACCAGAAAGGTATGGGTTTATTTTTTGAAAAATAAATCTGACGTGTTTGCTACTTTTAAGAGATGGAAAGCTGAAGTAGAGAACGAGACTGGCCTAAATATTAAATGTCTAAGGTCCGATAATGGTGGTGAGTATGATAGCAAGGAGTTCAAGCAATTTTGTGCAGAGAACGAAATCAGAATGACAAGAACTGTTCCCAATAAACCGCATCAAAACGGAGTTGCTGAGAGGATGAATAGAACTTTGAATGAGCGTGCAAGAAGTATGAGGACGCATGCAGGATTACCCAAGATGTTTTGGGCGAATGCAATTAACACAGCATCATATCTGATCAATAGAGGACCTTTAGTTCCACTTGATTTCAAGCTACCAGAAGAAGATTGGAGTGGAAAAAAGGTGAATCTCTCGCATCTGAAAGTTTTTGGTTGTGTTTCATATGTCCACATAGATTCTGAAAATAGAGATAAGCTTGACGCAAAAGCTAAAAAATGTTTTTTCATTGGATATGGTTCTGATTATTTTGGCTATCGATTTTTGGATGAGCAAAATAGAATAATAATAAGAACCACTGATGTTACATTCAATGAAAATTTATTGTACAAGGACAGAGCTGTGGTAGAATCTAGTGTGAAGAAGCAAATGATGGAGACTAGAGAGATTGAATTGAAAGGAGTTTCTAAGAGTGTTATGGTTAGAAATTCTGAAACTGTTGCTGTAGACTCTAATGAAAAATCAGAACAAGAATCATATACTCATGAGCCGATTTTGAAAAGATCTAGTAGAACATCTAAACCTGTACAGAGGTATTCTCCGTCATTGAATTATTTGCTTTTAATTGATGCTGGCGAACCAGAAAATTTTTCGAAAGCAGTGTAGGTTAAAGATTCTGTTAAGTGGGAGTTAGCAATGTAGGATGAGTTGGATTCACTCGAGAAGAATAAAACTTGGGTGTTAACTTAGTTACCATATGGGAAGAAGGCATTGCAGAATAAGTGGGTGTATCGAGTCAAAGAAGAACCTGATGGCAGCAAGAGGTACAAAGCAAGGTTAGTAGTAAAAGGTTTTCAGCAAAAGGAAGGAATTGACTACACAGAGATTTTCTCTCATGTTGTGAAATTGACTACTATTAGACTAGTGTTGAGTATTGTTGCTACTGAGAATTTACATTTGGTGCAGTTAGATGTAAAGACTGCATTCCTCCATGGTAACTTAAAGGAGGATATATATATATATATATATACCAGAAGGTTTTCAGGTTTCTGGAAAAGAAAATTATGTCTGCAAGCTGAAGAAAAGTCTGTAATGCTTGAAACAGGCTCCTAGACAATGGTATAAGAAATTTGACACCTTTATGTGTGCTAACAGGTTCACCAGAAGTGAGATGGATCATTGTTGTTACTTCAAGAAATTTGATGACTGCTATATTATTTTGCTTTTGTATGTGGATGATATGCTCATTGCAGGATCTAGCATGAGGGAAATCAACATACTGAAACAGCAATTGTCAAAAGAGTTTGAGATGAAGGACTTGGGCGCAGCGAATCAGATTCTTAGGATGACGATCATGCGTGATAGATCCAAGGAAATTCTAAAGTTATCTCAAGAAAAGTACATCGAGAAGGTGTTGGGCAGATTCAAAGTTCAGAATGCAAAGCCCAGAAGTACTCCTTTAGGAAGTCACTTCAAGCTCTCGAAGAAACAGTCGCCAAAGACAGACGAGGAGCGGGAATATATGGCTAAGGTACCGTATGCGTTAGCTGTTGACAGTTTAATGTATGCAATGGTGTGTACCAGACCAGACATAGCTCAAGCAGTGGGAGTTGTGAGCAGATACATGGCTAATCCAGGAATAAAGCATTGGGAAGCTGTAAAATGGTTATTAGGATACTTGAGAGGCACTTCAGGTATGTCATTATGTTTTGCGAAAAATAGTGTAACTTTACAAGGCTTTATTGATGCAGATCTTGGTGGTGACTTGGATAACAGGAAGAGCACCTCGGGTTATGTTTTTACTTTAGGTGGTACTACAATTAGTTGGATGTCTAGACTTCAAACGTGTGTGTCTCTCTCAACCACTGAAGCAGAGTATATTGCTATATCTGAAGTTGGTAAGGAGATGATTTGGTTGAAAAATTTTCTGAAGGAGATAGGCAATGAGCAGGATAGCAGTGTTCTTTTCAGTGACAGTCAGATTGCTATTTATCTTGCAAAGAATCCGGTATTTCATTCAAGGACAAAGCACGTTGAGTTGAAGTATCATCATATTCGTGAGCTAATAGATGATGGGACATTGTCATTGAAGAAGATTCTTGGTGCAGAAAATCCAGCAGACATGTTAACAAAGGTTGTCACCATTGAGAAACTGAGGCTGTGCATTGCCTCAGTTGGCCTCCATGGATAATGATGAGGGGGGCTGCCACACTAGGACAATTTTGGTTACAAAGAGGATTGAAGACTATGAAAGATTGTTGCTGTTTTGAAGATCAGCCTCCAAGTGAGAGATTGATAGATTTGTGGAGTCTGATAGGAAAAAGAAAAGCAATATTAAGCGCAGAACTTTTACATGGCATAGTTATAATTATTAAGCGCATAGCTTTTACATGGCATACTTGTAATTTACATCATAATTATGTATGCCCTAGACTCCTGCTATATATTGGGGCAATATCTTTTACTTTTGTAACGCTGAAGCTTGTAACGCCGATACTGATACTGATAGTGAAGATTGCCTAGTGCGGCACCGTGATTTTTTCCCTTTCTGATTTAGAAGGGTTTTTCCACGTAAAAAATTTGCTTGTCTTCTTCTTCTTCTATGTTTTTTCTTCTCTTCAAAGATTCGCGCTCCTAACATAAAGTACTTTGATGGAACCATTTTCATGTGTGCCAAATTTAATGTTCAAGGTTTTCTTTTAAATTGAACTATAGAAGAGAAGGGTTTTTGCACCAGCAATTGTGAAAGCCCACTGAAGAGTGTCACCCATGGAGTATGCGTAGGTGAGAATGAGATAGGTTTTGGAGATTATGCCTTTCATCGATCTTTTCATCTTATGCTTTTAATTTGAAGAAATATCGGAACTATATACTTACGCGTGATTTTAAGTTATTTTCAATTATATAATATAATACAAGTGGGGAAAAGTATCAACCGCGGTAAAAATGTTTTATCCTATTTGAAAAAAAAGTTAGTCTTTGCCAGCTCTTCTGATTTTTTATTGCATGTATAATCATTCTGTTTTTTTTTTTTTGTAATTTACTGAAATTTATCATAATTAGTCTTGAATTCTTGAAATCATAAGATCGCTAGAAGAATTTACATTGGGGATCTAAAATCTTTTCCTCACGTCGGATGGAGGAGATATAGTAATTCATAAAGATTCACTTCTAAATGTTACTTTTGTGGTGTGGTCATTTGAGTACTAATTTTAAGGACTTGATCGCGTGGAACGAGTCGGATCATTACAAATGTTGTAGGAGCATGACCCTATTCAATGGATGTGCGGTTCGAGCTGACTAGTTAGGGCAAACGACGACCGTCGGGAGAAGCGGGCTAATACAAGGCGCGACTCTTCGCATATTTCTGGAATGGCAAAGAAACGAGCAACACATATTGATTTTGATGAGTATGTCAATCTTTTGAGCAAAAGGGA
Source organism: Lenwebbia sp. NSW1173648 (assembly GCA_029784005.1). Classification (NCBI taxonomy): domain Eukaryota; kingdom Viridiplantae; phylum Streptophyta; class Magnoliopsida; order Myrtales; family Myrtaceae; genus Lenwebbia; species Lenwebbia sp. NSW1173648. The sequence goes on from JARCGZ010000005.1 coordinate 5,174,759, forward strand.
TTCTGGCACCCCAAACCCCGCAATAGACAGGAGAGTTAAGATCGAACCCCCAAATGATCACTAGATGTTCTGTCGCTCGAATAAGCTCTGCTTATATTAATTATGAAGAGAATCTAATATTTTTTTTCAATAAATTTTTCAAATAAGGGCATGAAGTGGCCAAATCGTCTCAAATAAAGGCATGAAGTGAAATTTATTTCAAATAAGGGCTTCAAATTGCTAAATCGTCTCAGGTAAAGGCATGAAGTGACCAAATGGTCTCAAATAAGAGTATGAAGTGGTTAAATCGTCTTGAATAAGGGCTTTTGACCGGCTGGTGAGCATGTGATTATTCCGGCCGTCGGAGAATAGATAGTTTAGTCAAAACAATTCTAAGTATATATTATTATTCTTTTGTTATTTTTTTCCTTTTTTTTTGTGGCTTTTTCCTTCTTCCTTCTTCCTTCCGCCGGCCATCGCCGTGCCTTGCCAATGGTCGGTGGAAGTTGCCAGCCTCAGGGGAGGGCCTCCCTTGCCGGTGTTGGGCGACTTCCGTCGGCCATTGACGAGGCCCGACGATGGCCGGGGGAGGGAAGAGGGAAAAAGAAAAAAATAGAAAAGAAAAAGAAAAGAAAAGCAGGAAAAGGAAAAAAAAATTAAAAAAATAAAGGATGAAAATGCCCTTCCACCGATGAGGTCAAGCTTTTCTTTGAGACTGGTATGGTCACTTTAGGCCCTTATTTGAAATAAGTTCCACTTTAGTCCCTTATTTGAGAAAATGAGACAGTTCAGATCCTTATTTGGAATGTTTCCGATTTTTCAAAAGAAAGGCGAGTTGGGGCAAAGACTTCTAGATCAGCAATCCGAAGTGGGCTACCCACGGATTAGATCAAATACCGAATGTAATGTAAGGGCGTGTATGGCAACACTTCTGCTTCAGAAATCAACTTCTTGCCAGAAGTTGATTTTTCTACTTCTGCTCTAGAAATTGATTTCTGATCAGAGAAATTCATTTAGTAACGGTTGAAAATTTCTACTTCTGAAACATTATTAACACAAAATCTTCTATGAAAAATTATTGTCGGCGGCCGAAAAATTTATACTTCATTTTTAAAAAATTTAAATTTCTTTAAAAAATAATTTTTATTGTTAAAAAATATTATTTACTTTTTAAAAATAAAAAATTATTAATTATTTTTACTTTGGCGATCGAAGGCGGAGAGTGGCGGCGGTGGTCGCGAGCGGCGATGGGCGATGATCGGTGGGCGGCGGCGGAAGTCGGCCGTGGGGGTGGTCGAAAAAAGGGTGAGGGCATAATGAAAAGAAGGTGAGGCGAGAAGTACTTCTTGAGTTAAGAAGTAATTTTTTTTAACTTCTCAAATTGGGGGAAAAATAACTTCAGAAGTGAATATTCACTTCAGGAGTAAAATTTTTTACCAAACGGATTTCTGTTTCAAAAGTTACATTACCAAACGGATTTCTGCTCCAGAAGCACTTCTGGAGCAGAAATCCACTTCTAGAAGTGTTACAATGCGCACCCTAATTGTCTAACTACTGTTTATAAATCGGAGCCAACTTTTTCGCGGGATTCAGCTGATTGGCACTCGTATTCTCAGAGTCCATGCAAAAATCTTCTTTTTGCCAGGAAATTTAATGGTGACGTGAGCTACTGTATATGTCCATCTTAGAGTAGAGCTTCTTACCAACTCATCGAACATTCTCAAGGAATATTCGCTTCTTACAACTTATAGAACAATCTCAAGAATATTCTCCATCGCACACTCAACTTTCTAGGGTTTTTTTTTTTTTTCTGGTCAAACACTTTCTAGGGTTTTGTTTGTTTGTTGGTCAGAACACTTTCTAGGGTTTAGACACTGTCGTTTATACCATATTCGAGGCGACCTCCTAAACGAGTCAATTTCAAGGACACTAGCATGAAACTTGCAGCATACAGAGACAGAGAGAGTTGTTTTATTTATTTATTCTTGTTGTGTATTGATCCGAGTTGGAAGGGATAAAGTGCACGATTTCCGGGTCAAGCCTAGGCCGGGCCTACGTGATCTTCTTCTTATTCTACATTTTTAAAATTTTGGACACGACTAGGAGGACGGTGGAATTATTATTATTATTATCTGCGTTAACATCTAACAAAAAATTTGGACATTGCCAAAGGCCAAAAGGACTCGATTGCCGGGAGGAAACTTCCTGTTAGGTTCCGGTCAATGGATCAAATCACGGGACTAATGTCAGCGAGGTGTAAGATGTGCTCCTTTTCTAGACACTTTCCCTTGCTGCGTGACGAGTTTGCCCCTTGTGGTTGTGGATCACGACATCAGACGGCTTAACCATCTCGTTCTAGGAATCATGTTTGACTCGTTCGAAAGAACTTTGAATTATTTGGAATGAAATATAAGAAATAAGTTTTCAAATTAGTCAATGATAAATTGGCGGAACACTAAACTCCAGATATGTTACCAATGGGGATTGCCCTTTGTACAATAATCTAGAGACCAATCTGACTGTTGACTCAAATGAAAAATTAGATTGTCCTTAAATCTTGCTATTTTTGTTTTTGGTCGAAAGATAATAGCTTATATATACTACTAAGATATAGGGTTCGCGAATCAACGTTTGGGTTATCTTCTTACAATCACATAAACAAGGTTTTAGCGGAAGCAAAAGGTGATATGTATCTATGACATTAAAACCCTAATTCCTAAAAAAAATAAAAATCCTAACATTAAGTCCAATTCCAATGCTATCCCTAACTTTTCTTTGTTTAAACCCCAAACTTTTACTCTAGTTCTAATTCTACCTATTCATCCAAAAAACGTCATTGGTTTTTTCCCAAATAATCAACATCAAGGCACTAGGGAAAATTACCAAAAAAAGTCCTAAACCTATTGCTTAATTTTTTTTTTCTTGCCAATGCAGTCCATTTGGCTGGCCGGTGCTAATGTTGCAAATTTTAATAATTTGATATTTTTTATTTTTTTAAATAATTTTTTTTTTTTGGGTTTGGGCCGGCCACCGGCTGAGAGCTTGCGAGCCCTCGCCGGCCGCTGGACGAGGGCTCGTGACCCTCGCCCAGGGGCCGGTGGCCTGCAGCCTCCTATCGGCTCAACCAAAAAACAGAAAAAAGATAAAAAGACATAAAAAATTATTAAAGTGATAACTCAAATACTCGAAAGTATTAAAATATTATTAAAATTTTGCCACGCCGGTCAATCACCGGCCGAGAGTTTGCAAGCCCTCACCGGCCGCTGAATGAGGGCTAGCAACCCTCGACCAATGGCCGGTGAGAGCCGCGAACCTGGCCAACTGCCGGCGAGGGCTCGCAGGCCCTCGCCCAGGGGCCGATGGTCGACAACCTCCTACCAGTCCAACCAAAAAACAAAAAAAAGACAAAAAATTATTAAACAGATAACTAAAATACTAAAAATTATTAAAATATTTTTAAATTTTTGCCACGCCGGCAGGTCAAATGGACTGAATTGGCACAATTGTAAAAGGTTTAGGACTGAATTGGCAAAAAAAAAAAGTTTGGGACTGAATTAACACAATTGCAATAGGTTTAGGATTTTTTTGATAATTCTCCCCAGTTATTATCAGAATCCGTGTCTTCATCAGTGCCCTCATCTTCGTGTGGAATCACGACAGCCTCCTGATGTTCATAATCATGGGAAAAAATCAGTGGCGATTTTGGGATGTGTAGGCAGATTTCAGACTACAAGAAAGATTGAGGTCTTTTTTGGATAAAAAATTTTCGGAATGGAATTGGGTTTTGACCTAAAGTAGGCAATTTTCTGGGAATTTAGCTCGATAGTAAACAATTTCTATGGTAATTTTGTAATTGGGAAGCAGAGATGTTTTTTTGCTAATAACAATCGAGTCCAGTCAAAGAGAGTTGACTTTGAATTTTCGTTGAACCTGGACGTATAGTGAAACGTCGTACTCGTAGCACCAGCAAATGCCAAGAACCTGCACTGATTAGACGACCAAGTTCACGACTCACGAGAACCATCGGATTATTACATGATCATTATTTTTTATTTGACAAGTAATTGCGCCACTTGGCGACTGCCTATGCTTGCCAGATTAGCTCGAGCATTCGTTCCTTCGACTGAAATATTCAAATCGACTTAAGATTACAATTGATTTTGTTGTCTCCTAATCAATTTTTGCACATATGCTGAACCCCGCCTATAGAAATCTCTTGAGAAGTTAATCATCGCATTCATGAATTACAAATCGAAATACCATATCTCGCATTCACGACAAGTCGCATCATCAATTTTAGTCCCTCACACTTCATCCCGATGCAACGAAGCCTCGTGTGTTAAAATGAAAAAAGGCACATCTATCCTACTTTACCCCATTCGGAACGCAAAAGCCTTCAAATTTGGCTTCCAGCACAATAATTAAAGTCATATTCTATATCCCATATATATGTTAAGATGAGTGTGGGATAAATAGTAAAATGGTGAGATAGCCTCTTGGCTGAACTTTCATGGTTTTAACCTTTTTTTTAGTTGATCTATTACTTTATTCTTACTTTTTACTTAACCAATTGCCACTATTTTGCTATTTGTCAAAAGAAAATTGATATATTAGATGAATTTGAAGAGTATGGTTAATTCACCTCTTGAGGATTCTACAAAGTTCCGATTATATTTCTATGTCACATTCTTTAGTTTATGTGTTTATACTCATACCATTTCTAATCCAAAGTTTTTATTCCAACGCATGTTGCGAAAATAAATTTTCAGTTTAGATGGAGCCTTCGTTTGTTTCACGAAAAACTGTCATGTTTTCGCAAAATATTTTTCGAAAAGTCATTTTCTATAAAAATGACGATATTTTTCGATGTTTAGCTGAGACTTAAAAATGAATTGGAAAAACACTTTCCGCCGTTTGGCAAAGAATTGATTTTCCTAAGAAAAATTATCAATTTTTTTGAATTTTTATTTATTTTTTCTACTATTTTTTTTTCTGCTCTTTTTTTTTTCCTATCTATGCCGTTCGCCCAAGGCTCCACCTTGGCAGATTTGGCGAGCTTGCTTGCCTCGCCACGTGCGAGGCTCGAGCTCACACGAGGCAGGTTGGGCGAGCGGCTTTTGGCCGGCGATCGGTAGAGAAAGAAAAAGAAAATAAAAAAAAGAAAATGACAAAATTTAAAATTAAAAAGATAATTTAAAATTTTAAAAATTCACAAAATTTTAAAAATTAAAAATTTGGAATTGTTTTTTAAATTAATAAAAAGAAAACATGTTTTAGACGAAAAAATCCGGAAAATATTTTTCCAATTTTAAGAAAGTTTGGCTACAACGTGCCCATGTGCTTGATATTGGGAGGTTTATAGCTTTTAAGCTATCTAATTTACTTGTAATTGTGTTCATTTAAGAACTTCATAAAGTTGGACCGCAAGTTGAAAGACATAATAGAGGAACTTCCAATTCTAACAACTTTTTTCAATCAAAACAAGTTGTAAAATGACATCGTATAGATTTTCTTTTGTGTAGAGACAAATGATTTGATTTTTTTTACAACAATAAAATATAATTGGACTTTTTTTTTATATGCCTAATGCATCCTTGCCGTTACTTTAACCAAGGGGTTCTTTAGATCCTTAGCGTGGTTAAGTGTTACTTCATCAAAAAAGGGAGATTTCTCTCATACATGGGCTTCCGTGGCCTATCCATTTCATATATAGAGATGCGGCTCCATGGATGCGTTCCTTATTTTAACGTGCCGGTATCCGCACGCCCTGCACCCATAATTGCCATGATATCTTTTTATTTCCTGATGGCGAGGAATACCCTCTATTTGTTTTACGTCTGAGGGATCCCGAGGTCCGGACGAGGCCTCATACGAAGCAATTTAAGGACTTACTTAGGTCCGATTTGATTTTTTTTTACAACAATAGGATATAATTGGTTTTTTTTTTTTTTTCATATGCCTAATGCATCCTGTGCATCGCACGGGGGATATTCTGGTACATATTCCGGGGGAAATCTGTACACGTAAGACAAAGCTGGCTGGAACTCATCTTTTCCGTTGCTCTTCAATATTTTAGGCCTGTCAGAAAGGTGGGCACTATAAGAGCAACCAATCAAACTAAATTTATATCTTTTTTTCGCGAAAAAGAAATATTTTGAAAAATATTCTCCCAAAAACGGTTGTTTATATTCTTTACAAAAATGGGCAAACGAAAAATCTTATTTAATTTATGCATTGATGATAAAAATATTTTGCACCAACCTATTGAAGGGAGAATTACTAAAAAAGTCATAAACTTATTGCAATTGCACCAACTCAATCATAATCTTTTTTTTTTGCCAATTCAGTTCTAAAAATTTTGCATTTGTGCCAATTCAGTCCATTTGGCCGGCTGGCATTGACGTGGCGCTGCCGGTGCTGATGTGGTAATTTTTAAAAATATCTTAATTTTTTTTTCAAATTTTTTCAATTTTTTTTATCTTTATAATAATTCTTTTTTCTGTCTTTTTTTTCTCTTCTTTTTTGTTTTGAGGCGTCAGCGCCGGCTGACGAAATGGACTGAATTGGCATAATTGCAAAGGTTTAGGACTGAATTTGCAACAAAAAAAAGTTTAGGACCGAATTGACACAATTGCAATAGGTTTAGAATTTTTTAGTAATTTTCTCACCTATTGAATTATTTATTTTTCGTAAAGCAAACTGAAATAAGTTTTTATAATTTATTTTAAGATGGTCGACGTTAGCCACGAGATTTCTCCGAAGCATCCCATGAAATGGAAGGGAGGCCATCCTTAATTTGGACTTTGGAGCATCGCGTGACGTCAGGCGGGCACTGAACATTATTTCGAGGAAGTCGCAGTGGATGTGTCGAAAGTGTCGACACCGTGACTCCATCCCTTCTCCGACATTAAAGCGGTGGGTCGAAATGGGAAGTTGCGGAACTGAATGGGCTTTTGGTCCAATCATTGTGGGCCAGAGCCCAAGTCTCTCAATTCTCTCTATAGACCCGAGCCCCAGCCGTTCGATCAAAATGACTTGCCCTATAATTTGAGGTTGAATATTACCGAACATGGGAAAACCTCCATGAAAAAGAAAAATGCTTTTCGAGAAATCGTTTTTTTTTTCAGGAATATGGTTAATTTTCCTATATTTTGTGATATGCGACCGAAAATGTTTTCTGGTATTTGAATCTCATTTGGAACATGATTTCAATTTCACGACTTTATCTCATTCTAAAAAAATTTCGAATTTTTAAATATGTTTTTCTTTCTTTTTATTTTTCTTTCTCCCTTTGCCGGGACCGGCTGGCGGACGGCCACGCGCGAGCTCGAGGTCGCCTAAAAAATATGTAGTTACAATAAGTTCAGTAATATTTGACCTCAAATTATAGAGCAAATCATTTTGGTATGACAAAATCTGATGTTTTGATCGAAAAATATTTTCATCATGCACATGAATATTTAGACATAAATTATTAGCGATGATCAAAATATTTTCCATTGACGAATTGTTTCAAGAGATACGAGAGATCATTTTCATTCGTTTCTCGTGAAACAAACGGAGCCTAAATAAAAGAGATGCATTTTTGTTTATATCTTTTATTTACATTTCTTCACTACACATTATATTTACTAACACCTATGTGGAATTTCTAATTGAAGTAACTTATCATCTTTTCTCCAATTAAGTAATCGACTAGTTGCCTACAAACTCTCATTTGAGTTAATTACCCACATTTATTTGTGTTTTTTTTTTATATACCAACGTTTTAATGGGTTACTTAACTGGGAAAAAAGTTTGTAAGTCCCTCAAATGAAAAGCTAGTAATTTAATATAATAGGTGATAAATTTAAGGCGCTGATAATTAAGGTAAGTGCAAGTTGATAAAAGATAAGAGAAGCTTTGTTTTGCAAAAGATAAGGAGCCGCTGGCAAATAAATAACCAAATAAAAAAATGGTAACTAACTTAAACAAAAGTGGTCATACAAATTTTATTGGTAACTTACGTAGAGAGATATATCTAGAAAAGTTGAGGTATCTGCTTGAGAAAAATGAGGGAGTTTAGGATAGTTTATTAGGACAAGTAATAGAGATATGCGAGCTCTTACGATACAGAGAGCGGATTATTAGATCAACTGATAGCGAGGAAGTCTTCTTGGTAAAGCAATAATCACTCTGTCACCACCGCAAAACGTAACAATGAAACCCTAAAAGCTGAAACTTGGACCAAAGCCATATAATGACTTGGGACCAGCTCACACATAACTAACATACCAATGAAAAAATAAAAATAAAAACAACTAAACATATCGATAGAAAACCTTCATCAAAAGGGAACATAAATTTGGAGAACCTTATTTGAAAATCTCATTACTTTGTCTGATCTTCCACTTCAATTGTGCACATTGCCTTCGCTTGGATCTTAACAAGGTTGGCACATTAATAATTCCGCTACCAACATTCGTACAACTTGATATCGACGCGAAGCCGGAAGTAAACGTCCCCCTCGAACAAGTCCGTCATCAGAGTGGCCACGCCGCGGGCCATGAAGAAGTCGCCGGTGCCGCCAATTACCGAGATGTCCCTAGTCTTGTTCATCAAAGGGTCAGCCCCAGCAAAGTTCAAGCTACCCTTGTGCTGGGTGGAATTAAACACAAAGGAAAAGCCAAGCCAAGCCGTGAAAACATCCTTCTTGTCATAGATATAGAACCCTTGGGCACGCCCAACAGGCTTTGAGTGCAAATTATTGTCCAAAGTGATGGGGTCGTCGAACACAACCAAATCGCCGAAATGGCTCTGCCCGGCCAAAATCGTCCGGTTCGCCCAAGCCGGGGCGCCAATTATGGCCGAGGTCGCGTTCTTCGCGTTGTTCCCCTCATAGAGAATGTCGTGGAAGAAGAACACGAGCTGCTTGCATGGGCGGCGATCGCGGATCCGCTTGTTCGCCGCGTCGACATCGGAGCGGAAGACTAGGAACAAAAAGAGGATCGAAACGATGGATCTCGCACCCATTTTCGAGCACAATCGATCCATATAAAAGTCTTTTGCCAAAGACCGAGGCCCTTGAGCAGATGTGGGGATTGCGGCTCATTATATAGGGGACCTAAGTGGATAACGTCTCGACAAGCTTGGCTTATACGTCATCCTTCTTGCTTGATGAGGAGTTTTGGGCTTGAATGGAGAGTGCTACCTTTTCTTTTTCCATGCACAACTGTCTCCAATTGAATCGCTTCAGTTCCACGGCTATTGTTATGATTGGTGAAGCACATGAGCTTAGAGGAGGTCGAGATATGTAATAATAGTTGAGAGATAAAAAAAGCGTAGACAACTAAACCCTAACTGAGCAAATATGACAAGACCTTGAAGTGTAAGTTAGGCTTGTTGTTCATGGGTCTCATTCATTTTGTCTTAGTTTTAAGCGTTGAGATTAATTGAATGAAATGAATCAATCATACTTTATGGTTGAATCCCAGAATTCTCGTTCATGTGACTTTGGGTTTACGTGCAAATTTGTCCTTCTGTACCGTAGTTCACCCTTCAAGCTAATCTCTAACTGAATGATGGGATAGCCCCCACGATTGGTACCTAATGATGGAGATAACTTAACCAAGTTTTAGGGTTTCTGCAGTTAGGATCTTATTCATGGCACTTTGCTTTGGATGATTTGACACTGAGTGATCTAATTTAGAATCTAACTATTGGAGATTTACCTGCCGTCGCGAAGAGTTGGTAATTTCATGATCAACATCGTTGCAATAATTACTCGGGCAACAAACTTTTTTAGATGGATGCATGGATCTAAGGACATTTTAGGTTTCGTTTGTTTTGCGAAAAATAACTTTCCGGAAAATGTTTTCGGGATTTTCCGACCTTTGGGGGTGGAAAATAATCTAGTCCTGGAAAACATTTTTCCCTATGAAAAAACTCCTTCAAAAGTTGGGAAAATGTTTTCCATATTTTGAGAAGAGAAAAATATTTTCCTCATCTTTTCTTCCTCCTTTCTTTCACACTTCTTTATTTTTTTAAAATAATTTTTATAATTTTTATTTTTTAATCTCTTTATTTTATTTTTCTCTTTTTCTTTTTTCTTTTCTCATTCTTCCTCCTTCCTCCTTCCTCCACTTGCTGCTGCTCCTTCCTCTGCCGATGGCGACCGCTTGGCGAGGTGAGCTCGCCGAATCTGGTTCGGCCGGGCTCGATCTCGACATCACCCTAGGTCGGCGAGGAGAGCCTCGGCGTTGCCGGCCTTGAGGGAGGCCTCGCCTAGCCGGATCTGGCTTGGCTGAGCTCGGCCTCGAGCGAGCGAGGCTCACCTCTCCAGATCCGGGGAAGCTCGATCTCGCTTGAGGCCGGCGAGGCTCGGCCTGAGCTCGCCGGCCGCGAGGTCGGGCCTTGGTTGAGCCTGGCCTGTGGCCGGCGACTGACTGAGAAGAAATAAGAAGGAAGAAGGAAAAAAAATAAAGAAAGTAATTAAAAAAATAAAATAATTAAAAATAAAAATATTTTTATTCAAAAAAATAAATAATAATTAAAAAAGTCGAATTAGTTAATAATTTTTTTTAGAAAAATCAATTCCTTAACAAACGACGGAAATCGTTTTCCAGTTCATTTTTAAGTATTAGCCAAACATAGAAAAATATCATTATTTTCCTGGAAAATGACTTTTCGGAAAATATTTTCCTGAAAAATGACTTTCCGGAAAATATTTTCCGAAAACATCGCATTTTTCGTCAAACTAACGGAGCCTTAGTAAGATGTGCTCCTGCGTAGATTACACTGCATGTAATTGGTTGGTCTGAAAAGCAAGATTTAATCGGAATGTGGGAAAAAAGCACAACACGTAATTTAAAATTTGCGAAAATTACCAAAAAAGTCGTAAACCTTTTTTAACTGTGCTAATTCAATCCATTTGGTTGGTCGGTGCTGACGTGACAATTTTTCTTGTCTTTTTTTTTCTTTTATTTTTGTTTGGAGGTCGCCGACCCCTGTGCAAGGTCCTGCGAGCCCTCACTGGCCGCTGGGTGAGCCCTCGCTCGCGGCTAGTGAGGGCTTGCAGGCCCTTGCCCAGGGACCGGTGGCTATGAAAAGAAAAGAAAAATAGAAAAATTGTTAAAAAATAATTAAAAAAATTCAAAAAGTATTAAAATATAATTAAAAATTTGCCGCATCAGCGTCGGTGGTGCTACATCTGCACGGGCTGGTCAAATGGACTGAATTGACATAATTGCAAAAGGTTTAGGACTGAATTGGCAAAAAAAAGTTTAGGACTGAATCCGCACAATTGCAATAAGTTCAGGACTTTTTTGATAATTTTCCCTTTAAAATTCTGGTCTCATGCATCGTTTTAATTCAAGAGAAAGATATATCTATGTGGTTAAAAGAATGATATAACAAGAAGATAATTAAATATTGACTCGAGGGATTTATGCTAGTAAGGGGGGGGGGGGAGGATTCTCTAAACCCACCCGGCCGTCCGGCGACACGATATTTTAATATTTTTTTTGAATATTTGGGAAGTCATAAAAAGAACGTTTTCAATAAAAAGAGTTTGTTCTTGCATATCCCTACTGGTTTTTCAAATTAATCCCGTGGATACATATAATTTTTCCTTTTTTTCCTTTCTTTTTCTTCTTTCCCTTCTCTCTTCTTCCTCTAGCTAGTGGCGAGGTTGAGCCTCGCCTAGCCACACTCGCCACTGCGAGGCTCGACCTCGCTGGTTGTCGCCTTTGATCGGTAACCGAGGTCCGGGGCCTGCTAGAGGAAGAAGAGGGAAAGCGAAGAAAAAAAATAAAATATTACGCCGGAAGGCCGGCGTCGACCGGTGTCCACGTCAGCGCCGGCCAACCAAAATTGGTCAGATGGGCCGAATTGACATAATTGCAAAAGGTTTAGGAATGAATCGGCAAAAAAAAAAAGGACTGAATTGGCACAATCGCAATAGATTTGGGATTTTTTTGGTAATTTTCCCGATTATGGGCGATCTCTATAGTGCTTTAACAATATCCAAAATTTTTTACCAAAAAAAAAAAACACTATCCAAATTTCAAATTCGCATCTACATATTTTGCACATTCGAGCCGTTTAACGATGAAAATAAGCATGTTAAGTATAATTTCACGTCGTTTAAATACGTGATTAAAATGTGCCTTATACACATATGCTGTCCTCCTACGTATTAGCTTAAGTTTTTGTATTTTACTTTTTAACAGCACATGTAAAGAGTCGAGATCCTGATACTCCCATCTCAAAAACTAGTTGCTCGTGGTGAGTTCAAAACAATTGACCCACAAAATCTTTATTTTTTCCTTATTTTTTTTTTTTTTCTGTTTTCCTTTTTCCTTTTGTTCTTTTTTTCCTTTTTTTTTTTCTCTTTTTCCCGATGGCGGGCCTTGTCGATGGCCGGTGGAGGTTGCCGGCCTCAAGAGAGGGACGTCCATATCTTCGAGCCCTCGTGGACGTCCAAGCTGCATGAGCATCACCATTGTGCAAAATCTTCGGCAACCACCAGTCCCTCCTCCATCTTTATTGCCGGCCTGCAATCTTCAGCAACCACCAATCTGGTTGCCACCCTTACCCTCGCGGTCAACGCCGAGGTCAAGGCCTAGCGGATGGAGGTGCAGTGGATGAAGGTGCGGCTGCTCATTCGACAAAGGTGCGTGAGCAAGGTGACGAAGATTGTTGCTCCAGATTTGGCCACGGATCCCCTCCGTGGAATTTTTGACTCATTCATCACTGAATTGGTACAATTGTAAGAGATTTATGACTCTTTTGATAATTTCCTCACAATTTTTATCCTCATTATATCCCTTTTGTATCCAGCTTTATCTTGTCTTGAAAAACAACCAAACACTTAATCGGATAAAATCATGACTTTTGTCCTGGTTACCAAATTTACCATGAGAGAATAAAAATATAATGAGTATTTGTGCAATTTTCACGTGAGAAGAACATTTTTTTTTTCACCTATTAAGAGAAATTTCGGGCTTTTTTTGAAAAGGGGTCCAAAAAAAAAAAAAAATTTACCGATTTGAGGCTGGTTTTGAAAAATTTACCAATTTGGGGTCGGTTCGGGAGCGGGAATGCCGAACGGAGCCCGTTCGGCAGTCTTGGTGCCGAACTGGGCCCAGTTCGGCAGCCCAACTGCCGAACTGGGCCCAATTCGGCAGCCCAACTGCCGAACTGGGCCCAATTCGGCAGCCCAACTGCCGAATTGGGCTCATTTCAGCACCCACTCTTATTTTTTTTACTTGTTTTTCAATTATTTTATATTTATAACATTTAGTAAAATATAATTTTTATCTTTAAAGCTTATTTTTATAACATAATTAGTTGAAAATTTTATTAAGATATATAATTAATAAATAATTTAGTAAAAGAACGTGGTCTTCTGTTTCAACAAATAATTAATAAATAATTAATAATAATTAAAATATGAAGATGACATATCCAGATTAAAAGAACGTGGCTAATAATCCATGAGCTAAAAAAATCCAGCAAATCAATTTGATATAATTACGACCACATTAACATGAAAGGGTTATTAACATGGCGTACATCCGTATAGATTCCTCAAGCTGCACACGATTATCCCGTAATTATATCAAATTGATTTGCTGAATTTTTTTAGCTCATGAATTGTTAGCCACGTTCTTTTAACCTGGATATGTCATCTTCATATTTTAATTATTATTATATTTATTAATTATTTGTTGAAACAGAAGACCGCGTTCTTTTACTAAATTATTTATTAATTATATATCTTAATAAAATTTTCAACTAATTATGTTATAAAAATAAGCTTTAAAGATAAAAATTATATTTTACTAAATGTTATAAATATAAAATAATTGAAAAACAAGTAAAAAAAATAAGAGTGGGTGCTGAAATGAGCCCAATTCGGCAGGGGCTGCCGAATTGGGCCCAGTTCGGCAGTTGGGCTGCCGAATTGAGCCCAGTTCGGCAGTTGGACTGCCGAACAGCCCGTTCGGCAGTTGGTCTGCCGAACTGGGCCCAGTTCGGCACCAAGACTGCCGAATGGGCTCCGTTCGGTATTCCCGCCCCCGAACCGACCCCAAATTGGTAAATTTTTCAAAACCAGCTCCATATCGGTAATTTTTTTTTTGGACCCCTTTTCGAAAAAAGCCCAGAAATTTCTATGCTTTTCATGTGGTGAGCTTCTTGAGTTGGAGTCGCCCGTTCCTTGAACCCAATTCTTTTCGTGTCCAATATATATTTTAAGCAGCGCACACATCGAGTTGAGAGAGCTCAAGCTGAAAACAGATGACTTACAAACTCCATCTCAGGTCAAATATCAAGCCTCGAAAATTCGAATTTCCAGTTTGAGAGATATACACAATATGCTTGATTTTCTGTACAAATTGAACTAAAAGAGAACGGGAAAATGCCCAAAAGTCCTAAACCTTTTGTATTGGTGCCAATTCAGTCTTAAACCTTTCAATTGTGCCAATTTAGTCTTAAACCTTTTGCATTGGCGCCAATTTAGTACTAAACCTTTCAATTTTGCCAATTCAGTCCTAAATCTTTTGCACTGATGCCAATTCAGTTCTAAACCTTTCAATTGTGCCAATTTAGTCCTAAACCTTTGGCCTTTGTGCCAATTGAGTCTATCCGGCCAATTTTGGCCAGAAATCGCTGACATGAATGTCAGTCGTCCTACGTGGCCCTCGTCGGTGCTGACGTGGGCAATTTAGTCACATTTATATCTATCTCGATCTCTTTGAAGTATGATACGTTGTACTCACAATTATGATCACACAAAATAATCATAATTGACCGGTCTGTGAATACACAACTATCATGTGACTCAAAGTCTAAATCGATCTTTCTCTTCCCTTAAACCTCTTAATCTTAGTTCAGCTCGCTTTTCTAGAAATGTCTCATTAGATCGAATTAATCTCATGACCATTGGTAACACCCTAAGATAGCAAACACTGAATAGAAATCTTGAGGATAAGTAAGAGTCGTGAGGGCATGAAATAAGGAATGCTAATCCTCAAGAGTCTCACACGGCTTGAAAGTTGAGATAAAATTTTTTTTTGCCATCTCTCATTGGTCGTCTCATGCATACGTAGTATGAAATACGTATTACAGTATTCTCTCCTTCTCCATGGAGCGTATGTCTTTCCACTTAATACCATACAGATGATAGTTCAGACATACCTAAT
The DNA here is from genome assembly GCA_029784005.1 of Lenwebbia sp. NSW1173648. NCBI lineage: Eukaryota > Viridiplantae > Streptophyta > Magnoliopsida > Myrtales > Myrtaceae > Lenwebbia > Lenwebbia sp. NSW1173648. Next base: position 5,189,923 of record JARCGZ010000005.1, read on the forward strand.
GTCAAACTTGAGTTCACATATCTACTCTGCTCAAAAGTATCCATCAGAACTCACATATGGCAATAAAGACAGATAAAGTGAAATATATGTGGATTATTTCACTTGCGGACATAATAAACATTATAACCTCATCTTAACACTCTGTTAAGGCGACATCTATACTTTAAGCCCAAGGTCTCAATTATCACCTAGATAATGAGCTTAAAATTGTCTCATCTCTATTTATCACACAGTAAATAGAGGCGATTACTCGTGTGAGTGGGCCAATCTCTTATCGGTCCGACATACATTCTCAACATAATGCACTAAGCATTTATATGCATAAATATCATACAAACTCATAGGCATCAATAATGATAACAAATACCATTAACTGTGAACTTTGGGAAATATAAATATCCAGTATTCCAACTTCTACGCACTCCTAGAGATTTCAATGTGGGGAACTAATCTCTTTGTCAACACATGACCAAGGAGAACATATCTAGGAATTGACTTTGTCATAGGATCTGCTATCATTTTATGTGTAGATATGTACTATACGTTCACATCCTTTTCGTACAACCATGTCTTTTACAAAAAATATACTTCATGTCTATTTGTTTGGTCTTGCAATGGATCCTTAGTGTAAGCTATTACTGCTTGGCTATCACAACTAACCAATAATTGAATCTGCAGCATTCTTAGCAACACCTCACTAATCCAAACATCTCTTAAGCCAAACACCCTCTTGTACTGCTATTGATAACACCATGAAATCACCTTCCATTGTAGATAAATACACGCTTGCTTCTTACTACTCCATGATATGGCGCCATTGTTAAGTAAGAACGCAAATCTACAGGTAGAATTTCTCTCATCTAAACCTCTTCCTCAGTCAACATCAGTATAGCCTTCAAGGCGTAGATCTCTACCTTGATAACTTAGCAAAAAAATCGGCAGTACCCTTTAGATACCTCAAGATTCTCTTTACAGCAGTCAAATGTGCTTGACTTGGGTCGGATTGGTATCTTCTAACCTTTTCAATTGCATAACAAATATCAGGTCTTGTATACCTCATAGCGCACATTAAGCTTCCAACAGCACTAAGACATGAAACACTTTCCATTTGTTCATTTGCTTGTGGAGTCTTAAGACACATTATGCGACTCAAACCTTCACGTCTTGCAATAGGAGTATCTATGGGTTTACAGTCTTGCATGCGAAATCATTCAAGGACTTTATCTATATAAGTCTCTTGTGAAAGAGATAACGATCTCTTTGAACAGTCTCTTGAAATCTTAATTCCAAGAATATATATAGCTTCTCCCATATCTTTCATCTTAAAATTAGTACATAACCAGTTCTCAACTATATTGACAAACTCCATATAGCTTCCGGCAATTAGTATATCATTGGATCTTTGGATCTTTTGATATATACACAATGATCTTCATCAATCATTAGAAAATCATATGTCACCATGACATTATGAAAACGTATATACTATCGTCTCGAAGACTGCTTAAGGCCCTATATCAATCTAAAAAATTGACACACCTTGTGTTCTTGGCCTTCTATAACAAACCCAATGGGTTGTTCCATATAAATTTCTTATTCTTATTCTCTATTGAGAAAAGCAGTCTTTACATCCATTTGATATAATTCAAGATCCATACTAGTCACTATTACCAAAATTGGGCGAATTGAGATAAATTTCACCACAGGAGAAAAAACCTCTTCATAATCAATTCATTCTTGTTGATTATACCCTTTCGCCATAAGGCGAGCCTTATACTTTTCATTTGAGCTATTAGCTTTACGCTTTATTTTGAGAACCCATTTGTTCCTAATGGCTTTGTGTCCGTTCGGAAGATCAACCAGTTCCCAAACTTGATTTGATTACATCGACTCCATTTCTTCTTCCATTACTTTCATCCACTTTTCCTTGTCAGGGCAAAACAGAGCCTCATTTACATTCCTTGGCTCATCCTCATCTTGTGGAGCAATCATGAAAGCTTCCCCTTTAATCTAAAAAATGTCGACGGGGAATACTTTTATGACTCGTTCGCCGTGGAGACTATTGTACCCTTGGTATTTCATCCTCCATTACACTCCCATTGGGATCGGATAATGATAGTATCGACTTGTTAAGTGGTTGCAATTGAGATTGGTTCGAAACTAATCCCCACTTCTCACATTGCTCCCACTTGGATCATTATATGTGACTGTTCCATTATCTCGATCCAATGTCTCAAATATGAAATAGTCTTCAACTATTTTGTCATTTTTCGAAAAATCATTCTCTAAGAATGTAACATCTTGTGATTCAAATTCATTCACACTTCCACCTTCTTGCTCGCCTATAAACACATACCCTTTCGAGTTCTCCGAATACCTTATGAAGATACTCTTTTTGCCTCTTGCACCCAATTTTCCATATTTATGAGAGGACTCATGAGTATAGGCAGCATAACCCCAAGGTTTAAGAAAACTCAAATCGAATTTTTGACCTATCCACAACTCATATGGAGTGGAAGTAACTGACTTAGAAGGCACACGATTAAGTACATAGACAGTAGTCAACAAAACATCACCCCAAAAGGTGATTGGCAAATTAGCGTGCGCCATCATAAACCTAACCATTCCCATCAGGGTTCTGTTTCTTCTCTCTACAACACCATTTTGTTGAGAAGTATATGGAATAGACAAACTATCTTTCTATTCCATTTTCATCACATAAATATCTGAATTGATCAGATAAATATTCTCGACCTCGATCGGATCTCAATACTTTTATTTTCTTGTCCAATTGATTTTTTCACTTAGGTCATAAACTTCTTAAAGCAACTTAATGCTTCAGATTTATGAGAAATCAAATAGACACATCCGAATCGAGTATAATCATCAATAAATGTGATGAATTAAATAGCCCCATGTCTTACTCTCACATTCATTAAACCACAGATGTCTGAATGGATCAATTGCAGAGGAAACTCAGCTCTTGTTTCTTTTCCAAATGGTTTCTGCGTTGTTTTTCCTACTAGGCAATGCTCACAAATAGGCAAATCGATCTTTTCAATTTTGCCCAATAAGCCCTCTTGGCTTATCTAATTATTCGTTGTTGGCTAATATGACACAGCTTAGCATGCCACACATTCACATCATTATCATAAGGTTCAAAAGACGTGAATAGGTAATAACAAACATTCACATTACCGAATTCAACATCTAGCACAATAAAACCATCTAGGAAATAACTGGAACCATAAAGACTCGTTCCTAATGACAAATCCATACCATTGTCATGAAAGTTCAAACTGAAACCAAGTTTAACTAACACCAACATAGAAATCAAATTTTGACGAATCTCTGAAGCATAAACACATCATGTAGGAACATTTGCGACCACCGTGCATATTTAATTGGCAAGTGCCAATCCCCTTGACTTCCACTCAGGAATTGTTACCCACATATATCCACTTTACTCCATGTGAAATTTGTCGAAATTCTACGAAGGCATCTCTGTTCCTTTACTATATGGTTTGTGGCCCTTGAATCTATAGTTCACAAAGGATGAGATTCAGTTTTAAAACTGAACTGGCAACATAAGTAACACTTCACTTTTGAAATGTCATTCTTGAAAGGACGTTTTCCCTTCCCATGTCGGTTAAACTTCGGTTTCTTTCCTGAAGAATCTGATCCCTTGCCCTTCCACTTCTTGAACCCACCTTGACGCTTACGTTTAGAGCTCGAAGCCCAATGTGAGCCAGAATCCACATAACAAATGTCAGTTTTTTGTTTAGCCGCCAGAAGGTGGTCCACCTCTAGCTCAAGATTGCGTATAGCATCATCAAAAGTCTTTACTTTTATTATGGATCAAGTGAATTTTCATATGCACCCAGCTATGAGGCAAAGAACGGATTACTACTTGCATTTGCCGTTTATCAGTTAAACTGTGGCCAGCAACTTACAGTTCACTTATCATGTTTGACATACGCTTCAAATGTTGTTTTATATTCTGCTCATGAGGCATCATATGAATGTCAAACCTTATAGTGATTTGTCTCGGTTTGGTGACCAATGTCTAACCAAACTTAGCCTTTAATGCTTTCCACTTGACTTTGGCATTTTTCAAAAAAAAAAAAACCTTAAACTCTTTCATGATATCATTTTTCATGCTACTCAGCAACGTGATACGAGTAGTAGAGTTCTCATTTTTCCTTGCAGCAAATGCCTCTTTATTCCTTCTATGTCGTGCAGTAATTCTACCTTCAGGTTCTTCCATAACTAGGTCAAGAGCTCGTAGTGCTTCTTACTTTTTTAACACATACTGGACTTTCACATTCCAGATTTCATAATTGTCATCATTCAATTTCTCTCATTTATTAAGCTCAGCTATGATACTCTTATAAGCTAAAGCTATTGTATCTGAACATGAAGTTCTATTGACATGTACTCACGAACTATCAATGCCTCACTTTTATGCATCTATTTTACACTAACTAATTATATTAATGAATAATTTCACATAAGGTCTTAGATTCGAAAGTTCACTATGTTCCCAATCATCGTCTAAGAATCCTCGCTTGAAATTATCATTAATATAATCATTTATGTAAAATTAAGTTCATTAAAGCCACAAAAACTTTCTAGAACTTCCCACTCAACCATATAACACCACTAAGGCATTATAAAACATATCCTATAATCCATTGACAACTAAATATTTCATAAAATATTTACATATAACGTGAATGATAATAGTAACATTAAAAGGCAAATATTCACAAGATGTCAAACTCTAGAATAACAACATCAGGTGATATAATGCAAACCAAAAATAGGGAAAGATTCAACAAACTCCTTAGGAAACTTCTTGACCCTAGAAGGCGTCCCTATAGCGGCTCTCGCGAAACCCTCGGGTCTAAGCCAGGGAAATAAATCTCTCCGTTAGGGCGCATTCTGTCTGCGCCAGGACCCATTCATAGCAAGGGTCGACATCTTCCTTACCCTGACCCCCATGAACTCTATCATGAAACTAATTCCAAGTTCCTTATAGGATTTGGGGCCGACCTTCCATAAGTGATCCAAGATCTCATGCCATTCAGGAAGAGTGGTTTTCAGGGCAACGACCTTCAGATAGTCGGGCATAACATAACCATTCCAAATGATTTCTAGTATCATTTTGTTGACCGTTATGATGCGAGACATCATGTCAACTCTGCCATCCCATCGATAAAGAGCCAACTCATTCCTCGGCTTCAAGAGTCTCTCCTTTTTCTCATCTGTCCATGGGAATATTGAGGTTCGCGCCATGTTTTTCATCGTTCCTGCAACGAATGCAAAACAAATAAAATGGATTACTCACAATCCATGGTGCATAAAATGGTAAAAATAATATACCATATTGTAGGAAATTCAATACGAACACATCGGTACAAAAGACACCTCAATCAGAGACTCCATGCCCCCTCACGCGCTGGTCAAAGCTTCGGTGGATGAGGCCTAGGTGCGGTCAATGGTCAAACGTTGACCAGAGGGACCAAAATGCAATTTATAAAATTTTGGAGACCAAAATGTAATTGTCCAAAAAATTCAAGGACCGAATTGCAATTTTCAAAAAGTTTAGGGATCAAATTGCAATTTCGAGAAATTTTAGGGATCAAATTGCAATTTTCTAAAAGTTCATGGACCAAATTGCAATTTCCAAAAAACTAGGGACCAAATTGCAATTTAAAAAAAAAAGGAACCGGATCAGGTGAAAACTGGGTCATGGATCGGTTGGGGGGGGGGGGGTACTTGCTTTCTGACATTAGCAACGGTTTCCGAGCGATGAAGGCATGCGCGGTGCATGTGGCTAGTGAATCCCACGCGCACCGAGCCTCACCGGCGTCCAGTCTCCTCCGGCGACGGTCGACTACTCGTTAGACTTGTTTCAAGGAGTACTTTCCAACTATGCAATAATATTTCACATTTACCGAACCAATTTTCCAGAAAAAGCCTGAACAGTACCGACGACGTAAAAACGTGATAAACTTCAATGAACAGTGTACGAAACATGGCATAATTGTTTCAATCAATGAACGTACGATCAGGAAATTTTTTTTACTAACTCTGATACCAATGAAGGAAATGAATTCCTGTTCTAAATGATAAAAGTGCAGAAAATCATACTGCAATATGCCCAAGATTCACTAATTTACATCACCGATCGGAGTACAATCACACGAGAGAACGTACCCACTGTCCACAGATTAAGTGCCTCCAATGAACAGCCTTGCGAGAATCAGTCGTCCAAACAAGTGCGAGAGAAGTACGAGGAAGATTGTTCTTGAGAGCGTTTTTTGGAGGGAGGCCAAACTGACTTTAGAAAACTGACGTACGTTTTCTTCTTTCATGTTATAAATTTCAAAAGAGATAACTAACTCTTTAGAAACTTCCGATAACCGCCTTTAGTAACCTCCCTCTGGTAACTGCCTTTCAGTAACTGCTCTCTAGTAACCGCCATTCGGTTTTAGCCCATTATGGGCGAATTCATTAATTCTAATCAATTAATTCCAACACATGTAAAGCCCTTGAGCCTAACTGACCGGCTTCGAGTGGAGGTTGTTGTCGAGGGTGATCGGGTCGTCAAAGACGGCGATGTTCCCGATGCCGGCTAGGATGGTCAGGTTGGAGCCCTGAGGGGCCGCGACGATCGCCGACGTGGCATTGGCAGGGTTCTTGCCGTTGTAGATGATGTCATGGAAGTAGAGGACTAGGGATTTGCAAGGTTTGTGATGTTTAGTCTTCTTGCTAGGGAATGCTGAAGAAAGGGAAAGGATCGTGAGAAAGAAAAACAGAAGACATTTCTTTGATCCCATGTCGTCAAAACTGTGGATCTGATGTATCTGACGACTAATGTCTGATGGAGATGTATTAACTCTTGGGTTCCTATATATAGGAATTATTGCGTGGTACTCTTCTGCTGTCCATATGTCGCGAATCTTTCTGTGATTTGAGAAAAGCATAAAGAAAGGTGGAACAGTGAAGTCGAACCTATATGAACGGCAAAGTTCAATTTCGATTCTGATTCCTTCACATGAAACATTACCTAGGGCATAATGACAACTCCACTGAGTACTTGCACAGTCAGTCATACTCACTAATGCAAAATGTGGAAGAGTGAGTACTTAATCGACGCAGCCGATCTTCTCCACTCAAACCGTTAAGAGAAGAATAGGAAATTCGATAAAAGGAGATTGTGGAAAATCGATATCGAGATCTCGAATTCATATATATCATGTATTAAAATCAAGTGGCCACACATCTAAACGGTTAGAGAACGACATAGAGTACATTTTATATATTAACACGCATGATGGATTTTCTGGTTACCGGAACTTCCTGGATGTTAACATGGCACATTACACCTTATCTGTTTGTTTCACGGAAAACCCACATTTTGACAAACATTCTGCTAAAAGCAGTCGCTCGTATCGCTTATAAAAATGAATGAGCGACAAATACTTTCATCGTCCACGATGATGTTTAGGAATAAATTGTTGTTGATAATAGTTAGAAATGAAGAAGAAGGGAGGAATTGAGAAATTTGTGTATTTCTTGATGATTTCAACAATGTACAGAAAGAGCCTATTTATAGGCTTTACAAGAAGACTAAATACGGTAACTAAATATTGGACAATCAATTACAATCAATCAGATTGATATCAATTAGAATGATAATCAATTAGAATGAATATTGGGGATCAATCAGAATAAACCAGAAATCAGAATAAATCAGAATAACACTAATATCTAACATACCCCCTCAAACTCAAGGTGACGTAGAAGAAGTCAGCATGAGTTTGGAGAAACGATCTTGAAAGCGCCCAGGTGGATGTGCTTTTTTGAAGATATCAGCAGCCTGATCAACAGATGAAGTGGAAACAAGTCGTACAGTGCCACGGAGCACATGATGTGGTATAAAATGACAGTCAATCTCAATGTGCTTGGTATGCTCATGAAAAACATCATTATGAGCTTTTGAATAGCACTCCGGTTGTCGTAGGAAATTACTGTTCCACCATTAAGACGGACTCCCATGTCTTCTAATAACCAGCGTAACCAAAGCAATTTCTATAACGTATCAGCAAGAGCATGATATTTTGCTTCGGTGCTCGATCGAGTGATAACGGTCTGTTTCTTGCTACGCCATGATATGAGTGAGGTACCAAGAAAGAAGCAGCAGCCTGTAGTGCAGCGACGATCAAGAGGGTCACTAGCCCAATCAGAATCTGAATAAGCAGTCAACTCTAAAGTAGAGTCGGCAGAAAAATAGAGACCATGAAACAAGGTACCCTTGACATATTGAAGAATACGAAGAACAGCAGCGAAGTGAGTCATGCGCGGTACGGTCATAAACTGGCTGACTATGTGAACCGCATAGGCAATATCGGGACGAGTAACTATAAGATATACAAGGCTGCCAACCAACTGTCGATAAAGGGTAGGATTCGAAAGAACAGTTCCATCATTGTCATTAAATTTGGCATTTGCCTCAATTGCAGTTGTAGCAACCTTGGTATCAGTGAGTCCCGCATGAGAAAGATTGATGGTGTATTTCGCTTGAGAAATATAATAACCCGAGGAGTCTGAGGGAACCTCCAAGCCAAGAAAGTAACTAAGATGCCCGAGATCTTTCATTTCAAACTGCTGACTAAGATATTGCTAGAGTTTTGTGATACCGATATGATCATCACCAGTAATAACCATGTCATCCACATATAATAGTAGTAGAATAGTCCCACGAGATGTTTTCTGAACAAATAGAGCATTATCATGGGGACTAGATCGAAAGCCAAGATGCTCCGTGGTGGAGCTGAACTTTGAGCACCATGCACGAGGAGCCTATTTCAGTCCATATAAAGCTCTTCGTATCCGACATACTTTATCAGAAGCAGCAGTGTACCCAGGAGAAGGCTCCATATAAAATTCCTTAGTAAGATTGCCATTAAGAAAGGCATTTTTCACATCCATCTAGAATAGTGACCATCGCTTAATGGCTGCAACAGCAAGAAGACTTCGAACCGAAGTAAGACATGCAACTAGAGCAAATGTCTCATCATAGTCAATCCCATACTCTTAAGTAAAACCTTTTGCAACCAGTCGGGCTTTATAGTGTTCCACTGTACCATCTGCCTTAGTTTTGATCTTATACACCTATTTACAACCTATAACAGACTTTCCAAGAGGCAAATCAACCAAATCCCATGTATGAGATTTATCTAACGAGCGTAACTCATCCGCCATTGCTTGTTGCCAAAGAGGGTTAGTTCGAGCTTCTTTGTATGTGCGAGGCTCGTGAAAACAAGCAATAGTGGAATAACAATGGAAGTCACAAAGCCGAATAGAAGGTTGACTTACATGAGTGGAACGACGAGCAAGAGAAGAGGGAATGACTAAGTCTGGAGAATCCGCGGATGGTGCAGAAAAATCAGGAGCTGCCGAAGTGGGTTCACCAGAGGTACCTGCATCAAGATTAGAGGAAGATTCAGTTGATATATCTTCAGAAAAAAGATCCACTGAAGGATCAGTAAAGAAGGGAGTAGCAGGAGAGGAGTCAAAGGGACGAAGCGAAGAGAACATCTTGTGTTCCCAAAAGGTAACATGACGAGATAAGCAGAGTCGATTAGAGATAGGATCCCAACGTCGATAGCCTTTGTGCTCAATTCCGTACCCAAGGAAACAACATAGACGAGCACGAGGTTCTAACTTCGTGCGTTCATTTGAAAGAAGATGGACAAAACAAGCACTTCCAAAGACTCGAAGAAGATTGTAATTAGGAATACTGCTATACAATCGCTCAAAAGGAGAGATATTACCTATAGTAGGTGATGGAGTGCGATTGATGGTGTATATAGCAGTATGAGAAGCTTCTCCCCAAAACTGTTCCGGACAAGAGGCTGAGATTGGAAGAGTGTGAACAACATATAAGATGTATCGATGTTTACGCTCAGCTCGACCATTTTGTTGAGAAGTTCTTGGACAAGAACGATGAATGACATTACCATTTTGAGAAATAATTTTAAGAAACTCTGCGTCTCTATACTCCATGGCATTATTAGTACGGAAGATCTTGATGCTTTTGGAAAATTGTGTTTTAACCAAAGCAACAAAAGCTCGATAAATACGAGTCAGTTCAGAGTGATGCTTCATAAGATAGATCCATGTATAACGAGAATGATCATCCACAAAAATCACAAAGTAGCGGGATCCTCCAATAGTGGGAATAGGAGATGGAGCATGAGAAATTGATTCACTAAGATCAAAAGGCAAGGTGTGATGTTTTCCAAGCTTACATGGCAAGCAATCCAAATTTTTATTGTCAACGGAATGTAAATAACCACTAGAAATCAAATGACCTATTCTAGAGGAAGAAACATGACCCAAACGAGAATGCCAAGTTTCAGATGATACTGTGGCAGCACAACAACTAAGAGCATTTGGGAGCTTTAAAGAGATAGGCTCGAATAGGCGTCCCACTTTACGGCCTGTCCTAATTATCTGTCCCGTCCGTGGATCCTGCACACAACAACCATTAGAAGAGAAGTGAATATCAAGGCCAAGTTCACACAGTTGACCCACAGATATCAAATTTAAGGAGAGCTTAGGAACAACGAAAGTGTCAGGTAATGACAATGTGGACATTGATATGTTTCCTATATGGCTAACTAGCATTTATGAATTGTCAGCTATATGAATAGTATGTGTTTGTGAAAGAAATGACTCTGCTTTAAACAAATTGATGTTCCACGTCATGTGATTGCAACAGGCAGAATCAAAGAACCATGAATCAGAAGTACCTGGAGTCACAGACAGAGCAGAGGTGCTAGAGATAGAGGAACTAGAAGTACCGGATTCTCCAAGAATGTAGCGGATATCCTCTAAGGATAAAGTAATGGACGAGTTGTTAGGAGAACCCTCAATAGTAGCAGCAGTAGTGTATGAGCATGCAGGTGGACCTCTGTATCGGGATCGATTATTTGTCCCTGTAGATTGCCTAGGTTGACGTCGATAGCAAGTGGATGCAAGGTGACCAGTTCGATGGCAATACGTACAATAAGGCTTGTTTGATGAGGAAGAGGTAGGAGTGGCAAGAACCGCGTCTCTAGGAGTAGACAAAATAGGGCGGTGCGCCTTTAAGGTAGCAAGCCGAGTCTCTTCAGTCAATAATTCCGAAACAACTGCCTCAAGACAAGGCAACGGATCTCGATGTAGAAGTGAAGCTCGAATAGGTTCAAACTCATCATTAAGTGCCATTAGAAATTGCATAACACGCATACGATCACGATATTCAGCGAACTTGAGAGCGTCGGCATCAACATCCCATGTCAACTCAGATAGAGCCAATTGATCCCAAATAGCATGCATAAAGGACAAAAAATCGTTAATGGATTGACCTGTCCCTTGATGCATACGATGCAAACTTCCTAACAACTGATACCGATGAGCAATATTCGAGGTGGAATAACGACCAGCAAGCAAATCTCACGCTTCCTTTGCTGTATCAAGGCGACCAAATTGAAGCATGATAGATGGAATTGAGGTATTTCGAAACCAAGTTAACATCTAATGATTCTTGCTGTCCCACTCCTCCAAACGCTCGTTGAATTTATCTTCAGTTTCTCTAGCAGCTCTCTTAGGCAGGTGCATTTCACCGATGACATAACGCTAGAGTTTGCGTCCTCTAAAAAAACATGACATTTCTTGAGCCCATAAAATATAATTAGTTCCATTCAACACAATTTGAATGGGTGCTGGAACATCCGTTTTATCCATTGAAAATACTAAATTATAGGATAAGTACCAAGAAAACTAGTACGAGATTGCAAAATTTGAGAAAAATGACGCCAAAAATGGAACCAGCACGTCGGAATACCTCGAGAAGCGAACTGTCAACTTTCGGTCAACGGTCAAAGTCAACGATCAAAGGCTACGGTCAACGGGCAATGAGGCGTGGCTGATGACGTAGCGACACGTGGCTATTGATGTGTCGACATGTGGCGGATGAATAAGCTGACGTAAGCGGACGACGTAGCAGGTAATGTCTGGGTCTGGGTGACATAATGATGACGTCAGCAGCACTCAGGCGACGCTTCAGATCACGTGCAATGCACGTGCGCGCATGGATCTCACGCGCAGAACCTCTAGCCGGCGCGTGCAGGCATTGTTTCACGGCGATTCTCGGCTTGTTGGACTCGTTGAGTGATGGAGAGTCTGTTGGTGGTATAATATTGCAAAAATAAGCAGCGGAAGGTTTTCGAAAGTGACTTATAGTCGAGGGCGTGAAGGACCTTCAACAGTTCTGAGACAGTTGTTGGTGCGTGGTGGTCAGCGTTCGTGAGAGTGACGGTTCGCTGAAAACAAGCAGCGGAAGTCCTTCAACAACAACTGAAGTTGCGGCTTGGTGAGAAACGAGAACGACGTGGCCTGTGCGGCTGGCGTCGTGACAGCTATGAGAAGCAAACACAGCCTATACAGCTGGCGTTGCGAAGCTAAGAAGCTTGGCTCTGATACCAAGTTAGAAATGAAGAAGAAGTGAGGAATTGAGAAATTCGTGTATTTCTTGATGATTTCAACAATGTATAGAATGAGCCTATTTATAGGCTTTACAAGAAGACTAAATACAGTAACTAAATATTGCACAATCAATTACAATCAATTAGATTGATATCAATTAGAATGAATATTGGGGATCAATCAGAATAAATCAGAATAACAATAATATCTATCAATAATGAAAATGATATTATTGGCTAATTATTCTAAGCTAAATAACCATTGTTTTTCCTAATCGTTCATTTTATGCGAAACAAACGAATCCTAATAAAAGTGGCAACAAAAAGTGCTGTACTGTTCTTATATATGCAAGCATATTGCCATTGGGTTGCAGGTCGAGAGGTTATTAAGGTTCAACTATCTCGTTCATTACAAAACAATGCAGGTTAAAAATTCGAAACTGGTTTCCTTCTTTACGCACAGCACGTGGGATGCTAGCCGGTAAAAATTAGAAGATTTTCCCTGAAAAAGGGCACAAGCACCTTTCACTGCGGTCTCTTGGCATTACATCTGGGAACGGTGAGGAGCGGAGGTGCTGAAGTTAAACGGCGCAGGTTGTTTGGTTTGATAGGACGAAGAAATGGTGCGATGTCTATGTTTTTTCATTTGTCTTGTTCGTAAGTGGCGTGATGTTAATGATGGACAAGTTTGGTCGGTTTGTCTTAGCTGTTGGTGGTGCAGGAGTTGGAATAATCTTTGACGTAGGACCATCATTTTTGTAGTCATTCCTTGTCTGTTCTGTCCAGATTTCTTGTCTGGATTCAGCTGTGCATGTAACTAAGGAAGAGGCCAAGGAATGAGGACGATGGTATGTCAAGAATAAGGCAAGACGAATTCAGGAGAGGTCAAGAGTAAGAGTTCAGTAATGGCCTTGAGTGCCCAACGAAGTGAAGTGAATCTGCTGAGAAGGGGACGACTATTAAGGGTTTTCCTTTAGCATTCTCGAGAACCCTAATGCCATTTCATTTAGGCTTAAAAATGGCGACTCCGGATGGACTCAATTGACCAAATTTGAAAAGGTTTAGAACTCAATTGACAAAACAAAAAAAAAACAAAAAAATTTAGGACTGAATTGACACATTTGCAATAAATTTAAGATTTTTTATATATAAATTTTCCTCTTATGATAGAGTACACGTACATGAGATCTGCCATTATAGATAGCTTTGTTGAGGACCATGCCCTAGAATTTTTACCGAATGATAGGTTGCATGTGTCGTGACCTTGGTAATTATTTCATACATTGTTCTTATCGGAAGATATTTCATGTCCGACTTAGTTGACGAGGTCTCCGACATGGCTTAAGTATGATTTACCATATGGTTTCGAAGAATAGTGTACGAGAAGACAAAAAGAAAGTCATATGCGCACATGACGAGTGCCGAATAGCTGCTGGCAAAAGAACATGATATATAGTAGGAAAGAGGTTAAAAAGTGCTCCTAAGATACTCGTTGGTCATTAATTATGCTTTAGTGATAGGAACATTTCTATTTTAAAGCATGTCCGTTTTTTCTAAAACACGTTACTTTTCAATTGGGATAAATATTAAAATGGTCCATAAACTTTGACCCAATGTGCGATGTCATCCTTGAACTTTTAATTTGTTCAATATGATCCATGAACTTTGGCCCAAAGTGTAATATCGTTCCAAACTTTTAACTTCTTCAATGTGATCCTCAATTTTTGGTAAATGTTCAATTTAGTCTTTCAATTTTATTAAAATATCCAATGTTATCCTTCTATTAATATAAGTTCAAGAACTACATTGAAAATTTGCATATAGTCTAGAGAATAAATTGAACATGTAGCAAAAGTTCAAGGACCACATTGAAAAAATTAAAAATTCAGAAATGACATTATATATTGAGTTAAAGTTCAGAGGTCACAATGTACAAATTAAAAGTTCATGGATGACATTGCACATTGAGCCAAAGTTCAGGGATCATTTGTGTGATTTTCCCTTTTCAAATTTCAAAATTTATCGATATACATCTCTAGGAAAATTTGTCTAGAAAGTCCTAAACCTATCCTACGACGGTCAATTTAGTCTTACACTTTACAATTATATCAGTTTACTTATAAACCTTTTGATAATTTATCAATTTAGTCCTAAATCTTCAATTGTGCCAACTTAGTTCTTAACCTTCTGACGATTTGCAAATTTACTCATTCTGGCTAATTTTGGTCGAAAATTGCTAACAAAGATAATTTTTACAATTTTTATAATTTTCTGAATTTTTTCCTTTTTTTTTTCTTTCCCTTTCTTTTTTATTTTTTTCTCTTTTTCCCTCCACTAGCTATCACCGGATCTCGACGCCTTCGTCGGCCTTTGGCAAGGATTTTGTTAATGGGGATCTTTAAAACACTTAATGAAAATAGAAAAATTGATTCTCAATCCTCTATTAATTTTCTTGCAATACTTATAATTAATTCACAGAAACTAAAAATTGTTTCTTTATTAAGTATGAGTCAATTACTAATGTTAACTCCTAAATTTCGGCAACTCATTTAGTTAATTTTCTTCATTAGAAATTAAGGCTCTATTTGTTTTGCGAAAATAATTTTCCTCATTTTCCGGCGTTTGGTTCGATCAGGAAAATGAGTCAACGGAAAATCTAAGCCTAAATTTAGGAAAATAATTTTTTCTTTGAAAAATCGAAAAATATCTTCCAAAATATAACTATATATTGGCGCTTGGACCCAAAACTCTATGCTTGGACACGGGAACACCAAGGCTGCTTTTTTGGGTCCCGGTGTTCAGGACCAGGGTCTTCGAAGGCCGAGCCTAAGCCCCCGACGCCCACGCCCAGGTCCATCGAGGCTGGGTTTGATGTAGCGTCCTAGGCACGCTACCGTACTAATTACACGCTCTTCTTTAATCTGATATTACATATATTATACGGTGCATGCGGAAGACTACGAAAATAGGACATTATACAAGTGCATTAAAAAAGATAGGCACGCTTAAAGGGTGTGGCCTTATATGGTTCACTAACCTGTAACACAAACGTGCACATATAACAAAAGCTCCTGATCTTACAACATCTTATTCATCTTTATATTTATATCTAGCTAGTTATATCTTCTTTAGCCAAAAAGAACAACTGGGAGCTAATCGAAAGGGGGCTACTCCCCAATCCATAAACTCATCACTATCCAGCACCGTCATCGTAGCGTGTTCGCCTCTCTTCATCGCCATCCTTTATGGCCAGCTAAATCTGAAAAGATGTCCAACAATGAGAGTGAGCATAAAGCTCAGCAAATAGACTACTAATCTAAACAACTAAATCATCTATTTTCACACGATCAGGGAGCGATTAAACAACAACAAACGCCTAAACACACAAGGCCAAAACAGCATTACCGTTCATTCAGTGGCATGATCTAGCTACTCACATTATCAGAATACTCACATATCAATGAGACACAACAAAAATAAGACTACAAACACCACAAATAGCCCCGAAGACCTCACGACCGAATACATATATGGTCCCAACCTTCAAATTACCTTGACTCAACCACCTTCAGGATGAACGGTCTGCAATTTCTAGCCACCCATGCCTCATAGACACTAGATCAAGCGGTGAATTCAATGAGCAAGACATAAAATCACACAATTATGCCTTTAAGGCTCATGGCCGCCCGCCCCTCAAACGGTACCAAGTCCAATTCACCTCATTTCGACGATATCCAAGACGATCAGCCTTCGAATCCTAACTACCCATGGCCACAAGGCTCCAATTCATCAAACAAACCCAACATGCAACGCTATTAGCTTCGCCATGCAAGAACATCACCATCTCAGCATTACCTTAGCTCGTACAGTGCCATCTCGCTCAAATCGGTGATACTAGAGAATCTAGTAGTAAAGGTTAGTAATCTACTTGCCTGGAATTGATACTCAGGGAAATCAAAAGTCTAATCACCGTTGAAACTAGCTCGGGCCCTCGTTTCCTTCTAGGCGGGTCGCACACGAGAGAGACCGGCGAGGAAAAGAGACGAGCGGCGTCGAGGGCTGTCGTCAGGGCTTGAAGACTCAAGGATTCGCCATCGATGAGCCGAGGTGTCGCTGGCGCTTGGACGAGAGTGAGGGAGCTCACGATGAGGAAAAGAACCTGAGAGAAAATGAGAGAGGAAGAAGGAGCTTGAGAGTTGTCTTGGGAGATAATGGGAGGAGAGAGAGAGAGAGAGAGAGAGAGAGAGAGAGAGAGAGAGAGAGAGAGAGAGAGAGAGAGAGAGAGAGAGAGAGTAAATGGGGGTTTATATAGGGAGTCAAAGTTGGTGGGGGCAGAGGCGGTTCAAGGGCTTCGCACTCGAATCGCGAACCAATTTCGCTTTGGATCGATTTTACACAAACTAATCAATCGAATAATCACAATCGGTCTAATATTATCGCGTCCAACTATACCATTAGGCTCAAATAATCCACCGCACTAAAATTCATTAATCCCCAATTCACATTCACTATAGATCCGAGCCTAACTTTAAACTATTCCGCTTATAACTTAGCCGGGTGAAAATCAGGTTGTCACATCGAAGCTTTGGTGCCCGTGCCCAATGCCTAGCACCCGAGCCTAGGTCCATAAAGGCAGTGCTCAGGTTCCCGACACTTGAGCTTTGGTCCCCAGCACTTAGACTCGGGTCCACAAAGGCTGTGTGTGGGTCCTAGGCCCTTAGGATCAGGTCCTTAGTTAATGAAATGTTCGTTGTTAAAAAAAATATTTGAAAAGAGAGTTAATTATATTTATTTTTTATTTTCTTTCTTTTCTATTTCCTTCTTCATCGATCGGCGATCCGCCACAGGTGAGGGACGAGCTCCCCTCGGCTGGTTGTGGCAAAGGGACAAGCTCACCTAAGACGTGCGAGGTTTGAGCTCACTAGATTCCAACAAGAATAGCTAGCCTCGAGTGATGCTCCACGTCGCTAGATCCAGCGAGGGTGAGCTTGCCTGAGGCCAGCGAGCTCGAGCCTCTCCAAAGGTTGGGTCTCGCTGATCTGGCGAGACCTCGAGCTTCGACCTTTGAGCTTCCACCTCGCGCCATTGATCTTCGAGATTCGAGCTCGTCGATCTAGCGAGCTCGACCCTCGTCGACCTTGGACGAGCTTGTCCCTCGCCTATGGCCGGCCGAGGAAGAAGGAAAATGAAAAATAAAGAAAAAAAATAAAAAATAAAAATAAATAATAGAAAAATAAAAATAAAAAAATAATTCAAATTTTTTGGTAATTTTCCTCAGGAAAATCAAATTATTCCATTCCAAATGATGAAAATATCTTATAGTTCAATTTTAGGTTTAAGTCAAACACCAAAAGATATTGCAATTTTCCTAAAAAAATGGATTCCTGAAAAATATTTTCCAGAAATGTCACATTTTTCGCGAAATAAATGAAGCCTAAACGAAGCCTATGTAAAGGCTTCGTTTGTTTTGCGGAAAATGTGATGTTTTTGAACAATGTTTTCCGGAAAGTCATTTTCCAGGAAAATGATAATATTTTATGGTGTTTGGCTGAGACCTAACAATGAATTGGAAAATATTTTCCGTCGTTTGATAATGAATTGATTTTCATGGAGAAAATTACCAAAATATTCGAATTTTTACTTCTTTTTTTTTTAATCTTTGACGGTCGTCGGCCATGGTGACGGCTGCTCTCCTAAGGCCGACGAGCTCGACCTTGCCCGTGGCCATTGAAGCTCAAACCTCGCCCGCGGTGAGGTCAAGTTCGCCCGCCACGGGAGAGCTCAACCTCGCCGGATCTAAGGAGCTGGAGCCTCGCCTGAGGTCGGTGAGGCTCATCCCTCGCCTTTGGCCAGTTGCGAGTCGCCAGCTGTCACCTTGGACGGCTACGAGTAGTAGAAGAAAGAAAATAAAAAAAAGAAAAGGCAAAAATTGAAATTATTTAAAAATTATTTAAAAATTTGGATTTTTTTTAAATAATTAAAAAGAAAAGGAAGGTGAAGAGTGCAAGGAGGAAAGATGAGGAAAAATGATTTCCTCTCTTCAAAAAGAGCAAATCATTTTCCCCACTTTTGAAGGTGTTTTTTCTGTTGATGTAAATGTTTTCCTTGACTAGTTTATTTTCTACAAACCAAACGTCGAAAAATCCGAAAAACATTTCTCTGGAAGGTGTTTTCCTTGAAACAAATGGAGCCTCATATTGTAATTGGTTTTGTCAATCCCATTATATATGCAACGAAGATCATATATTATATCTTTGAAATGATATGCTTGTTATAAATATGTGAATCTTACTATAGGTAAATGTATATGAGAGCCCACGAAATAAATAACTTTGTTAGAACCATGACTAGACTTTTTATTGAAACATAGGTCGCATGTGCCGCGGCCATAGTAATTTTTTCATATATTTTTCAGCTCTATTCTTGATGGAAGACATTACGCGTCCAACTCAATTAATGAGGTCTTAAACATGGCCTAAGTATGGACTAGTTACGATATGGTTTGAAACAACAGTAATATACGAGAAGATAAGAATATAATCATATGCACGCATAACGGGTGCCAAATTGCTAGCAAAAGAACATGATATAAAGGATGAATGATATTAAAATGTACCCTGAAGGCACTTGTTAACAGTCGTTAATAATGCTTACAAGATATGAATATTTCGATGTTAAAGCATGCCGCTTTTTAAGTATATGATCGGTCAAATTTTTTTATTTGACAAATTTGATCCTAAAATTTTTGACGATTTGTCAAGATAAATTGGCTAGAAATTTGTGACATGAACGATTTTACAGTATCATATATCTCATGATTTTTTTCCCTTCCCTTTCCTTTTCTTTTCTTTTTTCCTTTTTTCCCCTATTTTCCTCCTTCGGTTGCCGAGCCTTGTCGATAGCTGGTGATGGTCGCCAGCCACCTGTGGTCACTAGGCATCGGTGAGGGCCACAATGCCTTCACCAACCTTTGGCAAGGGCTGTGGCCGATGACCCTTGCCGGCCAGAAATCCAACAAAGGAAAAAAAAGGCAAAAAAGAAAAGAAAAGAAAATTCAGATATTTTTTGAAAATTTGCAAAAGTCATCCATATAAGCAATATTTTGCTAAACATTTCACTAGTTTAAGATCTCATTCATGTCTTTTATGTTTTATGAAGCCGAATTTTTCGATGATGGAGATACCACCGCCACGGGTACCAGTACTGGAACAGGTAACGACGATTGACGATGAGGCAAGTATGGAATTATCAAAGGTAAAAGAACTACACGAGCTTTGATTTTTCTATCCCTAAGAAGATATGTAGGCGCTTAATGATAATTCAAAAGCCAAGCTTCTGAGCCACCCGCAACTTCTTCGACTACAAAGGGCCGACGGTCGGAGTTGGATCCGGTGCCGGAGAGGCCGATGGCGGAGACCGAACCGGGCATGGCTTGGGCAGGCTTGAGGCCGAACACGGTATTGATTTGTCACCCTTAGCCAATTTAGTCATAAACCTTTCAATTGTGCTAAATTAATATAAATATTTTCACATTTTCAATTGAGTCTATCTAGCCAATTTAGGTCGATAAACGCTAACATGGATGTCGACGGTCCTACGTAGCATGGACGATGCTAACGTAGAGATTTTTTTAATTAGTATTTTCAAAATATTATTTCCTTTTTATATTTTTTTCTTTGCTCTTTTTTTGTTTAAACTGAGAGCAAGTACTGGTGATGGCGTCGCGGCCCTCGCCGGCCACAATGAGGGCGTTGTGGCCCTCGTTAGCGTTCGCCATGCCACGTAAGGTGACCGGCATTCACATCAGCGATTTCCCCATCAAAATTGGCAAAACATGAAAATGTTTATGACTAAATTGACACAATTAAAAAATTTAGGACTAAAATGGCACAAAGCATTAGGTTTAGGACTTTTTTGGTAATTCCCTGACATAAACTCTAGCTGAGGTCAAATATCAAGCCTCGAAAACTCGAATTTCCTGTTTGAGTGATATATTCAATGTGCTTGTTATTCTGTGTAAATTGAACTAAAAGAGAACTGCTAGATGCAAATTTGTAATATGTAAGTTCACTTCAATCTTTAAAGCCTTCCTAAATAAACTTTTAACCTAAATGATGTGATGATAACTCTCATAGTCTCTAAACTATGGTGGTGGTTGTTTTATATAGGGACAAAATGCTCAGCAGGATACAAATAGCATATGACCCTTACTCTTCGATAAACAAATTTATTTGATCAAGGATCACACCGATTATGATCAAGAACCCTATTCATAAAACCCCTAAAAACCAACATTCATTTCAACCAAACCACATTCTTCTACTTAACTTCACGAACACTCATAAAACTTAATATCAACGCGAAGCCGGAAATAAACTTCGCCTTCAAAAGCATCGGTCATGATGGTAGCGATCCCTCTGTGCATGAAGAAATCCCCCGTTCCACCCACCACAAATATGTCCCTTTCCTTCACCATTATAGGATCTGCTCCGTTGAAATTTATACTTCCCTCATAGTCCGTCGTGTTGAGCACAAACGAGAACCCTAGCCAACCCGTGAAGGTGTTCTTGGTGTCGTACACGTAAAGCCCTTGAGCGCGACCGACCCGATTCGAGTGGAGACTATTGTCGAGGGTGATCGGGTCGTCAAAGACTGCGATGTTCCCGAAGTGGAAGTTGTTGGCTAGGATGGTCAGGTTGGAGCCTTGAGGGGCCGTGACGATGGCCGACGTGGCATTGGCTGCGTTCTTGCCGTTGTAGATGACGTCGTGGAAGTAGAGGACTAGGGTTTTGCATGGTTTGTGATGTTTAATCTTCTTGCTAGGGAATGCTGAAGAAAGGGAAAGGAACGTGAGAAAGAAAAACAGAAGACTTTTCTTTGATCCCATTTCGTCTAAATTGTGGATCTGATATATCTGACGACTAATGTTCGATGGAGGTGTATTAAATCTTGGGTTCCTATATATAGGAACTCTTGCGTGGTACTCTCCTGCTGTCCATATGGTGGAACGAAAATGTTTCCCTGACAGTACTGTCATGTACCATATAATTTCAACCATAGATTCACACAATCACCGCGTGTTTTGCATAAAGCACTCATTGATTGGAAAATTGTATGGTCAAAAATAACTGACAGTACTGTCAGACTGTCAGGCTAACAGCTCTCTATAGTGGAACGGTGAAGTCAAATCTATAAACGGCAAAGGTCAACTGCGATTCTGATTCCTTCAATTTCCTAGGGCATAATGACAACTCTACCAACTACTTGCACAGTTAGTCATACTCACTAACGACACATGTTGCAAAGTGAGTACTAGATCCACGTAGCCAATCTGCTCCGCTGAAACCGTTTAGAGAAGAATAAGCTTGCCCCACCCATGAGTAAATATTTCATAGAAAATTCAATTTGAAAGAGATTGTGAAGTCGATCTCTAGAACTCGAATTCAAATAGCATATTTCAAAACAGAGAGTCCACATATCTCAATGGTCAGAGATGTTGACCGCTGTACAGCAGGGTGTTAGGATTTTTCGGACACTTTTCCGTACATTTTTACTAATTTTACTAGTGTTAATTGTCAAGTAGTTCTGACCACAAAAAAAAAAAATTGTCAAGTACAGCTTCTGCTTCACTTGTTAGACAAGACCCGCGTAGGAAGGTAGCTATATGGATGGATGACCAAAACCAATATGGAGAGAGAGAGAGAGAGAGAGTAATTGAAGATTAACTTTCCATAATTGGTTCTCACAAAGTGCCAGTCGCCATCATGAAGGAAAAGTGCTTAGTTGGATAGATATTGAATCTCTCTTCTTGCAAAACACAGAAGAATCAGAACTCTGCGAAGAAAGCTTCTCTAATAACACTCATATAGTTTGATGTCCATCTTGAGGCGAAAATACTTGGCTCCTTGAAAAGTGTCAGTCTCGATGGTCGCGATTCCTCTCGCCATGAAGAAATCTCCGGTTCCGCCCACCACGGAAAGATCCCTAGTCTGAGCCGCCATTATGTCCGCACCCATAATGTTCAACGTGCCCTTACGTTCCGTCGAATTGAACACCAAAGTGTAGGCGAACCACGAGTTGTAGTCGCTCTTCATGTCATAGAAATAGAAGCCCTGGGCTCGAGCGACCGCCGGGGAGCGGAGATGGTTGTCTCTCGTCATCGGGTCGTTGAACACGACCAGCTTCCCGAACTTGAAGTTGCCGAGCTTGGTCTCGTTAGCGATCGTCGCAGACGTCGCGTTGGCCACGTCCCCGCCGTCGAAGAGTATGTCGTGGTAGTAGAGGACAAACCTCTTGCACGGGTGTTCCTTGCTGAGGGTTTTCTTGGCGGCCGATGCGAATTGGCTTGTGAATAGGAGGAGGAGGAGGAAGGCAAGGAAGCATGATTTGTGTGCAACAATGTTTCTCATGGTTAATTACGTGTAGTTGCTAGGTATTGGCTAATGCTTTGTGACCCTAGATAGGGCTTTGCTTCACCTTATATAGGAATTTTTGGACCCCGCATTTCATTGTTGGGAGATACCTTTCTTTCTTATTTGGAATAAATGTACCAGAAGTCCTAAAACTTATCGCAAAAATGCGATTAAGTCCTAAAATTTTCAAAAGTACAATCAAGTCCTAAAACTTGTCGAATTTGTGTAATCGAGTACTTTCGTTAACACCGTCAATTTGTTTAATGAAAAATGTTGACGTGGCATTTTTAAATTAATTTCTCCATCGTACATGTCTTTTTTTTTATTATTTTCTTTTCAATTCGTATTTAAATAAAATTAAAAAACTAAAAAAAGACTAAAATATTTAATTTAGAAAGCTAAAACAGAAGAAAAAGAAAGAAAGGGGTAGGACAGGGCAGGGCAGGGCGATGCCTCGCTGGTGAGGCAGAAGGGGCCGGCATAGGTCGCCGACCCTGGGTGAGGGTGGCTGACCCAAATATGGGCGACTTTGCCAGGGGTTGAGACGCTTCACTAGCGCCTAGTGAGGGTCGCCAGCCCTAGCATAGGCCAGCGATGCCTCGCCAGGGGCAGGCGATGGTCGCCGGCCCCTGGGGAGGGCCGGTGTTGCCCAAATCTAGGTGAACTTTGCTGGCCCTTGCCTTGGGCCGGCGGTGACCGCTTCCCTACCCTGTCCTCTTTTTTTTTTTTTAGCTTTTTAAATTTAACATTTTAGTTTTTTTTAGTTTTTTAATTTGATTTAAAATAAGAAGAAAAGAAAATAACAAAAAATTCCACATAGGATAGACAAATTAATTTTAAATGTCACGTCAGCATTTTTTGTTAAATAATTTGACGGTGTTAACGAAAGGACTCGATTGTACTCTTTGAAAGTGACACAAGCATCCAAAAGCATCTATTCTGGGTTCATGCATGAGGACATGAACTTGTCAAACTGTCGATAATGTCTTTACGCACGTGTTGAAGACTTCCAACGCACACTACAATTGGAATTTTCTCTGGTCAATCGGTTTCTGGTGAAACAGTGGTTTGAGTTAGGTTTACCAATTCAGCCTTTTGCGGAGTTGAAGTTGAAGCCTGAGCGGGTTCGTCTATAAGCGGTAGGTAAAGCTACTAAAAATCGGATTCTGATAAACCATCTTGTGATCTCGGTATGATATATATCACCGACATTCTGCTTCAATTTGAAGAAGATTTGGTATGAATTCATAATGTAGAGAACGTATAAGGTGGATAAGAACTGTTATATTTTGACTTTCAAATTAAAAGATAAGGGTAGTTTGGACCATACACTTTTATTTTAGGGTTTTTTTAAAATGGACTATAAAAGGGATATGTTGCATATTACATTGCAACGCTTGCTTTCGCTTCTGCCCTAAGCTTTTCGCTTCTACCCCGAAACCCTTTATTTTTCACTTCTTATTGTTAGATCTTTAGATCTTTGATTGTACGCTTATACTCGTTATTGAAGATAGTGAAACCCTCTCTCTCCCCGTGGTTTTTCCCGTTTTGGGTTTTCCACGTATTTTGTGTCTCGTGCGTTTTTATTTTACTTTCATCCTTCGCTATTTCGCGCTTGAATTCGCACATCTCTTGGTGTTTTTCGCAACAAATTGGTATCGGAGTGAAAAAAATTTGGTCTTTTTGTTCGAGATGACGCCCTTCGATGGCCAAAACAATTTTGGGCTATGGAGGATCAAGATGAAGGCTTTGTTGCGTCGGGAATGTTCAGATAGAGCCTTGGATGGGAATTACCCGACGATATGACTACGGCAGAGATCGAGGAGATGGAAGAGGTGCACAGCACCATCCAATTATCATTGTCCGACAAGGTGCTTCGTGAGGTCGCTAATGAAGAAACGGCTTTAGGATTGTGGCAAAAGCTAGAAAATCTCTACATGAAGAAATCTCTTCTGAATAGATTATTTTTGAAGCAGCGTCTTTACACTCTAAAAATGCAAGAAGATACTCCTATCCAAGAACATCTAGATGAATTTAATAAAATCGTAATGGATATGAAAAATCTAGATTTGAAGTTAGATGATAAAGATCAAGCCCTAATTGTGTTATGCTTGGTACCGATCTCGTATGAGAATTTTGTGAATTCTATGTTGCATGGAAGAGAATCCATAACTCTTGAGGATGTGAAGGCCTCGCTGAATTCCGCGGAGATGCGTAAAAAGTTGAATGTGAGTAATAGTGCAGATAAAGCCGATGGCTTAGTTGTTAGGGGAAGGTCGAATCATCGGGATAGACGCAGTAATAGTAAAGGGCGTTCGAAGTCTAGGTCAGGCCAGGCCAGGACAAGAGAAAAGTTGAGTGTTACTATTGTTATAAGTTCGGACACTATAAAAACGAGTGTCCTTTGCTCAAGGCTAAAGGGAAAAAGTTGATGGAGAGTTCGGATTCGGTTAGTTTGGTAAAGGATAATGAGTCTGCTAATGCAGATAATGTTCTTACTGTTTTGTCTTCAGATTGTCGTGTAGACCATAAATGGATTTTGGATTCGGCATGTTCATACTATATGTGCCCAAATAGAGATTGGTTCCACACATATGAGAAAGTCAGTGGTGGTTCAGTTTTGATGGGCAACAATGCAGTTTGCAGGATTGTGGGTATTGGTACTGTGCGGATCAAATATCATGACAATATAGTAAGAACTTTGACAGATGTTAGGCACATCCCAGATTTGAAGAAGAACCTTATTTCTTTGAGCAGCTTGGATTTCACTGGATGCATGTATACCAGTGGAGGTGGAGTTT
The DNA here is from genome assembly GCA_029784005.1 of Lenwebbia sp. NSW1173648. Lineage (NCBI taxonomy): Eukaryota > Viridiplantae > Streptophyta > Magnoliopsida > Myrtales > Myrtaceae > Lenwebbia > Lenwebbia sp. NSW1173648. The sequence continues at coordinate 5,215,678 of JARCGZ010000005.1, forward strand.
TGAAAATGTCAAAGGGCTCCTTGATTGTGATGAGAGGTAACAAGAAGAATGGTCTTTACGTTCTGCAGGGAAGTACCATTGTGGGTTCTTTAAATATATCATCATCTTCAGATTCTAATAAATCAAGGTTGTGGCATATGCGGTTGGGCTACACGAGCGAAAGAGGAATGACTATCTTGAGTAAGCGTGGTTTACTCTGTGGGGAGCATACAGTCCCACTTGACTTTTGTGAGCATTGTATTTACGGAAAATAGCGCAGAATTAGTTTCAATACTGGGTGCACTCGACGAAGGGCACAGTTGACTACATTCACTCCGATTTGTGGGGACCTGCACAGGTTACATCTAAAGGTGGTGTGGTTTATCTTCTGACATTTATTGATGACTTTTCTAGGAAAGCCTGGGTTTATTTCTTATCGCCTAAAACCAAAGAAGAGGAAGATGAGATGTCTCGAGTTCCATATTCTAGTGCTGTGGGTAGTCTTATGTATGCTATGATATGCACTCGTCCAGACATTTCCCAGGCAGTTAGTGTTGTGAGCAGGTATATGGCAAATCCGGGTAAAGCTCACTGGCAAGCAGTGAAGTGGATTCTTCGGTATATTTGGGATACCTCAGATGTTGGTTTGGTCTTTGATAGAGGTTGTGATACAGGGCATTCAGTTGTTGGCTTCGTTGATTCTGACTATACAGGTGATCTCGATAAAAGGAGATCTTTGACAGGTTATGTTTTTACGCTTGATGGTTCCGTGGTTAGTTAAAGAGCAACTTTGCAGGACATGGTTGCTGTATCTACCACCGAAGCAGAGTACATGGCAGCAATGGAAGCAGCAAAGGAAGCTTTTTGGTTGAAGCGTTTGGTTACAGAACTTGGGGTAAAGTAAGAGGGAGCCTCCGTTATCTTTTGCGATAACCAAAGTGCAATCTAATTGACCAAGAGCGCGATGTATCACGAGAGAACGAAACATATCGATACTCGTTATCACTTTGTGTGTGATGAGGTTACTAAGGGTATAGTAACAGTGAGGAAAGTACCTACGGCGGATAATCCAGGGATATGTTGACTAAACCAATTCCTTTGATCAAGTTCAAACATTATTTGGACTTGGTTGGCATTTTCGCCATTTGAGTTACTTATGTGGAGTTGGTGACGTTTCATCCCTTATTTCCTACATCGAGTGCACTCACGTAGGCTTAGGGGTGTACGTTGTTGATTTCATCGTTTGGCGGGTGGCCTTGTGTGGTTACTCTTGGTAGTGAGGGAGAGAGGTCTTCTGGCATGTGGTAAAACGCTCTTCTGGAGATTTGAAGTCAAGGTGGAGATTTGTTATATTTTGACTTTCAAATTAAAGATAAAGGGTAGTTTGGACCTTGCACTTTTGTTTTAGAGCTTTTTAGAGGGGGTTATAAAAGGAATATGTTGCATATTGCATTGCAATGCTTACTTTCGCTTCTGCCCCGAAACCCTATATTTTTCACTTCTTCTTGTTAGATCTTTAGATCTTTGATTATACGCTTGTACTCGTTATTGAAGATAGTGAAACACTTCTCTCTCCCCGTGATTTTTCCCGTTTTGGGTTTTCCACGTATATCGTGTCTCGTGCGTTTTTATTTTACTTTCATCTTTCGCTATTTCGCGCTTGAATTCGCACATCTCTTGGCGTTTTCCGCAACAAGAACCAATCGTTAAGGAATGGAAAATGCTAGCGTTGGGTTATTATCACAAGTAAGGATTTTGTTCACGAGGATCTTGAATACCCTTAAATCAAAAGAGGAATCATGATTCTCAATCCTCTTCTAATTTTCTCGCAACACTTATAATTAATGTCTCGGACGATAAAAATTATTCCTTTATTGAGTATGGGTCAATTAATACTTTGTGGATTTTCTGGGCTAGATTTTATATATAAAGTCCAAGGTGAAGTCCCACGTTGTTTGGAAAGTGACTTAGGGCGCGCATGGCAACACTTCTGCTTCAGAAATCAACTTCTGGCCAGAAGTTGATTTTTCTACTTCTGCTTTAGAAGTTGATTTCTGATAAGAGAAATTCGTTTGGTAACAGATGAAAATTTCTACATCTGAAACATTATTAACACAAAATCTTCTATGAAAATTTTTGTCGGCTGCCGAAAAATTTCTACTTCATTTTTAAACTTTTTAAATTTCTTTAAAAATTATTTTTATTATTAAAAAATTATTTACTTTTAAAAATAAAAAAATTATTTATTTTTTACTCTGGCGGTCGGAGACGGCGACTTGGCGGCGGCGACGGGGGGCGGCGGTCCCAGCAGGTAGTGGACAGCAGCCGGCAGAGGTCTGCGGTGGTTGGCGGGTGGCTATCAGCAGAGGTCTGCGGCGGGGGATGGTCGGCTATTGGCGATGGTCGCGGGCGGCAATGGGTGGCCGGCAGCGGTGGGTGGCGGTGGTCGGTGGAGGTGGGTGGTGGTTGGCGGCGGGGGGCTGTGGGTGGCGGTGGTCGGTTGGCTGCGAGTGGCGGCGGGTGGCGGTGGGTGGCGGTGGTCGCGGGCGGTGGTGGAGGTCAGTGGAGGCGGGCATGGTCGAAACGAGGGTGAGGGCGTAATGAAAAGAGAGTGAGGCGATAAGTACTTCTTGAGGTTCTTTTTTTTTTCTTGATCCGAGAAGTGCTTCTTGAGTTGAGAAGCAATTTTTTTTAACTTCTTAGATTGGGAGAAAAACAACTTCAGAAGTGAAAATTCACTTCAGAAGTAGAAATTTCATTAAGAAGTAAATTTTTTTTACCAAATGGATTTCTGCTCCAGAAGCACTTTTGGTGCAGAAATTCACTTCCATAAGTGTTACCATGTGCACCCTTAGTAGAGAGGCACTATCCTTGATATTCTTTCTATTCAGTACTATAGGGACCATGTTCTTTGGTGCTTACTAGTCGCCATGTCTATTCAGTATCTTGCCTTTTTCCAATTGAGGGTAGACTTCTATCACGAAAAAGTAGGAAATTAGGCTTCACATGAGAGAGGTTGAAGAGAAACCATAGCAATGCGAGCTACCAAAAAATGAGCAACAATGTGGAAAGTGACATTGAAGAGAGAACTAGATTTACCCAATTTGATTACCATGACTGACGAAATTAATTTGGGTGACTTTAAAAATGGCAAAAGTACACCTGGAGTGCCAATATTTGTGTACGGCGCTCACTTTAGTGTCAATATTTTTTTTGGATCACTTAAGTGACACTTTTTTTTAAAAACGATTATTTCAGTGCCAACTCCAGTGATCTTCGCCAGAAAGTATATGTGGCATCTACGTGGCTCACCGGAGGATGCTAGTCAGCAAAAATAAAAATAAAAAAATTAATAAAAAGTCCACATAATACAAAAAAATTCAAAAAAAAACTTAAAAACTAAAAATATGCTAAAAAAAAGATGCAGCTGCAGCAACGAGGGCTGTGAGCCCTCGCCGCCGCTGCTGCCCCACCATTGCCGGCAATGGTGGGGGAGTGCCCAAGGGGGTTGCCGAGGCCTCGCCAAGGGTCGGCGAGGCCTGGCCAAGGCCTCGCCCAGCGACAACCACGCCGAGCCACGGCAAGGCTCGACCTCGCCATGGGTCTGCGAGGCGTCAGCCAACCACGGTTAGGCCTCGCCGACCCCTGGCGAGGCCTCAGCGGGGGTCGCCGGGGCTCGGTGACCCCCTTGGGCACTCCCCCACCCATCGCCGGCCATTGCCAGCGATGGTCGGGCGGCGGCGGTGAGGGCTCATAACCCTCTCCGCTGCAACTGCAACCTTTTTTCTTTTTTCTTTTTATTTATTTTTTTAAGGTTGTTTTTCTGTGTAATTTAAATTTTAAAAAAAATGAACTTATTTTTAAATTTAAAAGTCCACGTGGCTTGATTTTTAAAAAAAATGCAACGTAATTAATATAAAAAAAATGCCACATGTACTGTTTAGCCGGAATTGGCAATGAAGTAATCATTTTTGGCCGGAATTGGCACTTAAATGATCGTTCTTTCTCCGATTTGGCACTTAAATGATCCAAAAAAAAAAAATTGGCACCAAAATGAGCGCCGTACACAAATATTCGCACTCCAGGTGTACTTTTGCCCTTTAAAAATTATAGTTGAAAAAGTGAACAAGTGAGTCGAAGTTCAAGAAAACTTTGACGGCCAACTTTGACGGCCAAATAAAGAGTAAAATGGAGAAAAACTCAATTCAAAGTGGAAAAATTTTCCTTGTTCATAAGCTTAGAAGAGTATCGTTGTTGGGCCTGAAATTTACCTATCTAAATTGAATCTCTTCGTTGCAAATGAAAAGGAAAAAGACAGTGTAATGTGGAAATTTCAACCCAAATACCAACGAAACGAAGTCTCTTTCGAAAAGTTTGGTGGGATCTTTAACGGAAAAAAATGACTCTCAAGAGAGTCAAATGGATATGTGTTTTCAGCCCACTCTCAAATTGACTTCCATGTATTCACCGGGTGTTTCAACTAGATCACTCTTCACATTCCATAGAGATTTTTTAAGTCTTAAATATGAAAAAAGGATCGTCAATACAAGGGATAATTGCCAAAAAAGTTATAATTGTGCCAATTCAGTAATAATTTTGTTTTTGCCAATTTAATCCTAAATATTTTGCATTTGTGCTAATTCAGTCATTCTAGCCAATTTTGGTTGGAAATCACTGACATGGCATGGTCAACGCTGACGTGGCAATTTTAATAATTTTTAATATTTCTCGATTTCTTTTTCTTCTTTCCTTTTTCTTTCTCTTTTTTTTTTCTTCCCCTCTTCCTCTAGCCGGTCGTTGGGACTGATGACCGGCCAGAGGTGAGCCTCGCAATCGCCAGCGGCCGGCAAGGCCGACCTCGCCGTCCCTCGCCTCTGGCTGGTCGCTGAGGTCCGGCTTTCGTTCACCTTACAAAGGAATTTTTGCACCCTACACTTCATTGCACGGAGATACCTTCTTTTCTTTTCTTTTTCAAGTTCGTTATACCGTTTTCTTGGAGTAAATTTTATAATTTGAGATGCTATTTAACCACTATTTGTCTTCTAATAGATATAGTCGGACGGCGAAAGCACAAGGTAACTCTCTCGGGTTTGAGGAGCTTGTCCTTATCCTCTGGTTGGTGTAAGGCTAAGAGCCAATGCATAATCACATAAACATATTGGCGTGACCCTACCAAGATTTTGATATATCTATAAAGAAATTACGCAGCAATTAATCTACGGTGAAGATAAGTCAAGAGAAGAGATTACCTTAAGTTATATTTTCGAGGATGCAAGAGAAAACGAAGACATTTCTTTGATTCCATATCATCTAAATTGACGGATCTGATTTATTTGATAACTAATGTTCGATTGAGATGCCTGGCTGTTGGTATTAAATCAATAGAATTGGAATTCTGCTTGGCACTTTTGTGCAGTCCATATATTGGGAATCTTTTTATGATTCGAGAAAAGCATGAAGTTAGGTGGAACAGTGAAGTCAAACCTAAAGGTAGCAAAGTTTAATTACGAGTTTGATTCCATTACGCAAAACTATTGCAAAGAGTCATAACGACACATTCAATGATTGCTCTACCTACAACTTGCATATTTAATCATATTCGCTAATGCAAAATGTTCATAGTTGACTATTCGATCAACGCAGCCGATCTTCTCCGATCAAAATGTTTAGAGAAAAAATAGAGAATTTGTTGAAGATAGATCGCGAGGAATCGATCGATCGAGAGAAATAGGAAATTCAGCAAAAATGATTAGCTCGCCATAAATATGTGGATCTTATGATAGGGTACACGTACGTGAGATCCACCAGTATAGATAGCCTGGTTCAGGACCGTGCCCTAGAATTTTCAACAAACAACAGATTGTATGTATCGCGACCATAATAATTATTTCATACACTTTCTAGCTATTCTTGATGGAAGATATTTCATGTCCGACTCAGATTAAAATATCAAGTTTAATAGTGTTAATTGTTAATGCTCCCGGAGCACAACCAATGTAGGAAAGTAGCAATCTGGATTTATGCATGAGTACGCCAACTTGACAGAATGTCAATAATGTCTATGCACAATGTTCAGGGAAAATTGGCAAAAAAATCTTAAATATATTGCACTTGTATAAATTTAGTCCTAAACTTTTTAATTGTGCCAATTGAGTCCTAAATCTTGTGATAATTTGCTAATTTAGTTTTTTTCGGCCAATTTTGGCTAGAAATTGCTAATGGAGACCCGGCTATCTTACGTGTCAAGGCTGGTGCCGACATGAACAATTTTTGCATTATTTTGAAACAAATTGAAATCTTTTTGATAATTTTTATATTATTTTATTCTTTTCTTTCTTTTTCCTGTTTCCTTCTTACTCTGCCGATCGCTGGGCCAACCTTGCTAGCCTCAAGTGAGGCTCAAGCTCGTCAAGATCTAGCGAGGTGGAGCCTCGCCGGAATTGGGTGAGCTCGACCTAGCTAGGATCTGGCGAGGTCGAGCCTCGCTCGAGGCCTAGCGATCGGTAGAGGAAGAAGGAAAAGGATAAATGAAAAATAAAAAAAATGAATTTTTTTTGTTAAAAGTTGCAAAATTGTCCATGTCAGCATCGGCTGTGACATTGAGGATGGCCGGCGTCCCGTTAGTAACTCCCAGCCAAAATTGGCTGGAATGACTAAATTGACAAATTGTCAAAAGGTTTAGGATCCAATCAGCACAATTGAAAGATTTAGAACTGTTGACATAAGTGCAATAAGTTTAGGACATTTGAACATTATTCCAAACACACACACCCTTTGCGTTTCTGTCTGGTTAATTAAGAGGTCACGTGTTACTTATATTGGGGACTTTGAATTACAATGTTGTCTTGTTATCTTAGAATTAGGCTCATTTATTGCGCAAAAAAGGAATGATTTGGAAAATATTTTCCTAAAAATGATCGCTTATACCGCTTACAAAATTAAATGAACGAAAAGTATTCTCCTCATACACAAAAATATTTAGAAATAAATTATTGTCAATGATGAAAATATTATACATTTCTAATTATTTCAAGTAATACAGGCGAACATTCTTTGTAATACATGATGTCAGAAACTAGAGCGGATACTCATAGGATAAAAGTAAAATCAAGTACCAAAATTATGCTTTTCTTACACAAACACGGTTAACGTGAATTCAAATATGCTAAGTTTAAATTGAGATGGAGTCGCAGAATCATATAGTATGTCGTAGTGTACGTGTTGTGTCATGTCATGTTAAGGGTAGGTAAATCTGTAAATATTTATGATATTCAGGTAATAAGATAAAAACTGATCGAAAAAATTACCTAAAAAAGAAGGGAAATAAAAAAGGGTAAATTACCAAAAAAAAAAGTCCTAAATCTATTGTAATTGTGCCAATTCAGTCCTAATTTTTTTTTTTCAATTGAGTCCTAAAACTTTTGCAATTGTGCCAAATCAGTTTACTTAGTAGGCCGACGCTGACGTGAATAATTTTAATAATATTTTGATAATTTTTGAATTATTTTTTTCCTTTTTATTTTTTTTCTTTTTTTTTGTTAGGGCCGAAAGGAAAAATATCAAACCTTTTGAAAAATATTAAAATATTGTTAAAATTGTCCATGTCAATGCTGACCTGTCAAATGGACTGAATTGGCACAATTGCAAAAGGTTTAGGACTCAATTGGCAAAAAAAAAAAAAAAAGGACTCAATTGACACAATTGCAATAGGTTTAGGACTTTTTTGGTAATTTCCCAATTAAAAAAGAAAGAAGCGTGAAGTTTGGACTTTGGAGTCCGTAGGTGAAGTGAGAATAACATGGGAAAGCTACCCTTACCTCGAGTAGGATTGATAGGTCACCTGTCCGATTTGAGTTTTCTAACTTATTCTCTTATTTTATTCTTTCCATGGAGCAGCTGTTGAATTTTCGTCCGTGCATTGATCCAGATTTAAGTAGAGTTGGCGGTTCTAACTTCGTGGTCTCCCTTTCCCGTTTGACCGAATTTGGTGCAAAGTTGGTTTCCAAGGTCCTATTCCATATCATTAGTGGCGAAATGTTATCACTAAAGTTATGAAATAGCACCGTCTGTCGGGACAATGATGCCGGACACGATGGTTTTATCGCTTCTAAGCATGACCAAAAGGCGAAACGTGAAACGATGAAGGCGAAATTGACTTGAATCCGAAACAACGTGATACGTTTAACTCATGTAGTCATGCTAATTAAACACATTTTTTATTTTTGTCATTAGTCAAAGTAAACTCAGTCAAGCGTATATCGGAAGTTGCTTTCATACAATGATTATTGCAAATTAACTCAATAATAGCTCGCATGTTTCTAAGTCGAGCTAAGGAATTCTTTTTCATTTATTTTCTAATTGATAAGAGTAGTGGAGTATCATTCACGGGTATGAAATTTATCTATCTAAAATGGGTTTTCTTTTTCGTCCCAAAAATTAAAGGAAAGTCAAATGGATATATGTTTTTCAGTCAAATCTCAGATTATTTCCATAATTGGTTCTCACAAAGTGCCAGTCGCCATCATGAACGAGGAATGCTTAGTTGGATAGATATTGAATCTCTGAACTTGCAAAACACACAGAAGAATCAGAGCTCTACGAAGAAAGCTTCTCTAATAACACTCATATAGTTTGATGTCCATCTTGAGGCGAAAATACTTGGCTCCTTGAAAAGTATCGGTCTCAATGGTCGCGATTCCTCTTGTCATGAAGAAATCTCCGGTTCCGCCCACCACGGAAAGATCCCTAGTCTGAGCCGCCATTGTATCTGCACCCATAATGTTCAACGTGCCCTTACGTTCCGTCAAATTGAACACCAAAGTGTAGGCGAACCACGAGTTGTAGTCGCTCTTCATGTCGTAGAAATAGAAGCCCTGGGCTCGAGCGACCGCCGGGGAGCGGAGATGGTTGTCTCTCGTCATCGGGTCGTCGAACACGACCACCTTCCCGAACTTGAAGTTGCCGAGCTTGGTCTCGTTAGCGATCGTCGCGGACGTCGCGTTGGCCACGTCCCCGCCGTCGAAGAGTATGTCGTGGTAGTAGAGGACAAACCTCTTGCATGGGTGTTCCTTGCTGAGGGTTTTCTTGGCGGCCGATGCGAATTGGCTTGTGAATAGGAGGAGGAGGAGGAGGAAGGCAAGGAAGCATGATTTGTGTGCAACAATGTTTCTCATGGTTAATTACGTGTAGTTGCTAGGTATTGGCTAATGCTTTGTGACCCTAGATAGGGCTTTGCTTCACCTTATATAGGAATTTTTGGACCCCGCATTTCATTGTTGGGAGATACCTTTCTTTCTTAATTGGAATAAATGTACCAGAAGTCCTAAAACTTATCGCGAAAATGCGATTAAGTCCTAAAATTTTCAAAAAGTACGATCAAGTCCTAAACTTGTCGAATTTGTGCAATTGAATTTTTTCGTTAACACCGTCAAATTGTTTAACGGAAAATGCAGACGTGGCATTTTTAAATTAATTTCTCCATCGTACTTGTCTTTTTTTTATTTTCAATTTTTATTTAAATAAAATTAAAAAAGTAAAAAAAACTAAAATATTTAATTTTTTTTGTCGAACTAAAATATTTAATTTAAAAAGCTAAAACAGAAGAAAAAAAAAGAAAGGGGTGGGACAGGGCAGGGCGAGGCCTCGCCGGTGAGACTGGAGGGGCCGGCATAGGTTGCCGGCCCTGGGTGAGGGAAGCCGACCCAAATGTGGGCGACTTTGCCTGGGGTTGAGACGCTTCGCTCTCATAGGCCAGCAACGCCTCACCAAGAGCGGGCGATGGTCGCCGGCCCCAGGGGACGGTCGGTGTTGCCTAGATCTGGGAGAGCCTCGCTGGCCCTTGCCTTGGGCCGGCAGCGGCGACCTCACCTCACTAGTGAGGCCTTCGCCTGCCCTCCTCCTCCTCCTCCTCCTCCTCCTCCTCTTCTTCTTCTTCTTTTTTCTTTCTGCTTTAGCTTTTTAAATTTAATATTTTAGTTTTTTAATTTGATTTAAAATAAGAAGAAAATAAAATAACAAAAAATTCCACATAGGATGTAGAAATTAATTTTAAAATGTCACGTCAGTATTTTCAGTTAAATAATTTGACGGTGTTAAGGGAAGGACTCGATTGTACTCTTTGAAAGTTTTAAGACTCAATCGCACTTTCGCGATAAATTTTAGGACTTCTGGTGCACTTATCCCTTCTTATTTTATCTTTAATTTGTAATACCCGTTTCTTGAAGTATATTTTCAATTTAAGATAATATTTAACTACTACAGCACTACTTGTCTTCTGATGGATATAGTCTGACTCTGAAAGTACAAGGCAACTCTCACGTGATTGGGTGGGATATGGTACATCTGCTTTGGTTGGTGTTAGGCTAGGAGGCACTGCATAATTTCATAAACATCTCGGCATGGACCTACCAAGATTTTGATATATCTGTAAAGAGATTCGCAGCAATTAGTCAAAGACTCTAAGGCGAAGATAAAGAGAAGAAATTATCTTAAGTTCTATTTTTGGGAAATGTGCACCGAAAATTCTAAAACTTGTCACCGAAAATGTAATTGAGCCCTAAAACTTACAAAGAGTGCAATCAAGTCATTAAAATTGTCAAATTGGTACAATTGAGTCTCTCCGTTAACTCCGTCCATTTAGACTAACGGAAAATGCCACCACCCTTGTCCCTTGCCCTTTTTTTTATTTTATTTTTATTTTTTTCCTTTTTTGTGTTTATTAAAAATACCTTTAATATGAAGAATCTGATTAAAAAAAAATAAGAATTTACGCCTAAACGATATCGTTTTAACCTAATATTTTATGTCGGCATTTTCTGTTAGTCTAAATGGACGGAGTTAGGGAATCGATTGCACCAATTTGACAAGTTTTAGGATTTAATTGCACTTTTTGTAAGTTTTAAGACTCAATTGCACTTTCATGACAAGTTTTAGAATTTTCAGTGCATTTATCTCTTTATTATTATTATTTTTTATAAGGTTTCAATTTCATAGAAGTTACATTGCAATGTTCTTAGGAAGGATTTTCCTCGCAAGTCCGTATAGCTACCACGGCATTGGAACTTATCTGAAGAAGCAACGAGGTTCAAAATTAGTAAATAAACCTTAGGATGAATTTGTCACCCAACAAAATCCCTTATTTCAATGAGAGAGATAAGTTCTCACTAGGCCTAGTGTGAGATCTTCACAAATTATGTCGCACGTCATGCGATAACACAAATAAAAGTACTCTATAAGTTCAGCACTAAGGCCCAATAGCATTCGTATAGCTTATATCCATCTTCAAACGGAAATAATCAAGTCCTTCGGGTAAGCGATTGACGTAAAACTTTATGCGGAAATTCATCGTCAACAAGAATCGTTGATCTTCATAATTTTCACAAATAATAAGGAGAAGACATACCTTTATCCATAGCATAGCCTTCAACCGATTGCTGCAGAAAATAAATAGGAGACAATGAAGACGTCTGATTTCTCTCCCCTAACCACCGTGCGTTTCACATTAACTATCGATGGAGGATAGAGTACAATTTACATTGTTTAAAACCATCGTCATGTCTATTCGTAGGGTGGAGAGATGACCAGACTTTTTTTAACAGTTATTAAGAGGCGCCTTCCATCAAAGAACTTTAAGAATCGCTCATTTTCAATTGTGTCTTTTCATAGCCAATATGTTTAACTTTATAGCATGTAAATAATTATTAAACCATCATTCATAACATCATATGGGCCACAATAATTCTTACACTTAGAAAGAATCCAACTCCACCGTGACTGATTCCTCTCGTCATGAAAAAGTCTCCGGTGCCGCCGACGACCAAGAAAAACCTAACCTTGTCCGCTATAATGTTCGCATCCATTATGTTCAGCGTTCCCCGCTGCTCAGTCGAATTGAACACCAAGCTGAACCTGAACCATGCATTGTAGAAGGTTTTCAAGTCCCAGATTTAGAACCCCTGAGCTCGAGCGACTGGGGCAGAATGGAACACGCGGCCCCTCGTCACCGGGTCGTTGAATACGACCATCTTCCCGAAGAAGAAGTCACCGAATCTGTCGAACTTCTCCATGACTGCAGCCGACGTCGCGTTGGCCGCATCGGTCCCGTTGAAGGGCTTGTCGTGCAAGAAGAGGACGAATCTCTTGCACGGTTTGTCCTCCTTGAATGTTGTCTTGGATTCAGAGGCGTGTTGGAGGGTGAAGAAGAGGACTAGAATGAAGAAGAAAGTGTGCGAAATGTTTCTCATGGTTAAAATGTTGTCCGTACGAGTTCTGTAAGACAGCTCGATCATGCACGTTAGTGAGGTTTCACTTTATTTCGTCTTACAAGGTATTTGTCACTGTGTTCAGCATACTTTGTGAGGTAAAATTCATCACCGGCCATTTAGATCAAAGAATCTATGTGTATCGTACTTGTATAATATAAGATGTTAAGGTGCAGGACGGAGCTAATTTTGATGTACTTTCTTCAAATTGATCGTCTCTTTAGTCGTTTGGATTGCTTACATCACTCAAGGAAAGGGAATCGATGGCCGAAAGCTAGTGGCCAATTTCATTGATAGTATGAAGTTATATGCCATAAAGGAAATCTAGGGAAAAGTATATAAAAAAAAAGTCCTAAACATATAGCATTGATATCAATTCAGTCATAAATATTTTAGTTGGTCCACTTTAATCTTAAACATTTTTGCATTGGTACCAATTGAGTCTATCGGGCTAATTTTGATCGGAAATTACTGACATGGACGTCGGTCGTCAGATATGGCACGGACGGCACTGACGTAAACATTTTAAATAATATTTTAATGATTTTTGAGTTTCTTTTTGTATTTTTTTCTTTTTTTAATATTTGGTTGAGGGCTGGTAAGGGCTGTCGGCAGTCATCGGCCATGGGCGAGGGCTGGGGCGTCCTTGCCAGCCACAAGCAAGGGCCCCCAGTCTAGGCGTCGTGGCCTCGCCAAGATCAGGCGAGGGTGTCCCGGCCCTCACCCAGACCAAGCGAGGGCCGTGGCACCCTCGTTTGGATTAGATCTAGTGACGGCGTTGCGGCCATCGTTGGTCTAAGTGAGGGGCCATGTGAGGGCCTCGCCCAGAGCTAGCGAGGGTCGGCCCAACGGCCCTTGCTGGCTCATAGCAAAAGAAAGGAGAAGTAAAGCGCAGAAAAGAAAATAAAATAAAAAAGATCATTAAAAAATCAAAATTTTATTAAAATTTTATTTAAAATGGCCACGTCATAGCAGGCCATGCCACGTAGGACGGTCAGTATTCACGTTAGCGATTTTCTATCAAAATTGACCAGATAGACTCAATTTTACTAATGCAAAAAGTCTTGGATTAAATTGATCAAAATAAAAGGTTTCGGACTAAATTGGTACCGATGCAATGTTTAGGACTTTTTTGGTACTTTTCCGGGAAATCTAAAAAGGTATTAGCGATAAACACCGTGGGAGGGTATTTCAATAGAAACCGCACTTGAAGATTATGTTATTGTAGGAATTAAGTTGCAGTCTTGGGATGTGTTTGCTTGAGTGTGTCGCGACCTAAAAATCGGATTTTTCAATCTTAGATTAATGGATTACCAAATTAATTAATTAGTTTAATTAACTTAGCTCGAACTCTCCCAAGTTTTACCGAATCGTGACTTATGGTTCCAATTATTATCTTGCAAAAGATTTTAAATTTCCTGGAGCCACCACTAATCATTTTTTGGTAGGTAGATTAGAAACTTAGTGGGAGAACTAAATTACTTCTACGAACCAGTGATTTTGAGTTCGGGACTTGGTTACACTAATATTTTTAAAATTAATGCCCTTTTGGTACCAATTTCATGAAAAAATGTTCCGTTTGGCAATTTTGATGAATTTTGATTTGAAGTTCAAAGGTGCATTTTTTTGAATTTTTTTTTGTATTTTTGTGTAATTTTTGAAGTTTAAAAAAAATTAATTGGTTTGTGATTATTTTAAAATTTTCGGATTTTAATTTTGAATTAATCCCCAAAAATTTTAAGAAAATCTCTTAACCCTAAGTTTATCTTTTAAAGATTGAGATGGATTTAAAAAGATTTTTATTCAAAAGAAGCAATCCATTAAATAGGATTTCTATCATATCTATCGAAAGATGATGAGATGTGGTTTTTAAGAAACCATATCTTGCTATATCTTTTCTTTTCTTTTCTTTTTTTAATTTTTTGAGATTTTTTTTTTTTGTGATTTTTGGTTTTTATGGATGAACTTAAATTCAAATTGCAAATCTCTTAGTTTAAAGGTGATTATCGCAATTGCTTCCGAATTAAGTTTCGATCTGAAGCTTGACAGATCGATCCTAAAATATGGAAATAATTCTATGTAAAGCCTGATAGATAGACTTATTCCCATGTGTGCGGTTGTGGATTAGGAAATTTTCCTAATCGATCACATTGTGAAAAGATTTTGATATCTTGAGTATCTTGGATATATTCGAAAGGTTTTTTTTTTTCGAATTAACCAGATTATCACCAAGACTCCAAAAATATCTCAATCAAATCACAATTTTCAAATTAGACAAGTACATGATATATCGCAAGATTTATTCAGAATTTTCAATTCTAAATTTAACGTGCAATTCCTCCAAGTAAGGCAATTGAATGTTCTAATCTCGCAACATAATTTTCAAGATATGCAATTCAATCAACAATTCATGCAAAATAGGCAAGACAATATTCAAAGTTTCGAATTAGGAAATATACCCAAATTGATAAGATTGCCTTTCCGGATTCGATTTGCGACGAAACTTGACGATCAAGCCTTGCACTTTGCACCAAACGGGGCGGAAACCTCCACGGATCAGCTCGGTGGGGAACTCTAGTGGTTGGCCAACGGACGAACGAGAACGACGGCCCTCGCGGGTTCAGCTACGGTGGCCGGTGGCGTGCTTGACGAGGGTAGTCTGCAAAAGAAAATAACCAGATCTGAGGTTGTAGAGAGGAGGTAGCTCGTCCTGGTCACGGGCAGCCGAACATGCGTCGAGGACTGGGGGTCTGTATATGTCATTTTTTTTATGCTCTCAACCTCAACGTGGCTGCCCCCCACTCACGATTTCTCTCTCTGGATGTGGCCACATTCTATTGTGAAACACCCATACTCCGAATATCACTCGAGAAATGAAATCCTTCGCGATATTCGACCATATGGAGAAGATCCTCGGCTCGATTGATTTTCACATTCTTGCGGGCTTAATCCAAATTGAATCAAGTTCATCCAACGTCGGTCAGCCTCAATTGCAAATATAAATGCATGCTAAAATAAATATGAAAACCAATTCAATTATTTTTATTAGAGACCGAAGTTAGCCTCCAATTTTTATGCAAGTTATGATAAAATCAAAATCAAAATTTAGGTGTCAACAGAATAAAAGAATTTTTCGCGAATTACTTTCCTTGACTTTTACGTGTTTGGTTTGCTTAAGATGATTGGCCAATCGAAAACCATTTACGAACGAAAAAAATATGCATACTTAAGTTATGAAAATGATTTCTTTATTCCGAGAAAGGTAAAATATTTTCTTAAACAATAATTTTCTAAAAAGTATTTTCCATTATTGTAAATTTTCTTTTCGAATACCACGTACGGACGGACAACAGTGCATAAAAATCTTGACCTTTGTTTGCAAAACTGTTGGATGGGTAACCTACGGTAAAATTACTCAAAAAGTCCTAAACATATTGTAATTGTGCCGATTCATTCCTAAACTTTTTTTTTTTTGTCGATTTAGTTCTAAACCTTTTGTAATTGTGTCAGTTCAGTTCATCCGACGAATTTTGGTCAGCTGATGTTGACGTGGACATCGGCCGGCCGGCGACATAATATTTTATTATTTTTTGATTTTTTTGGAACTTTTGAATTTTTGAATTTGAATTTTATTTTCTTTATTTTCTTTTTCTTTTACTTTCCCTTCCCAGCCCACCCAGATCTGCACTCTCTCTCCTTCTCTCTCCCTCCTCCTCCTCTTCTTCTTCGTGAGCTTCCATGGCGTCCTCCTCTTACCCTTCCATCTTCTTCCTCCAGCCGATCGCCGGACCTCGACGACCGGCCAGAGGAACGGCCGGCCTCGCCAGGGACCTGCGAGGCCGAGCATCGATGGCCGGGCGAGGCTCGCCTCTCCAGCCCAGATCTGGAGTGGCGAGGCTCGACCTTGCTGTCGCCGGGCGAGGCTCGGCAAGGCAAGAGGAGCACTGCAGTTGAAGAAGAAGGTAAGATTGACGTCGGCGGAGTTGTAATCGAGCGAGAGGGAGTCGATCGTGAGGCTGTGGCGGGCCCTGGGGCATCTCTGGTCGGCGACGTCGATGTCGACGAGAGTCAGGGTTCCGTCGGGGTAGTTGACTTTAGTAACGGAGTAGGTGTCCCTCGGAAGAGAGAGGATCGGGTAATCGGAGCCATTGGAGCAGCTGAGGCCGAGGCCTGGGTGGCCGCAGTGCACGGAGGCGTCGCTGACGGTACATGGAAGCTCACGAAGAAGAAGAAGAGGAGAGAGAGTGCAGATCTGGGTGGGCTGGGAAAGGGAAGTAAAATAATAATAATAATAAAGAAAATACAAATAAAAATAAAAATTCGAAAAAAATAAAAATAAAAAAATTATTAAAATATTATGTCGCCGGTCGGCCGGCGTCCATGTCAGCGTCGGTTGACCAAAATTCGTCGGATGGACTGAACTGGCACAATTACAAAAGGTTTAGGATTGAATCGGCTAAAAAAATAAGTTTAGGACTGAATCGACACAATTGCAATAAATTTAAGACTTTGTTGGTAATTTTCCATATAACCTACAATACACGCGGGACGTGATTCTCAATATAACTTTGGTTCCTCTCATGCGTTTTGAACTTATGTAAGATTTTCAACCAAAAAAAAAAAAGTTATGTAAGATTAACCTTTCTCATTTAATGAAACAATTTATATACGTATAAAGCGTGAATTTGTTCAAAATATTTTAACCTATTGTCCTTTGGCCAATTCAGTTCTAAATCATTCGAGTTTATCAATTTAGTCTTAAACCTTTTGATACTTTATCAATTGAGTTCATCCTGTCAATTTTAATCGGGAATCGCTGACTTGGATGTCGGTGGTGCCACGTAATATGGTCGGTGCTGATGTAGGCATTTTTTAAAATATTTTTAAAATGAAATTTGAATTTTTTTTTAGTTTTTTTAGTTTTTTTAGTTTTTTTATTTTTTCTTTTTATTTTCCTTTTTTTCCTATCAAATCCGATGAGGGAGCCAGTCAACCACAGGCGAGGGCCGGCTACCCTCATTAGCCACTAGGCGAGCCCCCGAACTTGAGAGATAGAAAAAAAAGAAGGAAAGAAAGATAAAAAAGGATCAAACTAAAAAAATAGAAAATTATAAAAAAATATAAAAAATGGTCTATGTCAGCTTCGGGCGTGCCACATAGGATTCGACATCCACGTTAATGATTTTTTGCTAAACTTGACCGGAAGAACTCAATTGGCAAAGTTTTAAAAATATTTAGGACTTACTTGTCAATATTGAAAGATATAGACATGAATTGGCCAAAGTGCAATAAGTTTAGGACTTTTTTGATAATTTTTTCTATTTAATCTTCAATCACATATTTATATAACATTTTAATTATCAATTATATAGCAAAGGTCCACTTCAGAACTCAAATTTCTAAATCTTTTATCTACTAACTAGAACTCTAGAAGTAAGAGCAACCATCGGAGGTTGCCTCAGTGGCCACCATTCCCACTTGAGAAGGGGAAAGAAAGGAATTCGATTCCCCACCTTCTCTCAGAGGGGATTGGGGATCGGGACGTGTGAGTGAGGAAGCACACGGCTAAGAGCGACCATGTATTTTATGCCATATTATCGTGTTGTTGATATACGGTCGGCAATTAACCCTGTATTTTTCATTTTTGTATATTTGAAGAATTCTGTCTTTTTGTCAGCTGATCAATTTCAATATACATGCATAAAGCCCGTGTGCATGGGCTGGGTAACCAAGCTCGTAAGTAAGGGCCTGGGCAAGCTCGAGCAAGCCATGCGAAATTTGAACCCAGTTGGTCCCACTCACCAAGTGAGCAAAGTCTTACAGTGAGTGCATACTTTTATCACGGCCTAATCTCCTAAAATCCTCGACTTTAAATTCAGTTTCAATTATGCCCAAATTTTATTTTATTTTATTTTGTAAAATTCTAACTTTAAGTCCGATCCAAATCTTCCCTATTTCTTTCTTAAAAAAAAAATCATCAACTTTAAGTTTAGTCCTAAATAAGACCCCCGACTTTTTTTTCTTTCTAAAAAACAAACAACAAACTTTAAAATCTAGTCTCAAATCTGCCCCAATAGCCCTCTGTCCCAAAATCGCCATGAGTTGTCCCTAGTTTCCACATCAACGAACGATCTCATTTTGACAATACCGACGTGGAAAAGCCACGTTAAACAACTAATGGCAAAGGATTAATAGGGACAGATTTGAGATTAAATTCAAAGTTGGTGTCTTTTTTAGACAAAAAAATTGAAGCGGATTTGGGACTGGAGTTAAAATTGGTAATTTTTTTTAGGAAAAAAAAGATGTTCGGAGTAGTTTTGGGACTAAACCTAAAGTTTGAGATTTTTTTTTTAACAAAAAAAAATTCATAGCATAATTGAGATTGGACCTAAAGTTTAGGGTTGTTTTTTTTTGTAACAAACAAAGTTCAGAGTAAAATTACAACTGAATCTAAAATGGAGAGTTTGGGACGGACGGCTAATGGGAGTCGAACCCCCCAATCCGTTTGGGCCGTATGCCTATTGTCTTGGTTTGCAGTTGAATTAGGATATTTCTTTCTTGTATTTCGAGAAAGTGAATGAAATGTTATTTTGATAATAAAAAAATCACATGAAATTTTAGGGTTTTCTTTAAGGTTGATTGATGTCCCAACAAGCATCTGCATCATTGCTTGTGGCAAACTGTCTTTCCAATGAGTTGCACCCCAAGAAGCTATTTAAGGGACAAGTGAAAGCAAACTTGTACCCATTTCTTTAATAAAAGCTCTACATCCTAAGTTATCATCCCATTCCTAGAAGTCAACTTTTTTTTGTAGAGCTAAGTCTCCTGAATTAAACAAAAGCATAGCCGTATAACACCTAGATTATAGCTTGATACTCGTATGGGGAAAGATAACGTATTGATCCCGTTCATCTCGTCATCAAAAATGAAACTTTCTCCTCTAATTTGAGTGGCCAATAAGTGCGTACAAACACCCGTTAACATGACCCTTAATCAAGTGATCAAATCATTGACAATACAATGGTCGAGCATGTAATTACTACCCCCCCAAAAAAAAGGAGAAAAAGAGAGAGTTGAAGTTGACTTTCTACTGCTGACGTCGTTATGACAGATCCAACCCGAAGTCCACATCTATTTATCTAGTTTTACTTTCAGTTTCTTCATGTCATATTTCGTCAATAGTTGAATAAAATGCCACAGCCAGACTGACATTGGTTTATTATGATAATGCAGAATTAATTTGTTCATGAAGTTCCCTTTCTTCTCTTTACTTCATCTGTTCTCTCTGTCCCTTCAGCCAATTGTAGGTGCAAATGCTAACAAGTTTTGTTTGTGGGCACGGAATGCGCCGTTCGCAGGCGAATTAGTAATTATCGCGATATGAAATAGGCAATAAAGCGAAGAATAAAGATACGGGAATTTACGTGATTCAACGGTGCGCCCGCAATAGAGTTCTCTTGGCTGATTGGCCTCTTCATGAGAAAAGAGTTTCTCTTGATGTTGAAGAAAAGCCATGAGCTTACTAGAAAACTTCACAAGTTTGGCAATCATAGTTCACAGAGTGCAAGAATTTCGATCCTCCAGCATACCTCAGCAACCATAAAGGTAATTGATCACCAGAAGACATATAGAATGAAACCGATCAGTTCGAATTTTCTGCCCAATCTTTTCATCATGATCTCTTATTACACGTTTAGATTGCGTTCAAACCCAGTTTCTGGACAGCTTAACCGAATCAATTGGCTTCCGACTCTTCGTCCGGTGCTGATTCGACCGTCCCCAATGACTCTGAGTCCAGAGAAATTCGGCCTGCATATTGCTGAACCACCAAGACCGAAGCCGAAGTAGAGAACTCCGATGAAGACAGTAAGCTACCGACTGGGCCCAGCTCTGGGGTGTCGCTCTTTGTGTTCATCGCCGCAGCTATCTGGCCCTCTGGCCTCCGGCCGACCAAAAACAGATTGCAGCGGCTAAATTCCTTGATCACGTCGATAACTTCCCCAGGAGTTTTTACTCGTCTCTCTTCATATTTGATAGAATTGGCAACCGTATTCTTAAATTCAGAGAGGAACATCTCGTCACCTGGCATTGACACAGTGTGGGAAGAAGCATCGTCCTTGATGTCAACTCCAACAATTTCCCCAGCAATCTCAGGGCTCACTACGAACCGGACCACCGATAGACTAATCCCAGGATGCTCCGCCATGCGTCTGCCATAAGCCAGAGCTTCACGATCATCTCGGCTCCCAAAGAACAGGACAGTGATGGCTGAGGAAACGTTGCTTGCTGGCACGTGGGAGCCTCCTCCGAGCCCACGGTCCACCAAGATCCCGACTGAGCATGGAGCATGCTCAAGAACCCTCCTGTTGACGCACCGAAAGTCATTCCGTGTCGTCTCCATCACCCCATCAAGCCTCTGGTGCTTGTGGAACGGCATAATTATAATGGCAGCCCTTTTCCTTTCAGCACTGGCACAGATATCCTCGTGTATGGTGGACATTGCAGAAATTGCCGTCATTGGGCGGATCAACACGTGGCTGAGCTGCCGGAAAGCCTCGAAAGCCACGACAATCTGGTTATCAGGGTCTTGCCCCTTGTTCCAGAAGGGAAGACCGTTCTTCCGCGCCTTGTGGACCATGAGAATCGCGGACGACCTCTCGGAGAGCTCCATGAGGTGCATGGCGTAGACGCAGAGCCCTTCCCTCTTCTCCGTGCCTCGTGAGGCCTCGATGAGGTTGATGAATGTAGGAATATTCCTGATGCTGTGGAAGCAGGCGAAGATACGGAGCTGCGTCTCGGGATTTTTCCTCTCGATCGTTTTGTGCTTGTAAGTGCCTTTGCTTCTCATCTGAGCAGGCTTGTATACCGCCAATACTAGGGGCGTCGTGATGAAGGTCGTGAACACGGCCATCAGGACCATGATGGCAAATGTTTGATCATTCAATACCTGCCGTATCGATTTTGTAACAGCAGAACAATCAAAAGAACAGCTTTAACCCAGTCAAAATACAGAATACGATCAAACAAAACGAAAAATTGATCTTACCTTCCTGTCTTTCCCAATATTGAGGACGATGAGCTCCACTAATCCTTTAGTGTTCATCAGGAACCCCAATGCGAGAGCCTCCTTAAAGGGGACTTTGAACGAAAGGGTCGCGGCCAATGTGCCGACAATCTTCCCGAAACAGGCTGTGCATATAACCAAAACAAGGAGGCCCCAGGACTGAGCGCCCCGGATTGCCGCTACGTTCGTCTTCAGACCACTCGATACAAAGTATAGCGGAAGGAACAAACCCGAAATGAGATCCTCAACTTTCTCAACGAGTGCTCCAGCAAATGGCCCCTCTTTCGGTACAAGAACCCCGATCACGAAAGCGCCAAAAAGGGCGTGAATCCCAATAGTATCAGTCACGAAACCTGCGGCTAAAACGCCTGCCAAGGTAGCACATACGTACATTTCATCGACTGGCTCACCCTCAGGGCATCGCTTCGCCATCCACCTGAAAATAGGTGGGACGAAGAATATGCAGCCGACCACAAAAGCGATGCCGCACAAGAAGACCCATAGAGAAACAAGAGGAGAACGGCCGGTTCCCGAAAGGGCAATCGCCAGGGCAAGTAGAACCCACGCAGCTACATCATTTACAGCTGCGGCCGACATGGCCATCCGGCCAACATCAGTTGTCAGAAGCTTGAGCTCGGCCAGGATACGCGCCAGAACAGGGAATGCTGTGATGGAAAGCGCGACCCCCATGAACACAAGGAATGGCGGTCCATCCACCCCTTTGGAAATCGTCCCTTTGAGGACGAAAGATGTGCCAATTCCCAAAGCGAACGGGAGGCTAATCCCGGCCGCCGCGATGCTCAGGGCTTTCTTGCCCGTCCGGCGGAGAGACTTCGGGTCAAGTTCGAGGCCCACAAGGAAGAGGAAGAAGAGGAGACCCAGGTTGGCCAGAGTGTCCAACACCGTGAGACTTCTCGATGGGAAAATCCTCTGTAGATAATGGTGATTCCGACCCAGCGCCGATGGACCAAGCAGTATCCCTCCCTACCATAAAGCACATCAAGACGCGAAAATGACATTACTTGTTCAGTGCCTTCGATTACTAGAAACAAATGTCATGACTCCCATCAATAACAACACCATACTTCACCTTAAAATCTCTTGGGAAAATTACCAAAGCATGGCACTTAGCAGTGTTCATAACATTTTCCATATCTAGGGTCAAAACAAGTCCCTAACAAGATCTGACCAGTGCTCTTTATCAGTACCATACCAGAACCAGACGCCTTAATTGACGCCACCGCTTCAACACTACTAGCATCTTTCCGGGGTTCGTATCAAATTAATCCAGCACTAATTTCTCTAAAATGAACAGATTTCTCCACCGAATTCTCACCGGATCAACATAATTTAAAGCCGTTAAACTGCAACCACGTTCGTTAAAGCAAACAGAATCAACTCTCAACCTGTACTTTCGAAGCAAAACAAGCCAAAGTTTTCATCTTTTTCAACAAGTGCAGTGCCCTTCATGGAGAAAATCTCAGAAATGAAAACAGAGAAAGGGAAAAAAACAGAACAGAGGAAGAAGACTCCACTGTACAGAGCGAAACCACATACCACAATCTCAGCAATGACGCGAGGTTGCCTGAGCGGCCTGAGAAGGAAAGCCAGGAGGCGAGTGACCAGAACGACGAGGCATATCTGCAGTATCGCGAGCGGGAGCGCGTAGTCCAGGGGGTTGTCGCCTTGGAACACCCCGTTCGAGGTCGCCTTCATCGCTGCAGGACACGAGCTCGCGTTCATCCCGGTGGCCGCCATTCCTCTCCGCCGTTCGCCGTCGCTAATTCACTCTCTAACACACTCGAGTCTCCTGCGGAAGGCGAAGATTAGCGGACGGGATTCCGTGTACTCGAGTTTTTATGAAGGGTTTTCACTAAAAACGCAAGCCAACGCAATGGCATGCTAGTGCCAACTAAGCTCAAAAGTAGGAAAGGAGCAACATTTAAGGTGTTAAGGCTAAGATTGCTTAAAAAAGAAGGATTAAAGATAAAAAATTTAATATCTAAAATTGGCACATTTGGACCATGGTGGATATAGATTACTACTAATCACAACTTACCATGGTAATTTACGTGCAGACGTGGCAAGAAATCTGCATGGCGTAGCCAAACGTGGCATGCGACAACCAAGGTCCATCCGTGTATAGTCCACCAATCCCGAACCATCGAAATAAATGTGACAAAATCCCCCAAAAAAATTTAATTTTGGACGAACGAGGTCGATTGATTCCACCCAAAAGAGAGAAGGAATATGAAACCCTTTGGTCTATTTTAAGTGATTATGTGCTGGTTATTTCTTTACACCACGATTACTTTTACGAAAGTCAAATCTACATTTTACTGCCAAAAAAGATTAGAAGAAGAAAATACTCCAGGATTAATGCCACTAATGGTACCCCATTACGTATTTTTCCCAAACTAAGAAATCCACCAAAAAACAGAAGGATTGGTCTATTTTAAGTGGTTTAGTGCTAGTTATTTCTTTACACGACGAGTGTTTTTAGGAAAGTCAAGTCTACATTTTAGTGCCAAAAAGAAAAGCAGAAGAAAATACTCATCCTAACTTGACGATTAATGCCATTGATGGTGCCCCATTTTGCACATACCCCAAACTAAGAATCTCATATCGCTACCTCATGGCACATTTATGCCAATCACGAAAAAATTTCAAATCAATATCCCGATTCAAATCTATCCTCCACATCAGATCCCATCCCATACTGCTAATAGATTTATGTCAGGAGTACCGATTAGGATTTTTTTTTTTCGTGAGTATCAACTTGAGATATTTTATTAGGTTGGTGTAAATTCATCGTGGAAATCGGTTTGAGGTTTTTAATGGAATTAACCAAGCCAAAGGGATTAACGTGTCACCGATGACTTCTATTCCATGATGGACGGTCGATTTCACACACTTTTTCTTCCGAAAGGATCAAACAGAAGCTCGTGCACCCCTGTTGGTCCAATTACAGGTGATATGTGGTATGGTTGATTTTGCAAGTAAATGACAACGTGGCATTTTTCTTTTAATCTAAAATAATCACTCGAAGATATGCCATACTTTCCCAAAAACACACGGCACATAAGCCGAAATTGCCTTCCCTATGATGACGATGACGATGACGATGATTATTATTCGTATTATCCTTATTATTAGCCTTGAATTTCCATATATATATATATATATATATGGAAATATAATCTAGAAAGATCAGAACAAGAAAGAGTTTAGAATCGTCCATTCACGATCCGATATCCATGCTTTATTACGAACGTTTTGCATCTATTACCAACTGTCAAAGTAAGTGATAAGGGTCCCGCATCATCATGCGATCCAAAGATCGAGAAATGGATCGGTCAGTCACCGGAACCTCGCCGGCGTATCAGCAGGACACCACAAGAAAGATATTCAAGAGGGGAGGTTTTTTTTTTTTAGGGTAATGTCAACGATGGGCTATTGTCCACAAGAAAATATTCAAGAAAATACCCATGCTCTGCAACTCTTTCTGTTCTTCTATGTACGTTTTCCTGGAAAATTTGAAGACAGCAAGAAAATACAGAAAGAGAGAGAGAGAGAGAGAGACCTGGATCACTGGGAGGAAACTTGGCGGAGTCTTGTGCGGGCCGTGTCTTCTGCTCTCGGCGAAAGGAGACACTAGCAGTGGATCACTCTAGGGCACTCCCGTTTCAAGTGTTGCAGTGTGTTAATGGCGGAATCTTGAAGGGTTTTTCGCAGTGCACAGAAAATGGAGTGGTGTGAATTCTGTGGGGGGAAGGACGAGGTTGAATACGTCCTACCCAAATGGCCCTCCCCGTGTAAATAGGATCTCCCTCGCAAAAACCGGGAATATTACCGACTCTGCTCTTTTTCTCTGGCTTTTCCACTTCGATGACTTTTCTATTTCCGATTTTGCTTTTTTTTTTTTGGGGGTTTGATCTTTTTCAAATTTTCATCATTTGATTTCTTTAAGAAGCCCCGTGATATGTACAACTGCAAGCAATTGCAAACGTAGGATTTGGATCAGTTTAGCCAAGCAATAGACGAAACATGTTCAATTAAAGCCCGAAACATGTTCATCATTTATTCAAACGTACGAATTCAGAGGAACGTAAATGTAATTTCGATGTTGGACAAACAAAGAGCTAGAGAGAAGAGCATAAAGATACCGATTTTACGGCTATGATAGCTAGTCTTTTTTTCTTAGTTTAAAAATGACTTTACACGAGTCGCGTCTTATATCCTGGATTAGAAAAGAGAGGACACTTATGGCCTTTTTAATTAGGAATAAATGAGGTGGTCTGTGTTAAATTTATTCCATTTATTTATATAATTGGGTATGTAAGAGCTACTTGTGCAAGATTCACCAATCAAAGGTGAGCAGCCGGCTGCTCCCCCCCGGACTAACCGGTCATTTCCCTTTCAAAATGGCGTGCCGGAGAAAGTCAACTAAAAAGTTATTAAAGTCATGGAGATTAGTCAAAGGACCAACTTGAGACATTTCACACTCGGCCAAAAAACAAAAATAGCAAGTTTTTTTTTTCTATGCAGAGTGTCCTCACAAGCAATTTGGACGCTGCTATATTGGGTCAAAGGGAGGTCCCTCAAACATTGTGAAATTATTGGAGAAAAGCCATGCATTTTCAGCAAATTACTCATGTTTACTTATCACTCAAATCTCATGTGGTAAGTGTTGACATTTAGAGTCAAAGACAAGATGACGACAAAATGTTCACGGTGGTTTAACCTCAATTATGATTGTATGATATGTACTTATAGGAGTAAATAATTACAGTAAGAATATATAAATACATAATTACAGAAAAACTCTATAATACATATCAATTATACATCATTAACAGTAAGTTCTGACCAATTTTCGAGCAATTTGCTGGTTTTAGGATAATTTTCTCGCTTCTCTCGATAGTTATTTCATGATAAATTGATTTGCTTATCGCAAATCATGAAATCTGAAAAACTAGCTTCTTTTTTTACTTTCGCGTAGAAGTATCAAATTCCCCCCAAGTTCTAAGAAAAAGTTCCGAGAAATTGATATATTAACACGCGTGTCGATATTGAGACATTGTGAAAATTTCAATTCGTGCCCACCATCATTTGACCAAAAAAAAAAAAGAAAAAGAAAAAAATGAATGGAAGCTCGAAAAGTAGGTGTCATTCTGTACAAACTTTTGGTTTATGATGGATGGATGGTGGATTTCAATGTATAGAATAGCAACCTAATGAGTACTACTAGTGCTTCATGTTGGTCGACTTTGATAGGATCGTTTTTATGTTAATCAGTTTTAGAGCCATTTAAATTAATAAAGCAAAGATTGACGTCTAGGCTCCGTTTGTCCTAAAACTGATCGCTTATGTCTCTTGAAATAATTAGTCAATTAAATATATTTTCCTTATCCACAACTATTTATGTTTAAACAATTTCGTGGACGATGAAGATATTTTTTATTCATTTATTTTTGTAAGCGATACACAAGATTATTTTTAGGAAAAGTATTTTTCAAATTGTTTATTTTCTGCGAAATAAAGAGAGTCCTATTGGGATCTTATCATTCTCAAAAAGCATATATGACAAGGTCAGAGTTCCAAAGATAACATTTGTCACATCAATTTTACGATGCATCATGGTTTTTAAATTTCAAATGATGATCTAGACTGCAAAATGAATATATATGTATATATATAGTATGCTATGTCATATATAATAATGTGGATGTCCTTCAAAGTTTCAGATCTTGATTTATACACCATGATAGTTAATGATATATGAAAGTTTTAGCCGGCTCAAAAGTCTTGATCTATATGTTATTCTTGATTAAAAGGACTTATTGTTAAATGGCGTCTTGAGCACCCCAACAAAAAATTGTTCTTTATCAAACATTGAAAATGAGTGAAAGCATCATAAGATTCTTACGCACTATAGAAAATTAAAAATGTGAAATCTAACTTTTGCAATTCTTAAGTACACTAATTACAATAAAATACGAGTCCCATGGTTCAAACTTTTTTTTATTGTAGAGCTAACTATATCATTGTTGACACCAAGACAACATATCCATTTTCCTTGCAATTTATCATTCTTTTATCAATTACCGTTCGTAGTTTCTAGTCAAATTTAACTTATTGTATCACCAATTCTTTTCTTGTCTGAGTCACTACAGAACCTAAGATCACTGTAAAAAAGCCGAAGATCTAGTGCGTCGGTGAAAGATATTTTCTCGATCATTTCAGGCGAAATATCTTTTTGGCACTCTCGATGAGCATCATTGTGGTTCGATTTGAAGAAGTGCTAATGGCGAGGACTACGAATCAGGAGCCTCGTAATGCTTCAAGCGAGGAAAATCAGTCTTCGCATCGAGGCAACGAGAGGCTCCCTCAGTCAAAATCATTGAATGCAAATGCAGCGGCATATGACAATCCGGATGGGAACCAGGTGGATGTTCCACGTGTTCTTACCGATTGTCAGAGGAGAGAGTTGGCCTTGGATCCAGTCACGGTGGCTACCATGAGAAGGATGTTTGATGAGCATCGAACGACTTAACCAATCATATGGTTTAGTCACATCGCGGAACTGATCAAACTAATGATCGCTAATGTGGTAACTGAACCCACTTCGAAATCGGGATAGTCTAGTCAACCACCACCCCTTCAGGCGAATCAGGTGGTTACAGGGTATGTTCCTTCATTTTTTCTTGTTCAAATTAGGGGTGAGCAAATCGGACCAACCTGATCGGGATCGGTGGCTCGGTTTCCGGTTCTAGAGGGGTCCAATCCGGTTTCCGGTTCCTAAAATTGAAATCGGTGACCGGACGATCCGGTTCACGGTTCCAAGAACATAGGAACGGACCGGTCGAATTTTTATTAGCAAATTATTGTAGAACCGATCCATGAGAAGGAAAAGGAAAAAGAACCGATCCACGTTTTTGCACAAACGCGGAGAAAGAACCAATCCAAGCGTGTACAGGGAAAAAGAACCAATCCAAGAGTCTGATCGATGTCATGTGCCCACTGTCATTTGCTTCATCCATCAAATTATGGTGCATGTTTTTTTTTTTTGGTGGTCATGTTACCGGTTCAAGGGAACCGCCTGGGAACCGGACCAGACTGGTCAGTTCGCTTCCCGAGACCGTCGGTCTGGTTCTCGATTCTGGCAAATTGGGAACAGGGACCACCGGTCCGGTTCCCGGTTCTTGAGGGAAACCGAACCGGATCAGGAACCGATCACCCCTAGTTCGAATAAGTATGGGTTGGGTGGAAGTTCGGGCCAAGTAGCGCCGCCATCAGCGGTGAGAATACTTCCAAGGCCAGAAACTGTGGATGGCCGGAATCAAAATAACACTAAGTTACCCGCCTCGACAGTACCGTCAATAATACCGCTTAGGCCCATGATGAAGCAAACGGGAATAATGTCGGAACAACAAATCGGTACATACTAGTGTCGAACATTGCAAACCCGAGGCTGCACCACCACCGAATGGTGACAATGTGAGACCCATCGGTAATATAGTGCCGCCTCTAGTAGGGGTAATGAACACGTTGAATCCGTTAAATATTGGTGTGCCGCCCCACTAAATCAGGATACGCCCCTTACAAGCCACAGATGCCAAATGGATAACTTCCCGAGGCCACAATCTTCACCTAGGGGGCAAACTGGCCAATTTTTCCCACCACGTCCTCGCCGGCTCTGTTCTTCACTATTGCTTATTCTCCTACCCTCATAGGCACTCGCCCAGATCTAAGTGAGGGCCACGAGCCCTCACCGGCCGCGGCCGGCGGCCTCCTGCCGGCCCTAACAAAAGAAAAGAAAAGAAAAGAAAAAGACAGGAAAGAAGTTATTGAAAAATTAAAAAATAATAAAATATGATTAAAAATTATCCAAGATAGTGCCACGTCAGTCGGCCTATCAAATGGACTGAATTGACATAAATGTAAAACATTTACGACTGAATTGACATGGTTTAGGACTTTTTTTTGGAAATTTTCCCTAAAATTGTTCTTTATCAAACATTTATAATGAGCAAAAGCATCATAAGATTCTTGCGCACTATAAAGAATTAAAAATGTGAAATCTAACTTTTACAATTCTTAAGTATATGGTTCAAACTTTCTTTATTGTAGAGACAACTACGTTTTAACAGAAGTATATTATTCTATCATGCTACGCGTCGACATTACGCGACTTGTTGATATGGTGCCACCAATTGCTCAAGTGTTCTAGTTTAGAAAGTTACAAGTATAATTTGAGCTATGTACTTTAGGTAGGTCTTTACTTAGAACTTACACAAAGGGAACCTAGAACTCTAATTACAACGCTAATTCACTATCCTCATTATGATACTAAATTCATAATTTACATAGTGACAACCGCTAAACTTTTCATATTGTCTCACTGTTACAGCTTATATGATTTTGACTAAATCCTGATCACGCTTTCTCTCTGATGTAATCTCCAATTTGTGCGATTCTTGTTCCACCAAAAAGTTATCGATTTTATCTATTGATAAGTGGCTTGGAATCTCTAAAGTTCCCCTAAAAACATTAAGAAATACAAATCAGATTGGGAGTGGAGAAGGCTTCCCACAACCACTCTTTGCTAAAAAAGAAATTTTGCACATAGACTATACAAATACGTAGCATTAAGTTAATTCATAATAGAACAACCGAAGCAGATACGTTGGACATAACTCATTCGCACGATAAAAATAGTGAAAACTTGAACGAGACACGACATGACACGCCTAACTTTATATAATGACACGAATTCACATAAATCAACATCAATATGTTGTGAGGTCTACATAAATTCGAATTAAAATCGTCATTGTGACACGGCAACACGAATTGCGAGCCCTAACGGCAAGAGTAACTTTTATTTCATCCGTACATCACTCAGTACACAAGAAGAGCTGAACCCACCAACAACAATGCCGAGGAAAGTAGAACTGACCATATAGCTGCTGACAATGGAATTCGTCCCGTATCCGTCCTTGCCATCCCTTCAATCACCGGGTATCCAATCACCAAGATGAAGAACGACAGAGCAATCTGGGCGAACAATATGTCCCAACCTCCCGAAACGAGCACCCTAGCGATTCCTCCGACGAAGGAAGCCATGCTCAACATCACTAGACCCACCATTGGGGCCAAGAACACGACCGACGTCCGGAAATCGAACACGCCCTTCTCGTACCTCTCCGATTGCTCGTCGTCAGCAACCTTATTAGTAGGGAGGAAGCTCGCCCTCCTCATGCCGGTATTCGTCAGGACCGCGTTCACGCTCCCGTACAAGTAACTGGTCACCGAGTGGATCATCCATATCCGTTGCTCGTTTATGAACGTCCGAACCGAGTGTCCGCTCTCGACGACCTCATGGAGATGCTTGGCAAGCGAAGATAGGAAAACGAAGCAATACATGAGGAATAACGAGCTCGAGACCTGACATGCCGAAAACGTTGATGTTCAAGTCTTCAAGACCATATGTTACTCGAATTCGACTCTAGGAAAGACTTGATCAATTAAGGAGAAGAAGAAACTTACAGATGAGAATAGCTTACCTCTGGGAAGATGGGGATGCCATTGAATAGGCATATCTGCGGAATGGTGGCAAAGCAGCATAGAGGCAAGCAATAGAGTGGGAAAAATGCCAACTCAGCATAACACATGGTCTGTAGAATGCTCATCCTCCATGGCGCATAGATCAGAGGAGAAAATCTGGAGAACCCGACCTGAGCCAACCCGGAACTCCATCTCGTGACTTGAACCAGTAGGTCGTTCAAGTTCGTCGTGGAAGCCCCCAGGAATTGCGGCCGCGGCGGGAAGCAGTACACCGATCTCCATCCCTTGCAGTGCAAGGCAAAGCTGGTGAAGAAGTCTTCGGCCACGGATCCGTACATGAAACCGACCTGAATAAGAGCGACCACGAACTAAATGAAAAGGAAATGGACTCGCTAATCGCGGCAAATGACGAGGGTTTCCGTCCTCATCATGTTTCTTTTGATTGTACTTGCCTCTTGACCCCATTTTGTTCCATCTTCATAGCGACAAGAAGCTAAAAGTTCGGTTTCTGTGGAGACTGCTCCCGGGTCGCCGAGGATGTCCTTGTTAAGCTTGTCGCCCCGCTGAAGATGTTTGATAAACTCATTCGAATGGCCGAAGATTGCTTTTAAGTCCTTGAGATTAGTGGTGATACCTTTCCAATCAGCAAGAGAAGCAGTTAATTATATTGCATTTGATTTGCTATACAAGGACTCTCTTAATATGTGCCTATGTTGACTTACCTTCTTGCATGGATTTGCTATACAAGGACTCTCTTAATATGTGCCTATGTTGACTTACCTTCTTGCATGGATTTGCTATACAAGGACTCTCTCTTAACATAAAAGCCAGAACCGGACAATAAAGGTCCTTGCAACCCGTCCATTCCATACCATAATGTCTGAAATAAAGCCAAAGTTCTAAAGTTAAAAATGGATGTTGTCAAAAATATTTCACACGTACGATTTGCTCCATAAGGGTGAGGGAATTAGTAAATGCATAATCAAAAACTTGATCGAGATTACAGTCTTTTTCTCTCACCCCAAATGCCAATCTGATTTTACTGTCGTAGATGTCGTTCTCGCTGATATTATGGAACAGCTGAGGAAATTGAACGAACGAAAGCGAGGGAGACATTTTCGGGTCCAAGTGGAAGCACATTGCCCGCCTTGCCGAGGACGGGTCGTTGCAGAACATGTCACAGTCCAGCACCAACACGCACGGTGAGTTGCTTATCACCCCCGACACGCGAAGCTGGAAAGGAGGAGCGATATCGAGTAGTGTAATCGATTTTTACAATTTAAATATGTTTATTCATGTTGTTCTCTCCTGAATGAAAATGTGAAAACTTGAGCAGCATACCAGAACATTGAGAGCTCCACCTTTGAAGTTATGAGAGTGAGAAGGCCTTTTTTCCCTGGAGACGTAAACGAGCAGAGGCATCTGTTGTTGGTCAGCTTGGGCAACTTCGTCTGAGGAATTTCCATGGATCACCTGCAGAATAATTTCGATTTTTTCTTAAAATATATTTCTAGTTCTATAAACATTTTCATCAACTTCTACCAATTATACTTTTTAAATAAATTTAGTTACATTTATTTTTCTCCACTTTCTTTTTTTATTTTTTTACGAAAATAAAAGCTTAAAAAAGGTTCTATCCAAAAAAAAAAGAAAATGAGATTAAAATACGCATTTACCTCTTAATAGGCACGTACACTACACATGCCAATGGAAAATATAGAAGGTTAGCGGGTTATCACAAAATGAAATTTCATGGGTATAATGTGTAACAGTTTGAAAGATATGGGCAAACATGTACTACTCCTAAGTTCGGTGGAGTATTTTTAATGTTCAAAAAAATAAAAAATAAAATGTACCTCAATGGTAGAAGGATGATCCAGCCTCCCATCCCTTGATTCACCATGGTGCCTAATTCTGTATCCATTTATACGCGCCTCGAAAATTTCATACTTCTCCTGAAAAAAATTGTAAATAATGAAGTTACATCACTTTAATAGACATGCACCCTTTGTCGATTCCTTTCGAATTGGAGAATTGTGGAGAAAATTATCAAAAAAAGTCTTAAATCTATCGCAATTGTGTTAATTCAATCCTAAACTTTTTTTTTCCCAATTCAGTCCTAAATCTTTTGCAATTGAGCCAATTCAGTCCACTTGACCAATCGGCGTTGACATTGCAAATTTTTTTTTAATAATATTAAATATTTTTTAATTATTTTGAATTTTTTAAATTTTTTATGTCTTTTTTTTCTATTCATTTCTTTTCTGGTTTGGGCCGGCAAGAGGCTGTCGACCGCCGACCCCTAGGCGAGGGCTCGTGTCCCTCGCCCAACCACAGCGAGCTCGGGGCTGGTGAGGGCCGTGACCCTTGCCCAGCTAGCCCAAACCAAAAAAAAATGAAAAGACAAAAAAAGACAAAAAAATTATTGAAAAAATATTAAAAATTTGAAAAATAATAAAATAATATTAAAAATTTACCACGTCAACGCCGACCGGCCAAATAGATTGAATTAGCACAATTGCAAAAGGTTTAGGATTGAATTGGCCAAAAAAAAATTAGGCCTGAATTGGCACAATTACAATAAATTTATGACTTTTTTGGGTAATTCTTCCTAGAGTTGTGGCTAATTGAACTTTGTTGCGTAGATTTCCTGTCCCAGAATCGTACTTCGATTTTCTGAACCCAAAAGTCCCGCTTAAACCTGTCTAGACATAGCCAGTTTATAAAGAAAATTTGAAAATTTCATGTCTGGGGGCGAGTCTAAGCAAGTGCTTTATGGCCTAGTATCCAACCGAACACATCTATTAATCAGCTCGAATTCGAACCAATAAATTTACGTTAAATGACAACATTAGCAAGAGAAATTCTAGGGGTACCGAAATTTCAGTAAAATACTATACTAAGTCATGTGGCATTAGATATGATATGTTTCGATTAAATACCTTTTTTTGTCCAAGTTTTGATTCAATACTTATGTAGTTAGGTCTTATAGCTTAGCCGAAAACGATAAAAGACATCGGGGGAAAATTGTCAAAAAGGACATAAACATTTTGCACTTTTGCTAATTCAGTCCTAAACTTTTTAAGTTTGCCGATTCAGTCCTAGACATACATTACTTATGTAGTTAGGTCTTATAGCTTAGCCGGAAACGATAAAAGACATCGGGGTAAAATTTTCAAAAAAGACATAAACTTTTTGCACTTTTGCCAATTCAGTCATAAACTTTTTAAGTTTGCCGATTCAGTTCTAAACATTTCCACATTTCAGTCCTATTGGCCGGAAATCGCTGACGTGGATGTCGGTCATCCTACGTGGTACCACTAACGTTAACGTGAATAATTTTTAATTATATTTTTATTATAGTTTTTTCCTTTTTTTTTGTTTTTCCTTTTGCCGTTTTCCTTTTTTTCTTTTTCTTATTTTTTTCCTCTGCCCAGCCTCAACCTCAGCCGACCTCAGGCGAGGGCCGCCCTCGCCTGCCCCTGGGGAGAGCGGCCCTTGCCTGAGGAGCGGAGGGAAAAAAAAGAAAAGGAAAAAAAAGAAAATAAATAAAAATAATAAATAAAATTATTTGAAAAAATGTTAAAAATTATCCACGTCAGTGCCATGTAACACGGCCGGGATCCACGCCAGCGATTTTCAATCAATAGGACTTAATTGACAAAAGATGAAAATGTTTAGGATTGAATCGACAAATTTAAATGGTTTAGAACTAAATTGGCAAAAGTGCAAAAGATTTAAAATTTTGTTGACAATTTTTCCAAGACGTTATTTTAGAGAAAATTTTTTATCGACTATTGTATTCACTATTCATTCAAGGGTTGGTGAGAGAATAGGAAATTAAAGTCTTCAAATGGCGGAAGAATTGCATCGCTTTGAGCTTTAGGCTTTATTTGTATGACGAAAAATAAATGATTTGAAAAATATTTTTCAGAAAATAATTTGTTTGTACTACTTACAGAAATGAATGAACGAAAAAAATATGTAGAAATAATTTTTTAGCGATATTTTTATTTATCTAAATCATATGTTTTTTGCGAAACAAATGAAGCCTTACTCTAAAATTCTCATTTTCTTTGATATTTTGGTGTTTAGTGGACAGATCGCTCAAATCTAACAGCACATGAACGGATGGAGGAGGACGTACGATACACCTTCAATGTCTGGATAATGCCGACTACGTGAGAGAGTTTGCATTAATTGGCGAAAGGAAAAGAACAAAGAAAATAAAGTACACAACGTCAGCATAAAGAAGTATGACGTCACCGAACAAAAACTCACCTTGACCTCCTGCTTCTCGGAGTCATACCCCACGCTGGTGCTCACATCCTCTTCATCCATGAAAAAAGCCTTGGGACACCTCGTCTTCAGTCCATACCTCTTGCAAAACGGCAACCACCGTCTCGCGAAGTCGTAGGCCTCCCTCATCCCGCACAGCGTGAGCGGCGACCCTCCGTCGTCCGAGAGATACACGTGGAGCTTCTCCGGCGGATAGTCGAGCGACATCGCTGATATCACCGTGTTCATCACCTCCACGGTGGGCTCCTTGTCTGGGTCCGCCGTGCACACCAGCACGTCAATCGCCGGGAGCTCCCCGTCGCCGGGCAACCGCTCGGGAAAGGCGTCCCGCGACACAGGTCGCCATCGGAAGGCTCGGTGCAGCAGCCATGTGAGGGACAGCGTCAGCTCGCCCAGGAAAATGACGAGCCAAGCCAAAGTGGTGGGTTGGCCTGGCGAGCTAGCTTCACCGGTGAAGAAAAAGGAAGCTCTGTAGTGTATGAGGATGAGCAAAGCCGTCCCGTGGACGAGCATGTGCGCGCGGTTGATGATGATCGATTTCGGGTTGACATGGCAAAGGTTCAGAGGGCGTGAATGATGCTCCATGGTTCTTTCCTCCTCTGGTTCTCGAGGCGGCGCTGCCGGCTTTTGCAACGGTGCTCGTCGACGGTGGTCGATGGAGGAGGTGGAGGAGGAGAGGAGGCCAGCTTTATGTGGAAGGAAAGAAAAGAAACGTCAGGAAATAGGGATGATAAATGCTTAGGGCATGGAACGTCAGATCCCCCATTTAACCTAATTTCGTCTTGATTATTTATGGAATTCCACGTCATCCAACTCGTTCCTATACTCCATGTTATCGTATATCTCCTTCTGTGAAGTAGGTACTTTTTATTGGGGAAAATTATCAAAACAGTCCTAAATCTTTCGCACTTTTGCCAATTTAATACTAAACCTTTTAAGTTTGCTGATTCAATCTTAAACATTTTCACCTCTTGTCGATTCAGTCCTATTGACCAGAAATCGCTGACATGGACGCCGGTTGTCCTACGTGGCATCGCCGGCGCTGACGTGCGCAATTTTTAATAATTTTTAAATATTTTTATAACAAACTTTTGATTTTTTTTTAAATTTTTTTTCTTCTTTTCCACTTTCTGGCTTCTTGCATGGCCAGATTTGGCCACGGCGAGGGCGGGCGAGGGCCGCGACCCATGTCGGCCCTAAGCCAGTGGGGCCGCCGGCCATGGAAGCCAACAAGTGAGAAAGAAGAAAAAAAATAACAAAAATTCGATTTTTTTTATAAAAATTATTAAAAATTATGCACGTCAGCACTGGCGGTGCCACGTCAGCGATTTACGGTCAATAGGACTGAATCGACAAGAGGTGAAAAGGTTTAGGACAGAATCGGTAAACTTAAAAAGTTTAGGATTGAATTGGAAAAGTGCGAAAGTTTTAAAACTTTTTTTGATAATTTTCCACTTTTCATTGATAGACCAAATCTACGTCACATCGTCCTCCATCATCGAAAGTTTTTGTCGCATCCTTGTGTTTTTTTTTTGTCAACATTGTCGCATCCTTGTTTGATTGGTAGATGGGCGATCACCCTCGAAGAAAGGTTAGTGCACATCCCCTTCTTTCTCCTTTTCTTCTGCTTCTTCTTTTTCATAGCGATTTTGGTGGTCCTCCGATCGGTTTTCGCTCGTCTCGAAATGTCCACGACCCTGACAGTGTTACTAGCATGTGTGCCTGTCGGCCCGATGAACTTCGGGATTTTACTCTTGAAGTACATTTAAGATTCTCAGAATTCATGGTCATAAGGAGAGACGCAAACTTCTTGCCATCTAAGCGAACGACTTGTTGGTGTACGTATCTGTTTATTAAATATGGCGGTCGGCGGCCGCTACCTAACTTCTTTTGCCAGCTACATGCTGGCATTAATTACCAGTTTTGGTTCGGATTCTGTGGAGTTAGAAGAATTTTTCATGATAAGGTTGCCAAGTGGACCAACGTACCCATGAATTTAACATCAACCAAACCCTAAGCATAATTCGCACATCCTAAGCACATTCATTCAGCCCCCTCGCCTGCCATAGACCTTTGTCCTATCGCCGCCGCACCTCTAGTCACCATCACTTTGCTTGCCATTCCCTCCCAATGAACTGGCGGCAGCGGCGGTTCTCAATCTGTTGCAAAAATAATGCGGAAGTTAATGGACATTTTGATTAAAAAATTAATGGGTCGGGTTGTTTATTTGCGATAGACCTTCACGTTTTTTTTTTGTAACTTGGTCTTTCCTGTTCCGTCGATTCGTCATTAAAATTGTCGAGCACATGCCCTAGTTGTGTTGTGACGTCCTTCAACAGGAGTAAGTTCGACCTGAGAGAGGGAGATGGGAAGAGTGCGTATTCAAATTTTTTGGCAGATGGTAGCCATGCTTTTCATTTATGAAACGGTGCTATATATATAAAGGAGTATAGTCACTAACTTGTCTCCTCAAAATAATTTCGCAATATATATAGAAGGGACTATCAGTATTGTACCAGTAAAGAGATGTTTATTCAATAAAAATAGAGAAATGTTTCCTTAATAGTACTGTCAACCGTAGATTCACACATTATCACCGTGTGTTTTGCATTAAGCACTCATTGATTGAGAAATTGTGTGATCAGAAATAACTGACAGTACTGTCTGGTCATGATCAACAAAGATGAATAAGGCATTTTCCGAGCTGAGAAGATTGAGGTCAATAATATGATTCTGGACTATGTAGATCATTTGGTAATGAAAGTAGCGGCTATAGATCCAGGAGTTTGGGGAGCTCCGGTGATCTGTAATTGTACTTTGAGGGTTGATAGGAGGTTGGGATCAGCAAGGGCTATGTTAAAGCACTTGCAGGAAATTACTCCAATCGGAAAAACATGATAGATTTTCACAAAGCACGCCAAGCATATACCTGTCCCTGCTGAAGGAGGCATCAACTTCACCTGTAATTCTTGCCCAACTCCACATTTTTTGGTACATACACTTTAAACTTTAAGCTATTTAATATAAGTTCATGAAGCTTCAAACCCATCAAGATTCTTACTTAAGAACCTTTGACCACTAATAAACTCAGCAACATATTGTTTTATTTAGTACGGAAACATAAGCAAGATTCCCACTTTTCCTGCTTCCCTCTTCCCCAAATATATAATCTCTAATTAGATTAGTGGTCCTAAATAGTTATGAAGGTAAGTAAACCATTTTTGATCGAATCCATTCACATCCATTAAGGACTTTCTGTCATTTCCTTTGATATGTTCTTATCAAGAATCTTAATATGGGAATTAAAGTCTTTCTAAGATTTTTCGACTGTCGAGCATGGCTAGCGCCCAAGTGTACAAGGCTCAATAACGAACTCACAACTGTATAATTGACGGACAATTTCAGCGATTCGAATTTCATGCGAGCCAAATGCAGCACGCGATCCTAACTGAGGATGGGTTCTTGGAGTTAGCTCACCCTCGCGTGATCGCGACCCTTTGTCCCAGCCTTTGTAACAATGCGTGTTGGCCAGGACGTGAGGGGCATGAAGAAAATTGATGTGCCAACAGATAATGCTGGCCCGTATGGAATCCAAGGTGCTTGAAACCAACACGCTACAGACGAAGGAGCCTCCTGAGCAAGTGTAAATACAAAAGATGAACCCAACAACTACTATGCCAAGGAGCCCATCATTAAGATGAAGAACGACAGACCAATTTGTCCCAACCTCCAAAACAAGCACCCTAGAGATTCCTCGGACAAAGGAAGCCATGTTCAACATCAACTAGCAAGAACATGATCGAATGTTTGAGAATCGAACACGCCCCTTTCGTACCCTCTCTCCGAATTGCTCGTTGTCGGCGACCTTATTAGTACGCAAGAAGCTCGCTCTCCTCACGCCGGTTTCCGTCAGAACCGTGTTTATGCTTCTGCGTCTACATAACTAGTTATGCATCATCCGTATCCGTTGTTCATTCATAAAGGGTGACCGCTCTCGACGACTTCATAGAGATGCTTGGAAAGTGAAGATAGGAAAACGAAGGACTCTATCTCGGAAAACTCCTTTAACTTAAAATCATTTGCATTTTTCAAAGGCTTTCCCCAAAAGTTCAACTAAACATAGCCCAAGAATTCTATCTCGTACCTTGAACCAATTGGTCGTTAAAATTACGAGTTTCAGAAAACCGAACCCGAAATCGGAACCGAATCGAAATTTCGTGCATTTTCAG
The DNA here is from genome assembly GCA_029784005.1 of Lenwebbia sp. NSW1173648. NCBI lineage: Eukaryota > Viridiplantae > Streptophyta > Magnoliopsida > Myrtales > Myrtaceae > Lenwebbia > Lenwebbia sp. NSW1173648. The sequence continues at coordinate 5,255,079 of JARCGZ010000005.1, forward strand.
TTCGGTTCGGATCATGGGTGTCAACGGTTTGGAACTGAACCGATAGAGTGAGCAGTTGAACCGAACTGAATCACGGCCCAAATCGAATACGAACCGAAGATTGATTTTGGTTTTTGGAACGGAGAAGAGAGACGAAGATTATGATTCAGGGCGATTTTGAGAGGGGTGAGAAAGAAGAGAAATTTTAAGTTGTCCGTTCAGTTTTTATTGAGAATTTCGGTTACGGTTCGAGTAACCGAACCAAAATAACTCGAACCGAAAAAAAGAACCATTATTTTCCCATTATCAAACCGAAACATGAACCGAAAATGCATGAAACTTCGGTTCAGTTTTTCAGTTTGGTTTCGACACCCCCTAGTTCGGATTTCGGTTCGGATAATGAAAAAATTATTGTTATTTTTTCGGTTCGGATAGTTTCAGTTTCGTTAACCACCGAACCGAACTGAAAAATAACCCAATCTGCTCAATGAAAACGAAGAGGGAAAATGAATTGAGTGCGTTCTCAGAATTGTGAGTTGAGTTGAGCAAGGGGAAAAAAAAAAAGAAAACCGAAAAATCAAACCAAACCGAACCGGGTCTTCGGTTCGGATCGCGGTTCGGTAATGCACACCCAAATAATTCGGTTTGATTTGAGTTTGCTGGTTGACACCCCTAATTCTAATTAGTGCACGAAGTCCCCAAAATTTGCGACTGTGACAGGCAACGGTAAACCGATTTTCATCCCTTGCAGCGTAAGGTGAAGCTGGTGTCGGAAAATATCGATCGGAATAGGATGAAATGGAATTAAATTTTGAGGCGTGATAATACTCTCTTTAAGGATTTATTTGCCCCACAACTTGCTAATGGTTTTCGGCAAATATCCTCCAGGATACAACAAAGCCTCGATGAGAATAGTAAATAGCAATTATGATATTTCTCCATGATCTCTCAAGGGAAACAATAGAGAAGAAGGCTGTGTTTCTTTGAGAAAAAACGAAATTGAAAGTTCTGAATTTTTTTTTTTGAAGTTTTTAAAATGAATAGAAATGCTCAATATATAATAGTCGAAAGAATACAACTTTTCACGTCTCAAAAAACTATAATTCGAAAACCACTCTTCGTGTCTGAAGAATAGTTGATTTGGATGCACCTCTTCTTGTCCGAAGAACAGTTAATTTGGACGCATCTCTTCACAATGCACCTCTTCGTGTCCGAAGAACAGTTAATTTGAATGCACATCTTCATGTCCGAAGAATAGTTAATTCGGACGCAGCTCTTCGTTGGCCAAAAGAACTGTTATGCTTGAAAAGTTGCAATCATTGAACATAATTAACTAATTATAGTTCGAAAATAAATTTAATAAAAATATATGCAAATCCTACGTGACCAGTCACACCGTTTCATTAGGACTCAAAAGTTAATTGTTTAATTATAATAAAACAATTCTTGATTAGTGCTGATTATTACCCGCGACCGCGGAAGCGTACAAAGTGCTAAATGCGTCTAATAATCGCATGTCCGCACGCGGGTATAGTAGGGTCTAGCCCACTTGCCCATTTCTTTATTTTGAAAGATCATCTTAGCCTTCTAACTAATAAAGAGACTTGCACTCTTCCTTTCATCCTATGTGGGATTGGAAAAATGGCACGTTTTGTTTGTTTTGCAAACAAACTCCAACAATCCCCCACTTTATTTGTAAAACAAAATTTTAAAAAAAAATTCTCAAAAGATACAGCCAAAATCTCCATGAGATTAATCTACATACATAAAGGTTTATTTCGAGTTAAACCTTTATTTAGTGCAAGTATCTCAAAATTCTATAAAAGTGACAAATAATTGCTGGCTTTAAATTTGCTACTCTATATAATAGAATCGAACATACCGTACATATACGAATCTCATGTTTCAACGAGAAGTTCATATTTACTCAGCACTATTAAGGCCTTGTGCTTGTACCAGTTTCATAGGCTCTCTAGAAAGTAACCCTAACTTTCGTAAGAAACGGCACGGTTTTTAAGCTCATATAGGTGAAGTATCTACCATATGTTTCTGTTACTAATAAATACATTACATTGCTATATTATACTTCATTAAGAATATAATTCAGCCTCCAAAACGTAATAGACGATACTGACTTCTCATGTCCGGGCTAATGTTAATATCAAACAATCACTTTCAGTAACTTATTTTTACCCATTAAACCTTATAACTAGTGATATGCCAGTATTAGGTCGAGTTACCATTACTGGTGATTTTAAGCAAATGGTTTCGGTCTCATTTCATTTGAGGTCACCTTTACCACATCTCTTGATAGAGCTTTTGTAAAGGGATCGACTAGATTCTTGCTTGGCCTCACGTAAACAATTGTTATGGTACCATCCTGAATCAATTATTTCACGTACTGATGTCTTAGAGATATATATAGACTTTCCATTATAAGTGCTACTATAAGCTCTTGCCAAAGTAGCCTGACTGTCACAATGAACAGAAACAGGAGGCATATGACTAGGCCATAATTTGATGTCCAACATCAAATTTCTAATCAAGTCAGTCTCTTTTCTAGTTGCCGCTAAAGCAATAAATTCCGATTCCATTGTTGAGTGAGTTATGCATGTTTGTTACTTGCTCGCCCAAGATACAGCATATCCACCTAATGTGAAGATCCATCCGGAAGTGAAATATTTATCTCTCACACTAGAAATCCAATTAGCATCGGTGTATCCTTCTAATACCGCCAGATAATTGTTATAGAATAATCCCAAATTTTTAGTTCTCTTAAGATAACCAAAAATTTTGGTAATGGCATTCCAAAGTTCTATACTTGGATTACTAGTATATCTACTCAACTTACATACGAAAAAGCAATATCAGGTCTTATACAATGCATTGCATACATTAAAGACCCTATAACACTAGCATATTCAAGTTGTGCCACTGCTCTACTAATATTGTAATTCAATTTAATCCTGGGATTGTACGGAGTACTCACTTCTTTGAAACCAAGATGTTTAAATTTATTTAACATTTTCTCAACATAATGACATTGGCTCAATGAATAACCCCCACTATGCTTTTTAACTTTAATACCTAAGATAGTATCTACTTCACTCAAATCTTTCATTTTAAAGTTTGAAGTTAGATACTTCTTAATCTCAATGACTCCAATCATATGAGTTCCAAAGATAAGCATATCATCAACGTATAAGCAGATTAAAATTCCATAGTCTTTAGTGAATTTACAATAAATACACTTATCAGCACTATTATGCTTAAAACCATTGGACAATATGACTGAATTAAATTTCTCATGAGTCCTCGGCCATGGATTCATACACGAAGCCGACCCGAATAAGGGTGACCGCTGAAAAATGAAATGCAGTCGCTAATTGTGGCAAACTACAGGAGTTCTGGTTATTACGTTTCTCGTGATTGTACTTGCCTCTTGACCCCATTTCGTTCCATTTCCACAGCAACAAAAAACTAAAAGTTCGGTTTCTCTCCGGAACGCTCCCGAGTCGCCGAGAACCTTTTTTGTTGAGCTCGTCGCTCCGCTGAAGATGTTCGATGAACTCGTTCAAATGGCCAAAAAGGTTGCTTTCAAATCCATGAGATCAGTTGTAGTACCTCACAAATTAGCAAGAGAACCAGTCAAAGACATAGCAAACATTAAAAAGGACTATCTCTTAACATAGAAACCAGTACTAGTTAGTATATAATAAAGGTCCTTGCAAGTTGTAACCCGTCCATTTCATGCCATAATGTCTGAAATAAAGAAAAAGTTATCAGTTAAAAATGGGTTTCTAAAAAATGTTTCGCATGAACAATTTGCTCCATAAAGCTCAGGAATTAGTAATTGTATAATAAAAAACTTGATTACGGGTCGTTAAGTTTGCAATTGCATGGGCTTTTGCCGAAGACAGTCCAATGTTCGCATTTGCAATTGCTTGGGCTTTTGCATATTTGATATTCTGGATCGCACAACCTGCAATAGTTAAATACTAGACTGATCGCTCCTACGTTAAGTTTCATGCCTGTTCCACAAACATAGTTGACTTGGAAGATCTAATTTTATGCTCATTTGGACCTCTTATTCCTTAATTTGGTGCAAATCAAATCAAGTATTTTATAATCATCGCATTTATAGAAACCTTTTAAAGTCCTCGATGTGAATTCTTTCGATCTCTTTTGAGTTTTCACGGTCGTTGTTTCGAATGGAGAAAACGTAGACAAACTTCATCAAAAAAACTAATGATTTAATTAAAACAGAGAAAGGGATAGTAGGTAACAAGTACCATAGCTCAAATCATAACTTCGATACTTGGGCATCCTATTCTAGTGGTCGCTCAATGATTCAAGCTTGCTATTTTCAGTTCATGGAGAACACTTTCTGTCAATCGAGTAGTTTTCTATCATCCAAATGCTGAAAAGTCCGAAAACAATTTTCCAGAAATGGTTTTTAATCAAACAAGCCGATCTAAGGTACGCACATAGATCTTTAGTGGCAATACAGTTCATCTTTATCATCGAGATACTGATTCTCATTTAGCAACTGAGAGATAAAGAAATGAAAAAAAGAAAGAAAGAAGAGTATCAACTCTTAACTACAAAAAGAAGAAGAAAAGGGGGGATGCTTAATTTGCTTCTATCCTTTCCATCATCAAAGTACAAGCTTATTGCTTTTTACATCCTTAAATATTGCTAAAAAGAGCTAAGTTAACTAATTTATGTCACTTCAGTGAATCTTGCATCATTAAATTGAGATGGTTCTAATAAAAAACATTGATAAAGTACCGAGTGTGTTGGATTACGATGTATTATTATATCTGGAAGTGTCTCATATTGCCGAATACAGCATTAGGAATCGCTATGACAAAAGAGAATAGAATTGAAATCAATCATGATATAGATTGAAAGTATACGCGCTTCGGACACCAGGAGCATCTTCGGATCTAAGGGCCCGTTGCTTTTACCTGAAGAATCGATAATTAAAGTATTTAGAATAAGATTTTTTTTTTTCACTGTCCTAACTTGTAAATTTGCACACGCGCTGCAAATGGGGAAAAGTATCAAAACAGTTGTGCCGATTTAATCCTAAACCTTTCAATTGTACCAATCGAATCCTAAACCTTTTGACGATTTGCCAATGTATTTCATCCGGCCAATATTGGCCGGAAATCGTTGACATGGAAGCCGACCGTCTTACATGCCACAACCGACGTTGAAGCATACAAATTTTGCAATTATTTAATATTTTCTCTTTCCTTTCTTTCTTTTTTGTTTACAACTCTAGGCCGGCAAGGGTTGACATCGTCGTTGGCCACTAGCAAGGGCCTCTGCACCCTCGCTGGCCACAAGTGAGGGCATCGTGGTTCTCTCTAAGACCAGGCAAGGGCGTTGCGGCCCTCGCCCTAGGCCACAGTTGGGAAAAGAAAAGAAAAACAAAAAAAAAAGAACAAAAAATTAAAAATAAAATTCATAAAAGTTAAAAAAAATAAAATTATCAACATCAGTGTGGACTGTGATAGATCATAAAAATGTTTAGGACTCAATTGAAAAGTTTAGGACCGAATTGGCACACGTGCAATAGGTTTACGACTTTTTTTTGGCACTTTTCCCCTGCATATGTGCAAGAAACTGACGTGTGAAAGATCGAGCAAAATCAATTTATTAAGAAATGTTTAAATTGCTAAATAATGGAAAAAAATTATTAATAATGATGCACAGTTCGATTGAATATAGAGAGAATATCAAATAAGGGTCTGAAGTGCCATCATTTTCTCAAATAAGGGTTTGAAGTGAACTTTATTTCAAATAAAGGCTTGAAGTGCATTCATTATTTTGAAGAATGGTCTGACCATGGGTATTTTCGTCATTTATATTTTTTTAAATTTTTTCCTTTTGTTTCTTTCTTTTTTCCCTATTTTTTCCCTTTCTTTGTGCCGGTGGCCGGCCATCGCCTAAGATTGGCCATCGGCGAAAAGGAAGAGGGGAAAAAGGAAAAAAAGAAAGAAAAAAAAGAAAAAAAGGAAATTTCAAAAAATGTAAATAACGAAAATATCCTTGGTCAGGCCATTTTTTAAAACAATGAGTGCACGTCAACCCTTTATTTAAAACAAGCTCAACTTCAGGTCCTTATTTGAGAAAATGATAGCACTTTAGGCCTTTATTTGGAAGTTTCCCTTGTATATATATGTGGAAGAAAAAAATTCAAGATTTGAAATCTTTTTAAGAAAGTTAATTGTTTGGTGTTAACGCATGTGAGAGATAAAATATAACCATAAGTTTATGCATTTGTGCATAGACACAATATTCATAAGATAAGTAATTGAGGATATTTGGGGAAGAAAAAAACCAATTGAGATAAATATTTACAGCTCCTAAGCTTTAGAAATTAGATGATTAAAATTGTCTCTTTATTTTGTATTTAGCTTCTCAATAACGCATTTTGAATATTGATAATAGCCGAAGAATATGTTCCATGGTATTACCAATTTTAGTATACCAAAAAGTGAAATTGGCTTTTATAAGCACTTCCATGGATATGCTCATTGAACAATTTAATACATTGTATAACTTTCAATTTGTTCAACTATTACGTACACCTCGTTTATGATGTTAAGGCAAATCTTGACTTTTATTTTGCGATTGGTCGGTCTAGGATATGCTCTCGTGTCCAAATAATATATTGGTTGTGAGAATATCTAGAAGATTATCTAGATTAAATAGGTTGCATACGAAGCTTTGTCTGATGGAAAATTATAGGGTGGCGCTAATTCCACACCTTTTTTGAGTTTAATTAATTCAAATTCCCATTAAAGGAATATATCTATCCCAAATCCCCTCTCCCATTTTCTCTTCTTTCTAATCCATCAATCTTGAGCCTCCTCTCCTCCGTCTTTTCACACCAGATAGTTTTCAAACCACTTGTCGTCCTTCTTGTATTTGCATGTTGCTTTGTCCTCACCCATTAAAAAGCCAAACATGAAAATGGCTCAACGAAAAGCAGATTCATTTGCTTCATATAGAAATTGCAATTCTAATAAAAGTACATATAATTGAGAGAAATCAAATCGTGGTTTTTGGAAAAGGTGAGGTGAGGATCTTCAAATATGATAATAGTGCGACAATAAGGGGAAAAATAGAAATTTATCATTACCCTCAAGTCTAGATAATGTAATTACATGAATTTAAACATCTATCCACCATGTTCTCAAACAATTTGATTCATTTGTATGCCGTGTCCCCTTTTATTTAAAGTATCTTCCCCCTCGATACACTCATGCATAGTTGTATCTTCACAACTTTTCTTTATTGCTTTTATATCTACTAACCCCATTGAAAAAGAATTAATTGACAAGTTTCGTGACAAGTTAGAACTCTATAAGTGAATTGGAAAAATGTGGCCATTGGATTTATTTGTTTGCCCACGGTAGAGAAATGGCTCTGAAAGAGGACTGGTTTTTATGTGGACTGGTGTGTATTAAGCTATTTCGGGTGTGGAATTAGCACAGTTATATCGACGTTGATTTAGTATGGATACTTAAGAAAAAAAAAACATGTTAGAACCATGGGGTGTGAATGTAAGTTAGCTTGAAAAAATACTTATAGAAAAAAAAAACTGAAAGAGAAGAGAAGAAAAGTAAAGTAAAAAGTAAAAAGAATTAAGGTCGAGACTTGGGCAACCAACCAAGTTCCATGTATTAAGATATGAGGAAGTGCTTGTTTCTACTTCATTAAAAAGTAAAAAGTAATTTTTTATTTCAAATTTACGATATTATGCAACCTTAAAAGATTATGAAAAACACATTCGAACTACATATTAACATTTAAATGTGGTGAAAACTTCAAGCGCCTCGGACTAAAAGCATGTCAAAGTTCATATGTTACAAGATTTTGGTCAAGAAAAAAAGTAAATAGTAAAAATAAGGCGAAGTTATAATTTTACTGTCTAAATTTGGAAATTATCCATCCTTGCTGGAAATAATGTGAATCATCATCCCAATCTTCACCTAGTTTTAAAGATATATAAACTATATGTACATTAAATTTTTTCGAAACGCCTTACACTTTATATATTGAAGTGAATGATTCTGCATCAGGGTGGTGACAAAAGAGATGGTTCTGAAACGAGAAATAATAACAGCAAAGAAGAAAACAAAGAGGGAGACATTTCAATCAACCGACATCATTTCATGGGGACAACTCCATCGTCCCACACCACCACAGCTCACTGTTATTGCATCGGTACTTGTCTTCCTCCCTGCAAATTTTTTTTTTTTTTCGGGTCAGATTCCTCTCTGCAATTTGCTGATGATGTCTGGTCTCTCTCTCTCTCTCTCTGGTTCATCCATCTTTTTCGCCAGGAGGGGAATATTTTTGGGGTGCTCAAAGCTGATCTTTTCGGCCAGGCTGGTTCTGATGAGTGGTCTGGCGAGAGAGATGAAGATCATGAGTGCATGCCATGCTGGGACAGCCACAGGGAGAAGTTCAACTCTCGATCTTTCCTTAGTTTTACAATTACCCAAATGAAAAAGACAAAGAAAAGGAAACGTGAAATATCGACCCTGGACTTTGGCTTTGCCGCCCTCAATAATGATAGTTCCGAAGACATTACATGTTGAGCTGAAATTCGGAGACCACATTTTAGTTCCTCATGGCCATCATCGTCCATTGGCCTCTTCCATGGCACCGCCCCCCACACTGCTCACAGTCACAGTCCGTTTCCTTAATAATTGCACTCTTCTTTCTCCGGAGAGAATGATGATAGAGAATATCGTCAGAGCAGAAAAGAAGTTTAGGAGAAGACAGTAAACTACATAATGTTAATTGCGATGTATTTTGTGAATTTTGATTTGATTTTTGTCTGTTTTCATCAATCAAATTTTAAAAAACGAATCTCACATACTTTCCATCATTTTTTTTCCTTTGTTATGCCTTGATAAGTTTCCTTTTGTGCTTAAATTAATCTCTAAATAATGCGCGTGATAGCTACTCGAAATTCGATGCTATACGTTTAAATTACTCATATTATTTCTACTACGTGACATTATATGATTTCTAAAGTTATATGTGCAATCTTTCACTCCAGAAGTTTAAGTTATTAGTGTACGGTGCGGAATATATTTTATATTATAACAATATGCATGAATAAATTGAACTACTTGATCAATGGCTTGCAAAGATATGCATTGTTTATCTTTGCGAGAATTGAATAAAAAAGAAAGAAAGGTAATCGCGAGGACCATGGTCTATATTGAATGTTGGGAAATATAGTGAACGAATGGGAACAAATGAAATCAAACTCTGAGGCGTGATAACACTCATTTTTAAGGAATTATTTGTCATGCAATGTTGCTAATGTTTATCGATAACACTCTTTTTAAGGAATTATTTGCCTCACAATATTGCTAATGATTTCAGCAAAAATCGTCTAGGATAGATCAGAGTCTCAGAATGAGATTATCAGATAGCTATTCCGATATTTCTCCAATAACTCTCTAGGGAAACAATGACTGTATTCAAGTGGAAAAAATGGAAGTTGTTTTCTAAAAATAAACAGAACCGTAGAGTGTATATATATGAGCAAAAAAATACACAACTATTTTTTCCGAAAAATGTAATAATTGTTGTTTCGCTAGAATAATCACCTAGAGGGAGTGAATAGGTGAATATAATCAAACTTGATAAAATAATGCGGAATTGAAAACTTCAAGTTTGATAGGAGCAGATAAAGTAAACAGAACCGTGTAGTACTTCTACCAAGCAGTTAATAGAGGCAAGTAGATAGTAAAAGATCCACAAGAGATTATAGTGGTTTGGCTTTTAGTAAGCCTACGTCCACTCTCCTACACTAACAGCCTACTAGCTGAATTCCACTAAGTAATCAAAGTAAGAGATTACAGAAAGATGTGATTGCCATAAGCACTTCCGCAAAAGCGAGTGCTGCCTCTACTAAGGCTATCTCACTCTACACACTTGACTCTGTGTACACCTCTTACAAGATTCCAAATAAACGCTCCAGTAGACAACTTTGAATAAGTAAGAGCTCTCTTGAATAGTGATGATGAGCTCTTGATCTCTCTCTATTCTTCGAACTTGGTGCTCTTTTCGTCTTCTAAGCCTCCTGCTGGACAAAGCCACTCCGAGGATCAATCTCCGTGAACTAGCTGTTGGTGGTTGATGAATAAAGATCACGAGCCGTTGAGGTGAGAGCAATCAGAGATATGTAAGGATTTGCTCGCCCATACAATCAAATCCTAGAATCCTTAAGTCAAGCTTCTCAACAAAGGAAATTGTCTAAAAGATTTCCAATCAATTAAGAATCCTCGTAAGGAAAGAATATGAGAATATCTATGTGATTGATTGTCAATTAATTTAACTTAACGCAATCCAAACCAGAAAATTGATCGTTAGTATGGGATATTTATCCTGCTAAACTAAACAAGAATAATGTTGAATAAATAGCGAGGATTAAATCTGAAGATCGAAATATATCTCTTATATGATTTCGTATGCGTTTGCCTCTGCCAAGAGTCCTGCTTCTATCAGAATAGAAACATTAGAAACATTAAATGTAAAGGCATAGAGATATATTTATAGTAAATCCTCGAAGTATAAATCAAAGTCTTTTCATCAAAGTATGTAGTTTTGTTTCCTTCAAAATCAAATATAATTTTCCAACAATCTCCCCCTATTTTGATGGAGACAAAACCTTTCAAGTATTTTAATTTTGAAAAGATTTTGATAGAAAGATACTTGCGTAAATGACATTGACTTCAATTCCTTTTTGAAAAGACACAAGTATTATAAGCATAAGCATAGATATAAGTGTTAATTGCTTACTGCGATGCTTTTGCTTGAACTTCTTGCGTTCTCCCCCTTTTTGTCAACATCATAAATAAGCATATAATAACAGAGAAACATAATATAGTCATCAATAAGCATCCAAAATTTTATTTAATAGAGCATCTTTTAGTACTAAAGTACGATGCAACCGAGAACATTCATCTAGCAAACATCATGAAAAGCATTCAAAACAACTGAATGAAAAAGTGAAGTTCTTTGGTAGGATTTTTATGATGGTGGTGCTGATGATGAAGGCTTGAAGGTGGTTATGTTGAAAGGGGCTCGAACAAGGTTGAAAGTTGAGAGTTCATTTAGTTGCATATCAAAGACTTCGGTGAGGTTCTTCATCTCCTTAGCCAGCATGACCTGATTCTGGCTGAACTGAACCATATCCGCTGAAATACGATCCTGCGCCTTTTTGATGTCGTTACGAAGGACCTTCTCCTGGTTCTGAATTCGCAACTGTAGAGTCTCTACCTCTCGGAAGAGTTCAGCTCTCAGTATGTCAACCTACGTCCCGATTCGATCCTGCCCTTCCTGAAGATTTGCCATGATGCTTAAAAACATGTTCAGAATTTTGACAAGAGTCTCCCCCTGAGCAGATGAGCCTGCAAGAAGATCATTGAGATTCACCTCTTCTCGGAGCAAAAGACTGGGCCTAGAACTCCTAGCTTGATTTTCCCTGAGGAAGTTGAAGTATTCCTCTATGCGCTTCTTCTCCTCTTCCTCCTTTCGAATCCTCTGTTCCTCTGCAGCCTTAAGTTCTGTAGCTTTTCTCTCCTTCTCAGCCTCAACCATCCTTTCTTTCGCAATAGTAGCCTTTGCTTGAGCTCTGGCAATCGTCTCCCTCTTTGAAAGGGCTTCAGCTTTTTCTTTTGCGATTGCTTCTGCGTGAGCTTTAGCCTCTGCCAAAGCTTTTGTGTGTGTATCTGCTTCAGCTCGTGTCTTTTTTGCAGCTTCTTCTTACGACTTCTCCCTGTTAGAGGCATCAAATTCTCTGATCTTATCTTCCTGAATTCTGATTGCTTTATCCCGAGTCTCCAAAATCTCCTTTTCTCTCTCGTCCAACAACGCTCTTTTCTCTAGAAGCATTGACTCTCCTGTCTCGAGAGCTACTGCCAACCTCTCTTCGCCAATCTCCTTTAACTAAACTTGAGTTTTTCTCTTCTTCACAGGTGAAGGTTCACAGGAAAGAGTTGTGTCAGAGTCCAAAGACTTACCAGATTCAGTAATCTTAAGGGTAGCTCCTTTTGCCGCAGTTTTGCCTTTCTTCCCTTGTCGAGAAGAATCAGTAGAGGCTTTCAGCAGAGCCTTCCTTTTTTGCTTAGGCTTGTTGGTAATTGTAGCAGCAATGATCCTTCTTGCCTGCTCGTCCAGATTTCCCCCAATTTTCACAATATTTCCTTGCTTGTCTAGCCACCCATGAGAAGTAGCAGTGAAATGCATCTTAAACAGTGAATCTGAACCAACTGTAATACTTGGTAGGATCTCCTGCCTCATCCTCGGCGGTGGTTTTACATCTAAACACCCAAAAAATTCTCGTAATCAAGGCACCATATGGTAATTGTCCTGCCTTTTTAGTGACAGTTCGATACATATGGAATAAATGGTGTGCGCAAGCGAAAAGGGCAATCCTTTGACAATTACAGCAATCAGTCGAGCTTCATACCTCGAGACGTCAGTGGTAGAGGAGGCTTTTGGTTTTATACACCCAATAAGGGCTTTGTGGATGATCCTGTAGAGAAGAGGCATGGACGTGTACTTGATATACGTCCATGTGGTTCTAGTACAGTTCTCATCTTCCGTGATCAATCTATATGCTTCCTCTGCCTTAGTCTTGATTTGCACAAAGTCGGATGGTTTAACTCCAACAAGAGATGCCAGAAGATCTGCCGTTACCACATACTAGTCATGGCCACGATTCGGAACCGGCCGGTTTCGGTTCATGAACCGGCGGTTCCGGTTCGAGTCCATGGGTGAACCGAAACCGAAATCTTGAGGGGCGATTTCGATTTTGAACTAGAGGTTCCGGGCCGGTTCAAGGCCCGGTTCTGGTTCAAAATTGAAAATGGAACCGCCGGTTTCGATTTTCAAATTTATTTTTTAAATAATGAATTATGAAATAAAAAAATAATAAATTATGAAATTATGAAATAATAAATTATCAAATACAAATTGTAATCAAATTATAAATTGTAATCAAATTTGGAGGGAAAAAAGGGAGGGGGGAAAGGGCTTGAACTTAATGAATTATCATTAAGCGCCTACATATCTTCTTGGGGATAGAAGAATCAAAGCCTGTATAATTCTTTTACCTTTGATAACTCCATGCTTACCTCATCGTCAATCGTCGCTACCTATTCCGATACCAATACCCGTGACGGTGGTATCTCCATCATTGAAGAATTCGGCTTCATTGCTACGATCCATATCTTGTTGTCGATGTTGAGCCTTTGTTCAATCATCAACACAAGCTTGAGCCTCCACCGAATCCGGAGCTAATCTTGAACGTCGTTGGTCCAAAATGTTGCCTCCAGCGCTAAATGCTTGTTCAACCGCAACTGTTGAATAAAAGGTTGCTAAAACCTGTCTTGCGATGAGAGCGAGAATTGGAAATTGGGTTGAATGCCTCTTCCACCACTCTAGAATTTTGAAATCTGTGCCGCCTTCGGATTCACCAAACTCAAAAAAGTGGTTAAATAGGTCTCTATTTCGAAAATATTTCATGTTGCTCCATTTTATCTTTTTTGCTTATTCATCAGCATTTTGTACCATCTATTAATTCTACCTAGGTCCCCGCTTTGTACGTCACTAGGTTGGAAAGATGTATCACCTAGATTATATCTACTGCAAAATTCATTATACAATTCTACTATTGCGTTTTTAACTACTGTTTGCTTAGCTCTAATATCTATCATTTGAATCAAATGTAAATAGTTATAATACATATTCAAATAATCACCTAAACCATCTCATTTGATACGTGGATCGAAAACACAAGATACCAAATAAATAAGAGGAATTTTGGTATAATAATGCAGCCATTTCATTCACATTGCTATAATAGTCGGACCTGATTGATCATCTTTTTCATTTTCTTCAAAAACACCAGCAATATTAATACACTCTATTAAAAATAAATGCGTAGTAGGATAATAAACACCGGATAAAATACAAGTTGCATCATTAAAACTTTTAAAAAATCTATTTTTTTTTGTGCAAATATCTCAATCTTGTGGGAATAAATTAATTTGAGAAACATTATTCGAAATAAATGTACATAATAAATTTTTATATGCAAAAGATTGATTAAGCAACTCGTACGTAGAATTGCAACGAGTTGGAACATCTCTCGGAAATTTTTTTGATATTATTCTATTTGCTTTACAAAATCTGCCCCATTCTTTCATAATTTGGGGATATCTCCATAAAAATTGAATTGCTGTCTTTATTGGGCTGAGAAAAACATCAAGAGTTTATAAATCATCTTGTACACAAAAATTTAAAACATGCAAGCACATCTAATGTGAAAAAATTATCCACCAAAAGTGGGTTTATAAATCTTTTCTAACTCGGGAATGGAAGCGATATTTGCCTCGGCATTATCAAAATCAACTGAAAAATTTTATTAACCAAAATATTCTTCTAAAACTTGTATAATTATTCTATAAATATTATTTGCCGTATGCCTATCATCAAAAACTCGAAATGCAATAACTCTTTTTTTAATGTTTCAATTATCATCTATTCAATGACATGTAATACCCATATAAGAATGAGTTTGCCAAGGATCACTCCAAATGTCGCTACCTATATGCACACGTCCATTGAAATTCATAAAAAAAAAATCATATATTCTTTTCCACTTTTATAAATATCAAAAAGTTGACGTTTAAGCGTATTTCTCAAAACAGATTTTGCTTGTGGAGTACATGCAGTTTGTATAAAATGATTAAAACTAAAATTTTCACCAAAATTAAATGATAAACGTTCAACAACAGCAAATCTAGCTAATTCTTCTTTATAAACTTTTTCATTGTAACGAAATAAAGAATGAGTGTTAGGTTTGGCGTACCCGAAAATTTATTGTTGGCTGGTGTCGATCCCCACTTGCATTGGATGTTTCGACCTCAGATGCCGTTTAAATGTTCCACAGCCGCCTCCACCTGTAAATTTTTATGTTGCCCCATAATATTTACTTTTTATCTAATACTTGTTTGTGCCTAAGTGTTCCTTCGTGAAGTGTTTCTATATGTCGGATGTATCCTCCCGTTTCGGCTTCTTTGTTGTTGACATTTCTTCGATACCGGTAGAAGGATGCAGACTTTCTTGCGTTGGGACGTGCTTGACGTTGGGAATAATGTTGATATCATCAACATCGTCTCCCCAATATGCAAATTCACGAGGATCATGAGGATAATCGGATTCCTCCATTGGGCTCTTTCTTTTGTCACTAGCTCTGCTTCCACTTGCCATTTTTTTTGAGAGAATTGAGCAGAAAACGGATTCAGAAATTTGACAGAATTGAGCGAATTGAGAAAATTGAGGGGATTGAGAGAATTTGAGAAAATTGAGAGAATTTAAGAGAAATTGTGAGAAAAAAAAATGAAAGATGAAAATGGATATTTATAATAAATAGGATAGATTTAATAAATTAATAAAAAAAGGGGGGGATGGATTTGGCCATTGCCTTGCAATGATCGGGGAAAGAGCAGCTCTTTCCCTTTTTTTTTATTTGGCTAAAGCTAGTTCCGGGCCTGTTCAAGAAAATGAGGGCCCGTAATCGGCCCCTATGGCACGGGCCGGTTCCGGCGGGCCCAATCAACGGGCCTGTTACAGGTTTCACTGGGGCCGGTTCCGGGCCCAAACCGGCCCGTGGCCACCCCTACCACATACCAAAAATTTCCTACCGTGAAAGTCATCCTATTTGGATCATTTGAAAAATGCAAATTTGAATAGAACGGGGCTACAAACTCAGGGTAAACTGTCTCTGATTCAGTGCAAAAGGTCACTAGATCCAGCTTCTCGAACATTTCTAAAATAGGAAAGCCGTAGTTGCTAAGATATTCAAAATCAACCATTTTATGAGGCATTACTTTCCTTTCCAAGCACCCATTGAATGAGTTTAGATGTTCCTGACTTTTGAACAACTTAGGCCTGAATTTTGTGTTTTTAGCAAAGCCACCGAAATGCCTAAAATTGTCAAACATTAGATCATCATCATCACTTACTTTTGCCCGTGACTCTGTCTCTCTCGCAACTTCTTCTTCCGATGGCTCTGGGTCTCCAACAGCAACATTCTCAGACTCTTTTGGGACCTCAGTAGAGTTAGTCACCTTTTCCTGACCCTTTGAAGAACTAACAACCTCTTCTAACACAGCAGAGTTAATCGGATTCTCTAATTTTTCAAACTCTTCATTTACCTCTGCCTCATAACTGTATCCAAAGTTCTTCACAAACAGAGTTATTGCATCATCATTGAGTCCGGAATCACGCATGAGTGCAATCGATTTCTTAATACCCTTAAGAGTATCCGAAGAAGCGAGAGGAGTACCTTGCGAGCCAGATCCAAGACGCGAATCGAGTGTCTGAAATTCCTGAGTCGCGGACTCCTTTTGAGGCAAGTTAGCAGATCCACTTGACCCCATCTCTTCCGAAGAGGTGGAAAGGCTTTCACTTTCTTCATCAATGAGATCGATTTTCGAAGGCCCTTTGTTCAAGAACCTAACGGCCATTGCAGAGGCCCTTTGAGAGCGACGAACTACCTTTGAGGTCTTCTGAGAGGAGGACTTAGCAGATTTGGGAGGCATTTTGAGAAATATGAGTGATTTTCGAAGAAAGTTTGAAACTTTGAAAAACCCTACAGAAATTTTCGAAAGAATTTGGGAGTGTTTGGAAAGAATCGGCGAAGAGTGATTATAGAGAGCGAGAGATTTAGATTAAGGCAGATTTTGTGCAATTTCCAAGAGGCCGAAAAATTAGGGATTTAAGAGGATTTGCAACGGTCAAATTTTTTGAAAAAGATTTCAAAATAAAATCAAATATTCTTTTGACAAAATCAATCAACTATGCAATCAATTAACATTGCAATCGGATATTTTACAAGAAAGATTGAGATACGTACCTTATTTCTGTCTAAATATAGATACTTACTTGACGAATTCTTTACCGTTGGTAGAATCACTTGCCTTCGATGAGCTATGATAGAGTTTTCCTGTCTACATCTGTTTAACTCTCACAAAGGGTTTAGTAACAGCAAGTTCATTTCGAATAAACTCAAACGGACCTTTCTCAAGAGGTTTCGTAAAGATATCAGCTAATTGATTTTTGGAATCAATAAACTGAATATGAACATCATTATTTTGTACATGATCTCGTATAAAATGGTGCTTAATCTCAATGTGCTTAGCTCTTGAGTGAAGAATAGGATTCTTCGTCAGATTGATGGCCCTGGTATTATCGCATTTGATCTCCACACATGATTCTTCAATGCCAAAGTCATTGAGTTGCTGCTTCATCCAGAGTATTTGTGCACACCAACTCTCGAGTGCAACATACTCTGCTTCTGCTATTGATAGAGCCACAGTACTCTGTTTCTTAGAGAACCATGAAACTAACATCTTGCCCATTAATTAGCATATACCTGAAGTACTTTTTCTATCAACACGACAACCAGCAAAGTCAGCATCAGAGTATCCAATAGGTATGAAATTTGAACCTTTGGGATACCATAAACCAAGTGAAGAATAAGTGCTAATATATTTAATAATTCTCTTAACAGCAGTAAGATGTGACTCTTTAGGATTAGATTGAAAACGAGCACATATATAAACACTAAAGAGAATATCAGGTCTAGAGGTAGTAAGATAGAGTAGAGATCCTATCATACTCATGTAGAGCTTCTGATCAACCTGTTTTCCATTCTCATCCTTGTCAAGCTTGGAAGAGTGAGACATCGGTCTCTCTGTCTTCTTGCAATTTTCCAATATTTCTTGACAAGTTCTTTCGCATATTTTTCTTGCAATATGAAAGTGCCATCTCTGCTTTGCTTAACTTGAAGTCCAAGAAAGTAATTTAATTCACCCATCATGCTCATCTCAAACTCACTTGTCATAATCTGTAAAATTCTTTCATAGAGTCTCATTAGAAGAACCAAAAATTATATCATCAATATAAATTTGTACAAGAAGAATATCTTTACCTTTTCTTCGAATAAATAGAATAGTATCTACTTTACCTTTTTCGAAGCCATTATCAATCAGAAAAGTACTTAGCCTTTCATACCATGCACGTGGTGCTTGTTTTAGTCCATATAAGGCTTTCTTTAACTTGTAAACATGGTCAGACTTCTTTGGATCTTCAAAGCCAGGAGGTTGCTCAACATATACTTCCTCTTTGATGTAACCATTAAGGAAGGCGCTCTTGATGTCCATCTGAAATAGTTTAAAACCATAATAACATGCATGAGCAAGTAATAGCCTAATGGCTTCTAACCTGGCCACCGGTGCGTAGGTCTCATCATAGTTAATCCCTTCTTCTTGTGAGTAGCCTTTTGCAACTAACCTTGCCTTATTTCTTGTGACTCTGCCTTTGTCATCAAATTTGTTTCTAAATACCCACTTTGCACCTATAATTGGACGGTCTTTTGGCCTCGGTACAAGTTTCCAAACCTGATTTACCTTGAATTGGTATAGTTCCTCTTGCATTGCCTCTATCCAGCTTTGAATGGAAAGAGCCTCTAAGACATCCTTTGGTTCTATCTCAGAAATGAGAGCTAATGTGCCCATCATTTCCTTGAAAGATGGACGCGTTTTGATTCCTTCTTTGACGTTTCCAAGAACAAGCTCCATTGGATGGCTGGATTTATGTTTCTAGCTGTGATTGAAATTTCCTCCTTGATCATCATTTGTGTTGGTAGAACTAGATGAATCTTTGGTAGAGTCATGTTGAGTCGAGTCATCAGCTTGAGTAGAATCAGTATGTTCTGACTTCTCCAATCCTTGAATATCATCAGATTGGGGCGTATATCTTGGTCTCCTTCTTCTTCAACATTGTACAGAACACTGTTTTCATCAAATTTCACGTTCATTGACTCTTCCACAATGCGTGAATTTTTGTTGAAGATCCTATAGGCTTTGCTTGTAGTTGAGTATCCAAGGAATATAGCTTCATCTGATTTCTCATCGAACTTACCAGGTCGATCATTTGCAATTTTAAGAACAAAATATTTGCATCCAAAGATTTTAAAATATGAAATATTTGGATTTCTACCTTTAAAAAGTTCATAGGGGGTTTTATCTAAGATAGGCCTTAGCAAAACACGATTAATAAGATAACAAACAGCTGAAACTGCTTCTGCTTAGAAATATGAAGGAATTTTACTTTCAATCAACATGGTTCTAGCAATTTCTTGAAGAGAACGATTTTTCCTCTCTACAACTCCATTTTGTTCTGGAGTATAGGGAGTTGAAAAATTGTGTTGTAAACCGTTTTTGATGCAATAATCTAAAAAAATTTGGTTTTCAAATTCCCCCCACGATCTGTTTTAATGCAAGAAATAGTGTAACCTTTTTCATTTTGAATAATCTTTACAAAATTTGAAAAATACATAAATGCTTCATTTTTATGTGCAAGAAAGTAGATCCATGTAAAACGAGTAAAATCATCCACGATGACCAAAAAATATTTCTTACCACCAAAGCTTTGACTACAAGTAGGTCCAAATATGTCCATGTGTAGAACCTACAATGCTTGATTAGTAGACACAACATTGATTGGTTTAAAAGAGCTTCTACCATTGACTTTGATGAGTTTTGAGAACTTGCTTGTATCTCCTGTCATATGTCTTATCTAGGTACCACTTGTTCTTCTTTTTCTTTGATACCTACAGAGAATGAGCAAATTCATGCTTTCTTTGGTACCCAGATTTTCTTGGGTCCTTTAAAGTTAGTTGAGTTTACCATTCCTAAGATAATCCCTCTGGTTGGTCTCCAAACTTTGGGACAATCATTCTTAAAATGATTTGTATCACCATAGTTAGAACACTTGAAGAATTCGGGGCCAATAGGTTTTACAAATTGTTTTTGAAAGTGATTTTTATAAGAAGCTTTTGAAGGCCTTTGTCTTTGTCTCTCTTTTGCATTTGGAAAATCATTTTGTAAAGCAGTTTCTTTTTCAAACCAAGACCATTTTTGTCATATTAAGGAATTTGAATAGAGAGAATATGTTCCAAAGTCTTTGAACCAAGTGAAAACTTTTTGCGAATAGCCAAAATCTCCATTTTGTAAGATTCATTTTCTTTCAAAAGTGAGTCATGATTTTCTTGAATTTCTGTTGCTTCCTTTTTAAGAAGATCATGATTTTCACGTACTTCCAAAATTTCCTTTTTGAGTAAATCGTGATTTTGATTCAAAATAGAATTTTCTTTTTGAAGAAAATCAATCTTTTCATTTTTGGAAAGATCCTGTTGCCTTAATTTCGAATTCTCCTTTTTCAACTCAGAGATTTTCTTAAGTGCATTCTTATAACCCAAACACAACTCATCAATGTAATCAGATACTTCATCAGGGATTTCGGGCAAACTTACCTCTTTATCATCCTCAGAATCTGATTTGGCCATCAAGCATATATTGGCGTAATCTTCATTGTCACTTTCTTCACACTCTATGTCACTCCATGTTTCAGCTTTCAAGGCTTTCTTTTTCTTCTCGTATTTTCCTTTGTTCTTTCTCAAGAGTGGACAATTGGGTTTGATATGTCCACGTTTCCTGCATTCAAAGCAGATTATCTCCTTACCTTCTTCTTTTTCGGTCGAGAATTTCTCAGGTTGCTTGTACTGACGTCTTCCTTTGAAATTTCTTCATCTTCTAGCCATTTTCCTGAACTTGTTAACCATCAGGGCTAATTCCTCGTCATCTTCACCTCCTTCTAAATCTGTATCACTTGAATCATTCATTTTTTTATTTCAAAGCAATCTCCTTTCTTCCTTTGGAATGATCTTCATCATTCAGTCGTTCAGATTCATAGGATATCAAAGTTCCAACTAGCTCATCAACGGACAGAGGAGATATCCTTGAGGTTTCTCGAATTGATGTTTTGATATTGTTTCACTCCTTTGTGAGTCCCCTCAGAATTTTGTTGACTCTTTCAGTTTGAGAGATCTGTCTGCCATAATAGGTTAGGCCATTAGCAATATTTGTGAACCTGTTGATCATGTCAGTAATAGATTCATCAGGTTTCATTTTGAAAGACTCATATTTTTCAAGAAGAATGTTTGTCTTTGTTTCTTTGACTCTTTCAGTCCCCTCATGCGTGACTTGAAGGCTGTCCCATATCTCTTTTGCTGATTCACAAGAACAAACACGATTATATTGAGCTAGAGATAAAGCACAATAAAATGAGTAAAGTGCTTTTGAATCTAAAGCTTCTCTTTTAGACAATTCAGTAGAGCTGAGTTTTTGTTCTTCCAGAGTTCTTTCTTTGAGGAAGAAGCTGTAGGATTTGCTCCATTTTGCACGACATCCCACATTAGTGGATCAGTTGACTTGATGAAAGCCTTCATTTTTTTTTTTAGATGTTGTAGTTCTTTCCATCAAAGTATGGAGGTCTGGTGTTGCTTTGACCTTCCACAATTCCTGCTCCAAGAATGCTAGCCATAAAAGATCGTTAGCTTAGAAGTATACACTTCAAATAACAAGCCTTTGGCTCTGATACCAAATTGTTGTTTTGCTAGAATAATCACCTAGAGGGGGTGAATAGGTGAATATAATCAAACTTGATAAAATAATGCGGAATTGAAAACTTCAAGTTTGATAGGAGCAGATAAAGTAAACAGAACCGTGCAGTGCTTCTACCAAGCAGTTAATAAAGGCAAGTAGAGAGTAGAAGACGATGCACAAGAGATTATAGTGGTTCGGCTTTTAGTAAGCCTACGTCCACTCTCCCACAGCCTACTGGCTGGATTCCACTATGTAATCAAAGTAAGAGATTACAGAAAGATAAGGCTATCTCACTCTACACACTTGACTCTGTGTACACCTCTTACAAGATTCCAAGTAAACGCTCAAGTAGACAACTTTGAATAAGTAAAAGCTCTCTTGAATAAGGATGATGAACTCTTGATCTCTCTCTGTTCTTCGAACTCGGTGCTCTTTATACTCGTCGTCTTCCAAGCCTCCTGCTAGACAGAGCCACTCCGAGGATCAATCTCCGTGAACTAGCCATTGGTGATTGATGAATAAAGATCAAGAGCCGTTGAGGTGAGAGCAATCATAGATATGCAAGGATTTGCTCGCCCATACAATCAAATCCTAGAATCCTTAAGTCTAGCTTCTCAACAAAGGAAATTGTCTAAAAGATTGCCAATCAATTAAGAATCCTCGTAAGGAAAGAATATGAGAATATCTATGTGATTGATTGTCAATTAATTTAACTTAGAAATGCAATCCAAATCAGATAATTGATCGTTAGTATGGGATATTTATCCTGCTAAACTAAACAAGAATAATGTTGAATAAACAACGACGATTAAATCTGAAGATCAAAATATATCTCTTATAGGATTTCATATGCGTTTGCCTCTGCCACGAGTCATGCTTCTATCAGAATAGAAACATTAGAAACATTAAATGTAAAGGCATAGAGATATATTTATAGTAAATTCTCAAAGTATAAATCAAAGTCTTTTCATCAAAGTATGTAGTTTTGTTTCCTTCAAAATCAAATATAATTTTCCAACAATAATGGGGTCTAGCCCACTTACCCATTTCTCCATTTGAAAGATTATAATAGCATTCTAACTAATAAAATGTCTTGTACTCTCCTATCTTTCCTAGGTAGGACAAGAAAAATGCATTATTTTGTTCGTTTTACGAAAAAAAAAAAAAAAACATCAACATTAAAGACCTACGTACGTTATCTTGTGGAACGGGCCAATTTTAGGTATATTCACAAAGCTCAAAAGTTTTGAATTTGGTTGGAGAAAACTGCGTTCCTACGTCAACATAGAAAACTTTGGAGATTGTTACGTGGTCATTCTCAGTTATGACAAGAATGTTTAGTATAAAGCCAAGTCTTTAAATTAAGGGTGCCGTATCCCTTGTTGCTAGGTCGAAAAGCCTTTTTTGCGTCAATGGGAAATGTATATGTAATACATTTCGGCAAGGCTAATACTTGCTAGTGATGGGAGCTCGAACTTTTTTCAGCTGTGCCCTAGTTGTTTACACATAAATGGAAACCCTAGGATGCTGACACTTTTTTTGCCCTTTTGAATAATGAGGATTCCAAAGTTTCCTCTCGGACAATCGCTTTCCACGTAGCAAATGAATTTCTTGGTGTAGCAGCAGTTGTGTTTTTGGACTTTGTGGTGTGTTCCTTCTTTCTCGCTCTTTTGTTTTTGAACTTTGGTGGTGTTATGGCCCCTGTCGATTACATCAAACTTTTTGATGCTTCGGCCTGAGATTAGTTGAACGGAGAGGAAGCCCTTCCTTTCCTTCGTCACGTCACGTCCCGTCCCGTCCAGTCCCAACGGTGCCAGCAGATTGATTGCTCGAAACAAACTGTGGAGCTATTGCACGCGTACAAGGTACAAGTACATTTATTATTTAGTATCATGGAACTTGCCATCTTTAATATGTGTATTTTGAGATACATTAATCCGATGTGTATAAATTTTTTTATGTAAGTATGGGGATATAGGTAGGATCCTTATCCAACATATATGATAGAGAATATAACAGAAATACCCTTAGAAACTGCTTTGATGTTTCATGGAATGAATTGTTATGAAATGGTGAGCTTGGATTAGGTGCGTGTTAAATAGAGCATACCTGATTTTTACGACGGGTGACTCGAATAGAACAAATTGATTTATTAGTTGTAGGGTCATGTGCATGAAATAAGATGACGCGAGTGAAAAGCATGAATAAATATACAGCTTTGCTCCAGTGGCACAATTTAGTCGTGAAGAGCGAAGCCCTACTTGGAGTGGTAATGTCTTGATTTCGAAACCTAGATTATTAACATTTTCATGACTAAATGAAGCTGTGTACGTATTGAATTTCTTAGCAAAGAAAAGTTGAAAGTTGCGAGCCTGATAAACTAAAAATATATATAACTGACTAACCATAAAAGTGTATGAAAACTTGCAACTTGAAAAACTTGGAAGTCTTGTTCATCTCATATTGCTTAAGATTATCGGGCAGCTTCAACCCAAGAACCCGAACATCAGAAGATTTAATCCACAGCGATCTTTAAATTTAGATGGAAATGGGTTAAGTGCCCTCGACCACACATTCATCCTGAAACCAGAACCCCACAGCACAATTGATGAATATGCAATTATGCTGAAGTGCTAGATTTAACAATTAATTATTACAGAATTCATCTTTATTCATCATATGCTAAAAAGAGCATATGCTAAGGAAGATGGGATTTTCATAATATAATGTGAGGGACAGAGGCATATATACACGGCAACAATAATGAAAGAATATGAATAACTCCTGTAATTGTTTATATTATTACAAACCTCTCTGAGATTGACATGTCTGTCTTATCTGTAACCCTTCTTTCTACCTGTATAAAAAGACCATTTCTCTCCATTCTCAGATCCATCAGCAACCCATAAATCTCTTTCTCCAAGACAAATCTTCCTGCTTTGGTCTCGCTTCATCTCTCCCCACCACCTTGTCTCACAAAAGATGGAGCCAGAGATTGAGCTGAAGTGTCAAGTATCACCATAACATCATGTTTTGCATTAGTTCTTCCTTCAATTCTTCCTCACCTGCTCATGTTTGCAGATTGTGTGAGATCCGGCGAAAGTTGGAGGGGTCAAACTTTTAAATAATCTTACTATTTTCCTTCTTTTTAGGGTTTTGCTGAAGAAGTTGGTCGTCGAGATCAGATCAAAGAGAGCTTTCTTCAGTCCAGACACGGGTGGATTTAGGATTTAATTGGCTGCCGACTCATTCATCCAAATACTGAGTTTTCTTTGTGGCGGAGATCAAAGCACGACGGGGAAAGTTATTATTAATTACTCAGTAAATGAGTGATTGATGCGGGAGACTTGTTGGATCTTAATCTTCCCGTCCTTGGACTGAAGGGAGCTCCCTTTTTACTTCATGATCCTATTTTTCAACAAATATTGCTTTGTTCTTCAATTCTTGATTTCGATTTCTTGAATTTTCCTTCAATTTTCAAAATCCAAGGGTTTCTTTCTTCTCTGATAATTAAGTCATGGGTCAAGCTTTAGGCAAGCTGATGCCAAGTTCATCTTTAGAATTCCTGCATCATTGATCTGCTTAATATTCTCCCATCGCTAATTAGTGGTTGGTTCATCTATTATGTTCTTAAGAATTTTCGTGTGGGGTTAGGGTTGCTGATCTTCCTTCCTCTGAAGCAATATTCCCTTTATAACCTTGAACTTGTCTTTTTAAGTTTGTCAGTCGTTGTCAATAGCTAAGCTTTCGAATTATTAATTTTACCTTGTTTAGTGCTCTTATTAAGTGCTATAAAAAGGTCTATATGGCATCATTCTGCTAATTGTAGCAAAACACTTGATTTCCTCTTCCAACCATGTCATAGCCATGGATTTTTGAAGCATCAGCTTAGGGTTTAGTGTGCTGGATCCGTGGGAAATTCAAGAATTCTTTATATCAATACCTATTAACAAATGTCTATTACTGATAAAATCTAACCGTGTGAATTTGTTTTTCTAGTTAATGTTTCATATGAACAGCGTCATTTCCATGCACTTCCGGGGAACAAGCAATGTCGGAGACTCTTCCCAGCAGTAGAGATGCTTAATTATTCTAGGAACTGAACGCAAACCCTAGTCGATACAGCAGAAGCGAAAAGGGTTGAAGGTCATCTCTTTTGAGCTCTTGCACTTTACGACAACATATGACTTCTTGGGCCTTGCTCTTCTCTGCTGCAACAATTTCCTAGACAAGTACCTCGTCCATACAGGGAAAAAAAAAACAAATAAAAAAAAAATACATGTATACTCACTGTTCTAAGGCTGTATTTCAATTATTAATTTTTTTTATCTATGGAGACATACTACTCTTGTAACTATGTTTTTCGACTAGTAATCTGTTTGATATGATCAGCTCACATAGATATCCATGGTGTAAGTCTGCGTTACACAAGAGAGGAGGAGAGCAAACATATACTGATATACTATGTATACATTCGCGAACTCGCTTTTGACATCTAAGTTCATAAGAACAACATCTCTGAAAAGCACTGCCAAAAGACTAAAAAGATGTACATTGATGTTGGATTTATTGTGATCCACTAACACTATTCTCGAGTTGTGATGGAAACCGAGGCGTTGTTATGACTCGATATCAAAGCACTGTGATGACTCGATGCGATTTCTCAACTGCACTAAAAGGGCTCGGACACGAATGGTATAAAAGAGTCCATTTTGTTGATAAAACTCTATTAAGAGATCTTAATACTAGATGTATATTCAGCAGAAATGACCTAATGATAAAGGCTTTCTTTTTCTGGGCATGACTTGATGATAAAGATTGTCCACACACTATACTTCACAATCCCTAACTACTCAACACCATATCAATTCTTCATCAACTGCAAATCATCGATATCGATGACGAGCAACCGCCAAGCGCGCAGCAGAAGTCCGATACCTTCACCCAAGGAGATAATCAAAAGGAAATCCAAGTCCGAGCCCGTCAACATATCCAGTTGGACTCACATTTATAAGCCAATAAGTAATGGGACAATTAAGATATATTAACTACTCAACACCATATTAAATCTCTAATGTGGAACTTCTCTAATACAACCCACGCGTACATCCTAACACTCTCTCCCTCACGTGTGAGCTCTACTGTTAGGTTTGCTTCCCCTTAATTCAAGTACAGCAGAAGCTTGATACCTTCACCGGGGAGATCGTCAAGAGGGAACCCAAGTCCGAGCCAGTTAACATATCCAGTTGAACCCACCTTTACTCAAAAGCTTATGCTAATGAGTAATGGGTCAACTAAGATATATTGACTACTCAACACCACATCAATTCTCCAATGTGGGATTTCTCTAACACAATTCTCCCATGTGAGATTACTCAACACGTGCATCTTAACATTCACAATTTATTTTTTCCACAACGTTATATTCTTGTACCTTTCAATTCTCGTACTTTAGTTGTAGTTTCAGATATCTTCATCGTCGATTAAATTCCGGCGTTCTATGTCTCTATCATCACATTTTTGTTGATTAAATTTCGGCAAAGTGTTTCCAACGTCGTCGTCGATTAAATTCTGGCGAAAGACATCTGTTTTTTATGATTCATTGAGACTCTTGTTTGGAATCAACATAGAACCCATCCCTTCTTAACAAAAAAAAAATGAAGAATAAATTTGGCGAAACACTATCACATATTAACGATAAATACTACGTGGAGAACTTGCTAGCCTCAAGCGTCAATGCTCGAGTAGGCCTTTTGGACATCGAACCTTACATAAACGAATCTGAGCTTCATGTACATGAACTCCAAATGAGCAATCTGCTAAACTCCAACTTCACTGCCTGACCAAGGTTAAACTCATGTAAAAATTTTCTGTCCCGCTGTTATTAGCATGGAAAACAAAAAGGTTAATATCACGAAAAACGCTAAATTGGTACATCTGTAATAAATTTACTCCAAACTAATTTTTTGACCACGAAAAATCCTATGCTAGTACACCTATAACAAATTTACTCCGAACTATTTTTTGACCACCAAAAATCCTAAACTGTTACACCCAAAACAAATTCACCTTTCTTTATTTTCTGTTAAATTAGGTTAATACCACGAAAAATCTCAAATCGGTGTAGCTGTGACAAACAGATGGTAAAGACCTCAAACTGGTATGCCTGTCAACTGTCACATGTTGTCCAACTCCCCAATTTGACGGTAAAATTTAATAAAAATTAACGGAAGGTAAATTTATCACATATGTACCAGTTTGAGGTTTTTTATGCTAAAAAAATTAGTTTGGGATAAATTTGTTACAAATGTACTAGTTTGAGATTTTTTGTAGTATTAATCCTAAACAAAAGGTGTCATAATTTATCATTTTCATAAGATTCAATATTTTTACTTCTTCACGAGGTCGTTCTTTTTCTTCATTCTCCAACATGAAGAAAAACGATGAACAGGTTGAAATCCCTCATCTTCTTTGCCCGCAAATAGTAACGGCGATGATGGGAGAGGCGAAGTTCTGCTCGTGGGGTGTTCAGGAAAAGGTCGACACAGACAGCAACTTCCCTCGTGTTTTTCGGGTTGAAGAGGCGGATCACATTCTCATGTTTGATGACACCGAAATTAAAATTAAAGAAAATAAGTCCAGGGATTTTTATTTATAGGACGAAAAAAGTTGATGTAATTAAGCTACTCGGGTAACCCGAGCTCGGGGAAGGTATCGGCAACAACAGTTTTTATTGCGGAATAACTCATGATGTTCATGGGCAAGAACCCTCCTTCATATGGGAGGAAAAAACAAGAGTTTCTTGAATAATTTGACCATAATTTATATTTTAATTATCTGTTCCCCTTGTTAGATCCTATGTTAGAGAGACGAAGAGAGAGGAACATGCTTTCCCTCAGGGAGCATGGAATGTCCATCTTATCCGCAAGCCAATCTTTCAAAGCCGTAAAGTTGTCCCTAAATATTATTTAAGATTATCCGCAAGGGAACATGCTTTCCCTAAAGTTGCTATTCAAAGGGTCTTACATTTTGTTAAAACCTTTTAGGCTATAGCCCTTCACATTTTTCCACAAGTTTTTTTCAAATATCGAACCAAACAATACACTTTATGTGTGTTGACATAAGTATCTCAGGCTGATAAGGGCACGCATAGCAATACTTTTACTTTAGAAATTAATTTTTGACCAAAAATTAATTTTTCTACTTTTATTTATGAGCAGTTGATTTTTCTACTTTTGAAAAGTAATTTTTTTTTTACTTTTTCAAATAGCTCTAAAAATATTTCTAGAACAAAAAAAAATACTTCAAAAGTAAAAAAATAAAATTACGTAATGAAACGGATTTGTGCTTCACAAGTATTTTTAAAAGAAGTAATTACTTCAAAAGCATTGTCATGCGCTCCTTAATTTTGTCAGCCAGAAAGTGGAGAGCAAATTTTTCCTAGGGTTCTTTTTCTTGAATTGTTTTTTTGTAATCGGCAGATGCAAGAAAAGTTGATTGAATTTTGTAGGGCTTGCCAATTGCAATCCATCAATCACCAGTGACACTTTGATTGACAGGTGCAGATGGATCTCTCCACAAAACTACTCTCTCTCTCTCCTCTGAAATCGAATCTCATCTGAAGCAAACAGTCCCGCTGCCCACACAAAACACACGCATAAATGTATAATTTGTACTGTGTTTTCACTGTTTTCTTGGGCTGCCTTATTCGTGACGTGTGAAATAGTATTAACGAATCACTGGGGATTGCCCCGTTAGCCAGTGGCCATTCTTTTTATTGGAAAAGAATCAGGTAGCCTAGGGGTGGCCACGGGCCGGTCTGGGTCAGGAACCGGCCCTTTGACCGGGCTCACCGGTTCAAAATCGAAATCGGCCTGTGTCATAGGGGCTGGTTACGGGCCTTTATTTTCTTGAACAGACTTTAGCGGGTTTAAAAAAAAAGGGGTGGGGAAAGAGCCGCGGCTCTTTCCCCGACCGTTGCCCTCTTTTTTTTTTTTAAATTAATTTATTATATTTATCCTAATTATTATAAATATCATTTTCAACTTTCATTTTTTCTTATAGTTTCTCTCAAATTCTCTCAATTCGCCCAATTCTGTCAATTTTCTGAATCCGCTTTCCGTTAAATTCTTTAAAAAAAAATGGCAAGTAGAAGCAGAGCTAGTGACAGAGGAAAGAGCCTGATGGGGGAATCCGATTATCCTCATGATCCTCATAATTTTGCATATTATAGAGACAATGTTGATGATATCAACATTATTCCCAACGTTGAGCACGTCTCAATGTAAGAAAGTCTGCATCCTCCTACCGGTATCGAAGAAAAATTTACAACAACAACAAATGAGCCAGAACGGGATGGTACATCCATATGGGAACACTTCACGAAGGAACATTTAGGCACAAACAAGTATCAGGTAAAATGTAAATATTGTTGGGCAACATACAAATTTACAGATGGACGCGGCTTTGGAACATTTAAACGGTATCTGAGATCGAAACATCCAACGCAAGCGGGGATCGACACCAACCAACAATAATTTCTGGGTACGCCAATCCTAATACTCCTCCTTTACTTTGTTACAATGAAAAAATTTATAAAGAAGAATTAGCTAGATTTGCTACCGTTGAACGTTTAT
This sequence comes from Lenwebbia sp. NSW1173648, assembly GCA_029784005.1. Taxonomy (NCBI): domain Eukaryota; kingdom Viridiplantae; phylum Streptophyta; class Magnoliopsida; order Myrtales; family Myrtaceae; genus Lenwebbia; species Lenwebbia sp. NSW1173648. The sequence continues at coordinate 5,285,257 of JARCGZ010000005.1, forward strand.
CATTTAATTTTGGTGAAAATTTTGATTTTAATCATTTTATACAAACTGCATATACTCCACAAGCAAAATATGTTTCGAGAAATACGCTTGAACGCAAAATTTTTATATATTTATAAAAGAGGAAAAGAAGATATGAAAAACTTTTTTATGAATTTCAATGGACGTGTGTATATAGGTAGCGACATTTGGAGTGATCCTTGACAAACTCATTCTTATATGGGTATTACATGTCATTGGATAGGCGATGATTGGAACATTCAGAAAATATTTATTGCACTTCGAGTTTTTGATGATAAGCATACGGCAAATAATATTTATAGAATAATTATGCAAGTTTAGAAGAATATTTTTTTGTTAATAAAAATTTTTTAGTTGGTTTTGATAATGCCGCAGCAAATACTGCTTCCATTCCCGAGTTAGAAAAGATTTGTAAACCCGCTTTTGGTGGATAATTTTTTCACATTAGATGTGCTTGCCATGTTTTAAATTTTTGTGTATAAGATGATTTACAAACTCTTGATGTTTTTCTCTGCCCAATAAAGACATCAATTCAATTTTCATGGAGACATCCCCAAATTATGAAAGAATGATGAAGATTTTGTAAAGCAGATAGAGGAAGACAAAAAAAAAAATTCAAGAGATATTCCAACTTGTTGGAATTCTACGTACGAGTTGCTTAATCAATCTTTTGCATATAAAAATTTATTATGTACGTTTATTTCGAATAATGTTTCTCAAATTAATTTATTCCCACAAGATTAGGATATTTGCACACAAAAAAAATTAGATTTTTTAAAAGTTTTTAATGATGCAACTTATACTTTATTCGGTGTTTATTATCCTACTACGCATTTATTTTTAATAGAGTATGTTAATATTGCTGGTGTTTTTGAAGAAAATGAAAAAGATGATCAATTAGGTCCGACTATTATAGCAATGCAAACGAAATGGCTGCATTATTATATCGAAATTCCTCTTATTTATTTGGTTGCTTGTGTTTTCTATCCACATACAAAATTAGATGGTTTAGGTGATTATTTGAATATGTATTATGACTGTTTACATTTGATTCAAATAGTAGATGTTAGAGCGAAACAAACAGTAGTTAAAAACGCAATAGTAAAATTGTATAATGAATTTTGTAGTAAATATAATCTAGGTGATAGTGGATCTTTCCAACCTAGTGACGTACAGAGCGGAGACCTAGGTAGAATTAGTAGAGGATACAAAATGCTGATGAATAGGCAAAAAAGACAAAATGGAGCAATATGAAATATTTTCGAAATAGAGACCTATTTAACCACTTTTTTTGAGTTTGGTGAATTCGAAAGTGGCACAGATTTCAAAATTCTAGAGTGGTGGAAGAGGCATTCAACCCAATTCTCAATTCTCGCTCTCATTGCAAAATAGGTTTTAGCAACCTCTTGTTCAACAGTTGCGGTTGAACAAGCATTTAGCATTGGAGGCAACATTTTTTACCACTAACGTTCAAGATTAGCTTCGGATTCGGTGGAGGCTCAAGCTTGTGTCGATAATTGGACAAAGGCTTAACATCGACAACAAGAGATGGATCGCAACAATGAATCTGAATTCTTCGATGATGGAAATACCACCACCACTGGTACTGGTATCGGAACGGGTAGCGACGATTGACGATGAGGTAAGTATAGGGTTATTAAAAGTAAAAGAACTACATGGGCTTTGATTCTTCTATCCTCGTAGGCGCTTAATGATAATTCATTAAGTTCAAGCCCCTTCCCCCTTTCTTTTCCCCTCCCAAATTTGATTACAATTTACAATTTGATTACAATTTGTATTTGATAATTTATTATTTCATAATTTATTATTTTTTTATTTCATAATTCATTATTTAAAAATTAAATTTGAAAATCGAAACCGTAACCGGAACCTTAAGGGGCGGTTCCATTTTTGATTTTGAATCGAAACCGGGCCTTGAACCTTCCCGGAACCGCCCGTTCAAAATCGGAATCGGAACCGCCCCTTAAGGTTCCGGTTCCGGTTCACCTATGGACACGAACCTGAATCGGCCGGTTCCGAATTGAAACCATGACTAGAGGTAAGGGTTCGAATCTCTACCTTTTGAGGAGTTGGGTGAGACGCGTGAAGAGAGAGTAGGGTTTTGCAACTTGCACACAGCACATAGCGCATACAGTGTGACTTGTATAGTAGAATATGATAAGATAGAATCAGACAAAAAAATAATAGTATTATCGATATAGAGGTCTCTCTCTAGTTGATTCCGAGATCCAACAGTTTCTTCCAAGAACTAATGCTTTTACTGTTCCAAAATCCACAAACCCTAGTTAGCCCTTTTATATGCATGGATGAAGTATGAATTCTTTTAGTTTTGAGAAAAAAATCACTAGAAACCCTAAACTTTATTCATTGTGACACATTAATTCCAAACTTTTTTTGTGACTTGTGCCCATATGACAAGTTTACCTCAAATTGTTTTTTCTTTTGTGTCACAAGAAAAAAAAATTGACGTAAATGACTGATACAGGTTTGGGGCAAATGTGTAATATGGATACAAGTTTGAAATTTTTTGTGTTACAAAAAAAAAATTAGAGTAAATGTGTCACAGTGAGCATATTTTATGATTTTTGGTGGCTTTTTCTCTTTAGTTTTTGTCTTCAGATTGCACCACTCTTCTCTCGACTCTTCTGTAAAATTAAGCTAGCTGAAACCTTGAGAATGTGCTGTGCTATAAACGCAAATTGGTGCAAAGATCCACTCCTAGATGTTTTAGATGTTATCAAGTGGTCTCCCGGTCGTTTATTCGATTTTTTTTTTTATATTAAAGTTGACGAGTGATTAACAAGCTATAATTAGGAATCTTTACTGCCACAAAACTTGAATTAGTTTTGCATTTTTTCCCTGGGCCTGGATGTTTCCAAAACATTTTGAGAAATAAAAGAAACAGCCTGAGCGATACCATTTATCACAGAATGATTAACTTGAGAGAACGGGAACATCAATAGCCTAGAACATTCATGAACTTCTCTAATTATATAAATTTCTATGCATATAAATTACGTCTAGCATTGACCATCTTTTAACAATATATCATACAACAAAATAGTGACCCCCTCGACATGTTTAAATCTTCTGTCAAAACATATAGCATTGAGAATCTTGACACGGAATTTTCTTTTTCTCTCGAGGATTGAATATTATATCAATTTGCTTAGTGGCGAGTAATAACGCTGGTTGAAGGGTTACCTCCTTCAACCAGGGGTTTCTTCGGATCGTTGGTGTGGTCGAAGAGTTACCTCACCAAAGAAGGAGCTTTCGCTCCTATAGGGGCCTCTAGCGCTTGTCCGAAAATCGAGTGGGCTACCTAGATGCGTTCCTTATTTTAACGTGCTGATGCTCTCAAGCGTTATACCCCTAATTGCTATCCATATCTTTTTAATTCCTGATAGCGGGAAATACCCTCTTATTGCTTTACATATGAGGGATCTCGAGGTCCGGATGAAGCCTCATACGAAGCAGTTTAGGGACTTACTTAGACCCATGGAGAAGCACTAATGGAGCATTAGGCATTTTGAGGTATGTGGAAGGTCAAGATCATGTAACCTACCACGACAACTAGTTTTATAACTCTTTTTACTGATTAACTAGGACACCTCCGTTGAGTTAGGATCCTAAGATAAGGGGAACAGGGGAAGGACTTGGTTGCTACAGATGCAACCGAGCTGCTTAGCCGGTCGTAATGGTTAACCAAGACAATTCACCATCAGCTACTTCAAGACTTTTTGTTGGTGAATCTAGATGGCCTCATGATCTTGTCTACTGATCAAGCATATGATTCACGCTTAATGAAATAACGGGAAATTATCAAAAAAGTCATAAATCTATTGCAATTGTGTTAATTCAGTTCCAAACTTTTTTTTTGCCAATTGAGTTTTAAATCTTATACAATTATGCCAATTCAGTCCAACTTGGCCAACTTTGGCCTGCCGCCGCTGACGTGGCAAATTTTAATGACATTTTTTTAAAATTTATTTGTTTATTCTTTTATTCTTTCTTTCTTTTTTCTTTCTCCTTCTTCTTCTAGCCGGTTGTCGGATCGACCACCAGCCAGAGGCGAGGGACGCCCTCGCCTGCCCTTGCCTTTGGCCATTCGTCGACCGGCGACCGGCTAGAGGAAGGAGAAGAAAAAAAAAGAAAGAAAAAATGAATATTTTGACAAAATATTATAAAAAGTTGCCACGTCAATGCCGACAATGCCACATCCACGCCAGTTGGCGTCCACGTCAGCACTAACCCGTCAAAGTTGGTCAGATGGACTGAATTGACATAAATGCAAAAGGTTTAGAACTCAATTGGCAAAAAAAAAAAAAATTGTTTAGGACTGAATTCACACAATTGCAATAGGTTTAAAACTTTTTTGGCAATTTTCCGGTGAAATAACAAAAACCAGCATAGAAGTATATACTCTGTTGCCATCTACGTGAAGGATAACATCTGTTCCTCGACTCTTCAGATTATGTATTCATCAGAAGCTTGTGTTGGTTACCATCACAATTTAAACATCAAATGACGCATGAAAGAGATAACCCTAAACAAGCAAGGGGCATGCTTTATGCAAGTATGTCGGTGAATCTTGCAAGCCGAAGAATTGAACAATTAAAATTTCTCTCTACTCCAGTGCAGATAGTGCATTAAGAATCATCATTTATGATTTCATTGCCAGCCTTGAAGACCAGAGTTTGAAGTCAACAGGTAGACAAAAGACAGTAATCATTCAACTTTGAAGATAAAAATAAAAGTGCTTCATTCTCTCTCTAGATAAATGACTTTGCAATATTACCTTCATCTAGGTGAGAAGTTAACTAAAGCTCAGCATAAACCCCGCTTGCACGCCATCATGCTCACTGCCGTGTGTTACAACTACTTCAGGCATGTTCACTCATTGACTTTGGGAGGCAGAGTCTTAAATATGAATGAACAGAAAGTGAGCATTACGGGACTGAAAAAGACAAAGAACAAGAGTTCGGGATCTGATGTCTTCAGAGAAACTGAATGTGCTAGTAGAGCGGCTGTGAAGTCCTGTTGCTCAAACGGTTCATCAATCAGAAATATTCAACTCTGGAACTATTATGCAGGTTCATGAAGGCCTACCATGTGACCATCTAAGCACCGCATAGCAGCAACCTGAACACGACCAGAATATACATGCAACTCTTTCAGATTGAAACACTAATGCTCAGGGGTTATAATAATGAAAAAGTTGATAAAAGTTGATCTCAGTAACCTTCCCGTGGATCTCATGTTTGATGGGACCATCAAGCTCAGCTCCTAATGCCATTAGCTTTGTCACGGTATTGTTGATGTCAGCGACCGTGAACGACAAGAGTGAAGAATATCCCTTCTCCACGACGTGATCGCTGTGAATTGCGGGTCATTAGTTGCAGTTGTCTAAAGGGAGCGTCTGAAAATGCAGATTTTTCAATGGTTTGCATCACACAACATCAAACTAAGACCAAAACACAGATCAAGATGCAACCTTCCAGACCAGCCAAATACCAGAGCTGAACTTGTAAAACGGTCAAGTCTCATTTTGTGATTTCATTAGGCAGATGGCCTCTTAACTCATATTTGAAATTATAAACTATACACATTCCAATGAAGAATTCATGCACAGCTTAACCCAAGAATAAATTTCATTCTGCCACATCATGCACGAAGAAAGGAAAGGCACCAACATAAGTCGAATGCGCCTAGAAACCGCACTTGTGATTCTAGGATTATTACATGAATCCATTGCGAATTCGCAGATTATGGGGAGTCCATATGCTAGGAGTGACCCCCGCATGAATTCTACACGGTGATCGGCACTATCTTAACCTAAATTAGAAGAGCCAAGAGAGACGTTCTGAAATTTTCACTTCCTCAACTCACCTCCCATTGCTACGAGCCTACGAGTAGAATCATCATAAACAAACCATGGAGAAAGGGAAAAATTCAAACTTTACGAGGGGAGACACGAGACAAGCCACGAATTTCAGGTAAGACATAACGAGGACCTGGGAATGTCGAGCTAAAACAACGTTGGGCTCTCATAGGCAATTCATCGAACAGAAGGGAGGCATTTGAGAAGGGTCACCTCGACGCTTGCATCAAGGCGAGTTTGAGAGGGCCAGACTCGAGCTCGGCCCACCGGAGAGTGCAGACATTGACAGTGAAATCGAGGCCTTGCGAATAGAAGCGAGCAGCTTTAGGGACGTCCCTGTGAAGTTGGAGTACCCACTTGAACGAAGCCGCCATTTTTCTCTCTGGAAGCTGACCGAGGGTGGTGGGTTTCGCCGTCCTCGTTCAATTCGGGAGAGCCAAAACGAATTGAGAGAACATTTTGGAGTTACATAATTTTGCTTTGACTAGCTTCAATGTTGCATTTGGCACGGCGGAATGGAATGTATCAGAACGGAAGGAAAAGGAAATGAAATGAAGGATCTGTTTATTCTAAAGAAATTGTTTCTCGAAAAGTATTTTTCGACTTTTCGGTAATTGGACAACGAAAAACTAATTCGTCAGGGAAAACGTTCTCCATGGATTGAAAACAATAATAAGCTTAGATTGGAGGAAAATAATTTCTCCTTCTGCTAAAAAGGAAATCTCTTTCCTTAAACCACAAAACAAAATAAAACAAATTATTTCCATGGAAAATATTGACATTGGCTAGCGGGATCCTTGATAGAGTGAATAAGTGATTTTACATAAACTTGATAAATAAATGAGGATTTAAAACAATCAAGTTAGAAATGAATATGACTGATTTAAACAAGGTGTGAATATGATCAAACTAGTGACAATATTCAACAGTGCAGAAGTTTCTATCAAGTGATAAGTATGAGCAGAGAAATAGAAAATTTTGCACACAGAGCTTTATAGTGATTTGGCTTAAAGTAAACCTACATTCAGTCTCTCACGCTGGTAGTCTACTGGCTGAATTCCACTAGTCAATCAATGAGCAATTACACTAGTGAGTGCTACTAACACTCCAGCACTTCTTCTCAAAGTAGGTGTTGCTTATACACAAGCTGATAAGACTCACTATCTCACACCTAAGCACAAATTATCGCTCTATCAACCACACTTCTCAAAAGATTACAATTGTAAGCTCACTGAAGACAAATATGAAAATATGAAGTTCTCACAAACTTTGGAATTTTTAATCTCTCTCTTCGGCACCTTGGTCTTCTTTTATACTTCTCGGTGTCGAGAACTTCCCGTTGGACTATCTTCTAGAGGATCAATTTTCAAGCTAGCCGTTGGATTATTGACAAGAAGATTAGAGCAGTCATTGACGTCGAATAATCAAAGATCCCAAGAAATTTGATCACCCATACAAAACAAATCTTGGTTCCATAAGTAGAGTACTTCAGCTTTGGAAAGAACCTTACCTTTGAGTGATTTTCAATCAATAACATATCTCATGTGATTGAAAATCCTAAGGAGATAATCTTACATTAATTGTCAATCAAGATCTTTTGGGGAGGGAATCCATACTAGATCACAAGCCGTATAGTTATGTAATATCTCAAAGTGATAATCTTGAAAATTACTTCAAGAATTTCGTCATAGGTAGAATCGGTGTTTGCTAATATTCAACCTTCACAATACTCTGATGATATCCAACCTTTCCCTGGCTAATATTCATATAGTGATTATGTTGATATTCACATAGTAACATTGTTGATATTGCTGGGGTGTGGTTCATACTCTCTTGCAACAGGAAGCATGTGGGTCCCGCTCCGGCGAGGGTCTCAAGGGGGCAGCACCCCATGGATACCAGAGGGCTTTTACGATTTAAGCCCATAATTTTTCATTAGTAGTTTAGGTCTGGGCTCATGAATAGCTGCTACTATATATACTCTTTTTCTCTTGTAATTGAGGGATGTAACGAGAGGTGCGAAATGCTAATTACAGTGGAATCCTCTGCTGGACGTAGCCCTAGTTTAAGGGTGAACGAGGATAAAATCTCGTGTTTTGATTTTTATTTCTCGCTGCTTTTACGCTTTACTTCGTGTTATTGTGTGCCGATCCTAACATCTGATATCAGAGCGAGGTTTGAGGTTAAGGTTTTCTTGGTGAAGAGAGATCTGAAAAATCGAATCTTGGGAAGATGTCGGCTGGTCAATCACGGATTGAAGTAGAGAAGTTCGGAGGAAAGGGTTTCGAGTTATGGAAGTTGAAGATGGAGGCTTTGCTCGTGGATAGAGATCTGTGGTACGTGATCGAAGAAGACTAACTTGAGGTAAATACCAAGGAGAAGGTGAAGGAGGAGGAGATTGCGTCTGCATCCAATCAATTAAAGGTGTGGATCAGTAGCGATCGTAAGGCACAAAGCCTGATATGGCTATGTCTTGCTAATAATGTCCTGGTGAACGTGACCTTTGAGAAGACGGTGAAGTATCTCTAGACGAAGTTGGGAAGCCTTTATAAAAGTAAGTCGCTCGTGAACAGGTTGATTCTGCGGAAGCGACTATACAACCTTCGGATGAGTGAAGGTGATTCATTTTCTGCACACTTAAACGAGTTTAACACTATTTGTGGGCAGCTTGCATCTATTGATGTTAATCTGGATAAGGAAGATAAAGCATGTACTTTGCTGTGTTCACTACCGAATTCATGGGAACATATAATTGTTTCGATTGGCACTGGTGTTAGTACGTTATCCATTGAGAACGTTGTATCTGCGTTATTGTCTGAGGAGATGAGGAAAGCAGGTTCTGATAATGCAACAAATGAGGCCCTTTTCGTAAGAGGAAGGAACAATGAACGATCTAAATCCAGATTTGGTGTTAGAAATAAGTCTAGAGGAAGATCTAAAAGCCAAGATCGATATGAAATAAAGTGCTGGAAGTACGAAAAAGCTAGACACTTTAAGAAGGATTGCAGATGCAAAAGTGTGGTCCAGAGAAGTGAGATGAATCACCATCCTCTAGTACAAAGAAGGATGATGACAACAGTACAGGCGACATGTATCTCATTGCAACTCATCTCAGGTTGACCGCAATGCATGGATAATTGATATTGGAGCGTCTTTTCACATGACGCCTCATAGAGATTGGTTCTGCTGTTATGAGCCACATCATGGAGGTACAGTGCGAATGGGAGATGATACGACACTTGATATTGTTGGCCGCGGAAAAGTGAAGCTAAAGATGAAAGATGGGACAGTCAAGAATCTTCCGGATGTGATGCATATTCCTGGTCTTACTAGGAATTTTATTTATGTGGGAACTATGGCAGATGCTAGTATTACTTTCACCAACGATAAGTATTCATGCAAGCTAACACGTGGATCTATGGTGATTGCTAGAGGCAAACGGTGTGGAAAGCTATGGAAATTACTAGGAAGCACAGTGATCAGTGGTGAGAGCTATATCACAGAGCAGGTGAAAGAAGATCCCGCGATGCTCTGGAATTGGAGATTGGGTCATATTGGTGAGAAAGGGCTGGTAACACTTACTTCGAAGAAGATGGTGGATGAAATCCCAAGCTGTTCTATGGATTTCGAATTTTGTGAACATTGTCTACATGGAAAACAGAATCGAGTATCTTTTGAATCCGTAGGAGGGAGAGCGAAAGGGATTCTGGATTTAATCCACAGTGACGTATTCGGTCCTACTCTTGTAGCATCATTTGGAAAATCAAGGCATTATGTTTCTTTTACTGATGATTATTCCAGATATGTGTGGATATATTTCTTGTAGAGAAAAGATGATGTGTTAGAAAAATTTCACGAGTTCAAAGCTTTGGTGGAAAAATTAGTTTGATAGAAAGATTAAAGTTTTGAGGACTGACAACGGATGAGAATTTTGTTCAACGAAATTTGATCAATTCTGTGCAACCAATGGCATAGCAAGGCAGAAGACAATGCCCTATTCACCTTAGCAAAATGGGGTGGTAGAGAGGCTTAATCGATCTCTCATGGAGAAGACAAGGAGTATGTTAAGTGGTGCAGACTTAGCAACTGAATTTTGGGCGGAAGCAGTGGCGACTGCATGTTATCTGAAGAACATGTCTCCCACATCAGCTTTGAAGGATCAGACACCATTTAAGGCACTGTCCGGGAAGAAGCCAGACATATCCCATGTTAGAGTGTTTGGCTGCGAAGCATATGTGCATGTGCCAAAGGAAAAGAGGAACAAGCTTGAGAGCAAGGTAGAGAAGTGTATCTTCATTGGGTACAAGGATTGTATCAAAGGGTATAAGCTGTGGAATCCTAATACTACACATATTATCTACAGCAGAGATGTGGTGTTTAGAGAATCTATGATAAATTAGATTGTTTCACAGGCTCCTAAAGAACCACAGACGGTTAAGTTAGATATTGGTTTGCAAGGAGAGACAGAGGCTACATAAGCTGAAACAGAAAATTCAGATTCTGAAGCTAATGAGCCTGATGTGGTGAATGATATAGTAGATTTTGATATTGAGTTTGAAGATGAAGCATCACCTGAACTGGTCTTAAGGAGGTCCACACGGCAAAGAAAACTACTTGAGAGGTATACCCTATTTGCTAGTAATGAAAATTGTGCTCTGACTATTACAGGTGATGATCCAAATACTATTAAGAAAGCAAGAAGCGCGGAAGATGCCAAACAGTGGGAGAAAGCCATGAAAGATGAGATGGACTCGTTGGATAAAAATATAACGTGGAGTTTGGTAAAACTATCTGCAGATCGAAAGGCAATTGGTTGTAAATGGGTATTCAAGAAGAAGATATCTGTAGATGAAGAGATAGAACGATATAAAGCTCGTTTGGTTGCCAAGGGATATTCACAGGAGTCGATTATGGTGATATTTTTTCTCCTGTTGCAAAATTAAATTCCATAAGACTTGCGTTATCATTAGCAGCTACATACAATCTGGAGGTAGAGCAGTTTGATGTAAAAACAACTTTCCTATATGGTGATTTGGAAGAGGATATTTACATGAAGTAATCAGATGGGTTTGTGGTCAAAAGGAAAGAAGATTTTGTTTGCAAAGTGAACAAGTCTTTATATGGCCTGAAACAATCTTCAAGGATATGGTACCAGAAGTTCGGCTCATATGCCTTGAAGCTTGGCTTTGTTCGCTGTGATGCTGATCATTGTGTTTATGTGAAGAGGTTTGATGATGCTTTTATTATCTTAACCTTATATGTTGATGATGTGCTGCTAGTTGGGAATAGTATGAGAATGATTAGCATTATGAAAGGACTGTTGGCAAAACAGTTTGAGATGAAAAATTTAGGCCCAACAAACTTTATCTTGGGCATGCAGATAAAAAGGGAGTGTGAGAATGGGAAGTTATGGCTAAGTCAGAAGAAATATGTTGAAAGTGTGTTGAAAAAGTTCAACATGACAGACTGTAAACCTATGAAGACCCCTATGTCCACAATTCCAAGTTATCAGCGCTCCAGTGTCCCAAGACTGAAGAGGAAACTGAAGAGATGGCAGCAGTTCCATATGCAAGTGCGGTTGAGAGCTTAATGTATGCCATGGTGTGTACTCGTCCAGATATTGCTCAAGCAATGGGAGTATTGAGCAAATATATGTCCAATCCAGGGAAAGAACATTGGATAGCTGCAAAGGTGGTGTTTCGTTATCTTCGCGGTACATCTGACTTTGAGTTATGTTATGAAGGCATGAAAAGCTCAAAGGGACAGCAAGCGATAAAACTGAAGTGTTTTGTTGATGCTAATTGGGGAGGTGACATTGATAGTAGGAGGTCGACCAACGGTTATGTTATTTCCTTGTTCGGCGGAGCTGTGAGTTGGATGAGCAAGAGACAGAGCACGGTTGCTTTATCTACTATTGAGGCAGAGTACATGGCTCTTACTCATGCCGCTAAGGAAGTGATCAGGATGCGCAGATTATGTAAAGAACTTGGCTTTACACAAGGAGAAGTGAAGATTGGGTGTGATAGCTAGAGTGCTATATTCTTGGCTAAGAATCTTGCATTTCATGTAAGAACAAAGCACATCGACATACAATATCACTTCATCCGAGAGAAAGTAGAATAGAAAGTTGTAATGCTGGAAAAAGTTGACACACTGGTGAATAGTGCAGATTTTTTTTACCAAGGTAGTGAGTGCGGAAAAGTTTGAATGGTGTACAACTGTGTTGGGTCTAAAGAAGCATTGAAAGTATTCATCAAGTGGGAGAATGTTGGGGTGTGGTTCATAATCCCCTACGATAGGAAAGTACATGGGTCATGAATATTTGCTACTATATATACTATTTATCTCTTGTAATTGAAGGATGTAACGAGAGGTGCGATGTGCTAATTATAGTGGACTCCTCTGCTGGACGTAGCCCTAACTTAAGGGTGAACCAGGATAAAATCTCGTGTCTCGATTTCTATTTCTCGCTGCTTTTACGCTTTACTACGTGTTATTGTGCACAGATCCTAACAGATATTCACTTGGAGGTTGTTTCTGACTTCTTGGATAATGTCACCAGTTCTTCCCAAGTTATTTATGTACAAACAACAATCACCAAGTGGATCCGGTAGACAAAAAGCCATGATGCTTCCAAGCAAATATAAACTTTCCATTTGTCTAGATTTGTTTATGTAGGTCTTTTAATCGTAAAGAATTCTTTCAACATGAATATTACCTAAAATAAAACATTTCTTACATAAGATCGATGTAAGATATGATTAATTTTGTCAACTTCAAAATATATTAGGAGAATTTCTCAACAAATAATTTCCTTTGTCATGAAATTTCAGCGAAACTATCACATCTGAAAGATTCCCATATCTTCATTTGGTAAGCTATGGGAACGGAATAAAATGGAACGGTGTATTTGTAGGAATAAAATGTAAGAGGAGAATGGAATATGGATTATAAACGGAAGGGTAACAAGTATAATAAACCATCAAAAAAGGAAAGTACCAATCAATAAGGACAACTGCAATAAACTGAAAACAGGATACGTGCTTTTAATGTCATATAATCTGCCTTGGTTGGTCTTTTTGACCGGGGAGTAGCAGCAAAATCATCTGCCTATGGCATTTTCAACTGCACTACACGAAGAAATTGGCCTCACGCAATGCATTCCGACAATGTACATCGGCTTCCGCATCTCAAAAGTTCTTGGAGTAATTACTTGCATTCGACGTTCGAGACCAGTACTCCTTGTAAAGCTGCCCGAACAACGAACCTTCCTTGCCTACCAATTTCATAGGCTCATCATACTCTACCAATCTCCCTGTTAAATGCAAAGAGTGTCATGTATTTCTCACAGTTCTCGTCAGTTCTTACTAAACTGTTCACGGTAAATTTAATTTTACCATCACTGATTGCCAGCACCATTGTGCAGTCCATGACGGTTGGTATCCGGTGGGCCACGGTTATGACAGTGGAGTCTGCAAATTCCCTTTGTATGGTTCTCTGGAGGATCGAATCGGTCGCGTTGTCGATGGACGCGGTGGCTTCATCCAGGACTAGGATCCGACTCCGCCTCAGCAACGCTCGTCCTAGGCAAAACAATTGCCGTTGCCCCATGCTCCAGTTAGATCCATCATGTACGACTGCGATTCCAGTTTGTGTAAACTGTTAATGATCAACTAAGGACACGATACGACTGGATTTGGTGTTTGATTTTATCATTACCTAGCGACTCCAGGCCCTTCTCTTTCTCTTGTATGGCCTTCCGGAGCTGACATTTTTCAAGAACCTTTTTACACAGAAAATCAATCATGAAACATAAGGCAAGCAAGTACTTCCTTTTGCAGGAGGTATAGTCATTCAGAATTTAGTTCAGGAGCTCTCGCTACATTCAAATCATGCACAGTGTGGTTATTTTTATAAGTCGAGTGTGGTTTGCAAAAGCCAGAAACATACGCCAATCTAACTTTTAGAAATTACCTCCCATATCTCCTTATCGGTGTGCTTGGACAAGGGGTCCAGATTGTATCGAACTGTCCCACCAAAAAGCGTTGGATCTTGCGGGATGACCCCGAAATGTGATCTCAGGTCATGAAGTCCAATAGTGGTTATGTCTAGGCCATCGACAATTATTCTCCCATCGGTAGGCTCCACTAGACGGAACAAAGCGCTGATAAGGGTCGTCTTTCCGCTACCGGTCCGGCCAACGATCCCGATCTTGTGCCCTCCTTTTATTTTACAAGTTATCCCATGAAGAACGAGGGGAGAATCGGGCCGATACCTAACCTGTAAATGTCACAATCAACCCTAAGCTACAAGATAAGTCGTGAATCGAAAGGCATATAAAGGTGCATTTCTACCTTCAGATCACAAATCTCGACATTGCCGGAAGAAGGCCAGTCCTGCGCTGGTCGGCTATCTTCGATTACTTCCGGAGCTTCGCTTTGAATGTTCATGTACTGCTCTAGCCTTTCTACGGAAATGATCAAATTTGATATTGAGCACTGGAATTGGACCGAAAAGCCCAGGAAGACATTTAAAGATAAGCCGTATGCCAGGGCCATTCCAACATATCCTGCATCAAATGGTAGTGAGGCCCAACACCTGCTAAAATCTTCAAAGTCGGAAACCAATTTCCTAGACGATATTGAAAAGGGAAAAGAACCAATTTGTCGATGCATGTCTGAATTTGGTAGAGTTATAAATCAGATTAAAAAGTGCCGAAGTAAAGCGATACAACTATAGGACCCAAGCTTCTAGTGAAAGTCTCTATATGAAGAACTGAATTGAGCTTTTACTGATACGAACCAGAGGAAGAAGACCCGAGATCGAGAAAAGTAATTGCAAGGGCCGAGGACGTTAGGACAACAGCGCACAGAACTTCCAGACGTTGGACCAGCCACTCATTGGCTGAAAAGCTGTGAAAATATGGACTTGCATTTGCATCGATAAGGCAAAGACTTCTTGAAAAGAATCGGTCTCCTTGGCCAAACGCTCTGATTGTCATCACTCCGGCCATAGACTCAGCAAGGTGGCTCGCAAGTGTAGACTTTGTGGTCCCATCGAGCCGCATCAACTCATTCGAAGTAGCGTAGTAGTGTTTCTGTAGTAAAAGAAAGACACAAGTCAATGCTACATTAAAATTTGAATGACGGGAAGAAGTCTCTCGGGAGGTAGATGTGCAGAATTTTGCCTATTAAGGAACAACTAATTGATTTGAGGCATAAGCATTACCTGTATGATCAATGTCAGATAAATCATGGGTATGATGACAAATAAAACCGGCCATGTAAGGAAAGCGAGTATCAAAAAGCTCAAGTAGGTATTCATGGTGGATACAACCGTAATGGTTAACTTGAAGGCCACATCGATGTCGATGTTGCTCAAATCTGAAGAAACCTATAAAATTCAGCAAATCCTGTTATTCATCCTAAACATTGTCAAAGCACAGCACAAATTCGATTTCAGAGTATGTTCTTACCCGGCTGAGTATTCTTCCTAAAGGAGTAGAGTCGTAAAAGGACATCGGCGCTCGAATAAGGGAATGCAACAACACAGAGAATATGGAGTCCGATGCGCCGCAACCTAGATAGACTACGAAATATGATCTAATAAGCAAAAAGAGAGCTAGGGCAATGCTGATGCCACTGTAAACTGAG
Organism: Lenwebbia sp. NSW1173648; assembly: GCA_029784005.1. Lineage (NCBI taxonomy): Eukaryota > Viridiplantae > Streptophyta > Magnoliopsida > Myrtales > Myrtaceae > Lenwebbia > Lenwebbia sp. NSW1173648. The sequence goes on from JARCGZ010000005.1 coordinate 5,300,830, forward strand.
TTCAACTCGACGGTGCTCACACTCGTAGTGTTGACTTCAGAAGCCAACCAATAATTTTGTACGAGCTGCCCAGCTATAAAGAATATGTGAGTTATAGTTGCCAAGGTGAAAAACAAAAAGCCCTTGTTGTGTTTCAGATACTGTAAGTAGGGCTTGAAACCGCTGTCTCCCATCTCTCTTTCCTCCTGATTAATCAATTGACTTCCCAGAGAGGCCTCGAGTTGTTCCTCTATGTATATATTTTGGATCTCCTCCCTCAAATATTCAGGGCTTCCCGATGAAGTGATTCCGCTTTGATTTCCAGAATCAGAGGTCGTGTTATGCGCATTCACAAGGTTCTGAAATTTTTGGCAAGAAGCCATCAACTGATCATATGAGCCGGTGCTTACGATTTTCCCGCCTGACATTAACTGTCAAGAAATACAACTGTTCAGGAATGCCATGAAAAGAAATTCATCGGTGATGACATTTTCTTCTAATGAGCCAAAGAACTAAATTCCCCAGAGACCAAAAAAATTCTTGCTTTTTGGTTGAATGAGTTACTTGTGGTCGTGAGCTATTTTAGCTTATTTGTTAGGAAATTTTTATTATATAGATTTCTTCCTAGTATAGAATCCTTCCTATTGTATATATCCTAATTAGGGTTGTCATATGTCCTATATATATATGACAGGATTGAGCATTGTAAATATACAGAAATATTCATTAAATACAAAGAAGGAGAGTTTCTTTTTACATGGTATCAAAGCCTTAGGGTTTGATCCTTAGGGTACTGTACGTCAATCATCGACTACGGCGGTCCCGCTATTGCGCTGTCCGACGTGCATCTTACTCGATCTTCTTCATCGCAATTCAGTTTGCGAACCTGATCTCATGGCCGACAAACAGCCGATTGTTGCAACCAACCAAGCGGATGCTAGTGCCTCTGCTACTGCCATTCTGGCAGACCTGACTGCTGCGATGAAGCAGCTCTTGACCCAGCAGGCCGCGCCCCCGCGCGTTGAACCTCCTGCTGCACCGATTGCTGTCAAGCTTGATGGCAAAAATTATGGCTTATGGTCCCAGATTGTTGAGATGTATGTCTCGGGCAAAGACAAACTGGGCTATTTGAATGGTGGTTCTCCTGCAATCCCAACCTCCTTAGTGACTAGCGGCTTGTCATTAATTGTGGAGGACAAGCCTCCTTAGTGACTAGCGGCTTGTCATTAATTGTGGAGGACAAGCCTCCTTAGTGACTAGCGGCTTGTCATTAATTCCCATGGAACCTGAATCTGCTAATGCCGAATCTCTTGAAGGTAATTGTGGGTTTGTCTTTGCTAATGGACATGGTGATGGTCATCATGGGTGGATAATTGATTCTGGCGCTACTGATCATATGACTCCGGAATCTGGTGACCTTCGTACATCTACTACACCACGTCGAGATCATATCTACAATGCCAATGGACATAGCTTTCCTGTGACGGCTGCTGGGCGTGTGTCTATCACGCCTTCTCTCTCTCTATCTCATACCTTACTTGTTCCTGCATTGTCTAATCGTCTGTTATCAGTTGGACAGCTTACTAGTGAGTTGAACTGTGTTGTGCTCATGTACCCTGATTTTTGCCTGTTTCAGGACATTCTCACGAAGGAGATTATTGGGCGTGGTACTAAGAGGGAGGGGCTGTATTTCGTGGATGAAATTACTTCTGGACGGACCTATCATTCTCGTGGACAGTTAGCTCAAGAGAAGGAACTTTGGTTATGGCACCGTCGGTTAGGTCACCCATCCTTTGGGTATTTACGGCATTTGTTTCCCAAGTTATTTCATGGTCTATCGAACTCTAGTTTTCAGTGTGATACATGTATTTTGACAAAGAGCCATCGCACTTGTTTTCCTCCCAGTTTAAATATAAGTTCTACCCCTTTTTCCTTAATTCATTCTGATGTATGGGGTGCGTCTCCTATTACTACTGTATCTGGGTTTCGATGGTTTATCATCTTTGTTGACAATTGCACACGTATGACTTGGCTATATTTGATGAAACATAAGAATGAGGCTGAAGCTATCTTTCGGACTTTTCACCGTATGATTCAGACTCAGTTTGGGGCCAAACTTCAGGTTCTCAGGTCTGATAATGGTGGCGAATACTTAAGTAAACCTCTTGCAGCTTATTTTCAAGAACATGGTTTGATACACGAAACTTCTTGCCCTCAGACTCCTCAGCAGAATGGTGTTGCTGAGCGTAAGAATCGCCATCTTCTTGAAACCACTCGAGCACTGTTAGAGGGTAGCCATGTTCCCCATCGTTTTTGGGATTCTGCCGTAGTCACAGCTGCTTATTTGTTGAATCGCATGCCTTCCCGCATTCTGAGCTATCGCACGCCAATGCAAGCACTTGCTGCCCATGTGTCTCTTCCTTCGGTTCTTACATTGCCTCCTAAGGTGTTTGGGGTGTGTCGCTTATGTCCATCTTCACAAAAATCAGCGGACCAAACTTGACCCTTGTGCAGTCAAATGTGTGTTTCTTGGTTATGGCCCTTCTCAGAAAGGGTATCGTTGTTATGATCTTGCCGGGAAGCGCACGTATGTCACCATGGATGTAACATTTACCGAGACTGAGTCCTATTTTCCTTCCCCCCAGTGTCATGTTCAGGGGGAGACTAGTTGTAGAACCAGACATTGGTGGGAGGTTGGGATTGCAGGAGCGACGGATGGGTGCGCACGACCACGTGATTCTGAGGCTGCTGAGGCTGAAGATTTTGAGCTACTGCCGCATGATTCTGAACAGGTGTCAACAGATGCACAGCTGCAACAGCCCTCCTTGTCTTCGCCCTCTTCGCCCTCTTCAGTACCACTCCAAACTCCTGAGAATGTACCTGAGGTAAGTACTTCTACTGTACTTGATTCTTTTGAAGATACTAATGTGCTTACTGGTTATAAGCTACCCGACAGGCATAATAGGGGTAAACCACCGAATCGATATTCTCCAGATGTAGAGGACCGCCGGTCTCGATACCCTATTGCAGACTATGTGTCTGCCAAGCGGCTGTCTACACCACTACAAGCCTTCGTGTTCACGATTTCCTCAGTTCAAGTTCCAAACAGGGTTGAAGAAGCCATGAAGGATCCGAAATGGCTTCAAGCAATGGAGGCAGAGATGGAGGCGTTGGAGAAAAATCGAACCTGGAAACTTGTGGAACTACCAAAGGATAAAAAGCCGGTTGGATGTAGGTGGGTGTTCACAGTCAAACATAAGGCAGACGGCACTATTGAGAGGTATAAGGCGCGACTGGTAGCTAAAGGGTATACACAGACTTATGGGGTGGATTACTAGGAAACATTCTCTCCAGTTGCGAAGTTAGACACTATAAGAGTGTTGTTATCTCTGGCTGCAAACTTGGACTGGCCTTTGCATCAATTTGATGTGAAGAACGCATTTCTTCATGGAGATTTAGAGGAGGAGGTCTATATGGAGCTTCCACCTGGATACAGATGCGCAGATAAGCCGAACATGGTTTGTAAGCTGGAAAGATCATTGTATGGGTTGAAGCAGTCCCCTCGTGCATGGTTTGGTCGCTTTAGCTCAGCTATGAAAAGGTGTGGATACTCCCAAAGTAACTCAGATCATACTTTGTTCTTAAAAGGTGCTCAAGGAAGAATGGCAGCTCTTATCATATATGTAGACGACATGATTATTACAGGCAATGATAGTGCAGAGATTATGAGACTGCAGGAATTATTATCTAGGGAGTTTGAGATGAAGAACTTGGGAGGTTTGAAATATTTCCTGGGAATCGAGGTTGCTAGGTCGAAGGAAGGGATTTACTTGTCTCAGCGGAAGTATGTTCTTGATCTTTTGACCGAAGTTGGCATGCTAGATTGCAAGCCTGCAGACACTCCTATGGTACAAAACTGTAAGCTTGGAGAGTGCCCTGATCAGACGCCTACTAATAAAGAGAAATACCAAAGGTTAGTAGGTCGATTGATTTACTTATCACATACACGTCCTGATATTGCTCATGCAGTAAGTGTGGTGAGTCAGTTCATGCATGCACCTAGTGAAGATCATATGAGTGTTGTGTGGCGCATCATTCGATATTTGAAGTCAGCCCCAGGAAAGGGGTTGCTATTTGCAAAGAATGGCCACCTTGAAATAGAAGGTTACACAGATGCAGATTGGGCTGGAAGTGTGACAGACAGGAGGTCTACATCAGGGTATTTTACATTTGTGGGAGGCAACCTTGTTACATGGAGAAGTAAGAAACAAAATGTTGTAGCTCGGTCTAGTGCAGAAGCTGAATTCAGAGGTGTAGCAAAGGGGTTATGTGAACTTCTATGGCTTCGGAAGCTGCTAACTGAGCTCGGGTATCCACCGGGTTTGGAAATCAAATTGTTTTGTGATAATAAAGCAGCCATAAACATAGCTCATAATCCAGTTCAGCATGATAGAACCAAACATGTGGAGATTGACAGACATTTCATCAAAGAGAATTTGGTGGCAAAAGTGATCCAGTTACCATTTGTCAAGTCTGAAGACCAATTAGCTGATATATTGACAAAGGCTCTGTCAAGTAGAGAATTTCACTGCTCACTTATCAATTTGGGTATCAAAGACATCTTTGCACCTACTTGAGGGGGAGTGTGGTCGTGAGCTATTTTAGCTTATTTGTTAGGAAATTTTTATTATATAGATTTCTTCCTAGTATAGAATCCTTCCTATTGTATATATCCTAATTAGGGTTGTCATATGTCCTCTATATATATGACAGGATTGAGCATTGTAAATATACAGAAATATTCATTGAATACAAAGAAGGAGAGTTTCTTTTTACATTACTGACCAAGATAGAGTTAAAAGCTGGAAGGAAGTCAACTTGATGCGTAACAAGCAATACCGTCTTCTGGGATAAAGCTTCCATGACATATTCCTGAAACAACGACCAAACATCTCATCATTTCTTGAACTTAATACGAAAACAAAAAAGAGGTTTCACTGTCCTAGAGAGGAGATCACATTAAATAAGCTCGTCGCTGTATGAGCATCCACGGCACTGAAGGGATCATCCAACAGATACACATCCGCGTTCTGATACAGAGCGCGCGCAAGTTGTATCCTTTGTTTCTGTCCACCGCTCAAATTGACGCCTCTCTCCCCTATTTGAGTTTGATCGCCAAAGGGAAACATATTGATGTCCTTGGCCAGGGAACACTTCTGAATTACTTCTTGATATTTGACAGAGTCCATGGCTGATCCAAATAGGATGTTTTCTTGTATAGTCCCTGTCTGGATCCAAGCTGTCTGCGACACACAGGCCATCCTACCATAAACATGCACCTAAACACGGATTAAGGATTACTGGTAAATCTTCAATCACATTAGCTTCTAATTGATTTAATTATGACCTGATAAATCATACATTGCAAGTCATAACAGGCATAAGATGAACTGGCCGCAACAGGAAATAGAAAATGTTAGTGGGGCAATTACAATGTATGACTAGAAACTCCCTGAAGGAGAAGATTAATCGATGACTTACTACGCCATTGACAAATGGAACTTCTCCGAGAACTGCAGCTAAAATGGTAGATTTGCCCGACCCAACTTCCCCACATATAGCTACTTTCTCTCCTTTTCTGACAGATAAATGTATATTCCTCAATGTCTCTTTCGAGGTACCACTGTCCCAAGAAATTTCACGTGTATCCAAGAAAACAGCCGTTTCCAGCACCTCATTATCACTCTCTCGCTTCGTTGGTTTATTTTCCAATTCAGGTGCCTCTAGAAATTCAGCGATCCGAGACAATGAAACCTTAGCCTGGATGAAGGACCTCACCACATCGGCGATCAATTTGATCGGTTCCTGAACGATTCTTAAACTCGCCAAGAACATGAAGACATTGCTTGCAGTCAAGGGAATGCTCAGGAAGTAGCATGCCCAGAAAGTGACGGCGGGAACTAAAACTGCCAAAGACCAAAACAGGGCCAAATAGTAACCCTGTTGCCACAGAACCGCTGCGATCCACTCTGATTCGTCTTTCCTCAGCTCCTCGATTGCTTTCTTGAAGTGCTTCTCCCAGGCATACAACTTCAACACCTTCATATTAGCAAGCGCCTCCGCGATCGCCTTCAGCCTTCTATCTTGAGCCTCCATGAGTCTTCTTTGGTACTTGAGTTGCAACTTCGCCACCGGAGATGTCAAGGCGACAATCAATATAAGTACCGCCAGAGCCGCCAAAGTTGCAAGCCCCACGGCATAATAAACAATGGCTAATGCAAGGCACAGCTGAAGGCTAGTTGACCATACTTGGTGAAACCAGTAAGGGAACTCACCGATCCTATAAGCATCTGAAGTGACATAATTTACTATCTCGCCCGGAGAGTGAGTCATTTTTGCTGTACTCGAGAGCCGCAGCTGCTTCTGAAAAATCGCTGCAGATAGAAAAGATCTTATCCGGAGTCCAATCAGTCTTGCTCTAAAATGCCATTGCCTTTCCGATAGAGATTCCAAACATTTGGCCAAGAACAATCCTCCAGCTAGCACATAACCCTCATACTTGAAAGCCTCTTCACCTTCGGCAACCCTGATGAAGGCTCTAAGGAACAAAGGCCCTGTGGAGAGAGTCAAGACCTTGGTCAAAGCAAAGAACCCAGAAACCAAAGTACCTCTCCATTCGCAATAGAATATCGCGGACAAGATAGAGTAGGTATCATATGGGTTCTTCCTCTTTTCTTTGTGCAGTTGCTCCGTGAACCTCGAGTAACATGTTTCCGCTCGTTCTTCCACCCTGAGACGTGGAATATCCTCATCTTGAAGGACCTTCTCTTTCCCCAATTTCATTAGCGGATTCAACCACCAAAACGACATCTTGCTGAGTAATCCCGCCTTGGCAAAAGGAGTGACGTTATTGTGCTGTTCTTTGTCGAGCAGTGGTTCATGCACAGCGCCATTTTTGCGGTCCTTGCTATTCTCCATGTAACTGTATCCTCCAAAAGCACAAAAAAGCAGAAGGGTCGCTCCAGGAAACGATAAAATATCTAACACCAATGATACGGATGCAGTAGTTCCACACGATTTGCCAGGACTATCAAGGAACAAACCTAGGGAATCACTCATATTGTTGGGAATAATCCCTGATACGTACATGCACAATAAACCCTTATGTGAACTATTTGATTAGAAGCAGATTTTCAGAAGAAAAAAGCAATAAATTCATGTCTTCAATACCAACGAAGAGCAAAAATCAATAATTTCTCGAGTCGTCCTACACACAAAACATGCCTTTTCATGCACATTTCAGCAACAGTAGCACTCAACAAGAACGGATGAAGTGTCATGGAGGCTACCGAAAATGAAAACTACAAACAAGAAGAAGAAGAAGAAGCACTCACTTCCAAGCTCTAGTTAGCAATGTTTGCTAAAACAGAGCAGACGAAGAAGGCACATGTGTGACTCTGCTTTCACTGCAGAAAACAGAGCATCTCTTCTTGCTTGCAAACAATCCATTTTGTTATGCCCGAGAAGCTTGATCGGGTGCAAAAAGAAAGAGTAACTTTGACTTGTGAAAATCAAGAAAAACCAGGCTCCCCAAATCATGCATGCACAGAGAGAGAGAAGCCCAGCTGGCTGTATTTAGTTGCTTTATTGTTTACCATTATATGTTCAATAATTTTCACGTTAAGCAAGACAGTCGCGGGTGGATGAGTAAACGGCACGATTGGAATCACCGGATTTATTCGACCCAAAAAAAAAAAAAAAGGAATCACCGGATTTCTCCTCCTCCTCCTCCTCTTTTGAGATGAGTGTATGAAAGAGAGAGAACAGTCTTTTTTTCAATTTTGGCCACCATAGTAGCCTTACAGTTCTCATGGGGATGCGACAACATGGAACTTGATGAACGACTAACAAATATGATGCTCAATTTATATTCTCCCTCTCCCTCTAGAATTTCAGCCGCCACCTTAGTAGCACATCGGGAGGGAGAGAGCTTGGGCTCTCTCTCCTCCCTCCACCTCTCTCTCTCTCTCTCTCCTTCTTCCTCTCCCTTTTCTGACTTTCTATTTCTTTCGCTCATCTTCAGGACTTCTACTTGATTTTGATCTTATTGTATCTAGCAATATCACCTAGGGAGTGAATAGGTGAATCTAAACTGTTTTGAAACTTAATGCGGAATTTAATAGATCAAAACACAAACTGAGCAAGATCAGTAAAATAACGTGCAGATAAATTAAACACAGCAAGAAGAGTTTAGCGTAAGAGAGAATTTGCACGCAATGTTTATAGTGGTTTGGCTTTAGCGAGCCTACGTCCACTCTCACACGATGACAGCCGATTAGCTGGATTCCACTATGAATCGATGAAAGGTTACCAGAGTTGTCACTCTTATCACTCTCACAAAGGAACCTCTCAAACATATGAATTTTAAGCTCACAAGAACAAGAGAATGTGAATCTGAACAACTCAGTACTTTGAAATTTTTTGTTCTGATCTCACTCGGCAACAGTCGCCATTTGATCTCCTTTTATACTCCACCATCTCTAAACTAACCGTTGGACAGATCTTTGGAGGACCGCTCTTCAATCTTTAATTGGACGTCTCCAACCCTTAATTGAACGAGACTGTATTAAGAAAGATTTAGTAGCCATTGGAGTAGAGTCTGAACCCTTCAGATTCAGTCGCTCATACAACCAAATCTTCAGTTTCCATAAGTAGAGTTCATCTAAATCTCCAAGATATCTTGTCCGTGGAAGGTAATATCCAATTGAGGATATTCTCCTAATTTGATTGAAAAATAATCTTGTCAATCGAATCTTACAAACTTCCATAAAAGTCATGGCCAAACCGGAAACTTGCCAAATGTGGGTCTTCAAAACTAGTAGTAAGATATGAATCTAGTAGTAAGATATTGCAGAATCTGAACGTAGTTCAGAAGCAGTCTTCAGAAGTAGAAAGACTCTCTGAATCTGAACAGATTAGAACAGTGACTCTGAGCTTCTGTAAAGTCCTTGCCGACGTGTCACATAAGTTTTCTCGAGATTAAGTCTTTAGAGGCACCATAATCCTCCATCTGAAGTCTTTAGAGGCAACACTTTTCTCCATCTGGATACTAGACTTCAACTATCTCAGAAGCAAATACGCGACGACTACTCCTTGAGTCTGAACGCCAGTTTTGGAACATTATAAGCTTTTGTTCACATGCTCATTTCTGCAATAAAAGATTATTTGCATTAACCAGATTCTCTCACATGAAGGATAGTTTTGTCAGAATCAAAATATTCAGAATGAGGGTTTTCTCAACAGATCCGAGTTCAAGACTTCTTCTTATTTCTTTTTTTTTTTCATTCGGATCTTTTCTTTTCTCACCCACTATGTTTTGTGAGTGTGAATAAATTTCTGCAGCTGATTTTGGGTGAACGCGAAGACCAATTCTACCATCCGTCCAGTCGACAGCCACCGAGGAGGATGCTCATGACGTGACACCACAAACTCTCTGAAATTGGGCCACTCTCCTCTCCCGATGTGGATTTAGGTCTAGATTAGGGCACCCTCCTTTTCCGATGTATATTTGAAGATTTTACTCTCCCGAACTACATCTAGATATAGATTTGGGAGTTACAGATACTTGATCTGTGTTCTTTCAACATATTGATGTTGGTATTACTATTCGGTGATGGTGATGAGGAGGTCGAACTTTAGATGCGCATTGCAAGCCGTTGCAAATGGCATGGGAGTTCTCGGCGTGTGCTCATCACTGAATTTGATTCTAGTGATCGGCCGTCGAACGTTTACGGTGGCAGATATGTTCTTGAAGGATGAGAGTCTGCTTGTAGCTACAGAATGTGCTTTGTCAATTGCTTTGCCTTTTTTTCCCGGTTATTTGGAATTTGCTAGCCTTGAAAAGTTTCTACGATGTACCTCTCGAGTATCATCATGATTAATGAACGAAAACTTTTTTTGGAAAAAAAAAATGCAGGATGTACCTCAAATCAAGGATAGACTTGTCAGTTTATATAAAATTTTCCCTAAACACACGGCGTGCACCTTACATTTACTTGTAAAAATTCAAGTGAAAGACCAGGGCAAGCGATAGCATGGTCCAAAGTAAAATCGGGGTGGCCAAAATTGACCTGATCGGTTCAGCTTCAAGCCAGTTCTCAAGTACAATCGATTTCATTCTCAGTTTCGCCTCCTATTCCAATTGAGAATCGCATTACAGGGTATAGGCGGTACGGACCTCTTCTAGGCCATTTTTTCCTTTGAAAGAAGTGAAGCTCGAAGATTGCCAGGAAAGTTTTGTACGTAATCGTTGAATTGTAGTTTTATCAAGTTAAAAGTTTTAGATTAGAAATTTTAGTTAGACGAAAAATCTGATTCTTGCTAGATAAGAGAATCAACCCTTAGCTGGCGAGTCCTTAGTATCATTTTTGCTCTTGGAGGATCAGTTTAGGGTCAGGTAAGTTTCTAATTCCAATTGAAATCGGACCATGCACAAAGTCGAAATCCTGTCAAAAGATTTTTTAGGGTTCCTATTCTTTTCACATGGTATCATACTAAAGAAAAACAACACGTGGCTCATATTTAAATAAGTAAAGTCAAATTTTCGTGATCGAGCCGTTATATATTCACGAAAAAGTATAAAGAAATGGTAAGTGAACTTATAAATAGAATTTTGTTTAAGGGATAGTAACGGACTAGAATGATGTGTTATATGTACATAAATGTTTATTTCTATAGTGAAAATTCTTTCTAATAAACTAAAGAGTAATTTGTTAAAGAGTGACTCAGGACACCCGTAATCAAATGAAGAAGGGAAAATTTTAATTAAGGGTCTGAATTTGTGTTATTTTCTCAAAAAAGGGCATAGAGTGGACATTATTTCAAATAAGGGTCTGAAATGTCCAAATCGGTCTCAAATAAGGGTTTGAGCTCGCTGGCCGGCAAGCAAGTGACTTTTGGGGCGGTCGGAACAAGGGCAATTTTGTCCCAAAAAATTGAATAAGAAGAAAAGCCAAATTCATAGAATTAAAAATCCCACCTTTGGTTCTTTGTTTTCCCTCAACCAACTTTATGAACGAAACAAAGATTGAGATCTTAACGGAGTGCTGCCTAGGTGGGCACTCGCCGCGTGTGACCGGGCGCTGTCACTCTCGTGAGAGAATCTGGTTAATGCAAATAATCTTTTACTGCATGAATGAGCATGTGAACAAAAGCTTATAATGTTCCAAAACTGGCACTCAGACTCAAGGGGTAGTCGTCGCGTATTCGCTTCTGAGAAAGTTGAAGTCTAGTATTCATATGGAGAATTGTGTTGCCTCTAAAGACTTCAGATGGAGGATTGTGTTGCCTCTAAAGACTTAATCTCGAGAAGACTTATGTGACACGTCAGCAAGGACTTTTCAGAAGCTCAGAGTCACTGTTCAATGGTGACTGTTGCTGTGTGAGATCAAGAACTTAAAATTTCAAAGTACTGAGTTGTTCAGATTTACATTCTCTTATTCTTGAGAGCTTAAAATTATATCTTTGAGAGGTTCCTTTGTAAGAGTGATAAGAGTGACAACTCTTGTAACATTTCATCGATTTATAGTGGAATCTAGCCAATCGGCTGTTATCGTGGGAGAGTGGACGTAAGCTTGCTAAGTCGAGCTACTATAAACATTGCATGCAAATTTTCTTTTACTCTAAACTCCTCTTGCTGTGTTTAGTTTATCTGCACGTCATTTTACAGATCTTATTCAGTTTGTGTTTTGAAACCATTAAATTCAACATTAAGTTTCAAAACCGTTCAGAATCATCTATTCATCCCCCTCTAGGTGATATTGCTAGATACAACAACCCAAGCTTCATCTCAAAAGTTCTCGGAGTAACTACTCGCATTCGACGTTCGAGACCAGTACTCCATGTAAAGTTGCCCGAACAAAGAATCGTCCTTGCCTACCAATTTCATGGGTTCATCATACTCTACCAATCTCGCTGTTAAATGCAAAGAATGTCATGTATTTCTTACGGTTTTTGTCCGTTCTCGCTAAACAGTTCACAGTAAGTTTAATTTTACCATCGCTTATTGCCAACACCATCTTGCAGTCCATGACGTTCGGTATCCGGAGGGCCACGGTTATGACAGTGGAGTCCACGAATTCCCTTCGTATGGTTCTCTGGAGGATTGAATTGGTCGCGATGTCGATAGACGCGGTGGCTTCATCCAGGACTAGGATCCGGCTCTGCCTCAGCAACGCTCGTCCTAGGCAAAACAGTTGTCGTTGCCCCATGCTCCAGTTAGATCCACCATGTACGACTGCACTTCGAGTTTGTGGAAACTGTTAATGATCAAAGATGAACATAATAAGACTGGACTTGTTTTATCGTTACCTAGCGACTCCAGGCCCTTCTCTTTCTCTTGTATGGCCTCCCGGAGCCTGCATTTTCCAACAACCTTATCCCACAGAAAGTCAATCAATCATGAACATAACGCACAGCGTGAGGTATGGTCATTCAGGATTCAGTTCAGGAGATCTCATTAAATTCAAACGTGCACAGAGCGGTTATTTTTATAGGTCGAGTGTGGTTTGCAAAAGACAAACATACGCCAATCTAATTTCGAGAGACGTTTGGATATTACCTCCCATATCTCCTCATCGGTGTGCTCGGGCAAGGGGTCTAGATTGTATCAAACTGTCCCGCCAAAAAGTGTTGGATCTTGCAGGATGACCCCGAAATGTGATCTCGGGTCATGAAGTCCAATAGTGGTTATGTCTAGGCCATCGACAATTATTCTCCCTTCGGTAGGCTCCACTAGACGAAACAAAGCGCTGATGAGGGTTGTCTTTCCACTACCGGTCCGGCCAATGATCCCAATCTTGTGCCCTCCTTTTATTTTGCAGGTTATCCCATGAAGAACGAGGGGAGAATCCAGCCAATACCTAACCTGTTAATGTCACAATCAAACCCAAACTACAAGACAAGTCCTGAATGGAAAGGTGTGTTAAAGGTGCATGTGTCTACCTTCAGATCACAAATCTCGACATTGCCGGAAGAAGGCCAGTCCTGCGGTGGTCGGCTATCTTCGATCACTTCCGGAGCTTCACTTTGAATGTGCATGTACTGCTCTAGCCTTTCTACGGAAACCTTCAAATTCGAAAGCGAGCAATGGAATTGGACCGAAAAGCCCAGGAAGACATTTAAAGATAGACCATATGCAAGCGCCATTCCAACGTATCCTGCATCAAATGATAGTGAGGCCTGACCTGCTAAAATCTTCTAAGCTGGAAACCAATTTCCTAGATGTTATCCAACATGTCAATGCATAGCTGCCTATAGTAGAGTAAGACATCAGGTTAAAAAGTGCCAAAGTAAAATGATACATTTATAAGAGCCAAGCTTCTAGGGAAAGTCTCGATATGAAGAATTGGATTGAGCTTTTAATAATACAAACCAGAGGAAGAGGACCCGAGATTGAGAAAAGTAATTGTGAGGGCCGAGGACGTTAGGACAATAGCGCATAGAACTTCCAGACGTTGGACCAGCCACTCATTGGCCGAAAAGCTGTGAAAATATGGACTCGCGTTCGCATCGATAAGGCAAAGACTTCTTGAAAAGAATCGGTCTTCTTGGCTAAACACTCTGATTGTCATCACTCCGGCGACAGACTCAGCGAGGTGGCTTGCGAGTGTAGACTTAGTTGTGCCATCGAGTCGCATCAACTCATTGGAAGAAGCGTAGTAGTATTTCTGTAGTAAAAGAGACAAAAATCAATGCTACATTGGAATTCGAATGATAGGAAGAAGTCTCACGAGGTGGATGCGCAGAACTTTGCCTATGAAGGAGCAACAAATTGATTTGAGGAATAAGCATTACCTGTATGATCAGCGTCAGATAAATCATGGGTATGATGACAAATAAAACCGGCCACGTAAGAAGAGCGAGTATAAAAAAGCTTGAGTAGGTAGTTATCGTGGACCCAAGGGCAATAAATAACTTGAAGGCCAAATCGACTTGATGCGTAACAAGCAAAACAGTCTTTCCGGATACAGCTTTCATGACATATTCCTGCAACAAAGAGCAAACATCATACTCATTTAGAACTTAATACTAAAACAAATAGAAGTTTCAACGTCCTTGAGAGGAGATCGCATTAAATAAGCTAGTCGCTGTATGTGCATCCACGGCGCTGAAGGGATCATCCAACAGATACACATCCGCTTCCTGATACACAGAGCGCGCAAGTTGTATGCTTTGCTTCTGCCCGCCGCTCAAATTGACGCCTCTCTCCCCTATTTGAGTTTGATCGCCAAAGGGAAACATCTCGATGTCCTTGGCCAGGGAACACTTCTGAATTACTTCTCGATATTTGACAGAGTCCATGACCGATCCAAATAGGATGTTTTCTTGTATAGTACCAGTCTGGATCCACGCTGCCTGAGACACACGCAATCCTACCATGAATGCGCACCTAAACACGGATCAAGGATTACTTGCAAGTCTTCAATCATATTAGTTGCTAATTGATTTAATTATGACCTGATAAATCGTACATGGCAAGTGACAATAGGCTCAGTTACAAGAAAATAGTCCAATTCTTTCGTCGTATTTAAACACCTAAAAAAATTTGGCGGGGCAGTTACAACGTATGACTAGAAACTCTCCGAAGGAGAAGATTCATTGATGACTTACTACGCCATTGATAAATGGAACTTCTCCGAGAATTGCAGCTAAAAGGGTAGATTTCCCCGACCCAACTTCCCCACATATAGCTACTTTCTCTCCTCTTCTGACCGACAAATTTATGTTACTCAATGTCTCCTTCGAGGTACCACTGTCCCAAGAAATTTCACATTTATCCAAGAAAACAGCCATTTCCAGCAAGTCATTGTCACTCTCTGTTGGCTTATCTTCCAATTCAGGTGCCTCTGGAAATTCAGCGATCCGAGACAATGAAACCTTAGCCTGGATGAAGGACCCAATCACATCGGGGATCAATCTGATCGGTTCCTGAACAATTCTTAGACTCGCCAAGAACATGAAGACATTGCTTGCAGTCAAGGGAATGCTCATGAAGTAGCATGCCCAGAAAGTGATGGCAGGAACGAAAACCGCCGAAGACCGAAACAGGACCATATAGTTACCCTGTTGCCACAAAACCGCCACTATCCACTCCGATTCGTCTTTCCTCAATAACCTTCTTGAAGTGCTTCTCCCAGGCATACAACTTCAACACCCTCATATTAGCAAGCACCTCCGCAATCCCTTTCAGCCTTTTTATCTTGAGCCTCCATGAGTCTTCTTTGGTACTTGAGTTGCAATTTTGCCATCGGAGAAGTCAAGGCGACAATCAATACAAGTACTGCCAGAGCCGCCAAAGTTGCGAGCCCCACGGCATAATAAACAATGGCTAATGAAAGGCACAACTGAAGGCTAGTTTACCATATTTGGTGAAACCAGTAAGGGAACTCACCGATCCTATAAGCATCTGAAGCGACATAATTTACTAGCTGGCCCGGAGAGTGAGCTATTTTCACTGCACTGGAGAGCCGCAGTTGCTTCTGGCAAATCGCTGCAGATAGGAAAGATCTTATTCGGAGTCCAATCAGTCTTGCTCTAAAATACCATTGCCTTTCCGATAGAGATTCAAGCATTTGGCCAAGAACAATCCTCCAGCTAGCACGTAACCCTCATACTCAAAAGCCTCTTCATCTTCGGCAACCATGATGAAGGCGCTAAGAACAAAGGCCCGGTTGAGAGAGTCAAGACCTTGGTCAAAGCAAAGAACCCCGAAACCAAAATACCTCTCCATTCTCAGTAAAGTATCCCGGACAAGATGGAGTAGGTATCATACGGGTTCTTCTTCTTTTCTTTGTGCAATTGCTCCATGAACCTCGAGTAACATGTTTCTGCTCGTTCTTCCAACCTGAGACGCAGAATATCCTCATCTTGAAGGATCTTCTCTTTCCCCAATTTCATTAGCGGATTCAACCACCAAAACGACATCTTGCTGAGAAATCCCGCCTTGGCAAAACGAGTGAGTTCTGTTCTTTGTCCAGCAAAGGGTTCATATGCAGCGCCATTTTCGCGGTCCTCACTATTCTCCATCTTACTGTATCCTCTGAAAGCACAGAAAAGCAGGAGGATCGCTCCAGGAAATGCTAAAATATCTAACACCAATGACACGGATGCAGTGGTTTCCTCTAATTACCAAAGGGAAAATAAACAGTTTGAAATCCTTCATTCAATGAGGCTAGTATCGTATAAATCCGAGCCAATGGAATGTATGGAAGGTGTAGCCTCCTAATGGTCACGATCAAAACTAGCTGCAGCTATCTCGAACTTGACTTGAGCGCCAAGAGTCATCGCCCAACATGGTCCAGAATTCTCCCCTGATTGTGCATCTTTCCTGAAAGACTGAAAATTTAGAACGTACTTCCAGACTATAATCATGCCATAATTAGCTATTCGCCTTGAAATTTGAATTGCCATATGGCATGAGCACATATAGTGTCTAGTCAACGAAAACACAGAGCATTATCACGACACTTCAAAAGCTACCTACTTCGAATAGGAAGTACCAAATCTTTACATTTTCTGTCTTGAGTACACATGCATTATCTTTGAGGATGACAATTTCATACTTAACAGAAATCCCCAATTGAACTATTTGATTAGGAACAAAACCTCAGAAGAAAAGAAGCAATAAATTCATGTCTTCAATACCAACGATGAGCAAAAATCTAGAATTTCTCGAGTCGTCCTACCCACAAAACATGCATTTTCATGCACATTCCAGCAACAGTAGCACTCGACAAGAACGGATGGAAGCGTCATAGACGCAACCAAAAATCAAAACTGCAAACAAGAAGAGAAGAAGAAGAAGAAGAAGAAGAAGCACTCACTTCCAAGCTCTAGTTAGCAATGTTTGCTAAACAGAGCAGACGAAGAAGGCACGTGTGTGACTCTGCTTTCACTGCAGAAAACAAACCGTCTCTCCTTGCTTGCAAACGACGTGGCCAAAACTGGCAAAGCCTTAACTACTAGAGATGGATTTCTCGATGTGTGCTCATCACTGATGATATGCGAGATTCGGTGATTGGCGACCGGTTGTACTTGAATGCTATGACAAATCTGTCCTTGAGAAATGAGCGAGTTTCTATAGGTTATACCAAGTTGATTCACTTTTCAGATTTACGTGTTTTGTGGAATTTTCATTTTTATGTTTAAGTGATGTTTCTCTCTTTGATATGAAATGAAGATCTTTCTTTCGATAAAAAAAAAAAAAACTCACAAGATGAAAAATGCCATCCGAATAGTGATGCTAATACTCCTATGATTGATAATCCAGATAATCTTGTTTACATAATTCCTTACCTTGGCCATGACAATACGATAGTTGGAAATGATACATCACTGTCAATTGTTTTAAAAGTTTAAGCTATTAGATAAAGACGTGGTTTAATTTAATATTTAAATATTTTATGATAATTTACTGATGTGATTCCTATACGAACGAGGCACTTATATAAATTTTGCTTTAAATCGATGGTGTATACATTGTATTTACAAATTATAGTAAAAGACTAGGGCAGGCAATAGGACGGTCCAAAGCAAAATCGACGTGGCCAAAACTGGCCTGATCGATTCAGCTTCAAACCGGTTCCCAAGTAGAATCGATTTCATTCTCGGTTCCACCTGCCATTCCATTTGAGAACCAACATTCTAGGGCATGGGCGGTATCGACCATTCTCGACGATTTTTTCATTTGAAAAAAAGTTGAGCTCGATCTGATTTTCAAAAAATTGTCCGAAAAAATTTCTACTTTATTGTTAACTTTTATTTTTATCCGGTTGAAAGTTTTAGATTTGAAGTTTGAGCCAAGCAAAAGGTTCATAAAAATTGTCAAAAAAGTCATAAACCTTTTGTACTTTTGCCAATTCAGTCCTAAACCTTTTAAGTTTGCCGATTCGGTCCTAAATCTTTCACCTTTTGCCAATCCAGTCCTATTGACCCGAAATCGTTAACGTGGATGCTGGCTAACCTACGTGGTACCGCTGGCACTCACGTAGCCAATTTTTAATAGTAATATTTTTATTTCTTTCTTTCTCTTTTTTTTTCTGTTTTACCTTTTTCCCTTTTCCTTTTTTTCCTTCTCTTTTTTTCCCTCCGGCCGGCCTGAGGCGAGGGCCGCCCTCGCCGGATCGGGTGACGGAAGCCCCCACCGGCCTCGGGCGAGGGACGCCTCCGTCGGCCCCTAGCGAGGGACGCCTCCGTCGGCCCCTGGCGAGGGTCACCCTCGCCTGATCGTGCGACGACGGCCCTCACCTGAGACCAGTAGAGGAAAAAAATGAAAAGGGAAAAAGAAAAAATGGATAAAAATATTTGGAAAATTTTTAAGATATTATTAAAATTTTCAAGCCAACGTCGGCGGTGCCATGTAGGATGGCCAGCGTCCATGTCAGCGATTTCCGGCCAAGAGGACTGAATCAGCAAAATGTGAAAAGGTTTAGGATTGAATAGGCAAACTTAAAATGTTTAGGATTGAATTGGCAAAAGTGCAAAAGGTTTAGAACTTTTTTTTTACAATTCTCCCCAAAAAGTTCAATTCTTGGTAGATAAGAGAATAAACTCTTTCCGACCAAAAAAAAGAGAATCAACACTTAGCTGGCGAGTCCTTGTATCATTTTGACTCTCGGAGGATCGGTTCGGGGTCGGGTAAGTTTCCAATTCCAATTGAAATCGGACCACCCAATTATGGAGAGGACATTGCACAAAATCAAAAAGTGTTCCTATTCGTTTCACATGGTATCATACTAAAAAAAATGACATGGCGTGGCTGAGCTATCGGATTAATTAATTCTCATGAAGTCAAAATTTCATGATCGAGTCATTATATATTCACGATAAAGTAAAAAGAAATGAAAGTGTACTAATATATAAATTTCTATTTGAATGGTAGTAACCGACTAAAATTGGCGTGTTATTTTTGCATAGATGTCTAGTGCATGTACATTTTGCAAAAAAATTTCTACTTTAGTAAAAAGTAATTTGTCAAAGAGTGACTCGGGGATACCCGTAATCAAATGAATAAGTATTGCAATTTTTATTACATGGATTGTCTACTTAAAAAATCGAAAGTCATTTCCAAAATTATGACTAAATGACAGCGCTAGGACCAAAAACTCTTTGCTTGGGCACAGGAACTCTAACGCTCGTTCCCGGGCTCTTGACTGTGGGGCTGGGACTAGAGGATCGGGACGGGTCTACCAGGATCCATCGAGGTCAAGCCCAGATCCTTTGAGGCAAGGTCCAAGACCCCAATGCCCGTGCTCGCGACTCTGGCGCCCGTGCCTAGGACACCGGCGCTTGGGCCCGATTCCATTGAGGCTGAGCACGAGGGGCCCGGGACTCTCGTGCCCGGGACCCTATAGCCCTGGCCCAAGTCTATCTAAACCATGCTCGAGACCCCAGCAGCCACGCCAAGGTCCCTCGAGGCCGAGCCTGGAACACCGATGCTAGTGCCCATGCCCAGGACGTCGACCCTGGTAACATCGAGGCTGGGCTTGGTCCCCAACGCTCGTGCTTGGGTCCATCAAGGCCCAACCCGGAACCTCGGCCCCTGTGCCCGGATCCATCGAGGCTGGGCCTGAGACTCCGGTGCCGTTGCCTACGCCTGTGTCCATCGAGGCCGAGCCCCAGACCCCGGTCTCAACACGACACAGACAAACCCAAATGGACTCCTATTCAGACTACATCCTTCCTCTTTCGGACACATTAGAATCCAAAGCATCCACCCAACAAAAAATGAAATCTAACGTGAAGCACCTTACCTCCACCTAGAGAGAGCTAAACTAGCTAACGAACACGCGCGCACAAAGCAGTAGAGACGTCAAACAAGGCTGGTCAATTAACGATGTAAGCTCCTTCAGAACATCGAACTTTCAATCCGAACTCACGATCCTCAACCAAGTGAAAGACGTAGCCCGTAGCAAAGCTCCGATAAAATCAGTTTGCTGCAGGTCGAGCATTGGTATCTACTGATCAATCTACGGAAAACGTTCTCCATGAATTGAAAATAATAAGCTTAGATGGGAGGAAAAAAAATTCCCCTTCTTCTCAGAAGGAAATCACTTTTCATGTGGTAAACTGTGGGTGGGAATGGTGTTTTTAGCGTTTGATTGTAAGAAAAAACGTAAGAGGAGAATTGAATATGGATTATAAACGTAAGAGTACCAAGTGTAATAAATATGAATTACTAAGAATTATTATTGGATAAAAAGATGAATTCCCAATAAATTTTACATAGTAGAAGCTAAACGATCAAAAATGGGAAGTATCTATCAATAGGGACAAATGCTTACAATGGTATATGGATCTGCCCATAGCAATTCCAACTGCACTAAAAGAAGAAACTGGCGTCACGCAATGCATTTGGATAATGTATGTCGGCTTCCGCAAGCTCTATCTCAAAAGTTCCCGGAGTAACTACTTGCATTCGAAGTTCGAGACCAGTACTCCTTGTAAAGCTGCCCGAACAACGAGTCGCCCTTGCCTACCAATTTCATAGGCTCATCATACTCTACCAATCTCCCTGTTAAATGAAAGAATGTCATGTATTTCTCACAGTTCTTGCGGTTCTCACTAAACAGTTTACAGAAAGTTTAATTTTACCATCACTTATTGCCAACACCATCGTGCAGTCCAGGACGGTCGGTATCCGGTGGGCCACGGTTATGATGGTGGAGTCCACAAATTCCCTTTGTATGGTTCTCTGGAGGATAGAATCCGTCTCATTGTCGATAGACGCGGTGGCTTCGTCCAATACTAGGATCCGGCTTCGCCTCAGCAACGCTCGTCCTAGGCAAAACAATTGCCGTTGCCCCATGCTCCAGTTAGATCCATCATGTACGACTGCAGTTCAAGTTTGTGTAAACTGTTAATGATCAATGATGAACATAATAAGACTGGATTTGTTGTTTGATTTTATCGTTACCTAGCGACTCCAGGCCTTTCTCTTTCTCTTGAATGGCCTTCCGGAGCTGACATTTTGCAAGAACCTTTTTCCACAGAAATTCAATCATGAAACATAACGCAAGTACTTCCATTTTGCGGGAGGTATAGTCATTCAAGATTTAGTTCAGGAGCTCTCATTAAATTCAAATCATGCACAGTGCGGTTCTTTTTATAAGTCAAGCGTGGTTTGCAAAAGACAGAAACATAAGCCAATCTAATTTTGAGAGACGTTTGGATACTACCTCCCATATCTCCTCATCAGTGTGCTCGGACAAGGGGTCTAGGTTGTTTCGAACTGTCCCGCCGAAAAGTGTTGGATCTTGCGGAATGATCCCAAAATGTGATCTCAGGTCATGTAGTCCAATGGTGGTTATGTCTAGGCCATCGACAATTATTCTCCCATTGGTAGGCTCCACTAGACGGAACAAAGCACTAATGAGGGTTGTCTTTCCGCTACCTGTCCGGCCCACGATCCCGATCTTGTGCCCTCCTTTAATTTTACAGGTTATCCCATGAAGAACGAAGGGAGAATCGGGCCGATACCTAACCTGTTAATGTCTCAATCAAACCTGAGCTACAAGACAAGTCCTGAATCAAAAGGGGTGTTAATGGTGCTTGTGTCTACCTTCAGATCACAAATCTCGACATTGCCGGAAGAAGGCCAGTCCTGTGGTGGTCGGCTATCTTCGATTACTTCCGGAGCTTCACTTTGAATGTGCATATACTGCTCTAGCCTTTCCACAGAAACGACCAAATTTGATAGTGAGCACTGGGATTGGACCGAAAAGACCAGGAAGACATTTAAAGATAAACCAACCGCCAGCGCCATTCCAACATATCCTGCATCAAATGATAGTGAGGCCAGACACCAGCGAAAATCTTCAAAGTCGGAAACCATTTCCTAGATGATATTGAAAAGGGAAAAGAACCAATTTGTCGATGCATAGCTGAATTTAGTAGAGTTAGACATCAGATTAAAAATTGCCAAAGCTAGTATAAGAGCCAAGCTTCTAGGGAAAGTCTCGATATGAAGAACTGAAGAGCTTTTACTGATACGAACCAGAGGAAGAAGACCCGAGATCGAGAAAAGTAATTGCGAGGGCCGAGGATGTTAGGACAATAATGCACAGCACTTCCAGACGTTGGACCAACCACTCATTGGCTGAAAAGCTGTGAAAATATGGACTCGCGTTTGCATCGATAAGGCAAAGACTTCTTGAAAAGAAACGGTCTTCTTGGCCAAATGCTCTGATTGTCATTACTCCAGCAATAGACTCAGCAAGGTGGCTCGCAAGTGTAGACTTTGTGGTCCCATCAATCCGCATCAACTCATTCGAAGAAGCGTAGTAGTGTTTCTGTAGTAAAAAAGAGAAATCAAAGCTACATTAAAATTTGAATGATAGTAAGAAGTCTCTCGGGAGGTAGATGTGCAGAATTTTGCCTAGTGAGGAACAACAAATTGATTTAAGGCATAAGCATTACCTGTATGATCTGTGTCAGATAAATCATGGGTATGATGACAAATAAAACCGGCCATGTAAGAAAAGCGAGTACCAAAAAGTTCGAGTAGGTATTCATCGTGGACGCAAGCGAAATGGTTAACTTGAAGGCCATATCAATATCGATGATGCTTAAATCTGAAGAAACCTATAAAATTCAGTAAATCCTGTTATTCATCTTAAACATTGTCAAAGCACAACACAAATTCGATTTAAGAGTATGTTCTTACCCGGCTGAGTATTCTTCCCAAAGGAGTCGAGTCGTAAAAGGACATTGGCGCTCGAATAAGGGAGTGCAACAACACAGAGAATATGGAGTCCGATGCGGCGCAACCTAAATAGACTATGAAATACGATCTAATAAGCAAAAGGAGAGGTAGGGCAATGCAGATGCCAGTGTAAACAGAGTTCAACTCGATGGTGCTCACACTCGTATTGTTGACTTCAGAAGCCAACCAATAATTTTGTACGAACTGCCCGGCTATAAAGAATATGTGAGATATAGTTGCCAAGGTGAAAAACAAAATGCCCTTGTGGTGTTTCAGATACTGTAAGTAGGGCTTGAAACCGCTGTCTCCAACCTCTCTTTCCTCCTGTTTAGTCAATTGAGTTCCCAGAGAGGCCTCGAGTTGTTCCTCTATGAATATACTCTGGATCTCCTCCTTCAAATAACCAGGCCTTCCTGATGAAGTGATTGCGATTCGATTTCCAGAACCAGAGGTCGTGTTATGCGCGAACACAAGGTCCTGAAATTTTTGGCAAGAGGCCATCAACTGATCGTATGAGCCGGTGCCTACGATTTGCCCGGATGACATTAACTGTCAAGAAACACAAATGTTCAGGAACACCATGAATCAAACGAGAATTGTAAAAATAACTCCTTCATAGCAAAAGAAATCATCAGGGATGACATTCTCTTTAATGAGCCAAAGATCTAAATCCCCCACTGACCAAAATATATTCTTGTTATTTGGTTGAATGAGTTACTGACCAAGATAGAGTTAAAAGCTGGAAGGAAGTCAACTTGATGCGTAACAAGCAAAACAGTCTTTCCGGATACAGCTTTCATGACATATTCCTGCAACAACAAGCAAACATCGCATTCATTTAGAACTTAGTATGAATACAAATAGAAGTTTCACTGTCCTTGATAGGAGATCACATTAAATAAGCTTGTCGCTGTATGAGCATCCACGGCACTGAAGGGATCGTCCAACAGATACACATCCGCATCCTGATACAGAGCGCGTGCAAGTTGTATCCTTTGCTTCTGTCCGCCGCTCAAATTGACGCCTCTCTCCCCTATTTGAGTTTGATCGCCAAAGGGAAACATATTGATGTCCTTGGCCAGGGAACACTTCTGAATTACTTCTTGATATTTGACAGAGTTCATGGCTGATCCAAATAGGATGTTTTCTTGTATAGTTCCGGTCTGGATCCACGCTGTCTGCGACACACATGCCATCTTACCATAAACACGCACCTATACACAGATTACGGATTACCAGTAAATCTTCAATCACATTAGCTGCTAATTGATTTAATTATGACCTGATAAATCATCCATTGCAAGTCCCTATATGCATAAGATGAACTGGCCATAACAGGAAATAGAAAATGTTAGTGGGGAAATTACAATGTATGACTAGAAACTACCCGGAGGAGAAGATCAATCGATGACTTACAATGCCATTGACAAATGGAACTTCTCCAAGAATTGCAGCTAAAAGGGTAGATTTGCCCGACCCAACTTCCCCACATATAGCTACTTTCTCTCCTTTTCTGACCGATAAATTTATGTTCCTCAATTCCTTCGAGGTACCACTGTCCCAAGAAATTTCATGCGTATCCAAGAAAACAGACGTTTCCAGCACCTCATTATCTCTCTCTTGCTCTGTTGGTTTACTTTCCAATTCAGGCGCCTCTAGAAATGCAGCGATCCGAGCCAATGAAACCTTAGCCTGGATGAAGGACCTGACGACATCGGGGATCAATCTGATCGGTTCCTGAACGATTCTTAAACTCGCCAAGAACGTGAATACATTGCTTGCAGTCAAGGAAATGCTCATGAAGTAGCATGCCCAGAAAGTGACGGCGGGAACTAAAATCGCCAAAGACCACAACAGGACCAAATAGTAACCCTGTTGCCACAAAACTGCCGCGATCCACTCTGATTCGTCTTTCCTCAGCTCCTCGATTGCTTTCTTAAAGTTCTGCTCCCAGGCATACAACTTCAACACCTTCATATTCGCAAGCGCCTCCGCGATCGCCTTCAGCCTTTTATCTTGAGCCTCCATGAGTCTTCTTTGGTACTTGAGTTGCAATTTCGCCATCGGAGATGTTAGGGGTACAATCAATATAACTACCGCCAGACCCACCAAAGTTGCAAGCCCCATGGCATAATATACAATGGCTAATGCAAGGCACAGCTGAAGGCTAGTTGACCATATTTGGTGAAACCAGTAAGGGAACTCACCGATCCTATAAGCATCTGTAGTGACATAATTTACTATCTCGCCGAGAGAGTGAGTCATTTTCGCTGCACTCGAGAGCCGCAGTTGCTTCTGACAAATCGCTGCAGATAGAAAAGATCTTATTCTGAGTCCAATCAGTCTTGCTCTAAAATACCATTGCCTTTCCGATAGAGATTCCAAGCATTTGGCCAAGAACAATCCTCCAGCTAGCACGTATCCCTCATACTCGAAAGCCTCTTCACCTTCGGCAACCATGATGAAGGCTCTAAGGAACAAAGGCCCAGTGGAGAGAGTCAAGACCTTGGTCAAAGCAAAGAACCCGGAAACCAAAATACCTCTCCATTCACAGTAAAATATCGCGGACAAGATAGAGTACGTATCATACGGGTTCTTCCTCTTTTCTTTGTGCAGTTGCTCCATGAACCTCGAGTAACATGTTTCCGCTCGTTCTTCCAGCCTAAGATGCGGAATATCATCATCTTGAAGGATCTTCTCTCTTCCCAATTTCAATAGCGGATTCAACCACCAAAAGGACATCTTGCTGAGAAATCCTGCCTTTGCAAAAGGAGTGACGTTATCGGTCTGTACTTGGTCCAGTAAGGGTTCATACACAGAACCATTTTCGCGGACCTCACTATTCTCCATGTAAATGTATCCCCTAAAAGCACAGAAAAGCAGGAGGGTCTCTCCAGGGAACAATACAATATCTAACAACGAAGACACGGATGCAGTGGTTTCCTTTATTTCCCAAAGGGAAGATAAACAGAGAAATCCTGCGTACAATGAGGCTAGTATCGTATAAATCCGAGCCAATGGAACATATGGAAGGTGTAGCCTCCCAATGGTTGCGGTCAAAACTAGCAGCATCCAACTGACCCCTTGAAGCAGAAAGACTAGCCACTCATGTAGAGGTAAAAGATCGATTTCCTGAAAATTATCCAAATTCTGAGTGCGGACAAATAAGTTGAAACTGCAGGGGCAGTTGTAATTTTCTTTTAGGACAACTTATAGAGATAGACAAATAGAAAGTACAGAATGAGCAAGACATCGATTGAAATGACCAAAATGCAGTTGGAACAAGAAGACACACGCGAGCCCGGAGCTGCAGCTATCTCGAACTTGACTGGAGCGCCAAGAGTCACCGCAGAACATGGTCCAGAATTCTCTCCTGATTGTGCATCTTTCCTGAAAGACCCAGATTTGAGAACATACTTCAAGACTATTATCACGTCATAATAAGCAATTCGCCTTGAAATTTGAATTGCCAGCAATTCGTCTAGTTGACGAAACGCCCTTGAGGGCACCAATTAAGGTTACTGAAAACAGAGAGAGCATTATCACGACGCTTCAAAAGCTACCTACTTCGAATAGGAAGTACCAAAAAAAGTAAACTTCAGCGATGACAATTTCATACTAAACAGCAGCAAACAAGATTCCACTCGATTTGCCAGGACTATCAATGAATCCATCATAATGTTGGGAAAAATCCTTGATACATACATGCACAGGAAACCCCTAATTGATCTATTTGATTAGAAACAAAACCGCAGAAGAAACAAAGCTAATATATTCATGTCTTCAATACCAACGAAGAGCAAAAAATCAAGAATTCCTCGAGTCGTCCTACCCACAAAACATGCCTTTTCATGCACGCGCCAGCAACAATAGCACTCGACAAGAACGGACGAAGTGTCATAGACGCAACCAAGAATCAAAACTACAAAAAGAAGAAGGAGGAGGAGAAGAAGAAGAAGAAGAAGAAAGGCTCACTTCCAAGCTCTAGCTAGCAATGTTCGCTAAAACAGAGCAGGCGAAGGAGGCACGGGTTGACTCTGCTTTCACTGCAGAAAACGGAGCGTCTCTTCTTGCTCGCAGACAATCCATTTTGTTGTGTCCGAGGAGCTTGATCGGATCCAAAAGGCAAGAGCAAGAGTAACTTTGTCTTGTGGAAATCAAAGGAAAACCAGGCTCCCCAAATCTTGCCCGAAGAGAGAGAGAGAGAGAGAAGCCCAGCTGGCTTTACTTGCTTGCTTTATTTTTAACTATTAAATGTTCCCCATTATTTTCAAATTAAGTTGAGACAGACAGTAGCAGGTGTTCGACCCAAAAAAAAAAAAAAAACCAGTTGCAAGTGGATGAGTAACGAGAAACTATTGCTGGGCCCCCCTCCTTCCAAGTCATCATTGAACAGGCCCATTCAACAGACGACACGTGGCGCCCACCTTTGTCCTCCCTTCATCACCGGAGCATCTCTCCGTTTATCACAGGTGTACCCGTTTGGATTTTTCATGGCATTAACCCAATTTAACGAAAACTAATGAAAACTAAATTTATCACAGATGTATTTGTTTGAAATTTTTTATGGTCAAAAAATTAATTTTGGGTAAATTTATCACATATTTATCAATTCGGGATTTTTTATAATCAAAAAAATTAGTTTATAATAAATTTGTCACGGATATATTAATTTGAAATATTTCATAACATTAACCCTTTTCTTTTTGCTTAACTCTCCGTCTCCTTTTGTGCACTCACTTCTCTGTGTATTCTGTCCAGAACCACCCCCCCCCCAAATTGTGAACCCTATCTATTATAGTTATTTTCATTATTACTAGTTAAATAGGTGGAAATGGAATGAGAGAAAATTACCAAAAAAAGTCCTAAATCTATTGAAATTGTGCCAATTTTGTCTTAATTTTTTTCTTTGCCAATTAAATCCTAAACATTTTATATTGTGTCAATTCAATCCACTCGACAAACTTTAAGCGATGCTGACGTTGACAATTTATATTAGAATTTTAATATTTTTCAAATTATGTTGTATTTTTTTTATTTTCTTTCTTTCTTTTTTTCCTCCTCCTACCTCTAGCTGGATCGATGACCTACCAAAAGCAAGGGCCGGCGAGGTAAACGTCACCGTCCACTAGCGAGGGGCTAGGGCGAGGTGGGCGAGCTCAGCCTCGCCCAGTCCTTGGGGTGTGCTCTCGACTGGCAATTCCAAAACTAAATGGAATGCCTATTTCATTGGAATTAGCCGACTTCAACTTCTCAAGTGTCTCCAAACATTGGAATGACAATCATGACTCGATTCTGTCGAACCAAACATAGTTTTTGAAGAGCATCCACAATTTGACCAAAAAGAAAAACAAAAAAGAGCATCCACAACTTTGTTTTGAATCTCCTACCCACGTTTAATACCATGTTTCTCGGCCCAAAAAAAAAAAAAAAAAAACCTCAACTTTAGCATCTGTCTTAATTATATCCAAAAAAAAAAATTATCTCATAAAAAACCTCCAACTTTTACTTTTGTCTTAATTCTACTGACCTAATACCAAAAAAAAACCCCAACTTTAGCATCTGTCCAAATTATATCCAAAACTTTTTTTGTCTCATAAAAAATCCTCAACTTTTACTTTTGTCCTAATTTTACCACCATTATCCTTCCGTCCATAATCCCCATTAATTAATTCTACGTGACATTTGAACGTCATTAATGAATTACACATCAACAAAACTGACATGAAAAAAGCCCCACAACTTCTCTTCTGTTGTCTGCTTTGCCTACACATTGCCAGGAGATACAAAGCCACTCAAAATGGCGCGTTTCAGATTTTCCCCTACACTCAATAGCCCAAAGAACAATTAGACGTGGAGATCTGATTATTTGGACAAACAATCTCAAATCTCGTCGTCCCTGAAACTTGCTGTTTTCGAATTTCAAAAATTAATTGGTAAGTTCGGCAAGAAAAGCCACATAGGACTAACGGTGATTATGTACGGAAGACTGACAATGGTAGATTTGGGACAAAAATAAAAGTTATGGATTTTTTATGAGACAAAAAAAAGTGTTTTGGATAAAATTGGGACAGATGCTAAAGCCTAGGGTTTTTTGGATATCAGGCCAGTAGAATTGGGACAAAAGTAAAAGTTGTGGATTTTTTATGAGACAAAAAAAAGTTTTGGATATAATTAAGACAAATACTAAAAGTTGAGGGTTTTTTTGGGTATTAGACCTATGTTTCCTTGGGCTATAAAAGAAGTCCATCCTTGGGCAATTTGGACCATCAGAATCGAACAAGATTAATTAAATCGAAAGAGCAACCGATTAAGTCAATTATCAAATATTATCTCACTCTAGTTATTTATTTCTTGTAACAAATTACTAGTCGTTGAGATGTCGAAACTCACATTTTTCCATAAAGAAATTCACTAAAGTTGGAATAGGAAAAAATTAGAAGCTTCTGATGAGTAAATACTTACAACATTATATTTCCTTTGGGAAAGTATGTTTATCTTTTGCCTATCCAAAGGAAGAACATCTTTTGGAAAACCCCATTATTTTCTTGGAAGCTGCTAGCCTGACAGTCTGGCAATACCGTCAGTTATTTCTAACCACACGATCTCCCAATCAATGAGTGTTTTATGCAAAACACGCGATGATAGTGTGTGGATCTAAGGTTGAGATTGTACCGTATTGTCAAAGGAAGCATTTCCCTATTTTTTTATATTAGTGTTCGAGAGAGATTCCAAAATAAGCCATTCGTGTTTAATAGAGATTATAACTCGGAAAGAGTAACAGCAAAATCATCTACCTACGGCATTTCCAACTGCTCTAAACAAAGAAACTCGCCTCACGCAATGCATTCGGACAATGTATGTCGGCTTCCGCAAGCTTCATCTCAAAAGTTCTCCGAGCAATTACTCGCATTCGACGTTTGAGACCAGTACTCCTTGTAAAGCTGCCCGAACAACGAATCTTCCTTGCCTGCCAACTTCATCGGCTCGTCATACTCTACCAATCTCCCTGTTAAAATGCAAAGAATGTCATGTACTTCTCACGGTTACTGTCGGTTCTCGCTTAGCAGTTCTCTGTAAGTTTAACTGTACCGTCGCTTATTGCCAGCACCATTGTGCAGTCCACGACGGTGGGTATCCGGTGGGCCACGGTTATGACCGTGCAGTCCGCGAACTCCGTTTGTATAGTTCTCTGGAGGATCGAATCGGTCGCGTTGTCAATAGACGCGGTGGCTTCGTCCAGGACTAGGATCCTGCTTCGCCTCAGCAACGCTCGTCCTAGGCAAAACAATTGCCGTTGCCCCATGCTCCAGTTAGATCCATCCTGTACGACTGCAATTCGAGTTTGTGTAATCTGTTGATGATTGACTATGAGCATATTAAGACTAAATTTTGCGGTTTGATTTCATCGTTACCTGGCGATTCCAGGCCCTTCTCTTTATCTTGTATGGCCTCCCGGAGCTGACATTTTCCAAGAACCTTTTTTCCACAGAAATTCAACCAATCATGAGACATAACAGGAACGTCCTTCCTTTTAAAATTTAGCTCAGGAGCTCACATAAGCTTGAAGTTATGCACCGTTCGGTTGTTTTTATAATGCGAGTACGCTTAGTAAAAGAGACAAACATGCGCCAATCGAAGTTCGAGAGACGTTCGGAAATTACCTCCCATATTTCTTCATCGGTGTGCTCCGACAAGGGGTCCAGGTTGTATCAAACTGTCCCGCCAAAAAGTGTCAGATCTTGCGGTATGACCCCGAAATGTGATCTCAGGTCATGAAGTCCGATAGTGGTTATGTCTAGGCCATCGATGATTATTTTCCCATCGGTAGGCTCCACTAGACGGAACAAAGCGCTGATGAGAGTCGTCTTTCCGCTGCCGGTCCGGCCAACAATCCCGATCTTGTGCCCTCCTTTTATTTTACAGCTTATCCCATGAAGAACGAGGGGAGAATCAGGCCGATACCTCACCTGTTAATGTCTCAATGCTCAAACCTAAGTGAGCTACAAGAAAAGTCCTGAATCGGAAGGTGTGTTGATGGTGCATATGTCTACCTTCAGATCACAAATCTCCACATTGCCGGAAGAAGGCCAGTCCGGCGCGGGTCGGCTATCTTCTATCACGTCCGGAGCTTCGCTTTGAATGTGCATGTACTGCTCTAGCCTTTCTACGGAAACGATCAAATTCGACAGCGAACACTGGAATTGCACTGAATTGACCAGGAAGACATTTAAAGATAGACCGTACGCCAGTGCCATTCCAACATATCCTGCATCAAATGATAGTGTGAGGCCCGACACCCGCTAAAATCTTCAAAATTGAAAACCTGTTTCCTAGATGACATTGAAAACGGAAGTGAACCAACATGTCGATGCATAGCGGCTTCTAGTAGAGCTAGTCATCAGGCCAAAAAGTGCCGAAGTAAAAAGATTCAAACTATAACAGCCAAGATTTTCTAGGGAAAGTCTCGATATGAACAACTGAATTTTGAGCTTTTTACTGATACGAACCAGAGGAAGAGGACCCGAGATCGAGAAAAGTAATCGCGAGGGCCAAGGACGTTAGGACGATAGCACAGAGGACTTCCAGACGTTGGATCAGCCACTCATTGGCTGAAAAGCTGTGAAAGTATGGACTCGCATTAGCATCGATAAGGCAAAGACTTCTTGAAAAGAATCGGTCTTCTTGGCCAAACGCTCTGATTGTCATCACTCCGGCGATGGACTCGGCGAGGTGGCTTGCGAGTGTAGACTTGGTTGTGCCATTGAGTCGCATCAACTCATTTGAAGAAGCATAGTAGTATTTCTGTAGTTCAGCAAGACAATATTGCTGCATCAAAAGTTTGAATGACAGGAAGAAGTCTCTCAGGAGGTAGGTGTGCAGAATTCTGCCTATTAAGGAACAACTAATTGACCTGAGGCATGAGCATTACCTGTATGATCAGCGTCAGATAAATCATGGGTATGATCACAAATAAAACCGGCCATGAAAGAAAAGCGAGTATCAAAAAGCTCGAGTAGGTATTCATTGTGGACCCGAGTGCAGTGCTTAACTTGAAGGCCAAATCGACGTCGATGATGCTTAAATCTGAAGAAACCTATAAAGTTCAGCAAATAATGTCATTCATCTCAAACATCTTCGAAGCACAGCACAGATTCGACTTCTGAGTATGTTCTTACCCGGCTGAGTATTCTTCCCAAAGGAGTCGAGTCGTAAAACGACATTGGCGCTCGAATAAGGGAGTGCAACAACACCGAGAATATGGAGTCTGAGGCGCCGCAACCTAAATAGACTACGAAATACGATCTGATGAGCATAAAGAGAGCTAGGGCAACGCCGATGCCAGTGTAAACAGAATTCAACTCGACAGTGCTCACACTCGTACTGTTGACTTCAGAAGCCAACCAGTAATTTTGCGCGAGCTGCCCGGCTATAAAGATGAAGTGAGCTATAGTTGCCAAGGTGATAAACAAGAAGCCCTTGTTGTGTTTCAGATACTGCAAGTAGGGCTTGAAACCGCTGTCTCCTATCTCTCTTTCCTCTTGCTTAATCAGTTGGCTTCCTGGAGAGGCCTCGACTTGTTCCTCCAGGAGTATTTTCTGGATGTCCTCCTTCAAATGCCCAGGCCGTGTCGGTGAAACAATTCCAAACTGATTTCCGGAAGCTGCGGTCATGTAATGCGCATTCACAAGGTCCTGGAATTCTTCGCAAGAAGCCATCAACTGATCGTACGAGCCAGTGCTTACGATTTGCCCGGATGACATTAACTGTCAAGAAACACAACTGTTCAGGAACACCATGAAGCAATTGAGAAAAGTGAAAAATAGTCTTGCTTTTTAGCTGAATGAGTTACTGACCAAGATAGAGTTAAAAGCTGGAAGGAAGTCAACTTGATGCGTGACAAGCAAAACAGTTTTCCGGGATAAAGCTTCCATGACATATTCCTGCAACAACGAGCAAACATCTCCTTCGTTATTCGAACGTGATGCAACAACGAATAGAAAGTTCCCTGTTCTTGAGAGGAGATCACGTTGAATAAGCTAGTCGCGGTATGTGCATCCACAGCGCTGAATGGATCATCCAACAGATACACATCCGCGTCCTGATACAGAGCGCGCGCAAGTTGTATCCTTTGCTTCTGTCCGCCGCTCAAATTGACGCCTCTCTCCCCTATTTGAGTTTGATCGCCAAAGGGAAACATCTCGATGTCCTTGGCCAGGGAACACTTCTGGATTACTTCTCGATACTTGACAGAGTCCATGGCTGATCCAAATAGGATGTTTTCTTGTATAGTCCCGGTCTGGATCCACGCTGTCTGAGACACATACGCCATCCTCCAATGAACGCGAACCTAAACATGTGTTAAAGGATTACCAGTAAGTCTTCAATCATATCAGTTGCTAATTGATTTAATTATGACCTGATAAACCGTACATCGCGAGGAAATAGTGCAATTCTCTCGTCGTATTTGATGATCTCGAAAATATTCGTGGCGCGATTACAATGTACAACTAGAAATTCCCCCAAAGGAGAAGATTAGTCAATGACTTACTATGCCATTGATAAATGGAACTTCTCCAAGAATTGCAGCTAAAAGGGTCGATTTCCCTGACCCAACTTCCCCACATATAGCTACTTTCTCTTCTTTTCTGACCGACAAATTTATGTTCCTCAAAGTCACCTTCGAGGTACCACTGTCCCAAGAAATCTCACGTGAATCCAAGAAAACAGCCATTTCCAGCACCTCAGTATCACTCTGCTGCTTTGTTGGTTTGTCTTCCAATTCAGGTGCCTCTAGAAACTCAGCGATCCGAGACAATGAAACCTTAGCCTCGATGAAGGACCCGACCACTTCAGGGATCAATCTGATCGGTTGCTGAACGATTCTTAAACTCACCAAAAATATGAAGACATTGCTTGCAGTCAAGGGAATGCCCATGAAGTAGCATGCCCAGAAAGTAACGACGGGAACTAAAACCGGCGAAGACCAATACAGGACCAAATAGTTACCCTTTTGCCGCAAAACTGCCCCGATCCGCTCTGATTCGTCTTTCCTCAGCTCCTCGATAACTTTCTTGAAGTGCTTGTCCCAAGCATACAACTTCAACACCTTCATATTAGAAAGAGCCTCTGCGATCGCCTTCAGCCTTTTATCTTGAGCCTCCATGAGTATTCTTTGGTACTTGAGTTGCAACTTGGCCATCGGATGAGTCACAGCGACGGTCAATATGAGTACCGTCAGAGCCGCCAAAGTCGCGAGCCCCACGGCGTAGTAAACATTGACTAATGCGAGGCACAGCTGCAGGCTAGTCGACCATATCTGGTGAAACCAGTAAGGGAACTCACCGATCCTATAAGCGTCTGAAGTGGCATAATGTACTATCTGGCCTGGAGAGTGAGCCATTTTCGCTGCACGGGAGAGCCGCAGTTGCTTCCGGCATATCGCCGCAGATAGAAAAGATCTTATTCGGAGTCCGATCAGTCTTGCTCTAAAATACCATTGCCTTTCCGATAGAGATTCCAAGCATTTGGCCAGGAACAATCCTCCCGCTAGCACGTAACCCTCATACTCGAAAGCCTCCTCGCCTTCGGCAACCATGATGAAGGCTCTAAGGAACAAAGGCCCGGTGGAGAGAGTCAAGACCTTGATCAAAGCAAAGAACCCGGAAACCAAAATACCTCTCCATTCGCAGTAAAATATCGCGGACAAGATAGAGTAGGCATCATACGGGTTCTTCTTCTTTCCTTTGTGCAGTTGCTCCAGGAACCTCGAGTAACATGTTTCCGCTCGTTCTTCCAACCTGAGACGCGGAATATCGTCATCTTGAAGGATCTTCTCTTTCCCCAATTTCATTAGCGGATTCAACCACCAAAACGACATCTTGCTGAGAAATCCCGCCGTGGCGAAAGGAGTGACGCCGTGGTTCTGTTCTCTGTCCAGCAGAGGTTCGTACACAGCGCCATTTTCACAGCCCTTGCTATTCTCCATGTAACTTTCTTTGAGGACAACTTACAGAGTAAGTCAAACAGAACGCACAAAATGAGCAGATATCAAGTCAAAACATAATCAACGAGGCTTGAAAATTGCACCAACGGAACTCTTCAATGATTTCCTCGTAATTAGGTGAACAGTTGTGTGTCATCCACTCGATTTGCCGAGATTATCAAACAATGAGCTGAGATGATGAATGAATCGTAGTGTTGGGAAAACCCTGACACATACCTGGACGAGAAACCGCCAAATGAAAGATCTGATTAGAAAAAGGAATTGTCCGAAGAAAAAAAAAGGCAATGTCCTCAACACCCACGAAAAGCAAAAATCAAGAAGCTCTCGAGTACTCCTGCCAACGCCCACGAAACATGCCTTTTTCATGCACATTTTCAGCAACAGTAGCACTCTCGAAAAGAAGGGATAAAGTTTCATAGACGCAAACTTCAAACAAGAAGAAGAAGAAGAAGAAACACTCACTCCCAAGCTCTAGTCAGCAATCGTTGCCAAAACAGAGAAGACGAAGAAGGCAGAGGCCGACTCTGCCTTCGGTGCAGAAAACAGAGCATCTCTTCTTGCTTCCAGGCAACCCATTACTTATTCCGAGGAGCTTGACCGGGTGCAGACAGAGAGCAACGTTGACTGGTGAAAATCGAAAAACACCAGGCTCCCCAAACCATGTACGCAGAGAGAGGGAGAAAGAAGCCCACATGCCTGCATTTAATTGCTTTACGTTGCAGTATTATATGTTGGTAATCCGGATCACCTAATATTGGAGTTTCTGTCGATAACATTACTCAAATGAGGCCGTCCAAATGAAAATGGACAGCCAAGAATGGGCCACGTCATTTGTTGAGGGGAGGGAAAAAAGGACTCTTCTTTGCTTCTTCTTTTTCTTCTTTGATATGGTGAGCGTGTGCGTGACACGGATCAAATAAAAGTGCCACGTCATCAATCTGAAGGGAACTCATCGAAGCCGTTAAATCGTAAAGGGGCTCAATCTCTACCATCGGATTTAGTTGACAAGGATTGATGATCTCAACCGTCGGATGAATCTAATTTCCACCGTGGGATTAATGTGATGGGGATCACCTTCCTTCACAGTTAAATCAAGTAAATCTCCACCCTCAAATTGACTAGACGAAGATTGACTTTCTCTACCGTTAGATCGTGTAGTAAATCAATGGTTATACTAAGAGGCTCTCTAGTATAAATAGAGGAGTCATCTCCCTCATTTGTATCATCCACTTCAATTAAGCAATACAAGCATTCTAAAGCTTCTCTCTCTAAACTCTCTCTATACGATCCGGGTGATTCGAGTAAGCGATCCTCGAGAAAAGGCTTAACTTAGGCGCTCCAATGATCCAAGGGAGCCTAAGTCGCCGCACTGATCGACCCTCAAAAGTCAGCCCGTGACATGCGTGCGTGCGCGCACGAGAGAGAGTGAATAGTAATTTCTCAATTTTGTAGGGGTGAGGTTTCGCGTGAAACCTAGAACCCACCGTCAAAACAAGTTTCTCATTTTTCGAAAACTAAAACTTATCATGCATACCTAGAACCTGAAACCTATCATGTCACAGGTTTCAAGATCTACCTAAGCTCCACCTAAATTCTTAATTAAATGATTGCAGTGAATCATCGCCTTTAATAACCACCATTTACCGCTGCAATCCACTGACTCATATGTAGACACGAGAATAAATATGAAACATTAACAAAGTAAAAGTCTCAGCCATAAATATCACCGGAAATGGAAGTTTAGACTAATGGTTCAAAATTACACACTCATCACAAGACACCATGGAATACCACAGGATCGCGCGATGACATATACTAAGAAAAACACAAAAACTTGTTATTGGTTATAGATTCCAGGTTCTAGCTTGAAACTTGAAACCTGTCCTTTAGAACAAGTTCTTCAATTTTTAAAACCTAAAACCTACCCTGCATAACTTGGAACCTAGAACCAGACTGATAAGGACTGTCCTAGTTCTAGGTTCCAGGTTCTACCCTGGAACCATGTCCACCCCTACAATTTTGGCTCTCATAGGCAGTTGGGGACTGATTCTAAGCGATTTTCCATTTAAAAAAGGGTTAATACCACGAAAAATCTCAAACTTGTACACTTGTGATAAATTTACCTCAAATTAATTTTTTGACCACTAAAAATCCCAAACTAGTACATCTGTGATAAATTTACCCTCTGTTAGTTTTCGTTTAATTTTACTATCAAATTGCTGAATTAGATAACACGTGACAATTGACGGGTGTACTAGTTTGAGGTTTTTACCCTTCGTTTGCCATAGGTGTACCAATTTGAAATTTTTCGTGGTATTACTCAAATTTAACGAAAACTAACAGAGGGTAAATTTGTCTCAGGTGTACCAATTTGGTGTTTTTTGTGGTTAAAAATTAATTTGGAATAAATTTGTCACAGGTGTACCAATTTGGGGTTATTTGTGGTCGAAAAATCAGTTTGCGGTAAATTTATCACATGTGTATTAGTTTGAGGTTTTCCATGGTATTAACCCTTTAAAAAAAGTGAAATTTGATTTGATTTTACAAAATTTGCTAGGAGAGATCTGCTTAATTGTTGGAATTTAGTTTTATCAAGGTTAAAAGTTCTCGATTCGAAGTTTTGGGGGGAGAAAATGCGCTAAGAGAATCAGTCTTTATGCAACGAGTCCTTCTATCGTTTTTACTTTTCGAGGATACGGTTAGGATTAGATAAGTTTTCGATTCCAATCTAGACCGGATAGCCCAATCTCGTAGAGTACATTGCACAAAGTCGAAGGTGTCAAAAAGATTTTTGGGTGTCCTTATTCTTTTCACATTGAATCGTGCTAGAGAAACAACAAGACGTGGCTCATGTCCTAATAAGAGAGTTATCGAATTAATTAATAAAATTTACACGATCGAGTCATTGCTAAAAAGAATTAATAAGTGGCTTATATATAAAATTTTGTTTGAAGAAGAGTAATCGACTTAAATCGCTTGTTATTCTTGCACAAATGTCTATATTTACGCGAACATCCGTTTTGAAAACTTCTTTCTGCTTTACTGAAAATGAAACCGATGAAAACTGACTCTAAAAATTAGTAATCAAATGAGGAAGCATCGTCATTTTTAACACATTTACCGTATCCGTGACATGCACAAGCACAATCAATGTTTTGAAAATTGAATATTTCAGAGTTATACATTTTTTCCAGCTAACACCTTATTTCAACATCATTATTTTTCCTTTTAAAAAAAAGAGTGTTTTTGTTGAGGCTCGGAGATTTA
Organism: Lenwebbia sp. NSW1173648; assembly: GCA_029784005.1. NCBI lineage: Eukaryota > Viridiplantae > Streptophyta > Magnoliopsida > Myrtales > Myrtaceae > Lenwebbia > Lenwebbia sp. NSW1173648. The sequence continues at coordinate 5,338,845 of JARCGZ010000005.1, forward strand.
TTATTAAAATAATGATCAATCGCACCTTCTGCTAATGATATCATAATATTCATATGATAAGCTCATAAATGGTACGCTAATGGATTGATTTGCAAACAATCAATAGCACAACTGGTGTCACGTTAGCGATTTTCGTCAAAGTTAGCCGGATGAACTCAATTGGCACAAATACAAAAAAAATTAGGACTAAATTGGCATAAATAAAAATTTTAGGACTGAATTGACACAAATGCGGTAGGTTTATGACTTTTTGACACTTTTCCTGAGGTGAGTGTATTGATCAAAGACAATAATACCAACTTAATAGCCTGTTCACTATCTAAGAGCAAATTGTCGACTCATTTAAAACATTCTTTTTATCTCTTTTTTCATTTAATTTTAAATTCAAATAATGATAAGATATATAGACGTATTATTTTTGTTGCAAACTTAAGTTTAAGTTTCATTATTTTAGATTATTATTTTGTCAAGATATGTACTTTATTGGAAAATATGCGATTTCATGGCGTTGCTAACGCTTTTTACAAATAATGTTATAAAATTACGTGTGTATGCCGTGATTCAAAGTAAGACAGAAAGAAGTGGATAAAACTCGATCCGTATCTAATTTTTGTACAAGTTTCGTGATGTATTAAACATATACGCTCCATTTTTTTGCATAAAATATTTATTATAAAATATATTCTGAAAAATGATCGCTTATATCACTTGAAATAATTAGCCAATGGAAAGTATTTTTATTATTGATTATAATTCTTATCTAAACATTTTTGTGAAATATATTTTTCGTTCATTCATTTTTGTAAGTGATACAAGTGATAGTTTTTAGGAAAATATTTTCTACACCATTTATTTTTTGCAAAACAAACGAAGCGTGAAAAAAAATTACTGCTAGTTTCAGTTTCTTTCCTAAGACTTGATATTCCAAATCTCACTCCTCGCTCTTATGCGTCTTCGTTTGATAATTGCATTGAAGATTAATGGTGCGTTTGATTGGAGGAAAACTCTATGAAAAAGCAAAGTGATTTCTCAAAAATCATTTTCCAAGTCTTTTTCCTTTGTTTCGTGATATGTTACATAAAACGTTTTCTGATGTTTGTTTCTTATTTGTAAAATAATTTCAATCTCATGACTTTATTTGAGATCAAAAAACATTTTCTTTGTTTTTATATTATGAAATTTATTTTGATATTGGAATCGAGGTGGATGTATGAAATGTAAAGTCAATGAGGTTACATCTGAAAAGGTCTTATCAATAAAATTTCCATTTATCCTCGATCTAGGCATATATAGCATAAATGTCTTTTATTCGAATGGAAGATAATCAGTATATTTGTTTTTTTATTCTTTTTCTTTTTCTTTTTGTCTTTCTCTTCCTCCTCCGCCAGTCACCGAGCCTCGGCGACTGGCCACACGAGATGGCCGGTGAGGTCCGAGATCTAGCGAGCTCAAGCCTCACCAGCCTCGAGCAAGCTTGAGCTCGAGCTCGCTGTGATTTGGCGAGGCTCGATCTCGTGTAGCTGGTCGTTGCCATCGCCGAGGCCTAGCAACCGGCAACTGAAGAAGATAAAGAAAACAAGAAAAATAAAATAATCAATGAAATTTAAAAATTTAAAAATATTTTATTTAAATTATAAATTATAAAAAATTTGAAAGAAGTAATTTCGAAAAGTGTTTTCACCTCTTCAGATTGGGGAATTCACTTTCCTAATTTTATGCGTGAATTTTTCATTGACCGGAAAGTGTTTTTCATTGATTGAATCATTTTCGGCGAACCAAATGGGTGAAAGTCCGGAAAATCAATTCCCGAAAAATACTTTCACTCAAACAAACGCAACCTAAACATATAGATGAACTTGGAACATGAGATTTGGAGTATCTGAATATTTAAGTCTTCAATCAATGTAAAGATCGATATGAAGTCACCTAAAGACTTTAATATTTGCAACAACAACAACAAAAATTGGTTATTTTAACCACTCTTTAATTCCCCACCTCGTGCGTCTTTGTGCCGTACCCGTTTCTTAGTAAATTCATCTTCAAGAACCCTACTACACAAGCCTTTTTACTATACAAGCCACAGCAATTTTACACGTTTAGCATGTTTTGAATATGAACACATACGAGCATGTAAAATCGTATTTAAGCAAATAACCCGTTTCAACCAAATTTGTTTAAGCGTGTCATAAATAAGTTGAAGCGTTCGACCCTGCAAATGAATCATGTAACAAGCCGAACACGCTTGACCGATCGTGCACCGTGAAACGAGTGAATGACGGAAAGTTTCGAGCCCTATCTATTCAATGGCAACAAAAATTTAGCCGAGTGTTATACGATATGAAGGAACAAGAAAGCAGAAATGCTTAATGCCTACTCCCTCCTGTAGAAACGAAGAATTTATGGACATTGACTTCTCTGTTGGAAATCTCAATTCTAGGAGCACTGTGTTTGGTTAGAGTAGGGGAATAGAAAGCCAGATCGACCTATTCTACAGTCGATACCTACCGTTCATGCTCGGATCTGAATCCAGCAGACATTCAATTCTTGCGTCTAAGTCAAGTCAAATAATGTTGCTAGTTGCTGCCGGTATCTTTAGAGGAAATTATCCCATCAGTCGTAAATTTATTATACGGGTGCATTTAATTCTAAAATTTTTAATTTTTTTCAATTGAGTTGTTATCCTTTGCGCGACATTCCCACATAGTCCTTCGGATCAATTTTCGCTCTAAATCGCTGACATTGCGATTCAGTCATCGATGGCCGTCTTACGTAGCAATATCCGAATGACGTGGCGGTACTTGAACCACCACGTCAGCGATTTCCAATGAAAATTGGCTGAAAAGACTACATTGGAGTTTCGAGCAAAGGTTTATGGCTTAATTGGCAAAATTGAAAAGTTTAAGACTGAATTTGCACTTATACAATAAGTTAAAAATTGATTAGATAATTTATTCAAGAAAAAATCCTTAAAAAGGGCCTAAAGTGCTTTTATTTTCTCAAATAAGTTCATAAAGTAGATTTTGTCTCAAATAAGGACCTCAAGTGACCATGTTAGTCTCAAATAAGGGCCTAACCTCGCTGACTAGCTGCTAAATATTCCGATCGATTAAAGGCATTTTCGTCCAAAGATAATTAATTTTCTTTATTTTTTCTTTTTTTATTTTATTTTTTCTCACTTCTTTTTTTTTTTCTTAATTGCAGCCAGCAAGGGCCCGGCTCCTAGGCCCTCGCAGGTCGCGCCTGGGTGAGGCGACCCTCGCCAGATCAGGCGAGGGTGGCCCTCACCAAATCAAGAGAGGACGACCCTCGCCCAGCCCTCTTCGAGCATCGTCGATGACCAGCCTTCAACCACCAGCGAAAAGGAAAGAAAAAATAGAAAAAGGAAAAAAAGGAAAAAAAAAAATCAAACACATAAAGGACGAAAATGCCATTGACCAACCGAAAGATCAGGCCCTTATTTGAGACTGTCATGGTACTTCAAGCCTCTATTTGAATTAAAGTCCATTTTAAATCCTTATTTGAGAAAATAGTAGCACTTCAAATCCTTATTTGAGAAAACAACAACACTTCCGGTCTTTATTTGAAATTTTTCCTTCATTCAATAAACTTTGCTAGCTCTGTGTACATATATATCTCTTGAATTAGTAATGGCACATCTTACCTTTTAGGCTAACGAATAGACAGGTTGTTTTCGCTTTTGTTGGACAAATGGTTTTCGATGTTACGACTCTACTCATATTGACGGTATTGCTATCAACAGTATCTTTACAGCTATTCTTTTGTTTCAATTGAGGTTGCCTCTCCTTCTCCTCTCTCATGCCCATGTTCCTTCTGGATTCAATTCTCCGGTCCGCCCGGGTTTTAGTTTTCCGGCCACAACCCCCTCTTTCGGACTGAATTTTTACTCGGTTCTAGTCGATCGGCTATTGTTCGATTCTTTGTCTAACAAAAATCCAAGATAGATGTTCGGCGATACTTTTGACGAGCTACAAGTATAAACATGCAAGAAAAATGTGAAATTTTCACCACAAGTCACATCTCTTGTGAATAGATTAGTTTACTCTCTTTCTCAAGCAAAGCAATATCTCTTACGTTTACATGAAGCCATAAGACCGCAGAGAAAATGCATTGTTTACTCCTCAGTTCTTCACAATGCATTATTTACCTTTTAGTCCTCGTGACTATATATATAGTATTCAATATTCATGTCCGAAGGGTAAGACAATGACTCATAGCTGAGATCTGATCATTCGTGCAGTTGTAATTAGGGATGAGCCACTCCAGATTCCGTACAGATTTCACCTGGAACCTGAAACCTGAAACCTATCCGTCAAAACAGGTTCCTCATTTTTTGAAACCTGAAACCTACTAAGTATACCCTAGAACTTAGAATCTACCATGTCACAGGTTCCAGGGTCAGTTCTAGGCTCTACTCAAGTTACATATGTATTCTTAATTAAATGATTGTAGTGAATTATTACTTTTAATGATCATCACTTGCCGCTACAATCCACTGACCACGACTCATATTTCGACACACGAATAAATATGAAATATCAACAAAGTAAAAGTCTCCGCCATAAATATCGACAGAAATGGAAGTTCAGACTAGTGGTTCCAGATTACACACTCATCATCATTAGACGCCATGGAATACCACAAGATCGCGCGAAGATGTATAATCGAGAAAAACACAAAAACTTGTTACAGGTTTCAAGTTCTAAGTAGGTTTCAGGTTCCACCTACCTAGAACCTAGAACTTACCCGTCGAAATAGGTTCTCAAATTTCTGGAAACTGAAACCTACCATGCATACCTTGGAACCTGAAACCGGTCAGGTTCCTTACCGGTTCGGTTTCATGTTTTACCCTGAAATCATGCTCACCCCTAATTGAAATTCATTTACAACGATAATTGGGTTTTTAAATGTACATGCGATCAAGGTTAAGGACAATATTTTTTTAAACTAGTCCCCGTATGAATATTTTTATTTATTCTAATGGGGATTTAATTTGGTTAGATCCGTCCATGGTCGATAAAAAGGCTGCAAGTTAGGTTCGTTTGTTGAGATGAGAGGACACGTGGAAGCCACCCTGGTCAACTAGGATAGTAAAATCTTGTTTAGAGCCCCGTTAAGCGTATTGATAACGATTTATGAAATGGGAAAATTATCCAAAAAGTATCAAACTTATTGTATGGCGGCCAATTGGGTCATAAACCTTTCAATTGTATTCATTCAGTTGTAAACCTTTTGACAACTTGCCAATTCAGTCATAAATCTTTTAATTATGTCAATTTATTCCTAACCTTTTAATGATTTGCCAAACTAGTCCTAAACTTTTTAACGACTTGCCAATTTAGTCCTTCCAGCCAATTACTCAAATAATATGTTTAGGACTAAAATGAAAAAACTTCAAAAAAAAATTAGGATTAAATTAGCAAAATTTCAAAAAGTTTAGGACTAAATTGACACAATTTAAAGGTTTGGGATTAAATTGGCAAATCGTCAAAAGGTTTAAGACTGAAATGGCACGATTGAAAAGTTAGGACTGAATTGACATAAGTACGGTAGGTTTAGGATTTTTTTTACTTTCCCTTTATGAAATCGAGATGTAGAGTCATATGCCTTATTAAAAGTGAGATTTTATATAAGTAGTTCATATTCGATATTAGATAAGAATACATCAGAAACGTTTAAAAATGGTGCCGTACTAAAGGTCACATTGACTTTTATCATGCTAGAAAGTGGTTGCGAGGATTCTGCACCAAAGCAAAAGGACAAAACAGCTAGCGATACAGAAGAGCATTGACCACTTTGTTTTTGAATCATATGTCCACGTTTAATACTATGTTGTTGGAAAAAGGACGCACAAGTGAAATAAATTTCGTACGGCGCTCGATCACTTAAATGTCATAGCTTTTTAAAGACTGTCCACCGCAAGTTCTATGCCACGTCAAATTTTCAAAAATTGGGTGAATGTTTTGAAAAAAGTTTGGTGCTTAAATGATCAATTGAAAGTTATAGCAAACGTTTTTTTAGAAGTTATGATACTCAAGTAATCAAAATGAAAAAATTATAACACTCAAGAAAGCGCATGGTGTCCTTATCCCTATGTTGTTGGTTGTGGGCTATAAAAGAAGTCCATCCATACGCAATTTGGAACATCAAATTCTAATGAAAAATTATGTGAGTCGTTGGATCAAATAAATTAAATCGAAAGAACAACTAAGCCGTTACCATATATTAGTACACCCTGGTTAGTGATTTGTTATAAAGAATTACTACTAATTGAGACTTTGAAAATTTGCATTTTGATAACGGAAAATGACACTAATAGTCCATAAATATTTGCCTCATATGCAATATCATTATCGAACCTTTAATTTGTTTAATGTGTTCTTTATACTATTTCTTAAGATTCGGTATGGTCCTTAAGCTTTCAATTAGTCCAATCTAGTCCCTCGACTATTCATGACAGAGTCAAATCAATCTTTTAAAACTATTCACAAGTTTTCATAACTGCATCATTCCCCCGATTTTAGAATATATTTTCATTTCAATTCTTTATTAAATCAACAAATAATATACCATATCCTTTAGTTATCTTTCTACCTTTTTGGTCTTTATAAATATTACCATAATTCCATTTCAGTAAATTTAGTTTATGATCTCTATAATAATAAAAGTAGAAACTCCTTTAGAATTAAATTTCGTCACAACAATAAACAAGCCTCACAGAAATGATGTTATACTGATATGCTTTGGTAGGTTCCGGCTTCTCTGGCGTCTGGTCTTTCGACCGGGGACGTAGCAGCAAAATCATCTCCCTACAGCATTTCCAACTGCTCTAAACGTAGAAAACCGGCCTCGCGCAATGCATTCGGATAATGTATGTCGGCTTCCGCAAGCTGCTTCATCTCACAAGTTGTCGGGATAATTACTCGCGTTCGAAGTTCGAGACCAGTACTCCTTGTAAAGCTGCCCGAACAACGAATCCTCCTTGCCTACCAATTTCATAGGCTCATCGTACTCTACCAATCTCCCTGTCAAATGCAAAGAATGTCATGTATTTCTGACAGCTCTTGTCGGTTCTAACTAAACAGTTCACGGTGAGTTTAATTTTACCATCACTTATAGCCAACACCATTGTGCAGTCCATGACGGTCGGTATCCGGTGGGCCACGGTTATGACCGTGCAGTCCGCGAATTCCGTTCGTATAGTCCTCTGGAGGATCGCATCGGTCGTGTTGTCGACAGATGCGGTGGCTTCGTCCAGGACTAGGATCTGGCTTCGCCTCAGCAACGCTCGTCCTAGGCAAAACAATTGCCGTTGCCCCATGCTCCAGTTAGATCCGTCCTGTACGACTGCAATTCGAATTTGTGTAAACTATTAATGATGGACATTGAGCATATCAAGACAATTTTGCTGCTGTTTGATTCATCGTTACCTAAGGATTCCAGGCCCTTCTCTTTATCTTGTATGGCCTCCCGGAGCTGACATTTTCCTAGAACCTTTGTTTCCACAGAAACTCAATCAATCATGAAAAATAACCGCAAGTACTTCCTTTTGCAGGGGGTGTAGTAATTCAAGATTTAGCTCAGGAGCTCTCATTAGATTCAAATTATGCGCGGTGGGGTACTTTTTGTAATGCCAGTGCAGTTAGTAATAGAGAGAAACATGCTTCAATCAAACTTCAAGAGAGGTCGGGAAATTACCTCCCATATTTCCTCGTCGGTGTGCTCGGACAAGGGGTCCAGGTTGTATCGAACTGTCCCGCCAAAAAGCGTCGGATCTTGCGGGATGACCGCGAAATGTGATCTCAGGTCATGAAGTCCAATAGTGGTTATGTCTAGGCCGTCAACAATTATTTTCCCATCGGTAGGTTCCACAAGACGGAACAAAGCACTGATGAGAGTCGTCTTTCCGCTACCGGTTCGGCCAACAATCCCAATCTTGTGCCCTCCTTTTATTTTACAGCTTATCCCATGAAGAACGAGGGGAGAATCCGCCCGATACCTTACCTGTTAATATCTCAATGATCAAACCTAAGTGAACTACATGACAAGTCCTGAATCGAGAGGTGTGTTAATGGTGCGTGTGTCTACCTTCAGATCATAAATCTCAACATTGCCAGAAGAAGGCCAGTCCGGCGCTGGTCGGCTATCTTCGATCACTTCCGGAGCTTCGCTTTGAATGTGCATGTACTGCTCTAGCCTTTCCACAGAAACGATCAAATTCGATAGCGAGCACTGGAATTGGACCGAAAGGACCAGGAAGACATTTAAAGATAGACCGTACGACAGCGCCATTCCAACATATCCTGCATCAAATGATAGTGTGAGGCCTGACACCCACTAAATCTTTAAAGTCAAAACCCCATTTCCTAGATGGTATTGAAAAGGGAAGTGAACCAACATGTCGATGCATAGCTGCTTTGACATTAGATTAAAAAGTGTCGAAATAAATTGATACATCTATAAGAGCCAAGCTTCTAGGGAAAGTCTCAATATGAAGAACTGAATTGAGCTTTTACTGATACGAACCAGAGGAAGAAGACCCGAGATCGAGAAAAGTAATTGCGAGCGCTGAGGACGTTAGGACGATAGCACACAGGACTTCCAGACGTTGGACCAGCCACTCATTGGCCGAAAAGCTGTGAAAATACGGACTTGCATTCGCATCAATAAGGCAAAGACTTCTTGAAAAGAATCGGACTTCTTGGCCAAATGCTCTGATTGTCATCACTCCGGCGATGGACTCGGCGAGGTGGCTTGCGAGTGTAGACTTGGTGGTGCCATCGAGTCGCATCAACTCGTTAGAAGAAGCGTAGTAGTATTTCTGTAGTAAAAGAAAGATAAAAGCTAATGCTGCACTAGAACTCAGGAGGTAGGTGTGCAGAATTTTGCCTAATATGGAACAATTAATTGATTTGAGGCATAAGCATTACCTGTATGATCAGCGTCAGATAAATCATGGGTATGATGACAAATAAAACCGGCCAAGTGAGAAAAGCGAGTATCAGAAAGTTCGAGTAGGTATTCATCGTGGAACCAAGGGCAATGGTTAACTTGAAGGCCACGTCGACATCGATGATGCTTAAATCTGAAGAAACCTATAAAATTCAGCAAATCCTGTCATTCATCTTAAACGTCTTCAAAGCACAGCGACTTCAGAGTATGTTCTTACCCGGCTGAGTATTCTTCCCAAAGGAGTCGAGTCGTAAAAGGACATAGGCGCTCGAATAAGGGAGTGTAACAACTCAGAGAATATGACATACGAGGCGCCGCAACCTAAATAGACTATGAAATATGATCTAATAAGCAAAAAGAGAGCAAGGACAACGCCGATCCCAGTGTAAACGGAGTTCAACTCGATGGTGCTCACACTCGTCGTGCTGACTTCAGAAGCCAACCAGTAATTTTGCGCAAGCTGCCCGGCTATAAAGATTATGTGAGATATAGTTGCCAAGGTAAAGAACAAGAAGCCCTTGTTATGTTTCAAATACTGCAAGTAGGGCTTGAAACCGCTGTCTCCTATCTCTCTTTCTTCCTGCTTAATCAATTGACTTCCCGGAGAGGCCTTGAGCTGTTCCTCCACATCTAATTTCTGGATCTCCTCCTTCGAATATCCAGGCATTTTTGAAGAAACCATTCTGATTTGATTTCCAGAACCAGCAGTCGTGTGATGCGCGTTCACAAGGTCCTGAAATTCTTGGCAAGAAGCCATCAACTGATCGTATGAGCCAGCATTTACAATTTGTCCGGATGACATTAACTGTCAAGAAACAAATGAGAGAAGTGAAAAATAGCTTCATAGCAAAGAAAAAGTAAAATCTTCCTTTGGGTTGAATGAGTTACTGACCAAGATAGAGTTAAAAGCTGGAAGGAAGTCAACTTGATGCGTAACAAGCAAAACAGTCTTCTGGGATAAAGCTTCCATGACATATTCCTGCAACAATGAGCAAACATCGCATTCAATTAGAACTTAATACGAAAACCAAAAAGAGGTTTCACTGTCCTTGAGAGGAGATCACATTAAATAAGCTAGTCGCTGTATGAGCATCCACAGCGCTGAAGGGATCATCCAATAGATACACATCCGCGTCCTGATATAGAGCGCGTGCAAGTTGTATCCTTTGCTTCTGTCCGCCGCTCAAATTGACGCCTCTCTCCCCTATTTGAGTTTGATCGCCAAATGGAAACATCTCCATGTCCTTGGCTAGGGAACACTTCTGAATTACTTCTCGATATTTGACACAGTCCATGGTTGATCCGAATAGGATGTTCTCTTGTATATTCCCAGTCTGGATCCATGCTGTCTGAGACACATATGCCATCCTACCATGAACGCGCACCTAAACATGGGTTAAGGATTACCAGTTAATCTTCAATCACGTTAGTTGTTCATTGTTTTAGTTGTGACGTGATATATCATACATTGCAAGTCATTATAGGCAACTGGCCATAACAGGAAATAGTACAATTCTCACGTTACAGTGTATAACTAGTAACTCCCCAAAGGAGAAGATTAATCAATGACTTACTGTGCCATTGATATATGGAACCTCGCCGAGAATTGCAGCTAAAAGGGTAGATTTCCCCGACCCAACTTCCCCACATATAGCTACTCTCTCTCCTTTTCCGACCGACAAATTTATGTTCCTCAATGTCGCCTTTGAGGTACCATTGTCCCAAGAAATTTCACGTGAATCCAAGAAAACAGCCATTTCCGGCAACTCATTATCACTCTGTTGATTTGTTGGCTTATTTTCCAATTCAGGTGCCTCTAGAAATTCGGCAATCCGAGACAATGAAACCTTAGCCTGGATGAAGGACCCGACCACATCAGGGATCAATCTGATTGGTTCCTGAACGATTCTTAAACTCGCCAAGAACATGAAGACATTGCTCGCTGTCAAGGGAATGCCCATGAAGTAGCATGCCCAGAAAGTGATGGCGGGAACTAAAACCGGCGAAGACCAAAACAGGACCATATAGTTACCCTTTTGCCACAAAACAGCTGCGATCCACTCCGATTCGTCTTTCCTCAGCTCCTCGATGACTTTCTTGAAGTGCTTCTCCCAAGCATACAACTTCAACACCTTCATATTCGCAAGCGCCTCTGCGATCGCCTTCAGCCTTTTATCTTGAGCCTCCATGAGTTTTCTTTGATACTTGAGTTGCAATTTGGCCATCGGAGAAGTCACGGCGACAATCAATATGAGTACCATGAGAGCCGCCAAAGTTGCGAGGCCCACAGCGTAGTAAACAATGGCTAATGCAAGGCACAGCTGAAGGGAAGTCGACCATATTTGGTGAAACCAGTAAGGGAACTCACCAATCCTATAAGCATCTGAAGTGACATAATTTACTATCTCGCCCGGAGAGTGAGTCATTTTCGCTGCACTGGAGAGCCGCAGTTGCTTCTGACAAATCGCCGCCGATAGAAAAGATCTTATTCGGAGTCCAATCAGTCTTGCTCTAAAATACCATTGCCTTTCCGATAGAGATTCCAAGCATTTAGCCAAGAACAATCCTCCGGCTAGCACGTAACCCTCATACTCGAAAGCCTCCTCACCATCGGCGACGGCGATGAAGGCGATAAGGAACAAAGGCCCAGTGGAGAGAGTCAAGACCTTGGTCAAAGCAAAGAACCCGGAAATTAAAATACCTCTCCATTCGCAGTAAAATATCGCGGACAAGATGGAGTAGGTGTCATATGAGTTCTTCCTCTTTTCTTTGTGCAGTTGCTCCATGAACCTCAAGTAACATGTTTCTGCTCGTTCTTCCACCCTGAGACGCGGAATATCCTCATCTTGAAGGATCTTCACTTTCCCCAATTTCATTAGTGGATTCAACCACCAAAAAGACATCTTGCTGAGTAATCCCGCCTTGGCAAAAAGAGTGACGTTATCGTCCTGTTCTTTGTCCAGCAACGGTTCATACACAGCGCCATTTTCGCGGTCCTCGCTATTCTCCATGTAACTGTATCCTCCGAAAGCACAGAAAAGCAGAAGGATCGCTCTAGGAAATGGTAAAATATCCCACACCAATGACACGGATGCAGTGTTTTTCCTCTATTTCCCAAGGGGACGATATGCAGAGAAATCCTGTGCACAATGAGGGTAGTATCGAATGAACTGGAGCCAATGTGATGTATGGAAGGTGTATCCTCCTAATGGTCACGGTCAAAACTAGCAGCAACCAACTGACTGGTTGGAACCGAAAGACTAGCCACTCATGCAGACGTACAAGAGTAGCATCCTCGCTCAAAATTTCCTGAAGATTAACCAAATTCCGAGCGCGGACGAGTAAGTGGAAACTGTGGTCGCAGTTGTAGTTTTCTTTGAGGACAACTTACAGAGCAAGACAACCAGAAAGTACAAAATGAGTTAGATATCAAATCAATCACGAAAATGTGGTTGGTACAAGAATACGAATTGAAAATGGACGTGAGCCCGGAGCTGCTGCTATCTCCAACTTGACTTGAGCACCCGAGAGCCGTATCAAAACACGGTCCAGAATTCTCCCCCGATTGTGCCTCTGTCCTGAATTGCCAAATCGAAACATAATCAACGAGGCTTGAAAAGGGCATCAACGCGAATTCAGTAGGCGAATAGTTGTGGATAATCCACTCGATTTGCTAAGACTATCAAGCAGGGAACTAATCTACAGAATCAATCGTATTGTTGGGAAAAATACCTGATACATACATAGACAAAAAGTCGCCAAATGAACTATTTGACTAGAGAAAGGAATTGTTGGAAGAAAAATAGCAATGCATTCATGTCTTCAATACCCACAAAAAGCAAGAACCAAGAACTTCTCGAGTCCTCCTCCTACCCACGAAACACTCCTTTTCATGCACGGTTTCAGCAACAGTAGCACTCGAAGAGAACGGATAAAGTGTCATACGCGCAACCAAAATCAAAACTTCAAACAAGAAGAAGAAGAAGAAGAAGAAGAAACGCTCACTTCCAAGTTCTAATCAGCAATCCCTGCCGAAAACAGAGCAGGCGAAGAAGGCAGAGGTTGACTCTGCTTTCACTGCAGAAAACAGAGCATCTCTTCTTGCTCGCAAAGAATCCATCATCTGTGTCCGAGGAGCTTGACTGGGTAAACACAACAAAGAGTGAATTTGACTTGTGAAAATCAAGAAACACTGGCTCAGCAAATCATGCATGCAGAGAGAGAGAGAGAGAGAGAGAGACCTAGCCTTATTTCTTTACCGTAGTTTTTAAATAGGGTTAATAACACGAAAAACCCTAAATTGATACACTTATGAAAAATTTATTCTAAACTATTTTTTTGACCACCAAAAATTCTAAACTGATACACCTTTAAAAATTTTACCATAAATTGGTAAACCTGTAACAAATTTACCCTCCATTAGTTTTCATTAAATTTTATCGTCAAATTGCTGAGTTGGATGAAACGTGGCAATTGCTGGATGTACATGTTTGGAATTTTTACCCTCTATTTGTCACAGGTATATCAATTTGAAATTTTTTGTGGTATTAGTCTAATTTAACGAAAATTACTTGAGGGTAAATTTGTCACATGTGTATCAGTTTGAGATTTTTGGTAGTCAAAATATTTAGTTTATGGTAAATTTATCACAGATGTACTAGTTTGGAATTTTTGGTGGTCTAATTTGAAGGTAAATTTATCACAAGTATATCAATTTGAAATTTTTTATAATATAAACCTTTTAAATATTATGTACCCCCAACGACTTTCACGTTAAACAAGGCGGGTCATGGGGGATGAGTAAATGGGCCAGCTGGATCACCCGGTGGCTCCTCCTCCTCCTCCTCTTCTTCTTCTTCTTGGAGATGATGCGCGTGCGTGCCAGCGAGAGACCGAGCGAAGCTTTCTTAAGTTTATGGACGGGATGGCACAGCCACACAATTTGGGAGGACATTCATGCAGATCGCAGACGCATGACACCCATTCCAAGTACAAACGAATGGAGACGATGCCAAACCTTCTATGGACGGTTGACTGCGAGATCTACCTCAAACCAAAGGTGGTATGAATGAGACCGTATGTACGAGACTGCGAGATCTACCTCCAACTAAAGCTCGTATGAATGAGACCGTATGTACGAAATTCTCTTTAAAAAGTGACGGTCCGAATTTAGGAGTGCACCGCCTTTTGGCTAAGCCGTAACTACTGGAGTGGGAAATCTCAACGTATGCTCATAACTGATGTTGGTATGCAATTCGGTGATTAACCGCTTGTTGTACTTTGATGCTATGACAGATCCTTCTTTGTGGAATGAGCGAGTCTCTACAGACTTGATCAAGTTAATTTATCTTATTGCATCTTTATCTTGAAAAAAAAAATTGTCATATCTTTATCTTGCAGTTATGTTCCTCTTTTTTAAGTGAAATGAAAATTGTTCTTGCGATCAAGAAAAAAATAAAATACTTATGCAATCTTGTAAAAAAATTCAAGTGAAAAGTTAGTCGTGCAATAGCACGGTCCAGAGTAGAACCGGGGTTGGCTAAAACCGGTCGGGTACGTGCAGATCTAGATTTAAAAAGTAATACAATAAAAATAAGGAAACAGGTTTAAAAACTAGCCGAGCAATAGCATGGTCCAAAGCACACTTTTGTGCTTGAATGAGACCGTATGTACGAAATTCTCTTTAAAAAGTTGAATATATATATATATATATATATATATACATATATATATATATATACATATATGTATATATATGTATATATATATGTATAAATCATTAAATAGGTCTATAAAGTAATAAAATAAAGAGGAAAAAAATTAAGCTATAAAAAATAGTATGTTTGTTTGGGAATAAAAGGAAAGAGAAATATGTTACAATAGATGATTAGTCGAGAATGTCGTACTTATTATATACTATGATTATATCGAGTATATTATACACAATGTGTCCCCTGGACAACTGAGCGTTATTTTGTCGAGATTTGTAGTTTAATAGAAGTTATGCGATTATACAATACATGCTTACATTTTTTCGACGCATAATCCTCAACAAAATTACGCGTATCTCATGATACTTCTGAATCAAAATTCACAATTTTCACAACCACAGTATATCATATGTACAATGGACTTTGGCCTCTCTCTTCTTCTTTTTTCCCTAAAGACAGAATATAAGGCAAAGGGATCAAAATATGACAATTTTTTTTTTTAAATTTGGGGAAAGAAAAAACAAAAGAAAGAAGAAATTGAAAAAGAAAAGGAAAAAGAAAAGGGGGGGTTGGCTTGGGGCACCAGGAGGATCGAACTGACGCCACCTTCGAGAACCAAAACTATTAGTTTTGTACGACTTTGGTCATATGTGAGATCCCAAATCTCACTCTGAACGTGAATAGATCCACAAGATCGCCGACAGTGTTTTGTCTTTCTCTTTCAATAATTGCATTATAAATTGCGGAACATGAGACTTTGGAAGGGTTAATACTACGGAAAATCTTAAATTGGTACACATATGATAAATTTACCACAAATTATTTTTTTGACAACAAAAAATCCCCAAACTGGTACACATGTAACAAATTTACTCCAAACTATTTTTTTTACCATAAAAAACCTCCCAAATTGGTACACTTGTGACAAATTTACCCCAAACCGATACACTTGTGACAAATTTACCATCCGTTAGTTTTTGTTAAATTTAACGTCAAATTGCTGAGTTGGATAGCACGTGGCAGTTCACGGGTATATCAGTTTGGGGTTTTTACCCTCTGTTTGTCACATGTATATCAATTTGAGATTTTTCGTGGTATTAATCCAATTTAACCAAGGGTAAATTTGTCACAGATGTAATAGTTTGGGGTTTTTCGTGGTTAAAAAAAATAGTTTAGGGAAAATTTGTCACAGATGTACCAGTTGAGGGTTTTTGTTGGTCAGAAAAATAATTTATGATAAATTTATCATTGGTGTACCAGTTTGGGATTTTTCGTGATCAAAAAAATAGATTGGGGTAAATTGGTCACATGTGTACCAGTTTGAGGTTTTTCGCGGTATTAACCCATTTGGGAATGTCTGAATATTTAAGTCTTTCCATCAGTATAATGATTGATATAAAATCACCCTTTTAAGCCTCGATATTTGCAAAAGCTTTGGGTTATTTTAACTAGTCTTTTGGTGCCCCCACGTCGTCGAAATTTCAGGTTTAAGACGAACGCAACCGATTTTAATTAATGGCGCCATGTCATTGAGATCTACGCGAATCACGTGTTCATCAAACGAGCCTCACAATCTAACTCATTTGGCATGTTGAAGATCCAGACTCGTATAAAAACGTGGAAAGAATGTGCGTTGAACGACTGTACAGACGAGGTTAAAACGTATCGGAGTCCGTGTCGTCACAGCAGGAATAGCGCGCTGATAACCCGTTTTTCGTTTCAACGTGTTTCAGCGTGTTATGAACGAGTTGAAATGCTCAACTATACGGGCGGCGCTTTTATGATTCATATATAGGATTGACTCTTGTATAAAAATACCATGCATGATTAAACTCCAGCCGGCCACGCCGAATTTCGCAACGTGTTTTTTTTTTCCAAAAAGTATTGAACTTATCGCGCTTTGGCCAATTCAGCCTTGAATCTTTTAATTGTGCTAATTGAGTCCTAAACCTTTTGACGTTTTGCCAATTGAGTCCATCCGGTCAATTTACATGAAAATCGCTGACGTGGTCGTCAGCCATATTACATAGCACAATCGGCTTTGGCGTGGATAATTTTTAATATGATTATAATAATTCTTTCAAATTTTTATTACTTTTTTTGTATTTTCTTTTCTTTTTCCTTCTTTACTTTTTACTTTTTTATTTTTTTATTGTTTAATTTTCCCTTTCCCTAGAAGAGAAAAAGTAAAAGTAAATAAGGAAAAGGAAGAAGAAATAAAAAAAAAAGGGAAAAAAATAAATATATAAATAACATTTAAAAAAATATTAAAGTACCGTTGAAAATTATCCACGTCAACGTTGACCGTGCCACGTAGGAAGGTCGGCATCCTCCTCGGCGATTTTCGAGTAAAATTGGCTGGATTGACTCAATTGGCAAAATTAAAAGATTTAAGATTAAATTGGCAAAAATGTAATAGATTTAGAATTTTTGAATAATTTTTTTTCATGTGAGCATGTCAGTGTCTAAAGTTTTCAGCCCTGTCCCTTCAACGGCAATGGAGATTTGGACACGTGTCAAATGATATCAAGGGACCAACAAAAGCAGAAATGCCGGGCCAAGATGTGAGATCACTTGACTTTCTCTGTTCAAAATCTCAATTTACCTTATCAGCACATTAAAAATGTGGAGATTACAGCTTGCTTGTCACATTGTGTTTGTTCAAAGTAGTGACATGAAAAAGAAAAGAAAAAATTGACCCGTTTCCTCAGTCAACACCTACCGTTCATGCTCGTGTCCTAAATCCAGCACACATTCAAATTCATGCGTCTGAATCCAGTCCAATGATGTTGCTAGTTGCCTCTAATAAAACTTCACTTAGAGATTGATCGGTAATCAAGGAAATCTCGCATATCGTTAGGTTTAGGATTTTTTTTTGGTAAATTCCCTGTCAAGAAGAGACTCTTTCGAAATTATGCATATCGGGATCTTGAATTTGTCGCATGTTATATCGGCTTACTCTAGATGTTACAGTTAGGTTTAATATAGAATTGCTCGATTTCACGGGTTGTCGAAACTCGGAACGCATACAAGGAACCACCATCTGCCCGACCCTATTTTATGACATTTAGCAATGGCAGGTCCTTAAATGTAAGGCTGACAATAAGATTAGGTTTCGCTTTTGTTGGATGTACAGTCTTCATCCGTCAACACAACAGTTGATAACATATTGAATATGTTGTTTTCTTTACAGCCATTTTGCATTTGAATTGCTGTTGTCTGTCCTTCCTCCTCTCTCGTGCCCGGTGTTAGTTCCGGGTTTTAGTTTTTCAGCTACACCCCGCTTCCCCCCACAGGCTTCGTATCGGATCTTGACCCAATTCCGGTCGAGCCGGCTTTTGTTCATCCTTTTTCTTAGTTCCAATCCGACAAAACCCTAGGGTGGGTGAATGACAGTACTTTCTCGACGAGTTAAGGCAAGGACATGCGGAATCAAATAGTAAGGATTAAATAATTTAGTCTCTTTCTAAAGTAAATCAACTTCTTAACATATGGAACATAGATAAGATGCATTATTGACCTATCAATCCTTTTCGCAATGCATTTTCTTCGCGTGAACACAAATCGTCTCACGAGTCCTCCTTAACCTTTTTTTTTTTCCTTAGTACTTCTGTCCAAAGGGTAAGAAGATGACTCATAACTTGTGCTCTTTCTGTGTTGGCGGAGACAGTCTAGACCAGTCTCGGACCATTATTTATTCCTCTTTGAGGATGCAAAATTGATTTTTCTAGTCACCAACATCCTATTTTTTTCCTTTACCAAAAAAAAAAAAATCCTATTTTTTCCCCCTCAATCATGCAATTCGTTACCAGGATTGATTATATTCACAAACTTGTGGTTGGTTTTGCAATTCCTTACCAGGATTGATTATAAATTCACAAAATTGCGGTTGGTTTTGCTTTCTTTGTCGATCGAGACGGGTCTGACTTTATTGTGTTTTTTTTTTTCTACATGTTTTTTCTCATTGACACATCAATTTTTTATTTAAGTGCCCGACAAAGTTCAATAATTGCAAATACATTATTTGGTTAGGTTTGTTCATGGCTAATATAAAAAGGACAAAAGTTAGCTGTCTGGTCGTCGAGATAAGAGGAAACGTGGAAGCTGTCTTGATCAATTAGGATACTCAAATTTTGTTAAGAGCTATGTTAAGCGCATTGAGATTGGTCCACGAAATCGATAACTTAAGCGAAATCTCATATTATAAGTGACTGTTTAACAAATATATCGTATTGAAAGTTTATCAAAACAATCAATAATCAAAATTCATTGAAATGTGTTAGATATTTTTTTGTCATGATTAAAAAATCTTTCTACCCAGAAAAGGTGGCGCACTAGATTCCGATGCGAACCTTGAAAAAACAGCATGGCGTACCAAAGGTTGCGTGGGATGTTTTCATGCTGAAAAGGGGTTCTGTGGATTCTGCACTAAAGCAAGAGGACAAGCAACTAGGGTTCAGAAATTCCATGGGTTTCTGACAAAAGCAGACAATTAAGACAAGCATAGAAATGATTGCAATCAAATATTTCCATTGGACTGTCGTCTGTCATGTAGTGGAAGATTTTAAGATCCTCGTTTTTCTTTTATCGGAGAAATTACCAAAAAAGTCTCAAATCTATTGTAATTGTGCCAATTCAGTTCTAAACTCTCTCTTTTTTGCCGATTCAGTCCTAAACCTTTTGCAATTATTCTAATTCAGTCTATCTGGCGAATTTTGGCCGGCCGGCGCGACGTAGATGCCAGCCGGCCAACGACCTAATATTTTAATAATTTTAATAATTTTTTTTTATTTTTTTCCCTTTTTTTTCTTTTCTTTTCCTTTTCTTATTTTTTTTTTCCTTCCCCTTCCCTTCCCTTCCCTTTGACCGAAGAAGAAGAAGAACCCGAACCAGCTAAACTAGACCCCACGTCCAACAAGACGATCCCTTCCCCGTTCGACGAATCCGTCTAAGTATCCTCCTCCTCTGCCGATCGAAAGTTCAAGTGCCAGTACTGCTACAGGGAATTCGGTAATTCGCAGGCCCTGGTTGGCCACCAAAACGCCCACAAGGAGCGGCAACAGCTCAAGCGCACCCAGCTGCAGGCCACCCGCCATGCCACCGTCTACGCACTATGGAATTCATGGGCTAGCCGAAAATAGCTTGAAATTTTCGGCACTAGAAAATTCATGGGCTAGCCGAAAATTTCAATTTTTTTTGGGCTCAATCGCGCAATCCCGAGCTCAAATTAGGCTTCATTTGGATATTTGATCAATTCATTAAAGCCTTTTCAATTTTAATTGAGCAAAATGGGCTGATCTTAATTAAAAATTAGGTCCAAGACCCATTATAAAATTCGGCACACCCATGAAATACCTTAGCCGAATTTTCAGTTCAATTCTGGTACAGTCGCTTGTCAATTTAAACTCATCCTGGTATGCTATCAATTCAATGCAAATGAAATGCAAATTGAATTAAACATGGAAAATGATTTAATTATTTTTGGCTAGAACTAAAGTTTAATTCTAATTTTTATACAAATGGTTTAAGGACAATCAAAATTTAGGTGTCAACAGCTGCCCCTCTTTGAGTGGAGGCTCGCAGAGGTTTCGCTCAAAAACAAAATTGAACCCTAAATTTTGACAATGCAAATGATGAGTGATAATTTTTTGGTGGGGTTTTAACCCCATTTTCTATGCAGATAAAGATGATGTATGAAATGCAGGACTGTAATTAACACATACCAAGGTTTCTTTCTTCCATGGAATAGAATAGGAAGACCTATACATGGATCGCATATGAAATACATGTTTTACCAGACATTTCGTAATGCTGATGATTCCCTTAATTTCCAAGCCCCTTCCTGGGGATACAAGGATCTTAAGCTACTGGGGCCTTATCTGTTATCAGAAATTTCTTTCTGATGCAAGATAGCGCAAGATATGTTGAAAGTGTTCTTCCGAGATCACAAGAGCGTATACATTTCGAAACGGAGAAGGGATCAAAATCGCAAGAGCGCATTATTGCGATTTGATAAAAGACCAAAATCGTAAAAGCACATCATTATGATTAGGTAAAAGGGACCAAGATCATGAGAGCGCATCATCATGATTTGGCAAGGGGATCAAGATCGCAAGAGCGCATCATTGCGATTTGACAAAAGTACCAAAACCATAAGAGCGCATCATTATGATTAGGTAAAAGGGACCAAGATCATGAGAGCGCATCATCATGATTTGGCAAGGGGATCAAGATCGCAAGAGCGCATCATTGCGATTTGACAAAAGTACCAAAATCATAAGAGCGCATCATTATGATTAGGTAAAAGGGACCAAGACCATGAGAGCGCATCATCGTGATTTGGCAAGGGGGATCATGATCGCAAGAGCGCATCATTGCGATTTGACAAAAGTACCAAAACCATACGAGCGCATCATTATGATTAGGTAAAAGGAACCAAGACCATGAGAGCACATCATCATGATTTGGCACGGGGATCAAGATCGCAAGAGCGCATCATTGCGATTTGACAAAAGTACCAAAACCATAAGAGCGCATCATTATGATTAGGTAAAAGGGACCAAGATCATGAGAGCGTATCATCATGATTTGGCAAGGGGGATCAAGATCGCAAGGCGCATCATTGCGATTTGACAAAAGTACCGAAACCATAAGAGCGCATCATTATGATTAGGTAAAATCAAAGCTAAATAGCATAATAATAAGGGATGTATTACCGAACCGAATCGAAAAATACAAGAAGGATGTGTTATTTGAGTTTCATCAACGTGAACACGAAAGTTTAAGATGACAATTGAAGTGTACAGAGTCGTCAATTTTGAAAAGGGTCCAGAAAACTTACCTGGATTTTCCAATGTAGATGATCAAGGAACAGCTAGGCTGACCGCCTCAAATCTGCCTATTTACTCGAGGTACAGTTATGAGCATAATGCGGCATCATAAGTTATCAAATCATGTGAGCTTATGCTTGAATTATAAAACCTCATTAGGGAATTCATCAATAAGGGAATATGTCTGACCCTCCCGACAAATCTGATCAAATTGAATGAGGATCCTTAATCAGAAATGACTTTCTTTCATGAGAAAGCTTTTAGAAAATCCGATCATTGATAAGGGCTTGAGAATTAGTCATCATCACACTCGACAAGGGTCTGGACATTCTCGCAATTAGTATGACTAGACTAATCCGTGAGGTCTTTTACAAGGACTGTAATTCAGGCTTGGTCAAAGGTTTATCAAGGGGGACTTGTACGAATCATTTTGGCTTTGAAATGAAAAGATCTCATTAGCTGCATCGGGTTTACAAGTCAGGAACCCTGCAAAATGAGTTAGAATGATCTTGTTCGCACTTCTTCGAGCGTCATTTATAAACATTTGAGATCCTACGCTAACTCAAGTGCCCTAATCAGAAAAGGCTTTGGGTATGGGTTGTATCATAGGTTCGAGTAGGTTTGAAAATGAAAGGCTTGTTTATAACAAAAGGGTATATCATGGGTCATGGGAATCGGTGATCCATCCAATCTTCATGCTTCTGTCATTGAATCTTTCATCGGCGAGCTGAGAACTTCACTTCCACAGGCTTGTAGATTTTTTGAGCTTCTTTCTTTGAGGAATCATCATGCAAATCCTCTTTGGAGGCCTTCCTTTCCCCCTTTTTTTTCGAATTTTTCTTCAAGAGAGATCTTTCTCTTTTCTTTTCTTTTTCTTTCGAGAGATATTTGAGAGGGAAAGAGGACCTCGCTTGATGGAATCCTTTTGCACACTTTCTTTGATGGATTTCCTTCTAACCCTCCATTTGCCCCACAGTCACTTCATACTTCATTCGTCCCGACGCTTTGAGACGGTCTCTTTAATTCATCATGGGAAAGATCACCAATTGGTTTGAAATGAATCCACCGCTCAAACTGGGTAAGCACAGGGTATGGCATGTAGGGATATAGAAAGAAATGCTCTTCGTCATGTCTAAGGCACTCGAGTTAACACAGAATTCGCATGCAATAAAGACGCTCAAAGATTGATGCAAGTGAGAGCAAGAAAATTTTAACCATTTGAACTTTCTTGTAATCGCCCCAGTGTGGGGTTGTTTCTGACAGGGGTAAGAAATGAAATCTCCGTTCAAAGGGCTAGCAAAGGATAACCTGTAGTGTTTGGATAGAGGAAATGAATGCCTCTCATCACTTTGGTCGTCATACTTTTCGCGAGATAATCCTTCACCTTGTGAGCATGGAAATTTTGCACATCTCACTGGAGATTAGAAATGTAGGACGTGTATAGGAAATGGCTTGCCTTTCGTCGCCCTGAGTTCCTCATTCAAAATGATCAATCCAATTGGATCAAACAATTTCCTGATTGAAACTATCTGTCAATGAAGATTAGTAATGCAAACAGAAAGCAGCCAATCATATGAAAAACTCATGAATGAACATCAAATAGGTATATATTATAACTTGATCACGAAAATGTCAAAATAAATCAAGCATAATATTTCTTTACAGCATCAGAATTGACAGGACTGGTGAAAACACAACCATCCATTTCTGCTAGAATTAAAGCACCACCTGGGAGTACCTTCTTCACAACGTACAGTCCACCATAATTTGGAGCAAACTTCCCCTCTAGAAGTGGAACTATTGGCAACAGCTTTCGCAAAACAATGTCTCCTACCTGAAAATGTCGAGGCCAGACTTTCTTGTTAAAGGATTTAGCAACCCTCTGTTGATAGCACTGGCCATGACATACTGCCTTGAGTCGCTTCTCATCAATCAGGTTCAATTGGTCCATCCTTTGTTGGATCCAATCAGCTTCAGTTAACTTGACTTGAGATAGTATACGCAAGGAAGGAACCTCCACTTCAACTGGTAGTACTGCTTCCATTCCGTACACAAGAGAATATGGGGTTGCCCCGATCGATGTTCGGATCGAAGTTCGATATGCCATGAGTGCAAACGGCAACCTCTCATACCAATCAAGATAATTCTCGGCCGTCTTAGCCAAGATCTTCTTAATGTTCTTATTGGATGCATCTACCGCTCCGTTCATCTGAGGACGATACGGAGAAGAGTTCAAATGTTTAATCCCGAATTCCTTGAACAAGTCGTCAACCTGCTTGTTATTCAAATTGGAGCCATTGTTAGTAATTATGGCTTCTGGTGAACCATATCGAGCAATGATATCCCGACGAATGAACTTCACCACATTTGGCTCAGTGACTGGAAGATACGATGTGGCTTCGATCCATTTGGAGAAATAATCAATTGCAACCAAAATAAACCGATGGCCATTGGATGCCTTCGGGTTAATAGGGCCAATTACATCAATGCCCCACATAGAGAATGGCCATGGCTCTGATAACTGATGGAGTTCGTTTGGAGGAACATTGATCTTGTCACCATGAATTTGACACTTATGACAACTCCGAACATGCTGAATGCAATCGCTTTCTAAGGAGAGCTAGTAATAACCCAACCTCATGATTTTCCTAGCTAACATGTGGCCGTTCATGTGTGGACCACAAATTCCTTCGTGCACTTCCATCATCAAACGGACTGCTTCAATAGAATCAATGCATCTCAGGAGGACCGAATCGAATGACCACTTATACAGATTTCCTCCGCTCAGAAAGAACTTCGAGGCTATCTTCTTTATGTACCTTTGATCGGATGCGGTACTTTTCTCAGGAAACTCCTACTTCTGGATATAAGTCTTGATATCATGGTACCATGGCTTGCCATCAGGCTCTTCAGTGGTGGCCATACAGTAGGCCGGCTTCCTCAATATCTCTATCATTAGTGGTTCAATTTCAAGCCCAACAGTGATTTGTAACATCGATGATAATGTAGCTAACGCATCAGCAAACCGATTGTGCATCCTAGATAGATACTCGAAAGAAATATCATCGAATTCTTCTACTAACTCATCCAGATACTCATGATAAGGTAGCAACTTAGCATCTCGCGTCTTCCATTCCCCAACGGTTTGAAGGATAATCAAAGCTAAATCTCCAAACACCTTGAGCCGGGTTACTCCTATCTCAATTGCGGCTTGCAGCCCGAGAATACATGCCTCATACTCAGCTATATTGTTGGTGCAAGGAAATACCAACTTTGCTGCTACAGGATAATGTTGACCACCTGGAGATATCAGAACCGCTCCAGTGCCTGACCCAGATAAATTTACGGCTCCATCGAAATACATGGTCCAAGCATAATCATCTACCGACATGATTTGGTCTTCAAGATGATCGATATCTTCATTTTGGCCAGGATTTTCGGCCAGGACATCAGCAATAACCCGCCCTTTAACTGACTTCTGTGATAGGTACTGAACGTCAAACTCAGAAATAAGGATCTGCCACTTTGCGAGCTTCCCAACTAGGGCTGGTCGATTTAACAAGTATTTGATGGGATCACACTCTGTCACTAAGAGCACTTGATAATGCAAGGTATACTGTCGTAGTCTGTGTAACACCCAAACTAGTGCTGCACATGTCTTCTCTGCTTTAGAGTAATTCAATTCAGAAGCCGTGAACTTCTTACTCAGATAATAAATGGCTCACTCTTTACCATCCTCTTGGCTCACTTGAGCTAGCATGGCACCTAGAGATTCACTATGAATTGTGAGATATAAGACTAGAGGTTGCCCTGGTGTTGGTGGAACAAGCACAAGTGGATTCATGAGGTGCTGTTTCAACTTCTCAAAAGCCCCTTCACATTCGTTATCCCATTTGACTAGCGCATTCTTTCTTAATAGCTTAGAAATGGCTTGGCGGTTTCAGACAACTAGGAAATGAATCGAGCAATGTAATTCAATTTGCCTATGAGACTTCGGACTTCCTTGATTGAGGTAGGGGACTTGAGCTCACAGATAGCTTTCACCTTGGACGGGTCGATCTCGATGCCTTTACTACTGACAATGAATCAAAGCAACTTGCCCGAACTAGCACCAAAAACACATTTGGCCGGGTTGAGCCGTAGCTTGAACTTCCGGAGCCTGTCGAACAACTTCGTCAAGGTCTCAACGTGATCCTCTCCGCGTCGGGTTTTTGCAATCATATCATCGACATAAACTTCAATCTCTTTATGCATCATGTCATGGAACAAGGTAACCATCGCTCGTTGGTATGTCGCTCTAGCGTTTTTGAGACCAAAAGGCATGACTTTATAGTGGAACACGCCCCACGGGGTAGTGAATGCAGTTTTCAACTTGTCGGCTTCGTTCATCATAATCTGATTGTAACCTGAGAAATCGTCCATGAATGAAAATAGTTCGAAACTGGCCGTACTGTCCACGAGCACATCAATGTGCGGAAGGGAGAAGTCATCTTTTGGACTGGCTTTGTTCAAATCACGATAGTCTATACACACCCGAACTCGGCCATCCTTTTTCATCACTGGGACTACGTTGGTGACCCAATCAGAGTACTGGGTAGCCTCAATAAATCCTACGTCAAGGAGCTTCATGACTTCTTCTTTGATCTTCTCTGTCAGCTCGGGTTTCGCCCTACATTGTCTTTGTTTCATCGACTCCACCGAAGATCAGTGGGTAAACAGTGTTCAACGATTGATCGATCGAGGCCGGGCATGTCTGCATATGACCATGCGAAAATATCCTGGTAGTCTCTCAGGAGCTTTGTTAGGCGTACAGCCAGATCGTCGGGAAGGTTTGCCCCGATTTTTACTTCTCTGGGGTTTTCTGTGTCGCCTAGATTGATCGCCATAGTTTCTTCTCCGATCAGAGGTTTAGACTTCTCATGACGCTCCAAGCTCTAACGTATTTCTTCATCATCATAATCAGACCCGTCTGACTCATGGATATCATATGTATCTGGATCTGCTGGCTCTCCCTCCTCGTCTTTGCCCCTGAAAGATAGAGTAGACGAATCAAAAGGACAAACAGGGTTTAAACCAGATGCATTTCACAAGCATCGAATTTTTTGTGTTTTCGAAAATTTCTTTGATTTTTGAAGACCAGGGACGAGAATTCTTGAGGAAGCCCAACCCTCAGTGCTTACCATAGATGACAATATATATTTTTATCGTTGGTCATCGTCATCGGATTGGTTTGGCATGCTTTCACAAGATTCCAAAATATAATGAAAAAATTCTACAATTTTATTGAAATTAAATCAACGAATTACATCTTATTGGAAGGGAAATGCTGAAATGCAACATAGAAATGGAAAGAAATCCTAAAGTACGACATAAAAAGGAAATTCCAGGAAAGCAATAAAAATTTTCCGCAGGGAGTGCAAGAACATAAAATGTTACTCTGAGTCCAATCCCTCCAGCGGATCATCAACTGTAGCAAGGACAGGCGGCCTCCGAGGTCTGGGGACCATGTAAGGTTCTTGTGATCTATCTCAATCAAATTACTAGTATTACCAACTCCATCCACCTGCATCGGATCTTCAAATACGGCAGCAATGGTTAAGTCCCCAAACCAATCAGCTAGGCAAGGTACGCCACCTTCATCGGCGTCTTCAGTATCAATAACCATCGGTTCAGAGGAGTCGGGGAAGACTATCCCAAGGTCATCCTCGAACTTACTCAAGTCATCGTATCCACCTACCACTCCACCTGAGCGGAATGTCTCATAAAGAGGGGGCAGTATCGGACTACATTTTGTCCTACCACGGCCTCGGCCTCGACCAGCTCAACCTCGTCTACGGTATTCTCCCGTGATAACCTAAACCAGCCGTGTGGAATTGCGTTTTAACTTCAATCGGGACGTGAATTCCCTGACCATGCTTGCCTAATCCGGAGCCAGGCTCAAATCTGTTGCTTACCATTACCTTAGCCACCATGACAAAGGCGTAAGACAACTCCGGGATCGGCAAAGGACTATCTGGTGAAGCATGAATTGTATGCACCAACTCAAAGGAATGGTAAGAGTCTTCTTCAGTAATCTCCGGTTCAATGTAGGGAATGGCCGTCTGATTGAAAACAGGAAAACTCTCCTCTCCGTGAATTATAACTAGCTTCTGCTCAATCGTAAACTTGACCTTCTGATACAGACTGGATGGGACAGCCCCAGCATTATGGATCCATGGACGTCCTAGCAAAAGATTGAAGGCCGAGGGTATATCCAGCACCTAGAACAAAACTTCAAACACAGAATGACCAATCTATATTTCTAGATTAATCTGCCCCATGACGTTCTTTCTTACTCCATCGAATGCCCTGACTGACATCCTAGCCGCTTGCATCTTGGTCGGGTCGATGCTTAAGCGATTCAGTGTGGCCAAAGGACACAAATTCAAGGCTGACCCATTATCAATCAGGACTCGGGCTACGTGGGTTTGC
Source organism: Lenwebbia sp. NSW1173648 (assembly GCA_029784005.1). NCBI lineage: Eukaryota > Viridiplantae > Streptophyta > Magnoliopsida > Myrtales > Myrtaceae > Lenwebbia > Lenwebbia sp. NSW1173648. The sequence goes on from JARCGZ010000005.1 coordinate 5,366,827, forward strand.
TTATACTTGACCGAGATGTGCAAGGCTTTATTATGTCCCCTCCTTTCGATGGGGATCTCGTCATCAGCAAATGCTACCTGGTCTTTCAGAAGGATTGTTCCAACAAAATTCTCTAGCTTGTCCCCTTCGATATCTTCGGGCACATGGACCTGTCCTAACACCTTAAGCAAAGAATCTCGGTGTTTCTCAGAGGATTGGAGGAGCTCTAATAGAGATACCTGGGCTGGCAGCTTGCGCAACTGATCAACTATGCAATATTCACTCGACTTTATGACTACTAGGAATTCCTTTGCTTCCTTGTCTATAGCTTGTTTGGCCGGCGGATCATCGCTATAAACACGCCCCAACCTTGTCACCAAGGCCAATTCTAGGTCGCAAGACCATGGCACCGCTTTGTCGTCCTGATAAGGGAATGGTTGAGGCGACATGATTACTAAGGCATCAGGGACGACAATTCCCAGTTCATCGTCAGAAGCATCCTCTAGAGCAGGCATGTCAGCTAACTCTGGGTCTGTCTTGATCTGGTTGGCCACCTTGTCTTCCACAGGCTCGTTCCTCGACTCCACCTGGGTGGTCAAAGCAGTTAGCTCCTCATTCCAGTCGATGATGATCTGGGAAATGGTAGCCACCATTCCTGCCTGGTTTGTGTATACAATCATTCCATCCTTCATCAAACTGAGGACCTTCCGTTTTAACTGTTCCAGTGGCACGAATTCCCCGCTCCGGTAGTAACCCGCTCAAACCAAAGCATCAAAAACATCAGCAACCCGAACTCTAACACTCTTAACCGGGCCTATCTCGGACACAAAGACAGCATTGATCTTATCCTCATGATTAGGCAGGGGGTTATTCTGGACATTGGACTGACGATTATCCTGAAATGAAAATACCTTAGAATCGAGCAAGTCCTAAATCCGATTCTTAAGCACAAAGCAATCGTCCGTGTCGTGCCCGACTTCTCCACGGTGATAATCGCATTTCTTTGACGGATCATACCTAGGCGAATTTGTATTACTCGACCTCAGAGGTTTCGAAGTCAGAAGCTGTTTCTTGCGTAGGACGGCTAATACCTGTGACAAAGTCCCGAGGAGAGGGGTATATTTCCGATGGCCGCGTGGGTTCCCCCTCGGTCCTTGCGAATGAAAGCTAGTTTGCTGCTGATTTGGAAATTAGGCGACCGGACCGTGAGTTGAAGGTTTCTGGGCATACGTCATATTAATCTGAGGGGCGGGCTCTTTGTCCTTCTTCATTACAAACCGCTTAGCACTCGCACTGGTATCCCCATACCACCCTTTCTTCATGCCAATTTCCACCTCTTCTGCCATTGCGATGAGGTGACTAAACGACGTTGCTGCGATTCCCAGGATACGTGACCGCATTGTTTGAGGGAGGGTGGAGACAAACAGTCTCATGAGTTCCCTTTCAAGCGGGATCGGCTTCAGTTAGGATGCGACATTCCTCTACCTGGTAGCATACTGCTTAACTGTCTCACCCTTCTTCAACTCTGCTTGTTCAAGGTCCTCCCTGGTAGTGAGGACATCTAGATTGAAACTGAAGTGCTTGACAAACGCATGGGCCGTTTTTTCTCAATCCTCCATGCGATAGACCTCATAGTCTGTGTACCACCTCATGGCTGCATCCTTTAGACTAGCCTGAAAGGTCTAAATCATCAGAGGGCCATTTGCCACGTACTTGTTCATCCTCGCTTGATACATTTGGACATGCTGAACCGGATTGGAAATGCCATCGTACTTCTCGAAGTCAGGCATCTTGAATTTTTCTGGTACATTGACCTTTGAAAAGATGGATAGGTCAACCTGGGGTATGTTGTGTGTCCCTTTCACCTCTCGTATCCTCTTCTCCATGTGGGCTATGGCTTTCAAGGCTTCTTCGCTCATTCCCCCAGCCACAGGGCTGGCTTGGGGTATTGAGATAGCAGGTGATGTTCCCGAGCTAACACCAGATAGAATAACATCCTCCAACGGCAAAGTGTGTATGGGGACACGACCCGTGCCTTTGTCAGGATCGTCCACCGGAGGAGGCGGTGGAGGCGCCGTGGGTGACGGGACAGAACTGGACTGCTGCTGTATGGCGGCAAATCTCGTTATCACTCTTTCCATAGCATGGGACACCATCCGTTCGAATTGCCCAGTCATTTCATTCACGTGCTCCTTGAGGGCCTCCTGAACTATTGCGTTAATCTCAGCTCTGTCGACCATTTTCTTTGCTACTGACCGAGTAATATGAGGGTTTGAGGTACTGGTGATGAATTACATGCAAAAGTTCGTTAACATGATCAATATGATGGTGAAAAATGTTGAACCGGGCCATGACTTTCCCCTAGACTCAAACAAAAGCAACCATAATCAGTAGGTTGATTCAGCAGATTCCAGTTCTGTCGACTTTTACGAAAAAAAAAATTAGATTTATTCACAGATTGATCGAGATGATGCAAAATTTTACGAGGACATGGTCAAGAGGTAGATAAACGACTTTCATGTTTAAAGGTCGGGCAAATTTCTCATGGATCAATACATTTTAATAGTCCTTTCCAAAAATTCTGTTCAGAAAATTGATTTGTCCGGTTTCTGTTTTGAGGACAAATGGGCCATCAAAAATGTGAATTGATGCCCAAAAATTTGCAGATTGCTTGTTCAAAACACATTCTACAACTTTCCTGTTTTAGTGCCTTGTGAAAAAACTCATTTTCCGGTAGTGCTTGATGATACAAGACTGATGTCGGTAAATTTCTGAAATTCCAGACTGTTTCGTATCTAAGAATAATTCTGTAATAAATGAAAAACGGTCTGGATTAATCTCAAAATTTTACTCATGATAGAAAAATATGTCTCGAGCATTTCTCATTCAAAGGTGAGATTCTAGAAACAACTCAAAAAGGGTCTAAAAACTCGTACAAGACAGCGAAGGCAATCCAGAAACAGCAAAATCCAAAACACAAATCCCAAACGAAAAACTACCCAAACACGAGAACAAAGACTCTATCTAGCTCGAGCTATAGACTTCTGGGAGATAAGGCGAGCGTCGAGCTACTTGCACTTTTCTTTGCTCTTCCTGATTTCTTCCTTGGCTTTGGCGAGCTTCTGCTTGAGACGACCAATCTCGAATCGCTGGGTGTCTTGAACAGACGCTTGAGGTATCATTGGGAGCCAATCCTTCGGGATGACATGCCCTTCAATATAGCTCACTGAGGCATGATACGTCTTGGCCCTCCCTTTAAGCATCCCTTTGGATAAAACGAGCTTGGTCGGCTGACATTGCTCGCACATAGTATGCGCCAGGGTAACATGCTGCTCAAACCTTCGGCTCTTTAGATCGAAGTGGATACGAACTTCCACGCTCTTTAGGTCCGGGGGAATCGACTGTAAGACGCCATATTGCCGGACTACTCTTACCGGATAGTACTCTGTAATGCCAGAAACTCCCAAAAGAGGGACGGGTGCCCCGTCTCGACCCATAAGCCTAGCCTCCTTCACCTTGAACCAAGGAGCATTCCATAGGAAAGTCACAGGACTCGGGTTTCCTAGCAAGACTAGCCAAAGAGAATAATGATATTCGGGAACATGGTCTTGTTCATCCTTATATTTCAAAAGAGGGTGCTCAAATTCATGAATTTTCGAAACTTCAAGAAGATTCCCGAATTTTGAAAAGTGGGAAAGGAACCAAACTTGAAGGATCTCAGGTGAAGCACGTAGGGTCTTGTCCTGGTTTGCTTTAAACTTTGTAAGGGAGATGAGGGTTTCTGCCAAAATGGCATTAACAAAAAAAATTCCATCAATTACTTGTTGGGCAAAAGATGCGATTATGGGGGTGACCGCATTTTGTTTGTATGGAAAAATGACTTAGCCAAAGAAAAGTAGTATGAAAACTTTAGCTTTATCAAATGCAAAGGGAGCTCTTGCATAACATGAATCCAAGAATGAAAAGGAACAATTCCCCCAGTTTGTTTTTAAAACATTAGCTACCTCATCTCTGTTAACATTCAGATATTCAGATAGGACCAGGACCGGATCCTCTCTGATTGGCGGAGTAACTAACCTGGAGTCGAGTGACTTTCCAACGAGAATGTTGTACTCTTCCAAGGTTGGGGTTAGCTCATGCTTACCAAATATGAAAGTGGTGGACTGCGGACTCCAGAAATGCGCGAGTGCGTGGATGAGACCGAATCGAAGCCGAACATGAATCAAGGGAAGCATTCGACCAATGCGGAAATTGACTATTTCTCGACCATCCTCAGGTAATTCGCTCCACCACTTCTTGAGTTGATCCTTTGCTGGAGCTAGGACTCGAATTTCCCACATAGTATATAGCTCGAGACTACGGCCCACCTAAAAAAAAAATTCCATGGACCGACTCAAAGATAAGTAAATGAAAGAGAGGAAGTGTTCAGGAAATACCGGCTTTTAGAAGAGTGCATATGCCAACCACATAGACATGCACATGAAATGTTCGTGAAGTTCAATTTCTATCTAGCATGGCTTGTCAAAAGTGGAGCCCCAGGGATATCCAGACCAAATCACTAGAGCTTGTGATCAAATCAAGATCCCCCGTAGACGTCCGGCTCAGCCAGGTAACGACCCACATCATAATGGCAAATGACGAAGGTGTTAATCTTGGCATCGATTTGAGAAAGTTCGAGACTTGAGAAGGGAGACTAGGGCCAAATAGCGATGGCCTAGGTATCCCTAATCAAGTACCATCCTAAACCTAGCCATTCGGGTCCAATGGCGGGTTGTGTGTGCTTTGTGTAGTGCTAAGGCATATAAAGGCATGCATCAGAATGTATATCACCCAGCACTTCAATATAAACCACGACATTCATTCATTCCCCTTCAATCTGTAAGGAAAATTGGTTAGCAATCACCCTCCCCTTATCACTCCAATATGCAAGAACATTTAACACCTAAGAATGAGATTCAATCAAGATCACCAAAAGCGAAATATCCATGGAATTTTCTTTAGGCCTAAGTCCGCTGAAGTTTTTACATTTTTTTTTTTCAAAATATTTTTACTGCTGAAACACAAATCTGCCCAAAAACCCATCCAAACGATGTCGAAATGCGAAAAAGCGACGTCACTCACTGCTTTAGCAGTGTCAATTGATTAGTGGCCCGTTTCGATGCAGCCGACCAAATTTGAGCTCATTCCGGGTTCATTTTCTTTGAGTTCGTCATTTTTTAATTTCGAAAAAAATGCAAATTGATTCTCCCCAGTGGAGTCGCCAAGCTGTCGCGACCTAAAAAAATCAGGTTTTAGGCTAACGAATTATCAGGCTAATTAGAAACTAACCTAATACGGACTCTCCCAAGCCCTACCAAATCGCAACTTAGGGTAATTCAAATGATTTTAATTTTGGAGTCGCCACTAACCATTTTTGGCAGGTTGGTCAGAAACCTAAGTAAGGTATCGGGAGAACTACCTTACTTTTACGAACTAGAGATTGGGGATTCGGGGACTTGATTAAGCTAGTTAATTGAAACTAACGTCCTTTCGGTACCTTTAATTTCATGGAATATCCTAAATCGGCAACTCAAGCTTGATTGATTTTTCTTTAAGTTCAAATGAGGTTTTTTTATGTTTTCACTTATTTATGATGAATGCAATGTGTGACATGCAACACTATACTAAACATGCAGAATGACATGACAAAAGCACAACATTAAAGACAACATGCAATTAAATGAAATAGACATGCAGAGTCTATACAATGCGATAATTATAACTATCCTAAACATCATGCAATTTATTTAATCAAGCAACTCAATCATGAATATCCTAAACATGGTTCTAATGGCATGTAAGATGACATGGTAGAAAAAGAAAAACGGACATGGACATGCAAATATATAGTATGCGAAAATTGTTATGCCTTAATGCTATATGCATGATTTTTTTTTTAAAACATGGACGACAATATGCAGATGGTACATGAAAACATGATTCAAAAAAGGACATGCAATATATGAGCAGATTTTTTATTAGCAACAGAATATGCAATATGACAAAGGATATGCAAATGATATATATATATATGGAATGCAAGATTAGGGATACACGCAAATCATGATGAGTTATGTATGGAATATCTATATATGAAGTGAATTTCGAAAAATATGGCAAGGATATAGATGGGACTCGAAAACTTGATATGCAAGTGACATGAGATAGTGCAAGATATGAAATGATATATTTTTTTTTAGAAAAAAAAAAAAGGAATGTGAGATGAATGATACTCGAAAAATATGCAAAGATATGCAATGTGATATGCGAAATATGACACATGAGATATGCAAAACATGATGAAAGAAATGAACAGATTTTTTCGTATTTTTCCTTAGAATTTTCGCCCACTTGGAGGTGATCATGAAAGATTTTATTATCTTGATTTTATCCCAAATTTTCCGATGAGATAAGGTTTTCTAAAAAACCGAATCTTCCTAAAAATTTAATTAGATGCGGTTTCTAGGAAACCGTATATTTACTAAATATTTTAGGAATTTTATCATGGAATTAAAATCAAGATAAAATATCACTCAAGATAATCATAATCTCCGGTCAATCAAAGATAGCAATCAAAGCAAATCACGAAAAAGGCTTCTTCAATTTATCGAAAAAAAGAAATAACCAAATCTAAAATCGGCTTTGCGAAAGATGACGAAATAGATCTAAATGGCAATAGATCAAGCTTGCTATCTTTCCCGAATGGCAACGGGAAAGATTATCCAAGTTTAAAATTTCGTTGCCTATTAGGAAGATATCTTCCTAATTTAGATTTAGCTACCATCTTTAATTATTCTGAAAATCACTTAATTATGCCCCAAAATTTCGAAAATATCATGAGCAAATTAGGGCTTCAATACACATAAATTTTCATGACTTTCTCTGAGGGCATTGGCAACTCACACCCAAAACCAGCATCAAAACAGCATTGAATTCGTGCAAAACAGCATCATAAGCATGGTAAAACCTTACCTCAGCGCTCCCGCATAATTCTGTATAATTAAGGATCATGAAACATGCAAAAACGGAACTTTTTGGACAAAACAGCATAAAAACAGTGCAGAAACAGCATGTCTACAGCAGCGAAACAGCACTGGAAATATGTCAAAACAGCAGGCAAGCCATCACAAATCAACTTTGAATCAACCTTAGTAAGTATACGAGGCCTACCTTGGTCCGTGGGATGAAACTCAGGCTGATTTGTGGCTGAAACAGTGCTGGACAGCACCTTGCAAATGCGGATCGGTAGACTAGGCGAGCTGGAATGCGAGCCACGGGATAGCGAGCTTCAAGGGCTTGGATGGGTAGCTCTAGGTGTCAAATTGTCGCACCGTCAGTGGCTGGTGGTAGATCAAGATGTCAGGATTGTCATGGTGGCAGGCGCCGGTCTAATGGAGCAAGAATGACGGCGCACGGTGGATCGGCGCGGGGCTGCTCGCGGAGGATGACAGGGAACTCTCTTAGCCATGTGCTCTCTCTTTCTCTCAATGCTCTCACTTTTTTTTTACGTAAGTTCTGCCAATCTCCAATGTCCAACCCCCTTTAACCCTCATTATAGTGTAGTATATATAGAACCAGGGTTAATAACAAGCAGGATTTAATCAAGCCCGTTGATTTAGAAACTCTAGATAGGATAAAAACCGTAGGATCATAAAATCTGAAAATTAAGAGTCCTAATATTCTAAAATAGCTTGAAATTTTCGGCACTAGGGAATTCATGGGCTAGCCGAAAATTTCAATTTTTTGTGGGCTCAATCGCGCAACCCCGAACTCAAATTAGGCTTCATTTGGATATTGGATCAATTAATTAAATCCTTTTCAATTTTAATTGAGCAAAATGGGCTGATCTTAATTAAAAATTAGGTCCAAGACCCATTATAAAATTCGGCACACCCATGAAATACCTTAGCTGAATTTTCAATCCAATTCTGGTCCAGTCGCCTGTCAATTTAAACTCATCCTGGTCTGCTATCAATTCAATGCAAATGAAATGCAAATTGAATTAAACATGGAAAATGATTTAATTATTTTTTACTAGAACTAAAGATTAGTTCTAATTTTTATGCAAATGATTTAAGGACAATCAAAATTTAGGTGTCAACAACAGGTGAAAGAAGTGTGTTCATAAATCTCAAACATATGAACGGTGGAAACGTCACCTTTGGTGGAAAAGGAAAAGGGAAAATCATTGTCATAGGAAACATCAAGTTGGGAAATCTGGTTATTGAAGATGTTTCACTAGTCCAAGAAATTGGATACAATCTTCTCAGCATAAGTCAACTATGCGACAAAGGCTACAGGATCAACTTCGAAGAAAACATGTGCACTAGCACAAGCCATGACCTAACCCAATCCTTCACAGGTAAAAGACATTGTAACATATATCTGCTGAATGTTGAACTTAATGATATGCAGTGTTTAATGTCCATCTAAGAAGAATGTGATCTATGGCATAAGAAGTTAGGCCACATTAACGTGAAGCACATCTCCAAGATTGCATCAAAAGATCTGGTACGTGGCCTACCAAAGATCAACTACGGTAAAAGCGACTCTTACAATGCATGCTCCTTGGGAAAATAGGTCAGATCTTCCTTCAAATCCATAAACAATATTACTACGAATAGATCTCTACAATTGCTGCATATGGATTTGTTTGGTCCTACCCGTATTGCAAGTCTAAGAGGAAGAAAGTACTGCCTGGTGATTGTTGATGATTACTCACTTTTTTCATAGGTAATTTTTCTAGCTCATAAGCATGAAACATTTCATTCCTTTGAGAAACTTGCTAGAAAAGTGCAGAATAAAAAAGGATACGGGATCACAGCCATCAGAACTGATCATGGTGGAGAATTCCAAAACCAAAGCTTTGTAGATCTTTGTGACGAAAATGGAATTGAACACAATTTCTCCGCTCCTTACACTCCTCAACAAAATGGAGTTGCAGAAAGAAGGAATCGATCTCTTCAAGAGATGTCCAGGACCATGATGATTGAGAGTATGGTTCCTACCTACTTTTGGGCTGAAGCTGTTGCAACCGCATCTTACATCATGAATAAAGCTCTTCTCAGACCAATGATGGAAAAGACGCCTTACGAGATCTTTAAAGGAAGAAAGTCTATTCTATCATACTTCCACGTCTTCGGATGCAAGTGCTACATTCTCAAAAATGCAAATGACGACGTCGAAAAGTTCGATGCTAAATCAAGTGAAGGTATCTTTCTTGGCTACTCTACAAGTAGCAAAGCTTACCGTGTGTTTAATAAAGATTCGCGGGTTGTTGAAGAAACCATCAATGTCAAATTCAAAGATGAGTTGAAAGGTGTTCAAAGAGATGAACGGGAGGTGGATTTCCAAACATCCGTTTCGGTAAATGTTCAACAACCACTTCAACAACAAGGGACTACAAAACCCTCAAGTTCAAGTCAAAATCCTAAGGATTGGAAGTTCAAGACTGATCATCCTAAAGATCAGGTCATTGGGAAAATCGATGAAGGGATCAAGACAAGATCTTCAATCAAAGAAATGATGAACTCCCTAGCCTTGATCTCTCAAATTGAGCCTAAAGAATCGATGAAGCAATCATTGATGAAAACTGGATCGAAACCATGCAAGATGAGCTGCGACAATTCCAAATCAACGATGTCTAGAATCTAGTCCCTCAACCTAAAGATCAGTAGATTATCGGCACAAAATGGGTATTCCACAACAAAATGGATGACCAAGGCAATGTGGTAAGAAACGAAGCCATGTTAGTAGCTAAAGGATACTCACAATAAAAAGGCATAGATTATGATGAAACATATGCTCATGTTGCTAGATTAGAAGCTATTCAACTCCTACTTGCTTATGCATGTCATTATGATTTTACCTTATACCAAATGGATGTGAAAAGCGCCTTTCTCAATGGCTATATCAAAGAAAGGGTGTTTGTTGAGCAACCACCAGGTTTTGAAGATCCTTCACGATCAGACGATGTCTATCAATTGAAGAATGCTCTCTATGGTCTCAAGCAAGCCCCTAAAGCTTGGTACGAAAGATTAAGTTCTTTCCTTCTTGAACACAACTTCGAAAAAGGTAAAGTTGACACTACCTTGTTTATCAAGAAGAAAGGTAAAAACGTCTTGATAGCTCAGATTTATGTTGATGACATAATCTTTGGCTCTACTAATGAAAATTTTTGCAAGGAATTTGCCAAAGCAATGACAAGTGAGTTCGAGATGAGCATGATGGGGGAGATGAATTTCTTCCTTGGACTTCAAATAAAGCAAACAAGAGCAGGAACATTCATTCACAAAGAAAAGTATATAAAAGATCTGGTGAAGAGGTTTGGTTTGGAAGGATGCAAATTCATTGAAATACCTATGGCCACATCTATCAAATTGGACACGGATGAAAAAGGTATGTCCACTGATTCCAAACTCTAAAGAAGCATGATAGGATCACTGCTATACTTAACCGCTTCTCGACCGGATATTTTGTTTGCCGTATGTCTATGTGCACGATTCCAATCAAATCCAAAGGAGTCACATATCACGGCTGTAAAGAGGATCATAAGGTACGTTGGTTCATCATCCAAAACAGGCCTATGGTATCCTAAAGCTTCAAGCTTTGATCTTTTGGGATATTCAGATGCTGACTACGCAGGGTACAAAATTGATCGAAAAAGTACTTCGGGTACATGTCAATTGATGGGAAACATGTTGATCTCCTGGTTCTCAAAGAAACAAAAATCAATTACTCTCTCAACCACTGAAGCTGAGTATATTGCACTAGGAAGCTGTTGTGCACAACTTCTTTGGATGAAACAGCAACTTAGCGACTTGAGGAACTGAACTAGAATATTCCTATCTGTTGTGACAATACAAGCGCTATAAACCTGACCAGGAATCCTATATTGCATTCAAGAGCAAAGCACATCGAGGTAAAGCATCATTTTATTAGAGATCATGTGAACAGTGGTGATGTATGCATACACTTAGTTGACTCAAAACATCAGTTGGCTGACATATTCACAAAGCCTCTGGACAAGCAAGCATTCGAATTTATCAAAGGAGAATTGGGAATTTCTAATCCTCTGGAGTAACGTGTCCAAATGACGAAAGATCAACTGTATCGCAAAAGATCAGGTAACCAAAACTCTCCATCACTCAAAAGATTAGGTACGCCTAATCTCTCAAAAAGTTACCATTACAGTTCATCGGGAAACGCAAAATTCGCCCGTTCTGACATAATATCTACTGCGATGACTGTTGAAGGGATTTTCCGACTGTTACATTTATCCTCTTGATTTTTATTGACCATTTTGAGTTATTACCGTTATCTCTATTGAAAGATCGTGTGTGCTTGTGTGTACCTATTCATGCGGAGCACGTTCTCTCTCCTTCACCACCACTTCCTCAATCGCTCCTTCCCTTCTTCTTTTAAACTGCACTTCTCTCCTTCACCTCTCTCTCTCTCTCTCTCTCTCTCTCTCTCTCAAGATTACTTTCGACCTCCATCCATGGGTTCTTGCAAGTCTACCCATGTTAGCAAGGCAAAAGCTAAGGGCACGGGTACCTCGATCGTTCCCGAAGAATCCGCACCAAGTATACAGACTGGAGGTGAGCAAGGAGGCTCGGTTTCGGCTAGCACGGCATCTCAGTCAGTTATTGCATCACCTACTGCGAGCACTCCACAGTCCCTGGCCGTAAAAGTAAAGCAAGACGCGTCTCAAAATCGCTCTCCTGAGTTCTCTCTACCCTCGAAAGGGATCGCCATCCCTCCCATGATGATCTAGTCACAGGAGGAGTTCGATGCATGGTACAAAAGCTCCATGGAAAAGTTGAAACCAAAGCAGACTGCACAGGAAGAAGAACAGGTCATTCCTCCTGGACCGAGCGCACCTGGTTCTAGCACGGCTGCCTCTTCTGTCGCTGCACCAGAAATCCAGACAGAAAAATCAACTCGGAAGTCCTCAATCGAGAAAGTAGAGGATCTACCAAAGGAGTCTGAGGAAACTAGTCCATCGAAAGAGACATCGGGTGACGCGTCTACACCTCCTTCTATACCAGAAGCAAATTTGTCTGCTCTAGATCTTCCCGAATCTCAGGACCTGCCTGAGGAAAATATCGAGGTCAATGAAGATCTCCCTGAGGCTGATGAGGGATTGAGTGACAAAAGACGTGGGGATGACGATGATGGAATCTTTCAAAATTTTGAGGCTACAAAAGGTTTTGATCTTAACCCCTCTTTTGATGACCCACTATTTTTTAGTAAAAGGCACGAAAAGGCTAGGTCTCTGATTTCCAAAAGAACTCTGGTTTTTCCTCGAGTAGTGGATTTTGAGTTTCTGGACTCTCGCGGAATATTTTTCTCTGAGATACTCGAAAAACACAAACTCTTGAAACTGTGCACAATGGAGGATCCATCTTCTCCAAATTTGATCACAATGTTTTATTCAAACTTGCATTTTCCAAATCCTCACTCTTTCACATTCACGTTTGAAAAGAAAAACTATACTGTCACCGCCGAGGAATTGACTAAGCTTCTCCAAACCAACTTTCGTCCTTATCAGAAGTTAGAGATCTCTTCCGATGACGCGTACAGTTTCATTTTGGAAACGCCAAATTTCACTCATGATTTTCGAAAGATTGTGCCAGTCAATGTTTTACCCCTCAAAGTAAACTTTCTCCAAAAGATCCTGACTCTCATCCTCCATCCTAAGTCCTCATCCTCAAATGATGTGTCAAGATTCGAAGCTAAGGTGTTGTGGGCTCTACTCACTGGATTTCCACTCTCTATCCCGCACCTCATCATCTTGCACATGTACCAAACGGTAAAGAGGAAAACAGGAGGACTACCGTATGGAGCACTTATTGGTCGGATCTTCAAGAGGAAAGGCATCAACGTCTCCCGATTCTCCAAGGAACACTTCCCTCAGATCGTCATTGGGAAGAAGACTCTTGAGAAGATGATGCTAAGGGTTTCTCCAAAAGGTTGGCTGAACACTAAAGATGAGGTAGTTGCCATTGGGCACGGAGATGATGAGCGCGCCAAGGAACTTCTCAAGGAAAGATAAGCTGAACAGCCTACTTCAAGGAAAAGGCAGAAAGGCAAGGCTCCTGTAGCCAAGAAAGCCCAGCGTCCCCCCCCCCCCCCCCCCCCCGGCCTGAAAGAGTTTCAACTCCAGCGGGACCATCTGCCTCCTCGTCTTCGGACGTCCTGCTTGCTGTTCAATCGGATGTACGGGATTTGAAGGTGTCCCGGCCCAAATATCGAAATATCTTGTCAAGCTTGAGAGGACCATCATCGGCCTGGACTACTACAATCCCATCCAATCTATTCCTGAGCCTTCCCCTTCCTTATCTGGTTCAAAGAAACGCAAGTGCACCGGCACCAAATGAATTTTTCCTTGTGTGTGCGCATGACTGCCTATTTCTATTTTCTGCTCCTATTTTGTTGAATGTACCCTCGTCTCAAGGCCATTATCAATGGAACTGATGTTATTCCAATCTATTGTGCCTATGTCATTCTATATTGCTACATCTTTTTTATTAATGACAAAAGGGGGGAGAATATATGTATACAGGGTTATACAGATTCACACAAAATGTTTACAGGTGCAAAATGGACTCGATTTCCAAATGCTAAGGAAAGCATAGAAACAGGGAGAGCCTAAGGACAAGTCAAGAGAGCAAAAAACTCTCTCTACAGATGTTTATCTCAAGAACATCTTGAACTATGACTAATGATCTTGATCAAAATATTTTCAAAATCAAAAGATCAGCTTAGTCAGTTCTTCTCCAGATTCACTTCCAAATCTTTTTCGGAGAAATCTTATATCTACTATTATGCCTTATCATGAAAAATCAGCTATGCAGATTTTACATTATTGCACTCTATAAACTTTGTCTCACTTCACATCTGCGGGATAGTTTTGTCGTCATCATCAAAAAGGGGGAGATTGTTGAAAAAACATCCCATGAAATATTTTGATGATTTTCAAATTTCATTTGGTATTTAATTTACCTTTGGTGTGCAGATGTTTGTTATACAAGGCCAAGAATCACTTATCGTCTATCGTTTGAACATCAGGTGGTGTCTGAAGCGTTTTTTGTGAAAACAGCCGCTGAGGACCTCAAAAGATCTGGTCACCGATTGTTTGATATCGAATCTTGAAAGATCGGGTCAGACAAGCTATATAAAGTCCAAACGTAATGATGTTTGAGAAAGATTAGCTGAAGTTACCAAAGGTTGATGGGAAGCCAATGGGAGGATTTCTATCTCCTCGGGAGCAGTACAACTGCTCTGTCAGAATACAACAGTAACCTGTCAGCGAGGAACAGTATCTCTGCGCTTGTTTCGAGCAAGTCCAGTCTGACTTGAAAGAAGACTATTCTAGCACAAGGACAAGGTATCACATCCATCTCCAACGGCTCTTTTGCTTCTCCAAGAGTGTTCAAACGGCTAGAATGCTGAAGCCTATAAAAGGAGGAAGTCATGAAGGCCAAGAGATAGTTCGGACAAATTGAATATCAAAAGTGCTCTAGAATTTGTTCTAGTTAAAAAAGCTTAATTTGTGAAAGATCTTGTGATCTTTAGTTGCCTTGTAATCGTGCAAAATCAAGTGTACATTTCTGAGTAGTGAAGCTGTATCAAGACAGTGTGATCTATCGCGCGAAAGATCAGCTCATGTACTGTTTGTAACTTGAGGCAGTTTACTGGTGCATTCCTGCCCGGGTTGTGGCAGTTAGTTGTGTGGAGTGGACGTAGGCTTGGGATATAAGTCAAACCACTATATATCTGGTGTGCTGATCTTTTCTAAGTCATTACTTTGTTTACACACATCCAGATACTGTTGCGCAAAACATTTACTCACCCGATCTTTTTTCATATCACCTACTGTTTTTCGCATTTGTTGAAAAAGTATTGAGACAACCTATTCACCCCCCCCCCTCTAGGTTGCATTGTTAGCCCCAATAATTTTGACCCGTCTAACCCATTTTGACCCATATTTAACGACCCATACCCGACCCGACCCGACCCGACCCGTTTTTTACCCGTATTACCAAAACACACTAATATTCTAAGAAAAATTATACAGCTCATTTAACCTATTTTAAGCTCTTCACATGTATATGTTACTTGGATAAAAACTTCACATCAAATAAAAAAAGCAAATTAAACAATAAAAAAATTAGTAAATAAAATAAAAAAATAGTATTACTAAAATTACGAATTAAGTGAACAAAATTACCGACTTCGAGGCGTGTAAAGTACCTCCTTAGTGGCACTCTCTATGTTTTTTTTAGATCTAGATCGTTCTATCAAGTAAATTGTTCTCAAGGTAGAACAAGGCTCTTATAAATGTCTCATGAAAATACCTGAGTGAAATTTTTCACATGATTCAATATGAACTGCTGGTACATTTGGGGAGTGAATCTTTGCCGTCTGAATGGAAGACCATAGTAATTGTTGATGAAGTCATTGGTTCCGCAACTAATCACGAACAAGGCGTCATTGACGATGTTTCTGGTTCGGTCCTTTCCGATCACCATCTCAAGCCTTTACTTGTACGCTTTGAAGTACCGCAATTGCTTCTTCACTGATATCACATTCTACACATTCATGAACAGAGGATGACCAAAAGAACACATTAATTCCGATTAGTGGAGACTAAGGTGGAGTGTTCTTTGTAGCAAAGCGCGATTACAAATGAGTACCGACAGAAGTGGAAGACTCGCCTACACGTTTTTTCGCAGTAAAAGGGTCGTATCCGGAACCCTGGAGGCGAAACAAACTCCGGTTATCAGATCCGTCGTGCTGAGCGCCGGGTCCAAGTACGGCGGCAGTGGGAGGGCGGTGGTCGGCGGGCGGTGTTTGGCGGGCAGTGGTGGGCGGTGGGCGGCGGCGGCGGCGGGAGGGGGCGGCCGACGGTGGGTGGCGGTGGTCGGCGGTCCATGACCCAACCCAAGTACAACAATAACTTAACCTTTTGATGGGTCGAATGTGGGTTCTATGTGGGTTTTATGTGTAACCCATTTTTGACACATCGATTTAGCTTCAATTTTTTGGACCTATTTTTTTACTGGGGCCTCTAAAAGCTAACAACTCATATAAAACCCATTTATACAAAATATGGGTTAAAAATGGGTGATGGACCCATATTCACACCTCCAATTTTAGGATCTTGAGATTGAACAAGCACCACTTATTAAGAGAAGAGAAGAATACATATTATGCTGTTTTGGTATCATATCCACTTATATGGTGGCTAATTGAAAAGGTATTTGGTTTTCTTCTCTGGTACAGTCAAAAGCTTTTTATGCATCTCGAAGCAACGCAATCCTTGATTCGGAAGAATTACGTGCGGATTGCAATAAAGTTTCGAGATAATTCAGATTACACGAAATAACCTATGTACTAGAAAAAAAAAATGATGATCAGTTTAGATTCCTGGAAAGGACTTGATTGATCACCACTCGGACTTTGGATTCCTGAAGTTGATTTTGCTAGCATCTATATCATTTCGATTTTCGGGGCTCATCTTACATTAAGCCGACCGAAGCTATCCGACTCTCAACAAGTTAGTAGGACTAATAACTATGAAACATTTATTTTGCGCCGATACACACAGAAAATTTTGAACAGTCTGGAAGATTCACATTGTGAAGTTTTGATTCGACACACGAGAATGAAGGACATGGAGTGGTCGGAAAGGTGGCGGCAATGTCGTAATTTTGGTTATGGTTGGTTGTACAATGGTAGGTGTTGAATTATGTCCGTTCGAAACCCGACCCGGTTGGATAAATATCAAAATTTGTCCGCACAAAGAAACTCATTAAAATGGAGTCTATTTTGCTGCAGGTTGGACCACAAGAAAGCACTACAAGACAAATGGGCTCCCCTTAGTCTAATATTATATTTAATATTGTGGGGGTAAAAGGGTCTTAGTAGAGAGAGACAAAAGGCTAGGGTTCACTTTGTGTTTATTCATTCCTAGCTATCTGCAGCCGCACGTTGGAGTCCTCTACTTGAACAGCAGCTGCACAGTGAAGGGAAGAGGAGAAGCTGTGGGTTTTCTCTCTTCTTGACATGACTGCACGTTGAAGGCCTTGAGTGCTTCCTTGAGAATTGATGGCCGCACAGTGAGCTCAAGTTGTGGGCTCCATCCGCGAGTGTTGTAGCCACACAGTAAGGGAGGAGGATGCCGCACAGTATACTCCTCAAGGCCGTGAGGAGTTGGACACACGTGGATTTGTGCAGTGAGTTATATATTCATAAAAGAGTTGTTTATTTGCAAACATTTGGGGTTTGGATTTAATCTAGACGCGAAAAACTCGAGCGTGTGAGCGATTTGTAAACTTTGATTCTCTAATTATTAGTAAATTACCTGCCCTGAAGTCAAGGCATTTGTGGCTGAATTAAACCAAGAAAAGCAAAAGGAGAGTGTATGCAGGTAAAGCCCTGACCTGTCAAAGTTGAGCCATCTCCGTAAAAACTCAATCATAGACACTCGAGTATCGGCAATCCGGCATTTTTATTCGATGCAAATAGCTAGACTTATCAAATAATTATAAGTAGCAATCAGTGCTTTTCCACACTCCAGAGATAATCTTGAAAAGCAAACGAATAGATTTTTTCCGCTGAGAGCACAAATCAATCGAAGGTTGCAAGAACACACGATCTCCCGTGCCCATACACATCCACGAATTCCATACCTCCATATTTCTGATGTGAACAATATAGGCACAATCAAACTCAGCGATCTGACCAACTCAAGCAGCAACCTGACCAAATAGCCACTTGCGGATCTGCAACAGCAAAGATTAATAACTTTTGTCAAAGTCTACCACGAGCAAATATAGATAACAATTGGTGCAGTTTCCAGCAAAACCACGGCAAACAGAAAAATACAAACTTCCTTTGGAGGTTCTCACTTGTCAATTCAGGACGAAGAGAACACTCTGCTCTAAAATCCCAAGTACAATGTTTGCCTAATCAAATTTTTTTTTCTGTTTGTGTAAGACCACATTGACAATATAGCGAGACCCTTTGAAAGGTCCCTAAAGAACCCAACCAACAGGAGCGAACCTCCAGTAAACCAGAGTCACAACCAGTTTCATTTTATTTTGACTAGTCCAAGCAGACATTTTATGGTCAAAGCACCACTGCAACGCTCATTCCACCAAAATTCTTGCTGCATTTGACAGAATCCAACACTTTTTGTTGAGGCGTATACCTTGACTAACAAGTCACAGAAGCTGGGAAAAGACGCATCTAAAAAGCATTAAATATTTGCTTTCCAAGGCAAAAACTTTTAAATCTTTAAACAGAAGTACGATCATCTTCCACTTCGTGCTCGCATCACATAATGAGGACATTTAATAAACTTAGACATCTCCAATGACCACTGAACACTGATCGGTGCTTAAGCAGGAGATTCTATCTCAGCCAAGTCTTAGTAACATCCTCGGAAGGTTTTCCACAGAGAGAGCTCAAAGTAGAGCCCAAATAGAACATTAAACATCATGGTGGCAACAGGCACACCATCTTGTTGATTCATTTACAAAGCAAAATGAGACAATACCGATACTAGATGAAGCAGGAAAAGCAAAGCCATAAGCAATTTCACCAGTAATAACAACTAGAGTTTTGAACATTTGCTTGTTAAAGAAGCAAACGCATTCTGAAGATAGAAATAGGAAAGCAAAGTCAAATACTTCTATTTTCTTTCTTTCTGAGCTCAATTGTCATAGTAAGTAAAGGGCAATAATTTCTAAGCCTCTGACCACTCTATTCCAAATTCCTAAGCTTCCAAAATTCTTTTGCTGCAAAAGCAACAGAGTATAGGAAACGGTGTGACAATTTACCAATTCATATCAAGCACTGCAAAACGGGGTGGGGTGGGTGGGGTGGGGGAGGAAGGGGGCCAACAGCAATAACATAAAATGAGTACCTCTGGAAGCTTTTTCCTGAAGGCAACATCCAATCGCGCATCGAGTGTGTTCTCACAAACAATTTTCCCATCTCGGGAAGCCAAAACTACTCCTCCCGAACTGCAACAAAAGAAATGGAAAAAAATTCAGAATGTGTGTTGCCGACCACAGTCAGATGGCACGAAAAGATGGGACTAGCTGCCTTACAAACCCTCACCATCCAGATGACGATAGTATCTATCCCACAAGGCACAGGACCAAGTGTTAGTACCACGACATGCTTTTTAGATGCCGGCAAACTGACCCCCAGTAAGGCTCAGCTTTGCCAACCAACAACAAACTCAGTTATATCTTAGTCTTACCATTTCAGTCACATCTACCTCATACCAAAAGTATCTCTTACAAAATGAGTGAACTTAGTAAGGTAATCACCAGTGAAGGCCATGGGCATTGTGATGGGAAGGAGCGGGTGGAAGATAAACATGATTGTCGACTATGATTTCCGGAGAATGAACGCTTGCTTTCTTTGCATACTCCTCTTTGGCTGAATCCAGGACGGACTCCACCAGATGCAGGTCATCCTTTCTACAACGAAGTAGCACTGCGGGCTCTTTCAATCTTAACAAGCTCTGAAGCACAAAATTAATAATGTTGCAGTGTTAGCTTTCTTTCCAGGTGATCTGTAGTCCAGAGCATTTACAATGCTTTATCACATGTACAAAAACGCCAGACAAAAGTAAGTGTCTCCGATGCTTACTAAAACATCAACCTTTAAAATCAGAATTAGCACTGATGGTAAGGGAAGTCCCAATTATTTCAAGTTGCTTCAAGATGATTCAGAAGCCAATGGAATTAATACACCAAACATGTAGTATTCAGCAGCAATGATATGAAATATGTTAATAAACTGGGAATAAAATTAACTGTATGCTGCCATAAACCACTATGTGGAACACCTGATGCTTAAAAAGACCATAATCCAACCATTTGCCCCTTAGAAACCCTCCCCACTTAAAGTCGAACATATGAGTTTAAACGGTCAGGAAACAAGTTCGCTGTGCAAATTTTACTTATCTCTCAACTCAACACTTGGTGTAAGTAAAGGATTACACGTAAAACATGAGACGTGGAAAATATTGGGAACAAAAATTTGGGATTCTCATCGCATTTGTAAAATATTTTTTGAACATTCACAAACATCAAGTATACCACTCGGCTAGCATGAACATAATTCAAACTACCAAAGCAATTTAAATTTGACAAACCTGGACAATGAGATCGTTCAAAAGCTTCTTATAGACACGGTGATCACGACTTGCACTAAGAAGCTCCTTGGCTGCTACCTCTTTCATAGAATTAACCACATCATCTTGAGCTTGAAGGACCTTGATCCGAGAAGCATTCAGCTGCATCGAATATTCACTGCCAGAAGCAATTGCAACAACCAGAGAGGAAAATATTGAGCTGTCTAGCATTTCGTCATCAAATTTAAAGTGCCAAGCAAGATCACTTTCAGATGAAATAAATTATGTTGACAGAACAAAAACCCCAAAGTATACTTGTCTATTGCCATAATGTGAAGCCAGCAAATGGCAAAAGACTTCACATAAAATTAGGAAATACCTACCTGCAGAACGGCACATTTTCCCTTGCCTATAAGTTTTACTTAAATCTCTTCTATAAATTGGCCAAAAATGTGAACTTTAGATCTTCAAGCAAATGCAAGGATGGTCGTTGGTAACATTTCAACGGCAATATGATAATAAAAAAACAGGCCTTTCAGCAAATAAGAAATCCATCATTTTCCCAAGGTTTGAATTTTCCCTTTTCTTTAACGAATAACAATTTCCTCCGGCTCACCAAACGATTCAGCATATCCAATGGCATGCTTGATAAGCAAATTTTTCCTTGCCTCACATTCCAAGTAGTAACTCCTGTATCAAGTTTCACTAGTTTACCGTAGATATGTACCCTATATACAATATCAGCAGCATCCAATTCTCATCTATCTACAACAATGCATTCAAATCAACTGTAGGCCATTCTAAATCTCTATCGATTATTCAGATCGCTCAAAATTTGAATGCAAAAAACCTAAATATCTTAACCATGAACTAAATTTAACCTCATCCGAATCCAAAGAAGTTCATCCATCCAGAGAATAAAGACAAAAGAAAAAGTCATATAATCGAATAGGGAGGTTACATCTTCTTTCGAATTTCCACTTGCTTCTCCTTGCGCTCATACTCCTGTCTGATCTTCTTCTTCTCTGCTTCCACTAACTGCAACTTCTCGATGTTGAACTCCTGCGACAAACAATCTCACTCGCCTCAACACAACACAACCGAAACTCACCAAAACCCGGGCGTAAAATCCCGCAAAAAAAATAAATCAAAACCTAACGATCAGCCGCAGCCAAAAACTCGAGATCACAAATCAATCGACTCGAATCGAGAGTAAAGAGAAGCGCACGTACCTCTTCAGCAGAGACGGAGATCTCGTTGGCCTTCTCCTCCGCCTCCTGGCGGATGAATCTGACCATCTGCTGAATCTGCTTCGACACATCGGCGTCGTTCATCTTCGCTGATCGGCGACGAACCGAGGCGGAGATCCGAACGAGGGAGCGAGGAGAGGAGAGAAGAGAGGGGGAAGGGGAAGGGAAACTTCCTTGGATGACGAGATCGATTGAGGCACGTTAGGAGTTCGGAGTGAAGCAGGGAAAGAGACGGGCTTCTATAAGGCTAACGTGTGTAGGATCACGAGTGGCCGAGACCCAATCTTGTCGTTTTCTTCATTATTTCGGTTCTTTTTTGTTTTGGCTAATGAAATGTTTTTCATATTTTTTGGTTTTTGGGCTTAATAGTTAATCGTCTTGGAAGAATTACACTATTGCCATAAATTAATCTTCCTAACTTCCCATAGATCGAAAAAAAAAAAAAACCATGGATTATTTTCATTAATGAGCTTTTTCAGCCAAATTTAATTCCTTTGTCTATGGCCTAAGTAGTAAGTCCAAAGGTATTATTTTAATTGTACGAAAAAGCGATTGCGCTAGATGATTTTCTACCGTAGCCTACTTAAAAGTGTACATGATTAGGTAATCGAATATCAAGCTACTTGACCCTACTTGGTTCCCGAGATTTGAATGAGAGCCCGATCGGGTGGTTCCGAAAATTGGATTTACCTCGGAAATCGTTTTGGAAAACCTTTAATCGATTAAACCATGGCCTGAAGGCTTATAAAATCAAAATTAAAATGAAATGCTTTTTTTCATGTAGATCAATGATTTCAAGATACTCTTAGCAAATTCAGCTCTATTTTGTTATAGAAAAGGTCTTGGTACTGAATCGGTCTTGGGAAGTTGCAAGATTCAAGGGCGCACATATTAACACTTCTGGAATAGAATTTCTGTTCCATAATTACTTTTAGAGCAAAAATCGGTTTGGTAACGCAACTCCTAAAGCAAAAACTAGTTTGGTTACGCAACTCCATTTTTTACATATGGAGCATTTTTTTTCTTCAAAAATCACTTCTCTCCAGAAATAGAAAAATCAAATTGTGGTCAGAAGTCGATTTCTAGAGCAAAAGTGTTGCCATATGCGCCCAAGTGTCGGGATTCAAGGTTTTAGATCGATTATAGTTGATTTTCCATCCCACGTTTTTGTCTCCCTCTTGCCTTATGCATACTTATATTTTCAAAAAACATCAAAATAATATTGTTTATGAATACTGAATGAGGACGCTAGTATCACAGGTCCGGGATTTGACTCCTGAGCTCTGCCAAAAAGCAGAACAAAAATCAGATAGAGGAGAGTTAGAGATAAGACAGACAAAAGAAAGAAAATACTGAATGAGGAAGAATAAATTGTTATAGGATTGACGATCCAAAAAGGATAAAGATTGCCCGTCCCGAATGTTTCCCAATTTCATGAAATTGCTATAGGATTGATGATAAAAAGAAAAGATGAACATTGTCCCTATCTCAACAATTTGGAGACGTGAATTGGGTAAAAACCAAAGTTGAGATTAATGGTTTGGAAAGTGAGTTGAGATTTGATAATAACGCTGTAATAAGAAAAGTCTTAAACCTATTATACGACTGCCAATAAAGTCTTAAACCTTTCAATTGTGTTAATTTTGATCTCAAACATTTTGACAATTTGCCAATTAAATCATAAATCTTTCAATTGTGCCAATTTTGTCATAAAACTTTTTGAGAATTTGTCAGTTTATCCTAAACCTTTTAGCTCATTAGCAATGTAGCCATTTCGGCTAATTTTAATCGGAAACCGCTAACATGGCGGTCCAATCAGCGCCAGCCGCCCTATGTGGCGCTATTGGCCCTGACATGGATAATTTAATTAAATTAAAAAATTCAAATTTTATATTGATTTTTTCTTTTTCTTTTATTTTCTTTCTTTCTTTACATGGCCAAGCCCTGGTCGAGGGCCACGACCCTCACCCGCGGTCGACGAGGGTTTTGCGGCCCTGCCCTGGGGCCAGCGAGGGCCGGTAGCCCTAGCCTAGTGGCTGGCAGAGGTCACCGGCCATCTAGAGGGAAAAAAGGGAAAAAAAACACAAAAAGAAAGAAAGGTTTAGAATTTTTTATTTTTATTTTTTGTAATTTTCCCATGAAGGAAAGACGAATCCAACAATAAAGGTTCTCCCAAATTTAGCATTAAATTTATTTATTTATTTTTGAAAAAAATGTACCTTCAACAAATATATTTAATCTCAACTCAAGCTACATATTTAGTGGATATATTTCCTTGGTGCATGGCGCTATCTAAGGGTGAGTAAATCGGACCGACCGAACCACCGGTTCCAGAGGGTAGTGGTCTGGTTCTCGGTCCTTGTGGCCAAGCGGTTTGATTCCCGATCCTTAAAATTGGAATCGGTGTCCGAGGCGGTCCGGTTCCTGATCCTTAAAATTGGAATCGATGTTTGGGTGGTCCGATTCCCGGCTCCAAAGGGGTATAGGACCGGACTGGACCGAAAAATTTAATTTTTTTTTAATTTCCAAAAACAGAGGAACCGGTATCTTAAACAATAGGGACGGTTCAAGCAGTGCAGCTTACGCAAAGTATCCAATTCTTAATTTCCCAGACAGAACACTGCAATCTCTGAATCACCCAAAGATTATACCAGTGTGGTATTTGATAAGAGCCTCATATTGCGAGCGAATTTGCGGAAATTGTTAAATCAAAGAGTGTTTGTTGTGATTATGAGCTACCAGTTCGTGTTACTCCAAACTAAACTAATTGAATGGATCGATCGACTGGGTTTTCCAATGAAGATTTGATATAATTCATGAGACATTGGATAGTTTACCGGTTTCTTTGGACCGTCCAGGAACTGAACCAAACCGGTCGGTCCGGTCCACGATTCTGGAAATTGGGAACCGCGATCACCAGTCCGATTCCTGGTTCTTGAGGGGAACCGAGACCATCGGTCTAGTTCTTAGTTCTTGAGGAGAACCGAACCAGATCAAGAACCAATCACCCCTAGCATTGTATCTCTAAAGCAACTTGTACTCGGATCATTCGATTCTAATTTCATTGACTGGATGCATTGAACTCTTCCTTACTTGCAATTACACTTTGACTATCCTTCGAACAATTAATTTATCAAAGAGACCACGGAACTAAAATGTTCTGACCTATAAAGAGTACTCTAAATTAGGACCAATTAAATAGTCAGAGCAAGATTCAAATGAAAGGCAATTTTGTACATAGTGGCCTGGCACTTATCTAGTAGTGAAGTGACCACACGTTCTTAGCTTAGAATACAATTGATATTGTTTCTTAAGATATTGTTCGAATTTAGCTAAGTCGTTGCGGATTCTTGGGAGAATTACCAAAAAAATCATAAACCTATTGCAATTGTGCCGATTCAGTCTTAAACATTTTGCAATTGTGTCAATTTAGTCCATCCGACAAATTTGGTCAGCCAGCGTTGACATGGACGCAGGTCGGCCAGTGACCTAATATTTTAATAATTTTTTGAAATTTTTATTTTTATTTTTATTTTTATTTTCTTATTTTATTTTATTTTCTTCGCTTTCCCTTTCCCCTTCCCCTTCCCTGTTCTACCTCCAGCCGGTTGCCGAGGTCCGGTGACCGGCCAGAGGACGATCGGTGTGGTCGACCCAAGGGAAAGGGAAGAAAAAAATAAAATAAAATAAAATAAAAAATTCAAAAAAATCAATTTTTTTAAAAAAATTATTAAAATATTAGCCGGCCTCCACGTCAGCGCCGGTTGGCCAAAATTCGCTGGATGGACTGAATTGGCACGATTGCAAAAGGTTTAGGACTAAATTGACGAAATAAAAAGTTTAGGACTGAATTGTCATAATTACAAAAAGTATAGGACTATTTTGGTATTTTCTCCGGATTCTTTACGGTGCGCATGGCAACACTTCTGCTTCAAAAATCAACTTCTAGCCAGAAGTTGATTTTTCTACTTCTGCTCCAGAAGTTGATTTCTGATAGAAGAAATTCGTTTGGTAAAGGTTGAAAATTTCTAATTCTGAAACATTATTAACACAAAATCTTCTATGAAAAATTATTGTCGGCGATCAAAAAATTTCTACTTCATTTTTAAACTTTTTAAATTTCTTTAAAAAATAATTTTTATTATTAAAAAATATTATTTACTTTATAAAAATAAAAAATTAGTATTTGTTTTTTACTCCGGCGGCTGGAGACGGCGACTCGGCGGCGATGATTGGCGGAGGTCGGCGATAGTCTGTTGCGACGGGCGGCGCGATGGTCGTCAGTTGGCGGTAGGGGCGGCGGCCTGCGGTGGGCGATGGTCGGGGGTTAGCGGCAGTCGCTGCCGACCGAGGTTAGCGGTGGGCGGTGGTCGGCGGCTGCGATCGATGGTTGGCAGCAGGTGACGATGGTCCCGGGCGGCGATGGGTGGAGGTTGGCAATGAGCGGTGGTGGGCGGCGGGAGGGGGTGGCAAGGGTCACAGGCGGCGGCCGGCGAAGGTCTGCGGTGGGCAGTGGCGGGCGATAGTCAGCAGTGGGCGGCGGCTGGCGGTAGTCGGCGATTGGCGGGGGGGGGGGGGGGGGTGGTCACGGGCGGCGATGGGCGACGGCGGAGGTCCATAGAGGCGGGCACGGTTGAAAAGAGGGTGAGAGCGAAATGAAAAGATGGTGATGCGAGAAATACTTCTTGAGTTTTTTTTTTTTTGTCCAAGAAGTACTTCTTGAGTTGAAAAGTAATTTTTTTTAACTTCTCAAATTAGGGGAAAAATAACTTTAGAAGTGAAAATTCACTTCTGAAGTATAAATTTCTTTCAGAAGTAAAAATTTTTACCAAACGGATTTCTGCTCCAGAAGCACTTCTAGAGCAGAAATCCACTTCCAAAAGTGTTACTATGTGCTCCCTTAACTACGAACTCTTTGGATTCTAGAGAAAACAATAGTAGTTGTTGAAGAAAATGTATCTAAGGATTAGCCCATACCTTTTAGGCCGAATAATCGGATTGATTAGAGGCTTGATGTGAAGATTTTGAAGATGACAAGTAGATGGTGTCTCTCACTTTCATTTTGTCACCATCAGACGGTACTGTCAATCCAATGGGAGAATTTTAAAAGAAAAAATCTTAAACACATTGTAATTGTGGCGAATCAGTTCTAATATTTTTTTTTTCTAGTTAAGTCATTAATATTTTAATTTTGTACCAATTCAGTTCATCCAGCCAATTTTGATCGAAAATCGCTGAGTTGATTATTTTTAATAAATTTTTAGTATTTTTGAAATGCTTTTCTTTTCTTTTTCTTTTTTTTTTACTTTCATTCCTTCTTCCTCCGGCCGATCGCTGAGGTCCGGCACTAGCCAGAGGTATTGTTTTCAAATTATGACAAATTTGCCATGTGTCATCTAGCTCAGCAATTTTACGGTAAAGTTTGACCGAAGCTAACGAAGGATAAATGTGTCACGCTTGTACCGGTTTGGCTTTTTGTTAACCCAAAAATTAATTTGGGGCAAAATTTGTCACATGTGTACCAGTTTGGAATTCTTAATAACCTAAAAAATAATTTAAGGTGGATATGTCAAGGTGCATCAGTTTGGGAGGACAAGTGATTAATCCTCCCGGGGTGTGACTAGACCAATCGATTTCTTTGCCTTGTTTTTTTCATTGCTGGTGTTATAAGCAGACCAGTCTCAGTCAAGAACAAGCCCAGTTGATCCGAATCTTTCTCCTAAATTAAACGAAGAGCACGGTTTTCAATGAAAGGGCCAAGCCCGACGGGGTCGAGCTGGACAAAGCAACACATTCTCACCTCAGATTGCACAGAACCAATCAAGAAAGGGCCGAACAGTAAACAACTCGAGGGAACACGACGATGTCCAATCGATCATCATGGATCGCGAGACCCGAGCGTCGCACGGTCGATTCGTGTCTCTCGTTCGTACTAAAGTCAAAGCTTGCCGAAAGTTCATCCATGAAGAGATGCATGCACGTCTCGCGATCGGACCCGCTTTTCTTTTCAACGCCTTTCTTTTCGGTCTCCATTTTCCTCTGACAAATTGAGAGTTGAAAATCGAAATCGGGGGAGTAGATAAAAATAGAATTAGCATAAATAAAAGGGTTAAGGTCGAGTTGATACAATTAAAAAGTTTAAAATCGAATTGGCAAGACTGTAATAGGCCTAAGACTTTTTGGATAATTTTCCCTACGGTGGAGAGATACATGCGAAGATCCCATGGGAGTCACACAAGTCCGCAATCTCCCGGTGGCAAAATCCTGAAGGTATGATCCAATTAAAGATTTGAGATACTTAATACAAACATTATCCGTAATTAGGAGCTAAACTTCCTAATACAAAGTCGATTGGTGCTCAAGTCTCGACAGGCCTTTTTTTCGGGCGACATAAAAAGTCATGTTTAGTATTTAGAAGTAGAATATCAGACAGTAAAAGTAAACCGCGACAAATCTTTAAAGATTCAAGCGGAGTACCGAGCAGAATATGAGAATGTGATAAGCGAGCGAGATACAGAGCTCGATATGAGTTATCTTATCATGTATGGGCAATCCTATGAACGGGGTCTTTTTGAATAAAGGATTGAGTAGCCCCCGTCAAGTTAATCGCAGAGAAATTAATTTCATCTGAGTCCCGATTTTGCATCAGAATGAATAAA
The DNA here is from genome assembly GCA_029784005.1 of Lenwebbia sp. NSW1173648. Classification (NCBI taxonomy): domain Eukaryota; kingdom Viridiplantae; phylum Streptophyta; class Magnoliopsida; order Myrtales; family Myrtaceae; genus Lenwebbia; species Lenwebbia sp. NSW1173648. The sequence continues at coordinate 5,394,915 of JARCGZ010000005.1, forward strand.
TTAGAGAAAGAAAAACATCCATTTCAGTCTGAAGTTCAAGGGGTCGTTAATTCAGGTAATCCCGGTTGGGCGTTCAGACATCCAACTCCAACCTCAGCCCGAGCTTTTCATTAGGATTTTCAAAATCCGATTTTGGTGTGCCAGTAGACGCCACTAGAAAATAAAGTCAAACGATAATAAAAGCAAAAGCAAGAAGAATTCGCGGTTGCTCGGTCTTGAAATTTAGCCGGTGTATGGATCAGCTGAATATTTTTCTATTCGGTAGTTACGTCTCTAGGAATATTTCTCCAGGGACATCGTCTTCTCTCTGACCAATCCTTAATCTGGGAAAAGTCGTAAAGTAATCCTAATCAATTAATGTCCAAAAGGGTGTTCTTGAGTCTTCACCTGACCTTCGCCAAACATGTGCGCTGGGTTCTCAAGTTGTCTCTCTTTGGTGGGCAGAAGCTAGAATTTCCTCTCTTTTTGTCCTTTATTAAATGCCTGAATTTGTCTGAAGCATTCATTTGAATTATCTTCGGAACCCACTTTGAATTGCTCCTTCTTCTCTTTGTCAAAATCCGACGCACTGTCTTGTCAGGTTTCTGGAAGTGGGTTTTCTCCATATAGTCTTACCCCCTTTTCGTTTTCCCCCTCTCCGCATGAGTTTTGCATTTTCTTCCGGCCTTCGAATTGGCAAAGTAGATTTCGAGCCACGTTCAGGATTCGGGTTCTGTCTCTGTCGGTGAGTCTGGAGGAGGGACAATAACTGCTGGCGCTTTTGGCGTTCGGGGAGAAATAAAAAAGAGTGAGGTAGGCAGAAATGGTAGCTCAGCTTTTTTGGTTCGAGTTCACGAGATTGTTTTGGATTGTCACCGGAAAGGTGTTTGACGAAAGTCCTGGGAGACACTCAACTTCATTAGTGAAAGCTGACCTGTTTTTGGTTAAATTGCAGCCATTGTAGACGTCTTCAAGAACTTGAGAGAGGAGAGAAGTAACAGAGAGGGGGGTAGAGAGAGCGAGAGAGAGGGAGAAGGAGAGGTACTTTCTTTCTACCTCATTCAAATACCCTTGCAATTTTGAAATGAATCACTCTGGAGTAGCCTGTGACAAAAAAACAGCTTCCTTCGAAGTCGCGAAGGACCGTAATGGGATAGACCAAGTCGTGCTTCAGAATTCTCGCGGGGCTTCAGCCCGGGTTAGACCTTTTTGACTTTCTTGATGAACCGCTGCTCCATTCTATTTTTCTTGGCACTTGAGCGTTACTGGGTCATTCTCTGTTTAGCGTTCTTGAAGATATCTAGTTGAAAAAACTCAAAGCAGGTTAAGTCCATAAGGTTTGGGCATGTCGGAGAATGCACTTGAGTCTCGATTGCCCTTATCGGGCATACTTATCTGGATATCCGTATCAAAAGGGTTCTTGGAATATGACAGAAGTTCATGAACAATTTTTGTTTCCTTTCAACTTCTTAGACCCAAGAAGTTGGCACTAGTATATGACATGCTGCAGATTGCAAGTCATAGCTTACATGCTTATTTCTTACATTATCTTTCAGGTTAGTTTGCATGGAGGGCAAGTTCTTTCATGGAAGACCGACCGCGGAGAGGAACTATTGTTCATAAGCAGTAAGGTGAATGATTTTGACACAAATTCGTTCTTCAATGGATGGATACTTTCATGTATACTTTTATTAGCTAGATCTCTATTTGTTTAATTTTGAAAAATATAATTTCATGATGTCAAGATACAGCAAACGATTTTTTAAGGTCTCATGAAGTTGTATTTTATCCCCTCTTACTTATCAGTCTCTGAGGAACTTGTTTTCCGATGGGTTTTGATTAAGTCTGTTACTTTGAAACTGCCCAAGTTGTTGAGTATTCACTTCTCATCCTTATTTCTGTCCTCTTTCCACCTTGATTTTGTGAAAATAGGCAATCTTCACCCCACCAACCCCGGTACGAGGAGGAATTCCAATTTGTTTCCCACAGGTATTTATTTTTGTGCTAATGATTTCTTTGCTTCAGTAATTTGGTGTACACAAGATTGACAGATTGAATTTTGAACATCAAGTTTGGCAAACGAGGATCACTGGAGCAACATGGATTTGCCAGGAACAAGATTTGGGTTATGGATGATCATCCTCCACCACTACAGCCTAGCGACTCCAGTGGCAAATCCTTTATCGACCTGCTTCTTAAACCATCTGAAGATGATCTCAAGATCTGGCCACACACGTAATGCCTTCTTGAACTCCTTGTAGGTTCTTTCCATTTACCACGATATGTGGTTGATGTTAAGGCTAAGAAAGCGTGTATTTTGTGGAGTAATTGCTTTTGAGGACTCGATGATGATTAAGGTTTTGAGCCATTTCTTAGGCAGACTCGATGATGATTAAGGTTTTGAGCCATTTCTTAGGCAGCCCTTGCGCTTTGAAGCATGTCTTGTCAACTTCTGAATTTCTTTTGTTTATGGTCAAATTACTAATCTGGGTCTTGCTCTTCAGTTTCGAGTTTCGTCTTAGGGTGTCTTTATCAGCAGATGGGCACCTGACCTTGATATCACGTGTCAGAAACATCAATTGCAAGCCGTTCAGTTTTTCAATGGCGTATCACACATATTTCTCGATATCTGATATCAGGTAATCAGCAGGCAGTCATACCTACTCTTTTTCTCCCTACAAATAGGATTCTTAATGACCTTCTAGTAAAAGCTTCAGTGTTCGGAGCAAGGATTGATGTTTTAAAGATTCAAAGTCACAAATTAAAGCATAATATTATGAGTTTCAAGGGTGTTTCCAGGGGTCCGAATTTGTCAACTTGTAAGTGGATCCGCCACTGTATTTTTCCCTTTTATGGAGTTAAAGGTCTCTCAGCTGCATCTTTTTGCACAGCTATGCGGAACGATTGTCTGCAGCTTGCAGCCTTATAAGATTTTCAATTTTGATGAACCCATATACTGTATGACTTCATGATCCTCAACGAGAAATTAAAAGCATCGACCGACATTACTACAGTGTGAAACTTAATGGGCTCAAAGAAGAGAAAATGGAGACTTGACAAAATAACTGGAAACATGGTTCAGCCAAACTGTAGTTATTACTTACGGTCTTCGGAGTGCCTGACTTGTCAAGCGTTAAATTTTATTGCGTGAGTGGATTTTTGTGCATGTTAAGCGCCTCCATAGTCAACTCACTCTTTTACTTGCACATGGCTGGTTATGATCATTTCTGGAGGAGCATAACGAGTGACTTCGCTTATTTTCCACTAGCAGTGAAGTTAGAATTGAGGGATTGGAGACACTTGACTACCTCGACAACCTATGCGAGAAAAAGCGCTTCACAGAACAAGGAGATGCCTTAACATTTGAGTCTGAGGTAATTTTGAGACGAGTGCTATTAAGTAGGTAACAATTAGCAAAGCCTCTGTCATTTCCGCTGTGGCCCAATAAGATTGTAGATTTCCATTTAGCTACTGAACGGAATTGTGTCAAGTCAGACTGATTTCCAAGCTGAGCCTTCTTGCCTCAGTCAGTTTCTTTATGTTGTAGGTGGATCGGGTGTATCTTGGCTCCTCAGATATCATTGCAATTTTCGATCATGAAAGGAAACGAACTTTCCTAATTCGAAAGGAAGGACTTCTAGATGTTGGTAAGCTTCCTTTACATCATCACTGCGTGACCAGAGCTTAACATGCCACGAAGTGGGCAAAAGCCTCTCGTTCTTTTCTGAGTCAGCATCAACTTTGACGTAATCTTCATTCTTGAGTGTGCCCATTTCATCAGACAATGGAAAGACTAGTAAAGTTGCCTGTCAGCTGAAAGAATCATATGAATCTTAACGCCGTTCATGGTCTATTCTGTCACCGACTTTAGGTGCTCCTTGGTTTAGCTGCAATCAAGAAGTTATGTCATCTCAATACTCATTTCTCACGAGCTTCGGTCCTAAAACAAATTGATTAAGCTACGATCTCCTGCGTCACTTTAGTCCGTATACCTTGGTTACCATGTCGCTTAGCTGGAAAGGAAAAAGATTTTTTTATTTTATTTTAAAAGTAGCATGTCCCGTATACATTACCACACCGTCTAATTTTCGTAGTTCTTGTGACTGCATGTCTACACAGTGGTTTGGAATCCATGGGAGAAGAAATCCAAGTCCATGACCGATTTCGGGGACGAAGAATACCGACAGATGCTCTGCGTCGATGGGGCAGCGATCGAGAAGCCGATCACCCTCAAGCCGGGGGAGGAATGGACAGGACGGTTGGAACTCTCTTACGTTCCGTCAAGCTAAGTCCGACGGAAGCTCAACGTCGGGTTCTGAGTGTACACTGAATAATGGAGGGGAGATGCTAGAATCTACTGATGGTCCACCGTTTTTGCTGATGGAAGCATATCCTTGCTAAGATCAGATGTATTATTAGGACAATAAGCAGCTTCCAAAAAGATTGGTCGTTGTTCCCTGTTTGCAGAGAGTCCTTTTTCTTCTCTCATCAGTAATGCGATGATCAGTATCAGCAAACTTTGTACGAGCACTGACTACTTCGTTCGTACTTATGGACAGTATAACCTCTCTCTCTCTAATGGAAAACTATGAAGAAGAAAAAAAAAAGTCGAGAGAGAATCGAAAAGGTTTTTGGGCACAATGCCTGAAGCTTTTTCTCTGTGTATCAGAGCCAGGTTTCGATCCTGGGACCTGTGGGTTATGGGCCCACCACGCTTCCGCTGCGCCACTCTGATTTGTTGATCTTTCTACGACAAATATTTTATTTAACTACATAAAAATGATGACTATATGAATGGGCCCACAAGCCCAACTATTGTGACTCAGTAGGCCCGAGGTTCGATGGCGAAATTCCCCTCCCAAACACGTAAATCCAGCCCGACATTGCCCGACCATTTTGGATGCCGAACCATCTTTGTACACACCCGCCATCCGCCATTTGATTTGACTCCCGACTTCCCTCTCGAATTGAATGACACCTTCCAAAAGGATAGAGCCTTCTCCCTGGGGCGCTGTGCCCATGACCCGACCCTTGTTCGTAGGTTGTTGTGAATCGGTTCGTTTTTTTTATCTTCCTCCCGCGCGACTCGTGACGTTTTATGTTTGCAAATGAAAGCGGTGTTCTCGAACTATACGGCATTTTGCAATTTCCAAAGGTGCGTTGTTTTGAACTAGGACAGGAACTGTTTGATTCGCGACGTGGAGCATGGTGACCTCGAGTGCCGTGGATATACCCTTCATTTAGTGGACCGTCCAGCGAAACCATCGATGCGAGGCGCATAAATGCGGATCGGCGAATGACTGATCGAGAATTATCGAGGCATCGAGAGAGCTACCGAGCAGCTCGGAGAGCCGGTGAACCTCTTATCCATTGGAAACGCTAATCTTGGGCTTGTTAGCTGGGGCCCTGAGACATTCATGCCGACAAGGAGGGGCCCACTCTTTTTTGGATGGTGGTCCACGGCTTGTGGTGCGGACGAGCCATGTGTTCTCGAGGACAGTTATGAGGGTTGGTTTGTAGAGTTTGAAAGAGATGGCTACCGCTTATGGTTATACTTCTTGCATTGTTATCCCTTTTGTTCTCAGCATTTGAGGTGTTCGTGTGGCCGTAGATGAGAACAGATGGAATCTTCTGCAATTTAGGTGCGCTTGGATTAGACCGATCCATGGGTCGGGTGGTCGGACATGCTCGCCTGTCGCCCGGACTCTATTTAGACACACTTATCGATCCGTTTCGCCCGATTCGATCAATATTGTAATTCAACCAATCAATCTGAGCCAAAGGGTTTCAGGCTTGGCTTTACGTCCGAATCCTAACAGATCTCTTATGTGTTTACAGTTAAGCACGGACATAAATTCTTTTCTCAGCGACTTGATTATCATTCCATTCATCGCGATATTTAGGACTTTACCCACCGAGCATGTTTTCATAACCACCCATTTCTCGAGATAAATCACCCCATCGGAAAAAACCATCTAAGTTTCCAAAAACACGAGTACCCTTGTAAAGCAAGATTTCAAATCTGGTGCCCGCCCCTAAATAGCCATACCCGACCCCAATTTAACTTCAACATATATTATTAATGAGGTCGAAATCGTCTATAAACTAAAGCAACTGGTCCTATTTTCTGTCCAAAAGTTACCTACAACCATTTACCAACAACGTCAGATCTCAAACAGCTACTCTCATACACCAAAAACTCCCCCAGTTTTACCCACCTTCAATTCCAAACAAACTCTACTTCACTTCTAATCTAATCTTACTCCAATTTTCACTTCTAATCTAATCTTACCCCAATTCGATCCGTTCAATATTCGCTTAAGACCTTAAAGAAACGAACGGCTTTGTCGGCTTCAGAAAGTATTGATCTCTTGGTGCACACTCGAGGTTTTGGGGGGCCGCCGCCGTCGTTGCCAATTGCTCTATAAACTCGAGCTTGTCGATGAAGGCTGCGGCTTGATCGCGTAAGTTGGACTTCACCCGAAGATTAAAAGCGTGAAAATATTTGAATCTGGAATCTCATGCTCCGACGCTGCCAAAAGGAAACGATGATAAAATAGAAGAAAAGAAACAGGCAAAGAATTTAAGGACCAACGCGCCTGATTAGTCCCCATCTCCATTATCGTAAATCCTATTGCCACTATCCACATCGGCATCTGCTTTCATTAGGATCCAAACCAGAAATGGGAAAAGAAGAAGAAGAAGAAGAAAGTAAGTGGATGTTCATTGAACTTTTTTTTTTTTTTGGGTCGGATGTTCATGAAACTTTAAATAACTAATTTTTTTGTAGATTATGTAAACTTCAAAATAAATTTTTCCAATTTATTTGTTATTTTGTCATAAATCAAACTGCTACTTTTTTCTAATCCTGACGGGCCATTCCAAATTTTCAAACTTTAATTAGAAAAATTTCAAATCAGGGCTTGAAATACTTCATTTTCTTAAATAAGAGCTTGAAGTGGACCATATTTCAATTAAGGGCCTGAAGTGCCCTCTTTATTTCAAATAAAGGCCTGACCAAGGGCATTTTCGTCATTTCATTTTTTCTTTTTTTTTTCTTCATTTTTTTCTTTGTTGCGGACGGCGAGGTGACCTTTGCCCAGATCTGGCAAGGGCCGTTCTCGCTCGATCTGGCGAGGGCTGCTCTCGCCGGCCACAGACGATGGCATTTCAGGTGCTTATTTGAAATAAGGTTAACTATAAATTTTTATTTGAGAAAATGAGAGCACTTCGTATTCTTGTTTGGAATTCTTCCTTTACCGGATGATGACTTAAAAAGCCTGGACAAAAGGCTTGGTCACTGCCCAAAAAAGACATTGAAAAAGAGGGAAAAAGCGAGGTGATGATCTACAGGTCTTGTGGAAAATCTTGGACCAACGTGGTTTGCCAGGCAAGATCGGTTGAAAAAGCTTAGGAATCTCTCCCTCCATCTCTTCTTCAAAATTGAACTAAGCATACAAGAAAAAGGTGAAAAGTTATATCCGAAATTTATTTTTAAGGAAAATTATTTTCACTTTAGAATTACACTGCTTAAATTAACTTGTATTCCTGAAAGATAAAACTCATCCTTTATGGTAGAGTTACCTTTCAAATTCAATATAAAGCATTTAAAATTCGAATCGAATGGTAGTAAACTGAGTCCGAACCGAACCGAATAGACACGTTTGGTATCAATTGGGCTGGAGGTGTACTGCGTTTCAAAAACATCTTCAAATTGAAACAAAATTGGATCGAACTTTGAAAAAAGTGGTCCTTTTTTATTGGATGAATTCTCGAGGAATTTTTCCTAGCGGTCTTATTTATATTTTTCTAATTCAAGAAACTCACGGAGTGAAGATCTTACTTTTTCTTTTTTCCGGAAAAATCCAACCGCCTTTGCCCGCTAAGATGAACGACACAAGCTCTATCTTCACTTATGGTGCGACGCACTTGTTGCACAATTTTTCTTTCTAACAAATGTCGTTTTTAGCGTCGGAATTCGAGCAACCATGATGATTAAGAAAACTACAAAATTCATTTATCGAAACAACAAACAGATATCGAGTGATTGATAATTATAGCTAGATTTTATTATTATTATTATGATTGATTCTATCTACCGCCACCGAAAACAAATGTCACCCATATTAAGAATACTAAGCCCACACAAAATTTTTTATCGAAAGTGACAAAACATTAATTCAATCTTCAGACCTCCCTAATTTGTCAACAAAATTAATCACAGGACCACCTTCGATGCCTAGGAACTGCCACGTCACCATCACCCCAACCCCGCTAAACAAACCCAAACCCCTCTCTCTCTCTCTCTCTCTCTCTCTCTCTCTAGTCACATCACATGTCGCAGGAGCAGCACGAGCAACAGTGTCGCGAGCCTCCATGGAAATCGCATAAGTAGGCGCTCTCTCCACTCTCATTAATGCGTCCCTCCTCCTCCTGTCGGTTACTCGCGAAACCGATGACGAACGAAGCCATTGATGACACAGAGCCGTTGCGCGCCTGAACTTGGCACCTGCATTCGCTCCCCCGCCGCTCGCGCCCGATTCCTCGTCTTCCCCTCCGCGCTGTTCTCGCGGCTCTCAGGTCCGCTCTCCCTCTCTCTCTCTCTCTCTCTCTCTCTCTCTCCCCGAGTAGTGCGAGGTGCGCTCGAGAGGTTGTGCTCTCTGCGTGTTGTTCTTCTCGAGGTCGTCGCCCTCTTCTTCGAGTGATTTAGACACCCGTTGAGCCGTTTTCGGCAGGTGGGTCGACTCGGGCGCATCGTCGCTGGTTCGGGAACGAGTCGAGCGGCGAGCTTCTTGGCGAGATTCCGGTTTGGAGGAGGAGGTGATTCGCGGAATGAAGCGGTTCTTCTTCGCTCAAATCTGAAAAAAGCGAGAAAGCGAGGTTTGCGAGTTCCGCTTTACTTTACTCCTTACGAGCATTCTTTTTGTCCATTTCTTCTTTCGTGTTTCTTTTACTTTTCGCACCTCCTCAGAGTCACTCAGTTTTCAACGTTGTGAGCTTTTTCTGGGTCTCCTGCTCACGAGAAACTCTCGATTTCGCCATCCTCGCGAAAAGCTGGAGAACAAAAAGAAGCTCGGTTTCTGGGGTTGTGTAGACTTTAGTTTGCAAGATTTAAAAACATTACTTTTGACCGCCCTGCATTATTCAAAGGCTGCTTGTTCTTTATGCATAAATATTGATTCAGTCACGACTTTCTTGGAATCTGAACGTTTTCCCCTCGCCTTTTCTTTGAAATGCTTGTCGCTTCACGCTTGAATTTAGGGTTCTTCTCGGCCTAAAACCATTGGTGTGGAAGGACGATTGGTGGGTATTCCAGAAACAGCTCTGGTTAGCGAAGGGAGGATAATGGATGCTCTCTGTATCTTGTCTTCAGTTTTGCTTGTTGGCGTGAGCTTGTTACGAGCAAATGCAGACTTGGTAGGTGATAAGCAAGCTCTGCTTGATTTTGCCAACAATTTACCACACTCTCGGTATCTCAACTGGACCGAGAGTTCCCCTGTCTGCAACAACTGGATTGGAGTGACTTGCGATAAAGATGGGTCTAAGGTAATAGCCTTGAGATTACCTGGCGTTGGATTTCACGGCCCGATTCCAGCCGATACACTCGGCCGCCTTTCGGATTTGCAGATCCTTAGTCTCCGATCGAATGCTATAACCGGGAGTTTTCCTTCCGATTTTGCAAACTTGAAGAACTTGTCGTATCTCTATCTTCAGTCCAACAATTTCTCTGGTCCTTTGCCTCAGGACTTTTCTGTTTGGAAGAACTTGACTATTGTGAATCTTTCCAACAATGCCTTCAACGGAAGTATCCCTTCTTCGCTCATGACCTTGACTCAGCTAGCTGGTTTGAATCTTGCCAATAATCTACTTTCTGGCGAGATTCCTGATCTCCAAATGCCGCACCTGCAGCTGTTAAATTTGTCTAATAATAATCTGCATGGTAGTGTTCCAAAGTCACTTGAGAGATTTCCTAGCTCAGTTTTTACTGGAAATGACCTTTCCTTTCAAAATTCTACCTCCCATCCTTCTCCTTTTATTTCACCTTCTTCTGGACTTCATCCAAGGTCCAAGAATCCTAGGATGCTTAACGGCACAGCACTTTTAGCAATCATCATCACGGGTTGTGTCGTGGCACTTACGTTAGTGGGCATTCTTATTTTCATTTGTTGCTCGAAAAGGAAAGGTGAAGAAAAGTATTCAGGAAAGTTGCAGAAGGTAAGAATGTCGCCTGAGAAAGCTATTTCGAGGAATCAAGATGCAAACAATAGGCTGGTTTTCTTTGAGGGATGTAACTATGCATTTGATTTGGAAGACTTGTTGAGGGCTTCTGCTGAAGTACTTGGAAAGGGGACTTTCGGTATATCTTACAGGGCTATTTTAGAGGATGCAGTGACTGTAGTGGTAAAGAGGTTGAAGGAGGTTGGTGCTGGTAAGAGAGAATTTGAGCAACAGATGGAAATTGTTGGGGGCATTAGGCATGAAAACATTGTTGAACTGAAAGCTTATTACTACTCCAAAGATGAGAAGTTAATGGTGTATGATTACTACAGTCAGGGCGGCCTCTCTACTCTTTTACACGGTATGCTTCTTGGTTGTACATGTTTCTGCTTGCTCAGTTTTTCATTGCATCCACTTTACTTCGGTTGGTTTGCCCTAGGAATTTCCTGGTGTTGCAATCTTCTCACTATCAGCATGTATTATTTGCATATTCAACTTGTTGAGAGGTTTATGTAGTCAAATTTTCCTGTTCTGATGCTGACTGCTGGTTAGTGTGTTTCCACCAATATGGGGAACTAATGACTAAAGGGTAATGATGTGGAGAGAGAAAGATTGAATTTGTGAATAATATAGTCTACACTTGTGATTTATTACAAATCAAATGTTGGTTTGCTCAACAGGTGGATAAAACTTTTATTTCCTTTGACGGAAAAAACTTGTCGATGTTATGGCGATGCCATTAAGTGATGCATTTACTGTCCAGTATAATTTTCTCAATGACACAATCTGCTATTTCAACCTGATTCGCATAATCCATGAATCAGACAGCTATGCAGATACTAATTTCATTGGTTTTGATCTTATAGTTAAACCTTTTGCACTGTCCTGGTGGGATAAAATATGCCGCTATTTTATTTTCTTGAGAGTCAAATTTTCCCCAGGGGTTTTAACACCCTTTGCCTTTGCAACTTTGCAGGTAAGATAGGCGAGGATAGGACCCCTCTAGATTGGGATACCAGAATGAGAATAGCCCTTGGGGCAGCTAGAGGCATAGCTCGTGTCCATTTGGAGAACAACGGGAGACTTGTACACGGAAACATCAAGTCATCTAACATCCTTATCAACCCACAACAGTATGGCTGCATTTCTGATCTTGGTCTGGCTGCTGTAATGAGTTCCCTACCTCCCCCCATTTCCCGAGCTGCTGGTTACCGAGCACCAGAAGTGATGGACACTCGTAAAGCAGGACAGCCATCGGATGTCTACAGCTTTGGAGTCATCTTGCTTGAACTGTTAACTGGGAAATCTCCCGTTCACGCTACAGGCTACGGTGAAATGGTGCACTTGGTGAGGTGGGTTCATTCAGTGGTGCGAGAAGAGTGGACAGCCGAAGTATTCGATATAGAGCTGATGAGGTATCCAAATATCGAGGAGGAATTGGTGGAGATGTTGCAAATAGCAATGGCCTGCGTCGTTAGGATGCCGGATCAGAGACCTAAGATGGCTGAAGTGGTGAAAATGATAGAGAATGTCCGGTGCATTGAAACCAATAATCGGCCTTCCTCCGAAAATAGATCCGAAAGATCATCTCCATTGCAACCGGCTGTTAGGTCCAGTCCGGTGCCCCCACAATGAGCTCCTTTCCATCGTCACCGTTGGTAATATTTGTCACTTGTTTTTTTTTTTTAACCTCATTTCACTAGGTCCATACTACTCTTGTTATTTACTCTTTTCTTGCTAATCTTGCCCCCACCTTCCCGTTCTCAACAGAATTTCTACCACTCAGCCTGCCTGATACATGCTAGCTAAAATCGCGTTACGACCGCGCATGTTTGTGATTCCAAGCAACTGATTTATGCTTTGCAAGAACTTCCTTTTTCCTGCTTTTCATCCTAGTTCCTTCTGATACTGCACATTTGTCAGGATTGGGATGAATATCATTGTGGAAAGGGGATTGTGACGGATATGTGTACTTGCGATTAGTCAGGGCACGCATGATCTTTTGGTCTTGTAATTTATCTGATCATTGTCAAGAATGTTGCTGGAATTCATGGTGAGTAGCCAAAACTGATCTGGAGCTGGAACTTTTTATCTCAAGGAGTTGTGCCGTTTCTGAGCAAAGAAGCTAAGTGAGACTAGAAGGTGAATTTGACTATGAGAGGATTGGTTGGGTGAACTCTTTGCACAAATTCTCTCCCTACATTCGGGTTGATGTTATGATCCTCAGAATGCCTCTTGGGACTTTCACCGTCGGATTGATAACTTCCGCGCGAATTTTCTCTTGGGACGACTTTCACCGTCGTATTGATAACTTTTGCGCAAATTTTCTTCCTACATTTGGGTTTCGATCTGTTATATTTCAATCCAACGGTGGAAGTCCTAAGTATTGCCTTCCGGGAACTTATACTATATTCCAGCCCTTTTTCCACACACACAAAAAAAAAAAACGAAAACAATAAACAAACCAGGTACTCTTGTTTCCGTACCAGTCCGAATCCGAGTAATTCTGGTCCGACCCTTTTGGCCCTTTTGCTGGACCGGGCCGGGCCAGCAGACTGGGCCAGGCAAAGTCAGCCTCGATCTAGGCCTGGCCCGTTCGCACCAGGGTCTCACCAACTCAACCACTTGTTTTTCAACTTCTTGCCGGCTAGTGTCAGCTGCTGCGACTGTGCTAAGAGTGTGAATATTACCACCTGCGAAACTCGGGTTCAGTAAATCCTGCAAGTGAATATTACTCTCATATGCATTGATCCTAATTGATTTTATTTAGTTTGTTATTTCATATAGTCTCATGTAAAGCCTATAAATAGGCTCATGTATTCTTCATTTGATAATGTACAGAATATTACATTTTTCTGCCGTGTCTATTATTCTCAACTTGGTATCAGAGTCGAGTTTGTTGAGTTTTTGGCTTTGCGCCGCGAGCCGTATAGGCATAGGCCGCGTTCGCTTCTCGTTTCTCCACCAAGTCCACAACTTTAGTTGCTGTTGAAGGTCTTCTGTTGCTTGTCTATCCCTCTCACCGAGCCCCCACGAGGCGAGCCGACATCGCTGAGCTGTCCCGACAACTTGCTTTACCCCGATGATCAGATTTGGCCGCGCGACTGTCGTCCTTGCTTTAGTCACCGTGGTGAGACTACTGCTGCGATCCCTCCCTGGATGGACGTGGCCTAGGATTAAGTCCACGCCGTGTTGCTCATTGCCTGCCCTTGTGCGATCGAGTCTTATCCCGTTGCTACAACAACGATCTGGTTTTCAGCGTGCTCGACAATTCGAAGGACTGCAATATTTGGCCAAGCCACTAACAACCTGCCTCAATTTAGCCTCTCCAACATCAATTTCTTCAACAACGATCTTTTTTTTCTTTTTCGGATCATCATCTGACTTAGCCACGATTTTGGGTTCTGGAGGTGCAAATACAGGCTTCTCCAAGGTTGTCTTTTCAAAAGATTCCCCAAAATCCTCCTTGTGATGAATGTAATCAAACCATCTCATAATATCGTGTTCGCCAGCCTTACTTAAGAAGGCCATAGGATCCGAGGAGAAACGTTTACAGAGCGCAGACACTATCGCCTGCTCCACACTAAGACCGGTTTTGGGTGATTTCTGACCGGTTCCCGGAGTATTTTGGCGTGTTGAGTCCTTTTTTGGCCTTATTTTGTCCATATCTGCTCTCCAGCGCTGGTTCCTTCATATTTATTGCCGAATCTACCGTGTTTCGCTCCTATAATGGACAAATTTTGTAAGTATTGTCACCGACATGGTCATATGGCATCCCATTGCTATCGATTACAACCTAAGCAACCCACAGGGCCGAACAATCAATCCCGAAGCAGAGGTTCACATGCACATCTATCTGCCAATGCTGCTGCTCCTGAGGTTTCTTCCAACAGATTATCTGTCACTTTCTCATTAGAGGATCTTCATTCCATTCTTCGAGAATTTGGTACTTCTAGCTCCTCTGTCTCCCCTATTATGTCTGTCGCTTTAGGTATATCAGAATCATCTAACAAAGTGTGCCGATTACATCGAGCATTGTAGGGATTGAAGCAGGCTCCTTGTGCATGTTATTCGAAGTTTAGCTCAACCATGGAATCTCTTGGTTTTAAATCCAGTTCGTATGATCATGCTCTTTTTGTTCAGCGCACGCATCACGAGTATATTATGCTATTATTATATGTGGATGATATGATTATTACTGGTGATGATCAAACTGGAATTACCAAACTCCAGCAGTATCTTAGTAAACAATTCGAAATAAAAGATCTCGGGCAACTCAGCTATTTTCTTGGCTTGGAGGTTGCATCTGATGCTTTAGGTTATTATCTCTCTCAAGCAAAATATGACACTGATCTTATTTCTCGAAAAAGTTATATTGAGGGTCACATGATCCTATGGTAAGTCAAGTAACCCGAAAGTTAAGAACTAGGAAACACTCCAATTGCAAGTCTTCCGTTGTTTTGAATGCAAGAAAAATATTTTCCTTGTAGAATGGGGTTTTTTTTTTCAATTTTCAGGGATTAGGTATCTACGGTTGTGGGCTCGGTTCTTTTCTCGAGGAACTCGGATTTAAGTGAGAGAATATGACCATGGATTGTTATACTAGTTTTCCTTCATATGGCCGACTAATTAGGATATCGTGCCTTGAGTTATAAGGTAACCTAATCCCAAGAGGATTCAATCGAGCATACTTCATTTCAACCGGGCAACAGGATTCGATTCTCCCTTCTCTTTATAACGTGACTCGCTACCTTGACTTGAGTCGCCAATATCTATATGAGTTCGATCTCCAGATCGATCTAATTCGTCATGGATGTGTAAGAAATGAAGATAAACTCGAGGGCCAATTTTCGTCCAGCTCGAGGAAACCTTTGCACGTCTCCGTCACCTTTTGAGGACAAAAACGTAATTTCCAGTTAAAAATAATTATGAACAAAGCCCTGGAATTATTAGTGCACCCAAAAAAAAAAGACAAATTGAAATGAAAGTGGGAAAAGAGATATTGGGACATTAAAGAACAAAAACCAGAGGGGGGGCCCACAGAAAAAGACACACCAATGGCCAATTGGTGAAGTAGGACGCTGCACTTCATCTGCCTCCCCTCTCTCTCTCTCTCTCTACATGAAAGGTCTTTTTCCAAGGTCGCTGTGACCTCCTCCTGCTCCTCGTCCTTCTTCCTTCTCTCTCAATCGGAGACTCAATCAGTGAATAACCAGGAGGATCTCCCCAGGTACCTGCTCTTCTTCTTCTTCTTCTCCTGCGTCGTTTCGCTTGTTGTTCAGTGCGTGTTCGCGCGTGCGCATGAGCTGAAGATATCTTCTGTTTTGGTGGAGATCTGCCGCCGCGGTTAGGGTTTATCGGTCGAGGCGATGGCGTCGAAGCGGATCTTGAAGGAGCTCAAGGATCTCCAGAAGGATCCTCCTACCTCTTGCAGCGCCGGTACTCTCTCTCTATCTGTCTCTCTCTCTCTCTCTCTCTCCGTCTCTCTCTATCCACCCGATTCGGCTCGCCTCCATTGTAGTTCGCGTGTCCTGTGCTCGTTCCTTGCGATCCGGTGTGTCTGTGTTGCTGATTTGTGTACAAGCGTTGTAGATAACCTTGCGTTACCGTTAGGACGGGTTCCGTGACTTGGTAGCTTGAAGTGAGGTCGAGTTTACTTGCTGTGTATTAGAAAATACGGGAGCGTTTGTAATTTCACCTTCACAAGCTCTGCTGATGCATCTGTTTGACTGCGCGAAGTTGCGATCCGCACTGTGTATTACTCATTTGGTCGTCTTTTATGGCAGGTGCTCGTCCGGGACTTCTCATTTCTAGAGGGAGGAATGAGATATAGCCAGAGTAAAACCTTGTTAACTTTAGAGAATGTGCTGTTCAATAGGCAGTTTTATGCTGGCAGGAGGAAATATTAGTTGCAGAGATTAGCTCTGTTTAGATTTGTACTTGGGCAATGATTGTTAATGTTATTCTTTAATTGACGGAATCACCGTGAACTGAAAAGTTACAATCCAAATGGATATTGGGTCATCACTTAGTCTTAGATAATACTTTGATAATGTACTAGTTGGGTTACCTGGCACATATACACCCCGAGCTAAGCTCCTGTGTGGGCTTCATGGCATCACATTCTAGATGATTTCTGCGGCCTTCACTTCATGCAGGCTCCACCCTTGGCTAGTGGAAGAAGTAGCTACTCTTGGTTGCTTTGTTTCCCTTCTCACGTGTAGTCGAGTAAGATGAAAAATCAACTACAGACATCCTGCCTTCTGTGACTGAGAATAGTTAGCAACATATATATGATGTGATCTAGAATTTCATCCTTGTGCAGCCATTAGGGCGCAGTGACAATAATCGTGTTAACTGTGCAATCAAATTCTAAATGTCGGTACACTTTTTTGGTCAAATTGCCTCGCAATTGATATTTCATGGCAGTCCTTCGGCGTATGTCTAAACTCAAATTTGCATGCACTTAGAACATTTAGCATCTCTGCAGAGTGGATGATGTCACTGCTTTTGTAATTAATAAGCAGTTTCTTGAAGTGAAATTACACAAACTGCTTCATTTTCTTTAATTTGGGAAAGTGATCTCTGCACCCTGGTCCGTGGTTATTGTTCTTCTGTGGCATTGTGCCTTTCTTATTTTGAAAATAAACTGATTTTATTTGGCTATTAAGCCATGAGATTGAACTTCCAATCTCTTGCCCCCAACCGCGTCCTTCATCCACTGGCTAATTGCCTACTGGTGTAAATGATCTGAGGCTTTTATTGGTTACAAGAAATAGGAAAACAACCATATGAGTTAAGCGTGATGAAGCATGAAATTTGCCACAATTATAATGAAGAACTCTGTATAATTGAACTCTGTAAAATTTGCCACAATTTAACGAAAGATCGTTGACCTCCTGTTTAAACTATATGAAGGCCGGTTTTATAAATATGGAAGCCTATGCTTTGCATCTTGTTATGGAGCATCCTATATTTTCAGGAATTACACTTTAACTGTCTTTTTTGGAATAGTGAAATTGCTTGTTTTGCCATAATCTCCGTCTTTGGTGGACACCCGAAAAATTAGATGAAGGGGACGAAAAGATAGTAGATATCACAAAAGATTGAATATTTGTTTGTGACTGAGTCTAGAGAAAAGAAACCCTTGCATAGGTGGCAATAATGGGTATCAGCTCGATTGATGCAATGAGTATTGCTTTGGCTAATGGATAGCTGAGTATCATCAACAAAGGTTGCCAATACCGAGTTTTGCTCCACATACAAATGAAAAGATATGAAGTGTATGTTTCAAAGTAGTGAATGCAAACTGTGATTATATAGACTACAACGTATAAGGTGTAATTAGATGTGAAAGGCTTAAAAATCATTTAATTCCCATACCAATGTAAGTTCTATTTGGTCTTTTAGATGATTCATAAAACAACCCGATTCAGCCCCGCAGCTTTCTCTTGGCTTCTTGTTTAGCATTCCTTGCAATGGCAATTGACACAAATTGCTTTTGCCTTTTGGCTTTGTTTTGTTGCATTATTTGTTTTTCTAGATGTGTTGCTTCTTAGTAATTCTACTTCCTATTTTTTGCGACATTTGGCATTGCTGGTTATTGTTATAAAAAAAATCCACAGTGCTACTACTCGGTACATTTTGTCTATGGATCTCTAAGTTATTTTTATGTTTCTGAGTTTTCATTTGTTTTCCTTTAGGCCCAGTGGCTGAAGACATGTTTCACTGGCAAGCAACAATTATGGGTCCGCCAGACAGTCCATATGCCGGGGGAGTCTTTCTTGTTACAATTCACTTTCCACCAGACTACCCATTTAAGCCACCAAAGGTACTGAAGGATGACCTAGTTGAAAGATGCGATACATTACCATGTTGCTTTCTTCCTTTTGGGCCTTCACCATCTCATTCTTCCTGTAATTACCTAATCTTGCCATAGATGTTTTCCTTTGCCAATGTAAAGTTCTGTCTCCAATGCTTTGGAAGGATTTGATCACATAGTTGAGCCATCTAACAAGTCTTGGCTCTTATCCTGTTGCCCTCTTCCTTTAGGCCTTCACCATCTCATGCTTCCTGTAATTACCTAATCTTTCTTTAGATGTTATCCTTTTGTCAATTAAAAGTTCCGTCTCCAATGCTTTGGAACTATCTGACCACCATCTAACAAAGTCTTGGCTCTTACTAAATTCTCGAATTATTTCCTCTTTGATGTCGTGATTATATGTTTCTGCAATGTGTTGCGCACTATTAAGGTAGTGTAGTCTAGTAGAACAGGAACTAAGTCCACTTTCTGTTTTTGCTGCTGCCGCTGCCGGTACAATTTCTGTCAAGATTTTTTCATCAAGGTTGTTGCTTATCTGTTCCTTGGTTTTCACAGGTTGCATTCAGGACGAAAGTCTTTCACCCCAATATCAACAGTAACGGTAGCATTTGCCTTGACATATTGAAGGAGCAGTGGAGCCCTGCCCTCACCATTTCGAAGGTGAACCTTTTAAGACTCTCAGGCTGTGTTATTTAATCTTTTTTGGATGGTAGGATCAATTAAGGGCCATTACAATGTAGAATAATTGTGTTGCCCTCTTTATATGAATGTCTAGTGGGGCTGGAACAGTTGCCTAGTTAAGGTAAATTTGAGTTGTTGAAGTACTGCCATTGTTTGCCTATGACTTGAAAACAAGCTATTGATTTTTATTTCCAGTGATAAATGTCAAAGCTTGTTTGAGATGATGCATTTCTAGCCTTGGTTCTCTTGTACTTTGAATGTATCTCTTACCCCGTATATATTTGAAAAGCAATTTTATCAAACTGCAACTTAGTTCCTGGAAACTGCATTGTTACCTGATGGCCAAACACTAGCTTCATGCTCCTTTGTACAAGACTTTCCGTACAGACCCAATAGTTTGATCAAAGACTTTAAAACCAGTCTAAAGCAATTGGTTTATTCTTTTCAAGGAAGTCGGTCGGAGAAAATTTGTACAGATTCCTCTTATGATTATCATATTTGCTGCTTTGGATCCTAGAATGTCATAACTTGTTTGGATCTATATGTTACGAAGTGTTAACGTCGCTTTCTTGTGATCGCCATCTGTTATTGTGACCTCTATAGTGGGGTGGATAAAGGTTCTTATTTCTAATTTCCAGGTGTTGCTCTCGATCTGTTCGCTATTGACCGACCCGAATCCGGATGACCCTCTGGTGCCGGAAATTGCACACATGTATAAGACAGACAGGGCCAAGTACGAGGCCACTGCCAGAAGCTGGACCCAGAAGTATGCGATGGCCTAAGATGTTGCTGTGTGTGATTCAGGGAGGGTTCCGTGTCTCTGCGACTTTGGTCTTGCAGTTTATATGTGTTAGTGAAACACCGCGACTCATCTTCGTTCTTTGACCAGAACAAACGAAGTCTGAAAAATTACCTTCTCGACAACGCATGCTCTGCCGCTTTCCAATTGTTTGTATGTTAAATAAGTATTTCGAACTGTGGATACTTGTTTCAATTCCCCCCATAGTGATTAAGTTAAACTGTGATTAACATATTTTTTTTTTAGTTTAAATACCACTCTTCACTTCATGCTTGGAAACTGCAATTGGAATTTGGTCATGGATTTCCTGGACGTGAAGTGGCTTCCCCATCGCTGCCAAACAATTAGCTCAGGCTTTACAAATTACTGAAGGAGTTGTTTATCTATAGATATTAGATATAATGCCTGAACTCGTCGCTTTTGTCTTTTCAGTTGTCAATTTCCTGCCGAGTAAATTTGACTGCAAAGTCAAAAGTAAAATCGAAACGAAGAACCGATAGACCGATTATACCGGACACTGATTTGAAAAGCAAACTCATTGGAGAAGTCGAATGCGAAAGAAGAGACTCAGGATGAGGAATGCTCCATCGACATTGTTTGCAGCTGCTCGTACTCCTTCGGAAGTTTCAAACGGTTTAATCAGCGGATCCTCTGTATCTCCGCATCGGGCTTATAGGTTCGAATCGTCCAATGTGCTTATTTGAATCAGAGAGCTCAGGGCACACAACCGCTGCCCCAGCGAGCCCCTACGCATCAAATCTTGGTCACAGAAGAAGGAACGGTGGTGTCGTCGCTCCGATTTTGGCTAACTTCCTGACTGCACGCAAGAGGTGAGGATAGAGCTCGCGAAACACATCACTATTTCGCAAGGATTGTCATTTTCAGTATGTGCTTACAGAAATTAATTGGACATTATGAGGCCAACAGGGATCGTTTCTTCACTTCTCGTTTTTTCACAATATGGGCCTTAACGGATGGTTCTTCTGTAGTTTCCTCTCGGGAAAATTACCAAAAAAGTTGTAAACTTATTGCATTTGTGCCAATTAAATCCTAAACATTTTCACATTTTGCCAATGTAATCCATCCGTCTAATTTTGGTCGGAAATTGCTGACCGTCCGAATTGAGTGACCCCTTGTTGGATCTGGCGAGAGGGGACCTTGTCGAGGCTTGCCCTCGCCTGAAGCTGGCGAGGCCGGCCGTTGCTGGCCTTCGGCAAGGTCGCCCCTCGCAAGATCCCAGCAAGGGACGCCTCGCTGGTAATTGCCTTTGGCCAGTCTCCAGCCATCGCCAAAGCCCCGTGACCGGTGGAGGAAGAAGGAAATAAATAAATAAATTGTGTACACATTAGCTTCAGTCGTGTCACGTAGTACGACTGGTGTTCACATCAGCGATTTTCAATTAAATTTGACTGGATGGACTACACTGGCAAAACGTGAAAATATTTAGGACTAAACTAGCACAATTGAAAGGTTTATGACGTAATTGACGCAAGTGCAATAAGTCTATGATTATTTTGGTAATTTTTCCGTTTCCTTTCTAATGCATTGACTCTTATGCAAACGTGGATTTCAGCTACTCAGACAAATTAAACATTGCTTAGCAGAAAAGGGGGGAAAATAAACATCATAATTTAACTATAGACCTAAGAGCACACAAAAAAGTACAAAAAAAGGAAAAGTAGAGAAAGACCCCCAAAAGTTTCGGAGAGCTAGTGCCTCTTTGAATGAGTTCCTGGGGTTTGGTGAGACATTAGGGCAATTAGATTGGGATCGAATTAAATGTGGTCTGCACATTTCAAAACGTGCCGAATTTCTTTTCCTGCTCTCCCCGCACTCGAAAAAGAAGACATTAAAATTCATTACAGACATCAGTAGAGCTACAAACCTAATGCCTAAAGCCACGGCCCCATCTCAAGTAAACCCATTATTCATTCTCAAATCTGTCTCTGACACACTTGTTTTTTGGAGCTCACATTAGGTTTTTCAAAGCTATTAAATGGCTGTCTCTTGCTAGTCTTTGGTTGTTCTTTACTTTTACCTTTTCCTTCAGGCCAACAAAAAAAAAAAAAAATTCCAAAACAAAACTGAGTTGAGCCTCATGTAATCGAGGCCTAATTGTCAGTAGTTGTTTTCCAAATGCATTGCCTAAGGCCCTCAAGTCCTGTTGGAGCTGTCAGTGTCAGCTCCCCATCTCCATGGTTTAGCTTATAGCTTAATAGCCCTCCAAACACAAACGACACTGTTGCATTTTACACATTTTGACCAATATATTTAAACCCCTTACTTTTCTTTTGAGATTCCCCTCTAAAGCTCCCACCAATCTTACAATAGACGAATATCATTTACCACCTGATCTACCACCACTTGTTCGCGGCATAAAAATCACAAGCTCGGAACGAATAATCAATCGTATATTAGCGATAAAATGACCAATTTATTCGCTCGTTTTAGTTTCCAGAGTCCCTGGATCGTAGGCAGCGAACACCCGAGAAGACCCGCATTTCGAACCATCACATGCATTTTCAATGGGGTATTTGTCCCCCATGAGAAAAAAAAAAATCGATTGGAAGATAAAAGAAAAGAAAGAAAGTAAGCTCAAAAGCTGACGAAAGCTTAGTTGCATCATAATTTAATCTTTCATCACTTGGAGAGGGTAATGTGTCCCCCCCATGTCTTTTCATGCCTAACCCCATCTCCTTTGGCTTATGTATCCACCAGCGACAAATGTGGTTCGATTTTTCAAATTATTTTAAAACCCAAGTTTGTGGTTCGGTTTTTCAATTTACTTTAAAACCCAAGTTGCGCATTCCCTCCTCGTTTGCACATTCCAACTTGATACTTCTTTTTCGTTTTGTTAAAATTCAGTTTGTTCAGACAAAAAGGCAAAAAAAAAAAAAAATTGACCGCACGTGCAAAGCCCCCTCGAGAGATTTCAAAGCCAAAGGGAGTTCCGGCAAAGACTAGTGCACACACGAGTCTGGCGACAGAGGAGGAGAACACCACCAACTCCCAGAAAACCAGGCCAACTTAATCCCCAGTTCATGTCGTAAGTAGGTTCAGTTCAAACACTTGGCTTAGCTTAATTAAAGTCCCTAATCCTGTACGGCGATGACGTGGCTTTGTCTCTAGTGAAGACAGGGTTTTCCCCCCCACTAGGATTTGTCCCCACCACGTGATGACGTGGCTCGCTGTCCTGACGATTCGCCACGTCACAGAGAGAGGGGTTAACTCCGATTCTGCATTCGAGGGATGGATTCTCCTCTAATCATTCCTCGTTCGAGAGGCCAAATCATTTTGGTGATTTCTAATGATTTTGCCCATCATTTCCCCCACTTTCCAGTGAGAAAAATTTAAACAAGGGGATTGAATTGAATGAATGGCGACACTGTCAGAGAGAGAGAGGGAGAGAGAGAGAGAGCAGACGGCCACGTTCCATGCATTTCAGCTTTTCCAGATGGGATGCTCGTGAAATATTTGATGTTGAATGTGATTTTTTGGTTTTTTTTTTTTTTTTGGGACTAATACCACGAAAAAATTCAAATTAATATTTCTGCGATGACTATCAAAAACTTCAAACTGATATACTTGTGATAAATTTACTCTCCTTAAATTTTCGTTAAATTTTACCGTCCAATTGTCGAGTTAGATGACACGTGGCGGTTGACGGGTATAACAGTTTAGAGTACATTAGTTCGCGTGACATCAAGAAACCAGCTTTTGCACGGACGATGCCGTGTGAATACCGACGTTCCGTTCACAACCGATGCAACAGAGCGAAGACTCGTACGGGTTCAACCCTATTTCAGCCTCGCGTAAACTCCGATTACAGAACCCTAGCCAGAGCGATCAACGTCGAGGCTGAGGGGTTTATTCAAACGGCTGCGACCCGACAGCTCGAGAAGATTATTATGACCATCCCACCATTTAAAGTCCAAATGCCTCGACCACTAGTGTGATTTCCTTAGCTTGAAGCAAGGGGAGACATGATGCACGACACCTTGATTTAAAATAAAAGAAGCCCTGTTTTTTTTTTTTTTTGTCCCCAAAAAAATAAAAGGGTATAATATGAGTTTAGTAACCAATTTAATGGACCGACCATTTAATGGAGTCAATAGGGACATTCATTCCAAGGTCACTTGAGTTGACGGAAGACCCGGAGTTTTGGTGACCTACTACAACCCTCAATTTGTGGACACTTACAGCCCACTCCCCCAAGCACACGCCAGCCATCCACCCCCCATTCCAATTTCCAAAAAGAAAATTTGTCTTAGAAAACATTAAAGCGCGCGCGCGCGCACAAAGGCCATGCCAATAGTTCCGGTTAGGAATTAGAACGAGTCGGGTCGGGTCGGGTCGGATTCCATTTTGAAAATTGCTGTAACTTTTAATTGATTTTTCCCGATAAGGTTTATTTTTTATCGGCAGATATTAAATCAAAACCCGACGCGACCTGTCTTATTTACAATTTATATGGATCGTATTGTCCAAAAAACCACGCATTCAAGGTTAATACATACTTTGTTTTCGGTGTTTGCCCTCGCTACATGCACTTTCATTATAAGGGAGTGTCTCAATGTCACTAATTTAGATCGGACCACTGAAAACAGCGATTTGCACATTTCCAAAGCACGATTAATATGTCTTTTAAGTGTCGGAAAAACAACTCTTTTTAACCCTTTTCCTTAACATAATCAAACGGGTTCTAACACGTTTTTATATTTATTTTTATTTCTGTGTAATTAAAAGGTGACGAGTTTGGGACTTCACGATGCCATTACCGGTTCAATGCATATGGACTCGGCAGGGGCTCATCGAGTGTAGAGCTTCAGGCGAACGTGCAATTAATCAGAGAGCCACGTGAGGCTCGCGTGACCGGCGAAACGTGTCGGTCTCCGCAAAGACGTCGCCGTTTTGTCAACCAATGAAACAGGCCTCTTGAAGCGGGGCCCCCTTCGGCTTCCTTCAGCTTTCATTTCTCGACATAAAATTAAATGGCTGCATATTTTATTTCTATTTCTTTCTCCCTTTTTCCTTCTTTTCTTTTCTTTTTCTGTTTTTTTACCCTTTTACGAGTTACCATCTTCGGTTAAATATTTCACTGGAGTTGTTATCACTAGACACTAAATAAGTCTCGCGGCAAATAAAAAAATCTTAAATAAATATTTATTTCACTTAATCGTTAGCCTAAATCGTCATATGGCTCTTTTTGTTTCGCGAAAAATTGATGATTTAGAAATTATTTTCCTAGAATGATTGTTTGTATCAAAACAAAAAAAATGAATAGCGGAAAAATATTTTCGTTATCAATAAAAATGTTTAGATAGAAATTGTTGTCAAGAATAAAAATATTTTCCATTGATTAATTATCTCAAGCGACTATGGCGATCATTTTTAGGAAAATATTTTTCAAATCATCTATTTTTCAAAGCATAGAAATCGGGTTCACGTCTCCACTGATAAAATACTCGTACTGCGTCATTTTAGAAAAACACATGTTCTTTGAGAGTACAATGTATGGCACACGTATGAAGCATGTGATGTATTATACCTGCATAAATACACTTTAACTTTTTACTCATTTTCTGAGTTTTCGCTGGTCAGCTGATGATTACAAGTCAAACTTTCATTTCATTCTTACATTTAATGAGAGTTTATAAACTAGAAGCAGAAAACGATGGCGTGTGACGAAATAATTTGATTTACAAGAGACTCAATTGAAAAAAAAAAAAAAACAAGAGTCGTAGAAAAAGGAGGTATTTCAACCTCGAGCTTTTCGTTTGAAAGGATCCAAACACAATTCTCGTCATTAAAGGGTATTGCTAATCTTTTATCGACAGTCATCAATACATCCCAAATGACATCCTTTTGCCATGTTAGAAATGTTGGTCGGTAAGTAACGGCGGGTAACGAAAGGATCTGATTGCAAAGATCAGATGAGTTATAAGATCCAACCCCGCAACTAGTTTGCCCAACTTTTAAATTAAAACATAATTCCTCATCTTCCGGTACCCATAGAATTCCTTCTCTTTTTTTTTTAAAATAATCTTTATTTTCGCATTACCATATCTTTTATAAAAACACATATGGCACCAACAGAGTTACCGCAATGGCAAGCCACCGATTAAACCTTGTAAAGCCAAACTTCTCTAAAAAAGCAATCAATCACATACTCACCTTCTCATTGGACAAACATGGTGATTCTCTCCCCCCACCAACCTCTAATTTCTCCCACAACAACTATAAAAAAAAATTAAAAAAAAAACAAGACAATTAGCATCGGAAAATGGTAATAACGCAAAACCTAGGTATATGGGACTCAGTGCTCCCGACTTAATGATGTCCACTAATACTTGATTTATTCCTAATTAGCATATAATCCAAACAAAAAACAATAATGAGCTTCCCCTCTTCGTTTAGTGGCTCGAAGAAGGGCGTCTCGGGGCTTGATGCCATCGTTGACTTCTCCCCTCTCTCTCTCTAATGAGGTAAATTTATTCACATTTCACTCCAATTTAATTAAATTTGGAAAAAAAAACATTTAACATTTTAAAAAATCATTATATTATTCAAATTTAGGTCGGACCAAGGCCTCTCAAGGGATTTTGTCGAATCCTATGTACTTCTTCCTCTTGTTTTTTTTTTTTTTCCTTTATTTATGTTTTTTTTTTTTCACAAAGTTCGAGCGGCATTTAAAAAATAAAATTTAAAAAAGAAATTAAGCTGTCTTATTGGATTACAGCTCGTATCTTTCTGATTCTCCGCAAATCCAAGCAGAAGAAAATCGCAGCTCTTCCTAAGCCATCGGATCTCGAAATACGCGGCTCTTCGTGAAATTTTTATTTATTTATTTTTTTCGGTTATTATTATTTTTTTTTTGTCTAGCCTCGATAACATATTATTTTTTAAATGTTTGTCCATCGGATCTCAAAATACGAAAGTCTGCTATGTGTTATTTTGTCTAGTGATTATATATGTTAATTATTTTTTAATCATTATTAGTTTATCTTTCACCCCGATTTCCCCGGGGTAAAGCGACGCTTGATTCAAAGCAAAATGAATAATGACAACGGCTAACAATAACTTGAAGTAAAAAAGAAGAAGATAATAATACTCACGTGGAAAAACATGAAAAGTTTCGAAAATATCTCCTCGGGTTATCTGATGATTTTAGTCTTTGGACTATTTGTGCCTATTTTATAAACTTTGCAGCGGGGTTTATATGAGAATTGCGGACCGCTGTCGACCCATTTAAGAGACCTTCGTTTTTCCGCCCTCGTCTAATTGCGGGGGCGTGACTCGAAGACCCAAGATTGATCACGTATCCAGAGATACACAAGGGAACCCGCAGATTTGAAATCAGGACATGCCCGGATATTGTATGTCGAATCGTATACTTTTGTCTACACCGATTATCTCTTAAGCGCATACATGTTCATGATCACGAACTTGGCCAAAGGAGAAAAAACATATAGCTAGAGACAAATTATAAAAATTAGGGGTGGCGATAATTGATGGCTTTTAAGCATGTCAACGTCCAAGAAAGTCATTTTCGACGCCGCTGTCACCAATTTGAAGAATTGCAAACTCTCCATCTATGGAATAAATTCAGACAGAACATATGTCTTCATTCAGTGAGGGAAGTGTATAAATATTAGTTTCCAAGCACAAACCGTCGTCGAATGATACAAAGTTTGATTATAGTCCTAAGCGGCATGTACAACTCGGTGAGAGGTGCACCCAAAAGACTTTGTAACTTTTCTCATTTAGCCAAAACTTAGACGGACTAAAGTACAATATTTATGATGGCCCGATTTGACCAATTATTGATTGGCATCTCGAAAACCTCGAAAGACCCGACTCCTGAAAAAGTCTTCCATTGTTCTTATATGAGCCGAGGCCTAGCAATGCTCGACAAGTCATGGATTTCGCAACGACACCACATCTTTTACCAGAGTACTGGGTCGGTCCTAAATATCGAGGACTCTTAACACTCAGTAATGGCTGGTCTCGGTGGACGCTAAAACATTGGCGAAAGGGTTCGATCATCCGTAAAGCGTGATCGAATTAATGTAGCGTAGTATGCTAGCGACGTCGTACAGTGCAAGCCGTATCGAATTGTTTTCTTTCTTTTTCCCTCTCTTGATTGTTGACATGTTTGTACCAAAAACCATCCACCAGACACTCCAAAAGTCATTGAAGGAAGTATCTACATCAATACCCAAAGAAAAAGGAAAGAAAACTAATTATTGCTTTTGCTAGGAGTATCGTAGCATCAACATTAAGCTCAAGATCCTTGGCTCTTACAACAACAAAAAAGGACAACATCCCATAAAGAGCAAGAAACCCAATTCGAATCATTTGAACTAAAACCAAGAATTGGCCTGTATTGACTGGTCAGCTTCGTCCAATTAAAAAATTCGAAAAATAAGACAAGAAAAAAGCCAATTAAAAAATTCGAAAAAAAAAACAAGAAAAAAGGGGAGCTTTAGTAGATATTCCACCCGATGAATTATTTCTCCATCTTTTTTTGGACTTCACTAAAATGGACAAATCCAATCAGATCAAAGAGAACAAGAGGGTCGGCTTTCTGTGTTTGACACGTTGTTCAATTTCATTGTAATATTATATGCATACATAGCTCATAAAAATTTATATGTTCAGCTTTACTTTTTCGGTATATGTGTTTGATTATTGGTCTTCATTTATGAATCAATACGGTATGGCCGTATGTATGCACATACGGCCACCCCATAACAATTTGTATTTTGGGGTTATAGGATGGTATAGCTATAGCGTATAGCACTACCTCTAATTTGCAAGTACCTATCACCCAATCATTGAACTGAAGTAAATGTCACGGAGGAGTGTGTTTGTTTCGGGAAAAATAAATATTTTGAAAAATATTTTCCTGAAAACGGTCGCTTATAAAAATCCAGCCAGGCACTCGGTATAAGTAAAGTCTTCTTTTATGCACGTGGAGGAAGAGGGTCGCTTACGTTCACGAGGAGCCGACAAAGCAAAACAAAAAATCAAAAAAAAAAGTTTTCTACCCTTAGTTAATTTTTTAAGTAAACCGGGGACACGAATGACCTTTCGAAATTTGAATTTTAAGATAAAGGTAGATCGTTTTCCTTTCTTGATCCCCAATTTTTCATGTGGAAAATTATTGGAATATTTACATGGAAAATGACGATTTTCTCAAACAGCTTAAACTTTTAGAATGGTTCGCAAGATAGTTCCACAAAACTTCTCATGGTGATATAGTGAGATGTCTTGAATTCGAAACTTTCCCGACCGAAGTGATTCCACAAATTTTTTTTTTTTTAGGACGCCTACGCCTTCGGTTAGAAGAGATAATAAACGAATAGAAAATTTCCCAAATTGTTTCAAAAATTAATTTTGATTTAAAATTTGTGATGGCACGGCCGAGTATCAATATTCGAACTCCATTTTCCTAACGCTTATTTAATGCAGAAGCCAGTGTCTTGTTATGGTATAAAGAAGCACATTGATGCACATAACAAACAAGAAGTGAAATATTATGCTTCGCATTAATTGCGTAACCTAATGACGACCACGTTTCAGAAGCAATCTATAAATGTGAATTCGTGCTGAAAATAAAAATAAATAATAATAATAAAAGAGGA
This sequence comes from Lenwebbia sp. NSW1173648, assembly GCA_029784005.1. Taxonomy (NCBI): domain Eukaryota; kingdom Viridiplantae; phylum Streptophyta; class Magnoliopsida; order Myrtales; family Myrtaceae; genus Lenwebbia; species Lenwebbia sp. NSW1173648. The sequence continues at coordinate 5,424,061 of JARCGZ010000005.1, forward strand.
AGAAATTCAACGATGCGATCTAAGAAAGAAAACCTACCAATTTTTGGCATTTTTAACAATAACTCATTGCTTTTATCACTGCAAAAAAGAGACTGTTTTACCGATTGTTTCGGCCGGTACAAGTTAATCGAAAACCGAAGTGGTGCCGCCGCCGCCGGCCACCGCCTCCGCAGTCTCGCCCGCTCGACCGCCGCCCGTCCCTGTCTGATAGCTAGGGAAGGGGGACAGCTAATATTGGTTAGGCCATAAATGAAGTAATTCATGGCTACTCATTTACTCGACTCGACTCCCTCCGTGCATAGAAAAACAATGGTTCACGTGATAATATTGAAACCCGACAATAGCCCGGTTCTCTCAGCTTTGTAGCTAGCTTCGGCCGTCAATGACCCGATGGAGGTCCCACTAATCACCTCTTCTTCTTCTTTTTTTCTTCTGAATTTTGCATCCTAATCGGGTGGCAAACATTTAAATGCATCAAATAAGCTGAAATTATAGCCTTTTCTTGTATTTTTTTTTTAAGAGAAAAAATTACCAAACACCCTAAATTATACTCACCGTGCCACATTTCTCACAAGCTTTTATTTGTAACATCAACAACCCTAAACTTGTACCAGTGGGACACATTTACTCTAACTTTTCTTTGTGACATCAAAAACCCCAAACTTTTACCCGTGTAACACATTTATTTCTGAATTATTTATGTATGACGTCAAAAATCCCAAACTCGTAGACATGTGTCACGCTGGTGCAAGTTTGTGATTTTTTGTGTCACAAAAAAAGTTTTGAGGTAAATGCATCGTAATGAGCAAACTTTTACCCTTGTGACGCATTTACCCCGAATTATTTTTCTATGGCACTAAAATTCCCAAACTTGTTGGTATGTGTCACGCTGGTACAAGTTTGGGATATTTTGTGTCAAAAAAAGTTTGGGGTGTCGCAATGGGCATAATTTAGGGTTTTTCGTGGATTTTTTCCCCTTTTTTTATGAATAAGTAAAAGTTCGAGTTTTCGTATGAAGGGTCGTTCGAAACGAAGGTTTAAAATTCGAATTTTTGTGCAAGCACTCAGAATTCGTTTTGTCAGAATGAAACGGAAAGACATTGTTCACCGTTTCTGAACGATGAGACATTTTCAAGAACCGCGAATGCGCGCATGGAAAAAAGAAACGAAATACACAAAAATGTGTTCACGTGATTAATTCCTCCACGTTAATTCTTACACGATAAATATACTACACATTTTCGAATTCGCTAGCTATACTATATTGTTTAAGTTCATACAAGACTCTTAACTTCTATACGGTTTAGTTACTCTCTAATAAAATGCGATATAATAGGCAAAAAGTTATGTCATTTTCACTATATATTTATTGCATTTTCGTAAAGGGAAAATAAAAACATGTACCGCATGTCACGAAGTTTCTCAATCCCAACCTAAACGTTAGCATTTTACGAAATTTTTAGTCTACCTTTCTTCATTCAATGGAAATAGTCTGCATCCATCACGGCAGAGTCGAAACCCCTTTTGACAACCACACGGTGCACGGGGCGCCAATTACCTCCGAGACGCTCTCCCGGAGCTCGCAGGGTGCGCGAGGACGGGGTGGCCCTCGCCCTCCCTCGAGGACGTAGCTGCCGTCGGAACACAAAATACGGCAGGGCCTGACAAGTTAGTCGATGGTGCATAAAACGTTTAGCATACTTCGCTCCGAATAAAACGTTAGAATTTTTTTGCGGTGAAAAGTATAAAGAAACATGTTAACAGATTTCTCCCCGACTGTTTAGCATGCTTGGCTTCGAATGATTCAACTTTTAGATGTCGACGGTGCATAAGACGAGGACCGCCCCGATGTTTTGGAAATTAGAAATTCCTTTCGTTGATTATTTAACAAGTGCTTTTGAAGTGCTAGCTAACAAAATTCAAATAAGATATAAAAAAAAGAAAAGATGAAAAAAGAAAAAAGAAAAAAAAGCGGGCATAAGAAAGAGGGCAGTGGGCCATGGTATTGTGCGGTTGGGAGAGGGAGCGCGAGTGGGTCCCTCCCGCGGCCCCCACACCCTCGCACGTTAGTCCCTGTCGCAGCTGTAAAAACCCGACAGTCCAAAACCTGGGTAAAAAAAATACGGTAATGTTTCCGCCCGATGCCAGCTCAGCACGCGCTCGCGTACCCCCACCAAAGAGGGGGAAAAAAAATAACGGCTTTCTAAATTTTCAACCCCGGGGCCGATTTGACCGAAAACGCCCGCCCCCCTCCCCCCGCTAATCCTTCTCTTGACGGACGATTAACACGCGCCCCGCCATTAGGAGGAGGCCTGTAATGGTCATTTAACCCTCAAGTTAAAACCCCCAAGTAACTCCCCAGTCAAACCGAGGACTGAGACTGAGAGTACCTCTCCTCTCCTCTCCTCTCCTCTCCTCACCCCCCGAATCACGTGACCTCCACCCTCTCCGAATCTCGAGCCCGGAGGGGGCGATGCTGAGTCAGCACGGGCCCGGGCTCGGCTCTGCTCTCCCCTCCCCCATCCGAGCCGTCGGATCGTCCCCCTTCCCGGGCCGGGCCCCCTCGCGCCACGTGTCTCCATCCGCGTGCCCGTAATTTGCGGCGCCTCCCAAAATATCTCCTCCGTTCAGTTTCGCCGATGGAACGGGGATTTCCCCGGAGTCACCAACTTACGCTGCGTCCTTTTTTCTTATTACGACGAGGGAAAAAAAAGAAAAGAAAAAAAAGAAAATTCTAGTGCAGTGATTGATTTATAATTGTTTTGGTCAGGATAATTAAAATAAAATTGAATGCAGATTAATTATCTTATTAAATGGTTACGGTTGTTGGCGGGCGGGATCCTATAAAAACAGGTGGGCTCGGTCTTCATTCCGCTCCGACTCAGCTCTCTCTCTCTCTCTCTCGCTCTCGCTCTCGCTGCAAAGAGTGTCTTTCCTCTTCCATATCAGCTCTGCGACAGTGTGAGCTCTTTCTTGCTGTGCCGGGTTTCCGCCATAAGTGGGAAAAATCGAGCTTCTGCGATCGAGAGAGATTGGTACGGCCAAGGTGTCGGGGACAGTTCTTCGCCATTTCCATTAAAAGGCCAGACCTTACACACAGTCTCTCTCTCTCTGGTTTTTTCTTTTTCTATTGATTTTCCGTCTTCCCCATATCTTTTTCCCGGAAAATCTTTCCCCTGCCCTTTTTCGTTTTTTTCCCCCCCTTTCTTTTCCAGAGCACGCCACCGGTTTTCCTCCTATTCACACACCGTCCACCGCTTTCTCTCCTTTCCTTGCTCGTCTCGGTCTACCGCACGCACTCTCTTCTTCTTCTACCCTTCTTTTTCGTTCTGGCTATCCCACTGCTTTACTGCTTTTCGTGGTCTACTTTCCTTGAAATTGCCTTCTCTTTATTTTTTGGTTTTTGCTTTATTCTGGGGAGGGTCGCTCCACTCCCCTTTTAAGCCATTTCTGTGCATTTCAAGCTTCCCCTTTAACTCCTCCTCCCTCTCTCCCTCGACTCTTCTCTGTCATCTTTATATCTCTGAAGAATATCTCCGCAATCTTCCCCTCCCTCTGTCTCTCAGTCTCTTTCTTCGCTTTTGGATGTCATCAACAGCGAAAATCAAGATTTAATTCAAATTTTCTGTGAAATGATGCCTCCTGTCAAGTTCACTGAACCCTGCACTCACACCAAGCTCGCGAGACCCGACTATCTCAACAGCCCGAAAAGCCGACCCGAAATGAACCCCAGAGTCCTCAGAATATCGTACACAGACGCTGACGCCACGGACTCCTCCAGCGACGAAGAGGCTGAACCGCTCCCTCGCCGGCGAATCAAGAAGTTCGTTCACGAGATTGCTCTGCAGTCCGGTGGCGACGGAGACGCCGACGCTTGGAAAGTGAAGGCTAAACGGCACAAGCCGTCCGGGAAGTCCGCGGTTCCGGTCAGTCGCCGGGACTTGAAGGTGTCCGCCGGCGCCGGGGGTGGGAAGAAGTTCCGGGGCGTGAGGCAGAGGCCTTGGGGAAAATGGGCGGCGGAGATTCGAGACCCGATGCGACGCGTGCGGCTGTGGCTGGGAACGTACGAAACGGCCGAAGAGGCGGCCATGGTCTACGACAACGCCGCGATACAGCTGCGCGGACCTGACGCGCTCACCAACTTCTCTACGCCGCCGCAGCCAGCACAATCTACTCCGTCGCCGCCGAAGAACAGTATCCTCCCCCCTCTGCCACGGCCTGCAGCTGCGGCGACGGCGACGGCGACGGCGAGCAGCTCAAGCTCGGCGTCCGGCGAGGACTCGTCTCGCCGCGTCTCTTCTCCAACATCAGTGCTCCGGGGCGTCTCCAGTGAGGAAGCCGATTCACCAATCGATGAAGCAACGAAGGAGTCGTGCGTGTCCGAGAATTTCTCTCACCGCTCACCGTTCGATTTACTCTTGCCGGACGACATCTTCGATTTCCAGAGCTGCAGCTCGGGCCTGTTCGACGACGAGTTCTCCAGCTTCGGAGACGGAGTTCTGAAGGACAACTACAATCACGACGACATGTTTGCTAACCTCGGCGAGGATTTGGGGCTCGGGTTCGGGTTCTCGAATTGGAACTTCAACGATCATTTTCCCGACATTGGGGATATATTCGGGTCGGATCCCCTTGTAGCCATGTGAGAGCTTTAAAAAAAAAAAAAAAGCAAAAAATCACAAAAAGAGAAAATACAATAGTTTTGGAGTTTTCTCTTATGTGAATTCTGATTTTGTGGCAAAGTTTTGTATCTCGGGAAAATATATTGCGGATGCCTTATTTATTTATCTATTTATTTAATTGGTTTCTTTTGATTTGATATTTTAGCAGTGTAAGTTATAAAATCATATCCGCGTGTTGATGTTTAATTGGATTCAAGTTATCAGTAATTCCAATACAAATTAGAAATGAGAAATATAAATTAAAATAAACCTTAAATTCCACAAATATTTTTCCGATGCCACTTTCGGGCCTTCCCTTATGGGACAATGCTACACTAGCCATTTTGACCGTGGCACGTGATAGGAAGCGCATGTGAAGAAAACTTTTTTTTGCTTCTCTCTCTTTTCTTCTATATCCGGTGGATAGCATTGTCGCGACCTACTTTTTCCCAGCACGGTCGAAGAGCCATAGGTTTAGGGGTATTGTCTAAAAGGATGACCGAAGGGCCGATCAATCTAGTCGCGGGTTTCTCCCAAGCCCACATCTCTTTGTGATATTGAATTTCGTTTTAACATTTAGCAACCTTAACAATTAACTAAGACCGGCCACAATTTTTTTAAATTCCACACACTTTTTTGTGTGCGTTCAAAATACATGTATCAAAGTGATGGGTTGCTGGCCTCACATGTGCCCATTCAAATTACTCCGTTTAAAACATCGTAACCCCCCACCAAAGAAAAAACATCAGAACCAATTTGAATCTTAAACGGCTTAGAAAATAAAAAAAAAAGATCAGGAGATATTTTTTGATTTTGTCCTGAGATTCAACAACATACGAGAAGTTCTTGGTGGAGAAGAATCTTGACGAGACCGCGTGGCAATGCGTGGTGCGATCAAGGTGGAAGCCACCTGGGGGAATTATCTAGTTGTGACCGCTACTTCGGGTAGCCGGTAGCAGCCAGCGCAATTGAGGCCCGAGGAGCAAAGTGGGAGATGTAGTCGTGAGGAATGGATAAAGCCCGACTTTTGTTTTTGTGCGCTCCACGTCTCAGCATATTTTACATGTGCCGTGTGTGCTACCCCGACAGTTATCTCAACAAAACGCGGATTGGAATATGAGCGGGTGAACTGAACATAAGATTGTCCGCACCTTCAGTTATGAGTTAACTCGACTGATCTTAATTGATTGTTGATCTTAATTGATTGTTGATACCGACGATAAAGCTGTATCGCTTACGGTGAATTCGACATTTCTCTCCTATCCTATTCTATATGCACGACGAATGCCACATTGGGCAGGTAAATTTCAAGATCAAACGTGCAAGCAATTAATATGATGAATCGGGTAAAACGCCAGCAGAAACTTGGGCGAACGGCCCGAGCACGCCATTGTCCGCACCTTCGATCATGGGTTGATTCATCCTATCCCAGTCCATCCACATAACATCTTCACAAAGATTGAAAGGAGAAGAAACAAAATTATTGTTAAAGAGAAGAGTAGCTTTCTGCTAGAAAAGAGATTGGCAAAATTATTTGTGGGTCGAGAGTGGCGACTTACCAATAGAGAGGGCAAGTGTGGGGGAAGGGAAATGTCAGACTGTCTCTTGTGATGGGATGGTGGAGATGGAGGGACCGTCGCCTGATGTTTGTGGTTGGTCTTGTCCCTTGGTGAAAGGAACACAAAAATCCGAGACCATCTTCTACTTTGCCCGAATCGGGAAATAGATGTCAGCCGCCGGTAGCCAGTCGTGGGGCGGGGCCAACGTGGGCCTTCTATTTCCAAAATTTCCGTTTAGGAACACATTAGAGCAATTAGCATTAGCATTCGATTTGTCGATCGAGTCTTTCCGTCCCTGTTACGAGAGGCGAAGTGGGAACTCGAACGGATAAAGCGGAATCTCCTATCTTTCACCCAAATGCGAGATTCAAAAGACGATCTGGACTTTGACTGTATGCCTGGAAATACGTAATTGTTGAGGTAAATAAAGGCCCGGAAAGATTTGAACTCGAGATTTCCGATACTATGCGAGATTTTATAAGACCAGTGCCAACTGTTTAAAAAGCTTAAGCCGTTAGATGAAATGGTGATTTAATATTTGCATTTCGAGTCACATCTCAATGTCGAACGGTGCATTGACGTCGTCCGAAGGAAGGAGGCGACGTCTCCTTACATGTTGTTAAATAATCCTTCCAAGTCCCAAAGTAACTATGAGCAAATTGCTTATTTAAAAGCAAATGTGCAGGATTTACATAGCTCGTGCTTCGGTAATGATTGCATCCAAAAGTAAGTATCGAGAGGGCTCTTGTAAAATCGGTACAATCAAATCCAATCTATCTCGATATAATAAGAGAGCAGAAGAAATTCGAGATTTTTTAGAGCTGTTATGTTACTTTTAGCCATATTGCTTGATTGGCAACTTTTAAGGTCTTCTCCCACACCAAGTAACTTCTTTTCCATTACCCCTCTCCCTTCTCATCTCACTTCATTATTTCACTATTTAATCATAATCCCTTATAATTAACAAAGCATTTTCCACTTTAACATTTCTTCTTTTTGCTATAATTTCCACTATTAACATGATAGTATGATACAAATGATTGACGGATCATCTATCGAGATTATTTCGTATACGTTCCGCGACGTGACGAACATCATATGAAATACAGTGATGGTCAACTCCAGACTTCGATTATTTATTTATACGCATCTCCTTTCATCCTCAAATCACGCGTCGATACAAATGGTATATTTATGTTTTGGAATTTTATTTTATTTTCAATCATGAATGATTATGCTGTATGACGTATTTGTTTACTTGTACGTCTAGCCTTTGGAGTAACTCTGTTCTGTACCTAAGAGCAGGGACTCAACCCCCAAACCAAACCGTTTCATTATGCTGCCCGCACAGCCGACCCGCGAGCAGTAGCAGCAGAAATCCGTACGCTTTGCCCCTTCTTTTTCTGGTCGAGAGCTACTCCGCACCAGCCACCGTAAAAAATCAAATCACCCGCTACACTACGTTGCGTCGGAGTGGTCCCCACGTCTTCCTTCAGGCCGAAAAAGCCTCCGCCAGGCGCCGCCGCCGCCGCAACTTTTTGGGCCGCGTGTGTCGGCGTCGGGGTTGCTCCAGCAGGCTGCAGGTTCCCACCACACGACGAAGAGGCCAATCGCTGCGGTTTAGGCCTGATTTGAGCTCTTACCTCACGCTCCATTTGCAATGTCCTGAGTATTTTGTATTAGTTTCTTTTTGGCTTGCGCCATGAGTATATGCGTCAAACGGGTGGATCGGATCGAATATGGTTCGATTCATATTGATCCATTTAATCTGTTTTGACTTATTTTCATGCTACACAAATCTAGTGACCCATATCCGATCCGACCTATATTGTTAAAACACTTCAATATCAAAATATAATTTAGAAAAAATTATTTTTTATACATTTTTAATATATATTAAAATCCATTTCGAACCCATTAAGTTTCTAAATAACCCATTTATGATCTACTTTTAAAATTGAGGAATCTATTTATGACCCAACATCATGAAATATGGGTCAAATGTGGGTTCTAGACCTATTTTGCCACATCTAGCTATGGGTAACCCTGTTCGGATGTGATGTCAATGTCGTATTGAAGGAGCATTGAGAAGAGCTGTGATGACCCGAATTTTCACCTACTTAACTAAAAGGTGAATTAGTATTAAACGGGCCTAGATTAAAGTCCTAATTGGACAAACCTTCATAGAAAGCCCGGTAATATTTTTAAGGATACTATGTGCTGAATTTAGGTCTCATCGAGTTAAATATGTACGAAATTGGGACAAGTGGAGGCAGAATTCGACAAGTGGCCACACATGGACACGTGGCAGCGGCGGGGCATGTGTTGCCGCCCGGCGCTTCGGGCACTGACTCGTCACCACCTGCGTTTTCTATAAATAGTTCTTTGCTGCTTCGATTTCTGGAAGAACAACTCCGTTTCTCTCTCTAGAAATCCCTTGGTCGCGCCGTCCTACCACCGAACCGACGCCGCGCCGCGCTGTCGTCCACCTCAAGTCATCCACCGGTGCCGCCGCCCTCGCCGTTCATGCGTTTGGGCCGAGGATAAAGAATGATCCTCCGATTGTTCTTCTTCAGTTTTCTCGATTATTCGAGGTAAGCGGATCTCTAATTCTTATTTCCAACTCATCTTTGTTTCTTGATTGTGAACTCTGTGGTCTATCTGGCTGCTGTTGTGATGATTTTGATTGAAATGACGTTATTGGTAGGATCATCATATTGATTATGACTCTGGTATATCGGCATTCAAAGACAATTAACTTTGTTTGCAATTCGACAATTCTACGAATGGTTTGGCCATTCGGCTTAGGAATCGTCTTGCTGAGTTTTATACTCACTCCGTTGTTGAAACCATTTTTTCAGTAGAATGTCGGTGACATCGACTATCGTGCGGCGACATCTGCACGGTACGCTGTTAAGAATAACTCGTTCAATAGAATAATTCTTTAGAGACCGTCCTGACGGGCTAGGGACAAGGAAATTTAGAATTGTTCGCTCAAAAGTGTATGTGGATGAAGGGCCGTCTAATGACGTGGTTGTACTAGAATTCAAATCTGTATACGAACATGATACATGTATATGGATGGGCCCCAGAGATCCATATATCCTGGATAGCGAATGTGTGATAAGCGATTTGGAGATCAAGGAAGACCTTGAGTCTAAAGGCTCTGTGAACGGCCCTTGAAAGAACAATGGCCGGATAAGGAAGACTAGGTACTCTGGAGTAGTCTACCTTCCTTTGTAAATCTTCCTAGAATAATACTTTGAACTTTTATAAAGAGCTATTATATTAGATCTGAATATGTGGAATAAAATGCTATGGTTGTTGTGCCTCTGTCTCACTATCGTGCATTAACTGATTAGCGAAACCCTATAAGGCCATGACCCTCAATAGGCGTGTCTACCAGATTGAATGGTGATTGTTATTATGCACTTGTTTGCCTCATGGCCGTCTAAGTTTTTTTTTATATATACGCTTCCGCATGTGCCATCAGCAAAACAAGAAAAGATTAAAGAAGAGAAAGCCTTCCCTACGTGTGGCGAAAACTGGGTTGTCACAAGAGTGATTGGGGACTTTGTCTCGTTTAGACCTTTAATCAAATCGAATCGAGGATCGACTGTCTGGATATGAATTTCGAGCGCGGCGAAATGATATGATCGAGGCGTCTTTTCTTTTTCAAGCGACACACTGCTAGCAAGAAAATAACTTTTCCATAGGCAATGCTTAATCGGCCGAATGTGGACTAGTTGCAATCTCGGCAGTATGACTAAATGTATGCAATATCGTCAATCTCAATCGAGTGCCATTGACGACGTGTCACCGGGCATCTTATTACTTGTTTGTAGAGCTGCCGACCTTGGATGAACGAGGTATTGTCCGGTTTTCTCACCATATTACTTGGATTGGATTGGTACATGCCTATGACTTAATGCGACGTAGAGTTTAGTTTCGGGAAAAATCTTAGGCTCAATCCTCATTGGGCAATTGTGAAGTCGGGCTAACTCAGAAGGGGGTAACCTGTTGGAGTGCGCGCAGCTACCTTCACTGAGGAGATCGCCAAGAGGGAGCTCAAGTCCGAGCTTGTCAACATATCCAGTTGGACTAACCTTCACTCAAAAGCTTAAACAAACAAGTTATGGGCCAACTAAGATATATTGACTGCTCAATACCACATCAATTCTTCGATGTGAGACTTCTCTAACACAACTTACACGTGCATCCTAACAATCTCCCCCTCACGTGTGAGCTCCAGTGTTAGGTTTGCTCCTCCTTAATTCAAGTATCATTCTGCACCAAGATATATTAACTTGAATCTCCTTCAACACCCATCGGGCCCGCATTGCTACAGCACAACGCCTACCGACCCGAAAATCGCGTTGGTCACTAGAAAATCCTAGTCTCGAAATGGATGACCGAATTTGACTATATTGGGAACTCGGTCTTTGGTGTCGAATGCCAGCTCAAAACTCCATACCTAATCGAATCACGGACGAAAATAAACAGCGGCCGAAATCAAGTATGTCGCAAAGTTTGGTAGACGTTGCCGATGGGATCGTTAGTTTCGAACCCTAAGTTGAAGGAGAAGGAGAGGAAAAGGAATCGGACTCGAGATCTATTTACGAGACGGGCAAATCTGAGTCTTCGACACGGCCGGAAATATAGAAACAATAATGGACGAAGGGAGACATAACCCCACGAAAACTTGTGTCTCTAGACATGCTCTTTATGGTCCATACGTCCTTTTCAGCGCAAGTTTAACTTTTTTTTGTTTTTGGGGGAGTATCATGCGTAGTTATTAGTATTTGGACCCCCACCTTAAGGAAACAAACAAACAAGATGGCCGCAAATGTATCCACCGGGACAATTGATGCGTCGCTTTCATCAAAGATTTGGCCATGCGTTCACTACGACATACTTTGTTAGAAACATAGGACCTTTGCTTTTGGGGCGACCTTCGGTCCGGGCGTCTCGAACGTGCAAATTAGAATAGGAACGGGCTAGTACTAACTCTAATACCGCGTTTAGATTGTCCAATCAAAAACTTAGGCGATCAGATAAAGGGACGTTACATGTTTAATAAAAGAGTTTATAGATCAGGCCCGTTGTCAAGCGATGTTAGACGATTTTTTGGCAAGAGGCGTGGTTGTTGCTCGTCTTGCTTCAACTCTACGGCTCCAAACCCCCCCCCCCCCTCTCTCCCAAAAAAAAAAATCATATTCAAAGAGAGAACTTAGTTCCGGAAAGATATCATCCGTAAATATCGAATCCCGCTTTCGTCTTTTAATTTAAAGTTTAACGGTGACATCGGTCTCATAAAATCTCGCGATTCAGGATCTTCAAAGACTATCGATTCGACTTCCCGAGAAAAGACCAAATTACAATCATTATTTTCAAGAATTTTCCCCAGATGCATCGGATCGCTTCTTGTATCTTGTAAGCTTCGATCGTGAACTGACAGGGAAAGAAAGGGAGGAAAGACTCGAGCGATGTCGCGGATAAGAAGAGCGAGACAAGAAAGATGAATTTTTTTGTCTTTTTCTTTTTCCCCTCCAACTTGCAGGGGGGCATAATTATAGTATTATAAAAAATAAAATAAAATAAAAAATGTTTGTGGGCATGGACATCCTTAACGTCTTGGTGGGCTCCTTCGCATCATGGCCCGAGACGCGACTCCCCATTGATCCACCATCAATCCTTTTTTTATGGCCTCATTTTCTTGTAATAAATACATTTTACGACGATTTAACATTCATGGGATAACGTAATTTGTTGGATGAATGCGTGATATAACATTCTCCTCACGCTTAGTCTTGACTTTTACCCGAGACTAACTGTGAAAATTTATAATAAAGGAGGTAAAAAAGAACGGGGTCCGGTAAAAATTTGGACTCGGGCCGTGAGATCATGTATTTTTACAAGACCATCCCCACCTATTTAAATTTGAAAAATAAAAAGACGGATTTTAATAATCTAAATATTTTATGCGAAAAATTGTTGGAATCTTTTTCAGGAGCTATGGGCAGAGACGACACCTCCCTTGCGGAGACAGGGAGGTGGAGATGGGAAACAAATAAATAGTTGAAATTAAGCAAATACTAAAAGGAAAAATTTCAAATAAAGGCTTAATGTGTCTTCATTTTCTTAAATAGGGAGCTGAAGTGGACTTTATTTCAAATAAGGACTTGAATTTCAAAGAATGTCCTAGACCAAGGGTATTTTTGTCATTACATATTTGAATATTTTTCCTTTTTTTTTTTTTTGCCTTGGCGGGCCACTGGTGAGGGCTCACCTCGCCCAGGCAGCCATCGAGGAGGCCGCCCTCGACGGCCTTCAACCTCGCCAGATTTGGGGAGGGCTCGCCTTGCCTAGTCGGTCGTCGGCCTCGCCTACAGCCGGCAAGGACACCCTCCAGTGGCCGTTCCCTTCAAGAGAAAAAAAAAACAAAAAAATATATTCAGAATATGTAATGACGAAAATATCCTTGGTCTAGGCCCTTTTGGTTTTTTTCCCTTATTTGGAATTTTTCTATACGAAAATTCAAGATGCAAAATTGATGAAAATACCGGAGGTCACGTGAATATACGACGATGTTATGATGTATATGCACAGAAAACCATTGCTCCCACGTAGGCAGGCCTGTTTCCTGGTTTCCCGGTGACGTGGCGATCGTGAGACCGCGTGTCACGCCATCGGGTGCCCACGTGGCGCGGCCTAGCCGTGTAAATTGTGGGAGTGTGGTTGTGGGTGGGTGGGAGAAATTTAGGCAGGTGGGGCCCCCAGGGAAGGGGAGGGCCCCATTCTCGCGTCACCATCCACGCCAGCCGACAGGAATAAGAGGGGGGATTTTTTTGGGGAGAGAGAATTTAATTAGATGTGTGAGATATTGTGTGCGTTTCTTTACTCTTTATATTTTAATTTTTTTGGGGAGTAAAGTGGAAGGTAGATAGAGATGGAGATAGAGATGGAGACATCTCATGACTTGTGCTGGGATAATAAATGAAGGCTCACCGGGACACCACGTCCCTCGCACTCCTTGTGATCGACTTGTGTGTGAGAGCAGCACACATTTCGATCCTCAGTCAACCGCCACGTGATCACGATTAAGTTTTTGCCCCATTGCGTCGTCCGATCAATGCAATGTATCGTGTTTACAATCCCGAGCGAGAGACGCGGGGTTAAGATCGATATGCCGGTGGTGATTGAGGCCGGTCACGGCGAACTCATTTGATTCGTCGACATTGTACATAGTAGTGGCATTAAGTGTCTGGTTGGCTATTGAAGCCTTTGTTAGCTCGTTAACACACACATTGGATTAGCTCTACTTGGGCAATTAGCATCTAAGGCTTGAAGCTGTTCATCTTCTTATTAGGGGTGAGAAGTTTCAAGGGCGGTTTAGGTTTCACTTAAAACCTAGAATCTACCCGTTATAACATGTTCTCCAATTTTTGAAACCTGAAACCTATCCCGCATACCCTAAAACCTGAAATCTACTATGTTATAGGTTCAAGGGTCGGTTCTAAGGTCTACCCAGATTTCTGTTGGAAATATGGGATAAATTGATGGGTGAATGAATTAGAAATTGATACTCAAAGAACACCCTTGAGTTGGAAGTGAGAAGTGGAAAACACTAATCTCACATTGAAAAAAAAGAAGGCTTTAGAGTGCTTTATATACAGTTGCACTCATTTGGAGTGGTAACTATAATAACACAAGTACTATGCCTCGTGCGCAGCGCAGGGGATGCAAATCTCAGGCCTCAACGGAGGCCCGACGAGCTAAAAATTTGGGCGCGAGCGCACGACTTGCGTACACGAATGCAGAACCAAAAAGTGGGCCTGTCGCGAAGCCCACTTTTGCCTTCTGGTTTACTTTTACAGATGCCTCCCATTCTATCTTAGTACACGAAAAACAATCCCTCCGATCGAGGTTGAGGAAACTCCCTCCAATCATCATTCTGATTGGTGGGTTACATCCATCCACGTTTAGTTAATTCGATACACGAGCGATGCCATCAAACTATAGCCCGCCGATCAGAAGGATGATCGGAGGGAGTTTAGGAGATATCGCCACTCGAATTATCCCGGAGCCGACCGAATCGGTCTCGGCCGACCGTTAGCCCAAACAAATGATGTGGACTGCAAAAGAATCAAAGGAAATCACGCATGCCTGAGGTAAGGGGAAAAAGAAATGGACTAGTGAATTGACTAAGTGGGCCTGAGAGACGGCCCATAGGCTGGCCCGGCAAGAGAAGGCCTTGGGCTGGCCCATGCTTGCCTTACCATGTATTCAACTATTTAATTTTGGAATAATGGCATAAATGATTCATGAAGTGTGGCCTAATGTGCAATGTGGCCCTCGAAAATTTATTTTATTCAACGTGATCCTTGGACTTCTGGTACATGTTCAATGTAGTCCCTGAACTAAATGAAAAGGTTCAATGTAGTTATTCTATTAATTTTATATCAGAGATAACATTGAACATTTTCTTATGGTCTATGGACTAAAATTGAACACGTACAAAAAATTCAGAGACTACACTGAACAAATTAAAAGTTCATGGATTACATTGTACATTTGGGGAAAAAGAACACTAGAAGTGCCAAAATTTGTGTATGTCGCTCACTTTAGTGCCAAAGTTTTTCGCCGACCCACTTAAGTACCAAATCGGAGAATCTTCGACCAAATTGGTTACGTGGCATTTATTATTAAAATTTTAATATTACGTGGTAATTTATTTTTTAAAAATCAGTCCACGTGGAGTTAACATAGCAAATTTTAAAAAATTCAGTCCACGTGTACTTCTAAACTTTAAAACAAGCTAAATTTATTTTAAAAAATTAAACTAATTTGAAAATAAGCTAAAAAAATAAAAAAAATTAATGAAAAAAGAATTAGGGCTTGCAGCGGCGAGGGCCTTGTCGCCGCTGCCCCACCATCGGGCGATGGCCGATGAGGTTGGGGATGGCCAGCGGGGGTTGCCAAGCCCCGGCCAATGCCCGGCGACCCCCCTGCAAGTCCTTTCCTTTTCTTTTCTTTTTTTTACTTTTTTTAAATATTTTTTTAACTTATAATTTATTATTATTATTGTTGATTGGATCCTTCAGCTAGTCACGTAGGCGTAAGTTATTAATAAAAAAAATGCCACGAAGGATTTCTGGCCAAGCATATTGGAGTTGGCACTTAAGTGAAACGAAATTTTTTTTTTAGCATTAAAATAAGCGCCGTACACAAAATTTGATACTTCTAGTGCTCTTTTGCCCACATTTGGCTAAAGTTCTGGGACCACATTGAATGAATTAAAATTTCATGGACCACATTACACATTAGGTCAAAGTTAAGGGATTATGTGTTATTTTTCCGTTTATTTTACATGATGAATCATCGATGGTTCCTCTGCAATAAAAAACGTGCATAAATACCAACAGCCCACTAAGCTCTGTTGTTTAGCCGAAAATGAATGATTTGAAAAAATCAATCGCTTATATCGTTCACAAAAGTGAATGAACGAAAAGTATTTTTCATCATTCATGAAAAATCGTAAACATAAATTGCTGTTGAGAATAAAAATATTGCCGATTGATTAATTATTTCAGATGATATAAGTGATCATTTTAAAGAAAATATTTTTCAAATAATTCATTTTCCGTGAAATAAATAGAATCTAAGTAAATTATCACTTGAAATAACATCTATGTCAGTAAATGCAAGATCGGATTTTTGGAACACATAATTATCTAATGTTAGCATCAGCAGCAGTAGTAGATTTTGAACTTACCACAAAAATTGAAGTAATATTATTCATTTTATAATAACATGCCAATTTTCAATTTAATTCTTGGAGGTTTTTTTTCCCGCAATTTATGGATTTGAAAATAAAAATATGGACTTGACCGACCGGTTCAACCGGTCCTTTAAATTTCATATGGCTCAGAAATCCGGTTCGATCGCAGATATGAATGAAGAAGAGAAGACCACCGTTTCCTCGTTGAAGACTTTGCTTTGAGGACAATCCGGTTGGCGCAATTTCTAGACTCTCTTTCTCTCTCTCTCTCTCCTCTTTAACGAAACAGCACGAAGGACTCTTGTTCAATTTTACAGCCTTCGGGCGCAAAATCACCAGCAAACGAGAGAACAATGAGCGAAGCTGGAGCTGGAGCTGGAGGCCAGCCCGTGTGCGCGCAGGAAGCGCTCGATCTGCTCAATTGCGTCGCCCAGACCCCTTACGACCAGGACAAGTGCTTGCGTCTCTTGAGCTCCCTCCGGGAGTGCGTCGTCAATAAGGTAAAATACCTTCAAGAATCCATTGGCCATCTACGTATTGGCATTGCGTTTCGTCCATCTCGCACTGGTTTTGCTCTAAATTTGGCTGTGGGTTTAGATGGGTTTTTCTATCTTTGTCTTCTTTTGTACCGGTTGATTTGTTTCATAATCGTGACCAGGACATGTTTTGTTTTGAGTATGCGTGCGTTTGATTGGGAAGCTTCAGCTGCCAAAAGTGAAGACTGTGCGTTTCTTAGATCAAAGTTTAGATTTTTTTGTTTGTTGTGGGGGGAGGGGGTGGTTGTCTTTGGGATTCCTGCTGGTTCGATTATGTTGCATTGGGGGAACTGTCACTGCACTGCATAATTTGGTGATGAGGAGTGATTAAGAGGGGGGGAGTGACTCGCGTCTCCGTTCGTATCTGGCCGATTGAGAGCAAGCCCGGAAATGTTGGATGATGGGCGTCAAATGCAGCGCTTGGGTATGTCAAATAGGAAAAAGAATTAACGCTTGAATGGTATCTGTTTGTTATGCGTATCAAGTTCTTAGTGTTGCAAATTGCAATATGAGCTCAAGAGGGTTATAATACGAGAGAGAGTAGAACAATGGGCTGAGTACTAAGTTTACACATCCAAAGCTAGACATTGCATAATCAGTCTATGCAATCATTATTTTCTGGCTGCAGAAACCATTTCTTGGTTTCTCACCCTCATTGGTCTTTGGGCTTTAGTTGAACATAGAAAGATAAGAACATTTTCTAATTTGATAGTTTCACAAGCAGCAGTCTGCACTTTCGTTTATGTTTCGGGATAATCTAATTGGGAATGTAAGTTTATTTATACATTTGATTAGTAGAAGTTAGCAACCGTTTTGCCAGCCACTGAGCATTCGGCATTCGGGTTTCTCCATCTGCTGTTGGCAATAGCTATCTGCTGATCAAGATTTTCGAAAGTTAGGTAGCTGTTTAGCTCAGATCCTGGTTTTATGAATTACAAGTTACCACCTTCACACAATTAAATGAAATTTAGGCTGGACTAACCTATAATATGTCGTTGCTTGGCCAAACGGACTGACATTGTTCTTAGTCACGTACTTTTCAAGAGATCGCAGCATTCACTACTCATGTTTAGCTCTCATTCTTGTGATCTAAAGCTCCTTAGTACAGGATATTATCCGTATCCCAGCATTATATTGGATGCTCATTGATTTCTAGGGGGAAGAACCAATTAGCTTTTATCTATGATTGTCTCTCTTTGTTGTGCACTTACCAATCCATTTGGTCATGTCATTAGTACAAAGGAAATAGATAAATATTTGAGTATGTCCTGAGAGGAATTACATAGTCTGAATATCTTGTTTGGTTTTAATGGAAAGGGCAAGAGAAGAACCTATTACGGTTCTTTCTCATTATATTCATGCATATCAATAAGCTTACATTTTGGCCTTTTCTACTTACATGCTAACTATTTATTACATATCTGCCAGTTCCTTCTCATTATTCTGTCTACAGGACGTTATACTGAACTCAGTGGTTGTTCTCGGATTCCTTCTGGTGAATGTGCCATCGAGTGTTTATGGTCTCTCCGACCGAAAAAAAAAGTGTTTATGGCCTCATGCTCCGATCATGATCTCGTTGTCATCAATATTCAGTTTCAGCTAATTGAGATGACACATAGATGTGAGAAGTCCGATGTTAGTATTAAATCGAGCCAAATTTCAAAAAGATGAACTTTCATCTGGAGGACAAAAACACCTTGACGTTTCAAACGACCCGAAAATACTCACGAACTTTTACCCGAGGGACAAAAATATCCATTGTTAAGTTTTTCGTCTATGCAAGCTGATGTGGCTGATGACGTGGCTAATGGAGCTGACGTGTGTGGAAAGACACATCCGCAAGAGCCAAAAAGACTCCGCGGACACATCAGCAATAGTTAGACGACGCTGTTTCGTTTCCGATTCCTTTTAATTGGGACAAATCTAATTCACATGCATTCTCGGAGATCAGCTCTTTTCTACGCTGTTCTGTTTTTCTGATACGTCACCTTTAGCCATGTCATGCGCCGTTTCAGTTTCCTAATCAGGTCAAGGAAAGCTTAGGTTATGAACTCGCTTAGCCGTTCCGTTTGCCGCTCTTGAAAACTGAACTTCTTGCATGTAAGCATGATAATATTTGCATGTACGTATGATGATATTGGGCTACGCAGCTCTTTTACGTGGATCATTATTATCGGTAGCTCTCCTCTTAGATTTAGAGAATGATGTGATGTGTTCTAGTTTATTGTAAAGTGGCGAGGAAAAAGCAAGACAATCCTTCCCTTTACCTCTGTCCTTGTATGGAAATGAGCTGTTCCTTATCCTTATTCCGTCCTAATATTTTCCCCTCTCATGACAGAAAGTGAAGAAGTTCTCACTGGCCGAAGAGCCACAAGATTCAGGCACTCGTAAAAAGAGAGCTTGATGCAATTCTCCCATGATGCGGCCACCACAAGGGTATGCTTTCCAATTCTTTTGCTAGAGGAAAGACGAGCGCGATGATCAGCATCAACTGACTTTGTCGAACATGTGGGAAAACATAGATCATTCAATTTTATTCCATGTTACAGATCTTGCCCGAGGAATTATACGCTGACGGCTCAATTCTGTTTGTTATACCATCTAATTGCAATTCTGCCATCTCATTCCCTCTTTTATCTCTAATTATAGTACACTTGATCATAGCGCCTAGTTGTCGCCGAATTAAAAAGAGGAGTCTTCTCATTGTGAACGCAGAACCAAAAGGCCTGTAAGAGAATTCTGCTTCAATGATGACAGCGAAATTAGACTTGAGCCAGGTAAGAGGAGAACTGAATCACCGGTCCCAGCGTAGCTCTGCAGCTCTTTTTGCTTACATGGCTATTGAGTTCTTTGTTGGAGAAAGGAAAATTATAGATTAAGCATCATACATCACATTAGTAAAGTCAGGGAGAGAATTGAACAAACACATTCACGGTCCAACAGAAGATTTTGTCAAGTTAGAACACCACTTTCATACACATGAATCCATGACAAAAGAAAAGAAAGATTTTCAAACCAATGATCTAATTTTAAGCATCCCCTGACTAAAACCAAATGACCAACGCAAATACACCGATCCATAGGCTTAGAAGGTGGATGAAATGTCTGCATTGTGAATGAGGTAAGTCAGCACCAGAGCCACCAACATGAGCACATATGCTATTCCTTGGTCGATCGATGTTCCTGAGATTGCACATATTACAACCATCAGCGGCCACCCTTTTACATAAAATCAAATCTTTCTATGTAATAATCTCAAGGGAAGCATGAAATGCACCAAAAGAAGAAGAAAGAAAAACAGGACTTCAACCTGTGACTGCCAAGAACAGAAGATGGCAAAAATGAAGTGGATTTTTACCCCGAGTTAGGTTGCACACAGCTGATTTGCTCTTGCCCTTTAGAAACTAGAAAGCCCTTTTGAATTGCAGAAAATGCCCACATTACAGAGGAATTTTACTAAAGCTCATCTATCAGATGACGGATCAAGCAGCTTGAGTGTTTGAAAATGCAATTTTTGAAACATGGATCGCTTGACAACTCCAGGAAAATTTGTGAAAATCGGATGGGTTAACATATTTTGGACAGAAATAGAGAGTACTTCATTATTCGGCACCTGGCAAGCAGGTACATCAAGGAGGGGTCCATCAGCCTCAAGGAATTTCTTGATAATTGAAAGGGTTGCCCTGAAAAGCTATCAATAATTGAAGGGGGCCAGGCTTCACTTTTGGAACTAGAATTGGAAAATGGACAGGAAATTAGGAGAGATGTATTTCTTTATTTATCGGTTAACCGCATTTAAATTGAAGTAAATATAACACAGAATTTAAATTCAAAAATCTTCTTCCAAATGCTTGATTAGCACCATTTCCAAATTTCATGTTTCAAAATTTGAAATCAGGAATAGCAGCAGAAAGAATTGAAGTCTTCTTTTTTGGGCGCACGAATCAAACAATGTATTGTTTCATGTTTAATTGCTAAGCTGAAAGATGATTTACTTCCGATTAAACCCATTATTCAAAATTGGATTTTGGAAAAAAACACCACCAGAAATCGAAAACATTCCACAGATTTTCTATTAGAGAATGGTCATCTTCCCATTGAATCTAAACACAATTCATTCATCTCTTAAACCACCAAATGACAAAGAAGAATCGACAATGCCGCACGTCTCAACTTCAGATCTCAATCCTCACCATGTACAATCCAGAGAGAGAGAGAGAGAGAGAGAGAGAGAGAAGGGCTCACCGTCGCTGGCGGGCGCAGGCGCAGGAGCGAGGGACTGAGCCTGGGCGGCGGGCAACACAATGGCGATGACGAGGGCTGCAATGGCGGCCATCACTCCGTGGGAGAACCTATATACCTCCATTTCCTCTCGTTCGATCTGGTGGAGCCGCTACCGCAGATGGGAACTGCAGAAACGAGGAACAAAAGAACAGCAAAATGCTGGGCGAGAAAGGAGATCTCAGCTCGGGCTCTCTCTCTCTCTCTGCGACCGCCTCTCGCAAAATAGGCACCACTCGCGAGCGCGGCGCAGAGAGAGAAGCAGAATAAGGGAAGATTTTGGCGAGGATTCTTTCGGTAATACGAGAGAGAAAAGTTGAAAGGGACGCGGACAGAGAGAGAGAGAGAAAGAGACGAAGAATGGTGGAGATTTTGAGGGATTGCTTGAAGATTTATAGGAGCATGTGTATTCTACGTAACGTATGCGATACACACGTGTCATGTTTCACCCTTTTTCTCTCTGAATTGTTATTAAAAATTTCCTCGGAAGGGTTCTTTAGCAAATTAAATGACAAAAATATGCAATTTTCATTTCTCCGTTTTCCTTACGGCGTATGTAATTAGTGTTCAAAAATCGATATATTCTTAATAAAAAAATGTTTAATAAGTGCTTTGAAAGCGTTCGCTAATAAGACACTCGTTAACAAGGAGGTCGAAACCGCATTGAAAAACGTCATTTTCTCTTATTTAGCTCCTCGATAGGTGTCTCAGTGCCTTAGAGATTGGAACTTCTGCCATTGAGATTGAATTTGAGTTTGTGTTTTACTCCAAAAAGTATATATATTCTTTATTATCCTTACTATTATTGTTGTTATTTTTCCTTTTTCTTTTTTTTGGAAAAAAAATGTGTGATTGGAGAGGAATAATTGGCCAAAATAAAAATAAAATAATAATAGAAAATGAAGGGGAAAGAGAGGAAACCGGTGGAGCCGGTAATTGTCCGGATGGTGTTGGCCAGAAGTTGTGGGGCCCAAGAGCAAGACTCCCCTCCCTCCCCCCCACCCCATGTGATCTCCATCGTCTGCACCTGCACTTGTTACTCAGGCATCTGCAGGATTCGATTCATTTTCGAAACAAACAAGAAAAATCCATTTTTCGGACCGATTTTTCATATTCCAAATTATCCTTTAGATGCTGCTCAAAATCCTTAATAAAGAGTTCACGAATTCTGTTTCGCGTCCCATTCATCCTTCTTTTCCGACGAGCACGCGGCGTGCGACCGGAGATCCGTCCCTTAGCCGTGTCGTGTCGTGTCGTTTCGAAAGTTCCTAAAAATTATTCGGAAAGGAAACATCTTAGGTAAACTCGAGGTGATTTTTTCCTCTTTTTTTTTGGGTAATGGACCGTCCATTTTGATCTGTACGTGGGTTTTAAATGGATTTCGGAGAAGGTTGA
Source organism: Lenwebbia sp. NSW1173648 (assembly GCA_029784005.1). Classification (NCBI taxonomy): domain Eukaryota; kingdom Viridiplantae; phylum Streptophyta; class Magnoliopsida; order Myrtales; family Myrtaceae; genus Lenwebbia; species Lenwebbia sp. NSW1173648. The sequence goes on from JARCGZ010000005.1 coordinate 5,446,274, forward strand.
AGGTGGTAATTCTTTTGATTATTGGAGGATTATTTATGAATATGTTTGCTGGTTTTTTTCTGTTGGGTTTTGACAGACTGGTGGTGGTGGTGGCGGCGGCCCTCGATTGGCGCCACATGCTCCGCTGCGGATTCTCTTCCACGTGCTCCTCCCCCTCATTTCTCTCCACTTGTTGATTCATTTTCCCTTTTTTTTTTCATCCGTATTTGAAGCCAAAATATAAAAAAGACAAATACTACTTACGCGTAATTCTCTTTGGGATAGTTTTTATTTGGAATAAGTACACTAGAAGTCTTAAAACTGATCAAGAAAATATAATTGAGTCTTAAAACTTTTAAAAAGTGTAATCAAGTGCAATCAATTGTTGATTGCATTTTTTTGAAAGTTTTAGAATTCGATTGCACTTTTGGGATAAATAAGTTGTGAACCTATTTATGACCTATTTAACACTCATATTATGTTTAAACTCATTTACGACCTATTTATTGAATGCAAGTAATTTATATAGCAGCTCAGCCCATCATATGTGAGTTTAGAAATGAGTTTATGACTCATTTTGATAGGTCTACTGTACGTAAAGTATCTTTGCATATTCTATTTCTGTCAAAATTAGAGTACGATTGCATTTCACTAAACATATGTATATATATGCTTATACTGAATTTCATGCCAATAAGTTAAGCTCATAATTAGACGAGGCCGATCAAGATTTGGTATAGCAAATTCCTTTTTATTAGGAAAAACAAACTATATATACGCAATCTTAGCGATTCGCTTTACAAAGAAAGTCGAATTACAATGGTGCGTGATTCGTGAACCAAAAAATATCGATCTTAATAGAGTGATTTATATAAATGGTGGAGTAACTGAAGATGGAGTCCTTCACTAGTAATTTGGACTCAACATCTTGTCAGCTAATTACGTCCGACACCGTTTCGTGGCGTCATGTGAAGTACTTTCTCCCCTCAACTCAAAAAGAAAAAGAGAGGCTCTCTCCCTTCGTGGGTGGTGCTTTGCTCGTACAATGTCGCCGACAGTTCATATGCTATTGGAGATGCGTTGGACCTCCAATTTTTATAAAGTGTTTCCTTTCGATGATTATAAAGTTGAATATCTTTGATATTAAATTTGTATTTCCACCGTTCCAGTCTTTGGCTAATGGCCGAATGTTTCATGACATTGGATTACGGCAACGACTACCTTTGTTAAGGGTGAGCAAGATAGACCGATCGAATCGGAAATCACCTGATCAGAGATCTGGAGTTTCAACTCCACAGGTCAAGCTCGGTCTTTTTTGGCCTCTCTGTATTATTCTTGAGGGAGAAAAACTTTCTGGGCATGGACATTGGTTTCTGGGTGAAACGCCATTGGTTCTGCAAAGTTTGAAGCTTTGTCTCAGAAAGGAATCTTTTTCTTTCTCTCCCTCTCCTGCCCAATTCTTTTCTCCTCGCGATATTAATCAGCGACTTCAAGTCTTCAACCATCAGGCTTTTGTTCCCTGCTTGCATTTAGTTGCTGCAAGTCCTACCTATATATGAATCCATCTGGCTTTTGTGCTCTGCTCTATCAAGATTTGACGCACTGAAGAACTCTAAACTCAGCCGGTTCCGGAAATTGGGAACCGATCCCTCCGGTCCGGTTCCCTGTTCTTGAGTGGGACCGGACCGGACTGAGAACCGATCACTCCTAATCCTTGATCGAGAGATTTTTAGTATTTCCCCCCCAAAAATTAGAGCAAAATAATCTTTTATGTTCCCATACGATTTATCCCACTCTAATGCTTTTATTTTTTAGATTACGTTTGGTCGTCAGAATTTATAATCACTATATGACTAGATATGATCAGACAAAAAATTCAGGAAACTAGATCTTATCCATCGTTTGATCGCAGCAACAAAGTGGGAGATATAAACATCACATCCTGTCAATTGTTTGATATAAATAGCATATCAGCAGTGTAAATGGACTTAAAAATTGCACAAATGAAAATGGTAAGAATCTCTCACGACACTCTTGCCTACTTTATTTTTATTTGTTTATTACTTTTCCTCTTCTTCTTTTTTTAATTCTTTTCCTTTTTGTTTCGTTTCCCCCCTCCCATCATTCTCTAATTATATTAAATAGTAAACTATACTATATACCCAAAATACTAAAGTACCTAAAATATGTAATAAATATAAGTACTAAATAGATATATTTATATATTGAATCTATTATATAAATAGAAAGAAATCTCGAATATATAAATGAAAAAAGGAAAAACTAAAATTGTTTTTTTTTTTTGTTATTTTGAATTTTTTTTATATTAGAATGCACAAGAATTCAAATATCATTTATATTCAAATATTATTTTAAATTATTATTTAAGAAGTTCGTTATTCGAGAAAAATAACTTTTATATTATGGATATTAGAAATCCTATCCACCGTTATCCTATCTCTTCATGGGATAATTTTATCCGGACTATATCCCTCTTATATTCGACTTTATCATGTCTTGAGCAGGTATCAATCACAAGATATAATAAACTTTATCTTATTTTGAATTTTATCCTAATTATATATAAAAATTTATATATAATTCAATTACTCATGAGGACTTTTTATTCTTTCGCTTTAAGCTTTTCAGGCACCCCCCATATGCATGCGTGCCCCTGCTCGACACTGCATGCGCAATTGTCAGATTGCTTTTTTGTTCCTCTCGGATTTATTTTTAAGAATCGATATTATATACATATATATAATGCACTTATGATAATATAATTTATTCTAACAAAAGAAAGTAAATATAGAATATTTCCATCTTTCATGAGATGTGAAGGAACCAAAAATGAAGCCAGATCTTATGAATCTAATGTCAATCCGCCTTGTCGGAAAAAAATTAACTGAAGAGATGCAAGAACACTGGTTACGCTACGTATTAGACTAACACCGATGTTTATAGCAATTTTGGTGAGCCTAATTTCTTAACCGGATAGAGAATAAAAAAAAAGTAAGAAATTATAATCTATAATTAGATAATAATAATTCTGAAAGACAAGAAAATTGAAGTAATAAGGAATCTCGGTGTAAATATGGTTCTGCATCAGGTAGGAAAAAGAGAGAGAGATGCGATTTGATTTTTCGAGCTTGAGTAAAGTACACTACTTGTTTTCGGGCCCAGTTTCAAAAGTCCAGAAAGCCCAAACCATCTGGAAAATGAAATATTTAGGAAAACAAAAACGCATGCAAAAACACTAATTCATACTCTGAAAACTAATGTAGAGTATAGACTAACCAGCCAAATATCAAGATTAATCATCAAAAGGCCCCAAAATAGGAAAGAACAAAGCGTGAGGTGTCGAATACTACAAAACCAAAAAATAAAATAAAATGATTGACATTGAAGACATATCTAGACGGTGGATTTGAGATTGTTGGGAATGCGCAACAAATGATATCATAGCTGATGGATGATTGGTGGCCCATTCTCAATATGTATCGGTGTTCGGTGAATATCTCAATAAAGAAATCTGGCAACCAACGTGATTTTTGGGTAGGTGGATGTTGTGGTGTAGCAAAGTGGGTGGCCAAATGGTAGACTTCATGGTTCGGTCCGGAGAAAGAAACCAAGGATGAAGTTGGGCATTGAAGATTCAAGTTGAGATAAGTAGATGCAGAAGGATACTTGAATTAAGGAGGAGCAAATCCAGCACTGGAGCTCACACACGAGGGAGAGATTTGTTAGGATGCACGTGTGAGTTGTGTTAGAGAAGTCGCACATTGGAGAATTGATGTGGTGTGGAGCAATTAATATATCCTAGTTGGCCCATAATTCGTTGGCTTAAGCTTTTGGGTGAATGTGGGCACTCTCTTGGCGATCTCCCCACATCAATTCTCTGATATGGGACTTCTTTAACACAACTCACACGTGCATGGTCTGACCCGATCCACGTATCAGGATCAGACGCTAATGAACACATTGATCTCTCTATCTGGCCGAGAAACCTCATAGGACTGCGGTTTCTCCTGCAAGATCCCACCATGTCAAAAGCGAGAGAAACCACATCCCCTCTTTCCCTTTTTTTCGCCCCATGCCGGCCTGTGCGATCTTGTACCAACTCAAGACAATAAGGTCACAAGCTTGGTCTTCTTTCATTGTCCATAAAATTGATAGTCGAGACTTCGAAATAGGACTCTAAATTAGCTTTTCCGATTGTATTTAGAGGCCTCGTCACTCACTCAATCGAAGCTCATGGTACTTTAATGTCGAGGCGGAAAGAAAATGTCTTCACTCAGAGTGAAACTTGATGATCTTTAGGCTTTATCACGTAAATTATTTGATAGTCACGTTTTGTCATCGTGAAATTTAAAAAATTCATAGGTTGGGAGAGGAATTAGAAAACGGATTCGGGCTAGGGCCCAATCAGCCTAGATCGGCCCGAATCATTTCGATGCACGCCCATTGCTGCAATGGTCTCCTCTCTCTCTTCTATCAAACGTGCAATAATGCATGCACGATCATGTGCAGTACAAGCATCAAGAACTCGTCCATGCAATGGCGTGAGGAAAAGGGAATTCAACAGGAGATTTGATCTGATTCGTCGATCACAACGTATCAAGATCACACCTCTCTCATTTACAATTAAATCGGAGATATATGTGAAACCAGATAACTTGACGGCGCGCGGTAAAGCTCGACTTTTAGGAAACAGGCTAGTAAAATTTTCACTTGAAGTAGTCATAAGTTTGTAAGGCAATCACAGAATGATGCTTCCTATAGACAAGGAACTCCACGGACCACGGCGAAGATCCCGAAGTTTGTAGTTCCGAAAACGTTGCGATGGTAAAAGCTGTCAAAGGAAATGTTGGAGATTATGTGATTGTGTGGAAGAGGTAGATTGCATCTTAAACTGCAATTCTACAGAAGGTTCATGCCCTGGATAAGAGGTCAATGTAACTATCGTATTAAATGAACGACCTCCCCACCAAACCAGACACACCTATCATTCTCTGCAGAAACATACAGCCTCTCATGATTCCTCCGCCGGCACGGCTTCGTGGTCATGTACAGTAGCTACTTTCGCAGATTCTTATGTCGATGGTTGCTTAGCATGAGTGTTGTTTTGGGATTTCTCGATCGATGGATCTCGGTTTTGATCCATGCAGTTAAAAGGGTTTAACTGCATCGATGTTGCGATTCTCTGAACTCTTCTTGCCTTGTTGTTCTGATTTACGTTACTTGGGTACCGATGAATTCCGCTTTTGGTTTTCCTTGTACTACGATGTTTTCGGCATCCGGTTGTGACAGATGTTCTTGCTAAGTTCGCAACTACAGTCTTGAAACTGGATATATGTATATTAAAGTGGTCCGAACCTACTTACTCACTGCTCCAGTGCATTGTTTAGGACAGGCCACTCTTAGGTTCAAGACAAAAAGCAACACAAGAACCTGTCCATACTATAAGTTACAGAACCCTTTGTTTAGAAACTCAACTTAACTTTTACCTTATGATACCAAGAGAATTAATTGATGTTATTCATTCTTTATGAGGAAATCACTCTAAATGATATACTAAAAAGTCAGATTTTTTATGCATAATCAAGAGAAAATCTCGGCTTAATTGGATACTGCATAAAATTGACGTTTCGAGTTATATCACAGTAATTCATGACAGACAATTTGGAGTAATTAAGGTACAGAAACTGGTACTACATGTTCAAATATAGATTACACCACTGATAGATACTCATACATTCAGACATTAGGGGGCAGAATATGATAACCAAACCAAACTAAACTGACACATGATTATTAGCATTCAGCAATCCTCTTGCCCGGTCACGACACCATACCATGATACAGCATGTCTTACTCTTCCTGCGAAGGCCAAAGGAAAGCCCCCATGGCGAACTTCCTCTTCTGGTCGACATCGCCGGACACAGGCAAGCCATACTCGTTCAGGAGGCGATCCAGCTTCCACTCGGGCATATTCTCATAGTCTTTCTTCTTGTACCTCGGGTAATGCAGCGGCATTTGGAATGAGGACCGGTTATTAGTGCTCTGTTTCATATGTTGCTCATAAGACCTCCCTCCGAGCATAGAGAAGGCAGCATTTGCTAGACTAGTCCCTGCCATCGATATCTTCTTGCTTCGCACTGTTTCTTGGTGCATACGGGAACTGCAATTCGTCCTTTTATAGGCATCCTACGGGGAAGGCGATTAGAGAGAAAGAGCGAGAACATAGGAGCGGGTACTGGATAGGGTAACATTAATGTCATGAAAGCGAACATTTAGAGAATGGTGGCACGGTTTCGAGAGAATTGTGGTACACGGCACTGCAATTATGCAGTGCACTGTACTTGTAGGGAAAGGTACCTTTCGGAGTATGCAAGCAAATGCATATGTGGATCGAATGGTCAGGAACCTAGGATGATCTTGAGATAAACGTAGTCATTACTGTTCACCGATTATCTCGATCTTTCTGTGACAGGATGTGATGTTCCCAGTTAGATCCAGATTTATCTACTAGAGTGGCATAAACTTTTGAAGTCAAGAGCAGAGGCTATACCGCAACAGGTGAAAATAAGACTGGGTTTTCTTAAGCAATGCATATCAAATGCCATGTTCTAGTACTAGTAGTTAATGAACATGAATCGTTTACATACACGCGACGCAATGCAGAGACATTATGGAGGAAATCAACACAAATCAAGCGAAACAAACTAAAATCGTTCACCCTTTTCTTTCCAATGCCCAATCCCATTAAGTTGCTTCCTCTGATGGCATGATCTGAATTCTTCTGAAGTCAAATACCTCGGCTAACACGACGACGATGGTTCCGGTACTTGTCCACATCGAGCAATTGGATTTATGTTTGGTGATTATCTTTTCCGAAAGTCATATCGGGCTTCCATGGACACCGTATCACCACAAGAAACTCACACATCACTGCTATTAATTGCAACATCAATTCCACTAGCCTTATCTATGTATGACCGGATAATTATATCGGCAATCTGAGTCCAGTCGACAAATTCAATTTCACTTCCCTTCCTAGATCCTCCCAGATGGAAAGAAATAGAGATACATCTGTGAGATTTTATCTTTCTTATTACATAACCAAAGTGATCTCTCCTCCTAAACATGGGTCTAGTCACTGCCACTTTTGTCCATTTGATTGTCCTGTCAAAAACATCGATAAGAGTTAACTCTCTAACGCCTCATTTCTGGATAAACCCGTGAATTGACGTCTTATTTAAGGATGTCTGGCCAGCTTGAAATCGTGGAGCTTAAGAGTCATGGTGGCTCTGAGTCTGATGTTTCCTTTAGCAAGTGGATTGTGCCCATGATGAGTAAAAGAGGTCTTAAATGTCCTCAACCCAAATCATATTGTAGATGTAGAGTACAGTATCATCTGCCCATTATGCATTTGCAAATTCTGCAAGGAAAACTAGTCCTGTTTGATCTCTAGTATGTCATTTTCTTATTTTTTTGGTTCGATTTACGTATCGCAATTGGGGTGGAAAAGCTAACAAGCCATGAAAATCTGGGTGTCTCCTGGCCACTTGAGTGGTTCTGTGGTGGCTTTACTAATTGGTGCATCATCGCATCGGCCATATGTACACTTGGGCGAGTACTAATTATCACCTTCCCGGGTTCATGTGTTGGTCCATAGATTATGAACACGTTCATGAATAAATGCACAAGCGTCTAGTCAATTGAATTATGGTTGATGAATGCAACTATTCTCTATAATGGTCCAGAGCACATTAATGAGCTAGTTGCATAAGAGATGTATCCTAGTTTATACAGAAACTCTGTATGCTCGACATGTCGACTACTCACACTCAAAAAATCCAGCCAATCGAGAGAAAATAAAACGCAAATAGTCATACATAAGATTTGCGTTTTTGGAGGTTGATACTGAGACAGGAGGGTCGCCTTTTGTATGCCTCGCAAGATATACTTGCAACATGACATCCTTGACATGAGTTAATCAGTTGCTGTCACTAACATATCCACTTCACCAGAGCAAAAAGAGAAGAACAATATCATATTCATCCAAATGAGCAAATTGGAAATGATGCCACCGTAACATCTGTAAATTACAAAATCAATGTTTAAGAAGAATAATAATCTTAGTTTTGAGCGTCTGATAAGAAAAACCGGCACAGATTGTGTGCTAGGCTGTTGCTCTTTGGCTATAAGCCAGAAATTGCATGCAACTGTGGTCCGAACTTCCACATGAATACATTGGCAGATAGATCAAAAGTTAGTTTTTTCACACGACGACGGTGTTCCAGCTTTCTTGCGCATGCATTTCGCTCTGCTTCCAGCAGCAACCCGCAAAAGGAGTATGTACATATCCCCAAGTGTGCTTTGCAAAATGCATTACCCCATTGTATGCCAGATAGAGGCCAGGAAAGACGGAATCAGTTGTTAATTTCAGACGACTTCTTGAGAAAATCTCATTGATGATCTTTGATGGCCTTGGCGTTGCATCATGAATCACTGCGCCACTACATTGTGAAGGACAGGTTCGCAAAAGATGTTCTTGTTGAAACTGGATATAAAAAGAAGGACAGGCCCTTCTTAGGTTCAAGACAAAAAGGAAGACAAGAAACTCTCAATACTACAAGTTAGAGAACCATTTGTTCAGGAGCTCAGCTTAAATTTTATCTTATGATGCAGAGAAAATTGATCTTTATGAGGGAATCAGTCTACATAATATACTAGAAAGTCAGATTTTAAGTGCATAATCAAGAGATAATTTCTGTTTAATTGGATACTGCATGAAATTTTTGTTTCAAGTTATATAACAGAAATTCATAACAGACAAGTGAATAAAGTACAGAAGCTGGTGCTACAAGTTCAAATAAAAATCACACCACTGATAGATACATACATTCATACATTGGGAGACAGAATATAGTAACCAAACCAAACTAAACTGTCAAATGCTTATTAGCATTTAGCAATCCTCTTGCTAATAGCCAGTCACAACACCATACAACCATACAACATGTTTTACTCTTCCTGCGAAGGCCAAAGGAAAGCCCCCATGGCAAACTTCCTCTTATGGTTGACATCACCGGACACAGGCAAACCATACTCATTCAGGAGGCAATCCAACTTCCACTCGGGCATATTCTCATAGTCTTTCTTCTTGTACCTCGGGTAATGCAGCGGCATTTGGAATGAGGACTGGTTATTAGTGCTCTTATCCATATGTTGCCCACAAGGCCACCCCCCGAGCATAGATAAAGCGGCATTTGCTAGACTAGTCCCTGCCATCGATATCTTCTTGGTTCGCACTATTTCTTGTTGCATACGGGGACCCCAATTCGCCCCTTTATAGGCATCCACAAGGAAGGCGGTTAGAGAGAGAAGTAGAGAGAACATTGGAGCGGGTACTGGATAGGGTAACATTAATGTCATGAAAGCGAACAATTAGAGAGTTGTGGCATGCAACTCTGCAATCATGCAGTGCACTGTACTTGTAGGGAAAGGTACCTTTCAGAGTATGCAAGTAAATGCACATGTGGATTGAATGGTTAGGAAACTATGATGATCTTGCGATACACGTAGTCATAACTGTTCGCTGATTATCTCGATCTTTCTGTGACGGATGTGATGTTCCCAGTTAGATCCAGATTTATCTACTAGAGTGGTGCATTGTACTTGTAGGGAAAGGTACCTTTCGGAGTATGCAAGTAAATGCATATGTGGATTGAATGGTTAGGAAACTAGGATGATCTTGAGATACACGTAGTCATAACTGTTGGCAATTATCTCGAGTTTTCTGTGACGGATGTGATGTTCCCAGTTAGATCCAGATTTATCCACTAGAGTGCATAAACTTTTGAACTCAAAGAGTAGAGGCTATACAGGAACAGGTGAAAACAAGACTCTGCTTCCTAAAGCAATGCATATCAAATGAGATGTTCTAGACCTAGTAGTTAATGAACATGAATCGGATACATATTCGCAATGCAAGGCAGAGACATTATGGAGGAAATTAACACAAATCAAGCGAAACAAACTAAAATAGTCCACCCTTTTCTTTCCAATGCCCAATCCCATTAAGTTGCTTCCTCTGATTGAATGATCTGAATTCTTCTGAAGTCAAATACCTCGGCTAACACGATGACGATGATTCTGGTACTTGTCCACATCGAGTAATTAGATTTATGTTTCCTGATTGTCTTTTCCGAAAGTCATATTGGGCTTCCATGGACACCGTATCACCACAAGAAACTCACTCATCACTGTCTATTAATTGCAATATCAAGTCCACTTGCCTTATCTATGCATGAGCGGATAACTACATCGGCAATCTGAGTCCAGTCGGTTATTGCCAATTTCACTTCCCTTCCAAGATCCTCTGGCACTAGCTGAACCTACTCCAGGTGGAAAGAAGTAGAGTTACATCTGTGAGATTTTATGTTTCTTATTACATAACCAAAGTGATCTCTCCTTCTAAACATGGGTCTAGTCACTACCACTTATGTCCATTTGATTGTCCTGTCAAAAACATCGATAAGAGTTAACTCTCGAACGCCTCATTTCTGGATAAACCCGCGAATTGACATCTTATTGAAGGATATCTCTCCACTTGTTCAATATTTTTCTGTGTCGAGATTCAATTAGATTCAGACACGAGTGAATGTCACCGTTGGGTTCGGACAATGTCCTCCCTCTAGAGCAGCTAGAGATTCACCACTTAGTCCTCTAATGGACTGCCATTTTTATCCAGAGAAACAAGAGATAGATTTTCTTTCAAAGAAAGAGTATAAACTTTCATACCAGGATGTCACTAACTAAGCAAGCACTCTCAAACCTCAGCATTCCCTGCTTTACTGAGATAAGCGAATATGCTCCAAGGAAATAAAGCATCCGGAAGAACTGGTATCACACTGCATTCGTTACTGCTAGTAAATTGTTGAATTAGCATTCCATGCACACCATTGCTTTAAAAGCTTCTAAAAACAGAAAATGCCACATTAAAATCATCCAGAGGACTCGAAAATGTGCTTTGCAATTGCCCCATAGTTACTACATGCAGTGGTAATTGACTAAGACGTATTTTCAGTCACATAACAATATGAACAAATCGCAAATGATGTCTCCTTTTCTTCAGTCACTTAACAGACAAACATGTAGCTGTCAAGCCTGCAATATATAGAACAGATGCTGACCAAAGTCGATTATGGACTAGCATTACCTCTAAAAGAACTTACATCGAGTGGTGGGCGACTAAGGCGGTCGTTTTTCCCCCTCGCTTGATCAACTAACCAAGGCACTGATTAGATGATTATGGACATTTTGTCTGGCCAGCTTGAAACTGTGGAGCTTAGAGTCGTGGTGGCTCAGAGTCCGATATTTCCTTTAGCAAGTGCATTGTGCCCATGATGAGTGAAAGAAGTCTTAAATGTCCTCAACCCAAATCCCATTGTAGATGTACAATGGAAAGAACGAAGGAACTCCTTATTAGCAGTCTGTTATTAGAAGAAGGAAGGTCTATGTGTGAGTTTAGAGTATCATCTGTCCATCATGTATTTGCAAATTCTGCAAGGAAAACTAGGATTAAAGTGAGGTACAATAATCCTGTTTGATTTCTAGTATGTCATTTTTTTTTTCGGGGGTTCAATTTACGTATCTAAATTGGGGGTGGAAAAGCTAATAACCATACAATCTGGGTGTCTCCTGGCCACTTGACTGGTTCCGCGGTGGCTTTAATAATTCGTGCAACATTGCATCGACTATATGTCAACTCGGGCGAGTTATCACTTTCCCCGGTTTATGTGTTGGTCCATAGAGTGTGAACACGTTCATGAATCCACGCACAAGCATCTAGTCAATTGACTTATGGTTGATGGATGCAACTATTTCCTATAATGGTCCAGAGCACATCAATGAGCTGGTTGCATAAGAGATGTATCCTGGTTCATACAGAAATTTTTTGTATGCTCTACATGTTGCTGACTCACTATAAACAAATCCATCCAATTGTGACAGACCAATACACAGATTTCCGCCATAAGATTTACGCGCCTTTTGTATGCCTCGCAAGATATACTTACACTATGACATACTTGACATCAGTTAATCAGTTGCCGTCACTGAAGATATCCACTCTTCACCAGAATAAAAGAGAAGAATAATATAATATTCATTCAAATGAGCAAATTGGAAATGATGGTACTGTAACATCTGTATATTACAAAATCAATGTATAAGAAGAACAAGAATCTTAGCTTTGAGCGTCCGCTAAAAAGAATTGGCACAGATTGTGTACTAGGTTATTGGTTTTGGCTATAAGCCAGGAACTGCATGCAACTGTGGTCCGAAACTTCCACATGACTACTGTGTTCAAGCTTTCTCGCTAGTGTATTTCACTCTACTTCCAGCAGCAACCGCAGGAGTGTGTACGTGTCCTCAAGGGTGCTTTGCAAAAGCATTACCCTTTAAAATGCCAGATAGAAGGTTGCAAGGAAGGACGGAAATCAGTCAGATGACTGCTTGAAAAAATGTCATTGATCACATCTGTGATGGCCTTGGCATTGCATCATGAACCACTCTTTCGCTCAGTGGTAATCTCTTTCAGATTTTCAGGAGCTGCTTTTGCATTTGAAGGATAATCAACAAGCATCCTTGGAGGAGCAAAATACATGTGTAGCGACATCATACAGATAATGATACCCAAGAAAAGCTGCAGCAGTCACATAAGTGAAACGGTCATTTATAGTCGGATGAAACAAGTATATGAAAAAGAAAATACAGAGAATTAAGAAAACCAACGATTCCTAGTAGTTTGAGACTTACTTGCATAGTAGGCTTAAAGTTGAAAAGATAAATGGAAAGAACCATTGTCAGCAGCATTGCCATTGACGTAGAATAAACCTGGCAGAAATAATTATAAACAAAGATAGCCATGATTAAAAAGACTTTAAGCTGCTAGGAAACAAACCAAAAAAGTATATTGAACTAAGCACATATGCTTACGTTCTCATGCCAATGCCCCGACGCCATAACTCAATAGATTTGCAGACAAAACTCAGAAATGGTCCACCCGAAATAGATACATTCAGAATAATAATAAGTAGTACAAGAATGGGGTACTGTATTTTAGGGGTCGGGAGGATCATAGCATATGCTGAAGAAAAAATACTGTAACAAGTAAAACCATTTCATCCCAAAACTGAGATTAAGATATAAATCAGTTCCTTTGCAACAGAATAGCAAAAGTATCGACAACATGTATACGAAAACCATGATCTGCGATAAGGACTTTACCTTCACAATGTTGTCTGCATACTTCATCAACCATGAAACCAGCAAACCAGTCGATCCCAGGTTCAATACCACCATCCCAGTCGTGATGGTATATCCATCAAAAAGCCGTTGCCACCAAGGGCCCTTTTCAAAGCCCCCTTGAAAATCATCCAAGAGAAGTCGCGCCATGTTGAAGATCACACCGAATCTGCAGAAGAAAAGAATACCAGAAGTTACAGCCACGGAGAAAAACTTTAAGCAAATGAGAACCCAACCATGTATTTATCACAAAATCGTAGCATTTGAATAAATTTTCTTTTGTTTTTCAGAAAGCTAATCTTAAGCATAAATCTTTCCACTTCAGTATAGAGTTGAACTCATACATTCCTCGCAGAACTGTCATATTAATCAGCTCCCAGCTCTTCACCTTTGTTTTAAGCCCTTATATAAGGAAACAGGAAAATTGAGTTTTGACAAAATCATATAATGTTTTCCCACTAACATAGGGAACCAGTTCTCCCAGAGTAAAATGTTCTACTCAAAATTATAACACTCTGCAGAAGACTTATTCAAGAATCAAGAGAGAACTCTCAAAAGTAATATTTGCAGTGTAATGCGACAAAGAAAAGCATCATTTGAAGACGGAAAACTCTAAATATCATTTAGTATGAGTAAGGCATGTAGTAGTGGTCTTTCCACATGCTAACTTGTGGAATGATCAAACTAGGAAATACAGACCAGAAAAGAGATACCTACGTATATAACTGTACATTCTGCCAATACAAACTATCATTGTTCTTCTTCATCAGAAACTCCGTGTAGACGCCGGCTAATGCTGACATACATGCAGATAAAATTCCAAGCATGTACCCTTGGATGGGTGCTGAGAACAAAGATTCGCATGAGGCTTCTCCACAACCTTTAACCTACAATGCTAGCAGAAATATATTATCACCGACTCTACTACCACAAGGGATAAGCTCATGAGAAGTGCTACATCATTTCTTGATTCACTGATTCTACACACAAGGATTTTGGGCATCAAACTACTTCCAATTTGCTGAAAGCTACATGATCTTCTCACTAATATATCATGCTGAATGCCTCAGTGAATCTCAGACAAAATCCAAATGAATAAAGGAGCAAATTAAGATGAAGGCTCGCAAACAGGTAAGCGCCAAGAAGAACTGCTCTTCAGCAGGCTGAAACATTGTTCTTCTTACATTCACTTAGTATGCTTCACAAACAAATGCAAATTCTTAGTGGGAGTTTTGTCCTTCATTCATATGATTGAATATCTTATGGACCTTTAGAACAAGATTATAACCTTTCGCAGTTATTGTCAACTTTGGCTTGTTTACTTGCATCATGAGTACTTTGTTTCTTTCTTAATGATTGGCTCATACAGAGATTCTGACTTGACTTGTCAGCACTGTTGCATTTCCTTCTTTTATCCATGACATGGGGCAGCAAAGGATGTTAACTATTACTGGGTATCCTTCATCTAGTTGTGCTAATCGAATATCTTAAAATGATAACAGAACGATAATTACACCCATGAGCTTTCTCCAGTTGTAAGGGTATTGTCTTCTTCAGGGAATACATAGTGCTTCATTCTCATTTCGGAGTGGAAAAAAGAAGAAAAAATTATTGCACCCTATAGTTGTACTTAAGTGCCATAATTCCAGGATCTTGTTGGGCAGAACCATAACTTAACACTTCTGCCCGAAAGTAGTTATGGCACATTCCTCTTGTTCGTGACAGCAAATCAAAATTGCATTAAACAAACATGAAAGTTTTCAGCACTTCAAATATGGTTTGCTAAAGCCATTTGACATGTCATAAGAAAGATTACTCCATCTAATGGAGTGTTCAAATAAACTCCCGATATGACCAATCCACGACTATGAAAAACTCACTGTAAACCATATGCCTGCACTGTTCTTGTCAGGTTTTCAAGTGCTAACTGATACACTTCTAAAGCTTCATAAACATATCATAGCGCATTGATATGCAAGTTAACATGGGAACAGGTATAGCAAACTTCCAATAATCACCTGGCTTGTGGTTGTCCCAACAGCTAATAGAACGATCGCCATCCATTGCAAATTGGAAAGCTTCCTTTTCAGGAACAACCTAAGCATGAAAAATTGAACCTATGAAAGGGACAGGGACTTAAATGGTAAACTAGTTGTTTAACATGCTTGCGTTTTCATTATACAAGGCAAAAGAAAAGGAAATAAAAAAAATGGAAAGGAAAGGAATGTCAAGACTGAATTAACAACATAAGTGGGAACCTGAATAATATCCCCGTAGTAACAATCTTCAGGTTACCCATTATCTGATATGTGGACGTGTCCACATAAGTCAGCGTGGCAAACTGAACATTATTGTGGATCAGATAAATGATTGAAGGAATAGGATATAAGCGCACACTTCTCCAGTCTGTGGTCATCCTTGTAGAAGGAGTTGTCCTAATTTCTCGCCAGAGTAGCAAGCTAGATACAAGTAGCTGTGATGTATGTGAACAATCAAAAAAGTAGTAAGGTGCTTATTACGTCGAGAACTAAAAGAAAAAAGAAGATAACTTATGTTTGAGAAGGTCTTTTCAATGTTATATGGAAGACGTAGGTGTTCTACATGTTTCGATGACGTATTGCATTAGTTGCGAGAGAATTACCTTGAAACCCTCAGCTAGAAATGGAACGGTTGCATAATCATACTTATAACCCCCATTACTTTGAGATAGCGTCGTCAAAATTCCCTATCAGAAGAAGTTTTAATTGAGAAAAGCACTGGTCAGGACGGCAGCATATTGTTTTTTTTTTTTTTTTTGGTAAGTAGGGCAGCATATTGTTAATACCATTGAAATCTAGAAAGTGAACTAACAACTCAAATAGGACATTTAAGCAATTCCTATACATTCACCCCGTGGAAGTATCTCATAGCCTCTTAAAAAGCAACTCTAATTCAAAGATAATAATTTTAGCTGCTCCCAAAAGGAGAAGATAATGCGTTATATTCCTCGTGATATTAAAGCCAATAAAAGTAGGGGCCAAACAACACTGAGATCTTCAAATTAAAACCAAAGCATGAACAACAAGACATAAACGCATGGAAACCTTGAAAAGTTCTACGAAGCAACCGAAACCAGACGCTAAAAATACGGATTCACATGCTTTTCCACCAGGCGTGGTGGCACCTTAGAAAGCATGATCAGTCAGTAGGTTTCTCTGAAACTCATCACCCTCTTACGAGTCCAGAATCAAATTGAAAGAAGTGACAATGCGCCACAGGGTCATTGGCTATCTGTCCAATCACGAGCTAGTTCGATACCATCACAAATGACTGGCTAAAGTAAACGCCAAAACACTCCTCCCAACTCTTCTTCACCCCCAAACGACCAACCCGATTCACCATTAGAGCTAGCAACACCCCATTTTCGAGCATTTGGATTAAAATGCGGGTCTCAGAGCGAACGGATCAATCCGCGGTGAGCGCAACCCGAGAGATTCTCAACGAAGCTCGGAAAGCAAACGTATGTTACGTAAGAAAACAAGTTATGGGGATTTCGACAGTGTCCGACCTGAGAACTGGTGAGGACGGTGAGGAGGGCGGCGACGAAGTACCACTGCATCGCGTCGCGTTCAACGCATGAATCGCTCTCGTATCACTTCGCTTCTCCTTCTTCGAAGATCCGAGAGAGATCGTCAACTTCGATTCTGCGATTCCACCGTCTTCTTTGGGGGGCGGCTTGGATCTGCGTCGCAGAGCTCGGAGTAGCTTTGTGAGTTCAGCCTCCCCAATTTATTTATTTTTGTTTTTTTTTTCGAGTCTGGTTTTTTTTTTTTCAATTCGGCCTCCAAGCTAGAAACAGGAAGTACAAATTATCGATTTGTTACTTTTACCTGGTATTATCCTAATGAGCCTAATTCCGTAAAAAACTATAAAAAATTACCGACTGTAACTCGAATTTCAATCATAACTCTTTTTTTTTTTGTGTGCCGTAAAATGCACCAATTTTGAATTGATACCCAAATCTGACTCTTGAATCGTCGACTATACCTGAAATAACGCTATTGGATCTATAACGACATTACTGGGCGAAAACTTAATAGGTGCTAGCTTTGGGTACCAATTCAAATTTGATGTATTTTTATGAGACAAAACATATTGAGGGTAATATTGGGATTCGAGCCAAAATCGATGATCTTTTAGAAAATATAAGCCATCTTAATATGATGAGACTAATCAATCACATTTATTTAACCCGGGTACAAGATTACGTTCCAAAAGTTACTGATGTCCAATTGATTGTATAACTAAAGAAAAATTACTATTGACTCATATAACTTTTCCGTTCAATAGTTCTAAAAAAAGATGATATAAAGCGATTCATGAAATTAATTTACCAAGTTACCTAATTACAGTAGGCGAGTTTTTATTTATCTAACATATTTCAAATTGCTTGATAAAAAAAAAACATATTTCAAATTTGTGAATTGGCCTTTTTTTTTAATTATCAATTATGACATAATCCTAAGAAGAATCGACAGAGAAGAAGTTGAGCTAAAATCTATATACAGAAACAAAGAGGTTTTATTTCCAGGAAGGAACATCGAATATTTGGCTAATGCAAATGTAAGGGGCTAGGTGTACAAGACCGTTGGGAAAATTGTCCAAATTTTTTTTAAATTTATTGCAATTTTGTCAATTCAGTCCTAAACCTTTTAATTTTACCAATTGAGTCCTACTGTATGGTAATTGCTGATGTGGATAAATTTTTGTAATATTCTAATACTTTTTTTCGTTTTTTTTTAAAATCAATTTCTCATTTTTTTTTCTTTTTCGTTTTAGTGCAATAAATTTAAGACTTTTGGACAATTTGTCCCAAGACAGTTACTTCACCACCAGCACCTAGTGACGATGGCGAGTCCCATTTCCACAGGATATGGCAGAGCCAAACCCATTTTACAACTCATGTTTAATGAGCCCCATGTACATTTGGTAACTCGTTTAGCAACAAAATAGGGCAAAATGAGTTAACTAGAGAATGGATTTGCCCAGTAAGATGGATTTGCTTAAATGACCTATATTTCAACTCACTTGGCATTTTTTTAAGGCTACAACGTAACTAGAGAATTAACTCAGAAAACTAAACTTGAGATCGTGTTCTTCCCTATTCTCCTATTTTTCGCTGATCTCTCGTCCATAGGTAGCTTGATTTCACGTTCGAAATTGCCAGAGCGATTTTATGTTTTTGCAGCAAGTCGAAGCTCTTTGTGCCTATCTCTCTTCAATCGCCGTTGCTCTCGACGCTAGTGTTCGCATCTAAGCATTCATGCTCTTCTCTCTGGTCGTCGCCCCCCCATGCTAGTGAACCACTAAGTTATCGGTGACTTTCTTCGTTAACCGGTGACGCTAGAACCCTTAGTCAATGTCTCCGATAACTAGAAAAGAAGATAGAAAAAATCGAAAGATTTCTTCTCATATGCATGGTTAGCCATATCGTGATTTGTGAAGGTTAAAGAGATGCAATTCGAAGTTCAATTTGTAAGGGGCCATGCATGCAGTTTTTTAGCCGATTGACGGTTTCGGGAACATTTTGGGCCTTTTGGTTTGTGAATTGGGGTTAAGAGGAAAAATTGTTGAGAGATGGAGCTCGGGTTTGGATTAGGTTAAATATGAGTTAGGTTTGAATCGTGATGAGTATGAGTTGCTAAATTTATATCGTATAAAATTGACCTATATGAACTATATGAATCAATTTAGGTTGGACTCATTTTCATCCATCCAAACCTAATCCGACTCACCCATTTGATAGGATCTAAATATCGGATTTCATGAATAGTTAAGACATAACTTCTTTTGTCGATTAGCCAAGGCCTTTTAACATAACATAGAGATGTTTATCAATGTATGGAATCTCAGATAGGGAATCTGATTGTATGGACAGAGATTTACTATATGCTCCAGAAAATATGCCCGTGTTATAGCAGAATGAGCAAAGAGCAGCTAGTGCTCAAGTAAGACCTGCAAACAACGACCCCCAAAACTCCCATCTTCATGCAAAAAGTTGGGCAGCTTCTCGCATCATGACCTTCAAATATTAAGCGATTGACGTATCACACTTGACCTAGTAATTGCAGCATAAATTTAAGACAACCAGCAATTGCAGCATAAATCAAGACCCATCTAACTTCCTTTTACTAGAAATAAGAGCACAAACAAAGAGTGACAAGCGACTCAACTCTCCAGGTTTGACGAAGAAAGTCCATGCTCGGGGTGGGTCGGCCTCAAAATCTTACGGCTTTGCCGAGTACCATTATCACAACAACTACCTGTATATGCATAATAGTGTCTTTATGTCACACTCGCATGATATTCTCAGATCATTGGTCATCTTCATTCTCAGAGCAGCATAAATTGCTAAGAGTCACAGCATGGATTGACACTAGTCTCCGCAATCGAGCTTGTGATGGAGCAGCTACTGAATGCACAACCATGCTCACACAAGATGATCGCTTGATGTCTTGCTTGTTTAACAGAAGAACAAAAAATATAAACCACCACTGATCTGACTCGACGGAACATAAAAATGGTCGATGAAGAGGGATAGATTACAACAAACAAGAGCACAGATGAGGAGGGACAGATTGCAAAAAGATCCAAGTGCTCTATACTTGTTAATCCATAATCCAGATCCCAGATGGTTGATTTTTGCACACCATGTTCAAGAAACTGACAAAAAGAACGAGATGAAAAACTTGTATGCACCTAACCAGCAGAAACTGCAAACAGCAGGCAATGGCACAAGTAGGTCAAGGCAAAAGGCTACAAAAACACGAGACCTGCTGACCAAGACCTGCTGACCAAATAGCCCTCAACAACTGCAGCTCTTCCTCGCATCATTATCACAAATAATCAAGGAGTTATATTCCCATACTATGAGGATGGAAAAAAGGGATCCTCTTTCTTCCGGTACATTATAAACAACTGCTTGGAGTGTTCAATAGCTATATTCCTGCAGTCATTCAGGGCTTTTGGGTAGCGATCGTGCAAATCCTTTACAGATTTTTTCAGCTTACCCTCTGGATCTCCACCTGTCAGAAACTCAGCCAAAGAGTTTTCGCTGCGACAAAGGTGAAATCAAGAGTGCAATTTTTAAACTACTGAACAATTAATAATCCACACATGAGAGATTAATTTTCTTACTATAGTGATTCCAGTAAACAAATGTCAAGGTGCGAGTCCCCATGCCACCAAGAACCAGAAATGCATATCAACATATTGACTCTTGGGACACGACCCCAAAAGCTATACCTCTAAATAGTAAAATTTTGTACTGTTATGACGAAACCCAACATAAGAACAGCATATTTGAGGAACATTTCTATGGTCACTGGAAGTAAAAACCATCCATAGAGAGTTGTAATTGTGGCAGTGACCATTTCACAAGAACTATGCAAGCAGGCGCTCCTATCGAAAGAGATTCAAAGGATCGGATCCCCATAAGTTTAAGGTGCTTGTGCTCCTTTGCCTTTGATGGGCTTGACTTTTAACACTTTCACAAAGGAGATTTGTGGAGGAGTTGCTTTTTCTGCAGCTGCTTGACTATTAGCCCGACCGTAACAACCGAAAGGCATACACTAGATGGAGGAGCAATCATACATCGGTCCCAGTTTAAAAGAAGCATCCGTGTAACATGTGCATCCCTTGGTGCTTGCATGTTTTAATCCTTTCAATAAGTTTCTTAATCAAATTTTTATTCATCCAACGAGCGATGAACGACTTCCAGATCTAAATAACTACATCAACAAAGTCCAGTTGCATGGGCAACAAATTACATAATGACGTTAGCATGTTATAAGCAGCCACATGCGTCTGCCAACTTCTGGCTGACATGGACGCACAGAAAATGTTTGAATGGTGTAACTAAAACTCTGCATGCATGCTTAGAGTAAATCGGAACTCCCCTTTGCACATGAATAGACAAACACATTAAGCATGGATGACCAAGCATGGAAAATAAAATGACGTGGTGTCTATGCTAATACCTTGGTGAAAGGAGGCCACCGAAGCCCTGGCAGGCACTCCTCTCCATTGACTTTGATCTTTGCCGTCTATAAAGTGCACAAACGGCCTTCATACATAGCTCATCATCTTCGGAGACATCAAAAATCATATTGGCCTCGTACTTCCAACGTTCTTTGTGCGAAGAACTTCCATCATCTGACTTAGCGGATGCTGAACCAGCCCCATTTTCATGCCTAACGGGGTTGACCCCAGTTGACTTACTCAAGCTGTTATCAGAGTCTGTTTCTTTGATATTTTTCTGCGCACATTGTTTGAGGGCAGCCATGATACCCCGCAGAGATTGGGTTAAAGGATCATCAGAAACAGAAGAAACCGAATCTGAAAAAGCAAATATCAACAGAAACACTGTTAGCTGCATGAAGCAGATCTTGATTCATTTTGCTTATGCAAATACTGATTGTTGAAGCACCCCGTAATTTCTCATTTAGAACAAGACACAAACCTCTTTTCCTTTTGAGCTCTTTGTTCCCTTTCTCATCATTTCTTCTACCACAATATTTATCCCCTGATAGCTTTTCAGATGGGCCACCGCAGTTGTCATCACTGTCAATTATCTCAACAATTGGGGAACTTCCATCACCTGGTAAGGCAAAAACAAAAAAGTTTGGGACAATCAAGATTTGAAGCTTGAATTGGCAAAATGCTAGGAAATTGGAAGCTAAGTGCCCATTCTAATTAGCAAGGTGAGGAACACATATAATTGCTCCAAAATCTCATAAATCTTACTACAAGCAGGAAGTTGCTGTTACTCAAAAGCAAAAATGCCAAAAACACAATGTGTTCAGCTTGCGACACTTACAACTGAAGTATCTTTTATAACTACACATATGAAACGCAACTACCAAGAATCCAGTCCTGCAAATCATATACTAAGCAAAGGCCGGATAGTTAAGTTGCACCATGGCCATACTTAATAGCACATAAAATAAGAAACAAGAACGCTCCATCGAATACAATATATCCAACCCTTTTGTTTCTTTCTATGTCATCTTTCTCGCCAGCGTGCATTTCAGACCGTAGCACCAGCAATATAAGTCCTGTTTATCCTCATAATATTGCAGAAGATACACCCAAATCATCAGTTACCAACATATGAGCTAATTTACTTACCCTGTAAAACTCCATCCTGTTTCACTGAAGATTTCCGACTTGGACCCAATAACGGGGACAAACCAAAGTTCAGCTTCTTTCTCGCATTGTGAGTGAAGGAGACACTTCCACCACCATTAGAATCATTTCCACGCTGAGTAGAGCCACGATCAGGCTCTGGCAGGACCTGTGATTCACCTTCTCTGCTACCCAACAGCGTTGAAGTGTCTCTTTCCAGCTGCGAGAGCCTCTCGTCCAATTCCTTGTATTTCTTCGCCCAAACGTGAGCCTGACTCTCCGATTCCCTCTTTTCATTCTCCAATTCGTCGTTCTTCCTTCTTAGTTCATGGAATACCCCCTTCAAGCTCGTTTCTCCTCCCCCTCTCCCCACTTTCTCCATAAGAACTTCATACACATCCTCGGCGATCCCCGGTCTCTCAGCCGCCACCACACACTCATCACTACTCTCCCTACACTTCAATAGCTCCTCCTCCAGGCGGCTATTCTCCAGGTACACACGGTCAAACTCATTCCTAAGCGACTGATTCTCGCTCCTCAGGTGCTCGAGCTCGTGGTCGAAACTCCCCTGGATCGCGTCCAGAAGCTTCTGGACTTCCCCGAAAGCCACAGCACTGAAGGCCGATCGCAAGGAAGCGACGAGCTCAGCCACGGAGCGATGATCGGGTTCCGAGGCAGAGCTCATGGCGGCTCAAGATGCAAAGAGCGCCGGAAACTTACCAGGCACGAGTCGTTCGGCTCGGAGAAGAGGGCAACGTCGTCTTCGCTCGCGAGCGATCACGGCGAGAGAAGCTCCGGAGGAGCGAGAAGGTTCCAGAGAGCCGAACGCGAGGAAATGGGGTTTCTGCGAGCAGGAAATGCGCGTGAGAGGAGAGAGAGAGGGCTTTTCACTTCTGTGGGAGGCTGGCAAAAGAGGAAGAGGCAGAGTTCGTAGGATCTCTTTCTCACGAGACAAGGTACGGAATTCGGAGATGGTTCGGAGCTTTTTCCGGTTAACTAAGTAAGGATTAGCGGCTAATTTCACGGAGTACTCAACAAAGAAACCGGCTACCTGAGAAGCCGGTTTGATCTTTCCTAAAGCACCGAATTTTGTATCTTTCACAACGTGGCCCCACCAAAAAAAAAACTCTTGCTCTTTCATAATTGGTTTACCGCCAAAATATAAATATATTACGCCTGTTCAAATATGTTTAGTAAAATTGGTCGACTCTTGTACATTGTTGCCTATATAATTTGGCACTGAAATAATCGTTTTTCAAAAAATTTGACACTTAAATGATCATAAAAAAAAATAAAAATTTGACACCAAAGTGAGTGTCGTGCACAACCTTTATCGCTTATGATGTCCTACTTTTTCTTTTTTTATAACTTCTTTTGGATGTACGGCGTCTTGGGGCTTTCCCGATAGGTTTTGGCATATTTTCTGATGTGGAGCCCACTTGGCACCACATCGGCGCCATTGATGCATTGCCATGTGACCATTTATCGTCGCTTAATTTTCATGGTGTCAATGTCAAAGCAAATATATATTTACGCTAAGTTTTATAGAACTTGATTGTAGTTTCTCTACAAATTTTAATACTTATGATATACTTATCCTTTTAATGTAAGGGTGATTTTGAAACCTTAAAAGGTAGTCAAAACTCCAAAATGTTCTTGCTAAGTAATTATCGATCATGTCGACGACCCATACATATATTCCACCAATGTTTGGATAGATTTTTACATCTAGCACTTTGTTCAATTTAAAAAATTTGACGTGGACGTGTTTGGACTTTTTCTGAACCCGAAATATTCACAAAATACAAATGTTGACATGCAAATTTAGATATAATACTTTATAATTTTTTTACTCAAGGATAATATTTTAAATTTTTGTGGAAAAGTAAAAAGAAAGGACTTCTTTGTTTTTGCATAAAACAAGTAATCAACGGCAGAGTATTTTGGATACGTGAATCCGAATCCACACAAGAGTTCCTCACGCGATGGAGGGATTGCGAGACTCTTCAAAGTTTCTATTCGTTATATTTGTCAAAATTTTGTTCTTTTTGTTTCGCGAGAAATGAACGATTTAAAAATATTTTTTTACAATCATTTTTATCGTCTACAAAATTGAATGAACGAATAATATTTCCATCGTCCATGAAATTTTTTAGACGTAAATTGTGGTCAATAAGGAAAATAATTTTTATTGACTAATTATTTCAAGCGATATACGTGATCATTTATAAGAATATATTTTTCAAATCATTCGTTTTTCGCGAAACTAAACGGATATGCTTAATATTAAGAATATGCCGACATTTTTGGGATGTCGAGGAATGGAGTTAGTAGTGTCAACTTTTGCCAAATGAAGTGGGCCCCACGCGAGGCCCTCCAATCGAAAGGTGCATGAGTTGGACTCATGCGCATGAAAGAGCAAGCGCGATCAATACTTGCTTTATAATGTTTGGTATGCATTAACTAGGCATCACCTTTAGAATGCATTGGTCCTACGCATGACCTTAAAAGGCTTCCTCAAACAAAAAAGTTAAAATGAGTATTTTTAGGGGGCTGAGAAGAAAAAGTTAACCCTCCAATTGAAGAGACTGGGAGAGGAGATCCCACCTCATTAAAAAAGGAGTGCATCTAGAGGGCTGTCAGGGAGAAATCCCTGGATGCCACTGATAAACCCAATTGGGAACTCCTAGTTCCTCGTGAATTAGACCTGGGATAGAAGCCAAGGTCAAATCAATTGACCGGTTTAGGTCAATACTTGCTTTATGATATTTGGTATGCATTAACTAGGCATCACTTTTAGAATGCACATTCTTTATTTCCTCACAATGTACCCTTTTACCGAATATAGGAGTTCAATTATTCATCTCATTTCACTCTTTTATCTCCGATTGAATTATCAAATAGTTTTCGCTATACGAACTCTCATATAAGTTACTTATCAAATTGTATTTGGTCGTTCCGGAAATATTTCCGATTAGTTATCAATTTGTAATTCAGGAGATTCCCAACGTGTTCAAGTAGCCAACTCTTCTATAATATTTTCAACTCTTAGTAACTATTGGAAAAATCAACCAAACACTCATATTTAGAGTTAACAATATCAAGTGTTAAATTTACTTGGTCGTGTATAAAATTGCCAATTCTTACTCGACCTACATTTGTTTGATTGTTTGAAAAGTGCCAAATCTCGCAATAGTTCATCAACTTTATGTTGCACGGGTCATGAACGAGTTAAAGTCACCACTTGTCATACGAAACTATTCCATTAACAAACTTAAACTACTAACTCTTTCTCGAGTCTATTACCAACATTTATTTGATTATTTAGAAATTACCAATTAATCCAATAATTTACAGATATGAACTTGCACAGCTTACCAAAGCGTAAAAGTCACAGGTTGAATCAATTACCAATAATGCTTATTTGACTCTTTCAATTTTACTAATTATCCCAATAGTCTATGAAAGGAAATATCGGTAAATAGTCGGAAATAGTCGGAAATTTGAAACAAACGGATAATGTTAGTACTTTTATAAAATTCTTGCTGCTACTTTAGGTGTTACAGTATGCTAAACACCACGTGAAAGCTACGGTACTCATTTTGACGGCTGAAACAAAACTGTCGCCGAGGAAGTCGTGTGTATGAAACAGCTTGCAGACTAACATAACCTCTGTCCTAGTGCAACTCCAGGTGAGAGAGAGAGAGAGAGAGAGAGAGAGAGAGTAACAAATTAGTGCTTGTAGAACAGCTTCTCTTCATATCCTCTACAGCTTTTGGAAGAACCAACAGTCCTTGTGGGGCATTTTCAAAAGAAACTCCTTGCTGTATTCATGAGCTATATATTTACACATAAATAAGCCTAGTAAGAGCAATGGACAGCTTTCATGCGATGAAGCGAGAGAAGACGACACTGTGCAAATGTCCGAGCAGGGAGCCCCGACGTAGAATGCAACGGAGCATACGGGTCGAGCGCATAGCTACTAACAAGCAGAGAACCATAGAAACCATCTTTGCCACAACCCTCAAGCAGCATTTAGCCTCAGGAACCTCCAGAAAACAAGAAGTTAACTTCCCTCTGTTCAAAGAAAGGGATCCTCTTTCTGCTGGTACATTTCGAACAACTGGTGGCAGTGTTCGGTGGCTATGTTCTGGCAGTCCTCCAGGACTCTATCCTGCAAATCCTCGACAGACTTTTTCAGCCTACACTGCGGATCTCCATCCATCAAGAACTCGGCCAAATAATTTCCCCTGCCACCAGTGAGTGTTAAATCAGTTGCGGAATCGTTAAACTAGGTTGATGAAGCGACATCTACACATATGCGAGAAAACAAATTAAAGAGAGGAGGTGTTTGGGTAATGCAATTCGCGAGTCATCATCGTATGCTTCATACATGTATTATCTAGAATCATGAAAAAAGAGTAAGACGTCAAGGAGACAACTCATTCATCTATTAGCACATGAATGTTTTTTTATTTAACCATGTTTTCAGTCAAAGTTCCGTCTATTCAACAGCAAATGCACAGCTTCTGAGTAAATGCACCTAGAAGAACAACATAGTCCAGCTACCTAGTTACCAACTCCAACAGAATCACATAACCACATAAAGATGTTACAAACAATCAAATGCAGCTGCTGACTTCAGAAAAGGACTGTATCCAGTTTCAAAGAACAAAGTATCTAATCAGTAACTAAGACTCAACATGCGTCATGGTCAACTATTATACATACAGAGGAACTGAATAGGTAAAAGCAATGATTGATGTTGCTGCTGCCACTGTGTGAATATTAATACCTTAGCAGACGGAAGCCACTAAAGCCCTTAGAGCTCCGCCCCATTGCATTCGAGGCTAATTTGTTTCGTCTGTAAAGAGCACACACAGCCTTCATACAGAGCTCATAATCTCTCTTCAAATCTGAATGCAACTCTTCCGCATTCTTCCATGCTCCTCCATGCAAACAACTGCCATCACCTGGCTTAGCAATACCTGAGCCGACCTTTTTTTCATGCGCAATAGAGTCTCTTTTCCTTTTAAGCTCTCTATTCTTGCTCCCTTGATTACTCCCACCAAGATGCATGCCAACTGCAGGCTTCTGATGTGACAAATAACTTCCGCTCAAATGTCTTGACCCAGCTACGTCATCATCGACATTACATGCCTCAACTTCTTTCAATGGATTTCCCCCATCACCTAAAAAAGGAAGCATATGCTAGAGATTGTAAATGTAATGGGCTTAAATCGGCAAAATCTAGATAACTAGGAAGATCTTATCATTCCGAAAGCAAGGTGACATGTGCACATATGCAATCTCGAAAATCCAACAATGTTTCATATCAAAAGAAATTTCCGAGTCCTAAAAGGTAAAGATTTGATCCAATAGTCTATTCCTGTGCATGGATTGCACAATACTCATTTTGTGGCTATTAAAAGCACAAATAGAGCAGTTTGTACATAGGAAAAATGCCAAACTACCACGGTGGTGCTCAGATACTTATCTGTTGAGTATTACCAATATATACATAGAAATAGCGACTACCCAGATCAACGATCACATTGAGTAGTTTACTAATGACAGTTTTCGTAATTAGTTTCTAACAGAGGCAACGCCCATATTCTCCCAATTCATCAATCCATACAAAGAATAAGGGACTATTGTTGGATCCGCAAGGATGCAAGCCTCCTATACTCTCTCTCTACTTCATACTTCCGTGCCAGTATGCATTCACCTACAATGCATATCTGCTGAACATATCACCTGCAGAACAATCCTACGGCTCCCCATGGAGTTTATGAAAATACACTAGAAACATGGTAGATGAGTTTTCTTGCTTGTGAGTGTATTGATGTGTATCAGAAACACCAATGCTGGGCTGGATTACAGAGGAAATGAGAACAGCCGTTGAAAAATAGAGAGGCACACAGCAAGCAATAAACAAATGCCCTTGACAGAGTTCTCCCCTGAAGGAATGAATGAAGGGGTTTTCACAGTAAACATTTTCGAATGCGACTGAAAAAGGTCTTGCCCGTGTGAGTCACTACTCGTCTTAACATGAGCGACTCGCGATGAGCCCCACTACATTCTCAAACAAGCCAAAGCTGTCTAAACTATCCTAGAAAAGACATGACTTGCATGGAATCTGGCCATCGCATTGCTGTTAATCCTGTGTGTAGCACATGAATTGCATAGGTGGAAAGAGACTACGTGTATACAAAAGATATATAAACCCCACTGTCAAGCAGCTTGGCATATTTGGACAACTTGTATTCATAAGACAAGACAACGACAGAATGAGAACAATCTTTTTCAATTCCCTCACCTTGTGAAACTACAGTCGCTTTCGCAAGAGATTTGTCACCTGAACCCGCTGGTGGTGTTGTTGCTGAAGCTGAAGCACAAGTACCTTCTCCAAATTCCAACATCTTCATCGCCTTCCTCAAGGAGGAGGCACTGCCGCCACCGCCGCCCCGGGAATCATTTCCCTTCCGCGTGCCAATGCCATCACCACCATCCTCACTCTTTGAGTCGAAGCCATTGGCCTCACCGGGCACACCCTTTTCCCATTCCACGGTCTTCATTTCCTCCTCATTTCTCAGCACTCCCACAGCTTTGTCCAATTCCAACACCCTCCTGATCTCGCGCACCAATTCCTCGCTCCTCCTCAATCTAACATTCTCTTCCTCCAACATTTCCACCACCTCTCTCCCTCTCGCCTCGCCCTTTCGCATCTCATCTTCTAGGCTCGCAATCTTCCCGCACAAGCGCCGGTACTTCTCCTCCAACATTTCCACCTCCTCTCTCCCTCGCGCCTCGCCCTTCCGCATCTCGTCTTCGAGCCGCCCAATCACCACGCGCAACCGCTCCTTCTCCTCCTCCAACATTTCCACCTGGTCTCTCTGTCTCGCCTCGGCCTCTCGCGTCTCGTTTTCGAGCCTCCCAATCTCCCCATGCAACCGCTCATTCTCCGCCCTCAGAACCCCCGATTTCCGCTCCTCGGCCTCAAGGCTCGCCCTCAAAACCTCCCTCTCCTTCCTCAGGGCTCTGTTTTTCTCGATGTCTAGCTTCCATTTCCCCTCCACCGACGCTAAGACCTTCCCGAAGTCCTCCGCGGGCCTCAACGCCGACCTCAACGAGGTGACGAGGTCAGGGACCGAGCCGTTCGGGACCTCGTCGACATTCCCGCCTCGCGTCGAGAGGACGTGAGGATCGCGGCTCATGTCCGCAGGGTCTTCGCGAGAGCCGGTGGAAACACTCCCCGCGTCAAGGAATCCTCGCCTCGGAGACGAAGCACGTTCAAGCTCTTCGCTTTTTGCGTTGTCGAAGAAACGAGACGGTGAAAGTGAGGCGAGGTTAAAGGCTGATACCTGAGCTTGAACTGAGCGAAGAACCAGAGGTCGCTTGATCAGCGCTCGAGCAGTCTACACGGAGACGGTAGAGGAGAGCTTTTACTCTTCTGGTTTCTCTCTTCACTCTGTTGTTGCCGGGAGTTTTTTTTCTGTATCCTTAGTGGTTTTGTTCCGCAATTGTCCGAGTCCGAACGAGAAAAAATTTGGTACCACGTAAGCTTGATCCTCGAACATTCAATAGTCGACACGTGTCCAGAGCGCCCCATTTTTCAAATGCTTTCTCTTCGTATTGCCTTCCTATCTTCCCTTGCTCTTTTCTTTTTTAGACTTTGCTAACATAGTAATTTTTGGATAATCGTGAAAAAATATATAAGCAAATTGTGAGATATAAAATCTTAAAAGAGTGGGCTCTATAATAATTTTTAATTATTTATTATTTATTTTTTTAGCTCAAAACAAATCGTTAGCATAACAGTCACCCAAAGACTGTTGTATAATCAACTCCATTTCTTTTTTTTTTCTTTTTCTCATGCGCCACATGAAAGGAGTTGTCCAACTTTATGCAGAATTCAGCTACTTCATACCTAGCCACGAACGGCTTGTCCATGGTCGCGATCGGTGAGGTCGAGATCCCTAAGGCCACAAAGCAAGACGCCGCGACGGGCAGCTACTACTAACTCGAAATCAAACGGAAAAACAAAGGAACCAGATCTGAGCCCACCACACCGACGTGGCCACCGAGCCCACCGACGACTACCTTCCCTATGCCTTCGTTGCCCCCACCTCCATGTATCATTACTTCCTTGTCGACACTTAAATTTTGACTATTCCATTATTTATGGCATAAGAAAAGTATGATCGATCTGACCCCTAAAAAAAATACGGGTTTTCATAATTCGCGTGCGCATTTTATTTGGGTCATATATCACATGTCAATCACATGACCCTCTCGTCTCACTGCCACGGACAAGCGCTCGTCAGATTACCTCCCCACAAGACCGAAGATAAGAGTAAGATTCGTGTGGCATTTGGGGGAAAAAAATCACATTGGAAATATTTGTGGGGATAATTCAGTAAAGCTTGGCGTTTAGTTGGCAAATAAAGGATGAAAAAGTGGAGAAGAAGCTTGAAACTTTCAGTGAGGGAGGGATAATTTGTGGTTCTCTTCAACAATCCGGCGTTGCCTCCCAGCCCCTTTTCCGGCGAGTCCAAACAGATTTTCGGCCTCGCGCCGCTGTGTCGAGCTCGTTCGTGTGCTACTCTGTCGTGCCAGCGCAGTTACGCAGCTCTTGGGTTAACTCTCACGAATTCGCGAGATTTATTGCAGGTTTCTCCAGCAGATTTTCTCGATTGTGCCGATGTGAGTTCCGGTGGCCTAACTAATCAATTCGAGCGCCTCAATCTCGTGGATGTAAATCACAAAAGCTAACATTTACCTAAGGTATTATTTCCGGTTGCTTGTCTCATGTCTATGTTGAACAGACCTATTCTGAAGTGATTAACTGAACGGTTCATGCGGCTCGTGTTAGAATAATCTCTTTACAGATTAGTTCTTTTTTTTATTTTCCCGAGTAACGTTTTCTAGACTCAATCATCGAACATGCCGTGTTCATATTAGCCTATTTTGACTGGATATCCTAAACTCGGCACGATACAAACACGACCCATGGGCACGAACTAACACTCATGCCACATGTATCCCAAACCGATGCATCCGTGTTGCATTTATCCCAAATTAATTTTTATGTCACAAAAATACATCACCAGGCCACATTTATCTCGATTTAGTGCTTGCGCTCCACATTTACCTCCAAGAAGTCCTAGATTTACTACGGTCTTGGGTAAGTAAATATGACATGGATGTATTGATTTGAAACTTTTTGCGACGCAATTTTTTTTTTTGGGTAATTATAACATAAGTACGGGAGCTTTTGTGATATGCCCCTTTTGTTTTTGGCTATAACAAAGGGAAGCGGATCACCTAACATTGGGGTTTCTATGATATGGGTAACATTACTCAACAAATGACGTGGCCCATTTTTAGCTGTCCAAATGAAAATGGACGGCCTGATTTGAGTAATGTTACCGAACCTTAACGTTAGGTGATCCGGATCCGAAAAATGGTGGCTTTTGGTCGGTCTGTTCTTGTTGTTGTTGCCTTGTGGGGCCGCCAGATCAGAGTTCGTTCCCAATGCGGAGAAGGAAAAGCAACACTACCTTTTTATTTGCAGAAGGAATGATTTGTACTGCTGTTTTACAAAGCAAAAGTCGCGCGGATAGAACTGGTAAATCGTATCGTATCAGCGCGCGATCCATCATATATATAATTCGTGTCAGTTTGCGTTGGTTTAAAGTATTTCGACTTTAATTTTACATGTCAAATAATTTTTTTTTGGTCAAAACATGTCACGTAATTGAACCACGATAAAATTTTATTAATTCGTATCATTGAAGTTAGGTAAGTCGTGACGAATTATTTTTTCCTGATTCGTATTTTATCTCCTGATTCGTGTCGTGCAAATGGATTGCACCTAATCAAGGATAGAGTCTACGTCGACGTTTAAATAGCCGAGCAATAGCTTAGGGTAGTGGTGGCCACGGGCCGGTTTGGGCCCGGAACCGGCCCGGCCCATACGGGCCAGTTCCGGGTTACGTTTTTTGTGAATAGGCCCGGAACCGCCTTTCTGAACTGCGCGGAGAAACCGCCGGTTCAGTCGGTTTCGAACCGGCAACGGTCGATTTGAACGTTGCCTTGCAACGGCCATTTGGCCAATTTTTTATTTTTTATTTTTTTAAAATAAATCTATCCTAAATTCTATAAATATCCTTTTTCATCTTTCATTTTTTCTCACAAATTCTCTCAAATCCTCTCAAATCTGTGACTCTGTCAATTTTCTGAATTCGCTTTCCGCTCAATTCTCTCAAAAAATGGCAAGTGGAAGCAGAGATAGTGGCAGAGGAAAGACCTCGATGGGGGAATCCGATCATCCTCATGATCCTCGTGATTTTGCATATTGGGGAGACGATATTGATGATATCAACATTATTCCCAACGTCGAGCACGTCCCAACGAAAGAAAGTCTGCATCCTCCTCCTACCAGTGTCGAAGAAATGTCAACAACAAAGGAGCTGGAATGGGAGGGTACATCCGACATATGGGAACACTTCACGAAGGAACATTTAGGTGGAAACAAGTATGAGGTAAAATGTAAATATTGTGGGGCAACATACAAATTTACAGGTGGAGGCGGCTATGGAACATTTAAACTGCATCTGAGGTCGAAACATCCAACGCAAGCAGGGATCGACACCAGCCAACAACAAATTTTTGGGTACGCCAATTCTAACGCTTCTCCTTTATTTCGTTACAATGAAAAAGTTTATAAAGAAGAATTAGCTAGATTTGCTGCCGTTGAACGTTTATCGTTTAATTTTAATGAAAATTTTGGTTTTAATCATTTTATACAAACTGTATGTACTCTACAAGCAAAACATGTTTCGAGAAATACGCTTAAAAGCCAACTTTTTGATATTTATAAAAGAGAAAAAAAAGATTTCAATTTTTTTTTTATGAATTTCAATGGGCGTGTGCATATAGGTAGCGACATTTGGAGTGATCCTTGGAAAACTCATTCTTATATGGGTATTACATGTCATTGGATATGCGATGATTGGAACATTCAAAAAAGAGTTATTGCATTTTGAGTTTTTGATAATAAGCATACGGCAATTAATATTTATAGAATAATTATGCAAGTTTTAGAAGAATATTTTTTGGTTAATAAATTTTTTTCAGTTGGTTTTGATAATGCCGCGGCAAATACCGCTTCTATTTCCGAGTTATAAAAGATTTGCAAACCCGCTTTTGGGGGACAATTTTTTCACGTTAGAGGTGCTTGCCATGTTTTAAATTTATGTGTACAAGATGGTTTACAAACTCTTGATGTTTTTCTCAACCCAATAAAGACAGCAATTCAATTTTTATGGAGACATCCTCAAATTATGAAAGAATGGGGAAAATTTTGTAAAGCAAATAGAAGAAAACAAAAAAGATTTCCAAGAGATGTTCCAACTCGTTAGAATTCTACGTACGAGTTGCTTAATCAATCTTTTGCATATAAAGATTTATTATGTATGTTTATTTCGAATAATATTTCTCAAATTAATTTATTCCTACAAGAGTGGGATATTTGCAACAAAAAAAAATTAGATCTTTTAAAAGTTTTTAATGATGCAACTTATACTTTATTCGGTGTTTATTATCCTACTACGCATTTATTTCTAATAGAGCGGGTTAATATTACTGGTATTTTTGAAGAAAATGAAAAAGATGATCAATTAGGTCCGACTATTATGGCAATGTGAACGAAATGGCTGCATTATTATACCGAAATTTCTCTTATTTATTTGGTTGCTTGTGTTTTCGATCCACGTATCAAATTAGATGGTTTAGGTGATGATTTGAATACGTATTATGACTGTTTACATTTGATTGAATTTAAAGATATTAGAACTATACAAACAGTAGTTAAAAACACAATAGTTGAAATGTATAATGAATTTTCTAATAGATATAATGTAGGTGATAGTGGATCTTCCCAACCTAGTGACGTACAAAGCGGAGACCTATGTAGAATTAGTAGAGGGTACAAAATGCTGATGAATAGGCAAAAAAGATAAAAGGGAGCAACATGAAATATTTCCAAAGTATAGACCTATTTAACCACTTTTTTTTTAGTTTAGTGAATCCGAAGGCAGCACAGATTTCAAAATTCTAGACTGGTGAAAGAGGCATTCAACCCAATTTCCAATTCTCGCTCTCATCACAAGATAGGTTTTAGCAACCCCTTGTTCAACAGTTGCGGTTGAACAAGCATTTAGCGCTGGAGGCAACATTTTGGACGACCGACGTTCAAAATTAGCTTCGGAATCGGTGGAGGCTCAAGTTTGTGTGGATGATTAGACAAAGGCTCAACATCGACAATAAGAGATGGATCGCAGCAATGAAGCCGAATTCTTCGATGATGGAGATATCACCGCCACGGGTACCGGTACCGGAACCAGCGAAACGGGTAGCGACGATTGACGATGAGGTAAGTATGGGATTATCAAAGGTAAAAGAACTACATGGGTTTTGATTATTCGATCCCAAGAAAATATGTAGGCGCTTAATGATAATTCATTAAGTTCAAGCCCCATCCTTTTCCTTTTTTTTTTCCCTCCCAAATTTGATTACAATTTTTATTTGATAATTTATTATTTCATAATTTTTTTATTTCATAATTAATTATTTAAAAATTAAATTTGAAAACCGGAACCGGCCGGTTCCATTCCGGTTTTGAACCGGAACCGGGCCTTGAACCGGCCCGAAACCGCCTGTTCAAAACAGGAACCGGAACCGGCCCTTAAGGTTTAGGTTCCGATTCATAGTGGCCACGAACCAGAACCGGCCGGTTCCGAACCGTGGCCACCACTATCTTTGGGTCAACTAAAAACCAGTCATATTAGTCATGCAAAATCTATTATTAGATTTTCAGTATTGCTTATTGACAATACCACATAAAGTGAAAATATAATGTAGAGTTAGGTCGGACCGCAATACTTATGTGAGTAAAGAGGTGCTGAAGCCCGAAACAAGTACTCCGATTTCTTGGTACTTTGTACATTTGATCTAATAAAATGAGCTAATAACGAAAAAAATAAATAAATTCGACGACAAAAGCGAGATTTAAAATCTCTTGTAATCGCTTAACGATTAACAAAAGGACTTGCGAGAGTGGCACGAAGAACCAGAAGTTGAGTGATCTACAGTCTACGCGGAGATGGCAGAGGAGAGCTTTTTCCGGTTTTCTTCTTCTTTGTTTTTTTTTCGCGGGCCAGAGCTTTTTCTGATTTATTTAGTGACTAAATTTGCACATGATCGAACGGTTTAACACGGTCCTTTTCTGATTATACGCGGTCCGCCCAAGGCATGGGTTCATGGACTACATTGAACAAAAGTACCCGCGAGAGTGGCACGGAGAACCAAAGGTTGAGTGATCTGCAATCTACACGGAGATGGTAGAGGAGCGCTTTCTCCGGTTTTCTTCCTAATTGCTTCTTTAATTGCTTCTCTAATTCCGCACATGATCGAACGGTTAAACACATGTTTTTTTCTGATTAATATACGTGGTCCACTCAAGGCATGAGTTCAGGACCACACTGAACAAATTAAAAGTTATGAGATGATATTGTACGTCGAGTCAAAGTTCAAGAATAATTTATGTAGTTTTCTAATTTCTTTGTTTTAGGTGGGCCGGAGCTATTTCTCATTTATTAGTGGCTAGTTTTTTTTTTTTCCCTTTATTTCCACTTTGGGACAATTTTGTAATTCATGTTACTCGCATTGATCCAAAATATTTTGATTTTTATTCTAACATACCAAATAATTGAATTATGGTGAGAACGTGTTAATTAGTATCAACAAAATAGAGTTACGTGTTTTGTGTTATATCTGATTTTGCTCTTTGAATTTGTATTTTCCCGTGGCTCGTGCAATACAGACAGATTGTTTCTAGCTTCGACGACAACAACAACAACAAAAAAATCTCTATGGATTGGCTTAGTGGTTAACAAGATGACCTCCGAGAGTCACACGTTAGGCGCAAAGACATCGTGTCCACATGTGGAATTCGAGATGCATCGAGCTGCTTTGTGACGGCTCAATCGACAGTCGGAGAACGACGATGGTTGTGAAAGATTTAATTTCCCTAACATGCGTAATCCCACAAGATCAATACATTCTAAACTATTGTGCAACAAGCCGATGAAACCGGCATAAGAAGAAGAGAAACCAGGTAATGCTTTAGCAAATAAGTGTGAATAGCAGGCAACAGAGCGGAAGGCAGAAGGCAAAAAAGGCTACCCAAATAAGACCGGCTGATACAAAAGACTCATAAATGCCCATCCCCCTAAAAAAATTTGAGCAGCTTCTAGATCATGACCACCAGCAAGAATGAGTGAGAAAAGAGATCCTCATACTCCTAATGCATTGTGTGTTTGGCAGTTATATTCCTACAGTCAATCACCACTCATCGTGATGTAAATACGGACAAGCAAATCGATAAAATAAATAAAAGAAAAGGAAAGGACATCCAACACCGGATTTACATGGTTCAGTCCGAATGTCCTTACCTACGTCCACGAGAAGAGCATCACAGAATTTCACTATAGAAACAAGCGATACGACGGAGATTACAATCACTCGAGCAATCAAACACACTTAATGTTTCTTAGCTCCCAATCACACCCAATAACTCCCACGGTATTTAATCTTTCACAATTCCCGGTGAAAACTCACTCAAGGAATTAAACAAATTCTGCGCCTGAAAAATTTAACTGGCTAAATCACCCGGATGTAATTAAATGTACAAAATACATCCCACGAGAAAAACTCTACGCCTCAATCTCAGGACTTATTTGTTCTTTCTGAGGTTCTCTCTATTCACTTGCGCACTCGTCTTCAGACGCCCCCTTTCACATAAGGAAGGAAACAAGACAAAATGGACACATTGAATGCCCACAAAGCAGCAAGGGTGCCCACGAATTTTTGGGGTCATTCCATGTGCATGCATTTAACGAGGCGGAGAAAATGGACGTCGGAGACATGTAAATGGGGTCTTCAACCTTCCTCATTCAATTTAGGATTAGGAATAGGCGTAATCGAACCCGCTTTTCAAATATCTCTCCTTATTTGGGACCCTATTCAATTTTTTTAGCTTCTATTGAATTGAGAAATAGGTTTGATTGTCCATCTTTTTAATTTGATATAATTTTAATATACATAAGGTATCCTCCAGATAATTCAAATTGAAGCAATTGAATATAGTACTTGGGCCTATATGATATGACCGATCAATAGAAATACTCCAACACTCCAGCTTTTGCTCTGACTTAAATAAACCCATGTGATGAGGATTTGTCCAACTTCATTTATTAGCCCCATGACAAAGAAATAGTCCCATTCTTGATCTTCTTGTGCCGCCCATTTAATTACTCTAGCATGTGCAATAAATATCAGATCGAATTTCATACACGAGCTCAAACTCGGTACATAATTTTAACACATCAAAAACTCAGCCGAGGCCAAAGAGTTTCCCTGCAACTGCTACCCAGAAAGGGTGAATCAGTGGCACGACTGTCAAACTAAATCGAAGAAGTGAGATCATCCATATCAACGTGTGAGGAAAAGTCTCTTGTTAGACTGACTGAGAGGAAACAAATGAAGGGGAACATCGGCAAGCACTTCCGCGCCATGAAATGCCGAGAAGCTGCATTCTCGTGTTCTGCCCTCACAAAACCCGCTACGTGCCGGTCGACACACTAACATGGCATTCAGTGCGATGGTCTAATTTATCCAGAGCCTCCAACCCAAAGGGAAAGGCTCGTTTGGAGTCCGGTGACGCGACACCACTCGAGCCCAGATGCGATGCGATTTCTCTAATAGAACACGAAAGAGGGGTACCGAAAGGGGGGAAAAGAACAATAAGCATTGAATGACCGCATCCAGGCTAAATGAACCCACTCATCATCCATGAACATGTGCCTCCGTTGGTGCAAGCATCTTATGTTCTTCAGTCAAAGGTTCTTTTATTCATCAAGCAGTATAAAACTTTCTAACATATGCAAGTGGGGGAAAAGTGTCAAAAAAGTCCTGAATCTATTGCATTAGTGCCAATTCAGTCTTAAACCTTTTATTGATGCCAATTCAGTCCTAAATATTTTGCATTGATGCCAATTTAGTCCTAAACCTTTTATTGGTGCCAATTTAGTCCTAAACCTTTTAGTGGTGCCAATTAAGTCATAAACCTTTTGTATTTGTGCCAATTCAGTCCTAAACATTTTGTATTTGTGCCAATTGGTCGAAAATCGTTGGCGTGACATTTTTTAATATTATTTCAATAATTTTAAAAAAATTAACTATTTTTTTTTGGTTTTTTTTTTTTGCAAATTTTTTTTTTTGGATTGGGGGCCGGCAAGGGTCGCTGGCCGACTTCTGCCGGCCCCATGCGAGGGTTGCGACGCCCTCGCCTGCGGCTGGGCGATCGGTATCGCAGCCTCACCCAGCCCCAAGTGAGGGCGCCGTCGCCCTCGCCTGGAACCGGCAAGGGTCAGCTGGCGACCCTTGCCGGCACCCAATCCAAAAAAAAAAAAAAAAAATCCAAGAAAGAAAAAGAAAAAAAAAAGAAAAAACCTAAAAAATTATTTAAAATAATTAAAATATTAAAATAATATTACTAAATGCCACATCAGCGTTAGTTGTGCCACGTAGGACAACCGACGTCCACGTCAGCGATTTCCGGAAAATGCAAAAGATTTAGGACTGAATTGGAACAAATACAAAGGTTTAAGACTAAATTGGCACCAATAAAAGGTTTAGGACTGAATTGACACTAATGCAATAGGTTTATGAATTTTTTGATACTTTTCTCTGTACAAGTGTTCTAGTTGACATAGCTTGGAACAGAATTACATAATGGCATAAGCATGAAAAGGGCAATATCATGCGGCTGCTAACTTCAGTTGACAAGTAAAGACAGAATTGTATGATTTGTATCCGAGACAACATATCGATGCCTAATCAAGACTGTACAAGCAAGCCTAAGTTGGGACTTAACCTTTTACATATGGATGAACAAACACAACAATAACAATGATAATGGTGGTGCTACCGTTGCTGCTACATGTATGCTTATATTTTGTAAAACAGAGTCCATTCAAAGCTCCCCGCAGCGGCTAATTTCTTGTTGACAATGATGGAAATTGTATCTCTATCCAGGAACAAACTATCGAATGTGCAATGAAGACTCTACATGTTTCAGAGTAAATTCGGAGACTATTTTTCACATGGATGAACAATTTAAGAGAAAACAACATCGATAGCGATCGCGATCGCGATCGCGAATGCAAATTTTATAATTATAAATTCACAAGAGTAGCACGTAAAAATGTGAAAGCTTGTGTTGTTACAAATGCAGTTTTGGGATAATTGCTCGAAACCCCGTGAACTTTCGCATTGTTATGTAATAGCCCCCGTATTTTGAAAAGTTTTTAGATTGCTCCCTTCGGCATTTTTGCATTAGAGGATGCAAATTTTGAATATTTACAGATTACACTTAAACTCTTTATCTTTATTACAATTGCTCGTTTCTTTTTTATCTGCATGTCATGAACCGTTATTTGAAAATGAACAACTCATTTTTTCTTGATCGAAATAGCTTCTTCTAAGTTTTCTCAATTCATCAATCGTCCATTACTCTATAATGTTTTGAATTTTTTTTTTAATTTTTTCTTTTTTTCCTTGGCTTAGGCCGGTGAGGGTCACGGGGAGAAAAAGCAAAAGTAGAGAAAAGAAAAATAAAAAGAATCAAAAATAAAAAAATTATTTAAAATATCATCAAAATTTATTTACGTTAGTGTCAGCCGACGGCTTGCATTCACATCAGCATTTTCCGATCAAAATTAGCCGAATAATGTAAAAGATTTATAACTGAATTGAAAATAAATAAAAATTTAAGACTGAATTGGTACAATTATAATAGGTTTAAAACTTATTTATTGAAATAGTCATTAAATTGGAAAAATTAAATAAACTTTGGTAAATGACTCAAATCGATAGTGGTAATTTTGCAAACCGTTAGAACACGTCGGTAGCCTACGAAAAGAAATATCGATAAATATTTGGAAATAGTCAGAAATTCGAAACAAACGGATAGTGTTAGTACTTTCCTAAAATTCTTGCTGCTACTTTAGGTGTTACAGTATGCTAAACCCCTCGCGAAAGCTACGGTACTCATTTTCACCGCGGAAACAAAACTGTCGCCGAGGAAGTCGTATGTATGAAACAGCTTGCAGACTAACATAACCTTTGTCCTAGTGCTACTTCAGATAAAAAGAGAGAGAGAGACAGTAACAAATTAGT
Organism: Lenwebbia sp. NSW1173648; assembly: GCA_029784005.1. NCBI lineage: Eukaryota > Viridiplantae > Streptophyta > Magnoliopsida > Myrtales > Myrtaceae > Lenwebbia > Lenwebbia sp. NSW1173648. The sequence continues at coordinate 5,487,041 of JARCGZ010000005.1, forward strand.
GCTTGTAGAACAGCTTCTCTTCATATCCTCTACAGCTTTTGGAAGCACTAACAGTCCTTGTGGTGCTTTTTCAAAAGAAACTCCTTGCTGTATTCACGAGCTATATATTTACATATAAGAAAGCCTAGTAAGAGCAATTGACAACTTTCGTGCGCTGAAGAGAGAAGAAAACACAGTGCAAAAGTCTGAGCAGGGAGCGGGGCGACGTAGAACGCTACGGAGCATACGGGTCGAGCAAATAGCTACTAACAAGCAGACCCATAGAAACCATCTTTGCCACAAACCCCAAGCAGCATTTAGCCACAGGAACCTCCAAAAATCAAGAAGTCACTTCCCTCTGTTCAAAAATAGGGATCCTCTTTCTGCTGATATATTTCAAACAGCTGGTGGCAGTGTTCGAGAGCTATCTTGCGGCAGTTGGTGAGGCCTCTCGAGCAATGATCCTGCAAATCCTCGACAGACTTTTTCAGCTTAAACTGCAGATCTCGATCCGTCAAGAACTCAGCCAAATAATTTCCCCTGCCACCAGTGAGTGTTAAATCAGTAGTAGAATCGTTAACTAGGTTGAAGAAGCGACATCTACGCATGTGAGAAAACAAATTAAGGAGAGGAGGTGTTTGGGTGGTGCAATTCACGTGCTATCATCGTATGCTTCATGTATGTATTATCTAGAACCAAGAAAAAAGAGTAAGACGTTAAGGACACAACTCATTCATCTATTTGCACATGAATGTTTTAATTATTTAGCCATATTTTTGGGTCAAAGTTTTGTTTATTCAACAGCCAATGCACAGCTTCCGAGTAAATGCACCAAAAAGAAAAACATAGTCCAGCTACCTAGTTACCAGCTCCAACCGAATCACATAACCGCATAAAGAAGTTACAAACAATCAAATGCAGCTGCTAACTTCAGAAAAGGTCTGTATCCGGTTTCAAAGAACACAGTATCTAATCAGTAACTAAGACTCAACATGTGTCATGGTAAATACATTCTACATACAGATGAACTGAATAGGTAAAAGCAATGATTGATGTTGCGGCTGCCACTGTGTGAATATTAATACCTTCGTTCATGGAGGCAACTAAAGCCCCAACCTATGCTTTTCACCGGGGCTAATTTTTGTCGTTTGTAAAGAGCACACACAGCTTTCATACATAGCTCGTAATCTCTCTTCAAATCTGAACACAACTCTCCCACATTCTTCCATGCTCCTCCATGCAAACAGCTGCCGTCATCTGGCTCAGTAGTACCCAAGCCGACCTTTTTTGCATGCGCAATAGAGTCTCTTTTCCTTTTAAGCTCTCTATTCTCGCTCTCTTGATTACTCCCGCCAAGATGCATGCCAACTATAGGCTTCTGATGTGACAAATAATTTCCGTTCAAATGTCCTGACCCAGCTACATCATCATTGATATTACATACCTTAACTTCCTTCAATGGGGTTCCCCCATCACCTGAAAAGGGAAGCATATGCTAGAGATTACTAGGAAGATCTTATCATTCTAAAAGCAATATGCAATCTCGAAAATCCCACAATGTTTCATATCAAAAGAAATTTCCTAGTCCTAACGGGTAAACTCGCGATCCAATAGTCTATTTCCGTGCATTGATCGCACAATACTCATTTTGTGGCTATTAAAAGCATAAATAGAGCAGTTTGTACATAGGAAAGATGCCAAAGTACCACGGTGGTGCTCACGATACTTGTTTGTTGAGTATTACCAATATATACATGGAAATAGCAACTACCAAAGAATCCAGGTCAACGATCACATTGAGTAGTTCTGTAATGACAGTTTTCATAACTAGTTTCTAACAAAGCCAATGCCTATATTCTTCCAATTCATCATTCCATACAAAGAATAAGGGAGTGTTTTTGGATCCGCAAAGATGCAAGCCTCCTATACTCTCTCTACTTCATACTTTCTGCTCAACATATAACCTGCAGACCAATCCTACGTCTCCCCAAAGAGTTAATGAAAATACACTAGAAACTTCGTAGAGGAGTTTTCTTGCTTGTAAGTGTATTGATGTGTATGATAAACACCGATGCTGGACTGGATTACAGAGGAAATGATAAGAAGTATATTAGTGCAGAGAGCAAGATATGCTCTCGGCCGTTGGAAAAATAGAGAGGCACACAGCAAGCAATAAACAAATGCCCTTGACAGAGTTCTCCCCTGAAGGAATGAATGAAGGGTTTCATAGTAAACATTTCCGAATGAGCTGACATTAAGCCCATTAAAAGGGGTTAAGGAGTCGAGGGATTCGTGATGAGCCCCACTACATTCTCAAACAAGCCAAAACTGTCTTAAACTATCCTAGAAAAGACATGACTTGCATGGAATCTGGCCATCGTATTGCTGTTAATCCTGTGTGTAGCACATGTATGAAATCTATACACAAGAGACGTGGATAATTTGGAGTAAGAACAGTTCATTGCTAAGGTGGAAAGAGACTACATGAATATTTCAACAACTTGTATTCATAAGACAAGACAACGCCAGAATGAGAACAATCAAACAATTCCCTTACCTTGTGAAACTACAGTCTCTTTCGCAAGAGATTTGTCACCTGAACCCGCTGGTGGTGTTGTCGCTGAAGCTGAAGCACGAGTACCTTTTCCAAAATCCAACATCTTCCTCGCCTTCCGCTTCCACGAGGAGGAGGCGCTGCCGCCGCCCCGGGAATCATTTCCCTTCCGTGCGCCGACGCCATTACCACCATCCTCGCTCTTTATGATGAAGCCATTGGCCTCACCAGGCACACCCTTTTTCCTTTCCACGTCCTTCATTTCCTCCTCATTTCTCAGCACTCCCACAGCTTTGTCCGATTCCAACACCCTCCTCATCTCGCCCACCAATTCCTCGTTCCTCCTCAATCTAACATTCACCTCCTTCAACATTTCCACCTCCTCTCTCCCTCTCGCCTCGCCCTTTCGTATCTCGTCAATCTTCACGCACAAGCGCTCGTTCTCCCCCTTCAACATTTCCACCTGGTCTCTCTGTCTCGCCTCGCCCTCTCGCGTCCCGCTTTCGAGCCTCGCCATCTCCCCACGCAACCGCTCATTCTCCTCCCTCAGAACCCCCGATTTCCGCGCCTCGTCCTCGAGGCTCGCCCTCAAAACCTCCCTCTCCTTCCTCAGGGCTTTGTTTTCCTCAATGTCCAGCTTCCATTTCCCCTCGAACGACGCTAAAACCTTCTCGAAGTCCTCGACGGGCCTAATCGCCGACCTCAACGAGGTGACGAGGTCAGGGACCGAGCTGTTCGGGACTTCGTCGACATTCTCGACACGCGTCGAGAGAACTTGAGGATCGCGTCTCATGTCTGCAGGGTCTTAGCGAGAGCCAGTGGAACACTCGCCGTGTCAAGGAATCCACGCTCTCGGAGAATAAAGCACGTCCAAACTCTTCGCTTTTTCGCGTTCTTGAGGAAACGAGACAGTGAAAGCGAGGCGAGGCTAAGTGCTGCTACCTGAGCTTGAACTGAGCGAGGACCGTGACGACGAAGAACCAGAGGTCGCGTGATCGGCGCTCGAACAGTCTACACGAACCAGAGGTCGCCGACCGTAAGAAAGTTTTGTTAGGACGATAGTTTTTGGATGGGCGTGAGAACAACAGTACGACGTGAGATGTAAACTTTTAAAAGAGTCGATTTCATAATAATTTTTAATTTTTAATTTTTTTTTTGTAATTCAAAATAAACAGTTAATGTTACAGTCACACAAACACTATTACATAATCAATTCTCACATAAAAATACCGTTTGCATAAGCATTTCATTTGGGTTATATATTAAGAAGCACCGACGCTTTTCGGAGTCCTTTGTGCCGTGTCGTGTCATGTCATGTCGTGTTCGATACTCTCCAATATGCGAATGACACGTGCTCACCGCTCTATACACGCCAACAACACCCGAATTCAGCATCCAGACACTCTATTTCGACACGCATGGATCAATTTTAAATATTTTCAATAAATTAGGGATTAAAATATAAATTTATCAAAAATATATATGATTAAGTCATATATCCAGCCACCTCAAAATTAATATATCAAGCCAGCTCAAAAAAATCTAATCGTGACTTATATTTTTATCTATACATGATAATAATACACATTTAATATATAACGTATTATAACGTGTCGAAATTTTTTATTTCTAAAAAACTGTTGTGTCGACGTATCGTGCCGTGTCGCGTCGCGTATGTCATGTTGGTGCTACTTAGGTTATATATCACATGCCACTCATATAATCCTTTCATCTCACTGCCACGGATAAGCGCACCTCGAATTACCGAAGATAAGAGTAAGATTCATATGGCATTTGGAAGAAAAAAAATCGCATTGGAAATATTGTGGGGAAAATTCAGCAAAGCTTGGCGTTTAGTTGAGCAAATAAAGGCCAAAACATAAGTATAACATAAGCGTTGGAGTTTTTATGATATAAAAATTAATTTGAGATAAAATTTGTACGAATATAATAGGATCGAGCATAATAGATCGATTGAATCGGGAACCGTCCGGACCAAATCGAAACCACTCGAATTGAATCGAACCGATCGATTTAATACGGTTTTAGGGAGCTCCGGTCCGATTCCGGGAAACTCCTATCCGGTTTCTGATTCCACTGCTGACAGCTCTTCTCTTCCCGATACTATCGTCCCCGGCTGCCACGATTTTCTGCCGTAAAAATATAAAAAGTTGCTGCCGGTTGCAGCTTTAAAAAGTGGCTGGGCTGTCTCTTCTTTGCTGTCGTACCCTTACGTCTCATCGAGTCTTGGGAACCTAAGGTTCATCCCCAGCCATCGGATCTTATCGAATTCAGAATTTTCATGATAAAACGTCACACGAGTAGATTTAACGTGACAACCAACCCCAAAAAAAAAAATAATAATAACGTCACAATAAAAAAGGTGCGCTCAAAGAGAATAAAATACTATTTCGACCAAAAAAGAGAGAGAATAAAATACTATAAAAGATTTAACGGGATGTGTCTAGGCATGGCCACGGGTCGATTTAGGCCCGAAACAGGCCCGGGTCAAAACCTGGGCTCGGCCTGTTGACCGGGCCCGCGGTTCCAAACAAGAACCAGCCAGTGGCTTCCGGGCTCGGTTCCGAGCCGGTTCCGAACCGCCGAAAATGAGATTAAAAAAAAAAGAAAAAACCGTTGAACGGCTTGGAACCGGAACCGCCACTTAAGGTTTCGATTCTGGTTAGAAACCGGAGCGGGAACCGCCACTTAAGGTTTCGATTCTGGTTCCTCTGAATTTTGAACCGGAACCGCCGGTTTCTGAACTGTGGCCATGCCTATATGTGTCATGATCGGTGTTTATAAAGATTTGTCCTACCTTTTAACTTTCTCTTCATTAATAGATGATGTTTTGGTGTAGAGTCAGTGTTAAGAACAAACGCGGTTGAGGATCGGATTGGATAGGAGACCGATAACATTTTGGTGAAATCAGCCCATTTTGTTTTTGGCTATAATATAGTGGCTTTTTTATTTTTAAGGTTTCGTGGGAAAAATGGTGGCTTTTAGTCGGTCCGTTCTTCTTGTTGTGCCGTTGTCGCGTGGGGCCGTGAGATCAGAGTTTCTTCCCATTGCGAAGAAAGAAAAGAAACATTACCTTTTTTATTTGTAGAAGGAATGATTTTGTAAAAGCTGTTTTACAAAATAAAGTTGCGCGAATAGAACTGGTAAATTGTATCGTATTCATATTTATAATTCACGTCACTTTGTCTTTGATTTAATGTATTTTTACTTTAGCCAACACGCATGCTGCTCTACTGATAAAAGAATTAAGGGATGGAAACCCTAGTATCTGAAGTGCATGATTCGACTCTCGCTCTCTGCGAAGAGGTGGAGCAAAAATCAAAGAGAGCAGTGTTAAAAATAAGATCGACAAAAAAAAAATTAACTAGCTAAATCGCCGGAGTGTAATTACATGAGCAAAATAAATCCCACGAGAAAAACTCTATGCCTCAACCTTGGGACGTATTTGATCTTTCGAGGTTCTGTCTATTCACTGGCGCACCGTCTCTCCTTTTATAAAAGAAAGGGAAGAAAACTGGACTCATCAAATGCTCACGAGACAAGTCCACGAAATAGCAACGGCCCCCCCACCAATTTTTGTGATCATGCATGCAAATGGAAATGTGTACACATTCAACGAGGTGGAGAAAATAGACGTCGGACACATGTAAAGGGGCTCTTCAACTTTCCTCTTTCTTCAACGCGCGGACAAAAGAAATAGGGTAAATTCTATATAATAGTCTAAAGTGCCCTCATTTTTTTTTAAATAAAAGCTTGAAATGATTTTTTTTTCAAATAAAAACATGAAGTGTCCATATTATTTCAAAGAAGAGTCGGACCAAGGACATCCTCATAATTTACTTGCAGCCCTCGCCAAATTGGGCGAGGGCGACTCGCTTAGTCCTCTCTGGCCATACCGATCACAGACAAAAAGGAAGGGAAAAAAAAAGAAAAGAAGAAAACCAAAACAGTAAATGATGAAAATGCTCTTGATCAAACGTTTCTTTGAAATAATTGAGACACTTTAGGCCATTATTTGAAATAAAGTCCATTTTAAGCTCATATTTTAAAAAATAAATGAAGGCACTTCAAGCCCTTATTTGAAGATATAATTTGCCGTGTCCAATTCTTGGTCTTCTTGTGCGACGCATTTAATTACTTCGCATGTGCAACAAAAACGGGTCGAGTTTCATACGAGGACTCAAACTCGACACATAATTTTAACACATCAAAAACTCAGCCAAAGCCAAAGAGTTTCCCTGCAACTGCGACCCAGAAAGGGTGAATCAGTGCCACGACTGTTGAACTAAATCGAAGAAGTGAGATCATCTATATCAACTCGTGAGGGAAAGTCTCCTATTAAACTGACTAAGAGGAAACAAATGAGGGGGAACATCGGCAAGCTCTTCTGTACCATCAAACGCTGAGAAGCTGCATTCGCGTGTCATGCCCCGCCAAGTGCCGGTCGACACATTAACACGGCATTCGGCAAGACGGTCTTTTTATCCAACCCTCCAACCAAAAGGGAAAGGCTCATTTTGAGTCCGATGACGCGACCCAACTCGACCCCATATACATTTCCTCTAGGGAAATGCTTTCCTAACACTACCGTCAGGGACTGTATAATCTCAATCGTAGATCCACACACCATCACCGCGTGTTTTGCATAAAGCACTTATTGATTGGAAGATCGTGTGGTCATAATTAACTGTTAGGCTAGCAACTCCCTTTTCTCTAATAGAACACGAAGGAAGGGTACCGATATATTTCCTTCTGACATAATCAGCGTAGAAACAACAAGCATTGAATGACCGCATCCAGTCTAAATGAACCCACTCATCGTCCATGAACATCTGCGTCCATTGGTGCACAGTGTAAAACTTTCTAACATGTACAAGTGTTCCAGTTGACACAGCTTGGAACAGAATCACATAATGGCATAAGCATGAAAAAAGCAATATCATGCAGCTGCTAACTTCAGTTAACAAGCAAAGACAAAAATTGTATCTATAATCCGAGACAAAATATTGATGCCTAATCAAGACTGTCCAAGCACGCCTAAGTTGGGACTGAACCTTTTACATATGGATGACCAAACACAACAATAGTAAGGATAATGATGGTGCTACTGTCGCTGCTGCATGTATGCTTATGTTTTGAAAACAGAGGCCATTAAAGCTCCCCGCAGCGGCTAATTTCTCATTGACAATGATGGAAATTGTCTCTCCATCCAGGAACAAACTATTGAATGTGCAATGAAGACTAGACATGTTTCAGAGTAAATTCGGAGACTATTTTTCACATGGATGAACAATTTAAGAGAAAACAACATCGATAGCGACGATAACGATCATGAGTTCTATAGTCTGATACCTTACTGAATGGAGGCACTCTCAAACGTCCTTGAATACCACCACTCTCCACTGACTTCAGGCTAGAACTTTGCAATGTGTAAAAAAGTTAGCACATCATTTCTTGCAAAACTCTGGAAGCAAGTCTATAGCCGACCTACTTCCCTGATCCATTTACATTGGATCACTTCTTCTTCTTTTTTTATGCTGACTTAGGGATGAACTCTCATTGTTTGGCTTAGCAGAAGCTGAGGCTGTCTCAGTTTCGAGCTTGATATTATCGATACTTGAATCTCTCTCTCTTAAGCTCTCTCTTCCCTTTCTCTTAAGCTCGCTCTTCCTCTTCTCTTGATTGTTGTCGCCAAGATGTTCTTCACCCGTAAGCTTTCGAGAAGGCAAATCATTTCCACTCAAACATCCTGGCCCAGTGCTGTCATCATCAAGATCAATAATTTCAGCCCCTTCCTTCAACGCAGGACTCCCATCACCTGAAAAGGCAACATATGATAGAGATTTCAACGGTTTTGAGCCAATACCGGCAGAACCTCAAGTAAGTGTAAACTGTCTTCTCATTGAGAAAAGCAAGATGACATGCCCATGCAATCAGCAGAATTTCATAAGCTTTCATACTATTTCAAAGTCCTAAACTACAACCTCCCAAGCAATGGGCTACTCCTCTCCATCGACTGCACAGCACTAACTCTGGCGGGCACTAGAAGCGCAAAGTGGCAGTTAGTCCATGTAAAAGTCTCAAGATACCTAGAACTACACAGAAGAAGGGTGACTGCCAAAGAATGAAATCCTTGCTGATCGTATTAGGTAGTTTATCGGTGACAGTTTTGGTTCTTTTACAGAGCCAACTAACGTATTCTCTGAATTCGACAATTTATTAAGAGAATAAGAGTGTCGTTTGATGAACACAGGGAATGCAGGCCTTCTTCTTTCTTTCACTACATATGTTCTTGTCAATATACATCCACCTACTACGCATACCCAAGCAAAGAACCGGACGCATAAATCCTACTTATCTTCTCATGGTTTAGGAAAATATAGCAGAATAATCGCAAGATGGTTGACGCTGGATTCTAATGCAACCTTGAGGAGCACTTTTGAGTAGTCAGGGTATTGACATTTGGAATGCATTCGAAAAAACTCGAGAGGAGAACCTAACAGTAGTGATGAGAGCTAGGTTGAAAATAGAGAGGAACATAGCAAGCAAAAGGCAGAAGTTCTCGCTAGCAAGTTCTTCCCCAAAGGAATAATTGAAGGGCCTAATGAAGCCCTGCTCCTGTCCCCCTAAGCCAAGACTCTCTAAAACATTGCACATTTCAAAAAAGACGAGAATTTCCTAGGATCTTGCCACCAATCCTACTAAATTATGTCAAATCATACATCTTTGAAAATCGCTGAGAACTGAGTTCATGCTAATAATTTGTAGGAGTCATGCAGAATTAAGTTTAATTTATGGCTCAAAAGTTTGAATATGAGAACAATATTAGCAAGGTCATGCTTACGCATCTACATTCATTCACTGAAATTGATAGCACCAGCAAAATGAGAACAATAATGCAATTCCCTCACCTCGCAAGACTCCGCCACGAGTACCTTTCCTGAAACCCGCTTTTCGTGAGGACGAGACCCGCCTGAGAACCGTTTCCGTTCCCGCCATCCTCATCGTCTTTGTCGGAGTCCTTGGCCTCTCTAGGAACACCCATTTCCCCTGCTCCATCCGGCAGCCGCAGCTCCTTGCTCCTCAAATCCAATTCCGCATACTTCCCTTCAACTTTACTCTTTAACACCTCGTTCTTCCTCTTCAGTTCGACATTCTCCCTCGTAAGCGAGTCCCACCTCCTCAGCTCTTCCCTCCCTCTCGCGCGCCCCGCCGAGCTCCCTCGCCTCACACTCGCTCTCGAGACTCGCAATCCGCACCCTCAAACGCTCGTTCTCCTTCCTCAGAGCTTCCGCCGTTCCAGCTTCTAGCCCCCATTTCTCCTCTATCGCTGCTAGGAACTTGTGAAATTCCTCCAGAGGCCTAAACGAGGATCTCAATGAAGCAACGAGCTCGGGGACGGTGCTGTATCGGATTCCGTCGGCGTTCTCGCTAGGCGGAGACAGGACGCGAGAATCGCGACTCATGTTTTACACGTTAGAGAAGCTGGTTGAGCACATACCCGGGAATGGAAAGAGCTTGGCCTAGGAGATGAAGCGAGTTCTTCGCGTCGGTTCCTGGCGAAATGAGAGACTACAGAAAGCTTGCTTCGAACCGAGACTGGAAGTGAGAGAAGGTGAAACGTTCCGTTTCCCGCGCCACTACGCAAGTATGCCGACTTGTCTCTCCAACGTTGTTGTCAAATTTCCATTTGTCAGTTATATTAAGAAGTAATGTCACGAAAAATCTCAAATGAATATACCTATGATAAATTTATCAAAATTAATTTTTTTTTATCACAAAAAATCTCAAGATACACCTGTAATAAATTTATCAAATAATTTTTTTATCACAAAAAATTCCAAACTGATACATTCGTGACAAATTTATCTCAAACTAATTTTTTACCACAAAAAACCCCAAATTGGTATACATGTGCCCTCCGTTAGTTTCCATAAAATTGGGTTGATACCACAAAAATCCCAAACTGGTACACTTGTGACAAATGGATGGTAAAAATTTCAAATCGGTACACTTGTCAACTGCCACGTGTCATCTAACTTAGCAGTTTGACGAAAAAATTTAATGGAAACTACAGTTTGGGGTTTTTTGTGGTAAAAAAAATAATTTAGGGTAAATTTATCGCAGGTGCACCAGTTTGAAATTTTTTATGGTCAAAAAATTAGTTTTGGATAAATTTATCGAGGTGTACCAGTTCGAGGATTTTTATGGTAAAAAATTAGTTTGGAATAAAATTTGTCACATGTGTACCAGTTTGAGATTTTTTGTGATCAAACAATTAGTTTGAATACATTTATCATATGTGTATTAATTTGGGATTTTTCAGAATATTGATCCGTAATAAAATGCATTTTTGAATTTTCGATTCTTTCCCTCTTCATCGATGCATGATTCCTTCCCAACGACATATCTCAGCAAAAGCGGTTGCTCGTGGCGCCACTACCAAAAGTCCCATGTTATTCTCTCTCTCTCTCTCTCTAAACATGAAATGTGGCTGACATGTCAGCAACCACGTCTTAATATGTACCCCCCAATTGAATTGGATTAGTAGGGTGAGCAATTTCGGTGCGGACAAGGCCTCAATTGGTAGGTTCCAATTGACAAGGTATGTTCCACTGCCCGCGGGGGTGTCTCGGCCCACGCCTGTGGCAAATTTTTTTATTGGTGGAACTAGTTTTTGGAATGGATTAGTTATTTGGCGTTAATAATTTAGTTATCGCATTAGTAAAAGACTCGCAACATGAAACAAAATCAGAAATGGAATAGGCTAAAAGAGGAGAAATACTTGTCTAGACCCGAGCCCAATGGATTCGATGCACGATGACTGGGACCCACAAGGTGATGCCTGAGTGAGATCAACGTCCGCGATCCACCTGTCCCCAGTAGCAATGGTTCTAGGAAAGAACATCCCCCGACGCGGTGATCCACGTGGCAACTGGGCAATGCCGATAATATATTCCGGGGCATCTGGCCCAAGAGCATATCGCGCATTTTCTCCCCACCTCCTCTCTTCTCGAGATCACGAGAAATTGAGTCGTTACAGTGGCACGAGATGTAATTAACCCGGGACCGAAGGGCAATGTCCCTTGAGGGCAGAGCCAAAAGTCTCTTTATCTGCCCCCACCGGTTAGGACAAAAAAGGACTGCACGATTATTACCCAATTTGTCATTTGCCAAATCTCGTCAGGATTAATTAAATCATGTCCTATAATTAATCCATTTCCCAATTTATTGATATGCGTTCAGATCTGTTGAGGTGACCCACCCAATTCGCAGGTAATTTCCATCTTCGGCGTTTTGCTCGTTTTTTTGTTCTTGCTGAGGAATTTTTGGTGAAATGGGTAACGAAGATTTATTCTGTTGAGGAATTTGATCCTTTTCGGCCGTGTAAGAGCGTTGAATTCGACATGCATGAATGACCTGTCTCGTTTTGATGATGGGGAAATTATCGCCGGGGAAAAGAAATTCAGAAAGCCAGTTCATGTGGGTCATTACAGATCGAGCCCACCATGTGTTTGAGTTTTGCAATGCTCAGTTTCTTTCTAGTTTTATTTATGAGGGAGGGGTCTTTTGATACTGTCGAAGGGAGAGAATTAGGACAAGAATTTGGCAAGTGAAGATTTGTCCTGGCCAAGAAAAGAGGAAAAAGAAAAAGAGGGTGTGAGCATTGCTGTGTTGTGTTGAAGATTGAATTGAAGCTTGATTGATGCCGTAATGGACTGGATTTCCTTAGATAATCACATTCTAGACGTGGCCCAGAAAGAGAAAAGGAAGGCTGAGAGGGACCAGCTGCTTTATTTTATAGAGTATTGAATCTGCTACGTGAGGAAATGGGCACATGGCATTTTGTCTGCGCATTAAGAATAAAGAAGTCCTTTAATTTAAAATTACTGCATGGATCTGATGACCCCTTCGTCTTTTTGCATGAAGTTGACATTTTTATGGTTCTTTGCTCTTCAACCACCTGGATATGAATTGGACCCATGTTTTGGGTGGGCTGAGTATATATGTCTTTAGTTTGGAGTTTTTTATTCGATATGCCGTCGGGCGAAGAAATAGTTTTAACAAACGATGTAAGGAGGTTGAGCCACTCGGACAGGTAGCAGTAAAGATTTAAGGAATTAACTTTTCTTCCTAATATACTTGTCATGCTCGTCAATATTTCAAAGCTGTCTCTGCAAGCTGATTTTTATACTGGTGGTGGACTGGACGAAAATAGCAAACACTACTATTTCTGAAAATGTTCATGTTTAGAGCCACATCTCAATTCGATATGTCCTTCGAGATTTTGTATGAGGAGTAATTTTTCTGAGGCCACAAATTGTTAGTCCGTGGCTAAAAAATGTTTCATGTGACAAAACTGTAGAAATTGCCCAAATGATCAGCATCAAGATAAGAACTCTCTAATTTGATGCTGCGAAAGATCAGTATGTCCATGGGAATAGCTGCTGTAGCTCGGTGATAGTGCATTGCTTTGAACTAAGAAGCTTGTCAAAATGGAAAACTACATGATATATGTGCTCCTTTATTCTTTCAGAGTTATGTGTTAATCAATCAACTTTTAACTTGAGTCTCGTCGTCATGCTTCTCCATCCAAGCTTTTCGGTTCTTCTTCAAATATTTATTTGAAGCTTTTCCTATTGTCCGTAATTTGATAAATAAATCAAACAACTATTGCACTTTTTTAGCAGTAGATGTGTGCAATGGTCCATGGCACATGTACCAGTCCTAATATGATTAAAATTCTTCTGTTAGTTGAATTAGTAGTCGCATTTGTTGATATTTGAGTTCTAGGGAAGAAGGATTTTGTGCTTCTCATTCCTAGGATTTTAGTGCCATATTGAAAAAGATGTTCTTCCTACCGAGAACGTAGATTGATTTTGTTGAAGTTTAATTAATTATTTTCTTTTAAATTCTACAATGGGATTCTCTTTGATGTGTTTCTTAAGAAGCCGGATTGCAACACTTGGGATATTTAGGAGTGATGTCCAAAGGAAGATACTCTTCTTGAGTCTTGTCTGTCGCGAGTTCCTTTTAATCCAAATCAGGTTCACTTATTGCTCTACTTTGGAGAGACATTAGTACTAGCTAATTCGACTTTATGTCAAAGTTTAGACTCTCTTCTCTCAGTGTAGTTATGTAGTTTGTTTGTCTTTCACATTTTTTTCCGTTGGAATATAGTACTCTTCAATTCTAAAATTTGATCACATTCTGCGGTTCAGTAAAAGCTAAGGGTTTCTGTAATTTCACTTTATGGAATTTTGGTCCGGACACTCGTTTGCAATGAATCATGTCCTGAACGCGTCAAGATTTCTTTTCCTGGTCGCATAGTAGTTCTAATATAGTTTTTATGAGGACTCTGAATTTTCAGTTGACGAATTTTCGGTTCATGTCATGACTTTTGAGCTCCGAATGACATGTAATGGCTTTTGTCCCAGAGTGAGCTCAAAGTCTCTAACAACCCATGAGAGGATTTCAGCAGAATGAAGGAACGAAGTCTTGACATTGATGCAGCAAAGGTCAAACTAGTGACAAAAGCAGGTGAACTTTTCTCTGAAGCATCAGTTGTCTTGTAAAATGTGAACAAGAGTAAAATGTGTATCTAAATGCTCATGTAAACAAGAGCTGACAACTTATGATGTCTGGTGACTTGTGATTTTCTTAACATTTCCCACATTAAGAAAGAGGAAGAACTTTTAGTTCACCTATGAACCAAAGTAAGAATTCTTTCTTTTTCCCCTTTTGCTGGATGCTGTTTTTGGGATGTGTTCTTCTATGACTGAAATGGCTGCTATCTTCATTTAACAATGTTATCCTTCTTTTATTCATGTCCATTGCTTGGAGCATGCTTAAAGTAAAGTTAATCATCCATATATATTGTGCGATCTTTGTCCAAGAAAACAGTCTTAGTTTGCCAAATATAAAATGATTATTTATCACTAAAGAAAGCCAAAACCCCCTGTTAATGTCTAAACAATGGGAGCCTTTTGTCCGATTTCACTGATAATGACTTTTCTCGCATAGCCTAGTACACAAAAGCAGCTACGTATTTATTAACTTGTTCTCCTCTTATAACTTTCAAATGTTGTTGGCGAGATGCAATATTAAGCTAATAATTATCCACATCTACCTTGTACGGACTACACATTTAGACATATTCTTCCGTAAGGAATCGCTGATAGTATCTTAAGATGGTAGAATGAAGGAATCGCTCAATTTCGTTGTCCTGAATTGATTATGTTTAGATTCCGAGGTACTCAGAATGTTGGTAATCTGCAGATACTGAGAAAAAGGCTGCAAGAATCTTGGAGCTCATAAAGAATGAAACCCAAAGCAGAAAACGCGGGGCAAAGAACTCGAAGAGAGAGCCGGAACTTGCCGGGCTCGTTGAGGACTTCCTACAACAGTATCAGTCACTCTATGCACAGTATGATCATCTTAAGCAGGACCAAGAAAAAAATAACCCCAGAAGAAGCAAGAGAGAAGACTCTCCGTCCACCTCCAGCTCCGACTCCGAATATTTTTCTTCTGAGGATGTCGATGGCAACTTAGAAGAATCGAAGAATGATCGACTGGCGGCAAATAGTGTTCCTCGAAAGCTTGATGATGATAACAAGGAAATGATCATCCTAAGGAATCTTTTGGCTTCTATTAGGAAAGAGAGAGAAATTTTGAGTACAGAGCATATGGCCGACCTGAGCAAGATCATGGAAGCGGAGAATGTTATCAAAGATCTGAGGCTAGAAGTAAGCGAGAGGGAGAGAGAACTGTCGACTCTTTCAAAGAAGCATCAAGTCCAAGAGGTTGAAGCATCGCTGAGGACAAAGGAGTTGGAGGGCCAGATAGGTGGCTTGAAATCCGAGTTACAGTCTCTGCGCAGTCAAAAAAGTGATTTAGAAGTAGAGTTTCAAAGCCAGGCCAGTGAAGCCAAACAGCTGAAAGAGAAAAATGAAGAACTTCAAGCTCGCCTTATGGAACTTGAACTCATATCTGAAAGCAAAGAAAATGAGATGTCTGATCTCCTAAAGAAACTCGGCGACAATGAGGACAGTGCGAAGTCTAGACTTGCGCAGTTGGAGGAACAAGTCAGGAATCTGCAAAGGGAGAAGAGCTCTCTACATGTTGAAAAATGCATGATGGAGGAAACTGTGGAACGTCTAAGTGTTCCTCGAAAGCTTGAGGATGATAACAAGGAAATGATCATCCTAAGGAATCATTTGGCTTCTATTAGGAAAGAGAGAGAAATTTTGAGTACAGAGCATATGGCCGCCCTGAGCAAGATCAAGGAAGCGGAGAACGTTATCAAAGATTTGAGGCTAGAAGTGAGCGAGAGGAAGAGAGAGCTGTCGACCCTTTCAAAGAAGCATCAAGTCCTAGAAGTTGAAGCATCGCGGAGGACAAAGGAGTTGGAGGGACAGATAGGTGGCTTGAAATCCGAATTACAGTCTCTGCGCAGTCAAAAAAGTGATTTAGAAGCAGAGATTCAAAGCCAAGCTAGTGAAGCCAAACAGCTGAAAGAGAAAAACGAAGAACTTCAAGCTCGCCTTATGGAACTTGAACTCATATCTAAAAGCAAAGAAAATGAGATGTCTGATCTCCTAAAGAAACTTGACGACAATGAGAACAGTGCGAAGTCTAGATTTGTGCAGTTGGAGGAACAAGCCAGGAATCTGCAAATGGAGGCGAGCTCTTTACATGTTGAGAAATGCACGATGGAGGAGACTGTGGAACGACTACAGAACAAAGTACTGGCTAGTGAAAACGATTTAGGTCAGATTAACACTTTGAACGAAGAACTCAAGCTCCTGGAGAGCCAGATAGCTAAGTTTCAAGAAAGGGAAGCAGAAATCGATCTGAACTTGATTCAGATACGAACTCTCAAAGAAGAAATAGCAATTATTTCTGAAGAAAAAGAAAGAGTATCCGAGGAGAATTACTGCCTTACTGCGCAGGTGAAGGACATGAAGCTAAAAATGG
Organism: Lenwebbia sp. NSW1173648; assembly: GCA_029784005.1. Classification (NCBI taxonomy): domain Eukaryota; kingdom Viridiplantae; phylum Streptophyta; class Magnoliopsida; order Myrtales; family Myrtaceae; genus Lenwebbia; species Lenwebbia sp. NSW1173648. Next base: position 5,503,572 of record JARCGZ010000005.1, read on the forward strand.
ATGCTCTATGTGCAAGAGAGAATGATCTGCTAGAGCAGGTTAGGAATCACGTCCACAAGACCAATCAGTGTCGAGAGGAAAAGGAGGAATTGGAGGCCAGGTTTGTTGAACTGGAGAGCAAATCGATAGAAAGGGGAAACGAGCTCTTGGTTCTGCAGGATAAACTTAAGGCCGAAGGGGACGCGTATTCTTCGCATATCTCGGCCTTGACAGTCCGAGCTAAGAAACTGCAAGAGGATGTCAATTCCTTGCTGGCCCTGAAGAGGCATTTAGAGTCGCATAACGAGAAAGACAGACAAGAATCTTCACCGAGGTGCAACGTAGTTCAGATCGAGAGCAAGTCGAGCGAGCAGGAAGTTGTTACTCCTCGCAGGATGGCTAGGAAATATAGACTAGCTAGGAGTTCATCGCAAGAACCGCTGGATGCTCACTTCCTAGAAAGGAGAATGGAAGAAATGGCAGACGAGTTCCGCATGCACTTTGAAGATAATATACGCTTGATGAGCCAACGCATCCTGGTCTTGGAGCAGTTACACATGGAGAACAAGGATAGCCACAAGATGATGAAAGAGAGGTTCCAGCGAGAGCACGAGGGGTTCAAGGAGCGGTCCTACGTCTCCAAAGCCGAGATGGGGAAGATAATGGACACTTCGCGGATGGTGAGCAATGCGCTTCACCGGTTGGACTCGATAGTCTCGAAATTCGGCGAGCAAAATGGGAACGTTTTAAGCCGTATGTCAAAAGTCTCAAAGGAGATCCAATGCCTGCGAAACAAGGTTTCAGGGGGGAAAGACAAAGTAAGATGTGTGAAAAGCGACACTGTTCATCGAATATGCGCAGTGGACACCAAAGACGCGAAGAATGTTTTACTTAGTGAGGAGGGCTGGGGTTTAACGACAAAAGTAGACGACGAGGGCATGGAAAAGATGCGTACGACGAAGGCCATTGAGCGGCTCGAGAAGAGGGTGGCTGAACTAGAGGACATCGCGAAGGTAAGGGAAGAAATGTTGTTCGGGCTTGTGGATGAGAAAAAGGAGGCCATCAGGCAACTGTGCCTCTCAATCAACTATTACCGAGATCGCTGTCTTCAATACCGGGAGGTGATCTCGAAGATTGCTGCCAGCAGGAGGCGTACAACCTGAGTTTTGATCTCATTCCAATAAAGACAGACTTTGATGCGGCATTGGCATTGCTGTGTGGTGCTTATTATTTGGTTCTTCCTTTCCTTAGGTGGCTTAGTGGGCATTGCCTATTTTGATCAACCATTGATTAGTCGGGCAAGCTAGCTAATCAAACTTAAATTTTTGAAACTCATTTGTGGTAGTCTTTTTTGTTTTTTTGTTCACATGGAGAGAAACATGACATGACAGGAGATTATTTCTGTCATCTCCAAGATACAATTGGAGATTTTCCATTGGCATTGACTTTGTTCTTCTAAGAGGTGCTTTATATGCAGCTTTGCAGTACGTACAGTTCAATCTAACATTCTATGAACACTGACAACTAAGCATGATAGCATTTTCATTTTCTGACTGTCCGGTGTTTAGGCTTTTTAGGTCATCCACGCGAAGCGCAGGCATACCCTTTCTTTCTTCTAGCTAGGTCGTTAATGCCACATAAACTCAGGCTAAAAGTACGATCGACAATGTCAAATTGCGGCTTCATCTTTTCGCCTTTTTTTTTTATTGTGTTTCTTTCAAAATTCAATCGCTTTCTCTTTCGTTTTTTAGGGGATGCTAGAGATAATCAGGAGATTCTCCTATCTCTTTGGAAGTTTTTTTCTATCTCTCTTGGGATTGTGCATTTCTTGATTAATCCCAACTGAAATTGTAATATTTTGTTATAAAAAAAAAATGGTCATCTTGCAAAGCTTGTAGATGTTCCATGTAGATACTTTTCATTATAAAATTCACTGATAGTATCGAACATTATTTTCGCAAACTCTTTTATCTTTCATCAAGTCCAATTGACCGAACGGGCGAAATGGTCCAATCAGGGCAAGCAATCATCTCTGGACTCGGTTTGTCGGGGTCTGCTCCGATTTAATCATGGATACACTCGTATTTATGCCCGCCCCACCTATGGATCGGATCTAGTTACGATCCAAATGCAAGAAGTCTATGTTTTTTGATTCAAAATGATCTGTGCATGAACAATTATTTAACACAAGATTTCATCACCAATGCACCTTAATTCTCATATCCATAATAGCGGCCCCACTCCCGAACGGCCACGTCAGACGCAGCAAACAACAAAAAGCGCGGGAACTGGGACGTCGCACGTGGTGCCCCGAGGCCCCCCCTTATCAGTGGCTAATCATTTTTTCACGAGACGCGAACTTCGCTCGCCCCCTCTCTCGCTCGTGGCGATAAAACGAGAAGAGGTGAATATATCGCGAGACTGACCCCGAGAAACCCATGGGAGAGAGTCAACGGGTCGGGCTGGGCCTCGCTCTGCCAAGTGCCAACTGCCAGCCAGCAAGCGGCCAGCTCCTCCCGCACGCGCCAGGTTGTTCGCATGGGATGGCGGTGGCAGAACCGCAATTAGGGCGGAATTGGAGGGCGAAGAGCCGCGAGAAGCTCCCAAAGATTCCGTCCTACGGCCTCAAACATAGATTTTGAAGCTGGGAGCACGGTAGCGGTCGCTCTCTGTGGAGCGCTCCCAATCCCAGCACCAACGAATTTACTTTCTCGTTCATTTCTTCCCCTTCTTCTTTTTCCAATCATCGCGGCCTCTCCATCTCCATCTCCATCTCTCTCTCGACTCTGTGCGAGGGTGATCGGAGAGGCTCGCAGTCGAAGCGCATCTCGGATGTCGAGCTCGGAGATTCAGGTGATTCCTGCTCTGAGCTGATCAGCGCTCGCTCTTCTTTCCTTTTTCTTTGCTTTTTTTTTTTTTTGGTTAAGTTTTTCCGTCTGGAGTTTCTCCTCCGGGAAGCTGAGTTCGTCGTCCGAGTTGATGTTCGTTCTGATTGATCTTCTGAATTCTGTCTCGTCTCGGATTGGTCGGAGTTCGCCTTGAGCGCGGGATTCTGCCATCGCGAGGCCTGGATGTCGCGAACGTGATTGAGTCGGAGTTCTTGAGAGTTTTCGACTGAGACCGTTGCGGAGCTGTTTTCAATTCGCGATCCTCGCTGTCTCGGTTTTTGAGGAAGTAGGATTGATTATAGATGTAGTTAGGTAGACTGTCTGAAGCTCTGGTGAATCGGAGCTGTGATACTTCCCTTCTGACTCATAGCTCAAGCCTCTTCGTTGAATCCGCAGGCCTTACTTCTGACGAATTAGTTCCCCGTCCTCAATCTGCGGGAATCGGTTGAAACTGCTCGAGGAAGGCCAACGAGATTGAAGGAGATCGAGTCAGGTAGGTGCTCTTCCTCTGTTCTTAAGCTCCGGATTTTTATTTGTCTCAACGGAAATGCTGGCGGAAAAAATTTGCGGGTAGTAATTAGCATCTTCACCTTTGTAGACATCAATTAAAAGAAGAAGCAGCTCGTTTTTCCGTAAATGTGGTTGGAATTCGAAATTAAGCCTCTTTGTGATGCTACTGAATTGGCACCAGGATAGGATCATACTATATACCAGCAGCAACTTTTGAGAAATGAATATTGATTGGTTTTGGAGTTGTGGTCCCTCTCATGGCACCAGAATAGGATCGTACTATATAGCAGTAGCAACTTTTTTTTTGAAATGAATATTGATCGGTTTTGGAGTTGTTGTCCCTCTCATGGCACCAGAGTAGGATCATGCTATAGCAGTAGCAACTTTGGAGAAACAAACATTGATTGGTTTTTGAATTGTCGTCCTCTCATCCCTTTGAAAGTAGTGAAACTGGAACCATTGCTCTGTTCATGGTCTTAAGGCTTGCCCAGAAACTATGTTTCCTCCTCTTTATTTATGTCTTTTTTTTTTGTTTCACTTGGTCGATGTAAATTAGAACGCAAACCGGGGACATTGGGTTTAAGTTTCTTCGTGATGTTAATCTCTACCAATTAATTAGAAAGACTTTGCGTTTTAACTGTTGTATCTTATTAAACGCTAACTTTTCCAACCTTTTGGAAAATTATAACCTGGACATTCATTTTGTTTCTGTTTGCTCTGTTCGATAAGTATCTTCTTGGAAAATGAAGGAACAAGTAACCAAGTGAAGCGGATTAGGATGCTCTCACTTCATACTTTCTTCCCTCTATTATAGACAATTTTGTTAATTGTCTCTATTTCTGTTTTGGGAGGATAAAGAAGCATCTTGTGCTTTCTATTAGGATTTGTGGTTATAAATTCCGGTGGTTGATGGCGGAACATATCATTCAAATAAAAAAGGATTTATTCAAATCCATATTCAGAGGAATAGTTCTTTTGCATATATATACTGCACATGAAGTGCAATAGGAAGCCAAAAATATCAAATGCATTTTAACCAGAGGAAGTGCCAACATTCTGTTAAGACACTAGAAGGGCTTAGAGGAAGCATCTCAGACTACCCAACTAAATGTAACATCACGTAAACATAAAAGTAACTGTGGTGTAATTTATATTAGTTTAGATTCCAGTGAATGTCTCTAGGGAAGTGAAAATAATCTGGACATATTTTTTAGAAGTTATCTGAATAATGAGATGATCTTGGACAACTTCTTCCTGATGGAGGGTGTATTCGTACTTTATTGTTATTGTATACGGAAAGACGTTAAAAGCTAATATGATGTCATTTGAAATGCCTATACAGTCAATGAACCCCTACCGCATACCATTACTTTGAGTATAAAGTCTGACTGAGTTTAATTTTGGCATTACAGTAATATCTGTCTTTACATATGGGACACTAATGAATCTGTATAAATTGGGGAAAAGGGCTTTCTCTATGGAGTTCTTAGATACCTTTCTCTGCCAATATACTTTGAATTTTCTGAGAGCATCTCATTCAGAATTTGGATGAAACTTGATGAATTTCTCTCAGGATTTCCAGTTGTTGTGGACAAGATATGCATCCTTGTAGTTAAAGGGTTAATCCTTCGAAGGAGACATGACAAAACATCGATTCCGAGATTCAATAAAGTCCTTATTCGGGAGTCATATTGATGCAGAGGCAGGGGAACAGCTGAAAGGAACTAAATCAGGTAATTCCTTGTCAGCAAGAATGGTTCTTCAAGAGGCTATAAACAGCAGCATGTCCACTCACGAAAAAAAATAAAATTGGGATCATAATTGGATCTCCATAATATCTTGAAGTTATTGATCTTTTCGTGCTAATTCATCCTGTTTTTGGTACATTGGAATAATTGGATTGAGAAACTGCTGGTTAACTGCAGAGATTGAGGCCAAGGTGAATAGAATCTTGAAGCTTATCAGAGATGAGCATCCTGAAGAAGACAACCAGGATCCATCTGGGGGCTCTAAAAGAAGATCGCTTGAAGAGTTAGTGAACGAGTTCCACAAAAAGTATCAGTCCCTGTATGAACAATATGATTCTCTCACTGCAGAGCTCAGGAAAAAAGTTAGTAGCAAACGAAGTAAAGATGGACCTCATTCATCAAGCTCTGATTCAGACTCAGACTCGGATCATTCCTCAAAGAAAGGCAGTAAAAATGGGCAATTAGAAAATGACTGGGAAAAAATCACAGCTGACATGAAGAAAGAACTTGAAACAGCAAATCTAGAAGTTGCTGACTTGAAGAGGAAGTTAACAAGCATGACAGAAGAGAGAGGAACTCTGCAGTCTGAATGCCAAGTAGCTTTGAGCAAGGTACAAGAAGCAGAAAACAGTATCCAGGAGTTGAACATCAAAGCTGAAAAGTTAGAGGAGGAAAGATCCGAGCATTTTGCTGACAACCAGAAACTGACTGAAAAGTTGGAAATGCTTGGTAAGGTTGAAGTAGAACAAAAACAAAGACTGGACGACATGACAACTGAGAAAGAGGCCTTGATCGCAGAGAGAGAGGCAGCTCTGGAAAAGATTGAAGAGGGAGAAAAAATTACCACTGACTTGAGAAACTCTATTGATCAGATGAAAGGTGAAAAAGAAGCTCTGGAGCTGGAACTAGAGTCTGTGAAAGGCCATGTTTCAGGTATGAAGGAGCATCAAGAATCAGCAGAACAGAAAATTGCAGAGTTAAGCCACTCCCTAGAAGTTACCTTGGAAGAAAACAAGTCTCTAGCTTCTAAAGTGTCAGAACTTTCACATGACATTGAGAATGCACAGAAAAAGATTGAAGACGTCATCAGAGAATCGGGAGAAATGAAGAAAACTTTGGATGAAAAAGAGAGGGAACTTTTGGCTCTGACAGAAGTGCATCAAGTCCATCAGAATGATGCATCAGCTCAGATGGAAGGCCTGAAAGCACAGATAACAAATCTCGAATTGGAACTTGAAACTGTGCAAACTGAGAAAAAGGACATAGAAGAGCTGGTAGAAAGAAAAACAACTGAAGCAAAACAACTGGCTGAGGAAAACATGCAACGGACAGCCCGAGCTGCAGAATTTGAAGAAATGTCGAAAGCCAGAGAAGATGAAATATCGGCTCTCAAGAAGAAGCTTGAGGATAGTGAAAAGGAGTCTCTCTCTAGGATGGAGGATTTGACCACGCAGGTGAAGACCTTGCTTCACAATCTGGAATCTTTACAAGCTCAAAAAGCTGAAATGGAGGAACAGATTGTTTCGAAAACCGATGAAGCATCCACCCAACTCTCTGGACTAATGGATCAGGTTAATACATTGCAGCAAGAACTGGGATCTCTGGGAAACCAGAAAGCTGAACTGGAATTGCAACTTGAGAAAAAATCTCAAGAGCTTTCAGAAAATATGGTCCAGACAGAAAGATTGAAGGAGGAGTTGACAAGAAAAACTATTGATCAAGAAAAGATTATGGAGGAGAAGGAGGGTTTAGCGTGTCGGGTGAAGGACCTGGACCTGGAGACAGCTACTATACGCACCCAGAAGGATGAAATGGAAGAACGGATAAGAACTATAGAGAAGGAGAACGACCTGCTTAGAGAGGAAAAGGCAGAGTTGCAGAGAAATGTTCTCAAGTTTCAGGAGACTCTTGATTCTCTTCATGGACACAAAAGTGAAATAGAATTGCAGCTTGAAACAAAGACTCGAGATTTTTCGGAGTTCTCTGCTCAAATGGACGACTTGAAACAGCAGCTAGCGAGTGACAGAGATCATCATCAGAAGACAATGGAAGAGAAAGACAGCATGACAGCCCGGATAAAGGACCTCATGCTTGAGGTGGATTCTCTAATCAACCACAGAATTCAACTGGAAGAGCAGATAAAAAGCAAAAGTAGTGAGAGTGATCAGTTGCAAGAGGAAAACAGAAGACTACAGGATAGCGTCCTTGAATTGGAGAGGAAGCTATCAGAGAAAGAGGATGAATTTTCTGCTCTACATGAAAAATTTGAACAAGGCGAAACTGAAGCTTCAGCTAAAATCATGGCTTTGGAGACACAAATTAACAATCTGAGAGAGGATTTGGATCTCTTGCAGAGTCAGAAAACTCAATTGGAACTACAACTTGAAAAGGAGAAACAAGAAACTTCAGAAAGCATGATGCAAATGGAGAATCAGAAAAGCGAAGTAGCCAACCAGAGTGAAGATCTGCGGAGATTGCTTAAAGAAAAGGAGGATGTGCACAAATCGTTGAGTGAGGAACATACGCTAGTAGGAGGCTTGTTTCAGAAGTGCAAGGAAAGCCTCGAGCGGGCAGAAGGTAGGATGAAAGAAATGGAAGCTGAGTTCCGCTCAAAATTTCATTCGAGGGACCAGACAGTGGCTGATTTGGAAGAAATGGTTGAAGATTTGAAGCGAGATCAAGATTTAAAAGAAGAAGAAATCAGTTCCTTAACCGAGAATGTCCGAAATATCGAGGTTAAGCTCCGTCTCTCAAACCAGAAGCTTCGGGTCACGGAGCAATTGCTGACTGAGAAGGAAGAGAGCTTCAGGAAAGCTGAAGCAAAATTCCAACAAGAACAGAGAGCTCTTGAAGAAAGGATCGCTTCCTTGTCTGAAACAGTTGCCTCAAACAAAGAAGCTTATCAGAAAATGATTGCAAAAGTCTCTGAAGAAGTAAACGGCAGCTTCATTACATGGGAAGCTGTTGTCCAGAAATTCGACACAGAATATAACAACTACGGAAACTGCATTTTGGAAGCTAATAATGAGTTGAACGTTGTGAAGAGCTGGGTAAGAGATGCAAATAACGCGAAACGCCGACTAGGGGAGGAAGTTTGTGAATTAGCAGAGCAGCTGAAGGATAAGAAAGAACAGGAGTCGTTCTTGAAGGATCTGGTTGAGAAGTTAAAGGTGCAACTCAGTGAGGAAGAAGCTGAAAAGGGGAAACTGGTTATTGCTCTAAACCGGATCGAGAAGAAGGCCGAGGAACTCAAGACGACATTGAAAGACAAGGACGAGGCGATCTTTGGTCTTGGAGAGGAGAAGAGGGAGGCAATCAGGCAACTCTGCATCTGGATTGATTATCATCGCAGCCTTAATGATGATCTCAAGGAAATGCTAGCCAAGACGAGAACAGCCAGAGGGCAGAGGGCAGGCTCTTAACTTTTTCATTTCTATTTGCCAGATTCGTTCCGATGTCTCGACATTTTTTTCTTGATTGTTGATTCCTTCTAGGCAAAGTGTGTTTGTAGATAGATTTTTTGCATGATGGTTGTTTGACAACTATAGTCAGGACTGGGGATGTTGTACAAAACTTGGTTGATGCCTTTTTACTGGTAATCAATTGAGCATCTATGTAGACATGTGATGCTATTACATGAGGGACTGCAATATTCAGGTTCGGGTCAAACTGAGAAAACCAACTACTTAATAAAACACCAATTATCTGGGAAAGAGTCAAACACTTTTTAGCGGCCTAATTTACTCATCGGGAAAATCTATCGCCTTCTTGTTCATCATTCGTTATGATATGTCTCCAGACTCTAGGCCTCCGATCAATAAAGTGCATCGGATCAACCTTACTAGGAATTCAACTTTTTTAATAAATGGTCTCTCTCTTCTTCGCGCATTTCGGTATCAACCATTCAATCAAAGCGCTCTAAACGTCAATGGTCATGTTGTTGCTTCAACAACCCAAAACTTTTTAATGAAGCGAATGATTTTGGCTATGAGACGATCGATGTGTAGAGCCGTGCGAAAAGGTTAACTCGTGCTGCTGCGCATTACGTAGAAACGTTCGTATTAATGTACAATTGTGTTGTGTGAACTACCCAATTAGTTTGTGTTGTGTCATTTTCATATTAAGTCAGTCTGACAATTACAGCAAACGTCTTCTGTTTGAGTCGGCAAATCTATGTTTAATCCACATCTCAAACAAGACACGATACGGATTGTTCCGGGGAAAGAGTTCGATAACACTGCAGGCATCATCACATGGTAAAGATAAAGTGCCCGCATGGCTTGCACCAAGCCTAGTGATCCTAAGGAAAGGGTAAAAATCTGAAAGACGTAAATGTGAGGCCCCGCAGAAGAGGAATGAAAGTACCAAGTTCAAATGCTTCGTTGCCGTCTTCGAGTTGAATGCCGGTCACACAGTAAAAATTCCGAAAGAACCAGTTTAATGCAACGCCCGCACTTGCAAGCAACAAAGTCCCAACTACATCACATTCTTCATGCACTCCTGAGATCATGCATAATATGGAACTCACTATTCATGCTCTGTCCGTAGGCATGCTTCGGCGTGCGCGACTTTTCAATCTATGAACCAAAATTATCCGAACCAAAATTATCCGCTGGGCTCTGTGCGTAAATGCGCATGTCGATCAGCACACGCGGACCAGCCAAAACAAAATCACAAGTGCATAAAATACATAACCATCCATTTGGCAGACTGAAACAGTACGTGAGGAGCTTGGCAGTGAATTTTTTCACAAACATAAAACCGAGGAATTCAATCCTACAGAACCCGCTAGAAAACCCCCAGCTAATACTTTATTTCCACATAAGAAGAGAGAAGAGAAAAGGAAAAGAGGAAAAAAAAAAAAAGAAAAAAAAAAAAAAGCCTAAGATGGAGGGACAAATATGGATGGCGTTTATATATATCGACGAATCTCTAGATTCCTTTCTACCTGATCATTAATAATCTCGGAATGTACTCCCATCAAGCCTCTCAACCTTTTGCCTCTGAAATAATCCATAAGTTAAAAAAAAAAAATTACTCAGATGCTTCTCCCTTCAATCGGATATCCTCATCTCCACTCCAAGAATGTCCTTAACCACTTCATATGTGACAAAGGCAATGGCTATCGATGGAACGACCTAGACATCATAGCAGGAAATGTTAACAGGATTCTGGTAGAGAAAATTGAACACAATTGGAAACAAAAACTAAAGATTTACTACCATCTAGCATTGTCGCAAGTTTAATCAGCAAGATTTTACCGAAATTCAGAAGATGTTGTCCAAAGAGAATACTCACTAAATATCGTGACAAAAATTTTAACTAAAAGTATTGCGGGTTTGTTCTTCAAAATGTCAACTCACCTTTACTGAATTGGGGACCAAACCCTTGTATAATGCTCCAAATCCCTCATGACGAACAGTCTTCCTAAATGCATCGACCATGCCAGTGTATTCGAGTGGCGCCTTACTCCTCCCTTCACCAGTTATAACTGAAGAAGCATCTTTCCAGCCAACCATTTGCATTCTTCGCCTGATTACATCAAGAGGGTAAGCTACTGTCTGACCAACAGTCCCTGCGGCAGCACCGCATGCAAGCCTCGTCGTCACACTCAGCTCGTTGTTCTCAACCAGTCCAAATGCATTGGTTGTAAGTAACCAGTCTTTCAAGGATTCATACACAGCGAAGTTCAGACCTACATAAGGAACCTGAACATACCAAAAAGCAATTTGAGTTCATATGGTACAATCTCAGAGACCGAATTGCATTGCAGCATACGAGCATATTTGTTTCCTGAGTTACTTATAAATGAAGGATAAATTTCATCACAAAGAAGACCATACTTACAACTCCTATTACAGAAGGAAGCCAGCCTCTGTACAATGCCCTAGGGCCTTCTTCCTTGAAGACAGTTGAAAGGGCATGAAAAATTCCTCTATACCGTCGAGGAGACTTCTCTGTCTAAAGATTTTTAAGCAGGAAGGTGAGTCTACTGATATCACAGAAAAGAAGAAATGCATTCTTAAATGAATCCAAGAATGCATCGATGAAATAAATTCGAACCCCTACCTGGACGGTCAGCCGACCTCGTACCATGTCCATTGGATATGTCGCAGACATGGCAATAATTCCAGCACATGCACCAGCTCCAAGGCGTAAAACAGGAGTTAGCTGCGCATCTTCTGCATAATAAGAAAAGAGTAGCAAGTCATAAGCATAAGAAAATTCAGCTGAGAATTGTCAACAAAAATGAAATAAGCAAATAGTGTTCAAACAAGATTCGGCAGAAACAGAAAGGGAGTACTAGACAAGACAAATGCAGTATCAAAGTCGACACTTTAAAATTTAAATGATCAGCAAATTGAAAACGAGTATGCTGCATAGTCACACTAAAAATGGCATGTATACTTTTAAGCATGGTTTATCAACGGTGAGACCAGAATAGTCGTCCATAAATCTTAGGAGAATTAGTGTGTGTTCAAAATCAACCAGATCCATAAGTAAAGCATAAATGCATACTTACAAAACATATATTACTCATATAAAGTAGGAAGATCATACCTTTCCCAGGTTGCTGCCGATAAAGCCATAAAATGCCGCTGTTTAAAAAAAAAATTATAGTGATATTTAAAGTATGAACAACTCTATTGGTCATTAGGCAGAAGCATATTCATAGTATTAACAACTCTATTGGTCATTATACAGAAGCATGCACTTAAGAACCTATGCTTGTGCTTTTTCCTGAAGCTCAAATGTCTTATAGTACCCTACAGTTGTATAAATAAATGCTGCAACAAAATAAATGAATGTAGGATGGAACAGGAATTATTTAGCATACTGAGATGCCTGCTCATAGCTGAAGAACTTGACGGCTGAATTGGGAACAATACGAGCACAATTAGTGCCATTGCCTTTGAACAATCCCCTGAAACCCTCAGTTCTCCATATATATTTTAGGCCTTGCATCGTTCCATTGTATTTTATGCTATGAGGATTCTGAACCTGCATCGAGAGGCATATCCCACTTAAGACAAGCCAAAGCATGCAGAGGAGAGAGTAAGCAATAGAAGCATCCCACTTTTTCAGATGCCGATGAAAGAAACATCATCACACCATTTCTCCCTCCCTCCCTGTTCACATGAATGCCGAGGCATGCATGCACCTTGGTGAACGTTTTTGTTGGGAAGTGCCAACTTAAAATCAAAAGGAAGATGTACCTACTATGTGACCTCCGTGCACAGAGAACAAAAGTAGATAAAAGTACAAAAATAAGAAGTTGATCACCCGTAAAGGTACCTGCAGCAATATCTTTAATCTCTCCAATGGAGCAACAGCAGTACGTGACCTGAACAAGGATTATCAAAAGAATGAACACGACAAATTGGAGAAACTTTTTCATAAATAGCTTATACACAAACGAATGAGTCTATCAAAAAATGTCTTCATATGATCCCTCTATTTTACGGTGTAGGGTATTCTAACAATGTCGCTAGTTAATTTATTCTCTATTTCTTTTTGGAACGATACTTATCTAACAAAAAACCAGTTTGATCCTATTTCCCTTATCTCCTGGAAATCCACCATGTGGCAATAAGCACCATGACACGACGTCTCAAAATGGAGCTGTCTCAAGGTCTCCTGGTGATTCGCACATACATATTAAAGGGAAATGACACAAAGGATCCCTAAACTTTGGCCCAATGTGCAATGTGGTCCCTGGACTTTTAATTTGTTTAATGTTGTCCCTGAGTTTTAGCTTAATGTGTAATGCCTGAACTTTTAATTTTTTCAATGTGATCCCTAAACCTTTGGTATACGTTCAATTTAGCCCCTAAACTATATGAAAATTATTAGAAAGTCCAATCCAAAAGCTTAAGCTAATAGGTGGAGGGAGACCACATGAATATAAAGAGCATGTAAGACCCGTTGTCAAGCAATGTGGGACATACTTCAACACCCCCACTCACGTGCAAGCCGCACGTGGAATTGAATTTTGACTACGCATATGCACATTCGCGAAAGGGATAGCATTGGCTCTGATACCAGTGTTGGGTGGTCTTGGGCCGCTCTCATCCCAAAAGCTAGCTCAAAGGATGAGGCTTTCCCTCACACTTATAAACCGATCACCAGCCCCTTCCACACCAGATGTGGGACAACCCGTATCTCTCCCGTGTGACTATTGGGTCCAGACTTGTTGGTAACCTGGGCTCTGATACCAGGTTAGAAAGTCCAACCCAAAAGCTTAAGCTAATAGGTGAAGGGAGACCACATGAATATAAAAAGCATTTAGGATCCGTTGTCAAGCAATGTGGGACATACTTCAACAAAAATGTTCGATGTTGTCCTTAAACTTGAATTAATTAAAGGATAACATTGGATATTTTCGTATAGTCTAGGGACTAGATTGAACATTTACCAAAAGTTTAGAGACCACATTGAACAAATTAAAAGTATGGGGACAACATTGCAAATTGGGATAAAGTCTACGGACCACATTGAGCAAATTAAAATTCATGGACCACATTACACATTGGGCCAAACTTCAGAGACCATTTATGTGACTATTCCTATATTAAACTCAAACAAGGACTCTCTTAGCCAAGCATGTGAAAACTACAAAAATCTCCTTCATGTCTCTAAAGTCCAATGTGCTTTCCCCTTCATCTAGAACTTGGATAGAGTTCTCAAAGGAACGAAGAACGATACTTCTCACAAACAGGAAAACTAGGTTGAACAGGCAAAAGCTAACATCACCATAAGAAAGCACAAGAAGTAATGGATAATGAATTGATATATGTGAAGTTCTGAACCCTCATAACCCACAAAAGGTAAAGCAAAACATGACAGTCAAGTAAAACCAACTAACATGATAGAGATGTGGAAAGAAAAGAAATGAACAGCATCAATCAATCAATCGAACTTGACAGCAGGGACACAGGAATTTTGTCATCTTGCATTTCTCGTGTTCGGAAGATGTGCCAAACTGAAGCCAACCCTAGGTTTAGTCTTTTATAAAGGATTGAGCCAAAAAACAAATTTCATTGCTTGTTATTGTTATATATGCTTAGTTCCCCCTCATCCTTTCCTCGCCCAACTATTTGGCAGCTCAAATTCTTTCCAGCTGCAGTAAGTTTAAGTTTGAGAAGTTAGCGGTCTTCTCGGATGAGAAAGAATGCTACACACCTTAAAAGAAATGCAAAGTCCCCAACAGTTAAAATTCATTTACAATTCGTACTGCACCAGAGGGCCAGAAACAGTTAAGTGAATGGACTAAAACAATATCCAAGCATCAAGTGGTGAGATATCACAGCGTTAAACCTAAAGCCATCAAATCTCATTCACAAGTAGAGGAGTGTGCGCCTCAATTCTATACGTAATGAAACCCTACACATACAGCCAAATCGAACAAAATCAAGAAAAACCGATATTAGGACATCAATGAATCATAACAGACAATTAACCAAACAAAGCCGCTGGCAGACACAACAAACAAGTAGAATTCAAGCCGGAGCAAAGTAAACCGCGTTGTTTTTACTGGTTACTGGAATGACATTGCTAATCCACCAGAGTTAAGACTGAAAAACATCCATCAGAGACTCTGCCGTAGATCAAACTTGTTAACTATGTCAGCCTATTTTGCATGAAAACCTAATTACAGCCAAGCAACTCGTCTCCTAACCCAAATCAAACGTAAATCGCCAAAAAAGAATACTGCGGAGATATCAAAGAAAGCATAGCAATCAACAATAAACCAAATAACACCAAAAACGAAATAAGCCCCCAACAAAAACTAAAATGCATCTAAACTCGGTCCTGCAAAAACAACAAAGGCGCAAACGGAGACGGGGACGGCCGAGAGAGGAACTCACACTCCACCGGCGACTCCGCCGGCGACGAGCGACTTGCAGATGCTGAGAAGAGCGTGGCTGGGCGCCTTCACGCCTTCGCTCGCCTCCTCCGCCAGGTTGACGATCGTCGATACGGCGGACTCGCTCCTCTCGCTGACCACGTCCTCCGACGCCATAAACCAACCCGGCGCGCGCGCGAGCGAGAGCGAGGGACGGAGAGAGGGAGGAAGAGAGGAATCGCCGGAACCCTAGGCTTACCGGCCGCCGACAGAATCTCCGGCGATCGCGGAGGTCGTTACGCGAGAGGGAGCGCGCGCGCTCGCATGGAGGAGAAGGGAAGAGATTGCGCGTCGCGGGGGGGAAGATGGAGGCGAATGAAAATGCAAGGTGAAAGTGTGAACGTCGAGTGTGAAGCTTATTAAATAGTCATTCCCAGTTTTCAAGTTACCTTGTTATCTCTACGGTGTCGTATAAGAGTCAATCATGAGGTTTTTTTTTTTTGGTCGAAAATCATGAGATAATGTAAATACCAGAAAGTGAAATCATGAGATGTATAGTCTAAGAAAGTTCAGCTGTATTAGCATTAAGATTCGCCTTCCAATTCCTTTTTATTTTATCTTACTTGAAGGAAAATTGATCCGATTCCCGAGTATGTGATTTTTATAATTTGGGTCTCGAAATCGTAAATGATAGTGGGACCCACCAATTCTCAAGATTCAAATTCCATTGCTCTTACTCTTGAATTATAGAACAAGCATAGACGGATTTTGCATTCGATGAATCATGACCCTGCGCTGCAATGTTAGAAGGTGGAGAAAAAGCGCGATTCGAAACGAGTTCGTTCGGAGTTGAAAAATCACTCCGAACGATTCTGATTTTTTGCTTTTCGAAAAATTACGGCACGCTTGCTTTTATTTGTTTTTCATTTTAAGAGGTGGCAACTTTCAGATTATATTAACTCGTAATTCCGGACAACCAACCTACACATCTAATACATTCCGAAACTCCAATTTAATTTTCTTTATCCGACATATATTATGTGGAGTTTTAAGCCTCGATCCGCAGCAGTTCCTACCTCTTCTTTTTTCTGTATAAAATAAAGTTATTTGCTCGTTAAATCGTGTCCATACAAATAGCCAAAAAAAAATAAATTAAAATTTTAAAAAAGTGGTATCCACACAGGACGCCACGTAAGCTTCTTCAGCGGGGGCAGTTTCAAGAACTTTCTGTTATACCCCTGTCTGTTCTAAATCACTGCGAATTTGGCCCCACTAACTTTTGAACAACACAAGTTCATCCGGCTGGATTTTTTTTTTTTTTTGGTTCGAAATCGGACTTGATTGTGCACTTTCTCCATAAGTTTTAGAACTTCCGGTTCCGGTGCAATTATCCCTAAATATATAAGAGAACTTATTTCTTTCCATGTGTTAAGCATGCGGTATTGTGCAACCCATCAACAATCGAGTCTTGCTCGAGTTATATGGTTGTAAATACTCTTGTGCTCTTCTATTGGGGAAAATTGTCAAAAAAAGTCTTAAACCTATCGCACTTTTGCCAATTCAATCTTAAACCTTTTATATTTATGCCAATTCAGTCCTACATATTTTTTTCGTGTCAATTCAATCCTAAACCTTTTGGGTTCGTGCCAATTTAGTCCATTCGATCAATTTTGACAGGCCAGCGATGACATGGATGGCGGCCGGGGCTAACATGGACGTCGGCGCTGACGTGGAAATTTTTTATTAATTTTTTCATTTTTTATTTTTTTCCCTTATTTTTCTTTTCTTCTCTTTCCTTTTGTTTTTCTCCTTTCTCCTTCCTCCTTTCTTTTTCCCCTAGCAAGCAGATCGCCGGTGGCGACCGGCCATGGCGAGGCACGACCTCGCCCAGATCTGGCTTGGGCGAGGTCGGCCAGTCATGGCAGCCTCTCCATGGACGGCGAGGTTGGCCGGCCATGGCGACTTCAGCAAGGCGAAGAGCAAGGATTGGGTCATCATGGCTTTGTCCTCTAGATTGGGCGAGGCTCGTCCGCAAGTGGCCTCCCCTAGATCTTTTCCCCGATTTTTGCAATTTTCGTCTTCTGCTGCGTTGGTTGGTTGGTTGCCGCCCAGATCTGGCTCGCCGTCCATGGCTAGGCCGCCGTGGCCAACCTCGCTTAGCCTAGATCTGGGCGAGGTCGCGACTCGTTGTTCGAGGACGGCATCTGGCCAACCTCACCCAGCCCAAGTCGCGACTCGCCGTCCATGGCGACGTCACCATGGCTAGTCGCAGGCCTTGCCTTTGGCCGGTGAGGCCACTGGCGGCCTAGCCTTTGGTCGGCGACCTGCTTGATAGAGGAAAAAGACAGGAGGAAGAAGAAAAGAGGGGAAAAAATGAAATGGAAGAAAAGAAACAAATAGTTTTAAAATATTAAAATATTAATAAATATTGTCCACGTCAGCATCGGCCAGCTTCCGCGTCACTGTCAGCCGGCCAAAATTGGCAGGATGGACTGAATTGGCATAAACGTAAAAGGTTTAGGACTGAATTGACATAAATGCAAAAAGTTTAGAACTGAATTGACAGAATTTAAAAGTTTATGACTGAATTGACAAAATTGCGATAAGTTTAGGACTTTTTTGATAATTTTCCCCTTTCTATTGTGGCCCCCCTACTGACAAAACTTTCACTCCACGTCCCTGTCCAAACTGTCAATTTGCAATATAATCCATTATTCTTATCTAGGAATAAGCCATGGTCTTATTCTAATTCCACGACTCAAGTATCCTGCGCAGCTTTATTCGCATTCTGATTTTTGAAAACTCTATTATTCTTTCCCCATCATGTGAGCTCGTCTTTCGTCGCATATTTACCCAAATGCCCTCAAAGGGTAAAAAGGTTTTGCTTGTCAAAATGACATGCATAGGTATTTTCAGTTGCCAAATAATGACAGTTTTGTCTTGCATTAGAGGATGAAAACGACCCATATCTTCGAATCGAAGAAACACAACATGGTGCAGTAATGCTACTAGATGCAAATCGCTAAATCTGAGCGCCAATTGCGTTTCGCTCTGTCGTGAGAAAGAATACTTTTGTATAAGCTCATTATACATCATAGGAAGGAAAAATGACATAAATAGTTCATGCACTTTGAATTAACGTACAATCACGTTAACGATCTTTTAATTTGTTCAACATAGTCGTTGAACTTTTTTCAATGTGCAATGTCGTCCATAAACTTTTAATTTCGACAATGTGGTGTCCAATGTCGTCTTTAGACTTTTAATTTGTTCAATACGGTTCCTCAACTTTTGTACATTTTCATACAATCGATGGACTACATTGAGCATTTACCATATAGCTCAATGATGGTATTGAACAAATTAAAAGTTCAGGGACTACTTGTACTATTGTCCCACATAAAAAAATACGTGGATCCAACTTTAAGTAAATCTACGGCCAAAAAGGAAAAAAAAAAAAAAACTTTAAGTGGATCTACCTAGTTTAAGTCAAATTAGCAATAAATCGACTCAATCTATTAAAATAAATTTAGATAATTGGATAATAGCGGGCTAATTTCTTATCGAGATAGGGAATATAATTTACCTTTTTTTTATCTTTTCGAATAAGCCATTTTTTTCTTTTGGTCCCTCAAATGAGATGCTCCCTTTTGATTATTCTAGTGGAAGATGATGTCTCGATGTTACTCGCCAAATATATCGAGTTTTAGATAAGATTCTAGGAAAATGGTTCGTTAAAAAATGGAGACAAAAAATTCGTAGGTAAAATCTCGATATTTAAGGTTCATAAGAGGATCCGACGTCCACATCGTACATCATCTTATCCACGAACGTAAACTCGAGGGTTTACGTGTCCAGAATCAGCTGGAGCGTCCAATCACCTGTCGCCCAGCTCTGGACCAATCTGCTGCCGCCGTCCAAATCCGTTGCGCCACGTGTCCCGATCCCTTTTTTTTTTCGGTCGAAGTGTCCCGACCGTTCATCTGCCTCTTTTGTCCATTGATGAGCTGGGCGTGAGCGGTAGTGGGCTTTTTGGCAGGCCTGATGGGAGTCGGGCTACAGAAATCAAACTAGGTGAAAATTCTGCTTTCTGCCCCTAAACTCACACAAATTTTTTCAATCAAGTCCTTGGATTTGTGATCCGTCCACCTTTGTCAACTCCCACAAACACCGATTTTGGCTAATTCGGTGAGATGGCCATCTTACAATGCCGGACCATGACATGAAATTATAATTTTTTCTATATGGAGACAAGCCACAATGGACAAAATTTGTCCTTAGACTTTCGTGAAAATATTCTTTTCCCCCTAGTGATTTTCCACGGCGGCAATCATGCTCCGGCATGGTCCGATGGCCACGAGCTCTGATTGACTGGAATTGGTGTATGAGAGTCTCGATTAGAATATATAATTGAGTTCAAAGGCCATACCCAGATCATAACCTTCTTTTTTTCTTTACATGAAATTCAGGTCACATCCTGAGCCGGTTTTTTTATATCGAACCAAGTCCATTTCCAAATTCCCGATCGGAGACCGACCAAATGCGTCGGGACCGAGGGACGCGTGAGATATTACTTTGTCGTCGGGCCGGTTTCGAAAGGATGCCTACGTGGGTGTTGGAGAAGTAAGAGATGGAGTCCAAGACATGGAGAATCGTTTAGGGGGATCCAAAACGGTCCCTTGAATCAATTGAAAAACTATAAGCTTCACTTCAATTGAGAAAATGTACATAGTCCAAGATCAGTTGCTACACGACATTGCCTTCGACGGCAGCCGGCGGCCAATCCACCGAACCTTTCTCTCTCTTTTGTTAGAAAAATTGGAGGCCAACCCTACCAAAGTAAGAGTTAAAAAAAAGAAAAGAAAAGAAAAGGAGAGAGAGAAAAAAAAAATATTAGTCTTGATTAATTGTTGATGTTGACTATGTGCGGGGATTATACAGAATTCTAATGTGTTAAAACGAACTCGTTATTTGGCTCATTTAGCCAAATTATATTATGATTTTTAATTAGATTTACCGATTGTTGGTTTTTCCATAATTTATAGCGATTCGATGACCATATAACTGACTCGATTCGCATGCCGACCGATTAATTATGCCAATGAACAGTTTCACTCCGATCTTAAATGGATTTGATGACTATTCTCGAATTTTGTCTCGATCTCTTCTTCACAGACCAGAATACATATGCATACACACATATTAAGACTGGCATGCCTAGTTGATATACCATTTCGTCACTTTTATCATAATTAAGCATTTCTAATTCTAACAGTAGCTAGATAGGCCATTTAGCTCTTAATGTTGGCAAGCCCATCATAAGTTAATATTCCCTTAAACCAAACAAACGATGCCTACACGTGAGGAAAAGTGGAAAATTGTCCAAAAAGTCCTAAATTTATCATGCATCGATTAATTCAATTTTAAACATTTCATTTTGGTCAATTTAGTCTAAATTTTTTGACGATTTGCCAATGAAGTCTTCTTGGCCAGTTTTGATTGGAAATCATTGACTTGGACGCCGACGCTGACGTGGATGATTTTTTTCTTGCATTTTTTTTAAAATTTTCCTCTTTTTTTTTTTTTTTCAGTCATGTAGGACCACCGACTCATTTCCGACCAAAACTGGCTGAATGACTATATTGACAAATCGTTAAAAGGTTTAGAACTATATTAGCTAAATTGAAAATTTTATAACTGAATTAGCCGTCGTATGGTAATTTTAAATTTTTTGGACAATCATCCTCAAATGTGTGCCTATGCCTGTCTAGTTGAACGTTCAAACTAAAAGCATTATCGCACTATCGACGATACACCAAATAGAACCGTCAAATTGGTGAGTTTGATCGGGTTTGAGTCAGGTCGAAAATGGTCCGACCTAAATTAATCCATTTAATCCGTTTTGATCCATTTTCATACAATATAAATCTATTGTCTCATGCTGGACCAAACACATACCCGATTCGACCATGTTACTAAAACACTTATATATTTAACTCAATTTAGAAAAATCATACCAAAACTAAGGTGAGATCACGGAGTCAGCGAGCGCAAGAGAGAGTGAAGAGAAAGTCATATGGGTGGGTTGGGTTTAAGAAAGTTTCGAACCCATTTAATACTCATATTACTCTGAGTTTTACCATTCTAAACCCATTCACTGAATTTAAATAAGTCATATAATAACTTAGCCCATCAAATATGGGTTAATAAATAAGTTTATGATTCATTTTGACAGTTCTAGCATCGAAGCTGTGGCAATTACTCGCTCAGTCACGTGCCAAATCTCCACCAAATTTAGCTCAACAAATCAAATGACGTGAAGCATATGATTCCTTCCTCAGGAGCGATGTCTCCACAAGCTGCCCAAACGACGACCCCTCGAGAAGCTCCAGAACTTTCATCAGCATACACCATGAGAAACAAACTGGAGGGGGAAGGAGGAGGAGAACCTGAGAACGTGTGGGATTGCGGGAGTCCCTTGTACGATTCCTATGAACTGGCTTTGCTCGGTCATCTTCTCGACCGGAACACGATGGCCCTGTCGGTGTACTCACCCGAGTCGCAGCTATCATCTTCATCGAAGAGCCACGATTCCGGGTCCGCCATGAGAGCGGAAGCTTCCTGCAAGCAGAGATCGTCGGCCAAGTCGTCGGGCAAGAGTGTGTGGAAGAAGATGAGGGGCAGGAACGAGGTGGCCAGGATGTTCAGGAGCGGATACAGTGCTTTTGTTCGTTCCGTAATGAAAAATAAGTAATCAGAAGAAACTCTAGGTCTAGGGTTATCGAATCGAGCATATTACTCGTAAGCTCGAGTGTGAAGCTTCGCTGTGTCTAAATCTTTTGGTTGTTTAGGGTTAAACTTCTCGATTTGCAGGATGTGTGGACGTGATTGTGGAGAGTGTGGAGTTTAAAAAGATTAACGTGAGAGAAGAGAGAACTATTGGATTGAATATTTTCAATAAACTCCGTTTGTTTATTAGAATTTTATTTTATTTTTAAAATTATTAATTCTTAAAACTGATGAATTTGGAATATTTATTGCTCCAATAGAAACTTCTTTTGTCATTTGTGGAACAATTTTCCCATGTCTAATCTCTTTATCCAGAAGATAAGACTAGACTTATTTGAATGGACACATGTTAAATCCAATTTTTTTGGCTCGTCACAATTATTAAAAAGAAAAAACTCCGGGGTCCGACCCTGCATCTTGTATAGTGGTTAGGCCGACGAGTGACAACCAAAAGAAGGACCTTTGTTACAAAACAAAACAAAACAAAAATACATGTTTCGACAATATGGCCCCAAAAAACATGAGCAATCATGCCTTAAGATCACATCACTGTTACAAAAAAAAAAAAAATTGACATGTATGATGAGTGAATTTAACTTTTAAACGAGACTTACCAAGTTACCATGCAAGTTGATCTCGACTTTCTTGCTATTTTATAATGTTACTTGTCTAAGAGAAAAAATTTGAGATGCGCTAGAAATCCGATCCATATAGAATGCACCCGGTTCACCCAGCTCTTTCCACCGGAGTCAAATAATGGTTGACTTTTCCGTTCAGATCGCTTGGCCATTTAAATTCTCAAAGAACCTAAGATGCGTTTGGGAAAGGCTTTCCCAAAGGGCTTTCGCCAAAATGTGGGTGTTTGGGAAAATTTACAAAAAACCTCCTTCATCAAAAGTCAGCCTTGGGAAGGCTGAAAGCTCAAAGTAAGTCATAGGCTTTCAGCGGCATGCAAGGCTAGGGTTAATAAACTATTTTTTCTTACAAAACTATCCTCATCAATTTTTTGGTTGTTGGATTTTGCCTTCGTTTATGATTGTTCTTGATCTTCTCTACTGAGGTTGGTTGGCGTGGTCGTTCGTGGCTGCAAGGGGCCAACGACGAGCTGGAGAGACACCGATGTGGTCGCACGACCCAAGTGAGGGCCACCTGAGGTTGCATGACCTAGATGGCCCTCGAGGTCGGGCAACCTAGGTGAGGGGCCGCCTGGGGTCGCGCAATCCAGACGGCCCACGCCGGGGTCACGCTACGCCAGGCAGCCCTTACCATTGGTCGCCAGGGGCCGCCTGAGGTTGTGTGACCTCATACGACAGCCGTCGGTGCCAGATATGGGTCACTGGCAGCCGCCTGCGCTTTGCTAACTCCGACGAAAGGTTTGAGTTTTTTTTTTTAAATTACGGAAAAAGAAAAGTCCTTTGCAAGATCAAATTTTCCAAACGCTATTTTACCTAAATTGCTTTACAGTAGACTTTTAAGTTACAATTTAAGAAACACAATTTGCATTTCATAAAACTCCTTTTAACTTAAATTTCTTTACATTTTCTCCTAAAAGTCCCATCAAGCACAGCCTAAGAAAACCCACGTTGGCATTGGCCGACTACTACCCACGATCGCTCGTCACGATTCATGTGCCAATATACTTATAAATATGTCTAGACGGGTTTGACATCGTCCCACCCAATCGAATAAACCGCACTTATATTAGAGGCCAGAGGGTCGGTCCACAAGAAATATTCAAAATGCGGTTGAGATGCTGTGATCTATAAACCTAACCCAAGAGACGGTTCTTTAATGTTTTCCTTTTGAGGAGGATATATATCTCTGCTCATTTTCACTTTTCAACTGTATTCGTTCACGAAGTTCAGTCGCCAAAGACTCATAAGGTGGTGGGATGCGTCCGGCTCCCTCCAAACCAAGTTATTTATATATTCTGTGGACGGGGTTTGCTTCTTGATCGTGACAAACCGTTTCGGGTTTCATCGTTGGATTTGACCCTGACCATGTCTCTGTATAATCTGGCCGATCGTTTTACTTTCTAGCTTTTGCGAAGGTAAGAAGAAGGAGAAGAAGGAGAAGAAGAAGAAGAAGAAGAAGAAGATCGAATCTTGTTCGTAACAGGCGATAGGGAGAAGTTGAACCTCCGTTGTAAGTTCTGGGTTCACCTCTGTTTCTGTCCTTTTGACCGCTTTATTGTTGCTGCACTAGACAAGATTCGAATAATGTCTTTCGGAAATCTGAGCGCTGACTTCAGGCTTTGCTTCTCTAACATGTCCTTTTCCATCAGTCGTGTCTCCAGGCAAAAATAAAAGTAAAGGAAAAAAGGGGTGTGAAGCCATATTCGGCTTGTTCTCTAGCAATTTGTTTGTTTCTTTTGGGATGCGATTGTGCGAGGACGGACGAATTTTTAACATCTGCATGTCTTTGGGTTTTTTTTTTTTATCATTCTTTTTTATTTTCAGATATGAGGTTCTTGCTTTGAAAAGGTCAGGAGGGAAATCTTGTGGTTCTTGATTTGCGTCTTTGGGTAGTTGTAATGATGGCTCAGAGATCAAAGTTGAGGTTGGTCCATTGCCCAAAATGTGCAAATCTGTTGCAAGAACTCCATGGCTGCTCTGTGTTCAGGTGTGGTGCTTGTGGTGCTGTTCTCGAAGGTGAATCTTTGTCTCTTTCATAATCTTTTTCTTTCTCTTTTCATTGGTTTTCCATGCATTAGACCACCGATGGAAGTTGTTCAGTGAGGATGAGAGTCACATGTTTGAAGAAATGTTTGAGATATGTAGTTTTCATTCCTTGCCTTTCTGATTGTGTTGGTGGTTATACACACTTAATCAGCAATTTAGGGCCGCTTTCGAAATGATCGGAGTTTTGATTTGATTTCTTCTGATAGCTAAGAAGAGAGAGCCCACTAGTGATGGCGGGAATTCGGCGGAGACGAGCAAGAGCTTTGGTGATGCTCGTGAGCACGAGAGGGTGAGTTATGATAGGAATGTGAAAAATGATAGGCTTTTGAGATCTGGAGTCAGAGCTGATGGTTCGATAAGCAATTCTGCAATGGAAAAGAGAGAGGAATCTGCTCACACTCATAGAGATAACGTGAGGGATAAGAGTACCGGTTCAAGGCTTGATAGGAGAAGAGCCAAAGAGGAAACTGCTTATACCTTCGATTATAAGCAATACACAGAAGACCAGGTAAACAAATTTGTGGAAAGAGGTTTTGGAGAAAACTCTCCTCGGTTTAAGAAGGTTTTGGATATGGCAAACTCGTGGGCAGAGAGAGGAAGGTCGAGTTTCACCAGAGACCATTTTGAAGGGTTCTTAAGGGACTCGAGGATCGTCACTGAGCACGAGACGACTCGCCGGTATTCGTATCCCGAGGAGGGGCCTTCTGACTACTACAGATCTCCCTCTTTTGGGTATGGCGAGTTTTTAGGCAGTCGTGACGATGGAACTGACCGTGACAGAGTCAGAGAGTTAGAGCGTGAGCGGGTCAAGCTCCTGAGGAAGTTGGATGAGTTGGCGAATCAAATCAATCAATCCAGTGACATGGCGAATAACCCTGGGGCTGGAGAAACGGTTCTTCGTCATAAGAGAATAGCTTCTGGTGATCCTTACTATGCTCATGCTGGCTATGACATTCTGGATGAACCGCTCGACCGTGAGGGTCCCATTAGAAAGCCTCCTGATGCGAAACAAGGCTGTGAATCCGTTCGTTCTATGGAGAGCCATGAGATGGAAATGTTGAACTTGTATGTTTCTCCTTGGGATGGCCAAATAAATCTTCTCGAGAAACCACAACGCTCGTTTTGGCCCGGAACCACGAGGGCTTTCCGTCAATATGCACATGAGCCGCCTCATGGACACCTCGCAGAAGGGTACCTGGGTTTTGACAGAGATCTTCCGGTCATGTATCCGAACCAATCCCCTCATCACCACCCTTCGTGCACTTGTTCGAGTTGCTATTACAAGTACGGGCGAGTTCCTCCTCCACAATTCTTACCTAATGCCTCTAGCTCATCGAAGACTTTCGAAGATCCACTCAACTCCAATCTCTACGACCGAGTCAATCCTGTCACAATCAGGCCACAGCATACTGCACAGTCAGGTGATAGTACCTCTTCATCCAATTCTAAATATCTGCATCCACTTCAAATGAGGCTAGGCGATCCTGATTTGGACATGGAAAATTTATTTCTGTCTCAACCAAAGAGGTCGATGGTCTCTCACCGGAACAAGAAGCATTGCCATCCCATTGCGGGTGCTGCACCTTTTATAACGTGCTTAAACTGCTTGGAGTTACTGAAGTTGCCTAAGGAACTGATCATAAAGGAGAAATGTGATAAGCAAAAACTCAGATGCGGCGGGTGTTCAGCTATAATCTTGCTCGAGATCGAAAATAAGAAGCTTGTCACTTCTATTAAGGAGGGATCTTCTGGTGGGGTTGCGAAAGACGGTGGCGACGACATTCAAATTTCTTCCACTTGCTCTGGTTCTGGCGGCTTTAACTCTGACACTTGTCCGAGTGCTACGAGAACTTCCTCCGATCCGTATGATGGATCTTCTAAGTTGAAATTAACCAGAGAGAGTTCACTTTTGGAAGTGCAGCCACACAATACAAGCGACTATGGGAAGATGCAGGGCCTACATTCTCCGGATTCTTCTTCGCCATCTTTTCGTTCGGAGGAAGAAGAGAGTCCGGACAGTGTGATTGCTCAGTGCAATGCGAGATCAGAATACAACACATCTCCAAAACCACAAAATTCACGAGTTCCAGTACATTTTGACAATTCGTTGACTAATGGAAATGAGAATAGCAGGATGAACCAAGAGGGTGTTTCTCTAGAGAAGAATAACACTTGCCAAAGTACTAGAGATGATGCTTCCGCATCTACAGAACTTGAAGTTCCTCTGAACGAGTATCCGAATGCAGGACTATCCCTCTTGGAAGTGCAGCCACAGAATGCTAGCGACTCCGGGAAGATGCAGGCCCTCCATTCTCCGACCTCTTCTTCCCCATCTTTTCGTTCAGAGGAAGAAAGACTGGACAGTGTGGTTGCTCATATCAATGTCTTAACTCGATCTGAGAATAACACTTCTCCAAAACCACAAAATTCACATGTTCCAAGACATTTTGATAATTCATCGTCTTATGAAAATGAGAAAAGAAGGATGAACCGAGAGGGTGTTCCTCTAGAGAACGGTGCTTGCCAAAGTACTAGCAATGATGTTTCCACGACGGCAGAAGTTGAAGTTCCTCTCAATGAGGATCCCCATACAGGACTATCCCAAGACTCTACAGATGCCAGCAAAGAAGCCAAGGAGAAGGTGAAGAAAAGAAGTAAATCATTTCTTGCAGGTCTTATAAAGAGCTATGGAGAGTTCCAAAACCTGGAAATTGAAAACCCTAAAGTAACAGTTAACGGGCATCTAATACCGGACGACGTTGTTAAAAGGGCTGAAAAGCTTGCCGGTCCTGTTCTTCCTGGAGATTACTGGTAAGTCATCTATGAGCAAATTTCTGCCTTTATCTTTGTTTTCTTATATTTGTTTATCTTCACAAGGTACGATTTCCAAGCTGGGTTTTGGGGCATCATGAACCAACCTTGCCTCGGCATAATTCCAGTGAGTTTTCAAATCCTTCACTCAACCAACACTACCTTCGCAGACCAGCTTTTACGCTACCTGCTTGCTTATATATGACGCCACGACGATTCATTGCAGCCGTTTATTGAAGAGTTCAAACATCCCATGCCGGCAAATTGTGCGGCTGGGAACACGGGCATCTTCATAAATGGGAGAGAGCTAAATCAGAGAGATCTCGATTTACTTGCTAGCAGAGGACTACCAAGAACAAGAAACAGGTTTTATGCTATCGACGTCTCTGGGATAGTCCTGGATGAGAAAACTCGCGAAGTGCTATACAACCTCGGGAAACTTGCCCCAACGTAAGTTGTGACATATTAATGATAATGTAGCACACGCTTTTGTGAACTTCTTTTATGTAACATTATGAAACAAGTTTCATGATGTCATTTTGTTTTCACTCATCCGTTGTGCAATCTTAAGATCTGTTACCACATAACCCCAGTTACACTGTGATCTGTTATATTTCTGCTGAGATATTCATAACATGGTATGATGAACAGCTAATATTTCTAAACTAACTACTTCATTTAGATCAAATGGTTGTAATGTCGGGGATGTATTACTTGCACTATCTGTCTTGGTGAAGAAAGAAACACTGTCCTGATAAAGTCACCTTCTAAGCAGCCATTGATGTTGTCTTCGCATATAGCTCTCTCAATTGCCGGTGTTGTCATCTTTTTTTATCAACTCTTGCTGGCTTGAACAGGGTTGAGAGAGTGCAGCGTGGATTCGGCATGCAAGTTCCAGAAGTAGCGTGAACGGTCTCAAGAACTGTTGGTTGTCGCCTATGTATTCGTGCAGCTGCCAAGGTCAAGCTTATTCTTTTGAACTTCCTATGCCTTTTGCTTAGTGAAGTTTTCGGGGTCAGAGTCCCAAACCCAACAGCTTGCGTCGCGAGTTGCAACCCCAACCCTCAAGTTACTGGGGCCATGTGACTAACGGCGCAAGAGTTGAGCTTCTTGAGATGATGACGACGATTTGACCACAGTATTTCACTTTCATATTTTGTGTTCGTAACATCCGAAAGCCCCTTCATTTCCTACGGTTGATGCAAATCAACATATGTCAGAGTGTAAAATCTACTTCCACGATATATATATATATATATATATCCTTATTCTGCTTTCCTGTTCATCAAGATCGATTTCCCTGCGTTATGAAGGTTGGTTTGATTAAGACCCAAATTTGTGTTTTTCCTCTCCCAAATTCACCGACTACACTTGTTTTCTCATTTTTTTTCGCCCGGTACCCAATGTACCATAAATGTTTAATCCGATATCGAAGCGGTTTATAACCTCTATTTAGATTTTCAAATGTATGGCCAAATTGTCATCGAGGGGAAAGAGCGGAATCTCTGTTGATGCGACGAGGGACAACAATTTAAGTTACAAATCACTCAATCACTTAGAATGATGAACACCAGATTTTTTATTTTTTTTTTTGGTTGAAAAACACCAGATGTTGAAGGTGATCCTTTTTCACAGTTTAGGAGCATAGCCGTGGAACACCAAAATAATTTAGTCTTATAATGTCGAGTTTTTCAATGGACAAGACAACGCCATTGGTTTATTTACGACAAGCAACTTGTATGATACAATCTTGTCATGAATGGTTCAGCGATCACACGTATTTGATTTTATGCAGAATATGTTATTCGTTAAAGAAGAAATAATTTTACCAAAAAGGACATTATTGATTTTGTTTGCCAAAAAAAGAGACCGAAGAATTTGAGTTGATCTACTATGAATTTCTAACCTTAATAAGCATGGAAAAATTATACCTGTCACTATAATCTAGTCATTGAATGGATTTTGTAATTCCATCGGTTCCCAAATTGGATTGCACGTAATTGGAAATAATAATCCACATTATTGATTTATTATGCTGTTATTGGAAATGTAAAACCATTTCCCCTTTTTCGGAAATGAAAAGTCATTTAGTCTTATCCAACGGTAAAATGAGCCCCAAATGAATTTCAAATTTGAAATATTCGACCGTTGCCCTTCGGATTCAAGGCCCCTTATAAAACTCCTTCCATCTACTTCCCCAGATCCAAATCCACTTTTTCCTCTCTCTCTCTCTCTCTCTCTCTCTCTGAGAACACCATGGCTGATACTGCAGTTTCTGAAGTCATCCCCACTAAGAAATCAAGGAACAACGCCCGGAAGGCACTGAAGCAAAAGAACCCATCTTCGAATGAAGCCAACATTTTAGCCCAACAACAACAAACCCTCCCTCCTCAGCCCAGCGGCGACGAGGACCCCGGCTCGGCCCTCAAGGAGAACCACGAAAGCCTCTCGCAACCGCGCTCGTCCCCGAAGAAGAGCAAGCCCAGGGCGAACTCGAAGAAGCAAGCGGCGGCGCCAACGAGCAGCTTTGAGAAGGAGATGGAGGAAATGCAGGAGATGATGGAGAAGCTGAGAATCGAGAAGGCGAAGACGGAGGAGATGTTGAAGGAGAGAGACGAAATGCTGAAGCAGAAGGAGGAGGAGCTTGAGGTCAAAGGAAGAGAGCACGAGAAGCTCCATGGCGAGCTCAAGAAGTTGCAGAAGATCAAGGAATTCAAGCCCACTATGGTCAGTTTTGTTCAACCTTTCTTCTCTTCTTTTAAATAAAGCTGCCACTTGTGGTTCCCGATTAATGATAGGTATGCTAAACTCGTTCATAGATATTCATATGGTATCTGGTGTAAAACGATTTATGTTGAAGCGTAGAGGAATGGGTTCGAAGATATTCATATACTGAATGGTCAGTTTCGCTCCATTTTTCATAAAGCTGCAATTTTTAGTTCATATGTAATGTTGTTGGCTGTTTTTGCATTAATTGCTACTTCATTAATGGTTACAAAAATGGAGATACTCAATGAATGGTATAGTATGATTGGAGCTGGCGTCTAGAGAAATGGCGCCTAGATAGTAGAGGATTTCTTCACTGCATTTTGCTTTTCACTAAGGTCAGTTCGTAGTGATATCAATTTAAAAGTAGGGATTGAAATGGGTTTTTCTTGTCGAATTTTATTTTCAGACATTCCCAATTGTTCAATCTGGAAGAGACAAGGAACATGAGAAGGAGAGAAAGAAAGGTTGCCCAGAGAGAAAGAGGCCATCTCCACCTTACATCCTGTGGTGCAGGGATCAATGGAATGAGGTAAGTGATTAAGAGAAATGAGCAAATTCATTGTTGTGAGAATTGAATCTCAGTAATTCCAGCTTCAACGACAATACGATTTTAATTTTCTGAATCAGATTAAGAAGGAGAACCCGGAAGCAGAGTTTAAAGAGATTTCAAACATTTTGGGGACAAAATGGAAGAGTGTCACTGCTGAGGAGAAGAAACCCTATGAGGAGAAGTACCAAACGGAAAAGGCGGCTTATTTGCAGATAATTGCGAAAGAGAAGCGCGAGGCCGAGGCGATGAAGCTTCTTGAAGAGGAGCACAAGCAGAGGACCGCCATGGACTTGCTTGACCAGTATCTCCAGTTCAAACAGGAAGCCGAAAAGAAGGAGAACAAGAAGACCAAGTAACTTAAATTTAATTTCTAAGTCGTGCTATTAATAATTTGTGTATTGGTTGAAGCTAAAAGCATAGGATTATTGTTCATTTTGTTTGGAAATTTCTACAGGAAGGAAAAAGATCCATTGAAGCCAAAACAACCCATGTCAGCATTTTTCTTGTTCTCCAATGAGAGGAGGGCTGCTTTGCTTGCTGAAAGCAAGACTGTGTTGGAGGTAATGCAGATTATAATGCTCTAATGTTTTAACAATTAAGAATGTTTTTCTTTTGTCAAATTTAGTCTAAATTTTCTGTTGTTTGGTGGTGGTAGGTTGCAAAGATCACAGGAGAGGAGTGGAAAAACTTGTCAGAGAGAAAGAGAAAGCCTTATAACGAGGTTTGTTAATCTCTCTCTTTGTTCTTTGGGTCTTCCGCAGCAAATTTAGTATGACATGGTCGTTGAATTGATGTTGTTTCGATTACCCAGATG
Source organism: Lenwebbia sp. NSW1173648 (assembly GCA_029784005.1). Taxonomy (NCBI): domain Eukaryota; kingdom Viridiplantae; phylum Streptophyta; class Magnoliopsida; order Myrtales; family Myrtaceae; genus Lenwebbia; species Lenwebbia sp. NSW1173648. The sequence goes on from JARCGZ010000005.1 coordinate 5,534,958, forward strand.
GCTAAGAAGAACAAGGAGAAATATATGGAAGAAATGGAGGTGTATAAACAGAAGAAGCAAGAAGAGGCTGAGAATGTTAGAAAGGAAGAGGAAGAGCAGATGAAGCTTCAGAAGCAAGAAGCCTTGCAACTGCTCAAGAAGAAGGAGAAGACCGAAAACATAATTAAGGTGCCAAATGATACTTCCTTTTTGATTTCGCACATTCTGTATATGTTAAGCAATGCGAATCGCATGTACCCCAAAAGCTAACTTAAGTCGCGGAATGTGCAGAAAACGAAACAAAATCGCCAGAAAAAGAAGAATACAGACCCCAACAAGCCTAAAAAGCCAGCATCCTCATTCATCCTCTTCAGGTTCATAAAAGTACACTCTACCTTTATTTTAGGCTTATATAAAGATGGTTAATTTAAAAATTTTGTGTGATTATGGCTGATTTTTTGCAGCAAAGAAGCTAGGAAGAGCCTAATGGAGGAAAGGCCTGGAACCGCCAACTCCACCTTGAATGCACTGGTATCAGTGAAATGGAAGGTATTATTCAAGTTGCTGTCATGAAATTCTGAATATGAAAAAGATAGATTAAATCTCTCCCTCGTATCAAAATGATTCTAGCTGTGATTCATTTGATGGCGGGTTTTTGACAGGAAATGGGCAAAGAGGAGAGAGGAATATGGAACGCAAGAGCAGCCGAAGCGAAGGCGGCGTACCAGAAGGAATTGGAAGAGTACAACAAGAATGCGGCGGCGGCAGCCACTGTGGACGAGGTGGAGCAGTGAAATCTAAACGTGTTGGCTATCAGTTTGATAGCTTTTGAATATCATCAGTTAACCTCATTGGTTTTCTTTCTCCTTTTTAGGTTCTTCTAACTTCCAATTTCCATGGAAATTTTAACTGCAACATTGTGGGATTTAGCTGTTATTATTAATCTGTTTTGGGCTGAGTTTTTGATTCTTTGATTTTTCTTAGCACAGCAACTATTCGCGATCAGTTCAATACATTTTAACTGCAAATTGTGGCACTTTCTTACATGAATGACCAATGTCCGCGACAAAGATTTAGGCGACAATTCCTTGCAGGGTACGAAAATTCCAATTTAATTTCACATAGTTTGGAACGTGGACAAGTGAGAAAGGTGGTATCGTCTTAATTAATCATCGTATATGTCCTCCTTTACTTTAATTCTTCTTAACCAACCTGGGTTTCCATGGAATAAAAGTTAGGATTGAATTGGCTGAAGCTCTCAATTTCCCTAAGACCAAAAAAAGAAGAAGAAGGTTCCCTCAAGCTAAGGTGCTATTTTGTCCTAGAGAGCACAATATGATGGCGGACTGGGAAGTTAAGACGCAAAGGAAAAAGGAATTATCACGAAGTTGGGTACCATCCCCACCTCGAGCTCTCTTGGATCTTCTCTATAATGAAGCTCATCTTTCGGGTTTTCCTCCTTGAATGTTGTTATCAATGAAAAAGTTCTTATTTTCGAATAATAATAATAAAAAAAGAATTCCCATTCAAAAATGCTTTAGAGCAGATTCAGTGTCCCCCTATTCTTGGTAAAAGTCATTGTATTTTCCTATATCTTGGGAGGGCATTGGACAGATTAGGCCTAATACCGGACATAAAAAGTTCTTGTCAAGACTCGTTCATGGTGAAAAAATCCTTACATTAATATAGAATTTGGAACTGAAGGAAATGATTATCTGTTTGGATCAGTCCATTTTACCCTTTAGGACGACTAAGTCTGCACAGGTTTGTGCATCCCTTGTGCTGTGGGTTATTCATTTATTTTAACAAATGACCCAAGTAACAATTTGGCAAAAAATCCCTTCTAATAAGTTTTTAGAACGACTTGTAAATAGGGACAATTTAACATTAAAAAAAAACCCCTCTATTTTTCCTATGTGGCTTACGTCGTGTCACTTCCGATTTGCCAAAATCATCGGATTAAAACGTGTTAATTGATGTCGGAAATTGCCAGCTTCAACCAAGAACGAAGAGAAGCCGTCGCCGGACTTTTCCGACAAGAAATCCACCTAAAACTAAAGAGAAGCGATTATCAATGAAGCCATAAGTGTACAAAGAACCCAAAAGAAAAGAAGTTTGGATAGAGTTTTTTTTTTTTTTTCTTGCTTTATTTTCCAATATATATTTTGATTTTCAGTTTGCTTTTCCTTCTTGTTTTATTATTTCCAATAAATGCTCAGCTTGCCACATTGCCACAAGACAACCCTAACGAAAGTTAGAATTCCATGGTCAGAATGTGACGGACGTGAGTTCGCGTTCCATCCATCACCAAACCAATTTCAAGTACAAAAGCCCTTCTCTCTCTCTCTCCAGAAAAACACAGTGACAATGGATCAACATGAGCAAGCTCAAACGGAACGAGCCAAGTCGTCACAGTTATGGGACTGCGGCAGCACCCTCTACGACTCCTTCGAGCTTCGATCCTTCAAGCACGCCCTCGACTCCGCCATCGTCTCCCGCGCTCTCTCCATGCCTCACCTCCCTGGCCGCCACCACGAGCCGCTCGGTCCACCCCGACCCCAGCCACCGCCTGCTCTGCTGCCACCGCCGCTGCCGCCTCCCAAGAAAGGCTCCAAGATCTCGCGCTCGCTCCACAAGCTCCTCCGGTCCGTCTTCAGGCCCAACAAGCCCATTTTCGGGGTCAAACCGCATGAAGCTCACAAGGGCAACTTCCTCTTCTTCTACGACAAGTCCGGCGCTCTCTCTACGATCCCGGAGGTCCCAGAGAGCGAGTGCTTCGCAGCGTTGTCGCCTGAGGTCAGCTCGTTCGTGCGGAAAACGGCATCGGAGAGATTCACGGCGGCTCCGGTCGGTATTTCTTATGCTTAATTAGCTTTCTGTAAGGAGATGATCTAGTGAAGCGTGTGCCTACCGGGTTGAGAACTTGATATGTGTACATATTATAGGTCGAGTCAATCTATCGTACCATAACGCTTTGCCACCGCGATTGATCATGTTCAATTGTTCATCATATCAGTTATCGCGAAGGTTGTCGGAATTTCTGCTTGCTTAATTCTAGTCTAATTTGATGGCACGTTTTGTTTTGGAGTATCACCGAAATTCGGCATCTGGGTCAAACTATCTCGCATCGATACTTGTCGAACACAAAAAACCAAAAAACAAAAAAAGACAAAAAATGAAGAATTTGAATTGATATGTATTAGTGCTTTGGTTATGGTTATCACCACCACGTTAATACAAGTTTCTGCTGTAAGCTCCATTATAGCTTTCATTTCACCCTAGATTTTAAACTATGTTTTGCCGGATTCGTCTTGCGTATTCATTTCGATTAGTCACATGTTTCTTGACCTAAAAGCAGTTTCTTGTCTCTGTCTCAGCTGATTATGCATGAGAGAGAGAGAGAGAGAGAGAGAGAGAGAGAATCCACATTTCTCGTGAAAATACCTAACCAAGACCTAACCCCCAGCCAAAATCTCTTCTAAGTTGACACAATCTACGAAAGTCTTCGTCTGCTTAACCTAAGCCTTTGTCTTCATCTAAAACAATGCTAATCAAGCACAAAGTGTGCGCATCTCTTAATTGGAGTGACTATTCATTCCAGCGACAGATCGATCGGCATTCCTTGTCCAAACGAACCTTTTCACTGCGAAACGAAAAGCCCGGAAAAAGGAAACGAAAAGGGTCGTTCGTTGGAACATCCTTGATCTTGAATTCGGATGAAACGAGAAATTCGCGGTACATAAACTTGTGTTATTGATGCAACCAGCCTTGCCATGCCACATAATAAAAGAGAAAAAGAGAAAAGAAAAGAAAAATATCCAATAATAATAATAAAATAAATCGAAAAAAAATTAATTGGGGAAATTATTGCGCTCCTTCATTAATTTCTTTAAATAATTGGGGGGGTCCATGACTCCATCTCGTACATCGTTGGCTTCTGCGAGGGAAGCATATGACCATAAATTGCATCAGCTCTCGGGTCGGGCGTATCCACTCCATGCACGACAAGATCCATGGCAGAGTGTTTGGATCGATAGAGATCGATCGACCAATGAATCTGAAACCCATGCGAGCGAAGTTAATGCGTGTGCAGATAATGAAAGGGAGAATCGAGTAAAAAAAGAAGATTGTTATTTGGGAGGCACAGTTATTTTTGCCCAAACTTGCAAGCGACTACCTATTTGTCGAGGAGTACAAGAGCAACTCACTTAAATAAAATAAAAAAAAACAATGATCAGATTCAGAAGTGTGGTAATTAAAGTAATTAATCTCACGATATATAAGGAAATTTGGTTACTAACTAAGTAAATAAATAAATGTTAGTAATTGACTTAAATAAGAGTCCGGTAAAACAAAGCTGGTTGACAAGTTGATTGGAGAAAAGTTGGTATCGCTCTAATTGAAGTTGGTAATGTCTTGCAAGAAAACTAAGGCCTTGTTTGGTTCAGCATTTCAAATGAGCTTTGGGGCTCTAAAGTTCTTTGGGAAGATGCAATTGCATCTCAAATGCTCTCCAAAGGCCTTTAACCCAAAATATCTTCGGAGATACTTTAGGAAGTTGCATTTCCGAAATGCAACTGCAATTTTTTTATTTTATTTTCTCTTTTTTCTCCTTCTTCCTCCTTCCTCTGCCGGCCACCGCCACTGCCGGCCGCCGCCGACCGCCGCTGCAGCTGCCGCCGTCGAATTGTTTTTTTTTTCCTAATTTTAAACAAATTAAAGTTAAAAAATATTAAATTGGGACACCAAATATTAAAAGTTTACCAAACAGCATTTTCCCCAAAGTTGCATCCAAATGCACTTTTCAATTACGGTTTACCAAACAGTATTTGCATTTTACCAAACCGCTTTAGCTCAAAGGTATTTGCATTTTCCCAAAGTCCCTTGGTCAAATGCTGAACCAAACAGGCCCTAATACACGTTGGTATAAAGCTCAAATGAGAGTTGATAAGTAATTAAAATGAGAGTTGGTAATCCGAAACCGGTCGGTAACTTAATCAGAAAAAAGGTTGGCAAGTCATTTCAAATAAACGGTGTAAAAGAAATTTCACATAATAGTTGGTATATTTGAGGCATTGAAATACAAGGTAGCTGAAAGTTCATAAATGAAAAAAGAGAATTTTGCTTACTAGAGATAAGGGAAGGTGGTAAACAGAAAAACCAAATAAACTTCGGTAGCTAACTAAAATTGGTAAAGCAAAATTAGTTTAGTGGTTCTCACTCTTAATTAAGGCATATAAACATTGGTGGGAAGCTTAAACGAGATTTGATAAATCAAAACTAGTTAGAGTAAAAACTAATAAGTCACGCAAATAAATATTGATAATCTCATACAGAGGTAATAAATATAAGGCGATCGTAAGAGAAACGTATTAATATGGATGAAAGATAACAAAAGTCGACAAATTTTAAAAAAATTAAATAAACGTCGATAAGTAACTAAAAGAGTTAATAACTCAAAACCGATGTGTAATTTGATCAGAAAAGAGCTGATAAATCCGTACAAGAGTTGGTAAATTTTAGAGTTTAACCAATATTTTACGAATTTGGAGCCTTGGAGGAATACTCATTTCGATGAGAAAATATTGTTTTTACTCATGAAAATGTATTTTATATTCTGTGGAGAAATTGTTTTTACTCACGAAGAACAAGGTACACCAATCCAACGGTCAGAACAGCTCGATATCGTTGACTCCGGATAAGGAAGAAGCCGTAAGGCCAATGCGCTTCCGCTCTGTATCACCCCCTGCGGCGACCATCCCCCCACCTCCATTGAAGCGACACCATGAACAGCTTCACTGACTCCCCACTGCTCCTTCAACACTCGCCGACCTTCCTCGTCCCTTCGACGTTCTCGAGCCCGTCTTCTCCTCTCTCGCGAAGCCTCTCGAAGCTCCGACGCGACAAGGCCGGTGGATTCAGGCGGAGCGAGCGCGAGCGAGCCGACGAGGAGGGGAGGAGGACGTGGAGGGGAGCGAGAGTGATCGCGCGCGGGTGGTTTTTGCCGGTGGATCCGTGGGCTCCGACCGTCGATTCGGAGAGCGTCGCGTCTCAGCTGTTCGCGTTCTCTCTGTTCCCGTACCTCGGCTTCTTGTACTTCATCACGAAATCGAAGTCCGCTCCCAGCCTGACGCTGTTCGGATTCTACTTCCTGCTCGCTTTCGTCGGAGCCACCAGTGCGTGTCTACATTATGGTCATATGTGAAACTTTATTTTGTTTTAGGTGCATCTATTTGGGTTTTAGCTGTTGTTCAAGGTAGACGGAAGACTTTTATTTCTGCAGTACAAGGAGTGCAGAGCTTGCGATCTAGTAAATGCCTAAACGGAGGCTTTCAATTAGGCTGATGTGAGGGCCTTGAAGTTTCTTTGGTGACTCTGGTGTTTAGATGTTCCTTTTACTTGAGAAAAGAGAAGCCTTTCTTGCATCAAGGGAAAAATTAACACCCCAATGGTTTGAGTCAAAGAAGGTGACGGCGATGATTTATAATGATATGCATAAATCGTAAGTGCTTGGTGTTCATTAGCCCCCATTGGAAATCTGATGTTGGCCGAATTAGAAATGCTTAGTTTGTGCAACTAGCTGTGTAGCTTCTACCAAATGATAGGTTTATCGTGAAGTATCCCCTGCCCCTCCGTATTTATCGATGTGTGTACCTATCTACATGGACACACCTTGTGTGTGTTACATATATGTACGCAGTAAACTTAAGCATCACCTCTGATGAAGTGATGCTATACACCAATCTATATTCGGCCATGTGCTTTGCATTTCGATTTTTGAGCTAAAATGAGATTACTTCTGGAAGGTTGAGCTTCTAGCCTGCTTCACCGTCTTATACATGTATTCAGTACTTAAGTGGTCTACCCAATCCCAGTTGTTAACCAACGAAGTTCAGTTTTTTCCTCTCTTTTCTCACGCAGAATTACTCCTCTTTGGGACAATTTTCATCTCGTATTTATAACAAGCCTTTTTTTCTTACTTCTGTTAGTATTTTGTAGTCAATCAGTAGTTAGCTTTGAATCCTTTTTAGTAGGAGACAACCTAATCGGGGACGTTAGCACTAATGATATCCATTCCAGAGAATATGACGACTTTGGGTAACTGCTGTAAGTGGCTACACCATCAGTGTCTGGACTACTGCATGTTTAATGCTTATGAACTTCCTTAGGCTTCTTCCACCAATTGGTTGAGTTCAGCATGATGCATTGTTCAATTGATGAAGCTTAATTTAGCTGTGCTTTTGTTGGCTTTCTTTCCACTGTACTGATTTCTTCATCTCATCTTTCATGGCTTCACCTCAACCGAGCAGTCCCAGCTGGGATATATGGTAGTTTCTCCCTTGTTTTCTGTTAATTGGCATTAGTCTCTTGAGGATATATTGATGTCTAATGTTAACTTTTTGCCTTATCTACATGCAAAATGGGACAGCAAAAGTGCAGTATGGTACTTCTTTATCTAATGTAGATTGGTTACATGGAGGTGCCGAATCACTGCTCACTTTGACCAACTTATTCATAGTTCTCGGCTTGAGAAGAGCCCTTAGGAAAGCAAAAGAGACGAAAGAAAGCGCAACAGCGGGGAACCTAGAAGAGAAGTCTTCTGTATAGGTACAATGAAGTTGAGCTTTTGGTTTTAGCTGTGCTGTCATCATCTTTAGGTCTCTACGCCTTCTTAGCTGCCATATTAACATCATTGTATTTCTGCTCCTACGCAGATGTGAGGCTTCTATTTCCAATTCCATGCAGTCACATGGTGAGGCTAAAGTGCAGCACATCATGTTGTTCTTCTTCTCAGTGCTTTAAGCACAATGATGGAAACCTTCCATTCGCAACAAGGTTTGCAACATCGACTTGGATCAGTCCTACTCTTGAACTGGTGGATCAGTTGTTGTCCGCTTATGCAATTTTTAGTACCTTTTAAACTTTTGTGTACTCTTGCCCCTTTGTAACATTCTCTGACCTCTTCTTTCTGGGAATCTATATAGTATACTTACTGAGTTTGTTATAGACTACTTTGACGACGTATTTAATGAAAAATTTATGATCATACTTGCTGCTGCAATTTGCTAGCTGCTGCGCTGTTAATAATTGCTGCGATTTTCTGTCAAGTCTACTTCTTTTGCTTTAGTTATGGCCGAGTTAAGACTCCGTTTGTTTCGTGGAAAATGAATGATTTGAAAAACAATTTCTTAAAAATGATTGCTTGTATCACTTACAAAAATAGATGAACGAAAAATATTTTCATCATCCACGGTAATATTTAGACATACATTGTTATCGATAATGAAGATATTTTTCATTGACTTATTGGTTCAAGCTATATAAGCAATTATTTTTGGGAAAATGTTCTTCGGATCTTTAATTTTTCGCGAAACAAATGAAACCTAATTTTAGTCCGGGAATGTTTAAAGAGAATAAATGTACTGGTCTGATCTTTTAGCTGATAATGGAGGAGGCTCTCTTGTATAACCTCCCCATAAATAGCATAAAACCTTACTCCTTAAAATACAAGCTACAGCCGACCAAAAAAAAAAATTCAAGCTACAGCAATGGCTACAAAAGCTTATCTGGCTATTTGCATCCTCCCTTCCTTTTATATTGGTTTTTCTATCGTCTGATGAATCAAGGAAAAAACGAGGTGTCAAATGGGAAATTCGGGTCAATCCCGACTTGATCAAGGGAGAAATCCAGGTCCATAATTGGCGAATTTGTCGACGACGTGTTGGTCGAGATGATCTCGGTAGGGTCAGACTCCAAATGTTGCACATTGTGGGCCTGCCCCAAGTCATTTTCCTGGTGCATGGAAAAATAATTCGATTCCGGTGTTGATGGAGATAAAAATGGCGACGAGAAGCTCCCGAAAAGACTGCTGTTAACGTTTGCCAAAGTGGAGGAGTTGCAGTGTTCAATCTGCAAGAATCTGACTGATGCCGAGGGGAAAGAGAAAGGATGGTATGCTATTTCATTGCTGTCCAAGTTATTAGTATCGACCCTCAGTCCTGCTCGAAACTTTGACAACTCCTCCTGTGATTGTTGTTGTTGTTGTTGTTGATGATGATGATTGTTCTGGTGATTAATTTGCTTCTGTTCTTGTTTTTCCGGGGACACTGGTGCTGGGACCGAAGGCCCAGAGTTGCCACATGTATGTGTACCTCTGTAAGTGATCTCAAAGACTGTAGGATCTTCATCTGATCTTTGCACTTGCTTTGTAGCCCAGCAATTCTGGGTGTTACGGTAGGTGCATCTGTAGTAGCTTCTGCAAAAGAGATCGCTTTGTGTGAGATTTTATAGCTCATCACTTGTTTCAAAAAAAAAAAAGCACAGTTAGCTTTATAAAGTGTTATCTAATCAAAATAGACTGTAGTAAATGTTTGTGTTAGGTTTTTACTCGATCTTCATGGGCCTAGGAGCTGAAATGCAAAGCTTCAACATGCTGGAGAGGGGAGGGTCCAGTTTTGATTGATGTCTCGCGATTCATACAACGGTTGAAAAGTCAGTAGGGTATATTTCTTTTCCAAAGGTTTTAATTGCTATAGATCCATGCACTTGTAGACTAAGGAGATAGGATAGTTTTGCCTAGGTTTTATGTATAATATTTTAAATTCATGATTACCTGGGATATCTGGCTCCGAGGATGTCTTTCTGTCCGTACTTCCTCCAGCTATAGCCATCGTCATGAGGTCCTTCAAGCCCATTCTCAGGGCTAATTCTGACTTGATCTGTCCATTTTGGCATCATCTTTCTGACCCCACGAACACGCAGAACACGATGCATTAAGTTTTAGCAAAAAGACAACCCAAAAAGCTAGGATATATATCTTTATTATGTGCTCATATCACCAATGCAGGATTTTGTGTGTAACTCACCTCTTTTTGGATATATCTCTGTTCTGAAGATGATCGCCAATCCCCTTTTCGAAATCGTCGCTCCGAGGACTCCCGTTGACGGAGAGCGGCGATTCGGGGATGCCGGAGATCGCCGCGACGGGCTGAGACTGTGGCATTGGCCCGCTCCACTTGAGAATCAGGAGGGCCTTCTCATAGGAAGACAGGATCCCCTGCATCAGCACGTCCCTGGTCTCGGTCGACGGCGCCGAAGTCAAGTGCACCCGCAATTGCTTTGCAAAGTCCATCCCTTGGATCAGCTCGCTGATCAGCGTCTTCTGCTCGTAACTCCAACCACCATCCATCCTCCGTGCTTATTGTGTGGATGCAAAACAAACTAGCGACAGTCCGATGACACCCTCTTTCTCAGCACATTCAGATGCTGCATGAAAAGCAAGTTGGTGCCAGAGATGAATCGGAACCACCAGAGCAGCGGAGGCGAAGAGTGACAGGACGAAACTACGAAAGCAAGAAGCTGAAAAAGGCGTGGAAAGAGTATCTTTTTTGTTTTCTGGGTGTTTCTGAGATGAACTTTTCTGGAGCAATTGCAGAGTGGGAGGTGAAGATTGAAAGAAAGAGGAGGAAGGTTATGCTGTGTGGAGTTGAGGGGAAGCTTGCAGGAAGCAGAGGGTGCTGGGTTCGAATTTAAAGGAGGGGGAGGGAGTGAAATTATATTGTGGGGGAGTCAGGAAATTTGACTTTTTGACTGGAGAGAAACCGAGTTTTTCAGCATTTGGACTGGTCTTTGGTCAGACAACAGTGGAGTGGAGAGTGAGGAAGGTTCGAATGCTGACCGATTCAACTCCCTAAACTTGTAGAACGGGTTCTTTTCTTTTGGGTTATCATTGCCTTTTCCCTATTTATTCCTTGATTTCCACCTTCTCTTTTCTCCCTCTTTCCTTATCTTTTTTGAGTGATTTGTAGAGAGAGAGAGAGAGAGAGAGAATGATTGGGAGAGAAGATAGTCAGAGTCACCAATCCAATGGAGGGTCTGTCAGAAGAATCTTCAATGCTGCTTCCGCGTTGTTTGATTTTTCTTAGTAAAAAGAGCGATGAAAGATGCGTGACGTGCGACACGAGTGTGTCTGTGTCATCAGCATCGCCTGTTTGATTAACATAGGATTATCGCTCCTTAACAACAGTCCACGTGGACTAAAACTAGTGGACGGATTCCTTTGTTTTGGTTTCCTACTCCCTGTAACTATCCACTGAGGGTCAAAGTCAAAATGAAATGACTCTTTCATTTAGTTTTTAGTATACAAGAGGTAAACAGAGAGATATCATGTCATGAGATGGATAAATATAACCTACTGCTCCAGAAGAAAGGAGTAAAGTCTCAAAGAGGGCTCAAAACAATAGCCTGGGATGTTTACGCCACCGATGTACAGTGGACCGGCTCGAGAAAGGAACTCGTTATCGTCGGAGCTAATAGGTACGCACGCTGAAGCCGGTCTGTGCAAAGCAAGCGTCGTCCTATCATAAAATGAAACGTATGGGATTAGACCGATCATAGTCGGAAGTAAATGGTATTTGGCTGAGAGCTCGTTCGATACATCAAGATGTACCCGAGTTTTATGATCGAACGGGTTTCACGTGGATCTTTTTGTAAAATAGAGAAAACTTCTTGCACGAGACATAGACCGGTTCCTAGTTTGATGGTAATGGCCTTGATGTCGAGATGGTATTCGCACATGAGGGGCAAAAAAAAAAACGAGGTCAAAATGTTCCGTCAAAATTAATTTCAAACGAGTAAAGATCCTTCAATTTGGCAATTCTAATTATGTTGATCCTATTTTTCTCATCTTTTGACCCGGTAAACACAATTATGAGTCACGTTTATCTTTCCTTCAACAATCACATCTATCTTAACTTATTGACTTTTGGTGGACCTATGTACCAACTGTAAACCCCCACCTTTAAATCCCCATGACTTCCCTTTTCCTTTGCTTATAGTAATGAACCATTACAAAAATGTTTGCCCTTGACCCGCGTCCTACTAACTTAGATCAAAAACTACGTGTATATGAACCATTAACATTTGATAGAAGTCCGTTTTCTTTTTTTGGTCTACCTGTTTAATGTTAGAATTTCGCGTAAAAGTAACAAAGAGAAATCGAGAAACAATATTTTTTTTTATCTTGGTTCACTTTTAAACTAGGGTTACGTCCAGCAAAGAATTTCACTATAATTAGCACATTACAACTCTCGTTACCTCACTCAATTACAAGCGAAAAATAGTATATATAATGATAGCTATTCATGGGCCCAAGCCCAAAGTACCAATGAAAAAATATGGGCTCAAACTATAAAAGCCCTTTGACGACTCGGGGGTGCTATTGCGACCCCTGCCGGGGCGGCTCCCCTGCACCCCGCCCGCTCACCATGGAACGGAATCCACGTGTCTTCCTATCGACGGAAAGTATGAACTGCACCCCAACATTTAAAAGCTCGTTTGCAGTCCACCACACATCACTTAACATCGCAGTACATCCAACATTACCCTTCTCTTTTTTCCCTCAAATGTTTTTTTTTTTCGTGTGGGACGAAATTTTTCTTTAATGTTGAGAAAGCAACTTTGTACGCGCTTGCGCTTGCATTCATAGAACCATATTCTCAGTAGTCAAAGAGATAAAGTTTCATAATTATTATATCTTTTTGTCGTCTCTTTTGCTAAGAGACGCGGCCTGGTTCGACGTTTTCCAATGGAATTTTCTCGCACAACTTCTCAGAGATTCATTATTCTCATTTGTCTACATCATGGATTTAAGGATAGTGGCCCTATTCTTGACCTAAGACCCCCATCAAACGTTCCAGGAGATCGATCACGAAGATTGTGGGACTTTGAAATTCTATGTAGCCATCCCAATAAATGTTACTCCCTTCCGGCAGACAAACGCGGTTAACGGACATTGTCATGCACATAGGTAAAAACAAAATCTCGCCTAACGAATTGGTTGTGGAACGTGTTCGATTTAGTTCAAGACTCGTGCCGTGCCTAGTGCTCCCGGCAATCGATCCTTTGAAGCTCGCGCTTTTCGTATCCAGCTACTGCTGATATTTTGGGGGCAAATTACCAAAAATTAACTTAAATATATTTTGGCAATTGCTTCAATTCAGTCCTAAATCTTTTGAATTTGTGCCAATTCTGCTCACCAGACCAATTTTGACTGGAAATTGCTAACGTGGCGCGACCGGCGCACAACACGGCCGATGTTAATCCGAATCGAACCTCGGTTTATGGCAACCGCGTTTTCTTGGAAAGTGGTGGTGGGAAAGGGAAACTAAGGAAAATGACCCTTTTCATTAACACCAGAAGGGTTTTCAAGAGTTACTTTTAGTGGCCACAGGAGTCCTTATCCTTATCGAATCCGGTGGCACTATACTTCTTCCATCAGGTGAGGATATTTCTCCTCCTTTTTCTTTCTGATTTTTGATTTTTTTTTTCAGAACTAGCTTTTCAGTCTTTTTCTTTTCATTTTCAATGTGATTTCGTTTCTTTCTCCCCTGTTTTTTTTTTGGGTGGCGGGGGGGTTGGCTTTTCTTGACCAAAACAAATAGGTTCTGGGATCATTATCTGATTAAACTTAAGGATTTAATTTCACGAAAAATTTCAAACTGGTGTATCTGTGACAAATTTACCATAAAAAAATTCAAACTGGTACACATGTGAAAAATATACCATAAATTATTTTTTTACTACAATAAACCCCAAACTGGTACGCCTGTGATAAATTACCCAAAACTATTTTTTTGATCACCAAAAGCCTCAAACCGGTATACTTGTGACAAATTTACCCCACACTAATTTTTTGACCACAAAAAACAAACATCTATAATAAATTTACCCTATATTAGTTTTCGTTAAATTGAGTTAATACCACGAAAACTCCAAACTGATACACATGTGACAAACAGAGGGTAAAAGCCCCACACTAGTACACTCGTCACCGCCACGTGTTATCCAACTCAGCAATTTGACTATAAATTTTTAACGGAAACTAACGGAGAGTAAATTTGTTATAGGTGTACCAGTTTGGAATTTTTGATGGCCAAAAAATTAATTTGAGATAAAAATTTTACAAATGTATTAATTTGGGTTTTTCATGGTATTAACCCTTAAACTTAAACGAGGCAGAGCACACAAACCCATGTTCTTAAAGGCAACTTGTACAATTATATAAAGCAAAAAGGGCATTCTAGGATTATATTCTTTTTCTTTTTCTTTTTCTTTTCCAAAACCTTCAATTAATTATTTTAGATTTACTCTATTCATAAACAATTGCGTACATTAATAATTGTATTTCATCTGTCACGTATTTCGGTTTTAAGGATTGAGGTATTTCCAACTTATAAAGAGCCTTACAGAAAATTCAAATTTCGAAATATTTCCTCTTTCAAACATCATTTGTTCATTATTTTGTAAGTAATTTCTATCTATTAATTAGTAATCCAAATACTTTGTGATAGAGAATTTTGCAAATTCATCTAAATGTCAATTTGTTGCATGCAGGCAACACATGCGGAATGGTGTGTGGATTTACGGTTGAGACTGTACCGTCCCTAATAGTACTGTCAGGAAATCATTTCTTAAGTGAATACTCCCCATATGATATCTACAACCATTTTTTTTATCGCATGAGGTGGTTTTTTTTAATATAAAATAACAAAAAAGAAATTAAGGCTTGTATGTAAAAGTAAAAGATCAATATATGTACTAAACTGAATATCGACCGTTAGATCTAGTGAGATCCACGTGAGCCTCATCATTATTATCAACGGTTCAGATTCGACTTACCGTATATGCAACACTCATGTAGTAATTTCTCATTCGAGTCGGAACCGCGTACCTGGTTGACTTCTTTCTTTTTGCTAGCTTAGAATATAAGAAAGCGCAATCTAGGAAAAGCATCATGGCTCGGAGGCTTTAAGTATAGCGCAACCTTTTGAATATACTCCAAAGCTACATCATACTCAAATACTTCGAATTGCTAACGTTCTCGTTGATCGTATTCAACCCACCACGTGGCACGTGTTTACTGGATGCATGTGGATTAGGAAGATATAAACCTCGATTAACAGTATCTTAAATAAGTAAGTTTGACCAAGTCTATATTCTTCTATTTAGATTTTCTTTCGAGGAATAAATTGTTAGCCCAGTATTTTCTTTTCTACGGAACACCCGATTTTTTTTTTTAACTAGATAAAAATATCATTTAAGAGCCCATACACCATTTTTCTTTAGCTTAATACCACGACGAACTTCAAACTCATTATTTGACTACTAAAAATCTCAAACTGGTATACCCGCGATAAACTTACCCCAAACAAATTTTTTGACCACCAAAAGTCTCAAACTGGTATACATGTAAAAAATTTACCCTTCGTTAGTTTTCATTAAATTGGGTTAATACCACAAAAAATTTCAAACTAGTACACTTATGACAAACGGAGAGTAAAAAATCCAAATTGATACACCTGTCAACTACAATTCCTACCCAAAAAAAAAACTACCATGCATTTTTTACCAAAAAAAAAACTGCCATGCATCATCAAATTGAGTAATTTGACGGTAAAATTTAGCGAAAGCTAATGTATGATAAATTTTTCACATGTGTATCAGTTTGGAATTTTTCATAGTATTAGCCCTTTTTCTTTTTATAATTTTTGGTAGTACAAATGCTTGAGAAGTTTAAATTCAGCCTATTTGAAGGCTTCAAGCCCATCCAAAGAGCCTCTTTGTCTAGGTTTGTTCTTGATGAGTGGGTTGTTGGTCCAATCTGATAAGATAATGAAAATTCGACCGGACCCAATCTAGATTTGTCGAACGGAACATCGTGCGACTAATCTAGACACAAATCCGACCATGTACAGAAAAGCAACCCAGATAACTATCCCGATCGCAACACAGAACCAACCGAGATCCCAATCCCGCGATGTCCCACGACATGCTGCCGACGGAACGAAATGACCGGTAGATCGAACTTAGCCGCTCCCCGAAGAGCGAATTTCTCGTCCGGTCGTCCACACGCATCGCCGCATGCGAAACGCCACCGTTCCGTGAAGAAAATGCGAAAAATTCGTAATGTTCCAGAGCGCAGCGACTGGCTTGACTAGCATGGAAAGCCGATCTCTACAAGTGCTCAAAAGACTTCACATGAATTTATCACATCTCATGCGGCCTTCATCAATACGTGGTGCGTTATCGCTCGAGATATGCATTGCTCTTCGACATTGAGCCATAATTTTCTGGAGATTGATTGAGAAATCAATTCTAAACAAAAGCTTATATAGAGCTCTCCTCTAACTGGATGGTCAAAACCCCAATTCCTTTGGGATTTACTTTATTGCGATTCTGAGAACGCTAGTTGTCGTAATTCTGTTTCAATTTGAATAAAAGCAGTACGGTAGTTCGACCAAAAAAAAAAATTCCAAAATTTCAAAGTGACAATTTTTGTGATCACCAACTCCAATTATTCTTGAAAGAATATAGAACAGGATTCTCTATTTTTTACAGTAAGAATCTAAAGAAAGAGAGGCCCAAGAATTCAGAGAAACTAAACAAAACAAATTGGGAATCACGAGCGCCGGCCATCATCGTCATTCTCATTCCTCTTATCAGCAAAAGTATCACCATGTCTCATTATCCAAAACCTCTCGACTTCTTCTGGCTTACGCCCCGGAATCCGACCTGCTATCAAATCCCACCTGTTGCCGATCACATCGTCAAGGTAGTAAATACAGCATACACGACCGGCGTAAGGATTATCTACGGTGGAACCAGGCGGCCGTCCGACTTAACGACCGGAGCCGCGCATTGAAATATGAAAAGAGAAGATGTAGAAATGGGTAACGTCTTGTTCTTGCCTGTTTCCGACAAGCTTGTACATCCTGTAGATTAGATCCTCTTCTTGCTCGGTCATCTTTACGGCCTCCCACTCGATACTGCTCACTTCTGCATAAGATTTACACAGACGAAGTAGACACGTTAGTGAAAAGGAAGCAGGTAAATCATCAAGGGGCTTTTGCAGAGATGGTTGCGAGCTTGGCGAAACGATCTCCCTAATAAAGGAACAACCAAAAGGAAGTTCTTTTAAGGATCAAGCAGCCTCGAAATCAATTGGGTTGTCTACAAGAATTGAGCTTGAGACCTTCCGTGCTGGTGCTCGCTCTTTTCTGCTGTTTGCGACTGCGTCGCCTCTCGTCCATGGCCTGTGGAGAGAGAGAGAGAGAGAGAGATTTGCTAGGAAATTATGGGTACGATCTGATGGTTCGAACACGAGAATGAGACTGTCGATCTGAGCGATTAAGGGAGAGGGACAGAAGATAAGTACAACAAGATGGGGACTTAGAATTTTATTTAGCTTTTTCAAAAGCAATATGTCGAGTAAATGACTGGTGAGGGAGAGAAACTTGAACGACGTTGATCAAACAAAAAAAAAAAATGATGAGGTTGGCTCGAAGATTAGATAGGGACTAGGGACATGTGCAGGGCTTGCGTTTCTCATCCAAATTCATCTTTTATATGTGTACATAGATAGATAGACAGATAGAGTAGGAAGAAGAAAAGTTTGGAAACACTTTGGAAATTGGAGTTTTGTCGTGGCTTTCCCGGTCCATATTCATCACCCGCTTGCAGCTTGCTTTGCTTGCATGCATGCACACTGGTCATTCCTATTAAAATGTTCTATGGTGATGTCGACCTTCCTCAACAAATTTCCCGGGATAGCAAGACTACTTCGGCGGCCGATCACTAATGATAAGCATACGCCGAAATCTCTCACTCCATTTACAACGGCTTGCGGTGCACGTCTAGGTTCGACATCCCAATCTCCATCGTTGTGCAGATGTTGATGTCTCACACAGATCTAATATATATATAAGGAACTCTCAGATCTATATTTAGATCTAGTTTGAGAGAGTAAAATTCCAAAATCTTGATCTAAATGTAAATCGGAAGAGAAGAGCGGCCTAATCTCGGAGAGATTGTAGAGCCACGTCTCGAACATTCTCTTCGGTAGTTGCCGACTGGACGGATGGCCGAACTAATCTCCACGTTCATTCGAGATCAGCTGCAGAAGTTTATTCACGCAAATAAAGTGAAAACTTCAAAGAGGGAAGAGGAAACCGAGGGAGCGAGGGAGGGAGGGGGAAAGAAAGGTCCTTCTCTCTTCCTCAAAGACAAAATGAGCTACGGCTCTTTCTCAAAGAAACGGAGAAGGGAGAAACCCTTCATATTGAATAAACTAATAGTATAGGGATCAGATTACACGTTGGGTCAAAAGTTCAGAGATCATTTGTATCATTTTTCCCTCCCGATTACAGTTGTCACAGGCTATCTTTATTGCATAATCACACCCCCATTACAGCGCCTGAGTTGTCTTAGACGTGACGGGTTAGAAAATACACAAACATCTGAATGGATGAGTCAGGCATGGAATGGCTGGTGATAGCCAGCAGACGTGAGAGCTTTGACTCGTAGCTGTGTCGCGGCGTTGACTTGGCACTCGGCAAGTCTTTCTCTTCCTCTCGTCTCTCCGATTTCTCTGAAAATCATTTGGAGACGAAGACCTGTCGACGTCATGGGACCGAGAGCATATTATTCTAGGAAACTGAGAATTAGGAAGGAACCAAACAACGACACTCCAAGAATGGGACTTATCGGTTCGTGTTGCGCCAAGACGTAGTACCCTCCACGCTCTTCTTTCTCGTACGTTGTCATTGGACTTGTCTTGGTGGAAGAAGAGTGCTTTTTCCAATTCAGTCCAGAACGACATCGCACACCGGGGCTTAATCTCATGGTAGAACTTTTAGTTCCTACACGATATTAGACGTGATTAATAGGAAGATTACGTTGAGGACTCGTCCTTGACCTAAAGTTTTCGCGCCAGCCCAACGTATAATCGAACATCTCTGAATTCTAATTATCAAAATGACGAAAATTCACAGTCCTGGACAGGGCAAGGTGGGTGAGCCAAGCTCAAGAAAGGCATTGCTCGTCTAGGCTAGGCCTACCCATTTTTCCCTCGAGGCCAATCAAATCGCGGATTGCTAGACTCGTATCACGTCTACTAAGTATAACATTTTTGGTTAGGACATTATGACTAGAACTAACTAATTATTGGTCAGTTGGGCCTGAAGTCCAAATGATCTGATCTAGACAAGTTGAGCCCGACTTTATTACGAAGGTACAATATTTCTTTAATAAGAGGAGTGGGCAGGCAAGGAGTGGCTCATGGGCCCTTGAGCCCAATATCCGACTTTGATTCACCCTTTCATCAGATATGCAAGAACAAGAAATTCCTTGATATCACCTTGAGATCCCTTACCCGTGCTTGGATGAAGGAAGGAAGGACGGAAGAAGTTATTTCTCTTGGGTCACATTTTATTTCCTCCCATGGGAGGAAACGGAAGGAAATCAAAATGGGATCTTTTTTTTCAAGAATACCCTTTGCTTTATATGTAAAGATGAGTAGGATAAAACCCTAGTTAGTTCATTAGTTGCTTCACTTCCCTCACATCACTTTCTTTTAATGTACACTCAAATAAGAGTGGGGTGGAGCAACCAAAGTGGTTCAATTTAGAAATCGGAGCGAACCGGTCTTACGCGACTGGCTCTAGGTTGCTTCTTGGAAGAACCGATCTGGTTCTCAATTCTGAACCCTAGAATTGACCTACCCTAGAATCGACCTGTTTTTTTTTTTTTGTCAAAATAATATTTCATTCACTTCTTCGAAATATAAGAGAAAAACAACGCACTTCAACTGCAAACCAAGACAAATCTTAGACAATTTCAAAACAAAATAAGCTCTAGATGACAAGATGAATCATCAGAATAAGGTTATAGGTCATACGATCAAAGAGCACATCTGTGACTTCTTTACACCAAAATCGACGGTCGATCATCGAATCTGTCTTCAGTAATAAACACACACCGAGATCTCCATCTGTTGCTACGGCTTTACCTTTCGGCAGTGTGCATCTAGATTTGGCGTCCCCAACACCATCGTTGAGCAGAGTAAAAAGGTTAAACAAGCACAGATCTGACACCTGTGAGAGCAAAATCTTCACGAAGATCCTCTGATCTCCTTCAAAACTGGACTTATTCACTAGCAAAACCCGAGGAAAGCGAAACTCCGAAAACATATAAGCAAAAATCCTAAATCTAGACTAGATCAGAATAGAAAAGTGAAAACTCTTGAAGAGAGTCGGCCCTAGTTTCTCTCTCCTCTCCCTCTTATCTTCATACAGCTTTCTTCTTCAACATCCATGGAGGAGAGGGTTTGAGCTAGATCTCTCCCTCCCTCCTCTTTTTCTTAGGCTGTTTTGATTTCCTATTTCCTTTTCTTGCTTTTTTCCTGTTTGGGAGCTTTTCTCTTTTGATTTAGTCTAGATTTGCAAGTTTCTCTCCCGTTTCGAGGAGATTTCTATCCCAGAACCGACCTTCAAGTGGTTTGATTCTCGTTTCCTTATGTCAGAATTGCCAGTTTGACCAACTTGGGACTAACCACAGGCCATGCTAGTTCTCGAGTTGAATGGGTCATATATGCCTTGTTTAAAAAATAATATTAAAAATGAAACTAGGAAGATGGAACCCATGACATGGGAGAAAATATTCAGTAGTTTACGAGTGCTGCGTTCGCAACCAATGTCGTACACACTAAGCCAATTACACATTATTGGATAAAAAAAACTATGAATCTTCCCAAATCACCTAAATCTCTCTCTCTCTCTCTCTCTCTCTCTCTCTCTCTCTCTCTCTCTCTCTCTCTCTCTCTCTCCTCTTACATTTGGAACCTCCTTTGAGCCCAACTTCCACGCCTCCTCTCGTTATCGCCACTGGCGTAGTTGTCAGCCCTTCATACAGGCCAACAATGTTGCGCGTCCAAGTGGAGTGTAACAACTCGGTCCAATGAGGGCGAGGAGTATTCGCAAGGGCTAGATGGCCCGAAAAAGGAACAACCCTTGGCAGGTTTCTAGGATGACGAAGAGTGCAGGAATGAATCGAATTATGCACCGAACAAGATAAGAGCGGTCTTGGGATATGTGTGTGTGTGTGTGTGTGTATGTGTGTGTGTGTGTGTGTGTGTGTGAAATTGGAATTCTCACAAGAGGCGCCTTTTAACATGACGGCCGGTTTAGCATTAGAACTCCAACGTTAAGCATACTTAGGTGGAAGTACTACCAGGATGGGTGACCTCTTGAAAAACTGTCCACCTCTACGCCAAAGGACATCTTAAGGTTCGATATGTGACAGGTCAATGTAGAAAATACCTCAAGTGAATTAATCTAAGAGGTCACACCAAGACACCCCTCTGTCATCCTTGCAAGTCCATGGCCAATGCCTCCAAATCTGGCATAGCTGAACTTCCAAATCTAGAGGTATCGTGCCTTGGCCGCGAGCAACGAGGATGACTCGTTCACATGCGATGACGGAGGGGATGGACATGGAGGTTAGTGAACTTCCAAATCTGGAGCTGGAGCTGTCTTCGTTCTTGGCCATGGCTACAGATTTGGAAGTTCAGCCAGATCTGGAACGTGAAGTGACGACCAGCCGATGACCCAATGAACAACAGAGCAGGAAGTGAGTCGTGTGAACTCACCGTTGACAACCACTGTTCTCCGTTAAGGCATCTCGTCTAGGGCCATTGGAATCTTGAGATCGCCCATCCCGATTATGGACGAGCCGATCGTGGTTAGATATGAACCCATTCGAGTATGGAAGTTTGCCAGATGGAACTCACCAGTGGGCGCTGCAGCCACGACAGGCGATGGGAGATGCAGTGATAAAAATACCCAGTCTCACGGTGGGTGCGATAGCCTATGTGTTTCATCTCGGAGAAAAAAGGGTTGTCTCTTTCTCCATCCAAACTCATGTGTTTCGTCCCGTCCCGGAGACTCGCAATGCCATAATTGGCATATGGCATGTGTTTCTATTATCTATAAGAAAGAACCAACAAATAAGAGATAAACAAACTAGTCCCAGCGGCTGGGGCGTGTTGACACCTAAATTTTGATTTTTTTTTTCATTTTTCATTCATATCGCACAAAAATGAGAATTAACCTTAGTTCTCACAATAATATTTTCTCGTGCATTTCATATTTAAAATTTTCGTTAGTCATTTGCATAATTAATTTGAAATTTTCGGCTAAGGTGAGGAAATTGAGCTTTGATTTGATAGGCGATCGGACCAGATCATGTTGTTAAATTTTCGGCCAAAGCATGGGAGGATGTGCCAACTTTTCTAAATCTATTTGAATGATTTATTTGGAAAAAAACCCTAATTTAAGCTCAGAATATTGCATCGATAAGAATGGAAAATAAAGTGAAATTCAGTCAGGCTGTGGTAATTGGTGTGCCGAAATTTGGAGTGTCATTGGGCCTATGTTTGAGCTAAAATTAGCTTATTCAAGTTTGTTTAATTTACAAAGGCTTTTAATTATTGTGCATTATTTGAAAAAAGCCTCAATTAGAGCCCGAAAACGTGCAGTGAGCCCGCAAATTCGATGGAAATTTCGACCAAAGCATGGCATGAGGTGCCGAATTTAATGATGGGTATGGACCTAGTTTTGAATTTAAGACAGCCCATTTTAATTAAGTAAGGCCTTTACTTGATTGTTCGGTTATTCAATTTGGGTCTGGTTCAAGCTCGAGATGACACAATGGCCCGCAAAAGAAGCCATATTCGGCCATCATCATCTTCACCCCCCTTGTGGAGGAAATTTCAAGGTGAGTGAACCGATATGGACTCTTCAAAGTTTCGAATAATCATTCTAGAAGATTAGAAGTGATAAAACTCTATCGCTATTAGACTCTGATTAACCGACAGTTTTGTCGAATCTGGACTCTTCCGGGATCAGAAATTTTGATCCAATGGTTGACATTCAATCCTACTTTGACTAGGATTGTCGATCCAACGGTCCAAATTAAGTCATATGCCTACTAGGATTAGCGAGCTTCCTTCTCTATAAATACCGAGCTATTCTAGAGAGTGAGGGGTCGGCAATTTTCAGTACACAAACTTAGAAAATTTGAAGAAGAGAGCAAGGGTGATTTTCGAAAGAAAAAGAGGATCTTGGCTAAATCCAAAATAGCTAAGACCCCCATCCGAGACCACCGAAGCTCCGCCATCTTCCACCACCATTCCGGCGTCCTCACAGCTACTCTACCTCACTGTTCAGCCGTCGTAACCCGGCGTTTCCATCCTGAGCAGCCTTGACGTTCGCCGCAACTCAAAAACCGTCGCAACATTCCCCTTGCCCAGCCGCCGATTCAGCCACTGTTCAGAGCTGGTTTACGGTCGATTAGCTCTCGTTTGGTCGTTATTTTGAGATTTAATCTTGTTACAACTTGTGTTAGATCATTCGGGTGATTTGGAGCGCGAACCGAGCTCGAAAAGAACACAAGTTTAGGCAGGATTCGCAGCTTGCATGTTGTTGGAATTTTTTTGGTAAGAAAGGTATAATTCCTCAACTCAACTTTTTGTTTGTGAATCCATGATGTTCTGAGTGTCGGCATGCTCATATGTTTATAAACTACCATGGATGAATGCGAATTTGTGATCAAAGCTAAAAATTGGATTCTAATCAAGAACCGAAAATTGAACTTTTTTTTGCTAAGAAAATCTAATTTTTTCGGATTAATTCAATTTGATCATGAAGTTGCTTGGATATTTTGAGAATTGATGTAATTCGATTGGAAAACTCTTTTCTCGAATATTAAAATTTGTTCGTCATTTTTCTCAAGATTAAATCGGATTAATTGGAAAAATTGAATTTTTCGGTGAATATAAATTTGGAATTTTTGGCATATTCACCCTCTTGGCCGAATTTGATTTTCTTGGTGGATGATTATTTGTTTTGAATTTTATCATGTGATTGGGAGAATTATTGTGGATATTTCATGTTATGGATAATGCTTGGTGGTTGGATAATTATTTGATTTTCTCGAGAATTATCTGAGTTGTCTGGCAAATCTCGTGGATAATTTTATGAATTAAATTTGGTGAGGAAGGTTGCCCACCTCATAATTTCGGCCATCCCTCTTTATTTTTCTGAAAAATTAAAAAAATAAAAAAATTCGAAGTCAAGCTCAATTGTTTTTCATTTGTCATGTTTGTTTGATTGTTATAAAGTTTGCACATTAATAAACAAACATGCCCATAACGTATGCTCCCCTTGTGCCTTTGTCCCTTCGGTAAAATAAAAGCACTTGCCTTGGCCACGATCTTGTGGAATGGGACGGTGGTTTGTATGGAATTTCGTGATCTACCCTTTGTCAAAAGAGGCGATGTTATTCCATACCCCAATTCGCTTACTGACTCGAATCTAAGAGTACATTGCGAATAAAATTCTACTCTAGCCCTAATCTTTGGGAATGAGTGAATTTTTCGAAAAATTCAAAAATTAAAGGTACATTGTGGGCATTTTTGTTTATTTTTGTTCAGACTTTTTGCTTTGCTTAATTTTTTGAAAAAAAAACCAAAAACATAGAGAAAATCGAAAAACAAAAAGGGTCACTTCCGAGTATCATGCGGTCCATCCATTAAAGGATTTTTCATGAAATCTAATACCGAAAGGGCATTAATTTTTCCAAATTAATGTAATCAAGTCTCTGGACCCATTTTTCTCTGGTTCGTGGAAATAAATTAGTTCTCCCGCTAATTTATTTAGGTTTCTAATCGACCTACCAAGCACGATTAGTGGCGGCTCCAATTTGATAATTTTGCATGAAATTATACCATAAGTTGCGATTCGGTAAGGCTTGGGAGGGTCCGAATTAAGTTAAATAATCAACCTGATAATCCGTTAGCCTAAATCTAAATTTTAGGTCGCGATAGGGCGTGGTGACGCGGAACTGGATTTCCATGAATGGCTGGCCGAGGGGTGACTGGAGGAGGAGGAAGAGAGAGAAAAATCGATTTTTTAATTTCTAATTTCATTCTAAATCGACGTCCATGTGTCAAACCACTAAATACTTCCTCATAACTTGGGATTTAAAATCCCCCCCGAATAGAATAGCCCCGTTCTTTCGAATTCAAAAAAGAAAAGGCACACAAGATCACTTGGCAGAAGGTCACATCAAGTGCTAATATTTGTGTACGACGCTCACTTTGGTGCCGATATTTTTCGCCGGCTCACTTAAGTACCAAATCGGAGAAAAAATGATCACTTAAGTGCTAACGGCGAGAGATTACGGCCAAAAAATATTCATGGCATTTATATTAAAACATTTTAGGGCCACGTCAATTATAAGTCCAAGTGGCAAATTTTTTTAAAGAAATTATTCCGCATGGAAATTTTATTTTTAAAAAAGTCCACGTGGCAATTTTTATTAAAAATTCAATCTTAAATTTAAAAATAAGTTAAAAACATAAAATAAGGTTTAAAAAAAAAAAGCTGGCAGCGCCACCTCACCGTCACCGGCGAGGGATGGGGGCTGGTTGGCGGGGGTGGCCAAGCCCTAGCCAATGGCCGACGACCCCCGCCAACTGCTGGCGAGGACTAGCAGGTCCTCGCCCAGGTCGCAGACCTCACCCAGTGCCAGCCCTCGCCAAGACAGAGATTTCGCTCCAATTTAGTGGATGCTCGAGCATGTTCTTCGTGAAATCGAAGTCTGCAACTGCGCGAACTTGGCAGCCGGGGGCCGACGCTCCAGCTCTCTCGCCAGTGGTCGGCGACCCCCGCCAACCAGCCCCCACCTATCACCGGCCATTGCCAGCAACGGTGGGGCGGCGGCGGCGAGGGGTTGCATGCCAGCTTTTTTATTTATTTATTTATACTTTTTTGTTATTTAGCTTATTTTTCTTAGTTTCTATTTTTTTTAGTACAAATAAATGAGTAAATATTTTTAGCTATTTTTTTATTTTAAATTTTTTTTTAAGTGGAATTTTTTTATTAATTTTTAACTTTTTTATTACTGATTGGGATCATCCGGTGAGCTACGTGGATGCCATGTAAGATTAGCACTGAAATAATCATTTTTCAAAAAATTGGCACTTAAGTGATAAAAAAAAAATTAGCACCAAAATGAGCGCCGTACACAAATATTAGTACTTGAGTGTCCTTCTGCCCAAATAATTCATAATATGCTATGTGAATTTTACAAAGAAAAATAAAACCTATTCGTAGGTAGAACAAGCAACCGATCGGCTTGGTTCCAAGCCAATTCCACGTATAACCGGTTTGGTTCCCGATGTCATATAGCGTAGGTTTCAGATTTTGCTTCCGGAATCGCCCTATTCTTGAACCAATCACCTCTAAATAACACGGATATTAAAATTTCCATTTATAGTTTTCCTACTTCCAATTTTTTTTTCCTTTTCATCCATTTTCCTTCTAACTTGAATTACCAAACAAAGTGAAAATGGCGGCTAACATAGATGAGTACTCAACTCACCCAAACTGGGCTGTAATTTACAATTTTGGGTTCTAGGTTATGAGGGTGAGTTTTTTGTACCATTTAGGAAATCTGAGAAATAGCAATAAGAAATGGCACAGAATTGCAGATTCCAATATGAATGGACACAATTCTTTTGTATTCTAAATGCACAATTTATACACTATTCAGAACTATACTTCCTAAATTTACTCCTACACTTTAGGTAAGTACAACCAAGAGATTGAATAAGATAACTCGTGTGATAAGGATGCAATGTGGCATATTATCACGCTAAGATCACGACCACGATTACAATTGCAATCACGATAGGACTCCCCCTCAAGTTGGTGTGTGTAGGTTACGAACACCCAACTTGGAAAGTAGCCGCATGTACTGATCTCGGCCTAGTGGTTTGGTAAACACGTCAGCTAGTTGTGACTCTGTACCAATCTTCAGTGGAGCAATGAGGCTGGCTCGTATTTTTTCACAAATGAGATGACAATCTATTTCAATGTGTTTTGTTCGCTCATGAAAAACTGGGTTGGCAGCGATGTGGAGGGCAGCCTGGTTATCACAGTGTAAAGAAACTGGGGTTTTGAGAGGAATGGCAATGTCTCGTAAGAGGTATGATAACCAAGTAATTTCGCATGTAGTAATTGCCATTGCACGATATTTCGCTTCAGCCGAAGAGCGTGAAACCGTGCTTTGTTTCTTATTTTTCCATGAAATGGGGCTATCACCCAATAAAATGCAATACCTAGTTGTCAATCGAAAATTCATGGGGCAACTAGCCTAATCTGAGTCATAATAAGCTGTGAGTTGGAGTTCATTTTTAGCCGGGTAAAAGAGCCCTTGTCCTATAGAAGCCTTCAGATACCTTAGAAAACGGTGTGCTGCATCCAAATGTGATTGGCGTGGTGCATGCATAAATTGACTCAAAATGTTAACAATATGAGCAATGTCTGGCCTAGTAACCGTCAAATGAATGAATCATCTGATCAAGCGTCGATAGAGAGACGAATCCTCCAATGTGCATGTATCAATGCTCAATTTTATATTTTGCTCCATGGGAGTATCAGCTGGTCGGGCTCCACTAAAACCACAATCTTCTAGAATATCCAGGATATATTTTCGCTGGCATAAATAAAGACCAGAGCGGGATCGAGCCACCTTAATGCCCAAAAAATATTTTAGAGGCTTGAGGTCCTTAATGTGGAACTGATTGTGCAACATAGTCTTCACTGAATCAATCCAAGAACCATTAGTACTAGTAATGACTAGATCATCGACATATAGTACCACAAAAACAGAGTCACTCCCATTGTGTAAGACAAAGAGGGAACGATCGACCTGAGAATATGTGAAACTAACGTCACATAAGGCAGTAGAAAACTTAGAATACCATTAATAGGATGTTTGTTTCAAGCTATAGAGAGATTTGTGAAGTCAACACACAAGATTCCCCCCCTTACGTTGAAAACCAGATGGAGGTTTCATATAGACTTTTTCATCCAAGTCACTATGTAAGAAGACGTTGTTAACGTCCATTTGTTCAAGAGGCCATCCCTTAGCTATGGCAACGGCCAAGAGTACACAAACTATAACCAATTTAGCAACAGGTGCAAAGGTACCATGATAGTCTTCCCCTTCAACTTGGGTGTAGCCTTTGGCAATTAGACGGACCTTATATCGGTCAATACTGCCATCAAATTTTCGTTTAATTTTATAGACCCACTTGGAGCCTATGGCCTTCTTGCCAGATGGAAGTGGTACGAGGGACCATGTATGATTCTGAGAAAGAGCTTTGATCTCAGCTTGCATAGCGTCTCGCCATTCTTGATGCCACATTGCCTTAGTGAAAGTGGATGGCTTAGTGGTAGTAGACAAAGAAGTAAGAAATGCCAAATGGGGTTGTTTAAAATGAGTATATTGAAGAAAATTAGACATGGGGTAAGAAATACCTTGACCATTATCTTCGGCAGAATTTAGCGTTTGAGTAAGCGAACAACAATAGTCCTGGAGGTAACAAGGAGGTTGACGTATCCGTTGGGGTCTGATGGATTGTTCAAGCGATGGAGGTAAGGGTGTTTGTGGTGGTGTGGGGATCGGTTGTAGGGATGTAGGGTTTATAGGTGGGGGTTGGGTTATCTCATCACATTGTGTGACAAGTAATGGTAATACAGGCGACCCTAACAAGGTAGTGTTGGGGAGCATCGAGTAAGGAAAAATTATTTCATGGAACACAACATCTCGACTTACATATAGCTTTTTGTTGAGGAGATAAAAAATGCGATACCCTTTTTGACCATTTGGATATCCCACAAAACCCCTCGGAGTAGCACGGGCGTCAAACTTATTTTGAATGGAAGTGTTGCGCCCAAAACATAAGCAACCGAAGACCCAAAGGTGAGTGAGATTCGGTGACTGACCATGTAAAACTTCATATGGAGTTTTCCCTTTCAAGACGGTAGTGGGAAGTTTGTTTATGATGTAGGCGACAGTGAGGACGCATTCGCCCCAAAACTCAATGGGCATGTTGGATTGGAAGAGTAAGTCACGTGCAATATTTAGAATGTATCGATGCTTGCGCTCCGCTACCCCATTTTGTTGAGGGGTGGACACGCAACTCGATTGATGAACAACACCCATGGAGTCTAGAAAAGAAATGGTAAGTTGATCAAAAAATTCTTTTCCATTGTCAGAGCGGATGCAACAAATTTGTTTACCAAATTAGGTTTTTACCATAGTGAAGAAATTAACTATAAAATGATTTACGTCAGATTTAGAAGAAATTAAATAAAGCCACGTACTACGGGAATAATCATCAACCACGGTAAAAAAAAATGTGCCCAGTTAAAGAGTTGGTCCGATATGGACCCCAAACATCCAAATGAATCAAATCAAAACATGAAGTAGTAAAAATTGTACTAGAAGGAAATGGCAAGCGAGATTGTTTTGCAAGTGGGCACACAGTGCAAGGAAAGGTATTAGAAAATGCAATCTTATTGTCTAAAACTTGCAGATGATGAAGAGATGATGAACCGGGATGTCCCAACCGCCAGTGCCAAAGGTCAAAATGTGCGCCTGGTGTGGTGGTGGATGTCAAAGAAGTGGGTTTGGGTATGGAAAGGTAGTATAGACCACTATGCCGCTTACCCGTCACTAAAGTCCTCGTCGAGATTGGGTCCTGAAACAGGCAAGTATCAGAGGTGAATGTAATATTGAGAGAAGTAGCAGTAGTAAGTTTACTTATTGATATAAGGTTAAATCGAAATTGGAGAACAAATAAAACATGATCAGGAGTTAGATTTGGTAGTAGAGAAATTCGCCCGATTCGTTGAACAGGAACCATAATCCCATCAGGAAGGGACACGGGATTGGAAGTTGTATTGTCATAAAATTCAAAAAATAAGGTTACATCACAACATATATGATCCATTGCACCAGAGTCTAGGATCCAGGATGAAGTGGAATTTAAACAAATGGAAGTACCTGCTAAATTCACCAAAGGGTGAGAAGAATGCGCAGTATTACCAGCCATAAGTAAATGGAGGAGTTGTTCTATTTGTGCAGCAGTAAGGGTCGGTGGGGACGAGGAATCAATAGTAGCAGCTGCAGCAACAATCGGAGAACCAATTAGGCGTGAACGTCTTTGGCGGCCAGAATCATTAGCGGGGCGCTTGTTACGGCTATTCCATCATTCCTGATATCTATGCTTCTTAAAACACTTGCCTTCAATATATCCATCCTTTCCACTGTGAGTACAATGTAAAATGGGTTTAGAAGAACCCGCAGATGGATAAGTGCGAGCATTGTTAAGGCGAAGCGCGGCCATAGGAGCAGGATCGTGAATAACAGTGCGATTATCTTGAACAGCGCGTTGTCGTTCCTCTTGTAAAAGTAAGGCATGTGCTTTGTTGACGGTAGGTGTCGCGACCCGATCTCGGCAGAATCGAGCTAATGGATTGCTAAGCCTCCAGGACGGGCTTAGCTCGGGCCCATACCAAATCGCGGTGGGTTATTGGATTCGATCTTGGTGTGATCGGGTGGTATGTGTAAAGTGTACATGCAAAAGGAGTCGCCGCCGGTCTTTGAGGAAGGTAAACCGGATACCTTACCAAGTAGTCGAGAGATGCCGTTCGATTCTACGCAACCAGAGATTAAGGGTTCGGGGACTTGATTACGTCGGTATTTCCACCAACGCCCTTTAGGTACCGAGATTGGGTGTTTTTATAAAGTGCTTGTGCATGTGTGAGACTATCCTATCAATCGCAAGCAAAGTATATAATGTGCGCAATCAAGGAATCAATGACGTGCGGATAAAACGCATCAAGTCAAGCATGGTACCTCTAGTAAAGCCCTAGGAGCTTAGAGAATGGAGTAATTATGGTATGGGATAATTTTGGGACAATTCACCCAAATGGGGAAATCGTCATTTTCAGAGGTTTTAAAAGTCGAATTTGATGAAATAAGGCTAATTTAGCCATTTGCCATTTTTTTTTTATGATTTTCTGGAATTTTTTAGAATTTTTTAATATTTTATTATTATTATTATTTTCTTAAAAAAAAAAATTACAGACCGGGTGGCCCGACTCGAACCGTATGGCTCAGCGTCGGTCTAGAACGACTCAAGTTCTATTTTTTTTTATTTTTCTTAAAAAATTCCAATTCTTACAAAAACCACCCTCCAAGGGGTCTTTTCGGCCCGTTTTCTATTTTTTATGCACATAACCAGCGGCGAAATCTCATACTAGCGCAAACTAGAAACAACCATGAACAACACAGACCCGTGAAATGTGAAAGAAACGCACGAAAGCATGGCGAGGGACCCTCGAGAAAAACTGGGTTTAACTAACCCATTGGACTTGGTCCCATTTTTAACCAAAATGATGGCTTACGAAGGGGTTTTCACACCTCTTTTCCGGGAGCCTCGAACGTAACCTGCAGCAAACCCACATACCAACATGAACTACAACATGTGAGAAATGGCATGGACCCAGGATGACGATGAGATTACGCACTGACTCGAAGAAAAATCGGCTCAAAGACATGGGTTTGAGCAGCCCTCTAAAATCTGGGTTTGAACTCAGGCGCGCAAATAGGTTGTGCACTTGGTTTCAAGCCATGATTTCTCTCTCCCACGATACCTTTGAGAAAAAAAAAAATTACCATTCTGGAAACTACGTAGTGTAAGGTTTTCAAAACAGTGCCCGGCTCAAAAAAATGGTTATACGTGTACACCGGAAACGCATCGCAAAGGGGGCTTCGTGATGGCCCGACACTCGCAAAAAAACTAACCATGGGGTCCAACGCTCCTATGATGCGTTTTCACGGCGTCACATCTTGGTCCACAAGCTCATTCATAAAAGATCCCTTATACCATGTGAAAGTGGGTGAGACAACATTTCAAAATCACTTGACGGGTCAGAGAATGGTCACTCGAGGGCGTCGAAAACGCACCACGAACAGACCGCCTCGTACTTCAAACACTTGGACAAAATTTGACCCTGATAGATTTAGTTCGCAGGGCTGCTTTCTCGAACTCGCATCTCGACCCTCGTGTATAACCAACAATCGAACCAAACGTTGATGCGAAATACTACGCACGAGGAACAGCCCCAACCCAGAAAGAACGTAAAAAACGCACAAAAAAACGGCACCCTCAAAGTCGTGAGTTCGCACTGTTTTCTAAGGAAAACGGGTCAAAACCAGCCCTCCGAGGCCGCTTTGCGGCTTTAAAACTCGGTCCTCGAGCGCAACCAACGGCGGAACGACACATGAATGTGTACCACTACAAGCAACGGACTCAACCGAACCAAAGGTGCGGGTTTGACCAGCGCCAAGCAAATCATCTAACACGTGGTGTGCAGCGAACAAAAATGAGAGATTAGGGCCCCACGAGAGAAAACAGAACAAGCGAACATTCCATATAGTATATCTAGATCCACAGTACACACAACGCAGAAAACAGGGGAAGTTTCGACCGGGAAGAGAAACAACCTTTCATGACGACGTCGGCGGTAGCGGGGCTTCGAGGACGGTGGAGTGGTGACCTCGGACTCCGGCGATGCTTCGTCGTGCGTTGTCGGGTAATGAACCTCTCTCGGCTGCTTCCTCTTCTTCCCTGTTTTTCTCCTGTTTTCCTCTCTCGGTCTCCTCCTCCCTCTCCTTTTCTCTGGCCGAGCTCCCTTATCCTGATCTACCAGCTCGCCTCGGGACTCCACCTCCTTTGGAACTCTCCCATTTCGCAGCATAGAGAACCCAAAACTCTCATTTCTTCTCCTCGGGTTCCCTCCTCCCCAGCTTTTTACAGTCCCATTTTTGGCTCTCCAATCCCTCTAGGTGTGGCTGGGGACTTGCACCGCGCCTAGGGGATGGAGTTGAGCTCGTTTTTGGCGTTTTTGAGGCTTCGGGGGAGGCGTCAGACGGAAGGGAATGTACCATTTTCCTGCTTCCACCACTGCTCTGCTGCCGCACTCTGCCCGTTACTTCTACTGCTGCCAGGCCCGTTCAATTAGACCGAACCTGTCCGGTTCAACTGAATTGGCGGACAAACTATCGTCGGTTCGACCTGATTTAGGCCCTTTCTTGTGAAAGTAAAAACGGTTCCTGGATCTAGACATCCATTAGGTCCCTACAGTGGCAATGACATTGCTCGATCGGATTTAAATTTCGCGAAACTGAATTTTTTTGACCTAATCGATGGGGGTTTTTCGTGACCCGAATTGAATCCTAGAAAATTTAGAGTGGCCAGACACAAATGGGATTAAAATAAAAATTTTGACTATTTTTTCAAATTTTTTGACATCATTTGGTATTTTTTTTCAAATTTTCGGCTATTCTTAAATAAAAAGAAATTCCAAAAATTCGGCAAAAATTTGAAAAATATTTTTTGCTCAAAATTGGTTCTTTATGCTTGGCCAAGGGTTCCAAAGTCGATTTTTGGATTAATTGAATTTTTCTTGATTTTTAATTAATTTTCTAAAGTAAAAAGTGATTAAAAATTAGGTATCAACCGTAGAAAGTGGATCCATAAGGAGGATCTGACTCCAAACCGCGGCATAAGACTCATTAAGGCCTTGAAGGAAATCTAATAATGAATCCATTTCAAGAAACCGTAACAGGGTTGACGTTGCTCCACAACTACAAGTCGACAAGTTTTGATAAGACGACAGTTCATCTCGATAGGATTTAATCACAGTGTAATAGGCAGATATTGAAGTTGTACCTTGTTGATGTGTAGATAAAGCCCTACGGATCTCAAAAATCCGAGGAGCGTTACGAGGAGAGAAACGCTTGTGAAGATCATTCCAAACATCATTTGCAGAGTCATGCCAAAGAATGCTATCTGAGATCGTTGGTATAGTAGAATGAATCAACCAAGATCTCACCATGCTATTGCAACGTACCCATAAGGGATAATTCGAAGAGGTTGAACCAGGACGCGACAAAGACCCGTCAACAAAACGCATTTTATTTTTTGCCTCAAGGGCCATGAGCATGGCACAATGCCATGTTGGATAATTGTTTCCATCTAAAGGAGGAGAAACTAGACGGGCATTCGGATAGTCACTTGAGTGAAGAAAATAAGAAGTTACATTGATCATGCGAGAAACAGTGGAAGTGTTTTGATCGGCCATGAAGAATAAACTACACCGGGATCGATATTTGCTCTGATATCATGAGAAATAGCAATAAGAAATGGCACAGAATTGAAGATCCCAATATGAACCGATACAATTCTTTTGTATTCTAAATGCACATATTTATACACTATTCAGAACTATACTTCCTAAATTTACTCCTACGCTTTAGGTAAGTACTACCAAGAGATTGAATAAGATAGCTCGTGTGATAAGGATGCAATCGTGGCATATTATCACGCTAAGATCACGATCACGATTACAATTACAATCAAGATAAGAAAATCCTATGTGGTTTAGTTCGGACATGACCGGATATAGTCTGGATATAGCTCAGATAAAAAAATCCCACATGTAGGGTGGGATAGACCCTAATAGGACATGTGAAATATAATTTTTTTTTCAAAAAAGTAAAAAATACAAAGCTTTAGAGTACTGGGCCACGGTATCACTCTCTTCCCATTGTCACTCTCCTCTTCTTCTTTGATCTGTTCTTCCTCCATTCCATCCCTCAAGTTTCAGAATCTGTGAAAGACTCTGATCATGCTCCATCGACTCTTCACATGGAGGAACCAGATATGCTCTTCTCAATTGACCTCTCTACTGGAATCACCTTAGACCACTGCTTCCAGCTATGTCACGCCCAGCCCCAACCTCATCTCCGGTCGACCTCGAGCCCTAACAAGAGGTGGACCCAAGGGCAAGTATCGAGCACGGACGAGTCGAAATCTGAGGTTCATGCATGATCTAAACCCCAGAAGAATTGGCGTTACTCAAGCCATCACCCCCAATCAATCCATCATCCCGTTAATAGGGAGGTTTAGCCTTCATCACTTGAGAATAGAATCTCATGAGCACTAAAGCTTGAGTGAAAAGAAACTAAAGTACCCTTTTGATTCGTCAACTCTATTATAGAGCCATCGTCCTCCGTCAAACAACACCAGTGTTCCTGGAGCATCACATCCAGATTTTAATCTCAGGCATTCTTGGCTCCCTCCGTCGAGCAGCATTACCCATAGTGAGAGATGGCCGCGTTAGAGCAATGGCAAGATTGGGGCGCGAACAAAGGCCAAGCTGTTAGTGAGAGATGGCCGAAGATGGAGACACTATAGGGAGTTCCTGGCAGGCTGGCATTGCGGAGGGCTAATATGAAGCGAAGAGGCGCAGACCAAAATTGAAGGAGAGTGCTATTCTGTATGCTTCTCTCCGTGTTTGATCTCAACTGCGCTTATCCGACTTTAAATCCGTAATTACTAAACAGTAAATAGGATATGACAAAATCTTTGGATTTCTTATCCTATCCTATCCAGTCATATCCTGATAAGAAATCCGGACAACCAAACGCAGCCTTCAGTTATATACAGAAATTGCTCATTTTTTAAAGATAAATAGGTTTTTTGTGTACTTACTTCTAACCCCTAAATAAGTCTAATTAACCCTATCTTTTGATCACTTTGTAACTACTACATTCCTCTACTCAAAAGTCCTTCACCATGCTTGTTATCAGGTGTCAAAATGCTAATTTAGAAAGTGATTGGTAACTTTACCCATATGACTCATACCTTCTCCGAAGAGACGCCGGTAACTATTCCACGTTAGACATTCATTCGTTACAAACGACAAGCACTTTTGAGGAAGTTGTCGCCACCCCACCCATACAAGAGAAAAAGAAAAAGGTTGTCTTTTGGGACACGTGTGAGAACTGTTAAGGCACGTTTATTTATTTTTTTCATTTTTGTCTAACTGGAAGATACGCAAATAGGTGTCGAGATTTAAAGCAAAAGGGATGGGAAAAAAAAGTAGGATTTGGCGAATGTGAAATGTCAAGTTGGAATTTTCCCTTTGCGTTGACGTACAAATAATAATGACAATGTGGATAAGATTCATATGCCTAAGATAAGTTGCATTATTCTCGACTCTCATGCAAAAGCAAAGATTGGGGACAAGAGTGGAGCAACCGTGGTTGAGATTGAAAAGTTGATTCATGAGATACAAAGCATTGAAATACCAACTAAAATGCTCTTTCATTTTTTGTCAACTGTTTCGTGCGGCGTATGAATTCTCGGCGCATTTTTCTATAAAGTATATATAAGGGCGCTAAAGGGAAAGCCATCACGGGAAATTGAAAGGAAATCGAATCGGTTATGTCGATTTTATATCGACAATTTTTTTCAAGTTGGGCCGTACCAAATAAATAAAACTAATCGATAAATAGATTTACCATTACTTAGTGCATTTCATATGAGATAGAATATAATTTAAACAGCAGAATCTTACTACTATGCATGTGTCCTTACATTGTGTAACTTATGTTTTTGTCGCATAGTCATGGGGAATTTCTTTTGTTGATGTCTTGTCTAATACTAGAAGTAAATAGTCCGAAGTCAATATGAAGCACATTATGTATATACGGGCATTAATAGTTTAGACGAAATTCCGATAACAAAGTTTGATTTGAATTGAGATTTTTCCGAGTTAGAAAGATTAATCAATCAAACCGGGAACGCCCTTTACTATTCTCTCCACCCAATTTGATAAACGCTTGATGTTGTGTAGTATTTATTGTTGGGAATACTGAAATTATTTGGTGCACCGGAAATATCCATAAAAGGGAAAATGACACTTTTAGTGCCAAAAGTTATGTACGGAGATCACTTTGGTGTCAAAAGTTTCAATCAAATCATTTTAGTGCCAAGTTTTTTTAAAAACGATCACTTTGGTACCATGTCCGATTTGCTCTGCCGGAAATCTGACGTGGCACTTTTTTTATTAATATATGATGCTGACATGGCTCGCCGGAGGTCCACCGTGGCATTTTTTTTTTAAATTTGAATTTTTATTTAAAATAATTTGAAAAATAAGCTAAAAAATAAACAATAAAAAAAGCTAAAAATTTAAATAAATAAAAAAAGAGATTGCAGATCGGGGGCGAGGGCTTGCTGTAGCCGTCGCCGCCGCCGCCGCCCCACCATCGCCGCCTGCTTTTTAGTTTTTTTAGTTTTTTTTGCTAATTTTGTTTAGTTTATTTCAATGTATTTTAAATAAATTTTTTATTTTAAAAATTTTCTGTTAATTATTCTTTTTTAAAAATCTTATTTTATTTTTTAAAATTTTTTCTGAGTTTTAAAGTCCACGTGGAACCAACGTGGAGTTCATTTTTTTTTAAATGCCAATTAAAATTTAAAAATTAATTAAAAATGCCACTTATTAAGAATGGCCGGAATTTTTCGCCCGTGGCACCAAAATGATCCTTTTGTCTCCGACTTGGCACTAAAGTGATCCGATTGAAATTTTTGGCACCAAAGTGATCTCCGCACACAACTTTTAGCACTAAAAGTGTTCTTTTCCCTCCATATAATGAATAAATTCTTTTAGATGGGGATTGGTGACACTTTTCTTGTTTATCTTCTCTCTCTTTTTTCTACTTTTTCCTTTCTTTTTATTAACTATCTAAAAATGGGAATTATATTTTCATGCACTCAGAGCTAGGAAGCACCGACACTCTCTGGGGGCCTTCGTGTCGTGTCGTGTTGTGTCCGGCACTTCGACACTCTCCGACATGCGATCAATATGTGGTCAACGCTCCAAACACGCGATTCCAGCATCCCGTCACTCCATTTCGACATGCACAAGGTCAATTTTAAGCATTTTCAATAAATTAGGGGTACATCCAGCCACCTCAAAGTTAATATCCCAGTTAGCAAAAAAAAACCTAATCATAACTAATATTTTTATATGTGTATGATAATTTATCATGTATATATAAAAATATACATTTAATATACAACGTATCCCAACGTGACAGAATTCTCTATTTTTTAGAAATGACATGTCAGCATGTCGCGTCGTGTCATGTCGTATCGGGTTGTGCCGTGTCGCGTGTCGGTGTCTTTTCTTGTTTATCTTCTCTCTTTTTTTCTCCTTTTCCCTTTTTCCTTTCTTTTTATTAACTATCTAAAAATGGGGATTATATTTTCATGCACTCAGAGCTAGGAAGCACCGACACTCTCCGGAGGCCTTCGTGTCGTGTCGTGTCCTGTTGTGCTGTGTCCGACACTCCGACACTCTCCGACATGCGATCAATATGTGGTCAACGCTCCAGATACGTGAGTCCAGCATTCCGACACGCCATTTCGATATGCACGGGGTCAATTTTAAGCATTTTCAATAAATTAGGGGTACATCCAACCACCCCAAAGTTAATATCTCAGTTAGCAAAAAAAAACCTAATCGTGACTGATATTTTTATATGTATATGATAATTTATCATGTATTTATAAAAATATACATTTAATATACAACGTGTCCCAATGTGTCGGAATTCTTTATTTTTTTAGAAATGACGTGTCGTGGTGTCGTGTCGTGTCATGCCGTGTGTCGATGTCGGTGCTACTTAGACTCAGAGTTCTCAATACGACGTGATAGGTACGAGAACACGATTTAATCCAATAACGAAGGTGGAGAATTTAAGCCTAATCCTAATCCCACTTATCTGATAAAATACATTGTTGTGCATTGAGACAATCAACTTGATTTGATTGCGAAGTCATCTTGACATTTTTCCTAGGGCTTCAAATGTCTATTTCTGCACAAGTTGTCAAGCACATATTGATTTCCAATCTTTATCCATGCACGATGACCTACCTTTATATATAAAAATATCGATTATAAAAGACCTAATTGGAAGCAAAGAGGATCTGATTTGCCAAGATATGGGGAACCCACCATGATGGCCACCTTATTTCTCTCCACATTTTCTTATGGCCCTATTTTTGTCACTATAAAATGGGGTTCTCCGCCAATCCTAGTTCCTCAGATCCAAAAGCTTAGAGCAAGATAAAGAAGCTCAAAGTGAATTTTTTTTTCCCCAAGGCAAATTGGGTTGCTCACTCTCCCTCAAGGGCTTCTGATCCTATGTCTCACGTTTTGCTTTTGATGTGAAATTCATAGGCTTAGAAGTAGAAGCCATTGAGGGGGAGCGAACAAGCTTTGTCTTGGTTTTGCCAAACATTATCGTCCAAGATTGTGTTTTGACAGAGTTATAGGAACCAAGGCACTTCTCTCTTTGCCCTCTCCTTCAAAGGCTTCCGACCATGGCTGGTCTGATTAGTGCGTAAAGATCGCGCGGTCGGAAGTCTTTGGGGCGGGTGCAAAGAAAGTATCTTGATCGAGCGGGTGAAAAAAGATAGTGCAACCGACGTGGGACAATCAAAGCATGTACGCGATGGTTCGGCATTGCTCACTCTCCCTCAAGGGCTTCCGTATTTCACCCCGCTTCGGCGATGAGGTTTTTGTCCGGATGCAATCCGTTTCACCTACCGGTCATTGATTTCTCGCTTTCTCGTGGCGGAAACCGAGGTCCTTGGGGAGAGTGGATAATGTTCTAAGCCATGTTTGGGCCGAAGAGAAGCCATACCACTCACCATGCATTGCTTAGGTGCATCGCAGGTAATTACTAGCTTTTCATCTTTCTCTTATTTTAAGGTTCTAACAACGTTGTAGTTATCAGTTTCAGACAAAATGCTGGCATGGGTTCCAAGCTGATGAGAGGACGCAGAAAAGCTGTATTTATTCCATTATTGGTCCTAGTTTTAGCAGCAAAATGCTTCCATATTGTCGATGGCTGCTCTAGCAGCTTATCAGATATATGTAATAGTATTCTTTTAGTGCTATATAGACTTTCCTTTATGGTTCGTTAATTCTTTTTAAGTCTGTTCACTTTGTCAACAATGCCAAAGGGGAAAAGAGGAAAATCACAAGAAAAACCAGTTAAATTAGATAGTAATTGCCTTTCAATCACTCAAAGATAGTTTCAATTTTATATCTGTGACTTCATTTTGGATGATGGTCTGCTCAAAACAATCACCGAAGCTTTTTCTTCGACGATAAAGCGTAGGCTGACATGATCCGGATGCACTCGCTTGCGTGATATTCTGTGAATGCAATAAGGTGTATCGCTGCAGTCGCTCTTTCT
Source organism: Lenwebbia sp. NSW1173648 (assembly GCA_029784005.1). Classification (NCBI taxonomy): domain Eukaryota; kingdom Viridiplantae; phylum Streptophyta; class Magnoliopsida; order Myrtales; family Myrtaceae; genus Lenwebbia; species Lenwebbia sp. NSW1173648. The sequence goes on from JARCGZ010000005.1 coordinate 5,574,816, forward strand.
TTGAGCAGCGAGCTTGACCCCGTGATCAAATGGTGACTGCCCGTTATGCCGATTGGATAGCCTCCTTCTCGATTTTCTGACTCGGATTTATACTTGCACTTGTTTCGCGAAAAGCTTTTCGCAGCATAGTTTATCTTGATGTTTTGAGTGCTTGTGCACGAACGAAATCTTTATGGTCGTCCACTAAGTACCAAAAACTAAACTACTTACTTCTTTCCAGTAATTGCTTTTCGGCGAGCAAAGCCGCCCTCGACATAGGAAGATCACGTGAAAAATATGGTGGAGCATGTCGGAGTTTTCACGAGATTTGGATGGCGAACCGCCTGTGACTGTCGTTCTAGCGCAGCATGGATGATATGTGCCAGGTTCAATGTCCCTGAATCACAATATGCAGATTCTTTAAGAGGAGATTATTTTTCAAGAACAATGTTCATGTCGATTGCCGAAAGCACGTGGAAGTGCTGCTCCCGCTTCGCATTTCTTTCCAGCGATGAGAGAAGAGAGAACAGAGCACGAAAGGCTCGTTCCCGTCATGATCATGGTCACCTGTGAGGATGTGGATTGATCTGATTTCCCAAGAAGTCGAGGATGTTTTCGAATGTCTTCTGAAGGGACGATAATGATTTAAGGAAGTTTTTAGAGTTCGATTCGATGTGAGTTTGGCTTTACATGGACTTCGTCTTATGTTTATATGCTTTCAAGTTTCCTACATATACGGGTAGCATATTAGCACTTGTCCTAATCAACATCGTAGAATTTGTTGCACTCTCTTGCCATTTGATCTGGAGAGACGTTGAATCATTTTCGTCTTGATATAGCATTGATTCATGCATTTTGACAGCAAGACTAGAATAGGACTGTGATGGAATAGTTATTCTCGCTATAAGGGTGTGTTTGGCAGCCTGGATACGAGGCCAAATAGGATAAAATTTATTATATCCGGCATTTTGGGACACGCCTCAAATGTGATAAGCATATACCAACAGTGCCTTGCTACTCTACAGTGCCATCATGGTGCCATTGTCGACCGCGGTTCAGCGATCACAAGAGAGTTTTGTGCTATGTCGAAGGCGCAGTGGCCGAATCTAGGCAAATCAGGCCATCACAACCACTCAGTGGTGATCGACAGCGACGGCAACGACTGCAGTTATCGTCGCTCGTAGACGTGGTCCATCGGATTTGTGGTTCGTGGTTGACCCTCAAGCCGAACTTGTTTTCTGTCGTGGTGGTGCCCATGGTCAGGCAATACATCATTCCAGCCTGGGTTATATCGCCGTCATTGATCAAATAAGATGTAGGACATGACAAGTCCCCCACATTCTATATCCCATCCCGTCCTGTTCCATTCCATCCCATCATCGTCTTCGCAACTAAAAGCGGCTAATAGTATGTATGAATTGGCAAAAGTATGGATTTATTTGGTTGAAAACCGAATGGTTTTATTTTGTTGGGTGGGAATCTCGCATGATCTTTGATAAATTAAACTCCCATATCATGTTATGAACGAATTTTGGGTACGATGTTTTGTATACCTAACGTTGCTCGTGGGTACAAGTTACAACATTGTCATCCTGCGTCAAAGATGAAAAACTCGTGCGCCTGCGCCTGATGATCATGTATATTTCGTAACAGCAGAGCTGGGCCGAACAGTTTTGCTTATGACTCGAGTTCCGACATAAGCCGAACCGACAATGAAAAGATTTTGAAAGAATAGTCATAACTTCATTCTAAGCGTACTCTTGAAAGCACAAGGGATTACAATAACACAGCATGCTGGAAATTTCAAATTTTCTTCATTTAAATCAAGCTAGTTACGGGATTTTCGGTAGTAGGTAGCACACGAAGCACTTTGAGAGACGCTAGTCAGCTCCGAACAAGGGGATGGACTCACCTCGAAAGCGGCCCCGCTCACATCGGAGCACGACCAAGGAGCTTCTCTCGGCCCCGGCTTGCCACGGAGGTTGATATTAGAAAGGCAGATGCCAGTGAAAGGGGAGTTCTTTATGCCTCGTATTAGACCTGCCTGTTGAACATTTGTTCCCCACACGTCCTTTATCAAGATGCCTTTCACAACCGGAAGAGCATTCGGGTCGTACTTGTCGTCTGGATGATCTCCAACGTCGCCTGAAATCTTTATCCCCTTTCTCGCGGTCTCCACGTATACATCGGAGAAGGTTATGTTTCTTATGAAACCCCCTCTCCCGGCGTTTGTTTTCACATGGATTCCAACACCCACTTTGTACAAGTTAATGTTTTCAGCCAGGACATTCTCTACCCCACCAGAGGTTTCACTTCCTACTGCAATACCGGCGAATGGGGATGATCCTGTTAATCTGCGGATGGTGATATTCGAGCTTGGGCGACCATAGGCAATTCCATACTCATCCCACCCACTTTTCACTGAGACAATATCATCTCCAACAGATATGTACGAATCCTCTATGCAGACATTTGAGCTTGAATCTGTATCAGCGAGTCGCAGAGAAAAGAAGGAATTGATTTAGCACGTCAATAAGAAATTTTCAACATGAGGGAGCAATTTCATAGCTACTCAAATGTAGGCGCAAAGTCAAGTCTCTGCTTAAGTTCAATGTTTGACGAAAGAACATGCAAGGTAAGATATAAGCAACAATCGCCTGCTAAATTGCTGCTTGATGGTACGTTTTGAACTCCTCTTAGTTTTCTGAAATTGTCTAATAAAGAACTGACTTAAGGTTTACATACAAAATTACCAAAATACCAACACAGCGTAATCAAATTAATTTACCAAATTTTTCATATCAGAGACTCTACTCATCAGTAGTCAAACTAGTGGCCTGAGCTAAATTTAATGCATCAGACTCCAGAGCATAGTCTGTTCAATATAAACAGTAGAACTGTCCTTCCCAGTCAAACACCCTAGCTCAGTTGTGTATTCAGGACTTTTTATATACAAAAGATACACTAAATAACAGGTCAAGTCTCATCATAAAATTTACCTGGATCGATTCCATCTGTGTTGGGAGAGTCCAGCGGAGCTAATATGGTCACATTACGGACAACCACGTTACTGCAAGAAGAATTGGGCAGTTACCAAAATTAGTGTCCAGACTACCCGTGTCAACCAAGTAATTACTGTACCCTCGAGTTTCGGAACCTTTGCACTTAAATGTACTACAAAAATAAGCTTCATGTACCTACAATAAACAGGATGAATATTCCAAAATGGAGAGTTCTGGAAAACCACATTGGAGATTATGATGTCTCTGGAATTAACCAGTTCGATAAGATTTGGTCTGGTAAAAATGAGAGTTCTCTGCCTCCACATGTTCCACCAGACATCTCCTTGGCCATCTATTGTCCCATTCTCACCTACACAAACAATTGTCAAACTTGTCAAGTACGTTTGGTTGTCATTTAAAAATAATTCAGAAATTTGCTAGCGGATGTTCCTTCCGTCTCAACAGGTAGATGTTTTTATTCCAAGAAGTATGACAGGTTCATGACAATGAACAAGTGATGGCTCTAGGGATGTGGCAGAACTTGTGTCCCTTAGCCAATTTTTGGTATGAGATCCCAACTCAACCAGTAGTTCAACAAATGACTCAATCTCCAGGGGCATTCCATTGGAAAGAGTAAAAAAAAAATCCTAATGTAAAAGTAATTGCTCAGACGATAACAGAATAGAAATTTTTCTAAGCCGTGCCGGATAAATCTGCAATAGTCGTATAATATACCAAAGCTACTCTCCTTCAGAGTAACTCTATTTAGCTAACTAAAACAACTAGTGATAGCAAAAATAAAAGAGAAGCAAACTAGTTGAGACAACTCAAAGCACCAAGTTGGGACTTGGGGACCCACTGTCCCCTAGTTCACAAGGGAACTTGCAAAACTCCAGTAATTATGACAGCCTCTTTCAATGGAGCTTGAGCTCATATGGATCGCTCTCATAAGATGTGCTAAGGTTGAGATAGAATCAAACTAGTACACACTCAAGTTCTGTTGTTAAATCACATTGCTTGGGATACCTACCAGTGATTATCACGTCTTGAAGGCCATCTCCATGAATGAAGCTCATATATCTTCCACCAGGGCGCTCCCTGCCTCTTCCATAAGACGGCAATGGCGCAATTAGTGGCCAATTTGAGGTATCCTGAAGAAGGATAAGAATGGACAAAATAAAGAATGGCCAAGGGACGCAAGTATAGTTGTGTAGAGTACTAAAGTTTGATTCTACAATTGTGTGTTCTTGATTACTAACTCTGTGCTATGCAGCAGTGGCAGCAGCACCAGGGTTATAAATTCCAAAGAGCTTAAAAAAGATCAGAGTAGAACCAGGACAAGTACACAAGAAGCATTTAAAGAAAAATAGTGGATTAGGCACAAATGGGTGTATTAATTCTCATTACAAACAAACACTTCTGGGCCTCAGGCACTGTTCCCCGCATGGAGTGGAATAGTGGTTTAGGAAGTGGCTAGTCACAAAGATAAGACGAGTTCGACTCCTCACCACCACGCTTCATGCCATCTCACTAGGCATGTTTTGAAATGCAATTCATGTACACTGAGGAGTTTACTCGATCTGCAAACCAGCAAGGGTCGAGTTTCCTTCGCCATTCACCATAGATTATGAAGACAGAAAAAAAAATTGGTGCAATGCCTCTCTTCCATATATGATTGGGTCGATGGAGCCCACACAAGTTCAAATGCTGCACATGATGCTTGTCGGGTTTTCCTAGATTACAGAATGAAGTACTTGATATGAGCAGAGGGTATAAAATCCTTGATCGGCTCTCCAACCATCTATTATTTCTACCCCAAAGTTGAATGGGTGCTATCAAGCCTCCCACCAACCTCTTTTATTTTATGTAGTCCCATCTCCTGAACCACCAAGTTGCGCACCAGACCTTTATCTCCTAGTTGCTATATTGCCACAACCATTCTCTGTAGAGTTATAGAAAACGCCGTACCAAGATAAACATTGTCTGCATCAGACACTAGCACAAAAATGGTGGGACAACTTATCAAATACATGCGAATACTCGAAAAATAATTATCAACATCTGCAGGTGCAAAGGCGCGTCCTGAACCACAGAACTCGCATCTCCTTTCATCGGATACCCAAATTTCTGGCCTTTACACACACAGAGACTCCCCGTGTAACGAACCAATCAAATCACACAAGAACTGTTCATCGTGAACATGAGATGTCGCTCTAATTATTCGTAATTTCCAGAAAAAACAAAGAATCAGCTTCTGCTCTTACCAAACCGTGAAAGTTACCTGAGTGGCTTTGATGACAGCGCCTTTGGCCAAGTAAAGCGTCATGTGGCTCGTGAGGTTGAAGCTCTCCGTCAAGTACACCCCGGGAGGCACGTAGAGCAGCGTGCCGCCGGGCCGGTGCAGGTGACTTATCCGGTACACGGCCTCCCTGAAGGCCTTGGTGTTCAGCGTCCGCCCGTCGCCGACGCCGCCGAAGTCCGCGATGGAGATCCTGTCCACGCGGTCGCTCATCGGAACTATGCCGGAGCACGTGACGATCTCCTCCTCCGCAGCCACCGAGACGCCGGCCACCAGCGCCGCGACGGCGACGAGCAGGACGAAGGCTGAGGTCGACGGCCGCGGCATTCCCGCCCTCTCGGCGGCTCCTCGGGGTAAAACGGTGCGAAGAGCGAATGTGAAGCGAGGGAAGGCGCGACGGACGATGAGAGAGATTGAGATTCTGTCGGTGGATTAGGGGGGGATTGGGGAGGACTGGAGATGGATTTGGTGGGCGGATCGAGCCGAGGAGGACAGCGGAGAAGAGTCCAAACGAAGCTTTTTAATGGAGGTGATGATTAAGGAGAGCAATGAGAGGAAGAAATGAGCAGTTCTGGAGAGAGTAAAGTCGATGGAGAAGAAGACAACGCGGACAGAGAGAGAGAGAGAGAGAGCGCAGTGACAACGGAGTTGTCGAGAAGCGACTGTCCGCAACGGCGATGAGAGAGAGAGAGAAAGAGATCATTGCATTGATTGCGAGACTGAGAGCTTTGTAGAGTAGCTCCTAGTCGCCGACAAGACACGTTCACGAGTGGCCGTTAGGCTTGTTTATTACATCCTTGGCTAATGGCTACAAAGCTCCGGCTACTGCCCGGACCAGCGGATCAGTCCAACTAATTTGGAAATATGACACGGATAGTCCTTGAATTTTGAGTTAACGTGTAAAATGATATATGGACATTTAATATTTTTAATATGATCTTTGAACTTTAACCCAATATGTAATATTCCTAGATTTTTTGTACATATTCAAATTAGTTACTGAACTATATAAAAATATTCGATATCATCCATAATCTTTAATTAATAGAGGGATAACATTGGACATTTCATATAATCTAGGACTAGTTTATATATTTACCAAAAACTCAGGGACAACGTTGCTTGTTAGGCTAAAATTTAGGAATCACGTTGAACAAATTAAAAGTTCAGAGACCACATTGCACATTTGGTCAAAGTTCAAAAAACATTTGTGTCATTATCCTAACTAATTAAGCGACAAAATGACACAAATTCAAGACAAGCTACGTGAGGTGATCCTCTCGATTTTTCAATGAATCTTACGAAATCATTATTCGTAGCGGTCAATCTCGCGAAGGGATCGCTATAGGAGATTAAGGAATCCCAAGTTCCCAACATTGTCGCTCAACTCAACGGTGGAGATGCTAGCCGTCTTTCTTCTCACGGGATCGAGGATTCGAATAGCGGCGATTCTCCTACGAGGGAGCATTCGTCCCGCCGATGCTCCGGCGCGGTGGAGCATTCGTCGCGAGGCGGTCTCACTCGAAGCGGTTTGCATGTGTTCGCGAAAATTAAACTCTTTATCCGTGAAGATTGCTGCCATGTTTGTTAAGTAGTGAAAAATTCGTAATGGTTCGTGAGAGGACGTGACCCGTTAGTCCCGTGGGGTGAACCCGAGATTCGAGGCGACCACGGACGATGACGGGCTTCGATAATTGCTTAAGATAATGGAAAGGTGGAAACCCCGTGACTTTGCCCCTTTATTTATACCGAACCGGGATGGGCTGTGACTCCTCTCCTTTTCTTTTTAACCTTTTTTTTTCTTTTTTCTACCGTTATTCTTTTGTGTTAATACCACGAAAAACCTCAAACTGGTACATATATAACCAATTTACCCCAAACTATTTTTTTGACCACAAAAAACCCCAAACTGATACACTTGTGACAAATTTACCCCAAACTGATACACTTATGACAAATTTACCCTCCGTTAGTTTTCATTAAATTTAACGTCCAATTGCTGAGTTGGATGGCACGTGGTGGTTCAAGAGTGTACCAGTTTGGGATTTTTACCCTCTGTTTGTCACAGATGTATCAATTTGAGATTTTTCGTGGTATTAACCCAATTTAACTAATGGTAAATTTGTCACAGGTGTAATATTTTGGGGTTTTTCATGGTAAAAAAAAATTAGTTTAGGGTAAATTTGTCACAGATGTACAAAAAATAGTTTGGAGTAAATTTGTCATAAGTATACCAGTTTGAGGTTTTTTGTGGTCAAAAAAATAATTTATGGTAAATTTGTCACAAGTGTATCAGTTTGGGGTTTTTCGCGGTATTAACCATATTCTTTTTGGCAATAGAATGACAGGTTTGCCATTCCAGTGCACGTGGTCGCGCTCCCACGAATTATGCCTAGAGTAGAAAGCTAATTAATAGTTGTATAACGTGGTTCTTGAATTTTCAATTTGTAAAAAGTAGCCTATGAACTTTGGCTTAATGACTAATGTGATCTCTAAATTTTTAATTTGTTCGATGAGGCCCTTCAACTCTTAGTACATATTCAATGTAGACCAAAGTTCAAGGACCGCGCTGAACGAATTAAAAGTTCATGAACGACATTGCATATTGGAGCAAAGCTCGTGAACCATTTTTATCATTTTTCCTTGGCAATATAATCATTCGTGATTTTATAAACTCATGAATTCAGGGATATGCTCAAATCCGAAGTTGCTCTCAACTTCTTTTCCGTTTCCGAAATTTCGCCGGCGCTTTCCGGCCTCGACTTTCATTTTACGTAGAGTACCCAAAACCTTGCAAAGTCCGGATTTGCAGAGCTTTCCTTCATGAATTTGATGTATGGCCAGATCCCATATCTGCGCTGTTGCTGCGACTTTGCTGGTCAAGAAGGGCTCCGTCGAAAGTGGATTCGATTTGGGATGGAATTAATTTATTATTCTCCATCCTAATTATTATATTCCATCATTAATTTTTTTTTTGTCAGGATTATTATATTATCTTTGTTATTCTGTCTTCATTCTCTTTTCTGGTTTCGGCTTGTGGATACATTATTTTAGAACCTGCGAGACAGATAGCCCGCTGTCTTAGCAAACAGCAAACATCGATCTGATCGGACACCGTAATTAACTAACATGGTTTTTAGTAGTTATGCCAAGATTCAGATTACTTAATATTGGGATTTCTGTCTCTCTCTCTCCTGCGAAGAAAAGCCGGCGGAAAATGCCCAAGCTGCATCATCTTACGTTTGTTCAGAGACCGTTTCATATAAGCTTGTGGCCGAATCGAATTTGTACCGCAAAATGGCACGGACTGTACTTTGAATTTGATCCAACGTGCAATGTCGTCTCTAAACTTTCAACTTGCTTAATGCGATATTTGGATTTTGGTCTAATGTGCAATATCGTCTCCCGAACTTATAGGGTCTAAATTAAAAATTATTGATTATTCAGAGACTATATTGAACAAACTGAAAGTCTAGGGATTATATCGCACGTTAAGCTAAAATTCAAGGATCACGTTGCACGAATTAAGAATTCATGAACGACGTTGCAAATTAGACAAAAGTTCACGGACCATTTGTGCTATTATTCGTGTTTATGCAGTGTAAAGTTATATGCTAGACAAAGAATTACAGCCCTCGCTTTCATTATGGAAATTGTGCGCGAGAAAAATTTCGTATGAAATAGCCTCTTAGTACAACGAATTGGAAGTAAAAAATGATATGTGCGCTCGCCGTGTCCTTTAATTAGGATAGAGGATAGCTATTGTTTGTATTCTTATTTATCTTTCTTCTTCTTCTTTTGTCGGAAGAAAAGTTTTCATTTCACTTCAAACAGAGATACATAATTTCAAGAAAAAGATGCAAATAAAACAAAGCAAGTAAATCTGAAAGATAAATCAACTTGATACACCCTACAGAGACTCGCTCATTTTTTGACACAGCATCAAAGCACAACCGGTGGTCGATCACCGAATCTCGTATCAACATCAATGATAAGCACACACCAGGATTTCCTTCTTCAGAAGCTACGGCTTTGCCAAAAGGCGATGCGCGTCTAGGTTCGGCGTCCCCAGCACTATTACCGTATAGAGACAACAGCAGCCCCAATAGGTTGAAAAAGTACAGAAAACACCTAAATCCCAGATTTATTTCTAGATCGGAATAGAAGAGCACCCAAATCTAAATATAGTTTTAGATCGGGAGAGAAGACCTGGAAAAGAAATATTAGCTGATCACAAAATTACTTTCAGATAAGCTGACTGCTAAGACAGTAGTAGATGAGCCTCGTAGACTTATGAAACACTCGACTATATGGAGCAAGCACCAAAAGCCAAGCGAGCGAACAGATTCGGAATAATAGATTCTTCCGAAGCACTCACCTTTGAACTTCTACAAAACTCTCCAAAGTCGACGTCCTCCCACGAAATAAACGAAGAAATCTCGTAGATAAGATATATGGATAAGGAAACAAAGAGGGAGAATGAGAGGAAAAGGGAGAGAAATTTTTGATTGGCTTAGTTCACTCATTTATCGACGGCTATTTGTATGTGTTCTGTACTATATACCTATTATTATTGTTGTTGTTAATCTCTCATAGATTTTAGACTTCACTTATGGTTTTCTCTAGTGTACAATAGTTTAATCGAGTTTATTAAAATAACGCAAGTTGTATGATTTTTCAATTAGGTTAATATCACGAAAAATCTCAAACTGATACACTTGCAACAAATTCAACTGAAATTAATTTTTTTAACCACAAAAAACCCCAAATTAGTATGCGACAAATTTACCTAAAATTATTTTTTGACCACAAAAAATACCGAACTGGTACACTTATGACAAATTTATCATCCATTAATTTTCATTAAATTAGGTTAATACCATAAAAAAATCTCAAGCTAATACACATGTGACAAATGAAGGGTAAAAACCCTAAAATGCTCTACACGTCAACTGTCATATGTCATCCAACTTAGTAATTTGACGGTAAAATTTAATAGAAACTAACGAAGGGAAAATTTGTCACGTATGTACTAATTTGGGTTTTTTTTTCTTCGTGATATTAATCCTTTTCGGTTTTTTTTTTATAACAAAAAGAAGGGAAGTTTTTTTTTTTTTTTGGCAACCGTTCTCTCATTTCGCTGGCACAAATAAAAAGGCTTTCCCGCCATTTTGAAGTCCACTGCCCCCACATCTCCCGCCATCATCAGATTTCCCACCCCCCACCCACACTGCCCCTTCCTCCGACTCCAATCGCCACCACCCGCCTCCGCCGCCGGCGATTTCATCTGCAAAATTTTACACCGTAAGAAAGAGATCGTCGCTGTTTCGCACGCTGACATCACTTTTTTTCCCGTAGTTTTCTAATTCTCCTGTTGCTCAAGTACGTGGTTTCGCGTACTTTCTCTCGAGTAGATTTCCTCGTACGGTAGCCGCTGGAGCAAATATTCTGCGAAAACTAAGATGTTTATTTAGTGTCCAGGCGATTAGTGGAATTCTGGGATGGTTTGAGACGTCACGGGAGTTTCATTGAATTTTCTGTAGACAAACTGTTTGATCGCTGATTATGCATTTATTTGTGTTCGAATCGGGGTTCGGATCTGATTTCGTGTAATTTCGCTCACTGGAAGCGCATTCCGCATGGTATTGTTTGTTGACTGATGTGTACTTTGGTCGTATTGAACTGATTGGGTGATTACTGGGCTGATCGTTCTGATTTCAGTTTCAATAACCTGATAATGCCGCTTTTGAGCCTCATTTTTGCGAATGATGCTGATGCCGAGCTTTTTTGAGTATAACGCGGTGGATTTGATTGAGTGACAGGTGTATGATTGAAAGATGAATCCAGAGGAAGCTGAGAATTGTAGGGACGACATGGAAATTGATGGCAATGAATCAGAAATGCCTGCACAGAGGCATGAAGATATCATGCCTGATGGATTTAATGACAATTACCTCAAAGCTTACTATGGTAATTCCCCAATCTTAAGTTCACGTCGCACTTTGATACTGTTAAATGTAGTTGATTACTGTTTGTGATCTATTACCGAGCTTTCTTCTTTGATGGTACTCATATTCAAAGATCAACAGCCCACTTTGATTGTTGAGGTTTTAGTTAATTCATGTTGGATAAATCGACAGACAGGCAAATAATGTGCAATGTGTTTCCGTAGAGAGCAAAGATTTTCTATTGAGCCTTTCCTTGAAAAAGCAAATCAAGAGACATTTTTCATACTCAAGTGACATGCTGGCTGAGGAATTTTCGTGTAGTTGTTCGTGCCTGTCACCATTCCTTTTTTCTTTTTGCAACACATGTATGACATTAACTAATGAGGATATAGACACAAGAAGAAGTTCGTCTCTCTCATCCACTTGCCTATAGTTTCGGGTTGATGAATTTGCCATGTTGATGATGATGATCTCGGAATTCCGGGGCATATTGTTGAGGGGAACGGAATTGAACTGCTTACTCGAAATAACATTTTGTTAGGTCTATCTGCTTTGAGTTAAATGATTGAGCATGAGGTTCTGCCTAGTAACTCCCTAACTTCGACAATGGAGACATTTATCTTTGGATTTCAAGACCAGAGTCAACTCTAGATTATTTCATGCAGGAAAGGTTTTTCCACATTCTGATATCTTCAAATGGATGTGCTATGGCCATGGTAAGTTGAATGTATTTCTAAACCAATGAGCAGCACCATCCCAATCAATTTACCCATCTTATCATGCACGTGTCAAACCTGTAAGCATTATGTTATTGATCATACAGATGGAAAGCACCCCGGCTGCGATCCAACATACTTTAGCCGTAGAGAATTTTCTTTCACACTGGATAATGACATCTACCTGCGGTTCCAGTCATACACAAGCGCATACGAGTTGGAAAGCTCAATCAAAGAAAAATGCCCATTTAAAATAGATATTGGACCAGTTTACAGCGTGAATGTAAGATACCTCTTTTCATCTACCTGTCATCTGTTGTTTGGACTAAAAACCCTTCAATGTGGGTGATAAATTTGAAGCATAAGCAGGACTCCTCCACGAGAGCAGTACTGCAGTTGCACACAAGAAGAAGAATTAATGTATACGGCTAGTTTTATTAATTACTATACCGTTTTATTCTCTTTTTTATGAATAATGTGATGAACAACAAGTTGTGAAATCACGAGAGGGGTATTGTACATTGTGACATAGCGCATTAGATCCAACTTTATTTTCCTTGTGGCCTTAGATTTTTTTAGGGAAGGAAGATAGTGAAGTTTACCGCCTTTCAAAAGTATCTTGGCTGATCATGTCGTGTTATGCAGCCTGCAAAGAGACATGCATACGCACAAACTGGTGATAATGTTTTTACTCCAGTAGAGAGGGAGCTCATCTTTGATATTGTAAGCTTTTATACATCAAGCATGTTAGATTTGTTCTCCTCTAAACTTTGATTTCACTTGGTAGTCAAACTGTTTGATTGATCTTCTGCCAACAGGATATAACAGATTATGACGACGTTAGATTTTGCTGTTCTGGAGCTGATATCTGCTTGGACTGCTGGCCACTGATGACTGTGGCTATAAAAGTAATTGACACTGCCCTCAGAGGTAGGACCCTTATACAGCATTAGGCATGACTTCTATTTCAGTTAAGCGGTTTTTGCTTCGGATCTTTCTTTTCCTTGGCACATTTTGTCCGCCATCCCGGCCCTTTTTGGTCCATACATCAGTTTGCTGTCTATACTGCCAGAAAAGGACTTTCTCTAGAAACCACATTGACGGTCGTCAGTTATGGTCCTGGCAGACATAATTTAGTGCCAATAAGTGAATCTAGGACATGCTCTGTTCATCGTCCTGAAAGGTGTATTGTCCGAGCTTTCCTATTTCAAATTTCAATTCTTTCCAGGAGCGATCACAGCTAATTAAGTTCTTAAAGGAATTACGTGTTTATCACTTGCTGAATGACAATTAAGTTCCTTTAATCAGCTTTTTGTAACGGAAATAAGCTCTGAAGTTCAGCTGTACCGGAAAAATCTTGAGTAGCTAGCAAGTTACTAGTATCTTAACACACTTTCAAAATGCATGATCCATGCTGTAGAGCTAAAAATGTGCGTATGGTATTGAAGTCTGCTCGTCATCTAAGTTAATGTTCCATAGCAATTTGGCATAGATATGGACGTTTTAGTATGCAAAACTTCTTGCAGATTCTTCGATCAATTTCCTGATTTTATCTTTTCTCTTGACTAAATATATTAATTTATGCCATTTCCACATTCAGCATCTATGGCTGGTCCATATGTTCTCACAACGTCAAATTGCTGTTTCCTTTGTAGATGACTTTGGCTTCAATCACATTTTGTGGGCATATAGCGGCCGACGTGGTGTTCATTGTTGGGTTTGTGATGGGAAAGCTAGAAGGTGATGCTGCATTTGGTTGAATACCAAAGTTTTACTTCTTTACATATTCTTTGATGTTTAGAGGTATAAAGTACACTGCCTCCAATCATGCAGATTGTCTAATGAACAGAGGGCAGCTATTGCTGATTACTTCCGTGTATATAAAGTACTGTCTCAATCACTGCATTACTTACTTATTTGATTCTAGACTATTTATGAGTCTTGGGAGTTCGTTTATTTCCTTTACTATTTTCAGGGCAATGAAAATAGCAATAAGAAGGTTTCTTTAGTGGGTCCAGCTCTTCATCCTTTCCTTGCGTAAGTTCTAACAGTAGATCCTCTTCCCCTTCTTCTTCTCCTTTCCGCCCCCCTGGATCAACTTCTAAACAAGCTTCACCTTTGCAGGAGATCATATACAGATGTTCTGAGGGATTTCTTCGAGGGAAAAGTGCTTTTGAGCCAAAATATTCTTTCAACTGAGGAGAAATACGAGAAGATCCTGGATATGATTCCTGATGAATGTATAGAAATTTGAGGGGGTTTGTTGGGTCATTTTTTTCATCTGCATAACCTATGCACGCTGTTTTTATTCACAAAGTCCTTTCTCTTTCTAGCTGTTGCTGCTGAGCTGCGAGGGAAGTGGCAGGAGAAGAGAAAAGTCTATGGTTCAAAGGATGACATTAATGTTGTTCGGTGGGAGCAGCTAAAGAGCTTACTTCACTCAGGAAAACTTAAGGTGTAGAAACAGCTGCATCATATTCATACATATTTTGCAGGCCACAAACCTTGCTAGCATGAATTTCTTAAGGATTTTTCTGAAAATATGCAGCATATTGGTTATTCTCTATAATTGTACATTCTGTTTTCTATGCACAGAAAAATTTAAGACTTCGTGGACATTGCGAGCAGCAGCTCTGTTTGATACTTTGCTGAAATAGGTCAATGCTAAGAGAAGGATCGGCACATTTGGAGTATTTGAAATAACTGAGGGATATGTGGAGTGCATGCAGCAATCTAAATTAACTCAGACAAGATTTGTCCCGTCGACCTTCATTCACGCTGTGCTACATCCTGTAGAAGGCAGTAGCTTAGTTGGTGCATATATATGAGTCATTTATTCCGTAGGAAACTTATTAGCGTTTATATATGCAAAGATAAATTTTGGAAACTTCACCTGGAGATAGTACATTAAAGGTTTCAGACTTAGGCATGCATAAAAATTACTTAAAGCGCTGTGTCCCTGGAAAGGGCCTTTGGTCTACTTCTGAAGCATGTTATTGTATAATTGACCTGTCTGTAGAGTTAAGAAATTCTGTTGTTTTGATGAAGGGCACTGAGTAGATACAGACAGACTGTTGCGCAGTCAATTTTTCGAGTCAATTGGTTGGCTGATGATGCAGGTTCAGTCAGTCTGTTGGTTGCACCATTTCCTTGATGTCCCATGGACTCTTTTGATCCTCCAGATGCCCGAGTCTGTGAACCCATGAAATGGGCATGCACGTTCAGCATATCAAGAGAAACTTGAGATGTTTCTTATGATGTCGCTGTTGTCTTTATACTCCAGCTTCTGATTCCTGGAATGGAACTACTTACTCTTTTCGGATTTTAGAAAATCTGGCTGCATATGTCATGGCATCTAACATTAACTCATAAGGTTTAATTCCCTGTTTTTCTTTTTTCCGATACTTCGATTTGTTTTCTGGAATTCCTATAGAGGCAAACTATCCTATTGGGCTAACAAGTTGCATTTTCATGATAGAGCTAGATAAGAGCATTGTATGCTTCAGGAAACTAGACCCCTATATGCAAGCTCTCTCAGACATATATTGCCTATTCTTTGCAGCACATGCCAGGACTGCGCAGGTGCATTGAAGAGATAATTTTTTCTTTTACCTATCCCAGGCTCGATATGGAGGTTTGTGAAGTCCTCGAGCACTTTCTAATTGCTTTCTTTCGCTTAAAGTTTAGTATTCTTGTTGTTTAGAAACTCAGCTCCCTCGAATAGTAAGTCAATTTTAGTATAAGATGACTATAAGCTAGCTGGAGACTTTCAGGTAACTGTGCATGCTTACTTAACAACTCTCCGACCCATTGACCTGTCAGGTTTCCAAACACATGAACCATTTGCTAAAGGCGCCATTTTGTGTACATCCGAAAACAGGTACAATGTGGCATTAAAAACAAATGGCAATCTTCTTGGAATCTCAGATCACGTCTTTTTCCTTTTCAACATCCACATTATCTTTCAATATCATTAGCAAATTGGTCCTTAGTAATACTGCTTCACTTGTTTTCTCTTTAATTCAGGTCGCGTTTGTGTCCCTATTGACCCGAATAATTGTGAGGAATTTGACCCTGCTGCAGTGCCAACCCTTTCACAGGTAAGTTTAGTACACTTGATCTATACTGATTGCTAGGTACTTAATCTCTCCTGAGTCATCCATTTTTCTTCGACCATGAGGCCTCAATACGAGCTAGCCAGTAGTAATCAGAGTTCACAACCTGTAGTTTTTGAAAGAATCATTTTCTTTGCTGCTGTTTCTCATGTTGGAACACTGAGAGAAGCACATTTCCCATTTTCTGTTCATCTTCACGAACTGTCATGTATGTACCTTGTATTGAATACTTGTTCAAGCCGCAACTCATGCTTCGTCAGTTTAATAGCGATTGATAAAGCCTATCATCCGGTCGTTCAGCTTTCTGATGGAATATAAGACAATTAAATCAAGTTTAAATCATTCATAAGGGCAGAATATCTTCTGGTCTTGCATTAAAGTGTCTAGAATATCCTTCGGATGTCACAGATGTAGATAGAGTGACGTGTGTGCATGGATTTGCTTTTCTATGAAACGAATGGTACTGGTTGGCAGGTTCTTATTTGATATTTTTTGCCTTACAGCTCCTGCAAGAACTCAACATGAGCGGTTTGAGAGCTGATACGGATGATGGTAGGGAAATAAAATATCGACTTTGATCTTAGTGTTTCTATTATGTCACCAGTTAGCAGTTACAAGTGTTTCGCTTTCCATTCATGCCAGAACTGGACAGAACGTCACTAGGAAGAGCAGTGAGATACTTCAGATCATCATTTTTGCAGCCCTTACTGAGATCTTGCAAGGTAATACTTTATCCGAGCTTGTTGCTGCATTGCATTTCATCCCGCGAACCATTGTCAATCGGCTTGATGATAGGACTACGTTTTGACCCGCTATCTGTTATTTCAAATGGTTCTGGCACGATCCTACAGATAGAATGAGAAATGAAAGACTCTGAGCCCCTTCGAATGAGAGGATTCACTGGAGTCATCTTGACTTGTATGTGTAGTTCATTAAACTTGATCACTTGCAGTTCTCGGTTGATAAACGAAAGAGAGTCTGCTTAGTTCCTTGTGAGTCCTGTTCTAAGCAGGTCACTTGGTACTGTTCCGTGCACCTTTTCCCTAATTTAATTTCTGTCCAACCATTAATGTAAACAAAGGGAAGCAGTAGATTATCAGTTCAATTAAATAACATTCCATCAACCACGTGCTTTCGGTTTCTTGCAGGAGGAGATAGAAAGTTCTTATAATAGTCGACTGCAGCAATCAAAGAATAATTTAAGTTGGTAAGCGACCATCGTTTGTTTGCCTCTGGAACTCTTTTGGTGGAACGCCTATCCATAAGTCTTGGCTGTTCATGCATCAAAGAGGAAAATACGAGCGGCAAGAGTTCTGTAGCCATCCTAAGTAATCCATTTCCAGTGTAGTGAACTAAATTATGCTTGATCATGTATGTTCTTTGTCTTCTGAATGTAGTATATGTTGTAATGCTCCCAAAAGTAGTTGTTATGCTCCTTGCACTACGGCAAGCCTTGGTTAGGAGTTTTGAGCACAGATGATTGCGTTGAACCAAACTGAATGCACTAACTCTTAGTTTATCTGTGTATCGCCCAATTAAGGTCGATGGGCCATCCTCCCCCCTTTACATTGTTAATGTTCGTGTCACGGCATCGTCAAATGGTCTAAAAAGAAAAACAAAAACAAAATCACAAGGAACTATGCCGTATCATCTTTCTCATGCGAAGACAAGGCTTAATCTGGTGTCGTGATTACTCGGTCTGTCCTATCTCATGCAAGTGGAGGATCAGGAAGAGGACCTCAACCTCTTTACATATTGCTTTCTCATCATAAAGATGCGTGGTCGAGATTAGGATTCATAATGCTACACAGCACCTATATATTCGACCCTCCTGTCCAACCCGTACACCTTTTCTTCCTCAGAGGCCCCATTCAAGAAAATTCCCATGGATGGAGAACCACGTCGAGAGGAGTTTAGCTTCCTTTATGCATTGGACATCAAGACGAGCCATGACACGAGCCCATCGAAGGTGCAAATGTGAAGCTTCGGAAAGAAGGAGAAAGGCCCGAGTTTTCGCCATAATGATTCGGATTCGATCCATCTGTATCAGTGTGGACATCAAAACGAGCCATAACACGAGCCCAGTACTCCACATTAAACGCCCAAATCAAACGAGAAAGAGGAGCCCGGTAAAACCATAAATTTACACTTGATGCCAACTGAGTTCCGATTATGTTAGATGGACTCCTTTCCACTACCCTCAAGATACCTCTGCTATTCATGCCAAGAAAAGTAACCTTGCATCTAATTAGCAAGAACTTCCCATATCAACTCCGGATTAAAACGACGGCATTTTAGCAAGCGAACATCCTTCACTCCTCGGCGAGAAGAACCACCGACCAAGAAGGCTGCGAAACAGTCCTCCGAAAAGTCAGACGCCATCAGCTCGCTTGTCCACGAGAACCCACTACCCTAAACAATGTAATAGTCTCTCCCTTCAGATTTCCCTCATCGGATTCATCAGTCTCACCTCCACCAAGTGCTCACTGCTCAGCTGGCGACGCCCTTTATCTCTCTCGCGATCGCCGCTGGCCGCTCAGCCTCCCTCGGCTTGCTATGCCCTCAGTTTATCTCTCTCGCGCTCGCCACTCGCCGCTCATTCTTCCCTCTTTCGCGCTCGCCGCTCAGTCTTGATCTCTCACCTCCCTCTCTCGCGCTCGACGCTCAGTCCCCGCAATCGTCGTCACGCAAGGAAGCCCCTGTTTCTTTGCACACAAATACGAGGTAAATTTCTTGGTTTTTTTTTTTTTTAATCTTTCCTAATGTTTTTGGTGAGGCTGATTGTGGTGTTGTGGATGTGGATAAGTCTGAGCTTTGAGGTTTTGCGGGTTGATCGCAGGGAAAAAGAGGGAAGCTGTGTTTTGTGTATCAAGTGGAGGTGAAGTGGTTCTTTGCTGTGCTCATTGGAATTGGTAAGCTGTGATCTGTGCATTTTGCAACTCTTATTGGTAGTCTAGAGATTAGGGCTGCCGGTCTGGTTCCCCAGGTGGAGAGGGTTAGTTCCCTGTTCCTGGTTCCACGAGCCGGGAACCGGATCGAGGCCGGTTCCCAGTTCTGGTTGGGAACCGGCCTGCCTGGGAATCGATCACCCCTAAGTTGGAGTCTCGGATCGAAATGGGAGCATGACCAGCTTCTTCTCTCTCCTTGTTAATTCTTGCGAGCTATGATCGCAGGGCATGAACAAGACTTTTTCATTAGGGTCTCTACACGACGAGCCCAAGCCCTCTGGCTCGTAAGCAACGGGCTTCATTACGGTCGACAAGTCAACGGCTCTCCATAGCTTGCTGATTGAGTCGACTCACCAGGTTTAACCACAACACTCCAAAACACTGGAGGGGATGAGGATCTTTGCAGTGCAGAGAGACGTCGCCAGTTGCCGCCATTAGCACGAAGCTTGAGCCTGATCTGAGAATTCAATCTCGCCCTCGTAATGGAGGGATTGAAGGTATCGGATGGGAACTTGGTGGTGTTCGTTCATCCCTCGAAGAGCAAAGTGTCTGAGGCAATTCTCCACGAGCTCAGCTCTCACCTTTTTCAGTAAGCTTTGTAGTATCTTTAATTAAGTGTCTTACGAGATCGTTTAGGGTTTCCGAGGACATGTTTCTGTTTGAAGTGCTGATTTGAGATCAGTCACCCTTTACTTTATTGAGGATTGTAATGTTAGAAAATAGTGAAATTGAGTTTTGTTTTGATTGAAGAAGTAAAGTCCAACTTTGCTTTGAACTTGGTCTTGGATAAAATTGTAAGCAGACCTCTTATGACTTTCATGTGGATAAAAGAAGTCTACCTTGTCCAAAGACTCTTGCTCTATACATGTAGTATTCATTAAATTTGCTTCATTTAATGACGTTTAATGAAGCAAATTCCAATTAGGACTTCTTGTTTTCAAGATGCAAGTTGGACATTTTCTTGTCCAATTTCAATATTTCTACTTCAACATGCTTGCTGATTCATGTGAAGATAAGGTTAGCCATAACTTTATCCAAGACCAAGTCCAAAGCAAAGTTGGACTTTAAAATAATTAATACCTGACTTTTGCTTATAGCCTTTTATGACCAGTCTAGCTTTGTAATGGTCCATCTGACGGTCTGGTTTGTACTTTGTCTTGTATACCTACTTGATACCAATGAGTTTCTTATCAGGTGGTAAAGAAGTTAGAACCCATGTGTCATTCTCTTCAATGGAGTGGATTTCTTCATCCAGTGCTTGGAGTCATTTCTCATATATAGTTGCATCATCATTGAATACAAGGTCACATTCAGCAAATAAACAAAAATTTGCCATACTTTCGTCGGTGATCCCGTCATTGTCACTATCATCTTTTGTGACAATATAATCCTTGAATTTTACTGGCGTCTGTCGCAATCGCTGCGAACGACGAATCAACGGTTTTGAAACCGTTGTTGGTGATAGGGGTGAGCATGGTTCCAGGGTAGAACCGAACTGCTGGTTCCCGATCCGGTTCCAGGTTCTGATGAGCCAGGGTTCGGTTCTCGATTCTATTGTTCTAGGAACCGCCGGTTCCGGTTCCGGTTCGGTTTCCTATGGAACCGGAACCGGAACCGGCATCGGAATTGGGAAAACCCAATAAAACAGTGTTGGCAAGAAGTTCTATTGTAGGACTAAAGTTTTTATTTTAGGAACTTCAATGAACTTTGGTCCATTGGTGGCCAAAATTTGCAAGTCAAGAAGTTCCATGATACAAACTATGGATAGCTTTTTGCCAACGGTGTTCATTTTATGGATTGATTATTTTATTTTATGTGTTCATCTTTTATGGATTGTTGCTATTGAAAGATGAGTTACTTTCATTTTTGTTGTTGCACTTACTCTCATTTTGCTCAACTGAATATGAAAAAAAAAAGAACAAATAGAAATTTGCAGGTTCCAAGTTCCAGGGTATGCAAGGTAGGTTTTAGATTCCAAAAAAACTAGGAATTTGTTCTAATGGGTAGGTTCTAGGTTCCGAGTAGAACCTGTAAGTAACCTGGAACCGCGCACCTCTAGTTGGTGGAGAAGATGAACTACCAGGCGAAAATGATGAATCTTCGCTTGAAGAATTTTCAGACTCTCCCACCAATGGTTGATCTCCGACGGTGATTTTTTAGGGTCGCCCTTTTAGTTCCAGTCCCAGGCTTCATCTTTAAAAAAATGGACATTCCTGCTGATAATTACCTTCTCCATGACTGGATTATATAACTTATAACCCTTAGTCACGTCACTATAGCCGATGAAGATGCACTTTGCACTTTTGTCATCAAACTTTTTTCTTTGTTCGTCTATTATATGGGGATATCCAACACACCCAAATAGTAGTAGGAACGAAACATCTGGTTTGTTGCCGCTCCAAGCCTCTTATGGAATTCTTTCAAGAACACTCTTTGTCGGACACTTTTTTAGGACAAATACAGCACAAGCAACGGCTTATGCCCAAAACTTTTTTGGTAACTTTTTTAGCCTTTAGTATACTTCTTGCCATTTCAAAAATCATTCTATTCTTTCTTTTTGCTATACGATTTTGTTGAGGAGTGTAGCTAGCAGTCAATTAACATTTCACTTCGTGGATTTTACAATATTTGTCAAATTCGTTTTAAGTAAATTGTCCACCTCTATCTGATCTCAACGTCTTTAGATTAAAGATTGAATCCTTCAGCATCGGCCACTTAGGTATAGCTATTCTCCACCAGGTTCCACAAATCTTGCGACTTGAAAAGACCCTCCATCTGGACGGACCAGTTGTTGAAATTCCTTCTGTAAAATAAATCTAGGATCTTCAAGAGAAGGGAGAGAGAATCAATAAAGACTACATCTTCACTCAATTGGCTTGACATTACACTTTATTAGAGGAGGGTATTTATATTCGAACAATATACATAGGAAAGGAAATAAGCCAATCTGACAAGGAAATTATCTGTCTTAGAAAATCACAATATATCAAATAATATCCCCAATATCTAAATATATCTCTTAAGAATATTCTCTCATTAAGAAATCTCTAACATCCATAAATATACTTCAACATTGCTCCTGAAGCTGGAGCATCCAGCTTGCATTTGATAGGTGCAACTTTCATCCAAAATCTGTGACCAAGTGCCGTGTAAGCCGGACCTTACACTAAACAAGAGATGTGGACACATCAAACCGGATTCATGATAACGATAATTGTGTAAGCTGGACCTTACATGACAAATTACATGTAATCCACATCATCACCGGATTTGACAAGCGTTGAAGGAACACATAATCTTCGACCAAAAAAAAAAAAAAAAAAGGAACACATAATCAGAAAGTTGACATATATTTCTCATACAACCTTAATAAAAAAAAAACTATGTGGAAACCCAACTTGAATTGTGGCAAACTAAACTGCATCACCCCACAGCACTCATCTTTGGCTGCTTGATAAAGGTGTGCTTGAGTTCGGTGCTCACAGCTACTTGGATATTTGATGGCGACTTCGCTCGTCGATGTTGCTCGCAATTAAAAGAGAGTACCACAACGAATAATGTCCATGGTTGCGTGTTGAGTGTTGACAAAATCGGGAAATTACTGAAGATAAGATGACCAAAAAACGGCATAAAGGAAGAAAAGGCTAGGGCTTTAATTTGATTCCTCTCTCTTGGTGGCTCTGATACCATGTAAAATAAATCTAGGATTTTCAAGAGAAGAGAGAGAATCAATAAAGACTACATCTTCACTCAATTGGCTTGTCATTACACTTTATTAGAGAAGGGAATTTATACCCGAACAATATGCATAGGAAAGGAAATAAGCCAATCTGACAAGGAAATTATCCATCTTAGAAAATCGCGAAATATCAAATAATATCCCTAATATCTAAATATATCTCTAAGAATATTCTCTCATAGAGAAATCTCTAGCATCCATAAATATACTTCAACACCTTCCGTTCAACTTTGGAAGTTGTAATTGAATGGAACTAGTGATGCTATTGCTAGCTTTGATACCAATTGTTTGCAGTTTAAGTTATTTGACCTCTACTAGGCCAGAGATTGCTTATGGTGTGGGAATTATTAGTCGGTTCATGGAGAAATCATACCAATTGCATTTGCAGGCAGCAAAAAGAATTCGACGATATGTCAGTGGAACTCGTAATCATGAAATTTTATGTTCTTACACCGACAATTCAGTCTAGTGGGGTATACAGACAGTGATTGGGTAGGTGATACTGGAACGCGGAAGAGTTCTTCCTTATATGCGTTCTTTCTTGGTCCTCAAAAAAACAAGTTATTGCACTCTTGAAAGCTGAAGCAGAATACATAGTAGTAGCTTTGGCGGCATGTCAAGGGATATGGCTTCGTATGATGCTTTGTGAATTGATGCACAGACAGAAAGGTCCTACTAAATTGATGTGTGAGAACAAGTCAGCGATTGCATTAGCCAAGAATCCTGTTTCTATGGCAGGAGCAAACACATCGACATCAAGTATCTCTATATTCGTGAGCTGGTCAAAGATGGTGAGATTGAACTTGACTTATGTAGGTCTGAAGGCAGTTTCGTTCGAGAAAATGAAGACAATGCTTGGTGTTATAAATTTCCAAAATCAATTGTAAGGGAGGCTGTTAGAAAATAGTAAAATTGATTTTTGTTTTGGTTGAAGAAGTAAAGCCCAACTTTTTTTTGAATTTGGTCTTGTTTAAAGTTATGGCTAACATTATCTTCACATGAAGTCGGCAAGCATGTTGAAGTAGAAGTATTGAAATTGGACAAGGAAACGTCCAATTTGCATCTTGAAGACAAGAACTCCTAATTGGAATTTGCTTCATTAAATGTCATTGAATGAAGCAAATTCAATGAATGCTGCACATATAGAGCAAGAGTTTTTGGTCAAGGTGGACTTCTTTTATCCATATGAAAGTGATAAGGTTTGCAAATTCTGACCTTGAAAGGATAAGGAAAAATTCAAGTTGGAATTGCTCTCTTCAAGCACTTAAAGAGCTGGTGGTTCTTTGTTTGTTCTATGAGTTGTAAGCCTACACAAAAGGCATTTCGAATATAGTTCTCTCTTCTTCATATAATTGTGTGCTCCTCACCAAATCCTCCAAAGTTTCTTTACCCTTTTTGGTTCCAACATGGACAATTTATGATCGCTTTAGTCGTTGAAAATGAAGGACATGATGTGGTAGTGGTGAGGTTTTCTTCAAGGTGTGAATACCTGTAATTCATTTCTCTGGTGGTGGAATCCATAATGCCTTGCTTTATTTTTTCGTGCCCAGAATTCTGTAGTCTTCTCACTAGCTTTCCGTTGCTCTGGTTATAATTTTCAAGTACTGTCTGTTTTGCAGGTTTAGTGAAATTTTTGATGGAGTATTATTGGCTTATGACGTTGATATTGTCGATAAAAATGCAAAGATACTTTCTGGGATCCATCCATACATTGGTGTGAGACTTAAAGCAAAACTGCTGCTATTTTCTCCCAAGCCAAATATGTTAATAGGTAAACTCGTTGTTCACATCATCTTCTGCTTTTGTTTTATTCAATTTCGTGCATCAATGATTTCAATGCTAATCTAGTATAATTGCACTCCCTGCTTTATGCCTTCAATATCTCTAGGAGGCTTATTGGAGCTCTTGGTTTTCTTATTTAACATGAATAAATACATGTTGTCCGTTGATTTCTCCCTTTGCTTTTGCCATTGATTTTCCTTATTTATTTTATGTTTCAGAGGGAAAGGTTGTGAAACTTACACCAGAATCCATTCATGTCATTGTCCTTGGATTTGCATCTGCTGTAATAATCGATGAAGACATTCGCGAAGAATTTGAATATAGAACTGTAAGATACTCTCGATGCCTTTTCTTGTATGCTTCAGCTATGTGATCTTCCTTGTACAGTGAACAGGTTTATTTGGTTTTCTACTCAGCACGTCTTCTATTCATTTTTCTCTTAGAAAAATATGGTTATTTGGTTGAGAGACCCTTTTGTGTAATACCCGTATGAGCTCAACCCATTCTGATCTTCTCTACTATGCATGGTTTCAAGCTAACTTGCATTGATGACTAGCTCCACTTAATGTTCTTTTGGCAACTTCGTTTGTAACAGACTAAATCACGCAACGGTGATTGTTATAAGGACATTTAGCCACCAAACTGATACTTAGAGTGCCGTTCAACCTCCACTGGCTATAAAACATCAGTCTTAAGCATTCTTCGGCTTAGTTGCCAAGTCCTCCCGATCATCTGTAGATTGTATTGTTGTAGTTGAACCCATTGTGGTATTGGATGGCCTTAAGATGACAGTGCAATTAAGTACATGTTCTTTTTGGTATTATTTGGTTTACCTTGCGGAGGTTATAAAGCTCTGGTTGGATATAGTTTATCCAGGTCAACTTAGTCGCAGAAGATTGTACATGAGTAACAGTGTATCTTATCCTGGAAGATGATAGAAGTGTATTGTTTTTCTTCGTTTTAATCATTTTTCGTTTCTATCATGGAGACATATTAGGCGACAAGAAAGGAACAAGTTGTACTGGCTTGATATACTTAAGTTGAACTGCACTTGGCCGCACAGTAATAATTGTCACTTTTACCTGGCATGCAAGATGTTCAATGAGCACATGACTAAACTAAAGAAAATCGCCTACAACTTTTCATTTTGTTCTTTCTTGGTAAAAATTTGTGATTTTGCCTTCGGAAGGATTTGCATTCAGTTTTGATGAGCATAATGGATGTACCAACTAATATCTTGCAGAAGCACGGTAAGGAAGTATATGGCAGCACAGCTCACAGGCGACACATTATAGAGGTTGGAACCATGATACGCTTTTTAGTTAAGAGGTGACGTTTCTTTCCAAATGGCTGTCGTACATCGTTTATTGTTGATAATGAACCATAGTTCCTTATGTCTTTTGCATGAAGCATTTAGTTCGTTGAACTACTGAACTTTGAATGTCTTTTTATTTTATTTTTTCGTACTTGAAGTGCTACTTAAGGGGCATTTTGTTGCCATGTACATAGTATTTGAACTTTTATGTCTTCTTCATCAAAATGGCTAAGGCCTATATTGGTGTTTCTTTTTCCTGAAAAAATATCAACGGTATTTTAGCTAGCTATTGCGACATCCCTAGGTTAACTCCTTACTCGATGTATTGTCCGTTTTGTCTCGTTCCATACCGAGCCTCTTGGTTTTGTCCTTTGGACTACAGGTGGGCACCTTCCCAGGAGGTCACCCATCCAGATAGTGCTCCAACCTAAGCACGCTTAATTTGGGAGTTTCAAAACTAAGCATTGCCGTTACATCATAAGACGCCTCGGTAAGTTAATTCCAGTTTTCACATATTTATCTCAAAATCTCTATGCCCCTGTTCGGTGGACAGTTCGGTTCATTTCTGCCCCCTTAACCATCCTAGAAACCCACCAAAAGCCTCTCCTCGTCCAAGCCCCCTGGCCCAGACGACCATTTCTCGACTTCGTCAGACCGGGTCGTTACAGGACTACCAGCTTCCGCGTGGTTCGTCCCGAACCACACACCTACTAAAGAGGGTTTCGCTACCATATTGTGACATCCTTGGATTTTCGAAGTATTGTTCGCTTTAGCCCATCCCATACCAAGTCTCAGTGTTTTGTTCTTTGGCCTATCGGTGGGCACCTTCTCAGGAAGTTAGCTATCCTCATAGTGCTCCTGCTTGAGCACACTTAACTTTGGAGTTCCCAAGCTAACCATTGTCGTTATGTCAAAAGGTGCCTCCATGAGTTAATTCCAGTTTTCACATATATGTCAGAATCACTATCCCCCTATTTGATGCACAGTTCGATTCATCCCTGCCCCCTTAGTCATCCTAGAAGCCTGCCAGGCGCTGGTCCTTGTCCAGGCCCTTTGGCCCCGGCGACCACTCCCCGCTCTCATCAGACCGGGTTGTTACAGGAAAAATACAGTGCTAAATACAATGTTGTGGCTAAATTCAAAAAATGGGTATAAATGAGAAAAATTTTAAGGAACTCGTTGGTGAAAAGGTATGGGAGGAACTTAGGAGACTTTTTCGATACATCAATCCCTCTTTTGCACCAACATGCTCTCAATGTTGTCAATTAATAATCAAGAACCTAAAGGTGCTATTATCTTGTTCATTGTTGTACTATAGCATCAAAACAAGAGAGGTCTTGTGTATTGAAAGAATTCCTAGTATATGTTGTTTCTTGGGAAATCTCGCTTTTTCAGGTACTTGTTTCTTGGGAAAACTCTGACTTGGCCTAACCGGCGACAGTGGTTCTGGAAATTTGCATTTGACAATACTTTATAAGATTCTCCTGCTGATAAGTTCTGGTATTGGAACATAAGACTGCTCTAAGCTTCTGTGACTATAGCCTTGAATGTGGTGGTCGTCAGTATATTAGAATGGTAAAATTGGTCCGTGGCTAATAATCAGCAGCTTGGCAATAGTTTTCTGAGAGGGAAGCATCATTAGATGAGGTTTATTGTAGAGGAATAGCATATGGGAAACTATTTAGATAGCTAACGTAAACTGAATAAGGATGTTGAAAGGAGGTTCTAGTCATTTTCCCCTTTGGCTGTAAAAAGAGTTCTCATTGACCAGATACAGGATGGTGAACATTTTTTGTTTAAAAAAAAAGCACTTTGAGAGCAGTAGAAAACTGCAAGGCTTTTATCTTTACCCGCTCCCGAGCTTCGTACGTGTCGAACTGCCATTCGAATCACTATCTTCTATGCATGGCAAGTTTGATCAGATCAACACGTTTTGTGCTCATCGGAGTTCACTTTTGATACTTTTAATCTTTCTACCTTTTTTTTACATGATGGTAAAACTGCCTTTGATTTCGACCCCTATTTTGACGTATCTTTACCCGCTCCCGAGCTTCGTACGTGTCAAACTGCCATTCGAATCACTATCTTCTATGCATGGCAAGTTTGATCAGATCAACACATTTTGTGCTCATCGGAGTTCACTTTTGATACTTTTAATCTTTCTACCTTTTTTTTACATGATGGTAAAACTGCCTTTGATTTCGACCCCTATTTTGACGTAGCTTGACTTGTCACATTTCACGTCAACATGGCAATTTGTTAGTTGAATGGCACTTCCAATAACCTTTTCCACTATTTGCGTGATGTAGTTCCCTATTTAGCTGTTCTCTGCTTCTGTACAGGTTGGTAACCTATTGATAAATGTTTACCCATTGCTTTTCAATAAATAAACGAATTTCATCGAGGAGCGTCAATGGGGTGTCAACCCATATGCGAAGCTATTACAAGCTTAAAGGAAGAGACGCTTGGACTGTGTATGTTACTTTTGAACACTTTTACTGCGATCAGCTCTTTAGGCGGTTAAGATTCTTATCGTAGAACTGGCACAAATGTTTGGTGTCTTTGTTTGCTGCTGTGCTTTGTAAACTTTTTCTGTGAAAGAAGAGTTTTGAGAGCATTAGGGTCATTGCTTAACGGACGTTGTGATGTATACTTTGAGAGCATAAGGGTCATTACTTGTTGTATGATTTGATTGTAAATGTATTTTGAGAGCCTGAGGATTATTTCTTTGCAGCTTGGACCAGGAAATACTGCACATTTGTGGTTCCCTAAAACCATCCAACACGGGAAGCATTCATTGGTTGGATAAGAATTTTGAGGAAGTATCCCTCATAGATAGGTATCTATCACGACTGGATCCTCCTTGAACCAGTTGTTGTCATTAAAGAATCTAAGCTGTAATTATTTGATCATACCACAGGAGTGGTACGAAAAGAGAGAGCGAGAATGAAATGAAGATGCAGGAGCATGCAGGGGTAGGAGGGGAAGAAATTTCCTTAGGCAATGACCAAATTAAACAGTCCAAGAAACGAAGATTACGAGAAGAGTCTTAGACGAGGGTTTTTGTCAAGTGCGGGTTTGTTTCATTTGCTTACAGCTAATCTCATCATACCTGAAGTTTGTGATGCTTGTGATTTTGTTAGCGATCTTTCTCTCTCTACTCTAAAAGTTTGTACTGCTTTGTTGGTTGTTTAGCTCAACTTTACTGTATTTTTGCATAGTTTCTTAAGGTTTATGTTTATGGAACTTTTAGATGCATAGTAAATTCTAAATGGACACTTGACCTGGTTGAACTGGCTTGATGCCAAGAATTATGGAGCTCTACGAAATTGTCATAGGAGTTTTCTAAATGGATGGTATTCTTCTTCTAGCCGAATCAGTAATCTGATCGATTAAGATTAGTAAGTACTATTAAGATCTTGTTTAATTTCCTTTTCTCAGTTCTCCGATTTTTAGTTGTGTTTGGTTGATGTCCGAGTGATTGGTGGGTTTTCAGAACACGTTATACGTATGGTTGTACTCTTTCCTTTAAAATCGAGTTGATGAGGATTATTAAAATCTAGCAAGTCATTGCTTTTGGATTGCGTGATTCAATTCTTCTCTCTAGTGTAATGGTAATTGCTTAGAGCTTTAAAGTGAAGTCCCAAGGAATTTTCCTGTTCCGGGTTCGTAATAAATTCTGGCTCCTACATTGGGACCCAATAGTCCTAGATTAGATTTTAGTACCTCCAGGATGTCTCCATTAGTAATTTTCTTTAACAATGAGTTGAACCGAAAACTTGGTGAAATAAATTCCAGGTTTGAAGATTTGCATGAGGAATGATGGCGTAGGATGACTAGTCCCACAACAAAGAATAAATCTATAAGCTTCACGCCCCGAGGTTCCTAAGTGCAATGCCTAAAGACTTCTTAAGCATCACACACGAGAAGAATTACATCACACAACCCCAAAGCAAATAATTGCCAAATTCAAATAACCGTCCAACTCAATTAAAAAGTAAAAAGATGTCAAAAATCTGTTTTAATTGTGCTAATTCAATTCTAAACTTTTTTTTTCGCTAATTGAGTTTTAAATCTTTTGTATTTGTCAATTCAGTCCATCTGGTTAATTTTGTTAGGAAATCGCTGACATGAATGTTGATCGTCCTACGTGGCTGGCGCTGGCGTGGGTAATTTTTAGATTTTTTCAAAATTTTATTTATTTATTTATTCTTTCTTTTCTTTTTCCTTTTTTTTTTCTTTTTCCTTCCTTCTCCCTCCAACCGAGCGTGGGGGCTCGACCTTGCAGTCGACTGCAGCAATCAAAGAATAATTTAAGTTGGTAATGATACACAGAGCGTCAAAAACCTTGTGTTTTGCCTCTAGGACTCCTTTGCTGGAACGCCAATCTGAAAGTCTTGGTTGTTCATGAAGCGACGGAACTACGAGCGGCAATTGTTCGTCCTGTGGCCATCCTAAGTAATCCATTTCCAGTGTAGGACTCCTTTGCTGGATCGATTGCATCATGGATGGCCCATCCTCCCCCTTTTTCATTAGCTCATGTTCTTGTGTCGCCGGCATCGTCGAATGGTCCAAAAAGAAAAAAATTGCACGGAACTACTTTTTGCCGTATCATCGTTCTCATGCGAAAGTCAAGGCTTTAATCTCTGGCAACTGTAGGAATCAGGAAGAGGACCACAACCACTTTACGCGTTGCTTTCTCATCATAAAGAGTTCATTTTCGTGACGCCAGAGGTCAAAATTCGGATTCATAACGCGATAACACATCCAACCTGTAAATCTTTTCATCATGTCTTCAAGAAAAACTCCCATGGATGGAGAACCAGGTTAGCTTCCTTTGTGCATTTGACATCGCACGAGCCATAACACGAGCCCATCGAAGGTGCAGATGCGAAGCTTCAGAAAGAGCGAAAATGACCCAAGTTTTCGCCATAATGATTCGGATTCGATCCATCTGTAACGGCACAGTATGTAACTATAGGTTCACGCTCAAAGATAAATCGCTGCAACACTAAGAAATCGAATATATAAAGGACTCGCAGATACTCTATGTAATATTTCTATGTAATTAGGGGTGCTTACTACATGAAACATTATCGTCCTGATACACTAGAGAGCCAGACGAGACAGAAAGACTCGTACTCAACAACCTAAAGAGACTAATAAAACCATAAATTTACACTTGATGCCACCTGAGTTCCGATCATGTAGATGGACTCCTTCCCACTACGCGCAAAATTCCTCTGCTATTCATGCTAAGAGAAGTAACCTCGCATCTAATTAGCAAGAACTTCCCAGATCAACTCCGGATCGAACGACGGCATTTTAGCAAGCGAACATCCTTCGCTCCCCGACTCCTCAGCAGCAACCGCCGAGCCATCGACCGAGCAAGAAGGCTGCGAATTCTCGCACTTCCAAAAGCCGTCCTCTAAAACGTCGGACGCTATCAGCTCGCTTGTCCAATCCTCTTCGCCGAAAAACAGTGGCGACGGTGGCGACAACGACGACGACGAGCAGGAAGAATCGACTTTCATAACTTTCTCATTCTCACTCTTGCCCCCAGCACCACCATTGGCACTACCGCTACTGTTCTTTGAACTCTTCTTAGCCCTCTGCCTTTTCACCTTCTGGCAAATAGCCTGTATCTTAGCATCCACCGAGCTCTTCAAAGCATTCAATCTGGAGCAGTCGCCAAGCCCCAACTTGCTCAAATCCTTAAGGTTCGGGAAGTTCAACCTCGCATATTCACCTCTTAATTTATAAGCAGCCCTATCATATGCATAAGCAGCCGCTTCAGCAGTGTCGTACGTGCCTAACCACACCCTCATCCTGTTCTGTGGGAGCCTGATCTCGGCCACCCATTTGCCCCAATGCCTCTGTCTCACCCCCCTGTAGAGCTTCTTCTTGAATGGACTCGGGTAAGTGGTCGAACCCACTGCAGTCTGAAGCGGGGTTGTTGTGTATGAGAAGTTTGATGATGACCTGTTTGTCTGAGAGAACTTGTGGAGGAGATCTCTTTGGAGGAGATAAACGGAGGAGCCCAACGGCTCAAATTCAGAGGGGCTGGTGATTGTAGCAGGAGTTGGTGTTGGCTTTCGTGCTGGTGATGAACAGAAGGAGAAGATAGAGTCTATGGTGCTGCTTCCACCAGCTAAAATCAGTTGAGACAGCGATGATCCGATGTCAATGTTGTGCTGTGAGAATGGGTTCTGGTCTTCTTGAATCTTTTCCATTTCGTTATGGAAAAAATTGGTGCTTTTTCCCTCTTTTTCCTAGGGGTTAAAAAACAGGGTATTTGCAGGGTGTGAGGAAACAGGGCAGAAAAAAAAAAACTAGCCCTTCTTTTCCTCTAGGATCAAACAAACAAAGAAGCTTTCAAATGATAGGATTTGGCCAAAGTGGCAAAGTGAGAGTAAATGATCTTCAAAAAACAAAAACAAGAGTAGTGGGAAAGAACCAGAGAATTGTGAGCACAAAGGTCGGAAAACAGTTACAGAAACATAAGCTGAGAAATCACAGGTGGAGGATCATCATCTGAAAGAGAGAGTTTCTGCAGAAACAGAAGCACTTGAGAGCAATAGATATTTGAAGTTCTTGAAGAGAAAGCATCTGTGTGTTTGTGTTTGGGTTTCACTATGCTGGGACTGAGTTTGATTCAGCCAGGGTCTATTTATAGCTGCAGAGGGAAAAACACTTTCCTTGGATTTTTTTTTTAACTGTCTTCCTTCCCATCTTTATCGCAATTACATTCTGGAAGGCTGTTCTGGAGTGACTCTTCTACCCTTATGCACTACCCCGTAGATAAGCTCACGTTAACCCGTCAATTTAAAATTCAATTCGAGATTTTCCTTGGGAGGTATTGGGAAGGAATTGCAATCAAAATATAAATTAATTAGGACTTCCATCGTGGATAAATTAAAAACAATTTCATGTTTTTTATCATCGTTACGCAGACTCGAACTCTGTTTTCCCGATGCTCCCGTGGAAGAAGAATTCCGACTTTTATTAAGAAGAAGTGATTTTCCAAGGATTAGGACTTTTATAGTTTGGGGCTAAAGGTCGCACCATATTCAACATTCAAGTATGTGAGAGGGTTTGCAAGTTTGCTCTCGAAATTAATGTTTCGTCCTCCGCCATTGAAACAAGCACGACGAATCCATCCTCCCATGCCACCAACACACCATATGCACCACCGCCATCCGCTCCCAGCGAGGCGTTCATAAATCGCGCATCCCCTTTCCTTAATTGAACAAAGTGCCGAGATATCCTCGGCGGCGATGGATTTTTCAACGTGCGTCCAGAAAGAGATAATCTGATCGAAGAACTTATACGTGATCACGTGACGGTGATACAACTTTTGTGACTCACAACTTTGCGATCCGACTCGGCACCCCCTAAAGGGAATAGGGGCAAACTTGGAATTTCGAATGGACACGTGTCCTCCTCGCTAGATTGTAAGAAAAATCTTGGGAACTTTTCTTTATTTATTTTACTTTTGGGGGTGTTTTATTTATTGGACATTTAGGACCTGAAACTCCATCTGATCTCCGCGAGGTCCCGAAGATTGAGAGAGTTTCTATCCGTAGTCCTGGCTCAAAAGCTACTTTTTCTATTTATTATGATGGATGGTTTATGTGTGTGTTTGTGTGTGTATAGGTGTATGTAGATGTGAATGTGACCGAGTCAGCTCGAACTCAACCTACTCCTCTTTTGAAAAACCAACCAAAAAAAAAAAAAAAAAGTTCTCCAAAGCTTCACAATCTCTGCGCCACGCGTCTACCGCTCACATGCACAGGACTGTTTGTTTTTGTTGTTGCCTCGAGTAGTTTATGTGTTAATTACGCGGATGATTCGATAGCATCCGCTAATCACAGTTGTCTCTCCATCGTGTCGTGTGTATGAGTATCCGAGATAAGCAAGTTATCCCACAATACAGGAGGTACCGCATTTCCTGTCTACGAACATCATCCACGCATGCCATGGAGATTTTCTGATCCTGCAGGATCCACGATAGAGTGGCAAACGGTGAGCATGCTCGTGAAACCATCTTATCGTATCGGATTAATAACATAGTTCTTGCTTTCTAATATCATCAAGCTTCGAGCAACGAGGGCTTCGTGTTTGGACATTAAAGTCTCGTCCATAATTGACCCGTTTCTTCACAAGTCAATGTCGCACGCTGTATCTACACCTTTTCCTCAAGAATACAACAGTAGTATCGCTCGTCTCGACACGGTACCTCTCGATTCTTTTTTGATTCTTCAACCTAATCTATGGATCCCGTACCGACTTATTAATTTGGTTCCAGATCGAGATAGCACGCAAAGCGAGTTTAAAAACGGGATGGCCGAAAGATCGAATGCCTGGTCTTGTATTCAGCTTAGGGTATTCTACGACCTTTTTATCGGGATGGCTAAGTCCACTATTTAGCTCCTTTTAAGCATCGGCATCCGTACTATTCTATTCGATTCGATTCCTAAATTGACGGAGTTTCATACAAATCTAAATCTAGCTTTATCTATGCATTGAGCATGCAACTATACACACAAAATCACACATCGATTGTGACCCCAGAAGATGGGAAAAGAAAAGAAAAAAGATTGAGAAGGAATCGGAGGATTGGACATGTACATCATCGCATGCAATTGCGTTTCTTATAGCAAAATAGACCAGACAACTCAGTTGCAAGATGGGCATATAAATAGATTGAAAGCGAAAGCACAATTCATTGTGAGAAACCCTTAGGGTTTGTGGAAACGAAAGCCTAAAGGCTAGAGACTCACGATTTTACACATCAATACTTTATCACATCCACTTCTTCCCCCATGCTACCAATTCTTTCTCCATCACTAATTTTGGGCACGGAGCTTGTTCCATGCAAAATCGATCCGCAAGGAATCCCATTTGCACGAATTTGGGTAGGCAAACCTTTTTGGATTTCTAGACATAAAAGATATAGAAGATGGAGGAAGATGCTACCTTGTCCCCACCCTTGTCACATGCTATATAGCTCCATACTTGTAGAGTGTGAAAAAAACCACCTTAACTTATGGAGTCACTTGATTGGTGGGTAGGGCCGAGTTCGCAACAATTGATTACCTCTTTTTTTTCTAAACAGTTACGACTCGAATCGAACGACTGGGATTTCCACGACGCCGCTCAGAAGGGCAATCGACGTCGATCCCCCTCTCTCCTCACCCTTTTCACAATTTCGGAGAAGAAAAATTTGCAAAACTGAATGCAATCCGACTTTTCCTTGGAAACCCGATCCAGTACACGGCGAGATCATCGGCAAACCCTAGATCAACATGTTAGAATGCACGTGTGAGTTGTGTTAGAGAAGTCCCACATCGGATAATTGATGTGGTGTGAAGCAGTTAATATATCCTAGTTTGCCCATAACTTATTGACTTAAGCTTTTGAGTGAATTTGAGTCTAATTGAATATGTTGACGGGCTTGAACTTGAACTTCCTCTTGGCAATTTCCTCGATTGAAGGTATCAAGCTTGTGCTTTCTCTCTCTTAATCCCCTTTGGATTCGGAGGAGATGAGGGGGTCTCATCTTCATGGTGGGGTCTCCCATCATTAAAGACGTAAAGATATCTATCTATCCACGAGAGGGGCGATCGTCTTTTTTCGTAAGACAAAGCTCGTGAAAGGACACTCCCCCATCTTCAACTTCATCAATGGGAGAAATTGAAGGAGGAAGGGGGGGGCGGGGGGGGGGGGGGAGAAAAAAAAGGACTTGTGTGGATGCATGTGAGCAAAACCTAACTCTCTTCCAAACTGGTCCCAAAGTCAATCCTCAGAGAGCAGTACAGTACCATCACCCTCTCATGTTATCACGTTTCAGATCTCCATCGTCTTCCCCAAACTCGCCTCGTGCTTCTCTCTCTCTCTCTCTCTACATGGAAGTTGAGACAGCTTCTGCATCAGTCTCTCTTCATCTGGATCTGTGTTGGTATCTATAAGCATTCTCATTACATCTAATGATGTCGTGCCGGGGAGTTAACGAGAGTTAGGACAGGAATATGTCTTTGCATGCGAGGAAAATATCGTTTCTAGTCATGAAGGTTTGCTCCAAACTTGCTGGACATGAGTTAGTCAGTGAAGATGCCTAGAGAAGCATTTCTCGATAGGCTTAGGGTAACGATTGAGAAAGAAGAGCATGTTCATGCCGAAACCATCGGATCGAGTCGATCGAGAGAATTCTAATCCAGGCAAAATGCCATTCACGTGTTCGGCTCTCACTCTTCTATGCTTCTATGGCAAAATTTTCAAGAATACCGTGTACACCGATACAACGGAAGGAAGAAAATTACATCGATTTAGCTGAACAATGGGGATTCGACGTGACGTATCATTATGCATAGTCTTAATCTCGTTCACACATTGTGTGCGCGCGCTTTTTTTAAGAGCAATTTATCCCGAGGAATTCTTTTTTCCCCTTTGGATAAGACGGGCTTTGAAATGTATTATTATTACTCAGCAGCTTTGTAATTTAGTGGGAGGAAATGGGCGTTGTTGTGGAATCTTGGAACCTCCCCGGGAGAAAAGTAGAGTTTTGGCAGTTACCGGGACGCCACGTGGGTCCCCAAGCAACGTGGTCCGTCGTCGCCGACTGTGTGGTCCCCACTCCTCCTCATCCTCCTCCTGATCCCGACACGTCCGCCCTCGCCGCCCTCTTCGCTTCCCTCCCCCACGTGTCGCTTTTATCAACCCCCCTCCTCCGCTCGGGCGACGATATTTTGGACGTGCCAAAAACTCGTGAGTCCGTCAAAAAAAAGATCGATCCCCCCATCTCTCTCCATCTCGTGGCCCTCCGTAATAATCGCGTTTCCCGTTCTCTACTGAATTTCCATACTCGGCATTTGAAATTCCGACTCAACTCGAGCTCAATCGAGTATTAATTTTCATTTACAAGCTTGACTCGACTCGAACGTCATGATATTCAAGATTAATTTAAGACTTTATTCGATCATAATCGACTTGTAATAACGAGCTCAGCCTGTTAGGTAAGCTCGAGCATTACGTATACTCTAACAATTTTTTAGTCGGTCTTTATGCCTATTAAATATGTCGAAAAAAGTTAAAGGAATTTGATAGGCTCCCCAGTTTGTCTGGCTTTGAAGAGCTCGAGCTCGATTCCATATTATGTGGGGCAGATCTCAAGAAGGCATCAAGTCGAGCCCAAATTGCTCGTGGGTAACTTGATTTAATTTCACTCGTGATATTAACATGTTTCGACATTGGATTAAAGGGATCGAGTTTGACGTACTTACCAAAAAAAAAGGTAGAGTTTGATATTGAACTCTAATTCAATTGTGAAGCTCTTGGCCTTTCTAGTCGAGTATTTTCTAACAACAAAAATGCATCATTTTTTTTCCGAAGTGAGTTCAATTACAGATTCACTGGGGTGCCGTGAACTTTGCCCTTTTTTTTCATCACTCGGTCCATTTTCTCCCTTTTGTCGATAGCAATAAAGGGGGAAAAAAAAAAAGACAGACGGACTTATGACCTAAGGGTGACGCCAGCGTGATGTATGGAGTCCTGCCAAATGGGCCTGGGTCAACCGGGTGTCGGGTGGACCCGGGTCAACCTGTCAGAAAGGCCAGTTCGTCAGGAGTCACAGGCTCCGGAATGGCATCCGTTGCTTTTTCGCATGTGAAATTAACATCGTCCATCCAACCTTTTTTGTTTCTGACCAAAAAAAAAAAAATTGTTTATTTTAATTTATTTTTTCATGTTTTTTTTTCCTTTGGCAGGAAATTGACATGATGCAACTTTTCATCGTTATTGAGAGAGATTAACCCTAGAACTTAAAATTATTAAGCGGAGAAAGATCGCATGTATATAAAGAGTATATACAATTCATTGTCGAGTGACCGCAATACTTCAACAATTGGTAGCATCATGAAACTTTGCCCAAAAAAAAAAAAAAAAGCAAAACAAAACACGAAATAAAAATGGGATCGCGGAGTTCTTTTCGATGAGGATCTGATCATATAACCAGAAGAAAAGAATAAATGGATTTGATTCTATCGAATAATTAGTCACTTTCTACGGCTGCGCTTTATACATGAATTACCGGAGATTTGGACGTTGCCCTTCATAGGCGGTACACTTGGGACATGGATTTGAGCCTTAGAGGACACAGTGTCTTCGTGCGACATTGACCATACGTGGTCCGAAAGCTAGAACCTTTTTGAAGCCATTTCTTTCGTAAGAAGGCAAAAAAATGGTAGGGATGAGAAAGTTCATCCTCATGTTCCGTTTGCCTTGCGAGCGAGATCCGGCACCGACGGGTTTTAACTATTTGACAAGGCAAGATGCAAGCAGCTGTAGCTTTTCCTTTCCCCATAGTGGAAAAGGGGGAAAAAAAATGGAACAAAAGATGTGGGTCTAGCAACTCGTGCCAATTGAGAAGTTTGAGGTCATGTTGGAAAAATGCAATTTAACACAAGATAGCGACCCATTTTATGTCGGTGCGGATGAATTTCAACGGTGGATTGCGTCATTTTCGTAGCATCCAATAGTAATGATTTGCCGGACGGGAAAAGTGTCAAAAAAGTCATAAACCTATTGTATTGGTATCAATTCAGTGCTAAACTTTTTATTGGTACCAATTCAGTCCTAAACCTTTTGCATTGAGTCAATCATGCCAATTTTGGCTGGAAATTCGCTGACATGGACGTCGGTTGTCCTACGTGGCACGGTCAGCGAATTTTCGGTCAAAATTGGCCGGATTCACTCAATTAACACAAATGCAAAAGGTTTAGAACTGAATTGGCATCAATGCAATAGGGTTATGACTTTTTTGACACTTTCCCCTTTGCCGGACCTCATGGACAAGGTCGATGAAGTGATTCCCCCATTGAGGGAATCTCACGACGCGGAAGGATCAAACCACACGACGTATGCATCAAACGCGATGCGGGCGTGGTTGTGTTTGCTGCACTTGACAAGACTGAAGGCGATGGTGGCATGGGGAAGAAGAAGGAAGGCGAGGCGGCGATAGACCTCGCGCAAACGACTTTCCTAAACATATGCGTATTTCGATGAAATTGAGATTAAGTAGCGAAGTGGCTGAACCCAGGCCCTTTAATATTTGGGATACGTTTAGAAACGATACTCGAGATTTTGGTACAAAGTCCGAATGCTTAACCCGCCTAAACCAGATGATCATATACATCGGCACGAATCGAAATCGAAACCGAAACGATACAAGCTTGTTAAATAGGAATTATCATTCAACCAGCCCCTTCGTGATCATAAAATCTCGGCGGATGATGGCTAAAAAGGAATGCTTTTTAGTCAAGCACAGCACAAAAGTAGAACAAAAACTGGGAATGTTATACGTGACCCCAAGTCACGTCAAGGCTTCTCCTTTTCTTCCCACTCTCATGACCTGTCCCTCCACGAACGAACGAGAATCGATCCACACTCGTTCTTATTTTCGAGATCATTGCATCATCTCAAGGAAGTCGTCGCTCGCTGGACCCTGGTCGGTTTGACGATTCCCGCTATCAAACATTCCATCGCTTCCAGAAACTCCCCTTCTCTCAGCAACAATGGAAAGCGAAGAGACGATCGCATGATGGCGGTGGGGTTGACATCCAGAGGCCTTTCGTGGCCAATAATGGTGGTTCAGAGTTGGATCTCAATTATGGTTAGGAGGATGTTTGAAGAATGAGCAAGAAACCGTGGATCAAGGGTAAGTTGACTTCGACGTGGCAGCGTGGCCGGCGTGCACCGCCGACTCCGAGCGAGATGGGGTCCGTCCATGGACGTGCCCTTTTGCTTCATGGAGAGAGAGGTTCAGTTAGGTGGGGCGATGATGAAGTCATTAGGAATGTAAGACAGAATTAAATTCTAGGAAAAGATTAGTAAATGTTGTTGTTAGTATCTGTAGAAGTCTCATGTTCACACCCTCTTTTTGTAATCGCTTGTGGATAGATGTGCATTGTCGATGCGGTTGAATTAGGTGTGTGGATGAAAGTGTGCACTCATAGGTCGATCCGATCGGGCAACTTTCTCGGGAAAAGAATGTTCCGAACATATACCTAATTTTCCGTTTTTTATTGTACTTTGAGAACTAGAGCAAATCTTGCTTAAGTTTTAAGTTTGAGATCGACTTAACCTTATGAAGAGTTGATGTACACTGATAGACCAAGTCGAACTCGAATACATTGATGTCAATCAAGTCAACCAGTTAAGCTCGACTCCACTCGGTTCGACTATTTCGCCGAGTTTGGTCGACAAGCTTCTCCATATCTCGACGTTCGATGCTGTTGAAAGTGTCTCCTCTCCAGCTCTTCCTCTGCTCGATTTGGATTTCATGTGCGGTGTCCGAACAAATCCAACCGAGAATAGACAGAGTTAGATGAGAAACTTGATGGAGGTGAGGTGAGGTGAGGTGAGATGAGGGGTGTGAATCGAAGACTGTAGAGCTATCCTAAGTCAACGACACACCGGTTGGTTAGGTCTTAACTATCAGATGACCTTTTTGTCAAGTGAGCAGTTCGTAAAAAACGAGGTTGTCTTTTTGTTGTGAGCTGCCAATAATGTTTTGCTTGACATCAGTAGGATCTCCCTTTATGGAATAGAGCAAATGCCCACCCCAAAACATGAAACATGCTTAAATTCAATCGGCAGTGATCCCTCTAACTCTTAGTCCTAAGGTTTTTCAAGATGACTTATTGCGCGGAACTAGAGCACACGGACCCGATTGATCTTGGCCGTAGGATCGTATAGGTTGACGGTCGGGGTTCAACATGGTTCGACGGTAGATATGCTCCGGGCTCATAGGCAGCGGGCGAAATAGGGGGCGATCGTGACTCCAGATCAAACCCGGGACAAGCAAAACGAAAAGAGAAGACAGTAGGAGATCGGCATTTCCATCTTATGAGCAACTTTGTTGGGTTTGGCACTCTTCTCTTGCTAACCCTATTTGCTTTGAGAGGCCCACCAATTTAGGTCCATGAAAAAGATTGCCTTTGGACTGATGGCTTGTCCATGAATGTTTTCCACAATGGCCCAACCAAAATTTTTTGGGCTAGAGATGACTTTATCAATTGGCACACATCAAGACGATACGAACTTTACTTCCTCGATCAATAGTTGGAGTGAACTGAGCACTCATGCTTGGTTGCTTGGTTACCAGCTAATAGTATCATTTGATAGTTGCATATGCATGTGGATTTCTGTTCTTAGGTTTCGTTCGTTGCATACATGGAGCGATGCGCGAAATCGGAGTACCGGGACAAGCAAGTAAAATCGCGGTGGAGATGCTTGAAAGCACGGGGGAGAAATTCACCGATGCACAAGATGCGTTCTTACTCGAAGCTTCCCTCGGACGACCAGCTAGTATCGTAGTCTAGTGCTCCTAACACAAAACAATAAAAAGTAGTGACCCGCCTTATGTACCATAGACCCGACTATTGACCCAGCCGTGTAGGCCCATCTACCCTATGGACGGGCCCGAACACTTAGGTCCATCAGTGCCCGTTTAAGCGGTCCCTTGTTGGGCTCACCTCGAATCAGGTAGACATTCAAAGGAACAGCAAAGAAAAGAATTTGAAATCAAAGGTGGGTATCGACAAGGGTACTATGCATGAGAGCGGGCTCGGCCATGTATACCCGAATATCGAGCCTCTTTTTCCGGGGCAGGGCCGGGCCAAGCTCACCCGACCCGACCCTCTTTTTATATCGAGTCGAGCTTGATATTTTATATGATTTCTCATCGAAAGACCAACGCATGGCAAAAGAAAATGGTAACTTCTTAGGACAATTTTTATTAGGTGGCCAATGAGCATGGCTTCAAATTTATCTTATGATGTGTCTTACTGAATTAGGAGCAATGCAGCAAGTGCATGCAATTATTAATCCATAAGAAGTAGGAGTGATCGGTTCCCGGACAGTCTAATTGAACCGTTGAATTATTAGTATGGGTGATCAGTTTACGGAATTTAATTTTAATGTATTAATTAAAATTAAGTTTACATCTAAGAAATAAAAAATGAATTATTAAGTTTATTTTTAAAAAATAAAAAATAACCGATCCGGTAACCGGATCCAAAATCAGCAGTTCCATAGGGAACCAAATCGGCGCCACCGAGAAACGAGTCGAATCAGCTGATTCGATTCGATCCAGGCAGTTTCCGATTTGGTGAGCCCATCTTGCTCTCCCCTAATAAGAAGCCAGCGGACACTTGTCGAGGCATGGTTGAGGCTTTGGAGTGAAAATTTCGAAGGAAAAAAAAAGGATAATTAATGTGTTTCAAAACTATAATCAAATCGACGAGGAGGAGACAAGTGTCCATCTCCGTGCCTCAAATCCTGCAAATCCTAGATAGACGATAGGGACGTGAATATAATAGACATTACATTAGACATGAAACGGAATATACGAGAAGGATAACATAATTAAACAAACTGCTTTGGTCCTCTTTGATTGTCTTTCTTAATCGTACTATTCCGAAAACTAATCAAATCTACAACCGTCAATGCTCATGTAATTATCAATTCTACCGCCTTGATTACGATCACGACGCGTGGAAGGTCGCCAAGCGTGAATTCAGAGCAAAGATTCGCACGCACCGATATGAAAATTCAGGAGTCCTTACATTGTTATAAAAATTTACTTATCACAAAAATTTAAATGAGAGATTAGAAATTTTGTCAAGAAAAGAAAAGCGGGAAATGTACAGTTTTGAAAAATATTTTCATAAAAATGATCGCTTCCATCGCTTGAAATAATTAGTCAATTGAATATGTCTAAGCGATATAACC
Source organism: Lenwebbia sp. NSW1173648 (assembly GCA_029784005.1). NCBI lineage: Eukaryota > Viridiplantae > Streptophyta > Magnoliopsida > Myrtales > Myrtaceae > Lenwebbia > Lenwebbia sp. NSW1173648. The sequence continues at coordinate 5,617,450 of JARCGZ010000005.1, forward strand.
ATCGATTATAAAAAATATTTTTTAATTTATTTTTCGCGAAATAAACGAAACTTTACTTCGAGGCTTGCCCGGTTGTCATTGTAATTGATATAATTGCACGAAAAATGTCTCTATTCCAAAAAATTGCAATATCCATTTTGAGCCATGCACTTTACGATCAATAAAAAGAAAAAGAAAAAAGAAAAAGGAAAAAGAAGAGGGCCTAGCTCGAGGCCAGGTGCTAAAAGAAACAGGGTAGTTAAGCGCATGTGATGAGTCGCATCATCGCCTGAAATCGTGTTCGCTCGCCGTTGGTCCGAACGAGCGAGGCACGTGCGTCTGCAATTTGCTTCCCCCTTTCTGATTTTTGAACGGGCACGGCGATCACGTGGCGGGCCCCCACCGGGACCGATTTTGTCAGAGACGCGCACGAGCACTCACATGACCGGACCGGGGGTGCGCGAATAGTCCACCGGCGAACATGGAGACGTGTCCCCACAATCTCCGGATTTGGCGGGCACAGATCCACCGTCGATTGCGATCCAGAGAGGGAGGACGGGGAGCGCGGAAGCGGGCCCCACTGAGGCATTGGTTAACTCGCGGAGGGATTGACGGCTGAGATTTGCCGTACGTGTCACGTTATCGTATGGGAAAATTTCGTTAGCATCTCTCACCGTTATTTGAAGCAAGATTCAAATAAGAGCAAAAAGTGAATATTTTTTCAAATAAGATATGAAATGTCTTCATTTTCTTAAATAAAGACACGAAGTAGACTTTGTTTCAAATAAAAGACTGAAGTGACTATCACGGTCTCAAATAAAGGGCCTGACTTTTCGATTGGTAACAGTATTTTCGTCTTTTACTTTTTGAATTTTTAACCTTTTTTTGTCCTTTTGTTTTTCTTCTTCTTCTTTTTTGCCTCGCCAGTCTACTGCAGGAAATTAAAAAAAAAAGAAATGAGAAAAAAAAACTAATTTACAATTATCTTTTGACGAAAATTTCTTTGACCGGTCGGAATATTTAGCCGGCTAGTGAGGGAGGCCCTTATTTGAAACTATCATTATCACTTTGGGCACTTCATATTTTTATTTGAAACATGATTCACATCAGACCTTTATTTGAGAAAATAAAGTCATTTTAGGCCCTTATTTGATATTTTTCCCTATTGTATCGTATGTTACTATTCTGCTCAATCCTCGTCGAGTCATAAGGGTTGATCTTGAAACCTACATGTCGGAATCAGTTCTCTAATTTTTTTGGACTCGAAATCTACCCTGCGTACTCTAAATCCTGGAACCTATCTTTTCACATTTTCAAGAGTCTACCCAAGTTCTATCTATATTCTTAATTAAACAATTGCATGGACCATCATCACCTCTAATTATCATCATTTCCTCCTACAATCCATTGACCACAACTCTTAGTTAGACACATTAATATTATAAAACTTAAACAAAGTAAAAATTTCATTCATAGATATAGCCGGGAATGGAAGCTCAGAGTAGTAGTTCTATACTACACACTCATCATCGGACGCCATAGAATACCGCAGGATCGCGCAAAGACATTGAACAAGAAAAACACAAAGGCTTGTTCCATGTCCACGTTACCTAGAATCTGAAACTTACCCGTCGGAACCGATTTTCAAAATTTCGGAAAGCTGAAAGCTGAAACTTACTCTGCATGCCCTAAAACCAGAAACCGAACTGGTTCTTTGATTTTGCGATGCTACCTTGGGATCATGCTCATCTCTATTGAATCAGTTTTGAACGGTTCTTGTCAGCCATACATAGTGTCTAGCTGAAGAGATTAATAAAGAAATCCATGCTCTGAATTAGGAGAAAAGAAATTCCCCTTCCTTTCCCTTCAAAAAAGAAAATCCAGCCTTAGAAATTTCTTTCCCTCCCTTTATCTTCGCCTCTGAATGGGGAGGGAAAATGCTAAAAAAGATCCACTGAACCAGCACCAAAAAGTTGACCTACGCCTTAGGGCTCGTTATGTCCCTGTTAGGCTAAAATCCTATTATGGATACACATCGACGCCATCTTATTTTGTGCACTAACCGAAAAAACTAACTCCACCTACATAAAATAAAATAAAACACCCGAGAAATCAACCCATTTCCACTTCCTAGAGCCCCACAAATGCTCTCACTCCCAGCATCTTCTCGTTTGTGTTCTTATTAGGGGTCCTCGAGAAGAAACTGATTGCGCCGAAGCAAGTAAGTCCACTTCAAGCTTTAAGCTAGGTAAAGTGAAGTGTGGAATTGAGACAAAAGCCCGAAAAAGATAGCCCTCATCAACCAATGCTGCCCGAGTGCTCAAAATCTTTGCTTTCCTTCCGGGCCCGGGGCTGCTTGCTAATTTTGTTTTTAGTTTTTATTTTTGTCGATTTTTCTTTTATAAAAAAAAAAAAGGTAGTTTTTCTCTTTAGTTAAGAGGGGAATTTTCGTGCATAAAATAAAAATAAAAATGGCGTTGGGGCTCGATTCGATCTTCTTGCAGATTTCTTTTGGTGCTTAAAATATGTCGAAACGCGACAAGAGAAAAAGCATCGAAAAGCCGACATCAAAATCTTCCTGCGTAACTGCCGCACCAACTGTCGATGTGTTTGTAGGGCCCTACCCTTTTTGGTATTTCCTCCAACTTGACCCACAAAAAACCAAAAAAAAAAAAACAAATAATATCTAATTTTGGTCCCTCTTCCCCCTAACTACCCTTGGCTAAATTCCCCCTTGAAATTATGATTCACGAGTTGCCATTTCATGATTTTTAAAAAAAAAATTAGAAATGGAAATTAAGCTATATGATAAAAATAAATAATTCGGAAATTCTAAGCATATCGCATTAATCATATTTGTATGAAGTCGCATATGTTTTAATTTTGCCATACTTTATTCCATTTGCTTACCTAGAAATGGACTCGGAAAAATAATTACAAGCGATATGATTTTATATCTAAGTGAAAAGTATATGCTTTTAACTTTGCGGAAGCCCCTGGGTAGGTAGGGTGAATAGCATCCATCTGTTAGAACATTTTGGTTCTATGTCACATCGAAATCGTTATCCTTTGCAAAGGAGGTGAATATCTATCGTATTCATAGGTTGGGGATTATTAGCAAATAGTTAAGAGAAGATAGTTACTTACAAGTTTCAACTAGTACAAAAGGTTAAGGTATTCGCAAGTAGAGGTGATCATTGGGCAAGGTTAAAGTTCAGGCATAGCATGTAATTCAAGCCTGTCCACAATATGAACTTCATAGAGAAATATTGTTCTAGTCGAGCTTTTTCATGTAAGACTGTTGCCCAAGCTCGCTCATTTGCCTTTCGAGCCTCTCGAGCTGCAGCAATCGGACTCCATTCAAAAGCAATCCTTACGGAGGAAAAAGTTCATATGCTTTTGAAGCCCGACAATCTCTATTCATCTAAGTAATAATCATTCGTACGTGTTAATGATTACATCCTTTTCTTTCAGAAACTAAACATTAAGACGAGCGAAAACATCATATGTGTGGAGTATAGTTTATACTCCCCATCCATAGAAAAGCACGATGGTCCTGCTTGTTGGGAACATGCAATAGAAATCTGATACCTTCACCCAGGAGATCGTCAAGAAGAAGCCCAAGTTCAAGCCCATCAACATATCCAGTTAGACCCATCTTTACTCAAAAGCTCAAATCAATGAGTTATAGATCAAATTGGATATATTAACTGCTTCACACCACATCAATTTTCCAATATGAAACTTTTCTAACACAACTCACCCGTACATCTCAACAATCTTCCCCTCATGTGGGAGCTTCAGTGTTAGGTTTGCTCCCCCTTAATTCAAGTATCCTTATGCATCAACTTATCTCAACTCGAATCTCTAATGACCAACTTCATCCTCGGTCTCTTTCTACAGACCGAACCTACACCACAACGCCCTTGGGAGTGGGCCACCAATCAACTACTAGCTTTGATACTATTTGTTATGAGCACGGTTTGGGAAGGGGTTTTGATTGATCAAAAAGAAGAATTTACTTCAACTGATATGCCATTAGGCACGGCCATACATAACATAGAAATCACACTTGGAAAGGGTGGACAATTAGCTAGAGCAACGGGTGCTGTAGCGAAACTGATTGCAAAAGAGGGGAAATCGACCACATTAAAATTACCTTCTGGGGAGGTCCGTTTGATATCAAAAAACTGCTCAGCAATAGTCGGACAAGTGGGGAATGTTGAGGTGAACCAGAAAAAGTTGGGTGGAGCCGAATCTAAATGTTGGCTAGGTAAGCGTCCTGTAGTAAGAGGAGTGGTTATGAACCCTATAGACCATCCCCACGGGGGTGGTGAAGGGAGAGCCCCAATTGGTAGAAAAAAACCCACAATCCCTTTGGGTTATCCTGCACTTGGAAGAAGAAGTATAAAAAGGAAGAAATATAGTGATAATTTGATTCTTCGTCGCCGTAGTAAATAGGGGAGAAAATCGAATTTCTTTCTTCGTCTTTACAAAAAAAAAAAATAGGAGTAATTAATCATGACACGTTCACTAAAAAAAAAATCCTTTTGTAGCAAATCATTTATTAAGAAAAATTGAGAAGCTTAACACAAATACGGAAAAAGAAATAATAAGAACTTGGTCTCGGGCATCTACCATTATACCTACAATGATCGGCCATACTATTTCTATCCATAATGGAAGGGAGCATTTGCCTATTTATATAACAGATCATATGGTAGGCCATAAATTGGGAGAATTATAAATTTCCGTGGCTCTGATACTATTTGTTGTGAGCGCGTACCTTCACCCGGGAGATTGCCATTTCGCTTTTTTGATTCCAAACTTACTCGGCACACTATGCATGTTTTGGGTAGTTTCACGCCTTTTTCACCCAAAAATTAGCTCAAAGGGTCAAACTTTCTCTCACACTTATAAACTGATCACCCGCCCCTTCCATAACTGACGTGGGATATCTACAACAATAGGTGGGATCAACATAAGTATTCCGAAGCTAAGTTGATTGTTCCATGGAAGGATTTTCATCTTCTCTGCCTCTATTTTTGCTGGTATTCTTACTTCCTCGAGCATCTTGTGTCTTTAGCCGAGGATTTGGCGCCCTCTTGTGATCCTTTTTTTTTTTCCATTTCAACATCTTCCCCTCGGCACAACCAACGATCGGAAATGGGCATCCCCCAATTCCAACTCGATATTCTCTTTTCTCTGTGCTGTTCCCTTTCCCGTTCTTCATTCCAATCACATTCGACAATCTTCTTTACCCGTCGCTTGATAATCCTATCATTTTGAGCCGCCATCTCAACGGTCCGTCCGTAGTCGATTGTGATGTGAATCGAATTCCAAGATCAAAAGGGTTCGTCGTAATGGCTTACGTCCCGACATTTTGTCTTTAGCATTTTACACACACATGCTAATGATCAACACCGACCGAAAAAGGGAAAAGGAAAAAAAAAAGAAAAAAAAAAGAGAAAAGGAAAAAAAAAAAAAAAGAGAAAAGGAAAAAAAAAAAAAAAGAGAAAAGGAAAAAAAAAAAAAAAGAGAGAGAGGAGAAAATGTAAAGAAGGAAAAAGAAGAAACGAAAAGAGTAAACAAAAAAAATTGAATTCTTTAAAATTATTCACGTCAACACCAACTGCGTATACGTCGGTGATTTCCGGTTACAATTGGTTGGATGAACTCAATTGGCAAAACGTGAAAATATTTGAAATTGAGTTGATAAAAGTGTAATACGTTTTTTCATGATAATTTTTTCGATCAAAATAAATCATTTGATTTAATTAAAACCCTTGATTAGACAGTTTAATTTCTTAAAAAAAAAAAAAAGATGCCAATAATTTATAAAGCAAAGGGTATTTTTTAATTGTCGGATTCTCATGGAGACCATGTGTGGTTGCCAGAATTGCGATGGTGAAGCCTTTTCTGAATTGCGTTAAAAAGTGGGAAAAATAGACATCCTGATTTATTTTATCATATGACTATGTTGACTTACACGAAGTTATGGGTGTCAAAAAGAACCGCCCAAATCGAATTGGACAAACAAATTCGGGTCTTTTTCTGTGACGGGCATCGGTTCAGTTTTGGATAGTCTTTTTTTTATTTCTTCGGAAATTATCTTTAAGAAAGATCTCGAATTTATAGATTCATGTCGATTCAGTTCGGGTGGTTCTTTTGTACACCCTTATTGCTCGGCTCGATTCGAGAACTTAGCCGATACAAAACTATATGATAGCACCCAATTTTTTCGATTCGGCAGTTCGATCTGTGATTTATCATCCATGGACATTGATAAGATCTTTTCATTTAGCAGCACCTTATGATGGCATAGCGAGGTTCAAACGAGGAAAGGCTTACGGTGGATACCTAGGCATCCAGAGACGGGGAAAGGCATAGTAAGAGACGAAATGCTTCGGGGAGTTGAAAATAAGCGTAGATCTGGGGATTCCCGAATAGGTCAACCTTTCGAATTGCCGTTGAATCCATGGCAGGCAAAGGTGAATATTTTCCGGTAGTCCCGCTTTCATTTGCATCATATGAGAACGAAGACAATTCATGAAAAAAGTGATTGGATGACACTTGGCAAACAAGCTGTTTAACACAAATGGGCGAATTTTGAATTCAACATGCATTTGCTATTCATCTTATCATTTGCTTTCCGCAAATCAATATATAAATCAATCTATAAAAGAAGAAGAAGGAAAAAAAAAAAGGCCAAAAAAAAATTGAGGAAGGAAAGAAAAATCTTTTATTTTTGTTCGAAAGAAAGAAAGAAAATCTTCCTTGATTTGCGCTTTTTTCTTTATATCCCCTGATTTGCGCTCAGTGCATGGAAAGTGAACGAAATGCATGGGACTCGAAATGTCTCGTTCATATTCGAGTATCGAATGTCAGAAGACTGTGACCTTTTTTTCCCTCCTTTTTCAATTTGTGCGGCCTAATACAACAACAAAATGAAATTTCGTGACCATTTTCAACCAATGGCAATGGCATGCACCTGCTCGGTCAACGTTTGACCCACATGTCTTTCCTTTTCATCCTTTTATATCTTCCTTTTCCCTCCCTTTTTTTTTAGGGATTTTTCAAGATAGGTTGTGGCCCTTGTGGGCAGGGAATGAATCGACTTTTAAGATGCCGATTTGGGATGAAATGTTGCCAATTGCTTACTATAGTTTCATTTCGTGCTTCGAAATCACATAACTATTTCAATTAGTCAGATCCAACCTGATGTACCGAGTCAACGGTTGGTTTCTCGGAAACATCAATCTCCACAATGATGAGGTCCGATGAGGTGATATCGCAACGATAATTCAGCCTCGGACGAGAGAAACCTCGGTTCACCTGTCACTTTTGTTAAAAATAGATTATGCCAGCGAGCATGCAAGATCGCACATTTCCCTCTTTTATTTTCCATTTATTTTAAGAGTCGAGTCTTGACTCGGGATGATTCCACTTGAACGAATTCCGGTATGAACATATACGTATCCTAACAAAAGGGTTTAAATCACTTCGTCCATAAGATCTTTATTGAACTTCATAGACAATTTGGCCGATAGCATACGCCCAAATCTGAATACCAAATTGATCATCTTGTACCATATTTTCCCCAGCTCGAGATACGTGATCCCATGGCTTAGCAATTTCTCGGCAGCTTCGTGTGGACAGAGAACCGATACTTGGGTTGTCTCCTGTCAGTAAAATTTAATCTCACGATCTAAAGTTTCAGGGGCTATTTGAGCTGTCCCTTGTCAGGCCATTCTTTCGAAGAAGTATCTGTTAAGATTGCACCCAAAACAAATTGCGCAATTTGGGCAAGTGACCACGAGGGGAAATCAATTCCAATGAAGCAAAGTAACATCTGTCGCAAGATGAACCGAACAAGTTAGCTCAGTCCATTACAAGGGGAATCTGAACAAACTAGGGTTTGGTTTCGATTTGAAATTAAACTGCAAAGTCAACGTTCCTAGATTGACTTAATTATTAGAAATTCGTGATAAAATTGTATGTCCCCAAGAATGAGTTAGGTACACTCCAGAGAGTCGTCGTTTCATATTACCACGTTGTCTTATTTATTTGCGGTCAAAGTTCCGTTTTGTACGAGAAAGTCAAGATGAAAATTGCTTCATACGAGTGTATGCAAGCCCTAGCAAGTAGCAAACTCTGAGCGGGAATTATTCTGGTAGTGGAAAGGTCTGGCTGATGAACACCCCACTAATTTGGCTCGAGGGGCCTCTTCAAAGATCATATGGAGTCTAATTTCCTTTTCATTGGTAACAAGTTGCAGAATCAAAGTCTTATTGGTGTAGGGAATGCTGAGAGGGTCTTAAAGCAACGAGATCAACTTGCACTAGACACGAACACCGGTAGGGTTCCACCTTCCCACTTGACAATACCCGAAGAGGGTCTCGAAAATGCACGTCCACTTGCATTTTCATGTTGTCTAGATCTGTCAAAATAGGTCATAGACCCATTTCGCAATCTATATTGATTGGATTGGGTTGTTGTATGAGTTAATTATGTTCATTAAATGTGTTATAAAGAGGCTGAGAATGGTGAAGTCTAAATGACTCACTAGCAGGGCTTTTATTAGGGATAGACCTTAGGAGGTTTAAGAGGCTCCCATAGCATAACACTTTTAGCTCTCGTGTTATTTGGTTCCTACACTTTTCGCCGGTGCACTCGTTCAGTACCATCTGTACCAACTTCGACTGTTCCACAGATGGACTAAAATTTCCTACAAGTGCTCGAAGTGGCGACCTTTTGGAGACGAGACTTAACTTATAAATCAAGCCACGTGTAAAGAGCCCATTTGATGTAGTCGCATCCGAACCGCAACTCATCGTGTCGTAACTATGCCGTGAAGCATTGTGGTTTGCATGTCTGGTCATACACGTTTTAAAGTTATCGCGAAACCCCTTATCTTGTAACCGGAGCTACTGTAGGGAAATTATATTGAATAGCTTCCAAGTCATCTCCGATTTGAAGCGTGATACCTAAAATCTCTATTGACGGGTATCGCTCGATCTCATAAAGGAATTCTTATCTTTATTCAATCACGTCATAATCGAATGGAAATATTATGCTTCTACCGGAAATTGCACCACATCAAGAAGACTAATCTAACTACAAAAAGCTTAGGTAGAGACACACTAAAAAACAAGGACTAAATGGATCATCTGCATCTAAATCTCTTCGCATTGGTCAAAGAAACTAAATAAAAACAAGAGCCAGTCTTGCTGTAGCAATGTGGCCTAGCCTAGGTCAAGGGGGTTAATTAGCCAGTACTCTCGTTTGTGGGGGAGAGGCTCACCGCACAACGACCGCCGACAGCCGGTGACTGCAGCCGCCGTCAGAGCCGCTGCCGTGGCCGTGACAAAACCGGCGCCAGCCGGTCATCGCGGAGCCAATGCTGCCCCTTTGACTTCGTCGCCACGCACGAACGCACGCGCGCGCGGCGTGTCTGTCCCTTCCCATGATTTTTTCCCTTCTTCCTCCCCCTTTTTTCTCCCCCACTAATTTCGTCTCTTTCTTTCTTTTTTTCTCCGGTCAATATTTAATTTGCACTTACTTTCGTAAAAGCGAAAGAGAAATTGTGAAAGAAAACAAAAGGGAAATTTTATTTTTAAAAAAAGAAGAAGAAGAAGACAAAAGTAAAGTAAATAAACTGAGATTTCTGACCTCTTTTTCGGCGGTGACCGTTGATTGCGGTTGGAAACATTTAAAAGCGGTCCGAACGTGGGGCCCGCATCTTCTTCCTTTGCCGAACGCATCTCCTTTTGTCTTTTCTCGATACGCAAGTGCCCACGGTTATCGGGAAGAATTACGGAGAATGCCATCGAATGGTAGTGGCAACTGGCAAGCAGTTTTGGATTGGACCTTCCAGTAAACAAGTAGGTTTTTTTAACCGGCTGCTGTCGGTGGACTTTGGGCCTTTTTTAATTTTTTAATTGATTTTCTTTTTCAAGACAAAAAGATATTACTGAGTGATGGTGTGCTGTTTGTCGGGTTGTCGGGTTTCGATTCCCGGGTATGCGTCCAGGTCAATCATTTGGAAGAAAAAAGCACTAATTTCTCTATCTTTTTTCTTACCAAAATCACATTATCATATGTTGAACTGGCTGGATAATATCTTCGGGCAACCGAAAATTATTTGTCCTATCACATTCCGAAAAAAAAAAAAATATCCAATTCCGAATTCCCGAAGATCCACGATCAAAATGGAGAATACTTAGGCGGTCTGCGCAAAATTATGTATCGATTCGATCTAGTAAACACGAGTTCACGTAATAGTTCCTCGAACGCATTATCATCTCGAGCAGGTGTAGCTCGTAGCGAGCTACACGTGTACATTTTTTACTTTTTTTTGGCTAAGTGGGAGGCTACTATTCTGACTTTTCGCTTGCGAATTTGCAATAGTAGTAAGTTGAAAGCACATATGGTTCACCAGTTATTAAGCTAACGTAGCAACTTTCATAGCTTTACTATTATGCTCCGGCAAGAGATCCCCAGAATGGTTGGATGGCCTATTGAATGAGATCCGCCCAGACAATTGTATCAATCTGGGACCTAATGCCTTCAATGCCCTAGGAGCCACTTTTGGGACACGTTATAAGTTGCATAGTACACTTATGGAACGAGAGCATTAGATCGAGACGGGGATCATAAATGCGTGCTGTGCCCGAACGCACTTTTACGGACCAAATCGGTTGTACCACATGGAATGCTGATATCGGGGCATTGTGCAGGACGAATCAAACGTTCGTTAAGATATCTCGGGTTTTAATAGTAGTATCATATCGGCATATCACATGATGTGACTGGCAAGGGCAATACTAGTTGAATTAATTAAGAATAACACTTTTTAGACTACTTTGTGAACAGAAAAATTACACGTTTCAACAAAATCACTTGATCCTAGTAGTGAATTTTCAATTTATAAAGTACCTTAAGGATCAAATCAACCACTCTTGTGAAAAGCATGTCGAACAAGAAAACTAGTACCCTCGGAATACTCGTCCCTCATTTGGCTCATCATTTCTATGTACAAAATGACGAGCCATGCTCCTTTATCGCTCAAACCATCAAGATTGTGTAAATTGGTAAGACGATCGAGACAGCCTTCACCCCAAAGACATATAGAAGTCCGGACGTGGCTCCCCATCGGCATTGAGGGTGATCGTTTTCAGGGTGCGCGATTCCCACTTCGAAATTGGAAACAGCCCACTAAGGGCCGATTCCACAAAATGGGGATCGAAGACCACTCATTGGTTCTCTGGACCCAATCGGAAACCGCATCACAGGTCCCGTTTGGTTCACGAGTGGGTCCATGGAACCGGACGTTAGGATTTTCGAAACATAAAAATTGAATATGCGTGTGTGTATCGGTCTAGGCTTGGTGATTCAGGTGGGTGGTTTGGCACCTGGAATTGGGAATCACCAAAAACTTTCACGTGCGACTAACCCCTCTCGGTAGTCATGGCCATGGTTTGGAACCGGCTGGTTCCGGTTCATGAACCGGCGGTTCCGATTCGTGTCCATGAGTAAACCGGAATCGGAACCTTAAGGGGCAGTTCCAGTTTCGATTTTGAACCAGCGGTTCCGAGCCGGTTCAAGGCCCGGTTCCGGTTCAAAATCGAAAATGGAACCGTCGGTTCCGGTTACGGTTACCGTTTTCAAATTTAATTTTTAAATAATGAATTATGAAATAAAAATAATAATAAATTATGAAATAATAAATTATCAAATATAAATTGTAATCAAATTTGGGGGGGGAGGGAGGGGGAAGGGGCTTAAACTTAATAATTATCTTTAAGCGCCTATATATTTTCTTGGGGATAGAAGAATGAAAGTCAATGTAGTTCTTTTACCTTTGATAACACCATACTTACCTCATTGTCAATCGTCGCTACCTGTTCCGGTACTGGTACCCGTGGCGGTGGTATCTCCATCATCGAAGAATTCGGCTTCATTGCTGCGATCCATCTCTTGTTGTCGATGCTAAGCCTTTGTCCAATCATCGACACAAGCTTGAGCCTCCACCGAATCCGGAGCTAATCTTGAACGTCGGTCGTCCAAAATGTTGCTTCCAACGCTAAATGCTTGTTCAACCGCAACTGTTGAACAATGGGTTGCTAAAATCTGTCTTGCGATGAGAGCGAGAATTGAGAATTGGGTTGAATGCCTTTTCCACCAATCTAGAATTTTAAAATCTGTGCCGCCTTCGGATTCACCAAACTCAAAAAAGTGGTTAAATAGGTATCTATTTTGAAAATATTTCATGTTGCTCCCTTTTGTTTTTTTTACCTATTCATCAGCATTTTGTACCATCTACTAATTCTACCTAGGTCCCCGCTTTGTATGTCACTAGGTTGAAAAAATCAACTATCACCTATATTATATCTACTATAAAATTCATTATACAATTCTACTATTACGTTTTTTACTACTGTTTGTTTAGCTCTAACATCTACCATTTGAATCAAATGTAAACAGTCATAATACATATTCAAATAATCACATAAACCATCTAATTTAGTACTTGTATCGAAAACACAAGCAACTAAATAAATAAGAGGAATTTCGGTATAATAATGCAACCATTTCTTTCGCATTGCTATAATAGTCAGACCTAATTGATCATCTTTTTCATTTTCTTCAAAAATACAAGCAACATTAACACACTTTATTAAAAATAAATGCGTAGTAGGATAAAAAACACATGATAAAGTATAAGTTGCATCATTAAAAACTTTTAAAAAATTTAATTTTTTTTTTGCAAATATCCAAATCTTGTGGGAATAAATTAATTTGAGAAACATTATTTGAAATAAACGTACATAATAAATTTTCATATGCAAAAGATTGATTAAGCAACTCGTACGTAGAATTCCAAAGAGTTAGAACATCTCTTGGAATTTTTTTCTGGTCTTCTTCTATTTGCTTTACAAAATCTACCCTATTCTTTCATAATTTGGGGATATCTCCATAAAAATTGAATTGATGTCTTTATTGGTCCGAGAAAAATATCAAGAGTTTGTAAATCATCATGTACACATAAATTTAAAATATGGCAAACATATCTAATGTGAAAAAACTGTCCACCAAAAGCGGGTTTACAAATCTTTTCTAACTTGGGAATGAAAGCAGTATTTGTCGCGGCATTATCAAAACCAACTGAAAAAATTTTATTAACAAAAAAATATTCTTCTAAAACTTGCATAATTATTCTATAAATATTATTTGCAGTATGCCTATCATCAAAAATTATAAATGCAATAACTCTTTTTTGAATGTTCCAATAATCGTCTATCCAATGACATGTAATACCCATATAAGAATGAGTTTGCCAAGAATCACTCCAAATGTCGCTACCTATATTCACACGTCCATTGAAATTCATAAAAAAAAAAATTCAAATCTTCTTTTCCTCTTTTATAAATATCAAAAAGTTGGCGTTTAAGCGTATTTCTCAAAATAGGTTTTGCTTGTGGAGTACATGTAGTTTGTATAAAATGATTAAAATCAAAATTTTCACCAAAATTAAACGATAAACGTTCAACGGTAGCAAATCTAGCTAATTCTTCTTTATAAACTTTTTCATTGTAACGAAATAAAAGAGGAGTGTTAGGATTGGCGTACCCGAGAATTTGTTGTTGGCTAGTATCGATCTCCGCTTACGTTTGATGTTTCGACCTTTGATGCCATTTAAATGTTTCATAACCGCCCCCACCTGTAAATTTGTATGTTGCCCCACAATATTTACATTTTACATGATACTTGTTTGCGCCTAAATGTTCCTTCGTGAAGTGTTCCTATATGTCGGATGTACCCTCCCGTTTCGGCTCCTTTGTTGTTGACATTTCTTCGATATAGGTAGGAGGATGCAAACTTTCTTGCATTGGGATATGCTCGACATTGGGAATAATGTTGATATCATTAACATCGTCTCCTCAATATGCAAAATCACGAGGATCATGAGGATAATCGGATTCCCCCATCGGCTCTTTCCTCTGTCATTAGCTCTGCTTCCACTTGCCATTTTTTAAGAGAATTGAGCGGAAAACGGATTCAGAAAATTGAGAGAATTGAGAGAATTTGAGAGAATTGAGAGAATTTGAAAGAAATTGTGAGAAAAAATAAAAGATGAAAAGGAATATTTATAATAATTAGGATAGATTTAATAAATTAATAAAAAGAGAGAGGAGAATTTGGCCGTTGCAAGGCAACGATCGGGGTCCCCACCTTAAAAAAAAAAACGGGCTAAAGCTGGCTCGGAACAGGCCCCTATGGCACGAGCCGGTTCCGGTTTGGAACTGGCGAGCCCGGTCAACGGGCCGGTTACGGGTTTGACCCAGGCCGGTTTCGCGCTCAAACCGGCCCGTGGCCACCCCCACCTCTCGGCCTCGACATGTAGGACTTCCATTTATCCGGGCAAAGATGAAATTTAGTCAATAATCCCAAAAAAAACTACTTAGCCCATTTCGTTACACGAAGAATATAATTGATTCACGACAAGAAAGGGCGCCGATATCGCACGGAAAGATTTTGCAAGGCCCATGACCGCACCAAACCCTTTTTTTCTAGCGATCGCATTGATTCGGCAACCTCGCAACTTCCCCATGCAACGCAACCGAACCAACGTTGCGATCTGCGCTCCCTTTAACAGTCAAACCTTATTATTCAAACTTAGGTACGAAGAAGATTTGCTCCAGTGCTCGATGCCCTAACAGAGGACACGTGTCCTCCACAGGAAGGAGGGGGGCATTCTTGACTCGTTCAGGGCTCAATGAACCGCGACTCGGAGTAGCTCTGTTTCCACCAAACCGGTCCTTAAACGAATCGAATGCCGGTTCGAGCAGCAGTAAATGAATCCACCCTTCTTTTTGCCATGAACAGGCGAGCAAGTAATCTTCTTCTTTTCTCCTTTTTTTTGATGTGCACATTAAAATCCACACCGACCCTTCCTCTGAAAAGCCATCTCCAAGGGGGGGCCACTCACATGGCTGCTCTTCTTCTTCTCCTTCTCTCACAGCCGTTCTCAAGCCCTCCGAAAGAGAAGTAAATTTGGTAATTTAGCAATAATTTATAATAAAAAATATGCAATTTTTTTGGTTTGCATTTATTGATCCCTGTCAGTTTCCTCTTCTCTTTGGTTATAAAGACGGTCGAGCTCCCTCCCTTTCTTCCCAACCCCTCCCTTCCTCTCACACTCTGTCTTGAGTTGTTGTAGAGTCTCTGCTTTTCTGTTTCTTTGGTGGGTTTGGTTTGTCAGGAATTTTTAGCTGGTGAACCATAGTCACATTACCGATTTTTCGTCAGGAGGGGCAAAGTGAGGTTGATTCTCTTTTGTGATTTAGAAGCTTGAGAGAGAATCTCATTCTCTGTTTGATACGCACGAAAGTGCTTCGGTTGTCGCAGCACATTCGCATTTGCTCTGTTTTTTCGGGTTGTTCTCTGATACGGGAGAAGATGAAGCTTGCTCTGTGTCCTCTGTTTCTTGTGCTCCTCTGGAGTCCTCTGGCTCTTGGTGGGCATGACTATGGCCAAGCTCTGTCCAAGAGCATCCTCTTCTTTGAAGCTCAGAGATCTGGTTACCTGCCCAGCACCCAGAGAGTCTCGTGGAGAGCCAATTCCGGCTTGAGCGATGGAAAAGCTAGCGGGGTAACAGTCTCAACACATCTTTTCTTTGTTTCCCGAGCCCATTGAGAGTTACAGACAGAGTTCTACCCACTTTACTCTGTTTCTTTTATTGCCCTTGCTCATATGCCAATTTGGGTAGGTCAAAAAATCAGTTCTTTGCGCAATCCTACCAGTCGTTTTGAACAAATCTCGGATACCCATTACACCAAACATAATGAATTTCAACATGTGACAGGCTTTTAAAAAATTGGTCTCACACCATAATTTGGGATTTGATGGTTTCAGGTGGATCTGGTGGGAGGGTACTACGATGCAGGGGACAATGTGAAGTTCGGGCTTCCCATGGCATTCACGGTGACAATGATGTCGTGGAGCATACTGGAGTATGGCAAGCAACTGGCCGCTAGCGGTGAGCTGAGCCACGCCATGAATGCTGTCAAGTGGGGCACTGACTACTTCATCAAGGCTCACCCTGAACCAAATGTCCTCTATGGAGAGGTATATTTACCCTCATCAATTCAGTCCATCTGTTTTGTCAATTTCATTTATCAGACAGAAAAGTGTTGATTAGAGAGTTAATGGGTTAAACTTATTGCGGAGGAATCATGAAAATGGCCTTGCAAAGATGGGATTTTTAATTCCGTTTCATGTGGCTTTCCTTTTCTTGCTATCGCTTTCAATGGGATTATCTTCCCCCTTTTGCTACTAAAGACATAAGCTTAACCTTGGTTTTGGTTGAGTGTTTTTTGAATGGTTTGTTTAATGGTCCAAATGCATGGTTAGGTGGGAGATGGGAACACCGACCACTACTGCTGGCAGAGGCCGGAGGACATGACCACCGACAGGAGGGCGTACCGGATCGACCCGAGCAACCCCGGATCTGACCTCGCCGGGGAGACCGCCGCCGCCATGGCCGCAGCGTCCATCGTCTTCCGCCACTCCAACGCCGCCTACTCCGGCGAGCTTCTCCGCCACGCCGAGCAGGTTTCACACTCTTTACTT
This sequence comes from Lenwebbia sp. NSW1173648, assembly GCA_029784005.1. NCBI lineage: Eukaryota > Viridiplantae > Streptophyta > Magnoliopsida > Myrtales > Myrtaceae > Lenwebbia > Lenwebbia sp. NSW1173648. The sequence continues at coordinate 5,634,064 of JARCGZ010000005.1, forward strand.
CCCTCAGATCTCTCAGTCCTCCCAACTATTCTATAAAATGCTTTGGCCATTATAGTCCTCCAATTATTCACCACAGTGATCCAGCTGCTTTCCTTTTTCTTTTTTTTTCATTGGAAACACTAAAGGTGGAAGCGAATCACACATACTCATGTTAGTCAAATTGGAAAAGAAAAAAGTGAATTTCACGTCGTTTTAGTTGATTAATGAAAATTCGAATTAATGAAAGTGACCGAAAGAGAAGCGAGGCTTTAGCGCCAAAACCCCAAAGGGAGACCGAGAACGACACTCGTAAACGAGTGCGTAGGTTATGTTTAGCGCATGTTAGCAACTAGTACTTTAAGGTGGTCCCATCCCCACACCGTCCCTTTCACCTCCTGACACTCTTTTACTTTCCCGGTCATTATTCACCCGATCCGCCGCCATAGGGTGGCTGAGCGGCGCACGTTAGCAAGAGGGGCGGAGGATAGTAAATAGGGAGTTGTAAAAAAGTGAAACCCTTCTTGTCAGATCGGTCGGTGCACGCTTCGTCCTCGTTCATGCGTGTCGCATTACTGAGACCAGAACCTTGTCCGTCTGGTAAAACAATAAATTGGTCCAAACCAGTGGTCAATAACTAGTATTTCGTGTTAGCGTAAATCGAGAGCAAAGTACACTTTAAGCAGGAGATTAGCCAGATTGATCCAAGTGCTAAACCCGGCGCATAAATTGGATCGCGGGAGGCGATTCTTGCGGCCATCACGGGTCTCTGTCCGTTTTTGACCGTACACTAATCTTCGTGTTCAATTCCGATTTATCATGCCAGAAATATAATACTACCTTAATTTAGATTAGTCTAGTTTAGTCGTGGTGATAACCTCAGCACGTGACCTTATCACGTGATGACTCACCGTCGGTGGTGCGACGGCAGCTTTCTTCAACATGTTAGAGGAATCAATACGGTGACGAATTATTTCTCGAGAAAACAGCAAAAAAAATGTAACTTTTGTTGGAAATATTGTGATTTTTGCTTGTTGGTCCTCCAAAGTTCTTATGTTTTTTTTCTCCCAATCCGAGAGATCTGTCCCCTGATTGATCCGAGTTTTGTTCACCATCTTTGGTCTTCAGCTGTTTGAGTTTGCGGACAAGTACAGGGGCAAATACGACAGCAGCATTACCGTGGCCCAGAAGTATTACAGATCAGTCAGTGGGTACAATGTACGTATTTTCTTATGAAACTACCCTATTAAAAAGGTTGATTTTTTTGTAATTATTTGCTGGAAATATGTAATTTGTTTTTTGAGGTTTGACTGAATTCCAATATTTTCTTTTGTTTTGGGGGTTTTGAAGGATGAGTTGCTGTGGGCTGCTGCATGGTTGTACCAAGCCACAAACAACCGGTACTACGTCAGTTACTTGGGCAACAACGGCGACTCGCTGGGCGGAACTGGTTGGGGCATGACCGAGTTCGGCTGGGACGTCAAGTATGCTGGTGTCCAGACGCTCGTCGCCAAGGTACTCGCTTGATACTGTACTATGGTTTTACTTCCTAGTAATTCATTTTGCTTTCTGTCGAAGTTGCAAGTTCTTATCTACAGGACAATGTTAGCGAACATTGATGATCCGTTGCTTATGTTGAATTCGGGTTGTGAAAAGAACATCCTAAGTATTGTATAATTCGGCGCGTAATTACGTACACTTTCACTTTCGCTCTACATTGCCTGATAATATTGTTCCTGTTTTGCTTCAGTTCCTGATGCAGGGGCAGGCCGGGCATTACGCGTCGGTCTTCGAGAAATACCAGCAAAAGGCGGAGTACTTCATGTGCTCGTGCCTCGGGAAGGGGTCGAGGAACGTCCAGAAGACCCCCGGCGGCCTCATCTTCCGCCAGAGCTGGAACAATATGCAGTTCGTCACGAGCGCTTCGTTCCTCATGACCGCCTATTCCGATTACCTTTCGTCCTCAGGCAAGAGCTTGCAGTGCTCATCAGGCAGTGTCCAACCATCCGAACTCCTCTCCTTTGCAAAATCTCAGGTAATACAATTTGATGTTTGTAATTGTAACTTGAAAGATATAATTTTTTTTAAGGATCAAGATTCAATGAAATAATACTTGTGCCGTGAATGTTGAATATGTGCAGGTGGACTATATTCTGGGAGACAACCCCAGAGCCACGAGCTACATGGTCGGCTACGGGAACAACTACCCGAGGCAAGTCCATCACCGGGCGGCTTCCATTGTGTCTGTAAAGGCCGATTCTTCCTTCGTGAGCTGCCGAGGCGGTTACGCCACATGGTTTAGCCGAAAAGCGAGCGACCCCAATCTCCTCGCGGGTGCTATGGTCGGTGGCCCCGATGCATACGACAACTTTGCTGATCAAAGAGACAATTATGAGCAAACCGAGCCCGCTACTTACAACAACGCTCCGCTCATCGGCGTATTAGCTCGGTTGAGTGGTGGTCACGGCGGTTACAATCAGCTCCTTCCGGGTATGTGCCATAACCCAGCTTTACCATAGAATTTGGTCTCCAAAAATCAGAGCTGTTCAGACAAAAGCAATGTCTTCACATATTTCTGCATCTGATGAATGTGTTTCTATTCGATGCAGTGGTTGTTCCTGCGCCGAAAGCAGCCGTGACCAAGCCAAATCCGGCTCCTGGTACGATTTCCTCCGCCTTCCCTCACTGACTGTGAAATTAACGAACTTACAACATTGACTGTGCTTTCTTGATTCCAGTAACAACTTCCAACCCGTTGTCCCTCGAGCAGAAGCTGACAGCTTCATGGACGGCTAACGGGAGAACTTACCACAGATACTCGACGGTGGTGACCAACAAGTCGGAGAAGACGCTGAAATACCTCAACCTTTCGATCTCCAAGCTCTACGGTCCTGTGTGGGGACTAACCAAGTCCTCCGGCGACTCGTATGTTTTCCCTTCCTGGATCCAGTCCTTACCTTCAGGGAAGAGCCTCGAGTTTGTGTACATCCAGGCCTCGCCTCAAGCGGACATCTCCATCTCGAGCTACACATTGGCATAGGAAGATAGTTCAGCTTCAGAAGTAATTGCACAGTTTTTTCTGGGTTCAGGGATGTAAAGCATTGTGCAGCCATACCTGTTGCATACGGTCTCGGAAGTTCTCGGCTTTCTTTCTTTTTTCGAAAATTCTCGGTCTTTGCTTCATGATGTCGGAACCTGTTTCCACTTAGGTGTCGGGTGAAACCAAGCTGAATAAGGGCGAGGCTCGGGAGGACGAAAGGAGTGAAGAGACATTATAAACGAGTGCTCATCCTCTTTCTCCTCGACCTCGCCGGTTAAATACAGAAGAGTCTGAGATGTGCACAGCAAAGAATGGTTTGCTGAGAAGTGAGAGAAAAAAGGGCTTCCTTATAGTTCGCGAAGTCCTTTGGTTTCTTAAACTTGATAGATGTTTTTCCTTCTTGTGATTCTGTCGTTGCGAAGCTCTGCAACAATTTGTCTGTTTCTTTAGGATATAGCCTTCTGCAAAACAGTTGTATTCGGTTCTTTTTGAAGAATTTAAGGTGTGAAAGTTTACTTTTTGCTCATTTGGAGAGGTCTTCCCATGTTCACTTTGTTCATGAATTTCCAGGACCGTCACAAGTATACATTAGCAAGTAGTCTCCAACACAATGTCGATGCCGTAAATTGTCAAACTTGGGATAAAAGTTCATCATTTGAGGTGTGAACAATGTGGCATTTTGATTTCAACTTGAAGTTAGTACAAGAGATTACACAAGATGAACATTGATAGCCCAACTATGGGCATAAAGAAATGGGAAAATTTCAAATAAGAACATGAAGTAGATCTTGTTTCAAATAAGAGTCCGAAGTGCCCTTATTGTTTCAAAAAAAAACCTGACCGAAGGACATTTTCGTCTTTTTACATTTTCGAATGTTTTTTCTTTTTTTATTTTTCTCTTTTCCTTTCCTTTTTTTTGCCCTTTTTCTTCTTCCCCTCCCCTTCCCAACGTCTTCTGCAACCCTCGACACCTTCATCTTCTTCAACCCCAACGTCTTCTGCAACACTCCGACGGCCTTCCTGGTGGGGTACAACGGTGGCTGGAGCTGTCGTCGGCCATGAGCATGGCAGCGAGGATGCCCCCGACATCGATCCCAGCGAGGACGTCGAAGAAGTTGCGACGTAGACGTGGGGGTCGTCGGTCCTGAGACAGATTAGGTCCTCGAGACGGACGAGGGCGGCGCCAACGACAATGCAAGTGGTCTTGCCGCCGTCCATGCAGAGTAGGCGGGTGCGCTTGGTGGCCTTGCAGTGGGACAGCCATTTTTGCTCGAGCTTGGTGAAGATCTCCACAGACCTTGCTCAGCTCTTCTTCTTTTCTTTGGGGGTGTTTCTCAAGTTTCAAACTCAAAGAATGCTGCCAAAAAAGGGTTCTCCATCTCTCGCTAAGAATCTGCTTGCAATGGATTTGAATTTTGAATGCAACAAAATTTCTTTTCAATCAGATATTATCGGACTCTATGATTTTATCACCAATATCATCCTCTATTTTCTTCAATTGTTTCTTCTGCATTTTAGATTTGAACCATTCACGTCGATTCATTGTGGACAATAAAATTAATGTGAATCTCCCAAAGAGTTTATTAAGTGTAAATGGCCAGAATCACGTAGCTCAACATGGATAAAAGCAATTCCCTTCAAGTTCACACTATACTTCCAATTCAAGCGATCCACCAGCAGATTTACAATATCAATATTCGGTACCATTACCGTGAAATAAGGGAAAATCCTCTCAAACTCACGAGACAAGACCAGCCTATTTACATTTGTACAAGCCGAAAGAAAGAAAAAATTCCCCAGCTAAAGCTAAAAACATGCACGGCAAGAGCTACTCCGAGAGAGCAGCATGCGGTGCTTTTGTAGAGGAAGGAATAGGGATGGACGTGGGCCTTCCCAAACACCCGAGATAAAGAGAAACATCCTCCCTCCTCTGCTCGATGCCGTCTCCTCCTCGCGATCACCTGTAACACCCACGTCCTCCACCATCTTTGCCTTCTTCATCTTCTCCTTGTAAAGCCTCCACATCACGTACGCCTCCGCGAGGCTCGCGCCCGACTGATAAACCCCCGCGCTCGCCATTCCCCTCGAAACCTGTGTCCTTCTGAACCCGAAAGCTCTTCCAAAATTTCCTGTGGCCGCGAAGAGCAGTGAAGATCTCTAGAGACCTTGCTCAGCTCCATTCAAGCAAAAATGGCTTTCCCACTGCGAGGCCGCCAAGCACACTGGCCTCCTTTGCATCGATGGTGGCGAGACCACTTGCATTGTCGCCGGCGCCACCCTTGTCCACCTCGAGGACCTGATTTGTCTCAAGACCGACGACCCCCACGCCTCTATTGCTAGTTCTTTAATGTCCTCGCCGAGACCGGCATTGGGGACATCTCGCCGCCATGCTTGCGGCTGACAATGGCTCTACCGCCCGCTGTACTCCACTAGGAAGGCCGTCGAAGGGTTGCAGAAGACGTTGGGGAGAGGGGAACAAGAAAAAAATTCAAAAAAATAGAAAGATGAAAATGTCCTTCGGTCAGGTCCTTGAAACAATGAGAGCACTTCAAGCCCTTATTTGAAATAAGATCAACTTCAAGCCCTTATTTGAGAAACCTTATTTGAGAAAACAAATATATTCAGAAAATAAATATATTCAGACCCTTATTTGAAATTTTCCCATAAAAAACGTTCTCAGTTGCAAAGTACCTATTTACATTTTGCTAGTTTACATGGTGCCAGGAGGGTCACTACAACCCCCCAAATGAAGAGGAACTTCTCTTTTTTAAGGACTATTCGGGTTCGGTTTCTTCAGCTCAACCACGATCACGCTGATATTGTCCTGGCTGCCCCGAGCCATGGCCAGCTCGGCTAGCACCGCCGCCGCCTCGGCAGCGCTGCTTCCTCTCAGCTCCTCGGGGAACCTCCTCTGTATTTGTCCACTGAGGCATCTCCTCACGACCTGGCAGGCAACCTCGTTGGAGATCGCGTCCCATAACCCGTCGCTTGCTATCACGAGGAAGTTGTCCGACTCTGTTCTCCTGCTTACCGTGACCTCCGGCTCTGCTATCACATATGGCTTCAAATAATAGTCTCCTGCAACAAAATAAATGCCGCTATCGGATACAGCCACCAGACATAAAGCCAGTTTCCACCTAAAACTTTTGCATAAGAGGTGTTGGTTATTGTTCCCTGTTGGTAATTTGACCCCCAGCATTGTTTCAAGCACATTATATCGAAAGGCTGCACTTAACTACTCTAAGGTGCACTCAAACACATTGTCGCCGAACTGGAATCTCCGAGTAATCCAATATGTTTTCTACAAGTGCAGAAGTTCGGCAAGCACAATTCTACTGATGCTCAACACAAATTCGGTTTACTCAACACTTACTGAAGCGACCGATGCAATTGGAAACCAACATGCCGTGCACAAATTAAGTATATATTCCTATAAAAGAAGCCAATAAAGTCTGTCATTAGAGCCATTTGACTGATGAAGTTTCGCGCACCTATCGACCTGGATGTAGCGAGCACTCCTAGGACGCGGGATCCATTCCAATCTATGACCCTTCCTCCAGCTGCTTCCACTCTCTCCTTCTCATCTGGCCTGTCAGGCTATTCAGGGGAGTCATAAAGCCATTTCAATCAAAATCACCCAAGTTATGACGCATGACAGGATGCATCTATTTTCACTTTAGCTCAAGAAATTTATTCTGCTACCGATCTTAGCATTGGCGAGTAATCGAGTATGTACAGTGACAAATGCTCTAAAGATTTTGCTCAGGAAAAATCTCCCCACAATTCAATATGCAGATGACTTTACTCGCTAGAAGACCTTGTTACTGTTTCATTATCAGAAATAGATATTGGCAAGAGCTTTAAAAGGTTGACGTTCATCTATCAACCCGGTAAGCCGCCGCTAGCTATCACCATTTGCCGCGACTTGAAGTGATTTTAGCAGTGTTTTATTGAGAACTGCAGAATGAACAATGTGTGGCTGACCACAAAAATTTCACAGGGACGAATTCTAGTTCACTGATTACACCAAACAGAGTAAGATGGGCCTCAGCCTGTCCATAACCATTAACAAAAACAGAGGATGCCAGAGCGTAGTTAAGTTCCCCTGATTATAGGATGTCAACCCTGTGAAGCATGACCCAGAAGTCAAACTAACCTGAATCAGACATTCTAGGAATTTCTCGTACATGCTTTCAAATAAAACAAACACCCATAAGAAAAATTAACCACCTTTGAAAGAACACGAAGCGATATTTTCGAAGTATTACACAGAATTGTTATGAAGCAGACAAAAAGGATTGAGTATAGATGAGATTAGTCTATTCGCTTCAAAATTTCTGGCAAAATGTATGAATAAATGAAGTGTCTTTTTTGGGGAAGAACAAGAAGAGATTCGCTGAGCTACAGCTTCACTGGAAACGAATGAAAACGAGGTGAGAGCTCACCTTGTGATCACGAGACAGGGGCACGGCCACATCGCCGCGACACAGCACTGCTCGCGAGTCCCCGCAGTTCGCCACCACAAGCTCCTCCTCCCCCACCACCGCCACAACCGCCGTCGACCCTGCCGTCCTCATCGACGAGTCCACTCCCTTCCCTCCAACCTCCTCGTCCATCTTCCCGAAAGATGTCTCCATCACCTTCCTCCACTCGCTCTCTCCACCTCCGTCGCAGCAGACGTCGGTCCTCCCCTCCATCTCCTTCACTAACAGCTTGTGCAGCCGGTCGCGGCAAGCATTCGCCACGTTCGCGCCGCCGTGCCCGTCGTACACCCCGAAGAAGTCGTACGAGCCCAGCTTCCCGGCCACCGCGCCCGGCGCCTCAGTCACCGCGTCCTCCATCGACCTCCGCCTCCCGATCACAGAGATCGACCCATGAGACACGCACGTCAGGCCCCGCGCATCTCCCTCCCCTTCTCCGCCGCCGAGCACCAGCCCTGACGGCCCATCCTCCTCCGACGACGACGACTCCACCGCGCGCGGCGTCACCGAATCCGTGGGAACATCCGGCGTCTTCTTATTCGAACCATCGGGAGCGGACTCGCGCGAGGTCAGCTCCCGGACTCCTCTCTTCCTCTTGAGCGTGCATCCGTCCAACGCGAGGAGGAGATTGTGCTCCGGCGGCTTGACGAAGTTCTCCATCAGCGGACTCCGACCAGCCTCGAAATCGAACGCAGCGGTCCCAGTGGTCCGGCGAACTAGCCGACGGCTTTTCCCGGCTAGGCGCGCCGGAGAATCTCCCTACTAGCAATCATTCGCTCCGGCGAGGACCGCCCATCTCATTTGGTCTTTTGGCTCGACTTCGCTTTCGCTGCAATGATGGGAAAAGTGAAAATGATTAGAGACACTTTTGACGCTCTTAAAAAGAGGAGAGGGAGCGAACGTGGGCCGTCGGATCTTCGGGTCCGGTGAGGGAGCTACAGGTGGTGGGTGGGAAACGGCGTGTGTTTCGTGACCGGTCGAGCCGACGACGTGGACGGCTGAGATTGGGAGGGGCCGGTGGGGCGTACGTGGCGCGAGGGTTTGAAACGCAGCTGATGGGTTTTTGGCGGGAGCGTGAGTAACGTGGCGGGGCTCGACGTGTGGGACCGAGAGCCTGGCGGCGGCGGCGACGTGGCGATCGCGATCGCCAGCGTTCGGGTTGTGCCCGCCATCTCTCTCCCTCTCCCTCTCCCTCTCCCTCTCGAATAATAAATAATTCCATTGGAGCTTGGACCTTCTCTTGCTGATGTTCCATCCTATCCAATATTCAATTTTGAGTTTGAAAATTCTTTTAATATTGCATAAAAAAATCCATCCCAACTCGGTTGATTGTTTTCATTCATATTGAATACTGCATTTAATTGAATATATATATATATATACGATTTTTTTAAATAATTCTTACAGACTAAGTAATTATAAATTTACATTTATAGCCTCGACCGGTGTCCTAACTCCTCAAAGGCCTACATCGACCTCAATGATTTGTCTCTTGCCTTGAGCTTTCTTTACAATCAGCTTCCCATGGTTTAAGAGTTTCCAGAGCTTCTTATGGATCAATGCCTCCACATTTAACCGCGTTATCTAATAAAATAGTGATCGCATTATTGCTATTTCTAGGAAAATCACGAGCCATTGTTAACCTTTGGTTGTCGAGATGTGTTCAAAATACTTATATCTATGGTCGTGGCTATAGGAGTTTGATTCGATAATATGTTTGTCCAACATTAGCAGATGAACTAACTATCTGTGGTTGTAATCGCGCCTATTCAGATCTTTAGTTTGTGCGGTTAAAAGAAACAACGTGGCTTGTTTGTTTTGTCTCTAAGAATAAGTAACAAGTATTTCTTTCGCTTAACTTTTGGCTTTTCTCCGGAAATTCAAATTATCATCTAAATTTCGAAATTTTTTTTTTACCCGGACCCGAATCTTCGTTATACGAAGAAATTATTAAAATTTATCCACCTCAGTACCAGCAGTGCCACATAGTACGATTGGCATCCATGTTAGTGATTTCTGATAAAAAAATGACCCGATGGACTCGATTGACAAAATTTGAAAAGATTTATGACTCAATTGGCAAAATTAAAAAGTTTTAGAGTTGAATTGATAAAAGTGCAATAAGTTTAGAATTTTTGGACAATTTTTCCAATCTCTAAATCTCTCTCCTCCCTTTGCCGGCGCCTCCACATCCCCTCGTTGTCGCGTCGCCCACTTTTGCTTGTTGCTTCAATCTCGCTCTTTGTCGTTGTCGGTCGCATCTCAGCCGTTGATATATTGTATGCTAATTATTTTGTATTGAATTATGCATATATTTTTTTGGTCGAATTATGCATATTAAAAAATGTGAATTTATTCCCAAAATTAGATTATGCTTATTTATGTCGTCCATTATGTTCACGTGATGACCTAGGCTAGGCCTAGCCATGAGATATGACGGGCCTAGCTAATTTACAGGCCAACTGCTGGGCTAACGGGCCTGGTTGCTTCGACTCAAGCCCAAAGTGCATCAATGGTGCGACTTACGAAACGACGACGCTCAGTTGTGAAGTAGAAGTTACTCTTTCTCTTTTCCCAATTTGTCTCCGTCGAGAATATCCTTTACTCAAGCGAATTTAAAAAAATTGTTTACGTGGAGTAATTAATTACTGCTTTACCTTCTATTTTCACCGCTTGAAACTCGATTCTCGTTTAAACCTAAACTAGTATTGAGCACTCGCTTCGCACGCGTAAAAAGTTAAATGATTATATACGATAAAAAAAGAAAAAAAATAGACCGAGATATTCCTTGAAAAAGGAAAATCATAATTAGAATTTGAGTGATGGGAATGCATGAAGATAATGACCCAAGATAATTACTTGGGTCATTATTTATGTTTTCTTACTATTCAACCGGAGTAAAAAAATGAGACAATTAAGGATTTTGGTTTTGTGCATACGAGATGGCTTAAATAGTTAGATCTTAAAAAAAAAACACATAAATATCCATAATTCGAGTCGCTCAATTGTTTTGCGAAGTTGAATGCACGCTCGACAAAAAGCTCAACCAAAGTGGTCGGCATAACCCAACTCGATTCGATTACTGATATTTGATGATTACGAAATATACTTAATTTGATATGAAATTAAAAAACAAAATAGGAAAATGTATACTTCCCGATACTTGTTGAATATTCATTATTTGGAGTAACTCAATCTCTAATGTACTTTCGACAAAAAAAAATAAAAATTCTGTAAGGTACTGATCGTGCAGTACACGAATGCAATTTTTGTAAATTGAAAATCGTAAAATTTCGTTAATTGATGGCTTAAAATTTAATTAAAAAAAAGAATTCTTGTACGTATATTTGATTTTGGAAAATGCTTTCCCGACCATATTATCGGGACGGTATAATCTCAACCGTAAATTCACATATCATATCGCGTATTTTACATAAAATATTTATTAATTAAAAAATTATTTGATAAAAAATAACTGTGGGGCTAGTAGCTTCGTATGTTTTTGACCGACGAGAATGACATTCGCGCACCTTCTTGGATGTAGTGAGCATTACAGTTTGAGCAGCTTCCCGTTACTTTCGCTCTTCCAATTACCGGATTGCACCGAATCAGATCAAACGATCTCTGGAGAGAGAGAAGAGAGAGAGAGAGAGAGAGAGAGTCAATCCTCCCAAAGGGAGAAGACGAAGATCCGGCTCCGAGGAGTCAACATGGAGATCGAGAGCCAGCTCCTGCGCCTGTGCATCGAATCCGCTTGCCGGAGCGCGGAGGCCGTCGAGAAGTGGCGGATGCAGCGGCGGACCCTCGAGCGGCTGCCGTCCCCGCTCGCCGACGCCCTCCTCCGCCGCCTCCTGCATCGACGCCTGCTCTCCCCATCGTTGCTCGAGTATGTATCGTCTCCCGTCGTCGGTTCCGCGTTCGCTGTTTGCTCGAGGAAGTGAGAGTGGAGAGACGAGATAGTTGCTAAGAGGAGATATCGGTTGTTTCCAATGATTGATTAAATCTGCGATCGCGCGCGAATCGCGTTCGTTTGTTTCGGTTTAGTTCGTTAGTGGTGGTTCTAGTTGGTATGGAGCGGGGAAATCTTCCCATTCTTGTCTAGTTGATATTGGAGCTAAAAGTAGCGGGAGCAATGAGTGGTGGCTATACTGTGATTGTGCTCGTTGACTGGAGATTCTTTGCTTCGAGAAAGTCTCCTGTCTGTTTCGATTTAGCTTTTGAGAAGGAGAAATTGAAGAATGATGTCGTAGAGATATAAGCTGTCTCTGCTGCTTGAATAATCTGCAAATTACAGTTCTGTGCATAATGGTTGTAGTTACTTAATTTTGGCTGTTAAAAATTGAACAATTGTCTCAGATCTTGTGGAGTTTATTTAGTTGATATTGGGAGCCAAATGAAGAGGTAACTAAAGTGATAGTAGTATAAGGATTGTTCGAATGGACTAGAAATCCGGTGCTCAATATTTTCCAGTTGTCTTGCAACGTGCGTATTGCATAGTTGACGGCAACAAATGCAAGAGTTGTTATTGGTCCTTTGACTTGATTCTTCCAAGGGAACCACGAAGCATGTTCTGGATTTCAGTTGGTGAACTTGGGAGATACGTCAATGATGCTGCACTACTTGCTTCATTGTGATAAAAATGCAAAGAGGTCATTATATTTGTAAGATTTGTTTCACCTTCCAATGGCCAGTTCTTTCCAGAACTCGCCAAATGGGTTTTAGAATTACGTAGTGTTATGTTTGTATTCACACGTGCCTGCTTCAGTAAGTTTTTTTCAAGTTTTTAGTGGGAGCTCGTGCAACAGGGTCATTTCTGTATCCTTTATTATATTAATTTCTTGAATGACAAAGAAAGAGAGAGAGAAAAAGGAATCGATGGTAATTAAATACTGTATAACAATGTGGTTCACCTGAATATGAAAAGCAAATGGAAGAGTCCACGAGAAGTGTAGTAACATTATGTGTTATTCACTTGGTTTGAGCACATGAATGGCTGTTTTTTTTTTGGGAAATCTGATATGTGGTTTTCATGTTGTAATGTCATTTCTTCCATGCTAGTCTAGGCTATCTGCCAAACTGAACTTGCTTCAACAGGGTATTCAAAAGCTGTGTTGAGGAGGTTGATTTAAGAGGGGAGATCTCTGTGGATGCAGAATGGATGGCATACTTGGGAGGATTCCGTTACTTGCGCTGTTTGAATGTTGCAGATTGCCATAGAATTACCAGTTCTGCTCTTTGGGCCATTTCAGGTTTGCTCAAGACCATTTCTATGTTATCGTTGTGGGCCATCCTCAAGATCAGTTCTATTTAATAGGTATTTTTACAGCACAAATTGCTTAGAATGATGGCATTGAAACTTTCCATATAAGGAAGTGGAGGCATCAGACCTTTAGTTTGAGTATGGCGATTCAAATGTTCTGATTTTCCTGAGCATCTTTCTACTTTTTACTTAGTCATTGATACCCCGTTTCTTTATAGAAAGTTTAGCAATTGCCATCGAGCTTATTGTCCACTTCTTTTGGTTCAAGGAATGGCAAATTTGAAGGAGGTGAACCTCTCCAGATGTGTGAAGGTCACCGATGCCGGCATTCGGCATCTTCTGTCTATCTCAACTCTGGAAAAGCTGAGGGTTTCAGAAACTGGTCTCACGGCTGATGGTATTGCACTTTTGGCTTCCCTGTCAAACTTGTCGGTGTTGGACTTGGGTGGCTTGCCTGTCAGTGACAAGGCTTTGGATTCGCTTCAGGTACTTTATTTTTTTTCTTGAATTGGTTCTCATTGCAATTTTTGCTTATTCTCTGTTTCTTTTGTCAGTAATCCTTGTTTTCTATTGGAAGAAAATAGCATATAACACTGATTGGATTGGAATCAGACAATTTATCCATCTGGGCCTTTTGTTGATCATCAGGGTCCATCACATGAAGTCTTTGGAATTAGCTATAACTTGAGTTTTTTTTTTGGTCGGAACTATAACTTGAGTTGATCTTATATATTGTTGGCAAGTCTTTCAGCTGGTATTACTGCTTTGGTAGTACTTTGCTACTATACTGGGATTTTGATTTTGTCATCCATCCTGTTTTTAGGTACTGACAAAACTCCAGCATCTTGACCTCTGGGGGAGTGACTTATCAGACAACGGGGTCATTCTTCTTGAAAATTTCCCTAGATTGAGTTTCCTGAGTTTGGCATGGACCAAGGTGACGACATTGCCAAACCTGTCCTCTCTTGAATGCCTTAACATGAGTAACTGCACAATTAAATCCATTGGAGGAACTGGTGATAAAGCCCCTCTGGCAAAGCTCCAAATTGCTGGAGCTACATTGCTAAATGAGGCCGAAGCCTTTATGCATCTTGAACCAAGCTTCTTGACTTTTCTAGATGCTTCTCACACTCGCATTCCCAAATTTTACTTCTTATCTTCCATGAAATCATTGGAGTGCTTGGACCTCAGTTCTAGTGGAATTGGAGATTATTCAGTTGAACTAATTGCTCAGATAGGAGCCAACCTGAGAAATTTGAATCTCAACGACACAGGAGTGACTTCTTCAGGTGTGGGTGTCCTGGCAGGACATGTTCCAAATCTTGAGATTTTATCACTTTCTCATACCTCAGTTGATGATATTGCCATTGCCTATATCAGTGTGATGCCTAAATTAAAGGCTATTGACTTAAGCCACACAAAGGTTAAAGGTACTTCTCTTGAACCCAATAATATAAGGATGTTCTATTTGATGTATCTGATTATGCTATTATGCAGAAATTCCATAAGACAAAGCAAACAAATAGTCTCAATTCTCTTATTTTAGTCTGCATCGACATATCCCTACCCTGTCACAACATCCCAAACAATTGTATTAGGACAAGGGTACAGAACCTTTAGATCAGATTCTTTAAGACGAGCAACCTGAGAAGTGAAATGAAGGAGATTGTCAAATGTTTCTGCTATTACCTATTTTCAGTTTAAGTTCCGAACGAAAATGGATACTAGGGAAAAAATCAGACTCAACCTTTCTGATATTATCAAGGAATTGTAAATGAGTTGAGCAGTGTAGTGCTTGGCTACAAGTGAGGCAGAGAGGACTTCGGTTGTCTGATGTCCAAAACAGTGCATTCTTCTTTTTCCTCCAGACTAGTACAGCAATGCCCTGCAAATTAGTTTTAATCTCTTACTGCAAAGTTCACATCAAAACCAATGCTGCTGATGAATGGATCCTAGTATTCAGGACTCTTGCTTTCTTTGCAGTGGGATGTAAAAACCAATGGACCGAGAATCTCGTTTCCAAATTCTCTTGATGGAAAAAATGTCTCATTCGACTCCTATTCTCTGCTCGCATGAACTTCCAAACTTTGTAGTTCATCTAAACTGTGGAGCCAAATGAATGCTCTCTTAGCTGCAGCTGTGATTTGATATTGTGCTGGCTAACTGTTGTATGCCTTTGAAATTACAGGCTTCATTGACTACGGAGATGCTGAACCAGATAAGTTTTATTCTTTGACGGCTCTGCAAAGTCTAAGTTTAGAAAGCTTAAACTTGGAGCAGATCCATTTCCAGGATGATGCTCTGTGCTCTTTACTGGACTTTCCAGAGTTGAGGCACTTGTTCCTTCAAAGTGGCTACCTTGCGGACTTGTCCCTTCACCACTGGTCATCCCTCTGTCGCCTGAAAACTCTTGGCTTTCGTGATGCCGTGCTGACGAATCACGGGCTTGATTCATTCAAACCTCCGGCAACACTGGAACTGTTGGATCTGAGAGGTTGCTGGCTTTTAACCGAGGATGCCATATTGCTATTTCATAGAAAATATCCTCGGATAGAGTTGAAGCATGAACTTATTAATATCGCAGCGTCAGACCTTCCCCCCTCTAATTTTCTATCTAAATCACAGTTTAGTAGAAGAACTCCACTGGTGAATATTAACTTGGAAAAGCTGTGCTTGTCCCCAACTTTTGTAGGTGAGCCTTTCCTTTCTGACTGAATAAGCATTTTCTTGAATCTTGTTGCTCTAAGTATCTACATCCGATTTTACTTATTTATTTGGTTTGTTTCTCAACAGATCAAAGGTTGAAATATAACAGAGAAGAGTTACTAGCATTGCGGAACTCAACTCTATCTCTTCGGCTGAACAATAGAGACGATGCAATTTTCAAGATGCCGATGGATTGAAGCCTAGATTGTCGCTCTCGACTGCTGTTATTCCGAAATCGTGGGAACATCCTCGGTTAACAGAGATGAAATCGACAAAATTCCAGGGTCCCCATTTACATGCTTGTAATTTTGGCCTTTAAATACCAAGTGAAAAACAAGAGAGGAAGGATCAATGGTTAGCCCAGTGTTTCGGCAATGAACAGTTGAGAATGGCCTGGTCATTCTAATTGTGCACGTTTTTTCATTTGCTTTCGCTATAGTTATTTGGATTATTGACGCCGCTTCCTCTTCTAGGGAAGCACCAACTTTCAGACAGATTTACTCTTTTTTTTTTGGCTTAATGACAGATTTACTTAGTTAGCTGTTGTTACTGGATTAACCATGAAAGAGAGCTACGCAAGATTACAACACGGGTTCTGTTAACCATATTCTATAAGGAAAATGGTAATTTCCTATGCATTGAGTACATATAACACGACAGAGGCTGCATTAAAAATTACAATCTTTTCTTATTTAATTGTTTAACAGATTTCTCTCGACACTTTTAACCTGAACCTCACAATATGCAAGAGGCATCTTGCTAAAAAATGCCATCTTGGTTCCTGTCAAGAAGTCATTTAAAGATACGTTAAACCCATATTTTGAATATTGAAACATTCCCATTAAGTATGCTTAACAAATCCCCAAGGCAATCGTTAACAAGACATGGCAAGAAAAATGGGTCACCAGTTCGACACCATACTGAGGACGAAAATTTGGAAAGCAAGAGCCTTCATTATCGACTAGATCAATGAAGCATTTGTCCTCCAGATAAGGAACAATCTGTTAAGCCATCGACATTGAAATGATAAGAGTACCGTACTAGAGGCAGACTCGAAATCGCACTGTATTTTAATCCTCTGTTTTAACCCAATTATAAAACCTTCATCAGAAGAATACACCTTCATACATCAATGTACGCAACCAAATTATTCAGCGGAACCGCCAAAATTTTCTATTGGCACTCACAATGAAGGCCAAGGCGGTCATTCTAACAAAAAATCAAATACACAGGGGACTCCATTCTCCTCTCGATTCACTTTCTTAATGCCATCCGGTGGGGGACCGGTGGGACGACCGTATTCTGTAATCTATGTTAAAAAATAGGAAAAGTCCGAAGTATTTGACACCGCTCAGCACCTCCTAATAATAGATAAAAAGGGTCTACTTTAAGTAAATTGAAAATCTCTTCACCTTTTCTTGCTTTTCTTTCGTCCCTTCACCTCTTTCTCCAGATTCCTGAGCCTCTGACTAAGTACCGAAGAAGAAGATGTCCTTCTGTCATTGAACTTGGACGGTTGAGCAGGTGCTGAGGTAGGTTCCTCCACTGCTGAAGTTAGTCGTTTGAGTGCGGAGAATACAGAGACGGCAGGTTGTTTTGGGGTGGGTTTCGAAGCCACAGGCATCTCTGGGACACCCATAACCTTCTTCAGGCTAGTATGTTTGAGCACTGAAATGATTATTGACATGGTCAGACACTTAGGTATAAAATAAAAGCAAAACGTACTGGTGTCAGAAATAGCTCAATTATTTGATTAATGTTTTAGATGCAGAGAGGGCTTACCAAGACCATACAGGAGCGAGAAAAAGTTGGTGGTTATCCAGTAACAAAAGATGGCCTGCAAATTAAAGGAGAATGGTTGTTTCCATCTGAAGTCAGTAGAAACGTATCTAATGGAGTGTTCAACGTATCTCGTGACAACAGGAAACAAGAAAACCAGAAAAAGCAGTATAGTGCACGTTCTGCCCATACACAACCATCAATTTCCAAGGAAGATGCATGCGTAAAAGCATTTCTGAATCACATTAATTTCTTTTTTAGATTTTGATCCTAAGATGAGGTGGCGTAAGGCCCGCATTCTAAACTAGTGAACATATCTCGTCACTATCCACGCCATTTAATTAATGGCAGTACAAACTTAGAATGGACTTGGCTCCGTATGCTTTAAAAAACTCATGGGGTCTCCAGTATCTATATATGCAAATTAGTCCAAATAAGACAGTCCACAGGAATAATGGAAAACGCCGTAAAGGTGACAACGTCGTCACTGATATCTTTAAAGCCCATACTCTCTTTTAGAGAAAAGGAAACAATTTCAACTTTCAGATGCTCCTACATCACAGTGCAGGCAATTCGGTATGATGAGATGCAGAGTTCAGCAAAGAAAAATAACACTCAACAAAATGACAAAACATTTTGCAATCAGTATCTCTTTTTACTACATATTCAATTATTTAACAACAAATAGAGCCAAACATGGTCACACTGTTCTTGTGGTGTTGCTATCAGGATCTTTACACCAGAAGCAGGAATTTTACCTTTGGGAAAGAAGCTGTAAACGGAACAGTGAGAACAGCGAAGGCCCTAAAAACATTCTTCATTGTACCAGCCATGGGGTTTCCTTCCATGCCTTCCTGCGCGTTGGACTGAGGAAAGGCTGGGGGTTAGTAGGCCAAGAGCAATGATAAGACCACCTAAACTTCGCATTCAGTATGAGAAAAAGGCGGATTTCATGTTGAGTTAAACCAACTACTCACACAATGGAATGTGCATAAGATATAGCTTAATACAGGTACAATGCAATAGCAAAATTTACTCGTGTGGGGTGTGCGTGTATGCTTGAATGTTTGTGCGTTGAAAGAGAGCATGCTCATTGAAGGAAATGAAGGCCATTTCATGGAAAAAGGTGATACAAGGCTACATTATACCGGTTATTTGCTAATGGCCAAAAAGATAATTCGTGTATATGCTAAAACATTCATAAGAAGAAGTTCAAGTAATGGTCAATGGAAAAGCTAAATCCATGCTAAACCAATATACCTCCACGGTAATCAAGAATGTTAATCCTGTCAAAACTGGAAAGACATATAAAGCATCTGGGGTAGTGAGGTCTGTGAACCAGTACGCTCCACCAGTTTTAAACGATGGAACTTTTTCTGCCATGTTCGATACCTACAAAAAGGAGGAATGTGTATTCTAAACATTGATGCAAAGGGAAAGATGAAAGATAACTGAAAAGCAACTATGCCATAATACAAGTAAATGCGGTTGTTGTCTTACAGCAAGGAAGAAACTGATGAAAATAGGGGCTTGGATAAAAATTCCCTTCAGTGGTGCAAATGGACTAATGCCACTTCTGCAAGGTGTAAGTAAGAAGTCATGGTTAAGACTTCAGTTCAATAAAACCATGATCCACATTTCAGAAATTTAAGAAGGGGACACTTCTCCACATAATTTACTGATCAAGCAAGATCCCCTGTTCTACTGACTCGCTTATCTAGTATCTGATACTCTATATATTGATCTCTAGAATAGACACAGAGGCGAATTAAGCAGCCTATGCTTTACAAGGAAAAACAGTGGATAATCTTTTATCGAGAGGCATTTCTAAGAATTGACTCTCCATTTTCACGAAGCAATCTATGCTTTAAGAAAGCTTCTCAACAAAGCAAAATGAATCAGTAATCTTAAGAATCAGAGGAGGAGTTGCTGAAAAGAAGTTGTTAAATGGAAGACTTGATGAACAGGACTTTGCAAAATACATATATAATCCTCTAAGCAATCTACTCTTTGACATACTGACTTGCTTAATACCTAATCCAGTACAGGTTCTCGAGTTCTGAGAGTACACTGTGCAAACATTTTTTGTCTAAGCTAAACAATGTATCCAATTGAAAGTCTTTTGATTCATTATTAATGCATAAGACAGCTTCCACATTTCTAAGGAGACTCTGCTCAAAATATTGGAGCCTTGTAGAGGCCATTGTGGTTGGTGAAGAGTCGAAAGAAATGTCCAGCAAACAGGGAGGGAGTAAATAGTTAAGCTTTTGAGGATGCTGAAATGACTCTACCTATTGTAAAGATCATGAGCATGATGAGTACAATGACACTAATGTAATTTATATATCCTGTTATCCTGCACGTTTAGAGGGTGGAAAACCTTGCTGTTTACTGAAGCACAGAACCAAATAATTGTGAGAAGAAAAACCAGTGCACTTTTCAAAATACACCAGTCACCATCCTAGAAGAATTTTTTAGTCTCAACAATTTTCACCCGAAATGAGTTTTTTTTTTCTTTCCTCAATCTTTTTCTACACATAAAAAATTACTATGGGGATGAATGGCAGCTAAGCAACTAATACTAGTGGTTCAATGGCATGGGCACAAAAGGGTTTCTTACTCTTTGAACAATTGCTTCAGCTTTCCCTGACCTTCAGCCATAGCAATTGGATCCAGACCCTAAAAGACATGAGGAAGACAAGTACATAACTTTCATCTAAAACAAACCCATGAATTTTGTTTGGAAAAGAAGAATATCATCAATTCTTGACAATTGCCGTACTGTTCAGTCAAATAACACGTGAAACAGTCCATACACACGTTGGGCTACCCAAATGTCAATCTGCATGAGTTGAGAAAATCAAGGATATTGCCCCAGATAGGAAAAACGGCAGTTTTAGGTAGCTCATCAAGCTAAACTCTTTAAAGAAATCATACACACACTACAATATATGTAGACACGCAGTCTGCTTATTGGGAGCCAGTCATGCCACGCTAGACAAAGATCTTGAACTTAATCGACAAGTGAGTATATGAGAGGCAAGGAAGGAGGAGACATCTCAAACAGAAGCTCCTCCACCGAGCTTCATGCGTTTCATGCTCGCGACAACTTTGGGGGCGCACAAGTAGAAATTCACATGCAGATCCGGCATATAGTGGAAATTCAAGCCCAAGTAGAAAATTTGCAGCAATACATGTCCTAATAAAACAAAAGAAGCTGCATACTGGAACATGGATAAAATGTCATGCAGAATACAAGATCACCAGTCATACCTTTGCATCCATTTCTGCTTTTATCTCCTCCATGCGTGGCCTAATTATCTACGAAAAATGAAAGATATCAACTATAAAGAACACGGATCCATATGCAATAAAGCAGGAAACAGTTCAAAAAACATGTCTGGCTGTCTGCTCCGTGAGATTGCAAAAGGCACCTCATTGATCTAGCACTAAAGTTCAACGCGTGGCAAGGGAGATTAAAACAGCTTGAAAGCATACCAATAAGTACAACCATTGCAACTCCAGAAAAATGGAAAATTGCCGACAGTTGCAATTTACGAGAAAAGAAAGTCATAATCATTACTCTATGTTATGTTGGCAAACTTTTTAAGCAAAATTTGTAAGGTCAATATAAGAACAGCTTTGAAATATTCTCTCTTTGCTGTAAAACTATTGTTGGATAATGGAAAAGTACAAATTTAATCACTTCCAATTGTTAAGTTCCTAATTCTGATTCTCACAAACATAAGACAATGCCGAGCTTGCCATAACCACATACTTAATTCTGGAGTAACAGCAACATAAGTAACCAACTACGGGGGAAGTAAACGAGATATATCAATGGCTATGATTATTAACGACACATTGCCAATAAGAAAGTCCTTGGCTTTAAAAATGTCATATTGGTCTAGAATGACATTGCCATCCCCTCTGCTGTCATATAGATGATAATAAACATTATATTCATCTAAAGTGCAGCAGATTAGTAGCCTATAATCGAAAGTCTTGAGTGTGAGGGCCGCTGATCACACAGAAGCCAATGCCGTATGTATGACAGAGGTGGAGCATCGAGAAAGACTACAAAAGTAGTATATCAAGAAAGATTCAAACATCCTAAGGCGAGTGCTTTTCCAAAATTTGAAAAAATAGAAAAGTTTAGAAGCTTTCTTGATTGGCAAAAAGAAAATTCATATTGCCAATTGCATCTACATAGTTGGGCTGAAATATGAGCAGATTATAAAATGCTTAACTGGCTTAAATTTGGTAGATTCAGCGTAGAAGTCTTACTCATTAGCAGTTCAAAATATAATGCCAAGTCATCTGAGTGATGGACTGAATTGAACTAGGGCTGAATCGCCAAATGATTAACCTGCTAGTCAAATGTTCATCCGTGTAGTGGAGTATCATACCTTAAGTGAAATTGAGCAGAAGATTCTCATTCTTAATAGATGAAATGCAACGAGACCAAGTGTTGCAATTACACCAAGCATTGTAATTAAATGCATTTGTTTATTAAGAACATAAATCATAACATGGAAAATGTAGCAGTAGAAGTCCAACTTACAGCAAGTTTGGTAGTAGATTTCAGTTGATTTATCATAAGAGGAATCGTTGCAGTTCGAATCAAGAGAGTTGTCACCGCAATGGAAGCCCACCTGAAAGATACAAGCAAGATATTCTAAAACCTGCCTCATAATATCACCAATATCTGAAAGTGGATGCTCCTCTTTAAAAAAGACAAATCCTAGCTTTATACATAGAATACTAACTAGTCAAGTATCAATAATTGCTGTCTTCAATAGCTTTAATGAGCAATCAACACCTTCTAAAGGCACAGCAATTACAAATTTTTCCCTGCAGGGAAAGTCAAACACTAAATACAAGATTTTGTCGGATTATCTAAGAGGATTTTGAGCCCATCATTAAAAGTGGTTTTCGAGTAGTAGTTTTTCTAAATATGTAAGCCCGTTGCATTTGATTGAATCGTATGTGTTTCTTCGAAGAAAACAATTCGACAAGATGCCACTTTACATCATTAGAGTTTTACCAATGTGTCCAAGAAAACAAACATCAGGAAATAAATTATCCATCCATACCAGTTGAAGCCAGTGAACTGGTGCACATAATCGATCACATACTGCAAGGCCATCACCGGCAAGTAGGAATCCGCAGCTGCTATAGCCACTTCACTAACGGCAGGTGCCTGGGAAGCAACTGCTTGTACTGTAGTATCTGTAAAGACGTCACTTAAAAGTTCAATCTTATCTGCGCTTTCACCAACTGCGGTTGACATATACCGATGGAAAGAAGACCCGATGCTCGGTGAAAACAAGAGACTTGAGCGAGTTGAGCAGGAACCACTCTTCAAAAAGGCCCCCAACCCAGCTGACTTATTGACGTTACTTGTAAAGGACCTCCGTTGACAAACATTATTTAGCATCCGTTGATTTGGATCGACATCAGGCATGTTACCTCCATGATCCTCATCGCGCTGAGGAATATAGGTAAATGATGCACGATACCTCTGAGCAATCAGGCCTGATCGCTTACAGAGGCTATGTCTAAAGGCCATTGGCAACAGGAGTGCACCCTCCCTAACACGAAAGAGTTTATGTATCAAATTGCAGACTGAATAAGATAAGCCGCATGACACACCGGCACAAATGCGCTAAGGACACATGAGCACAACGAAGCAATAGCCACCCACTTAAAAAATGGAGCTCAGAATCACCAACAAACCCACGTAAGCTGGCGGGCTGCCAGATGTTCGACAAAATTCCCCACCAGATCTTTTACTGTGCGCTTTTAGCTACACCACATTTAGAAGCAAACCAGAGAGAAAACACGATTCCGCACAACATCAGCAAAAGCTCGCAAATTTTGAGTAATTAGTGCAGCGAGAGAAACACAAAACATTTCCCGCGGTACCTTAGAATGAGAAAAAAAGTGCGAGAAGATTACTGAAACGCGAAATGTTTTTGCGCGCCAGTCACTTGGCGAGCTGAAATTCGAAGCGTTCATGGCCTCAGTGACCAACACTGCTCGATCCAAAACCCCGCATAAATCTCACTACAAGGAAACGCGAAAAAAAAAAAAAAACGCTTGCCGGAACGAACGTACCGTTGAATTATTCCAGCTTGGGGAAAATTTAATGTCCGACGATCTGCCGAAACTCGCTTTGGGATGTGAAGTGAGGAGCTGATCGAATCGACCAAACCTGAACAGCAAAGAAACAGACAGCAACTGCGTCGTCTCTCTGACTAGGTTGAGAAACTCACGAGAGAGCTTGAGAGTTCGAGATATTCGCATGAAAAGAAACTGGGCTTTGAGATGATGACGATGTCTGTCGAAGAGGGATCTTCATTGGGCCCTTCAAGATTGGGCTTCACTTGTGTCCACCGTTAAAAAGAGCTCCCATCTCGTCAATTGAGCAATAAACTGTGATTGCAAATACTGTTTAGTATGCTTATAATATTACTTTTTTCAAACAAAAAACAAAAAAAGGGCGAGTGCCAGTATTTCGAGCTGAGCCGAGTTCGATCAAGCCCGGAAAATCGAGTATGTTGAGCTTCATATATCTAAAGTCGAGTCAAGCTTGATTATGTCGAGTTATGCAACGAGTCGAGTTCGAGCAAAGAAAAAAGTACTCAATCAAGATTGAGATCGAGTTTCGAATTCACGATTCGAATCAAGCTCGAGCCTGGCACTATGTTGTTTTAACCTGACTCGACATCATTGCTAAATATGACCGGTGCGAACATGATTTATCCATCCTTTTAATGTTAAACTCTTGCGGCCTATGCATTATCTCATACAACTTCGTCTGATCTAGCAATGGGTTGTGAAGAATGCTAATTTTATTCATCGTGAAGGACTCAGGTGTGAGTGAGGTAATCTTCTTTGGGTCTATGAGTCAGTTATAGTAATCCTATTATTGTGAAAAAAATATGCTAGACATGCCCACTCACCTAGTCTGTGCATCATATTGACATTTTCACGAAATCCTACTTGATTTGATGGAATTTAGGAAAGACATGATAATTTGACGTATACGCTAAACCTCACTAGCTCGACATTGTGACACCCCAGAATGTCACGCGCGGCACGTGTCCTTTCTCATTTTATCTTTTAATTAGTAATTACGCATGCTGAAGCACAATAAAATTTTCACTACACCTATACAAGAAATCACACGAGTTTAGTTAATATACTTATTCATCGTTAATTTATATTAAACATAAGTTTACAATTTTACTATATCGTCCAAACAAAATATAAATACAAAAGTCCTGGGAAAAGGGTCGGGTCAACTAGCACCTCTACTCCCATACTATATCAAAAGCGAGTTTAAATATTAACCAAGCCGCCATCCAACTCATAGGTTGATGGCTACTAGCATCATTTTGTTCCCTCCATCGTCATGTCCGAGAGACCATCCTACACGTCTGAAAAATAAGAAGTGAGCCAAAGCCCAGTAAATGAAATCTCTGAAGTCTAAGGTAGGGGATCATCTTACCACTCAACCTACAAACAACGTGAGTTCAAGGCAATACAATTTAATCATGTATGACAAACGCATAAGCAATGCTCTATCCTTACTATCATAATATGCCAATGGAAGCCATTAACAACATTGAATAAGAGATCCACTCAAATGCAAGCAGATGACATATTACTTAATGACTTACTAGTATCACCTAGTGGCTCACTACTATGCACATGGAATATTTATTCCCCACTCGTCATGAAGCTTATCGATATACATAGGTAAGTTCATACTCATCATGAAGCTCACCAACAAATATACATGTGAATTCATACTTGTCAATGGTCAGAACCCATCTCGACTCACGAGGCATCCCGAGCACTCCCAGGGCATCGTCACCATCAACTTTTGGGGGACAAAATCATAAATATCTCTTTGCCACGCCACACAGTCCAATTATCACAGAGCGAGGATAAATACGCCACTATACGACCACATGATGATGGTCAACATAGGTTTATACGAGCCAACTCAGGCTACACAAGCCAGCTCATATCGTGTGTAAATTATAGGACTTTCATGTCCTTTCAACCTTGTTGAAAACTGTCTCATACGGTAGAACATCTAGCTAACTCCAAAGTCTTTCATACATATTCATACAAGGGCACTGGCTATGGCAAAGGTCTTCCTCAGATGGCATCATAGCCATCCACTTCATTATGCATCACACTAATTTGGCCTTTCTCATTCAAATAGGAATAAAAAAATAATTACATGCACTTCAATGCATACATCCTCACTCTTTCAATGCTCATAAATGGACAACATGAACTTCGACAACCCAAATGATCAACAACTCAAAGAATCGACCATGTGATTAATCGGCCACACTTAGCTAGTAAATCAGTAATTTAGTCAAAAATATCATTTTGAGGCTTAGTTTCACCATTACCACTTTATATACTACCGAATCTTATGGGCATTGATTAATCACAAACTCGGCACATATTGACTCATCGATTCAAGGCAAACGAACACAACTGTTCAACACACCATCAATAAAACTTTCTCACACTTAACATCAAAACTTCAACTAAAATTGATAACCATCAAACAACGAAGTCAAGAGTACTAAGTAGATCAATCTAACTTAGCCCCTAGAGTTTCACTTACCTCGAATAAAGACTTGGACAACTCAGAGCCTTAACCACCTTCAAGGCAAACAAAGAAGAAGAAAGATTAACAACTCTAAATTTTTCAATAAAACTAGCTTGTTAAAAGAGAATAAGGCCCACAAGTGCACTTTGCAAACTCTTGACGATAGAATTTTTAAGCTTTGACAACACAAGAATGAAATCTTTGCTTTTACTTGAAAAATTGGAGAATGAAAATAGTAGAGGGAAGTGAGGGAAGATCTACTTTTCTTTGCAGGAACAAGTAGGAATTCCTTTTGAAGTTTGAACACATAAGAAGATCTATTTATAGGTCAAGGGAAATAGGAACAAGTAACCCAAGTTAAAAGATGTGATGACTTGAGATTACAAGTGTCATGATCATATGTCTCCATCCAATGACAAGGCCAAGGGGAGTGAACTTAGAAGACCAAGGTTAAGAGCAATGATGACCTTGGGTTAAAAAATTACGTGTGAGGAGAGGATTGGTGCTTCAATCCAAAGAATACAAGTGGCCTAATAAGAGTAGTTAGTAAGGAGATTCTTTGAGAGAGAGCTTCGTTTTTGGCCAAGTAAATGCATGAGTCATTAAGGGTATTAATTGGCTAAAGTTGAAATAGTTGATGTAATGCATGATATCAACACTAGACTAAGTTCAATGTCACAAAAAAGCATGTGGGTTAAAGCAATTGGTGGAAAGTGAAGAGAAGGGGTACAAATTAAAGAAAGACAAATGGCTTAACTATATGGTTTTCAAAGCAGATATTTTGCTAAGTTATTAAAATATCTATTAAATAAGTACGTAAACAAGGAAATCAGTGTCCGTTTATAAATCAGAAAAATATTTTGAACTCGCTAAAACGTTCCACGAAATTTACTAAACACTAGGAGAACCACAATAGTAAATCTAAAACTTGAAAATCATCTAATATGTAATTCGGAACACATCTGTCCCTATTCTAATATGGCGGTAAATCAATTACCGTCACTCTACACCACCAACATACATGTCAACATCTATCCTTTTAAGCTCCGGACGATTATTGTCGTGGAAGAATCATCCGTTGGACTTCCGATTAACTTTATATTTACATAATTCTGTCAGACATAGAAAGTTTTGAATGTCATAGACATAGCCTGTCCCGAGAGAGGAATGAAAGCATATCGCCTCGTTAATTTGTAAATCGAGTGTTCATTTACTTTGTTCTCAAAAAAACCCCGCGCAATAGTCGAAACATATCTCAAACAAAACTTCATGGCAACCCCATGAGGACGTGATGCATGAATTAAGCAAAGGTAGAACAAGCCGAAGCGAAGAGGTGCACGACAAATATGATTCAATTAAACTATTCAATCCTACTCCACAAAAGGAAAATCTTCAAATCAACAGAAAAAACCCAGAAGTTTGTACATTCTATTGGTTATTATACACACATACACTTTCACTGATGAGATGGTCTCGTGCATGTGCATAATACTTGCACTACGTGAGGAGTTGAACTTCCAAAGAGAAAGCTGCGCCTTACCATGTTCCTCTACATGGCAATTTGATTTCAGTCGCTTGCGGTCGTGGAATGGGAAGACCTGCCTAACCCAAGCAAATTATTATTATCACATTGAATCACAACAAAAATTTTCAGCAGAAAAGTTACGCGTACTTCATAGACTCAAGATCTCAAAGTTTCAGATGTCCACACGAGCTTACTTCGCGGTAATTGGTCATGATTCGCCCTAGAAGCGACACTACTTTAAAGGGATCGCAGGCAACGGCTTTACCTGCCCCTAAGAGCTGAAAAAACTGCCCGGTGATCAGTATCGGCGGAATTCCTATCGACAGTATGGCACGAAGGCTTGGCCGCTGAAGCTTTCTGGGGACCGTTAATGAACTCGGTTGTTAAGAAAACTTATCACCGGCGACGGTCATTTTGCGTCTATAGGTCCTAGTACATAGCATAGACTGACCTTGGAACTGCATTGTTGTGTCTAGTGACTGTCCATCCTGTTCCTCAAGCAATGCACGTATTCATCGTTTAGAAGAAGAAGATTTCGTTAAGTGGTGCAAACATGGAGTTCAGTAAACTGTGGATCGGCCGGTGTAGAGTCACATCATCATTCAACTCTAATCCCCAAAGGTCACCGAAATTTTCTCAAAAGAAGGGTAAGCACCACAATTTTGCGAAATTCGCCTGGAGCCATTTTGATACAAGAACTAAGCTTTCTTGTAGATATATGAACTCTCAAGGAACGAAATTACAGCATAGAGTAATTGATACGACCCTATACATCAATCCCAAGTCAGCAGTCAAATGGGGTCAATATATCCATTTTGGTTGAGGGTAATTATATGTGAAAGAAATGTTATACGAACCCCTTTTGATTGCGGCACATTGGGCAAGAAGCGTTCCGCTTGAGCCACGGGTCGATGCACTGTGCATGGAAGTAATGTCCACACTTGGGGATGGTCCGGAGAGTCTCCTTGGGCTGGTACTCAGACAAGCAAATTGCGCAAATACTGTCATTCGGCCTAGGTACCCTTCCATCATCATTGACCTGAATCTTCAGATAAGATTCTATCGTGAGGGAATCGAGGCCTACGGCATCATTGGAGGTGAATTGAGTTTCTCTCGGGAGGCTCGAAGGAGACGAGATATCCGCGACGTTGTTTTCGTTGGCGTTGTTGTAAGGAGGTTGTCCGCGACAACCGCGATGCCTGGAGACCCGAGCGCACGAGCTTTGGTAACACACAATTCCGATGATGCAAAGGAGCGAGGGCACCATGATGGCGGGGAGGATCAGAAACTTGGCGGCACTCTTGGAAAGCCCTGCATGATCAATTGATCATGACGAATAATGAACTAGTTCAAGAGCGATCTTTGAATGAATGACAAATTATCCGTCGGGGAAAGCAAGATCTAATCAACTGGTACGTACCAGGTTTACTGAAGCATCCAACTTGAGAGCCCGTGGAACCATTGAGCCCGCACCTCCCACCACTTCCCTCGCACGATCTACAATCCGGCTGATCCTAGCTCAGGGAAACACTCTCAGTTACATCCGACGGCTATTGCCAAGACATCGGAACCGACACCACTCAAGTACGAGAGCCGAATCTCGAGAGGTACCAACCGCTGGAATCGTTGGCATCACCAAGCCGTACCTTGTGGTGTTCATCGCTGAGGCAGTCCACCGGTCTAATTCTGAAATCCGGCAAAAACTTAATCGGGCAATCTGCGAACATGAAGCTCCCATACTCTGGCGCCATGAAAACCGAGCTCGAGAACATCGCGTTCTGAAGCCGCTTAGCTAGACAGTTGCTCGGGTCCTTGAGCACGACGTATTGTTGCTCATAGTTAATAAGGTAGACTACGAAGTCTTGCGAGTTAGGCAGTTGGAGAATCGCTTGACTTTTGTTGTTGCACGAGCGATCGAAGCCTGGATAGCCACGTCGGTCGGGTTGGACGTCTCTTAGTCGAAGGGGGAAGCGAATCTCAGGTCCGCCAATTTGACAATACGTCACCTTACATATGTCGTTAGGGCTATCGGCGAATACGTGGAGAGAGAGGCCGTGGAAGAAAGCGAAGAAGAAGAAGATGGCAGAGGAAGCCATGAGAGGCACGCACCGAAGAGTAGCTAGGATTGTACCTAGGAATGTAAAGGTTCCTATCTCTCT
This sequence comes from Lenwebbia sp. NSW1173648, assembly GCA_029784005.1. Lineage (NCBI taxonomy): Eukaryota > Viridiplantae > Streptophyta > Magnoliopsida > Myrtales > Myrtaceae > Lenwebbia > Lenwebbia sp. NSW1173648. Next base: position 5,663,634 of record JARCGZ010000005.1, read on the forward strand.
TTTTTCCTAAAGAAAGATTTATTTCCGTTCGAAAGAGAGATTATTGATACACCGTGTACCTTCTCAAGGACAGACATAAAATTTGTGCCTCAGTCAATGCAGCCGGCCAAATGGCTGGGGATGTGGAGGTCGTGACAAAGGCATACGTTGGACCAATGAATTTTGTTTTTTTTGGTCGAAAGACCAATGAATGGGAACAAGGCGAAACATCATGTCCTTACAAAGGCAATAGAGAGACGCATTATGATGTTTGGTTCCACGAGGACAAGCCCATAGAGTGGAAACATGTGTAAGTGAATGAACGATCACAACCCATTTGCTCCTCTCTTCTTACGAATCTACCTGAAAATTATCCAATTAGTCACCAATCTATTGTACGGATGCCAATTTAGTCTTAAATTTTTCAATTTTATCACATTAGTTTTAAACCTTTACGCGAAATTCCATTGTCGTCATTCCGACAGATTTTTGACGGTCATTGCTGACGTGGTGATATGTCATGTGGGATGGCACGTGATGACTTGACCACCACTTCATCAATTTTCGGTGAAAATTGATTGGAAAGATTACATTGGAATTTTGCGCAATTAAGACTAAATTATGACAAAATTGAAAAGTTTAAGACTGAATTGACATACATACAGTAGGTTTAGGACAGATTGGGAGACTGTATAATTTTCTCCCAATCAACACCGTCATTGATCATCTAAATCTCATCGTGAGTTTACAAAATCAAGGGGTTGTGATTGCACCTAGTTCACAAGGCATGGACCTTGATCGAGACGTGTATTCCCAAAGCGAGAAAATCTTACTTCATATGCATTAATCTACAGGGAAAACTATCAAAAAAGTCCTAAACCTATTGCAATTATGCCAATTCAGTCATAAACCTTTTATATTTATGCCAATTAAATCCATCCGGCCAATTTTGGCCGGAAATCGTTGACGTGGCGTTACCGGCGCTGATGTAGACAACTTTTATTAATATTTTAATTTTTTTGAAATTATTTATTTATTTTTTCTTTTATTTTAATTTTTTTCTTTCTCTTTCTTTTTCTTTTCCTTCCTTTTCTTCTTTCTCTAGCCGATTGCGCCTCGCAGATCTGGGCGAGGTTCGCCCTCGCTAGTGGTCAGTGGGGGCGAGCTTTGCCTAAGGTTTAGCGACCGGTTGGAGGTAGAAGAAAGGGAAGGAAAAAAAAAAAAGAGAAAAAAAATATAAAAAGTTCGATTTTTTTAAAATATTATTAAAAGTTGTCCACGTCAGCTCTGCCGTGCCACGTCAGCGATTTCTGGTTAAAATTGGTCGGATGGATTGAATTAGCAAAAATGCAAAAAGTTTAGGATGAATAAGTATAATTATAATAGATTTATGACTTTTTGGGTAATTCTCCTTAATCTGCATCAAGGCATATTGGCCTAACGCACGGTTACATTGTTTACACATGTTGTGTACTTATCGAACTAACATGTAAATCTTTTTTAATGGAAAACGAATCTGACAAATCTTTCGTACGTGTTGAATTTCAACTGAAATAAATCACCCTAATTTTAGATCTACAACTTCAACAATCAAATACAATTTCCAGAATAATTCAAATATTCTAAATTCCATTTTTCACAGTTTTGATCTTTTTCCGGACTTTTGTGCATATGCATACGAAGCTCTATCACAGCGACAGTGGCAGGGCCGCCGCTATTATTATTTGACTGGAACCGATTCTTTATTTTTTCTGCTATTTTTCACTTTCTTCTCATTGCGGAAATAATGAAATTAATCCAATTCGGGCTTTTTGTACTCTAGGTTGGATGATTTTGTCCAAGTTATATAAAATGGCATCTTCAATGGATAGTTGTGCTTTGGATAAATCGATCTTTTTCATCGGAACGCCTTTTGTTTAAATCTTTATTTTGCACTACACGTGTTTGATAACCAATTTGCATAAGATATAATGGACTTTTTAAGGAAGTCTGAATGACATTTAATCTTTCTAACCACAGACCAACTCTTAACTTATGTCGTACATCTTCAAGCCTGAAGCATTCGCTGGTGGTCCACTGTGCATGCAAATCCAACGAAAGTGAGGTTTGGCATAACATCATGTAAATCCAATTAAATGGGAGGTGGCAAAGTCTTTGCACTTGTCAACCCTTTTATTAATATTGTCATCTTGAAGATCGAGTAAGACTACATGGTAAAGATGAAAACAAACCGCGCACTGTGGAATAGAAGGGTCAACTTGAAAAGAAACAATTTACGATATATTAAAAAAGGCAAAAGGACACTAAAAATGCCAAAATTTATATACGACGCTCACTTTAGTGCCAAAAATTGTCACCAGCGTACTTAAGTGCCACATCGGAGAAAAAAACTATCACTTAAGTGTCGAATCGAAAAAATTTCGGCCAAATTATTTATGTGGCATTTCTAATTAAGTTTTTAATATGACGTGGCATATTCTTTAAAAAATTCAGTCCACGTGGACTGCTAAACTTGAAAATCGTCTACAGTCGACGGGGGTTGCTGGCCACTGGCCGAGGCCCGGCAGTGGCAAGGGCTCTGCAAGCCCTCACCGCCTGTTCTTCACCCTTTCTCTTTTTTATTTTATTTTATAAATTTTTAGCTTATTTTTAAATTTCATTTAAATATTTTTTATTTTTAAATAATTTTATGAACTTTTTGCTTTTTATTTATTTATTGTTGGCTAGACTTCCGACAAGCCATGTCGGCTTCAGATATTTATAAAAAAAAATGCCACATCGGATTTCCAACCAAATAGATCCGAGTTGGCACTTAAGTAATCATTTTTTCAGAAAAGCTGACATTTAAGTGATCCCGCGAAAGTTTTGGCACTAAAATGAGCGCCGTATACAAGTTTTGGCACTTCTAGTATCCTTTTGCCTTTTGAAAAATAATGGAATAAACAAGATAATAAGTCTTAAGAAATTAAAAACATTCAGGTGGTTGGGAATTACTTTTCGGACGTCCGTGGTTACATCATCGTACGATACGAGGAGATTCGTCAATGATGGTCACATTCTAACAGAAGGGAGTCAATTCACCGTAACACCATGATTTAGAAGAGGCGGACCATTGTTGGATACCCACCCATTAAATTCTTCCACTTGCTCTTTCCGAATCCATAAGACGGATCAATTAAGCAAATTAATGATGACTTTCATTGTTCTTTCCCATTAGGAGGGAACATCAATTATCAGAGAGGGGCAACAACATTTAGCGGACGATTTTACCATGCAAAGGCTACATCATGGATCGCGCAAGACTCTACCAAATTGCAAACCCCAGATTCATTGATTCTGCTCAGTCTTGGGAGCTTTATGCAGCAAAAGTAGAAAGCAAAGTCACATGTCCACAGAGCTCAATCTGGAGTGTAGGAAAAAAATAAGGGGAAAAGAGCAAAATGCATGCAACAATGTAATGGCTATGATTACTATAATTACATATCAAATTTCTCGAGATAGGCAAAAGGGATGAGATGCCATTAGCACAAAATAAGCAATCTATGAAGTGTGCAAATCCCAGACCCAAAAGATAACATATGTAATTGTTCAGGCTCCACAATACAGATTTAACGTGGATAAATTCTTCCCCACACTACGAAGTACTTTTTCAAGCACAAGGTTTCCATACTGAGCACGCCTTGCCAAGTTTGAACTCCACAGAGCGACAGCAAGGGCCAAATGACACATTAGACGTGGTAAGTGCGAGTTTTTAACATCAGTGCGGGATCCCATAAGGAGATAAACAATCATAATAGTTGAAGAGGACATAGATTAGCAACTCAATGGAAGAGATTTTATGAGACCCTTCGCATTAATCGATCGAGAATAGAATTCCAGGCAGAGAAAGCCAAAATCCACTCATAATATGTACCTCCTTGATCTATACCGCAAGTTCTTGGTTGCAGGAGAAGAGCAACATTTGCCGTGCGTCGCTAATTGGCATATAATCATAGTGCTTTCTTGCTACATCCAGCAATTTCATCGCTGTTGTTCCAAGGGAAAGAGTAATGTAAGCACACATATATCTTGCAGCCTTCACATGTAGGAGACATGGATACTGATAAAAACGAAAATGTAGGAGACTGGGACGTGCAAAATGCACTCTTATATACAAAGAAATAAATTGCACAAGCCGGAGGCAACACGCCGTTTCAGATTTATATAAATCACAGCAATTCCTCCTCATATGCGCATATCGTCAAACATCTGACCAGCACTATGGAAATGATGGGATCTTCTCTCCTCTCCTCTCCTCTCCTCTCCAATGCAGCAGTTTTCACGGATGACGTCTTCAACACCCCAAGCGATTGACTCTTTATTTCTTCATATGCCCTCCCCTCCCATCAGCATCTCTGGAGAAGCATTCAATTCGCTCCACCTCCTCACAGCGCTCGCGAGAACTTCGCATCGCCCATGAGCAAAGTCGCACAGTTCTCTCGACAACATTGTCATCCATACTTTGCACAATGTACAAATATATGTACAGTAAAACGAATATGTTTTTTTCAGAGAGAGAGAGAGAGAGAGAGAGAGAGAGAGAGATGAGTTATAGATAGGCGAAACAACAGATTCGTCCACGAGGATGATGAGAGGGAAAATGAAACGAACAAAATGGGCAAATTCCAGATAAAAGAAGACATGCGCAAGTTATGAATGGAGGGAGGGAGAGAGAATAGCGGTTCCCATTCCCATTCCCAACTCTGCAAATTAATAACTCTGTCCAAACAAATTTGCTAACACACAAAATAAAATCAATTACTCTCTCCTTTTTTAATTAAACTGCCCCACGTGTAATTTATCAACTGCTCCACTTCGCCTCAATCCCTCACATCCCATCAAACTTGTCAAACTCATCTAGAACGTCTTCGCGACAGTCATATGTGGAGACTCCTCCAAGTTCAGGTACCGCCTTCAATCTGGGACATTTGCTGATCCCTAACCGAAAAAGATGAGGCATGGCTCCTTCAGCCACCCTCCACTCCTCCAAATTATATAATTCAAAAAGAAGTAAATGCTTGAGTTGAGGAAAGCCTCCTGCAGAGCAAACCATTTCCTTTCCCCCAAAAGCACTAATCCCCAGCATGAGAACAACCAAGTGCTGCAATTTCTCCAATATTGGCATCGGATCTTCTTCGAGTTTAGAGAACAATAAGACCAGCTTCCTCAGTTGCTGGGGTAGATTCTTATGTTCCGGTAATTTCTCTATTTTTCCACCAATCCACAGCTTATATGTTTGGTGATAGCTTGACATTTTACTCAACTCATCTTCAGTGAATGAATCGCCATTGAATATAAAAGATGAGGATCGAAGATGTTTCAAAGTGAATTTAGCAAGTTGTGGAATTATCTCCAACTCGTCACAAAAACTGACGGTCAGCTTTTGCAGATCGATTAGTTTGCCTATGTCGTTCACATCACAGTTCTTCGGACTAAAGCCTCTCAATGTCCGTAGATTCTTTAAAGTGTCCAACCGCAATTTCTTCCGGCCACCACAGAATTTCTCCTTGACATCAATTCTGATGGGAAGACGGAGATGCCTCAACCTTCTCATCTTCCACAAAACATTTGGCACCGCGAAACTGTCATAAGATAATTTCACATTCAGGTCCAAGAATTCCATGCATACAAGGTTCCCCATAGATTGCGGCAAGCCCTTGAATTCACTTCCTGCTAAACTTAAGAATCTTAAATGGACTAGGTCTCCAACTGATTCAGGTAAGTTTCCACTCATTCTAAGATCCTCCAGTTTCAGAACTCTGAGAAACTTACAGTTGATGAAAATAGGTTGAAATTGATCCCACATCCTTGCGACAGATGGCCCAGAATGGAAGAACATAAGAGTTCGAAGGTGGATCATGGTCCTTCCTATTTGTTCTACTCTCGGAGTCGTGTTTCCTTCAGCACTCACACGCATATTCAGAGAAAGCCTTCGTGTTTTGCAAGTTGACTCGCCTTCTCTTCCCATTGAAGAAGAACATTCCTCCGTTTCATGGTCCTGTTGAATATTAAGAATGCTTAGAAACCTCCCTTGCCTAGCCTTGGGGATGCATAACTCTCGCATCACGTCGTGGAGGTGGCATGTTTTTGGCTTTCCACTCCAGTTGAATTTTACTTGAACCAACCCCCTATTAGCTAACTCCAGTAAATATCGCTTCGCTACATCTTCCACCGTAATTTCTCCCTGTTCACCATATGCAGTGGGCAACACAAAGCCTTCAGCAATCCACATGTGAATAACTTTCTTTACAGGGATTTCTTCATCCTCGGGAAAGCTAGCCAAATAGAGGAAGCATGGCTTTAGATACCATCCTAGATCGTCATAGCTTAAGGTGAACACTTTTGATACATCATCGTCATCGCCTAAATATGAATTGATGTTTCTGTGAATGTCCTCCCACTCGTTGGTCGCGAGAAGTCCACCAAGCACTTTGACAGCCAAGGGTAATCCTCCACACTTCTTAAGGAGTTCATCTCCTAACCTCTTCATGTTATCGGTGATTTCTGCGCCATATTAGGCAACAAATTACAACTCAGCAATCATACGAACGAGTATCGGCTTTGCTATTTGTGGCTTGAATTAAGTGGCTCGAGTAAATGTATAGCGACAATAATCCTACCGGATAAAGAAAAAGAAAAACAGTAGGGATAACTCGACCGTGCTAGTAATCTTATGTGATTTGAGTGTGTTAGTAATCTCCATTGCAGCAACAAATTCTAGTGAAGTAATTATGATGCCGCTCTCTTTTAAAGCATAACGATTCATGATTTTCCTTACAATCCAAACTCTTAGTATCGACAACTATTCACAAACACCAAAAAGGTGGACCTGAGATGAAGCCCATGAAAGATGGAACATAGCTAGGCTCCACATTATTTCATGAATTCCTAGGAAAATAACTTATTGGGTTGGCCATATAAAAGCTTCTTCTATATATTTCCTTGTAAGAGTAAAGGAGGATCAAAGTTTTGGATGTTTGTTTAGAGGTACAATTGCTATCTAGTAAGAAGCAAAAGCGGCATCTCATTCCCCGAATATCAAGATTTCGATGCCTAATACTCCATATATCAATCATTCAAACTCCGTAACAACTGTCAATCCATAAATTGTTAAACTTTCTAAAAAGCTCGACTAAGTAATGACGAACCTTGTCTTTGTCCCTCCGTCTCCGAGTGGCCCACTGCAGTCGCTTGACCAACTCCTAGTCCGACAGAAGAAAGTCCAAGATCTGACCCAACGGAAGCGCCATAAATCAGAATCGAACAAGCAATATAATCTCTCGAAGTTACTGTACGCGAGGATAATAACCTTAGAGACACCTTACTTTTCGTTTTAGGAAATGCCCCCTTCATCAGCAGCTTCCAACTCTCCTCGTTCGATAAGCACAAAGGTTGATGGAGAAAACCATGAGGATCAATATACTCAGCTACTTCTTTCTTGCGGGTCGTTATCAATAGCTTGCTTCTAGTGTTCTCGACCGGGAACGCGGCTCGAATATCTTTCCAATCATGTTTGGTCCAAATATCATCAAGAAAAACGATACATCTCTTCTCTTGTTGGATCTTATATAGAGCTTCGAACAATTCTTTCTCACTCATATCCTTAACCTCCGTTCTTTTATCGGGGATCAACATTTTATAAATTTCCACCAATATCTCTCTCTTGTTGAAACTTTTAGATATGCAAGCCCAAGCGAGACCATCGAAATTGCTCTTCACTTCATCATGAGCGAAGACTTTCTTAGCAAGTGTGGTCTTACCCAAACCACCCATTCCCCATATAGAAACAACTCTGTGTTGTTTGTCATCCATCAGCACTTTCACCAACACCTCAATACTATCTTCCCTCCCAACAATATCCTCCTCAAAATAGGCATAAGTAAGTTCTGGCATCAAAGCTCTCACCTGTTTGCGTTCGCTGTCATTCACAGGTTGTATGCCGAAATCCCGCATACGTGTTGTAAGATTAGAGATGCTGGTTTTTAAGCCCTCAATCTCCATCCCCACCACATGAACATGCCGGCACGTGCATTTCGCCACGAACCAAGCATATGCTTTGATGATGTTTCGTCCCTTCTTCTTGAGCGCGACTCTGAGGATGTATCGCTCTATGACGTCCTCGGCATCATAGGCAATGTCTTGGAGTTGCGCGACCAATTCTCCCACAGCTTGGTCGTGCTCTCCTCTCACGTCCGCATCCCTCAGCAAGCACTGGATTAGCTTCAGCTCCTTTTGCAAGTCCTTCACCTTGCCCTCCACGCCCCACAAGAATTTGGCCTCGTCGATGAGCAGCTGGCCTATTGTCTGCACCACGGACGAAACAACAGACTCGGCCATTGGTATTGTGCTACTTGACTACGATCAGTGGAGCTTATGATGGAGAAATGACTTGAGAATTAACTCCTGATGCGTTGACAAGCTGTGAACATATAGGCCTGCGAGTTGCAAAGAAGAGAGGAAAGGAATTAGTACTTAGGAAGTTACATATTCCATTGATAAAGAATATATCCACAGGCAGCAAGAAAATCACCCCAAGAGGAAAAGAACGAAGTAATGGGGAAGTTTACAGTGTATATTCTCTCCGCAGGTAGAAGAAAATTCTCAACACCAGCATTGATTAGACTATCACATTATCCCGCACAAAATGTATCGAAGACACATGTGAGAGTTGTGTGAAGGAAGAAATTCCGCATTGGAGATCCAAACCTAAAAAAACAAAACAAAGCTCAATCCATATCCCTTAAAGAACATACAAATAAAACATCAGAATTTCAAATCAACAAAATGCTGATGCTATGACTACGATAATATTGAAAAAAAAAAAAAACTAAATCGCACAAAAACTAGAAAAGTAGAACGCATCAAGTAAAAACCAAGTGACAGTTAGCGACTCTCAAGGTTAACCGTGACTTCCTCGTTCGTCCGAATGTTACGAAAAACTTCAATCAAAATCAAACTAAAAGCAGAACGGATGAAGCAAAAACCGAGTGTTAGTTGGCTAGCAGTCCAACAAGGAAGATCTCTCCGAACGATCCGCTACCAATCTTACGACCGAGCCGCTACCAATCTTACGACCGAGCCGGAAACAATAACTCAAAATGATTATTGTTCAATAATAATACTGGGATTGGGTCAATGAGCTCGTCGTCTTCATTTTCATCGTCATCGTCATCCTCATCGTCATCACTCTCCACAGCAAACTATATATAGGGGATGGCATATTCGTAATGGCACATTGGCTAGTAGCAATAATTCAGCATTACGTCTTTGCTTTATGTCCTGCCAAAAGATTCGTTTCCCACGGGCTAAGATCAATGATTCAGCATCATAGTTTGGCTTCATGTTGCGCCAAAAGGAGATTGGTTTCACATGGGCTAATGGCAATAATTCAGGGTCAATTGTTTGCTCTGTGTCGTCAAAGATTGCTTTCTCAGGGGCCAATAACTTTATGTGCCGTAAATTCTTTGTCATACTTTTATTGGGCCCTTAGTAGATAGATTTAGAACTGAGTTCGCACAATTGAAATATATTTAAAAAAATTTAATAATTTTTCTCATATATTTCATGCCCGTTAAAAGCTCCATCAACAAATGGTTTTGAATACTTGAAAATGTGATTGCAACATTGCACTTAGCAGCAACCAGAGAGAAGTCTAGTTTTCTTGGCCAGAGTTTCTTGTTTCTCGACTGTGGCATTCCATAGCAGAGACGTAATATAATGGGCAAACTGCAGTATTAGTGTGAGGTGATGCAGCTATGTGAGTAATTTGAAGTTGTCCGTCGGGAAGAAAGGATGAACATGATTAGCCTTCTCGGTAGACATGCACTGACTGTAACTCCCTTTCATTGCATGCCGCCAAACAAGAGCATACGATGCATCTCTTTATAAACCGATCTTTATATATCTCGCCTTACTCTTTGAGTACAATAAAATCTCCGCCCCAAGGATCTTGGAAAGTAACAACTATGGCTACCAAGGGAAGAACCCTAGCTATGCACATTTTTATCCGAAGACTATAGGAGAGACTTGATCGTAATCAAACCGCCACGACAGAGCCAGTGAGAGAGAGAGAGAGAGAGAGAGAGAGAGAGAGAGAGTTGGTCATTACAATAATTGGGCATCATTACGTCATTGAGCTCATCATCATCATCATCATCATCATCATCTGTCACTCTCTACACCGACACCATCATCATCTGGCACATGGGTGGGCTGCTTGCAATAACTCAGCATCGCATTCTTACTTTATGTGTCGTCAGAAGATTGGTTTCTCATGGGCCAATAGCTTTGTGTGTCGTCAATTCAGCATCTGTTTATGTACTGAGAGCAACTTCTGTGGTTCTTATGGTGGGAAAACGACCCATCGCTGAGTATATCTACTGCGAGATATAGAAATGTTCAGGCTCCCCAATACAACTTTTTACATGGTTAAATTCTTCAACACGCTGTGAATCTACTGTTTACTATCTACATCTGCACTTCTTCAAGGACCGGGTTTCCGGTACTGAGCCAACAACCTTGCAGGCCAAACAACCCGTAGATGCGATAAGTGTAAGCTTCATATAGTAACCGTTGAAAAGGATATAAACTAGCAACTCCATAGAAGAGGTTTTATGAGACCCTCCCAAGGTCTGGACTGATGCTGGAGAGTATATTATCCTTCTGACTATAATTGTCAATTTACAACAGAATTCCAGGAAGAGAAAGTTAATGAAAAAATCTGGCATGATTTTCCTATGCCGTCTAGCCCAAGTGGATCTTGCAAGAACAGAGTCTGAAATAACCTTCATTAATGAAACATTCACCACAAGAACAGAATCCGGCATGATTTTCCTATGCCGCCTAGCCCAAGATGATTCAGAATTGGAGCATCTAATTCTTTCTTCTGTAGATGTTAATTCTATGTGCCTCAATTATTTGATTCCTATCGCTTTATCTTTGGATATTACTGTACTCTGGCTTAAACATGGAGGCAAAACTTCGGGGAAGGTTCATCCAGCGAGAGATTCAGATTCAAACAGTGGAGTATCTGGTATGAAAAGCACAGATTGCATCAGGAGAGTTCCCGAGACCAAGCCTCTATGTGATGGTGATTACTCTAAGGAGAAATTTCTCTTTATGAGGATTGTCTTATGCCTTTTGATGTTACTATCTTTCCAATGTGTAGTTAGATTTAGGCACAATGAAATTTACTTCATCTTATTCGGGTGATTCAAGTAATTTACAGTAAGCTTTGTAAAGCCCGCAAAATGGATAGATTGTTTCTGGGACCTGCTCTAGAAAGAGAATGTCATCCAATTAAGCTTGGGATTGGTTTATCGGAGGAACCTATGTTGTGTAATCCAATTTGATCTCTTGTAATCCAATTTGATGCAGCCCATAAAATATTGTCTGTCCTGCGAAAACCATTAGATCAAGTTGCCCTTGCTGAAAATTCATATGAAAGGAAGGCAACTTTTGCTTCACTAACAAAGGAGCTTCAGCATTCAGATAAGTTTTGTGATGGAGCTCACAGACAGAGCGCCAGCTGCTGAACTAGCTTCAGTTGAGGATGTGGACACTTGAAATCTAACTGATACTACTGACAATGAAAAGTTTCTTGGTCTCATGAAGTCTGACGTGCGATTTCACTCACTTGAGCATTCTTTTAATGTTAGTGTGAGCGTTCTCACAATACATGTGTTTCCTCACTTGACATTGAAAAATATCATCAGACTCAGCCTCTGATTTCATGTACTTCACAGCTTCTTGTCCTACTCTGTTTACGGTCCCGTCCGCGGCAAGGTTGTGACTCTAAGCATCTTGAAATTCCATTAGAACTTGATGAGTTTTGATGTTTGTTGAAAATCTTTGGTCCAAACTGCCGGACAAGCTGAAATAAATTAGCAGCAGATAGAAACTGCTTGTAGGGAATTTTCAAACTAGATGCATGAGGTCCTGTTTGAATTCACTAATACATCCCAGTCCAAAATCTAGTTTTTTGTTTACCTTGAGGGCATTCCCAATTTCACTGAGCTTTGTAGGACTAGCATGTACATCTGCTGCGATTAAGGTTTGCAGCCTTCTCATGAACAAGCTGACCCCAAATGCCGCAGCAACAATCCTGTTTCTGAAGCATCTCTTTCATGCGGTTCTCATGGTGATACTAATGATGAAAGGATGACCCCTGAAGGAGATAGGGATCCATTGAAAGTGAAGGCTGAGTGTCCCAGTTTTGATCTTGGATTTTGAACCATGTCCATTGCTCAATCAACTATATTGCTACTGTCAAGAATCTGGATGTATTGCGCAAGAATCCCGTGCCTATCACAGATGAATCTGTGCAGTTGAGCTCTTGTTTTTATGTCTGATCTGAAACGTTTTTAGTTATACGACATAATCAATTTTATTTCCAGTGATCTTCAACATAACGAGGTACACTTACGATGCAAAGAAACTGAGATATGGATCCTGTTTTCTGTATCCCCTGTTCTTCTTAGTTCTCGACCAAGAACTTGTATAACTTGCTGTCCTTTCTCTTCCGCATGCTAAGCAAGGCCTTGAAGAGACTTTTGTTTTTGCTGGAATATAGCTCGATATCAGTTCTTCTATTCCTCTCAACATGAGTAGACGTTGAAGTGGATCTTCGGGGTTCCAATGGGTACTGGATGTTGATGTGGGCCTATGAGAGAACCGGTCATAAAAGATCATGTCCTCAAAGACATGTCCAACGAAAAAAAAGCTTAATAGCTAAGCTGCACCGAAGTTCATTGATGCTTACTCGTCTTTTGAAATTAGAAGGGTTTGGAGATCTAGATCTACCGACAAGAGAACCCAAAAGTGCGAGCTGAAATTGAAATGGGGAGGCGCATTTTTCTGGTTAGAAAAAGTGTGGCTTGCATTATGAGCTTGTCTGACTACACGACAGATGATACAATCGCAGGGTATGAAAACATGGTGTAAACGCCATGTATGGCAATCTGGAGCATTCAAGTCGAGCGTACTGACCTGCTTTTTTGTTTTATGAAGGACTTGCGAATGAAAAGTTGCCGGTTGGGGAAGATTGTGGAAACTGTGTTGCCGAATGCCATCTGCTGCATCAGGGTTCCACTGTCAGCATCTGCTCTTTTCGAAGCTAGGATGATTGACACAGATTCTATCAAAATTACCTGAAAAATGATGCACAAGTCTCTATATTTCTTGGATATATGTCTACGGAAAGAAAAAAAGTTAACAGTACGTCAGTAGTAGCATTTGATATTCTTCTTTTTGATGGGATAAGTTGAACACATGCAAACGACGAGCGAGATATCAGCTTGTTCTGTGACTCATGTACTTTGTATATCTAATAGACCAATCTTGAAGCAGGATATTTTCTGCTATTTAGAATATCTTTTGCTCTGGTAATTAGTTTGGTACAATGTGATATAATCCGCCAATTCATGGAGTTCGTCGGGAGTAATTTCAGATTTTCAAGAACTCAACTCTTCTTGGTAAGTTCCAATTTGTTAGACCCTGCACCTGGTAGATGCTTCTTCAATCTTGTCATCCAGGAGACGGTTGACCTTATAAGTCATGGAGCCCAAGTGATCCACCATGTTTATGAAAGCTTTCGTTGTCAAGGCCATTCAACAGATGTGCAACAGGAAAAAATGCTCAACCCAGTACACGACAATGAAGCGAAAACCTATTTATCTCACATTTCTTTCTAATCGTGTCTGTTGTAAGACAATTCAAAGTAGTCAGCTGCCGAGTATAACTGCTCCCAAAGAACCTTCAGGTCCTGATTAGTGTAAAAAGGCTACAATTAGCATGCAAGACAAATCCAAACCTTTTCACCCTGAAATTCAGACACGATGTAGACTAGATCATGAGGAATTTTATCATCTAAAAGACGAAAAAAGTAGTTATGTGCCGAAGAAAACCCCAGTTATATATATTAAAAAGTACCTTAAGGCTATTTGAAAAGTTCAAGCTCTGTTTCAAGGAGATCTCATCATAATGCGAAGCTTACTGAGGAGCGGAAACTGAAGAAGGCAACTGGGAAGCATTCCATCATACCAAAATTTAGAGTATATTCCGAAAGCAACAAGCAGACTTCAGATTTATGTACACCCACTTTCTACTCATATGCGCATTTCGTCAAACATCTGACCAGCACTATGAGATGCCTCTGGTCTTCTCTCCTCTCCAACGCAGCTTTCACGAGGACGTTTCAACACCTCAAGCGATGGCTCTTATTCCTTCATATGCCTCCCGTCAGCGTCCTTGGAGAGGCATTGAATTCGCTCCACCTCCTCACACGAGCAAAGTCGCGACATCTCTGGACAGCGAGCGAAACAACAGATTCGTCCACGAGGATGATGAGAGGGAAAATGAAACGAACAAAATGGGCAAATTCCAGATAAAAGAAGACATGGAGAAGTTATGAATGGAGGGAGGGAGAGAGAATAGCGGTTCCCATTCCCATTCCCATTCCCAACTCTGCAAATTAATAACTCTGTCCAAACAATTTGCTAACACACAAAATAAAATCAATTACTCTGTCCTTTTTTTAATTAAATTGCCCCACGTGTAATTTATCAACTGCTCCACTTCACCTCAATCCCTCACCTCCCATGAAACTTGTCAATCTCATCTCGAAAGTCTTCCCAACAGTCATATGTGGAGACTCCTTCAAGTTCAGGTACCGCCTTCAATTTGGGACAGTAGCTGATCCCTAATCGAGAAAGATGAGGCATGGCTCCTTCAGTCACCCTCCACTCCTCCAAATTTGGGAGACAATCAAGAAGTAAATGCTTGAGTTGAGGAAAGCCTCCTGCAGAGCAAACCATTTCCTTCCCCACAAAAGCCAACTCGAACACCTTGAGAACAACCAAGTGCTGCAATTTCTCCAATATTGGCATCGGATCTTCTTTCAGAAAGGAGTGAAATAAGACCAGCTTCCTCAGACGCTGGGGTAGATTCTTATGTTCCGGTAATTTCTCTATTTTTCCAACAATCCACAGCTTACATATTTGGTGATAGCTTGACATTTTACTCAACTCACCTTCGGTGAATGAACCACCATCCCTTGTGAATCTAAAAGATGAGGATTGAAGATGTTTCAAAGTGAATTTAGCAAGTTGTGGAATTATCTCCAACTCGTCACAAGGACTGACGGTCAGCTTTTGCAGATCGATCAGTTTGCCTATGTCGTTCACATCACAGTTATTCGGACTAAAGCCTCTCAATGTCCGTAGATTCTTTAAAGTGTCCAACCGCAACTTCTTCGGCTCACCTACGACAAAATTGCGGGGAAGACGGAGATGCCTCAACCTTTTCATCTTCCACAAAACATTTGGCACCGCGAAATCATAAATTCTTTGCACATGCAGGTCCAAGAATTCCATGCATACAAGGTTCCCCATAGATTGCGGCAAGCCCTTGAATTCACTTCCTGCTAAACTTAAGAATCTTAAATGGACTAGGTCTCCAACTGATTCAGGTAAGTTTCCACTCATTCTAAGATCCTCCAGTTTCAGAACTCTGAGAAACTTACAGTTGATGAAAATAGGTTGAAATTGATCCCACATCCCTGCGACAGATGGCCCAGAATGGAAGAACATAAGAGTTCGAAGGTGGAGCATGGTCCTTCCTATTTGTTCTACTCTCGGAGTCGTGTTTCCTTCAGCACTCACACGCATACTGAGAGAAAGCCTTCGTGTTTTGCAAGTTGACTCGCCTTCTCTTCCCATTGAAGAAGAACATTCCTCCGTTTCATGGTCCTGCTGAATATTAAGAATGCTTAGAAAACTCTCTCGCATAGCCTTGGAGACGCATAATTCTCGCATCAGGTCATGGAGGTGGCAGGTTTTGATCTTTCCACTCAAGGTGAATCGTACTTGAACCATCCCCCTATTAACCAACTCCGTTAAATATTGCTCAGCTACATCTTCCACTTGAGTTTCTCTCTCTTTCTCATATGCATTCAGCGACACAAAGCCTTCAGCAATCCACATGTGAAGAACCTTCGTTGCAGGGATTTCTGCATCCTCCGGAAAGCTACCCAAATATAGGAAGCATGGCTTTAGATGCCATGGTAGATCATCATAGCTTAAGGCCAACACTTTTGATACATCACTCTTGTCACTAAAATGCAAATTGCTCTTTTTGTAAACCTTCTCCCACTCGTTGACCGCCAGAAGTCCACCAAGCACGATGATAGCCAAGGGTATTCCTCCACACTTCTTAAGGAGTTCATGTCCAAACCTCTTCATTTCTTCATTGATTACTGCACAATATCAGGCAACTAATTGCAACTCAGCAGTCACAGGAAGATGCAATTGTCATAAGAAGATAACATCAAGGACGAATATCTACTTTCAGTAAGATGCTATAGTTGTTTATATTTCGTGATTCAGTTATGCTTTTGTAAGGGAAAAAACTATAGGGACCACAACAAAGCTTCTATATATGCCTCCATCTACGTCTAAAGGATCAAGAACCCTAAATTAACGAATGGTATGTATTATCTTTGTTATTTGTGGCTTGAATTAAGTCACTCAAGCAAATGTACAACAACAACGATCTGACTTGATGAAGAAAAATAAAAGCAATGTAGGGGTAACTCGAGATTGCTAGTACTATCACGTGACTTGAGCGTGCTACTAATCTCCCGCGCAACTTCTAGTGAAATCTTCATGTTGCCATCATATTTTGTCGAATAAAGACTCATGATTTTCCTAACAGTCCCAAATCTTATTGTTAAGCCAACCACAAATGCAAAAAAGGTGGACCTGAGATGAAGCCTAGAGAAGAAGTAACATAGCTAGGCTTCACATTATTTCATAAATCCTATGAAAATCGCTTACTATGTTGGCCATAAAAAGTCTCCTTGATATTTATCCTCATCAGAGGAAAGGAGGAGCAAAGTTTTTTGGATGCTTGTTTAGAGGTACGATTGTTAGCTATTACGAAACAAGAGGGGCTTTTCATTCTCTAAATATTGAAATTAGGGTGTCTAATACTTGGTAATCGATCATTTGAACTCCACTGCAACTACCGATTCATAAATTTTTAAAGCTTCGAAAAGGCCAGACTGAGGAATGATGTACCTGGTAGTTGTCCCTCCATCTCTGGTTGTCTTACGATACCTTCTGCAACTTGACTCGCAGAGCTACCTTGACCAACTCCAGGTCCGACAGAAGAAAGTTCAATAGCTAATCCTGCAATAATAACAGAAGCGTCATAAATCGGAATCAATCAGGCAATATAATCTCTTGAAGCTACTGTATGTTAGGATAAGAACTTTAGAGAAGCCTTGCCTTTCGTTTCAGGGAACGCCCTCTTCTTCAATAAATCCCAGCTCTCCTGGTCCGACAAGCACCGAAGTTCATGGAAAAGACCTTGAGGATTGATATACTCCGCTACTTCTCTATTGCGGGTTGTTATCAATAGCTTGCTTCTCGTGTCGTCCATTGGGAATGCGGCACGAAGACAGTTCCATGCTTCTTTGGTCCAAATATCGTCAAGAACCACAATACATCGCTTCGCTTGTTGGATCTCGTATAGAGTTTTAAACAATTCATCATCCATCATCTCCTTAACCTCCTTTCTTTGAACAGGGATTAACTTAACGAGAATTCCCATCAAGATATCTTTCACGTGGTATTCTTGAGATACACAAGCCCAAGCGAAACCATCAAAATTGTTCTTCACTTTTTCACGAGCGATGACTTTCTTAGCGAGTGAGGTTTTACCCAAACCACCCATTCCCCATATAGAAATAACTCTCTGCTTTTTTTTGTCATTCAACAGCTCCTCCACCAATTCCTTAACACTATCTTCCCTCCCGACAAAATCCTCCTTGAAATGGTCATAAGTTTGTCTCGACGTGGAAGCTCCCCTGTGTTTGCGTTCGCCTTCATTCACAGGTCGTATGCCATAAGCCTGCATGCTCATTCTAAGATTGGAAATGCTGGATTTTAAGTCCTCAATCTCTGTCCCCACCACATGAACCTGCAAGCATGCGCACTTCGCCACAAAGCAAGCATAAGCTTTGATGATGTTTTGTCCCTTCTTCTGCGCCACTCTGAGGATGTATCGCTCTATGACGTCCTCGGCATCATAGGCAATGTCTCGGAGTTGCGCCACCCATACTCCAACGGCTTGTTCGCCCTCTCGTCTCGCGTCCGCATTGCTCAGAAAGCCCTGAATCAGCCCCAGCTCCTTTTGCAGGTCCTTGACCTTGCCCTCCACGCCCCACAAGAATTTGGCCTCGTCGATGAGCAGCTTTCCTAGTGTCTGCCCCACGGATGAAACAACAGACTCGGCCATTGGTATCGCACTACTTGACTATGATCAGTGGAGCTTATGATTGAGAATGTCTTGAGGAATTCACTTCTGATGCGTTAACAAGCTGTGAACATATAGGCCAGCGAGTTGCGAAGAAGAGAGGACTAGAATAAGTACTTAGAAAGTTACATATTGCATTGATAACACACATTCTATATCCACCGACGCAAGAAAATCACCCCAAGAAGAAAAGAATGGAGTAATGGAGAAGTTTACAGGAATGTATTCTCTCCGCATATGATGCTTTCTTGTCTTGAATGTTAAGGTGAAAAAAGCAGAACAAATGCCTCACATCATCATCAGTCTTCCTCAAGAGGCTTTTAAGCTAATTGAAGTTATCAAAAGGTTTATGACAGCAATCTAAGATGGTATAAAGGCTTTCTTGTTTCAAGGACAAACCTGAATTTGCTTTAACAGCAATCAAGAACAATACTTTCTTGTTAAAGGCTTACTCATGGTGAGTGTGTCCTGATTGCACGGTGAACAAAGGCGGAACAAAATGCTGTCATCATCAGTCTTCCTCAAGAAGCTTTCAAGCTCGTTTCGCGCTCATATTAATAATTCATCTCTGCCATGACTATTCAAGTTATCAAAAGTGCTGTCCCTCTCGCAGCAATTACTCGCAGCTCACAGAATCCCTATAGATCTTCATTCCCCAAATGCAGCACTGTGGAGGCTCCGACGAAATGGAACTTCACCTTCACCAAGTACCTGCAATGAATATGAAGCTGACATTACGAGCTCTTTTCCCTGTTTATCTACAACAACACATTCCAAGAAAAGAGAGATATCTAAAAGGCCATAACCACAAGCAACTCTATGGGCGTACCCAAACCATATTCTATATCCACCGACACAAGAAAATCATTCCAAGAAGAAAAAAATGGAGTAATGGAGAAGTTTACAGGTATATTTTCTCTCCGCAGGTAGAAGAATGTAATTGGTATCCACTACTTGACTATGATCAGTGGAGCTTATGATTGAGAATGACTTGAGAATACACTTCTGAGGCGTTAACAAGCTGTGAATATATAGGCCTGCGAGTTGTGAAGAAGAGAGGAAAGGAATAAATACTTAGAAAATTCTATATCCGCCGACACAAGAAAATCATCCCAAGAAGAAAAGAATGGAGTAATGGAGAAGTTTACAGGTATATTTTCTCTCTGCAGATAGAAGAATGTAATTAAAGTTATCGAAGGGTTATGACAGCAATCTAAGAAGGTATAAAGGCTTTTCTTGTTTGAGGACAAATCATGAATTTGCTTTGTCAGCAATCAAGAATATGATGCTTTCTTGTCTTGAATGTTATGGTGAAAAAAGCGGAACAAAAGCCTGTCATCATCATCAGTCTTCCTCAAGAGGCTTTTAAGCTAATTTCGCGCTCATATTAATAATTCATCCCCCGCCATGACTATTCAAGCTATTAAAAGTGCTATCACTCTCACAGCAATTACTCGCCAGCACTCGAAATCCCTTGAGATCTTCTTCATTCCCCAAGTGCAACACCATGGAGGCTCCGACGAAATGGAACGTCGCCTTCACCAAGCACATGCAACGAATATGAAGCTGTCTGACATTACCTGCTCTTTTCCCTTTCTATCGACAACAACAGTCTTGAACCTAGTTTCAGCTCGCTAACATTCCTCGGTAGGAAAAGAAAAGAGAAATGTCCAAATGGCCATAACCAGAATGAGTGATCTTCACCATAGATATTGAGAGTGGGAGAGAGAGCAGAAAAACCATCGTGCAGAGATGCGTCACCACCAATGGTCATAGTGACCATAGATAGTTGTTTGTGCAATTTGTGCCTTTCGCTTTTAGCTCGAGTCTTTTCATCAATAGAGCCCCACTACATTAAGACAGAAAAAGCAAAAAAGAAAGGACATACTTCATTTAAGATAAAAGATTAACTGGCTATTTGCCTACATAAAAATCATGTATGGGCTGGTGGTTTATAATGGTATCGCCATTAAAGTCACTGGGAGTTGCATCTAATTTGCTCCTGATGAATTCAGTTTAATTCTTCAACAAAATTTTTCAGACTTGGTGTAAAATTCAAGGATGGGCTGCTCTCATTCATCAGCCTACACAGGGTCGTTCTATCATATTCCTAACTCAGTTTGCACTCATCGGACAATTTTTTCGGATTCGATGATGCAAAATGACAGTCATCAATGGACTCTTTTTGGAAGTAGGGCATAAAACATTCAATTCAATTACAGATTGACATTCAATCTAATATAGACGAGCTCTAACTTATCTAGTACATTTTCTATATACCTCTCAAGCGTTCGCTGGTGGTCCACTGTGCGTGCAAATCCAACCATAGTGAGGAAGCAAAATCTTTGCACTCGTGACCTTTTTGGTAGTACAGTCGTCAAGATACAACTTTGAGTTATACTACATGGTAAGATGGAAAAAAAAAAAACGTGTAGAAGGGCCTACTTGAAAAGAAACAACAAATAGCAACAGTAATTTAGGAAATAATGGGAATAAACACGAAAAAAAGGGTCTAAGAAATCGGAAACAGATGAATGGTTGGGAATTCCTTGTCAGACGTTTGGTTATTGCATCATCACATGATATAATGAGATTCGTCCACGATTGTCACATCCCAACAGCAATGAGTCAATTCATCATAGCACCATGATTTAGAAAAGGCGGACCATTGTTGGATACCCACCCATTAAGTTCTTCCTCTTGCTCTTTCCCGATCCGTTAAGTACCAGTTAACCTTAACGATGACTTTCATTGTTCCTTCCCAGTAGGAGGGAACATCAATTATCAGAGACGGGAAACAGCACCTAGTGACGATTTAACCAAGTGGAGGCAAAATCATCTATCATGCAAGATCGTAGAGTGCGCAACATTGCTGGGTATATTACTCGTAGGATATGTGGAAGCGCTGCAACAAAAAGGATAGAGAAAACTTTGGAGGTTTGGTGAGGGAAAAACACAAATATATAAAGTGGAGAGAATTATATTCAAAATGCCTTTTGCATAGGCTTACATGGAGAAAATACAAGCTTTGCTCTATAAGCTTTTCTTGCTCCTCTGTGCAACAGACGCTTGAAGAATCCATTCTTCTTTATTGCCGTTCTCCTTCTTGGTAAAAGTTATGGCATTTTCTTTTACCTGTTTGAACCAACAGACTTCTGACCTACTTTGCCACAGATGTAGCACTGTCTACTACACCTTATGTTGTAGTTATAGCGATCTCGGTGAGCTCCCCTTGGCTGAGTGCTTTCCACTGCTAGTCGCTGTCGCGACCTGGAAAAAATTTCCGGCAGGTGGGTTCGCCGATTTGATTTATCGAGATCCTTCCTCATTATTTTTTTCGGATACGTGGAAGGTACTTCCAAGGGAGTGAATTTATGCCGAATCGAGAAGACAACCCAGAGGTTGTAGTAGGGGTTCAACGCATTTCGTCAGATTCCCAGGGGTGGGGGCACTCCCTGATACCGGAGCATCCCTAGAAGATGCCGACGATGGAGCTACCGACTTCCTAGTAACCGATCGAACTCCTCGTTGCCGACAATCTCCTCGAACTGATTCATGAACGTCTATCGGTAGTCGGTTTCTCATTCATTGAAGGACTTCAATTCGGCAACTTGGGAATTATCAAAGAATGAAGGCCTTCAACCAATTATTATTATCTTTCATGTTTTTCAAGGTCCAATAAATGTTGTTTAAGTTCTCAAAGAGTCAAGATCGAGTCTCTAGGTGTTTAAATGCATTTTCTAGTTTCCTAGGACTTTATTACTTCTCTAGTTCCTGTATTTAATTGTCATCTAGTCCCCAAATCGTTGTTAGTTGGGAGAGTCTCGAGTCTTTATTGCTTTGTCTATTTCCTATGTCCGAGTCCCTCTATATAATGAGGCGAAATCTCAATTGTAAGGCAGACTTGATTATTTGATAAACTATTGCCTTTGGCTTGAGAACAAGGAGTTGTTCTTATTTACTCTTATCCCTTAGGTGGATTCCTACGTGTGACGAGTATCCTATCCTTTTATGTTCTCACTTGTGTTACCTCCTATCTCTCTACTCTCTCTCCCGGCATCACTCCTGTTTCCCCGTATCTTATGATGACGGTTTTGGACATTTCGTTTTGAAAAGCTCTTGATTAATTTTGTTTATTTTTGGAGTCGCCACTAACTTTTTTTGGGGGGTCGATTAGAAACCCGATTGAAAGAGGAGGTCTTTTAATCCCTACGCAACCAGAGTTCTAAGGTCTAGGGATTTGGTTACACTATTATTTCTACTAATATCCTTTCGGTTACCGCGAGGTTTGTTTTGTTACATAATATGGTGTTGACACATAAATTTTGATTTTTCTTTAAATCATTTATAAAATGAGAATTAATTCTCGCCAAAAATATTTCCTCATGCATTGCATATTTTATTTTCTCTGCATTGCATTGCATTTTGCATACTGAACTAGGCCGGAGGAAAACAAGAGGTTCCGGTACTTGACAGGAATTCTCTCCAGCTGATGAGCTCGCGCGCTCTCTCTCTCTCTCGTTCTATAAAGCTTGGCCGAGAACTTCATTCCGCAAAAAAAAAAAACACTCACAGGCTCTCAATTTTTTATTCACTCTCCACTCATCCTCTCTCTGATCGTTCGCAATAGGAAAAGCAAAGGAGCTCTCCACAAATTCTCTCTCACAAAAACCTTCTCCACTAACTCTCTAGTGGGATCTCACGATCAATTTTTTATTCACTCTCCACTCATCCTCTCTCTGATCGTTCGCAATAGGAAAAGCAAAGGAGCTCTCCACAAATTCTCTCTCACAAAAACCTTCTCCACTAACTCTCTAGTGGGATCTCACGATCAATTTTTTATTCACTCTCCACTAACTCTCTAGTGGGATCTCGAAGCAAACACCAAGCTGAGAGGAGGACTCTGCTCTATCATGATCGGACTTCGAGAGCTTTCTCTCTGGCCAGGGATCAATTGTCCCCTGGGCTGCAGAAGGAAGGCACATGCATCAACGGAAATTTATTTTCGTGCTTTAGCGCTCCACAAAGTCCAGTATTTTCGCTCGCGGTGAAGACTTTCTACAGCGGTTCCAATAATAGAATCAAAGCTAAGTGTTCATTCCTTTTTCTGTCTTTGGCTATAGATCAACATGGATTCCGATTCTTCACTAACTTCAGAGTATTTTTGGTTAAATGACGGCTTCATCAACAATAGATGTCAGACGAATCTGAAGGAGGCAAACAAGCAAGGTCTTCAACCACGATCTAGTTGACGTTTGCTGCCTCTCTATAGTTCATGGACAGCAACTGAGTTTTCCATCACCGTCCCAACCAAGCTGCTCCCTCCCTCGACTCTAGCCCTACGAGACGAGTCAACATTGTTGAACCACATCGATGAACTAGCGCTTCAACGCGTCGACCGCACTTCAACGCGTCGACCGCGCTGCCACCGTGGAGCCTCCATGAACGAGCTTGACGCCTCTGCATCACCACGCTTCTGATCTTCTGGTTGTCCTTCAAGTGCTCCCGATCATCACCCAGCATCTCGAAGTGAATTCCGGCAGATTTTCAGTTGAGTGCAGCCGCCACCGCCGTTCACCGGACCGCCGCTCGACCGCCCGCCGAATCGCCACCGTTCACCGACCTCCTTGGTCCGCACGAGAACACCACCGAGCCGGTCCGCGGAGTGCAAATCTTGGGCTGCAATTTTTGGTTAAAAATCCAAATTAGGAAAGAACCTTCTCGGAAGATAAGGTATATTTTCTATCTTGAGGTTTAATATTCTCTTGCTTAATTTAGGATATCTTGCATATTCTGAATATTGCAAATTTTGAAGCAATCTAAATCCTGAACATATCTTTGCATATTGTGGATAAATCCTTGCTCTGATTGAACATATCTTTCCAAATTGGATGATTATCTGGAACATTTTGAAAATCTCAAAAGATAATTCCCTATTTTTTTAAGATGTGAATCCTTTGTGGATAGGGCCTTATGCCCTTTATAATTCGGTAATTTCTCCTTAGTTGGCCGAACGTTTCATGCATTTTATACTATAGTCTAAAGTCAAATATTTTTGTAATTTACCTTGAGTATAGTACATGCTCCCTCGTGCCTTCGTCCCTCGGAATTTGTGCATGGCCATCCGACTTCACCCTCGAAGTACGACGTCATCTGCACGATGAAATTGTCCGTCTCATCCCATAACTTTGGGACCGGACCGACCAATTTCATAATATTTAAATTCACCATCCGACCCCACCCCCGGGGTACGACGTGAATAAATTCCCTTCCAACCCTAAACTTTGGGTACGAAGCGAATTCATCGAAAATTCCGGATATTAAAGTGTGCTATGCTCAAGGTTCATTATATTAGTATTTGATTCCCTTTTTTCATAAATAACATAAAAATACCAAAAAAATGTCATTCATGTGCATTTCATATAGTATAGTTCATACATATTTCCATGTCATTCATGCATACCATAGATGTCATCCATGCATTTTCATGTCATTTAGAACACAGTTTTGGCTTTGCTAGTTTAATTTGCATGTCATTTAAGCTAAAATAAAACCCTCAAATTTCGCATGTCATGGTAGAATACTCTTGCTCGTCATGTAGTTCAATTAAATCATGTCGCATGTCATATAGGATGGATTTCATATTGCATGTCATGTAGTTAGAATTCACGTTTTTGTGCATCAAAATCTATTTTCTCAATATCACCATTACTCATGTCATATAGGTTAAAAATCATGACGCATGTCATTTAGGTTAGAATTCATATTCTTCTTGCATTAAAATTTGATTTCTTTTCTAAATTCATCATGCATGATTATCTCCTTGTCATATAGTTTCACATCATAGTTGCATTCATGCATTTGCATAGCATCCATTAAATCAAGAAAACCCCAAAAAACATAATTGCACCTTGCTTTATAAATTGAATCCATTGAATTTGCCAGTTCAAGAAATCTTCACAAGAATGGTACCGAAAGGGTGTTAATTGGAAAATTAACATAATCAAGTCCCCGAACTTAAATCTCTGGTTAGCAGAAAATAAAGTATTCTCCCGATACTTTATTTAGGTATCTAATCTACCTACCAAGAAAAGATTAGTGGCGGCTCCAAAACTTAAATCATTTGAACATAAACCTAAGTTGCGAATTGGTAGAGCTTGGGAGAGCTCGAACTAGGTTGGTTAATTCATTTAATTAATCTAGTAATCCATTAACCTGAAATTTCCCTAATTTTAGGTCGCGACATATGGTCATGCGAGGTTCAATCAATTTGAATCCTAATCATGTTTTTTTGGCCGCGCTAGGTGTTCATGTAAATGTTCTTGTAGGGCTCTTTTCGTGCCATTTTCTAATGTTTTAATTTCGGCCTTTGCAAGACATGCGTCGCACCCACAAGTTTAAATTGAACTTGGTCAATGACGGAGCATCACCGTTAGTGTGCGCTAATGACAATCCCTATCACCTTAACCTTAGACATATGTTTGGACTAACCCGGGTTACCCACGTGTACATGCATCGGCTCCTAGCATTCATTTAAAAATCACATGCGTAAGCACAATTTAAACCTGCACTTAGGTCATAAGACCTAATTATCGAGCAATCAAACACTTAGTGAACCAAGAAGGGTCACTTAGGCAACAATCAGAATTTTTCAGAATTGACACTTATTATATTTGAGCTTGGTTTGCACCCTTAATCACATTCATCTAATTCGAAATTAGTGTCATTGGATTCACATCTCATGGTAGTTTAATGTTTGTTAACGAAGGTTTTAGAGATTTCATCATTATCCGCTTGCTTTTCAACCAAAAAGACACGTCAACACATTAGAAGAGACCGTTGGTGAAGCCACTGGCCGGGGCTCGGCGACCCTGCCAACCAGCCCCCACCCATCGCCGGCCATTGCTTGCAATGGTGGGGCGGCGGCGGCAAGGGATGTGCAAGCCCTCACCGCTACAACCCCCTTTCTTTTAACATTTTTTATTTTTTAGCTTATTTTTAAATTTAAGATTGGATTTTTTTAAAAAATTTGCCGCGTGGACTCCACTGACTGATTTCTTATTTATAAATATCATGTCACTAAAATATGTTAATTATAAATGCAACATATATTTTTTGGCTGGAATCTCTCGCCGTTGGCACTTAAGTGATCGTTTTTTCTCCGGTTGGCACTTAAGTGAGCCGGCGAAAAATTTTGGCACCAAAGTGAGCGCCGTACACAAACTTTGACAATTCTGATATCCTTCTGCCGAGATAAATTAAATGTTGGGGGAAAGCAAGATCTAATTAACTTGTCAAAAATAGAATCGATAGCTTCTTGTTAAATCTCAGGCAGAAACTAGCGAAAACTACGGACCATGTCTACCGAAGCATCCAACATGGTAGCCAATGGAACCCTTGAGCCCGCATCTCGCAGCACCTATCTCGCACGATCTGCAATCCGGCCAATTTGACTTAAGGATGACACTCTCAGTTATGTCCGTTGGGTATTGCCGCGCCATCGGAACCGACACCCTCTTGGTACGACATCCGGAGTCCAAGAAGAACTGAAAATTGAAGTGATCGCCGACAGAGCTGTGCAGTACCGTGTTGTTTTCATCAGTGAGGCAGAACACATGTTCGACTCTTGGATTCGGCAATAGATCAACCGAGCAATTCGCGAACACGAAGCTCTGGTACTCTTGCACCACAAAGGGCGAGCTAAAAAACGTCGAGTTATGAAGCCGCCTTGCTAGGCAGTTGCTCGGGTCCTTGAGCATGATGTATTGTTGCTCATAATCAATGAGGTCGACAATGAAGTCTCGCGAGTTGGTCAATCGGAGAATCACTTGGCTTCGGTTGTTGCACAAGAGATCGAAACCTGGATAGCCACATCGCTAGGGTTGGACGTCTCTTCGTCAAAAAGGGAAGGTAATCCCAACTCCAAGACGGTCACGAGACGCTACCAGACATATACCGTTAGGGATTCAGCGGAGGCACGGAGAGAGAGAGGCTGAGGAAGAAAGAAAAGAAGACGGCATAGGAAGCCATGAGAGGCACGTACCGAAGAAGTAGCTAGGATTGTACTTAGGAATGTGAGGTTCTTCTCTCTCTTCTTTCTAAAGAAAGATCTATTTCCTTTTGCTAGGAGAGATCATTAGTATCTTACGTACCTTCTCGAGGACACGACATAAAATGTGCCTTAGTTAACTTAGCCGGCCAAATGGATGGGGATGTGTAGGTCCTTACAAAGGCATGGGAGAAAAACGCGAAACATCATGTCCTTACAAAGGTAATAGAATTGCCCAGAAAATTATCAAGAATTTCTAAACCTATTTCAATTGTACCAATTCAATCTTAAATCTTTTTTTTTTTTTGCCAATTCAATCCTAAACATTTTGTATTTGTGTCAATTCTGTCATTCCGGCTAATTTTGGCATGTAATCGCTGACGTGACGCGGCCGGCGCCGGTGTGTCTTGGCCTACGCTGACGTGGCCAATTTTCAGTAATATTTTAACATTTTCAAATTTATTAATTTTTTATTCTTTACTTATCTTTCTCTTTTTTTTTCCTCTTCTTCCTCTTCCTCCTCCAGCCGGCCGTTAGGAGAAAGAAAAGAAAAAAGAAAGAAAAAGAATATACAAATACAAATAATTCGAAAAAACATTAAAATATTTTTAAAAATTGGCCACGTCAGCGTCGGCCGCGCCATGTCAACGATTTCAAACCAAAATTGATCGGAAGGACTGAATTGACACAAATACAAAAAGTTTAGGACTGAATTGGCACGAATGCAAAAGGTTTAGGACTGAATTAGCAAAAAAAAAGGTTTAAGACTGAATTGACACAATTACAATAGGTTTAAGAGTTTTATGGTAATTTTCTCAAGATTTGCATAACGTTGTTTGGGACCCACGAGGACAAGTCCCTAGAGACAATTACAAATGTAGGACACCTGTCGAAGTAATATGTAAATCTTTTTCATAAAAAAATATGATAAATGTTTTGCACTTGTTAATTTTGAGCTCAAATAGATATTCCTAATCATTTATCTACAACTTCGACAATAAAATTCGATTACCGAAATAATTCATATGTCCAAAGCTTCATTTTTTGCATGTTTAATATTTTTCAAGCATTCTGTACATATGCATGAGTGCCATCACTTATTAGTCCAATGTATAGAGAATATCAATGTCACATAACATTGTAACCATCTGGCGTTTTGCGGATTAGTATACTTTCAATTACATCTGATCACAGAATCAGAAAGCCTACACAACTGAAAAAGAAAAGAGAACATTATTTCGACATTCAAATAGTATTGATCAAAACTGAGTATAATTGACTCCATGTGTCAAAGCGTCAATATATTTTGGCTCCGGTTTCTTCTATCGTGGGTACAGCTGGTAAAATGGGTCTACTAACCCATTTTTCACAAATATTTGTTAGGCTGGGTTTACAATGCAAGTACTTCGAGCCGAGTCAAGTTCGATCAAGCTGTGAAAATCGATTGTGTTGGGTTTTATTTACTTAAATTCCATTCAAGTGGGAGTATATCAAGTTTTATATAGAGTATAGTTTTTTTTTTTTTTTGATAACCGAGTTTCCGCCTTTCCCGCCCTTTCCCCTTCGGGTAATCGGGCCCCCTCCCCTTTCTCCGCGGGTAATCGGGACAGTAGTCGGCGACTATACCTCGGGGGAGACTGGCCCAGCAACCTACTACCGCCGGGCCCCCCCAACAAACTAAATTGAGATCGAACCGAGTTTCGAGTTTCGAATTTATGAGTCGAGTCGAGCTCAAGCTTAGCACTATGTCGCACAACCCAGCCTGATTTCACCGCTAAATATGGCCAGTTGAAAGATGATTCTTGTGAGCGTTTTTCGTATTAATGATAATTAAGCATGATTTTAAATGGAGTTATTATTAAGTACGTTCGCCATCGACCTAGTCCTCCTGCCTGTTAAAATATTATTTATTTTTTGGGTTGATACCATCAAAAATTCAAACTGGTATACATGTGACAAATTTATCTAAAACTATTTTTTTACCATAAAAAATTCCAAACTGGTATATCTGTGATAAATTTAACCCGAACTAATTTTTTTACCACAATAAATCTTAAATAGGTATACTTATGACAAATTTACCCCAAATTTTTTTACCACAACAAAACTCCAAATTGGTACACCCGTGATAAATTTACCACAAACTAATCTTTTGACCATCAAAAATTTCAAACTAGTACACATGTGACAAGTAGAGGGTAAAAACCTCAACCGGTACACCCGTAAATCGTCACGTGTCATCCAACTTAGCAGTTTGAAGATGAGATTTCACGAAAACTAACGGAGAATAAATTTGTCACAGGTATACCAGTTTGGAGTTTTGTTGTAGTCAAAAAAATAGTTTGGGGTAATTTTATCAAATGCATATTAGTTTGGGATTTTTCATGATATTAACCCTTGTTTTTTTTTTTTGGCTGTTTGCACATAATACAATTTACCTGCCTCTCAATGTTAAAGCCTTGCGCATTTTCCCATAAAACATAGTCTAGTCTAGCAATTAGCAATGGCTTGTGAAGATGCTAGCAACCAATTTATTTGATGGACGGGAAAATTACTAAAAAGTCATAAACCTATTGTAATTGTGTCAATTCAGTACTAATATTTTTTTTTTTCTAATTTAGTCCTAAATCTTTTGCATTTATGCCAATTTAGTCAATTCAGTGAATTTTAGCTGGAAATCGTTGATGTGGACTCTGATCGTCTTACGTGGCACTGTCGGCATCGACATGGACATTTTGAAATTATACTTTCATAATTTTTTTGAACTTTTTATAATTTTTCTTGTTTTCTTTACTTTTTTTTCCTGCACTTAGGGCCGCGACGGCCTCTCGCTGGCAAGGGCCACAGTGCCCTCGCTTGGCCAGATTTGGCGAGGGGCCGCAAGCCCTCGCCCTGTCCGGTGAGGGTCGCAATGCCCTTGCCTAGTGCTATTGAGGGCATTTCGGCCCTTGCCGGCCGAGGGAAAAAAAGGTAAAGAAAAAAGAAAGAAATTATAAAATATTTTAAATAATTTTAAAATATGTCCACGTCAGCATTAGCCTTACCATGCGTCCGGCATCCATGTCAGCTATTTTCGGTCAAAATTGATCGTATGGACTGAATTGGCACAAATGCAAAATATTTAGAACTAAATTGGTAAAAAAAGATTTGGGATTGAATTGACACAGTTGTAATAAGTTTAGAATTTTTTTTGGTAATTCTCCCTCCGACGGACCAACCATAGCGAGAACTCACACTCTCCTAAGCAGTACACGACTCGCTACATGTGCATAACAACGAGATTTCCGTAGTACGCATGAAATTCTCCTTGTAGTGCTCCATTAGCTTGAAATAGCCAATCTCGAAAGAGAGGCGAATGCGCATCAATCGCTTTCACTAAATTTTATGGGTAAAACAGGCTGAAGAGAAAAAATAAATATGAATCAATTAAATCGTTTGATCATAAACTCTAACCACAGTTAGGAAAATACACATAGAAAAAAAAGGGAAAGTTGCTGTACAATCATAAATTTCAATTCTATTAAATCATATTTCTTTTCTTCTTCTGCTCCACTTTGACTGATGAGATGCTCTTGTTCATGTTCATATACTGGCACTGCGTGAGGAGATCAACTTCTAGAAAGAAAACTACCAAAAGTTGCGCATTGCTACGTCCCTGTACATGGGAATTTTACTTTCAGTTGCTTGCGGTCGTAGAATCGGCAGACCTACATAACCCAAAAAGGTATGTGTATCCACTATGTTCGAGCGTAATCATAAAAAAAAAAAAAAAAAAGTTCTAGGCATACCCCTTTGTGATCGCGGCACAACGGACAAGAAGCACTCCGCCCAAGCCATTGGTCGATGCATTGCGCGTGGAAGTAGTGTCCACATTTGGGGATGGTCCGGAGTGTCTCCTTGGGCTAGTGCTCTGACAAGCAAATCGCGCATATATCGTTATTCGGCCTTGGTACCCGTTCATCATCATCGACTTGAATCTTCGGATAAGATTCTATCTTGGCTAAATTGATGCCCGCGACGGCATTGGAGGCGCTTCTATTTTGTCTCGAGGGGCTCGAAGGAAATGAGATATCCGCGACGTTGTTTTCGCCGTCCTCGCCGTTAGGACGTTGACCCCGAAGACGACGATGCCTAGAGAGTCGAGTGGGCAAGCTTAGGTAGCACGCGATTCCGGACATGCAAACGAGCGAGGGCAACATGACGCTGGAGAGTATCCAAAACATGACACGCTTTGAAAGCCCTACATGATTGATTGATTATGATAGATAATGAAATAGTTTGAGTGTGATCTTTGAATTGGGTAAAGTATAAAAAAAAAGTCTTAAATTGGTTCGAAGATACATAAATCTCGGGCAGAAACTAGCGAATCTACGTACGTACCAGGTTTATCGAAGCATCCAATATCGGAGCCTGTGGATCCCTTGAGCCCGCACCTCCTGCCACTTCTCTCGGACACTCCACGATCCGGTTGATCCCACTTCAGGACAAAACTGTCAGTTATATCCGTTAGATATTGCCACGACACCGGAACCGACATGGTCCAGTTATGACATCTGAACTCCGAGAAGTACCAAAAAGCGTAGAAGTTCCTGGTACTGCTGAACAGTACGTTGTTTCGCTGATCGCTGAGGCAGTCCACCCGTTTGATCCCGGGCTCCGACGACAGATCTTCCCTGCAACTCGTGAACGTGAAGCTCTCGTACTCTTGCGCCATGAAAGGCGAGCTTGAAAACGTCAAGTTTGGAAGCTGCTTCGCTAGGCAGTTGCTCGGGTCCTTGAGCACGACGTATAGCTGCTCATAGTTAATGAGGTCGACAACAAAGTCTTGCGAGTCGGGAAATTGGAGAATCGCTTGGCTTTGATTGTTGCAAGAGAGATCGAAGCCCGGATAGCCACATTGCTCGGGTTGGACGTCTCTCAGTCGAAAAGGGAAGCGAATCTCAGGTCCGCCACGTTGGCAAGATGTCGCCGGACATATATCATCAGGGCTATCGGCGGATGCATGGAGAGAGAGGACGAGGAAGAAAGAGAAGAAGATGGCGGAGGAAGCCATGAGAGGCACATAACGAAGAGTAGCTAGGATTGTACGTAGGAATGTAAGGTTCTTCTCTCTCTTCTTTCTATAATAAGATTGATTTCCTTTTGAAAGGGAGATTATGAATTTCTTATGTACCTAACTCAAGGAAAAAAAATCATAAAACATGCCTTAGTTAATTTAGCCGGCGCCAATTGGATGGGGTATGTCGGTCCTTAGCAAGGTAATAGAAATTTGGGTTTTGTTGTTTGGTTCCATGAGGACAAAAGCATAAGACAATTTACTTGGGATTCCAATCCATTTGTTCCTCCTCTGTTCTTCTTGAGCAAATATTTGTGCTCACCTGGTCGACGATGATCAGGTCAATCCCAGTCATTCATCGTCTGGATCTCACGTTGGTTTATAAAACTAAGGGTTGTTTATGACTAAACCAAGTTCACAAGGCATTGACCACGATACAAGCATGTATTAGTCAATTGTGACACCCCAACTCCCTATGCTCAAGGCGTCGGCCTAATTTGCAAAAGGAAGCTGTTAGCTTGACAGCCTGACAGTATTGTCAGTTATTTCTAACCACACGATCTCCCAATCAATGAGTGCTTTATGCAAAACACGCGGTGAAGGTGTGTGAATCTACGGTTGAAATTGTACCGTTCCTGACAGTACTATTAGGGAAGCATTTCTCTTTACAAAATTACGTAGTTTCCATAAGTGGATACTTTCATGAAAAAAAATGATAAAAATTTTCGTTCATTCTAAGTTTTAAACCAAGTAAATCCTCCCAAATCTTATATCTACAACTTCAACAATCAAATTCAATTTTTGCAATAATTCAAGTCATAAAAATTTCATTTTTCACATGTTTAATTTTCTTTCGGACCTCTGTGCAAACGCATAAGTTCAGTTCATTTGATTAGTCCATTGGGCCCTAAACCATCCACCTAGTTCTCCAGCATTCCTTTGTTCAATTTTCTGCTATTTGCGTATAATATAATTTGCAGCTTCATGGTCTACGCATGTTGTCATGCAACTTAGTCTAGTCTAGCAATTAGCAATGGCTCGTGAAAAATGCTGATAATCAACTTTCCAATGGACCAACCATAGCGAGAGGGGTGACTGTGCATCCATCCTTTTTCTAATTTGTGAATCGCGCTTTATTATTGGAATATATTTTCTTAAAAAAGATCACTTGTGTCGCTTACGTCGCTTACGAAAATGGATGAGAAGATGGACTTCCAAAGAGAAAACTGCCAATGTTCCGTGTCACCACGTTCCTGCACACAGCAATTTACTTTCAGTTGCTTGCGAACATAGAATCGGAAGACCTACATAGTCCAAGGTAATTATTCTTATGTTGAATTACAAAATTACAGTAGTAAAGCTAAGTTCAATAAATAGACTCAAGATATCAAAAGACTAAACATGAATCAATTAAATTGTTGAACCATACTCCTGTAGGCGTGCAACCACAAACTCTAGCCCCAGTTACGACAATACACAGAGGAAAAAAAAAGAAAAGAGAGGAAAGTTTCTGTACAATCGTAAATTTCAATTCTATTAACTCATATTTCTTTTCTTCTTCTTCTCCACTTTGATGAGATGCTCTTGTTCATGTTCATATACTGGCACTGCCTGAGGAGATGAACTTCCAAAGAGAAAACCGCCAAAAGCTGCGCATTGCCATGATCTTCTACATGGCAATCTACTTTCAGTTGCTTGTGGTCATAGGATCGGGACACCTACATAACCCAGAAAGAGATCATTATTATCATATTGAACTATTACAAAAATTACACTAAAAGAGCTGAGTTTGATTAGAATCTACAATAATTGAGATGACTCTATATATTAATCTCCAGTCAGGGGTCAAATGAGGTCGATATATCTATTTTGTTCGAGGGTGATTATAGAACAAGAAATTCACATACCCCTTGTGATCGCGGCACAACGGACAAGAAGCATTTCGCCCGAGCCACTTGTCGATGCACGGCGCATGGAAGTAGTGTCCACATTTGGGGATGGTCCGGAGCGTCTCCTTGGGCTGGTACTCCGACATGCAAATCGCGCAAATATCGTCGTTTGGCCTTGGTACCTGTCCATCATCGTCGACTTGAATCTTCGGATAAGATTCTATCGTGGCTAAATCGATGCCCGCGACGCCATTGGAGGCGGTTCGAGTTTCTCTCGAGGGGCTCGAAGGAAACGAGATATCAACGACGTTGTTTTCGCCGTCCTCGATGTTATGAGGGTGGCCCCGACGACCACGATGCCCAGAGAGTGGAGCGCGCGAGCTTAGGTAGCACGCGATACATGACATGCAAACGACCGAGGGCAACATGACGCTGGAGAGTATCCAAAACTTGACATGCTTTGAAAGCCCTACATGATTGATTGATTGATTGATTATGATGAACAATGAGACAGTTCGAGAGTGATCCTTGAATTAAAGATAAATTATATGTTGGGGGAAAGCTAGGTATAATCAACCCGTGAAAACTAGATTTGATTGCTTATTGTGAAAAATTTATTTTCCTAAGCGACTGTCATTATTTGTGGGGTAGGAGTTGGAAAAAAGAAGAAGAAGCTTTGGACGTATCAATGACAAGGGCAGAGATTGAATTGGCCATATGTTTTGGTTCGACCAATGACATCTCCGGAGGAAACTTTCCTCGCCAGCAATGAAATTAATGAAAACGATTTTTTTTGCAGAAGTGTTCTTAAATCCCTGGTTCAGGTAACTGCATAACGCTAATAACATAAATCTCGGGCAGAAACTAGCGAATCTAGGTACGTACCATGTTTACCGAAGCATCCAACATCGGAGCCTGCGGATCCCTTGAGCCCGCACCTCCCACCACTTTTCTCGCACCCTCCACAATCCGGTTGATCCCACCTCAGGACAACCCTCTCGGTTATGTTCGTTGGATATTGCGACGACACCGGAACCGTCACAGTCCAATTCCGACATCTGAACACCGAGAAGTACCAAGAAGCGTAGAAATTGCCGGTACTACTGTACAGCACGTTGTTTCGTTGATCGCTGAGGCAGTCCACCCGTTCGATCCCAGGCTCCGACGATAGATCTTTGATGCAACTCGCGAACGTGTAGCCCCCGTACTCTTCCGCCACAAAGGGCGAGCTCGAAAGCGTCAAGTTCTGAAGCCGCTTCGCTAGGCAGTTGCTCGGGTCCTTGAGCACCATGTACTGCTCCTCATAGTTAATGAGGTCGACGACGAAGTACTGTGAGTTGGGCAACTGGAGAATTGCTTGGCCTCGGATGTTGCACGAGAGGTCGAAGCCCGGATAGCCGCATCGCTCGGGATGGAAGTCTCTTACTCGGAAAGGGAAGCGAATCTCAGAACCGTGAGGGTGACAAACTCTTACCGGACATATATCGCTGGGGTTATCGGCGGATACATGGAGAGAGAGGCTGAGGAAGAAAGAGAAGAAGATGGCGGAGGAAGCCATGAGAGGCACATAACGGAGAGCAGCTAGGGTTGTACTTTGGAAGGTAAGGTTCTTCCCTCTCTCCTTTCTAAAGAAAGATTTCTTTCCTTTTGAAGGAGAGATTATGAATATCTTACGTACCTACTCAAGGACAAGATCACAGGATGTGCCTTAGTTTATTTAGCCGGCCCCAAACAGGTGGAGTTATGTAGGTCATTAGAAAGACATACGTTGAAACAATCAAAGGGAAAAGGCGAAACGTAATGTCCTTACTAAGGTAATAGACAATTGCATAATGCTGTTTGGTTCCATGAGGACAAGGCCCGTAGAGACAATTAAGTACTGCATCCCTGTGTGAAATGTAACGTCGCATGTAGTCGATGCGGCTGACGGAGTCTTGCGAGTCGGGCAAATCAGCCGATCGCTTGGCTTCCATTGTTGCACGAGAGTTCAAATCCAGGACAGCCACGACGTTTACCTTGGACGTACCTGAACCAAGAAGGGGAGCTGATCGGAGGTCCGGGAAGTCGACAATGCTTCCATTGTGCTTGGGTATAAATTAAGATTCTCGCCTTCGATATTTTTTTTTACGTATTTGTTGTTGGGGTGCGTTTCATACTCTGAAAGCACAGGGTCCCGCTCTCTGGTAAGCGGGCGGGGGTCTGGGGAGCTGCCCCGGCAGGTTCTTAAGGGGCCCCTCTAGATACCAAAGGGCTTTTATAGTTTGAACCCATATTTTTCTATTGGTAGTTTGAGCTTGAGCCTATAAATAGCTACTTCTATACATACTTTTTTTCGCTTATAATTGAATGATGCAACGAGAGGTGCGAGGTGCTAATTATAGTGAAATATTTTGCTGGATGGAGCCCTAGTTTAATGATAAACTAGAATAAAACTTTTTGTCTCGATTTCTCTTTCTTGCTTTTACGCTTTAGTTCATTGTGATTGTGCGCCGAATCCTAACATTCGTTTCCTTCTCCAAGATAGTCTTTGACAAAATTTCCCATCAGATCTTCTATCGTGTGATTTTAGCTGCAGCACGTACAGAAAAAGTGTTATATATGTCTCGAGTTTGAGAGCTCGTGAACAAAACCTGACTCAAGATAATTTAAAGGAAAGTCTGAAATTAAATATACATGAACGTCCGTGAAAATATTGATTTCCTGTTCCGCGTTGGAGAAAGAAAAAGAAAAGAGATTTCCTGAATTATCTTGATATTGAAGTGGCATGCAAGAGTGGGAGTCGTCCAAGAAAATATAACATAAAGTTTGTTGGATGACTTTTGGATATAAGAAAGAGATTATTTCGTGAGGAATTGTGGGCTAAATAATATGTGCGTTATTTGATATAATTGGAGCTTGGGAAACAGTGTTTGAGTGACTCGAGTGTGGTTTGTAATTTCCGTGTATCGCTCGTTCTATAGTGGAATTGGTTGCTGCTCTCCCCGTGAACGTGGGTCTCTACGACGGAACCGCGTACTCCGATTTATTTTGTTGGTCTGTCTATTTATTGTTCGATAGTTTGTTCCTCGCAACAAAAAGAACCGAAAGAACCCACGAGCCTGTGTGAAATCAGCAAAAGCGCACAACTTTGGAGTAAACAATGCAACGAGAGAGAAACGTAAGAATTCCCGCGGTACCCAGAATGAGAAAAAGCGCGATAAGGTTACTGAAACGTGGACTGTTCTGCCCACCATTCACTTCTGGAGCTCAAGTCGAAGCATTCATGGCCTCAGCGACTAACGTTGCTCGACCCAAAACCGCGCATCGATTACACTAAAGATGACGCGAAAACGGCTTGCTTGAGTTGAACCGGCGTACCGTTGATCTATTCCGGCTTTCGGAAAATTAATCTCCGACGATCTTTCGAAACCCGCTTCTGGGTGTGAAGTGAAGAGCAGATCGATCGACCAAACCTGAAAAGCAAAGAACAGACAGCGACTCCGTCTTCTCTCTGACAGTCTGACTAGGTTGAGAAAATCATGAGGGAGCTTGAGTTCGAGATATTCGCATGAATAACAACCTGGGCTATGAGATGATGGTTCGAAGAAAGATCTTCTCTGGTCCCTTCAAGATTGGACTCAAATTGAACGGGCCGTGTCACTTTTGTCAACCGTTAAGAATAGAGTTTTGACCTCGTCTCCATAGTGATAAACTATAATTCATCGTCACGAAATCGAAATCGAGTATTAAAATTGGGACTATGTGTAAGTGAACTCGCAGAAATTCGCCACGTGCTGGGAAGGAGTTTAGCGGCTCATGCTCGAGTTGGTTCCGAATTTTGTTCCATATCAAAAGGATTTTCCATAGGGATTATGGTAAGGGATACAAG
Organism: Lenwebbia sp. NSW1173648; assembly: GCA_029784005.1. NCBI lineage: Eukaryota > Viridiplantae > Streptophyta > Magnoliopsida > Myrtales > Myrtaceae > Lenwebbia > Lenwebbia sp. NSW1173648. The sequence continues at coordinate 5,701,829 of JARCGZ010000005.1, forward strand.
CGAGTCAAGCTACCTGTGAGCTAATTATGCTCGACTCATCAACTGCTCGAGATCAGCTCGATTTTTTCTGAGCTAGAGTCGAGGATAAGTCGCTTGTCAAGCCGAGTTCGGGCCTGAAGACACTTGACTGGATCGACTTGCAAGCCTAATCGAGTATCTCATTTTTATGCATATATTATTTTGTTATGGATTTCGAGCAAGTCCCATTCGATTAAGTTGGAAAATCCGAGTATGTTGAGTTTTATATACTTAAAATCGAGCCAAGCTCGAGTATGCCGAGTTATTTACCGAGTCGAGTTCGGCAAGGAAAAAAAGTAAGTGATCGAGATTGAGTCGATTTTTGAAATTCGAATTTACCAGTCAAGTCAAGCTCGAGAGTGACGCCGTGTCATCTCGCCTCTACTCGATCTCGCCGCTAAATATGGCCGGTGGAAAGATCATTCTCATAGGCGATTTAACGAATTGGTGATAATAAGCATGCATTTGAATAGAGTTATTGGGTCGAATTGGCCATCGACCTAGTCCTCCTGCTTGTCCAAATATTACTTATTTTTCCGCTGTTTGCATAGAACATAATTGATCCATCTTTTTAAATGTTGTAGCCTCGCGGTTTACGCATTTTCTCATACAACTTAGTTTAGTCTAGCATTTAGACTTGTGAGGAATGCTAATGATCAATTTGTCCAATGGACCGACCATAGCGAGAACTCGATCTCACCTAAGCAGTACACATCGCGCTACGAGTGCATAAATGCGACATACTTGTAGTACGCACAAAATCCTCCTTGATGTGATGGAGTTTAGGGAGGAAATTACAATTCGATGTATGAGGTAAACTCCACATTGCTTCCTTTTTTTTCTTGCTAGCGAAACCGGCGCGCATTTATTGGAACGTATCTCAAACGAAAATTCATGGCCAGTCCATAGGGATGTGATGCATGGATTGAATACTTAAGGCGCTAAATGTTGTTGGTAGAACAAGGTGAAGGGCTAAGTTATGATAGATATTGAATCAATTAAAAGGTTGAATCACAGTCCTGTAGTGAGTTTGTACATTGCATGTGGGGATAACTGTCCAGAAAGTCATATACCTATTGTACTACGGTCAATTCAATCCTAAACTTTTCAATTGTACCAATTTAATCCTAAAACCTTGGAGGATTTGCCTATTTATTCCCAAATCTTTCAATTGTGTCAATGTACTCCAAAATCTTTTGAATTTTTTTCAATTTAGTCCCAAACCCATTGTTTTGGAAATTGACTCGAATGACTATATTAACGAATTGTCAAAAATTTTAGGACTAAATTGACAAATCGTCAAAAGGCTTAAGGCTAAATTACCTCAATTCAAAGGTTTAGGACTGAAATGACCGCCGTACAATAGGTTTAGAACTTTTTGGACAATTTTTCCATTACATGTGCATGTATACTTACGCTGCGTGAGGAGATGAACTTCCAGAGAGAAAACTGCCAACAGCTGTGCGTTACCATGTTCCTCTCCAATCCACATGGTAACTTACTTTCAATTGCTTGCTGTCATCGAATCGGAAGACCTGCATTACCCACAGAAATTTGTTATCCGATATGAAAGTTAAGTTCAATTAATAAAATCGAGCTATCAAAGTTTCAGAATTAGCCACCACTTTGCCAAACGAAATGAGCTCATCAGTCAAAGCATCACTACTTAAAAAGGTTTGCTGGCGATGGCTAGAAGCTGAAAATTTGGAGAAAATTGTCCAAAAAGTACTAAATTTATTGTACGGCGGCCAATTCAGTCCTAAATCTTTTAATTGTGCCAATTTAGTCTTAGACTTTTGATGATTTGCCAATTTAGTCCTAAACCTTTCAATTGTGTCAATTTAGTCCCATACCTTTTGAAGTTTTGCCGATTTAGTCCTAAACCTATTATTTGGATAAGCTGAGTGGACTACATTAACAAACTTCAAAAGGTTTAGGACTAAATTGACACAATCGAAAAGGTTTAGGACTAAATCGGCACAATTGAAAAGTTTATGACTTAATTGACCGCCGTACAATAAATTTAAGGCTTTTTGTTACTAGCGACAGAAATTCCTACCGACATTATGTGACCAAAGGCTTACCCCTGAAGTCTTTCTGGTATTGCCATTCGGACGGATAAGAATTAGTTCAGAAAAACCTCTCATCAGCGACGGTTAATTTGTGTCCAGAGGTCCTAGCACACAAGCATAAGCTGATCTCGGAACCATACTGTTGTGCCTGGGGACTGTTCATCCCGTCCCTAAAGTTGTGCACTTATTTATTTTGTTTTGAAGAAGAAAAGTTAGTTTAGTGGTGCGAGCATGGTATTACGGGAATTGTTGGATCGGCCGGATTGTGGAGTCACATTTTCATGCAACTCTAATCCCCAAAAGAGAAACCTGAACCCATTTTAAGTAGAAGAGATAAGCTTGTGGGTATCTAAACTCTCATGGAACAATATTACAACGTACAATAACTGACATGATCCCACATAATCGATTTCAAGATCAGCGGTAAAATGAGGTTAGTATATCGTTTTTTATGACGGTAACAATAGTAGAAAAAAAAAATTATACGTACCCCTTGTGATCGCGGCACAACGGGCAAGAAGCGTTACGCCCGAGCCACTGATCGATGCACTGAGCATGGAAGTAGTGTCCACACTTGGGGATGGTCCGGAGCGTCTCCTTGGGCTGGTACTCCGACAAGCATATCGCGCAAACGTTGTCGTTCGGCCTGGGTACCTGTCCATCGTCATCAACTTGAATCTTCGGATAAGATTCTATCGTGGCTAAATCGATGCCCGTGACGCCATTGGAGGCATGTCGAGTTTCTCTCGAGAGGCTTGAAGGAGGTGTGATATCTGCCACGTTGTTTTCGCCATCGTTGCCGTTAGGAGGTCGATCGAGAGGATCGCGATGCTCGGAGACTCGAGCGCGCGAGCTTAGGTAGAACGCGAGTCCGGAAATGCAAAGAAGCGAGGGCAACACGAGGCCGAGGAGTATCCCCAACTTGGCACGCTTTGAAAGCCCTACATTATTAGCTGATTATTGGTGGGGTAGGAGTTGGAAAATTAATTACGACGTCCCAATGACAGGAGGAGTCCATTCACCCAAAGAGAAAAGCTAAGAAGATGGTCCGTCAAAGCGACGGACCCACACGGCCACACATCCGCGTGAGTCCGTCCCTTTGACGGACCGTCTTCTTAGCATAACCCTTCACCCAAACACCATTAAAATGACAAGCGCAGAGATTCAATGGAATTAACGAAGACGATTTTATCAATGAATGTTTTTGAAGCACTGATTCAAATAACTAAATAATAAAGACAAGTTATTATTTTCAGGTAGAAACTAGCGAATGTAAGTACGTACCAGGTTTATCGAAGCATCCGACATCGGAGCCCGCAGAACCCCTGAACCCGCACTTCCCACCACTTTTCTCGCACGATCTACAGTCCGGCGTATCCCACTTCAGGAAAACACTCTCGGTTATGTTCGTGGGATATTGCCAGGCCACCGGAACCGACACTGTCCAAGTACGACATCGGAACAACGAGAAGTACCAAGTGTATGAACCGGCAACAGCAATATGTACCGTGTGGTATTCATCGCTGAGGCAGTCCACGCGTTCGATTCCGAAAGCTGACAAATCGATTGGGCAATCCGCAAACATGAAGCTCCTGTGCTCTTGCGCCACGAAAACCGAGCTCGAAAATGTCGAGTTTTGAAGCCGTTTCGCTAGGCAGTTGCCCGGGTCCTTGAGCACGACGTATTGTTTCTTATAGTCAATGAGGTCGACGACGAAGTCTTGCGAGTTAGGCAATTGGAGGATCGCTTGGCCTAGGACGTTGCACGAGAGATCGAAGCCCGGATAGCCACATCGCTCGGGGCGGAAGTCACTTGCTCGGAAAGGGAAGCGGATCTCAGGTCCGCGAGGACTGCAAAATCTTGCTGGACACATATCGTCGAGGTTATTAGCAGATACACGGAGAGAGAGGCCGAGGAAGAAAGAGAAGAAGATGGCGGAGGAAGCCATCAGAGTCGCATAGCATAGATACCGAGGATTGTACTTAGAAATGTATGTTTCTTGAATTTCTTCTCTCTTTTTCCTAAAGAAAGAGGTTCATGTCCTCTTCAGAGAAAGATTATTATAATCTTATATATCTTCTCAAGGATTCAAAACTAATACGCGCCTTAGTTAATTTAGCCGGCCAAATGGATGTGGATATGTAGGTCCACAGAAAGGCATATTTTGATATAGTGAAAGGGAAAAGGAGAAATTTCACGTCAATCGCATTATGTTGTTGGATCCCATGAGGACAAGTACATAGAGACAACTACATGGGATCACGATCCATTTGCCCCTCCCCTCTTATCTTGAGCAAATATTTGTGCCGACTTGGTCCGTGATGACTAGCTCAATCAGATTCATTAATCATCAGAGTCTCACACGGGTTTACAATGTCGAGGGGTTGTGACTGAACCCAGTTCACAAGAGTTGGTCCATGATCCCGGCATGTATTTCCAAATTGAGACAACCCCGCACCATATGCATTAATTTGCATCGATTCGGTTTTGGCCTACTGTATGGAAGCATAGTTCATATATGTATTAGGATTCGGCGCACAACCACAACGACATAGAGCGTAAAAGCGAAAAAGAGAAATCAAGACACAAGGTTTATCCTGGTTCACCTTTAAACTAGGGCTACATCCAATAGAATATTCCACTATAATTAGCACATCGCATATCTATGTTACATCACTCAATTATAAGCGAAAAAAAGTATACATAGCAGTAGCTATTCATGAGTCAAAGTCCAAACTATCAATAAAATACGAGCTCAAACTATAAAAGCCCTCTGGCGTCTAGGGTGCGCTGCCCCCTACAACTCCGACGGTCACAGCTCACCAAACCCTGTGCTTTCATGTTGATGGGAAGTATGAATCACACCACAACATTCTCTCACTTGGTGAATACTTCATATACTTCTTTAAACCCAAAACAATTATATACCATTCAAACTTTTCTGCACTCAAGTAAAAAAACTCTGCACTATTCACATGTGTGTCAACGTTCTCCAGCACTACAACCTTCTATTCCACTTTCTCTCGAATGAAGCGATATTGTATGTTCATGTGCTTTCTTCTTGCTTGAAATCCGGGATTCTTAGCCAAGAATATAGCACTCTAGCTATCACACCCAGTCTTCACTTTTCCTTGTGTAAAACCAAACTCTTTATACAATCTGCGTAATCAGATTACTTCTTTAGCAGCATGAGTAAGGGCTTTGCCTCAGTACTAGATAAAGCAACCGTGCTCTACCTCTTGCTCATCCAACTCATAGCTTCGCCAAATAAGAAAACAATATATCCGCTACTTGACCTCTTGCTATCAATGTCGCCTCTTCAATCAGCATCCCACAAAACATTTTGATTCTAACGCTTGCTATCCCTTTGAGCTTTTCATGCGTTTATAACATAGCTCATAGACAGATGTATCGCAAAGATAATGAAGCACCCGCTTTACTACCATCCAATGCTCTTTCCCGAGATTATACATATATCTGCTTAATACTCCTACTGCTTGAGCAATATCTGGACAAGTACACACTATGGCATACATTAAGCTCCCTACTACGCTTGCATATGAGACTGTTGACATCTCTTTAGCTTCATCTTCAGTCTTGGGACACTAGAGCGCTGATAACTTGAAACTTGTGGACATATGGGTCTTCACTGGTTTATAGTCTACCATGTGAAACTTCTTCAACACAATTTCAACATATTTGTTCTAACTTAGCCACAACTTCCTATTCTCACGCTCCATTTTTATCTGCCTGATGAAGATGAAGTTTGCTGGGCCTATATCTTTCATCTCAAATTGTTTTACCAATAGTCCTTTTATAGTGTTGATCATTCTCAAATTGTTCCCAACTAGCAGTATATTATTAACATATAAGGTTAAGATAACAAAACCATCATCTAACCTCTTCACATAGACAAAATAATCAGCATCACAACGGACAAATCCAAGCTTCAAGGCGTATGAGTCAAACTTGTGGTACCACATTGTTAGAGATTGTTCAGACTATATAAGGACTTGTTCAATTTGCAAACAAAATATTTTTTTTCTTTGACCACAAATCCTTCTGATTGCTTCATATAAATATCCTCCTCCAAGTCACCATGAAGGAATACCGTCGTCACATCAAGCTGTTCTACCTCTAGATTATATGCAGCTGCTACAGATAAGACAAGTCTTATGGAATAAACATCTCACCATAATCGACCCCCGTGCTTTCATGTCGATGGAGAGTATGAACCACACCCTAACAATATGGAGGATACTTATACTGTGTGGAAGTAATGTGTAAATATTTTTCATGGAAAAAAATTGATAAAATATAATATATAGTTCAAGTGTTAAACAAAAATCTCCCTAATCTTATATCTGCAACTTCAGCAATCAAATTTCATTCCTCACATGTTTAATCTTTGTTTATTTATTTTTTTGAATAGATTCTACTCGTTGAGTCTGTCTTCTCAGACAATCACGTTGTGAGAAGCGCTATCATAGGAACAGCGGCAGGGCCGCCGCTAGTCCTATTTGACAAGAACTGAGTCTTTATTTTTTCTGCTATTTTTTCATTTTCTTTTTCTTACTGCGAGGTGGGGAAGAAATTAATCGAATTGGGGGCTTTTGCACCTCTAGGCTGGGTTACTTTTTCCAAGTTATATCGAACTTATGCCACAAAACTGTTCACACGTACATATTTTTTACATTGAGCAAAAAGGTGCTCCATAGTTGCACCTTCTGAGAGGCGTAATATGAGAGACTTATGTCACAGTTGCATGTTGCTCTGTGTTCTCCAGAATTGTATTACTTTCAATAACTTGTAATCACAGCACCGGAAGGACAACAAAAAAACATTATTTTGACCATTCGGGTATTATTATCAAAACTGAGTTCAATTGACTCCACATGCCAAAGTGTCAGTATACACGTGTTTATATCTGGGTCGCGAATGTTGCTACAAATGTTTTCGGACAAAGTAGGGAGAACACAGAGAAAATAGTATCTCGATAGAAAAGTTGACAAGTTAAAAGAATTAGATGCCACGTGTTAGGAAGGAGTTTAGTAGCTCATGCCCGGGCCGGTTCCAAATTTTGTTCCATATCAAAAGGATTTCCGTAAGGAATATAGGAAGGGATACAAGCATGTCAAGCTACTTTTGAGCTATTCGTGCTCAAATCGTCAGCTAATCAAGATCGGGCCGATCATTCACAAGCTCGAGTTGAGATCAAGTGGCTTGTCAAGCCGAGTTCAAGCCTAAAGGCACTTGACTCGGTCGGCTTGCAAGCCTAATTGAGTCTCTCATTATATATACTGATACTTTATTGTTATGGCTGGTGGAAAGATGATTCTTATAGGCAATTTTTGAACCGGTGGTAACAAGCACGCATTCGAAGTGGAATTTTAGCACTTTTCTTTTTTTTTTTACCAAGTCAAAAGTGGGACCCGCAAAAAAGAAAGAAAGTTACTATGGATGTTTTAGTTGCTAGTTCACGATCCGAAGCCCAATCAATTTGTGAGTAATTGAAGCCTCTATTTGTATATTCAAAGGAATTTCCAAAATTAGGGCATAAATTCGAATTTGTATTGATTCTAAGTTGCTGCGTTCAACTGAGGAGTTGTCGAGCTACGTATATATAGGAGTGAAAAATTAGGGTGTTGTGGAGCCGTGTGAGTTGACAAAAATCGATTTGAGGTTACGGTTTGATCTGAATGAATTTTTGAAGTTTGGCGTGTGCTGCTGGACGGTTCCGAATTTAGGGTTTTGATGATGATTTTCATCCATCCTCAGCTGTCTTTTGGGTCGGCTATGTTAGGGGTTTTGTAGTACTTCGAATGGGCTTTAAATTGATTGTAAGTTTGCTTGAAACAGAGTTCGGTGTAGGAAATTTTGGAGCAAACGGTTTCATCGTGCAAGCTGTCTATAGAGGACAGTGATAGGTTTTCTCTATAGGCAAGCTTTTCGTTGGCGCATAGGTGTCGTTTTATCGACGAATAGGTGTGATTTACTTGAGTCGATCATTATAATATTGTTTTAGTGTTGTGAATTATGAAATATTTTCTGGATTTAAAATTGTGGATTATTGGAAGATGATTGTTTGATGCTCAATATGACTGTGAACCCGAGTAGGGATTTTCGGGTATGCATATTGGTGTTACGATATCTTTCTGGCCGAGCCACTAGTTGATAATAAGTGGAGACCTTGCCAAGGGAGAGAGCTTGGTCGCCTTGTCACCTGGCATTGTGTCATGACCATGGTTTGATATTTAGTACTAGATTAGTTGATGAACTGAACCATCAACGTGTGATTTGACGAGATTGATCAATGTACTCGACCATTGATGTTTGTTATGATAATGTTGATCTAACGAACATTTTCTGATATGTATACGATTATGTTAAAGTATTATAACTCTTTCTTATCTTGTATGTTTGTTATAAATTGGAATTGAGATAAGTGAGTTTTGATATTGTTTTGTGAAAGTGCATAGTAGATGTTCGATCTGCTTCGAAAATATACGCATGACTCACTGGGCTGTGGTTGCTAATTCATTTTTTTTTTGGTAAGATAAGTATATTGATGAGAAAAAGCGCAGGTTACAAAGACAAACCTAACCGCACACCACAGTGTGTCGCAAAAGCGCAAGGGCGGCTCGGGAGAGAAAAAACTGTATACACAAGAGAACTAAGAGGCCAAACAGATGGCCAAGCAGCAGAGCCACGTAGGGCCAACAAAGCCTAACAAAAGTTAGGATCAACAAGGAAGAGCACCGAAGGAGGCCAAAACAAGCGGCCACAAAATATAAACATGTGACATCCTCAAATTCGACCTTATTCTGGATGTAATGAAACGTTGATTTTAATCGATGCACTGTTAATTCTCGCTCTAAATTGATCACTCATGAGAGACTAACCGAAGGGGAAAGGCTATTAAGGAATTAAGTACGCACGACCTGAGAACTCAACCACGGATTGATAATTCGACCATAAGGATTGACGAGGGACGGTTGTGAGCCAGTATGGACCGATCGAGAAACGGTTATAGAATGTTTCGTCAATAGTATACAATTGGATCGCGGGTGAATCCGTTGGACCGGTGTATGGATTGCGAACAACCCGAAACCAATTCATAATGATCGTGTACATTGGAACTAGTGATTGATCCCTCGCAATTACATGACAATCGAGGTTGTCCATGGTTCGAGAAAGCTTAGACGTGGATTGATGTCGAATCAACCAGGGGTCGAATACGCGTAACTCCTAAAAGCCGACCGTTAGTTTGAGATATTCTAAAGTTGCAATCGATTGATCTTGATCATGAATTTGAGTAGGGTTTATATTAGTGGCTAATAGTACGAGAGCACTATTGCGAGGACTTTCGGGAGTTGGATTTGAGTAGGGTTTAAGTATGTGGTTGTTGATAATTTTTGGGATGGTTGAGTTCTAAGTTGATGGATTGTAGAAACTCTGGTGTTGTAATCAACCTGCTGGTTTGTTGCGTGTATATACACACACGCGAGTGCGCCCGACAAGTTAATATCAGGTTATTAGTTATGTTGAGACTGCATCCTTTGAGCTAAAGGATGACCATGCCATCTCCTTATCCTTGTTGGATTTGGGGTGTGACACGAATAGCGTTGTTGTGTAGTATTTTTCATCGACCTAGTTCCCCCACCTGTCCAAATATTATTTATTGTTTCCTCTACTTGCCTTTAACATAATTGACCCATCCTGTTAATGTTTACAAATATTATTTTTCTGCATTGCATTTGTGTGCGTTTTAACTGCCAAAAGTTGTGCGTTACCATTTTTCTCTACATGGCGGTATAATTTCAATTGCTTGCTGTCATAGTATCGGAAGACCTGAATTACCCAAAGAGAATGTTATTACCATATGGAACTATCCCTAAATCACTAATGACAAAGATGGATTTAATTAATAAACTCGAGATATCAAAGTTTCAGAATTAGCCACTACTTTTGCCAGCGAAATGAGCTCATCATTCAAAGCAGCACTGATTAAAAAGGGTTGCAGGCGACGGCTTCCATAGAAGCTGGAAAAAATTGCACCAACTATTATCAGCGACAGAAATTCCTATCGACAGAATATCATCACCGAAGGCTTACCACTGAATTATGGTATTGCCATTTGGACGGGATAAGAATCAGTTCACAAAACCTCTCGTCAGCTACGGTTAATTGGTGTCCAGAGTGTTAGGATTCGACGTACAACCACAATAAAACAGAGCGTAAAAGCAAGAAAAAGAAATCAAGACACAACGACCCTTAAACTAAGGCTACATCCAGCAGAGGATTCCACTATAATTAGTACCTAACACTTCTATGTTACTTCACTCAAATTACAAGCTAAAAAGAGTATATTTATAGAATGTTAGAATATATTTGATGTGTGGGCTTTATTAATTGATATTGTAATTAATTATTGGTCTAATAAAAAAAGATAAAAAGGTTTCCTAATCCTAGTTGGATATGGGTCTGGATAGTATGGGCTGAGATAAACCTTATCCATAATGAGGGGATATGTTAAAATCTCTATAAACAAAGCTCAAGTCCCTCCTCTAAACCCTAATGTCCACAAAACCTCACATAAAGAGTCGTCAGAAAGCGATACGTGAGGGGCCGTCTCATTGAAGCCAGTGTTTGAGGGGTTCGTAGAGGAGAAGCTCTTGAGCATCGGATCGTCGCAATTCCGCATCAAGAATGATGGATCTTAAACAAGGTACGTCAATTCTTCTACTTTATGAAACTGTGATTCGCATATCTAAACGTGACAATCTTGGGACGCTGCTTAAAGTTATAATCGTAGTTTACATATAGAACTAGATATTCATGAGCCCAAGCTCAAACTACCAATAAAGAGCGGAATCCCCGTGCTTTCCTGTCGATAGGGAATATGAATTGCACCCAAACATAGAGGTCCTAGTACACAAACATAAGCTGATCTCTTAACGATATTGTTTTGTCTGGGACTTTTCATCCCGTCCCAAAAGTTATGCACTTATTTATTTTGTTTAGATTAAGAAAAATTGTTGATTAATGGTGCAAACATGGTGTTATGTGAGTTGTCGGATCGGCCCGATTGTAGAGTCCCATTATCATGCAACTCTAATCCTCAAAAGTCATTGAAATTTTCTCAAAGAAGAATAGACATCAGAATTTGGCAAAGAACAAAAGAAATAATAAGAGAGGCCGAACCCTTTTTAATTATTAGAAAGCTTGTAGATATCTCAACTATCAAGGAACAATAATTTACATGAACCTATATACAAACAAAGGATAAATATTATAACGTACAATAATTGACATGATCCTATATATCGATTTCAAAACCAGTGGTAAAATGAGGTTAGTATATCCATTTTGTTCGAGGTAACTATATAAAAAAAAGAAAAAGAAATGGGATATGTGCATTGGAAGTCCTAAAACTTGTCATAAAAGAGCAATCGAGTCTTACAATTTATAAAAAGTGCAATCAAGTCCTAAAATTTGTCAAATTGATGCAATTGAATCTTTCCGTTGATTCTATACAACTTGGCTAACAGAAGATGCTGACGTAGTTTTTTTTTTTTTTAATATTTCATCTCTCTAACGTGGCGATGACGTGGCTAAAACACGAAATTTAAGGCCAAAACCGCATCATTTTGGTCCAAATATGATTTATGATACATTTTTACATAAAATTAAAAAATGCTAAAAAAAAAAACTAGAACCAGGTGGCGATAAAGTCCTCACCACCGCCCCACCACCACTGCCAAGAAGGGCTAGCGATGGTGAGGAAATGCTGGGCCCAGGCGACCCCCATCGATCGCAAGCAAGGGCTTTTTGTCAGGCCCTCCCCGACTATTCCCCCACCATCGCCGGCCCTTCCAGGTAGTGGTGGGGTGGCAGCGGTGGCGTTTTAACCTTTTTCTCTTTTTTTATTTATTAAAAATCAGCTTATTTTTTAATTAATTTAAATAAAATTCATATTAAAAAACTGATGTGGACCAAAACACATCTTTTGAGCCACGTCATCGCCGCGCAGGAGAGAAAAAAATGTTTAAAATAGCCACGTCGGCATTTTTCGTTAGTCAAGTTAGACGGAGTTAACGGAAGGATTCAATTGTACCAAGTTGATAAGTTTTAGTACTTGATTGCTCTTTTTGCAAGTTTTAAGACTTTCAGTGAACACACCCCAAAAAAGGATTTACACATCTCCCTTGTGATCGCGGCACAACGGGCAAGAAGCGCTCCGCCCGAGCCACTGATCGATGCACTGCACATGGAAGTAGTGTCCACACTTGGGTATGGTCCGGATCGTCTCCCTGGGCTGGTACTCCGACAAGCAAATTGCGCAAACATTGTCGCTCAGCTTGGGTACCGTCCATCATCATCGACTTGAATCTTCGGATAAGATTCTATCATGGGAAAATCGATGCCTGCGACGCCATAGGAGGCGTGTCGAGTTTCTCTGGAGGGGCTTGAAGGAGATGTGATATCCGCAACGTTGTTTTCGTCGTCGATGCCGTTAGGAGGTTGATCGTGAGGGTCGCGATGTCTTGAGACTCGAGCGCGCGAGCTTAGGTAGAACGGGAGTCTAGACATGCAAAGAAACAAGGGCAACATGACCCCGAGGAGTATTCCCAGCTTGGCACACTTTGAAAGCCCTACATGATTAATTGATCATTTGTGGGGTAGGAGTTGGAAAATTACTTACGGACGTCCCAATGAGAGGAGAAGTCCATTCACCCAAATACCATTAAAATGACAAGCGTAGAGATTCAAATGAAATAAACGAAGCGGATTTCATCAATGAATTTTTTGAAACACTGATTCAAATAACTAAATAATAAGAACGAGTTATTATTTTCAGGTAGAAACTAGCTTATCTAAGTACGTACCAGGTTTATCGAAGCATCCGACATCGGAGCCCGCCGAACCCTTGAACCCGCACCTCCCACCACTTTTCTCATCTACAATCCGGCGCATGCCACTTCAGGAGAACACTCTCGGTTATATCTGTGGGATAGTCCAGCGCCACCGGAACCGATACTGTCCAAGTACGGCATCTTAGCGATGAGAAGTACCAAGTGAATGAACCGGCAGGAGCAACCAGTACCGTGTGGCACACATTGCTGAGGCAGCCCACCCGTTCGATTCTGTAAGGCGATAAATCGCCCAAGCAATCTGCAAACATGAAGTTCCCGTGCTCTTGCGCCACGAAAACCAAGCTCGAAAACTTCGACTTTCGAAGCCGCTTCGCTAAGCAGTTGCCCGGGTCCTTGAGCACGACGTATTGTTTCTTATAGTTAATGAGGTCGACGACAAAGTCTTGTGAGTCGGGCAATCGGAGGATCGCTTGGCCTCGAATGTTGCACGATAGAACGAAGCCTGGATAGCCACATCGCTCGGGATGGAAGTCGCTTGCTCGGAAAGGGAAGCGGATCTCAGGTCCGTGAGGACAGCAAAATCTTAGCGGACATATATCGTTGGGGCTAGTAGCGGATACATGGAGAGAGAGGCTGAGGAAGAAAGAGAAGAGGATGGCGGAGGAAGCCATCAGAGGCACATAGCGAAGGTTCATAGGATTGTGCGGAGGAATGTATGTTTCTTCTCTCTCTTTTTCCTAAATTAAGGTTCATGTCCTTTTCAGAGAGAGATTATTAAAATCTTATGTATCTTCTCAAGGATACAAACATGGGATGTGCCTTAGTTAATTTCGCCGGCTAAATGGATGTCCATATGTATTATATAGGTCCCTAGAAAGCATTTGTTGATACAATGAAATGGGAGAAGGCGAAATTTCAAGCCAATTGCATTCTGTTGTTTGGTTCCATTTGCTCTCCCCTCTTCTCTTGAGCAAATATCTGTGCCGAACCGGTCCGTGATGACTCGATCAATGACGACTCACACGGGTTTACAACATCGGGGGGTTGTGATTGAACCTAGTTCACAAGGATTGGTCCATGATCCGGGCTCGAATCGAGACAACCCAACTCCACATGCATTAATTTGCATCGACACGATTTTGGTCTAATGTTTGGAAGCATGATTTATGTTGCGGAAAACATGCGGTCGAACAATAAAATAAACAGAACAAGAAAATAGACCAGATACCGAAATTACGTGATGTGGTGGATGTAACCTACGTCCACGAAGAAAGCAGTAAAGAATTTCACTATAAATCAAGCGATACAACGGAGATCATAACCACATTCGAGTTATACAAGCACTCTCAATATTTCCTAATTTTCAATTATACCTAATAACTCACATAATGTTTAGATCCATAAGTTCTCATGCAATAATCTCTCAATTTTTTTGGAAGAATTTACGAATCTTACTCGAAATATTTAATTGGCTTGAAAACTTTCGATACTTAGAATTGTTAGATGTACTTCCACTAAGAAAACTGTCAAGCAAGGCGGCACCTCAACGACCACACGAAAACCAAAGACCAAGAAGAATATAGCATGAAAAAAAAAAAGAAAAAGAGGAAATCCACGTACTAACTGGAACTTCGGTCAACCCAAGTCTTGGACTTTAGTGGAAGTCAATTTCTCTAGTGCATGTCCACAAAAAAAAAAAAATTTCTCTAGTTTCCTCGTTTGCTTAGGAGTAAATTTTTTTTTTCTTAATTTATCACCAAAAGTCAATCTCCTAAATTCGGCAACATCCAAGTCTAATATGAGCTTTCCAAATTAGGAATTCCACATTCACAAAAAATATGACTAAGCTATCCGCACTCACTTTTAGATTAGACTTGTTCCCGGAGACATATTTTAACAGTTTACATGTGGAGAATACTTGTCGAAACAATGGGTAAAATCTTTTCATGAGAAAAGAATCCGATGAATCATTCGCAGATTTTGAATGTGAAATAGATAAATTTTCCCTAATCTTATATCGACAACATCAACATTCAAATTCAATTTTTGAAATGATTCATATCTTCAAAGTCTCATTTTTCACATGTTTAATCTTTTCCCGGACTTTGCACATTGCATATGAGTGCTATAATTTGTTAGTCCAATGTGATTATGCGAGTATGGGATAGATTCTACTCATTGAGTATGTCATTCCGGCCCACGACCAGCAGGGCCGCTGGTTTTCCTATGTGACAAGTACCGAGTCTTTAACCACCGGAGGGTTGCCCCAGTAGCCACCCTTCCTACTTGGGAAGAAGGGGGGTGCTCAGTTCAATTCCCCGCCTTCTCAGGCAAGTTACGGGTGGTGACGCGTGAGTGAGGGAGCCCATTTGAGTGACATTATAACTCTACACAGCCTATTGTTAAGCAAATCAATTGAAAATCTTCAACCTAAATCAAAACTTATGCCCGGAAATTGTATTGTTACCCTTGCCTCCTATTCCTATCGCAAGGGGGTTCTATCAAGACCGAATTGTCCAATGGATCTCATGCGTCGCGGACCATGGCTCAATCGGGTAGGTATGCGCCGTTCGAACGCCGATGTGGTATTTAAAGTCGGAGACCGTCGAACCTTTGGGCCCGCACCTGCCACCACTCGCCTCGCACCACCTACACTTGGGCAGATCCTAGCTCGACCAAACACTATCTTCCGATAATAGCCAGCCCCATAGGGTTGGACACCGTCCAAGTGTACTGCATCGGCGTCCCGAAAAGGACTGGATCCGACATCATCCACGTTTCCGAACACGACCGGGTGTCGTTCCCCACTGAGACAGCTCTTGCGCTTGTTCCCAAACTCGTGCGAGAAGTTGCACGAGCAATTGGCAAACACAAAGCTCTTGTAATCGGGCACCACGAGGAGGGAGCTCGAGAACGTCAAGTTCCTGAGCCCCGCTTCGCGAGGGCGATTGCCCGGATCCTTTGAGTGCAACGTATCGTTCGAGTTGGGCGATATCTTGGAGTCACTGATCCGAAAATATGCACGAATGCGGAAGATTTGGTTTCTTGAGAGATTGCCAGGACATACTGAAGAGATTCAGTGACTGGAATTGAGGGAAGGTTAATTTCTTGTTCTATGAAGTACTTATAACTTACCGTGAAAATATACACAAAAGCGAAAAATTTACCAAAGTAATACCGTGAATCCATCGTAGATTTGAATTTTAAATCTCCCTCATCTTATATCGTAAGGATATAGATACAAGGTGATGATTAGAGACTAGATGCCTTGTGATTACGGCATATAGGGCAAGAAGCATTTTCCTTGAGCCACCGGTCTATGCAATGAGCATGGAAGTAGTGTGCACACGCGGGGATGGTCTTGAGTATCTCCTTGGGCTGGTATTCCGACAAGCAAATCGTGCAGACGTTATCGTCGGACCTAGGCACTTGTCCCGAATCATCGATTTGAGCCTTCGGATACGATTCTAACGTGGCCAAGTCGATGCCCGTGGCGCCATCGACAGCATGTTGAGCATTTCCCGCATCATCGGAAAGAGATAACTTCGTGTTGTCGTTACCATTGTGGCTCTGATGACGAAGTCCATTGGCTCGAGTGGTGACGTAGCGGCGCTTGCCAAGATACAAAATAACAAGGGTGATGCGACGATCCACGTTATCACGAACCTTACGCCTTTCGAAAACTCTATATATAATCACAGATCATGAATCGATCAATCAAACTTGAAGCGTTAGAAAAAAGTCAACGTTCGACGATTGGTAGTTGGTAACTATTTCGAAAATGTATTGCTAGCACATCGCATTCATAGGGTAATTATTTAGGATCAATACGGCTAGTATAGAAAATTGATTTACAAAATATTAAGGATGACAACACATGCTCTTGAATTAGTCCATTAATGTTGATATCATGTAGTTAATATTGTAACGGACTAATTCAAAATTCAAACTATTCTTGAATTAGTCCATTCTTATGTAGCATTAAACTCTATAAATACATATGCTATCCTAGAGTTAAAGGATAAGCAAAACTCATTCTCAAACTTAGAGTCTAATTCTTACATGGCATCAGATGGTTCGATAGACCGGTACAAAGCCCGCCTAGTGGCCAAGGGCTACAATCAACACGAGGGTATCGACTATACGGAAACGTTTAGTCCCGTTGTTAAAGCAACCACCGTCCGTACAGTCATTTCATTGGCTGTAACAAAGAACTGGAAACTCCGGCAGTTGGATGTTAGCAACGCTTTTTTAAATGGTAACTTGACTGAAGAAGTCTACATGGCCCAACCTCAAGGCTTCATTGACAAAGAAAAGCCAAACCATAAATGCAAGTTACAAAAATCCTTATACGGATTGAAACAAGCACCGCGGGCTTGGTTCTACCGGTTGAGCATCTTTTTAGAATCACTGGGATTTATTAGATCAAAAACTGATACTTCCCTCTTTATACTTCATCGGCCCAATTTCTCTATTTACATGCTCATCTATGTTGACGACATTGTTATTACAGGATCCAACCCGGCATTTATTCGAGACACTATCAAATGCTTAAATAAGGAGTTCTCCATACGGGACTTGGGTGAACTTAATTATTTCCTGGGAATTGAGGTGCTTAAACATCCATCTGGGCTCCTCTTGTCACAGCAGAAGTATGTTACAGATCTTCTCCACAGAACCAGAATGGACGGTGTTAAACCGGTTCACACGCCCATGGCTACAAATACTAGTTTAATCAATCAGGGTAAGCCACTTGAAGATGCTAGTTTGTATAGGAGCACTGTAGGAGCTCTTCAGTATGCCACCCTCACTCGGCCAAATATCTCTTATGCGGTAAACAAAGTCTGTCAGTTCTTGAAAGAACCAACAAAAGACCATTGGAGTACGGTGAAACACATCCTACGCTATTTAAAGGAAACTGTTTCGCATGGACTGCTCATCAGTTCCCAATCCACCACAGAACTCCATGCATACAGTGATGCGGACTGGGCGGGTTGCCCTATTGATAGACGATCAATATGAGGTTATGCAATTTATATGGGCCAAAATCTGGTTTCTTGGTCAGCTAAGAAGCAGCATACCATTGCACATTCCTCAACCGAATCTGAGTATCGGGCATTGGCAAATGCCACGGCAGAAGTGGTATGGCTACAATCACTATTACAGGAATTGGGCATCTCTCAATCAAAACCCCCTATCCTTTGGTGCGACAACCTAGGAGCAACGTATCTTACGGTGAATCCACTTTTTCATGCCAGAACAAAGCATATCGAGGTAGACTTTCACTTTGTCCGCCATTTAGTGTCACAACGCAAACTTGAGGTTCGCTTCATATCTACACATGACCAAATAGCGGATATCTTCACCAAGCCTCTTACACGGTGTCACCATGATCTGCTCAAATCCAAGTTGAAGATCATCCAGAAGACCACCTTCAACTTGAGGGGGCCTATTAAGGATAACAACACATGCTCTTGAATTAGTCCATTAATGTTGATATCATGTAGTTAATATTGTAACGGACTAATTCAAAATTCAAACTATTCTTGAATTAGTCCATTAATGTAGATATCTCTAGTTAATATTGTAACGGACTAATTTAATGTAGATATCTCATGTAGTTAATATTGTAATGGACTAATTCAAAATTCAAATTATTTTGAATTAGTCCATTCTTATGTAGCATTAAACTCTATAAATACATATGCTATCCTAGAGTTAAAGGATAAGCAAAACTCATTCTCAAACTTAGAGTCTAATTCTTACACAAAATAATGTGACTAGTGAATACTCAAGTAAATGAGTCCTAAATCAATTAACACATATAAGCTTTAATAATCAATAGTTTTCGTCTATCGTCGGTAGCATACCTCGATAGTGGGCGCATTGAACTTCCAATGACCCGTCGTCCCTCTCGACCCCACATCTCCCACCAGTAGCTTCACAACGTCTACAGTCCGGCCGATCCCATTTCAACCGAACACCCTTATGTTCTCCCTCAAGCTCAGCGTTTCCGGAACTAACATCGTCCAGGTATAGCACCCATTATCGGAGAACAACGATTTAGTGAGGAGATCCTCCGTGGGCGCGACCACCATGACGCGGTCTGCCCCATCGAGACAATCGATACGTGTGATCAAAGTTCCCGGCAGGTCCGTGGGTAAATTCCACGTGCAATTGGCGAGCGTGAAGTTCTCCTGCACCTCGGCTGAGAAGGGAGATGACACGGAGGCCAAGTCGGAGCTGAAGCTCCCGGTCGCCAGTAGGCGCTTCAGGAGGCAACCTTCGGGGTCCCCGAGCCAAATCGACTGGTTCACATAATCGATTGACCTCACGACAAGGTCGCCAGAGTGAGGCAAGTGGAGGATTGCTCGGCGTTGCTCGTCACACAAGATTTCGAATCCCGGATAGCCGCAACCTTGATCCTGAAGGCCCTTGATTCGGAATGGGAAGCGTATCCAGGGTCCGTTGGGATCGCAATAGATCGTCGGGCAGGGAACGTGAGGTTTATCTGAGGCGACGAGGACTAGAAGGACGAGGAAGGAAGACGAAAAGGGTAAGAAGATTTCGGAGGACGCCATGTGAAGGGAGGTGACATGGTGGAGTGTACAAGGGATTGTAAAACAGGGAAGGCGGGCTTTGTTTACTTCTCCAATAGCAGGATGCATGGGGACATGGACGTTCTTACAAGAACAAATGTTAAAAAAGCGGAAACCCCCGGCGATATGTGCATGGTACAAGACATTTCGGTTTTCTTCTATCGAGACTTGTCAACGAGGTCGTTGAGTTGACCCAAAAAAACAAAAACAAGGTGAATGAGCAAACGAGGGAAGAATTGTCCAAAAAAATTTCAACTTATTGCATTTTTATCAATTCAGTCCTAAATCTTTCAATTTTGCCAATTGAGTCCTAAACCTTTTTCATATTTTGCCAGTTGAGTCCATCCAGTCAATTTTGGCTGGAATTTACTGACGTGGATGCAGGTTAGTCCACGTGGCACGGTCAGTGTTGACATGAACAATTTTTAATATTTTGTTTTTTTCTTTTTTTTCTTTTTTCCTTATTCTTCCTTTTGCCACTAGCAATGGCCGAGCGGGCTGGCCTCTCCTGGGCATGGGTCGCCGTTGCCCGCCATAGGAGAGGGCCGATCAAGCGGGGGTGAGCTCTTGCGAGGGCTCCCCTCGCCAGATCTAACCTTGGCAAGGCTAAACCTCCTTGGGGCTCTCCCTCGCACGGCTGGCCCTCGCTTGTGGCAAACAAGGGTCCAACCCGCTTAGCCATGGCCGGTGGCCTGCCACCGGCAAAAGGAAGAAAGGAAAAAAAAAAGGAAAAAAGAAAAAGTAGAAAAAAAAATAAAATTAAAAAAAATTAAAGTATTATTAAAAATTGTCCTCGTTTGCGTTGGCCGTGCCACATAAGACGGCCGTCCTCCACTTAAGTAATTTTCGGTCGGATGAACTCAATTGGAAAAATAAGAAAAGGTTTAGGACTCAATTTAAAAATTGAACGGTTTAGGACTGAATTGGTAAAAGTGCAATAGGCTTCGAACTTTTTGACAATTTTCTCTGCAAAAAAGAGTCACATGCTGTAAAAAAGATTCAAACTTTTATTAAATTCAAACTTTTCTCGTTTACCATTCTATTTACATTACTAAGTTGACTTAATCATTTAATGTAAGTAGACCTATCAAAATGGGTCCAAAACCTATTTAATAACCCACAAGCATTTAAATGGATTATAAATAGGTCATAACAAACTTAGCAGACTAGTATAATAGGTCTACAAAAGAAAGATGCCAAAATAAGTGGGTTATAAATAGGTCCTCTGTGAACTCATTTACAACCCATTTAAGAGGCATCTACCATTTCTTTTACTTTTTTTCTTTTTAAAAAATCAGATTTTTATTTTATTTTTTCTTCTAAGATCGTCGATAGCCTCCCGACCCTCGCCGACACTAGGTAAGGGCCGGTGACCCTCGCCGACCACCAGCCGAGGGCTGCGAGCCTCACCTACGACCGACGATGGCCCGATCCTCATCCGCGGTCAATGAGGGCCTCGTGACCCTCGCCCAATGCCCGGCGAGGGTCGCCGGCACTCGCCTATGGTTGGCTAGGTTCATGCGGCCCTCGCCTGTCTTAAAAGAAAAAAAAGGAAAAACAAAAAAAAATCAACATTTTTAAAAGAAATAAAAAAAATTAGATAAAAATTAAAAAGATAAAAAAAAATCATATTTTTAATAGAAATGAAAATATCAAAAATCATTTTTTTTTAAGTTAATAAAATCAGATTTTTTTTCAAATTATAAAAATTGTCCACAATCATTTAGTAATATATTTTTTTCAAAAATATATGAGAAATAAGTTTTCTTAGATTGGATTAAATATATAAGTGTTTTAGTAATATGGGTCGGGTCTAGTCGGGTATGGATATGGGTCAAGAAATTTGCAGTACGCATAAATGGGTAATAAACGGATTAATGTGTCAATTTGAGTTGGACCATTTATGACTCAATCCAAACCTAATCCAACCCAACCCATCCGTTTGACAGGTCTTAATGTAAATATACAATTACTTAACGAAAATTGGTTAAAATTAGGATGATTGTCATCTTAGTTTCATTTTGGAATTATTCCTCCTTCGCATATAGCCTAAGGTCATTACATTTGAAATTGCCGCTGCACCAGGACAAGCACCGTCCAAGTGCCGGGTCGGGAAATCATCCGCGAAATTGAACACGACCATGTGTCGTTCCCCGCTGAGACAGCACCCGCGCGTGTTCCCAAACTCATGTGCAGAAGTCGTACGAGCGATTGGCGAACACCAAGCTCTCGTATTGCGGCACCACGAGGAGCAAGCTAGAGAACGTCGAGTTCCCAAGCGAAACGAGTTGTTACTTGTAACTGTAGTCGATGTTGTCGGCGACGATGTACTTGGAGTTGGGCAATCGGAGGATAGCTTGGCTTCGGTTGTTGCACGAGATATCCAATCCATGATAGCCGCAAGGTTCAACTTGGACGTCCCTGATCTGAAAAGGGAAGTAGATGGGAGGTCCACAAGGTCGACAATATTTTACCGGATAGGCCTTATTAGGGATAATTGCCAAAAAAGTTCTAAACCTATTGTAATTGTGTCAATTCAATTCTAAACTTTTTCTTCTTTTGCCAATTCAGTCTTAAACAATTTATATTTATGTCAATTCAATTTTTCTAGCCAATTTTGATCGGAAATCGCTGACGTGGCGCGGCCGGAGCTGATGTGACAATTTTTTATAATTTTTTAATAATTTTTTTCAAATGTTAACAATGCTCTAGACGTCCTATGTGGCGAGGGCGACCCTCGCTAGACCATGCGCGGGTGGCCCTTGCCTAAGGCCGACGACCTCCGCTCGCCATGGACGAGGTTTATCGAGGGCTGCTAGGCCCTTTGAGGGCCATAGTTAATAAAAAGGAAAAGAGAATAGAAGAGAAGAAAAAAAAGAAAAGAAATAAATAATAATAAATCAAGAGATGATAATAAATTTAAAAAATTATCTACGTCAGCACCGACCAACGTCCACGTCCAGCTATTTCCCTCCAAAATTAACCGGGTTGATTTAATTGGCAAAACATGAAATAGGTTCAGGACTCAATAGACACAATTAAATATTTAAGACTGAATTAGCAAAATTGGGGTTTATGAGTTTTTGGATAATTTTCCCAATCGACTTTTACTCAAACTCTTAAGCCAATGTGATATTGGCCAACTAAAATATATTTACTACTCCGCTCCACAACAATTCTCCGTTATGGAATTTCTTCCTAGCACAACTCGCACGTCCATCTGAACATGACGGTTTGCCCATAACAATGAAACTTTCATATTTTATTAGGTTTTTCTTTCTTTTTTTTGTCGAAATATTTTATTAGGTTAATGGAGTGCTTCATAAGCTGAAATATATCTATTTTAGGACCCCCAAAAAATGGCCAGTCAAAATTTGCCTAAAAGAATGACCAATGGAAGTACTATGTACCATGGAGGTGAAGCTGAAGCATAATTTTAGAGAGACAAGCGAGAACATAAGAGACACTAATTAAGAATGATTACATGGGGCATTCTTTCAAATCACCACATTTCTGATAGAATTCGACGCACAATCAAGTCAAAGTAAAACGTAAAGCGAGAAAGAAAAATCGAGACACGAGATTTTATCTTGGTTCACCCTTAAACTAGGCTACGTCCAGCAGAGGATTCCACTATAATTAGCACATCGCATCTCTCATTACATCCCTCAATTACAAGAGAAAAAGAGTATATATAGTAGTAGCTATTCATGAGCTCAAACCCAAACTACTAATGAAATAATATGGGCTTAAATCGTAAAAGCCCTCTGGTGTCCAGAGAGCGCTGCCCCCTTGAGACCCCCGCCAGAGTGGCTCCCCCAAACCCCTGCCCGCTCAGCGTGGAGCGGAAATCACGTGCTTTCCTGTCGAGGGAGGAATGAACCATATCCCAACACTTTTGAGGTCAAAAATCTTATTGTTACTAATATTAGCATAGTAGTACTAATGGAACTAGAGAATGCCTCGTAACTTATATGCTGATTGTGATGATTGTTTGATTTTATCCAGCTATTTTTGTGATTTCACGCATTATTTACCAAATAAAAACCATATTTTTTAAAGGATCCGGTTTAATTCTGGGATCAGGACCCTTGTTAGGGAGCTGACATCTACAATTTACTTTCTCTAGAGAGATTGGTACGACATATTGGAGAGATTCAATGATTCACATTGAGGGAAGACAATTTCCTTTTCTATGAAGTACTTACGACTTACCATGAAAATACACACAAAAGCAGAAAAAAGCCAAAGTAATACTATAATTCCGACGGACAATTTCAATTTTAAATCTCCCTCATCATATATCGTGGAGATGTAGTAATAAGATTAAGATTAGAGACTAGAGTCCTTATGATTACGGCATAGAGGGCAAGAAGCATTTCTCTTGAGCCACTGGTCTATGCAATGGGCATGGAAGTGGTGTGCACACTCGGGGATGGTCCTGAATGTCTCCTTGGGCTGGTATTCCGACAAGCAAATCGCACAAACGTCATCGTTCGGCCTAGGCGCCTGTCCTAGATCATCAATTTGAGCCTTCGGATACGACTCTAACGTGGCCAAGTCGATGCCCGTGGCACCGTCGGCGGCATGTTGGGTACCTCCCGCGTCATTGGAATGAGGTGGATACATGTTGTTGCCGTTGTGGCTCTGATGACGAGGTCCGGTGGCTCGAGTGCTGAGGTAACAGGCACTTCCAAAGACACAGAAGAACAAGGGTGATAGGGCGATCGCCACTATCACCAAATTTACGGCTTTCGAAAGCTCTGTATAGAGTCACATATTGTGAATCAATCATTCGAATTTGAAATGTCAGAAAACCATCAATTAACAATGTTCAGTAAGCTAAACAATGGGCCTACGTAAGTTGATTAAGGCTTAGGTAAAGTACATTCTACTTGTTAAGAGATTTGTCTTTTCTACCCCCAACAAAAGCTAAACAATGGGCCTTTTGGGCAAACTTTGTTGGCTTACCCATGTTCCCTCTTCCTCCGATCATGCTTCTGATTGGCTAATTACAAATTTTGAACATCATACACATAGAAACTGAATTACATGTAATGTCCATATTTATAATTCACCAGTCAGAAAGAAGCGCGGTTGGAGAAAGCTTTTCTTCTCCAATCATCCGATCAAGGATGGAGGAAAACATAGACCATATTAAGGCTCCGTCCGTTAATGTGATATTCCTGGAAAACATTTTTCAGGAAGTCATTTTCCAAGAAAATGACAATAATTCTCCGAAACCTGAAAATGAACTAAAAAATATTTTCCGCCGTTTGATATGGAAACCTCCATGGATTCCCTTTAATATTTTTTTATTTTTTTTTCTATTTTAAAAAAAATCGAATTTTTTTATTTTTACTCTTATCTTTTTCTTCTTTCTTACCTTTTGTTTTTCCTCCTTCCTCTGCCACGACTGACCAGCGATAGCCACAGGCGAGCCTCGAGCTCGCCGAGCCGCTTCTGAGGCCAGTTGTTGCTGAGACCCAGCAATCGGCAGAGGAAGAAAAAAGAGAAAAAGAAAGAAAAGAATAAATAAAAATTATTAAATAAAAATTAATTGCATGTAGATAGAGAGAAGAGAGGAGAGAGAGATTAGTCTCCATGGAAAATGATTTCCTCTTTTCAAAAAGAGGTAATCATTTTTTCCGCTATTGAAGGTGTTTTTTCCATTGATGGAAAATGTTTTCCTTAACTCATTTATTTTTCGGGAACCAAACGCCGGAAAATTCGGAAAACATTTTTCTGATGTTGTTTTACGCGAAACGAACAAAGCCTAAATGTCCAACGTATTGTTATGATAATTTCATTCATTAAAATAAATAAGCTTGATGATTAATAATTTTCCTTTATCTTAAGTAGCACATACCTCGCTTGTGGGCACATTGAACTTCCGATGATCCATTGTCACTCTTGAGTCCACATCTCCCACCGGTCGCTTCACAACCTCTACAATCCGGCCGATCCCATTTCAACCAAACACCCTCGGTTACGTTCTCCGTTAAGGTCAGCCTCACCGGAACTAACATCGTCCGGGTATCGCACTCCCTGAGATTGGACAACAACATTCTAGCGAGGTAATCTTCTGTGGGTGCGACCACAACCTTGTGGTCCGCCCCATCGAGGCAGGTGACGCGTGCTATCCCAGTTCCCGGTAGGTCCGCGGGAAAATTCCATGTGCAATTGGCGAGTGTGAAGTTCCCGTGCGCCTCGGCTAAGAAGGGAGATGACCCGGAGGCCAGGTCGGAGCTGAAGCTCCCGGTCGCCAATAGCCGCTTCATAAGGCAACCTTCGGGGTCCCCGAGCAAAACCAATTGTTCCGCATAATCGATCGACTTCACGACGAGGTCGCCGGAGTGAGGCAAATGGAGGATTGCTCGGCCCTGGTTGTCGCACGAGCTTTCGAATCCTGGATAGCCACAGCGTTCATCCTGAAGGCCTATGATCCGGAATGGGAAGCGGATCAGGGGTCCCTTGGGATTGCAGAGCGACTTCCGACAGAGAGAGCCGGGTTTATCCACGGCTACGCAGAGGAGGAGGACGAGGAAGGCAGACGAGACGAGTAACAAGATTCCGGAGGACGCCATGTGAAGGGAGGTGACATGGCGGAGAGTACAAGGAAACGTGAAATAGGGAAGGCGGGCTTTGTTTACTTCAATTGCTGTATGGATGGGGACATGGAGGTTCTTACAAGCACACTCGTTAAAATTTGGAGACCTCGGCGATATGTACAAGACATTTTGGTTTTGCTTTATCAAGACAAGTCAACAAGGTTATTGTGCAAAAAGAATCACATCTTGTAGAGAAAAGATATACGCGTCCTTTTAGTGCTTTAGTTGACCTTAACATCATATGGACGTCGTGTAAAAGAGAGAACATAATAAAAAGGGTAATTATTTTCTCTAGATTTAGCTAAATTTAGCGGACTTAAAGGATGAACTTGATCACACCAATTGATAAGTTTTAGGACTTAGATTGCAAGTTTGGAAAGTTTTAGGAATCAATGGCACTTTCATGACAAGTTTTAGTACTTCTAACATACTTATTCCTAAGAATTCTATAAGTGTGAAGTGAATTTAGTTGTTAGACAATTAAATTTCTAATATTGAATATATATATTACGAGAAACCCCAAATTGGTATACTTGTGATAAATTTATCTCAAACTAATTTTTTGACTAACAAAAAACCCAAACTGGTACATCTGTAATAGATTTATCCTTTATTAGCTTCCATCAAATTTTATTGTTAAATTTGCTGACGTGGATGACATATGGTGACATGGCAAGTCTACGTGGAAACCATAGTGTTAATATCACAAAAAAAACTCAAACTGGCACACTTGTGACAAATTTACCCTAAAAGAATTTTTTTCGGTCACAAAAAACTCCAAATAAGTACACGCGTGACACATTTATACAAGAAATTTGTCAAGGTAGTGCAAATGATACGGTGGATCTTTCAAGCCTTACATTAGTATCAAATTAAACACGCCAAAGGAGTCATAAACCAAGAATAATAATGCAAATTCACCGACGATATAACATAAACATGCCAGACCTATTTAGGATAACGGTCAATAATATTATGGGACCACCGCCCGGAACTCTTGATACGGCGAAATAAGATCTTATGGCTTGTTGTCCAGCCCTTGAAACTTGCAGGATAGCGAGTACTTAGTGCCCATTTCTCCATTGGACGATCCTGAGCGAACCTGGAAATGTCTAGCGGGCCCTCGGGTCGGAACCCTCCCTAAGGCACCTCGATATGCATATTCATCTCAAGACGGTGCCAAGACCTCATTGTCCATAGGCTAGGCAGGAGTGTCTAGCACGCACATGAGGCAAGCGACCCACACACAAAAAACATCGTTGTGTGTACACACAAGTGTGTCACTTTGACAGTCACAAACCAATCGAATCTTTGAAACTCTCTCATATTATGGATATAAACTTTATATCTCACATTTACCTTATATATATATGTAATTTAGACTTGAAGACAGTGGCAATTTTGTCATTAATATCACATGCTATGTCAATTACATTGTTCCATTCATTAATGCACGTTAAACCTTATACATGCCATCAATGAGTTATGCTCTATACCTTCTGGATGTGATTATATATACATGTGAGCTATGTTAATTACATTGTTCCATTCATTGACTGGTCCAACCTGTTTGATCGGTCAACCGGGTCGGGTCCGGGTAAGCAATTCGCTAGCGTTATTAATGACGTCAGCCCGAGCCCGAGCCCGAGCCCGAGCCCTAGCATGTGGCCGTGCGTGCGGTGTCCCCTAGAGGCGCGCCACCCGTCAAACTTCTCGTCTCAAAGATATCTATCCATCTATGTGATCAAATTTAATTTTTTACCAGACAAAAAATTATGAAAACGAGCCAAATCTGAAAGTTCGAGACTTAGACTATAGATGCTTTGATACCCACATATAAGCCACGAAAACAACACGCCAAGATCGTCATAACTAGAATCTAGAACACAGTAATGGAGAAAAAGATATTTGCCCACTTGATTTGGAATCTATCGTTCTTGATACAGAATAGCCATGCCAAAGCTCAAGTGCTTCTCCTCTATTGTCCTTTGTATCACTAGCTCAGTGAGACTGCCCCTCATGAATCGCATTCTGTAACTGCTCCTTATGTGAGGTTATTTGTGCATCGGGATTAGAGGAGAGACTTGAGCACCATTTATACAATTTTAAGCCACAGACCCTCTCATCACAAGCCGAGCTTTACTCAGCCCACACAAGCCAGCCCCATATTAGACTAATTAAGAATCTTTGTATCTCACCTTATTAGACCAAAACCAAAAGCAGTAAGTTTTAATCTCAATTAATGTAAGCCACATCAGAACAACTCTTACAATTAGGGGGCGTTTATTTCGCGGAAAATGAATAACTTGGAAAACATTTTCGTATAAATGATTGCTCGAATCGCTTATAAAAGTAAATTAACTGAAAATTTATCATTAATGTGAATATTAAGCCATTTGTGGATAACGAAAATATTTTTCATTGACTAATTATTTGAACGATACGAGCGATCATTTTTAAGAAAATGATTTTCAAATCACTCATTTTTCGTGAAACAAACGGAGCCTTAGTTATGGGATGGATTCCTCGGCAGACGATAATAGGACTATCTGCAATAAGCAGAGAGACAAGAGGAGGGAGAAAGAGAAAGATATATGGCTGAGGAAGCCGTGGGAGGCGCCCGGTGGATGGAACGAGGATCGTGCTTGCGTCCAAATCAAGATTCTTGCCTTTGATGGTTTTAAAATCTCTGTTTCCTTCTCCAAGATGGACTTCTATACGACATATAGTTGCTCAAGACATCGAATTTTGCCTGGTCTTTTAAGCCGGCTGCCGTCACACGGATGGGGCCATGTAGGTCGCGGCGAAGTTGTGATTGAACTAATGCAAAGGAAATGGCCAAACCCTCACGTTGTTTCAAATGAGGATATATAGAATGGCAACATGTTACCGTGTTCTTGCCGGAACGTCCGACAAGGACAACTACTTGAGGTGATCATGAGGTTTATAGGGCAACAGATGTGACACGGAACCTGAAACCCTTCGCTCCATTCTCTCTTCTCTGGGCTCTTTACATCCTCGTGTCTTAATGCTGGAGAAAATTTAAATACGCCGTTTCACTTTAGTGTTAAAACTTTTCAGAGATAGTTTAAATGCCATATCTTTTGAAAAGCGGTCGTCTAATTGATTCTGATGACTTGGTTTGTCGGGATGTCTGTAAAAAAATTTGGGTATTAAAGTAATTGTCCATAAAGTTTTGGCATTAAATTGATCATTTATAAAATTCTTGCCACGGAACTTTTAAACTTGGGAATTTGACAAAATGGCGAGTGTGAACCAAAAGCAAAATTCATTAAGCAAATGTTCTAACTTTCAAAATCATGAAATAAATATTCTCTCTCAATAATTTCACTTAAAATTACAAAGATCTATTTGTCTTTCTCAAAGGAAAAAAAGGAAGCGTGTAAAAATATTTCACCTCTTGTAGTTATATTTAATCTAGCTATAGGAAGGTGATTGTCATTATAGGGATTTTATCTAGATATATTTCTGTGACTCCATGCATATCTACTAAAGAAAATCAAATTTTTGCCCCTCTTAGAATATAGAGATCCAATGATTGACATCGAGGGGAATTAATTTCTTTCTGTGTGAAGTACTTACAACTTACCATGAAAATATACACGAGTAGAAAAATCGCCACTGTAATACCATAAATCCATCGTACATTTAATTTTAAATCTCCCTCATCTTATATCTTGTAGTTATAGATATGAGACGATGCTTAGAGACTAGATGCCCTTATGCTTGCGGCATAGAGGGCAAGAAGCATCTCTCTTGAGCCACTGGTCTATGCAATGAGCATGGAAGTAGTGTGCACACTCCGGGATGGTCCTGAGTGTCTCCTTGGGCCGGTATTCCGACAAGCAAATCGCTCAAACGTCATCGTCTGGCCTAGGCACGTGCCCTAGATCATCAATTTGAGCCTTCGGATACGACAACGTGGCCAAGTCGATGCCCATGGCACCATCGACGGCATGTTGAGTACCTCCTGCATCATCGGAGTGAGATGCGTTCGTGTTGTTGTTGCCATCGTGTCTCTGATGACGAGGTCTGTTGGCTAGAATGAAGAGGTAATAGGCAATTCTGAAGATACAGAAGAGCAAGGGTGATATGGCGATCGAGACTATGACGAACTTTGCGAGTTTTGAAAGCCCTATATACAATCGTAAATCATGAATCGATCAATATATTGAATGTAATAGTTTTCCTTTGCCATGAGTAGCTTACCAGGTTTGTGGGCACATTGAACTTCCGATGACTCGCTGTCGCTCTCGAGCCTGCATCCTCCGCCGGTCACTTCACAATGTCTCCGATCCAGAGAATCCCATTTCAACCGAACACCCTTGGTCATGTTCTTCACGCGCCTCAGCGTCTCCGGAACTAACATAGTCCGAGTGTAGCACCCAAAATCGGACAACAGTAATCTCGCAACGAGATCCTCAGTCCGTGCAACCGCCACCATGTGGTGTGCCCCGCCGAGACAATCCATACTCGTGACCCCACTTCCCAGTAGGCTCGCCAGGATGTCCGATGTGCAATTGGCGAGGGTGAAGTTCCCGTATGTCTCGGTTAAGGAGGGAGATGACGCGGAGGCCAGGTTGGAGCTGAAGCTCCGGGTCGCCAATAGGCGCTTCAGAAGGCAGCCTTCGGGGTCCCCGAGCGAAACCGATTGTTCCACATAATCGATCGACCTCACGACGAGGTCCCCAGAGTGAGGCAAACGGAGGATTGCTCGGCCTTGGACGTCGCACGAGATTTTGAATCCCGGATAGCTGCAACGTTCATCCTGAAATCCTCTGATTCAAAACGGGAAGCGGATCAGGGGTCAGCCGGGACTGCAGTAGGACGTCGGGCAGACCGTGCCGGGTTCGCCCACGGTGACACGGACTAGAAGGATGAGGAAGGAAGACGAGAAGAGTAAGGAGACTCCGGAGGATGCCATGGGAAGGGAGGTGACATGGCGGGGAGAACAAGGAACTGCAAGACGGGGAAGGCGGGCAGTGTCTAAGAACTTCTTCAATCGCTGGATGGATGGGGACACGAAGGTTCTTACAGAACCAATGTCAAAAGGGTGAATTTTATCAAGTCAAGTCGACGAGGTCACTGTGCAAAAGACACGCACGTTTGAATACATTCAAGCTTTTGTCCTTTCGAATGTATATACTGCTAAACTGACTTTTACAGGCTTACAACCATTTAGGCTCCGTTTCTTTCGCAAAAAAAAAGTAATAATTTTAAAATATTTTCATAATGATTGTGTGTATTACTTACGAAAAAAATGCACAAAATATAAAATAACTAATTCAATAAATATTAAAATATTATTAAAAATTATCCGCGTCAGTGCTGGCTACGCCACGTAGGATGGCCAGTGTCTATGTCAGTGATTTCGGACCAAAATTGGCTGGATAGACTGAATTAGCACAAATACAAAATGTTTAGAACTCAATTGGCAAAAAAAAAATGATTTAGGACTGAATTAGCGCAATCCAATGTCAGCGATTTACGGCGACCCTCGTCGGCCACAATAAAAAAATTAAATAAAAAATAGAAAAAATTAAAAGATTATTAAAAAGTGTCCACGTCAGCGCCGATCGTTCCACGTAGAACGACTGGCGTCCACATCATCGATTTTCGGTTAAAATTGGTCGAATAGACTCCATTGACAAAATATGAAAAGGTATATGACTCAATGGACAAAATTGAAATATTTAGGACTACTTTTTGGATAATTTTCCCAGCATAAACACTAGTTTATTGGAATATTCACGAATGGCATTTTATGAAAGATTTTGTTGAACTTTAAACACGCGAGCAAGCAGAAACCTCATTTGGGTGCGTTTATTTGGGGGAAAACTCCATGAAAAGAACCAAAGGATAACATCAAAGGAGTAATAACATGGGTAATCCACCTACGTCCAGACCTTCTTTTTTTTCTTTTTTTTTTGACCCATCGATTTGACGCCTCTAAACATAAGTTATGAGTTTCCGATTATAAAAGATCCCATAAAGGTGACAGTGGCACCGCCAGCCAATTGTGAGGAAGGGTCTTTTCGCAATGGGTTTTGGCGATCCAGTCTCCTACTTGGTTTGATTCCCGTGGGCCAAATGTTAACTTAATTGAACTGGACCTGTCGAGCTTCTCTTTACATTCTTGTATAATGGGTTGAGGGGTGAAATCTTCCTCCGAATTAGCTAAACCACTCCTAGCTATTTCTGTGCTGAGCGCAAAGCTTTCAATTACTTGAGACGTCGGCCTTCGTATACCTGCGCAACCAAAGAGGAACAAAGCAAGTTCGTGAACAATTCAGATCTCATTTTCTTTACTAGAAATCGAGCCGCCTGATGGACTCCAAAGAAATCGAAAGTTAATTTACACTGATCATGCACAAGAAAATGGTACAAGTAGGCTCATTCCTATGATGTTACGATGGAAAGAACCAACCCCGGTTTGAAGTTCTTTTACAATCTTCTGTCGATTGTCCCATTGTTTACATTAATTTCAGTCCCTTAAATAAATAAAAAGGGTTATCAGGGATGGGCCAGCCGTGTCGATTGAGTGTATTTAGGGACGGCTTACGTACCGTCCCTCGAAATTTGATCATCTAGATTAATCAATATTTCTTTGAACGGTACTTTCGAGCCCTAAATATTAAAAAGCAAACGACGAGAACGAAAACAAAGTTTGGAGCACTAGAGATTACGCTTTGCAATTACGGCACAACGGGCAAGAAGGGTTCTTCCGGAGCCACCGCTCGATGCAGTACGCGTGGAAGTAATGCTCGCACTCAGGAATAGTCCGGATCGTCTCTTTTTGCTGGTACTTCGACAAGCAAATCCCGCAAACGTCGTCGTTAGACCTTGGCAATTGCTCTAGGTCGTCGATTTGAGTCTTCGGATAAGATTCAATGGCGGGCGAGCCGATGCCCATCGCGCCAACGGCGTTGTGCCGGGCCACTTAAATGGCGTCCCCGTTGACTTCATTGATGGGGCTGAATTCGCGACCCCGTTGGAGCTAATTTCATCGCGTCCCCAACGACAGAAGAACCGATCCTTGAAGTACCATATGCATCCGACGCACGGGAACCACGGTAACATGAAGAGCAAAACTGTTGCGAGCAGGGAAACCTTCGAAAAGCCTAAGAAAATAGGAGGGGCCATTAAATGAATAATCCCAACGGACCCCATGAGGAGAAGATAATCAAAGATTCAGTCATTTTTGAAGCATAAGTGTGTCCACGGTTGTTTGAGTTCTGAATGCTTATGACAAGAGAATATTCACTTAACCAAGACAAATAAACAACTGTAGCTCAAATGAAAGTTGGTGACCGAAACAAATTATTAATCCAAGTGGAGAACAGATGGTAAGTCACTCGAATAAATTTTTGTAATTCATAAAATAGTTGGTAAGTTTAAGGCGTAAATAAAAAGGGTAATTAAAAGTTTTTAAAATTTAAATGGGTAATTTAAAAAAAAAACTAAATGAACTTCGAAAACTAACTCAAATAAGAGCTAAAAACACAAAATCTGTTAGTAATTTAGCTGAAGAAAAGTTGGTCTTCACTTTAATTAGGTTTGGAAATTTCTAAAAATAGTTTGTAAATTCAGCAGATTGATGAAGCATGCAAATAGAAATTGGTAAGTCAATACAGAAGTTGGCAACTTTAGAAAAGAATTCAAATAAAAGTTGGTGAGTAAATTAAACGAGAGTTTCGATCAACAAATTAAACGAGAGTTAACAACCTAATTAATGAAAAGCTAATAAGACACACAAATAAATGCTTGCAAGTTCATATAAAAGACGAGAAATTTAAGACGTTTGCAAGAAAGACAAACGAAAGTTGAAAAACGAATAAATGCGTAATAAACATTGGTAAGCAATTAAAATGAAAATTGGTTAAAAAAGTTAGTGAGTCGCCGAAATAAATAATGATAAATTTATATAAGAGTTGGTAAATTTTAGGAGGTTGATAAAAAAAACAGATAAAAATTGATAAAAAAAAAAGATAAGAAAAGCTGGTAATTTGGTCACTGTTACAAAGAATTGAGAATTTCATATAAGTGTCAAGAAGTTATCGACAAATTTAAAAAAAGATCAGGTAATTGGTAATTTTCTCACCAACAACTTTTGTTACACTTATCTAACTCTTTTAAAAATATACCATCACAAAAACAAAAAACAAAAACAATTCCGTTTTCGTGAAACTAAGTAGTAGAATCGGTCATCTATGACCTTCCAACCTACACATGGCGTATAGAGCACACAGTGTGGCTTGTATAGTAGAATGGGATAGGATAGAACCAGACCAAAAAAAAAAAAATGGAAACTGAATGTGAAAGAAGATCGGCAGAGAAAGGAAAAAAATCATCATATGGTATTCATATAGGAATCAGGTCGGATCAATGCAAACGATATCAATACCTTATGCTGGGAGTGCGAAAATTTCTCGATCAATGCCTCGGTGGTACAAGCTCTATCCCATCCTAAGTTGAGGTCACAGACGATGACGACAATTCCGACGCAATCGAAGGTGCGACCAAAGAGGACCCCTCCGGCGATTTCCGGCACAGTGGGCATCTTTCATCACATGTTCGAACAAATTCGAACTTTTATCCTTTAGAATCTGTCAAGATTCACAAATTGTCTTTTTATGCAAATTTTCTTTTGCTTAAAGGGTTAATACCACAGAAAACCACAAACTGGTACACCTGTGACAAATTTACCCCAAATTATTTTTTTGACCACAAAAAACCCCAAACTGATACACATGTGATAAATTTACTCCAAACTGGCACACTTATGACAGATTTACCATCCGTTAGTTTTCGTTAAATTTAACGTCAAATTACTGAATCGGATGGCACGTGGCAGTTCACAGGTATACCAGTTTGGGGTTTTTACTCTCTGTTTGTCATATGTGTATCAATTTGGAGTTTTTCGTGGTATTAATCCAATTTAATGAAGGGTAAATTTGTCACAGGTGTAATAGTTTGGGGTTTTTCGTGGTAAAAAAAATTAGTTTATGGTAAATTTGTCACAGATGTACCAGTTTGGGATTTTTTGTGGTCAAAAAAATAGTTTGAGGTAAATTTGTCACAGGTGTACCAGTTTGGGGTTTTTTATGGTCAAAAAAATAGTTTGGGGTAAATTTGTCACAAGTGTACCAGTTTGGGATTTTTCACGGTAATAACCCTTGCTTAAATTACTGTCAAGGGATAAATATCTTTTTAGTCTTGAACTCCTAGGCCGATCACCATGGCGGTACTTAACTGAACTTGTCGAATCACCTTGTGGCTATATAAAAGATTTCTCAAACTCTAGAAAGACTAGAAAACAGAAACCTAATTGTCATTTGATGTTCGTTCCTTTTGCTTTTAGTCAGAATTGCGAATATAAATGGATCGCAGAAAATTAATTTGTGAATTTACGGGGCTATTTTTGCAATTTGAAACTTTTCGTTATTCTAGGTCAAAAAATGTTCAATACGGCGGTTGCTCAATATAAACTAAATAACAAGTAAAAAATGAATATCAATTCGTAGTTATCAAAAAGCGGGGATCGATCCATTTACTTGTCATTTCAACTGTAAATCTATTGTACGAATGTCAATTCAGTCATAAACATCCTAATTTTACTATTTTAGTCCTTAAACTTTGCGCGAAATTCCAATGTAGGCTTTCTAGTCAATTTTTACCGAAAACCGCTAACGTGGTAGTCCAGTCATCGCCGGCCATCCTACGTGGCACACCGTAACGTCAGCAATTTCCTGCCAAAATTGAACGAAAGGACTATATTGGAATTTGGCGCAAATGCTTAGGACTAAAATGGTAAAATTGAAAAGTTTCGAATAAATTTGACATCCGTACAATAGGTTTAGGACTAAATGAGCAATTTCCCCCCTTGTACACCACATATGTCTGCGGAAGAAAACTTCTGTTTTCGTTTTTGGCCCTTCCCTTTTTCTTATCCTCCTTTTCAGTCCACCCTTTTCTTTTTGCCACCTTTTGCTATCCCCCTTGACCGCTTATAAACATGTCGGCCTGGTTAAAACTCTGCAAATCGAAGTGCACCAATTGCTTCCAGACCTTGAGTGATGAAATTTTCTTCTGAAGCCGCAAAAAAAAAATTGTTTTTATGTTTTTCCGTTGGCTAAGAATTAGCGATACCATTTCTAACGGTTCCTGTGCTGAGTCAGGCTTTCAATTACTTGTGCCCTCAGTGTTAGTATACCTGCGCAACTAAAGAGGAGCAAAGCAAGCACATGAACAATTGAGATCTCATTTTCTTTACTTGAAATCGAGCTGCTTGATGGACTCGATCGGAAGTTATTCTACACCGATCATAAACAATAAAATAATGAAAGTAGAATTATTCTTACCGATGTTATGATGAAAAGAACTGATCGTGATTTCAAATTTGTTAGGATCTTTTGTTGATTGCCCCGTTGTAGACATTCATTGCAGTCGGGAAAATTACTAAAAAATTTCTAAGCCTATTGCACTTTTGTCAATTCAGTTCTAAACATTTTTATCGTGTCAAATGAGTCATAAACCTTTTCACATTTTTTCAATTGAGTCCATCCGATCAATTTTGGCCAGAAATCGCTAACGTGGATGCCAGCCGTCTTACGTGGCATGCCGGCGCTGACGTGGACATTTTGTAATAGTATTTTAATATTTTTTGAAATTTTTATGGTTTTTTTTTCTTTGTATCCCTTTTCCTTACTTTTTTTTTTGTTGTTTTATAGTGAGGGCGCCAAGCCCTCGCCTGGTCCAAATCTGGTGAGGGCTCGCGCGCCCTCGCCCAGAGCCGGTGAGGTCGGCAGTCCTCACCCAAAAACCAAAAAAAAAAAAAGGTAAGGAAAAGGGGGAAAAAAACATAAAATAATTCATATAATATTAATACAAAATGTCCACGTCAGCGTCAATCGTGCCACATAGGACAGCCGATATCCACGTCAACCATTCCTCCAAGCCACATTTGGCCAAATGGACTCAATTGGCAAAACGTGAAAATTTTTAAGACTCAATTGGCACAAAAAAAAGGTTTATGGCTGAATTGGTAAAAGTGCAATGGGGTTATAATTTTTTTGGTAATTTTTTCAATTTCAGTCTCTCCAAAAGGATCGGAAAAAAAAAAAGGTATCAGGGACGAGGCAGTCGCCTCGAGTGAGTGCATTTAGGGATGGCTTATTCACCATCCCTTGTAAGTTGATGCGCTAACGTTTCATAATGCACTTGATCATTTAGACTAATCGATCTCTGTTTGAATGGTACTTTTGAGCCTCTATATTAAAATCCGAATGTAGAAAATGATGACAAAGTTAAGAGAATCACATATTACCCTTTGAAATTGCGACACAACGGGCAAGAAGCATTCTTCCGGAGCCATCGGTCAATGCAATAAGCATGGAAGTAATGTTCGCACTCGGGAATTGTCCGGATCATCTCATTCTGCTCATATTTTGACAAGCAAATCGCGCAAACATCGTCGTTAGGCCAAGGCAATTGTTCCAGGTCGTCGATTTGAGCCTTCGGATAAGATTCGATGGTGGGTGAGTCGATGCCCGTCACGCCATCGGCATTGCGCCGGGCCACTTCGATGCCTTCCCCATTGACATCGTTGGATGGGGCTGAACCCGGGATGCTGTTGGAGCTAACTTGATCGAGACCCCGACGAAGGAAGACCCGAACCTTTAAGAACCATACGAATCCAAAGATGCACGTGAGCCATGGTAACAAGAAGAGCGAAGCTATGGCGAACCGGGCAGCCTTCCATAAGCCTGAGAAAATAGGAGATGCCATTAAATGTTAGCGAAAACTCCACAAATCAGAAGAAATCACGAATAATCAGTCCTTTTGAAGCTCAAGCTGTGCCCACAGTTGTTTCAGGTCTGAAAATAGCGTGCACCTCTGTAAAAATGATAAATTATCCGTACGATTAGTCTAATTGAAGTTTGGGTTTCATTTACTATAAAAAAAAATCCGAAATTTTTATTTTTCTATTTAGAATTCAATATAGCTCTTGAAATTTTTATTTATTTTTGTCAATCTAATTCTGAAGTTTTTAAAAATCCGCTCAATGCAGTTCTTTTGCTCCTTGGCCCAAAATAATGAGAGAGAGAGAGAGAGAGAGAGAGAGAGAGAGAGAGAGAGAGAGAGAGAGAAAGAATGTGGAAGTTACATGTAAACCTAGTGAACGCAAGCATGATAAGTCTAACATCAAGCTAACAGAAACGATAGGCACATCACCTCTACGTTTTGGAATTTTAACAAATTGAGAGAATTTGGAAAGTTTACGGATTGAATCATATTAAATAACGAAGAAAAGTTGAGCAACCACTACAAGGAAAACTACACGCACAAAAAATCCTAAACCTATTGCAATTGTGTTTCGACCAAAAAAATAATCTATTGTAATTGTGCCAATTTAGTCTTAAAACCTTTTTTTTTTATTGAGTCCTAAACCTTTCAGTCCATTTGGCCGGCTAGCGCTGACGTGGATAATTTTTAATAATATTGACATATTTTTCAACTGATTTAATTTTTTTCATCTTTTTTTCTTTTTTTCTTTTTTTTCTTTTTTTTTTCTTCCCACTGGCCCGCGAACTGCGACAACACTAGCCAAGGTCATCGAAGCTCGCCAGCCACTAGGCGAGGCCATTGTCGCCGTGGGACAAGGTGGCCTCGCCCACGGCTGGCGAGGCCATAGCTGTAATCGCCCGCAACTGGGGAGGCCATAGGTATAACTGAATTGGCATAATTTCGGTAGGTTTAAAACTTTTTTGATAATTTTCCCACCACTTTGTCACTATCCCAAAAGTCTATAAATTGGTTGCAATTCAAACACTTGTCCTTTCAAATTAATGTATTTGCTATCGAGAAGTTCCATAAAAGAAAATCTTTGTTACTACTTATTGCAGATTAATTAGCATCTCGAGGTACTTGAATCGTCACAAGGAAAGTAAAAACTTCTATGCATTATAAAGTTTCATTTGTTTCGAGGAAAATAAATAATCTAAAAAATACTTTTTTAAATTGTCGCTTGTATTGCTTGAAATAATTAGCCAATGAAACATGTTTTCACTATCAACAATTATTTATATCTAGATATTTTCGTAAAATATTTAAAAAAAAAAAAATTTTGTAAGTGATTTAAGCAATCAATTTTAGAAAAATATTTTTCAAATTATTTATTTTCGCGAAATAAACGGAGCTTTTTGTGAGCTTTGGCCGGAATTTGAAACAATTATTATGTGATTAGGACCGGATTACAAGTTAGTTTACCAAGATTAGACTTTAACGGAAAAAAGAAATGAGAGAAATAAAACGCTACACATAACATTACCGGGTTTGCGTATGCATATAAGCTCCGAGCCCGACTTAGAATCCTTGAGCTCGCATCTCCCCTTGGCCGCTTCGCACGATCTGCAATCGGGTTGAAGCCATCTCAACCAAATGCTTTCGCTTATTTCGCTTATGTTAGTCGGATATTGCCACCGCCAAGGGCTCGACATCGTCCGCAGGTAGCACTGCTGCTGCAACATCCACGACCTGGCCAAATCATTGTCCGTGACCACGACCACCACCATGTTGTGCGCCAGGCTGAGGCAGTCGAGCCGCGCGACGCCGCTTTCCGGCCCGATAGTGGAGGAATTCGTGGACGAGCAGTTCGCGACCGCAAAGTACTCGTAGTCCGGGGCTACGAAGGGCGAGGACGGGCTCAAGAACTGGTCCTCCAGAAGCCGTTTCGGGAGGCAATCGTTTGGGTCCTTCAGCAGAATGTATTGGTCGGCATACTCGATGGTGTCCACGACAAAGTCCCC
The DNA here is from genome assembly GCA_029784005.1 of Lenwebbia sp. NSW1173648. Taxonomy (NCBI): domain Eukaryota; kingdom Viridiplantae; phylum Streptophyta; class Magnoliopsida; order Myrtales; family Myrtaceae; genus Lenwebbia; species Lenwebbia sp. NSW1173648. Next base: position 5,741,835 of record JARCGZ010000005.1, read on the forward strand.
TGCTTCGGACAAACGGAGGATCGTCTGGCTTCGGTCGTCGCACAAGACTTCGAACCCCTTGTACCCGCAGTGTTCGTCTTGGACTTCTGTGATTCGGAAGGGGAAGCGAATCTTGGGTCCGCTAGGCGAACATCTTCTGATCGGACAGACCTTAGCGCTAGTGGTTTTGCTGATTGTTACTTGGAGGAAGAGAAGGAAAAATAAGGACATGGAAGAGAAGATTGGGGAGGAAGCCATGTGAGATCATTTGAGAAGATCACATCGTGAGTAAGTGGAGAACACAAGGTTTTAGTGGCGAGGACTAGTTTTTCTTCTCCAGAGCAAGATGAATGGGGACGATGGAGCTTCCTAGGAAAAGTGTATGCACCCAATGCTGAAGCAAAAGGTCAAATTTGGGCATGTGTGACGGTGACACATTTTGTTTGGTCCCCCAAAATAAATATGTTCAGGACAATCATTGGAAGGATGTGCCGAGAAAAGATCGAGATCTCCTTAATTGAGGAAAAGCAAGTTGGTTGAATTGATTCTCTCGAGATCAAGATACATCACCTATTCATAGATCGTCTTAATTGTCTCGTCATCTGTCAAAGTTATTTGTAACTATCTCGAAATCAACGTTTGAGAGATATGGACTTACTAGGAATGAAGTTCTTAAAAAACATCTGTAGTATGTTACAAAATTCCGAATTTTATGTAAAATATAGTCATGTTACAATGATCTTTTATTACAAAATCAACTCTCTTAGGAGACCACCGGTCAAACAAGGACTTGTATTACTAGTTTACTACGTTTAAGGTGAAAAACATTAGCATCTTTTTCTTATGCAGCTGACAAATATAATCACTTTCCCAAAGAAACATTTACTCACAAATAGACAGTTTTCTTTTCTTTTTCTTTTTTCCCAAAAGTTCTAGGTCCAGAAAAAAAAACATTTAAAAGATTTGGAATTGAAAGTCAAGCCAGTGTAAATTTTAACAAGTGTCGGTAAACGTTCAAAAACCTATTGACAAGAAAATATCCCTTTAACCAAAATAAATTGTTAATTCAAGCGGAGATAAAAGTTGGTAAGTCGCTCAAATAATTTTTGGTAATTTACAAAATAGTTGGTAAGTTTAAGACGTAGATAAAAAGGTAAATAAAAGTTTTTAAAAATAAATGAGATTTTTGTTACAAAAGGTAGAGATATGGGTAATTTTAAAAGAGCTAAACAAATGTCGAAAAATAATTCAAATAAGAGCAAGAAATGAAAAATTAGGTAGTAATTTAGCTGAAGAAAAGTCGGACTTCGCTTTAATTGAGTTTGGCAATTTCTAAAAATAGTTTGTAAATTCGGCGGATTGATGAACCTTGTAAATAGAAATTGGTAACTCAATACAAAAGTTGGCAAATTTAGAAAAGAATTCAAATGAAAGTTGGTAAGAAAATTAAATGAGAGCTAATAATCTAAATAGAGAAAAGGTGATAAGACACACAAATAAATACTAGCAAGTTCATATAATAGACGAGAAATTTAAGACGACCGCAAGAACCTCAAACAAAAGATGGGCAGAGAAAGAACAAGAAAAAATCATCGTATGGGCATTCCTATAGGAATCGGGCCGGATCAATGCGAACAATATATGTTATAATGATATTTAACCATGAACATGAATATACTTTACTCTATAACATAAAAAAGCAAAAATGATTTATTTTGTGTATAGTGCGACAAACATTGTCATTGATTTTACTTAACAGGACGATGGATGTTTAACGGACGTCGAGAAAGCAATCAAATCAAATTACAAAAAAGAATTAGCCGACGATAAATTGTTTTTAATTTCCATATGTGCAGTAAATAGGACACAGCAGATTTTTTTTTATGAGTGTGAAGTGAATTTATATGTAAGACAAACAAGAATTCACGATATTTGAGTTGTGATATATGTTGTCTTAACACAATATATCTTCTTCTTTTTTCTGTTCTCGTTGTTCTCACCTCATCTACTAGATTTCACGATTATTTTCACTATTGTAATTGAATGCAAAAGTAGAGAGAGAATTTTAGTACAGAAGACCGCACAATTCAAAATTTAGAGTACCTGAAGATACTAAACTTTTTTTTTTTTTCTCGCCAACAACGTGGGAAGGGCCACAAGCTTTAACAGCTTCCATGGAGCGTTGTAATAGGATTTTCACCAATAATAGGACTTTCCTAAAGATGATCCCTTACATCGCTTAGATGTCGAGTTTCATTGTCGTAGCCCGGTCGGGTGCCCATGCATCCAAAGCTGGGAAAAGTACCAAAAAAGTTCTAAACATATTACATCGGTACCAATTCAGTCCTAAACCTTTCAATTGGACCAATTTAATCATAAACCTTTTTATATTAGTACCAGTTCAGTCCATCTGGCCAATTTAAGCCGAAAAATGCTAACATGGACGATGGCCGTCCTACGTGGCACCGCCGGCGCTGACGTGGAATTATTTTTTTATAATTTTTTTGAATTTTTTTTCCCTTTTTTTGCTTCCCCTGTTCGCTGTTCTTATTGACAACCTCGGAGCAACTCAAAAATCACGGACTTCACAATTAAGTGGACTACAATCATCAGTCTCAGCAGCGTAAGCGTGACAAAGGAAAGAGAAGAAGGGAGGAGGAAGAGGACATGCGTGGTGGTGAGAGTGCACTGACGGTTGAAGTCGTCCATGAAGGAATTGGTGGCGACGGCAGATGTCGCAGCTTCTTCGTCAACCTCCATGCCAACCAGCATCTTGACCTTCTCGTACGCCTGATTCATCTTCTCCATCGTTCTGGTTTCGTCTCACGATCTGTGCAATTCGAATTCAATCGATGAAAGCTCCGATCTCGCCCTGGCTCGAGGCCAACCCTCGCCACGAGAAACCGAGATTTTAACCTCGCACCAAGACATCTCTAAACCACTTGGGAGCAAGTCTTGCACTCTTAGGCCAATCACCACGGTGGTGCTTAACTGAACTTATCTTGTCGCCAAAACGGTGTGTTCTCTAAAAGATTTCTCAAACTCTAGAAAGACGAGAAGACAGGCACATCATTCTCATTTGATACCCGTTCTTTTTGCTTTCAGTCAGAATTCTGAATATAAATGGATCATAAAAAACTAATATGTGAATTTATGGGGTTGTATTGGCAATTTTGAAAGTTTTCGTTTTCCTAAAAATAATGGCTTATATTACTTGAAATAATTTTAGCCAATAAAAATTATTTCATTATAGATAATAATTTATGCCTCAATATTTCGTGAATGGTGAAAATTCTTTTTGTTCATTTATTTGTTGGAGCGATATAAGCGATCATTTTTAGAAAAATATTTTTCGAATCGTTCATTTTTAGCAAAATAAACGGAGCCTAAGGAAAATGTTAAAAGTGAAAATCAATTCATAATTATCAAAAGGCGGAGACCGATCCACGTACTTGTCATTTCAACTCTGTAATTTCGGTCCGCGAGGTGATATGCGCTAAATAATCTCAATATACATCCAATTTCACATGTGTATATATACGAGCAAAACGGGAGAAATACCCAATCAATTGTAAACCTATTGTATGGATGTCATTTCAGTCTTAAACATTTCATTTTTGCTAATTTAGTCCTCAACATTTTCACGAAATTCCAATTAAGGCTTTCTAGTCAATTTTCACCTGAAATCGCTGACGTTGCGGTCCAGTCATTGCCCGCTGTCCTATGGCACACCGTCACGTCCGCAATTTCCGGCCAAAATTGAATGAAAGGACTCCGTTGGAATTTGGCACAAAAGTTTATGACTAAATTGGCAAAATCAAAAAGCTTAGGATTGAATTGGCATCTGTAAAACAGATTTCTGATTGGATAATTTCCGCCAAGTACAACACATACGTCTGCCGGAAGAAAACTTTCGTTTGCGTTTTTGGCCATGCCCTTTTTCCTTTTTCTCCTTTTCAGTCCACCCTTTCCTTGGTGCCACCTTTATTTACCCCGCCCCCCCCCCCCCCCCCCCCCCCCCCCCGACCGCTTATAAATATGTCGGCCTGGTTAAAACTCTGCAAATTGAAGTGTACCAATTACATTCAGACCTTGAGAGATGAAATCTTCTTCTGAAGCAGCAAAAATCTTGTTTTTTTTTTTCCTTTGGTTGAGAATTAGCGATACCACTTCTAACTGTTCTTGTGCCGAGGCAGGCTTTCAATTACTTGTGCCCTCGATCTTAGTAGACCTGCGCAACCAAAGAGGAACAAAGCAAGTACGTGGACAATTCAGATCTCATTTTATTTACTTGAAATCGATCTGCTTGATGGACTAGATCGGAAGTTAATCTACACTGATCATAAACAAGAAAATACGGGAAGTAGAATCATTTTATCAAATTCGTTTAGGATCTTTTGTTGATTGTCCCCATTGTAGACATTAATTTCAGGGACGGGGCAGCCGCCTCGAGTGAATGCATTCAGGGACGGCTTAAGTACCGTGGGAAGATTACCAAAAAAAAATCTTAAATTTATTGCACTTTTGTCAATTCAGTCCTAAACACAATTGTGCTAATTGAGCCACAAACCTTTTGATGATTCGCTAATGAAATCCATCCGGCCAATTTTGACCGGAAATTACTGACATGGACTCCGGCCGTCCTACGTGACAAGACCGGCGCTGACACGAATAATTTTTACAATTTTCTGATACTATTTTCTGAATTTCTTATCATTTTTTATTTTCTTTTTTCTTTCTTTTCTTTCATTTATTATAACTCCAGGCTGGCGAGGTCGCCGACTGACCATCACCATCCATAGGAAAGGGCCAGCAACCATCACCTGGACTAGGCGAGGGCATCGCGGCCCTCGCCAACCAACAGGTGAGAGTCGCGACCCTCTCCTAGATCTCGGCGAGGGCACGAAGGCCAATGGAGACCTCATCTATGGCCAAAGAGGGTCGACCGGTGATTTCCGGTCAAAGTTGGAAGGATTGACTATATTGGCAAGTCGTCAAAAGGTTTATGATTCAATTGGCATAATTGAAAGGTTTGGGACTGAATTGACACGAGTACAATATGTTTACGACATTTTTGGTAATTTTCTGTGTGTGTCGTCCCTCATAAGTTGATGCACTAACGTTTTATATTGTACTTCATCATCTACACTAATCACTCTTTGTATGAATGGTACTTCTGAGCCTTAAATATCAAAACCCTAATGACGAAAATGATGACAAAGTTGAGAAAATTATAGATTACACTTTGTAATTGCGGCACAACGGGCAAGAAGCATTCTTCCGAAGCCACTGATCGATGCAGTACGCGTGGAAGTAATGTTCGCACTCGGGAATAGTCCGGATTGTCTCGTTCTGCTCATATTTTGACAAGCAAATCGCACAAACATTATCGCTAGGCCGAGGCAATTGTCCTAGGTCGTCGATTTGAGCCTTCGGATAAGATTCAATGGTGGCTGAGTCGATGCCCATCACACCAACGGCATTGCGCTGGGCCACTTCCATGGCTTCCTCGTTGACATCATTCGGTGGAGCGAAGCTAATTTGATCGATACCCCGACGAACGAAGACCCGAACCTTTAAGAACCATATGAATCCAAAGATGCACGTGAACCATGGAAACAAGAACAGCGAAGCCATGGCGTACCGGGCAGCCTTCCATAAGCCTAAGAAATAGGAGATGCCATTAAATGTTAGCAAAAACTCCACAAATGAGAAGAAATCACGAATAATCAGTCTTTTTGAAGCTCAAGCTGTGTCCACAGTTATTTCAGGTCTGAAAATAGCGTGTACCTCTGTAAAAATGATAAATTATCCGTACGATTAGTCTAATTGAAAGTTTGGGTAGCATTTATTATAAACAGAAAATTCAGGGATAATAACATGGATAGCCTTTAAATTTTTCTTCAAAACTTTCTTCTTCTTTTTTGGTTCAATCTAATTTTGAAACTTTAAAAAATCTACTCAATGTGGTTCTTTTGTGCTGTTTGACCCAAAATAGAGAGAGAGAGAGAGAGAGAGAGAGAGAGAGAGAGAGAGAGAGAGAGAGAGAGAGAGAGAGAGAGAGCCACGTGAATGCTAGCATGATAAGTGTAACATCAAGCTAACAGAAATGATAGTCACATCTAGGGGTGAGCATGGTCCGAGTGGACGGTTCCCACCCTAGAATCGGGAACCGCCCACTAAGGCCCGGTTCAGAAAAATTGAAACTGGGAACCGCCCATTGGTTCCATGGATCCACCAAGCAAATGGAGGCAACCGAGAGCAAGAGAGGAAGGCGATGAACAGCCGGAAGCGCGGCCATAAGTCAATGGGAGTTGAGAGTTGAGGGCATGAGTCGATGGGAGTCAAGGCCGTGAGTCGATGGGAATCGAGGTCGTGAGTTGAAAGACAGAGACGGAGAGACCGAGGTGAGAGTGAGAGTTTGAGACAAGATGAGCAAGTTTCAAATTAGGGATTTAAGATTTTTCATTGTTTTAAAATTATGAGTTAAATAATATATAATATATTACCGGTCAGGTGCGGGTTGGCGGTTCCACACTTGGAACTTGAAACTGGGAACCGGACCGGTTCCCTTACGAACCACAAATTCCAGGCCGGTCCAGTCCGGTTCCGGGCGATCCGGATGATTCCTGGTTCCTTTGCATAGCCTCTTTTTTAATTTAGAAAGTGCCATTTCTAGGAAGAATACATTGTACCATCTTCCAACAATGAAACGTCGTCGTTTCCAATTCTTTTCAATCGGATCTAATCTGCTTCAGGTATATTTCAAAAGATCACTGCAGCTTTTTTCTCTACTAATTTGTATCTATTTTCGATCTTTGAAAAGTCAAGGTATTTTTGTCCTATAGAAGTTCGTCGAGCTTTTTGTGAACTTTGGCTGGAACTTGAAACAATTACGTGAGTAGGATCAGATTATAAGCTAGGCTCCATTTATTTCGCGAAAAATAGCTTATTTGGAAAATATTTTCTTAAAAATGATCGCGTGTATCGCTTAGAATAATTAGTCCATGAAAAATATTTTCACTACCGACAATAATTTGTGTCTAAACATTTGCGTAGACAATGAAATTATGTTTTGTTCATTCATTTTTGTAAGGGGAAAAGTGTAAAAAAAAAAGTCATAATCCTATTGCATTGATGCCAATTCAATCCTAAACCTTTTGTTGGTGTCAATTCAATCCCAAGCCTTTTGTATGGGTGCCAATTTAGTCCCAAACCTTTAATTGATACCAATTCAGTCCTAAACCTTTTACATTTGATGCCAATTCAGTCCCAAACCTTTTGCATTAATGCCAATTGATTCAATCCGGCCAATTTTGGCAGGAAATCACTTACGTGGATGTTCGTTGTCCTACGTGGCACGGCTGACGCTGACATGGACATTTTTTTAATGCTATTTTAATATTTTTAATATTTGTAATAATTTTTTTGGTTTTTTCCTTCTTCTTTTTTTCTTTTTTTTTCTTTTCTTGCACTTTTTTTTTATTGGGGGCCAGTAAGGGTCACTGGCCGACCCCTGCCAGCCACAGGCTAAGGTCGGCAAACCTTGCCAGCCCCCAATAGAAAAAATGCAAGAAAAGAAAAAGAAGAAAAAACAAAAAAAATACTAAAAAAATTAAAGATTTAGGACTGAATTGGCACCAATGCAAAAGGTTTAGGACCGAATTGGTACCAATAAAAGGTTTATGACTGAACTGACATTAATGCAAAAGGTTTAGGACTGAATTGGTACCAATAAAAGGTTTAGGACCGAATTGGCATCAATGCAATAGGTTTATGATTTTTTGACATTTTTCCCTTTTTGTAAGCGATATAAACAGTCATTTTCTGAAAAATATTTTTTAAAACACTCATTTTCTGCGAAACAAACGGAACCTTGGATTACCAAAATTAGACTCTAACGGAAAAGGAAATGAGAGAAATAATGCGCTCCACATAACATTACCGGGTTTGCGTATGCATATAAGCTCCGAGCCCGACTTAGAATCCTTGAGCCCGCATCTCCCCTTGGCCTCTTCGCACGATCTACAATCGGGTTGAAGCCATCTCAACCAAATGCTTTCGCTTATGTTCGTCGGATATTGCCCCCGCCAAGGGCTCGACATCGTCCACATGTGGCATTGTTGCTGCAACATCAACGGCCTGGTGAAGAAATAGTCTGAGACCACGACCACCGCCATGTGGTGCGCCAGGCTGAGGCAGTCGAGTCGCATGATGCCGCTCTCCAGCCCGATCACGGAGGAATTCTCGGATGAGCAGTTCGCGAGCGCAAAGTACTTGTAGTCCGGAGCTATGAAGGGCGAGGACAAGATCTTGAACTGGTCCTTAAGAAGCCGTTTCGGGAGGCAATCATTCGGGTCCTTCAGAAGAACGTATTGGCCGGCGTAATCGATGGTGTCCATGACGAAGTCCCCCGCTTCGGACAAACGGAGGATGGTCCGGTTTCGGTCGTCGCACGAGACTTCGAACCCCTCGTACCCGCCACATTCGCCTTGGACTTCCCTAATTCGGAATGGGAAGCGAATCTCAGGTCCACTAGGCAAGCATCTTCCGATCGGACAGACCTCAGCGCTAGTGGTTTGGCTGGTTATTACTTGGAGGACGAGAAGGGAAAATAAGGACATGGAAGAGAAGATAGGTGAGGAAGCCATGTGAGACCATTTGAGAAGATCACCAAGTAAGTGGAGAACACAAGGTTTTAGTACTGAGGACTGGTGAGCAGTATGCTTAGTTTTCTTCTCCAGCGCAAGATGGATAGGACGATGGAGCTTCCTTGGAAAAGCGTATGCAACCAATGCTAAGGCAAAAGGTCAAACTTGGGCATGTGTTACGGTGACACATTTTGTTTGGTCCCCCCAAAAATAGAATATACCAAAGACAATCAATCGGCAATAATACTTTTCGACAGGCCGAGAAAACATCAAGGTTTTCTTAATTTACCAAAAGTAAGTTAGGTCCAATCAATTCTTTCGAGATTACGATACATTACCTGCTCATCAGCCATCTCAATTGCCTCGTCATTTTTCGAAGTGATTTCTAACCGTCTCGGAGTCTAAATTGAGTCAAATATTTGGTTGATATCAGCTCCTCAGGGAAAAAAAAAATTAAGAGGAAAATTTCTTATACGTCGCAAAATTCCGAAGTTTATGAAAATATGTTCATGTTGCAAATTCTATAATGTGATCATGTTGTTAGAGAATCTACTCTCGGTCTCTCTTAGGAGACAACCAGTCAAACATCAAGGACTGGTATTTACTACGTTCAAGCTGGTAAATGTTATAAAAAAAAAAATGGAACCTATTGGTAAAAATATAACCGGTGACTTTGATCATGGTAACTTGTTGGTCTCGTAGCGATATTTATAATAAAATTACCCTTTTTTTTTGTAGTAATTTGCAACTTACCAATTTTTATACTAACTCTTTAACAGTTATTCTCATAATTTACTAAATTTTGAAATTAATACTCTCATGTGAAATTGCCAACCTAAATCAGAGTAGTTGAGCAAATTTTTTCGAATTAAATTACCAACTAGTTTTGGATTCTCAACTCTCATTTGAGTTATTTGCTATTACTTAATTATTTTGTTAGTCAGCCACTTTTATCTTCCTTATTTTGCGATCCTTTGCATTTACTAACTCTTTTGAGAGATTATCAACCTAAATTTGTGTGACTCGCAAACATTTCTCCCACTACTTAAGTCAGTATGAAATATTTATTTGGTTTCTTTTATAGACCAATTTATTTTATTGGGTTATTTGACTTGAAAAAAAAAATTGTAAGTAACTCAATAAAAGGTTTATAATTTCATATAACAGTTAATAGAATTAAGGTATTGGTAAGAAAGGTTAATAAAAGTTGGTTGAATTTTCTCCTTTTTTATTTGTTAGAATTAAGAAATTTTGGTGATATTAAAAAAACAAATAAACATCAGTAACCGACTTAAATAAGAGTTAATAATGCAATACTAGTTCGTAATTGAATTATGAAAATGGTTGGTAAGCAAGAAAGACATATAAAAGTTGGTAAAGAAAAGTTGCTAAACTAAAAAAGGCCAAAGTAAGTAAGTGATTGAATTGGCAACCCCAAATTAGCTGGTACTTAGTCACTATTTATTTCGTGAAAAATAACTTCCCGAACAACGTTTTTCAGATTTTCTGACGTTTGAGGGGTGAAAAATAAGCTAGTCCCGGAAAATATTTTTCCCTATAGAAAAAATCATTCAAAAGTGGAGAAAATGTTTTCCTCCTTTTTAGAGGAGAAAAACAGTTTCCTCATCTTTCTTTCTTCCTCTTTTCACATCTTCTTTCTTTTTAATTATTTTTTTTACTTTATTTTCAATTTTTCTTTATTTTTTCAAAATTCAAAATTTGTATTTTTTTAAAATTTTGTCTTTTTCTTTTTTTTTTATCTTTTTTTTCTTATCCCTTCTTCTCATTATGCCGGTCACTGGCCACGAGCAAGACACGACCAATCATCGCCGGCCTCAATAGAGGCCAAGCCTCGCCAGATCTAGGCCAAGCCTCGCCAGATCTGGCGCGAGGCTTGGCCAGGCGAGTCGTCGCCGACCTCGAGCGAGGCCAGGCCTTGCCTGCAGCCGGTCGCCGGCCGTCGTTGTGGCAGGCAACCGGCAGAAAACAGTAATGGAAACAAAAGAAAAACATAAAATAGAAAAAAGGAAAAATATAAATAATTTTAATTTTAATTTTAATTTTAATTTTAATTTTAATTTTAATTTTAAAAAAAATAAATATGAAAACAAAAAAAAACAATAAATTATTGAATGGTGTGCATGGAGGAAAATTAAATCCAATTTTCTATACCAAACAACGGAAAATATTTGAGTCTTTGTCATATTTCAACAAACACCGAAAAATATAGTTATTTTCTTGGAAATTGACTTCCCGGAAAATATTTTTCGGAAACAACTCATTTTTCAAGAAACAAACGGAGCCTTAGTCGAAAAAATTAATAAGCACTCAAATTAAAATTGGTGAGTTCATACAATAGTCGGCAAGTTTAAGAAAGTGATAAGAAAGACAAACAAAATTTGATAAAAAGGCTTTAAAAAAAAGTTGGCAATTGCCAACTGTCACAAAGAGTTGGGAATTTCATAAAAATATCAATAAGTTATCGAGAAATCAAGTAATTGGTAATCTTTTCACATCTTTCAGGAACTTGGACAAAGGAATCGGATCGGATCAATGCAAACGATGTCAAAACCATACACAGATCGAGAACAATGTCTATGTTCTTAGACGATTCCAAATAATAATCACATCAAAATCGGAAACACAAGAGCACAATGATTGAAAGAACATAAGAACCCCCAACCCATAGTGATCTAAAAATATACAGACGACAGGCTCTGTTGGAAATACGGATGAAGATATCATTAGGGCTTATTGACATCCTGATTGATATGATGAAGATATCATTGGCGTTGATTGACATTGTATATTTGATATGATTGTCCTTAATTGATTTATTCGACTAATGTATATAAGGGAATTGATTTTTTCCTTTTGTTAATTAGGCTATATGTACTATAAATATGGTTGTACTCATACGGTTTTAATATGAGAAAGTAATACATTTTTTCCTCCATTTTAGCTTTCCATCAGCTTCATTTTGCTCATAACATGACATGGTATCAAAGCATTCACACATCTTCTTTAGCTTCCGCAAACAGTTCTTCAGCATCCACACATCATTCTTTAGCCTGTTCTAAGTCAGCGCGAATTTTTCCTAGAAATCGTATCGGAAGTAGGACTATCGGGTGCCAAACCAGCTATCATTCCAATTGAATAGAATGATAAGTTGATGACGGCTGAATATGATAAGGGACCAATGAATGAGGATCCTCTACTCAAGGATCCCTCTGCATATCATAGACTTGTTGGAAAGCTTATCTATCTCACCATGATTAGACCCGATATATGCTATGCGTACAGATTCTCAGTCAGTTCATGCATGAACCAAAACAATCCCACATGAATGCTGCATTGAAAGTTGTGAAGTACTTGAAAGGATGTCCGGGATTTGGGAATACTACTGTCTCGAGATAACGACATGGAAATGACAGCATATTGCGACACAGATTATGCTACTTGCCCTATGAGTAGAAAATCAGTTACAGGATTCTATGTCAAATTGGGAAACTCACTACTCTCATGGAAAACAAAGAAACAATCGACTGTTTCATTATCATCCGCTAAGGCAGAATATCGAGCAATGGAAAAGACTAGTTGTGAAATTGTCTGGATAAGAGGATTGCTTGGAGACCTCGGTGAATGAGTAAGGGAACCAACAATCATGTTTTGTGACAACGATGCTACGCTTAAACTTGCAGTGAATCCAGTTTTTCGCGAAAGAACAAAGCATATAGAAGTTGACTGTCATCTTATCAGAGATAAAATCTAGGATGGAATGATCAAGACAAAGGGAATGAGGACAACAGAGCAACCTGCAGATATCTTCACCAATCCTTTGTGTCAGGGGCAACATACGTATCTACTAAGCAAGCTTGGCGTTTTTTATGTATATAGACCACTAGCTTGAGGGGGAGTGTTGGAAATATGGATGAAGATATCATTGGCGCTAATTGACTTCCTGATTGATATGATGAAGATATCATTAGCGTTGATTGACATCGTATATTTGATATGATTGTCCTTAATTGATTTATTAGACTAATGTATATAAGGGAATCGATTTTTTCCTTTTGTTAATTAGGCTCTATGTACTATAAATAGGGTTGTACTCATACAGTTTTAATATGAGAAAGTAATACATTTTTTCCTCCATTTTAGCTTTCCATCAGCTTCATTTTGCTCATATTGTGACAGGCTCCATCCCATCCTAAGCTGATGTCGAAGGCGAAGACAGAGACAGCGACGACGATGATTGTGACATGACCGAAGGTGTGACCAAAGCGGACGGTGTATTTCGGCACAATGGGCATGTGGAATTCATCTTGAGCCACTCGTCGATGCAGTCGGCGTGGAAATAGTGATTGCACTCGGGTATGGTCCGTAACGCCTCCTCGGGCTGGTACTCGCACAAGCATATCGGGCAAGTGTTGTCGGTAGGCTTAGGCAAGCGACGGCTCATGCCAAGCATCGTCTTCGGGTAGGACTCGATAGTCGGCCCATCGAGTCCCGTCACAATGAACGACCGCGGAACGAAGTCCGTGTTGGTTTCTTCCTGTGGGAATCGCCGCCGCCGGCCGTAAGTGCTGATCAGGCCGCACACATAGCTGCCGAGCCCGATGAGGCACAGGACGGCCGGGATACCGACGCCCATGATTATGCCGTACTTGGCACTCCTTGGAAGACCTGAAAAATCCCATACAAGAGTGTGAAATCATTTTGAGTTTTCTATGATGCGAGTTCCAATTCGGATCATCGTTGCCTTGACTTGTTGGCTCAAAGAAATCAGACCAAAGGTGACGATTGAATACTCGCGTGTGAAGAAGTCAAACTAAGTTGAAAATGTCGAACCCATTAATCAAGAAATGATCATTTTACGATCGCACCTTGACTTTCGAGATTAAGTACAAAAAACTCAAGCAATTTTCACTTTGAGGACTTGAAAATAATTATTTTCGCATCACAGCCCCGGAAGTCTAAGTTCAAAATCACGTGCCAAGCCACAAGTCCAATTGCCACGAAAGCGCTGCGCGACGTATACAAACCGGATGACAAGGTTCGTGACAATCACGACCTCATTTTCTGACCTTATTTTAAATAAAACAAAACAAAAAGGGCGTCATCCTTTGACCACGTACTGTCCCAACTATTTCCTTCGTACTTCCTCATTGAATGAAGAATTCCTGTGAACATTTGACTTGAATAACGGTGATTGAATTCTGGTGAAACTTTGTAAGAATGGACAAATTACATTGATTTTTAGATTATTATAAAGTTTGTGGGTGGACAAGAATTTAAGTAATTTAAGCACCGCTTTGATTGTGACAAGCTCTATGATGTGTTACCAACGAGAAGAAACTCCAAAAAAAATACACCGAAATTGGTACATACGAAAAATTCGATTCCGGCGGATTCTTCCCCCAACTAACGGAATCATTTTCATTAATTTTGCTCCATGCGGTGCTTAATTATTAGTCTTTTATGATCTTTACGTCAGAGATTAAATTGTGGTAAATTTCGAAGATATTCACATTACTTCAAATGACTTTAGGAGTCAAAACTAGAAAAAATGGTATCGCCCCAAGATCGTTACACTTACCGGTGCTCGGAACATTTCTGCAGGTTATCTCCGAATCGGAGCGGTTCCTCAAGCCGCACGTCCCACCGCGGGCCAAGCACGACTTGCAGTTCGGCTCTCCCCACGCGAGCCTCACGTCCTCGTGCAGATCCGACACCGACTTCCACGCCACCGGCACGGTGACGGTCCTGATCTCGCGGCACACGTTCGACCCGGGGCTGCCGTAGAACCGGCTCTCCACCGACATCACCGTGTAGTCCCCGCCGCTCATGCACCGGACCTCCAGCAGCATCGGCATCGCCGCCCTCGCCGCAGGCACAGCATCGCTGGAGCAGTTCACGAGCGTGAATTTCCGGGGCAGCGGAGCCCGGAATGGCGAGCCGTCAAGGGTGAAGTTCAGGAGCCGGTTCGGGAGGCAGCTGCCGGCGTCGTTGAGCCAGACGGCCTGCGCAGCGTAGTCGATGTGCTGGACGACGAAGCTGCCGGAGAGGGGGAGGGTGAGGATGGTCTGGCGCTGGCTGTTGCAGGAGAGGTCGAACCTGGGGTAGCCGTAGCCGCAGCCGCTCTGGTTGAGCCGGAACGGGAACTGCACGGAGAGGTCGCTCCCGCCGCACGACGAAGGGCAGGGATCGACGGCCGTTGTCTCCTGAGCCAAAACGAAGCCAAGAATAGAGATTAAGGACAAGAGTCCCGAAGCGTACATTGTGTTGTGCTTTCTGGGTATCATGATGCGAATAGTATGAAGCGAAACGAGGCACAAAGCGGTTTTTATGTACTGGAATTTAGGTTGTGATTAATGTTGATTAATAATCATAATTGGGTGGGTCTTGGTGACGTGGCGGGTTTTGATTGGAGAGGGTGAAGAAATGATGAGGCGGGACTAGGAACAGTGGGTCAACGCTGAATGAATGTGCTTAAAAAGGTCGACGTCTAGAAAAATTTGTTCAGTTCATGGCACACAGGAGAGAGATTGGACAATGTCCACGGCTTAAAAGCACCGTCGCGTCTAGGATGAGAAATGGGAAACGCGACGAGCAATGAATGCAGCAAGTAGGTCAAATGTCGTAAAATGAGGAGGGCGTTGGCCTGCTTGGCCTATCATCGATACTTTCTGCTGGACCTGTAGAAAAGGTGGGTCCGATTGGGTCATAAATAATCCAATTCAAATAGACTCATGTGACCTATTTATTATAATGCAAATCCAGTGGCTCATGCCTAGGCATGTCAAACGGGTGAGTCGAATCGGGTCATAAAAGGTCCAACCTAAATTGATCCATTAAACCGTTTATGACCGATTTGCATAGTGCAAATTTCTCAACCCATACTCATACCCGACCCGAACTCATATTACTAAAACTCTTCTATATTTAATGCAATCTAAAAAAATTATTTCTTATAAATTAGGGTTAATACCACGAAAAATCTCAAACTAGTGTACATGTGATAAATTTACCCCAAACTTTTTTTTTACCACAAAAAACTCTAAACCGGTACACATGTGACAAATTTACCCCAAACTATTTTTTTGACCACTAAAATCCCCAAACTGATATATTTGTAACAAGTTCACCCTCCATTAGTTTTTCGTTACATTTCACCATCAAATTGTTGAGCTAGATGGCACGTGTCAGTTGACGGGTGTATCAATTTAGGGTTTTTACCCTCTGTTTGTCACAGATGCATCAGTTTGAGGTTCTTCGTGATAATAACCCGATTTAACTGGAACAAACGAATGGTACATTTGTCACTACCAGTTGAGATTTTGGTGGTCAAAAAATTTAGTTTGGGGTAAATTTATCACAAGTATACCAGTTTGGGATTTTTTGTGATCAAAAAATAGTTTTGGGTAAATTTGTCACAAGTGTACTAGTTTGGGATTTTTTGTGGTCAAAAAAATAATTTTTGGTAAATTTATCACTAGTGTACCAGTTTGGGGTTTTTCGTGGTATTAACCCTATAAATTATTGAAAACGTATATTATTAAATCATTGTGGCAAGTTTTATAATTTAAAAAATCAATTTTTATTTTATTTTTTTTGTAATTTAAAAAATATATAATTTTTTTATTTCTTTTCTTTTTAAAAATGTGATTCTTATTTTTATTTTTTCTTCTAAGACTGGCGAGGACCTCGTCGACTTCATAGGGAAAAAAAGTAAAATAAATAAATAAATAAATAATGATAAAAACTGTTAAAGAGTTATAAGTGGGTTTATAGACATCTTATTGATTCAATTAATAACCTTGATAAGCTAAATGGGTTGTAAATGGGTTTGATCAAACCCATTTACAACCCGCATAGAGTAAGGCTTACAACTCAATCTCATTTAACAAATAATTTATTAAAACTTGACTAACTCATATGTGACCCATCTCATTGAATATGGATTAAATTTTGACGCATCTATCCATATCCGACTCAATCCATATTCCTAAAACAATTTCACATTTAAATATAATCGAAGAAAACTCATACACAAACTGAAGTGAGAGTGTGGAGTGAGTGAGCACTAAATTGAGTGAGGACGAGAGAGAATGAAGAAAGAATCGTGGAGGTGGGTTGGGTTTATATAAGTTACAAACTTATGATTCATTTACGAAGTATTTAACGCTTATATATGTTTAAACTCGATTATGACGTATTTATTGAATATAGCTAACTTAAATAACAACTTAATTCATTATATATAGGTTAAAAAATGAAATTATGATCAATTCTGACCGGTCTAGTTTTTGCAGCTATGTCGGATTCTTTTCCTCCTTGAAGATGTTGAAAAGGAGCGAAAGCGACGGTCGTACCTCCTTGCCAAAGGGCCCTAAACTGCTGCTACAATGGCTGAGTCAAGGCCACTGTCGCGTGCGGCTTTTAAGTGCGAGAATAGTCCTCCCACCATACTAGTTTGGATTGCAATAAATTGACTAACTAATCCCAAAAAAGAAAAAAGAAAAAATAGAAGATGCTATCATTTTCAGCGAATTCAGAGTCATGGCATGAATAATCTAATCTTGCAAGATTAAGATGTTTCAGTACTAGAAAATAAGTTTATGACTTTTGAAGTTCGAAATATAATTTGTGCCTTTCTTTTAACAGTTTATACTCTTTTTTATAAAAAAAATCGCGCGCCCAACTTTGACAATTATAAGTAGATGACCTTCGATACGAGCACGAAAAAGCTTCGGGCACGGCTTTACATAGTCACGGGAACATTTTTTTGTGGGTTTGATAAGCTATACAATTCTAAGACATTACAGAATATAAAGTCTGCCTAAGTCAACCTCCGAAAAAGTTGGAGGCTGCTGGGAGGTGAGGTAGTCAAAAATTAGAGGCTTGTTTCAAAACAAAGAGCCCAGATGCTACCAACTCATGAATTTTTGCTATGCTCATCTCATTAGATAGGTTTAGTGGTAGTCATCAGATATGTGAATACGGATTAGGCGCAGAACACAACGTTCGATTTTCCCCACCGCTCATCAAGTGCAAACCATTCCTCGTTTAACGCTAATCAACTCGGACTTCGGTTCACGTGTCATTTGATCCACGAGAAACACTTATTGCACTGAGGATTTACCGGAGATGAAACTCCATTTTCGTCGAATCCATCTTGCAAATGCCCAGATAAAGATCCTCTATTCTCTTACCGTTTCTTCATTGATGTCGTTATAATCTCAATTCTTGAAAAGTAAAACAGGCTATATCGAGATAAATCAGGCAAGTGGAAAAAAAAATTCTAATTAAAGCAACTTATGTAGCACCGACACGACACGAGACACGACACGAAACAACACGCCGACACGTGATTTCTAAAAAAAAAAAAGAGAATTCCGATATGCTTGGACACGTTGTATATTAAATATATATTTTTTATTATACATGAAGAAAAATTATATTTTTTATGATTACACAAATAAATAAATATTAAAAGGAGCCCTATAATGAATTTACGCTAAAAACAACGAAGTGTTATTGTCCATGCTTGATATCACTCTCCACGTTTTCAAACGATGCTATAGATGAAAGCCTCCTTTCTGCAGAACAATGTATGGATATAAATGATTACGAGCTAAGCAGAGAAGCAACAAAAGGATGCTCCTAAGCATGGTTTGGAGAAGAGTGTCAACACTAAAGGCCCAGTTGAGGAGCCTGCCTCGGGGGCTGAAACTGAAAGCTTTAAAACTGCTGCTAATGATATAGAATTGGTCAGGGATGATGATGCTGTTACTTCATCTGATAGAACTGGATGTTCAAAGATCGAGAGAAGTGATGATGAAAGGAGGGAAGAACTTGGCTTAGCTTCGCATGTACAAGAAATGGGGGACTCTAAGTTTACTTTTACTACCTCCTCGGCTTCTTATGGACAATTTTCAGTGCCGAAACATAAACATAAAAAGAAAAGCTTGGGTGAAATCTGTTCATGGTTCCTACAATTTGAGTTCACCTCTTGAAATTCCTTATGCTTCATCCTCCATTCAGCCTTTTCCATCTTTAGCCATCTCATCGCATCTTTCCCCTCAGCCGGAGAAAGGGAATATGCCTTCCTCTCAATACAAAGTTGGAAAAGATTATGAGGTAGATAAAGGGCTGGATGGCAAGCTTGATTCAACATCTACTTCTGCCACAACCATCAATCAGGAAGCATGTGAGAAATGGCGTAAATCACTACGTGGTATTTCGTTAGCCTTTTCCGATTAGCTCTAGTCTTCTTGGGACGAAGGTCAAGGGGCAAGTACTTCTCCTTCTTGTAAGCTTCCCTCAAAAGTCAAAGCAGCCTTTTGTTTTCCTTCACTGCCGTGTCCCACATTGGCCATTAAGTCAGAGGAAAAGAGGGAAAGCATTTATAAAGTGGCGGCTCAGTGGTTGGAGTAATATACCTGTATGAACGGGTTCTGGGGCCATCAGTAAGGCCCATGGGAATAGGGCAGACTCAATTATTGAAGGATAAATTTTTCTCGATTACATCAAGCACACGCGAGTCCTATTCGTAGACCGCGAGTACGAGTCCGACACGGTAGCCAGTACGAGTCCGACGTACGAGTCCGACACGCGTTGGCTACCGTGTGTACAACCGTGTCGGGCTCGTCACTTCAAAAAATGTCCTTCTAGGCGTGTCCGTGCTAGAAGGCAACTCACTGGCAACAATACCATAAAAAAGCCATCCTGGCACTATCGGACCACATTCTTTACGCAGCACTTTCTCACCTTTGAGATACATCACATCTAAATTCTTCGTCTAGCCATTCTCTTACGTTAAATTGACTTTACTATATAAGAAATTCTTGGTCCAGCCATTCTCTTACGTTAAATTGACTTTACTATATAAGAAAAAGGTAACAGTCCAAAGAGATTGCTACTTGTGCCGGGTCTAGTCTAAAGTTAGAAACGACATACTTATTCTCGAAAACATTAACGTAAGATGCACGTTAATCGTTAGAATGTAAGACGAAGAAACTAGATATGCTCAAGAAACTCTACCCAGAAAATTCCTCGGCATGGGTGGCAAAATTTCCACAAAAAAAATTAAAAAAATATAGAAACTATAAAGAATTCAGAGAATTTGAATAAAAAACTTCAAGATTTGTCTATCTCAGCTTTGGTCGTGCCATGTAGGATGGCCAGCGTCCACTTCATCGATTTCTGACATATTTGGCCGAAATGACTAAATTAGCAAATCGTCAAAAGATTCATGACTAAATTGGCGAAATTGAAAAGTTGACATGGAATTGGCTGTCCTACAATAAATTTAAGGTTTTTTGGATAATTCTCTAAAAAATATGTATAAAAATATCCAATTCTTTGCACACAATAGAGTTGACTTTTGATCAAAGCTTCTCCGTGTTATCTCTCCGAGCCCTCCTCAGAATTTCTACTCCAGAAATGTTGTCATGCACGCCCTAAGCTTCTGGTCCACCAATACCGCGCTTGTTCTCACTAGTCTCTGCTCCCCTCCACAATTATTGGAGGTTCCGACTGCGACAACGTATCGCGGACAGACTTTGCGATGACAGCAACAACGGCGACTGAGCCGAGCGAATCACAGATTCACGAAACGGTTCACAGAATGAGACAATAATAGAATAGTTGAATTCCATTGATTGAGCGATAATCATATCTTTCACATTGAATCAAAGTTCACATTCATCGACGTCCACAAACTTTTCCAGTCGCGTCTTTTCAACAATCTTGTACTGATCACCTTTCTTTTAGATAGACTTATTAGACATGGACATGGACATGGACCGAGGAATGCGCAGCTTCTCCTATTGAACACTGATTTGTCTGATTCTTGGTGTAGAAAGAATCAGAAACGGCCAACTCAAGAAAATAAAAATCATGCGGCTAGTCATCTCGTTATCACATGCCTTCTTTGAATCATATAAAATCAGGAATCGGTCAATCAAATGAAAAATAATAATAATAATAATAATAATAATAATAATAATAATAATAATAATAATAATAATAATAACGAAAACAAAATCCCATCAATATCACTATTATTCAATAGTGGATGGTGTGCATGTACCGTTATTCAAAGTTCAAATGGGATAATCTTGTTTTCTCCATGGTCCAAAGATAAAATGTGACATGCTAACTCTCAAATCATCCTCTAGAGCACAAAGTATTATATGAACCGGATGTATATACATTAGCGTTCATGTGATCAGTTGTATTTAGCCGACATCGCATGGAAAGCCAATGCGTCTCGTATGAAAATTACCCAATCGGACATCGAGTCGTGCTCATGCCCCGACTCCACCTAGACCTGACCATTGGGGGGGACCTTGGGCGGGATCGGGCCAAGCCCGAAATTTTACACAGTGAGTGCTTCGGCCGAAAGTCCCCGGCATGGTCAAGCATCCAGGCTCGCTGATCGAAAAGTACGGGCAAGCTAAGCCCATACACCTCGACCCCATGTAAATTATGCATCTTCAATTGTCATGTCTGAAAGATGAGAATTTAATATCTGAAAATTAGGTACGTAGAAACTATTAAAATAAAAATGGTCAGGAAAAATAAATTGACGAATTAAACTATACAAAAAGGGCCTAAGGGGTTTGGAAATTTTGTTTGTCAAGTAAATGTCTGCTTATATAAATTTACTCGTGGGCGGGCTGGAAGTTCTGCCCAAACCCCAAGTACGGGCCCGAAAGAGAACCCAACAGATCTGCCCATTGATGTACAAGAGTTTCGGGCCAAGCCCGCTCGGCCCGTAACGATCACGTCCATTCCTTCCGTCCCCGTCGTGGGAGTTCCCGGAAGGCAGGAATTTTCAGAGCGACTGAGAGAGATAGAGAGAGATGACCGGAGGCCAAGTGATGAAGCGGATCCCCAGGATCAAGTTCCCTCAGCGGCGTCCAACTCCCTCCGGTAATCTCGAATCTTTCCTTCGACTTCGCTCGGCGCGTTTTGCTCTTCTTTTTGGCCTTCTTTTGGCTTCTTCAATCCGGTTGCTTCGTGCCCGTTCTTGCCTAGCGTCGTGGTGAAGTAAACCCTAGGGCATGTGAATTTTGTTTGGTCTGCGGATTGCTTTGATGAAGGTAACGTGCCCGTGGATTGTGGAATCCTGTGTATAAGTATGTGGCGGTAGGTGATTGATTAGATTCCCCGACTTTGATTGGTGATGTGTGCGAGAGCATCGATTGGGGAAAAGCTGTGATATAGGTGGTGGAAATTTGGTCGGTCTGAGAAGCGGTAGATGCTTGATTGAAGTGGACGAGCTCCGTCATTGTTCAAATATGGTCAAACTGCTTGAGATCAGATGAAGCTGCGGTTCCTTGATGAAATGGTTAGCTCGAAGGGATGAACCGGAAATACTTGGATTGCCCGGGCGCAAATTTAGGAGCTTGTTGGAGTATGGAGAATTGCAGCTGTCTTAGGTTCTCTGATGCCGGAGGCCAGTCGTTTGTTACGTGAATAGGGGTGCTGCTGAAAGTTGGGTTGTGTAGCCAACTGGTTTTTACATGGCTAGATCTTGTTGGTTCTTAGGAGGCAGCCTCTGTGTCCAAAATCTTAATTAGGCAGTCATCTTAGGATACTGCCTCTCCCATAATGCCTGACTGCTAGCCTTTTGCTCCTGAGAACGCCAAAGTTTTTTAACCTGCATGGGTCTACCTTAAGCTGTTGTGCTTTAAGTGTATATTGCACGTAAGTATTGGTCACTCAAGCAGATTATGTGATATGACAATCTGGATTGCGTCTTTACACGAAGTAATTTTTACGTAAGGGTAATAAATCACACGCTCCTGCATCTTTTTCTTTATTTAATGTGTCACTTTTTGCTGGGATTGTTTTTCTTTGATAAATTGTTCGTTGTGTCTTTTGCTTGGTCAGTATGTACTAGTAAGTCCAGATACATACTCCCTATCTACTACCCTTTCCAATGCTTCTTCAACCTCCATCCTATTTTCTTGTTGGAAGCACCATGTTGACATATTTTCATCGATACTAATGCTGCCACTTGCAGCTCAATTGCTGTTGGCATTTGGCCGCTTCAATAGTCCGCATAAATACGACCATCTTACTCGTTAGGAAAATTATAATTTTCTTCCCTGTACTTCCACGTTTTTTCTAATCAAGTTCCTGTACTTTTAACTTGTCTAATCATGCCATGCTACTTACGGATTTTCTAATCAAGTCCATCCTTCATCATATTGGACCAAATTCAGCTGACACGGCTGTAGGATGATGTGAAAGTATGGCGCTGAATATGATGTGGATAAAATTCAGCCAATATGGACGCCTACGTGGACCCACATTGGAAAATTTTTGTCCACGTCACACTATGATGTCGTCCAACAGCCATGTTAGCTGAATTTGGCAATAATAAGTGTCGAAGGGACTTGATTAGTAAGATAGTGAAAGTAGAAGGACTTTGATTAGACAAATTAAAAGTACAGAAACTTGATTAGACAAGATGTGAAATTATTGGTACAAAAGTAGATTTTTCCTACTCCTTACAATAGTACATCAAACTTATCAAACATTAACATGTTGGAGTTACATATCAATGTGCAACACTCCCATCTCCACCTTCAATTCAGTCTCAGTTTTAGTCGTCTAAAGTTTACGGCTGATTTTATGGCTCAAGATGTGTTATTCCTGCATGTATAGCCTCTTGTGGGGATGCTTTTAGTTTGTTTTATGACGTGGTTACGTCGTGACATCACACTTCAAATATTTCAGTCTGAATCCTTGCTGTAGCAGCCCCGCGGACCTGTGTCCTGTACATCAACCGACTTTTGGTTTCTTTTTCAATTGTAAATAATCTTAAGCATTATTCTTGGATAATGACTAAACATTATTAATTGACCTCGAGGATTCTAATAAATTGCAGGTACCGAATCCCAGCCTAAGTCTACATCTGTTTCTCCCCCTGTTCAAACATTCTTTTCAAATTCAAAGGTTTCAGCATCTACAGGAGGAAAGGCCTTACTTCAGCCCAAACGAACAGCTGTCTCCCAGGAGGAGATCGAGGCTATTTTGGTCAGTCAAATTCTTTTTCTCGTCAGAACCTGACATTTTCGTTGCCTTTCAAGTTATCTATCTTATCTTTAAATGCATCCATCAACATAAATGGAAAGAAACAATGAGAAGAAACAATGACGCGTTAGTTATTGGTCTTCTCTTGTGGAATCAATTCAAAATCATAGTGAGGTACAAATTGCAGCTGATGAAAATGTTCTTCAGGTGATTGATTGTGAAAATGTACTACAAGTTCCTTTTCGGAAATCGATGAAGGGAGAAGAACAGTACCTACTTTTCTTTTGTAGAGGCATTTAGGAAATAGCAAAGCCTCTTGGGAAAGCCGTGTTAACGTGGCGATGCTTTATACATAAAAGTTCGGTGAACGTGCTGCTTAGATACTAAAGAAGAGAGCAAATTTTGGGATGCTTTCTTAATTGGTCAATCGCTCATTGGTCAAATGTGAATAGTAGGATGTGTTTCATCTTCATGCTGCGACAGTGGATTGCTCTGTTTGAAGTATTCCAACTCATAATTTCTCAAGTTGAAAAATGTGTGCTTAAATTTCATAGCATCTTGTCCGCTGAGATCTGCTGCTCTAACAATAAAGTGGTGCCTGAAAATGACTCCCATGTTACAGTCAAAAGTTCTTGTTGACAACCTTACCAAGCCAAACAGAGTAAGCAAACTCCGAAAATAGAAAATAAAGACATTGTGTTCTCTGGATTGAAAAGAGAACCAAACTGATTGAATCCTTGCCCTTTCGAATTTGTCATGTTAAATGCAACTCCTGTTTTCTGGTCCAACAGGAAGTGCGTTACAGTTTTCCATCATCTGCACACCAGATTTCTCAGACCCCATTTAAGAAGCAATATAATATGATTCCTCAATTTTTTGCTTTATGATTGGATGGTTGATAAGATGTTTGTTGGAATGCCCTTTTGGCAGTTGGGTGGCTGCCTCTGATCGCAAAATGGAGCTGCTAGAGAGCTGCTGATGTTGCTGGAATTTAATTCTTGACGATTTATGCCTTATCCTGTACTCTCTATTGGTTGGTGATCTATCTTCTACTTGCATCTTCTGTCGTTTGTGATATCTAGAACACCCACTGGCAATTCTGAATGAGGACGAAATATAGATCACTTGAAAATTCATCTTATTTGCTTCGAAATTTAGATTCGCGCATCATGCATAGTGTTTGTCCTGGTCCATACGATTGGGTTTCTCAACAATCCAGTCATGTGCTCATCAGCTCGTTCATGAAGTTCCCTAAAAACCATTCTCTAAGTCTAGGCATGACGTTTGGGAACACGCGGAGACAGATGTATTTCCAAGTTTGAACTGCGAAGAACTACATCATATTCTCAGTAATATATAGACATGATCAAGCAGAGATGTTGAAGAACTGGAGTTCAAGGTTCCTTCTGAAGGAGATTCTCAATGATCACAGACTTAGGGTTCTTCATGGGAGGTCCTTTCTCTCTCCTCTCCAGCTCGTTCAAATTGAAAGTTATCAACCGATCCCAATTCCCTCCTTCAAACAACACCCCAGCTTTACCATCAGTGATCCTCTGCACAATCCCGCAGTACATGTAATAGGGGTTGTTCGGGTTCTTCACGAGTGCAATCATTCCGGGCATCAGAAGGGGCAGCTCAGGTGCCTTTGGCTTCTTCAAGCTCGGCACTGCTGCTGCGCTCGCCTTCTCGGCTGATTTCTTCGGCGGTGGCGGATTCTTATCAATGAAAGACTGCAGTCCCTTCTCGCCGCCGGGGAATCCTCCGGTCAAACCCATGAGTTCCTTCTCGAAAGCGTCTTCAGGGATGCTCTCCGCTGCCGATGCCGCATCTCTGGCGGGCTTTCCACCAACCGAAGACATAGACGGCTCTTCGACTCCCGCGGGCTTTTCGACATCAGATGGTGGGGACGATTCTCCAACAGTTCGCTTGAGCTCTTGCTCAATGCCCTTCTCACCATTGCAGAGGCCTCGACCGCCGAGTATCTCTGAGAGGTCGAACTTGGCGCACGGTCTCGAGTGGATCGTCGACGGGCTGTGCTTCGGAAACGCGACCGATGGCTTGTGGAGGCAGGCGGCGCGGCCGAGGAATGCGGACTTGAGGGAAGGAGGGTGGAGGTTGGGGAGAGTGGAAGCCATGGTTGATGGCTGAGTAGGGAGTTGATGAAACAGGACAGAGATAGGCGAAAACTTGCCTTTGAATCCTGGCCACAAGAGCGTGGCTATGTGATTGGATGATTTTTTTGTAGTGTATCAGAAAACCCACAGTACAAGCGCCCCACGAGTACAAAACAGAAGTGGTACGTTGGATTACGGGCCTCTTGTGTACTGGTGTTTTTTGACCCGCTTCTGTTCTGTATGGGCCGATGGGTCGGGATTACGTCTTGACCCGATTATGGAAACATTTCGATTGGGGATGATTGAATTGGGCCAATGGCTTTCGAGAAAAAATTGGTTTTTGAAAGTTCGAAATGGGACCCGGTGGAGATATTTTCTAATCCCACTAACCTACCTTTTTATCCAGAGAGATCCTTATTTCCGGTTGTCTCAGCGACTATTTAATGTGATTTTTATCGTGTACTCTTATGAATTTTCTGTTTTTTATAATCCGAAATCTCATCACTTTCGTCGAGGTATATAACCTTTCAAATCAGGCACAATAACCACTAGAGATTGCCCCGGTGGCCATTCTTTCCATTTGGGAAGAGGAAGGTGGGGAATGAGTTAGGGACTCGTGAGGAGAGAGCAGGGTTTCGCAACCTACGTACATAACGCACGTGTTACTGCCGAGAAATTCAATTTTCTGCTTTACTTTTCAATGAATCGATAAGACAATATAAAATGTACTAATTGGTAAAAAAAGAGCTAATTTTTTTTATCAACAAGTTAATCCATTATTTTGCGGATGGTGTTCTTTCTTCAGTTTAATAAAAAAGAATAATTTGATAAGCAAAATAAAAATATTTTTGCAAAAATATGAACCTTATGTTCATATTTAGACAAAACAACAAGAAAACAAAAATATTGACAAAACTTTGTAGCCTTCTAGACACACCCATCAGCGAAATACATATTGATTAGGATAAAAGATTTCTTATATTAGTTATATTATTATACAATGGTATTGAAGTAGGCATTTTTATTTATCCTACCAATTGATTTTCACATAATAAATATGATAGAGAAATGGAATGAATAAATAAATAAATAAAAATTGTAAGACTACATGGACCCACCAAAAAGAACACGTGGCAGATTCCGGTGGTTGCCCAGCGCTTTCCTTTTTAGGATACCGCATCAGTGTTCTCAAAACAATAGATAGATATTTGTCATCGTGCTCTCAAAAAAAAAAAAAAAGATTTTCCTTAAACATTTCGAACCAATGTTGAAATTATCTGATAAAAAATATTCTGAATATTCAGAAGTCGATCATAAAGAAGCCTAATATCTTCATATATTTAGTCTCTGTATGTTTCGGAGAAAATCAATAATTCAAAAAAAGAAGAAGAAGAATTTCAATTTTGATTGCTCATATAATTTAAAAAGATATTTAGTCGTATGTTACAATCGATAATCATGGTTGGAAAATAGTTATCCCGATGCAATTGCACGTAATCCTCAGCTCCTCCGAATCCAAACCGGAACGGAAAACGACGTGTCGCCTCGGTTTTGGGTGTGGGGAGGACGAAACACCCGACCAGGGGCATGCCGGTCATTCCGCACGGGGCAGGAAACCAAGTAAACTACCTCTGTACCGAACAGTCCAATCCTCGTCGCGGCATTATTCATCACATTCTCGCGGGTTGGTCAATCCACTTTCCCGGAAAGAGAAAACCCAGTTTCTCTCTCTCTCGCTTTCTTTCAGCTCGCCTTTCGCTGCCGTGAAAAGGGTCTCTTTCAGCTCGTACGGTGTTCCTTTTACCTCCCTCTGTTTTTTTCCTTTTTCAATTGAGTTTATTGCCTTTGCGTGAAACTACTGGCTTTCGTTTCTTCCGGCTCAAAGTCTTTCTTACGGATCACGTTCTCGAGAATCGGATGATTTCGGCTCTGTTCAAGTCGGCAAAGTGGTATTTTTTTTATGCTCCTGTCGATCTAGGGGGTTTCGAGGTATACTGCGATTTTCGATCCCGGTTGAGGAGATTGTGTGTTGGTACTGATTGATCTTGTGGGTCTTGTTGGAGTTGTGAATTAGGGGGGGATCTGCTGATGTTCCTGTGAGTTTGTGGATCGCTCGTCTTTCTGTATCCGTTTTTTCGTCGCGATTTGCGCTTTACCTTTGTCAAGTTGTGCACTTTTTCTGATGAGCTCTGTTTGGTCTGTTAGTTGAGTTCGAGTTCCCTCTTAAGTTCATCTTTAATTAGTGGAGTATTAGTTTGGTGCGTTTAATTTCGTTGAAGCTATTCGACGGATTTGATGTCGTATAGACTGTATCTTGATTCTGAGAACGAGGATTTCATGCTTTTCTCATTACTCGGTTCATGAAATTCTACTCTGGTGATAGGGTATTGCATGGAATTTTGCTTCGTTGTTATGCCTAACTTAATTGTCCGATGGGAGATGACAATGTAGGATTGTAGGTCAGAAAAGCAAAAGACTGATATGGTAGATGCATGGATTGCAGAAGTTTCGGTGTTTTCGACGATTTAAAAGAATTAGATTGAACCGGCGGATGCAGAAACTCAGATTGCAGAGCGGGGGAGGGAGATAAAAACCTTAGGATATCTTCGTGCTTTTCTTCCCTTTTTCCCTAGTTGAGAGGAGGAGGGGTGGGTTTGAAGCAGAGAAATCTTGCCTGAGACTTTATAAATTGCAGAACCTAGTACTTCAGGGGCGACGGCCCTGCCAGCTTCCCTTTGGATCCATCAATGAACATGATTGGTGTGATTATCTGTGAACCTACACTGGATAAATTTATTAGAAAGAATTCTACATTGGAACTATCAGGGAATGCCGCTGAAGTTGCATTATAATCCATATTGAGTCTAAGCAGATTAATCCTCAAGCTTGACTCAAGGCAATTATGCACGGCTAAATACTCAAGCTCGATCTAGCTTGATTTCTCATGCGGCTCATCTTGACTCATTTACGTACTAGGAGGGGAATGGATGATTTTCAATGGTGTAATAATGTCTAACCGGTAAAAAACAGGCCCCAGTCCACAACACGTAAAAGACTGGGTATTTAAACTTAAAATGGTGTAAAAGCTTTCAAAGCTGACAGTTTTCCAAATAGTTCTCGAGGTTTTGACACAGTGAAGAACTTTGAATTGATGGGATGCGTAGATGACAGGGTTAACTTTGATAACTTCTGGTTTTCTGAGAATGTAAGTTTTAGGACATAACTTTCTGAAGGAAGATCCTGAATTGTGGTAATTTGCCGAGAGGTTCACGGAAATGAGACTACCTTACTAAACCTTGTGGGATAAAATCTAGTTTTTGGATACAACATAGTGCCACACATTCCAATACCTCAGTCCCTTGGAATCTACTTTTCTGGACTCCCCATTCATCACATCCACCTTAGTGTTTTTGCTCAAGTGAAGAGTCAACAATGCAGTTTTAGTTGAGCTATTGGCTGTTTAAAGCAAAGTAGGACATAGCTTGTGCCCTGTTAAAGGACTTCTCTCATTTTTGCATGTTATCTTCTGGTTCAGGTCCTCTGGACTTTACCTTATTGTGGAAATATCTGATGCTTGATGGATGATGATATCGGGAAAATAAAAGTTATCCCAAATTATTTCCAGCCGTCAACGAGTGAACACTCTTCTCCTCCAAACAAACCTTCAGTCAAATCGCCACCAAGGACGGAAAATTGTTTGAGGTACATCTCTTTAAATTACAACAGGAAACGAATTTGGAAAAGAAAGAGGTTATGATCTGTTCGGTTTAGTTTCAGCTTTCTTTTTCTGATTTAGCATAGGTCCGACAGCTGTCTCTGGCCTAAAAAACGTTTGAGAAGTGCGGGTTTCATGTTGAACTTGTTGAATCTAAAGGGCCTGCCATGGGGATCTGGTGCCGATGGTCAGGAAAAGGTTGGTACATGAGTTCTTACCAGGGAAGGCAGTTAGCAATTACGAAGAACCCGAATTTCACTGGCAACTGTATTTGCAGGTTGATCTAACTGCTGCTGAACTCGAATCACTTAGAACACAACTCGGCGATTTAGAAGAGAGGGAGGCCCACTTAAAAGCACAGTAAGGCGAACCAAACTTACACTTTCGTCATTTCGGCGTTCTCTATGTCATGACCATTGTATTGTATTTTCTTCTAAACCATCATCATACTCCTAACTTCATTCCACTAAGTCATGCATAAATGCAGGCATGAGCAGATCATTGTGTTGCACTTCTGGAAGCTAGATATTAAACATTCCTCAATACTTACAATAATTTAGTCTGTGACTGAGATTTCTTCTATGTTACACAGGTTGGAACATGTAGATGAGATATTACGGTCTGCTCGTCTGTCCGGCTACCTGCACATTAGAACTGTATTAACAACTCCCAGCATATCTAATTTTTTATAAAAGCAAATACTACGTAGACCTGGTGGCAGTTAACGTCTTTTTTAATAACCCTTTTTATATCTTGCAGAGATGGAAGCCACTGCCAGGAGAACCTCCTCCTATTGATGATACGGATGTCGATGACTGGCTTCCACGCTTTGTCGTTCTCCATGGAACATGCATCTTTTTTTATATGTTTTGTACAGGTACTGTGTTATACTATTCTCCTGTTTAGGATATTAAGTCCATCTTCGGTGAATGGTTTTGAAAAAGTCT
Organism: Lenwebbia sp. NSW1173648; assembly: GCA_029784005.1. Lineage (NCBI taxonomy): Eukaryota > Viridiplantae > Streptophyta > Magnoliopsida > Myrtales > Myrtaceae > Lenwebbia > Lenwebbia sp. NSW1173648. Next base: position 5,772,295 of record JARCGZ010000005.1, read on the forward strand.
TCATGTTATCTTTATAAGTCACACCTATTCTTCGACAAATTCTGTGGCTTCAATACATCCAGTAGACGGAGCAATCCCGTTAAAAGGCATTACTCTCGTTCCACTCATGGAACGATGCCAGTTTTTTCTTATTTAGAAATGGTAGTTACTAGGCGCCTTTTTACTTCCTGTGGTCTAAAACGTAAATTTGTTATGTTATAAATGTTTAAGTAAACATACTGCAGAGAGTTCAAATGTTCAAAATTCTTCACTGCTACTATTGTATTAACGGGTATTTCACACTTCACTAGTATTCTTCTTTCTGGATTTTGTGACTTTGTGCCACATCCCACTGTGCACTTCGAATTTCAGTTCACAATAGGCTACGACATATCTTAACAATATACAGTGGAAACTAGAAGAAAGATAAACAAGTGATTCAATAGTATTTATAAATCTTGTTCTCTAACAACACGGAACAAAACTTTATGCAGATTTAAGTCCTCAGGACTCCACTCTGCTATCTGATGTTGTTGAAGTGGGTCCCTTGCCGTGCTTCACAAGAGAAGACGATACGCAATACTCCTTCTACATATTAACTAGGCAAGGATTGAGATACGAGTGCTCAAGTGCTTCCAAAATACAGGTATTTCCAGCATTTTTCCTACAATTCCCTGAATTTGGATATCGGTGCTCCATTCATTTCAGATTCATTAGCTATTGGTGAATATGTAGTAGATAACGCCCCAATTGGCAGCATAAGAACATTTACTGCAACACACAGAAGCAGGTTGAAGTTTCCAATAATCTTTCTTTTCCCCTGCAGAAAGCCCGAGTTAATATAAGGAGATTAAAAGAGCACAGCAAGTACGTAAAATTCAACATAGATTGAAGAAGATAGCATGGTGGATATAATTTGGATTAGGTCTGGTATGATGAGCTCTCAACTAAGCAAAGTATTGCATCTGCTTTCTCTAGTTATTTATATCTCCACCTCTAGATGAAGAGAAAAAGGTAGGGGTAAAGCATATTCTTTCCTCCACTTGATTAAATCGAAAGTCTCAGTAGACTATGCGATGACCTCCGCTAGCTGTACCGAGGTTTTGGGATCGATTCGTACACAAGTAAATAGGCAGGAACAGACAAAGCTTGAATTTTTTTTCATCTATGGTTTTTATTAGACTACAAGTAAAAAGCAGCTCGGTGATCAGAACTTGTCGGCATGTTTCCATAAATAGCTTGACGAGTTGTTCTTTCGTGTTATCAGGTGGACTCTTGGTTGACCGCCCTACAAGCCGACTGCAAGTCGAAGTCCGATGCGAAACTTCCCAATGGAGATCACTCGTAATGTTAATGCAATAAGCTGTACATATAGCTCAAACTGGACAGTCTCTATACCTTTAGTCCAATATATTAGACTTGTAAGTTAGGATTTTTATGTATTGCATTTGTGTACATAAGATAGCATTCTTGTTTGCTGATTAAGCAAATCTATAATAAGGCCTTTTAGAAAACAATAAGATCCCACTTGGAAAGGAATTCCGCCTGCAAATGCTGGACTGTTGACATAGGACTCGTTTACCCTCTGCTTAAATGTATCTCCTTAGACATCTGATTCGAATTTTGAAGTGCCCTCAATACAAAAGAAACAATTGCCTCTTAGCTCCCTTTTTCAGGTCCTGCGCTCCTCGACAGAGCCCAAAGTCGCTTTGGTGGCAGCACAACGACAAGGAGATGCTACTTCTGCTCTATGCTCAAAGTCGCCGTTTTGCGACTTCTGATGAACAGCAAGACGGTTTCTTTCCAATCTGCAGTATCTCGGTTTTGTCTCATCTTTGTTCCCGTGTTAGCGGCATCTATAGACGAGTTCTGCTCTAGGAGAAGCATGATACGCACCAACGCTCGGTGACATTATCTACCGTGAGAAGCGGGCTACGTAATGACCAAATGGCTAGAAAAGTTGCCGCCACGTACGTTGCTCCTCAAACGCGCTCGAAAAAGCTTGCCTTGTCTTGGTGATCTTCTTCATCTGAGTTGGGACACCCAGCAACAGTAGTCTTTGAATACTTTTACGATGTACATGCTTTTTCAAGTAACGTGTAACACGTGAGCTAGAGATGTAGCAGAAAAATCAGGATTCCTAATCACCAAACTCTAATGGAAATAACTTATTCGCCGTCGTAGTAACGAGCGACCGAAGAATGAAAAGTACTTGACCGGAGAAACTTATCAATTTTCAAAGTATTGATTAGCATTTTTCACGAGAAAAATCAGTACGTAAATTCGTTCCTTTTAATCAATTCATTACATAGTGAGAAGAGGAGCTTTTTTTTTTTTTATCTTCATGAGATTCTCACACAACAAAAGTATCATTTTTGGAATTTAGGTAAATCATAAATAAAAAGAGACAAAAGTGTAATTAAGTTATTTAAATACAATGAACAAAGAAGAAACAATCAACTTTTGTTAATTTTGTCCAAAAATTTCTAAACCTATTGCATTTTTGTTAATTTTGTCCTAAAGCTTTCAATTTTGCAATTGAGTTCCAAACCTTTTCACATTTTTTTCAATTGAGTCCATCCGACCAATTTTAATCGAAAATTGCTAACGCGGCGTCGGTCGCCCTAAGTGGCACGACGAGCACTAACTTGGTTAATTTTAATTTTTTTATTTTTTTAATATTGTTTTTTTTTTCCTTTTTCTTTTCTTTTTTCTGGGCCAGCGAGGGTCATCAGCGACCCTTGTCGACCGCCGGCGAGGGCGCGAAGGCCCATGCCAAATCTAGGCCAGGCCTTCGTCGTTGGCGACCCTCGTCGGCCAATAAAAAATACAAAATAAAAATAATAAACTTGCAAAAATATTATTAAAAATTATCCACGTCATCACCGGCTAGGAAGCACCGACACTCTCCGGAGGCCTCCGTGTCGTGTCCGACACTCCGACACTCTCTGACACTCTCCCGACACTCTCCGACATGCGATTCACATATGATCAGCACTCTAGACACACCAGCGACACGCGATTCCAGCATCTCAACACACCATTTCGACACGTACGGGGTCAATTTTAAGCATTTTCAATAAATTAGGGGTCAAAATGTAGATTTATCAAAGATACATATACTTAAGTCATATATTCAGTCATCCCAAAATTAATATACCCAGTCAGTAAAAAAAAACTTAATCATGAATCCCTAACAGAAGAAAAATAAGAAAAAACTTACTGATATTTTTATATAATCATGTATATACAAAAATATAAATTTAATATACAACGTGTCCCAACGTGTCGGAATCCTCTATTTTTTTTAGAAATGATGTGTCGGCGTATCGTGTCGTGTCGTGTCGCGTGTCACGTGTCGGTGTCGGTGCTACTTAGATCACCGGTCATGCCATATACCACGGCCAACGTCCATGTCAGCAATTTTCGAATAAAATTGACCGGATGGACTCAATTGGCAAAATTGAAAAGTTTAAGACTGAATTGGTAAAAATACAATAATTTTTTGGAACTTTTTTGACAATTTTCACTAGAAATCCATTAACCCGAAGCCCAAATTGACACAATTACGTAAGAATATAAACTTGATATATTCACCCCACATGCGTCCCGCCATCCCCTTTTGGCATCCTCAATAAAATGTAGGATTTGTATAAGGTCAAACGTAAAAATATTTTTCATGCGGAGAAACATGATAAGTATAAAAAAAATTTCTAAATCTATTACATTCGTGTCAATTCAGCCATGAATCTTTCAATTTTATCAATTGAGTTCCAAATCTTTTGATGATTTCACCATGTCTAGTTTTGGCAAGAATTTAATGACATGGACGTCGGTCGTCCTACGTGGCACAGCAGGTAATGATGTGAACAATTTTTGTATTTAAAAAGAAAAAGTTTCCCATAATAAAGACAACTCCCAATTTATTAATGGATCAAACCCATTCACCAAAATGATAAATTGGATACGCACTATTGCCGAAATCGGGTAATAATGTTTACATCGTCGAAGTACCAAATAAAGTCTTGTTATATATGCTTCAATTGTTTCATGAAAAATGAGTAATTTAAAAAATATTTTTCAAGAAATAATCGCTTATATCTCTTACAAAAATGAATGAACGGAAAATGTTTTCATCGTTCACGCAAATGTTTAAACATGAATTATTGTTGGTAATGAATTGTTTTTTCATTGACTAATTATTTCAAGCAATGCATGTGATTATTTTTTAGAAATTATTTTTAAATAATTCATTTTTCGCTAAATAAATGGGACCATAATAAAACATGGAAAAAATCCAAATAAGAGCCCGAAGTGCTTTCATTTTCTCAAATAAAGGGCCCGAAGTGGACATTGTTTAAAAGAAGGGCCTGAAGTGCCCTTATTGTTTCAAATAAAGGCCTGAAGTGAATATTGTTTCAAAAAAGGGCATGAAGTGGCTATATCAATCTCAAAAAATGGCCTCACCAGTTGATTAGGGGCATTTTCGTCATTTATTTTTTAAATTTTTTTCTCTATTTTTTTCTCTTTCTGTTTAAGAAAAACTAAAAAAAAATAAACACAGGCGGGAGGGGCTGCCTCCCGCCAATGGGGCGGCGACGGAGGCGTTGGGGTCGCCGGCACCTCGACGGGGGCTAGCGACCCCGTCGACCTCTCCCGGCAGCGACAGGGTCGCCAGCCCCCGCAGAGGCGTCGGTGACCCCGACGGAAAGAGCCACCGCCCAATCGGCGGTGAGGTGGCGTCCATAAGCGGGAGGCAGCTCCTCACGCCTGTGTTTCCTTCTTCTTCTTCTTTTGTATTTTAATTTTTAGTTTTTTTTTTACTTTAATTTAAATAAAAATTGAATTAAAATTGTATTTTGACGAAAATGCTCTTGATCGGCCTGCGAGGTTAAGCCCTTATTTGAAACAGGCATAACCACTTCAGCCATTGTTTGAAACAAAAATCACTTTAGGCCCTTATTTGAGAAAATGATAGCACTTCAAGCTCTTATTTAAAACAAAGATCACTTCGTGCCTTTATTTAAGAAAATGAGTGTAGGCCTTTAATTGGAATTTTCCCATAAAACATTGTTGTCCAAGGTTTCGACGTTCAGAGGTGAAAGAACAGCATCCGAAGCCGAACTAACTAGACGGTTATAGCCACCGGACAGGAGCTGAAGTTCAGGTAGTCAGTTTGGACGGACGAGATCGCATCTTCTCTTCCCAACAGATCGGTCTAGGGTTTGACTCAACCACACATAAATAAAACCCAAACCTCCCCTCTCTCTCTCTCACTCTCTCTCTCTTCACTGTGCTTGTCTCACTCATTTCTCTCTCCTTCATCATCACCCTCTCATTGGCTCACTGTTGCCCGTAACGAATCTCATTTCGCCTCCCGTAAGGAAGCTCGCGTTCGCTCGAATCCAATCCAACGCTCTCGAAGAGAATGAGCTCCCAGATTTGCAGATCGGCCTCCCGAGCCGCGAGGACTCTCCTCTCGGCTTCGAAGCACTCGCGCTTCTACTCTGGTATCGATCCCTGTTTTGACCTGCCTTTTGTCTTTTTCTCGGAGCTGAATCCGCGAATCTGCTGTAGCAATATTGTAGATTGGTGAAGTCTGACGAGGTTTTTAACGGTAAATTATGGGAATTCTGGCGAAATGAAGTTGCTTGAGTTGTCGTTTCTGTGGGCACTGAAGAGAGCCTGAGCTTGAGTTCTCTGGTTATCGTTTTACATGGCATTGATTCGAAATTGAATGGTGTGTTTGTGGGTGTCTTGTCGTTGCAAGTAGTTGTTGAGTTTGAGTCAATCTGGATTCCTGCTCTGCTGACATATGATCATCATCGAAGACTTATTGCGAAGATTTTATGGCTAAGTGATGAAAGATCCAACCTTTGCGAATTTTTAGGCTCTGCCATTTGTCAGGCTTTATGCGATTCACCTAACTTCTTCCAGTTTTTTATTACCCAGCCGACGAGCAGCATTCTTTTGCTGCTTCATAGGATGATAAAAGTGAGGAATTTACTCGAACGTTTTCTCTGTTAGGTGTGACTGAAACGTGGCCCCCGCCTGATGGGTCCTTCTTCGTTTTTTGTGTACTTGATTCTGTTAAAACTGCTAATCTGACCCCACCTTCTTAGACATGGACACCCCAATTTGACTGGGTGTTGTATTAAGTGCTGAAATTTTCACCCACCTACACAAATGTTGTAGCTCCATCTCTCCTCAAACGGGCCCGGCTCGCATAATAAGCAAATTCCATAACACATTGTACGGCTACGTGATATCTAGATCCATGTAATTTTTGTGCCTTGATGTTCCCTCATACTCGATTCCCTTGCAGAGGGAAGAGCAGTTGCGGCAGCTGCAGCAGTCACAATCGCTGGCAAGTCATCAATCTTATCTTCGAGTTTTGCCCGGGCTGGTTCGGAAAATGCATCTAGAGGATGGATAACCGGAGCTCTTGCACTTCCCGCTGCAGGTTTCGTAGACTGAACTCATCCAGCTACTCCCTACTCTGTTGGCTTCTTCGCTGTTCTGTTGCTATGCAAGTCAAACAGAGTGTTCCACGTGGCAAACTATTGTTTAGGTATTCGAGGAAATAGGAAGAGGAGCCTTGTCTGTTGCTGGAGATTTGGCACCAGGCATCCGGAACCTCTTCGACATTAATACTGCTGTGCTCATGCATGGTAACCAGGATGACAACATTGAGTTGGGAAACTCCATGTATTCTTAGCTTGGTGGATTTGATTTACTCCTGACATTTATCCGAAATCTATATTGTCATCACTCATTACATAACCATGTTGGATCAGTTGCATTGACTCATTACATGCATTTTGTGGTAATAGGGTGGGCTTTTTATTCTTTGGGGGTTCAATGCATGGGCATGAGTATCCATGTGCACAGCATTAATTGCTTCCAACTGTTGAATGGCTGTGTGTTGTGGCTATAGAATCCCTTGATGCATCCTAACAAAGTAAATGAAAAAAGAGGAACTACATCTCACCTGTAATTCGTCCAATTTTTTGTAGTTTACATGCTCCAGGAGCAGGAGGCTCATGCTGCTGAGGTATATAATAACTATCTGATCCTATCTCTGATTTCAATTTTGTAGCATCTTTAATCTCTTTCTTCCTTCATTATTCCTGAGATAAATCTCCTCATTTGGACACAGCTGGAGCGCTCTTTCATTGCTATCAAACCCGATGGAGTACAGAGGGGGCTGGTAATATAACCACTTCACTAGTAGCCGTTCCTATGAACTATTGTTTCAGCAGAACTCTTCCAACTGTGAGCTGTATTGAACGATTTTTAAAAGCTGTATTTATGTCGATATGTTAAAACCCCAGTGAGTTTCTCGGTTTAAAATCCATTTATGGGCTCAGCATTTACGTAGTTCCAACTCTATATGCTGGTTTCTGTGTTCACAATCTCTTCTATCTGGAATGCATCTTGTCGCTTGGGAGGACGATTCCGCAGTTGTGTCAAATACAAACTATTCTCTTTGTTCCAGATTTCAGAGATCATCTCACGTTTTGAAAGGAAAGGATTTAAGCTAGTTGCCATCAAAATCATTGTGCCCTCAAAGGACTTTGCACAGAAGCATTATCATGATCTCAAAGAAAGGCCATTCTTCAATGGGCTTTGCGAGTTCCTCAGCTCCGGCCCTGTCGTTGCTATGGTTAGACAAATGCTCTCAGCTTACTAACCCAGTTGTTTGTCATCTTGTCTATGATTTTCCCATTCCATCCTGTGACTCTGCAGGTCTGGGAAGGTGAGGGAGTGATAAAGTATGGGAGGAAACTTATCGGGGCAACCGATCCCCAGAAATCAGAACCAGGCACAATCAGAGGGGATCTCGCAGTAGTAGTTGGAAGGTATGGGCATGAATTTGGAGAACTTTGCTGACATACCCGCTACGTGCCCGTGTGCCACTACAGAGAAATATCGTTACCTTTTCTCTTTGAAACTTCTGTTTGGACAGTGTCAGTGCGTTGTTTCTTTGCAAAAAAATGACCTTGTTTACGGCTGTCAAACGCAGGAATATCATCCACGGAAGTGATGGCCCGGAGACAGCCAAGGACGAGATAAACTTGTGGTTCAAGCCAGAAGAATTGGTTAATTACACTAGCAACACGGAGAAGTGGATCTATGGAGCTAACTAGTCAGATTTTTCCCTCTATTGTTTACCGGATATTTAGATCCCACACGAAGAGCGGGGATAGAATCATATGAGCGAGAATAAAAAGTAATAATTCTGTTGAGGCAGAGTACCCACATGAATCTCCATAAACGATCGACATGACTGGAGCTCTCTAGCAATAATTTTATGTCAGCAGATTTTCGAATTGATTCAATTGATGAAGTCTTGCAGTTTCGTGTATTCCCCCTTTGCAAGCTTGTCCATGTCTTGCTTTTGTCTACTCTTTTCTGGTATGTAGCCCTCCTCCTTGCCGGTGGCAAACGAGATTGTTATCTTGCCACGTCGACCGATCCATTGCATCATGCCTTGTCTGAACAAAGAGCGATGACCCGCTTATACATTCCGGATCCTAGATTTGGAGCTCGAGCGTCGTTCTCATGCTGCATGTTAGTGTGTAGGCTAATGCACATTAATTTTCTGTACGGAGCGGACCGGATCTCTTGTCGAGCTTCATTTGCCAGCATGCTCTCTCCTCCTTTTCTTTCAGCTAACCAGAATGAATTGCTGGTAGGTGAGGAGTCACTGTTCTTGCCCATGCAATGTCCGATGTTGTCTTAAACCATTTTGCATTTTTTATGCAACGTGGTGTTTCAACGTACCCCCGAGTTGCGGTCTAGAAAAGGTTGAGAAAATAAGCACCGTTTCCACAATTTGAGCACCTACATTCCCTTTACATTAAGAAAGTAACGTGATTACGAAGCAGGCAGAAAACTTAACAAGGAATAGAAGGATAATATTCTGTATCGTTTAAGCTTTAATTTGCTCGGCCTCCGATGCTCACGAAAGGGGGGGATCATTCTAGCCTGAGAAAACTAGATTATATACGTACAAGAATGTAAAATGAAATCAAGATTGAAGCTCGTAATATAATATGGTTAATTTTACGTTACATAAAACCAAAAGCCAAGAAAGTCATCGTGGGGGTGTAGCTCATATGGTAGAGCGCTCGCTTCGCATGCGAGAGGCACGGGGTTCGATTCCCCGCACCTCCATTACCCCCCTCTTTTTGGGCCTTACATCTTTTAGTTTAGTTGAACCCAAAATGCTCAACATGATGAAACCAAACACAACTCTTTAAGTGAAATCCGTTGCACGCGAAATTGTTCATTCTTCCAAATGGAACAAAACGATTCGATCCGGAGATTGAAATCCCAACATTTTTCTCATCAAAATTGTTGGAAACCGCCCCGATTCCGTAAGGACAACATGATGCGAAAGCGAAAACGTAAGTGTTAGAAATAAGTCTCGAATTTGAGCTCGTGACAAACAAACAAAAACCGTTGACGAGATGAATAATAGTAAAGCATGAAGGTGATTTTTGGATAAAAAACCCGCAAGTGCAGGTTTTGCATTTCTGGTAACTTGTGGATGCGTAATATACCCTTGAGAAGTGAGAATCGATTAGGGAAGATTAAAGGAAAAGATTTGGATTTTATTTCCTAATTTCACTTTTCATTGGCGTCTCACATATTCAAATCTTGGGCTTCTTCCATATACGGTGGTACATATACGGTGGTACGCATATATGTATAAAGATTGAGGTCGTGGGATTCCGCAGGTCTTGAAGCGCCAATTATATGAGTGCTTGGTGAGCCTGTGCAAACATTGAAGCATCGTTTCGTCGAGTGCTTGGCAAGGGTCTATCTTCGTGAAATTACATCGACTATTCAAGTGTTGAAGCTAATTAAATCTTGTGGTAAGATTTGTGCGTAATTTTTTTTTGTGAGATTGAGAGATTATTTCGCGATAAATTGTGAGGCTAAACACTGCATGAGTTATTGGTTGTAATTGGGGCTGGGAAACACTGAGAGTGTTTGAGTGACTCGAGTATAATTTGTAATCTCCGAATTGTATCGCTTGTTCTATAGTGGAATTCGTTACTGCTCTCCCCGTAGACGTAGGTCTTTACGACCGAACCACGTACATCTGGTGTCCGATTTATTTTATTGTTCTATCTTTTATTGTTCGATCGCTTACTTCCACGCAACAATTAGTATCAAAGCTAGGCTTACTTGAGTTGAAGCGAATTGATGGCGACAAAAGAAGGTAAAGTGAAAATCGACAGATTTGATAGGAAGGATTTTGGTTTCTGGAAGATGCAGATTGAAGATTATCTATATCATATGAATTTGCACTTGCCCCTGTCTAGGGAGAAGCCAGAGATGATGAAGCAAGCTGATTGAGAATTGCTGGATAGACGAGCGATGTGTGTTATTTGGCTGACGTTGGCTCGTAACGTCGCGTTTAATATTGTAAAAGAGAAGACCACTACGAGTTTGATGAAAGCCATGTCGGATATGTACGAGAAGCCCTCTGCGATCAACAAGGTCTATTTGATGCGACGTCTATTTAATTTGAAGATGAGCGAAGGTGCGTCAGTTGCTAATCATATCAATGAATTCAATGTGATCATTAATCAATTGAATTCAGCTCAATGAGACCGCCTCTTATAATGAAAGTGAGGTGACGATACATGCCCATCAATCCCTATTTACGGAGATTTGATATTCGCCAAGTTTTTATGGTAAGAGGAGACACCATTAAGAGATTGATCCGCGGTCATCAATTGCACGTCGGTTTTATTCCAAAAAGTTTTATATCCAAAATGTGGCCTTGAATTTGAAACATTGATTTGATGATCTCTTTCTTGCAAAAATCATGCGAGTTTTGTTCAAGAAATAATTTCATTGAAAATGTGATTTCAATTTTATGCCCCAAAGTTTAATCTTGACTTGGAAGAATTTATACACAAAACGTCATATAAAACCCGTGGTTGACAATTTAGACAAACCATCCGTCCCATGGGATCGGATCAGAGGTATTTTAAAATTTATGTTCAAAATTCACGTCAAAATTAATTGCAAAGATTTTCAATTGAAGTTTAAACACCCAAGGCGCTCGATTGATCTCCGCGGATTTCCAACAATGAAAGTTTCAATCCCAAGTATACTCGCAGGTTACAATAAATGTAAATTATGCACATGAGATGAGAATGCATGAGCCTATTCAATTTAATAGTTCTTTTTGGCGAAATAAGGATCAGATCCCCTTATATGGCCAAAAGGTCAAATACGTGTTCCGAATCAAATTTCCCCAAAATGAATTATCCAATTGAAAGGAAACATTTGTGTGATTAAAAGAAATGCCCCCTCACATTCCAACGATGTTTTCAAAACATATAAAAAGCTCGAATGAAGTGAATACAGTCGAGATAGATCCCTATACAATCAAGTCTAAGGGATAAGATAACGAGGACCCCGAAGGGAAATCCTATACACAGATCCTAATCAATGAAAGAAAGAGGAATCGGAGGAATGAGAATCGATTCTAAATGATGCCCTGAATACGATCTTCAAGAAACGGCTACGGGACCATGTACGCGTCGGCCACTCAGCGTTTGGTATCGTCTTCATCCTCAAGTGGGTGCGGAGGAACGGCGACATCCAGGGCCTATTCGGACTCGGGGGCACCATCTTACACTATCCTATAGAGGGGTATTTAATTGAATCACTCAAATGCATGCAAATGATGTATGAAATGATCAATTCAAGAGCATGAACTAAATGAAATAGAATCGCTACAGGTAAAGAGATCGAAAATCGTACTCACCACATTTGTCGATTTCTTTTGGTTTGTGTCGTTGATATCAAATGCAAAGACATGCGGATGAACTTGTGAGGGTTTGACACCTAATAGGTGAGGTACCTAAGGTTTTAAGGCTCCCACTTTGAGTTCTAGAAAGGGTTGATTCCATTGCACAACTATCGTTGCATTGGCACCCAATCCATAGTTCGAAGTGAGCGGGATTGGAAAGTGGATTACCCCATGTTTTTCCCCACGGAGATTCCATTTCCAATTCCTTATATTGGTTTCCTAAGGAATGCGCCCGGGGTTTTAGGCACGGTTGTGTGTGCATTCAGTGTCGTGCTTAGACGATAAACATGCGTTTGAATCTAACAACCAGCACTTCAATATAATCATCCACACAACATACATCCAAACCCCCATCTGCAAGAGCAAATAGTCAACAAACACGTCTCCCCTTATAACTCCCATCTGCAAGACCATTTAACACGAATTAGCGACTAACCTTGTTTTCCTCGCGACTTGGACATGCGCTACAAAACGCAGACCAAGTTAGATAATCACACAACCGGTTTGTTACGGCTTAAATCCTCTTAAGTCCCCAGTGGAGTCGCCAGCTGTCGCGACCCAAAAGAAGATCCCTCATTTTAGGGATCGAATCGAGGCTAATGGATTGCCGGGCCCTCCCTTCTGACGGGGGCTTCGGCGCGGGCCCTCCCAGGCCCATACCAAATCGCGGCGGGAGTTTATCGGCTTCGACCTTGGTGTGGTCGGGTGATATGTGCTATGTGTGCATGCAATTGGAGTCGCCACCGGTCTTTCTTGGGAGGTAGACCGGATACCTCACCAAGCGATTGGGAGAGATCGCTCGGTCCTACGCAACCAGAGATTCTAAGGCCGGGGATTTGGTTACCCTAGCTTAAGCTAGAGTCCTTTCGGTTACCGTCCGGAATTGATTGTTATTTAACTTGTGAGCACGCGAGGTTTTATCAATTTGACTCATAATCATGTTCTTGTCAGTCGCTAAGTGTTCATGCAAATGTTCTTGTAGATGGGTATTTTTCATGGCATTTTCTATGTTTGAATGTATTCTAAAAAAAAGTGTAAAATCATCCAAAGCAAACAAAGAGTTAAAGAAAGGGCATATAAATTAAAACTACCCTAAGCACGATGAAAAGGAAACCCGCAACTCGTCGGGTGAATAATTACAAACCAATTGAATAAAACCCGAGACATGATCCGGGGGGGTGCAACAGAAGGAAGACCGGATGGGACATCGGTCATAAATCTCCATTCTTCAAGGTATCGGACCAAATGCTAAGCAATAATGGACTACTCAATCAAACGTGCATAATCACACTCGTGAACACATTGAGAATCACAAATCAACGAGATAATCCATACCACTCAAGAATGGGCCTCGGGATCGGCCTTTGTATGCACACGTCGCGATTACCCGTTTGGCCCCGTTGACTTGCTTAAGAAATGGTTGGTTTTAATGGTCCCACGAGATTCCCCACGTGTCATGCATCGACCCTAACATCCATCTAACAAATTGCATGCAAAGGGTCCTAATTAAGTCATGCACTTAGGCCTTTTGAGCCTTAGACATCAAACAATCACAGTAAGACTAGTGAGTCCGCAAAAGGATCACTTATGGAATAGAATTGACCACATTTAGGCACAATTACCAATGAAGATGAGGTCCGATTAAGATAATTCTAGCACTCAAAGAAAGCTTAAGACATGTTGATCAAACTTCATTAAAACCATTTTTTACATTTTCTAATGCATTAACACGAAAAAGACAAGTTTAACCCTACTGCTCAGGAACATGTTCAGGGAAAAATCGGTAATCATGAAATACGTAAAAAATAGTAAAATACATGAAAAATTTCTGATATTTTTTATACATATGGGAAAAAGTGTCATTGACGACTTTCATGTTTTGTACGCTTACTGAAAGACCCTTATTTTCTTGTAGAAAATAGTTTTTCACGAGGCCTCAACAGCAAACAGGCAAATCTCACAGAACAGACACACTTTAGGGTTATGCTCCGATGCACACTTAAAACATCAAATTAATGCACCAAAATTTTCAGTCTACTAAATAAGACCCTAATGAACAACTTTCATTTTTTGTGATTTTGGAAACGAAGACTCTAAGCAAGTCATTATCGCAACTTAAGACAGACATGCACTGAACAAGACACAAACTCCAGAACAGTCACAGAAATGCACCATTACACTAAATGCACTAAAAATATGAAACATGCACGAATATTTTTGAATTTTTTTATATGTTATGAAACATGATGTTATGAATGACTTTCATGAAGATGTTTTTATGAAAAAGAGTCTAGAAAAACTCATGGAAAATCACGAAGCACCAACGGTCGAGTCAGAAAACTCAACTCAGATTCAACCCCAGACATTCACAGATTCGTATCTCATGCTACGGGACCCTTTTGGCATAGTAAAAAGCATCCATTTTCATGTCATAATATATCAAATCGAAGCTCGAGACGCTCTCTACGAATATCTAGAACACCAATCCACGAAATAACCACGTTTTGACCCTCAAATGTATGTTACAGTAAGATTGCACAGTCTGACCCGAGAGCAAAAACATGTCAAAACACACCATAACATCATCCAATACCCATAGGCACGCACAAGCAACATAGCAACGTCACGTTCACTAACTAATCAGCCATCTCAAACAACCAAAGCCTCCGATTCACCTCATGTCTAGGCCAATAATCCATCCTCCACATGCTAGTTCACAATAACATCATCCAATACCCATAGGCACGCACAAGCAACATAGCAACGTCACGTTCACTAACTAATCAGCCATCTCAAACAACCAAAGCCTCCGATTCACCTCATGTCTAGGCCAATAATCCATCCTCCACATGCTAGTTCACAAGCTAAGATGTGGAATCAAATCCCTTTTACCGTTTAACGCATACCTTTATGGACGAAATGGTTGCACTAGGACGACAAAAGGTCGTCGTTGGACGTCGGGGTTGAGGCGCAGTGTTCGGTAGGGATTGGAAACGGGCTCGGCACGGTCGGGAAAGCACCACCGGCGTGGGCGCCGGTGATGGAGCTGAGAGGCTCTCGGCCTCCTACCGGGAGCTACGGGCGGTAGTTTGGGGCGAGAGCGGTGCGAGGGTGACGGTTGGAGAGAGAGGAGTGTCGTGGTGGCGGTGGTCGGCCGAGATAAGCCGCCGGTTGGCCGGAGGGGCCGCGCATAGGTGAAAGAGAGATGGCCGAGAAAAGAGAGCTAGGGAGATTAGGGGAGTGAGAGAATTAGAGAGAGCCACTTTCTTTTTTGCTAAAGAAGCCCCCATGTCCCCTTTTTCTCCAGACCCTCCTAATTCTTTATCCTTTTTGGTTGCTTTCCCTTTTCTTGTTTTGTCTGCCACGCTAGTTTTTGGGGAAGAAGAAAGGAGCGTCTGCTCTTTCCTGTTCTGTTGCACGCGTGAGGGGACAGAAGCAACTTTGCTTCAGCGTGGGCTGCTTCACCGGGGGAGGAGAAAGGAGCTTTTGCCCTTTCTGTTCGGTGAGATCCGGTTTAGTTGAACCGGCAGGCCGAGATTGGATCGGTTCGGTTCAATTTTGGCCCGTTCTTTACAGAAATGAAGGTGCGGCTTCGATCTTGAGTGCGTTTAGGACCCAATCGTAGCGTGCACTCGCTCAATCGACTTTGAATTTTGCGACAATCGAAATCTTTTGGCCAGATTGAGTATGAATCGGGGGGGGGGGTTACCCAAATCGAATTCTCGAAATCTAAAGTGGCCAAATGCAAATGGGATTAAAAGAAATCTTTTGACTATTTTTTTTTATAATTTTTCAACCTCATTTGGTATTTTTTTTCTAATTTTCGGCTATTTTTAAATGAAAAGAAATTTCGAAAATTCCGTAAAAATTCGAAAAATATTTTTTGCTCAAAATTGGTTCCTTATGCTTGGCAAAGGCTTCCAAAGTTGATTTTACAATTTTATAATTTTTTTGGATTTTCTATTAATTTTCTAAGAAACAAATGATTAAAATTCAGGTGTCAACATTGGGGCACATTAGCGAGAGAAACTTGAAGGTTCTAAGTGAAAGAAAATTATTATGTGGTTATGTTGCTGACGATCTGAATATATGCAGGCGCTGTGATTTATATCAAAGGCGGAAAGTGCAGTTTAGTGTGATTGTCAAAGAAACCATGGAAATTGCAGAATTGCTTCACTTAGATGTTCGTAGGTTGTCGCGGTTTCCTTCATGGAAGAGTGTCGGATTTATGCTAATAGTTGTTGATGACTACTCGAGGAAGACTTTGGTGTTTGTGCTTAGGCACAAGTTTGATGCTATTATCAGGATCAGGCAGTTGAGAGTTTTAATCGAAGAGGAGACTGGTAAAACGATCAAGCATGTGCGAACTGATAAAAGCATGGATTTTTGCTTGGAGCTGTTAAACGAATTCTGCATGAAGGAAGGCATAATGAGACACCGCACTAGTGCCAATAAACCACAACATGTTGCAGAGTTGATGAGCAGAACATTACTAAAGACGGCCCATAAAATGCTCTCTAGTACTGGTATGGTTAGGAGATTCCTAGCGGATGCGCTTAGTATGGCGAGCTACTTGGTGAATAGATCCATATCGACTGCAATTTGATGTCGGACTCCCGAAGAAGTGTGGTCAAGTAACATTGTTGATTATTCTGTTATTAGAATATTTGGTTGCCCGTGTTATATTCGAGTTAGTGATGGTAAGCTCGATGGGAGGGCAAGAAAGTGCCCGTTCCTAAGCTATGCACAAGGTGAGCGGGGTTATCGGTTGTGGTGCCCGAAATTAAATTCACCTGTTATCAGCATAGAAGTTACATTTGATGAGTCTCCAATACTTCTGGTTATGAGTGATTATAGCATTGTTCATACGGATCTGGACGGTATTCAGCTTGAGGTGAAGTTGCAACCAGAAACTCTTGAGATAGCGAGTACTAGCAAAGTAATCGACACAGATAGTGCTTGTAGCGAGGTGGAGCCTATAGAGCAACGGTTGCTGTAACTGCTGAATTTGACAAGGTACGTATTCGGTCTCCTGACAGATATGGATGCAATGATGGTTTTGCTTTATCTGTGATTGAGGAGCTTGTGTCAGAAAGTCCTCGTGGAGCAGTTAAAGGTGCATGTGCAGTTGGTGTTCTGATGAGGTCAACGGTTATAGCGAAGTTCAAACACGACTTGGACTTGGGAGACATCTGTGGCGGTTGAGCCCACTGGGGCTGTGGGAGAATAGCAATGGTAATCGAATTATAGTGAAGCGATTATGACTTGGCTCAAACGTCGAGCCAAGGTGAAAATTGTTAGAAATATGTCTCGAATTTGAGCTTGTGACAAAAAAACAAAAAAAACCATTCGAGATGAATAATAGTAAGGCACGAATGTGATTTTTGGATACAAAACCAGCAAGTGCAAGTTTTGCAATTCTGGTAACTTGTGGATACGTAATATACCCTTGAGAAGTGGGAATCGGTTAGGGAAGATTAAAGGAAAAGATTTGGATTTTATTTCCCGATTTCACTTTGCATTGGCGTCTCACATATTCCAATCTTGGGCTTCTTCCATATGCGGTGGTACGCATATATGTATAAAGTTTGAGGTAGCGGGATTCTGTAGGTCTTGAAGCGCCACTTATATGAGTGCTTGGTGAGCCTATGCAAACATTGAAGCGCCGTTTCATCGAGTGCTTGGCAATGATCTATTTTCGTGAAATTACATCGACTATTCAAGTGTTGAAGCCAATTAAATCTTGTGGTAAGATTTGTGTGTAATTTCTTTGCGAGATTGAGAGATTATTTCGCGAGAAATTATGAGGCTAAACACTGCGTGAGTTATTGGGACTGGGAAACACTGAGAGTGTTTGAGTGACTTGAGTGTGGTTTGTAATCTCCGAATTGTATCGCTTGTTCTATAGTGAAATTCGTTGCTGCTCTCCCCGTAGACGTAAGCCTTTACGATCGAATCACGTACATCTAGTGTCCGATTTATTTTATTATTCTGTCTTTTATTGTTCGATCGCTTGCGTCCGCGCAACAGTAAAGGTATCAGATGATTCGGGGTCGGGCGGGTAATGTGGCGAGGAGAAAAAGGTGAGGGAATCCGATCCAAGTAAAGCCTCACACTTTGCTTTACCATGTGTTTCTCCCATGCCAAAAAAAAAAAAAAAAAAAAGTTCCGACTTTGGAGCAAAGAAGGAAGATAGCGTTGGAGCGCAGTTACGTAAGAGAATGAAAGTGCACAACTTTTATATTATTCTAATTTTTGTCCCCTCTTTCCAGGTCACTTTATCCCAATCAAAAGCTACAACTTTTATTAAATTCCAAGTACAAAAACCAAAATGAACTCCTCTAGCAGAAAAAAAGAACAAGTGTCCATGCGACACCCTCACTTGCACTTTCGTCCCGGGTATTTCCACCCTACGAGAATAAAGGTTTGCAAAAAGGAAAAACAAAAACAAAAAAAGAAAGTAACACCCTTTTTTTAGCTTCTTCTTCTTCTTTTTTCCATTGAGTTAAAACGTGTCTGCTTCTGAATTGTTCAATTCAGAGTCAATTGCTAATCGAGCGAGCCCTTTACTGCTGCCCCACCGGGTGTGAGCAGGGAAGTAGGATAGCAATAATACAAGGAAGCTCGAATCCGTCGTTCGTAGACTAATTAAGATTTTTTTAGATTGTGAGTAAAATAAAATTTGAACACGTGATTTTTAGTTCGGCAGAGAGTTAGATTTAGTCGACTAATGTTCCCGGCCGTGCTACCTTTGGGGCAAAACCGAGGAAAGCCCATGGCCTAGAAAACTCTGGCCGAGCCCAGTTTAGGACAGAAGGTCGACGCACGAACACGGACGCTTCTAATCTCTCTTATCAATTACCAAAGTATAAACGGGCTATTTTAAATGAAATTGAAATGTACCAAAGTAAAATTGCAGGTTTTTGAAAAAAATGGACACGATCGATTTTCTTGACTCTGGAGAGAAGATGGGGACATGCAAAGAAATAGAGTCTTGGTCTGTCGAATCGGATAAAATTGGCAACATGGAAATTAATGTGATCCACTACGGAAGCAGATCACCTAATATTGGGATTTCTATGACATGGGTAACATTACTCAAACCAGGCCGTCCAAATGAAAATGGATGGCCTGATTTGAGAGAGGGTTGAGATTCAAAATTTTTCAAACCCCAAAAAAATTCCCACCCAATTTTTTTCCCTCCCCCTCAACAAATGACGTGGCCCATTCTTGACCGTCCAAATGAAAATAAACGGTCTGATTTAAGTAATGTTATTCATGTCACAGAAATCGTAATATTAAGTTATCCGAATCTAGCTATCGTTCCCCTAAAAAAAAAAAAAAAAAGAGGGGGAGAGTTGGTGACCTGACCGACCGCACCGCTAGAGAATCGTCGCGTTCCCTGCCTGCCCCCACCAGCTCAAGCCCAGACAAAAAGAGCCCCGCTCCAGTCCACGTGACTACTCTGTCGTCCTCTCCCCCCCTCTCTCTCTCTCTCTCTCTCTCTCTCTCTAGAAACGCGAGAACGCCATTTTTCTTTTTTCTTTCAGTTTTCTCTTTCGATTTATTTCGCTCCTCGAACTCCGCCCCTCTTCCCCTTCCGTTAACGCCACTCCCACACACCCCCCTCAAATTCGACCTTTCTCGTCCCCCCCCCTCTCTCTCTACTCGCATGGCGAAGAACGTGCTCGTCACCGGCGGCGCCGGTTACATTGGCAGCCACACCGTGCTCCAGCTCCTGCTCGGCGGGTTCCGGGTCGTCGTCCTCGACAACCTCGATAACTCCTCCCGGACCGCCCTCGACAGGGTCAGGGAGCTCGCCGGCGAGCACGGCCCCAATCTCTCCTCCCACGAGGTTCGACCAAATCGCCGCCACCTTTTTGTTTGTTTTTTTCCCTTTCCGATGGTGTTTGCGAGTCTAGGACTCGGTAGCTGGATTGTGGCCGGGGGATGTTAGGCGGTTTTAATTTGGGAAAGCGTAGAGTAGGCTTCTTCGTCGTGTCGTCTTTTCCGGTCGTTCGTTGCGATTTTGTGAGATTTTTTTGAATTTCGCGGTTCAGTATCTTGCGACCTGCGACTGTGAGTGCGACTGGTATTGGAACACTTTACTGCGAGAGTCCGGGTCATTTGATCGTTGATTATGCTGGGGAACTCGTTCGCGATGTGCTTTCGTGCGCGCGATGGTTGTTGTATTTATGGTAGCAATTGACTTTCTGACTTCATTGTCTGCTCTTGACTCGCAGCTTGACCTCCGAGACAAACCGGCGCTGGAGAAATTGTTCTTCTCGACAAAGTACGATCCTTAGATAACACTGATATTATTCCTTATTTGGTTCCGTTTTCGGAACCTCCGTACGATGTGCATAGTATGTGGTTTCATCGGCCCCATGGAATTCGACGCAGGGCATTCTTCAAATTTGGATCTTTGATAAGGACTATATCAATTGGTTCATCTGATCCAGGAGATATGAAATAATGGAGAACTGGATAGGCGGCTTCTTTGTTCCTCCTGAATGTTTGCTTATGTTGACTTGTCGGCTCCGTTTTTGTCCAGATTTGATGCTGTCATACACTTTGCTGGATTAAAAGCAGTAGGTGAAAGCGTGCAGAAGCCATTGCTTTATTACGACAATAACCTCATCGGGACCATCACCTTGCTAGAAGTCATGGATGCTCATGGATGTAAGAAGGTATGGTACTTCGATTATCTTAACTGTGCATCATTTCGTCGGATCTTTGTTTTTTGTTTTTTTGGTTAAGTTGTATGCATCGTCTTGGTTCATGAAATCGGGTTGATAGACTATTATTATTTTGGTTGAATATTTTGAAAGGCAAGTAATTTCATGTCAACATACAAACTGAAGGGGCTGCTTTCTATGGTGTTTGATATGCTAGACTAGTAAATTTCTGCAATTGATACATTCGGTATGCTGGCTACGATGTGGAGAGAAGTACTGAATTAGGTGTTCATGTATGGTCCTCACTTAATCTGCAGCTTTTGTGCACGTTTCCTTTGCTCTCTTCGTTTTCTTTCTGTCTTTCCTGCATCTCTGCACACTCCAAGTGCATGATCTGTGAGTTTAAAGATGCACACTTGCATGATCTCTCACTTTAATTAACCAAATTGTGATTTTTGTGAAACATTGCAGCTTGTGTTTTCCTCATCTGCTACTGTTTATGGTTGGCCAAAGGAGGTCCCATGTACAGAGGACTTCCCTGTTTGTGCAGTGAATCCATATGGACGAACCAAGGTGAGTCGAAGATATTATTTCATCTAAATAGCACTATTATGCAACACCACACGAACAAAAAGGCGGATGAATTAGCATCAAGTTAGTGAGTTTTTTTTATGGTTTTTTGCACTATAGGCAAAGAACTTAAACATAGTTTTGGGTTTAGCGTTGTAAATATTCTAGAATCTTCTGAAGAGAGAGAGAGAGAATACTCAAGGGCCATATCCTCACTAAATGACTTGATAAAGGGGTACATAGATGACTTATTTATAAAGCATAAGAGACGCCCAAGAACCTTAATTACCTTATAATCACCTCTTAACAACTGACCAATATTTTTGATACACTATAAACTCTCAAGCTGGAGGGTCCAGCTTGCACTTGATGGGATGTGACCAATGCACCATGTAAGTCAAACCTCGCACTAAGTAATGGATGTGGATATCAAAGTTGAGACTACCGTGAAAGTCGGACCTTGCACGACAAACTGAATGTAACCCACATCAACTTGGATTTGACAAAAGATCTGAGAAGACAATTTGAGACCGGAAAGTTGACACCTTTCTTTTCCTTGTACGACAAAGATAAAATCGTGGGAGATCATGATTCCATGAATTGCAGCAAACTGAAATGCATCACCTTATGGTGCTCAACTTTGATTGCTCGATGAAGGTGTGCTGGACTCCATAGTAGGCTTGTTGAGAATTTAGAGGACCAAAATTTTAGGTAGCTTCTGAAGTTGAGGTACAGCAGATTGGAGCACTAACAGGCCCCTTAAAAGTTGTTTTTTTCCTTCTTCTTTGGAGTTCAAGAAGAATAGAAAACAAGAAAAAGAAAACTAAGACTAAGACCAGCAAAGTAACGAGGACAGTAGCTAGATTTTGACAGAGAAACAGAACCAATGACCACCAGTTGAGAAGGATGCGCAGCGGAATGAAGCTAGAGAACAGAGCGGCTCGACTTGTGGTAGGCTTCACTAGCACAAGGATGTCAGTGACAAGATTGATGATGCCGCAGAACGATGACATTTGCCCCTGACGACGGGAAGACAAGTGGCTCACGAGATGGCATTGCTCTCCGAGACAACCGGAGCAGATCTGAGACTGCGACAGGCAAAGGATGATGATGCTGCTCTTGAAGACAAACAGTTCTTGGGAGCTTTGATACCATATAAGTATTTTAGAATCTTTAAGAGAGAAGGGGAGAGAAAATACTCAAAGGCTACAATTTTACTATATCACTTGATGAAAGAGCATATTGATGGCTCTAGTTATAGAGTATGAGAGACACCCAAAGACCCTAGTTTCTTTATTTATGACCACCTATTAACTTAACCAATATTTATGTTCAACAACCATCAGGGGAGGATGTATATTGTGTCCCTTACTGACATAAAAGAACAAAGAAGGATAGTTTCTTTACTATCGGGGAATTATTCCAACTTCTTTTTGGTTGCCTGATTTCTCTTGTATCTTACACAAACAAACTTGCCCGTCTTCCAGCTTGTTATTGAAGAAATATGCCGCGATGTTTACCGGGCAGATCCTGAATGGAAGATAATGTTGTTAAGATACTTCAATCCAGTTGGTGCACATCCCAGCGGCTACATTGGTGAGGATCCCAGGGGGATCCCAAACAATCTAATGCCATTTGTGCAGCAAGTTGCTGTCGGAAGGCGACCTGCTTTGACAGTTTATGGAACAGACTATTCAACAAAGGATGGTACTGGGGTATGGTGTTAACTGTTCTCATTACTTTAATGTAGTCTTTTCACGCCATGACTTTGTATCTCGTGTTAATATGAATTTTGAGGTGTATAATGAGTTGTATTTTTTGTTCATATGCCTCACCAATGATAGGAGCAATCTCACTATATATGTAGACAGATATACACAATTGATCTTTGTCGTGCTCAAGGTATCGATGCAGAGTCTGCCTGATTTAATTGTTTATTGTTCTTTGAGTTTGATGATGTCATCTACAGTGAGTGACAGCAAGTACTTTATGCTTGATGCGTCATGTGTTCTACATTCTGAACCCAAGTCGGGGCATGTCGTATCAGGTTCGTGATTACATCCATGTTGTCGATCTAGCCGATGGACACATTGCTGCATTGCAAAAGCTTGATGATCCCGGCATAGGTATGTGAACCAGTACCTTTTTTTTTATTTGAACTACTGCTTCATTCAGTAGCTGGTTGCTTGAATTTTATTGTGCTTGTGTCTGCATGACCATTCTTTGTCACCTCCACTAATAGGGCGTTTTTAACCTCCCTCCATACAAACCAAATGCAAAACCGCGCATAAAAAAATGTATGATGTGACTTGCATGCATTTCTCTGAATATGAAGTCTTTTAGCAACCTGAACATCTCATGTAAGGGCCTAAACAAGAGGTGCACAAATTTTTCACCGCACAATTTACCCATTTGTTAATTCAATTCTTTTAAGAATTTGGGCTATGATTCTGATAGTCAATTGACTAATCTCTTTTCCTGATCATATTTGGTTGTCAGGGTGTGAGGTGTATAATCTGGGAACCGGGAAGGGAACTTCAGTCTTGGAGATGGTTGCTGCATTTGAAAAGGCGTCTGGAAAGGTATGTTTCAGTTGATCGGGATAATGCAACAGAACACATACCGATTTCTATATATTTACATCTTCATAATTGATAACACTCTCAATCATCCAATCTGATTGTGAGTCTGATCCCCTTCTCAGTGTCCACTTTCATCATGTAATCCTTCTTCTGAAATCCCTTTTGAGATGACTTAATTTCCCGTTTGACCTGTTTACTGCATTGATGTTTTCTTGTGTTCTAGAAACTTCCACTTGTTATGGCCGGGCGCCGACCAGGTGATGCTGAAATTGTTTATGCATCCACAGAAAAGGCTGAACGGGAATTGAACTGGAAGTAAGTATTGGGCCATATAATGGCCGCATGAAGAAATTGTTAGTTAATATTTGCGATGCCTAGCTTATAGGTTGGTTTTGCTGATGTTGACCTTTACTTGCGAATCCCACGATCAAGAGGAGCTACGTAGAGTAGCATTCTACCTGTCCTGTTAATTTGAAGTGGCTTCTCAATCTTTACTTTGAGATAAACTTATACATGACTTCTGGGAAAGATAACTTACCGTTACACCCTCTATCTCATACATTGGTTTGACTGTCGTTGTAGGGCCAAATATGGCATTGAGGAGATGTGCCGAGATCAATGGAACTGGGCCAGCAAGAACCCTTATGGCTATGGATCCCCCGACTCGACTGACTGATACCGATAGCTGAGGATTTTGGGCGTCCTCGAATTAGGTATTGTTGAATTTAGTCGTCGGTGTATAGAGAAAGGTCACCAATTACCGAGTCTTAGAACGGAGACAAAAATTAAGGTGAAAATGCTCGAAATAAGCCCTTAAGATAGTCAATTATTGCTCTAGCTTCTGCTTAACCTATTATGTCCTGTTGGTGACTTGATGTATAACTCCAGATACGACATGCAATAAGAAAAATCTACTAGAGATTATGCTACAGAGGAAAATCTCCTCCATCTTGTGTTCATTGGGATCAGCTGGCCGACATGCATTTGCTAACAGCTTTTAGTCATCGGGACATGCTTTTTACGATGCCGGGCGATGTTGCGTGATGACTAAGAAGAGGATGAGATCGATGGGTGTTGTAGCTCACTAACAAACTCTTGTGGCCTGATACAAACCCCGTAAGGATTTGCCAGGGATAAGAGGTCGAATGCTGGGGATTGTAGGATGGCTCTGGCTTTTTTAACACTTTGTTCGACTTGTGAATGCAATCGCGACCGTTACTGTGAATGCGATCCCTCTTCTTGTCACATAGGACTGGTCCTCTGTGATCCGGTGATTCCATTTGGAAAAGTAAAAAAAAGAGAACGTTACAATCAAAGAATGGGATGTGGCTTTCACATCGGAATTACCGGATGATTGATTGCTGATGTCTCGTTCCTTGGGGCTTAACCGAGTCAACCCGTGTACGGACAAGAAGAATTTGCTTGAAGGGCCTGCACTCCGTTGACTTTTCCTCCTTCCCATACTTTGAGATGCACAAAAGCCCAAGTCAATGATGAATAACCCACCCTCCGTTGACTTTGCCCTGTGATCTCTACGAAACCCGCGTTTCGGAGATATCAACGATGATTAGAATAACCCTCCACTTGGATTTGAATTTTGAATCCATGTATTCCAACTCGACAACGGCTCTCTCCTGATTGGAGGATGAAGAAAGGTGAAGAGAAAGAGAACAGTGCAGTCCTCCTCACCATAATCACTCCAAGGACTTCAATTTTATTTTATTTTTACTTCTCCTTTTTCTTTCTACTTCAAACCCACAGATTCTGAATCACTTGTGCCGTTGGGCTAAAGAGACGCATATGCAATTTGACTAAGCTGCAAATGGCGTGCCAATCCTAATCGCAAAATACGAAGTTTGACTCGCACGTTAAATATATAAATTGTTCAAAAAGTTCTAAACATATTATACGGAGGCCAAATTCAGTCTTATATCTTTCAATTGTGACAATTTAGTAGCAATTTTTTTTAAGATTAGCTAGTTTAGTCCTACACCTTTAGATTGTGTCAATTTAGCCATAAATCTTTTGATGATTTGTCAATTTAGTCCAAAATATATTATTTGGATAATTATTTGGAAAAACTACACCGGCAAATTATCAGAAGATTTAGGATTAAATTGGCAAATCATCAAAAGGTTTAGGACTGAACTGGCACAATTGAAAGGTTTAAAACTGAATTGGCCGCCAAATAATAGGTTTATGACTCTTGTCCCAATATATTCGTCATTCGTCGATCTTCAGTAGTTCTTCCTCTTTTTTTGTGGAAATTCACATCAAATGATGCAGAAATCATCCATCGCACTTACCACATCAATCTCTTTATTTCGATAGACGCTGTCTTAGTGATTAAACAAACGGAGGTATGGATGCGTGAAGCGAATTCGGTGTCCTAATGCACTGCGCAAAAAAGAAGCGACTTTTTGCGTAACGCATTCGATTCTCGAACGAAAGGCCTACTTTCTAATCGAAGAACAGAACGAGATGTTGATGGAAGAATAATGAAGAAGGGACCCCTCCAACCTCCCATCTCCAGAAAAACGCACCGTATATGCTTAAGATAGAAAGCGACTTCTCCAAGTTTTCTTAAATCTTCACGACGCGTGAATGCTCGCCAAATTTCGCCGAGCGGGACGCGAGCAGAACCGGCCATACGAGTCTCCGGAGCCACTACTGCGTCGTTTCTTTTGGAAAATGTCAAAACGATACTCGGGTCCACTGTTCTTTAGCCGTTGTTCAATATTGTCTCAGCTAATTTTTTTTTTTTTTTTGTCTTTTTTCGTTAAGTCTTTGAATCATCTTTTGTTTCTTGTTTTTTTGGGAGAATTTCATTTAACCCCCCCCCCCCCTCAAATTTGACCCGATGATGCCCGTCAAATCCCCGAATTATATTGCATTTTACCCTCCCTAAGCTTGCATTTTCTTACCCCGCTATCGAGCACACTTTCTCGATTGAGTTACTGAAGCACGATCTTTTCACCTAGTCGACCTGGCCATTAGCAAGCATGCTCCGCCTCTCTTTCTTCAAGTCTGAACATCGAAACTATCTCCATTAAAACCTCTCTCTCTTCGTCTTCTCGCGTGTGCCTGCGGTTTCTAGTTTTAACAGTTAGATTAGGAAAATGCTTCCCTGACGGTACTGTCAGGAACGGTACAATCTCAACTGAAGATTCACACATCATCATTGGATGTTTTGCATAAAACGCTAATTGATTGAGAGATCGTGTGGTCCGAAATAACTGACAGTAATATTAGGCTAACAGCTTCCTTTAAATTATACTCATTTCAATTGATGCCATCAAATATTTTCTACCATCTCACGCGCAATATATATATATATAATGCACATACTAATTATTTTATGAAGAGAATCTCTTAAGACAAGGAGGATTGAAGTGTTTAATCCTTCTTTCATTAAGGGTTTAATCCCGACTTGGACCATACAAACCATTTCGAGTGTGGTCCCGGTAGTAAGACCCGGAGAGGCTGTGAATCCGTTGGTCAGCACGTCGAGGAAAGGATTGATCGAAAAAAGATCTGTATTTAGAAATGAACTTTTTAAGAAAAACAAATTCATCTTCTAACAGCTCAATGTCTGAAGCGTCTCATGACCGAGGCCCTATTTTGAGAGAAGAAATAACCATAGAAGATTTTAATAAATCTATTGACAATTGGAAGATTTCAAAAGTCAAATATGATCAGATTTATGAAAAACAATCTTTCAAGATGTTCAAAAAATCTGATTACATTATTACTACCGAAGAAAGAGATGTCTCTCTCACTTCTTCTTACTCTCAAATCCGCCTTTTAAATGAACAATCCATTAAAAAACATAAACAAAAATATAATTATCTACATATAGGTATGGTCTTACATAAAATAATTAGTATGTGCATTAAGTGTTGGATTACGGAGTTTACAAAGGTGAGGTTGTAGCACGAGACTTTGGGTTTACTTCACTCCCCTATAAAGACCGGACTTGACCGGTTAGTCGTTCCTTGTCTCTTTCCGTCTCTCCGTCCACCCCACTCCAATTTAATACCTTACAAAAACAACGCAACTTCTCATCTACACTTTCAAACTCAAAACTCTCTCTCTCTCTCTCTCTCTCTCTCTCTCTCTCTGTTCTCTCTCTCTCTTGTGCGTCCTCGATCTCGCCGGCGGAGTGCGTGTTCGTTCGTCAGTCGGCGGTGAGCAGTCGGATCCAGGTTGATCTGACGCTGACGCCATTGCCGCCCGCCGCCGGATCCGATTCAGCGAGCGTAAGGTGAGAAATGGAGAACTTGATCTCGCTGGTGAACAAGATACAGAGAGCTTGCACGGCTCTCGGCGACCACGGCGACACCAGCGCCCTGCCCACCCTCTGGGACTCTCTCCCAGCCATCGCTGTCGTCGGTGGCCAGGTCTCATCCGGATCTCTCTCTCTCTCTCTCTCTCTGAAAACGTCCGCTTATTTTAGAAGAACCTATGTCACGACTGTTGGGTGAGGAGCTTCATTTTAGCTCATAGTTCACCGATTGAGTTGCCTTTCCATTTCACTGGTGATTTCGTTATTTGTGATTTGGCGATCTGCGATATTTCCTCGCCCTTGTTTGTCGTGCGAATTGCTCGCTCCTGTTGCGGGACTTCTGTCGAGTCGTTCGCTCTTGTTTTTGCATTTGTTACATCCTTGTGAACACTGTTTCCTATGGAGCTTAATTTTAGCTCGAATTGATGTGTGAGCTGGTTTCTCCGTCGTTTTATGGGCGACTTGTCACTCGCGTTTAATGATGTGCGATATTTTCTCGTCCGTGTATCCCGTGTGTTTTGGTCGCTGCTGTGTCGTAGCTTTTGTCAAGTGCTGGCTAGGACTTCAATAATGACGTACAATGAAGCAGGAGCTTTTCTCAAGATTTCTTCTTGTCTGGAGTAGGAGCTATACTACCTGATACGTTTTTCCCCTTTGGGGACATTGTTAGGGGCTTAAAAACATAAATTTGGTGATAAAGCAGTCTTCTTTCCCTATTCAAGTACCGTGTTATCTCCTCTGATGCACTATGCGATGTTATACAGAGTTCGGGAAAGTCATCGGTGCTGGAAAGCGTTGTTGGCAAGGACTTCTTACCTCGTGGCTCTGGTAGTCAATGGCACCTGAACTTCTTCTCACCTTTGGTTTTCACTTCTTCGTAAGTCTAGAGTGTGGGGAAGTGATGTGTGAACAATTTTTGCAGGTATTGTTACTAGACGTCCTCTTGTCTTGCAGCTTCACAAGATTGAAGAAGGAAGCAGAGAATATGCGGAATTCCTTCACCTTCCACGGAAGAGATTCACTGATTTTGGTGCGTTCTTCGTGATGATTTTGTAACTTAAATATTGTTGATCAACCATATGTGTGCGGTTGGAGTTACCTGCTTATACAGACTTCCTTCATTTCTCATGCACTGCCTTTGACTCACTAGTCTATGGGGATATTAGAATCTACACAATGCCAGTTTCCCAGAGTGTTATTATACACAGCATCATGCTTCTGATTGCACAAGTCTGTGAGCTCACCCTGGCTTATAATTCTGGCTATCTGCATGAGTTGTCTCATAATCACGAATTATGTATACAAATCGAGACATGTAGAAATGAATTCGGTACTTCCACATATTTTTCCCCAATGTTGGTACTTCTACACACGTTTCCACACGCACATGCCCACGGCGCACTGACACAAAACATGAGATTTGATTGGGTGGAGAAATTTTTCTCTAGATGCTTACACGCTGATGTCAATTGAAATTATGCAGCTGCTGTGAGAAAGGAGATCGCAGATGAAACTGATCGAGAGACTGGTAAAACAAAGCAAATTTCAAGTGTTCCAATCCATCTTAGTATATATTCACCTATTGGTATGTCTTTTCTTGGCCAAACACCTAATTACAGTTTGTGTTGTTATTTTTCTATTGACATATTATTGTAATTATCTTTGCCACCTTGTTTTACTCAAATCAGGTCTTCTTGTTTTATAGCCTTTCTTTTCATGATCTTTTTTTGTGCTTATTGTGTCATTTATCTTTGGCAGTTGTCAACTTGACTTTGATTGATCTTCCTGGGCTCACAAAGGTTGCTGTTGGTAAGTCACCTCTTATCTCAGCACTGGAAATTTCTTCTCCTTTTGTTGGTTGAATTGAGATTTCTCTATAACTTGATGGTACGTAGAGTTGAAAAGTTTGGTTTCTGCAAGAAGACAACAAGTCCATTCAGTCATTGCAGTTCCTGTGCTGAGTTCATCTGTGAACAGATAGTAGAAACCATACACCCTCTTTTGTTCCCCTGCATATACTTCAGTACATTTATGCCAACACGAATAGCTTACACTGTTTTTACCATATACTGACTGTTCTCTTCTAATGGATGTTTCTGGAAAATAAGAGGGCCAACCGGACAGCATTGTACAAGACATTGAGAACATGGTCCGCTCATACATTGAGAAGGTATTGTGCATCATACCTCATCCTTTGTTTACTTTGGAATGTATTTTTCAATTACTAAAAGATTTAGCAGGTTAGCTAAACACACGGATTTTCATTCAACAACTGATTATTGAGCTTATAAGCTGGGTGAATTTTGAGCAGTTGCTTGGAAGACACTTCTGGCTGTCAACTATATGAACTGTTTTTGGGTCCATGAGGAAGAAGAAAAGAACTTTTTTATTTTGATTACATTTATCTTGCATAACCTCTTATGAATAGCATAAGGGTAAATTTTGTTGTTTGAAAGTTTTATGTAGCCTTCTGCAGCTCTTGTTTTCTTTCCTTAGGAGAGAGGCATCCAAATGCTTAGATTTTGCAGCACCTGTTAAGTGTTCACTTTGGTTTAGTGTTAAAAGGGCCCCTTGGTATTTGAAAGAAATACTTTGGCCCCTCAGCCTCATAATGTTGCGATTCCTGCTTTATTCAAGTTATAGGCATACCTATGATTTTTGCTCTTAAGTGAAGAATTTGTTCCCTCGATTCCAATGATTGTAAATTTAAGTTATTGTCTCCTAAGATAGGCATACACTTTAGTACTCATGATGACTACCTTTTGGAACTATCCACGGTGACAATAAAGAACTTATTAGTTCTTGATTCTTTATGCAGCCTAATTGTTTAATTCTTGCAATTTCACCTGCAAATCAAGATCTTGCTACATCTGATGCAATTAAGATCTCTCGTGATGTAGATCCTACAGGTAACATTTCTATTTTCGTTCTTTCCACAGCGCTACTTTCCTACTCTCCATGGTTTAATTCTCATATTTGTGTCTGGTCCTTGGACTTGTTAAGAAAATAGCATGGGTGCTTTCCAAAATCTGTCTTCCTTGTGGATCTCCTAAAATTTAACTCTTGCAGGGATGTGCAAATGTGAAATTCCGTCTTTGCAGCTTTCTATCTACATCTCCATGCATTTTTTTTTTCTAGTAACTAAGAGACACTGCGATGATTTTTTTTAGGGGAGAGGACCTATGGAGTCTTGACAAAGATCGATCTAATGGATAAGGGAACAGATGCTGTTGACGTAAGTGTTTTTTTTTTTTTGGATCAAACTGTTGATGTAAGTTTAAAAGTATCTTTTCTGCAGAAAGATAACGACTTCTATTATTTACTCTGCATGTGGTGTATTTTGGGTTTTCTGCTTATAGTTTTCATCGCATCAACAAAATGCTGATCTGAGTGTGGTCAGGAGTCAGGACTAGGCAGAGCCTTATTAAATTTGCATGGATATCTTGTTGTTGAAACATTCATAACTGTCCTCATGCTTTCAGATCTATATTATGTTGACTTATATTTTAGGTGCTCTTATTTCAATTATGAGCACCTCATTTTGATGCATTCTAGCTACTGAGGTTGATATTCTTTGGCTTCATAGATATTGGAAGGGAAAGCATATCGGCTTAAGTTTCCTTGGATTGGGGTAGTAAATCGATCCCAAGCTGATATTAACAAGAATGTCGACATGATTGCTGCTCGCCGCAGAGAGCGTGAATATTTCTCTAGTACTCCTGAATACAAGCATCTTGCGCACAGAATGGGTTCAGAGCATTTAGCAAAGATGCTTTCGAAGGTTGGAAAATCGTGATCATTTCTTTGTGCAACCAGTTATTCAAGTTCATCTGCTAATGCTATCATGTTCATCGCAGCAATTGGAGAGTGTAATCAAGGCCAAAATACCGGGCATCCAGTCCCTTATTAACAAAACAGTTCTTGAGCTTGAGACTGAGTTGAGTCGTCTTGGCAAGCCCATAGCTGCAGATGCAGGAGTATGTGTCTTATTTTTTTCCCATGCTAGCTTATTTTATCAGTTTCATTCTACTGATTCTTTTTTATGAAGACCAACAGTTCCATTTCGCTACCTTTACACTATTTCGTTTTGGGGGTTGGAATTCTCACTCCTCAGGCAGGAGTACCAATAGCATGACTGTATCCCTTAAGTTCATATGCTGCAAGAAGAATTAATTGATGATATCTTACTAAAATGCAGGGAAAGTTGTATTCAATCATGGAGATATGTCGTCTTTTTGATCAAATTTACAAGGAGCATCTAGATGGCGTGTATGTATACAAGTTCATTCTTCTTGTCCAAACCACTTATTATACATATATGTTATGAAGGAAGTAAGAGTTGATATTATTTTCGAGTGCAGGCGTCCAGGAGGTGACAAGATTTATAATGTTTTTGATAATCAGCTTCCTGCTGCTCTTAAGAGGCTGCAATTTGACAAACAACTTTCCATGGAAAATATTAAGAAGCTCATTACAGAAGCTGATGGATACCAACCTCATTTAATAGCTCCTGAACAAGGATATCGCCGTCTGATCGAATCTTCTTTAATAACTATTAGAGGTCCTGCTGAGGCAGCTGTTGATGCGGTATGCTGTTAACACAGAGAAGATTACTTTAAGTATCTGATATGGAAATGCATACAGTAGTCTTGGTTGGTTTGTCTTGTGATTAAAATGTTAAAAAGGTTGATCACATCAGTTTCCTTTCAGTGCAAATATTGACGTGGTTCATTAGAATTATTTGTGCATGTTTTTATGATGGGGAATCAGAAAGTTGGCAAGAATTGTGGGAGTATCAGGAAACTCCACATGATTCTGTGGTTGTTCAATGGCAGACCTACCTTATTTCAATTTTCCTATTTCCTTCTAACACCACAATCATATTTCTGTCACCGTATTTAACAGTTTCAATTTTTGGGATTTCTGAGTAATTCACTATGTATTTTGCAAGTTTCACAAGGCAAAAACAGGAAGCTTGGGATAAGAACATCACAAGTGTCGTAACTTTTGTGAGTACCATAACTTTCAATTGATCACTTGAGTGCCACAACTTTTTAAAAAATTTCATCTCGGTGCCGGAAATCCTACGTGGCATGGCACTTGGATGAACGTTTTTGATAACTCCAGTGATTAATTGAAAAGTTATATGGCACTCAAGTGATAGAAAAAAAAGTTATGGCACTCACTTGAGTGCCATACGAAGATTATGACACTTGCGACGTCCTTTTTCCATGAAGCTTCATTACGTTATTTGCCTATGATAATCTGTGATATTGATATGCTTATGGGTGTGTATTAGTGTTTGCTATGAGTACTGAATATAGTTTCTTTTGGCCAAACTATGAAAACTGAATATTATCTTCTATGTCTTTGCTTCACTTCAGGTTCATGCTCTACTGAAGGACCTAGTGCACAAGGCTATTAGTGAAACACTGGTACATTTTCTACTGAACTATATTTCTTTTAAGTTTCTACTGTAAGGACCTAGTGCACAAAGCTTATAAAGAACTGCTGCCCCTTTCTGTAGTCTTGACCAATAAGACAAATACAGCATGTTCTTGCACATGAGCATTCCGTTGTTGAATGTCCTATTGTGAATAATTGAAACACCATATAATATAACTAAAGCCAGAATTACGGGGGCTAGAGAATACTTGACAATTTTCCATTTTGGATGAATCTATAGCTCCAGTATCACATTTCGGACTTGTTAACGTTTTCGGGACTTGTGGGGTGTCATAGAACGTCAGAGGATAAAGAGAACTTTGCTAGAATTGAGAACAACAAAGCCTTAACAAATTTTGGTACATTCTCGTAATATTGAACGGTAGAGATAGTGTTCCACTTTATGAAAAACGGATTTCAATGGACTTAATTACTTTATCAGGTATTCCTTCTGAAGGGTCCACGATTATTGTAGAATCTGCCACTGTTCTATTTTTTCTTAATGGAGACAATCATAATTCAAGTTGGACCACGAACACCTTAAATATTCTGGGTTGTAATTTGTTAGTAGTATGTTCTTTGAGGTTCTTTCTTTGGAGTTTCCTATGGATGAGATGCAACTAGGAGCATTTATGTCATAATTGTTTTGACGTTAACCTTCAATTTTCAAGCTTAAGACGAGAAAAGATGATGAAATTCGGCATATGAAGCAACTTCTTGAGAACTGCTTTTGAAGTTGGATGGTGTTTGCTTTCCTGATTAGATCCCATGGTTGGTTTAATAATTTTGGTTCCTACTTATTGGTCTCTATGCGCTGAATTTAATTTGCATCTTGAGCATCATGTTGTTATAGAAGATTGAATGATAATTTCATTTTCAATTCTTGCTTTTTAAAAACGACAGTTTTATTTCTATTACAATCTCTCTTTAATAAGTACGCATTGCATAAACCACTTAACTTATATTAAAACCAAAGTAACCACCTGCATATACGGGCAGTCTGGCTAACACTAAGTATATATTCCTCAACTTCAGGAGCTAAAGCAGTATCCTGGTCTCAGAGTGGAAGTCACTAACGCTGCTTGTGAATCGCTCGAGAGAATGAGGGAAGAGAGCAAGAAAGCAACAGTTAAACTGGTCGACATGGAATGTAGTTACCTGACAGTTGACTATTTCCGGAAGCTCCCTCAAGATGTTGAGAAGGGCGGCAACCCATCACATTCACTATTCGACAGATACAACGAGTCGTATCTCAGGCGGATAGGTGAGATGTGGAATCCCTATTTGTCAATCATTCTCATGGCGAAACTATGACGATTGGTCTTAAATAATACGTTACCCGATATACTGATTGTTGAAGTTCCTTTTCGCGAAATGTAAAACAGGATCGACGGTTCTGTCCTACGTCAATATGGTCTGTGCCAGCCTGCGCCACTCCATTCCTAAATCCATCGTGCACGGTCAAGTAAGGGAGGCCAAACGAAGCCTCCTCGACCGTTTCTTCACTGAACTTGGTTCAATGGAGGTGAGAATGGGACGATTTCTCCTGATGTGTGTTTTCATCGAGTCACATTACTATACTGAATCTAAAAATCTTTCTGCAGCAAAAGCGTCTGTCATCGTTATTGAATGAGGATCCGGCAGTCATGGAGCGACGTACTGCCCTTTCACAGAGACTCGAGTTGTACAGGAGCGCTCAAACCGAAATCGACGCAGTTGCTTGGTCCAAATAGAAATCGTGTTGCTCACTTCTAAAGCTTCTCTTTTCGCTCGAGTAATTTAATGTGTGATCGGTTCTACTTGTCGTTGCGGCCAATCACATTAATGCAGGATATCTGGTGAAGAATGAGCACCTGGTCGACGCTGCTGTTGGTCTGGCGCTGAAGACATTCTTTTTCATGCCGAATGACGATATACATGTATCGGTTTTCCTTCCGTCTGCAGTGTGTGCAATAGTGATACGTCAATCTGTATCGTCCGAAAGACTGGATTGTTCGGTTATTATAAGATCATTAGTTGGTGAAGATGGCAATTGGATTTGTAACGATCCCATCCATTACTCACCTCAATGAGCAATTTTCATGACTTTATATAATGCAAAAATAAGCGATTAATGTAAATTAATTTCCTGGAAATTGTCTATTTCTTGTCTTATTCATAATTTAGCAAAATGCCTCCAACTAATTTTGGATTTTAGACATAGGAAAGGTGTCGTTTCTACTTAATACGAACTCTTTGACCAAAAAAAAAAAAAAACTCAATACGAACTCTTTTTAGCAGCAAGTTATATAACACGTTGTTCTGTCCCTTTTTGACCGTTGCATTCAACGACTTGCCAACAAGACACGTCAAACGACGGCGTTTCTCAGATCCTTGCCTTGCGCTCTCTCGTAGGTAAAACATCCCTGCAAGGAAGACTTTCTTTTTCTGACCAAAAACAAAAAAGAGGAAGACTTTCGTTTGAAAAAGACGCGACAAAGGCCAAAGTTTGTCGTAACGTGCAAATCTGAGTTCTGGATCTGCCCCGTGACTCTTTCTCGCACCTCATCAGATCCGTCCTCTGCGTGATTCTTTGAGGTATGCTTCTGGTTTTTCTAATTTGGGTTACATTTGATTCCGGGGACCCTCTCTTTGTGTACGTGTTGAGGTTGTGATTTTGCCTTGGCGACATTGAAGTTCCGATTCCTGATGATCGATTTTGAGGTCAAAAAGTGAAAGGAATCAACTTTGTCAAAATGCCATGGGGGTGATGTTTCATGTGTGGATGCTAAGTAATTGTAATGGACGAGGTTCGGTTAGTCCTTTTTCTTTTGTGGGGTTTTGCATATGTCACTGCAGGTTGAGGAATTTCTCTCTCTCTCTCTGTGGCTGATAGTGGAGTAGTTGTGCAGAACCTCGTTAATCTTTTAGGGGGTTTTCATTGAATTATTGTGAATAGGTCAGGTTTTGCGTATGTTTATGCCCTTTTGAGATGAGCCAGTTGTATTAGTAAGCTGCAATAGAGGTCAAACATTCGGTAATTCTGCTATTTCATATCAGTTTTCAACGCACCTGCGATGGCATCCACAGTATGTGTTTCTTTGCGTGCCTGTCTGAATGCGTGTGTACCTTTTTCAGGTCTGTCTATGTGTGTTTTCTGGTGCGCGTTGTGCTTGTTTAATGTGGCAACAATAAGAAGCACATTTCGGGTTGAATTTGAAAGTCAAAAAAGTTTGTATAAGCCTACAAAGAGATGTGCATTAGTTTCGATGGGAAAAGATATGGCATGCTAGATTTGTTTTGAATTTGGATGTCATCACACTTTGTTTATCCTATTCTGCCTTTTTCATTGGGATCTCTTTCTATCTGCTTGGCTATCACCATATGACAAGGTGCAAAAGACGAGACCAATGTTCAAAACCACATTTCCAGTGTCTAAAAATGGGAATATGTCGGGACACATGGTCATTGCTATATACAAAAATCCAGTTTGACCTGCGACCCAGCAATCCATCTGGGAAAAGTGTGCAGATATGTCTAATAAAAAATCTGTATCAACTTAATCCAAGTTAGAAAATCTCAAGCTAAATCGGTCCACCTCTCATGGCCTGTTTGTGTCCATTTAATTGAATTCTATCTATTGTTATATCGTTGTATGCATATTGATTGTGAGATTGCTTGGAATGAATTGGATGTCATCATGAACAAGCCAGTGCAAGTTCTCTCCTTGGAGTGTTTTGAATTTTCTTCGTGAAGAATCATAGCTTGGGGATGGTGTTGATCTTTTATACAATCAAACTTCCAGTTTTACTCCTTTTCCTGTTTGGTAATCTGTTCGAGCATTTTGTTACGACTGAAAAGTTGCAAAAAAATATTCTTCCTCAGTGTCTTTTCAGATTTTTGTTGCATATAATCTGCTCGATCTTTTTGGGATAAGTGGAAGTTGATAGGATGCAGATTAAGGCATAATCTGAAGAGGGAAGATTATTCAGAATCATTGGCCAGCTCAACTTCCTCCTGAACCGCTTTGTAGGTACTCTTTTAGGGCATGTTTAGTAACGTTTCTGTTCCAAAAAAATGATTTTGACTATAATCAATTTTTTTTTTATTTTGTTCCCTGAATGAGTTTTAGAGAATCAGAATGCGTTTGGTAACTGCATAAAATTTCTATTCCCGGAACAGAAACGCGTTTGGTAACTGCACAAAATTTATGTTCTGGGAAATAATTTCTCTTCCCAATTTGTCATTTAAATCAAATAATTACATAATCACATCTGATGAATTTCCTCAGACCCCACAGTTGCGATCCTCTTGCACCATGACATCTTTTTGACCAAAATAGGGATGCTTCAGATTTGTTCCTTGGAAGGATAATACGTTAAAATTGTTGTTTTCCCATGCTTCTCTTGAGGCTATGCATATGCCAAGGATGAAAGAGGTGACTCTAATTATCTTTTATTGCTCAGAATGAATAAAATCCATCTCTGCCACATAGGTGGCTCAGTTTTACCCTTGGATACCATGCGGATGGTCACTGATGCAGCATGGTGCTCCGGCAACAAATCAGGCAGGGCTTAGGAAAAATCGAAAGACAAAATCACCAAAAACAGGATTGGTCAGTTGAATGGACCTATTTCCTATTTTTTGAGATTTTTTGGGAATTTTCGGGATTTTTTTGAACGACTTGCCTATGAGGGGAAAAATCGTCATTCGGGAGAAATCGGAAGGCAAAATCGTCAAAAATAGGATTGGCCAGTTGAAATGACCCATCTCCTAATTTTTGAGATTTTTTCCAATTTTTTTTAATTTTTATGAATTTTCCAATTTTTTTTGAATTTTTTAATCATTTTCTGATTTTTTTTTAAATTTTTTTATTAATTTCTGAAATTATATATATATATATATATATATCCGGACCGGGTCGGGTTGACCCGACCCAACCTTGCGGGCACCCGACAAAAGTGAGAGAAGACTATCATTGCCTTTTTTATTCTTAAAAGTGTTATGTTTTTTTTTAGAAACAACTTTTTTTTGTTATTATTTTTGGTCCAAAAGTGTTCCCGGGAGCAGAATCAGAATCAGAATCATTTTTGTTATCAAACATGTTTTTGATTCTTTTTTGTTCCGGAGAACAGAATTAGAGGAACAGAAACGTTACCAAACTGGCCCTTAGTGACTAGATCTACTGTTCTGGAAAGGTTGACCTTTAAGCTCATACTTCTACAGTCCAAATAGTTAGTGTTTCGGCAGATTTCTTTTCTCCCTGAACTTTACATGATTATTGAAGGAAGGGGTCCCCGATGCATAATGATTGGATGGAACTTAAAACTTCGTGAGGCAGCTGAAAATAGTTGTATGTGTTAAAGATGCACAGATGATCCTTTTAGTACATAGATTTAATTACAGTGAAGGAAGTCAAGTACAAATATGGACGTGCAGTTATGCACTCGACACTAGCCATTGTCATTTACTGACTGCCATACGATTGTTCAATTCTGAGCAGCTTTCAGGGATACAAAGAAGAAGTCTTAAATGAACTTGTGGGATTATGGCCTCTGACAGGGAAAGTTTTGACCTTTCAGGGCCCTTATACCTCACCCGCGTTGACTGGTAAGAGCTTCAGATTCTCTTTCGTCATTGAACAAAACACCTAAGTCATACCTTTTGCGTTTCCATCATGTCTTGTCAAAATTCCCAGAAGGCTTCCTTCACCTTTGTCTCAATTATTTGGCGATGGCTAATTACTGTGTCATACTGGACTTTTGAACATGCAAAAGTAAGCACTGTTCTAGCTGTTCAACTTTTCCATATTCTAGCTGTTCAACTTTTCCATGACTTAACATGGACTAGCGAGGTTAATAGTAAGAGAAAAAACCAACTAAGAATGTGCATCTGTGGTGTAACTTCCATCTACATTTGTATTTAATTTGTGTTCTTAACAGACGAACTTCCCTAATGTGCCACGGGTGTTCGTCTCCCCTTGGAATTCATTTA
This sequence comes from Lenwebbia sp. NSW1173648, assembly GCA_029784005.1. Classification (NCBI taxonomy): domain Eukaryota; kingdom Viridiplantae; phylum Streptophyta; class Magnoliopsida; order Myrtales; family Myrtaceae; genus Lenwebbia; species Lenwebbia sp. NSW1173648. Next base: position 5,811,649 of record JARCGZ010000005.1, read on the forward strand.
AGCTGGGGGACGCATATCTCCGGTTACTTCATCATAGAGTTTTGATAGAGACTAAGCCGAAAAGGAGGAATTTTGCTAGATTTGTGACCTTTATATGTCATAGGCTGTTATCGCTAAGTGTTGATTTGCCCGCACATGTGCCACATATTGTAACTTTGTCCTCCACGGTTGCCATGTAACACTCTATTGGTTCATGGACACATCCAGTTCGCAGTTTTTGGACAGAAGCAGCATGTGCGGAGTGCCAACTTTCGTTCTGCACCAAGTTCAGACTGCATGAGAAGCTTTTTTGAAAATATGGCATTTAAAACTTCTCTCAAATTCGATGTTTGGCTCTCGAGTTTCTTTTTCTTTTCTCGTGAAACGATGATATGAGTATTTAGCATAGTCTAGCTACAGATTTTCTTATCAGGATACATATTGATGAAAATAACATTCCTTGGACTTCTAACATAGGAATAATGCACATCATCGGAGGTCGGTTAATGCTTGTTTGGTTCAAGGTGTCTATATCTTAGAGCGGGACCGCCAGGAGAAACGTGAAGGACCCCAGGCTCTTGCTCCTCCTTGGTGGGAATTTTTCAATTTTCATTTGCTGCGCAAACTCGTAGACAACGTAGACTCTTCTATCTTCGGTGCCATCTTTGAGTATAAGCCTCCATCATCCTCAGGTGGATACTCAGAAGATGGACCACATTTCGTGGTCGCCTTCCGAGGCACCATGACCAAGAAAGAATCGATCTCTCAAGATATTATGATGGATCTTCACTTGATCCAGCATGGGCTCCACTCAACGTCTCGCTTCGAGACTGCCATGCAAGCGGTACAAAACATGGTTGCAACTGCCGGCGATTCTAGGGTCTGGTTAGCTGGCCACTCCCTGGGGTCTGCCATTGCTATGCTAGCCGGAAAGAACATGGCCAAAATGGGATCGTTTCTCGAGACTTTCCTCTTCAACCCGCCTTATGTGTCTGCCCCGATCGAGAAGATCAAGAACAAGAAAGTGAAGCACGGTATTCGCTACGCCACCAGCGTGATCACGGCCGGACTCACGTTAGCCATGAAGGCTCCACAACTCAGGGATCAATCCGCCGATGCTTTTGCAGCTTTGGCTGCTTGGGTCCCTCAACTGTATGTCCATGCGGCTGACCACGTCTGCTCGGAATACATTGGCTATTTCGAGCACCGAAATAAGATGCAAGAGATCGGAGCAGGAGCTATCGAGAGGTTAGCTACTCAGCATTCTTTGGGATCGCTGTTCATGAGCGCTATGGGGAAGCAGGCAGAGCCTTTGCACCTCATCCCGTCTGCAAATCTAATAATCAATTTAAATCCGTCTTCGGAGTTTAAGAGGGCGCATGGTCTTCCTCAATGGTGGAGACACGACCTGAACCTGCAGTCCAAAGTTTACCTGTACAGTTAGTATTGATGGTATTGCTGGACTATTTAATGTTGTACATGCACTTTTATCTGCTGGTGTGACTGAACTTCCGCAAAGCATTCGATAGGCAGTTGTTTGCTCTCCCTTTGCCGAGTTGTTTGTCTGCTGATCAATGTAATTTGGACCTGTAGAGATGCCAGATTGAGTTCTATGGCACATCTTCTTTTTGGTGTCAAAACTGGAAAGAGTACTGCATTTCATATGGGGTTTCCTCAACCTTTGGCTCCTGAACTCAGGACACAGTTTAGTCCACCAATAATGGAAAAACGTCAAACTGCTCAAGTGATCCCTAAAGAGTACATCAACAATCCAAAATATACCGTCAGTGTGAAAGTGGCAGGTGGGGTTTTAGTTATAGAGAGTCCTCTTGTCATTTTTCAGTTTGGAGATTGAAGCAATGTTTTCTACCTCTTTGTGGTTGTGAATACACAGTCTTCATCTCCTTTATGGAATTGTCATGATGCTAAAACCACCATTTTACAGCATAAGTTACATCTAATTTAGAACTTTAAGAAAGGTTAGGTGACCATGGTTGCTTTTTCACCAAATGGAAAGTTCTTTTCTTCACTTTCTTCCAATGCAAATCAAGTGATTAACAACAACTCTAATAGGAAACAGTTTTGTTAAAATAGCACAAAACTCAAATGACAGCATCTAATTCAGGAACTTCCCACTTGGTGAGAAAGCCCGAGGCCACTGTCAAGGGCCCGGGAACAAAGCTAGAGTTTCTAGTTCAACCGTCAATATTTAGTCATATTTTAAAAATAATTTTTGATTTTTTAAAAAAGAAATTATTTTTCTGAATTTGAACATAAAATCATGTTGACTAGGAAACCATTTTTCGCTTACTCATTTTCCTAAGTGATCTAAATGTCGAAAAATGAGAAAAATATTTTCTGCGAGCCAATTTTTTTTTTTTTAATGTAGCCTAGTTTGAGTTCTTATTTTTCTTCATTTGATTTAATATATTCCACTTTTCAAATGTCGAGAGAGTTCACGGAAATGAAAAAAAAGAAGATTTTTAGCATCACTTTTCCTCTACAATTTCGAAAATGAAAAGTATTAAAATTTATAAAGCTGTCCAAAAAAAATAAGATTCTTCGTTTTGGCCCCCTTTTTAGTCGAGGAAATTCGTTTCGCGTAGGCCATCTTCTCCTTCAGACCCTTCTCTCTTCCACTGCGCCATCTCCACTTCCAGCGATCATTTGATGCGATTCTCTGAAGTTTAACCTCGCATTCTTCCCCAGTTCCAAGCTTTTCGCTTCGAATTCTTATCAGCTTTGGAGCATTGTTGGAGCTGAATTCCATGAATTTTCTCCGCTTCAATCTCGTTTCCGATTCGAATCATCGTCTCAGCGTCATGCGCGAGCCTTCAAGACATTGATTTTGTCTACCCCCATGTCGTTGTTTGACGATATGGAGCTGGGTTTGGCCACGCCAGCTATGTCGGACGAAGAGATTCTCGAAGCTGACCTCATTACTGTAAGTTTTATTGCTTCCTCTGGCGTGATTTGGCCCGAATAGATGGTCTTATTTGGTTCTGGTGAGTGAATGTTTACCAAGAAGAATCGGTTGAGGTCTGGTGGTGGCAATGGATATCTCTTTTGGAATGTGAAATCGCGATGATACGCGAGTCGAATCTTGCGAAGAATGAATGCTGCTTTTCTTTGAGGAATTAACCTCCTCAAGAGTTTTTCATTACCATGTTTTTGTTGGAAATTTAATTCTGGACGAAATTTGGGAATTGGAATGGCCTTGAGAGTGGTGACTGGTAGAGAGTGTAAGGTCGAGGAGACTATAAGGAGTAATGGCTCCTTCTTCTTTTAAATGTGAAGTTGATTATTTCATTGCTTTCTGGAACATAACAAAGGATCTTGTCAACGAATTTAAGGCTTGATATACCTGATTCTACTTGTGTTTATATCATCCTTGTCAAATATATGAACTTTGCGGAATCTTTGCTTCCTGCTCGACATTTGATCATATAGGTAAAGAATTGAGGTTAGCCTTGTGATTCTTTGATTTTTCTGTAACTGAGTAGTTTTATAATTTTTTGTACATGCAGGACACTGCCAATTTTGAGGGTGAGAGATGTGGTCTATGCATGGATCTTATCATCGACAGAGGGGTCTTAGACTGCTGCCAGCACTGGTAACACTTCTTCACAATGCGCATTAGCATCTTAATAAACCTGCTTTTTTTATAAGGAAGGAACAAACATGGTAGAACGATTAGAACTGTTGCTATTCCGCTGAGGCATTGCCATTACAGCCATCTTGCTTATTAAGTTTTCATGGTACATATACTATTTGACACATATATGTGGACATAGGAATGAGCTTACTTTTAAGCATCTTCAATCTTTTAATTTTAGGTATGTTCTTCAATGCAATACTGTTTTGAGTTTAACATGATGAATCTGTTGGATTTTCAGGTTCTGCTTTACATGTATTGATAATTGGGCTACCATCACCAACCTTTGTCCGCTTTGTCAAAGTGAATTTCAATTGATCACTTGTGTTCCTGTGAGTGACACTGAAGCCTCGAACTATAGCCTTTTCTTTTTTTCCAATTTATGCTACACTACATTTTTTTCTTTTGCATTTTCTCCTCATCCTCCATGTCAATGTTTTGTTTAAAACATTTGGCTAGCCATTGGGACTTTTTTTCAAAGATTATGCGTAATATAAGATTAAATACTGGCTTTAATTGAACCTGAAGGTATATGATACTGTTGGAAGCAACAAGTTTGAAGAGGAGCCAGTCTCAAGGTACTTTAATATGTCTCTTGTCACTGTAATGTTCCATGTGATCGCAGTTTTTCATTTCATCATTCACCATTCTGTTACTAGAGAAAGATAGTTTTTTGGAATTACTGATGATTAGAGTGTCAATAAAATTGAGAGTATTGAAATTCGAGTAAATCCTTTGGAATCTTTTCTTAATCAAAGATTATGTAGCAACAACTAATGTGCTATTTTTCTTGTCTCTTCCTATTTTAATGCAGGGAAGATGATTGGTGCGTTGAAGGGAAGAATAATAATCTGTCTTTTCCATCATACTACATTGATGAAAATGTAATTATCCTTTATGTGAAATAATTTCGTGATTTTGGCCGTACGTTTCTTCCTTTTTAGGCTTCTAAATGTTAATCAACCTGCTGAAGAAGACAATTACACGTCTATGGTCGACTTATGTATGTTACAAATAGAGTAGCAGAACTTAAAAAGGGATTGGCTTAGTCTTGATACATTCATACTGGTCCAGGGGTCTTGGAATTGTGTCCTACCTTCCTCTTCCCCCTCGGGTAGTTGAATGATTCCGATCATACCCAAAATTTGACATTTTGCATTAGCACGACCACGATATAAAGATATTAGAGTCGACATCGTTTAAATAGTCACTAGATGGAGTTTCACGTCTTAAGTTTGTCTTTGGTTTGCGTTTTTATCTTCTCATAATCCATCCTTATGAAAATGGCATTTTTCTAGGCAGTTGTCTGCTTGGATGGAGATGGCTGCAAAGTTCGCAGTGGATCAGCAAGTGCTGAGGGTGATTCTTATCTCGATACATCGATTGCTTGCGATTCATGTGACATATGGTAAAGGAAATAAACCTCACCAGTTTGATTTGTATTGTAATACAAATTGGTATAGGCTTAAACTAGATTGCTTATCTGATAGTTGCATAACATTATGCAGATTAATAGGGAGGTCTCCATTCTCTTTATAACGGATTTAATATACATTAGATCCAATTTGGCTTTTGCTGAGGGTGTCTTAATTTTGACAACGATGTATGCTTTGCTATTCATAGCGCATGCTTAACTAACTGAAGAGAGAGAATCTGATTAGAAGCTGTTGTGGTGGTACGAGGCGTAGTAAAATTTCTAAAGTATGAAACATCTTACAGCAATTGCTTGTCTTCTAGAAACTGACGTGCATGTTTGATCAATTTTGGATTTTTCCCCTGGTTATTTTGTTTCTTCATTTGTTTTCTTAGAGCACAATTTTCCTTTGATTTATTACTTTGTCTGTTACTAACTATATCTTCGACCTCTTTCCCAAAAAAAAAACTATATCTTCGACTTGCATCGAAATAGGTATCATGCTTCCTGTGTAGGATTTGATCCCGAGGGCACATCAGAGAATACATGGTTATGCCCCAGGTTTGTGCAAGAGTTGTTTTCACCTCATCGATCGTAGTGCATTTGTCACTTTTCTTCATCTTCAGTGATGGTTTTGGTTGCAAGGCACAATTTAATAGAATGTTACCAGGTGTTCATCTTATATTTGTATTTTTTTTGTTCGTTTGCTAAGTAATAGAAAGTTGTACAGGCTATTTCACAATGAATTATCCAAGCAGAGTACTTTGGTAAGAACTGTAAGTTTCATGTCCTGTTTATGAAATTTTAGTTAGACTTTGTACACTCTTGGAAATTTGTTGGGCTGAGAAGCATGGGTTGGCGAACGATTTTAACATCTTCTAAAAGTTAGAGGACCCTGGCGGTATACTCTTGACCATAGATACTGCTGGTTTGCTTGTGTTCTAGATAGAACCTAGAGTCGCCTTTATTCTATCCTTCCAACCCTTGATGTTAAAAGTGCATTCTTAGAATAAATAGTTAGCTGACCAAATTTCCATATAAACCTTATTTTCCTTCCACCGCTTTTATTTGCTATTTCATTGGGGTTTATCTGCAGATGCGTGGCTCATCAAATGCAGAATGATCTAAGTTTAGCTTCATTACAAGAGTCTGGCAACATGTGGTGCCACGGAAATGTGGGTCGTGACTATATGGTTGAGGATGCCTTGTGTGGGAAGGTGTCTGTAGCTGTTGCTGATGCTGGAGAGACAGCTATAGTTGTTTCCATGGTTCCGAGAGATCTGCAGATTGAAATGCCAAATGAGAGTCCATTGAATATTGAAGTTGATGAGGCCATTAGAAGGGAAAGCATGGCACTAGTTGCTGATGCCAATATCAGAAAGGTGGAAACTGAAACAGTGGAAAATAGAGCTACTGATCCTGAACCAGCTACACAAAATGTGGTCCTGTCCTTATCACAGGATACCTTCTCTGTTATGCCACCCGCTTCCTTTGCTTTCAGTGAATTGAAGCCTAACAATGATGAGAATGCAGCTAATGAACTGAGTACTAGTGGCTCTCAAGATGTTATTGGCAAGTTGTTTAGCGAATCCAACCTTGGAATGAAGACATCTGAATGTAAGTATAGTTTCGGTTTTCACCTTGTTCTTTCTATTGGCTCTTTCTCACCTGGTAATTTCAAGAGTAGAAGTACAATCAATGTCTTCTCTCTCTCTCTCTCTCTCTCTCTCTCTCTGTAGGGCAAAACACTGATGAGACAAAGATTGAAACAGATGATGCAACTAATAATCAAACTAGTCAAGATTTTTCCCAGACGACTCTTATGGAAGATTCTACCTTAGATGGTACGGAAAGTTTGTCTCCTTTAGGGCTTTTGAGGATTGTTTTTAGAGTTTCTCATTATTGATTTGTTTTCAGCATATAATACTGCACCCGATGCTGAAAAAGTTACTGCAATACAGACTGGTGCAAAGAGAAAGCATACGAGTTCCCGGTAATTTCCCACAATATCTGTATTGTTCTAGGTGGCACTTGGGGCTCATTTTCTTATGATGCGTCTTATTTTTCAATCCTGTTCAGAGTCCATGTTCTCTCTCTCTCTCTCTCTCTCTCTCTCTCTCTCATGGTTAAATTCGCCATTCTGCTGTCCATTATTTGTAGTGTGTCGTCCTTCCTTTCACTAACACGGCTACTTGCTGACAAATTATTTGCGATATGTAATGGGAAAAGAACTTTTCTTGGTATAGGGAGAGCCTGCCTTTAAGAGGACAAACAGTCCGATCAGTTTATCTTTATTCAAAGTGTCATTTTAAATTTTCCCTTGTGGTTCTGCTTTATGACTTCGAGGAGTGGTATTATTGTAACTCACCAGTTAGAAAGTTGTAGGAATGCATGATTGGGTACTTTGTTTATTAGTTGCATGTCAGTTATCGGTATCATTACTTAAGAGACCATCATTGTCGCATTAGAAATGGAGATTCTAACTTCAAGTAACTTTTCTGTAATTTTTGGGCACTATCTTCTTAGTGTTGCCATGCATGTGATCGGTGATACTGTGGAACCCAAAGCAGAGATAAAGACTGAAGTTGTCCCAAAGAAAAGGAGGGTGGAAGAGAAGGTTGAAGTTGGTTGCTTCGAGGACCAGACTGACACAGTAGTTTCTGATGATACTAAAAAGTGCGCCATCCTTGCGGATGTAGCGGATAAATTGAGTAATAATCAAGAAACACCGCCAGATATAATGAATATAGTTAAGGGAGCGGGACGAAAGTCCTCTGCCACAGATAAACCTTCAGCAAGGGGAGAAAATGCAGGTGGTTTGAGGATCAAGAAGATCATGAGGACAGCTGGTAAGGACGAGGAAAAATCAATCTTGGTCCAGAAACTAAGAAAAGAAATAAGAGAAGCTGTTCGAAATAAATCCTCAAAAGATCTTGAGGAAAATCTTTTTGATGCTAAACTTCTTGCTGCCTTTAGAGCCGTGATTGCCGGCCCTAGAGTTGAACCTGTTGAAAAATTAACACCTTTGGCTGTCAAGGCAAAGAAGTCACTGTTGCAGAAGGGGAAAGTACGCGAAAGTTTGACAAAGAAAATATATGGATCATCTAATGGAAGAAGAAAACGTGCATGGGACCGTGATTGTGCGGTCGAATTTTGGAAGTATCGTTGCATGAGAACAACAAAGCCTGAGAAGATTGAGACCCTGAAGTCAGTCCTTGGTCTCCTTAGAGGGAATTCAACAAATTTGGAGATAATGCAGGAGCCTGATCAGCCCTCTACAGATTCTATCCTTTCTAGGTTGTATTTAGCAGATACTTCTGTGTTACCTCGAAAGGGTGACATAAAGCCTCTCTCTTATCTTGAAGTCGATCCTGAGCAGAAAAAGGAGCAAATTATCCCCGGGGGGAAGAGTGTGGATCGTGGTATTAAAGTGCCAAGCTCAAAACACAATGCTCCAGTTTCCAAAGTACCTGCCAGACGCCCAGAAGGATCATCAGTTTCCCATTTGAATAGTTCAAATTGTGGTAACGGGAAGGACACGGTTAGTAAATCAGATGATATGAGGAGGGATAAAAGAAAGTGGGCCCTGGAGATTCTTGCTAGGAAAACTGCTTCTGCTGGTACAGGTGCTACTTCTGATGAACATGAAGACAATGCCATTCTCAAAGGAAATTTCCCACTGTTGGTGCGTACAACCTTCTAGAGATTACTTTAAGTCGTGCTGTCTTTGCATAAATGCGACTGATTATGGAGTCATCTCTTTTATATTGAGCAGGCTCAACTACCAAAAGACATGAGACCAGTCTTGGCTTCTACTCGCCATAACAAATTTCCTAAGACAGTAAGACAGGTATGCCCTGCCTAATGCTGTGTCCTCATAGACAGACTAGACATAAACATATGGATAATTCTGTTTTTGTTAGTTTTCTTCTGTGAAACATATGGATAAGAAGAGAAAGGATTTGGATTTGGAAATTTTTTCTTACCTTCGTCCCTAGACCAAACCACAGCGCCACTGACCTTTTGTCCTTACACAAGGCTCTGCCACCGTATGTGATTCAGACATTCATAGACCAAAGTATTGAAGCTCTCTATTTAAGAATGGACAGAATAACAGTTCATGTTGGATAGTTACATCCTATTTTGAGTGTCCCCTATATAGAGATAATCTCTCACATGTTCTGTCATATTGACGAGATCAATTTGTGTGATCAATGGTGAGATTTGAGCTCAACCTCCCTCATGATTATGTAAACCACTGAAGGAATAGAGCCAGAAAAGAAATCTATATTTGACTGTTTCTGAATATGCTATCTTCTCAAATTATAAAATTCCACGATTACTAATTGGACGTTTTAATTTTTTTCTTTAATATATGATAAGAGTAACATTCAACTTTCAATGAATTTACATCCCCCATGGATGCATTCGTTCATCGCCAAATGTTCAAAGTGATTGATTGCTTTCTTGATATAGTCATGAAGATTGTGTTATTTGTACTCTTTTAATCATGATTCTGGAGGTTGTTCAGCTTTTGAATCTCATAAATGGTTACTCTACAGAAACAGTTGTATCGTTTGACCGAGCACTTCTTGAGAAATGCAAATTTGCAAACAATATGTAGAACTGCAGAGACGGAGTTGGCTGTTGCAGATGCCATCAATATTGAAAGGGAAGTCGCAGATCGGTCAAACAGTAAGCTTGTCTATATGAATCTATGTTCTCAGGAGATAATGCACGGTGCAGAAAATAGCAAGTCCTCTGGAACAATTGAACCCACTTCCCCGTCTCCTTTAGCTGTTCCTACTGAAAAACCAGAGCAAGGCACGGAAGAATACTCCGACCCAGAGTTTGAAGTAGCATTAAGAGCTGCTGGTCTTCTATCAGATTCTCCTCCAAATACTCCAAGTCTTACTATTGGAGTCCCGGGTGAGGAAAAGGATCCCTCTGCAGAAGCTGGAGAACAAGTGCATGATAATGTTACCCAAGCGGGTTGTGATTCTGAAGTAGATATTTATGGTGAGTTTGAGAATAACCTGGGGGATAAAGATTATGTTGGCAATGGTTCAATGGAAGTCTCTGAGCAACCAGAAGAAGAAGAAGGTCTATCTAAGACGGAAGGGGTTTTTTTGTCTTCAAATTCTGAAAATTTGGATCATGCTCTCGATTCCACACCTTCTGAGGTTACCTTGTCTGAATGTTGTGAATGTGCGAGCATCAGAACATCTCCTGAGGAGGATGTGGGCAATGAACCTAGTGATTCTCATAAATTGTCATGTGGTCATGTCGGGGAGCAGCCTTCAGTACGAGAATGTGAAGAATTATATGGTCCGGATAAAGAACCCTTAATGAACAAACTTTCTGCGGGAATAGGAGGGACAGAGTGTGATCTGACTGATACAGAATCTCGAAATGGATTAGGAGTTCCTGGAGATGTTGAGACTTGCGAGCCAAGTCAGAAGGTAGAACAATCAGCTGGAGTCACCACGCATCACAAGTCTTCTGGTGGAAAAAAATCTAGTAGTGAGCGAGAGGACAGGGAGAATCATGACAGAGAGCGGTCTGATGATACTGAATCCATAAAGAGAAAGGTTGGTACCTAATGTGATTCATTCTTATACTTCTTGCATGAAATAAGGTTCAAGGTTTCCATCCAACGATTAAGGGTTTGGGAACAACCGCAATACTCAATGTATGGAAACCATCCCATTATAATGAGGTTCACTTACAACATAAGAAAGCAACAGTGTTTTAGGTTAGCCGTCCCTATTTCTTCAGAAGACTGTGTTACGTCACATTTGACTTTCTTCTCTCGTTTGTTGTAGCATGACATAGAAACAGATAAAAATCTACGATTCCGGAAAAGTTTTTCAGTTCGCAGGAAATCAATCTGATGTTACTTTTAGCATGTAGAATGTCCAAGCTTCCTATTTTCCTCTTTTTATGAGGGAATTTCTCGTTCAAAATTCGGTCGTTTTGATTTTGTGCAGGTGGAAGCATACATCAAGGAACACATAAGGCCGCTATGCAAGAGCGGTGTGATCTCAGTTGAACAGTATCGTTGGGCGGTTGCAAAATCTGTAGAGAAGGTTATGAAGTACCATCACAAAGCTAAAAATGCCAACTTCCTCATCAAAGAAGGGGAGAAGGTGAAGAGACTTGCGGAGCAATACGTCGAGGCATCTCAACAGAGGGGAAAAACCAACCCATTGTAGTGACCGCGTTCATCTTCCTTGTCGTTTTACAAAATCAATTTCACTCAGATACCCAACTTAGAAATTTTTTCACAACTATTCTCTCTATCTTAGCATGGTTCTTGTCCAGGGCATTGTACATATAGACAACTGGATGATGTATCAGAAGAGTCAAATCCTTATCAGTGAAGGCAGTTCTTCCATTGTTGGAGCCTTGGAGGTATGGCTGAAAATGAGGATGACCAAATTTTACGCCTATGAAACTGAGTTTTTGTCATGCGCCTAGAGCAGATTTTACCTATGCACTTTTTGCCCCAAAAGGGTAAAAAATTAGCTAAGTCGCTAGGCGCTAAGGTTTGTTCACTCGAAGATGCACGTAAAAGCTGTTCCTGGCGAGACAATAGCAGCTGTCAATGGAAGTCATTTATAACTTGAAGGTGACCGATTTGCTGGTTTATAATTCTTGCGCGGTTAGGTATTATAGTAACTTTCCCAAGGTATGAAAAAGAAAAAAAAGATCTCTTTAACAATGATGAACAGTTAAGGATCATGCAAACTAACGGTCATGAAACTTGTTAATTATACTTAGGCTTCGTTTGTTTCTAGAAAAATGAGTGATTTTGAAAATAGTTTCTTAAACATGATCGCATTTATCGCTTGAAATAATTAATCAATGAACAATATTTTCATTATTGACAATAATTTGTGCCTAAATATTTGCGTAAATGATGAAAATATTTTTTCTTCATTCATTTTGATCAGCGATATAAGTAATTATTTTTTGAAAATATTTTTCAAATCACTCATTTTTAGCAAAATAAATAAAGCCTTGATGCAAGTGTCTTGCTCGTAGGATACTTGTTAAGCATATATTCAATTCAGAATAGTTTGACTTTTAAGCATCAATTACGTATTGCATGCTTAATTCTAATATTCACTATTTGATATATGTTGCCAATAACTTTTATATTTGATCTCTTTATTAAGTAATTTTAATTATTAATATTTTTATTATAATTATGTCGTTATGAAGATTTTAGTTTGGCAAACTTGGAATCGAAGTCACTCCTATATTCAGAATTCACAAAACTATCCAAAAAACTCAATTGCATCATCGAACACCACTGTTGCCCCCACTATCACGGGGCGCCGGCAGTACCAGTCGCCAGACTCTGCCACTGGTTGCGACGGTCATTGCTAATGAATTCCTCCGCTGGTCACCGGACTTTGTTGCCAATAGTTAGACGATGTCGCGGATCGTCAATCACTCTCTCCCAATCACCGGCTGTTGCCGTTAACCACCCATCACTAGCTGTTCTTCGTTGCTATTGATGAGAAGTATCGTCTTGTGGAAGACCAAAAATTTCCGTAATCCAGATAATCGAAAAGGAATCTCGTTCAAAATGAAATTACTTGGAATGAGAATCCATTCAAGAATTTCTTATCACGAAAACAGGCAAGGCTTAATAAGAAGAAAATACCCATTCGCGCATTTTTTGTAATGGAGCATATGATTCTAGGCTGATTCCAATCTACCAAACCTGCCTGGTAGAATGTCATTCCACCTCTTAATTTATGTACCAAACATGAAATTTCCGCGAGAACTGGAAACAAAATAGACACATGAGTCACATGGCGAAAAGAACTAACTGACCAAATGCCAAAGCTCAACCAATGGAAAAATGCACATAATTTTCTAACCAAAACCCCAAAAATTGCTCGTCATTCTTCCTCCTATTCCTGAGGAACTCCAAGAGATTGTTGTTGCTTTCCATCTGTATGAGCAGAAGAAACAGAGAACCCACATGCACAATCACTCTCCTCGCCCAATGAGCCACGATAATGTCCAGCCACATCGAGCGCGATAGCGACGAGACCCGACTCGAAAGTGGCGAATGCGGGTGCGATGGCGGAAGGAAGAGGCTCCGCGAGCTCTTCTCGACGTCTTTGATCTTCTGGGTCTGGTGCTTCGTCTTCTTTTCCCGCTCGAAACCCGGGCTGAGCCATGGGAGCGAAGGTGAAGAAATTGCCCGGTTTCTGTGATAAAGTTCGCTTCTTTCCCTTAACTGTGCTTTTTGTCGAGTTGCATCTACCTCGTCTGCGAGGTAGTTGCTCGAGTTTGATCAGTTTTGCGCGTGTGCCGTTTGATGGGAACGAGTCAAGATCAGTTCTTTCTAATTTTGAATAGAATAGTGAAAAAAGAAGCTTTCTTTTTTCAGTTCTCTAATATTTCCTTGAATTTCACCTTTTTACAATACATTCAGATTTCCATTTTTGATGCCCGTTTTGTCCTCAAGATTTGGTCTGCTCTTTCCTGCTGATGCTCAGTCGTGATAGTTACCAGTGAATTGGAGGAGGCCCACTGTTTCTGGGGCAGGATGAAACATCATAAGAATATTGCAGTGTCCATGAATTCATGATGATCTACTGTCTCCTTTCGGGCCGAGTGTCAAATTGTTGTTGTTCGATCGTATTTGTCCTGCAGTTAGCTAAATTTGAAGCTTGCCCTTTTCAGGTGTTCGCAAGGACAGTAAGCTTTACAAAAATGCATATATCGTTGGCACTGGTAGCGATAACGGAGCAAATCAGTTGAGTTCAGAACCCAGAAAGTGTACAGCTTGCGACAGGTCAAATGTTCCTCGAGAACTTAGAGATTTTGAGCAGCCTCGTCCGAAGATCAATGTAAATGAAGAAGTCCTTGGGCACTTATTTGGTTGTGCTGCTCCGGTGTGTAAAATACAATCAGAAGAAGGAAGAAAAGCACGTCAACCGGAACAGCCGAATTCGAGAGGTCATCAGCCTTCTTATCTCAATTTTGATGATTTTCGAAACTCGAGAAGGCAAGAAAAAGTGCTGGGAATACCTACTTGGCTCGTCAACATTACACACCGGCTCGAGCCGGATGGAACCGAGTATAACTATGCGTCTGCATCAAAGGGAGCCAAGGTTCTTGCTCATAACAAAGAAGTGAAAGGAGCGACCAACATACTCGGAAAAGACCATGACAAGTACTTGAGAAACCCTTGTTCTATCGGGGAGAAGTTTGTCGTGATTGAGCTTGCAGAGGAAACTCTGGTCGATGCAGTCAAAATCGCAAACTTTGAGCACTACTCTTCCAATTTTAAGGAATTCGAGTTGTCTGGAAGTTTGAGTTACCCTACGCAAACATGGTCCCCACTGGGCAAGTTCATCGCCAAAAACGTGAAACATATTCAAACCTTCAAGCTGCCCAAGCCAAAATGGTTGAGGTACTTGAAGTTGAATTTGATTAGTCATTATGGATCAAAGTTTTATTGCACGCTAAGCGTCATGGAGGTGTATGGAATCGATGCAATAGAGCGGATGCTCGAAGATCTCTTTATGCCTTCTAAGGAACCTTCTCAAGGTGATCTTGCAAAGCCAAACGTGACGACAACACACCTGCCGAGACATGAGTCGGTTCCTGTGGAACTTAAGAGCAACGATAGAAGTCAAAATACGGTTGAGACAGCCACTATGACAACCGAAGCTGTTGATCAAGCACAAAATGCAAAAGCTCATGAGGCGACTGATCCTGACATTACAAGACATGTTCCTGATCCCATTGAGGAAGTGAGGCAAATGTTAAATGGCAGAATTCCCGGTGACACTGTTCTTAAAATCCTGATGCAGAAAGTTCGGGCTCTTGAGCAGAACTTGTCAGTGTTGGAGGAGTATATCAAAGAATTGAACCGACGGCAAGGGGACATGTTCCCCGAACACGAGAAACAGGTATCTGCGATGTTGGTCCTCGTGGAGAAAAGAAAATTAGAGATTCGAGATCTCATGGAGTGGAAGGAACTTATGGTATAGCTTATCTGCTCCTTAGCTACCCTCTCTCTCTCTCTCAATCACCTTATTTGTCTAACACTTGGCTTCCTTCAGGAAAAAGGATATAAGGATCTTGTGTTATGGAAGTCTGTTGCCTCATCACAAGTGGAGGTGCTCGGTAAAGAAAACACCCTCTTGAGGTTAGACTTTCTTGTGAATTTTGCTCGAGTTTCCTCTTTGGCTTGATTTGGTTTTAGCAGTGAGCGAAACTTTTACAGTGTTGAGGAACGAAAACTGGCCCGACTTTTTTTAGGACTAACTTGTGTATGGACTGATGAGAGCCATCTACTGTGACTAGTCCATTTGCCTTTTCACTTCTCCCTAGTTCTTGCAGAAACACTGTCTCATCTGATCATTCTAGATCATCGTAAGATCACTCGGTGTAATCTTTTCTATACGCTTTGCCTTACCAAAGCAGAATACATGTCTCTCTTTCATTAACTTAGAAGTGTGTTTAAGATCCTGCTTTTGATGTTCTATGTAGATGTGCCCTATGAATCGAAGTAGTGTTTCACTTTCTATACTCTACATCCTCGCCTTCACCTTGATTCTAACTTCCACCAAGGTTTCTACCGCTTGAATTTCGCATTTTTGTGAGTTCATTTTTGTTCGCCCATTCTCTCTTACTGTCACCATGTTTTTTCAGTCTCCAAAATGTTATCCCTCGAAGTCCTCTCCTCACTTCATTGATCCTTTCGCTGATGGCTTTACAGATCGGACATCGAGAAGGTGGCGAGAGATCAGGCCAGTCTGAAAAACAAGGAGCTCGCCGTGATGGCAGTGAGTTTTTTCTTCTTCTGCTGCGCGCTTCTCAAGCTAGTTTCGACACGGCCCTCCCTAACTTTTCGAGCATCTCGACCCGACAGAGCTGTCCACACGAGTCGAGGGTGGCTCCTGATATTACTTAGCAGCAGCATGACAATGTGCATCCCCTTATTCTATAGCTAGTCCCTGACTTCTTCTGTAGCTCTGGATAGGAAAAAAATTTCCCCTATGTAATTACAAGCCTTCGTTATGAGGAATCGGTTCTATTGGGAAACTTCTGCTATTCCTTTTGCTTCCATGTTGATGAGATTCGGAATGGGAAAATTATCAAAAATGTCCTAAACCTATTGTAATTGTGTCAATTCAATCATAAACCTTTTACATTTGTACCAATTCAGTCCATCTGGCTAGCATTTTTAAATAATATATTAATATTTTCTCAAATTTTCTAATTATTTTTTGGTTTTTTTTTTCTCTCTTTCTTTTTGTCTTCATCTTCTTCACCAGCTGGTCGCCGGCCCTTGGCGAAGCTCGCCCCTGCCATCCACCGGCGAGGTCGGCCTTACCAAATTATTAAAAAAATTAAAAAATTCGAACGAATATTAAAATATTATTAAAAAAATGTCCACGTCAGCGTTGGTCGACCAGATGGACTGAATTGACATAAATGCAAAAAGTTTAAGATTGAATTGGCACAATTGCAAGAACTTTTTTGGTAATTCTCCCGATTCTGAATCCATAAGAATGGCGTCAATAATAATTAATGCTGTCATACATTGGAAACTTCTAGGAATTGATTTGATGAAGGATTTGCAAGAGACAAGGTTTGTGAAGATAGGCTCAAATTCTGGACCTTAGTAGCATAATAAATAGAAAGTTTGATAGAAATCAGAAAAAGAAAATCTGTAAATTGATTAGGAAAATCAATATTAACGGAAAGTGATACGGGACGTTAGTAGCTAAAAGTGCATCAATTTAATTTTCTACTGCGAAACTACATACAACATGAGAGATTATCACGTGCATTTGTTCGAATTTTTGGCTGATTTTTTTTTTTTTTTCATATTTTTGTAAAATTTTGGCGGATTTAATCCCATTCAACCACATACCACTTATAAATCAACTTGATAACATTAAGGGCAACGATTCTGATCCAAAAAAGTGATTCTGATTAGAATCATAATTTCTGATTCTATTCCCTGAATGATTTGTAGAGAATCAGAATGCGTTTGGTAATTGGTAACCGCACAAAAATTTTATTCTCGAAAACAACCAAGTGGCAAGAATTCTTTTTTAAAAATATTTCATATTTTTTAAAATATTTTTAAGATGTTTTAACCTTTTTAAAAAAATAATAATTTTTTTAATTTCCCCCCATTTTTATTTTTTAATTTTTTTTGAAATTTTTATATTTTTAATTTCCCCCTTTTTTAAAATTTTTAAATTTTTTGGTTAAATTTTAAATCTTATTTTTAAATTTAATTTTAAAAAATGTGTTTAAAAAAATTAGTAGTTAGTAAATTTTCAAATCTATTTTTTTTTTTTAAAGTTCAGAAGTTCTCGTGAACTTAATTTTTTTAAACGAACTGAAACATTGTTATTTTTTGTGATTCTCAAAAGTGTTCTTTTTTTTTTAGAACTAAATTTTTTGTTTCTTATTTTTGGTCCAAAACTATTCCCGGGAGCAGAATCAAAATCATAATCATTTGCATTACCAAACATGTTTCTAATCCTCTTTTGTTTCCGAGAACAGAATCAGAGGAATAGAAACGTTACCAAACAGGCCCCAAATTGCTAAGTGTTGCTCAGTTTATTCCAGAACAAGCCTGTTGGGTATTTTGCTCCTTGAGTCGAGGGTTAATTTTCTTGTTTTTATGTTTTCTTTGGGGATTGCCGGTCCTTTGTCTTGAAAAATAAAAAGATAAGGCGTAATAGAATTCGCGATCGCTTCGACGGTTGTTCTAAGTTATTTCAATTTACACTTTGCTAAGGTTTCCACGAGGTTTATAGTACTTCCATTACTGGAAATTTTCGATTTGATCTTTTGCATTAATCTCGATATTATTACATTCCAATTCCTTCCCGATACCTCCCAAGGAAAATCCCAAATTGGCGGGTTAACGTGAGCTTATCCATGTGGTTATGCACTCTTCGAATAGGAATTCATTTTCTGGAAGATCCTCGCTTTCATGCTTTAGTGGGTCTCCGAGATCCTTTCGATGATCTATGTTGTGTTGAAGGGATATCTATACGATCCAATCGATTGTGTAAGGCTTGCGGTAGCAAAGAAACCAGGGAAAGTATACAGAACTATCAATAAAATTATGTATCCTTTTAGAGGAATTCCCAGAATGGCGAGTTAAATGTCCAGTAGGATTCCTTAAGAGGCAAGTAATGTGTCGTTGTTAAAGATGTACGTGTGAATTATGTTAGAAAAATCTCCCCACAAGCGTCATAGTTGCGTTTCTTTCCAAATCTTCGACCGTATGTCCAATTTTATCCGATTTTCTCGTGGGGCCAATAAAGATAAAGCTTTTTTTCTCTACCCTGCTAAATTATTTTATTGGCCACCTTTTTCACACTAGTATTGATTGATTGATTGATGTCCTTAAACAAAACAAAAAAAGGAAAAAGAAAATGCAATCACGGAAATTACTCTCCTCCTTCGTGGTATTTACAGTTGGACCAGGCACACTTTCCAGGTTCCTCTTCCCAAACAGTTACGACTCGACGGACTCTCTAATGTCGCCGATCTCTCTCCCTCTCCCTCTCCTTCCTCTGTGATGTCGCCGGCGAACTCCGGTCATCCGCCGCTTGAATCTCTCTAGACTACTCAACCCAAACCCTCGTCGGAGCAAGAAAACCCTCCTCCTTCTCTACAAAGATCCTTCGCGACGCGGCGCTCCTCATTTCGAGCCGGCCTATCTCCGTCTAGGGTTTTTTACATGTTCTCTGCAGCTTTCATGTCTTATGAATGGAGATACAGCCTAGCTTCACCACCGGTTTCCTCGCATCCGGTCCTCACTTCGTAGCCGCCGTCGCCACCGCTCTCTGCCTCCTCCTCGGCTGCCTCCTCCTCGCTGTCGTCTCCTCGAAATCGAAGAAGCCCTCCAAGCAGTCGGTGAGCTTGAAGACCTGCGACTGCGCGTGCAACTGCGGCTCGAGCGCTCCGAATTCGGATTCCGCCCCGATGGCCGTTGGAGCCACGTGCGTGAACGGAGGTGGCGCAGCAGAGGTGGCTGCGGCGGCGGAGAGGCAGAGCGGGGCTTCAATGATGGAACAGCTCGTGCCAGAGATTACGACGCACGCACTGAGTTACCTCGATTACCCGAGCTTGTGCCGACTTTCGATGACTAATTCCTTAATGCGGAAGGCGGCTAATGATGACAATGCCTGGAAAGCGCTCTATCATAAGGTGAGGTTTGGTTCGTCTTCGCCGATGTTTTGTAGAATTTAGTGTTGGAAATTGGATTTATGTGCATTCGCTGTTGGATTGTTCTTTATAGCATGCCGTTGCTTGGGTTTCTGAGTGTGGTTGCCCTAATAATGTAAGCTGAGAAGAGTTGTCAAATGGAGCTAAAGTATGAAATTTGACAAGAATTTGTACTTTTCCATAGGAGTTGAAACTTGCCATGGTTGATCCAAGAATTTGTGGTTTTGTACCCTTTGTTTGCTCAATAGTACTGTACAGCATATGCTATAAAATGAGGTATGATAGTCTAAGCTCCCACTACGGCCTTCTTTGATTTCTGCTGTGCTTGGGGAGGAAAGGGTTTCTGTCCATTATCAGGAGTTTTCTATGGTTTGTCAGACGTTGTTATGAAATTAAGAAACTCCCTCCGAAAATTTATGACACTAGAAGTACCTAAAATTAGGAGAATTAGTGATTTAGGAGGAAAATTATCATTCCTAAAGCTATCAAATATGGTATAATAGTTTAGTTTTGCTCCCACTACGACAGACTTTGGTTTCCTCTGTGACTTGGGGAGGAAGGGCTTCTTTCCGTTATTAGGAGTTTTATATGGTTGGTAGTCGTTACTACGAAATTAAGAAAAATTCCTAAGGAAATTTATGGCACTAGAGAAGTACGTAAAGCTAGTAGAATTAGTGATTTAGGAGGAAAATTATCATTCACAAAAAATAGGTATGAAATATGGTATAATAGTTTAGTTTTGCTCCCACTACGGCAGTCTTTGGTTTCTTCCTTGACGCGGGGAGGAAGGGCTTCTTTCCATCATGGACAGTTTACTATGATTGGGCAGGCGTTTCTATGAAATTAAGAAACTTCCTGAGGAAATTCATTACACTAGAGAAGTACGCAAAGTTAGGAGAATTAGTGATTTAGGAGGAGAATCATTCACGAGAGATAGCTATCGCATCACCTGAAATTAAGAAACTTCCTGAGGAAATTCATGACACTAGAGAAGTATGTTAAGTTAGGAGAATTATCATTCACGAGAGATAGCTATCACATCACCTCATCATAGAAAATGCTGTAGTTATCTGTACGAAATATACTGGCGGTAAACCTGTACATTCTAACTCATGTCGAAACATTCAAGTGTATCCATGCGCGTCTCTTTTTGTTTGATTGTTTTTCACGCATGTCATATCAGGTTGTGAGAATAGTGAGGATTTTGCATCCACTTGGTCTCTCCATCTTTCCCCGCCACAGCTCTGCAAGTCTGAGAAGGCATTAATGTATTAGTATGACAGGGTGTTTAGGGGGGGTGACACATCCTTTCTCTTCTCTTCTGTGCTACCTAATTGAATTCTACCATGTACCTCCTAATGTAAATATTGCTGCATTACCATTCCAATGTTATACACATCCTTTATTGATATTGCACTAACTATGTGCCGTCGGGTGTATAATTGGTTTCACCTACCTTTCATGTCATTCAGATGCTCATATTCTTGTTAATCTTGACAAAATGAAGGAATTGATAGAGTTTTGCTCCGTTGGTATGTTTGTGATCAAGTTCGACCATAAAAGCAGCATTGACGATGGCCTCACACATTCCTATTGGTTCAATTTGTTGCAATAGAACTTGCATATTTTTTTTCTCTTGCTGGACAGATACCTCTATTTCTTGTTCAAACTTTAATTGCTTAGGGTTTCGGATTAGGGTTTAACTTAAGCGATATGATGTGTTCCATACTCGATTATGTGCAAAGGTTTCAGGAGTGGCAAGTTATCAGAGTGTATATTTTCTTCCTGTGTTCTCGTTGTTGATCTCTATTTTTGTTTACCAAAGAGAAACTTCTGCAGAATGATATCTTTTCTTCTTTATTCAAATGTTAATGCCTTCTCTTTAGTTCTTCAGGATTTTACTCTGGAACAAGATAGCGTCACACCAGTCAATGGGTGGAAAGCCTACTATGCGGCTACAAGGGCTATTGTGAATATTAATTCAGAATTCTTTAACATCATTAGAGAAAGGTCCCTTCAATCAATGAGCCGCCTTTGGCTCAATGCAGATTATGTCAAGTGTGTTCATGCTTCAGGGGAACTCTTTTCTGGGTATGAATTCCTGTCTATGTCTTCAGAATTCCAACAAGTGTTGAGATTGTCTTATGCTTGGATTGTGGAGTCTTAGAGCTGGCATGTACTCTGTTGATATGAAGGTTGGGTGTCTGTCTTTACCGGTCAATATAGCCCAATAAAGTCATGTTGGTGGATGATGGATATTAGATGACGTAGAAATAGAGCAATAATTTTGAAGTATCTTATATAGTATATTCAGTCGGCAACTGTTTGAAATGTTCGTACATTATCTTACTGGAGGAGCATGATATCTAAAAAAAGCAGGTCTTTTTTGTCATCTTTGGAAAATGTTTCTTTTCCTTTTCTTTCTGCTGGATAACGTCGAAAAAAATTTATGTCATACTTAGTTTTTCAGAAAAGCTGATGTCTGATTCCAGAAAGTTGAGAACAAGCAAGGCAGACCGCCAAATTTATTTCTCAAACATTTTCATGTATATATTGAAAGCAATGATTGGAAGTCTCCTCTAATCAAACCCATGCTTTTGCTCTGTTATCTTTTTAATTAATGTTGATAACTTCTTGTTAGTCCTCATGGATGGTGTCACTAGTGAAAGAGACGTGAGGTGTGGACATGCGTGCTTGTTGTTAATTTTGTTGTTTTCTTTTCTCCGTGTATGTGATTTTTTTGTTAAGTTTATTCGCTGTGTCAGTCCCAGTCTTCCCATTTGGAGAAGGCATTTCATCATTCACTTGGTCTGATAGCTTGACCTTTTGCTAGCTTTCCTTAGTCTGCTTCTCATGACTGCTTAGGCTCCCATCTGATCGACCGCACTCCACGGTTGTGCTGTGCACCTCAATCTGAAGTCATAACATCAGGGTAGCCTCTGTGTTTTGAGCTTAATGATGTCCTCTCTTATCTCGTGTCTTTCTTGATAACGATTATGCATCTTGATTTTCCTTCTATCTTCTATATAAGTTTCTAGCCGTTTGACCAAAGTCAAGCAGGTTGCATCTCTATTCTAGCAGGGTTGGTAAAACCATAGTTCACAGAATTGGGAGTGGCTGACACTAGTTTACAGGTATAATGCTGTGATTCAAAGTTGGCAGCTTGCATTTAGCTGGGAGCAAGGCGTTGACTTCCAGGTCCGCGACGTTCGTGTCCGAGTGCTGACAGACATGGCTTGGGTCACCATGAAAACTTTCGTTGACATGGATACCGGGCCTTTTAACGTGACTAATGTCTTTGAATTTCATAATGGACGGTGGTACATGGTACACCATCATAGCTCGGTGATGCTCATTGATGGAGACGTGGATCAACAAAACATTCATGGATAAATGGATGAGCAGTCAGTTGCCGAGAATGAAGATCATAATCTCGGTCGCTGGAGAAATAGTGGTAACTAGTCTGTAGGGAGGAAAGGATTTGAAAAAATATCTGTGATTTTGTCGAGGGGTACTCCATAATTTTTTACCCCCAACCTTTCTAAGGGTGAGTCTGGTACATGAAGGCTGTCTTGCTTTACCATCCATATCACAATGTTTCTTCTTCTTCTGTTCTGTATAGTCTTGCTCAACCTATGAAAGTACATACACGATAGCAATGAGATTCAATTTGAGGGATGAACATACCGGTCGAGTTTGGCGTGAATCGAATGAGGGCTATGTGAAATGCCAGATATGGGTTGAAAGTTCGTGGATCGTGATATCAATGGTGTTTTGAAGTTGCATTGAACTGTATGTCCTCCTATATGTCTTATATATTCAGTGTCTCCAGCTCTAGTTTGATTTTTCTGATGCCGGTAGCTCTATAGCATCCGATGGCATCGGATGTACCTACTTAGCTTACGTAGGTCTTAAGCATATTCTATACGAGTTATGACATTTGCTCGTGTGAATTATGGCGTTGTCTGGATTGGAAAGTGATTCTTATGTGTGCACAAATTCTCACTGAGCAAAAAAGAGCAATGCAAAGGGTATGTGAAAATCAGTCTGACTTAACATGGTTGTTATTAAATTGAAAATGACATTTGCTTCGCCAATTTCAGACCACTACGTAATTTGAAAGAAAGCGACATATGCCAAGTGCTTTCCCTAATTTGCAATAGAATGAACACGCTAACTTAAGCTAAAAAGTGTACCAACTTCGCTTAAAATCTCCATATAATCCCTCTCTTGATTTTCTTTTGTTTTCAATTTGGATTATGCCTTAACCGGGCCTTATGTCGAATGCCAACCGTTTAGGCTATTTTCAGTTGGGGATTGAGCTGCAAAGTTCTCATAGGGTTGGCCAAGTTCAAGTTTACACCAAAATCTACAAAAATAACATATCATTTTAAGATGGTCTTAGTTTTCAATTTAGAATTTTTAAGAATACCCTAGTTTTTCAATAATTAAAATGTTTTCTGATCTTATTGAAGAATTATAATGTCACTTATGATTCTCCCCATTTTTGGGTAGTGTTTCTCATCACAATTGTTTTTTTCCTCCTCCGACTTTTTGGCCCTTAAATACCCTCTCTCTCTCTCCATTTATTGGCTCACAAATTCCTTTTCTAGATTTGGGATTTGCAAAAAAAATTAACAAACTTTCCTCAAGTACACACTAGACACTACGCAGTCATAGAATTATCATTATTTTCGCAGGCCAAAAACAAAAATAACTTCTTCTTTTTTTCACGGTTATGTATAACCAGCACCTAAATTTTCTAACTGGGTAAGTAACTCTACTCAACCTCGTACCTGAAATTTTGACAAAGCACGCTCTTTTTTATCTCTCTTTGTCGGCAGCTTTAGATTTTCTGGGTTCCCAAGTGCAGAACAACCATGGATTCGGACGTCGAGCGGAGGATAGGGGCGGCGGTGCGCGAGGTTCTGGAAGAGTCGGACATGAACGAGACCACCGAGTACGAGGTGCGGAAGCAGGCGTCCGAGAGGCTCGGCATGGACCTCTCGCAGCCCAAGTACAAGGCGATCGTGAGGCAGGTCGTCCAGTCCTTCCTCGAGGAGCAGCAAGCGAAGGAGGATCAGCGAGCGAATGCGGTGGGAGAGGAAGTGGAAGAGGAGGAAGAGGAGGAGACAGGGAAGAAGTCTAGCGGCGATGCGGAGTATACTGAGGACGGTGATCTTATCATCTGTAAGGTGAATTAGTGGTTCTTCCTTTCCTCTGATTCTGCTTGTCGTTGGTTCTTTCACTTGTTTTTTGCAATTGCTGTCGTTGAGTTTCTGTTTTGTTGCTGCAAAACTGCGTGACAGCAGAGAAGGGAGGTTCAAAAGAGGTGATTTTTTTGAGGAATTTGAGATATGTTCTTGTGGGGAGGGATATGAATTGCAGAATTTGAGAATAATTCTGGTTATGTAGGGTTTTATATGATCCACTGTATAGTAGAAAATTAATGCAAATCATCAAAGTATCCAGATCGCTTGTCTAAGTATGCATGTCTCCACTTGTAAGTTTAAACTTTTGGATTGGATCATATCAAAACGAACCACCAGGTTGTGTCCCAGTATATTTCGCACTTGCAGCTTCCGCCTAATCCGGCTTCCACGTGACTGGGGTGTTAAATATCGCACGTTCGAGATTTATATGTTCTTTATATATGTGATCTCGTTCCACCAATAAGAAGCTTATTCGCCGTCCTCACGAAAGTGCTTGTGTAATTCATCATGATATATCTTCATTTAATGTTTTTAACGACAATGTAGTCAGGTGTCAATGGTCGCTGACTGTGGTTAAACAAATGATAATCCCCGACTTGAGAACGAAAAATGAATCTTTGGAAAGTTACTGGGAGTTGTAGCATTGATTTTGTTCTGCCTGTCATGGGGAAAACTGTGATATGATAAGTATTTTGATTAAGAGAGAAGGTAGGTGGCTTTGTTTTGCTTGATCATTGCTGATATTATTTGGTTCTTTTGATGCAGTTATCAGCAAAGAGAAAGGTGACAATGCAAGAGTTTAGAGGCAAATCCCTTGTCTCAATTAGGGAGTATTTCAAGAAAGGCGGCAAGGAATTCCCTACTTCAAAAGGTAAATTCTTGCTCGTAGCTATTTGCCGCCTTTTGCTCCGCATCTTAGAGATTGCCTCTTTTATGCTTGTATCTACTTTGCCCTTTTTTCACAAGCATTGCAAGGGAAATAGTTATATTCTCAAATCAGGGAAACGACTAAAGTTGATCTTTGACTTCTCAATATGGCTGCATCAGAAGGGATCATCAGTAAAACTTAATAACCTGTCAGATTTCAAAATCAAGTAGGTTCATAAGTTGTCATCACAGTGCTATCTGAAAAGGAATAAGAATTAAACCACAGAAAAGATGTTCAATTGCCCGCATAATGTCAATAATGCAAACATAAGATAATAATACATGGAGCCAGGAGTGGAAGGAAGTGGTACTGAGTCTATTGGACAATTAGCTCACTGGTAAATGCGGGCCTTCCATCTCTGCTCTAGAGTGTTTTTGAATCATTTGACTCGGAAAAAAGGATTAGGATCAGTGATACCCAAACCCTTTGAATTGGATTGCTGCTTCTTAATTGTAACTATTGCAGTGTACTAATTCGCTTCAAATTGTTGATTGCCTATGTAATTAAGGGTGTTAACCAGATCTCTGCTATCGTGTGAGTTTTTGACATTATAATTCACCCTGATGTCGTGCGGTTGAGATGTGGGGTGATGACACTGAAGCGTCAATATCTTGTCATCGTTATTTGCTCTTTACCTCTGTTTGCAGGATCAAGTTATTTTTAAATGTTTTAGTATTGGTCTTGCATCATGTTCTATCGACAAGCCTGGGTCATTCTCACTTCTATGATTCTATCACATGGAGATCGCTTTGATAGAGCCTTGCGTATAATGTAGGCAGGAGAGTAAAGCTTAGGGGATTGCGAAGTTTGGAGTTTGATACCATGGTAACCAGTATCACATATGAAAAAAGATGTGCCTCTTGTTTATTATTTGCTTTGTAGAATCAAGCAGCAAAAGAGATTTCTCATGACACTCTCTCACTGCAACCTTCACTCCACAGATGTAGTTTCCCAGCCCCTAGAATTTGAGACACTGCCCAAAGCTGTTGAGTGATTATGGCTTTTCTATTTCCTGTCTAATGGAATATTTAAACTTCATGGCTTTATAGCTCCTATATAAGAGACATGGGTTCTATAAGAGATGGTAACAGTATACGAAAAGAGGAACCTCGATCCAAATGATTCGCTCTACTTAATTAATATTGGATCATTCTGAGTTGCTTTTTCTGCTATTAGCTCACTACCTCGTGTCCTCATACGCTAGCGATCATCACTTAATGCTTGCAAGTTTGCAATAAAAGACCTGTCCTGAATGTAGTTTTCTTTCTATGCATGGTATTAAAACTTGTGATTATTGTTTTATCACATTTCAGGCATAAGCTTGACAGAGGAACAATGGTCCATCTTGAGAAAGAATTTACCTGCTATCGAGAAAGCCGTCAAGAAGATGGAGTCAAACACCATGTGAGAGTTGGTTTCCTTTGAATACATCGACACCATCCTAAAACTTCTTCCTTTTGAACTTTCTGAGCTTGTGTGATCTAACCAAGATCCAGCTCTGCAATGCGGGGTTTAGTTGTTTTCTTGATGTCAAATTCTGCATCAACTTGATATATTTGGTGCTGTCTCATATTTTCACCAAGTGAAACCATGTTTCATCACAATAATACAGCATAAGAAACTTATTTTTCAGCTTGGCAACCACCGAGATTATATGAATTCAGGATCTACCAACATCCCTTTCGATCAAGTGATCTGTGATTCAGGTTTCACCTAATCATATTAAGAGTTCTCGTGTGCTCTCCACCTCCAGTCGATTTTGGTTAACGTTTCTAGCTGCTCTGAATTTATAATGTCAAATCTTCTGAAAACTTCGCCTCACTTTCAAGTTAGCATTCTGTGAAGGTATTTCTGGCCAGAAGCCCCAAATCTGATTGATGAGTCATTTATGTGGTGAGTTACACATCGATCATGAGCAGAGATTATGTTGCTCCATTATCTTTCTCAGGGTGCAATAGTGCATATGGTGCACATAATTTTGGGACAAGACAAGGTCGAAACTCAAGCAATTCAAGAGAGACAGGAAGCCAGAATCCAGATCACTCGAGTACAAACAATTTTGCCACCCAAATTGAAATGGTAAGTCAAGCTAAAAGATCAGTATATACACGCATGATAATCAGACATATCATGCCGTTTCACATGAATCCTTAAAAGTCACTCACTACACCTTCCCTAATCCTTCCCACTAGAGCAGGCTTTCAAACCAAAAGCATTTGCTTGCTTTCACTTCCCATCATCAAACCCAACTTTGAACACGTTAGAAAGAGTTGGCCTCCAGCCGGCCCCCCATGAACCCTTCGCTCTCTTCGGCGGGAGCGAAGCCGAACTCGCGGCCATCCTCATCTGCTCTATGAGGGCCTCCACATTGACCTGCTGTGACAGTATCTCCTCCAGCTGCTTTGTATCCATGACCAGCTTCACCTTCCACATCCCATTCCCGTCCCGCGGCAGCACCTCCATTGCCGGGCATAGCCCCCCAGTGAAATTCTCGACGAGATCCGACCCATCGCCACAAGATCTCCTCTCCAAGCCAGCAGGGCTGACGGCCTTTTTCGCCTCTATTTCTTGCGTAACGTCCACGTCCTGTTCTTTCCCTTGCTCCTCCTCCTGGAGCGGAAGGAGATAATACAATTGGCCCCCGGTGAGACGCTCGTCGCAAGGCAACCTAGACGACGCATGACCCTGCCTGAAGACGCCGTACCCGGGGTAGTGATCGAGCACGTCCTGGACTATCTTGGGGCCCTGGAACTCGACGACCTCCCCGGCATCGGTGAGCACCCGGAAGTTGCCACTCTTCTTGGGAAGGCTCTTTTCAGCATCCCCTTTGAGTGAGCAATTCCCCATTTAGCCAAGAAAAAGTTGCAAGCCTTTACAACTTTTTCCCACAGAGAGATCAAAAGTCAGTCACTCCGTATTTAAACTGAGGAATCCGAAAAGGAGAGCAGGTAGAGTGTTTAATGGGGTTTCGGGACAGCAGAGAGAGACACCCAACCCAAGTCCTTTTAACTTTTTTGAAAACAAATTGGAGGCGCCATGTGCTTGAAGACCGTTGTGTCCATTCTTGCGGTGATTCCGGGGACAAAAGAATAGGAGGAATAGGTGGAATTTTGTGAATTAAAATAATAATAGGGACTAAATTGAACAAATTTTGATCTGAATGTGCCAAAAATAGAAAATTTAAATGTTCCGAAATTTCGCTCCAATACAAAGATCCGTGGCTTGGGGGAGTTGCGGTCTTCACGTGTACTAGTTTCTGATGATTGGTATTTTTAAATTTTGTAAGGGGGTGTTCTGGGTGATTTAAAAGTGTCAGTTGGAGGCAGGTTCGGTTCAGGGCATCAATTTCACAACGACTGGTTTGCAGAACCTATTCATAAAGAACGTTAATGGAGCAAAACAAGAACAGCAAATTGCATGTGTGGCCTGCTCAGCTACCTCTATCTAATCAACAAGGCAACCGAATTCATCGTAGGACTCGCTTCTATGGTCCCCCGGTGGTACTGGCCGAGTGGTGAAACAGTCGAGATCTTGCGTCTCCAAAAGTGTGAGATCACCGATTTGATCTTTATTCACTCGGAATCCGACTAAAAACGAAATGATTCCTCGTAGATCCTGGGGATGAGCAAAAGGAATTGCTTGGACCGAAAACTGCCTGGGCCGAACCAAATCGGCCGGTTCTGAACGGTTCTTGAGGTCACCAGTCCAGTTCCCGATTTCAAAGAAGTTCCAGAGGTGGAACTGTTGGAAAATATCGATTGGGATGGAATGAAATTGAATCAAACTTTGAGCGTGATAACACTCTCTTTAAGGATTTATTTGCCCCGAGAATGGCATATAGCACTTCTGATAATTCTCCAGGATCTTTCAAGGAAAACAATTAGAAACAATGATTGTATATCTTTTTGAGAAAACGAAAATATAAGTTAAGTTTTGAAAGTGAACATAGTCACTCAATATATAATAGGAAAGAAGATAACTTTTCATGTCTTAAAAATATTATTTTTTTATAATAATCACCCCAAAATCGTGCAATTACATGCGCACCCACTCGCGGGTATAGTGGGGTCTAACCCACTTACCCATTTCTTTATTTTAAAATACCATAGTATCCTTCTAATTAATAAAGATACATGCACTCTTCCTCCATCCTATGTGGGATTAGAAAAGGGCACATTTTGTTTGTTTTGCAAACAAACTTCAACCAGAACCGTCTACCTAGACCATATAGGTTATTTTTTTATTTCTTACAAATTTGAAAAAAACCTATTCCCATTCTGGAAAAAAAAAAAAAAAAAACACCCTAATCGCCACCATTCTTCACGCACGGTACACTCACGTCGCTCACTTGGTTGACCTTCACATAAACTTTTTACTTCTCAATCCCTTTGTATAAGCAAATCATTGGTTGACTTTTCGTTTGTTAAGGGGTAAAATGCGATTTAGCGAGAGTATATAATAACAAATAAATAAAAAGCATAGCATGTCACTATTTTTCATTGGACCACCCGAGAATCGAATAACACCGTTCAGTGCAATACAGTTCTAGGACCTGGTGGGTCGGGTCTTGGTCCCAGAAACTAGAAACCGGCCCCTCTAATTCGGTAGCTGGTTCTTGGGTGGGAACCGAACTGCCTGAGAATCGATCACCCCTAATAGATCTCTATGCTTTTTCTGGGAGCAAGAAGTGATGAAAATTAGGGAAAATTTTCAAATAAGAGCCCAAAGTTAGGTCATTTTCTCAACAACAACAAAAGGGGGGCAGGGGCGTGAAGTGAATTTTGTTTCAAATAAGGGCATGAATTGGCCAAGTCAGACTCAAATAAGGGCCTAAGGTCCAAGTCAGACCCAAATAAGGGCCTAAGGTCGTTGGCCAACCAAATGTTCGTCGGTGGACATTTCCGACAATTAGAACTTGGGGCAATTTTGTCCAAAACTTATAATTCGATTAAAAAAAACAAAGAAAATTCCCAAATTGAATTAATTAGATCCTTCCTTTTCAAATTTTTCATGTCTTAATTTTTGTCATAAGTGTACCAGTTTGGGGTTTGTGGTAACCTAAAATTAATTTGGAGAAAATTTATCACGTGTATACCAGTTTTGGATTTTTCGTGGTTTAACCCTAAAATTTTTTAAGTTTGGCTATTCTATTGTCTTTTTTGTTGCTTTTTCTAGGAAAAAATTGAACGAAGAAATAATCTACCTCTTCATCTTAAAATGGCTTCTTGCTAACAAACACATCCCAAGATTATCGTCCCACAGATTAAAACCATATCAAAATCCACTCTTAT
The DNA here is from genome assembly GCA_029784005.1 of Lenwebbia sp. NSW1173648. Classification (NCBI taxonomy): domain Eukaryota; kingdom Viridiplantae; phylum Streptophyta; class Magnoliopsida; order Myrtales; family Myrtaceae; genus Lenwebbia; species Lenwebbia sp. NSW1173648. The sequence continues at coordinate 5,842,370 of JARCGZ010000005.1, forward strand.
TAACTTATTAACCTCCATTAATGTCAAATCCATCATCATTATAATAATTCCATTTCTAATTGCGTACGATTCATATAAATCATTCTCTGTCTCTGCTGCACTCGTTTTCAGACGCTTCATATAAATCGTTCTAAGTGCATACGATTCATATAAATCATTCTGTCTCTGCTGCACTCGTTTTCAGACGCCATATATTGATGTTTAACCATCCGGTTTTTCGTACCAGGAAGCCATGTTTACCCTTTACAACTGGATCCGATCAAAAAATGTATCCAACATGATCTGAAAACTTAAGGTACTGCTTCTGTGGTTAACTTGTTGTGCTAAAATAGAGAGTGACGGATGGACATTGATTGGATGACTAATGACTTGAGTTTTGCAACTAGCAATGGCATTAAACTAGGGCCTTAGTTGTTCTCATCGACCAACCACTAGGCCCTTCAACATCAGCATGTGAAGAGTGGAAGAAAAGAACAAAGTGGAGTGAAGGGGTTCTTTGCCCTTTCAACAACTCTCGACAAAGTCGTTGATTAACACAGATTATAAAAAGTAAAAATAAAAAGAACTCACCTTTCCATATGGTCTCCTCTTTTGCCGGATTCAATGCTTCGAATCCCCTACTCAATACGGCACTATGACAGCAGTAGTGATCCCGTGACCCAATGATCTAGATTTTTGTGAATTTGGTCTTCTTAACGAATATCCTCTAAGCACTTGCTAGCTATGTTTATGAAAACAAAAATCGAATTTAAAGGATTGATTTTGTACATTACCAAGACAGTCTGTGCATTGGAAATTACAATACCCTAGTTATTTGGTTGCTTAACGAGTGCTTTGAGAGCACTACGTATCAAAACCTTTAGGGAAAATTCTAAATAAGGGTTCGAAGTGCTCTCATTTTCTCAAATAAGGGCCTGAAATGACCATTATTTTCGATAAGAGCCCGAAGTGGCATGACAGTTTCACATAAGGGCCTGAATTAGCTATGGCTATTTCAAATAAGGGCCTGACCTCGCCAGCCGGCTAAATATTCCGACCAATCAATGGCATTTTCATCAAAATACAATTTTAACATAATTTTCAGTTAAATTAAATTAAAAAAATAAAGAGTTAAAACAAAACAAAACAAAAAAAATACAAGCAGGAGGGCTGCCCTCCCACCAGTGGCCCCACCGCGGGTCAGGGGACGACGATGGCTAGCAGGGTCGTCGGCCCCTTAGCAAGGGCCTGTAGGCCCAGCCAAGATCTGGGAGAGGGTCACGGCCTTCTCTCAATTGATCCTCGCCTCTGGTCGGCGGGGTCGCCGGCAACCCCAACGGCCATCGCTCCGTCCCACCGTTGGTGGGGTGCCGTCCACAGGCGGGAACACTTGCCTGTGTTTTTTTTTTTTTACTTATATTTTTTTCAATTTTTAAAAAACAGAAAAAGGAAGAAAAAAAGTAAAAATAAAATAAATGACGAAAATGCCCTAATCAACCGATGAGTTAGGTCCTTTTTTTAGACTGATATGGTCACTCCCTTATTTGAATCATTGTCCACTTTAGACCATTATTTGAAATATTATGGACACTTCAGGCCTTTATTCAAACAAAATCTACTTTAGGCTTTTATTTGAGAAAATGAGGGCACTTCGGACTCTTATTTGAAATTTTTTGATGTCCTTTGTATCATCTCAAAAATACAGTAAAAAATAGCCATGTCGGCGAGTATAAATTATTTTCCCCTCTCTCTCTCTCTCTCTCTCTCTCTCTCTCTCTGAAGCCACAGTCAAGCTGCGTAGGTGGAAGAGATGTGTTGAAGTTTGATGGGTGCAGGGCACCACCCCCTTATCACTTGGGCTTCAAGCTTCGGAACTCGCCATTACCGATGGCCTACCCACTTTCCTGATAATAATAACAATGATGATGACGACGACGACGACGACGATTGATGTGCCGTTCAAATTGAGGTAGAGAGAGAGAGAGAGCGACTGTTGCTGAATCGACTGTCTTCTCAACCATTTGCACCAAACTCCAACCATTTTGGGCGATTGCATAGGCTGTCCCTGACCAGCAACCCCAATCACGTAGAACTACTGTAATAATCAGCTCAACAAGGCCCACTTTCAGGCTTGAGTAACACTGATGATAAACAGATTTACTTTACAAACATTTCTACTCCAACTCCCACATCATTTGAAAATCAATTCAATGGGTATGAAGCTTCATATCTTTAGCATTGTTGTCTATGTTTCGGAATCGAGAATCACCCAACGCTCGATGTTTAAATGGTGGTCGATAAGATAAATTTCGAGGCATCGAGAGTCTGGTCTTGTCTGTTCTTGTCTTGGGTATTAGGAATTCGATCCTTCCAACGTACGCAGTGAAACCACCCTCTACCTAGATCAGGAGGTTCCAAGGGCGTCACCGAGGTTCAGGGCAAGTGAATCGCTTGGGGGTCCCGACGGAACACCGATTGAGATCGAGCAGAGTAGAACTCGAGCTTCGCAAGAAGCTCCTCGCTCCTTAGTTCACCTTATAACTTCATAGCTAACTCAAAGCTAGATGACCAATGTTTCACAGCTCGGGCATTCATATCCCGTCGAGAAAGACGGAGTAGTTTTCATTTTAACCTTTCATAAGACTGTTTTTGCAAATTCTGTGCTTGTGTCCTATTATATCATCATCCAACTGAGGGAACAACGATCAAAATAAGTAACAAACCCGCCCTCACAAAAATTTACATCCCATAGACAAGACAGATTTATTTTATACTTCTGTAAGATTTTCCTAACACGACAAGATATCAATCCTTCTTCTCGTCTCCATAGGTCCGACCCTATTCTGTTTCCTACGTTCTTTGCAATAAGCTCTGTTATCTCCAAGCCTCGAAGTACTTGTTCGCTGGTGCTTTCAAGGTTCCTGATCCCAGAATATATCCAAGAGAGACAGTGCCTGCAATGAACAACTTCCATTAGAATTCAATCTCTTGCTTGCCTAGATGCGTCAAACATTCGATCCCCAAATTCACATAATTAGGCATGTACAAAGATTTGCCAATTCCATGTGCATGAAGATCATCTGCTGTACAAATTCTGCTTAAAACCATCAAAGAGAATGCGGCGTTCAATACCTCGGGCACATTCAGTTCTAGACGGAACTTGGGCCCGTCGTAGTGGTGAAGGATCGGGCGGAACGAGTCCTCCTCCAACGGGTCGCAAACCTTCCTCGTGATCACTCGAACCTGCCCAGATAAAGAAACGTTCCGGTAAAGTCCCCTATCCATGTCCTAACCCACCATACGACACTCGAATTTATAGCTCCGGCTCGCGCAAATAGCAGGATGAAAAGCAATACCTGAGCCGGGAAGCGCGATTCGCCGGGGAATTTCTTGTCCTCCCAGGCCGCCGGGTCTATGTTAGTCCCTCCAAAACTAGCAGCCTGCACACATCGAATTCCCCTATAAGCAAACCTCAGAAATCATTCAATCCAAGCCAAAGGTGTTTCTTTTATAGTTTGCATCGCAGTTTCATCAACTCCACAACCTGATCCTTAGTTGCTAATCAAATAAGAGAGATGCTATGTCTACTAAGCGTGGTTTACAAAATCCATATTCAAAATGACGACCCACCTCAAAAATGCCATGGAGTTGGTGGGTGGAGTAGTTGTACAGAAACAGAGGAAGCCCTGGCGTTATCTGCCTCACTGAATCTCTGTACCTTGGAGGCAAGCCTGCCATCAGAAGACAAAAACACAAGAAATTAGAAAACATCAACAAATCCAAACTCAGAACAACTGTTACAATTCGCAATTAACTTAATCACCAATAAAGATGACTGAAGTTGCTAAACCATCTGATTTAGATTTGCTGCATCTTAAAGATGATCAAAAAGAAAATATAGGACTTACCAAAGAGCTGTCTCTGGAGATTCTCTTGCATGGTGTCATTGTTGCACACGAAGATGTATCCGCCCACGGCTTCGTTCCTCGGAAGCGACTCCGATGGAGGGAGCGTCTTGAACCTCTTGTCGCTCTTGCTCTCTTTCCCTTCGTAACCGTTGGTGTTGTCGCTCCCGTTCTTCCTGTATCCGCCCCCGCTCTTCTTCCCCAGTTTGCCCCCGTGCTCCCCGCCATCGATCCTGGCCTTTCCTCCCTTCAGGTTCACGAAGTTGCCGATGAACGGATAGCCCAGCGGCTGCTCCCCGTAGATCGCCGCCTTGTTGTACCCGCCGTTGATGGGGACGTCGACCTGCGCCCCTCCGACCTTCCATCCGTCGTCGAACCGGTTCAGATCGCTCAGATTCGCGCTCGCGCCGGACCCCCCAAGCTTCCACGAGAAATTGAACCCGTTGAAGTCGCCCGAGACGACGTCGTTGGGCAGGCCGAGCGGTTCGTCGAGCGGGCTCGGGCTCTTGGCGACGGGGTTCGCCGCGTGCCAACCTTCGTTGAAAGGATTTCTCAGGGGATTGTTGCTGGCGTTGGTGTTGATGCTGGCATCGTTGTTGTTGTTGGTGCGGGTGGGGGCGGGGGCGACTCTGCCTCCGACTCGGGTGTCGAACTTGCGACGCTCCTCGGGGAGCTTGGAGTCGGCGAAGTCGTTGGCCCAGATAGAGTCGTTGAGGGAGAGGTTGGCGAGGCGGAGCTGGTCGCTGAACTGCCAGAACGACTGCTGATTGTTCTCCATCTTCCGATGGAACCCGACGGCGCTTTCGAGTGAAGTCTGGAGTGACTGTGCGTGAAAATGTGAAAAACAGGGTGAGCTAGAGAGAGAGAGAGAGAAATGAGATGGACTGAAAAGCAGAGCGTCTGATTTTATATAAGGGAGGCCATTAAAATAATGGGGCAGAGGATATTTCGAAGAAGGTGAAGAAAGGAGGAAGGATAAGGTTTGCGTGTCGATTTGTCAAAGTTTTGGAAAGTGAGTGGGATGGGATTAACCGCGTTCAGATTTCACAGGAGCTTGGATTTTCTTCCATTTCTTTACCCAAATTTTCCTTCGGGGTTAAAGGAACGATGAATATCAATTGAAATCGTATAACTACAGTTGTTCAATAGATCGACCCAAAAAAAGAACTTGCTTTTCAAGAGAATATGGTAAATGTAGAAATTATTTTAGAGTCCCTAACTTTTCTCCAAATTACGATATGCGCACATCTATCGAATCCATGACGATATCCCGAAAACGCTTCTTCGCATATGACAATTCTTTGCTCAACGAGCGAAATTAGAGCAACGCGCGGGATTTTGTGGATAATTGGTTAAAAATCGAGCAGTTTGTTTGTTTATTTATTTTATTTTTAAGGGGAAGGAAAATTTCGAAAACTCAAAAATGAAAAAGAGAGAACAAGGACGTGCCCGTCCGTGTAGGAAGAGATTAACGATGCGGTCGACTAGCGAATGAGCGAGCGGCATGACGGGGCTAAAAAAAACGCGTGAAGGTGGTTGTGGTGTCACTGGTGTGGGTGGAGTGGTGACGTGGCAGCGACAGAATTGGATTCGAGCCTGTCTGTCTCTATTCATGACAATGATAACTGGGCTTCCATTAAAAAAAAACCCACGTAATCAATGAATTTCTGTAACTTTTTCCCTCGTTTTCGTTTTCGTTTTCGTTTTCGAATTCAAGATAATTCGAGAGGATTTTTCCGACCGTTCGCATATCAGAGACTTCAATGACGAGCTCATTAATTTAAAATTTCGAACTTACCAAAGGATGCGGAATGATTATGTTTCAATCCCAGCAATTTCGTAACTATCAAAGAATTACGGGGGCTCGAGTCCGGACAAAGTGTGAGTGATGACTTTTGGGGGAAGCTACGAAGCATAGTGTGTCTCGCGGTCCCGGGTTTCCATCGGGAGTGTCGGTTTCTAGAAGGTCTTACAGGTTCCACTGTTCTTTCCGTGTGTGTTCACATTTGTTCCGGTGTTCCCTCCCCCTTTTTTCCTTAAGTCCTAAGATTCCCAACCCCCCCCCCCCCCCCTTTTTTCTCTTCCTTTATCCACAATTTTTTTTTTTAACAATATACACGTCAGCTTGGTTGCATTGTCATTTTCTCCTCATTGGATTTCCTCTTTCTTCTCCAATTTTTCCCTTCATCTAACTTGCTTTTTATTTTGTTTTTTACGATTATATATAAGGAAAATTTCAAAAAAAAAAAAAAAGGGCCTCAAGTGCGCTCATTTTCTTAAATAAGAGCCTAAAATGGACTTTGTTTCAAATAAGAATCTGAAGTGCCATCATTGCCTCAAAGAATGGTCTGAAGTGGCTATGGATGTTTCAAATAAGGGCCTGACCTCATCGCCCCATCAGAGGTGGGGCGGAGGCCACAAGGGGGAGGAGTCCTCCCGCCTGTGATTCTTTATTTTTTTTAAAAAAAATCTCTTAAAAAATAGAAAAATTAAAATTAAAATAAAATAGTAAATGACCAAAATGCCCCTAACTAAAGTGACTCATGCCCTTTTTTGAGACTAATATAGTCATTTCAAATTCTTATTTGATACAATGATGGCACTTCAGGTCTTTATTTGAAATAAGGTTCATTTCAAGTCCTTATTTGAAAAAATAATCGCATTTGATATCTTTATTTGGAATTTTTCCTTATATATATATTATTCAAATACGGGGTTAAAGTTTCGATCTTGACTGCACACCTCCTTAGGCTCCGATGTCTGTGTCTACCTTTAGCACCAGCAGATCGACAGCCGTAGGATGGTGCTTGCCCTGCATCACATCACATGACACGCATTGATGCGGTGTGGAAATTTTTTGTTCCCAAGGAAAATATCAGTGGACCGCACGTGCGGGCTGACGTCATGTGTCACGGTCCTTAGCTTTGGGTTGACTACTACGCGACTCTCTCTCTCTCTCTACAGAGCCGAAACCCGAAGGAAGGAATATGGGATCGCGGTGGGCCTCCAAGCTTGGTCGTCCCTCCTCGATCAGAGGCCCTACACGTCGGGCTTGGTGAGACCTCGATTTCGATTGTCCAAAATTGGAACCCGAGATTGGTGGAGGAGGAATCAAGACGGAACCCTAGCCGTACACGTGTTACGAAGCAATGTCCCAACAAGAAGAAAATATCTCCCGTGAATCTTTGGACAATATCTGAGGCTGCGTTTGGTCATCTGAATTTCTAGCCAAGATAAGATTGGATAGAATAAGATAGAATATGAAATCCATGAATTTTGCCATATCATATCCATTATTTGGTGAATCGCAGTAATAAAGTCGGATATGTGCATATACTATGATGTTCATTGTTTGGCATTTGCACATATCGATGTAAATAAACCTGAAAATGCACAAACGGAGAGTATAAGAATCTCTCATAATTCACTCCCAACTCTAGCAAGAGAAATAAAATATGATCATTCACATTTATAATTACGAAAAGTTTTTCTCCCTCTCGTTACTTTGGTTAAACTTCAACATGAACCATAAAGCTACGGAAGAGAATGAGTTTTGACTCTCTTTCTGCTTTTATAAACTTTTGACGTGAACCAAAAACCTACGAACGAGAAGAAGTTTCGACTCTTTCGCCGTTTTCGTAAAGTTTTGATGTGAACTAAAAAACTACAAAGAAATGATGAAACTTCAATATGAACCAGGGATACATGAGAGAAGGAGATGGAGATTTCTATTTTTTATTTTTATTTTAGAAATTTCATTGTCCTGCATTTATCGAGAATTAGAAAGATCGTTTTATTTACTTATTTTTTTTATATCTTTTTTTTTTTCATTTTTTTACTCCGTTCCATCATTTCTTAATAAATATTTTATTAAATAATAAACTATACTACCATACTTAAAATATGTAATGATATGGATATGAAGTGGAGTGTGTGTGCACAAAATATATATTATAAAGTAGAAAGAAACTCAAATTTATAAATATATACAGGTATATATATATATAATTTATTTTTTATTTTTATGTTAGCATTAATATTAGAATTCAAATATAATTCAAAATTAATTATTATTTTAATGTTATTATTTAAGAATTTTGTTATTCGAAAAAAAAAATAGCTCTTATAACATGGACATAAGAAATCATATCCACTTTTATCCCATCTCCCCCATGGGATAATTATATCCAGGCTATATCCCTTTTATCTTGTCCTTGACAGGAGCCAAACACAGAATTGGATAAATCTTATCTTATCTTGATTTTTATCCTGATTATTAAACGCAGTCTAAAGGAGTCTAAAGGAGTGTCGGCACAAGGCGATGCACCCAGAAGCGACCACGCTGAAATGGACCTTCGTTTTTAGATTAGCCCGCAATCAATGGCTTTTCTCGCGAAGACGGTGGTGGTGTCCCAGCAGTTGTTGGACTTTTACGTCCCGAGTCCAAAGTGGGCACCGTCTTCCTCGCTCGTTACGAGGCGAGGAGTGCGCCAATGGAAATGAACCGCGATTGCAAAGATCCACACTTCTCGACAAACGAAATTTGGGTCCACACTCAATGGACGGTTGAAGGAAGTTGGAGTTCGACTTGGCTTCTTCTTCTTCCTCCTGCAATCTCGTTGACGTGGTTGAGAGGAGAGAGGTCGGAGAAGGCACTGTGGCGCCTGTGATCGCAAGTGACTCGAGAAAGTCTTCCGAGGCTCGTGAGATGAGACCCTTCTGCATCAGTTCAACAGTAGACCCATGTGATGATCGTACTAGTGAATTTTAACTCTCAACAGGATGAACATGTCGTGAACAGAAAAAAAAGATGTTGAAAGTAGCCCGTGCTTAACTAGTCTAAGAAAAAGGCAATCCGAGGAATAAGTAGTGTCGACAACCACCGTCATTGTCCATACTTATAGCTTAGGTAGTGAAATCAAGTGGGATGAATGAAGGGCTGCCGTCGCGTAGGTTGTTCTCGAGAGTTGAAGCTGGCAGCGGCGGGCACCAATCAACGCCCACGAACATAACTTTCCGATGAACACTTGCCTTCTGGGCGTCCTTCGTCGGTTCATGTTTAGAAGATTTAATTCTTCTATCATTTCGCCAGCCCTAATACCTACAAGAATAGCTAGCTTATTCGGTGTAGGATTTGAGCCCCTTTACATTCTCGGCGTTGAAAATTAAGACTATCATATAGAATATGATATAACAAAAAAAAGATTATGTAAGCCTGATTTTAATCAATTTCAATGTTGTGAAACCTTGGTATCTCAGTAAGAAGATCGATGTCTGCGCGTTTCTTGTAAAAATATTTATTTTTATTTTATTTTATTTTTGAATTAAAATGGATGAAACTTGGGTGAAACTAAGTGGAGGTCCGAACCGACTGATGTTGAAGAATCAGCGGATGAGTTGTGGTTAGGGGTGAAATGACACTTGAGTTTTTATGGAAAGGGAAAGGGAGATTGCTATGATGAAATGAGACTAAAAGATTATGATTCCACCAATAAAAGAAGCATATATTCTACATGGGAACCCATAACTCATCGAACTGTAATTGCAGGGAAGAGGCTTTAATCTCTCATTACTCGTCGTTCGGACAAATGGGGCGAATTCAAGTCATGGGCTTTGGGTCCAATAGTCTCCGGATTCGGCAGAGCCCATGTCCATCTCATAAACCTCTTTCTCGCTCAGAGTGTGTACCCACTACCGGCCCACCTGAACTCATCTTCAGTTCTCTTTGGCCCATGTCATATATTTTTCTTAATTCCCTTTCTAACACTACTATTTCACGTGGACAAAAACCTAAGTAGCCAAAGAAACTGAGACAACATAGAGAAGAAACCCTATATAGTTCTGAGAGTATGAAACCACTCCATACATGCACGAAATCCTACTTTTAAGGTGTTCATATGCCGTAGCAATTCACTCGATTTTATGCGTTCTTATCGGTTGGATTAAGCCGGGTTCAATACATCAAATGCCACGGGATGTCACTAGGGACCTAACGTTCGAACCTAAAAGGAGATTTGTAGTCCATTGACCGCGGATTATCAAGGGAGGGTTCCGATTTATAGTAGCATGCATAATCATTTTTTACTTTTGGGTTTATCAAGACCAAACCCTACTTTTGTAGGGCCATCGACCCAAAACATCATTGGCTTCGGCAAACATTATTCACTTACGAACTATGCAAAAGCATGGCATTGCTCCATAGGATCGAAGGTGGACGAGGGAATGGTCAAGATTACCACTTGATAATGACCCAGTTTGCGTTCTTAAAATCCAAATTTAATCTATCCACGAGCAAAAGTGCCACATACTTCTTTGAATTCCTAATTCTTTTTTGCCTTGAGATCCCAAAAAGGAGTTTTGGCTGCACATCAACCTCAAACTTAATCATAAAACAATGGCGAGTCCACAATTTAAAAGCTCGAAGATAGAGTACCAAAAGGTGTGGCGCAATGATGATGTGGGAGTTGATTAATTAAGATAAGATAGGTTAAAAGCTTAATGGTCTTGGTACAAGATAACGCTATGAGCAGACCTGCCAAAACGGACTTTCCCTCTCTACTTGCGCTGCCCAATTCGCTAATGAATGATTAATTAGGATAATTAAGTGAAAGCAAGACGTCATCGATTGATCATGCTTACGTCACTAACTCACAATGAACTATGCATACAGTTTTCATGTGGTAAATTCACGGGGAGTCAAAGCAGAGGAAAGTAAAATCATTGTCCTTGTTGACGCTTTAGATGGAAGTGAAAGATCCGACGAATGGAAATAGTCAAGTCCTTAAAGGATGATACGGTGGATGATTTTTGCTCAACTATGGAGTCTACACCTAGTAATGAAAATCAAGAAAATCAGAATATTGACCCGTAAGGAATTTTCTTCATGGCCCTCGTATTCTTTCCAAATTATGAAGAAAGCCTAATTATGTCTTTGGGAAATTTGTTTCGTATGTCAATTTGACCCCTAGAGTTTCATCTTTACATCACTTGCCCCTACCTACATTTCCACGAATTTGGGTGTTTGTGTCTGTTTGTCCCAATAGTTGTCGGTATACTTTTGTTGTGAATATGTAGTCGCTCGTTAAGCATGAAATTTGAATGAGCTATGTAACGTTCCTCTTTTTTTTTCTTTGTTTTTTTTTTTCTGGCCAAAGAGATAAATAACTGTTTAAAGGTATTTTCTTGAGCCATGCTTTATCTTAATTGTTATTTGAACGAGCGAAAGTTATGTCTTGATACGAGTGGGGATATTGTTTCTATTTTGTAGGTTCGTGGAGCTTCGAACTGCTATTGAATACATGGGCAGGCGAGAGACTATTAAGGAGAAATCCTCGAATCCCTAAAATAGATACAATCTAGTTAGTCTCGCCGGTTGAAGTAATGAACTGCATGGCCTCCAAAAACTTCCAAACAATGCAGAATTGTATTGGGACATGAACACCATGAATTAAGTTGACTAGAGCAACTATAGAAAAACTAAGTAGTAATCCTCAAATACTAAAAATGTGCTCTTATTTGATTCTTCAACCTCAAATTCAGGCTCTGACCGCAAAAAAAAAAACTCGAATTCATACCATCGGGCACGCGCACTAAACACGGAATTATTTATTGTAGCGATTATCAACATTTTAAGACGGGGATATCGTCTCATATAGTGAAGATCGGTCGAATACTCGAAAAGCTCAAACACCCTTAATTTTTTTAAAAATTAAAAATTTGCGATTACAACTTTGTTGAGTGCCTCTTGGGGAAAATGCACGATTAGGCCCACCCACTTAATCGTGCAAGCAGCAACTAATCTCAAGATCAGTGGATCTTGTTTCTGGGAAAACCGAAAAATCAGTAGGCAAGCAACACCTACACCTTGGATAATTAATTTTCATTTTAAGTGCTTGCTTTAAATAATCCTTTTTTGATAAAAGAAATTAAATTCGTACGTGAATATGTAGGACCATCACAAGTGCGTGCTTATTCCATTGAAAAAACATTGAGCAAATCGGTCCTTGAGATTCTGCCCACCCCAAAAAAAAAAAAAAAACAAAATTGGTCCTCTAAGATGTTTGCAATTTAAAGATAGATTGTGAGATACTATTATTTAATTAAGCAAGTTGTTCTTCGTAATTGAGCAATTTGTCGTTAATTACATGTGATCCAAGACTAATGAAACCTTGGGTGACACGTAAAATAATGAAAATGATGCCACTTCTTGAGATTGCATTTTCAACCTAAGCATCCATACTACATGAAAAAAAGAAAAAAGAAAAACTATTCATGCTACAATTTTATGCAATAACTTTTAAACATGGTATTAGTATCGATGCTTGTCCTCTGGAGCGGCTACCTTCGTTGACTCCCCACGAAGGAATCGGAATATCCGGATTTAAATTGCAAAACCGAAAGATCTGTACAAATTAGATCTTGCCAGCTAGCATGCCTCTCGTATGTATGCAACCAATGAACTTATGCGGCTGATGCCTACAATCGAATTTGTGCTGCACGAAGAACATAACTAATAATCATAACAATGAATCCTCAATATGTTAGAATTAAATTTTTGTGAGGAGTGGAAAGCGAAATTTAGATAAATTTCGGTAAGCGAAAATGGGCAGTCGAATTTTCAAAATAACGGCGACATATTATCTTCTGCTCAGTTATTATAAGGAATTCCTAATGTGTCTTCCTAGAAAAGAAAATAAAAAGAACAAATAGGCATTGCATAACAAATTTAACAATCCTTTAATTATGAAAAATTTCAATTAAGGGCCCGAAGTACCCTTATTTTCTCAAATAAGGGTCTGAAGTGGTCTTTGTTTCAAATAAGGGTCTGAAGTGGTTTTTGTTTCAAATAAGGGCCTGAAGTGCCCTCCTTATTTTAAATAAGGGCCTGAAATGGTTATGCTTGTTTCAAATAAGGGCTTGACCTCGTCGGCCGACTAAATATTCCAGCCGGTCAAGGGCATATTTGTCAAAATACAATTTTAGTTCAATTTTTAGTAAAATTAAATTATAAATAAATAAAAACTAAAAATTATATATATATAAGAGGAAACACTGCCCTCCCGCCTATGATTGCCGGCGACCACCGTCGCCCCACCGGCGGTGGGGTGGCGTCCACAGGCGGGAGGCAGCCCCTCTCGCTTGTGTTTATTTTTTTGTGTTTATTTTTTTAATGTTTAGAAAACATAAAAAGGAATAACTAAAGAAAAAATTTAAAAAAAAAACGTAAATGCCGGTGGGGCGGCGTCCACGGGCGGGAGGGAGGCAGCCCCTCCCGCCTATGTTTATTTTTTTAGTTTATTTTTTTAATGTTTAGAAAACATAAAAAGGAATAACTAAAGAAAAAAAATTTTAAAAAAAAGGCTTAAATGACGAAAATGCCCCTAATCAACTGGTGAGACGCCCTTTTTTAAAACTGATATGGCCATTTAAGGCTCTTATTTGAAACAATGATGGCACTTCGGGCTCTTCTTTGAGAAAATAAGAGCACTTTTGATCTTTATTTGGAATTTTCCATTTTAACTATGATAACAGCCCTTTTCTTTTGGGATCGTAATACATCCGTCCCTGAAAATTAGGGACAGACAGAAACAGTAGTCCTAGAAAGCATCCACAGAAAAAGAGTATGGAATTCGTGGGTTTTAAGATTCTAGATGCATATTTTAGGTGGCTCAAAGGTTGGAGTCGACCTTCCGTTGACCAGGTAGACTTTGCCCAAACAAGAAGCGACGACCAAATAGTCAGACGACCCCATTTGACCAAAAAAGGAAGAAAAGCTCCGATAGAAATCCCCATCGTAAAAACAGGTGTTGACCAAAGAATTATCTTACTCATCTCATAACGTGCTATCTATATATCCCCCGATGCTTAAATGTGGGGAAAATTACTCAAAAAGTCTTTTAATTTTATCAATTGAGTCTTAAATTATTTAACGTTTTGTCAATTGAGTCCATTCGATTAATTTTGGCCGGAAATCACTCGAGTGGACATCGGCCGACCGTCTCACGTGACACGGCCGACGTTGACGTGAATAATTTCTAATAATTTTTTTTATTTTTTCCTTTTTTCGTTTCTTTTTTATTTTCTTTATTTTCTTTATTCTTTTTCCACTGAAAGTGGTCTGCAAGGGTGGTGGCCCTCGCTTAGATCTGAGCAAGGCTGCCTCGCCCACAGCCGCGATGGCCTCCTCCAGAACTGGGCAAGGGCCGCAACCCTCGCCGACCATAGTAAGGAAAAAGAAAACAAAGAAAAGAAGAAAAAATAAAGCAAAATTTGAAATAAATATTAAAATATTATTAAAAATTATCCACCTCTGCGCCAGTCATGCCACGTAGGACGACCGGCGTCCACATTAGCGATTTTCGATTAAAATTAGCCGGATTTACTCGATGGGTAAAACGTGAAAAGATTTAGAACTCAATTGGCAAAATTAAAAAGTTTAGGACTAAATTAGCAAAAGTGCAATAGGTTTAGGATTTTTTGAACAATTTTTCCCTTAGATGTGTCTCAATTTGCGTCTCATCCGTCAGATTTTAATATCGTATGCTCTCAACATGGAGCACTGTTGTGGTGTTTGAACTACTAATGAGAGATACCGGTAATACGTCAAATGCACGTGACACAGATCGAAACACGTACACGGGATAAAAGATCTCTATCCATCAAGAGTCGTTGTAACTTATTAAAATGTAAGTATTACAACTGAATAAGCCTCTATGTACAGACTCAAGAGTCATGTTACATTTTGTGGAGCCACCGGCCAGATTTAGTCACTTCCCTCAAAACCTCTCAATGGAAAGGATATAGGGATCAAGGGACTTAAGTCAACAGCTACTGACAAAAAACAATGAAATTGAAAGTCGTCCGTTGACCATATTGCCTAGCACTTTGAGCCGAGCCCAAGGAAGACGTTGATGACGAGATCTTTCTCGATTGTTCCTTAGAGGTAAAAAAAAAAAATAGTTTAGTCTTTATGTGCACCTAAGTTGTTTACTCAAGTAATTCAAGCACCCTTCCAATTCAAGTTTGAGTGAACCATAGTAGCTGTCAGTATTTATGTAAGAGATGTCGATTGTTTGAAAATTTACCATTTCACCCTTTCCATGTTAGCTGCAAAATCCCCAAATGGCCTAGTTCTCGGCCCCTCTCTCTTTTCTCTCTCGATCTTACATCAATCCGCAACCCTTAGTCATCCAAATCATACTTAATCACATTTATTGATTTTAGATCTGTCTTATAATACAAACTTGCATTGCCAGTTAGCGAAGGTCGACCATCCGTCGAAGCTTCCGTGATAAGGCTAGATTGTGATTTTGGAATCAAATAAGCTTCAATGGTGCTCTCCATCTATACTTGTTGCTCATCAATATCCTAGATCTAGTTGCATCGTTGGGATTTTTATTCATTATGCTAACAATCAATCATCAATTAAAATGCCCATTAAAATCTCACTAGAAAAATCTACGAGCCTGAAAGGCTAAACCCCGCTTAAAAGCTCAAGAACTAAGTTTAAGAACATGCGAACTCTCGCAATCAAAATCTCGAGGCCACTGCTCGATTGGGTTGTGCGAAAGTAGTACTTGCCTCTTCCAAGATCGAATCTAGAACTACCCAAGGGAAGGGCCGGTTCCGTTATAAGTTATGACCAGCTAATTCTGACTGGTTCTTAAGTTGAATGAGGATCGTCATCGACCCATAAAAGAGCATACTTGAGCTCAAGCGTGACATTAACTTGTCCATAGATTCAGAGAGAAGCGTGGAAAATGTACCCTTGAGTGTAAACCATAAGATGCGTTAATATATTTTTAAGCAAAGATAAAATCACAAAATTAACCAGAAAGAAAGAAAGAGAACTCGCAGAGTCTAAGACCAAAATAAAACGTTAAATAAAATTTTCTATTGTAGAAATTTGAAATACATATGCAATAAACGCAGTTCTATGGATATGCAAATAAATTTGCAACATAGATTCAGAGAAAAGCGAGGAAAATGATATCTTAATACCAAAAGGAAAAAATTTGGTTCTTTATTTCTAGAGATGGGAAAAATACAAAATTTGTGCTTCAAACTATAGCTCGGCAAAAGAAAAACCATATGGTGCGTTGACGCATTAACTACTGCGGCTGCGGTAACCGTGACATTCCAATTTAATGCCTTATAGACAATGGCCTTGGCCTTAATTTTCAGGCTCAATTTAAATTTCTTTCATCTATTGTTGAATATCGAAAAAGAGAATATTCCATTTTTTTCACGAAAAATCAACAATTTGATTAAAAAAAATTATTGATTTCAATTGTTTGCTCATTTAGAAAAATAGTAAAAAAAAAAAATAGTATTTTTATTAGTGATGGCCCTCTATGGCTATAGAACTTCTATTGGGTATGAGAATATTTTTCGTTAACTTATTTTTCAAAATGATGCGACTAAAAGGCATAACAACAAGTTGGAGGGACCGGAAGATTAGGGGGTGCATGATAACACTTCTGGAATGGCTTCTTTACTTCAGAAGTCATTCTGGTAGAGAAATCCATTTGGTAAACTAACTTCTGAAGCAGAAATTTTCGTTTGGTAATTTTTTTTACTTCTTGTAAGATTTTTTGCCCAATTTGAGAAGTAAAAAAAAGTAGCTTCTCCAAGTCAAGAAGCACTTCTTGGACCAAAAAAACAAAAAACAAAAACTCAAGACTACCGTCGTCGACCACCGGTCGCCGCCGTCGCCGACTCCCGCCAACCACCACCGGCCGCCGCCGCCAGCCGCCGCCGACTGCCGCCGCCGCCGCCGGAGTAAAAAATAAATAATATTTTTAATAAAAAAATTATTTATTAAAAAAAAAATGTTGAAAAATGAAGTAGAAATTTTGTCCGGTTATCAAACGCGTTTCTTTATCAGAAATCAACTTTTGCACCAGAAGTTGATTTTTCAACTTCTGCTCAAAACTAGAAGTAGAAAAACCAACTTCTTGCCATAAGTTGATTTCTGGTAGAGAAGTGTTACCATGCGCGCCCTTAGTTTAGTGACCTTGCTAAAAGGAGGCTTACCTAAGCAATGAAGAAATAATTAAATTTTCCTCCATAAAAAGTTGATTAAAGTACCATTAGCTTATTGAGTACTGCTTCAGCCTAATAACTTTTAGGCCCTTAGCTTCATAATTTTCTTTAATCATGTAGCAACAATTTTCATCTCCTTTGGTTGGCTAAAACTACCTTAAGTTGATAATTTTATCCCTAAGTAAATCTACTTTAGGGTTTTGAGCATCCAATTAGAGAGTGGTAACATGGAGACTTTGTGATAATTGCTCCTCGAGTTATGATGTTTGACCAATCTTAACATGTTTTAATTAATAATTATTTGGTTTGATAAACATCGCGAGATGTGAATCGTGGAAATTTTCATCAGTTTTAACAAACATTAATTGTGGATCTCAACCTCGCAAATCTTTTGGCTTGGGAGACCCGCCCTTAATGTGATTTTAGCCAAGCTAAAATGCTCAACAAATGTTGCTTCCTCTTCGACCCTTTCTCTAATCCTCGTGACTTTTTGAAGACTCGTGGCCCAAAATCAAAGTCGAGTTCATTTCTAATTGTACTTTGACTCCGTCATCATTGCTTTCTGCTGTGAAATTAAGGATGGTGGAGCGATTTTCGACTATAATTCAGCTGATTTATACAGTCAAGTTAGCGGACAAATCATTTCTGATTGTTTTATCCTATCACATATACAATCATCTCTGATTAACTCTTAGTTTTTTTTTTTTTTTGGTCAAATGCTTAACTCTTAGTTAGGAAGTATAAATGATGGGCCCTATAAAACTTGTAACAATCAAAATTGAGTAATTTTTTTTCCTGCTATATGACAAGACATTTTGTGGGGCCCAGCGATTCCACATAAACATGTTATGTGTCCGATTGGCTATTTCCATGAAGGACAATTCGATTTATATGCTTTTTGACCCTTTAATTATGTAAAGAAATAAAAGAAAAACAACACAAGAGGGGAGTATGAAATTCGGGGTCCAGTTGAATTCAAGATTTTTGGACTTTGGACAAAGAAGTCCACATCAGCACAAGCACCCAAAAAAAAGCCTCTGACGTGGACGATCCAACGGGGGATTGAGAGCCTCAAATCCAGGTCAAAAGGAGAGTCAAACTTGTTCTCTCCCAAGGAGGAGGAGGGGACCAAAATGCCACTTCCAAACCCTCAAATTGCTACTCCCTCCCATTCATTGATCCATTCTTGCACATGCTTACAAGGAAGAAACGAACTCAAAAGCCCACCCACATTAAAAAAAAAAAAAAAAACTTGAAGAGAGAAAGAGATTAAACATAGTATAATGTTTAAATATAGTATAATGTCACCATGATTGTCTTCACATGGATTCCAACACAAAAGGGTTGAAGAATAATTAAAATTTTGGAGGGTGGGGAGGGGGATAGCTTTGAGCCTCAAATAATGAAACCCTAATGGCAACTAGTTTAGTGATTTTTTTTGTAGACTATACCCCACAGAATAATAAGTTTAAGGAAAAAGATGCTGAAAATGGCTTGACTTGGGTAGAAATTTGAGGGAAAGGGGGGATGGCTTCAAATGCAACTTGTGGGGGCTTGTTTCTAGTTTTGGGGAAGAGAGTAATTAGGGCAAAGCCAAGGAACACCAACCAAATTGGTCTCCACATGGGGAAGTGCACTCATTTTGTCATGAGTTCTCCCAATCATATAGTGCACACTTGCACACGCTCACACTTTAACCCCCCCACTTACACATGGGGAAGTGCACTCATTTTGGAATGGTCCTCCCATCTCTTTTCTTCTCTTGGTTACTATTACAATCAAACTTTGCTTTTCTAATTTTGTTTTGTTTTGTATCTTTTTGCAGCATTGGTGGCTTGATTCAGTAAGATGCTGACGGATTAATCGAACTATGAAAATTCGGCAAGACGACGATAAAATTCGTTATTGCTGTCATATGTATAGTTACGATGTCGAGATCTTAAAATTCTTTCCATATATTCGATGTTTCCATTACAAGATGCCCAACTTATCAAATAATGGTAATAGTAATTGTTCTTTTTCAAATGTCAATCACTCAAATAACCTATTCAACTTTCTTTTTTTCTTTTTGTGGTAAACGTTATATTCGGGTAACTAATTTGTTCTCTCTGATTGGCTAGTCGTTGGATAAAGTAGATTATTGAGAATTTAATTGAATCTTTGCAAGACCTTTCTCCTTCTATTATATCTTCGATTCTTATTCCTTTTTCTCTCTTTTGGGCTATCTTTGTTCCTGCCCTTTGAAAATTGTGCCATCACACATCCATTCGATGTCATGGATCAATTCCGTCTTGGCATTGCATTACTCATATATACTAGCAAATGCGCACACGAGTTGCATGTATGTGCAAGCGTGTGGGTAGTTAACACTTAGCATGTAGTGGCAGCAACTATCCCTAAGGGACCTAACAAGACATCGTGGGTAGTTGTCATCTTCTGAATTATTAATGGATAAGTGGAACATAATTTTGTGCGTGGCTATCATCTTTTGAATTAGTGGATGATTGGTACGCATTTCTCCTACCGCTTTGATCTTTTTGACGGGTGATAATGGGTTGATTTATACTAATAGGTCTCAACGAAACAATTAAGGATAGAAAAATCGGACATCTTTTGTAAATATGGGGGTGGACAGCCGATTCAATAGTTTACTTTGTAATTAAGCAAAACCACCTTATTAGAAATTGTTAATGGAAATAAGCTGCTGATAGAATATACAATAATAAGAAATTATCATAAAAATGTATGTAAAAAGAGAAAGATGTTTCAAAATTTGAAATCTTCTAAGAACATTGTTGTCGGATAAAAAAAAATTCAAATTTTAATATTGAACCGTGTGAGAAGTAAAAGAGAATTAGCAATTAACACAATTTATTCATGAAAACAAAAATTGCAGAACAAATAATTAAGGATTTGGAAAAAGGACAAATTAATTGAGATCTCTTAAAAGTAGAAGGTCCTCTTTGTTTCATACGATAATATTGATATAAGCCATATATACTTTTCATGCATCATTATGTCAAACTGGATTGTCATATATACTTATGAGCTCCTCTCGGCTACAATAACCGTCAAGGAGGATTCAAAAAATCCTAGACATGTTCCTCAGCGGCCAATTCAATCATAAACTTTTTAATTTGGCTAATTTAATTCTAAGCCTTATGACGATTTTTCAATGTAGTCCTTATGGCCAATTTTTGCTGGAAATTGCTAATGTAGATAATTTTTGCAATTTTTCTTAAATCTTTTATAATTATTTTATTTTGTTTTATTCTATTCTTTTTCATTTTCCATTGTGGACCGACGAAAACTGTAAGATTGTCCACGTTAACGTTGGCCTTGCCACGTAGGGTGTCAGTGGTTTCTAGCAAAAAAATTGTCAGAAGGATTACACTGTGAAATCGTCAAAATGTTTAGGACTAAATTGGTCAAATTGAAAAGTTTGGGATTGAATTGGCGGTCGTACAATAGATTTAGTACTTTTTTGAGGATTCTCCTACCATTATGCTCCGTTTGTTTGGCGAAAAATGAGTTATTTGGAAAATATTTTTCAAAAAATGATCGTTCATATCGCTTACAAAAATGAGTGAACGACAATTACTTTCATTGTCTAAGCGAGTTGTTGACACAATTTGTTGTCGGTAATGAATTTTTTTTATTCATTGACTAATTATTTCAAGCAATACACACGACCAATTGTAGGAAAATATTTTCCAAAATACTCATATGCGAAGCAAACGAAGCCTTAGGGGGAAAAGAGTATTTTGGCGTGGACACTTCATGGTTTGAATATTTGCACAATCTAAGGTAATATTCATGCCACGGTAATTATTTAAATTCCAATTCCATCAACCGTTCGAACCTCGATATCATCTACGAAATCACCTCCTTCTCGGGAGGGAGAGCTCATGCTTGTCGGGTATTTTAATTTGACATTGCTTTGCTCGCCTCTTTTGGCGAGCGACGTTTATATACCAACAAAAGAATGTGAATATCTAATGTACATAACTATCGCCACACGTGTGCACATGAACTGGCACGCACGTGCAAATGTCCAAAATTGCAGCATCTTCTCGAAAAAAAAAAGAAAAAAAGAAAAAGATGTCGTCTTCTTCGCACCAAAGGGTGACGCCAAGGAGAGTAAATTCTGTGTGGCGCGGGGGCGTGAGCGAGGGCGAGAGAGATTGGATCGAGGCCGTTCAAAATGAAGGGTTGGTGGGGGGACTATAGAGGCATTGTCTCTTGGTGGTGAGGTCAGGCCGGGCTGGGAGGGTGGAAACCGGTCAGCCACTTCCCATCAGTAAAATAAAAAAAAAAATGGTCTTTTCGAATACCACCGGCCAAAAACTGCTGCCATGTAAAACAACGCTCTCCTTAAATTAACCGAATCAAAAGACAATAAAATATAATTATGATGAGGTTTTGAATGTTCTCCTCCGCCGCTTTCAAAATTAACTGGGACAGTAATGTTATCTTGCGCGTTATGTCAATAGTTAAGGATGTTTAGGTTTACTAATTAGTTTTTTTTTTTTAGCACAGACACGCCGACGTCGTGTTATGCGATAGAGTGTCTCGTATCGTTTGTCTAAGAATTTTATATGATATAATCTCATTTTATTGGAAAATATAAGTTTTTGGATTGGACATTGTTGACATGGTACACAAGAGCCGAGTTCTGCCCCGGTTTATTTGCCGCGTGCGCACATCAATGTTGCTTGTAGAGATCCACCAGCATGGTGTGAATCGGTATAGACAAGGCAAGCAAAAAAAAAAAATCTAGTTCTGTCGATCGATAACTCGTGCTTATTGTTCTTTCTTGTCTTTTGAAGAATAGTGAAGGTGTATTTGATCCTCCTCCTCAATTAACTTGCTCTGTCTCGCATTCGCGCATGTTATACTCGTAACACGTAATTAAGTGAAGTTTCACATATACATTCTCTATTCATGCTCTTTTCCGATCTAAAGATTTCTCCATCGCTCGCGTCATAACTTGTTTGGGATAAGATAAAGATGTCTCGCCTCTCTAATTTTTTTTTTTTTCCTTTGTTAATGCAGAGCACTCGCTTTCTATTAACCAAACAAAACCCAAAAGCATAGCAAAAGTAAGAAATATAAAGGAATCGTTGAATAACCGTCTCCCGCCAGAACCTCTCATCCAATCTCAGATCATGCACAGTGGCGAATATTAATACTCACTCTTGAGAGGAGGCAAAGGCCAAAAGGCTGCTAAGAACTAAAAAGCACAGATCACCTATCGTGAGCAAAAGGGGACACGTGTCGGCCCATAAAGCCGTGCTTAACAAAATTTATCAATTTGTCCTAATTATGCACCAGGGACAGACAAAACCTCACTAATCCAAACCCTGATTGGTTTGTCCTTTTGTTCCCCCTTGCCTATTTCCCACCACCCTCTGATTAAAAAGCACTCCGAATGGTTTTATTAGTACCTAAGTTTGAGAGAAAGATGCTTATCCACACCCCCCACTAGAACAAAAAAAAAAAAACTTGTAAATTACTAAGTGGAAAGCAATTGCTGACGTGCACCCAACAAAGATGGGTCGTGCTTTGCAAATGTGATGCCCCGTCACTTATTGACAAAAAAATTCACATTAGGTGACCCAAAGTCGGTCCATAATTTACTTGCAATTGATGTCGAGATGATCGGTTATGGGTCGGGCGCATTATCGTGCCTTTTTGAACATGGAGGATTACCATTTAACGACGCTCGTGTCCATCGACGCATATGCTAAATTTGAAGAGATCGGGATGCGGATTGCCGATCTAGATGCGAAAGGGTAGAGAATTCCTATCGCGAATTCGGAAAGCCGTTACTCTATGGTTATCGCATAAACTATTATATCGGAAAGGAATGAGAATACGATATAATCGTCGGTCGATGGAGAACAAAAGCATCGGCTCATCGGCACGCAAGCATCTTGGACATTCCTCATTGGGGACACCGGGATTGCTGTATAATGTCATAAAGGTACGAAGCTAGAACACAAACCGTAGACTTTATCAAATCGTTTTTTCATTAATTAATCGACTAATTTAGGTAAACGTTAGGTCTTAAACAAATGGCGACCTCCTTTATGCTGTCTTCCAGGAACGAGGAAGGAAAGGAGGAAAAAAGGCTCGTCCTACGCCAGGCCTGTTCGCTTTTTACTGGTTTTTACAACTCGGCACCGCAATAATGTCTGACAAGAATAGAAATAATTTCATCTGGGGGACTCATCCGATTTGCCAGAGTGTGTATAGTCCTTAGCCGACCTTGTAACATGCATTTACAAAACCATGACCGTACTGTTGCATGAGATAGATGATTGATGATCGATATAATGTCTTAAATAAGCTGAGAAAGTTGTCTGAAATAAAGACTTTCGTTTCGACCAAAAAAATAAAACAAAATTCATTCGCCTTAGTGTTAAATTTTTTGATAATTTGTCAACGTAGTTATTCCTATAATTTTGGCGGAAAACGTCGATATGGACACCGGCTGTCTTACGCGGCACAACTGGCACGTAAGTGATTTCTGGCCAAAATTAGCCAAAATGAATATGCTGGCAAATCCTAAAAAATTTTAGGATTAAAGTGAAATAAATTCGGACACGTCGACCGTTCCATCTGACCAAAATATTTGATTAGGTAAATGCCCTCCCTCAGTACATTTCTACATAAGTACCATATTTGGCTAGTTCTCTCTCTCTCTCATGTCTTCCTACTTGTGTAAGTATTTTTCTCACTGAGCTTTTCTATTAAAATCAATATTGGAAATTGAGTTGGTACCGCGAAAATTTCCAAACTGGTATGCACGTGCCACATTTACCCCAAATTGATTTTTTTTGTCACGAAAAATTCTAAATTGATATATCCATATCATATTTACCCCGAACTTTTTGTATTTGAAAAAAAATTTCGAACAAAAACTCTCCACTATGTTCAAAGCTAATGATTTGAGTTTGAGATATGAGAAGTGAGGCTAACAGGCAAGAAGTGTCCAGAGTTTTTTAAAATTGAATTAATCAACGGTAGAAAGAAAATGACTTAATATTTTTTTTGGTCGGGAAAAGAATGGCTTAACCACACGTTAATAAGATTGGACTTTGGAAAAAGATAGTTAACAGATATTGATATAATAAGAAACATGTTAATTAGGCTGATTTTTTAGATTTTTTGTCACACAAAAATAAGTTTGGGATAAATGTATCGTCGGTATACCGGTTTGAATTTTTTTGTGACATCAACATTAGTTTGGGGCAAATGAGGTACGGGTATACCAGTTTGAGATTTTTTATGACGTGAAAATTAGTTTGGAGTAACTGTGAAACGGGAATACAGGTTTGTGATTTTTTTTATGATAATAACCCTTGAACTGTTATAAAGGCTAGCTAGCATTAATGGTGTAGTGTTTTAGTTTGCGAAAAATTATTTTGTTGTGAAGCAAATGAAATCCATGAAACAATGTTAGACATCCCGGATACGATTTTGTGATCATATTATATTGGAATCGATCTAGAATATGGTTTGATAGTCAGTGCAGGCAACATATTAATAAGGGATTCATACGACTTTTTGCGTATTAATCGATCGAAGATGGTGGCTTGCCAAACAAGGTACGTGAATTCAATTCTAATTTGGGTATTCTAAATTCTATATACGGGTATTAGATTGTTGATTTTCAAACAAAAATGTACATACGTTTCTATTTTACTCAGCATTGCGCACCTCTTGTAACTTAATGTGGTTCTTTATTCAGATATAATATGTACTTATGACTATGATGACTATCTAAGCAACTGTCATCAAAACGAGAACTCAACAATTGAGGGATGATTTTCATATCTAATCTTTTACTGTTTTAAAATATTGCCGACTCGTGTAATGCGATATCAGTTTACCACAGAACACTTGAATGGTGCATGAGGCCGATTGCGTGAAAACTCTTTTATATTGACGGTGCATGTTACAAAGGGTTTATTAACGAGTGCCATGTGAAGGAAAAGATAATTGATGCTTCAAAAATTATATAATGTATTGAGAAAATTTTAAATAAAGGCCCGAAGTGCCATAATTTTCTTAAATAATGGCTTGAAGTGGAACTCGCTTCAAATAAGGGCATGAAGTGTCTTCATTGTCTCTAGTAAGGGCCCGAAGTGGCATTGACTGTTTCAAATAAGGGTCTGACCTTGCCGGCTGGCTAAACATTATGGCTGGTTAATGGCATTTTCGTCAAATTACAAATTTAAAATTTTAAAAAATAAAAGTTAAAAAAAGAAAGAAATACAGGAGGGAGGGCTGTCCGGGTCGTCAGAGCCTCGGTGAGGGCCGATCACGAGCGAGGGTTGCCTCGCCCAGGCCCTCACCAGTGGCTGGCGATTGCCAGAGGCCGGGCAACAACAAAAAGAAAGAAAAAAAAGAAAAAAGAAGAAGAAAAAAGAAGAAGAAAAAAGAAAAAAACGAAAAAAACAAATAAAAAGTAAAAGACTAAAATGCCCTAAGGTCAAGTTTTTATTTGAGACTGATATGGCTACTTTAGTTCCGTATTTGAAACAAAATTCACTTTAAGCTATTATTTGAGACAATGAAGGCATTTAAGGCCTATTATTTAAAATGAAATTTATTTCAAGTTTTTATTTGAAAAAATGATGGCACTTCGATCTTTCATTTGAAATTTTTCCTAATTTCTTAATATACTGCTTAACAACTACTTTTCGATTATTTGTATAACATCGGTCCTCTCGTTACTCACGAGTTCGAATTTGAAACCACCGTGGACTCCGAGGATAACACCGACGCGAGTACGAAATCATTGCATCCTGGCCTTTGTCCGATGATCGTCTGTCCCCCCCGCAGAACCACATGTGCATCGCAGGAGCACTCACGGAGCAAAACCTGCTGAGTTCTCGGGTCATCATTTCCTGTACGTCCCCCAAATGGACCCCTCATTCCTGGACACGTCACCATCACCCCCCCTTCCAATTTTTCAGACCAAAAAAAAAGAAAAAAATAAAACAGGGAGAAAATAAAGAAAAAAAGAGAGAGAGGGAAGGGAGGGAGGGAGGTTTTGCTACAGTGCGGGTGCGTCGCAGGGGGAGCTAGCGGTGCTCACACGTGGTCCCGGGGACCCGCTCCGACCTAACCACGTGGGACGCCAGGTGACTCCCTGATGACGTGTGCTCCCCTGGACCACTGATCCTGTGGGGACGTTGGGGTTCGGACAACGGAGTCCTACACTGACTAGATAGTTTCCCCAACCGAGGAAGCCTTTGCTTGGGGACAAGACTTTAACACCAGCGTTTAAAAGGAGAACAAAATTCAGAAAAGAAAATTAAAAAAATTTCGGTAAGACCGTCGCGATTCTCGTGCACGCGGAAATAGTTCCGACTATTTGACCGTTCAGAGGACACATGATTCGCCGATGTGTCGAGTCGAACCGCCGTTATCTCCACATGACTTGCTCGTGAAAATTGATTTGCACGTGCATGGCTCTCTAATCATTTCTCCTCTCGTGTTGACACTATTATTATACTTAGGGTTTGACACCGTCAATAATCCCAAATCGAGCGTGTACTCGTGTAGCATTTGCCCTTAATTTTTGCTTCGCAAAAGTAAAAATTCCAAACTAGTACACCATATCGCTTTTGCCTCGAAACTAATTTTCGTATCGCAAAAAATCAATGATTTTAACAGGCCTTCGAAATTTGATGGAAATCTTAAGGCGAAATTAGTAAATATCTATAGAAGATTTTTTTGCGATTCAAAAAATTAATTTGAGATAAATTTAACACTCACGTGACTAGTTTAGAACTTCTTTATGACACGAAAATTAGTTTGCGATAATTGTGACTCTGATCTATAAGTGACCCTCATAATTATGATTCGGCATGACTAGTTGAGTTCTAGTGATAACAGTTTAAAATTGTTGGACAGGTCAATAAAGAATATTTTGGCTTTTTATATTGTTAATCAGATACAATATTGCGAAAATTTATTAACAAAAATAATTCCATCAAACCCACGACAAAATCCAACATCTGGGACAGGACTCTTCATTAGTCTCCGCCCAGCGAGGACAGTGGCACGACCCGTAATATTCGGTCAACGCGGGGGTCAAACAATGAGACCCGATGAATATTAACCTTAACCCAAAAAAGAAAAAAATAAAACCTCCCCGAAGAAAAAAGGAAAAAAAGGAAAAAAGAGTGCCCCAAAATTCTGCCGGTTTAACTCTAGCCAACCCTGTTGCCTGCTTCGAAGCAGACAACACAAGGGACGGCCCTCCTTGACGGCGACCCGACGGCGACGGCCTCCGTTTATCCTGGACCACGTCCGATCGCATCCCGATGGCCTCCGTCCGTACAGGCCACCCAACCCCCAGCACACTCATTAACTAATCGAAACTCCACTCATTTTTTTCAAATAAATAAAATCGCCCCCCTCCCCGCCGTTACTGTACCTTTCCGTTACCGTCGCCGTGAGCGTTAGCCCGTCCCTCCGGTTGAACCGCGGTTAGCGTCGCCCAGGGCAAACAGAGAGTTAACCAATGGCATCGCACAACAATGCACACAACACGCGCAGAGAGAGAGAGAGAGAGAGAGAGAGAGAGAGAGGTAAAGTGGGGAAGAGAAGCTTTTTGCGTATAATAAGTCGAGCAAAGCGGTTTCGTTTTGATTCTCTCGAACGGCGTTTTCTCTGTGATTCATTTCTCTTCCAGCAAGAGAGAGAGAGAGGGCCTAGAGAGAGAAACTAGAGGGAGAGGGAGGTGCTTTTGGTCTGGTGCAGGCGAGCTCCACGGAGGAGGAGGCGGCGGCGGCGCGGGTCGTAACGGCCGTCGTGGTTGCCGAAAGGACGGTGCTGCTGGGGGTTTCTCTGGCGTTACGTTTTTTTTGTTTCTGTTTTCTCTCTCCCGCGAAGGAGGCGAATCGCATTTACAGTTCGCGAGCTGTGAGCTTTGGGCGTCATTATTTTCGCGGCGATTGTTGCGGTTACATAAGGAGGGCGGTCTCTCCGTACGGACGGAGCTAGCTTTTGGGCCTTTCTTCTGTGATTTCGCCGCCGACGGAGGTACAGCTTCGGAGCCGTTGACTCAGGCAGGGCTCAGATGATGCCGAATCGAGCTGAAGGTGAGTTTGCTTTTGCGTTTTCTCCTCTTCCTCCGTCGTTTTCTCGCGTTCTCTGTTCGTTTTGGGAGGAAAATCTGAGGAGCTTTGTTTTTTCCTTCTTCGGCTTCTGTTTCCGACGATGGTAGGTTGTGGAGGTGGAGGTGCAGGTGGAGGTGGAGGACGAGATGAGCTCTATAACGAGCTGTGGAAGGCCTGTGCAGGCCCGCTGGTCGACGTCCCTCGCCGAGGAGACAGGGTCTACTACTTTCCACAAGGACACATGGAACAAGTGAGTGATTTCGGTTCCGAAATGTTAGATCGGTTTGAGAATAATTTCATTTGTCTGCTTTCTTCATCGCTCGAGTCTGTTTCCATGTGTGGATGCTGCTTCTTTTTGGGTAGTGGGAATTAAGTGTTTTTTGTTGCCCTTTCTGTGGATTTGCAGCTTGAGGCATCGACAAATCAGGAACTGAATCAGAGGATTCCGCTCTTTAGTCTCACTTCCAAAATTCTTTGCCATGTCGTGCACGTTCAGCTCCTGGTATGCTTCTTCAAATCTTCATTGTTTTCGTGAGAATTAATGATCTTGTTTCTTGCTTTATTGGGTAATTGCTTGGTTTAAGAATTTCCTCACTGAGGTAAGCCATATTTCAGCATTCATTGTTTATGTTTATGGGCACGATAAACTCCTAGAGGAACTCGTCAAATTTGGTGGCAGTAAGGGTTACGATTTTCTAATAGGGGGAGAGGAACTGTATCAGTTGCCTCACGGCAAGGGTTTTGACTTGTAATTGGAATTCTCGACAACAAAAGGTTGCATTGGTTGAGCTCTTGGAAGCTTTGATAGTAATAGATTTGTTTTCTTGTTTATTTTCAGGCGGAGCAAGAAACGGACGAGGTTTATGCACAGATTACTCTACTTCCAGAGGGAAATGTAAGGTTCCATGTCCTTAGATGTTTTCCCTAAGGTTGTGATTGCATTTTGTGATGAGCTCGAATAATTTGTGTTTGTTATCTCTTATTTAGCAAACAGAGCCTACCACTCCTGATCCATGCTGTCCAGAACCTCCAAGATCGAGAGTTCATTCTTTCTGCAAGGTTCTAACTGCCTCAGATACCAGCACACATGGTGGCTTTTCTGTCCTCAGGAAACATGCGACCGAATGTCTTCCCCCATTGGTAATGGATTGCGAAACTTGAACTACCAGGCTTTCTTCAAACTTTTGTTTGGTCTTGTCATTTGGGCCTCTTCTCCCTGTCTTCATCAGGACATGACCCAGTCAACCCCAACCCAGGAGTTAGCCGCCAGGGATCTTCATGGATATGAATGGAAATTTAAGCATATATTTAGAGGTGTGTAGCTCACTCAATCCTTTTCCATATAGAGTAACTTTTGTATCTTATGTTTCGTATTGAACGGACTGATGCTAAAAGGCGTCACTTGTGCTTTTATTTTGGCCTGAAACTTGATAGGTCAACCGCGAAGGCATTTGCTTACTACGGGATGGAGTACGTTTGTCACATCGAAGAGATTGGTTGCTGGTGACTCGTTCGTGTTCTTAAGGTGTTTCACCTTTTGATTTTCTGTTTAGACACCAGTTTTCCTGCCCTATCCGGGAACTTTTGTGATCTTTGTCCTGGAAGTTAAAGATCAGTATTTGATGTGATAGGGGGGACAATGGCGAATTGCGCGTTGGAGTGAGACGAGTTGCTCGTCAGCAGAGCAGTATGCCTTCCTCAGTGATTTCGAGTCAGAGCATGCACCTTGGAGTTCTTGCAACTGCCTCTCATGCTGTCTCGACTCAAACTCTGTTTGTGGTTTATTACAAGCCAAGGTTCGATGCGCCAAATTAATGTCCTGTATGAGTGTATGATTGTTCCTGCTGAATCACACTTCTGATAAAAACACTTGCCCTTTGCCCTTTCTAATCAGGACTAGTCAGTTCATCATAAGCTTGAACAAATATTTGGAAGCTGTTAACAATAAATTCACAGTTGGAATGAGATTCAAGATGAGATTTGAGGGCGAGGATTCTCCGGAGAGAAGGTATTGGAGTATAAGAACGACTGTTCTTTTAAGTTCCTTGAGATTCAATTGTATTTTTTCTTGTGTTTTATATGTCCCATGTGTTTTGTTCCATTAGGTTTTCTGGTACAATAGTCGGGGTGGAAGATTTCTCACCTCAATGGACTGATTCAAGATGGCGATCATTGAGAGTACTGCTTTGTACCTTTTTTTTTTTTTTTTTTGGTGTGGAAAAAGTAGATCACTATCAAGAGATAATCTTATCACAAGTATCTCTCGTCCTCAGGTTCAATGGGACGAACATGCATCCATCCCAAGACCTGACAGGGTATCGCCCTGGGAAATTGAACCCTTTGTGGCTTCTGTGCCTGCAAGCATCCCTCAATCAACAGCAGTGAAGAACAAGAGGCCCCGTCCATCCTCTGAAGTCCCTGCAGGTTGGATATATTGTTTTGCTGTACTATATGGTTCAACCTTTTAGTTTCATGCTACATATTAAGGTTGCATTCTGACATCCTCAATGTCACTTCGTGTTCTAGATGCTACTGCTGCGTCTGCTATCTGGAATTCTGGATATACACAGACCCATGATCTGAAAGAACTGAGAGTTGCTGATGAGGGAAAAAGTAGTGATGGTCATTTTATGTGGAATTACAAGTTGGCAGATGTCAACAGCACCAGCAGTTCTATAACAAGGGCTCAAACAGAAGGGGGATGGCTGTCTTCTCCGTGCTTAAGTGTTTCTCAAAATATTCTACCTGATGCAGCGGATGACAGCAAGAGCGTCTCTGCTTTGCCTGTGCCCTCCAGGCACTCGAAAATGCATCCATCAAGCTTGAACAATGAACCAATGCCCAGCCCAGTTGAGGACGGTAAAAAAGTCGAGACAACTTCTAGTTGCCGATTGTTTGGTATTGATCTGATTAACCACTCTTCAAGTTCACCTCCTTCGGACAAGGCACATGTTCAATCTATGTGTGTATCAACTGCTACAACTGAAGGACATGTTCAAACCCCCTTGTCGACAGCTGATTCTGATCAGAAATGTGATCTTCAGAAGGCTTCTGAGGAAGTAAAACAAGGACAGCTGCAGAATCCAGGGAAAGAGACTCAGACTAAGCAAAGTTG
The DNA here is from genome assembly GCA_029784005.1 of Lenwebbia sp. NSW1173648. NCBI lineage: Eukaryota > Viridiplantae > Streptophyta > Magnoliopsida > Myrtales > Myrtaceae > Lenwebbia > Lenwebbia sp. NSW1173648. Next base: position 5,873,554 of record JARCGZ010000005.1, read on the forward strand.
CTCCACTAGAAGTCGTACAAAGGTATGTCTCAAATAAAATCAGACTGAGTTCATGCCCTTGGTCGGTCTCTAAAATTCAATCTCAAAGGTGGATTCATGTTTTATGAAGGTTCAAATGCAAGGAATTGCCGTAGGTCGTGCCGTGGACTTGACCATGTTGGAAGGGTACAGTCAACTAATAGACGAGCTAGAAGAGATGTTTGACCTCAAAGGACAGCTTCGACCACGAGATAAGTGGGAGATTGTCTTTACTGATGATGAAGGAGATATGATGCTCATGGGTGACGATCCCTGGCTGTAAGCATTCTACTGAGCTATCCAATTTCAACTCGGTGCAGAAGTTTCCCCGTATCGCTTCTATTTGACTTAAATTGCTTGTGCCATCTTGGTTTTTTCAGGGAGTTCTGTAACATGGTGAGAAGGATTTTCATATGCTCGAGCCAGGATGTGAAGAAGATGAGCGCCAAAAGCAAGCTCCCCGTATCCTCGGTACAAGGGGAAGGCACCGTAATAAGTTCAGATTCAGCAGATAACTGAATCGACGGGGCTCTCTCTCTCTCTCTCTCCATTGTCGCTTTCTTTTCTAGTGGTCATTCCGTTTTGTTGTTCGATTTGTTCATACAAAAGGGAACTGGTTTACATTTATTTAGAGGGATGATGTTAGTTTGAACAGTAATGTAACTGGACATCCGTAAGCTCGTTTTTAGGGAGCTGCTAACTTCCAAAAGGAACCTCATTAAGTGAAGTGAGTTCGAGGACTGGAGGGAGTTAATGCAAAAGAGTTAAGCGCTAGAGTCTGTGAATACTTTCAATTTCTTCCCCGGGTTGAGATTGTCGTGGGGTCTCTCGTCTCTTTGTACTTGTAAATATGTTTGTGGCAGTACAATGATCGTTGTTGGTGACTGCATAGTTTTCTAAGATTAGTTTCGTCGCTTCTGTTTCGTGTTTATATCTTCTTTTGATATACATCATCCGGCTTTCGGCTGTCTGTAAAAGAATCAATGCGTCATCGTTGCTCGAAGGATGTTATGTTTGTAAGTCTTGGTTATCGGCCTCGTTCCGGGAGGGTCTCCTCTTTGTTTGTCCTTCAATTCTACTTGGGACCCAAGTGTAGTTTGTAATTTGCGTGGCCAAAAGATGAAATGAGTCCGGCGCAGTTATGCCATTGTGAGAAAACACCCCTGGACATGTAAGCCCGATGTGAAGGGAACCAATCCCTATCCCATTACATATGTAGCGGAATTACACGAAAATGACATGCCCAAGAATCACCTTGAATCACTGATCGATAACTTGTTTTTCACATATTAAATGTACCTGTTGCTATCCCTACAGATTGTTCGTCACGGAATACGCCGTTCATAGAGAGAAGCGTTCTTTCGTTGCATTTGGGAGAGTAAGAGAAAAGACTTCGTTAGTTTGTCTTTTGTTTTCTGCGTTGAGTAACCAAGTGAGAGACGATGTCTCTGACAAACGTGATATTTATATCAAGTTAGAGACTAGTAACTGCCTTTTGCAGTTATCTCATTTTTTGAAACACTAGTAACTGTTAGGCAATTGCTTGTAGAAGTTGTGGATAGGGTTAGCCCACATATCCAATCAACGAAATCCATCACGATGTATGACGAGGAGTTTCTCCATCATCGAACCGGTTTTGTTCCAAAGTTGGGGCTAATGCTAATTGTAAACAAAAGAAGCACGAGTTCTAATATTGAAGATATGTATATGATCTCCTATGAACGAATGTCCAGGGAGAAAGGCAACTCTTTACCCATATCGTCCCATTTTTTCGCAGCAAACTCCATTTTGTGTGGAAAATAGATCGTTGAAGCTTTCAATTTTGTCACATAGGTTATCGCTTGTTCTTGGTTTTCGTTAATTTTTTGTGACCTCTTTGAGATTGCAATCGATTAATTCATTCACGTTGTTTCTGTAAACCAGACTGTGTTTCATGTCTAATACTAAATGGTTGCTAATTCCTGTCTATATAGCATTGCAACCAAACATAAACTTTTCAATCTCGAGCCTCGTCGAGTTTCTTATAAATCTTTCATGCGAGTAAAATCTTGTTTTCCCCTCACCTCTCTTCAATAATATAACTCCATTTTGTAAAAGAGACCGCATTCATATAGCTGCAACTTCTCAAATCATCTAAATCATTTGAAACATCGTCTAAGGTTCTCGTACTCTCCAAATATGTGGTGCCTCACATTCAATAAAGAAGTGATAACTTTCGCATCGTAAGAAAAATCATAAGTTCTCTCTTGTCTAGAGAAGAGAAGAGAAGGCATTGGATCGACTCAACCGAATAGATAAAATGGATAACTTGTCTTATGATTTTAGGAGGCGGGGAATCCCCATTAACATCTAAAATCGATTCGTCGATCCACTATCAATAAACCAGAAAATTACCACTGCTTCGAACTTTGATGGAACTTTATATACGCATAACAAGGTTTTTGTGAGCGTTCGAAAAGTAATATAAATTGTTCAGCTGGTACCTCTCTCGGCATTTTGGATTGATTGAGATGATACTGAAAGATCAAATTCTTGATCATCAAGCCCGTTCTCGTCTGGACCATCTCTGGGCCCATTATAATTTTTCGAGCCCAGCCCAAACGCGACCCAAGCCGGCCTCCTTTTGCTTCTCTTTTCTTGTCAGGAAAGCAAACGCAGGCTCTTAGGCAAAGACAAGCAACCAGCAAGACCGAGCGAAGGAGAGAGAGAGCGAGAGAGAGAAGAGAGGAGAGGAGAAAGCAACAATGGATCCGAAGCTCACGGAGGTCTCCCAGCAGTTCGGTCGGTTCAAGGCTGCTCTTGTCAGGAACGACTTCACCACCTGCACTAGCCTCCTCTCGCAGTTGAAGGTAGATACCGATGTAACCCTGGGAAAAACCCTAGTTTGGAACCCCCTCTTTGAGCTGCTTCTCGATGGTGAATGCTGATTTGATGCTAGTCTGAGCGTGTGCGGCGAGCTCTGTGACCGGATGTTTTAGTTTTTAGCTTGTTTTTGGGCCTTTTTCTTTGTTTCGTGATTTCCGTTCAGCGATGGATCCTGGTAATCACCATTCTCTGGGACGTCTTCAGCCTCATTTCTGCAGATTTTTGTTGTTTTGGCTCAATACTAGTGTCCGACTTTGAGAATTTTGTTCGCACTAGTGGTACTCGTCGTTTCCGAGAGAAATAGGATTTTGTGCCCTGATCGTTGCAGTTAATCGTTTTCTTTTTGTTCTTTTGCACTTCTAAGTTTCAAGTTGTGTAGATAGCTTTATCCTGAATGGGCTGGCTCGGGAATGGATGTGGAAGTAAATGAGCATAGATGTTGTAAGGCTCGATTGATGATTGGATATGCCAAGATTGAACCAAAGTTTTGATTTTTGTTATGACCAATCCACTCCAGAAGTGCCGCCAGTGTTATATGGAGAACTGAATCCGATTCGCAGTATGCAATGTGCATATCTTGAGCTGGTTGAGTTCGGGAAGGCCTTCCCTGGCATGAATTGCGTTATGCTAATGCTTGAAGCCCACGGATTCATCCCATTTAGGACGAGGCTTGAGTGGAGAACATATTGGAGGTCTTCGTATATAGAATACTAGATTTCGCTCTATACAATGTTACTGTATGGAGAGTTTGCTTGCCAAATTTGTTGTGTAGAGAAGAGTACTGACTGAGGCCCCCACTTTAAACTGTCCTGTTTTTCTTTTACGCGCATCCGTCATCGTATGTACGCGATAAGAAGAAAAATATTCTTTGTACAGGTTTTGCTGACAGAATTCAAAAGTCTTCCTCCGCTGTTTGAGGAAACACCCGATGCTGTCCATGAATTGACTCTTGCAAGTAAGATCAGGTTTACTCTTTATTGTAATTGATTCTTTCTCCTTGTTGTGGGCCTAGAATGGTGCTTTAGTGGTATGCAAATGGAAGTGGAGAAATTTGAATTTTTTCCTGGAAACTGCAAATTCCTTCTCTATATGCATATTCTGTGTTAAAAGTGGACAAGAATTTCTTCTGCTGAGTCATATTCTTTATAAATGTGCCCATTTAAGGGATCAATTAAATGTTCTCAAGAAATAATTTTGAGAACTTATAGTTGGCCTGTTCCTTCCGGTTGTTTGCTTTTAAGATAGGTGCCTATAACAATACTTTTATTTTTGTGCTCTGTCATTTCGCAGGAGATATTTACGAGCATGCTGTTATTCTAAGCGTGAAGATGGAAGATCAGGATGCATTTGAGCGAGATTTTTTTCAACTGAAGCCTTATTATACCGATGCAGGGTAAACTTTTGTGCTGGAGTTGCTTAAAATTGTTTGTGTGTACTCATGTGCGCGTGCATGTGCAGACGCTATAAGGCATTCGACCTGAATTGCTAGATTTTGAGAAAGATTTCCCATCCTCATTGCTTTATTGAACATTTTGCTCTCATCATTTTGATGTATACTTACCTGAGAATTCTTGTGGTTGAGCAGTGGCCGTATTCCACCATCTCCTCAAGAGTACCCTATTTTAGGTCTCAACCTGTTGAGACTCCTTGTGCAGAACAGAATAGCCGAGTTCCATACCGAACTTGAATTGCTTTCATCTGTCGCCCTGGAGAACCCTTGCATCAAGCATGCTGTTGAGTTGGAGCAATCTTTCATGGAAGGGGCTTATAATCGTGTTTTGAGTGCTAGGCAGACGGTGCCTCATGAGACTTTCGTTTATTTTATGGATCTTCTGGCCAAGACAGTCAGGTAATTACTGTGCCTTTGTTGTTAAGATGTTAAATCGGTCAAAAGCTTCAACTGGATGTGACTGGATTAGTAATCAATAAAATTAGATATGTGTCTGTTCATATATTTGCAACAGAAGGTATTTTTGGAGATGTATGGCATTTTTGATGGGGTGATTGAGTCATACACTTGTAATCTCGGTGTAGGTTTGGGATAACCCTTTGTTCCATAGTCCTGGGGTGTGGCTTTTTGTTGCTTTTGAATTAGATACACAGAGTACATGGCCTGTACTTATTAATATTGACCATTGCAATATTACAAATAGAAGCATAAAGCAGGACCCATCTGGATTTCAAGGTTTTAGTTAAATAGTGAGATTGCCATACTTATAGATTCTTTTATGCGTGCTTACTCTATCCTTTGCCTCTGTACAACAGAGATGAAATTGCTGGATGTAGCGAGAAAGCATATGACTATCTGTCAATTAGTGATGCACGGCAAATGTTGCTATTCTCCTCCGACCAAGAACTTGCGGAATATATCAAGGAGGTAAAAATTATGAGAGGACTTTAGCCTTTTCTACCTGGAATTCTATTCTAATTGACTAATTAAGTCAGTAGGATAATTGCATCAGTTCAGACCTTGGGAGGGTCTCATGAGACCTCTTCTATGGAGTTGCTAGTTTATATCCTTTTCAATGATTATGATAGTTTATCCTATTCTGGTATCACAGACAGATATAAAACTTACACATGCCACATCTACGTGTCATTTGGTTCTTGCTGTCGCTCTGCTGGGGTCAAACATGGCAAGGCGGCTTGAGTTCTAAAACTTCGTGCTTATAAAAGTGCTGGTGTAGATAGTAACCAGTAGATTCATAGCGTGTTGAAGAATCTATCCATGTAAAAAAATGCAATGTGGGATCCTTAACATTTCTATACCTGTTGGAATGCAGGAACATCCCGAGTGGGAGATTAAGAGTGGGTCTGTATATTTCCAGAAGGCGAAGGAATCTGCACCTTCGAAGGAAATTCCTTCCCTGCAGCTTATCAATCAGACTTTGAGTTACGCAAGAGAGTTGGAGCGGATTGTTTAGGACCTTCTGCCGTGCGTGGTGGTTTGCACTGGTATTTGCACACTTCAAAGATTGGTTATTTTGTGCTAATGGCATCTTACCTTTTACCCATTTCGAGAGACTTGATATTCTTTTTAATGTCTGTAACTTCATTTGATGATTGTGCTGGAATTTATCTCAGCAATCAAGTTAGTACTCATATCCATGTCATCTTGTTGAACAAATTCTGTATTTGATCAGTAGGATATCGTCCTTGTCTTACCTGCTCGGAAGAAGCAGATATCGAAATTAGTGTTGTCACATGGAGATGGACAACTAGGAAAATGCATACGTTGCTCTTAATCATTCAGACCTAATGAGTAGACCAAGATACAATTAGGTTTAACCTGTTCTTATAGTAGAATCGACTCTATGGAAATGAAAAACTTCTGAAACTCTTTTTCATGTTTATTCCATTATTTTCTAAATTGTTGTTGCTATTTGTTGTTTCTTTTGAAGTAGGCCCTTCTACACGTTTTGTTTCCATCTTACCATGTAGTCTGGCTCGATCTCGTATCTTGGCGACGGTATTGCCAAAAAGTTCACGAGTGCAAAGATTTTGCCGCCTCCCTTTTAAATGGGATTCACATGATCTTTTGCAAAAAACCTCACTATTGCGGGATGTGCATGCCCGGTGGATCACCAGCGAAGGCTTGAATCGTATATAGAAAAATGTACTGCATAAGTTAGAGCTGGTCTATATTAGATTGGATGTCAATCAGTTACTGAATTGAATGTTTTAAGCCCCACATCTTCTGACTTCCTAAGAGAGCCCGTTGATGACTCATTTTGCATGATCATTTCCGAAAAAACTGTTTGGCGAGCGCAAACTGATTTAGGAATGTGATAGATCGACCTTGTGTAGGCTGATGAATGAGATTAACGCTAAGATTTCGTTTGTTTTGCAAAAAATGTGACATTTTTTGAAAATATTTTTTGAGAAGTCATTTTTCAGGAAAATGACAATATTTTCCGATGTTTGGTTGAGACGTGAAAATGAATTAAAAAATATTTTCTGTCGTTTAGTAAGAAAAATTTAATTTGATTTTCCGTGTCATCGCTTGGCTGGAAATTGTAGATGTGAACGCCGGTTGTTCTACGTGGTACGGTCGGCGTTAACGTGGATAATTTTTATGAATTTTTTTAAAAAAATAATTTTTAAATTTGTTTAAATTTTTTTTCCTTTCTTTTTGTTTCTTTTTGTTTCTTCCTCCACCGAGATCGGCCAATGGCAGCCACAGGCCCGCATTTATGGCTGGTTGCCGGTTGTCTCGCCGTTGTCGGCGACAGGAAAAACGAAGGAAAAGAAAAAAAAAGGAAAATTAAAAATAATTAAAAAGAAAAGAAATGTGAAGGAGTGCTTGGAGGAAAGACGAGGCAAAATGATTTCTTCTTTAGGTGTTTTTTTGTGGAAAATGTATTCCTTGACTAGTTTACTTTCCGTGAACCAAACGCCGGAAAATCCGAAAAACTTTTTCCTGGAAGTTATTTTCTGTGAAACAAACGAAGCCTTTCTGACAAATTTTGTTCAAGAATTAAATTGAATTCATCATCAAGCAAATTAGATGGAACTCCCAGCGACTTTAACGGCGATACCATTATAAATCACCAGCCCAAACATGATTTTTATGTAGGCCAATAGCCAATTAATCTTTTCTTTTAAAATCTTACTGCACTGCGGCTCAATTGATGAAAAGACTCAAGCTAATAGCAACCAACAGCCGATATACGTCGGTTGTGTAGAGGATTGACTTACTGTGTAGTACCAAATGCCAAACCGACACAACATCTTGAGAAGGCTAATGTTTTCGGTGCGAATGGAGATGGTTGAGAAAATATATTGCACTAGATCTTTGTGTAAGAATAACTGGTAACACTTTCTCTTACTAGATACCGACGAATGATGTAACTTGTAAGCTAAATGAACGTGAGCCGAGATTGAGTTAGCGAGAATCTACCTTTAATGCTCGATATCTGTTCGCTCGTTTTTGCAATAAGGAATATCTTTCACCGAAATTCAGTCTTCGATTTTTATTAAGAGGGTTCTGTGGCTCAACTCTCGAAAGGAAATTTTAGTGAGAACAAGAAGTAACACGGATAGAAATGAAATGGGTAGGAAATCAGTGGATCGAATATGGATTTGAGATCAACAAAGGTTCAGATTACGTTACAATACTCCTACGAAAGAAGTAGAAAGCTTGAAAGTAAACCGGGATTGCAGAAACTCTAAATGCTGGAAAGGAGAATACAAGGAAGTTAAAGTGCAGAAAAACTTGAGTTCTTTTGGATGTGTGTTGATCCGTCTCCCTCTTTTCTCTTTCGAGTATTTGTTACTCTTCAGCTTTCCATAACCGTCCGTCGGTTATTTTCCTACTTTCAAACTTTGAATCTTGGCGCCTTTAATAACTTCCCATTTGCCCACGTTTTATCCGTCAAATCTTGATCTTCAACTGTTAATGTGGCTTCAAATTTGAACCTTCTCCAATAACTGCCGTGAACTGTTCGCACCCATTATCCGGATTTCTTGCTCATAACTCCTCGCTGACGTGGCTAGTTCGGCCATCCTGTGATTTCTTTCGACTTCGTACTCTTCTTACTGCCGACTATTTACAGCTTCGGTATGTCCAGAATCTTACCGAATTTTGAAAATCCGCAACCCTATTCTTTTACTTCCCGAATATCGGGTTTAGACTTCTGGACATTTCGGTAAGTTCTCGATAACTTACCGAACTTCTCAGAGTAGCTTACTGTTCCTGATTTACCAATTTTCGGGAAATGGTGATACTAAAGCCACTTCGGTAACTCATTATTATTTGGTGTCAACAGATGCCCCCTTTTAAAAGAATTAAAAGAATTTTAATTCTTTTAAATGCCAAAGATGACAAGACACTTACTTTTTGCTTCCAGCGCCATTTTGCTGCCTCGTTTCGCGCGCTTGCCTTTTCGACTCCTCCTCGTATCAACTTAGTACATATATCAGACGTCCCTACACAATCTGATCTCTCACCTTCAGACGTGCTTTTTCCAGAAACCCATCCTCTTCGTTATTGTCTTGCTCTTTCACTTCTCCGTTTCTTCGTGTCTTTTCCTGCACTTGACCAAATACCATGGCTCCCAAGGCTCAAGCTTCCTCTTTTCTCGCCTCAAATGCCCTAGAGCGCTATCACAAGTTCAGAGACTCCGATGATTTCAACGATGAACGGCATCTATTCTCGGTGCAAAATGATTTCGAGGATTCTTATATCCTTGGCCCTGCTGCTTATAATCAGTTTTCGATTCCTGCAATTCTCTCTGATTTCTTCCCTCGCCATCAAACCGAGGTACTTCCAATCCACCACTCTTCTGTTCTGGCTTACAACTGGCATTCCCGTCCTTCTCGTCTTAGGGCTTTTTCTGATTTTGAACCAAATTTTTACCGATGGTATCTTCGACTTCTTCCTTCCAAGGGCTCTCTTTGGGATGGGCTTTCGATTCATAATGCCTTGCGCCTTTGTTGTTTTGACTATCATCTGAACCATGGGCTAGTCAGTGCCCTATCTTGTTTTTGGTCATCTTCAACCAATTGTTTCTTTTTTCCTTTTTCCCCGATGTCGGTAACTCTGCTTGACATCCATTGCCTTACTGGTCTTAGTCCTTTAGGCACGGACCCATCTATTTTGTCTGCAGATTCTTACCAAGGACTCGGTAAGTTATCTGATTCCGAACTAGCCTACGGGGCTTTTATCGGTAAGTTTTTCAAGAAAGAGGGTGAAGTTACCGACGAGGAACACACTGCTTTCCTCCTGTACTGGCTCTGTAAATTCCTTTTTTGCCACCCTATTGTGAGAGTTTCAAAGGACTTCGTAGCTATAGCTTCTGCATTGGCTTCGGGAACTCTCATATCTTTAGGGAAAACCATTTTATCCTTATTGTACCGAGGCTTAGCCCACTCTGCTTCCTCCCTTGCTTCAGATGAAATAGGTGGGGTCTATGGTGGTCCCCTCTGGATTCTCCAAGCCTGGTCGGCTTTTTATTTTCCTTTTTGGTTTTCCAGGGATCAAGTCACACAACCCCCTTCGGTTTCTATCCCGAATCATCCTATCTGCCGAGTCTTAAGCCAAGAGTTGATTCCTATTCCAGAGGGGCAATCATCTTATTTTCGGTTCTTTGTTTCCCAAATTTTTTCAATCAAAGGGAAACAATTCTCTTTTTCTCCTTTTCTCACTCCCGAATTCAGATCATCTCTTCCTTCTTTTCAGAAAAATAAGAGTGATTTTTGGCAAGTTGTTCTAACCTCTGTTGACCTCCCTGTTAGGTTTTCAACAAAGGGTAGATTTGTTGCCGGCTTTGAAATTTACTCCCCCCAATATTGTGCTAGACAATTTGGGTTGATTCAAGGGATTCCTGTCCCGGCTCTCTATACTTTTTCCTTTTCTTCCATCCACAAAGTATTCTGCAAGTTAGGTGACGGCCAATACTTCACTGAATTGAACAAACTAATTCGAGACATTTACTGATTGTTCCGTGTTATCGAGTTCGTCGCAGATGCTGATCACTCTTCAGAAGACTTCAACTTCTGGTGGAAGAATTATCGGAATTCTGTATTCTCAGAGCCGCTGGACATGATTCTTTCGAGAATAAAAGAGACGGCTACTCTTGCACTTCCTCAATCAACCGAAAATGAAGACATTCTTCCCGCTGAACCGGCAAAGCATGCTAAAGGTCAGTTTGCTCTCCTTCTTTCAATGTGTGTCTTCATTCGGTATTTGTTTGTGTCTAACTGTTCTTTGTTCACAGCAGGAAGAAAGAGAAAAATCTTAGAACTGCCTGCTCCAAAACAGGCGCCAAAGAAGCCTGCAACAGAAAGAGCTACCGATCGGCCTTTATCATCATCAGCAAGGAGCCCATCTGTCAGTCCCACACTTCTTGCCATGATAAAGCCGCATACACCGAAAGGTAACTTTGATATCAAAGTTTTTGCTAATCATGAACATACTTGCCAATACTGATCTGTGCTTTTCTTCTTTTAAATATAACTCAGGGAAGACTTTTAAGATATACCGATCGAAAGCAGCTTTGCTTTCTTCCCCCTCTGCCAATGCTCCTGATGATGATATAGCAATCCTTGACCCTGCACCGGTTCTTCCTGCTCCTTCGACAGAACTTCCTATCGCATCAACGCAAATCCAGGCTTCGAAACTTAAGGAAAAGGAATTAGCTGATGATCCATCTTCTCCTCCGACTGGAAAATCTCCAACCTCTATCGGTAAGTATTGTCTTTACTCTACCGAATGGTGAATGCTCCATATACTATTGTTTTAACACTCATAGCTGTGTTTACAGGTACTGATGAGCTTTCATCTGCATCAAAAAGAATTCTGATTCCTGATGGGGAATTTCTTGAAGGCCCATCAACTAATGTACCTCTGCCGCTTGTACAACCTTTAACTATCACTTTGCCTCTTCAGGGAACGTTTATGACAAGCTCATCTTCTTCACAAGCTCCTTCTGCTATAGCTGAGATAACTCTCTTATCTATTGAGGAGAAAGCTGAAGTAGAAAATATGCTGCTCACAAATCTTTCTGGCTCCTCCACCGCTGATTGTCCTCCAGAATCTATAGACCCGGCATCATTTTCTGAAGTTTCTAAGGAAGTGGCCAAGGCTAAATGGACTGAACTTCTTAACTTATTAGAGTCTGGCTATGGGAAGTTGATTACCGACTCTGACAAAGAAAGACGAGCAAGAAATCTTTTTCAGGAAGTGTGTTCTGGTAATCCTTCGTTTATGCTTTCCCAAGACTTCCAGGACAAAAGTGATATCTTCGCCGCTGGTTTTGTGGATGCTGTGGACACCATCAGGATTAACATCGATCGTCTTCCACATATTCTCTTCGGAGAACAGCGAGGTCAAGCCATTCGAGATGAAATAACCCGCAAATGTGCAGATACCCGCTTGTTCTATGACAGTTATAAAGCTGAAGAGAGCAAACTTCACCGCTTGGCAGAAAGAAGAGCAGAGCTTGAGGCAGAACTGAAGAAGGTAGAGGTCCAAATGGTGGAACAAGAAGCGAAGATGCGTCATCTTTGTCCATCAGTTAGACGGAAGCTGGAGAAGTGTCAGGAGTTGAGGAAAGAATATGATTCCACCTGTGGGTCGGTCAAGACTTGTGAAAAGCAGAGGGCAGAGCTCATGGAACAAAATTTTAATTTAGAATTTGAGCTCCGCTCTTTTGTAAATGAAGCCAAGACTCTGTTGAGGAAATGGAAATGAAAATCTTGTTCTTTCTGACTCAAATGTTCTTTTGCTTCATTTGCCGAATTCTAACATCTGCTCCTCTATAATCTTCAATGATTAACAGAGATCCCGATAATCCTCAATAACTAACAAAGATCCCGATAATCCTCGATGACTAACAAAGATCCCGATGATAAGGCTTCCCGATAATCCTCAATGATTAACAAAGATTCCGATGATAAGGCTTCCCGATAACTCCAATGACTTTTGCATACTTTCTCTTGCAAAAGAATTTTTTTGGCGGCAATGCTGGTAACCGTCTTCCTCCATTTATGGGCCATGTTCTTCCACTTCTTCTAATTATCCGAGAAAAACTCTGGCATGTCACTACCCATGATCTGCTCTATATCCTTTCTATTTATAACTGCCCAATTTGCACGATTCATCCTGCACATTCGCAATCTTGCTCATGATGTCTTCACATGGTTCTTCATCTCAGTTGCCTCTTTGTTCTCGATCATATAGACGTTGTAATGGCCAACGTGAAGGTAAACTCTCCGCTAAATGTATCCTGATCCCAGCTTTGACAACTGTTCTTCATTTCTTTTAACCATGAACAACTTTTTATCCAATTGCCTACAGATGATCGATCCTTATGGAAACGGCTACATGAACTGCTATCCCAGGGACATCATGCTTTGTTACTGAATTATAAGCATAGGTTAGAAATTACCAAACTGACGGACATTTTCAGGTCCAAGGTATTCCTCACTACGGATTCTGATTTCCTGGACTTAGTGTGGGAATTGTGCTCCTTATTCCCTGCCAGCTTCGATGAATTTGAGCACAATGTGAAGGAAATTTGGAGCCTTGAACCTATCATTGTGGAAGCTGAGACTCTTAAGCTCCAAATTGTGGAAGAATTTTCCCGATTGTGCGACTCCAAGGAAGCATATGCTCAAGTTCAGGACTCTTGCCTTCATGCCAGAGAAGATGCTGAGACGACACGTCGACTTTTCAATTTCTTTTCCAGTCATAACCGTGCCGAACGTAGGATAATTAAAGACGAAATCTCCCGTGTCAAGTCCATGGTCGAAGTTTCTTCAGACAAGTATAGACGATTGTTACAGGAAACTTGGGAGAAACTTGAAGCTGTCCGCTTCCATTCTCGTCGCATAGAACATCTCAAAGAGCAGCAATCTGAACTCCACTATGATCTTGCATTACATTCCAACCTTGTAACCCAGAATCTCAAACTTGTTAAAGATCTGAAGACCTTTGTAATCAAGATCAGAATGTATTTCCGCTTTTGATGAATAAATTAATCTCCTTGTGTTTCCCAGATTGGTGGATAATATTTCTTCAAGAATTTCCCATTTATGGAACGAGATAGTTCTTTTCCATCGACATCCATCAATCTGTATGCATTCCCACTGAATATTTCGGTAACTAGATATGGGCCTTCCCAGTTTGATGACCACTTACCGAATTTTCTATCTTTGAGATTAAATGGCAAGATTGCTTTCCATACTAAGTCCCCGACAGCAAATTGCTTGATCCTAACCTTCTTGTTAAAAGCTCTGGCTACTCTTTTCTTTTGTGCAATCAACTGATCCAAAGCAGCTGCCCTGACTTCATCTAATTCATCCAAATTTATATGCATCCAATCTCTGTAATCCTCTGGCAACATTTCACTTTGCAATTGGACTCGTAATGATTGAACGGTTATCTCCATCGGTAGAACTGCCTCTTGTCCGTAGGTCAGCATATATGGACGGACGCCTGTACTTGATCTTCGTGATGTTCGGTATGCCCACAACACTACCGATAGCAAGTTATCCCATTCTCTTGGATTTTCTTCCAAATGCTTCTTAATCAATCCAATCACAACTTTATTAGTAGCTTCGGCTTGTCCATTTGCTTGAGGATAATATGGTGTGGAATACAGCATCTTAATTCCTCTTGATTGCACAAATTCCATAACTTCATTTCCAGTAAACACTGTCCCTTGATCCGCAGTGATTGATTCCGGTAAGCCAAATCGGTGAATTATGTTTTCCTCAATAAATTTGATCACCGTCTTCTGACTAATGTTCTTGTATGGAATCGCTTCCACCCATTTCGTAAAGTAATCCGTAGCCAACAGAATGAAACTATGCTTATGAGAAGAGGGTGGATAAATCTTACCTATTATATCCATTGCCCATCCTCGAAATGGCCATGGCTTTACAATGGAATGAAGCTCTACAGCAGGTGCATGTTGCAAAGGTCCATGCTTTTGACATGAAATGCATGTTTTGGCATATTCAATGCAATTCTGCATCATTGTTGGCCAGAAATATCCGTACCTTTTTAGAAGCCATCTCATCTTAGTTCCAGCTTGATGTGCTCCACATATGCCTTCATGAGCTTCTGCCATAACCAGTTTCGCATTGTCCTTATCAAGACATCTCAATAGTAGCCCATCTGAAGATTTTAGGTATAATTCTTCTCCCAATATTACGTACTTCTGAGCTTGTCTCCTCAGCTTTTGATCTCTTGAATCAGGATTTTTCAAGTATTCCATAATGGGTTGCCTCCAATTCTTTTCTCGGATCACCTCACTGATCGCTATCGGTATTTCTTTTTGTTCAATAGAAGGTACCGATAATGTGATGATGGCTGCAATATTAGCCAACTCTTTTGATATTTTATAACCAGAAGCCATCTGTGCTAATTCGTTGGCTTCGTAATTGGTTTCTCTTTTGACATGGACTATGTCATATTCTCTAAATTGTTCCAACAGCTTCTTGGCTAGATAATAATAGCCAATCAAATTTTCATTTAAGCACTGATATTCTCCTTTCAGTTGCTTCACCACTAGCTGTGAATCACCAAATATTTTGATGAACTGTGCTTCCAACTCAATCAGTATTCCTAGGCCGATAATTAGTGCTTCATATTCGGCTTGATTATTTGAGCATTCAAAATCTAACTTACAAACACACCTTGTAAGCTCTCCGGTGGGAGAGATTATCATCAAACCAGCTCCAGCCATACTCTTAGCACATGATCCATCAAAATACATAGTCCATGGTATAACTTGACTAAAATTCTGTTCATTTTCTTCCATTTGCAAGCATGGGTATTCGGTAAGAAAGTCAGCAACAGCTTGACCCTTGACTGCTTTTATTGGTACGTATGCCAAATCAAATTCAGACAAGATAAATGCCCATTTGGCTATACGTCCTTTTATAACAGGCCGTGACAACATATATTTTATCACATCAGTCTTACCGAGTACATGCACCGTAGTTGGCAATAAATAATGTCTTAACTTCATACAAGAGAAGTACAAAGATAGACATAATTTTTCGATTGCGGTATATCTTTTTTCAACATCAGTCAATGTTCTACTTAAATAATATACCGCTTGTTCTTTTCCATTTTCATTCTCTTGTGCCAGCATGCTCCCGATAGTTGAATCGGTAGTAGACAAGTACAACTTTAGTGGCCTGCCTGTTTTTGGCGGCATCAATACGGAGGATTTTTTAGATAAACTTTGACTGCATCAAACGCTTTCTGCTGTTTATCTCCCCATATAAACTCCTCCTGATTTTTAAGACGCAAGAGCTGGGTCATTGGTTCTATCTTCCTAGATAAATTGGCAATGAATCTTCTGAGAAAATTAATTTTCCCGAGTACCATCTGCAACTGCTTCTTTGATGTAGGATGAGGAAGCTCTATAATAGCCTTTGTCTTATTCTTGTCAATCTCAATTCCTCTTTGATTAACTAGGAATCCCAAGAAATTCCCTGCTTGCACTCCAAAGGCACATTTAGCTGGATTCATCTTCAATTTGTATTTCCTCATCCTAACAAAAGCTTGCTCAAGATAGTCCAAATGCTCTTCCTGATTTGATTTAATCACAACATCATCAATATAAACTTCCAAGAATTTACCAATCATGTCATGAAAGATGAAATTCATTGCTCGCTGGTAAGTAGCTCCTGCATTTTTCAGCCCAAAAGGCATCACTGTCCATTGAAAAGTCCCGATAGCACCAGGACATGTAAACGCTGTTTTCGGGACATCTTCTTTAGCAATAAATATCTGGTTGTAACCCGAATGACCATCCATTAGAGATAACATCTCATTTCCCGACGCCGAATCTACTAACATGTCTGCCATCAGCATCTGATACTCGTCTTTTGGAGTGGCATTATTAAGATCCCGAAAATCAATACAGACTCTCAATTTCCCATTCTTCTTCTTTACGGGAACAATATTCGAAAGCCACTCTACATACCTGGCTGTCTCAATGAATTTTGCTTTCAGCAGCCTTTCAATTTCTTCCTTGACTTTGTCAACCACATCTGGAGCAAACTTTCTTGCTAACTGTTTGTGTGGACGAAATCCTTTCTTAATAGGAAGACGATGTTCTACAATATCTCTTGACAAACCAGGCATTTCATGGTAATCCCATGCGAAGCAATCTTTGTACTCTTTGATCAAGTTGATTAAATCTTCTTTCATGCCCCCTTGCAGAAACGCACTCACATATATTGGACGAAAACACCCAGGTTCTCCTATATCAACTTCTAACAATGGGTCTTGAGCTTCTGTTGACCTGCTGTCCTTCTTGATTGGTGACTCTTCCCATTCGTCAATACAATCTGAAACTTCAGCACTCTGCTGGGTCATCTCCGCCAGGTATGCGAAGTACCTTTCACAAACTTGCAATAAGGGCTCGCTTTCCATAAAGAGTATGTAACTCCTCTAATGCCAAGCTAGACTTGGGAATCCACTCAGTTTTCATATTCCCAAAGCGGCAATAAGCATAGGATTGTGAATCTGCTTTCGGTATTCCGATGACATGTCCTCCATGTGAGTACTCTTGATGATCTTGATGAATACCAGTCAACCCTATTGAAGCAAGTCCCGAATCAGCCTTAATGTACTCTACTCCCTTACCATTCCAAAATGCCAGAACCTGATGAAGAGTCGAAGGTACACATTGATTAGAGTGTATCCAATCTCTTCCAAGCAACAAATTGTACGAACCATCAGACTCTATCACAAAGAAAGTCGTCCTTGATGTCTTGGATCCTATCATTAAGTCCAGTACAACTGCCCCTTTGACTTCGGTAACTTCTCCTAGGAAATCAGACAGCTGAACATTCGATGGAATTATATCATCATCATCTTTTCCCAACTTCTTGAAATACTTATAAGATATGAGATTCAAGGTAGCTCCCGCATCTACAAAGATCTTACCGACAGCTTGACCATTGATTTTGCCTAAAATAACCAAGGACCTTAAATGTCTAGCCTTGTCTGAGGGTACTTTATCAAACCTTATCATTTCTTTATCAGAGAATTCAAATTCTGCCATTGCTATTTCTTTCTCTGAGATATGCTCGAGTTCTTCTTCTACCACTAAGCAAGCTCCATATTCAGCTGGAAGCTTAGCATGGACCATGTTGATCCTCAATGGCGAACGATTCTCTTTCGGCATTTTGGAATGACCAGCTCGGCAACTCTTGTCATCTTCTAGCGACATCTTGAGATTCAGATTCTTTTGTTCTATCTTGACTTGATGCCTCGGATTAAGAGCTACCTGGAATTGCCCAAAGTTAATTGTTTGGGAGACTTGTTGAATCTCTTTTCCATTTTTCACCTCGTGGTGAGAACTACTTCCCGAATCATATACAGAATTCTTTTCTGATTTGACAGGTTCTTTATCATCAGGGTTTCTTTTCCAAACCCAATTTCCTCTCGTACTCAAAGATCTGAATGGAGGAATCTGTAATGGCATTCCTCTGTCCCGACGATTCTCGAAATCTCTCTGTCTGCTTTTCATTCGCTGAAAACGTCTTTTTGCAGTTCGGTAAGATGCTTGCCCTGGCGGTTTAGCTAAGGACCATTTTCCTTCAGGAGCATCGTGTGGGATATTAATTGTCTTTGTCTTCTGAACTTCATGAGCAATTGATGGTGGTGGATCATCAAATTCATCTCCCCAACCAGATGGTTCCACAGGCAATGACGGGGATAAGTAATCATTCGTGTCTCCATAGTACACCACGTAATCAAATTTCCCACTAGGTTCTCCAAGCAGTCCTACTTTGGGATCCCCTTCTTTGTATCGCTGCCATAAACTCTTCTTCTTTTCAGGCTTTCGTGGGGCTTCCTTCTCCTTATGAACTAGTGTTTCAACTTCTTGAGTCGGAGGAACTTGTCTTGGTGATTCGGGATATAACTCCTGCCTCTCAGGCATTTGTGCTAGCTGCCTTGATTGAGCTTCTTGACCTTTTGATTGTGTCGAAACATTTTCAGTTACTACGATCTCAGACCTTATCTGTGGTCTACCTTCCCGACGAACGAATGATCCCGATCTGTATCTTCCTCTTGTTCCCCTCATGTATTGGAACTTGGGAACTTCCCGATACTGATGACTTAATTCTTGATGACAACGGGTGCATAGTTGTTTATTATCATACCTTGTAGATTCATGCATATTAACCATACTGATCATCTTCGGGAAAGGATCTGTGTCTACTTCCATTGGAGCCTTGCCTTTGTCTTCAGCAAACTTGATCTTGCCTTGGCGAATCGCTTCTTGAATTGTCTTCCTAAAAACAATGCAATTCACCGTATCATGAGTCTTGGAATGATGCCATTTGCAATACCTTTTATCCGTAGTCTCTTCCTTGGATGGGATCACTTGCCCCTCAGCCAATTTAATCATTCAATCTTTCAGCAATAAGTCAAATATCTCGTCCAACTTATAGATATCAAAGGAATAATTACTCGTTTCCTTGGCTTTAAACTTGGACACGTCTCTTACCCTTGCTGGTTTCAAAGCTGGGCACACATATGGTTTTTCAAGTACCATAGTTGCTACCGCTATCTCATTCTCTTCTTCAGTTAAGTCACCGTATTCGGTACTTTCAACTGATGCTATTGTCTGTCGATTATCCTTTGTCGGCTTCTTATCCTTATCCTTCAGCAAGTGCTCATACTTAGAAACCCGAGCATTTAATTGAAAGAGATCATCAAAAGCTTGCCCCTCAAATCTCTCCTTGAGATTGAACTTCAACCCATTAAAAGCCAAATCTGTAAATTCCTTTTCGGTGAGAGAAGTCAAACACCGATTCTTGGACTTCTTGAAACGAGCAATAAATTGATCTACTGTCTCAGTGCCATACTGGTACAGTCTGGCCAAGTCGGCTACTGTTACCTCTGGTACCGTTCGGTAAAACTGAGAATGGAACTGTCTCTCCATCTCAACCCATGTCTGAATAGAATTTGTTGGCAAATTCGTATACCAAGTAAATGCTGTCTTTGATAATGACAATGGGAATAGCCTTAGCCTTCAATATTCATTTGTTCCAGCCTCTCCACATTGTGCTAAAAAACGACCTACATGCTCCACAGTTGACTGATCTTCCTCACCTGTAAATACAGCGAAATCTGGCATTTTAAATCCCCTTGGATATGGAATGTTATCCACCCAATCGGGATGTGGCTTCCTGTATACAGGTCTTGGTGTGCCTCTCTCTGCTCCCAATTGTTGCATTACCAACTCTGCAACTCTGTCCGGGTTCCATGGCCTTAAATTCTGTTGGCCCAACCAAGGATCTTGCCCCCTAGGGTCAATCTGCTGAGGTCTGTTCATGCCTTGTTGATCCATATTAAAGTTGATGGGTGGCGGCCTGTAGAGAGGGTTTTCCACCACATGTGGGTATGGTTGAGCTGCAGGCGGTCTTATAGGATCAATATTAGGCACTGGTGGAGGTATATTCCATACTGGCGGTAAGTTTGAGACCATGGGATTGATTACGTTAGCATCAGTAGGGCCAGTTTGAGGAAAATTGTAACCACTCACACCATTCATTAGGTTCGCTGTCGTAGGATTCTCCGGCCTTGGTATAATTCTTACTGGAGGTTGCAGATTTGATCCTCCACTACCATTATACCCAACATTGGGATGTCCCGATGCTGGTGGAAATGGTATTGCACCAGGGGGATTTACATAAAAAGGAGGAACTTGAGAAGATGAACTAGGATGCGATATTACCTCGTTTATGGCATTAATCATCATGGGCTTTATCACATCCGTGATATGGCGCACCATATGGTTGGTGAGCTCGTTCTGTTGCTCCTCAAACATTCTCCTCATCGTGGCTACCAAAGTGTTGTCGGTTGCCAACGCGTGAGCTTGTTCTTCGTTCAATCGTCGAGGAATATCAGCATTGTGATGGGGTACTTCATCATTAGCTACCGAATGCTCAGATTGTGCTCCATCATCTGGGTTGTTGATATTACCAACTGGCACTTGTTCTGATTGACCTCTAGTTCTCACCATTTCTCTTAATCTTACCACACAGGTCCCACCGGGCGTGCCAAAAAGATGTTCGCTCGTTTTTGCAACAAGGAATATCTTTCACCGAAATTCAGTCTTCGGTTTTTATTAAGAGGGTTCTGTGGCTCAACTCTCGAAAGGAAATTTTAGTGAGAACAAGAAGTAACACGGATAGAAATGAAATGGGTAGGAAATCAGTGGATCGAATATGGATTTGAGATCAACAAAGGTTCAGATTACGTTACAATACTCCTACGAAAGAAGTAGAAAGCTTGAAAGTAAACCGGGATTGCAGAAACTCTAAATGCTGGAAAGGAGAATACAAGGAAGTTAAAGTGCAGAAAAAATTGAGTTCTTTTGGATGTGTGTTGATCTGTCTCCCTCTTTTCTCTTTCGAGTATTTGTTACTCTTCAGCTTTCCATAACCGTCCGTCGGTTATTTTCCTACTTTCAAACTTTGAATCTTGGCGCCTTTAATAACTTCCCATTTGCCCACGTTTTATCCGCCAAATCTTGATCTTCAACTGTCAATGTGGCTTCAAATTTGAACCTTCTCCAATAACTGCCGTGAACTGTTCGCACCCATTATCCGGATTTCTTGCTCATAACTCCTCTCGCTGCTGCGAGAGGGATAGCGCTTTTGATAGCTTGATTAGCCATGGCGGGATATGAATTATTAATATGAGCGCGAAATTAGCTTAAAAGCCTCTTGAGGAAGACTGATGATGACAGGGTTTTGTTCCTCTTTTGTTGACCATACATTCAAGACAAACTCACCGTGAGTAAGCCTTTAACAAGAAAGCATCATATTCCTGATTGCTGTGAAAGCAAAGTCATGATTCGTCCTTCAAACAAGAAAGCATTTATACCTTCTTAAATTGCTGTCATAACCCTTTTGATAACTTTAATTACATTCTTCTACCTGCGGAGAGAATATGTTCCTGTAAACTTCTCCATTACTCCGTTCTTTTCTTCTTGGGTGTTTTTCTTGTGTCGGTGGACATAGAATATGTGTTGCCAATGCAATAAGTAACTTTCTTGGTACTTATTCCTTTCCTCTCTTCTTCACAACTCGCAGGCCTATATATTCACAGCTTGTTAACGCCTCAGAAGAGTATTCTCAAGTCATTCTGAATCATAAGCTCCACTGATCATAGTCAAGTAGTGGAAACCAATTACATTCTTCTACCTGCGGAGAGAAAATATACCCGTAAACTTCTCCATTACTCCATTTTTTTCTTCTTGGGATGATTTTCTTGTGTCGGCGGATATAGAATATGGTTTGGGTACGCCCACAGAGTTGTTTGTGGTTATGGCCTTTTAGATATCTCTCTTTTCTTGGAATGTGTTGTTGTAGAAAGGGAAAAGATCTCGTAATGTCAGCTTCATATTCGTTGCAGGTGCCTGGTGAAGGTGAAGTTCCATTTCGTCGGAGCCTCCATGGTGCTGCATTTGGGGAATGAAGAAGATCTATAGGGATTCCGAGAGCTGTGAGTAATTGCTGCGAGAGGGAGAGCACTTTTGATAACTTGAATAGTCATGGCGGAGATGAATTATTAATATGAGCGCGAAACGAGCTTGAAAGCTTCTTGAGGAAGACTGATGATGACAGTATTTTGTTCCGCTTTTGTTCGTCGTGCAATCAAGACAAACTCGCCATGAGTAAGCCTTTAACAAGAAAGTATTATTCTTGATTGCTGTCAAAGCAAATTCAGGTTTGTCCTTCAAACAAGAAAGCCTTTATACCATCTTAGATTTGCTGTCATAACCCTTTTGATAACTTTAATTACGTTCTTCTACCTGCGGAGAGAATATATTCCTGTAAACTTCTCCATTACTCCATTCTTTTCTTCTTGGGGTGATTTTCTTGCGTCGGTGGATATAGAATGTGTGTTATCAATGCAATATGTAACTTTCTAAGTACTTATTCTTGTCCTCTCTTCTTCGCAACTCGCAGGCCTATTGTTCACAAGCTTGTTAACGCATCAGAAGTGAATTCCTCAAGTCATTCTCAATCATAAGCTCCACTGATCATAGTCAAGTAGTGTGATACCAATGGCCGAGTCTGTTGTTTCTGTTGAGAAAACTTTCCCTCTGAGTATTTTGATTCTGACAAAACCATCCTTCTTGTAAGAGAATCTGGTTAATACAAATAATTTATTATTGCAGGCATGAGCATGTGAACAAAAGCTTATAATGCTCCATGACTGGCGTTCAGACTCATGGAGTAGTCGTCGCACACTTGCTTCTGAGATAGTCGATGTCCTACATTCAGATGGAGAATCGTGGTGCCTCAGTAGACTTCAGAAGGAAGTCGGTGCTGCCTCTGAAGACTTCAGAAGGAAGTCTATGTTGCATCTGAAGCCTTCAGAAGGAGGTCTATGCTGCCTCTGAAGACTCATCTCTAGGAGATTTATGTGACACGTCAGCAAGGATCTTACAGAAGCTCAGAGTCACTGTTCCAATCTGTTCAGATTCAGAGAGTCTCTCTGGTTCAGAAGATTGCTTCTGAACAACGTTCAGATTCTGCAATATCTCGCTACTAGATTCTGAAGACCCACGTTTGGCAGGTTTCTGATTTGGCCGCGCCTTGTTATGGAAGTTTGTAAGATTTGATTGACAGGATTATTTTCCAATCAAATCAGGAGAATATCCGCGATTGGATATTACCTTCCGTGAACAAGATATCTTGGAGATTTGGATGAACTCTATTTATGGAAACTGAAGATTTGGTTGTATGGGCGACTGAATCTGAAGGGTTCAGATTCACTTTCAACGGCCACTGGATCTTTCCATATACAGTCTCCGTCAATCAGGATTGATAACGTCCAATCAAAGATTGAGGAGCGATCCTTTGAAGGGCCTTGGTAACGGCTAGTTCAAGGCTGAAGGAGTATAAAGAAGATCAATAGTGACTGTTTCGAGTAATCGAGAACTTAAAATTCCAAAGTGCTGAGTTGTTCAAAAACACATTCTCTTGCTCTTGTGAGCTTAAAATTCATTGTCTTGAGAGGTTCATTTGTAAGAGCGATTGGAGTAACAACGCCTGTAATCTTTCAACGACTCATAGTGGAATCCGGCCGATCGGCTGTCATCGTGGGAGAGTGGACGTAGGCTTGCTAAAGCCGAACCACTATAATCATTGCGTGCAATTTCTCTTTCCCTAAACTCATCTTGCTATGTTTAGTTTATCTGCACGTCCTCTTACTGATCATTTTTAGTCTACGTTCTGAACCCTTTACAAATTTCCGCATTAAATATTAAAAAGTGTTCAGAATCACCTATTCACCCCCCTCTAGGTGATATTTGCTAGATCCAACAATTGGTATCAGAGCCTTGTTGCTCATTATTTTGAAGTGTTTTACTTCAGAGCTGACGATCTATCATGTCTAGCAATAATTTCACAGGAACCAGTGATGCACATTTCAGCAACAAACCACCCTATTTTGATGGGAAAGACTACAATATGTGGTGCAACAAAATGAAGTGGTTCTTCAAGGCATCAGATGATCTGATGTGGGATGTTGTCGTAAATGGAGTAGTTCCTAATGTAACAGCAACCCCTTCCACTGGAAATGAAGGAAACAACAATACAAATGTTACTGCAACACTGTCAGATTCTGAAAGAGCAAAAAGACAAGGACTCGATTCTAAAGCTGTGCATGCACTTTTCTGTGCATTATCCATTCCTCTATATAATCGAGTTGCAGAAGAAGATTCAGCCAAAGCTATATGGGACAGACTTCATGTCACATATCAGGGAACTGACAGAGTGAAAGAAACAAAACTCAGCATTCTGCTGAGTGATTACGAAGCTTTCAAAATGAAGCACGATGAATCAATTGCTGAAATGATTGACAGGTTTCAAATCCTAGCAAGTGGTCTTGCAAGACAAGGTGCTCCTGTAGCAGAACCGATGCAAGTCAGAAAGATCCTTCGAGGACTTACAGATGACTGGAATTACATCAAGCCATCAATACAGGAATGTCAAACAATTAGACCTCTATCTATTGATGAGCTAGTCGGAACCTTGCAGTCATATGAGACTGAGCGTACCAACAAAACAAGAGATTCAAAAGGTAAGAAGTCTATTGCTTTAAAATCTGAAATTGATTTTGAAATGCCAGATTCAGATGATGAAGATGAAGACGACGAAGAACTTGCTCTTATGATGAAGAAGTTCAGAAGAATGGCTCGTAGAGGAAGAAACTTCAAAGGGAAGAAATTATTCAAAAAGAATGATCAGAGACAATCAAGCAATGACAAACAGGAAGACAAAGATATAATCTGTTTCCATTGTAAGAAGGCAGGACACATCAAACCCAATTGTCCGTTTCTGAAGAAAGATAAGTTCAAGTATGAGAAATACAAAAAAGGCATTGAAAGCAGAAACTCTAAGTGATTCTGAAGATAGCGAGGATGACTATGCTAACATATGTCTTATGGCAAAGTCAGATTCAGATTCAGATTCAGATATTGAGGTACATCCTTCTGAACTGCCAGATGAAGTCTCTGAATACATTGATGAGTTGTGCTTAAATTATAAAGAAGCTCTCAAAAAGGTTTCCATTTTGAAAAAGGAAGTTTCATCCTTAAAACAACAGAGTGATTCTCAAAAAGACAAGATTGAATTTTTGCAAAGGGAATTTCATCAAATCAAGGAGAATCGTGATTTGATCTTGAAAGAAAATGATTCCTTGAAAACCAAAATTGAAAATACTTCAAAGAAATTTTCCCAAAGTTCAAAAAATTTGGAAAACATTATTTCCAGACAAATTCCGTATGGTAACAAATCTGGTCTTGGTTTCAAAAAGGAAAATAGTTTCAAAAATAATTTTCCAGAAACAAATGACAGGATTTCCCGTAAACCTTCAAAATTTGCATATCAACGGCATTTTCAAAAGCATTTTACAAAATTCTTTTATCCAATGCATTGTGAAAACTGCGGTGCTAGAAATCACGTTAGAAATAATTGCATGATGGTATGGAGACCTGTTAATAGAAAGAAATCTATTGTGACTAACTCAGATGGACCCAAGAAAAACTGGGTACCAAAGAAATAGTAAGTTACTTCCCACTTGCAGGTACCAAAGAAGAGAAAAGACAAATGGTTTCTGGATAGTGGTTGCTCAAGTCACATGACTGGTGATCCAGAAAACTTCATACAACTTTCAGATTACAATGGTAGAAGTGTGTCATTTGGTGGAAAGAATAAAGGCAAAGTGATTGGCCAAGGCACTGTAAAAATCGGAAATCTCACGATCAACAATGTCTCTCTTGTCAAAGGACTCAAATACAATTTAATTTCAGTTAGTCAACTATGTGACTCTGGTTATCAAATCTGTTTTCAAGACTCAGAATGCTCAGGTGTTAGCAAAGACAAGAAGCAAACCTTCACAGGTCGACGTCATGGAAATATCTACCTTCTGAATGTTGATTCTGAAGACATCAAGTGTCTCATCTCTATCAAGGATGAATCTGAACTATGGCACAGAAAGCTAGGACACATCAGTATCAAACACATCTCGAAGCTATCATCCAAGAAACTAGTTCGAGGCTTACCACAATCAAAGTTTGAGAAATCAGAGCTTTGCTCAGCCTGCACACTTGGGAAACAGGTAAAAAGCTCTTTTAAATCTATTAATCATGTATCATCTGAACGTGTTCTGCAGTTGCTTCACATGGATATCTTTGGTCCTAACAGAACACTAAGTCTTGGAGGTAAGAAATACTGCCTTGTCATAGTTGATGATTACTCAAGATTTACATGGGTTTTATTTCTTGCACACAAAAATGATGCCTTCTCATCCTTCTCAAAATTTTCTAAAAAGATTCAGAATGAAAAAGGTTACTCTATTTCCTGCATCAAAACTGATCATGGGGGAGAATTTGAAAACCAAAGATTTTCTAATTTTTGTGATGAGTTTGGGATTCAGCATAACTTTTCATCTCCTTACACACCTCAACAAAATGGGGTTGTTGAGAGGAAAAATCGTTCTCTATAAGAAATGACGAGGACTCTTTTGATCGAAAGTAAAATTGCATCTCATTTCTGGGTAGAGGCTGTGTCAATAGCATGTTACATTTTAAACCGTGTCTCCTTAAGATCAATTGTTGAGAAAACTCCCTATGAACTTTTTAAAGAGAGAAAACCAGATTTAGCATACTTCCGTGTGTTTGGTTGTAAATGCTTCATTCTGAAAAATGCAAATGATCTAGCTGGTAAGTTTGATGAGAAGTCAGATGAAGGAATATTTCTGGGATATTCTACAACGAGCAAAGCATACAGAGTCTACAACAAAAACTCTCGATGTGTTGAAGAATCAATGAATGTCAAGTTTGATGAAAATATTCAGACTCAGAATGATCAATCTGAATATGTTCAAGTTTCGTCTCTTCATCAAGGTTCAGAACCAGAAGAAAATTCAGAAGAGAATCATGCTTCTGAAGAAGTTCAGAATCAAGAAACAAGCCAACAAATCGCAGAAGAAACAGAGGTGACACCGTCTGATTCTAATGATCCAAATGATGCTCAAGACGGGAAATTCAACAGAAACTGGAAACATAAATCCAGTCACCCCAAGGAACTAATAATGGGGAGCTTAGATGAAGGAATCAGAACCAGATCGAAATTCAAGGAAGCAATGAGCAATATAGCATTAGTCTCTGAAATCGAACCTAAAGGGATTGAAGAAGCTCTTACTGATGAAAATTGGATCAATGCCATGCAAGAAGAACTTCATCAATTCAAGATCAATAATGTTTGGGAGCTCGTTTCAAGACCCAAAAATCGTCCTGTAATAGGAACAAAATGGGTGTTCAGAAACAAAATGGACGACAGAGGAAAAGTGGTTAGAAACAAAGCAAGACTTGTGGCAAAGGGATATTCTCAAGAAGAAGGAATAGATTACGATGAAACCTACGCACCAGTTGCCAGGTTAGAAGCCATAAGGCTACTTCTTGCTTATGCTTGTTACAATGACTTTAAACTGTTTCAGATGGATGTGAAAAGTGCATTCCTAAACGGTTACATCAAAGAAGAAGTTTATGTCGAGCAACCTCCTGGGTTCGAGGAACCAAGAAGAAAGGATCTCGTATATTCCCTGAAGAAAGCATTATATGGATTAAAGCAAGCACCTCGTGCTTGGTATGAAAGGTTAAGCAGCTTTCTATCTGAACAGAAGTTCACTAAAGGTAATGTTGACACTACTCTCTTTATTCAGAAGCAGGGTAAGGATATTCTTATTGTTCAGATTTATGTAGATGATATTATTTTTGGCTCTTCTAATGAATATCTATGCAAGAACTTCTCTAAAGCAATGCAGGATGAATTCGAAATGAGCATGATGGGAGAATTAAGATTCTTTCTTGGACTTCAGATTCAACAAACCAAGAAAGGAATATTCATTCATCAAGAGAAATATGCTCTTGAAATTATCAAGAAATTCGGCTTAGAAAATTGCAAGAAGACGGAAACACCAATGTCTCATTCGTCTAAGCTTGATAAAGATGAACAAGGAAAAGATGTTGATCAGAAGCTTTATTGCAGTATGATTGGATCGCTTCTATATCTCACTGCATCAAGGCCAGATATTCTTTATAGCGTCTGCCTATGTGCAAGATTTCAGTCATGTCCAAAAGAATCGCATCTTACAGCAATCAAAAGAATTATCAAATATATTGGAACATATCCAGCTTATGGTCTTTGGTACTCAAAGGATTCTGATTTCATTCTGAAGGGATATTCAGATGCAGATCTCGCCGGATGTAAAATTGACAGGAAAAGCACTTCAGGAACCTGTCAACTTATGGGAAATATGCTTATCTCCTGGTATTCCAAAAAGCAGAGCACAGTTGCTCTTAGTACAGCAGAAGCAGAATACGTCTCTCTTGGAAGTTGTTGTGCTCAGATTCTATGGTTAAAACAACAGCTAAGAGATTATGGAGTTAAGGATTCAAATTTGGAGATCAGATGCGACAATACAAGCGCCATTAATCTAACCAAGAATCCTATTCTTCACTCAATAGCGAAGCACATCGAGATCAAACATCACTTTATTCGTGATCATGTTCAGAATGAAAATGTTCACATTCAGTATGTTGATGCAAAGAATCAACTCGCAGATATATTTACTAAACCTCTTGAGAAAGAGTCTTTCAATTTTATCCGAAACGAATTAGCTATTACTAATCCTTTTTCTTAAGATATATTGAGTACAGGTAAATTGACAGAACTCAGAAGCAAAACTGTTCAGAAGCAGAACTCAGAAGCAAAACTGCTCAGAAGCAGAATTCAGAAGCAAAACTGCTCAGAAGCAGAACTCAGAAGCAAAACTGCTCAGAAGCAGAACTCAGAAGCAAAACTGCTCAGAAGCAGAACTCAGAAGCAAAACTGCTCACAAGCAGAGCTCAGAAACAAAACTGCTCAGAAGCAGAACTCAGAACCAAAACTGCTCAGAAGCAAATTTGCATAACCTTTGTTCAGAAGCATATTTTTAAGTACTTCAGAAGCAAGGTTAGTTCATCTTACACCTCTTTATATTTAGAAATTCTCGATAAGGCAAAAATCCAAGGTACGTTCTCTAAATCTTACGTTCTCAAATTTCTATACATATGCCTGTTTGTTTGATTGGAATAATTATGTTTCTTTGTATTGATCGCAGGATTTTATTTTAAATTGATTTTATTTCCTAAAATAACCGCTTTACGGTTTTTCAAAACCTTCATAAGGCTCTGAACCGGCACCTCCATCAAATATCGCAACTTTCTCTCAAACCGTAAAAACTGATTTCCTTCTCTCTGTTTACACTCTTTCTCGCTCTCTCCAAATCCTTCTTACTAAAAACTCCAACCTTCTCATCTATGGCTCCGAAATCATCATCTACCATGAAGAAAGCAGCAAAAGAAGGTGCTAGTCTGAGAAGAAAATCGTCGAGGCTGACGAAGGGCAGAAAAGCTCGTCTCACCGAATCCATTGATATCTCTGGGTCTGATCATGAAGAAGAAAGACACATTGCTCAGAAGGAATCAGGTTTGTCTCAGTCTGAGTTCGATGAAAGAGTCGCCCTGGCTCTCTCTATAAAACCTCTATATGATTCTTTCAAGAACACTGGCTCGAGTGACGAAAACGTCAAGTTGCTGTTGAATATTCACAAGTTTGCAAGCGAGAAAGACTTTCTTGCCATATTAGAACTCCCTCTGCAAACTGTGACACCCATTGCCACTATTGTTCCTGAGAATGTATCTCGGAAGGGCAAGGAAAAGGTTGTAGAAACTGGAGTCTCTAAACCTAAAAAGTCTCCATCTAAGAGCATTGTTATCAGGGAGGCTGTAACTGAAGAGAGTGAAACCAAGGGGAGGCCTGATGACGACGATGATGTGCTGTTTAAAGATTTTAAGAAAATCAGAGGGGTCATCAAGGACAAGAACTTTGAAAGCAAACTATTTTCAAGTCAGTTGCACTCTGACAAATTCGAGATGATGAAGCAAAGAGGAGTTATACCCCACAGGGTATTTGATCTTAAGTATTTTGATAGGGTTGGTATCCCTATTAGGAAGCATCTAGAGGAAATGAAGTTGAGGGACTTTGCAACTGCAAGGAGGCCAACTTTTCCTGATTTGGCAGCTTACTTTTATTCTAGCTTATGTTTCACCAGTTTTGATTCCTTGTTTTATACGGTTGAAGGAGTGGTGTATCATCTGCATGTTAAGGAGCTGGCAAATTTAATGGGAGTTGAGGAAATGGATTTTATGCCCATTAATGTGCAACCTGATGATGCCTACAGTTCTCTGACTGGAAAAGAGAATTACTCTAGAGACTCCAAGGCACACATTGCTTACAATGACTTTCCCCTGAAGCACATTGTAATGCACAAGGTTGTCATTGAAAGCTTGAGACCCAAGGCTGCTTCAAAAACTGATATTTCGAAATATGAAGCCAAGCTGATGTGGGGTCTGTTGAATGGCTGCAAGATCTCGCTAGCACATACTGTTCTCCTCCACATGTACAGAACTGTCCAAAAGACCAAAGGACAACTACCCTATGCAGGGTTGATCTATCGGATCATGTCCTTCCAAAATATCAAGATTCCTGGAAAGCTTCTTCAAGATGAAATTCAGTTAATGGTAGCTGGGGAGTCTATGATTCAGAAGATGGGTTTTAGACAGTCTGCTGGTGGTTGGATCAACAAGAACAAAAAGGCTGTCTTGGTTGAGTTTGCAGAACAGAATGCAGAGAGTGAGAGATCTGCAAAAAGAAGGAAGACAGAGGCCACAAAAGGAAAACAGACCACTTTTCAGAGTGAGTCTTCAGAAGAAGAGGAAGAAGAAGAAGAAGAAAGTGTATCATCAAGAGATGATGAGAGGACTCCTACTGTGCTATCAGAAGGAAACATCAGTTCAGAAGCTGAAGAAACTGGTGAAATAGCAAATGAGCTGGAGGATCCTATGGACAAAGAAGAGGATCCCCATAAGACTCATGAGAGTGAAAATGTAGAAGCTGTTGAAACTACTGGTGAAAAAGCAGAAAAAGAAGCTCAGATTGCTACAAGTGCATATGTGGAGATAATGGAAGAGCAACTAGATGACAGAACGACTATTGATGTTCTGGTTGCTCGAGAACAAAAGAAGAGGTCCTCATCACCACCTGAAGACATGGAGGTTGATAAATCTGATGACTTTGTTGTCACAGCTGTAGGATCAACAGAAGTCACTCCTGTTGTAACAGCTCAGATTCAGGGGGAGCAACCTATAGAATCTGCTGCTCAGACTGAAGTTGTTCAGAAGGACAAGGCCGATACTGAAAAGGAGGAGTCCAGCAGAAAAGAACAACATGAGGAATCAAATGTTGTTCAGACTGAAAAGGTTCTGACTGCTGTTCAGAAGGAGAAAGCTAGTGTCGAATCTGCTGTTCAGAAAGAAAAAGCTGTTGAGGAAAGTGCTGTTCAGAAGAAACAAATTCCAGAGAAAATACCTGAAGAGCAATCCACAGAAATTGAATCAACTACGGCTGAACCTGTTATAATCATTCCAGATTCAACACCTGATCAGATTCAGGGGGAGATAAACTCGCAGAGAATTCTGGATTCAGCTTCAAAGGGTAAAGCTCAGATGGTGGAAGAACAAAACCAACAGACTTCTGCAGGGACACTGAATGCTTCGCAAAGTCTTGTTCAGACGGAAGTTGAAAAACTTCGGGTAGAAGTTATGCAGAGGATGGACAGGATGGAAATGAACATTGAAAAGAAGTTGCACAGATTTGAGGAAATACTTCATAAATACTGTCGCCTTTTCTGCTCTGAGATGGCCAGCATTGGTACTTATACTTTAATCAGAGATGAAAGGATCAGCAAAGAAGTTCCAGAAATGCAGGAACTCAAAGAATTTGCTACCTACATTGCTGATATGGGCAAATCTGCTGAAGCTGCTCAGAAAGATGATGAAGAGCATATTGATGTTCCCTCCTCATCTTCAAAACAAAACCCACCTCCGTCATCTTGAAATTATTTTTCAAATTGTCCGTATTTGTTTTTATCTGTCGGATGTTCTTTTTATGTGCGCTTTGAATGTTACGCTATTCTTACAATATATGGTTGAATCTCCGTTCATGTATGTGTAAATTGACATTTTATCTTGCTGATGACAAAAAGGGGGAGAGAATACCTCATCATATTGCAGGATGCATACACGCGAATTATACCTATGCGCTCAAACGAATTCAGCGTCGTATACAACATATGGTGATATCCTTCTATCACTCAGAATGCATATCTTATGTATTCAGATGCACACCTTTTTGAAAAGATTTAATTGAATTATATTCATATTTTGTTGAAATCTTCTCCGAGCTTAACTTTCATACAATCTAAAAATATATACCAACTGTTATTAAGGAATGTTTTGTCATCATCAAAATGGGGGAGATTGTTGAGAAAACTTTCCCTCTGAGTATTTTGATTCTGACAAAACCATCCTTCTTGTAAGAGAATCTGGTTAATACAAATAATTTATTATTGCAGGCATGAGCATGTGAACAAAAGCTTATAATGCTCCATGACTGGCGTTCAGACTCATGGAGTAGTCGTCGCACACTTGCTTCTGAGATAGTCGATGTCCTACATTCAGATGGAGAATCGTGGTGCCTCAGTAGACTTCAGAAGGAAGTCGGTGCTGCCTCTGAAGACTTCAGAAGGAAGTCTATGTTGCATCTGAAGCCTTCAGAAGGAGGTCTATGCTGCCTCTGAAGACTCATCTCTAGGAGATTTATGTGACACGTCAGCAAGGATCTTACAGAAGCTCAGAGTCACTGTTCCAATCTGTTCAGATTCAGAGAGTCTCTCTGGTTCAGAAGATTGCTTCTGAACAACGTTCAGATTCTGCAATATCTCGCTACTAGATTCTGAAGACCCACGTTTGGCAGGTTTCTGATTTGGCCGCGCCTTGTTATGGAAGTTTGTAAGATTTGATTGACAGGATTATTTTCCAATCAAATCAGGAGAATATCCGCGATTGGATATTACCTTCCGTGAACAAGATATCTTGGAGATTTGGATGAACTCTATTTATGGAAACTGAAGATTTGGTTGTATGGGCGACTGAATCTGAAGGGTTCAGATTCACTTTCAACGGCCACTGGATCTTTCCATATACAGTCTCCGTCAATCAGGATTGATAACGTCCAATCAAAGATTGAGGAGCGATCCTTTGAAGGGCCTTGGTAACGGCTAGTTCAAGGCTGAAGGAGTATAAAGAAGATCAATAGTGACTGTTTCGAGTAATCGAGAACTTAAAATTCCAAAGTGCTGAGTTGTTCAAAAACACATTCTCTTGCTCTTGTGAGCTTAAAATTCATTGTCTTGAGAGGTTCATTTGTAAGAGCGATTGGAGTAACAACGCCTGTAATCTTTCAACGACTCATAGTGGAATCCGGCCGATCGGCTGTCATCGTGGGAGAGTGGACGTAGGCTTGCTAAAGCCGAACCACTATAATCATTGCGTGCAATTTCTCTTTCCCTAAACTCATCTTGCTGTGTTTAGTTTATCTGCACGTCCTCTTACTGATCATTTTTAGTCTACGTTCTGAACCCTTTATAAATTTCCGCATTAAATATTAAAAAGTGTTCAGAATCACCTATTCACCCCCCTCTAGGTGATATTGCTAGATCCAACAGTTTCATCCGTGGGGCAGACACTAGGAAAGCTGCTCATCGACGAGGCCAAATTCTTGCGGGGCGTGGAGGGCAAGGTCAGGGACTTGCAAAAGGAGCTGGAGCTGATTCAGGGCTTTCTGAGGGATGCGGACGCGAGACAAGAGCGCGAACAAGCTGTTGGAGTATTGGTCGCGCAACTCCAAGACATTGCCTATGATGCCGAGGACGTAATAGAGCGATACATCCTCAGAGTGGCGCAGAAGAAGGGTCAAAACATCATCAAAGCTTATGCTAGCTTTGTGGCGAAGTGCGCATGCTTGCAGGTTCATGTGGTGGGGACAGAGATTGAGGACTTAAAATCCAGCATTTCCAATCTTAGAATGAGCATGCAGGCTTATGGCATACGACCTGTGAATGAAGGCGAACGCAAACACAGGGGAGCTTCCACGTCGAGACATACTTATGACCATTTGAAGGAGGATTTTGTCGGGAGGGAAGATAGTGTTAAGGAATTGGTGGAGGAGCTGTTGAATGATAAAAAAAAGCAGAGAGTTATTTCTATATGGGGAATGGGTGGTTTGGGTAAAACCTCACTCGCTAAGAAAGTCATCGCTCATGAAAAAGTGAAGAACAATTTTGATGGTTTCGCTTGGGCTTGTGTATCTCAAGAATACCACGTGAAAGATATCTTGATGGGAATTCTCGTTAAGTTAATCCCTGATCAAAGAAAGGAGGTTAAGGAGATGATAGATGATGAATTGTTTAAAACTCTATACGAGATCCAACAAGCGAAGAGATGTATCGTGGTTCTTGACGATATTTGGACCAAAGAAGCATGGAACTGTCTTCGTGCCGCATTCCCAATGGACGACACCAGAAGCAAGCTATTGATAACAACCCGCAATAGAGAAGTAGTGGAGTATATCAATCCTCAAGGTCTTTTCCATGAACTTCGGTGCTTGTCGGACCAGGAGAGCTGGGATTTATTGAAGAAGAGGGCGTTCCCTGAAACGAAAGGCAAGGCTTCTCTAAAGTTATTATCCTAACATACAGTAGCTTCAAGAGATTATATTGCCTGCTTGATTCCGATTTATGACGCTTCTGTTATTATTGCAGGATTAGCTATTGAACTTTCTTCTGTCGGACCTGGAGTTGGTCAAGGTAGCTCTGCGAGTCAAGTTGCAGAAGGTATCGTAAGACAACCAGAGATGGAGGGACAAATACCAGGTACATCATTCCTCAGTCTGGCCTTTTCGAAGCTTTAAAAATTTATGAATCGGTAGTTGCAGTGGAGTTCAAATGATCGATTACCAAGTATTAGACACCCTAATTTCAATATTTAGAGAATGAAAAGCCCCTCTTGTTTCTTAATAGCTAACAATCGTACCTCTAAACCAGCATCCAAAAAACTTTGCTCCTCCTTTCCTCTGATGAGGTTAAATATCAAGGAGACTTTTTATGGCCAACATAGTAAGCGATTTTCATAGGATTTATGAAATAATGTGAAGCCTACCTATGTTACTTCTTCTCTAGGCTTCATCTCAGGTCCACCTTTTTTGCATTTGTGGTTGGCTTAACAATAAGATTTGGGACTGTTAGGAAAATCATGAGTCTTTATTCGGCAAAATATGATGGCAACATGAAGATTTCACTAGAAGTTGCGCGGGAGATTAGTAGCACGCTCAAGTCACGTGATATTACTAGCAATCTCGAGTTATCCCTACATTGCTTTTATTTTTCTTCATCAAGTAGGATCGTTGTTGTTATACATTTGCTTGAGAGACTTAATTCAAGCCATAAATAACAAAGATAATACATACCATTCGTTAATTTAGGGTTCTTGATCTTTTAGACGTAGATGGAGGCATATATAGAAGCTTTGTCGTGGTCCCTATAGTATTTTCCCTTACAAAAGCATAACTGAACCACGAAATATAAAGAACTATAGCATCTCACTCATATATCTAGAAGTAGATATTTGTCCTTGACGTCATCTTCTTATGACAATTGCATCTTCTTGTGACTGCTGAGTTGCAATTAGTTGCCTGATATTGTGCAGTAATCAATGACGACATGAAGAGGTTAGGAAATAAACTTCTCCAGAAGTGTGGAGGAATACCCTTGGCTATCATCGTGCTTGGTGGACTTCTGGCGGTCAACGAGTGGGAGAAGGTTTACAAAAAGATCAATTTGCATTTTAGTGACAAGAGTGATGTATCAAAAGTACTGGCCTTAAGCTACGATGATCTACCATGGTATCTAAAGTCATGCTTCCTATATTTGGGTAGCTTCCCGGAGGATGCAGAAATCCCAGCAACGAAGGTTCTTCACATGTGGATTGCTGAAGGATTTGTGTTGCTGAATGCATATGACGAAGAGAGTGAAACTCAAGTGGAAGATGTAGCGGAGCAATATTTAACGGAGTTGGTTAATAGGGGGATGGTTCAAGTACGATTCAACTTGAGTGGAAAGATCAAAACCTGCCACCTCCACGACCTGATGCGAGAATTATGCGTCTCCAAGGCTATGCGAGAGAGTTTTCTAAGCATTCTTAACATTCGGCAGGACAATGAGACAGAGGATTGTTCTTCTTCGATGGCACCAAAAGTCGAGTCAAGTTGCAAAATACGAAGGCTTTCTCTCAATATGCGCACGAGTGATGAAAGAAACATGATTCAGAGTCTAAAACAGATAGGAAGGGCTATGCTCCACCTTCGAACTCTCATGTTCTTCGGATCTATCAAAGGGAAGTGGAAGCAATTTCAACCTATTTTCACCAACTGTAAGTTTCTTAGAGTTCTGAAGCTGGAGGATCTTTTTTGGGCAAGAGGAAATTTACCTGAATCAGTGGGAGACCTAGTCCATTTAAGATTCTTAAGTTTAGCAGGAAGTCATTTCGAGGGCTTGCCGCAATCTATGGGGAACCTTGTTTGCATGGAATTCTTAGACTTGAGTGTAGATCCACTGGTGAGAGTAGCCGTGCCAAATGTGTTGTGGAAGATGAGAAGGTTGAGGCATCTCCGTCTTCCCATCAGAATTGATGTCAAGGAGAAATTCTGTGGTGGCCGGAAGAAATTGCGGTTGGACACTTTAAAGAATCTACGGACATTGAGAAACTTTAGTCCGAAGAACTGTGATGTGAACGACGTAGGCAAATTGACTGATCTGCAAAAGCTAACCATCAGTCGTTGTGACGAGTTGGAGATAATTCCACAACTTGCTAAATTCACTTTGAAACATCTTCGATCCTCATCTTTTATATTCCACCGCAATTCATTCACTGAAGATGAGTTGAGTAAATCGAGCTTTCCGTATTCCTGCAAACTGTTAATATGGGGAAGAATAGAGAAGTTACCGGAACATAAGAATCTACCCCAGCAACTGAGGAAGCTGGTCTTAGTGGAGTCCCGACTTGAAGAAGATCCGATGCCAATATTGGAGAAATTGCAGCACTTGGTTGTTCTCATGCTGGGGCTTTGGGCTTTTGAGGGAAAGGAAATGGTTTGCTCTGCAGGAGGCTTTCCTCAACTCAAGCATTTACTTCTTTTTGAATTAAATAATTTGGAGGAGTGGAGGGTGGCTGAAGGAGCCATGCCTCATCTTTCTCGATTAGGGATCGGGGGATGTCCCAGATTGAAGGCGGTACCTGAACTTGGAGGAGTCTCCACATATGACTGTTGGGAAGACGTTATGGATGTGAGGGATTCAGGTGAAGTGCAGCAGTTGATAAATTACACGTCGGTAGTTTAATTAAAAAAGGAGAGAGTAATTGATTTTATTTTGTGTGTTAGCAAAATGTTTGGACAGAGTTATTAATTTGCAGAGTTGGGAATGGGAATGGGAATGGGAACCGCTATTCTCTCTCCCTCCCTCCATTCATAACTTCTCCATGTCTTCTTTTATCTGGAATTTGCCCATTTTGTTCGTTTCATTTTCCCTCTCATCCTCCTCGTCGACGAATCTGTCGTTTCGGCTGTCGAGAGTTCTCGCGACTTTGCTCGTGCAAAGATTGCGTAGATCTCCCTCTCATCGGAGAACGCCGCGCTTTTGGGTTCGGACGACCTCAGAGGTTCCTTCCTGTGAGGTGTTGAAACGTCCTCGTGAAAGCTGCGTTGGAGAGGAGAGGAGGGGAGGGGAGAGAAGACCGGGCCATCTCATAGTGCTGGTCAGATGTTTGACGAAATGCGCTTCCGCCGTTGTGCGATCATGGTGATGGAATTTATCTCAGCAATCATGTTGGTACTCATATCCCCGACATTTTGTCGAACACAATTCTGTATTTGATCTGGAGGATATTTCCTTTATCTTGCCTGCTTGGAAGAAGCAGAAATCTGAATCAGTCTGTAACTTGGAGAATGTATGCATCCTCTTAATCAATCTAATTCCATGAATAGACCTAGATAAAATTAGGTTTAATCTTTTATTTAGGCAAAAAGCAAGTTAGTCTTTTATTTTAAATGAAACATGTCTTTTGTTTTTCTATCTTAATGTAGTGGGGTTCAATTGATGAATATGCTTGATCTCACAGCAACAGATAGCTGATGTATTCGGCTGCATAAAGGACCGACTTTAGTGTAGTACCAAATGCTAAACGACGCAGCGTCTTTCACACAAGAAGAAGGTTAATGTTTTCAATGGATGTGAGTGAATGAAAATGATTTTATTACCCACGACCAAGAACAAATATTACACTTGATCTTCGCATAACTCGTAAAACCTCCTCTCTCGTGTCACGCTGCATGTATATATTGAGGGATGAGATAACTCATAAGCCAAATGCACGGGAGCGGCGATTGGATCAGCGAGAATCTACCTTTTATGCTGGATATGTAAAAACACAGATTATTAGATGGAAGAAAATGCTCATACATGAGAGGCTTATGGGCAAAAATAGCGAATTAGAATTATTGGGATTTTACTGTCATCGGATGTCTCATTTTGGTAGTTTTCTGCTTGGGTGTGCGTTGCTTTCACTACTTATTCCCAAAAAACTCAGTGCCTTCTTGTCCTTGTCAGTACAGTGTAGCCTTCATCGTACCTCAATTATTACTCTCCCCAACAGAGACACTCGAACAACATTGTGACAAAAGCATAAGGCACAGATTTGCCCAAACGATTGTCTGTGGGCACAGATTCAGCCAGAGTCATCACTGCCTCGCTATGCCACTTGGTGGTGACACATCTGCGCAAGATGATTTTTCTGCTCACTAATTCTGGTTATACCCTTTTGCCTCACTGTGTTGTTGTAGATGAAAAGGGAACAGAGCAGGTAATTCAAGCTTCATATTCATTGCTGCGCTTTTTGCTCTCCTATTGAAATTTTTTCTCTTTTTTCTTCTTTTGGGACTCAGCGGTTTGGAGTTGCTCTACATGATCAACGAATTGACAAAGCAAGAAGAAAAGTTTTCTGGTGTTGGCAATAACTGTTGTCATCAGCACCTGAAGAACTCTGTAAGTTCTGCAACATAAGCATCTCGGAATTTCAGCCTCCGCTTTGTTGGAAGGAAAAGGGTCAGATATGAATAGGGGAAGAACAAGAAGAAGAAGAAAATACTATTTCATAAATTGGCAAGATGAGTATAGAGAATGAAAATATTCTTTCTGTTACAAGGAAAGTAGAACTAGGACGAGACGGTGTCTTGGAACTGGTTAATGACAATCGCTGGTATTCGATTCCCACTTGGTTGATAATGGGGAGCATGTAGTAAAAGAAAAGGTGCCAACAGGTTTGAATGATCGTGAACCATGTCGCGCTGCTGGAGAAATGAATGTTCCCAACACTTTATCTTTCCTAAGAAATTTATTCACCAACACTTCCTGCTAGCATCATACAGTGTGACCTGAATGATCCAAGGGGAAGAAAACAATGAGCAGAAAAGTAATTCCTGGACCTATAAATAGGGGTGCAAAAGGTCTCTGAACTTTTTCGGGTAGTGAAATGCACTTAAATTAGTGTGATACTTGGGGCACATAATGAACCACTATCCAAAAAAAAGAAGTGATTCATGTTGGATCAGCAAACAAAGTGGCCAGACCAGTTTAATGAAAAAACAGTGGCTTAAGGATGAAAACCTCCTTGAAAGGACACCCTCAGACCACCTCTGAAGCATAAAGCCGAAACCTTAATAGATAGTTATAAATTTGGTGAATCTTCTATCTACTATACCCTTTTTTTTTTTCCTTTTTAACTCAAGTGTGATAGCTGTCATATCTAAGGAATTTCAAGTATCCATCTGGTTAAGCAGTAGGGTTTTGCCTATGACAAGTGCAAAAGTTTCCTAACGGGCAACTTTGATTTCACCAAGAAAAAGAAATGTGAGTTCATAATTACGTAACAACAAGCAACAAATTTAGAGATAAGGCAACTAGTAAACACTCTTGGCAAACTGAATATGCATCTGAGCAAAATCTCACCGGTTACACTTGATTTTCCAGCATCTAATATACTCACTATTGCCCCATTCTGATGCATCTGGCTATTTTTTTCTTATGAAAGGGTTCTAAATTCTAATGAATACATGTCTTAGTGTGTCACAATAGGAATCAGGTAATCATTGTAGATCATGCAAAACATGAAGAGAAGGGAATCAGGCTCCTTAACAGAAAAGAAGAGGTAATATGGTAACAGTGATGTTTTTCAATTTTCGTCTCTCTTTATCTGGTCAATTGAGCATGTGTTAGCTACAAATAAAAACAAACGGATTGACTCTTTTTTTTTTGGGTCAAAACGGATTGACTCTTGGCATCGGCAAGTTCAAGAATTTGTGGAAATGAATATCCCATGAACTTGTGTCCTTAAAACTTCGAATCACATTGTGGTGAAATATCAATATGGTGAGTATGGAGTATCCCCCAATAACATCAATTGCAGAGCAGCTGAATGATAGGTTCGATGGGAATATAAACAATCTGGGAGAAAATTTTGACAATCTATTGGCAGTTAGTAAGGTAGGTTACCTCCATAGAAAGACTAAATAGGAAAAAAAATTCAATTAATAGAACACCATGGAACAAATCAAGTTGAACTCTATTCCAGTTACTTTTTACAGCAGAATTAACAGTAGTAACATTATGCTGCTGCTTTTGCGTATATAATTTGTGAAGAGAACTGAAGCTGTTTCCACATGCATTTAGATCCTTTAAAGATTCACGGTTTGCTTCACGGTTGCCAACTTCAACCAAATGACCAGGAATTCCATCATTTCCCCAGGGCTTACTTCTTCAACTTTGTTCAGGAACCTGCTATCTAAAAGTTTCCAGCTCGTATCATACAAGAAAACCTGGTAAAACACGCGCGCGCGCACACACAAAAACGAAAATAGGTTTCCAATCCTTTGAACCATATTTATAGTTATAAAAGTTTCTCACTAGCATGCTGAGAAGTGCATACACCATCAAGAAGAAAACCAACTAGTGAAGGAAGGAAGAGATGACATTCAATTCAGCAACAAGAAAGCTAGTATTATCTAAAGGTTAAAGATCAGTAGGAGATGTAGACTGTAGAGCTTGACCTGCCTAGTCATAGGTCCACTGCTTGTACAACGTAAGAAGCTTCTTCGACTTCTGAGTCAATTGCATTGTATACAAGACAGGAAGATCATGTCAACTGCAGTGCTGAGACAACAATAACAAACTTATGAATATAACTAACAGAATATTCAGACCACTTTTCTGAGGGAAAGTTTGGAAATATGCTAAAGAAGCTCCCAATGACTTTCAAGAGAAGCCATGAAAAAAATGTGAACATAAAACCGCTTTCATTGAGAAGATTTAATATACCAAAGGAAATTAAGGAATGATTCTATGTGTAGTTTAAAGATCATATCAGAGTTGAGAGAATCCTTATTGACCTTGAACAGATTCTATGTGTAGTTTAAAGATATGTAGAAACTGTAAACCCAAAGGAAATTAAGGAATGATTCACAATCCAGGATATGACATTAACAGAAATGATTCACGGCCAGGCATGGGCATATACGAATCTGCAAAAGTCCAAACTCACCTGTCGTACGCGATATCCTTGAGTTCGGACCCACCTGTAATATGCCGTACTTGTTCATTTTGTTCTTCTTGAAATCTGGCAAAAACAAAAAAACCCATGCTAAGTTTTGTACCCAGCATTTACTAGCAGCAACCAAGAGAGTTAGATTATGCAGGATTTCATCACCAACCTCTAATAATTTTCTGTGATGGGCTTAGGCTGATCGTCTGCTGTTTATGCTTCTCCACTTTGGTTTTCTCATCTTCTTAAAACATAAGCCAAGTGGATTATTCAATAACACCGGTAGACAATCACAACATTGCGAATGTATAAGTATTGAGTTGTCAAATTTCAAACCATTAGAGACACCAGCACGAAGAAAAACATATATGTAGAACTGACAATACCGGCGTAATCAGATATGTTCGCGACCTTGTTTCTGTGAAGGAAAGTTCTTCGCTTTGGAATTTTTTTTTCTTGGCAGTGAATATACTTATCATCTAGATGCTTTTGCCCTGCTTCAGGCTCTCCAGCATCAACCGACTACGCATTGAATGTTAGTGTCTCACCGGAATTAACAACTTCATCATTTTTCAGAACCCTACATTCCAATAGCTGCTCGCTGTCATCATACAGCATTACCAGTCAAATATCGGACCATCAATCATGGGATGGACTAATCTATGCAGAACAAAAAGCACGGAACAGAACAATCCGCGACGGCAGACAAAATTGATAATGGAGGCAACATCCAAATGTTGCTGTTTAGTTCAATCGAGCGAGCAAAATTTGGGGAAAAGACGGTTACGAATTGGTTGCCACTGCATTTTGTGACATAGAAGAGCCAATCAAACAGAATCATGTCCGAGCCCAATCGCAGGTAACAAATTCGCTGATGGAATTGAGTTGGACATCAAGGGCAGAGGCTAGTAGTGAGCGCGAATGTACCTTGCCGGTGGAGGTGTCGAGAGAGAGGAAGCCGTCGCAATAGATTCTGCGCTTCTGCTTCAGGTGCTATGTGAAGGTGACGTTCCACTTCTTGGGAGCATCCATGGTGGTTGCATTGGGGATGAGAATTCTCGGGATTTCGAGAGCTTCGAGAGTGATAGCTGCCGCTTTTGAGATAGTTATGGCGGGAGATGAATTATTAATGCGGGAAATGAATTTAAAGGCTAAGTCACTACGCAACCACACTTCCAGGACTTTCTCCTTTAACAAGAAAGCGTCATATTCAACACGCTAGCATCAAGCAAACTCATGATTCCTCCTTTGGTCAAGAAAGCTTTATACCTTCTTAGGTTGCTGTAATAACCCTTTTGAGAAGTTTAATCACATTCTGTTGGGGGGAAGATCCAAGAGTGTCCACCGATTATCTCGTTGGACTCACGTGTACGCAAAAGTTTCAGCCATTGAATTGTGTGCCAAGTAGGAATTATCAATTGGACATTCAATGCGGAATTTCTTACTTCACACAACTCTCACATGTGTATTCGATGGATTTTGTGCGGGATAATGTGACTGATAGCATAATCAATGCCGGTCTTTAGATTTTCTGCCTATCATAATTGATAACTTATTTGCACATCGGTGGTAATGTCTTGGAACATCCGTAATTTGAGATACAGAGCATTTCTTCTACCTGTGGAGAGAACATGTACCTGTAAACTTCCCCATTACTCCATTCTTTTCTTCTTGGGGTGATTTTCTTGCATCGGTGGATGTAGAATATGTATTATCAATACAATACGCACCTTTCTACGTACTTATTCCTTTCCTCTCTTCTTCACAACTCGCAGGCCTATATGTTCAGAGCTTGGCAACGCATCTGAAGTGAATTCTCAAGTCATTCTCTCTCATAAGCTCCACTGATCATTGTCAAGTAGTGCAATAACAATGGCTGAGTCTGTTGTTTCGTTCGTGGTGGAGACAATAGGAAACCTGCTCATCGATGAGGCCAAATTCTTGTGGGGCGTGGAGGGCAAGGTCAAGGATCTGCAAAAGGAGCTGAAGCTAATCCAGTGCTTGCTGAGAGATGCGGATGCGAAACCAGAGCACGACCATGCTGTTCGAGAATGGGTCGTGCAACTCCGAGACATTGCCTATGATGCCGAGGATGTCATCGAGCGATACATCCTCAGAGTCGCGCAGAAGAAGGTACAAAACGTCATCAAAGCATATGTTTGCTTCGTGGCTAAGTGCACGTGCTTTCAGGTTCATGTGGTGGGGACAGAGATTGAGGGCTTAAAATCCAGCATCTCCAATCTTCGAATGAGTTTGCAGGCTTTTGGCTTGCAACCTGTTAATGAGGGAAATCGCGAACAGGCCAGAGCTTTGATGCAAAGGCCTACTTATGCCCATTTCGAGGAGGATTTTGTTGGGAGGGAAGATAGTATCGAGGAGTTGGTGAAGGAGCTGTTGAAGGATGGAAAACAGCACAGAGTTATTTCTATATGGGGAATGGGTGGTGTGGGTAAGACCTCACTAGCTAGGAAAGTCCTCTCTCATGAAAAAGTGAAGAACAGTTTCGATGGTTTCGCTTGGGCTTGTGTATCTAAAGAATACCGCTTGAAAGATATCTTGGTGGAAATTCTTGTTAAGTTGATCCCTGATCAAAGAGAGAGGGTTATGAAGATGATAGATCAGGAATTGTTTGAAACTCTATACAAGATCCAACAAGGCAGGAAATGTATCGTGGTTCTTGACGATGTTTGGACCAAACAGGCATGGGACAGTCTTCAAGCCGCATTCCCGGTCGAGAACACAGGAAGCAAGCTATTGATAACAACCCGCAATAGAGAAGTAGCAAAGTATATCAATCCTCAAGGTCTTCTCCATGAACTTCGGTGTTTATCGGACCTGGAGAGCTGGGATTTGCTGAAGAAGAGGGCGTTTCTTGAAACGAAAGGTAAGTCTTTTTCAGGGTTATTATCCTAACATATAGTAGCTTCAAGAGATTATATTGCTTCAAGAGGTTATTACAGTCAGAGACCGTGGGACAAATACAAGGTACTTTATTGCTCGGTCTGGCCTTTTAGAATGTTTAACAGTGTTTTAATCAATAGTTACTATGGAGTTCAAATGAACGATATAGGGGGTAGGCATTAATATTCTGGTATTTCGGGCAAGAGCTAGCCCTTT
This sequence comes from Lenwebbia sp. NSW1173648, assembly GCA_029784005.1. Lineage (NCBI taxonomy): Eukaryota > Viridiplantae > Streptophyta > Magnoliopsida > Myrtales > Myrtaceae > Lenwebbia > Lenwebbia sp. NSW1173648. The sequence goes on from JARCGZ010000005.1 coordinate 5,918,205, forward strand.
TGTTTCTTAGTAGCTAGCAATTATACCTCTAAACAGACATCCAGAACTTTGCTCCTCCTTTCCTCTTATGAGGAAAAATGTGGAAGAGGCTTTTACATAGCCAATAATTTAAGCTATTTTGATGGGAATTCATGAAACTGTGGAGAGGCTAGCTGTGTTTCTTCTTCCATAGGCTTCATCTCAGGTAAACCTTTTTTGAATTTGTAAATAGTTGGTCCAATAATTAGAATTGGGATTGTTAGGAAAATCGTGAATCGTTATGCGACAAAAGATATTAGTAACATAAAGATTTCACTATTATTTTCGCTGCAACGGAGATTACTAGCACACCCAAGTCACGGGAGATTACTAGCACACTCGAGTTATCCCTGCGCTGCTTTCATTTTTTTTTTCATCAAGTAAGATTATTGTTGTAATACATTTGCTCACTTAATTCAAGCCACGGTAACAAAGACGGTACATTCCATTCATTAATTTCGCGTTCTTGATCTTCTGGACGTAGATGGAGGCAAATATAGGAGCTTTGTTGTGGTCCCTGTAGTGTTTTCCCTTTTCTTTGGTCGAAATAGTTTTTACCCTTACAAAAGCATAAATGAACACAGATTACAAAGGACTATAGCGTTATACTTATATACATACATAAATACCTATATATATATGTACAAGGTGATATTCCTCCTTGAAGTTATCTTCCTATTATAGTTGCATCTTCTTATGACTGTTGAGTTGCACAATTTGTTGCCTGATATTGTGCAGTGATCAATGAAAGCATGGAGAGGTTAGGATATGAGCTCCTTAAAAAGTGTGGAGGATTGCCCTTGGCTGTCAATGTGCTTGGTGGACTTCTGGCGGTTAACGAGTGGGAGACGGTTCACAAAAAGATCAATTTGCAATTTAGTGACAAGAGTGATGTATCAAAAGTGTTGGCCTTAAGCTATGACGATCTACCATGGCATCTAAAGCCATGCTTCTTGTATTTGGGTTGCTTTCCGGAGGATGCGGAAATCCCTGTAGCGAAGGTTCTTCACATGTGGATTGCCGAAGGCTTTGTGTCACCTAATGCATATGACGAAGAGAGAGAAATTACAGTGGAAGATGTAGCACATCAATATTTGATGGAGTTGGTTAACAGGGGACTGGTCCAAGTACGATTCAACTTAAGTGGAAAGATCAAAACCTGCCTCCTCCATGATCTGATGCGAGACTTATGCGTCTCCTTGGCTAGGCAGGAGAGGTTTCTAAGCATTCTTAAGGTTCAGCAGAACGATGAATCGGAGGATGGTTCTTCTTCAATGGGAATAGAAGGCGAGTCAACTGGTAAAACACGAAGGCTTATCCTCAATATCAGCGCGAGTGCTGAAGGAAACGCGATTACGAGAATAGAACAAATAGGAAGGACAACGCTCCACCTTCGAACTTTTATGGTCTTCATTTCTGGGGAATCTGTCCAAGGGATGTGGGAGCAATTTCAACCTATTTTCATCAACTATAAGTTTCTTAGAGTTTTGACGCTGGAGGATCTTAATATGGGAGGAAATTTACCTGAATCAGTGGGAGACTTAATCCAGTTAAGATACTTAAGTTTAGAAGGAAGCAAGTTTGAGGGCTTGCCGCAATCTTTGGGGAACCTTGTATGCATGGAATCCTTGGACCTGCGTACGACATCATATTCTAGGGTAACCGTGCCAAACGTGTTGTGGAAGATGAGAAAGTTGAGGCATCTCTATCTTCCCATCAAATTTGACATTATTGAGAAATTCTCTGGAAACCAGAAGAAGTTGCGGTTGGGCTCTTTAAAGAATCTACGGACATTGAGAAACTTCTGTCTGGAGAAGTGTGATGTGAAAGATTTCGGCAAATTGATCAATCTGCGAAAACTGACTGTCAACCAGTGTGGTTTTAAAAAGTTGGAAATAATTCCACAACTTGCTAAATTCACTCTGGAACATCTTCAGTCGTCATCTTTTAGATTCGTAAGCTCTTATCCAGTTACTGAAGGTGAATTGAGTAAAATGTCAAGCTATCAGTATTCATGTACTTTGTCATTAGTAGGAGAAATGGAGAAGTTACCACAACATAATAATCTACCCCAACAATTGAGGAAGCTGGTCTTAATCAAGTCTACACTCGAAGAAGATCCGATGCCAATATTGGAGAAATTGCCTCACTTGGTTGTTCTCATGCTGGGGAATAGGGCATTTGAGGGGAAGGAAATGGTTTGCTCTGCAGGAGGCTTTCCTCAACTCAAGCATTTACTTCTTTATGATCTGCCAAATTTGGAGGAGTGGAGGGTGGCTGAAGGAGCCATGCCTCATCTTTCTCGATTAGGGATCGGCCAATGTCCCAAATTGAAGACGTTACCTCGAGGAGTCCCCACATATGATGGTCGTGAAGACATTGATCACGAGTATTGGAAGAATGGTTCTATGATTGCTACGATTGCTATGATTGAGGGCGTGAGTATTGCTCCACTTCTTATAAGAAGAATTAATTTGAGGGATTAAGGTTGAGTGCACCAATTCATAAAATTACCTCGGCAGTTTAGTTTACTAATAGTTTATTAGTAAAGGAATAAATTTTCTATGATCACGAGTATTGCTCCACTGCTAAATCTGTACCTATGCCTATGGAGCAATTCTAGAGATTTTCTGGTCTTTTTTTTTTTTTCGATTTGCATAGTTGGCAACGGGAGAGCTATTCTCCCTCCCACCACAATACTACCTTACCTATTCATTACTCCTCTCTCTTCATTGTTCCTCTACTTAATTTGTATCCTTCATGTGGAAAAACATTATTTTTTCACATCACGGACATTTATAGATTACATAAAATGCCAATGGATTTTCCAATTCATTTGTTCAAGTTGTTCCCAAATTCTTAAGTTTATATCATAAAAACTATCATTCAATTAATATGTTAATATTAAGTTGTCTTTACGCTTAAGTACGTCGTAATTATATCTAATAATTCACGGGTTACATCTAATTAATCCATCATGGGTAGGAGACATGAATACCGCTCAATTGTTGTCCACCCTCTGATGTGTTCAAACCTTTTGATTGCAGCCGTTAATGAAGTGGGTCGGACAGAGCCGTGAAAGTTCCCCTAGAGGTAAACAATTAATTACTGAGTAATTTGTGTTTTATTTAAAGAATGTCTTTACCAATCGATATATAAATGCCGTAGCATTTCTCTTGTAAAAATTTCATCTTTATCTGTTTTCTCATGCAGTGGAGAAAAAGAAGACGAAGGGCAAGGGAAGAGCACTAGACTTCCCACTAGGGAGAACTCTCTGGTAATGCAGTTTCATTCGATGTTTACTGGTGTCGCAATTTGGTAATAAATTAGAGATACCTCACATTTTCTCATTTCTAGGATTCCAATGTTGTTACTGGGCTAAAATATTTTTATTCAGGCTCAACTAGTTAAAAGATTAAGCTGTATCCTCTTTAATTTGAGCTAGCTCGTGCATCAGGTGGGCTAAAAGGACTTGGTCCTTTGGACTTAGAATAGTAAGAAAAAAAATGACAACATTGATAAGGGGGTTGAAAAAAAGTGAATATGAAAACGTGGATAATAGCAAGAACACTTAAGCTCATGAAGAAGTGTATTCTGCTTATCTTCGTTATCTTTTTCACATGAACAAGCCGACAACTGCAAGTCGAGTCCATCCAGAAGACATGTTTATAGAATATATTTGAATAGAACATGATCATTTGTCAGCCAGCGAAATTTGAATAGTATTTTAAGTTTTGGTGGCAAAGCAAAAAAGTACTATATACGATATAGTATTCTTAATACATGTGATAGAACCAGCAATAATACCAAGGGGAGTTCCGGCTGCACTTGCTCTCCTTCCACACACTCTAGTCTCTCGTGGACACTACTTTATTATTTAGGGTTAATAATACCAAGAAAAACCCCAAACTGGTACACCAGTGACAGATTTACCCTAAACTATTTTTTTAACCTCAAACCCCAAACTGATACGCATGTGACAAATTTACCTCAAACTATTTTTCCCAAATTGGTACACCTGTGACAAATTTACTCCAAATTGGTACACCTATGATAAATTTACCATCCGTTAGCTTTCGTTAAAGTTTACCATCAAATTTCTAAGTTGGATGATACTTGACAATTGATGGGTGTACGTGTTTGAGTTTTTTACCCTCTGTTTGTCATAGGTATATCAATTTGAGATTTTTCGTGGTATTAACCCAATTTAATAGAAACTAAGGGGGGGTAAAATTATAATAGGTATACCATTTTGGGGTTTGTTGTGGTAAAAAAAAATTAGTTTTGGGTAAATTTGTCACAGATGTAGTAGTTTGGGCTTTTTGGTGGTAAAAAAATAGTTTAGGGTAAATTTATTACAAGTATACTAGTTTAGGGTTTATTGTGGTCAAAAAAATAGTTTGAGGTAAAATTATCCCAGATGTACCAGTTTGGGATTTTTTTGTGGTAAAAAAAAAATAGTTTGGAGTAAAATTGTCACATGTGTACCAATTTGGGGTTTTGCGTGGTATTAACCCTATTGTTTAACAACTGTTTTTTCTTTCCTCCAGAGCTACATAAAAATCCATTTAAGTCATAATCCATGCTTTTATTTTCCTCTCTTGCTAGCATCCAGACAATATTCTAACATAGTCTCGTTTCCATTCAGCGGAAGAATGGGAGGAGAAGAACATGAGACATCTGATGAGGGAGAACTCGCTAATAATGAAGTTTCATTCCTTGAAGCTTCTGAGGAGTCCTCAGTAAATTTGTGCCAAGAACATGAGACATCTGATGAGGGAGAACCATGTAATAATGAAGCTTCACTGCTTGAAGCTTCAGAGGAGCCCTCAACAAATAATCTGGCATAGTCTAATCGTCATTTCTTGTGAAACCTAATCTGAAATTGCCAGTGGATTCATAAGATGACAGAGAGATCCAAATGCATGAAACTTATCTATTTTTTATGTTGTAATTAATGTCTTGCAATTCGTGTTTGTGTCCGGTCTCGTGTAATATTAAGTATCCCGAGCTCTGTATAAACAGCAGTGATGTTCAATGTTATATTCGACTGATGCTGTGGAACAAAGCCAATCTCCCTTAATTAGCGGTTCAATGATAGTAGTAGCAGTCATTGTCTACAAAGTAGTTAAATCATGTGACCATTTGTGTTCAGAGTTGTACTTTAATGTGGTTGGATTTTCAGCAACTTGTGTTTCCATCCCGTAACCAATGCCGCTCTCCTGTGAGTTAAAGTTTTGTCATGTATCTTGTGAAGAATTGTTTGGTGCTTCCTGATATTAGTTTTCGTTCTTGTATTCGGCCATTTACTATCAAGTATGCGGTAATCAAATGTATGACCATTCTACTGGAGGTAAAACACCCGGTTCTCTCGTTTTCGGTAGATGATGAATGTATAGGTTTATGGGTCATCTTGTGTGGGCCTGATGTAAGAAGAAGCCAATGTTGGTCAATCGGAGTTCCCATATTGCAAATTTCACCGGGCAATTCCTGCATGATCGGGTCATTACTTCAGCTCTCAGCCTTGAGCCACAGGTATGCGTAAGTATGCCTTGGTCCCATCTTATGTGAGTTGAAACAGTGTTCGAGCCCATGAAATAGAAGTGGCATGTTGCTTTCGGTTTGTATAGTCCAATTCTTGCATTTACCTGGACAATGAGACGTAAAATATAAAAACGCAACGACAAAAACGAAAAACCGTGATTAAGAAATCACCAATTGGCTTTTTCAATACATACTAATCAAAGGAACGAGCAACATGCAAAAAAAAAAAAAAAACCGACAAAGCAACGGCGGTTGAAACAGGGAGGCACCTCCTCAGGTTCCTCGGCTCCTGTGCATCGGTCTTTCTTTACAAATTTTTGTGCAGTTGTCCATCATCAAGGGGACCCGAAAGGACAAAAGGAAAAGAAACAAAGCATAGGTGGAAGAAACGTGAAGCATGAAGCAAGAAGCAAGCTCTCTCGTTTTTTGCTGCTCTTCATAGTATTCCTGTAATAAATTCTCCGCTCCAACTGCTCATTTCTGTTCTTTTCTTTTTTTGACAGTTTCTGTTTATTGACTACCGTCTCATGTGCGTTGGTCTTTCTTTACATTTTCTTTTCTCACAGTTGTCTTGTCCGGGCAAAAGTGTTTCGCGTGGAAGTTGTCATTTAATGAATTGATTATATAACAGTCTTTAGGTGGTGACTATTATGCAAACAGTCTATTTTGGGTCACAAAAATCAAATAACAATTAATTAAAAATTATTACGGGGTCCACTCTTTTAAGAAATTTTTTTTGGTCAAAAACTTTTTTAAGAATTTATGGCTCACAAAATACTATTATTCTCACATTCACCCAAAAACTGTTATACTAGCTAGGAGTGAGCAAATTGGACCCACCGGACGGGGAACCGCCTGGACCGATAGTTCAATTCTCAGTTCCAGAGGGTGATGGTCCGGTTCCCGGTCCTTAAAAATGGAACCGTTGGCCGGGCGGTCCGGTTCCCGGTTTCAAGGGTACAGGACCGGACCGGACCGCCTGGACCGGATCGGTCAATTTTAATTTTTTTTTAATTTTAAACGTAACCTAGATCTTATCTAATGTTTCTCGTGGCCTCTCCCTCTCTCACGTCTCTCCTCGCCCTCGTTAGTCTTTTAGAAAGGACGGGCACAGCAAGATTTGGATCTAATATTGGTCAATTCTTTTGGTGTAAGCCTGTAAGGTACTAAACTGCAACTGAGGTCAGAAAATCTTCAGTAGCAATGACAACGAATGGAAGCTTGAGATCACAGCAGAAGGCAGAGGAGAGAGGTGTACACCGGATCACCATCCAACTTACTGGAATTTGGGAGTGAAAGGGACAAAATGAAATCCTACAATTTATTACCGGTCCTATTGGACCGCCCGGGAACCAGACCCGACCGGACCGACGGTCCCGAAAATTGGGAACCGGGACCATCGGTTCGGTTCCCGATTTTTTAGGGGAACCGGATCGGACCGGGAACCGCTCACCCATAATACTAGCAAAGTCCTGTCATTTATCTACCAAACTTTTCTGTCTTTCGGTGCCAATTCTTGAAACTTTTTCTCTGTCTCTCTCAGTGCTAATGACAACTTTTTATAAATTTATCAGAATCTTATTAAAGAGTGCTTTAAGGATACTTATTAATCATATTCGATAATTTTTTTTATTTTTTATTTTGCTGATTGTGCAATCCATGAGAGATTTTTCCATTAAAAACTTCCACATATCAAGATTAGTTTACACAAACATGTATGATATACTCTTGGAGTATCTCTATCTTCCTAATAAATTCGCCCCAACGTGGGTTGAGAGAAGCTGTGTTTGTATTCATTGTTGCATCCAGAAAAATGTGAGACAAACGGCCAAAACTACAAAAATAGTCCTTTTGAAATTTGCGCCTCCGAAAAAGTAGGAGATAATTACACAACTTGGTAAGCTTAGGAACGCCTCGACTCCGCCTCCTTTTGTTTCTTTGCTCCTTGGTACGGGTTCAGCCTAGACTATTTGCGTAAAATGTCTAGCAATCCCTATGCTTGTAAACTATACTTATATGGTGAAATCAAGAAGATGCCGGAACACAAGTATTTGTCGCTTCACCTGAGGAGGTTGGTCTTGGTTGGGCCGTGGAGTTTTTAGACGAATGGAGAGTTGCTAAAGGAGCCATGCCACGTCTTTCTCAAGTATCAATGTCTGGCCAAATTTAGGACCATACCTAAAGGAATCCTCGCATGCAGCACCGAGGAAGACATTGTGGAGGCCATTGGGAAGCCATATTGAAGGGAGAAATCGAAACACTATGTGAGTAGTACTTGGTGACTTGCTCTACCCAGTTGTCAAATTTAAAGCGATGTTTCGCGAAAGAAAATAATTTTGCTAGTGAAATTGGTCATTTTGCAAATTAAGTAGCAATGGAAATAGACAATGTTACCATAAGAAGATAAATTGGTTTGAAATCATCATGTCGAATCAAATTCAAAACCAAAAAACAACCTATGTTGATTTTACTAGATTTTGCCATACCAAACCCACCCAAATTTCTCCATCCATCTTCTTCTTCTTCTTTTTGTCAAAAGAAAGATTTCATTTATTAATCATGATAATTCTCGAGAGGTACATAGAATATTTTCAAGCATAACAACTCCCAAATAACTACAGCAAAAAGCAAATACTAGAAAGCAAATTCTGTAACTAGAAGAACACTCTCATCCTTCAAGACTGAATCTGCCATCATAAAATATTGACGGTCGATCACCAAATTCAGTGATGAGCACACACCAAGAACTCCCATACCATTTGCAACGGCTTGCGGTGTGCGTCTAGGTTCGACGTCCCCATCATCATCGCCGAGGAATAACACCAACATCAGTAAATACCTATAAAGAACTCCCATATCTATATCTAAATCTAGTTTAGGAAAGTGAAATCCCTAGATCTAGACCTAAATCTAAATCGGGAGAGGAGAGCGGCCTAATATCTGAGAGTTTATGGAGTCACGTCACGAACATCCTCATATGTGGTTGTCGACTGGACGAATAGCCGAACTTGTCTCCACATTCACTCAAGATCAGCTGCAGAAAATTATTCACTCTCACAAACTCCCAAAATAGAGTGGGAGGAAAAAGAAAAGACAATCCAAGCAAAAGAAAAAGACTTGAACTCCCACAGAAGATCTCTACATGTTTAGTTCTTGAATCCATTTGAAATCAAGTAGAAACCTTGAAGATGGGAGACAAAAAGGTAGAAAGATAGAAAGGCTGAGGAAGGGGGAGGGCGAGAGGGAGAGGGAGAGAGAAATTTTTTACAAAGCTCCTCCGTCCCATCTTAATTCGCTCTTTTATGCTGTTTTATTGGACTTGCATTTTTCTTAAAAATTGTTAAAATTTGCCTTGACTCCAATTTCTTCAAGGGTTAAGAACTTAAGATGAGCAATTTTGTAGTTGGCGCTAGAATTGGCTGCTGACCAGTCTTTGATTGGTTAATTTAAGGAACCGAATTGTGCTTTGGTGCAGGTGATCATTACCCCACATCGCAAAGGAACTCTAATCCTCTCTTTCCTTCTCCATCAGTCGCTTTTCTCGTTGCAAACTGGGATGTCGCCCATTAATGTCGCCAATCGTATGCAAATCCTCTAGGTCAGGCTTATTGTACAGACTAAGGGCCCGAACTTGACAGGTTTGGGAGGGTTGTAGGGTGTATCCACGGGTTTTTAGATAATATGTCCTTGAAAAAAGAGCAATAACCTCTCATAAATGTTTTGTAAGATTCTGCATGAATAGATAAATAAAAATTACAAATATTGTCCCTAATTATAAAGTTGCATATAGCATGTTGCAGCCACTTGTTAAAATATTCAATATTGATGGATCTTTTCAGGGCATTATATACAAGTCGTCCTTTCGCATCTAATTAATTGTTTTTAAACTTTTGGATTATAATTTCTAATATGGAATCACGGATACCCACCGCACTTACGTTTTATAGTCAAAATATTTGTCTATCAACTTGATGCAAAATCACCATAGCACTTTACCAAATCTTCAGAACGTGAAAAGAGCATATATATAATGTTTCCCAATTATACAGGCAGTTCGATCATCGCAATTTACCCCTAATTTTGTGGAGTTGAATTTAATTAACACGGACAAGTATGACTAATTTGTGTGTGTGTGTGTGTGTTTATTAGACGGTATGAGCCATGATATATCTTATAATAGATATAATCTGCGGATGGTTTGTTTTTCCTACCACAAGAAACACAAAAGTTAGGTCTCAGTATCAGCCCATGTGAAACCAATCTTTTGACGACATAGAAAGCAAAAGTACGATGATGACTTGAACGGCACATAAAGCTATTGGCCCCTGAGAAAGCAACCTTTTGACGACACATAAAAGCTAGAAACCCATCTTTTGACGCCACATAAAGCAAAAATTTGAAGATTGATGTTGCATTATTGCCATTTGGCCAGGGGAAGCCAATCTTCTTTTGACGGCACATAAAGCAAAAATATGATGCTGAATTCTTGCTACTAGGCCATGTGCCACATTACCTATATGCCATGGCATATATATAGTTAGCCGTGGAGAGTGGTGATGAAGATGATGAGCTCATTCACCCAATCCCAGTATTATTGAACAATAATCATTTTGAGTTGCTGTTTCCGGCTCGGTCATAAGATTGGTAGTGGATCGTTCAGAGACATCTACCTCGGTGGACTGCTCGCTAATCGATCCTTGGTTTTTACTTTATTCGTTGTGCTTTTAGTTTGATTTTGATTGACTATTTTTGTGAATTGTTCTCAGGTATTAACATTCAGACAGAACGAGGAAATCGTGATTAAGCTTGTGAGTGTTAACTGATATTTGATTTTACGCTTTATACGTTCTACTACTTTTCTATTGTTTGTTCGTTTCGGTTTTTTAAGTATTGTTGTAGTCATTGCATCGGTATTTTGTTGATTTAAAATTTTGATGTTTTATTTTTGCGTTTTCGAAGGCGATATGGACTGTGCTTTGTTTCGTTTTTCTTTTCTTCGGCCGTTTGAATGACATAGATAGTGGTTCACTTGCTTCCAGCAAGTCGGCGGTGCTAACTTCTATACTTCACAATGATTATTACTATTAACAAGTGGATGTCTTGGAATGTAGATATCTGTAGTAAAAAAATCTACATGCTTATTTGATGTGTATAATTTAGTAATTGAGTTTTGCTCAATTGCAACATAGTTGAGGCAAACTCATGATGACAAACTTTTGTTCCGATTTTTTCCCCAAAAACTTTTAAGACAATCTCACTATGAGTAAGCTTTTGACAATTTTCGCTTTAATTACAACATATTTAACTAGGACCACTACTAACGAAGAAGTCCCTAATTAAATAGGTTAACAAACAGGCCCGCCTATTTGTCTGTAAATGCAGGAGTAAGCCATACAAATAGTATGCTTTCTCTCCCTCTATAAATTCCATAACTTACGCTCTCCATTCCCCATGCTAATTTAAGCATCGGAGGATTTTTAATGGGCCATAACCAATTGAGGTGCGTAGGTTCAAGGCACAATTTACAGAAACATAAAATAAAATCGAAGCCTATGCTTGTTGCAACTCCGATAGATGAAGAATAAACATAATTACCAGCTCACTACACTTTGATGATGAGTTGGCAAGCTTTGAGACCTAATAATCCTCAAGTCATTCTTGCATCCGTAGATGTAAAATATGTATTACTAATGCGATACTTTACTTTCTAATGGAGGGTAAATTTGTCACATGTGTACCAGCTTGGGGTTATTGGTGGTCAAAAAATTAGTTTGAGGTAAATTTGTCATAGATGTACTAGTTTGGGGTTTTTCGTGGTATTAACCCTTTATATTTTACGAGTACGGAAGTATCAAGGGAGTAAATAACTTTGAAGAGAATAAGTTATTGTCAAACTCGATTGAGTTGTCATTGGTTCTCTAAAGGAAGAAATTAGACCGTCCAAGCAGCATAGTCCATGGAAGTACCTGCCTTATTCCTTCAACGTTAAATAAATACCCGAAGATGGTTGAATATATGGGGTGATTTTTGTGACCTCCAATTGTATCTCTTCTTCGTGCTTGACTCTGGGGCAGGACACTGCCCTCGTTCGTGCATCACCACGTTTGCTGTACTACTTTTGGGTTGACATGGACAAGCGCGCTTATTACAGACAATCAAAGAGTTACTTTGACATGCTACTTTTCTTCTGTTCTCCTAGAATCGCTTGGCCTCATGAAGTGCACTAACATTCACATGAAACATCTCAGATTTTGTAGCCATGGGAGAACTTCTTTTCTCTATAAATAGCTGAGGTCTTCTTCGAGTTCGTGTGAGTGTGCGGTGAGCAGAAAATTCCACTGAGTCGCAATGAGAGTCCAACCTTGGTATTTGTGGGAGAAGGTGTACTGTGTGAGTATGCGTGAGTATGGATGAGAAATAATGAAAGAGTCATCAAGTGTATTTGTCCTTTTGTGTTTGTAAGATACTATCATTTGTGAATAGATATAAGATGGTCTTTCGTGTGTGAATGTGTGAGTGTGATCAGAAAGAAAAGAAGCAGAAGTCTGAGAACTCTTGAGTTGAGATTGAGAAAACTTATGTTTTGTCTTGCAGTAGTATTATTATTATGGTATAGTCTCCATTGTACTACTTTTTTTGATAAGTTCTTGCATATTGGTGAATGTGAGTAAGCATTTCGTAAAAAATAGCTGCTTCCACCTCAATTACTGAACAATTCTTTTTATCTGGCCTCCCATGAATGTTTTCACTCCGCTAACTTTTTAAGGTCATTGCATAACGCCAATGCATTTCCATATAGTCGTCTTATTTTGGTCTCAAATGGGCAAGTATTTAGAAAATTGGCATTACTTGGTGGCCGCAGTGTTGCTTCCTTTTGTGGAAAAGAAAATTTCTCTCTGATAAAGGAAATCTGCTATTCAGTTTAGTTTTATCAAGCTAGATGATATGTGTTTAATTTTTCTAGTTTTCTAATAAATGTTACATTACAAATCTGCTTGAATTTTCATTTTCTGAAGTTTGGCAGCTTCCAGATATGGTGCTTATCTTTGTTTTGGTTCTGTCGATATCCATGTTAACAGTTGTTGAGCACATTTGGTGCTACAATCAGTTATGCCTTCTTTTTAGTAATCATTTTGCTGCATCAAAATTCAGTGATCGCATCTCATGCTTTTAACTGAATAGTACATGAACTCTTTTGAAAGCTTGAAAGTATGATTTTGGAATGTGTTCTCTGGTTGTGTCTCCTTATTGGAGACAATTGGTTATTTTACCTTTCTTATGCTTAGGAGTAAGGTATGTTAATGCTTATCTGAACTTCTTTCTGGATTTTCTCACAGGATCATGTCTAAAGTAAACACCTTGCCTGTGGAAAGGGTAAATACTGAAAGAGAGGAATCAACTTCAAACCAGGTTAGGTTGGAAGGAGCGAAGACCCGGAAACCAGTGCCACCTAATATACTTGCTAAAGCAGCCCAAATTTTTGATGACAAAATACCGGTCCAGCAGAAGGTATGATTTCTGTGCTATTTGTCGCTATTTTTTATATGCTTATTGGAAGAATGTTCATCATATGGGATGCTTGTTCCTTTTTAACATTGGTGCAAGTGGGGGCCTTTCATTGCATGGCAACTTTCATTTATCTTGAGAAGAAATTTAACTGCTTCCTATGAAGAAAGTAGACATGCTACACCTGTCTTGCGAATGGCCTCTGTAGCTTTTGGGACTATCGTTGTCAGTTTTAGTTTTAGGGTTAATACCATGAAAAACCCCAAATTGGTACACCTGTGACAAATTTACCCCAAACTATTTTTTGACCATAAAAAACCCTAAACTAATACACCTGTGACAAATTTACCTTAAACTAATTTTTTTTACCATGAAAAACCCCAAACTGGTACGCCTATGACAAATTTACCCTCTGTTAAATTAGGTTAATATCACGAAAAATTTCAAACTGATACACCTGTGACAAACAGAGGGTAAAAACCCCAAGCTGGGACACTCGCCAATTGCCACGTATCATACAACTTAGCACTTTAACGGTTAGATTTAACGAAAAGTAACGGAGGGTAAATTTGTCACAGATGTACCAGTTTGAGGTAAATTTGTCACAAGTGTACCAGTTTGGGGTTTTTTGTGGTTAAAAAAATAGATTGGGGTAAATTTGTCACAGGTGTACCAGTTTGAGGTTTTCTACGGTATTAACCCTTAATTTTAAAAGGTCTATCATTGTTCATTTCCATCAGAGGTTTTGGCATGAGTACCCAGCCCAAAGCTAAAATTTAGTCATCAAAAGATGCATATATAGTAAACTACTCTGGCAGGAAAAAGAAGATCAGTCATGTTTCAGAGAAACTTATCCTGCTTCACTTGTACGAAGTAGGTGTGACTTAAAGTGCATCCAATGCTTAAGTGCTGCAAACCAAGTCTTTGGCAATATTATAGATGTGTACTCAGAAATTACGTATTATATTGTTACTATTCTTTCTAAATCATGCGTACCTGAGATATTCATTGAAGTGTTAAAAATGTGCAGCTTCAATTGTTGAGCCGACTGGCCACTGTGAAAGATGATGGAACTGTTGAGTTTGAAGTTCCCGTTGATGTTGAAGCTAAATCTCTTGATGTTAGAGATGCTCGCAGTGAAGTTGTTGATAATGAGCCCCTTGATGCCATGGATCTTCAGTACATACCGCCCTTGCAAATTGTTATGCTCATTGTGGGTACTCGTGAGGATGTGCAGCCTTTTGTTGCTATTGGCAAACGCTTGCAGGTGAACCAGCTCGTGTATTCTTGCTCTGGGGCTACTATTTGACCATTTACTTTTGTGATACCCCCCTCTTTGATCAGCAAAATTTGGAGAATTTTGAACTGGACATGTCACCAGGTTAAATGCGTCTCTAGGAGATAGTGGACATAAACATATTAGTTTGGTATCTGAGGCACCATATAAGTTACTAGACTTGCCGGAAAGCAATGCGGAGCTGTCAACTTCAAGTGAATTTTAAATGACGAGTATAATGAGAGAGTAGGAGCTCCCTTCTGGGAGACTCTTCGGAAAATTTGGTGACTTTGTGAATTTTCCTTCTCTTTTTGATGTTACTATAGATGAATTAGATCGTGTGGACTTTGCCCGATTAAAACTTTGGAGCATAGGGGCAAGGTCACTGCAAAAATGGCCGTCACAGCAGCAGAAGCCTGAATTTATCAAAAGTAACTTAGTTTTCTTCACAAGACTTGTTTTGTATCATCCTAATTGATTGCCTCACTTTCCTATTCTTATATACTTTCATGGATAATCTGGAAGATGGGGCTGCTCATTTGTCACTTTATGAAGCATGACAATGTCAATTTTGTGCTATCTCATTGATCAGTCTTGTCAAACTTTTGTTTGGTACAACATCTGCATGCAGGACTATGGCCATCGTGTTAGATTAGCGACTCATACCAACTTTAAAGAGTTTGTTTTAACTGCTGGGTTGGAGTTTTTCCCTTTAGGAGGAGATCCGAAAGTTCCCGCTGGTTGTAAGTATTCCATACTTCTCTTTCATGTTCAGTTTGCTGTTCTGCAGAATCATGATATTTCATAGGACGACAGTGCATTTGTCTGAGTAGATTTGGTCTATGTAATCCATTTTTAATTGCTTGCTGTTCCGTTGGACTTGTAATGTTATGGTAAACTTCATCAACATATTCAGTAAATGTTTAGTATGAGGAAAAAGTTAAATTGACCAAGTTGTGACCTATGGATTAGTTAGTTCTTGATGGAACATGGGGATTGAATGCATTTAGACAATATATCGTAGTCGTAAACTTTGCTTTTTCCTGATGCGCTTGGCATTGTTTTGCTACATTCAATTTCTCGGAAGAGAAGCTTGACTTAAATTCTCTCTGGGACATCTTGGTCTCCTCCTTCCTTGCCTCTCCCTAACCTGCATATCTATGAGTACTATAACATATAGAACAGCATTATGATGTATTCTTTGTTGTGTCCTCTAACAAGGGAGCATAAAAGTGGAATTTGGCTTCTATATAGTACATTGGGCTTTGAAAATGGACTATTGGCTCATTATAGTCGTTGAATTAAATGCAAAAATACAAGTCTGTTTCTATTTTTGTTGTTAATCGAGTAGCTCTACAGTTGGAAATAATGCATGACATGTATGAGGAAAGTAAATTGTTCTGTAAGAGCAAAGCATATTACATAGAAATGAAATATTTCAAAGTCTCTTGAAATGCTATTTTCATTTTGATATTAGATTTCCTGGCATCAATCTTCCTTGGAAACCATAACTATTAGAGGAAGAAAACTTGTTTTGTTTGGATGAGATGGTTTTGTCCTAGAACTCCTGTAGTAAGTAGAATTACCTCTTCGGACTTGAATTTTCTAAGTCTGTCGATAGATTCTTTCTTTTCTTCCAACTTCTGCTCGATTGATTTTTCTTTACTTTTGTTGAGCAGACGGGGTTGAAAACAAGGGCTTTTTGCCATCAGGGCCTTCAGATACACCAATCCAACTTAATCAAATAAAGGACATTATATATTCTTTACTTCCAGCTTGCATGGGTCCAGATACTGATACTGGCATTTCATTCAAAGCAGATGCCATCATTGCCAACCCCCCAGTGCATGGTTAGATCTTGTCCCAGCTGTTTCATTATCTTTTACTGTTGTGAGCACCCTCATATGATGCTTTTATTTTCTGTGCGGTTACTGTGGCAGATTTGACTAGTTGCTTTCAACTTTATTGGCTTTTTCGGGTGATTTATAATATTCGTCTTTACTGGACTATGAAGAAGGAAAATGCTGCAAAGTTATGTGCTTTTGAGCTGTTTCTTATATATGAGGTTCCGGGTGACATTTTAGTGGAGAATTGTGATATAGAATTAGTTTGATCTTATCAAGGTTATGTGAGTTCACTTTTTTCAGGATAGCACAAATTTTGTGAAAAGTTTGGATGTATGGTGCATCCAAGGATGCTAAAGTGGCTGCTACCATTCCTCTTATGTGATGGAAAAATCTATTGACTCTAGTCCCTCATTTGTAGTTTGTTGATTTACCCTGTGAATTACACTAGCTGCCCCGCCAACGAGTTTGGAGGGTATCGATTTTGCTTGAAATTGTTTCCGGAAGTGGGCTTCTGAGTATGTCTAATGACAAATGATGTGTACCTTGTTGTTCATTCTGTTTGAATCACAAGGCACCATGTGATGACATAAATGTTTGGCCTATCAAAACAAGGGTGCGTTCGTTTCGCAAAAAATGAGTGATTTGAAAAATATTTTCTGAAAAATAATTAGTTATATCACTTACAAAAATAAATGAATGGAAATTTTTTTCTTCGCCTACAAAAATAGTTAGGCATAGAATTGTTACCGACATTGAAATCATTTTCCATTGACTAATTTTTCTGAAAATATAAGCAATCATTTTTTGGAAAATATTTTTCAAATCGCCAATTTTCCGCGAAACGAACGCACCCTAAGGGTTACTCTAGCTTCCCTCGTGAAAAATTTGAATCTGCAACTTTATAAGATATTTGTTTCATTTGTTGATGTTTCTTGTATACTATCTTTGGGGGCTGTTCAGTGACGGAGACTACGAATGTCAGCCTTATCACGGATTTATCTGGCATGGTGGTTGATGATGGGTTTCCTCTCATGTGTAAACATTATCTCTAGGCAAATATGTTCCTTTTTTTTTTTTTTTTTATTATCTTCCTGACCCAACCTTTGAGTTCTTTTTGTTTCAGTGATCCACTGCAAGGAAGTGCATTGCCATGGCTTATAATTTTTATTGATCTAGTGCATGGAGCATTTCTAAATGCATAAAGAACTTATGATTTGATTTTATTGATTTCTATACTTTATGGAATTGTCTAACCTGGTCGATGCTTCTTTAGGACATACTCATGTGGCGGAAGCCTTACGGATACCACTTCATGTATTTTTTACTATGCCATGGACGTAAGTCTTGTTTGCATTACCTTTAGTAGTCTATTTCGACATGTTCCGCACTTTTTTCATGAGATCTTAGTTGATGGCTTTTTCACATTTCCTTCTGCTTGTATCATTCAAGAAAATGGTTTAGAAGCTTCCTGACCCAATTTCGTGCTTTCATTGCATTATTTTTCGCCAGACCAACTACCGAATTCCCACATCCTCTATATCGCATTAAGCAGCAAGCTGGATGCAAAGTAATTCCATCGAGTGTCATTACCTTTGGTTTGTATCTTCTCGTTATCTTCAGCTAATGTTTGCCTTCTTTGGAATTACCAGCTGTCCTACCTGATTTTTGATTCCTGGATTTGGCTTGGCATACGGGGCATGATAAATGATTTTAGGAAGAAGAAGCTAAAGCTACGTCCTGTTACATATTTGAGTGGTTCACAAGGCTCTGTTACTGACGTGCCTTATGGATACATATGGAGCCCTCACCTCGTTCCCAAGCCAAAAGGTGGTTTAAGATATTTGTAATTTGCATCTTCAGTACTTGATTTGGTGATTGCTTGATAAACCCCAATCTCACTCTTTGCTGCCACAAGCTGTAATGCATTTGGAATAGAGTAACTGTTGAACTGAAACTCAGTAAAGATATATTGTTGCTTGCTGCATGCTGTCTTTTAGTTTCCTTTTCCTGTCATCTTTTTAATCATATGTCGGGTAGTGTTATGTTAGCAATATATTCTTTATTTTATGGTGTTTGCTGTGGCTGACGGGGTTCAGGTTATATCTGTCCTTATAAATGAACACGACAGCTGTCATCCTCGTTTGATTCACCAGCCAGTAGCCTTCAACTGACACAAGTTAGCCATGGTAGATTGAAGATACATCTGAATGCTTTCTTAAGCATCCTTCAACTGACACAAGTTAGCCATGGTAGATTGAAGATACATCTGAATGCTTTCTTAAGCATCCTTTACATCTACTCTCTGTGATCTTGTACGTTATTTAACCAAATTATCATCCTTTTATGTGAAACTTTCTCTGATAAGGAAGGTCTACTACTCTTAAGTAGAATTTGGGCCGAGATGCCTAATTCTCCGTCTTTCACGAGACTTTTCTCAAGACTTTATATAAATCTTAAAGGGCGGCTTACTTTTTTGTTGTCAATTTCATTACCTGGATTTGAACTGGGGAAAAAGGATTTGGAGTCCCCTCCCTTACTGCTCGGCCATGCTGCCAAAATGTATAATCCCATACAAAATAGATGAAAAAAGTCCCCCTTTGTTTGCGTCGGGTGGGGGATTACTAAACTTCTTTTCTTACTGAATTTGCATCTTGAATCCCGTAATGAGTGTCGTTTCTTTTTTGGCTGGATGACAGAGAGTAGAAACGCTATATGACCTGGAAGATGCTCCTGGGAATGATTCTAATCAATCTTGGCATCGCGTTGTTTCATTTGCAGACTGGGGACCCAAAGTTGATGTGGTTGGGTTTTGTTTCCTTGATCTCGCCTCAAACTATCAACCTCCTGAGCCTCTTGTAAAGTGGCTCGAAGCTGGTGAAAAGCCTATATATATTGGGTTTGGTAGCCTTGTGAGTTTATTCCCTTTTTTCTTTCAACTTGTTATTTTTGTCATTTCCACAGGAAATTATCATCCATGACACTTATCCAGAGTAGCATGTAACTGAGGAACTTCCTACCTTCGTTATTGACATGTCATGTATTTGATGAAGTACATAATGTTTGAGATGACATATGGACATTGTATTCTTTTAAGTAGTTGATGAGTTGTGCTATGTTTATCGTACTTGGGAACTTGAATCCTTGGGCCAAACTTCCTGACGTGATAGTTGAAACCTTGCTTCCACCTTTTTCTTGCAAATGTCAGCCTGTTCAAGAGCCTGAAATGATGACCCAGATTATTGTAAAAGCATTGGAAGAAACTGGACAGAGGGGCATCATCAACAAAGGATGGGGTGGTCTTGGAAACTGTAAGTCATTAGCCATTTGGCTCCATCATCTACGTTACAATCTTCTGCTAGAGCTTTATGATAGCTTCCGTTACTACTTTACAATCATTTCCACCAGAGTGGATCACCTGCTGGTTGAAATCAACTTTCTTGTTAATATTTCAGTGCCAGAACCAAAGGACTTCATTTACCTGTTGGACAACTGCCCTTATGACTGGCTCTTTTTACAATGCAAGGCTGTGGTGAGGATTGGATACTGTTTCGTTTTCTACTTTGTAGGCTGCATAAATCTTAGAAATGCATGGATGCTTTCGCATTAATACCCGTTTTTTTTCTGTCAGATATTACAGGCTTCTTGCATATCCTTGTTGTTCTGTCTTCCGATGTTAGACTTGGTTTTTGGCCCCACTACTGAGGCCAAATTGATACAGCCTAAATAGATGTTGGTGTAGCTGATTGATGCCACCTTGGTTTTTGCCTATGTTGCACCGACATGACACGGGACACGAATCAACACAATTGCAATAAAAAAAATTATTAAAATATTATGTCGCCGGCCGGTCGGCATTCATATCAGCGCCGGCCGGCCAAAATTCGCCGAATGGACTGAACTGGCATAATTGTAATAGGTTTAGGACTGAATCGGCAAAAAAAATACGTTTAGGACTGAATCAGCACAATTGCAATAAGTTTAAGACTTTTTTGGTAATTTTCCTGTTTTCGTTTCATAAGTAGAGTTTATCAACTCATTTGTCGTTCCCTTGATTTTTTCCTATCATATTAGGTGCATCACGGTGGCGCCGGAACAACAGCTGCTGGTCTAAAAGCTGCTGTAAGGGTTTCGGAGTTTACTATTTAGTTATTTTAGTTTGATATGAAACTTTCCTTGATAAGAGCCTATCCTTTCTCTTGCCTTGTACAGTGCCCAACAACCATTGTACCTTTCTTTGGTGATCAACCGTTCTGGGGAGAACGAGTACATGCCAGAGGTGTAGGTCCTCCGCCAATACCAGCTGATGAATTCTCCTATCCCAAATTGGTTGATGCGATAAAGTTTATGCTGGATCCCAAGGTAAGAATTACTTGTCTCTTTTTGCCTGATTCAATCAGTTCAGTGGCTGAATGGGATGATCTTAGCTTTTTCAAGGATCTGGGAAGTCTTAAGTTTAAGCTTTAATATATTTCCAACAAACAAAACAAAAGAAGCTTAAGTTAGAGGTGTGGATGTACTGAGCTGGAGCATGATTTCAATGCTCAATTATCAGGCCTAGAATGTTTCCTGAAGCACCAAATTACTGGAAATCGTTTTAAAGACATAAACAACACGCATTTAGTTTTGCATCCTAGCTATGTTGAGAGGTCTTTGATAAATTCACTTGCTCAAGCCTTTCCAGTAAATTATTGGGCTTTTTGTGATTTGTACAACATATTCAGCCTGACAGCCCTAAGCTGGGACCAAAGCCAGCCCAGCAATTAGCGTTGTATCGTAGTTCGTCTTTTTCCCTTGAACTTTCTGAAGAAAGGAATTCCGCCAATGTCCTCCCTCTGCGGGTGGGAAAACTTTCCCTGCTCTTATAGGTTGGATGCCTCATGAGAAGCATGCAAACTTGTTGAGTAGAAGCCGATGTTCCTCGCGCTCTTGATTCCTGTTAAATCTCACATCCACTGTCCCTTTTACCCAGCCACAGAAACAACGAAACGTAGCAATTAATTGTTTTCCTTGTCTGATCGTTAGAAAGGTTTTTCTTGTAAAAGAATCTACAAAAAGAAATAATTAATGTTCGGTGCATACGAATCTTTGCTGAAGCAAAATGTGTACTGTGCTCACCTGAGAGAAATGCCAGGTGAAAGAGCGTGCACTTGAGCTTGCCAAGGCCATGGAGAACGAAGATGGGGTGACTGGAGCGGTGAAAGCATTCTTTAAGCATCTGCCCCCTCGAACACCCGTTCAAGAGCCTGAGCTACTGGTGTCAAGTTTTTGGGGGTAAGTACACCACAACTTTTGTACGGCGATCACTTGAGTGACATAATTTTTTTTTTTGCTCACTTGAGTGCCATAACTTTTAAAAATCGACCACTTGAGTGCCATCGGCGATTTGGGTCACCGGGAAATCTTACGTGACATTAAAATAATGTAAAACCAGCCGACGTGCCCCACCGGAAAGCTGAATCAGCAAATGAATTGCCTAACGACGTTGCACACTTCTCTTATTAAAGAACCATTCTCTTGCTTCAACAATTTGGGGCAAAATCAAATTTGAAGAACCCTAACCCTAGGGAGCCGAACCCCACGAATTCCAAATCTTCAAATTGACCAAACCGCATCTCGTCAAATTCGCGATGGGGAGCAGAAGCAGGGCAAGTGGCTCACGAATCTACGAGCAAAGGCAAGATGAAGCTCCATGTTTTTGCTATTGTGGGCTGCGAAGTCCAACAAGAATAGCTTGGACAAGAGATAATCATGGGAGAAGGTTTCATGGATGCGTCAAGTATAGAGAAGACTTCAATTGTGGATATTTTAGGTGTCCATTGCTCTCTTATGTTGATCTATCAAGACTTTTTGGATGTTGCCATAGAATTTCTAGGTTATAATTGTGTTCTTCTTGCTAGATTCCACAGACGCACTATGCTGATTGGTTAAATTCAAGTACAGTCACTTGAGGAACAATTTTTTTGATCGCTTTAGCCATGATTTAGGAACAATTTTTGGATTTAGGCTTTCTTTTCTTGTTTTGAGGGGATATCTTAGTCTGCTTTGCCTTGCTAATGCAACAAGCATGGGATAAGTAGTGTGTTGTACCAGATGGGATTCGAGATAAGATCTCCTAGTAACTCATTATATTGTTGTCTTATAGGTTGGTTGACGCAAATTTCTCGAACCGAGCAACGGAGGTTGTCTTGGAGCTACTTCAAGGACGAGATGAACATCGACATGTATTGACAAATGAGTTGGGCGATGCTGACTCAATGGAAGCAGAGATCAAGGGTCTACAATATTTGCTGAACCACTGGAAGAAGGAATTTTCAAGGATGAAAAATCAAAGAGATATTTATCGAGTGTTTCTTGTGGTGTTGTTGTTGGTGGCTTTATTTTGGTTTATGGGTATATGTAACCCTACTAAAGAGAACGATATTCCGAGTCTACCGTAGTTGAGAAACAATGTTATGGTGTTGTTATATTTGGAGCAATGAATGTGAGTTGTTGGAATGTTTTTATGCAAGAATATTGTTACTTTTTGCGATTATGTGTATGTGAGGAGAATGGAAATACTTGACTGGGTTGAATGGCCACATATGGTTGATTTGGTGGAAATTTGGTGCTTTATGATGCAATTTGTGCATGATTCTTTAGTGCAAATGCAATGTTTTATATAAATGACATATGATGTGCAGCAAGAGCACAGATGATCATGAATTTTTTGGTTGATTTTCGCTATTCTGCATATGGTGTTGAAGGACAAAACGAGTTCCAACAACTTTACGAATGATCGTTTGAGTGCCATAAATTAGTTAAACCGACCACTTAGGTTACTCAACTTTCACAAAGTGGCCACTTAGGTACCATATCTCTTTTGTTGAGAAAACCCCCTAATTGATTTTGAAGTTGACAAAACAATCCATGATCTCTTATATCTGAGTTAATGCGATGAAATACTTGATTTGCAGATTATCCGTAGGTGTGGGATATACAGGATTGAATTGGAAAGATATGCTCAGACGATGTTTTGAGGGACATAGATGCTATACCGAGCTCAGACGTTGTGAAGAGCTCAGACGTGAAGCGGGAGAGCTTAGACGTTGTAAGGAGCTCAGACGTATGAGGCTCAAGCTCTGAGAGAAGTATTTCATGCGCAACAATCAGAATATCAAGAGATATAATTGAAGATGATTTAATTGACAGATTACATCATCACAACGGCTAGTCATCAAGCTGGATCATTCTTGAAGATTCTCAATCTTGAGGATCAATCAAGGATGCGGATCAAGGGAGACGAGCGTCACTTTTCTAATGAAGAACTCCATCTATGGAAACCCAGGATCACGATTGTATGGGCGATTTGATCCAATGGGGAACACTTTCCTTTGTCGACCTCAATGGCTATGAGATCTTCTTGAGATATAGTCTCATCCAAGCGGGAAGTTTGGAGAGCGATCCTCTGGAGGCCTTGCAACGGGTAGTTAGAGGTGGAGGAGTATAAAAGGACATCTCAAGGCCGAAGAGAAAAAGGAGTTGGCATAAGAGGGAAAAGATTTTAAAATTCCAAGATCGTGAGAGCTTCAAAGTTTCATATTCACCCTGATCTATACACTTTAATACTTAGAGGTGTACATTTGAGCGTTGAGTGTTAGGCGGGAAGTCTTTCGACTCAAGAGAGATCACTGAGTTGTAACCTCTGAGCTATCATCTAGTGGAATCCAGCTGATTGGCTGCCAGCATGAAGAAGTGGATGTAAGCTTAAACAAGCCGAACCACTATAAATCCTCTGTGCGCATTCTCTTTCCCTTAATCTCTTTATTTACATATATGTGAAAGTAGTTGTGTGTACGGTGCTGCATCTGAGAGCCTCTTAGACCATCCTAATAGCATCGTCTAAACAAAGTTCTGCTTCTGAGGAGGTCTCAGATCTTACTAGCTAACATCATCTAAACGAAGATCTGAGAAGTTTAGTTATATTCCACATTGATTTCATAAAGTCCTTTAAAATCATATATTTGCCCCTTTTAGGTGATAACGCTAGCCTTAACAATTGGTATCAGAGCTTGGTGCTCATATTTTTTTTGAAGTGTTATTACTTCTAAGCTAAAGATCTTTATGGCTAGCAATTTTTCTCCTACATGAATTGAAGGCGGAAGCAACAACAGACCACCTTACTTTGAAGGAAAAGAGTATAGTGATTGGCAGAATAAATTCAAGGCGTATCTCAGATGCCAAGATCCGCAAATCTGGGATGTTGTTCAAAGAGGCGTTGGCCCATCTGCAAGTACTTCAGAAGGATCAAATGTAGGGGACAACACCAACACCACTCCCATAGCTGCTCTAACTGCCGCTGAATTACCAAAGAGAGATGCTCTAGATGCTAAGGCTATTTATTCTTTTTATAGTGCACTATCTCCCACTGCATGCAAACGTATTGTAGATTGTTCCTCATCAAAGGCGATTTGAGACAAGCTCTATGTAACTTACGAACGAACAGACAGAGTCAAGGAGACTAAAGTCAACATACTCCTCGGCCAGTATGAAGCTTTCAAAATGAAGCCTAATGAAACGGTGAAAGAGATGTTCGACAGATTCACTGAAATAGTGAATGGTCTCACCTATCACGGGCAACCTGTGTCTGGACCGATGCTAGTGAATAAACTCCTAAGGGCACTCACAAAAGAATGGGACAATATCAAAACTTCCATTTGAGAGACTCAGAGGATCTCATCTTTGTCCATGGATGAACTCATTGGAACTCTTCAATCCTATGAGGATGAAAGAATCAATGAGGAAACTCAATCAAGAGGTAATAAATCTATTGCTTTGAAATCTAATGCTGATTCTAATGTCTCAGACTCTGAAGATGAAGACGATGAGGAATTAGCACTCATGGTCAAGAGATTCAGACGAATGGCAAAGAAAAGCAGAAATTTCAAAGGCAAAAGAGATTTCAAGCAACATGATCTGAGACGATCATCTGGTGACATAGAAGAAAGCAAAGATGTGATTTGCTATGAATGCAAAAAGAGAGGACACATCAAGCCAAACTGTCCTCTTCTAAAGAAGAAAGGAAAAGATGAGAAATCCAATAAAGCCCTCAAAGCTGAAATCTGGAGCAACACAGAATGTGAAAGTGATGAGGAATACGCTAACATCTGCTTAATGGCCAACTCAGAATTTGAGGAAGAGGTAACTCACTCTAGCATTCCTTCCGAGGTATCTGATTTTATGGATGAAATGTGCTCAGAATATAAAAATGCTCTTTAAAGGATTTCAGAATTGAAAAAGGAAATCTCGTTTTTAAAGCAAAGTGAAATTTCTCAAAAGGATAAAATAAATTTTCTTGAAAACGATTTTTCACAAATCAAGGAAAAATCAGATTTGATTTCTAACAAAAATGAAGATTTGCAAATCGAAAATGAATCTTTAAAAAAGGAAAATGTTTCTTTGAAAAAGGAAAGCGATTGTTTGAAAAAGGAAATTTCAGGTATCAATAAAAAGTTTTTTTCTGGTTCAAAAACTTTACAACATATTCTTTCTATACAGGTTCCTTACTACAACAAGTCTGGACTTGGTTTTCAAAAAGAAAGTGAATTGAAAAACGATTTTCCAAAGGTAAAAGAAAGACTCAGAAGAAGACCTTCGAAACAAGCATATAGAAATCATTTTCATAAGCAATTTATAAGATCTGAGAGACAGAACATTTCAAAATGCACAAACTACAATGATCCAAGACACTCCAGAAGTTATTGTCCTAAGATCTGGAGACCAACTCGAGATATTTTGAGATTTGCAAACTCCACTAACCCAAAAGGACCCAAACAGATTTGGGTACCAAAGAAAACTTGAATTCCTTTGATGTTTGCAGGTACCAATGAAAAGAAAAAACAAATGGTACCTTGATAGTGGGTGTTCTAGACACATGACTAGAGATTCCAAGTTATTCATCAATCTTACTAAATTTGATGGAGAAAGTGTGTCCTTTGGCGGCAACAACAAAGGAACAATTATTGGCAAAGGAACCGTAAAGATTGGCAACCTCTTCATTAATGACGTCTCATTGGTTAAGGGTTTGAATTTCAATCTTATTAGTATAAGCCAATTATGTGATATTGGATATAAAATTTCCTTTGTGGAGAATACATACTCAGGTGTTAGCCAGGACAACAAGTGCTCATTCACCGGACACAAACATGGTAATATGTATCTTCTAGATACATCATTTGAGAACGTGAAATGTCTAGTATCAGTCTAAAACAACTCAGAACTTTGGCACAAGAAGCTGGGATAGCTAAGTTTCAAACAAATATTAAAGCTTTCATAAAAAAAAAGGCTTGTCAGAGGACTCCCAGATGCCAAATTTGAGCAAGCAAAACTTTGTGACGCTTGCACTCTTGGAAAACAAGTAAGAAATTCTTACAAGTCAATAAATCAAGTTTCCACTAACCTTGCTCTACAGCTCTTACACAAGGATGTCTTTGGACCAACAAGAACCCAGAGCATTAAAGGTAAAAAGTATTGTCTAGTAATAGTAGATGACTATACTAGATATACTTGGGTTTTCTTCCTTGCACAAAAGAATGACGCATTTTCATATTTTGAAAGTTTTTCAAAGAAAGTTCAAAACGAAAAAGGTTATTCAATTTCCAGCATCAAAACTGATCATGTGGGAGAATTTGAAAACCAAATCTTTGCAGACTTTTGTGATCAAAATGGTTTTCAACATAATTTTTTGTCTCCTTATACTCCTCAGCAAAATAGAGTAGTTGAAAGGAAAAATCGATCTTTACAAGAAATGGCTCGAACACTCTTGATTGAAAGCAAAGCTCCTTCTCTTTTTTGGGCAGAAGCTGTTTCTACTGCATGCTATATCATAAATCGAGTTTTTCTAAGACCAATGCTTGAGAAAACCCCCTATGATCTTTACAAAGGCAAGAAACCAAGCATAGCATACTTTCATGTATTTGGCTGTAAATGTTTTATCCACAAGAATTCGAATGATCGGCCGAGTAAGTTTGATGAAAGATTAGACGAAGGCGTATTTCTTGGATACTCCACTTCAAGCAAGGCATACAAAGTCTTCAACAAGAACTCAAGAATAGTTGAAGAATCAATGAACATGAGGTTTGAAGATGGAAATAACACTCAGAAGATAGACACTAAAATCACCACATCATCTGAGGGGAATCCATCATCTGAGCAGGCTTCATCATCTGAGGACAAAACATCATCTGAAGCCACTCAGAATATCGATGATACTCAGACTGCTACATCATCTGAGAACAGAAACCAAGATCCTTCTCCAGAAGATGATCAAGATAGAAGAATTAACAAGAACTGGAAATACAAATCCAGCCATCCTACGGATCTTGTCATCGGAGATGTGGAAGATGGAATCAAGACCAGATCCAAATTCAAGAATGCCATAAATGCTTTTGCATTTGTATCTGAAGTAGAACCCAAAGGAATTGAAGAGGCTCTTGTAGACGAAAGCTGGATTGAAGCAATGCAACAAGAGCTACATCAATTTAAACTCAATGAAGTTTGGAAACTTGTGCCCAGACCCAAGGATCACCCAATAATTGGAACTAAGTGGGTATTTAGAAACAAGTTGGATGATAAGGGCAAAGTTACTAGAAATAAGGCAAGACTCGTAGCCAAAGGATACTCTCAAGAAGAG
The DNA here is from genome assembly GCA_029784005.1 of Lenwebbia sp. NSW1173648. Classification (NCBI taxonomy): domain Eukaryota; kingdom Viridiplantae; phylum Streptophyta; class Magnoliopsida; order Myrtales; family Myrtaceae; genus Lenwebbia; species Lenwebbia sp. NSW1173648. The sequence continues at coordinate 5,946,064 of JARCGZ010000005.1, forward strand.
GGGATTGACTACGACGAAACATACGCTCCCGTAGCAAGACCGAAATCTATTAGATTGCTCCTAGCCTATGCTTACTACAATGACTTCAAGCTATATCAGATGGATGTCAAGAGTGCATTTCTTAATGGCTACATCAAGAGAAAAGGTGTACGTGGAACAACTACCAGGGTTTGAAGATCCAAAGAGCTCATATCATGTCTACAAACTCAAGAAAGCTCTGTATGGACTCAAACAAGCACCGCGAGCCTGGTATGAGAGGTTAAGTAACTTCCTTATTGATAAAGGTTTTGAAAAAGGTAAAGTACATACAACTCTATTTATCAAAAAGGAAGGTAAAGATATCTTGCTCATTCAAATATATGTTGATGATATCATATTTGGTTCTTCTAACGAAAAACTCTACAAGAATTTCTCTCAGATCATGCAGAGTGAATTTGAAATGAGCATGATGGGAGAACTCACATTTTTTCTTGGACTTCAAGTGAATCAAACAGAACAAGGAGCCTTCATACATCAAGAGAAGTATGTGAAGGAAATTATGAAGAAGTTTGGTCAGGAAAATTGTAAGAAAACTAAATCACCAATGTCTTCTTCATCCAAGCTAGACAAGGATGAACAGGGCAAACAGGTTGATCAAAAGCTATATAGAAGCATGTTGACACATGAATTTTAATCATCTTTTTCTTAGAAAATTAATAGAAAATCCATAAAATTTTATAAAATTTTAAAATCAATTTTGGAAACCTTTACCAAGCATAAGGAACTATTTTTGAGCAAAAAATATTTTTTGAAGTTTTACCGAATTTTCAGAATTTCTTTTTATTTAAAAATAGCCGAAAAATAGGAAAAATAGTATCAGTGTCCAAAAAAATATGAAAAAATAGCCAATATTTTTATTTTAATTCCATTTTCACATTAGACACTTTAAATCTCAAAAACTTAGTCTACGTCACCATGTTCCCTCACAAATATAAACCCAAATTAAGCTAAAAAATTATGTCTTGAGTCTTTTTAATTCCAATTTTCACTTTTTCTAAGCTATTACATTTGCCTCTGATACCTTGAATTGCAATTGGGTCCATTTCCTTGAGAATTTGTTCAATTTGACCAAAACGACTTATTTGCATTTTTTATTTTCAATTTAGTCCCCGATTTCACTAAAAATGCAATTAAATTCTTTTTGGGAGTACCCATGAAAATCAAAGACCTCTACCCTATGTTTTTTAATCATTTTGAATCATTTGGTGGGGGTGGTTTGGCTTGATTTGGTCATTTAGGCTTTGGATTACTAAAAATTTATTTTCGGGTCAAACTTTGAATTTGGGGTTTTTGCGCAATTTCAAACAAATTCTGCCCAATCTCATCATCCTTAGATGGAATCCATGATGTAGAATCCAATTTTGGTGCTTAATTGAAAAAAATTAATCATTTTGGGGCCCAATTTGAGGTTTTTAGCCGAATCGGATCAATTGGGTGGGTCAAACCCGACCCGATTGACCCGGGTCGACCCATCCAACCTTAGCACACCCAGAACAGACGCAGAGTAGGAGACACAGGAAAAAATGGCGTGCTTTTAGCTCCCTTTCTGGCACGCACAGTAAACCAAGGAGGAAGAAACACCAAAAAAGCTTAGTCAATGCCGCACCTTTCCTCCCCATACGCTGGATAAGATGATCTCCACCTGCTCTTGACGATTTGCTGACCAACGGAAGAGACAAAAAGACAGCTGCAAGGGGAGGCTTTACACGGCTTTAAACGGACGAAGTTCCAAGGTAAAAAGGGGGGGTTTTTTGAAAAAAATTCAAGAATAGCCTCGAGGGTATAGAAGGAGGCATTGGTCTGAAAAAAGAAGGCAGACCGGTAGAGAGAGGGGGAGGTCAGTGAGCAAGGGATTTTTTCGGAGCAAAAAAAAGGGTGCACAGAGGGACAAACCGAGATAGAGGAGAGAGTTTCTGAGCGTCCTCAAGCTTTGGATACACCCTACCAACGTCTACGAACATCCTTATGCCATCACCCGAGCGACCTCGACCGCCGTCGTCGCCGTTTCCTTCCCCCAACAGGTCTGACCCGAGCCCCCTGCTTTTGTGCTCAGTTTTTGCTCGGTTTGGCTCCGTTCGGCTTTCGGGTCGAACGGAGCCAAATCGATCTCTCCCAATAGTTCCGTCGCGCTTATATAGGCTTGTTCTAGTGTACCCATGCTTTGGTTCTGAGCTTAATCCCCCGTATTTACATTTTTAGTATCGCATACTATGCGTTTGTTAAAATGCCTTGAGCAGTCCAAACCCTCTACTTTAAGCCCATTTTTCATTGCCTTTTCGTGACCCTTTTTGGCTTTTATTTGCCTTGTTGTGATCTATGCACGTAGTAGGATACATATGTGTTTGTTTTTGCTGTTGGTGATGCGTGGATGTCGAGATATGGGGTCGAGAACATGCCGTGTTAGTTTGTATTTTCCTCTATTTTTGCTTAAAATAGTCCAAACCCCATACTTCGGGGTCATTTTTCTCCCTTGTTTTGCATGATTTTTGGGTGATTTTTGGTCAAGTCTCTTCCTCGTGTGTAGCTCTTCGTATTGATATATCGTGTGGCCCTTGGCTACGATCGAGGTGTAAGATATGCCCGTTTGAAGTTGCCTTGTCGGTCTGACCTGAGCCTGGAAATTTTATCTTAAAAGTGTTGGACACAGTCTAACTTGCCTGCTTCGCACTTGATTTTCATTACCTCACTGTGAATATTTTTGGATGCATTTGAGTTCTTCGTTCTCCCTGGTTGTAGAGGAGCACATTGGTATGCTTGTTTTCTCTTGGTTCGATTTGTGGGGAGAGTTATGAGGTCGGAAATTTGCCCTCTTGGTCAGATCTGAGATGCTATTCCTTAACTAAGTGTTATGGACAGTCCAACTCATCCAATTTGCACTCGATTTTCGTGACCTTCCTGTGAATATATGTGGTTGTTTTTGAGTTATTTATGCTCCCTGCATATAATAGAGCACATATGTATGCTTATTTGCTCCGGATTTAATTTGAGTAGACAGTTACGGGGTCGGGAATATGCTCTGTTGACTCTGTTAAACCCAGATTTTGGTAAAACCAGTGTGCCCCCCTCAATTTCGAGGCAATTTTCTCTCTCTCTTTTGCATGTTTTAAGAGTTATTCTTGTTTTATTTTGTTCCCAGTATATGGCTCTTCGTATGGGTATATCGTTTGCCCATTGGTTGTAATCGAGGTGAGAGTTATGGTCCTCCGAAGTTGCCTCCTTGAACTGATTTTGGATTCTAGAAATTTTCCAAGTGTTAAGAACAGTGCGAAGTTGCCACTTTGCGGTCACTTTTTTTTGATGATATTTTGGGCTTTTGAGGTCGTTCTTTGATGGAGTATGCTCTCTGTGTGTAGTACTTCATGTTGATACTTTGGTTTGGATTTTGTTGTCTCAGTGGATCAAGTTATAATCCCTGAAAATCACCTCAATGAACTGCAAAGTGAGAGGCTTGAAAATTCTTCGAAGTGTTGGTTGTGCACCAAGCGTTTTCACGACACTATTAAGGCGCGCTCGGTTGTTTCATTCTTGAGTCGTTGGTCATTTTGGAAACTAGATCATACCTACTTTCACGTGGTATGATCGGTTTTCCTTGGTTATTTTTGTACACTGAGATAAGTACTCTCGAAAACGCCTCAATGAGCTGGTCGGAATTTTGGCTAAGTGTTGCGCTGCAACTAGCCGTTTTCCCGATGTAATTATGACGTGCTCATTTGGTCAATTCTTGAGCCGTTGGTCGTTTTGGAAACTAGATCAGGTACGCGTAAACTCAATCTTTTTAAATATTCTGTCGAATATCACGATTGATGTGATTATATTGATTGAAATTAATCAAATCTCTTCAAAATATTTTATTTCCGGAATTCGAATATCAAATCCTTAAATTATCAAAAGTTATCTTTGATTTTGTTTTTCAAAAAATTTTGATTCCAAAATAATTCATTCCTTACTGAACGTTTCTCTCTCTCTCTCTCTCTCTCTCTCTCTCTCTCTCTCTCTCTCTCTCTCTAAAGCCTATTTAAGCAAAGATAAAATCCTCATTCTCTAAACTTGAAATCCTTCTCAAAATCATTACTCTCAAAATTGTATTCTGCAACTCCTCTCCTGAAATCCCTTTTCCCAAAGAGATTCTTCTCAAAATCCTTCATGGCACACAAAAAATCCTCTACCTTAAAGAAACCTTCGGCCGGTATTCATCGCTTGGACAGGCTGAGGCTTTCACGTCCTAACGCTCTAATCGGAGCTGCTGCTCTAGAAAATCACTCAGATCACTCTAAGTATACCGTGAGTGACTCAGAAGATGAGGATCATCTTACACTTAAGCAATTCATACTGAAAATTCAAAAAGAAAGAAAAGCTGTTATGGAAGCAAAGCATGAAAGAGCAATGCTAGAAGAAGAAGAATAGATATATCACAAGGAGATGGCAGATGAATACCATACCTTCCTTAATGAAAATAGGGAAGATGGTACAGGAGATGAAGTGGAACTTGCTAAAGAGAAAGAAGCACAACCTGAGGGGGGAGTCAACTGACAACACAGATAGTCAGACTGATGAAGAAGAAGAGGAGATGAGTGAGAATATTGACTTTGAACTACTCAAAGACATTATGTACTATCAGAATGAATTGAAACTACAGGTCCAAGACTTGTACAGGATAATGTTTCAGGAAGTTGGTGAAATCAATGATAAAATGATTCAAGGGTTTATGAAGCTGAGGGAAAATGTGTTTGAAAAGACAAGTCTTGTCTTCTTGAAGGTAGAACACATGGGCAAAAAGGCAGACTTCTTTAGAATGGAAATTGATCAGTGTTCCAAGATTGCTCTAGTCCAATTTCCTTCAGATCTTGTGCCTTCTGCATCAACTCAAGTTCCTACTTCATCTACTCCAACACCTACTCCAACTCTTGTGCACCAGATGAAACAGGAGATCGAACAGCTCATAAATACAGTACATTCGTTCTTTGCTGAACAAGCTGCTTACTATATAGAAAGAAAAATCAGACTTGCTAGAGCTGTCGTGAAAGCTGTTCAGGGTATGAGATTGAGGGGAGGTCATGAAAATGCTGTGAAAATATTGATCAAGAATAATGGATTCATCTCTGAAGAGGAAGTCCTGGACTTTGGATCTAAGTTGAACGAAAAAAAATTAAAGGCCGCCTCACTACAAGGGAAGGTTGCTCATGGCATAGAAGACGAAAGTTCTAAAGATTTAGACTTAGAAGATTTCTGTGTTGAAGACCTTTTGAAATTTTGTCAAGAAAACGAGCAGGCTATGGCACGAGCTGAGTATGTAAGGATGATAGTGGAGGAACAAAAGCTTGATCCCAGCTATATTTTAGTAGGGATAAAAGCTTTGGAAAAATTATCTGCTCAAACGAACGACGAGATAGATGATGAGATTGAACATAAGAGAAGAGTCAAGACTCAAGGGGAGTGGTGTACCTGCTGGGACTCAGAAAATCAAAAAGAAAGCTCAGATTCAGAGAAGTTAAGGGATATTTTGTTCAAACAAGGAGAGTGCAAAGACAATATGAGAAAACTGAAGACTGAGCTCTGCGTTCAAATGCTTCAGATGAAAGATCAATTGACTTTGCTAACTCAGAGTCTAAAGGATGATATGGACAAGAAATTCCATCTAACTTTTCTTGAAATGGAACAAACAGAAAGGAAGATGAACACAATGGACGAAAGGATTAATTTGAAGCTGGCCCAGCTATCCAAATCCACTATTGTGCAACTCACGTCAAACTTTGTCCCACCATCCACTCAAACCCCTTCAAGCTCTATTCCAGGCCCCAAACTTTCTAAAATAGAACTCATTTTTCACTCCCTTATTTCGTCCATTTTGATTCTGTTTTTAAGACTTGAAGTGTTGGACTTTTGGTTGAATGTTTGAATATTTTGGATAGTTGAATTTTTTATATGGCCTGCAAAAGTTTGTTGATTGAACTTCATTGAACCGTCATTGAATATTTCTTGGTAGTTAGATCCATACCTTTTGTGCTGATGTCAAAAAGGGAGAGAGATATAAATATCCCTAATTATTTATTGCATGAGGAGAACAGGATGAGAACATAATGATTTGCTGGAACAGAACAGGTTCTGTACGAGTATCAGAGTTACAATCCAAGGAGAACAGGTTCTGAGAATGACTCAAGTCATTCTGCATACAAGGTCTGAGTAACGACACATTTATATGATTTTTCTCTGAACCTATATCTTGCTACACTCTAAATCTGTATCTAAGAATCTATTTTTCATAATGCTCTAATACAGGTTATTAAATTTTCTCATCGAAATTAAAATGACTTTGAAATTCTGAGAAATGAGTTAGACCATATATGCTCTGATATAGGATCTGGAACTTCAAGTACTAAATCTTCAAATCTATACTTGTCATGCTCTGATACAGTCTCTTAAATTCTCAGATTGAAAGTGAATTGAAATCTACAACTCTGAGAAACGAGCTAGACTTCATAAGCTCTAAGACGGATTCTAGAAGTTCTGAAGACGAAATTCTACTCTGAATTATTTTTATCTCAGAACGTATCTTTTTGCTAATGCACTATATGATATATCATTGTCTAGCAAAAATTTCTGAGTGACAAAATATTATGTTACTCACCTTCTTATACAACATTTGATATATTTATAAGGATAGTTTTGTCATCATCAAAAAGGGGGAGATTGTTGAGAAAAATCCCTAATTAATTTTGAAGTTGACAAAACAATCCATGATCTCTTATATCTGAGTTAATGCGATGAAATACTTATTTTGCAGATTATCCGTATGTGTGGGATGCACAGGATTGAATCTGGAAAGATACGCTCAGACGATGTTCTGAGGGACTCAAACACTGTATCGAGCTCAGACGTTGTGACGAGCTCAGACGTGGAGCGGGGGAGCTCAGACGTTGGAATGAGGCTCAAGCTCTGAGAGAAGTATTTCATGTGCAACAATCAGAATATCAAGAGATATAATTGAAGATGATTTAATTGACAGATTACATCATCACAACGGCTAGTCATCGAGCTGGATCATTCTTGAAGATTCTCAATCTTGAAGATAAATCAAGGATACGGATCAAGGGAGACGAGCATCACTTTCCTAATGAAGAACTCCATCTATGGAAACCCAGGATCACGATTGTATGGGCGATTTGATCCAAAGGGGAACACTTTCCTTTGTCGGCCTCAACGGCTACGAGATCTTCTTGAGATATAGTCTCGTCTAAACGAGAAGTTTGGAGAGTGATCCTCTGGAGGCCTTGCAATGGGTAGTTGGAGGTGGAGGAGTATAAAAGGACATCTCAAGGTCGAAAAGAAAAAGGAGTTGGCGTAAGAGGGAATAGAGTTTAAAATTTCAAGATCGTGAGAGCTTCAAAGTTTCGTATTCACCCTGATTGACAGCGGTAAGAAACGAAGCCATCGTTCAAATGGGGAAACAAAGGATAACCTGTAGTGTGTGGATAGAGGAAATGAATGCCTCTCATCACTTTGGTCGTCATACTTTTCGTAAGATAACCCTTTACCTTGTGAGCAATGAAATTTTTGTTTTTTCACTCATCTCACTGGGGATTATCATGCAGGACGTTTATGGGAATGGCTTGCCTTTCGTCATCTCGACGTTTCTCATTCAATATTGACCATTTCATTGGATCACATAGATTGCCTGATTGAAATATTTCTCCTAATGAAGATTAGTAATACAGACAAAAAGCAATGTTCATGAAATTTAATCTCGATTATTCAGGATCATAGAGTGAATACAAATCAAGTGTAATCATGCGCAAACTATGTAGTGTCTGAACATTTTTTAAAGCATGTAACATGAAGCAATGACTTCATATGTTTGCCATTCAGATGTGCAAGAAATCTAAAGGAATGGGGGCTATGGATTGCCCATGCATCCACATGAGATAAGTCGAATGAGGGCCCAAGATGCTCTAGCTGTTCATTGGAGACGACTGTCGTGTCGGTCGTGTGCTCCTACAAGAAGGAAAATTGAGTCACTTTAAAAGTCACATGAGACAGAGGAAGGTATTCCCCATTTTGCAAGTCGAGGTTTGCCGTAATTTCCCCTATTTTGTCAGAATGAATCATGTCGAGATCCGGAATTGCCCCCGGACATGCCCCAGTTGGGAGTTTGACTTTGGAATTTGGCAAACAACCGCATCTTCCGTCGACCTGATAGGACACGGTCAAAGGATCAGCTTCGACTGGCTAATAACTTGAAGCACGGGCAGGTGCCCGCCCCCCTGAACATTCCTGAAACATCTAGTAGTAAACAACTAGAATAAAAACACATGCCAACCAGTCTTTGAAGATTTTTCTTAAAGAGCATTTTGCTTTCAAAAACCTCGGGACAAGAATCCTTGAGAAGCCTAACCCTCGGTGCTTGCTAGAGATGACATATTTTTTTTATTGTTGGTTATCGTCATCGGGTTGGTTTGGTATGCCTCAAAAGATTCCAAAAATGATGGAAAAAAACTTCTGTAATTTTATTGATTATGAATCAAAAAAATTACATCTTATTGAAAGGGAAATCCTAACATGAATTGGAATGAAAAGTCCTAGAAAGAAATAAAGGTTCCCGCGCAGGGGAATTCAAAAACATAAGAATGTTACTCATGTAGGCCTGCGCCCATCCACACCGATGATTCTTCAAGCATTTCCCGAATAATTCGAGAGCGGGTTACTCTGCACATTCGGTTGGCTATTCGTCTGGAAGGAAAATGCCCCAGATTCGAGCAAGTCTTGAATACGATTCTTGAGTACTAAACAATCATCTGTGTCATGCCCAGGCTCCCCCCCCCCCCCCCCCCCCCGATGATAATCACATTTCTTTGATGGGTCATATTTTGGAAAAGTCGCATAACCAGGTCACAACGGCTTAGTAGTCAGAAGCTCCTTCTTGCGTAACACAGCCAATACCTGGGATGGAGTTCCAGGAAGAGGCGAAAATTAACGGTTCCTTCGCTGATATTGTCCCTGATCCTGCGAACCGAAGTTGGCCGCCTACCGATTGGAGACTTGTACTTTAGGTGTCTGAACCGGAGGTTTCTGGACATAAGTCATGTTCACCTATGAGTCTGGCTCTCTGTCCTTCTTGGCTGGGAATCGCTTTGTGCTAGAGCCAATTTCTCCGTACCATCCTTTTTTTAGGCCGATCTCCACCTCTTCACCCATTGCGATGAGGTAGCTGAACAAAGTGGCCGCCGTCCCAAGGATGCGTGACCGTATTACCTGAGGTAGGGTAGAGACAAACAATCTCATGAGTTCTCGCTCAGGTGGCACTGGCTTCAGTTGAGATGTGATGTTTCTCCATCTGGTGGCTTACTGCTTAATTGTCTCGCCCTTCTTCATTTCTGACTGTTCCAAATCCTCTCTGGTAGTGACAACGTCCAGGTTAAAACTGAAATGTTTAACAAATGCATTGGCTACCTTCTCCCAGTCTTCCATACGGTAAATCTCGTAATCTATGTACCATTTCATGGCTGCATCTTTCTGACTGGCCTGGAAAGTCTAAACCATCAGGGGGCGTTAGCCACGTACTTGTTCATCCTGGCCTGGTATATCTGAATGTGCTGAACCAGATTGAAGGTGCCATCATACTTCTCAAAATTGAGCACTTGGACCTTTGAGTAAATAGACAGGTCAACGGGAATGATATTGTGTGTCCCCTCAACTTCTCGTAACCTCTGCTCCATCTGGACTATGATCTTTGCACTTTCTTCATTCATTATCCTAGTAGTAGCATTGGGCTGTGGGATAGTCATCTGGGGTGGTGTGACGACCTGGGCCGTGGGCAAGCCAGTATACCCAAAAGGTTGGATTGTGCCACGACCTCCAGGTGGGACAACATTCACGGGGGGTGGGATGACGCTTGTAACTCCAGGAAAAAAGGCATCCTCAAGGGTAGGCATGTCATCATGGGTCCCATCATCCTGAGCGGTTATCTGAGGATCAAAAATTGTCTGAGCTTGATACATGGGTGCTGTTGGGGCAGTTGGCGGTTGTCTCTGATTAGTTATGAATTTAGCCATCATTAATCTCATTTGGGCCATCTGGTCATTGACCGCTTTCATTTGCTCCTCCATTTGTTGTTTCATTCTTTGCTCCATCTGGGCCAACAGTTCGGCTTGCTCGGCCATTTGTTTAGACTTGGAGCGAGTGATGATTGGTGCACGGGGAGTATCCATAATAACTCAACCTGAAAAAAGGTAGATAACACAATGAGTATACCAAACACGGATGGTGGGTCTGTCCAAGACGTCCTCTAGACTCAAAAAATGAAGCAAATAACCAAATGACTAATTCAGGCGGATTCTGGTTTCGTCGACTTTTACGAGAAAATTCGTATTAATTCTCAAAGTAGTCAAAATGGCATAAAAATTTACGACATGATATTTGAGACGACGATGAATAACTTTTGTGTTTTGATATTGGGCAGATTCCACGCGGATTGATACATTTTAATGCTTCTTTCCAAAAATTTTACTCAGAAAATTGATTTGTCCGGTTTTTGTTTAGAGGATAAAAGGGCAACCAAAAAAGCGAATTGATGCCCAAAAATTTTCAGATCACTAGTTCACATCTCATTCTTCAACTTTCATGTTTTTATTTCTTGCAAAAAGGCTCGTTTTTTAGTGGTAATCAGCGAAATGATATTGATGTCAGAAAACTGCCGAAATTCCAGCCTGTTTCATTTTCAAGGAAAATTTGTTAATAAATGGAAAATGTCCTGGATTAATCTCGAAATTTTAAAAATTATATATTAGGACCTTGTGAATGTTTTTATGAAGACTTTGAGGGCCAATTTGAAGTACATAATTCAGTAAAAATTACGAAAGACCAAAAGGTCAACCTGAACAGCAGAATTTATTACCAGAAAATTCCTATGATCCATAAAAATATGAAATGTATCAACCTAGATCATGGACCGACCCAAAATTAAGTAAGGAAAAAAGGAGATAAGGTTCAAGAAATTACTGCCCTTAGGGAGAAAATGTCAATCACAAAGACATGCACATGAGTCGTGGATTCAATTTTAGTTCTTTTAGCAAAGTGAAGTGATGGACGGAACGACATGTTGCAGCCTCGCGCACGTTTATCATGACTAGTCGCCGCCTCGCATACTTAGTCATGACTAGTCGGGTCCATTCACTTCGGCTTGGTTCGGGCGACAAGGGCAACGCCCATGCATCGTAGCCTCACGTGCATGAGAACGACCCTTGAGCAATTTTTTGAGAGATTTCGGGATCCAAGTGAGATAACCTTTAGCGAAGCCTTACCACCAAAGTTAAAGAACCACTTAAATACCATTCTAAAACTATTGGTGAGACCCGGGTTCGGTCACGAATTAAATGTGGTGTAGTGCAATTACACTAAAGGCATGCACAACATTTCAAATCAATCAGCGCTCCAATAGTTCAAAGAATAAAACAGAAATTTTCCTTACACCAAACTTGCAAAACAAGGGGTTAACCAATCATTTCTCCCCTTATAACTCCCGTTCTGCAAAACCATTTAACACATAAGGATTAGAATTCAATCAATTGCCAATCCAAGTGAATTTTCATGAAATTTTTCTGGCTTAAGTCCTCTTAAAATTTCAAAAATTTTAAGTGTTCCCCAGCGGAGTCGCCAAGCTGTCGCGACCTAAAAATCGGGTTTTTCAATCTTAGGTTAATGGATTACCAAATTAATTAATAATTAACTTAGATCGAACTCTCCCAAGTTCTACCAAATCGTGACTAATGGTTCAAATGATTATTTTGCAAAAAAATCTTTTAATTTTTTGGAGCCGCCACTAATCATTTTTGGCAGGTCAATTAGAAACTTAAGTAAATTAGTGGGAGAACTAAATTACTTCTACAAACCAGAGATTTTAAGTTCGGGACTTAGTTACATTAATTTTTTAAATTAATGCCTTTCTGTACCAATTTTATAAAAAATGTTCAATGTGGCAATTTTGATGAATTCTGACTTTAAGTTCAAAGGTGCAATTTTTTAGGATTTTCTTTTTAGGATTTTTTTGTATTTTTTTAAATGATTTTCCAAATTAAAAATTAATGAAAAATGAGGGTGAATTGGTTTAAGATTGACTTATAATTTTCGGATTTAACTTGCATTAATTCCCAAAAATATTAAGAAAATCCTTTTACCCTATGTCTACATCTTTTAAAAGTTAAGATGGATTCAAAAAGATTTTATTCTTTAAAAGCAATCCATTAGATACGATTTCTAGAAAATCATATCTTTCTAAAAGTGATGAGGCGTGGTTTTTAAGAAACCATATCTTGCTATTTTTTTTTTTTTGAATTTTCTGAGATTTTGTGAAATGAAATTAAAAGATGAATCGCCAAGGATTTTTTTTTGAATTTTTAGATTTTTTTTATGATTTGTTTTTTGGTTTTTATGGATGAAATTTAGAATTCAAGTTGCAAAAATAAGAAGATAATTACCGCTATTTCTTTCGAATTAAGTTTCGATCTAAAGCCTGATAGATCGATCCTAAAATTCAAAATACCTGCTATGGAAACAATTCTATCTAAAGCCTGATAGATGGACTTATTTCCACGTATGCGGTTGCAGATTGGGAAATTTTCCTAATCGATCACATCTTGAAATATTTTTAAGTATCTCTGAGTATCTTCAGAGAATTTCAATTATCACAAGATTATCATAAGGATTCTGAAATATTCACATTGAATCGCAATCCTTCCAAGTTTAGACACAAGATATATTACAAGATATATTACAAGATATATTCAAAATTTTTGATTTCCAAACTTAACATGCAATCTTTCGGTCAAGGCAATTGAATATTCTAACTAGAAGTGCAATTTTTCAGATATGCAAATTCAATCAACAAGTTGTGCAAAATATTTCATGAATATTCCGAGGCATGCCTAGATATGCAAAGCTTTTGAACAAGGCAAGTAAATATCATGAAGTTCAAGATAGGAAACCAACCTAATATTGCAAGATTGTTCTTTCAAATTTGAATCCACTGAATCTTGCCCCAATTGGTCAGTCAAGCTTGGAAGTCACGAACCGGTTTGTGGGGAGCTCTTACGCACAGCTCAAGCTTTGGGATGACAAAATGGACAGATGGCTCTCGGTTGAGTATCACACGAATCAACTATGAACTTTGATAAAACAACAACTGCAGTCACGTGGCAACAGAAATCAACAAAAGTCAACTTCAAAAAGGATGAACCACAGCTTTCACAGGACCGAATAGCAGTAATTTTTTTTTTTTTGAACCAAGACCCCAGCGATCCTGACAAATTCACACCGAAGAAGCAGTCGACGGAGAGAAAAGTGAGACTCGACTTCAGCAGCACAATAGCAACCATCGGGCACAAACAAATCACAGCGTCGGGAGACTGAGCAGGGGTTACTCCAGGGATGAACAGTAGCAGTCGAACGAGCAAGGGTAGCGATCAGCGAGCGACAAGATTGGACGATAGCACCAACAGAGGCGTCAACCGTCGGGGATCACACCAAGCGGCGAGCGCAACTTTAGACGTCGCACGAGATCTCGAGCAGCTCGACGTTGAGAGCAGGAGCAGAGAAGCAACGTCCAGCAAAGAAGGAATACGGTGGTAGCAAGGTATTCGCCCAGGAGGAACTTCACTCACGAGTGGCTTCAGTTTCGAAGGATGAACCAAAACCTTGCTCTCACTTGTCTCTTAACTCTCACGTATATTTCTTTGATTTTTTTAGAATGAAAGTTGATCCCCCTTTCTGACGTGAATGGAAGTCCCTTTTATAGGCAAAGGCCACTCAAAAAATAAAATCTTTTCCCTTTTGAATGTTTAAGATATATTCTGTTTATCATCCCCTTTCGTACTTTTTGGATTTGGACGTGTGGAAATTTCCCTCATTTCGTCAGATATGGGACCAAACTTCCTTAAAAAATTGAATGCACGTCTTGCACTAATTATCCTCCCCGTCCCTTTCCTTTACCATATGACCAAAGTCAAAGTCAAAATATGAAGCTTTGAGGATTATGAAATAATCTGACACAATGTCCATGAGGATTACTTGTCACTAATTTCGGCTATTATTTAAGAATATAGAGCCTGGCCGAATTTCCAATGTTGAGCTTGGTGCAAACGTTCATCAATTTTTGCTCCTTTTCTGCCACCGGCCCAAATGATAAAAATGCAATTCATGATGGACAAAAATAAAACATGAATGATGAATTATTTTTTTGGGTAGGAATTAAAATTTAACTCCAGATTTTTATGCAAAATAAATGATTAAGGAAACATGAAAATTTAGGTGTCAACAAGGTTCTGTGCATGCGTTCTACAATACCATTATGCTGTGGTGTATTCACTGTAGTATGATGCCCCATAAGGCCTTCACTTTTACAGAACTCATTAAACTCACCTCCACAAATTTCTAGCCCATTATCTATTCTGAGCCTCTTAATTTTCTTGCCGGTCTACTTCTCGATAAATGTTTTCCATTGCTTAAATGTAACAAAAACATCACTTTTCTGCTTTAGAAAAAATACCCAAACTTTTCTTGAAAAATCATCAATAAAAGTGAGTATATACCTGGAACCAAGGCCTTTCGAAGGAACTTTTGCGGGGCCCCAAAGATCAGAATGAATATAATCCAAAGTGCCCTTTGTTGTGTGAATTCCTATTTTGAAACTGACTCTTTTCTGTTTCCCAAAAACACAATGCTCACAAAAATCCAGTTTTTCAATTTTCTGACCACACAGAAGACCTCTCTTACTGAGCTCCTCCATCCCTCTCATGATCATATGGCCTAATCTCATATGCCATAATTTAGTATTATTTGAATTTGTCATAGCAGATGAGACTGCAGCTGAACCAGTAACTCTAGTGCCTTGCAGCTGATACAAAGTGACAACTTTTAGCCCTTTCATCAACAAAAGTGAACCTCTCATAATTTTCATAACTCCACCTTCAACAGTAATTCTATAACCGTTAGCATCAAGTGTACCCAAAGAGATGAGGTTCTTTTTCAAATCAGGAACATATCTAACATTATCTAAGGTTCTGATTATGCCGTTGTGCATCTTAATATTAACAGTCCCAATCCCAACTGCTTTGCATTTAGCATTATTGCCCATTAGAATAACGCCACCATTATATTTGTTGTACGTAGAGAACCAATCACGATTAGGACACATGTGGTACGAAATAGCCTGAATCAATCACAAAGATTGATACCATGTGCTCTTGATTAGAACACATATATACCATGTGCCTGAATCAATCACGATTAGGACACATGTACTCTTGATACTATGTTAGAAAGTGCAACCCAAAAGCTTAAGCTTATAGGTGGAGGGAAACTACATGAATATAAAGAGCATTTATGACCCGTTATCAAGAAATGTACGATACTACTTCAACACCCCCACTCACGTGCAAGCCGCATTACGAGCGGCACGTGGAATTTTGATAACGTACATTCACTTGGAATTTTGACCACGTTCGCAAAAGGGTATGTACTGGCTCTGATACCAGATTGTTATGACAATGCGGAAACTAAAACGAAATTAAAACTGAGAAGAAGAAAAGAACACAAAGATTTACGTGGAAACCCTTGCGGGAAAATTCACAAGGAGAGGAGAAGCGAAATCCACTATAGAATCAAGGATTACAAAAGACGGCTCAAATATGCTTCTTTTCATAATAGTTTGAGAAAGAGCAATATTTATACTACTGCCCTTAAACCCTAACATTGGCCCAAGCCCATAATTAATTCAAGACATATCAATAATTAAGAACACTATTACATACAATTATTTGGAGTGTACCCTTTATTTTTTCCTCACACATTACACATTTATGGACATCTTAGACACTTTACATTCCAAAACTATCCAAGCACAAGAAAAGGAATCACTATATTATTTCCAACTTATATTTCGTACAAATACAAGATGTATATTTTGTTAGAACATATAGACTTATAGGCTTTTCTTCTTTGTCTTTTCTTCTTTTCTTTTGGTCCCACATAGGAAGAGTACTAAACTCTTCACCTCTTCCAAGCTTATATAAAGGTTTATCTTGTACATTGTTAGATACACTATTTTAGTAAGAGAACAAATACTATTTTCTCTTCATCTTTCTTTCTTATCATGGTATCAGAGCCAAGTTCATTGTTTTAAATGTATGCTCTGCGGTTGCCATAAATTGGATCTTCCGCATCAGAAAATAAGACAATGAGTTTAGGGCTATTGAGCTGCCACTCTTGCTTGCCTTAGTCAAGCTTCCACGTATTCGTGCCTCTCTAATTTTTTTTTCTCTCTCTTCCACTTCCATTTTCTAGAGGCTTACTTTGTACCTCTAATCCGTGCTTCTTGCATCCTAATCCATCCGGTCGACCTGCGCACCTTGACCCACGCTTCGCGCTTTGGTGATTTTTTTTTTATGTCAGTTTAGACCTGTATATTGTTAGGGTTCACAACGACCATCATGGGAGATTCTAGTGACCGCATCAACGTCAAGCTCAATGGTTCCAACTATTCACTTTGGAAACCATCGGCCATGGCTGCACTTGTTTACCGCGACTTATTTGAGCATGTTGAGGGTTTCCGTCTTTGTCCTGTCGCACTCAAGGACACCGACAAGTCCAAACCATCTCCTGAGGAGATTAACCAGCGTGCCGCTAAAATTCGGGCATGGATAGTTGCTGATCGAAAGGTGTGGGCTATTCCCTTTGGTTCTATTGATCCTGCTCTTCGCCCGCAATTTTCTCAAATTGTGGGAGCGAAGCGTTTGTGGGATCAGCTCGCCGAGATGTTCACTCAGATTGGGGATATTCGGGTCTATCAGTTGGAGCAAGAGATTATTGTACTACCCAAGGGTCTCGCCCCATTCGGGACTTCTATAATTACATGCATTCCCTCTGGAGTCAATTGGATATTCTTGCTCCTGTTCTCTACTCAACCTGGTTGGATTGTACTCAGTGCCCGTCTACTCGACTTCAGACTCAAGATAGGCACCGTCTGCATGCTTTCCTTATGAAGCTTAGCTCTCCTTATGAAGGTATTCGCGGACAGCTTCTCCATCGCTCTCCTAGACCGTCTCTCCTTGACGCTACCAAGGAACTGCAGTCTGAGGAAACTCGTCTGGGTCTGCTTTCCTCTTCTGCAGTTTTTGATTCCACTGCTGTTTTGGCTACTCCACCTCGTGCTCTGCCTGCTCGTGGCTCTCACCGCCCTCCATGTACTTATTATCACCGTCTTGGTCATGATGAGTCACACTATTGGCAAAAGAAGAAGGTTGTTTCGTGCCTCCTACGCTACCGCGTCATATTCAGCACTCTACCTCATCTGTACTGGCTCGGCCAGTTACTCTGGCTTCTTCCTCTGCCGATGACCGTGTTTCTGCTCTTGAGGCCCAACTTGCTCGATTGAGTCCTTCTTTGCTCGGTTCTTTTCCTGGCTCCGGCACTCCTGCTGCTATTTCGTCTGCTGGCAGCACTGATGCGGCAACTCCCTCTTCAGGTGACACTTCTGCTACCTGGATACTTGACTTAGGAGCTGCTAAACATATGTCTGCTTCCGCTGCTTATCTCACTCAGCTCTCTGAGCTCAAGCATCCAGCGCATTTCTTTACAGCTGATGGTTCTCCTCTCCTAGCTACCCAGGGGGGTACTCTCACCGTCCCTCGGGATTTTAGTGTCCCTGATGTGTTACATGTTCCTTCCCTAGCTCTTAACTTATTATCTATTGGACAGCTTACCAATGCCGGATGTACTGTGAGCTTTACTGATAGCTTTTGCTTTGTGCAGGATCGTTTGAGTGGCCAGATGATTGGCAGGGGCAATAGACGAGACGGACTCTATACTATGCAGCATCTCCATCTTCCGTCTTCCTCCCTTCCTGTTCCTGTGTTGGCTACCCTCGATCTTGCTCGATGGCATCAGCGTCTTGGGCATATTCCTTCTTCTCGTCTCACCGTCCTTCATCAACAAGGCGCTCTGGGTCTTGTTTCTTCTAGTAGTCTTCCTCCTTGTTCTATCTGTCCTTTGGCCAAGCATTCTACTAAGCCTTTTCCTATCAGTAACTCTAGATCTAGTGCTATTTTCGATCTTATTCATTCTGATGTATGGGGCCCTTCCCCGCTCTCTTCTAAGAATGGTTTCAAATATTATGTCTCTTTTATTGATGATTATTCTCGTTATACATGGGTCTATCTTATGCGTCAGTGCAGTGATTTCTTTTCCATTTATCAGTCCTTTACTACCATGGTTTCCACCCAGTTTAACACGAAAATCAAAGTTTTTTGGTCTGACTTGGGGGGAGAATATCTCTCGGGTGTTTTTTGTTCTCTCTTGGCCAACGGTGGCACGCTTCCTCAGCTATCCTGTCCTGGGGTTCCAGCTCAGAATAGGGTTGCTGAACGCAAGCACCGTCGTATTCTAGAGACCACTCGCGCTCTCTTACTTGCCACCTATGTTCCTACTGAGCTCTGGGCTGAGGCCCTTCTCACAGCTATTCATCTCATTAACCTCCTACCCTCGTCCGTTCTCAACCAGGACACCCATTTTCACTATATTCATTCTCGATCTCCCACCTATGCTCATCTGCGAGTTTTTGGGTGCACTTGTTTTGTCATCCTTCCTCCCACTGAACGTACGAAGCTCACCGCTCGCTCTATTTTGTGTGCGTTCTTGGGTTACAGCACCGAGCATAAGGGTTATCGTTGTTATGACCCAAATGCGCGACGTATACGTATCTCTCGCAATGTTACGTTTCATGAGCATGTCTCTTTCTTCTCTACCTACGCCACACCTACTGTGTCGTCTCCTGTTCCATTCATGGACTTCCCCTCTGATCATTTCTCTGATCCTCTTTCTCCCATTTCCACTCCGGATCTAGTCATCACTACACCTTCACCATCTCCGCCCGTTCCCATTTCCACCCGAGATCCATATATATCGCCATCTTCCCCATCTTCGCTTGTCCCTTCTACTGCACCTCTTGCTCCGCCTACCCTTGACGATTCCGCACCTCTAGAGCCACGCCTTAATCCTTCTCGGGATCGGCACCTGCTTGCTCGGTATGTTGCTGCCACTTCTTATTCTACCGAGTTTGGTTCCTTTTTTGCTGTTGTTCATGCTATACAGGAACCCACTAGTTATCGCGAGGCAGTTCAACATGCTGAGTGGCATTAGGTTATGTCTGAGGAACTCTCGGCTTTGCAAAGTACTGGTACTTGGGAGCTTGTGCCTCTTCTTCCGGGTCGATCCTTGGTATCCTGCCAGTGGATGTACAAGGTGAAGATTCGTTCTAATGGTAGTATTGAGCACTACAAAGCGCGTCTGGTTGCCCGGGGTTTCTCGCAGGAGTATGGTATTGATTATGAGGAGACCTTTGCTCCCGTAGCAAAGATGACATCCGTCCATACTTTACTAGCTGTTGCTTCAATTCGCAATTGGCCTCTCTTTCAGCTTGATGTGAAGAATGCTTTTCTTCACGGGGATCTTCAGGAGGATATCTTTATGCAACCTCCGCCTGGTCTTGTTCATACCTCTAGACAGGTTTGCCGCCTCCGGCGTGCTCTTTATGGTCTCAAACAGGCCCCTCGTGCTTGGTTTGAGAAGTTCGGTGATGCTATTCGGTCTGCTGGTTTTGCTCAAAGTGAGGCTGATCATGCTATGTTCGTTCATACCTCTTCTGCTGGTTGCACTATTCTTCTTCTTTATGTGGATGATATGATCATCACTGGAGATGATCGTGCTCATATTGAGCATACCAAGAGGCACCTTCAGCAGCATTTTGCCATGAAGGATCTTGGACCGCTACGCTATTTTCTAGCGCTTGAGATTGCTCGCAGTTCGGGTGGTATCCTTCTTTCTCAGCAGAAGTATACTGCTGATATTCTCTCCAGGGCTGCTCTCTCGGACTCACGCACTGCTGCTACTCCTATTGAACTGAATCAGAAGTTTTGCCCGGAGGACGAGGAGCCTCTTTCTGATGTGACCCACTATCGGACTTTGGTTGGCAGTCTTGTATATCTTACTATCTCCCGGCCCGACATCGCTTATGCTGTTCATGTTGTCAGTCAGTTCGTCGCTTCTCGTCGTACGGTTCATTATGCTGCTGTTCTGAGGATCCTGTGCTATCTTCAGGGCACTTTGACGTGTTCCTTGTTTATGCCGTCTTCTTCTGCTCTCAAGTTGCGTGCCTATTCTGATGCTGATTGGGCTTCCAATGTGATTGATCGCAGGTCTGTCACTGGCTATTGCATTTTCCTTGGCGATTCTCTCATTTCTTGGCGTGCCAAGAAACAACAGATTGTCTCACGCTCCTCTACAGAGTCTGAGTATCGTGCTTTGGCCGACACTACTGTTGAGATTGTTTGGCTTCGCCGCTTACTTGCTGACATGGGTGTTTCACTTCCGAATCCCACTCTTTTGCACTGTAACAACAAGAGTGCCATCCATATTGGCGCGAATCCAATCTTTCATGAGCGTACCAAACACATTGAGATCGACTGTCATCTAACTCGTCATCATCTCCAAGCTCGCACCATTTATCTTCCTTTTGTTGGAACTGAGAATCAGCTTGCAGATTGATTTACGAAGGCTCTTACATCACAACGCTTTCTATTTCTTCTTTCCAAACTCTCGTTGTTTGATCCACCTTGAGTTTGAGAGGGGGTGTTAGAACATATAGACTTATAGGCTTTTCTTCTTTGTCTTTTCTTCTTTCCCTTTCGTCCCACATAGGAAGAGTACTAAACTCTTCACCTCTTCCAAGCCTATATAAAGGCTTCTCTTGTACATTATTAGATACACTATTTTAATAAGAGAACAAATACTATTTTCTCTTCATCTTTCTTTCTTATCATATTTCACTCCGTTCCTCATTTTATTTTCCTTCCATTCCTTCTTTTATATCATTTCCCTCTCGTTCCGTGCTATCATTTATTGCATAAGATGTGGACTTGAAACTTAATTTATGAAGTTATGGTCTTGGGGATGTGCTACTGTGCATCATTTATAAGGGAATTCTTTTGGGAATGCCATATAAGTCGTCGTCAAACCACTTTTAACAAAGTGTCATTTAACAAAGGGCATCATGATAGCGCACGACATACTCAGATTGCACATGAAACGTCAACGATGACGTTTAAGCGGGGACAGTGATCAATGTTCTGGATACTCTCACTCGATGCGACCGCCCTTGCTCGCCACAGGACAAAAATCATGCGTCAGCGCTAAGCTCACTGCATTTCATGTTTTATATCCATTTGGTGGGCCATCTCATGAAAAGATTTTGTTAAGACCCGTGAGAAAGCTTGTTAAATTGAGCAAGATCGAAGCAAAAATCTAGAATAAAGAGGCATTTGGAATTTATGAACATTCAAATTGAATGAAGTCGAAGAGTCTGTTTAGACTGAATTTTACCCTTTTTTTCAAATATTGGGGCTTACACATTTTGAGTTCATATAAAGTAAAATTCACATTTTCTCCATTCTACAAAGCATATGTACGATAACGTGATAAGGGTCCTCATTATCGATGGTGGCAGCTTATTGGCATGAGCTGATGTTTCAAAAACACAAGATCGTGGGGAAAAGTGTCTAAAAAGTCCTAAACATATTGAACCTTTCAGTTGTGTCCATCAATCCTGAACCTTTTGTGTTTGTGCCAATTGAGCCATCCGAAAAAAATTTGGCAGAAAATCGTTGACGTGGAGCCGTCCGTCTAACGTGGCGTGACCGGCACTGACGTGGACATTTTTTAAATAGATTTTTTTTGTTTTTTTAATAATTCTTTTTTATTTTTTCTTATTTTTCTTTACTTTTTTTATGTTTTGGAGAGAGGGCCGGCCACCTTCGCCAGCACTGAGAGAGTGGGCGAGGGCGACAACGCCCTTGCCTGTGGCCGGTGACCCTCATCGGCCCTCTGAAAAAAAACAACACAAAGTTAAACAAAGAAAAAACAAAAAAAAATTGCTAAAAAATAAATAAAAATACTAAAAATATTTTTTTTAAAATCTTTACGTCAACGCTGACCGTGCCACGTAGGATGACCGATATTCACATTAGCAATTTTTGGCCAAAATTGATTGGATAGACTCAATGGGCACAAGTGCAAAAGGTTTAGGACTAAATTGGCAAAATTGGAAGGTTTATGACTGAATTGACACCAAAACAAAAGATTTAGGACTTTTTGGACATTTTTCCCCAAGAACATGAGTTCAAACATGTTTATTAGTAATTTATGTGTCATGTTGGCGATATAAGGACTCACCCACCTTAACTCAATATGTCGCCAGTGGTACTAAGCGATGATCTCTTCGTAATCTTTGACCCAAAATTTTGTAATAGAGGTGCCTTAATAATGTGAGGAGAAAGTAGCCGTGATGGTTGTGCTTAGTAATCTTCAAGGTGGTCCGTAATACCGAAGTTCTCATTTTTCAATATCTTAAAGTTCCTAGACTTTATAGTGAATGATTCTTTGCTAAAATTATCAAGGCACATAAAACGCACACGATGACGTTTCGGGGGGGACAGTAGTCAATGTTCTCGATGCGACCTCTCTTGCTGCGCCACAAGACAAAAATCTGGCGTCAAATGAGATTGTCTTCATCCACGACACACTCCAACGAGTCATCTGGGTAGCGACAAACTAGGATCTGAGGACATGTTGAGGTTTGTGAAATTTTGTAGGATGTTACCGAATATTGAAAAGCTTCTTAATCCCCTCACGCTTAGGTTAGTGTTTTTTTTTTTTTTCATAGTACTAAGCGTGGACATGTTTATTTGAAAACGCGAAGAAAGATTTGAACTCAGTACATCCTGCTCTAATACAATGTAAGATTTTGTGAGACCACTGCCAACTATTCTAAAAAACTGAAGCTGTTAAATGAAGATATGGTTTAATATTTAGATATTCCATCAAGGTTGGATGATCTTCTTATGAGAATAATTTACAATTCACAATGCTCAAACTTTTTCATCATCTATTAATCAATTCTTTGAAAGATAAAAGGACACGACAAAAAAATATTATTAAAAAAATTAAAATATTGTTAAATATTTTTCACATCAGCGCCGACCGGCCAGGATGAACTGAATTGGTACAAATGTAAAAATTTTAGGACTCAATTTGCAAAAGAAAAGGTTTATGACTGAATTGACACAATTGCAATAGGTTTAGGATTATTTTGGTAATTATCCACAACTATTCTAAAAGTTTAAGCTGTTAAATGAAAATATTGTTTAATATTCGGATATTCTATTAAGGTTGGCTGATCTTCATATGAGAATAATTTACAATTCACGATGCTCGGACTTTTTCATCATTTATTAATCAATTCTTTGGAAGGTAAATATGTTAATAAAATCGGAAAGACATGGGCACTCGACAACATCGATTAGCAACACATTAAACACGATCCCATTCACATTCGATGCATAGTGTGAGGCCATATGGGAGATCCAACATGGCAAAAGGCAATTTGGCAACTTGAAAGAGTATTGTTACCTTAAAATCGTCGAGGATGAGTCGTACGGAAAGAACCACGAATTTACATGAACTTCTGGAAGGAATCCCACCTCTTCTGGTGATTTGCTCCCATGGCAATCCCTTTGGACCAACAATCGAAAACGAAAAAAATCGTCTCCAATGGCATGAGAATTTCTTTGGATATGTGTAATGTAGTAAACTTATTTCCAATAATAAGAAGATAGTAATCAAGGAAGTTAAGTAAATATCATGCTAAATACGCTTAAAGAAAAGCTCTTCTTTATGCTTTTGCAAGACCAAGTCAAACCAACATATTCGACGCATGTAAATAATGTATGAACAAGGAACTTGCACCAAAAGCTATGCGACCGAAACAACAACGACTCCATGACTTATCTTCGCGTCCGTCCCCGGAACGAGCCGAAGTTGCAGCCAAAGAGCGAACAAAAGCTAGAAAACAACCAAAATGAAAACCTCTTTCTTTATTCACAACTGTTCAAGTCGATGTTATATGTAAGTTTGGAGATGATAAACTATTGATAATCAAACACTATTGCAAGATTATTTATTAGGTACAAGTATTTCAAATTTGATACAACACTTGTCAAAGGCTTTTTACACCATCACGATGTACAAAATGTGAATCCCAGGTTTTTCATTTCTCCATAACATGTCTTGCAAGTAAAAGAGAGATTCCATCGCTGTTGAGAAATCATTCGCTGTACATGTCCTAAACTGAATATTCTACTGCAAGATTTTATGGGATTTACATGGAACGCATCATTTTCAATAATTTGTATATGTTTAATACAACAGTAACGCACTCATGGCTTTGCATGGGCTATGGCTATATAAATACGACTCCTCCCTTGCCCAACATTATCAAACCATCATCACACTGAAGTCTTCCCTCCCTCTCTCTCTCTCTCTCTCTCTCTCTCTCTCTCTCTCTCTCTCTCTCTCTCTCTCATACACACACAAGCAGAGTCGCAGACCCACATACACACAGATAGATACACACACAAAGAAGTAAAGATGGTGTGGTCAATCCAGTCAATTGCACTAGCGACGGTTCTGGCCGAACCGTCCTGACGACATGGGTATGGAGGGTGGTCAACTGGGTGTGGCTGAGGCCAAAGAGGCTCGAGAGGCTCCTCAGACAGCAAGGCCTCTCCGGCAAACCCTACACCTTCCTATTCGGAGACCTCAAGGAGAGCTCGCGGTTGCTCGAGGAAGCCAAGTCCAAGCCCATGGCCGTCTCCGGCGACATCAAGCCTTGTCTCTTGCCTTTCTTGCATCAGTCCTGTTGTTGCCAGGTGTTAGTATACGCAAAATAAAGTTGTAAGACAAACCTGAAATCAATTAGTAATCCGAATGTAGACGTATGATCCGAGCCCAATGAATTCACGTTGTGTCCTTAAGATAATTTGTCCCCTTCACCGGTACCCAAGGTTCTTCAACAATTGCCTCCCATGATAAAACGGATCGCCTTTCCTTTGAAGCCGTACTTCTTCAAAGGAAAACTTCGAACGCAACTCCGCGGATGAAAATCGAACAATTGATAATGATGAAAGATGGAGAAGGAACCGATTTAATAGTATGCATGTCGTGTGTGTATATGACTATTTATGTCAGTTTAAAACTGAACATCAATGAAGAGTCACGAAGCCATACGGTTTCGTTGATGAAGGATTACGAACCGAAACTACACTTTACGAACAAACATGTTCGTTCAAAACTTCTCTTTACGAACAAACATGTTCGTTCAAAGAAAAAATTCCCGAACAAACACATCTGTTCGGACAAGAAAAAGTGTCACATGTCTGTTCGAATCAAAGGGAATAGAATAAAATAAGACTGATGGGAAAAAAGAAAAAAAATAGGAACAAGTCAGGCCCGGCCTGAACCGGCCGGCAGGCGGCTCGCGCCTGGGCCGACCCAGCCTTGTGTAGGTCCTCTCCCTTCCACAAAAGTGGGGTGCCCCTTGAGGCCCAAACTCATTAGAGAGGCTCCTCTATTTAAACACATCTCCCGTCTCTCTTCTATTCAATGTAGGACTCCCTTCATCCACACTTCTCATTCACTTTCTATGGGATTTACACACCAAAATCCCAACAATTCCTTCCAAACCTATGGTATGCACATCTTCATAGTATCGCTACGTGTGCACTTATATGAACATTTTCTTATTCGTAACACTCAGCTCGTTTTCAACCTTTGGTCGTTGCTGTTTTTCTGCCACCCCCTCTAGACTTCATGTCCCGCCATTCATGGCTTGTACTTTGTGTCTCGAAGTCTCCGGTCGTTGTCCCTTTGCTCGTCCTGGCAATTCAATGACATGGGCATAAATCTATCAATCACTGAAACACGTACCAAATCATTGGAATGATGGTAGTCACTGCCCTCAAAAACCAACAATTATCATGGAAGTTTCGTTTGTGTAAGAAGGTATGAGCCGCCAATGGGGCCTCGGAGTAGGAAAAAACCATGAAACTTTCGGGATGTAAACATTTGGGATCCTTCTCAATCATGTGAACCAAATGCATGTGCCAATTAAGTAAATTTTTCCTTTGAAAATATTACGAAAACAGACCATTTGTGAAAGAGATTAATAAAATTTTGTCGACATTCATTGTCTATCGTCATAAAAAGATTTTTGGTGTCGAAAAGACTTGTCGATGATAGTTACAACCATCTTTTCTACTCGGGATATGAATTTAATCGCGCAATCCTGAAAACAGCTGAGAATGTAATTCATTTGGTAACATGGCTTTCATTTTGCTGGGTGCATTGCAATCAAATACTCGTTCTTGTGGTTAGGCCCAACACCAAAAGTGACCATAACGAACCCCGAACAACTGAAGGAGATCTTCTCCAAGATAAACGACAATCCCAGGCCAACCTCCAATAACCTGGTGACGTTGCTTCCCAATGGACTCGTGAACCATGGGGGCGAGAAATGGGCATGGCATATGTGATGTCCCGAAATTTCAAGGTCTATTAAATGAATAATATTGGGATTTTTGGAATTGAGTGACATTTATCGGACGCGGAATCGTTCAATCTGGAGGACGTTGATCGTCGACTGAAGCGTAGTTAATTGTAGTTCGATTAGTTTAGTCGCGCCGTAAATAATTCTCGCCGAATTCCTTCGCGCCCGCACCCGACCCTGAACCAGTCCTGAATTATCAGATTACCGAAATACCCTCAGATATTATTCATATACGCCAGAAACAATTAATACTGATCGACCCGTGGGCCCTGCCTCATAATTGCAAGTCAAATCTTGCTTTCTGACTTTTGACCATGGCTAATTACCAAAATACCCTCAAGACCACTTTCTCTCTCTTCCTTTTCTCTCTCCTCTCTCTCTCTCTCTTCCCTCTTGGAAACTCACGGCAGCCCCTCCCCCTCCATTCTCACGCACACTCCATCTTCTTCTTCATCTCATCTTCATCTTCGTCGCCGCCGTGAACCGCCGCCGCTCGCACCGTGCCACCGCCACTCGCGCCCTAGCCCCGTCGCCGTACGCCGTGCTCACCAAAGCTCCGCTGTGCCGCGAGCCGAGCCAACTGCCGCCCGAATCGCCGTCCGCGAGCCCAAACCTGAGAGCCTCGTTTTCCCGTTTTTCAGCCCGCGCCAAACTTGGAATCGCTCGTTTGAGCTCGTCCGGAGGTCGAATCGAGCTCCGTTTTCGCCTACGTGACCGTAAGATCAAGGAATAGAAGGATCTGAGGACTGTTTTTCCAGGAAGTTGCTGGATTTTCGTGGGTTTGGTCAGAACAGAGGCTGGTCGTGGAGAACCGGCGTGTTTCGCTTCATTTCGAGCTTTGCCATCGTCGCCACAGCTGCTGCCCTTGGCCGTTCATCGTCGTCCGAGTGTCTTCATCGCAAACCGTCACCGTGATTGCGTCCGGATCGTCGAGACCAGTTCGTAGGACCGCCGCCGCAAACCGTCGCCGCCAGTTATCGAAGTGAGTTAACCACTAATCTCTGATTAGGTTGTTAATTGCACTTATGATTAGTTTAATTAATTACTATAGTTAATTAATTAGTTACCGCAGTAAAAATTAGATAGTTACCGTGGTAGAATAAATAATTACTGTGGTTAGTTGGATTACCATGGTTAGGTGGAATAGTTACCATGGTTAATTATTTGATTGATTGTTGTGGCGATAAATAGTCAGGCCGGAATTAATTGCCTGTTAGGATTTATCGGCCTTTGATTGCTGATTGATTGAATTGATCGCTGATTGGCTTGAGTGTGGATTGCGCGTTTTTGCTGAATGGTCCCACTCATATTTATTTTTAAATGCCATGTTTAAATAAAATTTTAAACGTCCGTGTGACCAATTGTGGTTTTGAGTACGAAAATGGCCGAGGGCCGAGTTGAACATGAAAATGGCCGTGAGCCGAGTTTTGAGCATGATTGAGTTTGCATTGGCTAAATGCGAAGATAAGAATTGGTCTGGTTGCATGTTTTGTTGTGTGGTCACGCGATGGATAAACGTCACCCTAAGGTAATTGGGGACGTAGACGGTACTCGGGGTAACTCGGATCCGTGGCCTGATAAGTTCGTGCCGACGGGAGTTCGGAATTCCACGACCTATCGGAAGCCTGATAAGTTTGTGCCGGCGGGAGTTCGGAATCCCACGACTTATCGGAAGCCTGGCAATTCGTACCGGCGGGAGTTCGGAGTACTACGATTATTTCAGAAGCCGGTCGCAGCTAGTGATGGACCGAAGTCCATATTGGAATCCTAATATGCTTGCCTTAAGGGTCTTGAGGGGTTATTAGTTGCCGTCGCCGTGAACGTTGTGGGACGACGCTCAGTACAACCGGAAGAGTACTAGTAGTGAGGCTGTACTGTGACGAGAGTGGGGCGACTCTTGCAGTAATAACTGGAACACGCATGTTGCATAGTGCCTGAGTGCTTAAATGCCTGAGTAACTGACGTGTGTTCTGGTTGTATACCTTGACCTGTTGTGTTTAAATGCCATGAGATATTTGTTGTGTGGCTGAAGGCAAGGTGAGTTGTATGTGGTTGTTTATTGGCCGTGTTGCTGTTTGGTATTGTAAGTTAGGCTGTTTGAGTGAATCAATGTCCTAATCGGACTTAGGCGTTGACTCATTGAGATGCTCATTCGATGTGGCTGATCACCTTTCAGGTTCTCGTAATGGCGTGCCGGTAGCCCGGGGTGCGAGTTGAGCTGCGGAGGAGCTTTTGGAAATTAATCGTGTATGATAGTTGGTAGTGGTGGTAGTAGACCCTTAGCCCTGCCTGGTATCTTTTTGTGAGGCATAGGAAACAGCCCTGGAGATGGGTTTGTAGATCTGTACGTTTCCCTGTTGGGCTAAATGAAGATAAATAAAATGATGGTGTTGTTGTTGTATCTCCTGCTTGTTTATCCCTGTGTTTGATTATTTGTTTGGGGTTTCATATCGCTTCCACATGCGTATAATTGAAAGATAAAAAGTAAATGGGTCGATGATGTGCCTGGAAAATCATCCTTTGACCTGACGAATGGAAGGGATGGTCGCGTACCTGAGAGTCGGGGCGTGACAGCATAGGAAGATCATCAATCCAGCATTCCGCATGGAGAAGTTGAAGGTACATGAAACTATACTCTGTTGAAATGAATTGAACCACTCATTTCGGAATTTTTCTTTTAATTCCTTCATTGCATTTTTATGTTGTTCATGCAGCTTATGTCGCCCGCTTTTCATTCATGTTGCACTGAAATGGTTGGTAGATGGGAAAAATTGGTATCGGTAGAGAGATCGTGTGAGGTCGACGTGTGGGTCGACCTTCAAAATTTGACCCATGAGGTGATCTCTCGGACAACATTTGGCGGTAGCTTCGAAGAAGGCAAAAGTATCTTCGGACTTCAGGAAGAACAAGCGCTGCTTGCGCTTAAAGCTGTTCAATCGGTCTGCATCCCTGACTGGAGGTAAAATCTTTCATCATCCATGAGCTAATTGAATCGAAATGAGCATATGGCTTACAATTATGACATTCTAAAAGATTCAATTATTTGATTCAATATTTCGCAGGTTTGTGCCAACTAAGTTGAACAGGAGGATGAAGAACATAGATAAGGAAGTGCAGGCTCTGCTCATGGACATCATCCGCAAAAAAAGAGAAAGCAATGAGGGCAGGGGAAGGTGCTAGCGATGATCTGCTGGGGCTATTACTAGAGTCAAACTTGAAAGAGAATGTCAGGATGAGCCTCCACGACGTGATCGAGGAGTGTAAGGTTTTCTAAGTTGCTGGACAAGAGACCACTTCGGTCTTACTGGTTTGGACCATGGTCTTGCTGAGCGTGCACTCCGATTGGCAAGCCCTAGCTAGGGAGGACGTCCTCCAAATCTTTGGAGACAGAAAACCTGACCATGATGGGTTAAGCCACCTCAAGATTGTAAGTTCAATGCTCTTTTCCTCTTTTTGTTGAGGTTGGGACTCATAATAGGTCCAATCTGAAGAGTTCTTCATGAGCATTTTTTATCACGTGACACATGATAATCATTCTATTCTTACTAGATGAGCGTTTGCCATCCTTTGTAGAGGAAACGTTTGGTTAAAAATAATGATGTCGTATGAAGATGAACAGGACAATGAATTGACAGAAGCATTTTCTTCTCACCCTAGGATAGAACTTGGATTTCCCCTCAAGACAAGAACCTGCTTTTTCGGTCAATAGCCTCAAACCATTTTTACTGGATAATTACAATCAATTTCATTCTCTTCGTGGTTATTGATTTCATTGTGGTAGTGTTTCTCTGGCATCGTAATCATACACACTCTTCTCTACCATATGACTTCTTCCACGGATTTGTCACGATCGGGTCACAATGATCTTGAATGAGGTCTTGAGGCTATACCCACCGGTGGTCGAGCTACCACGGAAGGTTCACAAGGAAACAAAACTCGTGAAGCTAACCATACCCCCCGGAGTCCAGCTCTCATTGCCAATTCTCCTCATCCACCATGATAAAGAACTGTGGGGTGAGGATGCTAAGGAGTTCAAGCCAGAGGGGTTCGCCGAGGGAGTGTCCAAGGCCACCAAGAACCAAGTCTCCTTTTTCCCATTCGGAGGGGGCCCTCGTATATGCATTGGCCAAAACTTCGCAATGATAGAGGCAAAGATGGCGCTCGCCATGATACTTCAGCAATTCACATTCGAGCTCTCTCCATCTTATGCGCATGGTCCTTTCAGTGTCATCACCCAACAACCACAGTATGGTGTTCAGGTCATCTTGCATAAGGCAAATTAGAAGTTACATATCAGGATGACATGTAGTGTGTTAGTAATTAAACCAAATCTTAAGTTCCATAAATATAATCTGTAATGAAACTCCGTGTGATGTTGTCAGAATAATTGGCCATTGTCGGCCACAGGTCTGTATGATTGGTGTGTGATGAGTCATAGTCCATTGTCGGCCAGGAGTCTGGTGGGTCCACATGACCACCAATTCTTGTTGTCTTGTTTGTTTCCTTCCAAAATGCTTATATAAGGCAGCATTGTAATCGTTTG
Organism: Lenwebbia sp. NSW1173648; assembly: GCA_029784005.1. NCBI lineage: Eukaryota > Viridiplantae > Streptophyta > Magnoliopsida > Myrtales > Myrtaceae > Lenwebbia > Lenwebbia sp. NSW1173648. Next base: position 5,977,125 of record JARCGZ010000005.1, read on the forward strand.
AAGGCAGAGAACTTCACCCCCAGAAATAAAAGGTGTATTGTGTTTATTATGAATACTTGAAATCCTTCATTCCATCCTTTCTGCCTGGTATGATTTTCTATATAGACTAACATGTTCTGCTTAATCCTAGAAGCATGCTTTGTACTTCCCACTTTGTGGAACCTCTGTATCATAATATTGCAATTATGAAATGTTTCTATGGTGTGAATCAAAATTCGAAGAAAAGTCTGATGACCAAAAGGCGGTCCCTATTGAAGGTAAGGAGGGGGTCGTGTGTGTAATAGTATATTTGTCACAGGCTTTGTCTTCGTTTTTGTGGATTTACATCATAGGCCCCCTTTATGGTATCAAAGCCAGGGCATTAACCAAAACATGTTATCTTGCAAGAGATGGATATCAGTGCTGAAGGGAAGATCGTATTAGTCATGAGTGATACTTCAAATCTTAGTCCCTAATTACTGTAAACAAGTTTCCTTAAACCCTTTCCAGTACAACTATAAACTTCTAATGTTTCTAAGATCTATTATCTCTATGAGTTTTCTTATCTCAAATGACGATAGTAAGATCTCATAAACTCACCTCCCACTCATAAACCCATATTCTGCAATCACCAAACCATTCTCTTTCTCTCCCATCTGTTCTATCAAACACCTCGTTAAATACTCTTTGAGAAGTTAAGGAATATGTTCATTCCTCCAAATTTGACCAGCATCCCATTCCTGCAACCCAGCGTGAACATTTTGTCACTTTGCAAACCCCTCTGCTTGTCCTCGTCAATGTACAACAAGTGCCCTCGTGCTATACGTCTTGCTCTGTCTTTTTTTCTTTTCGTTTCTTTTTCATTATTGACTTCCCGGAAAGAGCTGGCGAGTGCCCTCGTGGATGGCCAGCAAGTGCCACAGGAGAGGTCCTGCACACCCTCGTTGGTCGAAGGCGAGGGCCACAAAGCCCTTGCCGGCCAGACCTAGCCGAAATTTAGGGCTCCCGAGAAGCCATCACCTAGTGGCCAACGAGGAGGCCAGTTGCCGGTAGGCCCCCACCGGCCCTCAACAGTAAAAAAAGAAAAGAAATAAAGAAATAAAATAAAAAAAATTGTAAAAATATCATAAAATTCATAAGAATTAAATAAATTTGTAAAAATTGTTCACAGCGTGCCATGTAGGATGGCCGACATCCACCATTAGTGATTTCTGGCTAAAATCGGAAAGACTACATTGGCAAATCGTCTAAAGATTTAGGACTAAATTAGCACAATTGAAAAGTTTAAGACAGCATCGGTCGCCGTAAGTATATTTAAAATTTTTTAATTAATTTTTCTAGAGATCACGTAAGGGATATATATATCTTGTTGTCAAGTGATGTGGTACTATATTTCAATAAATAAAACAATTAGATATTCACATTTATGGAATAACCTGCCAAGACCCAAAATACTCTCAAGTTGTCAAAACCAACCCCAATCAACAAATCATGAAAATTAATATTATCATGTATTTCTAAATCCAGTTGCTAGGCTTCCTCTCTATATGTATATCAAGACACAGGAACCAATTCAAGATCTCTCACTAAGCCTTTCTTCTTCAATTTTTTTGACAACAAACAAGGTTCTCCAATCTTTTTGGTTGGCGAGCGACATAATGTATGTATTTAACTATTCCACTGACTATATATATTGTGCTCCTTTGTAATGTTGTGAAGCTAGATCCGACAGCCAATACGTTCCTTTGTTCATCTGAATATCCCGTAAGAACCAATGCAAGAAACATCTCAACTCATTTAAACTACTCAAATCATCAATTGCAGTTGGACGAAGCGGATTGTAATATCTTACTGTTTTGAGCAGAGATTCGGGTTGAGTTCTTTGAGCCTACGACAATGAAAGATGATTGAATATGCCGCCTTATTATTAAGTGTTAGTATCTGCGGCTTAAGGACACAGCAAGCACTGCCATGAGGTCCAAGTTGTGGATAAAACAAAAAAGCAATTTTAGTCCATGAAGTAGTTAGGAATTTATGCAAGAAAGGAAGCCTCAACTTCAGTCAAATCATCCTAGATTGAATTGCACGAACTATGCCTTATTGGTAGAAAGGAATCTATTTCGAATAGAATCGTTATTTTAGGTGCGATTTAAGTTCATTTTGGCTGTTTCTTCCAAAAGATGTAGAATGCCCATTTCTCCATCAAACAAGCAGGAATGGTCATTCCATGGCTCCATTTACGTAATGCCAATCCATTCCTTTGCAAACATTAAGAAAATTATTACATTAGAACTATTTCGAGTGTACCCTTTATTACTTTCCTGACACATAATCCAATTTAAAGACCTTTTTAGACATTTCAAAACCCTTACTTTCCATTCCAAAGTTTTCCAAGCACAAGAAAAGGAATCTCGTCATATTTTTGTCCAACTTATTCTTTACTACCAATACAAGGATCGTTACATATTATCTAAGTGAAATTTAATTATGATGTCATAGCCTTGTGGATGTGCAAGTGTGCATCAATCGTAGTGGAGTATTTTGGCAATCTCATATAAGTCAAGGTCCTGCGGTGCGGATGCAACAAATGTTGGAAATATTGAAGATTATCATACCGATATCTCGAAGATTGCGATCGGATTGATGGAGTTAATTGAGGATCCTGATTTGATTGAACCTCTTATTTTGGGAAGATACAATCATGTATATACACCTTCTATTTTATTCTCTCTTTCTAGGATTATAAATAGACAAGTGTACATTCATATGAATATAATACAAAAAATACTTTTCCTATTCTTTATCGTCTTCTGTCATGGTATCAGAGCCTCTCGCTTTCCTAGCCTAGCTTCCGCACATGTTCCTTGATTGTCTTCCGGATCATCCCTGCTTTCTTGTTGTTGGAAAAAGGGTTCATCGACCTGCAAAACAGTTAGCACTCCATGTAAAAATCACATTCTCAAGATACCATGAAGAACGACAACATTCTTTCCGAAGAAAACCGTAATGTTGAAGAATTACCCCAGATTTCGGAGCCCATAGCAGAGCCCAGTATTCAGGCTCGGCCCAATCATTGGAAATTTTTTTAGGTTCAGCCCAACCAGGGGCAGCCCATCCAGTGGGTGCCTGCTTCAACCTCATTAGGCCCATGGTACTTTGGGCCCATTCAGCCCATTGCCTTGGGACCATCATCGCATGTTGCCACGAAAATGGGCCAGACGCATGTTCAGCCTAGGGAAGGATCGCCAGCCGCAATTGGGGCAAGCCCAATCCCTGGGCCCAACATTTCATATGCGGGATATGCAGGGCAAGTGCCTGAATCGGGTCAGTCTGGGGTCGGGTTGAATACCTACCCGGTTCCCCCACCCGGCTTCCATGCCACCTATCCATACCAGATCGGAATCAGTGGCGGCCGACCAGTGATAGGGGACCCGCTCTACACCTCGCCGCCCACAGGCTAGAGTTACGTCTCATCAGCCTTCAACTCACCGGACCCGAGGACTACTCGGTCTGGGCAAGAGATCTCCGGCGAGCTCTTGTCACCAAAGACAAAGACAGGTTCCTAGACGGGACTATCCCTATTCCGTCCGACGAGCGACTGCGTCGACATTGGCGCCGCTGCAACTAACTCATATGATGGTGGATCAGAAATTGTCTCACAGTCGAAGTGGCCACTAGACTACCTTCCACTGAAGACGCTCAAACTATGTGGAGCAACATTCGTGAAATGTATGGTAAGCTAGACAAGGCAAAATTATTTTACCTCACACAAACGGTTTCCCAATTAAAGTAGGCAAGCCAATCTGTGACAACCGTGTTCAATCGCCTCTTGGCGTTGTGGAACAAGATTGAAGCCGCTGAAGAACGGCTTGAAGGCTTAGAGGAAACGATCCACCAGTACCGCGCGATCCGAGACCGAGAAAAAGCTACTCGATTCTTGCTCATTCTCAACGACAATTATCTGCCCTTTCCAACGCAGATCCTTGCAATGGAACCAGCGCCCTCTCTCGGACGAATTTTCCAACTAGCGGTGCAAGAAGAGAGCCAGCGGTTGGCGACGATGGCACCCACCTGAGCCGGCGAGGGAGTTGCCCTCACGGCCTTCTCACCTCACGGTGCTCCCAACGGAACTCAGGGCACTGGGAGCTCCGTTGCCTTCTCTGTTTCACGCGGGCAAGGGAATAGAGGCTTCTAGAATGCGGCAGATAAGTGGCGAGGAAACCCTAATGGGTTAGCAATGGACAGCCAAGATTATAACGAGGGATCTGACGGCTCGAGTTGGTCCACCCAAGTGACCGGAACAAACGGCCAAGAATGTGCCACGTCAGCAGCCTTTTCTAAAGGATCGAACAGTCCTCATGCTGCCACGTCATCAGGTAAGGTTAGTAGCAATTATTCCAAATCAAAAAATAAGTATTGTGAATATTGCAAGCGGCCGCACCACACTGCGGAGACATGTTGGAAATTACATGGGCGACCAAGTGATCGCGAAAAAAGGGAAAAAGAAACCTCTGCCTTTCAAGTCTCCAAACAAAAAATTGATGGAGCTCACTCCACAATTACTCAGGATCAATACCAGCACATTGTGAAAATGCTAAGCCAATTGAAGCCTACTAATGACGGCGCAAGTTTTTCAGGTACTCTTCTATCCCAAGCAAACTCTATTTCGGCTAATGCATGGATAATCGATTCAGGTGCTAGTGACCACATAGTTTGCACTCAGACCTTATTTCCACATATTCATGATCGCTCGCAGTTTCCTTTATCAGTGGGCCTTCCCAATGGAAATACTACCCAGGTCACTAAGATCGGCACTATTCCTCTTAGCCCAAATTTTGTCCTTCACAATGTCTTATATATCCCTGAATTTGAGTTCAAACTCCTTTCTATTTCAAGGGTGTGCCAAGATAATTCTTGCAATGTCATCTTCAATTCCGACAATTGCTTATTTCAGGACCATATGACTGGCAAACTGATGGGCTTGGGTAGAGTCGAAGATGGGTTATTTTTCTGGATTGATTTCCCTGGAGATTTAGATTTTTTCAATAAGAGCATTTCTTGTAATGCAATTTCAAGTAATAAAAATCTCCTTTTTCATCAACGTTTGGGCTATAGTGCATGGTTTCCTCATCCGAAATTTTCCATATGTCCATTGCCTAAACAATCCAGACCATCCTTCCCTGTCAGCACATCTCGAGTTACTCATCCCTTCTTACTATTGCATGTGGACATTTGGGAACCTTATCACACTCCTCATCGAGACGGTTCCCGATTTTTCCTCACAATCGTTGATGATTTTACCCGTGCTACTTGGGTTTTTCGTATGCATTCCAAGAGTTAGACTCTTTCTTGCTTATCAAATTTTCTTTCTTTGGTGCAAACTCAATTCGATACATCTGTAAAAAAAAATCGGACAGATAATGGGCATGAATTCCTTTCCAATGATTGCCAATCTCTCCTTGTCTCTCATGGCATTATCCATGAAACCTCTTGCACCTACACCCCACAACAGAATGGCATTGTGGAAAGAAAACATAGACATCTCTTGGAAGTCGCAAGAGCTCTCAAGTATCAAGCCTCCATTCCTGAACAATTCTGGGGCGATTGTGTGGTCACTGCTACCTATTTGATTAATCGCATGCCGAGTAGAATTCTTGGTGGTAGAACTCCTTATGAATTACTTTATGGTACTTCACCGTCTATTGATCACCTGTGGATATTTGGCTGTTTATGTTATGCAACGATTGTGGGACCTCGGGATAAGATGGTCCCCATGCTACTCCATGCATTTTCATGGGGTATCCCACTCTGTAGAAAGGATATAGAGTTCTAGACATTTCTACTAGACATTTCTTTATAAGCAGGGATGTCATTTTTCATGAAGATATATTTCCTTTTCGGGACGCAGCATCTTCACATTCCACATCTGAATCATGCTTGGACCATCCAATTTTCTTGGAAGAGGATGTTTCAACCTCCTATGTCTTTGTTCCTCCGACATCAAATACATCCATTCCGGAGGACACTTTGCGTCCAACGCCTGCATCATCTGAATCACTTCCTGCAGAGATTCCCCAGTCACATATGGCCGACTCTTCGCCATCTCCGGCTACTCCAATGGTGTCTTCACCGAAACCTACCCCGGTACCCCCTGTGCCGCCTCAACTGGGCGTATCATCAGACCACCCACGTGGACGCAGGACTATATTTGTTCTGCTTCTCACTCTTCAGGTATCCACTATCCTATATCTTCCTATGTTTCCTTCAGCCGGCTCTCTCCTGCATACATGTGTAGCATTAGCCAGATTTCTGAGGAATAGGAACCATCCTCCTATCATATGGCATCCCAGGATCCTCGTTGGCAACAGGCCATAGCGGCCGAGCTAGATGCCCTCATCGCCAATCACACATGGGACATTGTTCCGTTACCTCCACATCGGAAACCCATTGGCTGCAAATGGGTCTACAAAATTAAATTCAAGGCCGATGGATCTGTGGAATGTTATAAGGCTCGCTTAGTAGCCAAGGGTTTTACTCAACGCGAGGGTTTTGATTATCACGAGACATTCTCCCCGGTCGCAAAGGAGGTTACTGTTCGCTCCTTCTTCTCTATCGCGGCGATTTGCAATTGGTCTCTCCATCAGATGGATGTTCACAATGCCTTCATTCATGGCAATCTCGATGAGGAAATCTATATGGATCTTCCACAGGGATTACGCAGACAGGGGGAGTCTCGCGTGTGTCGTCTTCACAAATCCCTATATGGACTCAAACAGGCTTCCCGACAATGGTATGCCAAATTTACCGATGCCTTGACAGATGCAGGATTCCGGCATTCCAAATATGATTATGCACTATTCACGTGGACTTCAGGTACTTCATCAATCTATTTGCTGATATATGTTGATGATATACTTATCATGGGGAACGATGAGCTTTGCATTGCGAAATTCAAAGAGTATTTGCATTCTGCCTTTCATATCAAGGACTTCGGAGCCCCTAAATATTTTCTTGGGATTGAAATCGCATGTTTTGACAAAGGAATTAATCTTAGTCAGCGGAAATTTTCCATGGAGATTATATCTGAAATCGGTTGTCGAGATGTAAGCTAACTGTCATTCCGATAGAGCAGAATGTCAAGATGACACTCATGAATATGACATGGGAATATCATCATCCATCGAGGACCCTTTACTCGAAGACCCATCCGGATATCAGAGACTTGTTGGAAAACTGATATATCTCACTATAACAAGACTTGATATATGTTATGCGGTTCAGATGATTAGCCAATTCTTGCACAAGCCAAAGCAATCCCATATGAATGCAGCGTTAAAAGTAGTACAATACTTAAAGGGATGCCCCGAGCTTGGGATTTTCTTGTCTCGTGACTACAATATGAAGATGACTGCTTATTGCGACACAGACTATGTCACCTGTCCAATGACTAGACGATCTATTACTGGTTTTTGCATAAAATTAGGAAGATCGTTGGTTTCATGGAAAACAAAGAAGCAGTCGACCGTATCCTTATCATCAGCAGAAGCAGAATATCGTGCAATGGCCAAAACTGTCTGTGAAATAATCTAGATACGAGGACTACTCTCAGATCTTGGAATACAAATTGAAGGGCCAACTGAATTATTTTGCGACAATGATGCCGCACTCAAGTTAGCTGCGAATCCGATTTTCCATGAAAGGACGAAGCATATCGAAGTTGATTGCCATTTCACTCGAGACAAAATTCGAGAAGGAATCATTGTGACCAAGGGAATTGGAACTGCGGAACAGCCTGTAGACATTTTCACCAAGCCTTTGTGTCAGAAACAGCATGCATATCTTCTAAGCAAGCTCGGCGCCCTCGACATCTATAGGCCGCTAGCTTGAGGGGGAGTGTTGGAAATATTGAAGATTATGATACCGATATCTCGAATATTGCAATCAGATTGATGGAGTTAATTGAGGATCCTGATTTGGTTGAACCTCTTATTTTGGAAAGATACAATCATGTATATACACCTTCTATTTTATTCTCTCTTTCTAGGATTATAAATAGACAAGTGTACATTCATACGAATATAATACAAAAAATACTTTTCCTATTCTTTATCGTCTTCTGTCAACATAAATGAGTCAAGGAATCTAGAATTCCTTGCTTACCAAGTAATAGCATTCAATCCTAATCAAAAGAAGGAAAAAAGGTTCTTCTGGAAGTCAAAGATTAGGTGATAAGTTGTCGTCAAACCACTTTTAACAAAGTGTCCTTAACTACGTCTGCCGTTTTTCCTTGCGTGACCGACAATCTTTGCCAGAAATTCGTTTTAACTGTCTTAATCGGATAACACATAAACGTAAACGATGACGTTTTGAGGGGAGATTTGTCAATGTTCTTGATATTGACTCGACGCGACCTCTCTCTTGCCCGCCACGAGACAAATTTGATGCGTCGCAGAGCTAATCTCACTGCATTTCGTGTTTCACATCCATTTGGTGGGCCATCTAAAAAACAAACAAAAAAACAGAAAAGATCTTATTAACACCCGTGAAAAAGCTTGTGAAGTTGAGCACCCGTCGGTAAGATCGAAGAACAAATTTATGATAAAAAGAAATTTAGAATTTAAAGACATTCGAATTGAATGAAGTGGAAAAGTCCGTTTGAATAACTTTAACCTTTTAACTTTAATCTCTTTTCTGGCCTACGCTTTTCGAATTAATGTAATGTAAAAAGCCGATGTTTCGACAAGCACAAGATCACGAGTTCAAACATGCTTATTACTATTTTGTGTGTCACGTTGTGTACGCATAGGTCCACAACTTGCGCCTCAGTGGAATTACGGTGCGGTAAAAGGAGTCGCCTACCTTAAATTAATATGGTGTTTTTTTTTTTTTTTGGTAAAGTTAAATTAATATGATGTTGAGCGATGATCTCTTTCATAATTTTAAACCCAAAATTTTGTAATAAAATCCGGATTCCATGATAACGTCTAGAGGAAGTAACTATGTTGGTTGCGCTTCTTCAATATTTTAATTTGGTCAATTTAGTCCTAAACCTTTTAATAATTTGTCAATGTATTCCATCCAGCCAATTTTGGTTGAAAATCGCTGACATGAAAGCTAGCACTGACATGGATAATTTTTGTAGTTCTTTAATTTATTTTTTTAATTTTTTTAATTTTAAATTATTTATTGATTCATTTATTTTCTCTTTTCTGTTTTCTTTATTTTTCTTTGTTGCTGCAGGTGAGCGCGAGGCGCGGGCCCTTGCCAGGCTCAAGCGAGGGCGGACCCTCTCCAGATCTGGGCAATTGTCTCCTCACGGCATGCGAGGCCATACCTCGCCTATGGCCTGCGAGGGCGACTCTCGTCTAGCCTTCTCCGGATATAGTCAGCGGTTAGCCATCGCCTGAGACCGGCACAAAGGAAAGAACCAAAAAGGGAAAAACATAATAAAAAATTTAAATCCACGTCAGAACTAGTATATCATACAAGACAACCGATGTTGACTGGACCACCACATTAGTGTTCTCTAGTCAAAATTAACCGGAATGACTACATTGGCAAATCGTTAAAAGGTTTAGGGCTAAATTGGCACAATCAAAAGGTTTAGGATTGAATGGGCACAAGTGCAATAGGTTTAGCACTTCTTTGGTAATTTTCCCTTCATTTGACATGGTCGCCTAGATTTCGACCATTTTTTGCAACGTGCAATGTTAGAGGTACCAAAATTCATACACTGAATGGATTTGTGGAAATTACGTCGCAAACATTAAGTGATTATTTAAGTTAGTAGGTCCATTTAAGCACCCTAATATGTCATAGAACATTCACGAGGGAAAGATCATCACCGCGGGGAGTTTGCAAATTTATTATACCAATGGTAGGTGTAACTTAACTTTCAAGTTAACCAACATCCTTAATTATACGCTTACTTGGGATGGAGGACATTAATTTGCTTGGAAGTCGAGCTCTCGATCTCTTCTACTTGGCATGCGATTAGCATCCGAGCACACGTAAGAAGGGAAATATATAAAAGAAGAAGAAAAGCAATAAAATAGAAACTTAGACACATATCTCTCGTAGACTTTTTTCAAAAGATTGGACTAAGAAATTTACCGTCTAAATTATGGTTAATTTTGACCTAAAAATATATATGGTTAATGAATGGTTTTGTGTATGTGGATTAGGGGTGTAGGGCAGCACATCTTTGATTCCTATCATGACTAAAATGCAAACAATTCCATACTTAATTCTCTTTTTGTCGCCTTTGCATTTTGGCCCCTTATTTGTTCTTTTGTGCAAATTTAACCACTCCCCTTAATCTAATTATCGCTTTCGCCGTTGGCACTATCAACGGTTGTCATCAACTAACTAACTAACTATCTCTATCTCTCTCGTGCAAAGGCCGGACGACCTCAACTGAGATCGTCTTCATCCTTGACAACCTTCAACGAGGCATCTTGGGTAGGGACGAATTATTGAAGATGTCGGTCATGTTGAGGTTGGACTATCTTCATATGAGAATAACTCACATCTTATGATACACTAACTTTTTCACAATTTATTGATTGATTCTCCAAGATAAGTATATAAACAAAGTCGAAAAGACATATGGGCACTCGACAACATCGACCAATCACAATTTAAACACGATGGATGACATATCTAATACGGAAACATTACTAGTCAAGAGGCCACTTGCGGAGATGCAACATGAGAAAGGCAATTTGACAATTTGAAGAGTTACTACCTTGAAATAGACGAAGGATGAGTCGTACGGAAAGAACCATGAAATTACATGAACTTCTGGATGGAAACCCCACCTCGCCTCGCAATTTGCTCCGATGGCAATACCTTTAGACCAACAATTAAGAACAAAATCATCTCCCTACTGTACTTTTGCACAAATGAGAAACTTTAACCAGTCTTAAAATGGTACGTGCAACGAGAATTTCTTAGAACATATGTAATAGAGTTACTTATTTCCAATAATTCGAGAACATTAATTAAGAATGTTCAGTATATATCATGCTAAAAAACACTTAAAGAAAGGCTCTTCTCTATGCTGTTTGCAAAACCAAATGAAACCCACGTATTCAACGTGTGAACAAGTAACAAACACGTAAGAATTGTTTATGATGATTCCTTGTCCCGTTTTCGTCTGAACAAAACAACAATGACTTCATCCCTTCTTTCCGCCTTTGTCCCCAGAACGAGCCAAAGAGCGCACAAAAGCTAGAAAACAACTGAAAGGAAAACCTCGTGCTTTATTCAGAACCGTTCAAGTTAATGTCATATGAATATTAAGAGATGATGAACTGTTGGTTGATAATTACACACTGTTGCCAAATTATATATCAGCTACAAGTATCTCAAATTTCATTACAACATGGTCAGAAAATGAATTCCATGGTTTCCCTTTTTCCAAAACATGTCTTACCAGTAAAAAATAGATTTTATCGCTTTTGCGAAATTATTTAGCAAACATTTCTTAACTGAATATTTATGCAAGACTTTAAGAAATTTACATGAGACGAACCATTTTAAATAATTTATATATGGTTCAGTACATATGCTAAACTCATCCTCTCGTTTTAAGTCCATGAATAGTTTTTTATGGGCGGCGCTATTTCCACCCCATAAATGACTATGGGGGTGCATGACAATCATTCTACTTCTCTGTTTCTGTTCCAAACCTATTTCTGGAACAGGTTTGGAACAGAAACTCATTTGGTAACGTAATTCTATTTTTCTATTTCTGGAACAAAAAATTGTTCCGGAAATAGATTTGGAAGGGAAATTAGAAACAAAAATTTTCTATTTCTCCGAGAAATAGAAATCGGAAATAATAACCGCCAGCTGCCGCCGACCGCCGCCGACCTCCGCAACCGCCGCCCCGCCTGAGTAAAAAATAAATAATAATTTTTTATTTTTAAATAGTAAATAATAATTTCTAGAAGTAGAAATTTTCAACTGTTGTCAAACGAACTTCTGTTCCAGGATCAGAAATTTTATATCGTTATCAAACGCATTTTTTTGCTCAAAAACTCATCCAGAAATAGAAATAAAAAAAAATCTATTTCTAGCTAGAAATCTATTTCTAGAACAGAATGGTTATCATACACCCCATAAATCCACTCGTTTTTACACTAAAAAGACAAACTGCCTTCAATTTTTCAATTACAATCTAAGTTATGGCCACACTCCTCCTTTTTTTCTATTTTTTCTATTTTTTATTTTTTTATTTAGGATAATTACCATAATTAAGCATTTCACATGTTTTCTCTTTATCGTGTTAAAGAAAAGCGCATTTTCAAATATTCCTATAACGTTTTACATGCTCCATGTAAAATTATCTAGTTAATAGTAAGAAAAAAGACATTATTTGATGTAGTATATAATCAAAAAGTATCTTCTTCATCATACTTCTCTATTTTTTGTCCCTCTTATCTCAAGAGATCACTTTGTTGGTGAACTTTTTATTAATTTCATTAGTCTAAAATTTATGTCAAGTCTCTTTATTTATTATATCAAAGAAATTATTTCTTTCTTACTGTATTGGCAAGATATTTTTATTCAAAGCATCTGAGACGTTAAAGGAATATCTAGGAATACACTATAATATGCACAATGAGGAATTTTGATTTTTTTTTTTGCGTAAATAGTTCATAGAGTATATTCATTTTTGTTAATCTAAAATGGCGTTTTCAAAACAAAAAATATATATCTTACTTTATGCAATGTCTTCATTTAATTAAGTTTCATCTACGTAATAATATATGCATAAATTGATCGACAATGTAGAAAAGAACTAGATTTCTTGGAAATTTCTCTTTTCGACATAACAAATTCTTATGGAAGTAATATCTTACATAAAAATAATAATATTACCTTTAATATATAAGGAAAATCTTCAATAAACAAAAACTGAACATATGAATTTCTTAATTATGGTAGGTAGATCCTACATAGATATAAGAAAACTAATAAAAATGAAAGTAATTAAATTGTAATTTAATGATAAAGGGAAATTTTATTTTTTTAATTAAAATTGAGTGAATTTAGTCATATACGGGTGAAAATAGCATCGCCCTTTTTTCATTTGCTCTTTATTTTGGGTATCCTTCTCTTTTTACTTTCATTTTTTTATCCATATTGGGTCGCGATCGAGAAGCTTCTCGGCCAACACAGACGGCCGTGGCTATATAAACACGACACCTTGCCCAACATTATCAACCCATCAGCACATTGAACTCTCTCTCTCAGACACACATACAGACAAATAGATATCACACGGAAGAAGAAAAGATGGAGGTATCAATACAGTCAATTGCACTAGCGGCGGTTCTGACCGTCCTGGCGGCATGGGCATGGAGGGTGGTGAATTGGGTGTGGCTGAGGCCGAAGAGGCTCGAGAGGCTCCTGAGGCAGCAAGGCCTCTCGGGCAAACCCTACACCTTCCTGTTCGGAGACCTCAAGGAGAACGCGCGGCTGCTCAAGGAAGCCAAGTCCAAGCCCATCGCCATCTCCGACGACATCAAGCCTCGCCTCTTGCCTTTCTTGCATCGATCCTTCCAAACCTATGGTATGCACATCTTCACAGCATCTCCGTGTGTGGCACTTGTTTATCTTCTTATCCATTAAAGCTCACTTTTTTTTTTCTTCCTTGGGTCGATGCCGTCTTTGACGAGTTTCGAAACGTTTGAACTTACTGCCCTTGTAATTGCCCATTCATGCTTCCCATTTTGAATTTTTTATGTACGTCGGTGGATGATTGATTGTACAGACGCTCGACTGTGTGACCGATGTGACTTATGCCCACATCGGCCGATCACCGTAGAATTCCAGAGTGATCCTGATTGAAGATTCATGGATGTCAATCAAGTCACTAACACGTTTTGACGGCGTCGAAGTCATTGTCCTAGGGCAGAGACTAGTCCCTATCCAAACCAATGCCCACACACTGTTGATGTATAATAGAAGCGCAACATGCCAAGTTACTCACAATTCAGTGGGACCAAAAATCATGTGGATGACAATGAGCAGTAACATTCAAGTACTGCCCTTTGATTTCACCTGTTTCAGCCTGTGAATCCTTCTAGTCGAGCCTCTCGGTTTGTCATTATACCTTGAGAAGTAGAAAGAATTACAATCCCCATCCCGCCTAAAAGGTCACGGAGGCGTGCAAAGGTTTTCTCGGACCGGATGGAGATTGGCCCTTTTTTCTTTTTATTTATTATTTCTCGTTAAGAGCTGAAAAATGAAAAAGTCGAGGCATTTCAAAATGTTTGTTGACACGGACAAAGTCAGGGAAAACCTCTGAAATTATTTCATTATTGGACCTTGGACATATAGAATAAGTCCTATAATAATTTCAATTCCTGATTTCAATTCCGTGGAATTGGTTTACTATCAGTGTATGGACAGCTATCTCTCAAGCACAGATTTAGGTTCGGCCTCAACAGGCACGCGGTCAGAGTCCTAGTAGTCTCCTCCCACTGCTTGGGAGCTTAAGGTTATCACCATCTAGGGTGCAACATTTCACTGCTTCGCCTTCTGGAATAGCAATGGGAATAGTGATGTTATCATCGACTATGATTATCTAAGAGTTCTTGGATGGATTTCTGCCACCCGCTCTAGTCTTCATGGCTTGAGTTTTTCTGATGTCCCACCACCATTCATGGCTTGTGTGCTTTGTGCCCTAGCAATTCAATGACATGGGCATTGAATCCATCAATCACTGAAACACGTACCAAATGATTGGAGTGACGGTGGTCACTGCAAAAAAAAAAAAAAAATGCTTTCTCGATAGTATTGTCTGGAACGGTACAATCTCAATTGTAGATCCACACACTATCACCGCGTGTTTTGCATAAAACCCTCATTGATTGGGAGATCGTATGGTTAGAAATAGCTGATAGTACCGTCGGACTGTCAAGCTAGTAGCTTCCTAAAAAAAAAGCAGCAATTACCATTGACGTTGTGTTTGTGTAAGAAGATGCCAGCCGATGGGGGATCGGAGTAGGAACAAACCAAGAAATTCTCGGTATGAAAACATTTGGGATCCTTGATTTTTCCAAGTCAAATGCACTTGCCAATTAAGTAAATTTCTCTTCTGAAAGCGTAAGCAAGAAAGGCCCAACGTCTGGAGTCTAGACGACTGGCATGTGTAGTGGAATGTTCTATTTTTGGGGGAGAAAGGGCTTGTTGGTAGTCATTATAACCATCTTTTTCCCTCCTGATATGAATTAAATTGCCCAATTGCATGCATTCCTAAAGAGTAGCTGAGAATAAAAACTAAAAATAGTTCTTCTGGCAATGTGCCCCTAATTTTGCTGGATGCATTGCAGGCAAAGACTCGTTCATGTGGATGGGCCCAACACCGAGAGTGAACATAACGAACCATGCACAGTTAAAGGAGATCTTCTCCAAGATATACGACTATCCCAAGCCAGCCTCCAATCCCCTGGTGAAGCTGCTCGCCAATGGACTCGCGAACCACGAGGGCGAGAAATGGGCTCAGCACCGGAAGATTATCAATCCAGCATTCCACATGGAGAAGTTGAAGGTACCTAAAACTATACTATGCTCAAATAAATGGAACCCCACACATTGATGCCTCGGGAATTTTCTTTTGACCCCTCATTTGCATTGGTCTGCTGTTCTTGCAGCTTATGTTGCCCGCTTTCAATTCAAGTTGCACTGAAATGGTAGACAGATGGGAGAAATTGGTATCAGAGGAGAGATCGTGTGAGGTCGACGCGTGGGTCGACCTTCAAAATTTGACCCGTGACGTGATCTCTCGGACAGCATTTGGTAGTAGCTTTGAAGAAGGCAAAAGGATCTTTGAACTTCAGGAGGAACAAGCCCTGCTCGCAATTAAAGCCCTTCAATCGGTCTACATCCCCGGCTGGAGGTAAATCTCTCATCATCCATAAGCTAGCTAAATCTAAATGAGCTTCTGGCTTACAGTCGTGACATTACAAGAAATCCGACTATTGGATTCTATATTTCGTAGGTTTGTGCCAACTAAGATGAACAGGAGGATGATGAACATAGATAAAGAAGTGAAGGCTCTGCTCATGGACATCACCCGCAGAAGAGAGAAAGCAATAAGGGCAGGGGAAGCTGCTGGCAATGATCTGCTGGGGCTGTTGCTGGAGTCAAACATGAAAGAGAATGTCGGGATGAGCCTTCACGACGTGATTCAGGAGTGCAAGCTTTTCTACTTAGCCGGACAAGAGACCACTTCGGTTTTGCTAGTATGGACCATGGTCTTGTTGAGCATGCACCCAGATTGGCAAGCCCAAGCTAGGGAGGAGGTCCTCCAAACCTTTGGAAGCAAAAAACCTGACTTTGACGGGTTAAGCCACCTCAAGATTGTAAGTTCAATATCTCTTCCTATTTTCTTTTGAGTGGCACTCATAATTACAATATTATCCATTCTATTTGTGGAAATTGATGTTAGATGAGAGTACTTTCCCCTAAATTTCATTGTAGTTATTTTTTCTCGTGCGTCATAATCATGTAGATGCTGCTACATACACTTCTTTACCATGTAACTTCAGCGGATTTGTCGTAATTAGGTCACAATGATCTTGAATGAGGTGCTGAGGCTATACCCACCAGTGATCATACTAGCACGGAAGCTTCAGAAGGAAACAAAACTGGGGAAGCTGACCATACCCTCGGGAGTCCATCTCTCAATGCCGACTCTCCTCATCCACCATGATAAAGAACTGTGGGGCGAGGATGCCGAGGAGTTCAGGCCGGAGAGGTTCGCCGAGGGAGTGTCCAAGGCCACCAAGAACCAAGTCTCCTTTTTCCCGTTCGGATGGGGCCCTCGTATATGCATCGGCCAGAACTTCTCAATGATAGAGGCGAAGATGGCGCTCGCCATGATACTTCAGCAATTCACATTCGAGCTCTCTCCATCTTATGCGCATGCCCCTTTCAATGTCATCACCCTCCGGCCACAGTATGGTGCTCAGGTCATCTTGCACAAGGCAAACTAGAAAGTTAAATATCAGGGTGACGTGGTGTAGACAAAAACGTGCATTTGAAATAGGGAAACAGTATTTGGCCAAAATAATAATAAGGAAACAGTATACCTTTTTCCAAGTTAATGCATTGTTGTCTTCCCTCCCTAATATAATAACCTAGGATCATCAGTGATCGATTGTGATGGAATTTTGCACGAAGAACGTAATTTGATGCATCCATAGACATTTTAGAGATGAAAAGAAGTTTGGCTTACTCAAGCTGAATTTTATAGGCGTCAATTTGTAATCAAAACCAATCCCAGAAATTCTAGATATCCAATGAAACAACCGGACAAAATGAAACCTTAATCTAGGCCGGGTGAAGTTGCAGAGGGAGAGAGAGGGGGGGGCAGTTCATGTTAAGTGGGCCTAGTTTGATGAGCTTAAGCTCCATTTGAACCTATTTCTCACGGCCTATGTTTGAAATCTCTCGCCCCAGCCCATCCTGCTAAACTGTGTTATTTATTCATTTATTTCTATTTCTATTTCGGCGTAAAAGTGGTGTATCTAGTTGGCTTCTATAGTTCAGGTGGGCCAAGCGAGCTAATGCGACCGGCGGTCGCCACACTTATGATCAAGTCTGATTTCTACCATCCGAATATGCGGAGGCATTGGTGTTGGGCATTGACCAAACGGTCAAGTTTTCTTGTTCGATATCGATAAATAGGATATCGATAAATAGGACAAAATATTGGACTTACTTTTGAAAGATTGCCTACTTTGATTAACCGAAGGCCAAGTAATTCATAGTAAAGAAGATTTAGTGAACTTACTTTTTCATACAAAAACTAGAATTGCGATGTATATTTCACTCCGTTCCTCATTTCATTTCGTGCCATCACTTATAGGATGAGATGTAAACTTGGATGTATTCTTGAAGAGAAGGAAATGGAAATTTGCTTGTGGGACTGAACGATCATTGCCAAAAATGCCATCACGTGCACTGCCTGTAGATAGCACATAAAACGTAGAGGATGACGTTTTATGTTCTGGATACTCTTGCTCGCCACAAGACAAAAATCATGCCTCAGCGCTAAGCTCACTGCATTTCGGGTTTTATATCCATTTTTGGTGGGCCATCTCAAAATAAGATTTTGTTAACACCCCTTAGAAAGCTTTTTTAGTTGAGCACTCTTTCACCGGATCGAAGAACAAATTTAGGATGAAGAGAAATGTGGAATTTATAAACATTCAAATTGAATGAAGTCTGGCATAAAAAAAAATTCAATGAAGTCCAAGAATCTGTTTAGTTGAGAAGAATAATGCAGAAGAGAGAACTGTGGATTTTTTTTATATATAGTTCGATATACATAAAATAATACATGGGGAGCATATTTATAGAATTTATGAGATCATTATATTGGAAAATCAAATCAGATATGCATAATCAAAATAAATATAGAAAATTAGAAGAAATACCTAATTATCTTTAGAACATATCTCTAACATCCACCCTCAAACTAATGGTGACTAAGTAACCTTGAGTTTGAATCAATGTGTGGCATCAGGCCTGGAGGAACCGCAACGGGGCGATGTGTGAGGCGGCGTCTACTAGATCTAGCTTGTCTGAAGGCGGCGAGTCTAGTGGTGGTGTCGGCTTCTCGAAACGAGAAGTAAAAAGTCGAGGATCGGAGGCTTTTGAGCCGAACAACATGTGTTCTTTGCGGTCGACTTTGCTTTCGGAACAATAACTTAACAAGCGCGGTCAATACAGCTGGTGTGGCAACAGCAAGCGGAATAAGGTAGGCACTGCTAAGGCGAAGGTTACTGTGCGAAGACGTGTCTTCGCAGCGTCGGAAAATATCTCCATAGAAAAGAAAAGCTCGAGTTGACGACGTGTCGCCGACTTCGTAAGACAACCATCGTGGTGCTTACTTAGATGGAAACGAGGCACTCGATGAACACTGTTGAGCCGCGAGATGAATGATGAGCACTCTTCAGCCGCCGGATGGATTTTGCTACAAAAAATACAAGTCATAAAATAGATATTTGCTTCGGCTAATAATAAGACAAACTCATAATTTCGGTAAGGCTGGCTACCAAAATTAAATCTAAATCCGCAATAGAGGCTTGCATTCGTACAGAAGACATTTGGAGGTCGAGTTCTCGATTTCTTCTATGACCTTTAATTACTTGACATGCAATTAGCATCCGAGCACACGTCTAAAGGGGAAAAAAGATGAGAAAAGAGATTAATAATGAACGCTTACACTCGAAATTTCCTGTAGATTTTTTTCAAAAGCTTTTGGGCTAAGATCTTCACCATCTAAATTATGGTTAATGAATGGTTGTGTATGTAGGCTTCGTTTGTTTCGCAAAAATAACTTTCAGAAAATTATTTTCCTAATTTTTCGGCGTTTGGTTCACAAAATATAAACTAATTAAGGAAAAACATTTTCCATCTATGGAAAAAACATCGAAAATGATTCTCTTTTTGAAATGAGAAAAACATTTTCATTCATCTTTCCTCCCTCCACTCCTTCACTTTCCTTTTCTTTTTACTTATTTTTACTTAGGTTCGCACTTTTTTCACTCCCCTCGTGGCTTTGACACTCCTTGTGTTTTGACCATTATATCCTTTGTGTGGCCCACCATTTTTGGTACAATTTTATATGATTTCTTTTTTTGTCAACTCTTTATTTCGTTTCTTCTTTTTTTTTCCCTTGCGGGTTCCACTTTCCTCTTTTCCTTCTTCTTCCTTCCGACGTGTTTCACCTTCTTTTCCCCCTTTTTTCCTTCTCATTCTTCAATTACAAATGAAAATGCTTTGGGTCCGCCACTAGAACAACAAGGATGGAAGTTACAGTGTCGGCCCACGGTGTAAAAAGGTTACGACATCTCATGAGTTGGGAGCAAATTAGTCAAAGACATGTTATTGTCTGCGTTTTCCCCTTCCCTTTATCCTATTTTGGGGGAACATGGTAAAGTGGTAAAGCTATTCGACACCCAAAAGATTGAGCTATGGTTTGGAGCTACATCACGAGTGACCAAAGTTGTGCCGAAAGAGTTCTAAGTGGAGTTTGGCACAAAAACCTTCCTCTAGTGTGGGTTCTAGTTGCAAGTAATTCCTCATAAACATAAAAAAATAAAAAAATAAAAAATTGTTATTGACATACGTCTCGCTGCTACAACACCATCGCGACGGCATCGTTTGGTAGCCAATTTGAGGAAGCTACTTTGTTCGGCTCGCTTTTGAGGCTATTGATGTGGTTTCAAAACGATGTTTTCAAATTAGGTGCGCGAGCTAGCCATAACTTCTTGGCAAGCTCCTCGGAAGCTGTAATACCTAAATTTTGTTTTTAGGTAATTGCTCCCGCTTGATTTCCTTGACCACTGACTTGTATGATGAGTCCGCCTATCGTTCTCACTAGGAAGCCAAAACCGAACACGCATGAAGCACACCAGCAACATGTGTTGCGTGATTCTACTTTGTGACGGGGTTTCTAGAAGAAGAAAGAGCAGGAGCCTTGGAGAGAGAATGACCTACTAGAGAGAAAAAGAGAGACAATTTTGAGGCATGGAAACGGAAGAAGAAGGAGGAGAGGAAAATGGGACCCGCAAGGGAATAAAGAAGAAACAAAATAATAGAGTTGACCGAATAAAAAAAAGAATCATATAAAATTGTACCAAAAGTGGTGAGCCATATAAAGGAAACAATGGTCAAAACACACACAAAATGAGTGTTAAAGCCATAACGGGAGTGAAAAAAGCACGAGCCTTTTACTTATTCTTTTATTTTTTATTTCTCTTCTTTCTTCCTCTGTCAGTCGCCATCCATGGCAACGGCCTGCGACCGGTCACAAGCGAGGGACGAGCAAGGCCAACGAGCTTGTATATGCATGTTCGGTTAATTCAATAGCCTTTTTCATGCCTCGAACGGGAGAGGACGAGACTTGTCAGATCTAGCGAGACAAGGCCCGGCCTCGCCCGAGGTTTACGAGCTCGAGCCTCGCTAGCCTCGAGCTAGGCTGAGCATTGCCGGCCTCGGGCGTGGCCAAAACTCGCCAAATTTGGCGAGGTGAGGAGTGGCCTTGCTCCAGCCTCGCCTGTGATCGGCGACCGGTAGAGGAAGAAAGAAAAGAAAAAAAGAGGAAAAAATGAAAAAGGAAATGATTAAAAATTTAAAATAATTAATTATTAAAAAATTTGGAAATTTTTATAAAAAATTTAGAAAAAATTATCCACCTTAACGTTGGCCGTGACACCTAGGACATCCGGGTCCACGTCAGCAATTTCCAACCAAATGATGATGCAGAAAATCAAATGAGATTTTTCTTACCAAACGACAGAAAATGTTTTTCAGATCATTTTCAAGAAAATATTATTATTTTCCTATAAATTTACTTTTCGGAAAATATTTTCCAACCACGTCATATTTTTTGCGAAACAAACGTAGCCTTAAATTAGGCGCTTAGGGCAGCACAACTTTGAATCCTCTCGTCACTAAATGGAATCAATGCCAAGATTAGTTCTCTAAGTTCTGTTGCCTTTTGCATTTTGTCCCCGTGTTGGTTCTTTTGTGCAAATTTAACCCTCTAACTTATTTGATTTGTGTATTCGTGTCCCATGATGTAATAGCTATCATGATGTCGCATGATCTTTTTGTTTTTTACCCCTTTTAACTGTCTTAATCAAATGGCACATGAAACGTGGACAATGACGTTTTGGGGGGACAATAGTCAACGTTCTGGATTCTCACTCGATGAGACCTCTCTTGCCCTCTACAAGACAAAATTAGGCATCAGCCGCCCTGTTTTATATCCATATGGTGGGCCGTCTCGAAAAAAAAAAAAGAATCATGCTAAAACCCCCGGTAAAGCTTGTTAAGTTTAGCACTCGTTAGCCAAATCAAAGAAAAATTCTAAGATATATATCATTCTGATCTCTCTATATATATATAAGCATTCAAATTGAATGAAGTCCAAGAGTAAAAAAAATCACGTGATTTACGCTTTTTGAGTTTATATAACGTAAAATGCATGTTCTCTCTCGTCCGCGTGCTGCAATCGAACATTCTTCATGGTCGACAACCTTCAACGAGGCATCTTGGGTAACGACAAAGTAAGATCCGAGGTCATGCCGAGGATAAGTGATCTTCATATGGGAATAACTTACAATTTAGGATGCACGGGATTTTTCACCATTAATTAATCAATTCCGTGACAATTAAATATGTGAATACATTTGGAGAGATGTATGGGCACTCGACAACATCGATTAGCAACATATTAAACAAGATCCAAGTCAGATTCAATGAACACGTTCTCTTTTTCTTTCTTTCTTTTTTCCACTTTGGGTCACGGTCACGAAGCTTCTTGGCCAACACACGCATGGCTTTGTATGGGCTACGGCTATATAAACAAGACTCTTCCTTTGCCCAACATTATCAAACCATCATCACATTGAAGTCTTTCTCTCTCTTACCACTCATGCAGATACTCACACAAAGAAGAAAAGATGGAGTTTTCAATCCAGTCAATTGCAGTAGCGGCGGTTCTGGCTGTCCTGACAACATGGGCGTGGAGGGCGGTGAACTGGGTGTGGCTTAGGCCGAAGAGGCTCGAGAGGCTCCTGATACAGCAAGGCCTCTTCGACAAACCCTACACCTTCCTGCACGGAGACCTCAAGGAGAAATCACGGTTGCTCAAGGAAGCCATGTTCAAGCCCATCGCCATCTCTAACGACATCAAGCCTCGTTTCTTGCCTTTCTAGCATCAATCCTTCCCAACCTATGGTATTTACATCTTCATAGTATCTCTGTGTGTGGCACCTATATTTTGTTATTCATTAACACTCATTTGTTTTTGTCCTTTGGACAATGGAGTTTCAGAACATCTGTATTTACTTTCCTTTCTATTGGAAATTCATGCTTCTCCATTTCAAATTTTGGCGACCAAAGATGTTAGTAAATTTCATGTGTGACCATGTCATTTAACTACTAACTTTTTGCATTGCAGGCAAAGACTCGTTCATGTGGATAGGCCCAACACCAAAAGTGTACATAACGAACCCCGAACAACTAAAGGAGATCTTCTCCAAGATAAATGACTATCCCAAGCCAGCCTCCAATAACTTGGTGAAGTTGCTTGCCGATGGACTCGTGACCCACGAGGGCGAGAAATGGGCTCGGCACCGGAAGATTATCAATCTGGAATTCCGCATGGAGAAGTTGAAGGTACGTGAAACTATTCTCTGCTCAAATGAATTGATGCCTCATGATTTTTGCTTTGATTCCTTCTTTGCATTGGTCTGTTGTTCTTGCAGCTTATGTTACCCGCCTTTCATTCAAGTTGCACTGAAATGGTCGCTAGATGGAAAAATTTGGTATCCGTATAGAGATCTTGTGAGGTCGACGTTGTTGGGGTGTGGTTCATACTCCCCTACGATAGGAAAGCACGTGGGTCCCAAGGGGGTAGCGCCCCCCTGGACACCAGAGGGATTTTACAATTTAAGCCCGTAAATTTTCATTAGTAGTTTGGGCTTGGGCTCATGAATAGCTACTGGTATATATACTCTTTTTCACTTGTAATTGAGTAATGTAACGAGAGATGCGAGGTGCTAATTATAGTGGAATCCTCTGCTGGACGTAGCCCTAGTTTAAGGGTGCACTAGGATAAAATCTCGTGTCTTGATTTCTCTTTCTCGCTTTACATTTTACTTCGACTTGATTGTGCACCGAATACTAACAGACGTGTGGGTCGACCTTCAAAATTTGACCCGCGACGTGATCTCTCGGACAGCATTTGGCAATAGCTTCGAAGAAGGCAAAAGGATCTTTGAACTTCAGGAGGAACAAGCTCTACTTTGGCTTAAAGCTGTTCAATCGGTTCACATCCCCGGCTGGAGGTAAAATCTTTCATCATCCATAAGCTAATTGAATCTAAATGAGCTTATGGCTTACGATCATGACATTCTGAAAAATCCAACTATCTCGCAGGTTTGTGCCAACTAAGATGAACAGGAGGATGAAGGACATAGATAAGGAAGTGGAGGCTCTGCTCATGGACATCATCCGCAGAAGAGAGAAAGCAATGAGGGCAGGGGAAGCTGCTGGCCATGATCTGTTGGGGCTGTTGCTGGAGACAAACATGAAAGAGAATGTCGGGATGAGCCTTTACGATGTGGTCGAGGAGTGCAAGATTTTCTACATCGCCGGACAAGAGACCACTTCGGTCTTGCTGGTTTGGACCATGGTCTTGCTGAGCGTGCACTCCGATTGGCAAGCCCAAGCTAGGGAGGAGGTCCTCCAAATCTTTGGAAACAGAGAACCTGACCACGATGGGTTAAGTCACCTCAAGATTGTAAGTTCAATGCTCTTTTCCTCTTTTGTTGAGATTGGGACTCATAATAGGTCCAATCTGAAAAGTTCTTCAGGAGCATTTTTTATCGCATGACACATGATAATCATTCTATCCTTAGTAGATGAGCATTTGCGATCCTTTGTAGACGAAACGTTTGGTTAAAGATAATGCTATCCTATGAAGATGAACATGACAATGAATTGACAGGAGCGTTTTCTTCTCACCCTTGGATAGAACTTGGATTTCACCTCTAGAAAAGAACCTGATTTTTTGGACAATAGCCTCAAACCATTTTTACTGGATTATTACAATCAATTTCATTATCTTCGTGGATATTTATTTCATTGAAGTAGTCTTTCTCTGGCATCATAATCATAGACACATGTCACGGGCTCAAAGATTTGGCAGCGAAATTTAGCCTGTGAGGCGCCTGGATAGCCAAGCCAGGCCAGCCTTTCTTCTCTTTATGTTGTCCCATGGAACACTTAGGCGAATGTCTTTCCCATATCGGATCATACCATGCCCAGCTTAGCTCGGGCATCCTTTGTATCGAGCGAGAACAGATCACTTTAGGCACAGCAACTGGTTTCGGCCTGCCATTGCCTCATCAGGAGAACGGCATCAGTTCCCGACCAGTTTGTACACGGGAGGCCAACCCCGCCTTCAGAGCTCCTAAGGGATGTATTCTATTTGATCCTCGAACTCTTAGCACAAACCGTCCTGACACCACTCCCACAGACCCAATTGCTTCTTACCCTCTGCATCGCTCATTTACTATGTTGACACCAACAAGCACCACTTCAAGGTTATACGAGTGTGGGAGGAGCCGAGGACACAAGTTGTTCGATCCCCCGCATCATACGAGGAACCCGGAACAACCGGCCCGTGTCATTCTCCCCCACTCATTTCCGCAACGCCCTCGTTACGGTTTGTTCTATCGCTTCCCTACGCCTTTTCCTACCATCAATGCCGCTTATCTAGGACTTACATAGATGGAGGTGCGCCCTCGTCCAACAGAACAGTTTTCCTCAACATCGGTAGCTTCTTTTTGTTTTAAAGGCTGTTCGGGTTTTCTTTGGTCACTCGTGCGTTTCAGTGTGGCACTTTGGCCAACTGCATTTATCTCGCAGCACCGTTTTGTAGTCACCGTCGCTTTCAAAGTGTGGCACTTTGGCCAACCGCTCTAACCTGGCGGCACCTTCTTTTTCCCTAATAAGCGCTTCTTAAAGATTATCTACGCGGAAGAAATTAATGACTCGTGATATAATGATTGATTGACAATCATTAAGTAACTATCAAGTCATCGTCAGTGTAGTGGAGTCAGTGTAAATGTCAAGTAACCGTTAGTAGTGGAGTGGATGTAACCATCAAGTACTCACCAGTGTAGTGGAGTCGATGTAACTATCTATGTAACCGTCGTTTGTGGTCTATAAATACGCCAAGTATACTCTTTGTAAACCCCAAATCAATCACAAAATTCAACGTTCTTCTACAAATTTATCTTTATCTTTATTTTCCTACAATTTAAATGGCTGGAGACGATTGTCTCCAACCTATGTTCTTTTAAATTCCTCGTCATTTACTTTCTTGTCCAAAATTAATAAAGGACTCTTTGCAACCTTTGGTATTTCGTCGACTTTTCGGTGGAACATCTTTTTGACACACTTGGTGGGACGCATTTTGTTGATTCGAGGAGATTACAATGGTAACAATAAGAAATTAACAAGAGTCCAATAATGTTGTTTCGCAACAACAACCCATTACCACAAACTGATAATGAGGCTGCCCCGCATTCTGAGTCCTTAACCGCTAGAAGAATAACAAAGGGTAAACAGCAGGGAGATGTTGATCTTCCAAGGCACTTCAGCGAAGAACCATTGAGGGAACTTGCACCAAATCACAGTATGACGTCGACCATGGGAAGATTGCTCGAAGAACGGCAAAATGATATGGCTAATTAAACCACATATCGGATGTAATCAAGCCAATAATAATCAATGTTGTGAATAACGCTCTGCTAAGGCCGGGATCATCCAATCAACTACCAACATTCCAAGCCAATCTAGTGGTATCATGGTGTGTTCGTGGATCATCTACTATTAATAATGGATACAATATTGGTCAAAATAGTCTAGTTGGTCTTAACAAGTCGGCAAACCAAACTGGCCGACAAATCGGTAAAATGCTGTAAGTTGAAAATGTTAGAACATCGATCGTTATGGCACCACCAATTGCCAACATCCCCGCTAAGCCTAACATACCAATCAATGTCTATATAGATAATCTAGCAAAGCCAGCATCACCGCCTAGAGGGCCAAATGGCCAACCAAATCCTCAAATTAAACCCAACAAAAATTGCTGAAGAAGTCTCACAAGAATTGAGTTTAAATAATGGAACTGTTAGGCCTATTTATAGGAAACCTTATCATCAATGGATTTACAATCAGCCTTTCTCTAGAGGTTTTAAATTTCGTGAGTTTTCCATCTACACTGGCGAAGACGAATAATCGACCATTGAACATATCGGTCAATTTTCAGCCCAATGTGTCGAGAAGCAGAAACGAGTGAATGTTTAAGACTTAGGTTATTTCCCTTATTGTTGTCAAAAACTTCTTTCCCTTGGTAACCCAATTTTCCACCTAATTTGATGTCTAACTTGGCGGAGATGCAAAGACAATTCCGATCTCAAATTTATAGAACGATACCCGAGATATCGATTGCTAATTGGCCAAACTTTACCAATACAATACTGAGTCGGTCGATCATTTTATTGCTCTATTTAATAAAGCTAGAAATAGATACCTCGGCATACTCTAAAAAAATAAGAAATTTGGCCTTCAATGTGTTAATTTTAACTTAAAAGAACGATTCGAAGGCCAAGACTTAGCGGATTTATTTCAATTAGTAACAAGAGTGTCTAAATATGAGCAATTTATTAAAGAAAGAGATAAATAGCCACATGAATAATTTACACAAAACGTGGCTATAATGAAAAGATATGAGTCGGAGGATGAATATGACAAAATTGAAATATCCAAATAGTTGTGGCAAAAGTGGTTATCGACAAGCCTAATATTTGTCGATCCTTAAAACCTACTAAACTAAAAGAAACAATAATTGCTAAGACTAAAGGCACTCAAATTTACTATCGGACGCAATTTTCAACTTACTCTTGAAAGATGACTACTTCAATTTACCGAAGGTCATGCAATTCCTAGGGCTTAAGTACACTATAAGTGCCAAAATTTGTGTACGACGCTCACTTTAGTGCCAAAACTTTCAAAACGATCACTTAAGTGCCAATTTTTTTTTGAAAAACTATCACTTCAGTGCCAAAACTTTCAAAACGATCACTTAAGTGCCAAATTTTTAAAAAACGCTCACTTCAGTGCCAACTCCGGTGAGCCACGTCAGCTCAAATCGAAGTTGGCACTGAAGTGAGCGTTTTTCAAAAAAATTGGCACTTGAGCGATCGTTTTGAAAGTTTTGGCACTAAAGTGAGCGTCGTACACAAGTTTTGGCACTTGTAGTGTACTTTAGCCCAATTCCTAATAAAGAAGTTTTAGTGACAAAAAATATCGCAGGTGGCAGTATTCATTAGCAATAGCCAGTTAATTGCATTGCTTCCAGGAAAAAAAAAATCCAAGAGGTAGTTCAGCAAGGAAAAATTAAATTTGCCAACGACAAGGGAGCTCATGATGTCCCTTAATTATCCTATTTAAAAGAATCGAAAGATCACTAAATCATTCAACTATTTTCAAAGGAGACATATGTTGATACAAAGAATTGTCTAAGTGTTCAGTCAACAATCTTGGATGCAACCAACAAGGAAGTGGATGCGACATAACTGTCAAGTAGTATAGTTGACAATCTCAAATGTAACCATCAAGATAGTGGAGTCGATGTAACCTTCAAGGCAGTGGAGTCGATATAACCATCGAGAAATCGTCAGTGTAGTAAAGTCGAAGTAACCGTAAGGTAACCGTCGTAGTGAAGTCAATGTAACTGTCAAGTAAACGTCAGTGGAGTAGAGTCGATGTAACAGTCTATGTAACCGTCGCTTGTGGGCTATAAATACTACAAGTGTGCTCTTTGTAAACCCCGAATCAATCACGGACTCAACATTTTTCTGCAAATTTATCTCTATCTATCCTTTTTTTTCTGAAAATGTTTGTTTCCAGTCCCTATACCTTTAGATTCCTTGTCATCCATATTCTAAAAGGTATTTTGTCAACGTCTCAGTGAGAAAACATTTATACCACTAGGTCAACGACCTTAGTGGTACGTTTAATAATCACTCCTTCGCATTATGAGAACTTCAGTTAATGGTTATTGCCACAAGAGAAATAATATGTAATGCAAACCAATTCACATAAACTGAAGAAAAAAAATTAACCATGTTAGAAAGTTCAATCCAAAAACTTAAGCTAGTGAATAAAGGGAGATCACAAGTATATAAAAAGTATATAAATTTCGTTGTCACAGGGATGTGAGATATTTCAATAACTAAGTCACTAGATATTCAAATCTAGGGAAACCTATCACGAGCTAAGAAACTCTAAAGATAGCAAAACCAACCCCAATCAACAAATCATGAAAAATCCATCTGCTCAGCTTCCTCCTATCTCTATATATACAAGTGCCCTTATCAAGACACGAGACAATTCAATATCTCTCATTGAGCCTTTCTTCTTCAATCTTTTGATAACAAACAAGGTTCTCTTGTCTTTTTGGTTGGCGAGCGACATGATGTATGTATTGTTGAACTGTTGCATTGACTATATATGTTGTGCTCCTTTGTAATGTTGTGAAGCTAGGTCCGATAGTCAATACTTTCCTTTTTATCTGATTATCTTGTAAGAATCGATGCAGGAAACATCTCAATACATTTACAAATTCATATTGCTTACTCCGTCAAAGCATCTACCATTGATGATAGAACCTCTCAAATCATCCAGTTGTGGTTTGAAGTAGCGGATTGGAATATCATGCTACTTTTAGCAGGGATTCGGGTTAAGTTCTTTGAGCCTACCACAATTGACGGTCATTGAATATTACGCCTTATTATTATGTGTTAGTATGTGTAGCTTAAGGACACGGGCCCAGAGGTCCAAGTTGTGGATAAAGGAAGATTAGAGACAAAATTTTGGTTCATGAAGCCATTAGGAACTTATGCTAGAATGGAATCCTCGACTCCATTGTACATTTCACCAACGACAAATAGTTGTACCATTATAGTTTCGTTCAAATCATCTTTGATCAAATTGCACTAACTAGGCCTCGTTTGGTCGAAAGTTATCGACCTCGAATGAAATCATTATTTTTGGTGAGGTTTCAATTCCTTTGTTTATTCTTGAAAAGGATGTGGGAAGCCCATTCCTCCATCAAACAAGGGGAACGGCCATTGCATGGCTCCGGTTATGGTATTGCCAAATATGGGCAACATGATAATAGATGGAGGGAGCTCCGAGAATGTAGTGTCCACTACCATGGTAGAGAAGTTGGGGCTGAAAACAGAAAATTATCCTCAACCATACAAGTTGTCGTGGCTTAAGAAAGGGAACGAGGCGAAGGTGAGCAAGAGGTGTCTTGTGTAGTTTTCAATTGGAAAAAAGTATGTTGATGAGGTGTGGTGTGATGTGGTCCCAATGGATGCTTGTCATGTTCTATTGGGGAGGCCGTGGCAGTTCGACAGAAAAACACGGCATGATGGCTTTAGAAATACCCACACCTTCAAGAGGGATGGCCGGACCATTATCCTAGGTCCTTCAGATTTAAGAAAGGAGGTGAAGAATAATCTGCTGTCCAGGTCAGAGTTCCAGGAAGAGGTAGTGAGCGCGCCTGAGCTTTTGCCATTGTGGTGATGGAGCAGAATTCTGATAGTTTCGAAATTCCTACACAAGTTCTGCCCTTGCTTGAGGAGTTTGCTGATGTCGTACCGAAAGAGATGCCACCTGGGTTGCCGTCCATGAGGGACATTCAGCATCGTATTGATTTCATTCCAGGAGCTGCTATTCCCAATAAGGCAGCTTACAGAATGAGTCCTAAGGAACATGAGGAGCTGCAGAGACAAGTGCATGAGCTATTAGAGAAAGACGCGGTTCGAGAGAGCATGAGTCCCTGTGCAATGTCTGAAGATGAATCGTGGCTTAGGCATAATATTTTTCATACTAAGTGCACTAGTAGAGGAAAAGTACGCAACATGACAATAGATGGAGGGAGCTGCGAGAATGTGGTGTCCACTACCATGGTAGAGAAGTTGGGGCTGAAAATAGAATTCATCCTCAACCATACAAGCTGTCATGGCTTAAGAAATGGAACGAGGAGAAGGTGAGCAAGAGGTGTCTTGTGCAGTTTTCGATTGGAAAAAAGTCTGTTGATGAGGTGTGGTGTGATGTGGTCCCAATGGATGCTTGTCATGTTCTGTTGGGGAGGCCGTGGCCGTTCGACAAAAAGACACAGCATGATGGCTTCAGAAATACCTACACCTTCAAGAGGGATGGCCGGACCATTACCCTAGGTCCTTCAGATTTGAGAAAGGAGGTGAAGAATAATCTATTGTCCAAGTCAGAGTTCCAGGAAGAGGCAGTGAGCACGCCTGAGCTTTTTGCCGTAGTGATGATGGAGCAGAATTCTGACAGTTCCGAAATTCCAACACAAGTTCTGCCCTTGCTTGAGGAGTTTGCTGATGTCGTACCAGAAGAGATGCCACCTAGGTTGCCGCCCATGAGGGACATTCAGCATCGTATTGATTTCATTCCAAGAGCCGTTATTCCCAATAAGGCTGTCACACCCCGAACCACGAGCGCGCGAACATCCCTTCCAAACGTCAGGTCAAAGGATAATATCCCAGGCAGATCATCGACCCATTTGTTTTTATCTTATACTTATGCACAGGCGGAAGCAACAACAACCCGGGATAAAATACCGCAAGGATAGAAAAGCAGGAGATACAACAACAACAACAACAAACCCTTTTTATTTATTCACATGATTAGTCCACAAGAAAAACACATTACTGAACAAGTCCATCTTGGACCGATCCCTTAGACCTACAAAAAGATACCGGGTCGAGTCAGGGCGCTACTGTCGATACACTAATGCTACACTACTAGCTATACACAAGGCGGCCTCCAAAAGCTCCTCCAGAACTCCTCCACACCTCGGGCTAACAACACCGGGTCAACCCTGATAACTAGGCGACGAATCTGGGTCCTCCTCACTAGAGCTCGGACTCGGGTCCTCGACCTCTCCATCCGGCATGTCAAAATCTATCGTGTCCCATGTCTGAACAACTGGCCCCGCACCCGAGGGTATATCAAACCCCCGAATCGCTCCTATGAGAACACCAGCCTGACGAACGAACCAGGCCTTGAAAAGGTGTGCCACATAGTGTGTCAACCCCTCATCGACCCAGACGGTCGTCACGTGCTATTCCCAAACGTCGTCAGAATTGGCGACATGACGATAATGAAGTACCATGGTTTGGTCGACAGGAACGCCGAACCTAACGTGGCGCGCGGCCATCACGAGGACCTGAAAGGCGATCAGCCAAAGCGTATGAGATATGAATCTCGGCGGGTCAACGCCTAAGTCCGATTAGGACGTTGATTCACGCAAGCAGTCTAACAATTCTAGCGAACTAATCCCAACATCCGAAAGACAATCACATGCAACGTACCTCGTCTTAAGCCATACGACGGATATATCATGGCAATGAATAAACAACAAATCAGTTACTCAACCAGAACACTCAGCCAAAGATCATGCACAATGCAACAAGAGCGTTTCGGTCATCATGGCCAAGAGATACCCCACTCTCGCCACAGTACAGCCTCACTGCTAATACTCTTTCAGATTAACCGAGTGTTATCCTACTACATTACAGCGATGGCATCCGATAGCTCCCTCAAATTCCCTAAGGCGAACATACCGGGAATCATTCCAAGAGGGACTACGGACCAACACAAGTTGCGACCGGCATCTAATCAACCGTGGTAATCCAGACTATCCGTCGCCGGCACGGACTAATAGGCAACCAATAAGCCGTGGAATCCCAAACAGTACGTCGCCGGCACGCAGACTTATTAGGCAGCGACCCATGCCAACAAGGGTATCGCTCGTGTCCCCAGTTACGTTAGGGTGACACAATCAAACCAACGCGTGGCCCCACATTTATCACAGGCACTCAAGCCAATTCTCATTCTCAATGCAATCACACTCACATCATGATCAAAACCCGACCTACGGCCATTTTCATCTTCAAAACCACAATTGGTCACGCGAATATTCAATTCCAGTTTAACATGGCATATCGACGCTGGTGTGATCATTCAGCAATTAAGCGCAATCAACACTCAGTCCGATCCACGATCAGACACCAATAATTATCGGGCACAGCAAAACAGGCAATTAATCATGATGACTATTCCATCTAACCATGATTAATGCAACTAGCCACAGCAATTAATTAATCTACCACAGTAACTATCCACTAACCATAGTAACTATTTAATCTAACCACAGTTAACTATCTAACCACGGTAACTATCTAATTAACTATGGTAACTATCTAATTAACTGCTCACTAATTAAACTACTAAGTGAAATTAATTGCCTAATCAGGGATTAGGGGTTCACTCACTTCGACATGGGCGGCGACGGTCGGCGGTGACCGGCGGTGACCGGCGGCGGCGGTGGTTTCCGGCGGCGGCGACAGCGGCGAAGATGAAATTTCCCGGCGGCGGTCCCACGGACTCGTCTCGACGATCCAGACGCAATAGCGGCGACGGTTTGTGAAGGTGACACCTGGACGACGAGGAATGGAGGCTAGACAGCAATTGTTTTTGCGGTCAAACGACGACGACGGACTCGACGAGCGGGCAGCAAGCTCGGCGGAGCTTCGGTTGAGGCCCGGCGACATCTCGGTGGCTCCAGCGGGGCTGAACAGGGCTCGACGAGGCGCGGCGAAGCTCGGACAGCAGCTGGACAGAGCGGCTGAGCAGCGGCGGCAAGGCGATGGGCGCGGTGCGGGGGCGACACGGCGCGAGCGATAGGCGGCGGTCGGTTATCCGGCGGCGACGAAGATGGAGTGAAGATGAGATGATGAAGATGAAGTTGTCATGAGATGCAAGGGGAAAGGGCTGCCGTGAGTTCCAAGAGGGAGAGAGAGAAGGAAGAGAGAGAGAGAGGAGAGAGAAAAGTGGTCTTGAAGGGCATTTTGGTCATTTCTAAGGTCAAAGGGTAATTTGGTAATTTCTAAAAGTCAAAAAACAAGATTTGACTAGCATTTATGAGGTGAGTCCCATGGGTCAATCGGTATTAATTGTTTCTGGCGTATATGAAAAATATCTGAGGGTATTTTGGTAATCTGACAATTCAGGACTG
Organism: Lenwebbia sp. NSW1173648; assembly: GCA_029784005.1. NCBI lineage: Eukaryota > Viridiplantae > Streptophyta > Magnoliopsida > Myrtales > Myrtaceae > Lenwebbia > Lenwebbia sp. NSW1173648. The sequence continues at coordinate 6,010,831 of JARCGZ010000005.1, forward strand.
GTTCAGGATATTTGGTTCAGGGTCGGCACGGGCGCAAAGGAATTCGGTGAGAATTATCTACGGCGCGACTAACTAATCGAACTACAATTAACTACGCTTCAGTCGACGATCAACGTCATCCAGACTGAATGATTCCGCGTCCGATAAATGTCACTCAATTCCAAAAATCTCAATATTATTCATTTAATAAGCCTTGAAATTTCGGGACGTCACAACTCTTCTCCCCTTGGGAAATTTCATCCCCGAAATTAAAATATTACACCACCTCAAAAGAAAAGGGTACCTACTCTTCATTGACTCTTCATTTTCCCACGTCGCTCCCTCAGTCCCATGATGTTGCCAAACAACCTTCACCAACGGGATTGTCTTGTTTCGCAGAACCTGCTCTTTCCTGTCTTCAATCCTCACTGGACGTTTCACGTACGACACCCGCTCATCCACTTCAATCTCTTCAAAACTCAGGACATGAGTTGGATCAGGCTCATACTTTCTCAACATAGATACATTGAATATGTCATGTACCTGAGCAAGTCTCGGTTGCAACGCGAGACAATAAGCCAGATTTCCAATCCGCTCTAAGATCTCGAACGGCCCAACATATCTCGGGCTCAACTTTCCCTTCTTGCCGAAGCGAGATGTCCCTCTCATAGGCGACACCTTCAGAAAGACATGATCTCCTACTTGAAACTCCAGCAGTCTGCGTCGCTTGTCGGCGTAACTCTTCTGACGGCTCTAAGCTGTCCTTAGCCTTTCTCAGATGATTTTGACTGTATCCAATGACTGTTGTACTAACTCGGGACCGGTGATTTTCTTTTCACCAACTTCGTCCCAACAAACTGGCATTCTACAAGGCCTACCATACAACGCTTCGAAAGGCACCATCTTAATACTCTGCTGATAGCTGTTGTTGTAGGCGAATTCGACCAAATAAATCTGCTCTTCCCAGTTGCCTTTGAAATCCAATACACATGCCCGCAACATGTCCTCAAGCGTCTGAATTGTCCTTTCAGACTGGCCATCTGTCTGCGGATGATAAGTAGTACTAAATTGCGGCTTCGTTCCCAACGCAGTCTGCAAGCTTTTCCAAAAAGTAGACGTAATTCTGGGATCACGATCCGACGTGATCGTCACTGGCACTCCATGCAGACGTACTATCAGGCGCACAAACAAATCTGCCAACCTGCCTAAAGAAAAATCCTTTCGCATAGCAATGAAGTGCGCAGACTTCGTCAATCTATCCACTATGACCCAAATCGAATCGTTGCCCCTTTGGCTCCTCGGTAAACTTGTCACGAAATCCATCGTGATGTGCTCCCACTTCCATTCCGGAATCTCAAGCGGCTATAACAACCCTCCAAGCTTACAATGCTGCGCTTTGACCTGCTGATACGTCAAGCACTTCGCCACATGCTTGGCTATGTCGATCTTCATGCCGCTCCACCAAAAATACTGCCCCAGGTTCTGGTACATCTTCGTACTACCTAGATGAACACTGTAGCTGCTACGATGTGCCTCGACAAGATTTCTTCCCTAAGACTCTCATCAGCCGACACACACAAACGTCCTCTAAACTTCAATATTCCATCCTCAGATACCTTAAAGTCGTCCTTTCTCTTCTCTGAGCCTTCTTGAAGGATTTTCTGAATGGTAGGATCCGTCGATTGTAATATCTTAATCCTTGCTTGCACCTCCTGTTCGATTCTCAACGTAGTCATCAAACTCGACAGACGGCCTACTTCCGACTTAAACTTTGAGTCTCGTACCTCTTCCAGAAGACGCCACTCCCGGACCATCAACTGGGCAATTGTCGACTTTCGGCTCAGCGCATCAGCAACTTTGTTAGCCTTTCCCAGATGGTACAAGATCTCGCAGTCATAATCCTTAAGAAGTTCCATCCAACGGCGATGTCTCATGTTCAACTCTTTTTTAGAGAACAGATACTTCAGACTTTGATGATCGGTGTAGACTTGGAACCTTTCTCCTACCAGGTAGTATCTCCAAATCTTAAGGGCAAACACGATCGCTGCTAACTCTAGATCGTGCGTCGGGTAATTCAACTCGTGCGGTCTCAATTGACGAGAAGCGTATGCAACTACTCTCCCATGTTGCATAAGCACACAGCCTAGTCCCTTGAAGGAAGCATCGCTGTAAATCTCATATCTTCCAGGACCAGACGATATTGTCAAAAAATGAGCCGTAGTTAGCTTTTGCTTAAGCTCTTGGAAACTTCACTCGCACTTATCTGTCCACTCAAATTTCTCATCCTTCTTCAACAGGTGTGTCAACGGCAAAGCTATCGCGGAGAACCTTTCCACGAAACGTCTATAGTAGCCTGCTAGACCCAAGAAACTCCGAACTTCTGTCACTAACATCGATCTCAGCCAATCCATGACCGCTTCAATCTTGGTTGGGTCCATAGATATCCCTTCTCCAAAAATTATGTGACCAAGAAAGGCTACGCGAGCTAGCCAGAACTCGCGCTTACTAAACTTAGCAAACAACTGATGTTTCCGAAGAGTCTCTAACACTGTCCTCAAGTGTTGCTCATGTTCCTCAGGGCTCTTAGAGTACACCAAGATATCGTCAATAAACATAATGACGAATTTGTCTAAATACTCACTGAAATACCCTGTTCATCAAGTCCATGAAAGCAGCTGGAGCATTTGTTAGACCAAACGGCATCACTGTGAACTCATAGTGACCATAGCGCTACCTAAAAGCCGTCTTCGGTACATCCTCCTTTTTTATCCTTAGCTGGTGGTATCTCGTCCTTAGGTCGATCTTGGAGAATGTCGAAGCTCCTTGAAGTTGGTCAAACAGATCGTCAATCCTTGGCAACAGATACTTATTCTTGACTGTCACCTGGTTGAGCTGGCGTTAGTCGATGCACAGACGAAGTGATCCATCCTTTTTCCTCACAAACAAAATAGGCGCTCCCCACAGAGATGCACTTGGATGAATGTATCCTTTATCCAACAATTCCTGCATCTGTACCTTCAGTTCTTTGAGCTCCAACAACGTCATCCGATACGGTGCCTTTGAGATTGGCTCCGTACGAGGGGCTAACTCAACCACGAACTCTATTTCCCTTTCCGGCAGCAGTCCAGGTAACTCCTTCGGAAAGACATCAGGGAACTCACTTACTACAGCAATATCCTCCAGCCTTAACTCCTCAGCCAATACATCTACCACAGACGCCAAATAACCTTGGCAACCACCACCCAACAACCGAGTCGCTTCCAGCGACGAAACTAAGGGGATTGAAGTTCCCCCTCGGTTCTCAACAAAATTGAAACTAACCCCATTTAATGGGTTAAATAGGATAGTCTTACTATGACAATCCAAAATAGCTCTTTGCTCCGTGAGCCAGTCCATACCAACAATCAAATAGAAATCAAACATAGCTAGCACAACCAGATTTATCCTTCCCTCATGGCTATCTACAACCAGCTTACAATCAGGACATCCTACTGTAGCCATAACATTATCCTTAAGCAGTGTAGATATCCTAAAAACTAAACTCAATGGTTCTGTACTTATGCCAGCTAGATTAACGAACTGATCAGCAACAAAGGAGTGGGAAGCTCCAGAATCAAACAATGCATAAGCTACTTGGTTATGCAGAAAGACCGTACCTGAAACGGTCAACGAATCCCTCGCCTCTTCCCGGGTGACAGCATACACCCTTCCTTGTACTGGCGGTCGGTTCTGAAAGTTCTGTGGAACGTTCCCTCGTATTTGACCTCCCTGCTGCAACTGTCCTCCCATCTGTCCCTAAGGACAATCTTTGACTTGGTGGCCATGCCTGCCACAACCGAAACAAGCACCTGACCTCCTTGGGTATAGGGCAGATCCATGCTTCTGTCGGCAAATCGGGCACACGATGTCAGGGCGAAACGTCGGCTTCCCAACAACATTCCTCATGTTAGGCGGGATGGGATTCCTATTACCCATCATTGGTCCTTTACCAAACCTTCGGTTATCCCTCATAATAGGAGCGAATCGCGGTCCAGATGCGGTTGCCCTTTCAGCAACATCCCTTTCCACCAGCTGAGCTCTCTCATACAGCTCATTGTAGTCTCTTAGGTTGAACGGCACTAACACGCTCTTGATCTCAAGTTTCAACCCATCTACGAACCTCATCGCCCTATCCTCGGGATTATCCACCATCCTCGATGCATACTTGGATAGTTCGGCAAACTTTGCCTCATATTGATCCATCGATGACTAATTCTGGCGAAGATGCAGAAATTCATCCATCTTCTGCTCTCGTGCACAATCTGAGAAGTACTTTCCATTGAAGGCTTCCGCGAAGGCACCCCACTCCGGGATCGCACCCTCTGGAAACACACTTCCTTGCGTGGCCTACCACTACGAGCTAGCATTACCCTACAGTTGGTAGACAGCCAGCGTCACTTTCTCCTCCTCAGAACATCCTAACAAGGCGAAGGCCTTCTCCAAATTCTCAATCCATGAGGTTGCAGCCTCCGCGTCACCAGTTCCAGAAAATCTCAATAATTTGAGCTTCAGAAACTGTTCTACCAATCTGTGAGTCTGTGGTCTGCGGATCCCGTCTTCAGGTAACGGGCCCTCCTATGGAATGGCAGCTGCAGCTTGGTTCCTCATTTGCTGCCCCATCAGATTTCCCATGGTTTCCAAGGCTTGCAGGATCCCATCCACTCGGGGATCTGCATGAACTACCCTTTCTCTGGGCATTCCCGGTTCATCCACCCTACCCACTCTGGGTCTCGCTCGGGCGGCCCTTCCTCTACGCGCTGCAGGAATGCGGTTCTCAACCGCCTCAGAAACAGCTGGAGCTACCCTTTCCCTGGGTACTCCCGGGACACGATCCCTTTCCATTTCGGGATCCACCCGAGTTGCCCTACCTCGGGGCGCTCTCCGACTACGGATGCTCATTCTGCAGGATCGTAAGGACTCCTGCGCGCCCAAAGAAACACGTAGTGAGAACTCAGATTTACCACTAAACAACAATCAAGTAACAAACACAAGCACAGGGTTTCAATCCTATTAACTATCCCAAACCCAGCGCACCATGTCACTCCACAAACCATGCTCTGATACTAAAATGGGGATGTCACACCCCGAACCCCGGCCCCTCGAACATCCCTTCCGAACGTCAGGTCAAAGGATGATATCCCAGGCGGATCATCGACCCATTTGTTTTTATCTTATACTTATGCACAGGCGGAAGCAACAACAACCCCGGACAAAATACCGCAGGGATAGAAAAGCAGGAGATACAACAACAACAACAACAACAACAAACCCTTTTTATTTATTCACATGATTAGTCCACAAGAAAAACACATTACTGAACAAGTCCATCTTGGACCGATCCCTTAGACCCACAAAAAGATATCGGGTTGGGTCAGGGTACTACTGTCGATACACTACTGCTACACTACTAGCTATACACAAGGCGACCTCCAAAAGCTCCTCCAGAACTCCTCCACACCTCGGGCTAACAACACCGGGTCAACCCTAATAACCAGGCGGCGAATCTGGGTCCTCCTCACTAGAGCTCGGACTCCGGTCCTCGACCTCCCCATCCAGCATGTCAAAATCTATCGTGTCCCATGTCTGAACTACTGGCCCCGCACCCGAGGATACATCAAACCCCCGAATCGATCCTATGAGAACACCAGCCTGACGAACGAACTAGGCATTGAAAAGGTGTGCCACATAGTGTGGCAACCCCTCATCGACCTAGACGGTGGCCACCTGCTGTTCCCAAACGTCGTCAGAATTGGCGACATGACGATAATGAAGTACCGTGGTTTGGTCGACAGGAACGCCAAACCTAACGTGGCGCGCGGCCATCACGAGGACCTAAAAGGCGATCAGCCAAAGCGCATGAGATATGAATCTCAGCGGGTCAACGCCTAAGTCCGATTAGGACATTGATTCACGCAAGCAGTCTAACAATTCTAGCGAACTAATCCCAACATCCGAAAGACAACCACCTACAACGTACCTCATCTTAAGCCATACGACGGATATATCATGGCAATGAATAAACAACAAATCAGTCACTCAACCAGAACACTCAGCCAAAGATCATGCACAATGCAACAAGAGCGTTCCGGTCATCACGGCCAAGAGATACCCCACTCTCGCTACAGTACAGCCTCACTGCTAGTACTCTTTCAGATTAATCAAGCGTCGTCCTACTACGTTACAGCGACGACATCCGATAGCTCCCTCAAATTCCCTAAGGCGAGCATACCAGAAATCATTCCAAGAGGGACTACGGACCAACACAAGTTGCGACTGGCATCTAATCAACCGTGGTAATCCAAACTATCCGATGCCTGCACGGACTGATAGGCAACCAATAAGCCGTGGAATCCCGGACAGTACATCGCCGGCACACAGACTTATTAGGCAACGACCCATGCCAACAAGGGTATTGCCCGTGTCCCTAGTTACGTTAGGGTGACATAATCAAACCAACGCGTGACCCCACATTCATCACAGGTACTCAAGCTAATTCTCATTCTCAATGCAATCACACTCACATCATGATCAAAACCCGACCTACGGCCATTTTCATCTTCAAAACCACAATTGGTCACGCGAATATTCAATTCCAGTTTAACATGGCATATCGACGCTAGTGTGATCATTCAATAATTAAGCGCAATCAACACTCAGTCCGATCCATGATCAGACACCAATAATTATCGGGCATAGCAAAATAGGCAATTAATCATGGTGACTATTCCACCTAACCATGATTAATGCAACTAGCCATAGCAATTAATTAATCTACCACGATAACTATCCACTAACCATAGTAACTATTTAATCTAACCACAGTTAACTATCTAACCACGGTAACTATCTAATTAACTATGATAACTATCTAATTAACTACAGTAACTCACTAATTAAACTACTAAGTGAAATTAACTACCTAATCAGGGATTAGGGGTTAACTCACTTCGACACGGGTGGCGACCGGCGGTGAGCGGCGGCGATCGGCGGTGAGCGGCGGCGGTGGCGATTTTCGGCGACGGTGGCGGTTTTCGGCGGCGGCGGAGATGAAATTTCCCAACGGCGGTCCCACAGACTCGTCTCGACAATCCGGACACAACCACGGCGACGGTTTGCGAAGGTGACACCCGGACGATGGCGAACGGAGACTAGACAGCGGCTATTTTCGCGGCCAAACCATGACGACGGACTCGGCGAGCGAGCGGCAAGCTCAGCGAAGCTTCGGTTGAGGCCCGGTGGCATCTCAGTGGCTCTGGCAGGGCTGAACGGGGCTCAGCGAAGCGCGGCAAAGCTCGTGCAGCAGCTGGACAGAGCGGCTGAGCAGCGGCGGCACGGCGATGGGCGCGGTGCGGCAGCGGCGCGGCGCGAGCGACAGGCGACAGTCGGCAATCGGCAATCCGGCGGCAACGAAGATGGAGTGAAGATGAGATGATGAAGATGAAGTTGTCGTGAGATGCAAGGGGAAGGGGCTGCCATGAGTTCCAAGAGGGAGAGAGAGAAGGAAGAGAGAGAGATGAGAGAGAAAAGTGGTCTTGAAGGGCATTTTGGTCATTTCCAAGGTCAAAAGGTAATTTGGTAATTTCCAAAAGTCAAAAAGCAAGATTTGACTAGCATTTATGAGGTGGGTCCCACGGGTCAATCGGTATTAATTATTTCTGGCATATATGAATAATATCTGAGGGTATTTCGGTAATCTGACAATTCAGGACTGGTTCAGGATATTTGGTTCAGGGTCGGCACGGGCGTGAAGGAATTCGGCGAGAATTATCTACGGCGCGACTAACTAATCGAACTACAATTAACTACGCTTCAATCGACGATCAACGTCATCCAGACTAAACGATTCCGCGTCCGATAAATGTCACTCAATTCCAAAAATCCCAATATTATTCATTTAATTGGCCTTGAAATTTCGGGACGTCACAAAGGTAGCTTATAGAATGAGTCCTAAGGAACATGAGGAGCTGCAAAGACAAGTGTAGGAACTATTAGAGAAAGGCGCGGGCCGAGAGAGCATGAATCCCTGTGCAGTGCCGACCTTGTTGGTTCCTAAGAAAGATGGGTCCTGGAGAATGTGCATAGATAGCAGAGCTGTCAACAAAATTACAATCAAGTATCGATTTCCTATCCCACGATTTGACGATTTAATTGATCAGTTACATGGGGCAACTATCTTTTCGAAGATAGACTTGAGGAGTGGTTATCACCAGATTAGGGTGCGACCTGGAGATGAGTGGAAGATGGCGTTTAAGACTAGAGATGGTCTGTATGAGTGGATGGTGATGCCCTTCAGGTTGTTTAACGCGCCGAGCACTTTTATGAGGATGATGAATCAGGTTTTTCGTCCTTTTATTGGCTAATTTGTTGTCGTTTATTTCAATGATATTTTGGCTTATAGTGCTTCGATTGAGCAACACTTGCAGCATTTGAGAAGAGTATTTGAGGCCTTGAGGGAGCAGAAATTGTATGCCAACACCAAGAAGTGTCACTTTTTAACTGATCATGTGACCTTTTTAGGTTATATTGTGTTGAAGGAAGGCATTCAGATGGATCCAGTTACGATCGAAGCCATTACGAGTTGGGAGACTCCGAAGAATATTCATGAGGTACGCAGCTTTCATGGGCTAGCTTCCTTTTATAGGAGGTTTGTTCGGGATTTCAGCACCATTATTGCGCCTCTTACGGATTGTCTGAAGGGAGGCAGATTTGTGTGGACCAAAGAGGCGGACGCTGTGTTTCAGTTGTTGAAGAAAAAGGTGATTGAAGCCCCAGTTTTAGTGCTTCCGAATTTTAGTGAGGTTTTTGAGGTGCATTGTGATGCATCAGGCGTTGGTATTGGGGCCGTCCTAAGCTAGAAAAATAAACCTGTGGCATTCTTCAATGAGAAGTTGAATGAAACGAAGAGAAGGTATTCGACTTATGACAAGGAATTTTACACCATAGTGAGGAGCTTGGAGCATTAGAGGCACTACCTTATTTCAAAGGAATTTATTCTGTATTCAGATCATGAGGCCTTGAAGTACATTAATGGGCAGTATAAACTGAATGCTAGACATGCAACATGGGTGGAGTTTCTTCAGGCTTTCAGTTTTGCCATTAAACATAAGGCAGGAGTACTGAATAAGGTGGCAAATGCATTGAGCAAAAGACATTCTCTGTTGTCTACAATGCAAGTGAGAGTTTTGGGCTTTGATTCTTTTAAGGATTTGTATGTTGATGATCCCTATTTTGGAGATATTTGGAGGAAGTGCAAAACAGGGCCCTTTCAGCAGTTTCTGATTGTGGATGGCTTTCTTTTCAAAGGCAACGGACTGTGTATCCCTCGGTGTTCTTTGAGGGAATCCGTTATTATTGAGAGTCATGCAGGAGGTCTAGCTGGGCACTTTGGGGTGGATAAAACGATGGCCTTGCTGTGTGAACACTTTTATTGCCCCCGAATAGAGAGTGATGTGACTCGATTTGTAGAGAGGTGGAGGGTTTGTCATGTGGCAAAAACCAGAGGTACCAATGCTGGTTTATATATGCCTCTACCAGTCCCAGTTGCACCATGGGAGGATGTCAGCCTTGATTTCGTATTGGGATTGCCAAGAACACAGCGGAATAAAGATTCCATAGTGGTGGTTGTCGATAGATTTTCAAAGATAGCGCACTTTATTCCCTGTAACAAGACCTTTGATGCTTCACAGGTAGCTCGTTTGTTTTTGCAGGAGATTGTTAAGTTACATGGAGTTCCCAAATCCATAACCTCAGATCGTGATGTGAAGTTTGTGAGTCACTTTTGGCGCACTCTTTGGAGGCACATGGGAACCAGATTGTAGTTTAGTTCCTCTCACCATCCCCAGACTGATGGGCAAACCGAAGTTGTCATCCGAAGCTTGGGAAACTTATTGCGAAGTTTGGTTGGAGATAGCCCGCGGCAATGGGACTTGGTGTTACCTCAGGCAGAATTTGCCTACAACAGGTCACAGAATCGAACGACCAGCAAGAGTCCTTTCGAGATAGTCTTTGGGCGTAATCCAATTACTCCTCTGGATCTCACGCTATTGCCAGTTCTCAAGCAGTTTAGTTCAGACGCGGATGAGCACGCCAAGCAGATCAAAGAGCTGCATTCACAGGTTCATAACCAGATCAACAAGCAGAACGTGAAGTATAAGCAGCGGGTGGATATGCACAGGAAAAGAGTCGTCTTCAAAAGGGGTGATCTAGTGTGGATTCACCTCAGGAAAGAGCGTTTTCCAGCTAGCAGGTTTGGCAAGTTGCAACCTAGAGCTGATAGACCATTCAGAGTTCTTGAGCGAATTAATGACAATGCATATAAGATTGAGCTGCCGGGTGAGTACAATGTATCCGGGACTTTTAATGTAGCAGATTTGTCATCTTACCGTGCAGATGAGGAAGAACATGAGGAGATTGATATCAATGAAGACGAAACGGATTCGATGGCGAATCTTTTCCTAGCAAGGGAGGATGATGCACTTAGAGTTGGCGAACTCGGAATGGGCTGAAATTTGGTCGGCTGCATGGAAACGGGCCATTGATCAAAACTCATGGCGTTGCCGTGATCGACGTCGTCTTTTCGCATTTCGTTGTCGTTTTGATGGGTCTTTAGGCAATTGTTTGTAATTCCAGTGGTGTATTCGTAATTTCATGTTTCCTATTTTATTAGGGTTAACACCGTATAAAAGGATGTTTTAAGATTCCTAGTGAGCAGACATTTTTCTATTGATTTGGATAATCGTAATCGAGAGAACAAATTATTCCTCTTTTCAATTCCAATTTTCTGTTAGCCAATTTCTGTTGCGTTTCGGCATTAATGAAACTGCTGGATGTAGCAAGAAAGCATATGATTATATGCCAATTAGTGACGCATGGCAAATGTTGCTCTTCTCCTGCGATCAAGAACTTGCGTTACATATCGAGGAGGTAAATATTATGAGAGGATTTTGGCTTTCTCTACCTAGAATTCTATTATCAATAGAATAATTCAGATGTGATCCAAGCTGGTTCAAGTGCCTGAAGAGCGTTGTTCAATCATTTGATAACCAGAGTCATTTGATATGGGTCCTAAGACCCAAAAGAAAGAGAGAAGATGTCAAGAGTTCCCTCTTCCAGCGCAGTCAAAAGCCATTTGACAAGCTTTAGACTAATTTCTAAGCCCAATCCTTCTTCAGCGGATCTGTCAAAACCTTGCCTCTTTCCTCCTGCCGAATCATCAGAGACATAGAATCACATTACTGTAATGAATGAAAGGGGTTGTCAAGTGATAGGGTTGATGAATGGAGCTCCAGACAGCGAGCAAAGAGCAGAGTGACAATGCAAGGAGCCTCGAAGGATCTCATAAAATCTCTTCTATTGAGTTGCTAATCTATGTCCTCTTCAACTATTAAGAATGTTTTTCTTAAACTTACACTTACCACGTCTCTGTGTCATTTGGCCCTTGCCGTCACTATGTTGAGTTGAGTTCAAACTTGGAAGAACCAGAAACAGAAAATCTGTGTTGCCACATGGAGATGGACAACTTGGAAAATGTATACGTCGCTCTGAATCAATCTAACCCTATGACTAGGCCTAGATACAATTAGTTCTAATCCTTTATTGTAGAGTCTAATCTATACACAATTGGTGACATCAGTTGTCTTCGTTGGTCAAAGAGTTGCAAAGCATTGACGTAGGAAGGCCAACTAGAGTTGCTCGTGTCCAGTTCAATTTTTTGTTCGGTAGGTTGAAATAGTCTCCAGCTGCAAGCTTGTGCTTACTCTTGATTGTTGGAATTCCGAAGAGATGGCATGGGAAAATCATATCAGAAATTTCATGTCCCCTTCTTTTTCCCTAAACTCCAGATTGAGCTCTGTGAACATGTGATTTCGCTTTCTACATTTGCTGCAGGAGAATCAATGAATCAGGGGTTTGCATTTTGGTAGAGTCTGGCGCGATCCATGATGTAGCCTTTGCATCGTAAAATCCTCGCTAGATGCTGTTGCCCTTCCCTGATAACTGATACTTGTGACGCTAGTCCGCCTCTTCTAAATCATGGATGTGACCATCACTTACGAATCTCATCATATCGTATGATGATGTAATTACGAAGGTCTGATAAGGAATTCCTAACCACCCAAATGTTTCCAATTTATTAAGAGTTGCAAAGCATTGACTTTGGAAGGCCAACTAGAGTTGCTCGTGTCTAGTTCAATTTTCAGTTTAGTAGGTTGAAATAGTCTCCGGCCGCGGGCTTGCGCTTACCCTTTGATTGTTGGTATTCCGAAGAGACGCATTGGAAAATCATATCAGAAATTTCTTTTCCCCTTGTTTTTTTTTTTCTCCTACACTCCAGATTGAGCTCTGTGGACATGTGATTTTGCTTTCTACAGTTGCTGCATAAAGCTCCCAAGACTGAGCAGAATCAATGAATCTGGGGTTTGCAATTTGGTAGTCTTGCGCGATCCATGAATAATGAAAGTCATCATTAATTTGCTTAATCGATACTTCTTATGGATTCGGAAAGAGCAAGAGGAAGAATTTAAAAGGTGAGTATCCAACAATGGTCCGCCTCTTCTAAATCATGGTGTGATGATGAACTGACTCCCTTCTGTTGAGATGTGAACATCATCGATGGATCACATCATATCGTATGATGATGTAATGACAAACGTCTGATAAGGAATCCCAACCACCCATATGTTTCCAATTTCTTAAAGACTTTTTTTTCATTGAAGACACCATCGTACATAATTGGTTCCAAAGAAAATATCCGGTTGAGTTAGGAAATTGAGTGAGTACACATTGTTAATGTGATTTGATCCACCCTGGGTAGGCTGATGAATGAGACAGTCCGTCCTTGAGTTTAAACCAAGTCTGACAAATTTTGGTGAAGAATTAAATTGAATTCATTAGCGGGCAAGTTAGATGGAACTCCCAGCTGATGTATGTCGGCTGCGTAGAGGATTGACTTCTGTCTAGTACCAAATGCCAACCAGCATCTTGCACACAAGAAGGTTAATGTTTTTGATTGATGGGGTGAATGAAAATTATTGTATTACCCATGATGAAGAACAGATATTACGCTTAATCTTCGCATAAGAATAACTCGTAAAACCTCCTATCACGTGTCACGCCGCGTGGAGATATCGAGGGATGAGTTGATCATAAGCCAGACAAACGGGAGCAGTGAGTTTCCTGTGACTAGGAATTACTGGGATTTTACTATTATTGGATGTCTCACTTTGGTCGATTTCTGTTTGGGTTTGCGTTGCTTTCAGGACTTTATTCCCGAAAGACTCAGTGCCTTTCTTGTCCTTGTTAGTAACAGTGTATCCCTTCATCATGCCCCAATTATTACTCTCCCCAACAGAAACACTCAAACAAGCTTGTGACCGAAGCGAATGGCACAAATTGCCCAAACAACTATCTTTAGCCCATCTTCATCAGGAGTCATCACTGCCTCACTATGACACTTGGTGGCGACACATCTCTGCAAGATTTACTTCTGCTCTCTCTCTCTCTCTCTCTCTCTCCTTCTCTCAATATCTAAGGTGAAGATCACTAATTCTGGTTGTGCCCTTTTGGACATAAATCTTTTCTTTACCTTACAAAGAAATGTTAGTGAGCTGAAGCTAGGCTCGGGAATGTGGTGTTGTAGATGAAAAGGGAAAACAGCAGGTATATTCATTGCTTGTTCTTTTTGCTCTCCGATTGAGTTTCCTCTTTTGGGACTCGCGGTTTGGAATTGCTCTATATGATCAATGACTTGACAAAACAAGAAGAAAAGTTTGCTGGCGTTGGCAATAACTGTTGTCATCAGCACATGAAGAACTCTCTGAGTTCTGCAACATAAGCATCTCGAAATTTCAGCCTCAGCTTTGTTGGAAGGAAATGGGTCAGATATGAAAAACGGAAGAAGAGCAACAAGAAGAAAATACTACTTCATAATTTGGCAAGATGAGTATAGAGAAGGAAAATATTCTTTCTGTTACAAGGAAAAGTAGAACTAGGACGAGACGGTGTCTTGGAACTGGTTAATGACAATCAGTGCACGAGGGTGTGAATTTCAATCTGATTGTTTCATCTTCACGGTAACAGGTGAAGACACTCTAACCTTTGGTATGATGGATGCTTCCAAGTTGCCTTCTTCAGTTTCCGCTCCTCAGGATGCTTCGAATTATGATGAGATGTCCATGAGACAGAGCTTGAACTTTTCAGATAGTCTGAAGGTACTGAGTTTTCTTCAGTTCATGACTACTGTTAATGTTATGCATCCTGACTGCATTTCAGGGTGAAAAGGTTCGGATTTGTTTCGCATGCTTATCATAGCCTCTTTCACTAATCAGGACCTGAAGGATCTTAGGAAGCAGCTAAACTCGGCTTCTGACTATTTTGAATTGTCTTACAACAGACATGATCAGAAACAAATGTGAGACACACAGGTTTTACTTCATTGTAGTGTACCAGCTTGAGCATTTTTCCCTATTGACTTGTCAAAACTGCAGAGTGGTGAACACAGTGAAAGCTTATGCAACGAAAGCTTTCATAAACATGGTGGATCACTTGGGCTCCATGACTTATAAGGTCAACTGTCTCCTGGATGACAAGATTGAGGAAGCATCTGCAATTGAGTTCAGATTCTCTTGCGTTCTACAGGTGTGCTATATGATTAGCATTTCCTTGTTTTATAGCATTAAGTATGGGAAGGGCTTGCATACCTTCCGATTTACCATGTGTAGGATCTAATAGTTTGCAACTTAACACGAAGAATTAAGTTCTTGAAAATTTTAAATTACTCTAGGTAGACTCCACAATGTGGCAGATTATATCACATTGAGACAAACTAAATAGCAGAGCAAAAGAGATTCTAAATGGCAGAGTACATCCTGCTTTGACAATAATATGGAAAAAATGGCTGGGATAACGGCTATCTCTCGTACTATCTACATATGTAACAGACATTAAAGAGTATAAGTGTCATCACTGTTCTTGTGTTTTAGAGACTACGAACGTGTGAGATGTTCATAGACCACGGAGGCCTTTCTCAGCAGTCACTAGCGATAAGAACTCCGAGGCACCACATGAATTATACCTTACCAGGCATGCTTCCCTTCACAAGATTTATCATTTGGTTTATTAAGACCAAAAATTTGGAGTGGGCTCATGCTTAAGAACTTCTACTCTCGGTTTCAGATGCTAAAGATGATGGAGTCGGCAAGAATCTGCGATACTGCATGACAAGTGGCGTAAATGGCGAAATGTCCACAGGCAAACATTGTATGACACTTTTCTGGTTTAGCCACATTGCACGGAGCAAGCTTGGTCTCTTATATGTAGAAAGTTCATAAGTCACAGAACTAGCTGATATCTTGCTCTCCATTTGCATGTGTTCAACTTATTCCATCAAAAAGAAGAATTTCAAATGCTACTGCTGACATACTAATACCTTTTTTTTTTTTCCTGAAGACGTGTATCCAAGAAATATGGAGACATCTGCATCATTTGTCAGGTAATTTTTGATAGAGTCCGTGCTAATCACCCTAGCTTCAAAAAGACCTGACGCTGACGGTGAAACTCTGATGCAGGAGACGGCATTCGGCGACACAGTTTCCACAATCGTCTCCAACTGGTACCTTTTCATTTGCAAATACTTCATCCAACAAAAAAGCAGGTCAGCACACCCTCGACTTAAACGATCCATTTTGCTATACATAGCATTTACATCATGTTTCCATACCCTGTGATTGTATGATATGTCCTGCAGTCAGAAAAGTTCCTAACGCCAACTGCACTATTTCTAATCAGAAAGACGATCTGCCACACCACTTCATTTTCAACTCACACGTTCGGGTTCTCTTGTCGGTAGATCTACTTCTCCAAACCATTCTAATGCCAAAAGAAGAGTAAGCAGCAACGAACTCCAGTGCAGCTTAGCTAATAGCTTTCTATTTTTTTCATTTTTTTTTTTTTTGTTGCGGACATGTCTTGAGGACATGATCTTTTATGGCTGAATCTCTTCTGAATTGTGATCATATTCCCACATGAACATCCAGTACCCATCGGAACCCCGAAGATCCACTTCAATGTCTACTCATGTTGAGAGGAACAGGAGAACTGATATCGAGCTATACTCCAGCAAAAACAAAAGTCTCTTCAAGTCCTTGCTTAGCATGCAGAAGACAAGAAAGGACAGCAAGTTATACAAGTTCTTGGACGAGAACTAAGAAGATCAGGGATGAAGGAAAGCGGATGGACCCATATCTCAGTTTCTTTGCATCGCAAGTATGACCTATGCTGTATTCGTTATAGTAGCTTAAGCTTTTGATATAATTTAATGCAATAAGAAACCGAACGAAAAGAAAGTCCTGATAATTACGCCATTTCTACGAGGAATTCCGTTGGAAGTTCGTTGCCGCTCTATAGTCTATAGTTAACTCTTGTCTGTTATTACATACAGAGAAGGTAAAGATTAAAGATTGTTTAGAAAGCTGAGATACTGTTTCCTCTAGGTAATTAATTAATGATAGGCTCACAACTCGCAAGACATCTAGTCAGTAAGTTAAGCTTTGGAAGGAACCAATAAAATGGCTTAAGCAGCTATTTATCACAATCACAGGTTGCTCTACTCTCAGTTTGATCACTGAGAAGCTGCTGTTCCTGCTACATGATATGCATGCTAAGATGCAGCTAAAATTGGGTAACCTTCAATGGCCAGAATTATGTCATCCAGCAAAAGTTATAAACTGAGCATCATCCTCGATAAGAACCGAACAGTCATTATCTACAAATGAACTGTCTATGATGCAACTTTTTCCTGCCATTTGAATATTTGAAGAACATGAGATACACAATTATTTCTGCTTCCTCAGCTGAACTTCTTCACCATCCATTCACTTGTGTTAATTTTAACTAGTATCTCATCAACATGGGTTGCCTCTTTCCATTTGTATACATAGGCATAGTGTACCTCAATATGTTGAAGATTACTGGAAGTACATTGATTATGTCATATGACAAACTGTTTCTGATCAGACAGCTGAAAATGAACTTGGCACTAAAAACAAGAGCTCGACTGTAGAAATTTCATGTGTGATAGGCAAGAGAGTCTTGAGCACTCCATCCAGATTCTTGACAGTAGAAATATAGTTGATCGAGCAATGATCATGGTTCAAAATCCAAGATCAAAACTTGGACACTCAGCCTTCACGTTCAATGGATCCCTATCTCCGTCGGGGGTCGTCCTTTCTTCATTAGCATCACCATGAGAACCGCGTGAAAAAGATGCTTCTGAAGCAAGAGTGTTGCCGCAGCATGGGTCAGCTTGCTCATGAGAAGGCTGTAGACGATAATTGGAGGAGATGTATACGCTAGTCATACGAAGCTCAGTGCAATTGAGAATGTCCATTAGGTCTATAAAGATCTAGATTTGGATTGCAATGTATTAGAGAATTCAAGGAGATCCTGATGCATCTAGTTCGAAAATTCCCTACAATCAGTTGCTATCTGCTGCTAACATGCTTCAGCTTGTACAGTAGTTTGCACCAAAGAGTTTCAACAAATATCAAATCTCACTAAGTTCTAATGGAATTTCAAGGTGCTTAGAGTCACAACCTTGCCACCGACGGGTCAAAATAGAGCTGAAAGAATTGATTACGGTAAGTAGAATAGGACAAGTAGCTGTGAAATACCTGGGAGTTGCCAATTGCAAAGCCCACCATAGAGTGAAATTCATTGAAATCAGAGGCTGAGTCTGATGAGATTTTACTATGTCAGATGAGGAAACATAAAGTACGAGAAAGCTAAGATTAAAATTTAAAATAATACTGCAGTGAGAGAAATCACACTAAAACCAACCTTTAGACTTCATGAGACCAGGCAACTTTTCATTGCCAGTGGTATCAGTTAAATTTCCAGTGTCCACAGTCTCCACTGAAGCTAGTTTAGCAGCTGGCACTCTTTGTCTTCGAGCACCATCAGAAGAATTATCTGAATGCTGAAACTCCTTCGTTAGTGAAGCAAAAGTTTCCTTCCTCTCATATGAATTTCCCGCAACGGCAACTTGATCTACTGGTTTTCGGAGGACAGATAATATTTGATAGGCTGCATTGATTGGGATTACAAGAGATCATTTGCAAGCTGGAGTAAAAATAAATGCAGTTTCCTCCAATAAACATGAAAGTTAACTTTGGAAGGAAATGCAAAATAAAGTGACAGTGTAGCATCAACATCGATAAAACCAAACCCAAGCTTAATTGCATGACATCTTCTTTCTAGAGCAGGTCCATGAAACAATCTATCCATTTTGTGGGCTTTACGAAGCTTATTGTGAAATATTAGATGCACCTGAATAAGCTAACTTTATTTGAATTGTGCCTAAATCTAATTACACATGGGAGAGACGGTAACATCAAAAGGCAGAGAAGAATCCTCATAAAGAGAAATTTCCCCATAGAGTAATCACCATCACGTAGAGGCTTGGTCTCGGGAACTCTCCTGATGCAATCTGTGCTTTTCATACCAAATATTCCACTGTTTGAATCTGAATCTCTCGCTGGATGAACTTTCCCTGAAGTTTTGTCTCCATGTTTATGCCAGAGTACTGTAATATCCAAAGATAAAGCGTTAGGCATCAAATAATTTAGGCACATAGAATAAATATCTATGGAAGAAAGAATTAGATGCTCCAATTCTGAATTATCTTGAGGTGACCATATCAGGTGTACAATCCTCGTCAAATAAGTGCCCCTACTTGGTTAGGGAGGTAGCAACATGTTCTTTCAACATGTTCATTTACAACTCTATCTTCATACCCACAGATCCACTAGGACATTACAAAGAGGATGCATCAAAGGAAACTACAACTGAATACAATAAAGTTATTGAACATCTGAATAGCATTGGATGAATCAATAATGATGCAAACCTCCCAGGATTGATTGATCAACTTTAGTACCATCCACCTCCTCATGGCCTGTCCTCATTTCTCCAGCAGTGCGACATGGTTCACGATCATTCAAACCTGTTGGCACCTTTTCTTTCACTACATGCTCCCCAATATCAACCAAGTGAGAATCGAATACCAGCGACATTCCAGTTCCCAACACTTCATCTTTCCTAAGAAATTTATTTACCAAGACTTTCCTGCTAGCATCATACAGTGTGACCTGAATGATCCAAGGGGAAGAAAACAATGAGCAGAAAAGTAATTCCTGGACCTACAAATAGGGGTGCAAAAGGCCTTCGAACTTTTTTGGGTAGTGAAATGCACTTAAATTAGTGTGATACTTGGGGCACATAATGAACCACAATCCAAAAAAAAGAAGTGATTCATGTTGGATCAGCAAACAAAGTGGCCAGCCCAGTTTAATGAAAAAACAGTGGCTCAAGGATGAAAACATCCTTGAAAGTGCTTCGGAATGACCTGCCTCCCTAGGGATCCGCGAACTTCAAGCTGCAAAAAGCCATCATGGTATTTCTTGGCCTTTTGAGTTACTTGTGTTGTGTACAAAACCTGCCATTCTACATGACAGGAAAATGTAAATCTCCAAGTAGGACATGCTCAGTTAAACGAACACAAAACAGTGGGAGAACATTCACATGCTCATGCGTGTCGAAAACAGCTGAAGAATAATAATGGACCCATTATTCATTTCATTATTTCAGTAACCTCAAGCTTAAAGGAGGCAGTAAATACACAGCAATATCAAGAACGTAACTGGCTACTTAATGAAAACTTCATTAGAATATCTCTCGGAAATAGAATGAGCAACCGGCTTGTTAATGAAAACTTCAATAGAAAATGTAGAAACCATAAAGGAATATGCCAAGGAATCCATGTAACTCGGTCCATTGCCCTCCTATTTTGAATAGGCTTCTCTTGAATAGGATTTGTTCTTTAATGCCTAAAGCATGCTGCTAGAGCTAGGAAAATATCAAGAACATAACCTGACAAAGGTGAATTGTGGATTATCCAAGTGAAAAGACACCCTTTGACCACCTCTGAAGCACAAAGCCGAAACCTTAATAGATAGTTTTATATTGGGCGAATCTTCTCTCTACTATACATTTTTTCCTTTTTAACTCAACTGTGATATCTGTCCCATCTAAGGAATTTCAAGAATCCATCTGGTTAAGCAGTATAGAGTTTTGCCTATGACAAGGGCAAAAGTTTCCTAATGGGCAACTTTGATTTCACCAAGAAAAAAATGTGAGCTCATAATCACGTAAGAACATCCAACAAATGCAGAGATAAGGTAACAAGTAAACACTCGTGGCCAACTGAACATGCATATAAGCAAAAGCTGACCTGTTACACTTGATTTTCCAGCATCTAATATACTCCCCTTTGCCCCATTCTGATGCATCTGGCCATTTTTTTCTTCTGAAAGAGTACTAATGAATACATGTTTCAGTTTATCACAATCAGAATCAGGTAATAATTGTAGATCATGCAAAACATGAAGAGAAGGGAATCATGCTCCTTAACCGAAAAGAAGAGATAATATGGTGACAGTGATGATTTTCAATTGTCATCTCTCTTTATCTGGTCAATTCAGAAAGTGTTCGCTACAAATGAAACCAAACGAAATGACTCTCGGCATCTGTAAGTTCAAGAAATTGTGGAAATGAACATCCCATGAACTCGTGTCTTTAAAACTTCTAATCACTTGGCGGTGAGAAATGATTTCAGTGAGTATCCCCCAATAACATCAATTGTAGAGCAGCTGAATGATAGGATTGATGGGAATATAAACAATCAGGGAGAAAATTTTGACAATCTATTGGCCGTGTCAAGACTTTAGGCCAGGTGGTAGGGCAATTTACCTCCATAGAAAGACTAAATACAAAAAACATCAATTAATAGAACACCATGGAAGGTATCAAATTGAACTCTATTCCAGCTACCTTTTACAGCAGAATTAACGGTAGTAACATGATGCTGCTGCTTTTGCATATTTAATTTGTGAAAAGAACTGAAGCTGTTTCCATACGCATTTAGATCCCTTAAAGATTCACGGTTTGCTTCACGGTTGCCAACTTCAACCAAATGACCAGGAAATACCATCATCTCCCCAGGGCTTACTTCTTCAGCTTTGTTCAGGAACCTGCCATCTAAAAGTTTCCAGCTCGTATCATACAAGAAAACCTGGTAAAACACCCAAAAAAAAAAGGTTTCCAATCCTCTGAGCCATATTTATCCTGATAAAACTTTCTTACTAGCATGCTGAGAAGTGCAAACGGCAGGTAGAATAAAACCAACTAATAAAGGAAGAAAGAGTTGAAATTTAATTCAGCGACAAGATGGCTCCTATTATGTAAGGTTAAAGATCAGTAGGAGATGGAGACTGTAGAGCCTGACCTGCCTAGTCATAGGTCCACTGCTTGTACAACGTAAGAATCCATCATGATATGTCTTCGACTTTTGAGTTAATTGTGTTGTATACAAGACATGCCAATCTATATCAAAGGGAAGATCATGTCAACTCCAGTGCTGAGACAACAATAACAAACTTATGAATATAACTGACAGAATATTCAGACCACTTTTCTAAGGGAAAGTTTGGAAATATGCTAAGAAGCTCCCAATGATTTTGAAGAGATGCCATGAAAAAAATGTGAACACAAAACCGCTGTGATTGAGAAGATTTGATAGACAAAGCATCAGAGTTGAGAGAATCTTTATTGACCTTGAACAGAGTCTATGTGTAGTATAAAGATATGTAGAAACTGTAAACCCAAAGGAAATTAAGAAATGATTCACAATCCAGGATAGACATCAAAAGAAATGATTCACAGCCAGGTGTGGGCATATGTGAATCTGCTAAAGTCCAAACTCACCTGCCATTGTTGATGTCCTTGAGTTCGGACCCTCCTGTAACATGCCATACTTGTTCATTTCGTTCTTCTTGAATTCTGGGGAAAAAAAAAAGTAATGCGCATGCTAAGTTTTGTACCCAGCATTTACTAGCAATCAAGAGAGTTAGATTCTGTAGGATTTCATCACCAACCTCTAATAATTTTCTGCGATGGGCTTAGGCTGATTGTCTGCTGTTTATCCTTCTCCACTTTGGTCTTTTCACCTTCTTAAAACATAAGCCAAGGGGGATTATTCAGTAATACAGGTGGATGATCACGACATTGCGACTGTACAAGTATGAGTCGTCAAATTTCAAGCCATTAGAGACACTAGCGTGAAGAAAAACATATATGTAAGAACAGACAATACCGGCGCAATCAAATACTTTGACAAACTTGTTTCTGTGAAGGGAAGCTCTTCCCTTAGGAACTTTATTTTCTCGGCTGCGAATATAAGTATCATCATCTAGAGGCTTCTGCCCTTCTTCAGGCTCTCCAACATCAACCAAATAAGCATTGAACGTCAGTGTCTCGCCAGAACTAACAACTTCATCATTTTTCAAAATCCTGCATTCCAACAGCTGCTCGCTGTCGTCATACAGCATGACCTGTCAAATCATCCGACCATCAATCACGGCATGGACTAATCTACTCAGAACAAAAACCACAGAACAGAACAACAGGCGGCATCCGAAATGTTGCTATTCTGTTCGATCGAGCGAGCTAAACTCGGGGAGAAAACGGCAACGAATCGGTTGCCGCTGCATTTTTTGCAGAGACCAGCCAATCGAACCGAATCATGTCCGAGCCCAATCGCAGGTAACAAATTTGCTGATGGGATCGAGTTGGACATCAACGGCGGAGACCAGTAGCGAGCCCCCGAACGTACCTTTCCGGTGGAAGTGTGGAGAGAGAGGAAGCCGTCGCGATAGACCTTGCGCTTCTGCTTCAGGTGCTTCGTGAAGGTGACGTTCCATTTCTTCGGAGCTTCCATGGCGGTCGCATCAGGGGATGGAAGAAGAATTCTAGGGATTTCGAGAGCTGCGAGAGGGATAGATAGCGCTTTTGAGAGCTGAAATAGTTGTGGCGGGAGAAAGAATTATCAATATGAGCGCGAAACGAGTCTAAAGCCGAAGTCGCTACGCACTGTTCGCTAATTCATTTATTCAAGTTGTTCACAAATTCTTAAGTTTATATCATAATTATCGTTATCTAGTAATACATTAACATTAAGTTGTGTTTTCGCTTAAACACATCGTCCATCATCTTTTATCATAAATTTGTCGAATAATCCATGGGCTACATCTAGTTAATTACATTGTTGGATATAAGAGATGAATACTGCTCAATCGTTCCAAGCCCTAATTAATCCAAACCTTTTGACTGCGGGAGATACAGGAGTTAAAAGAGTATCTCCACAGTTTACCTAGAGGTAAACAAAAAGTTACTGAGTCGTTAGCATTTGTGAGAATGCCTTAGCAATCGATATGTAAAATGTCTTAGCTTCTTTTTTGAGAAAATCCTGCTCTATCTTTTTCCCATGCAGAGGAGGAAAAGAAGACGAAGAGCAAGGAAAGAGCACTAGCCTTCGTGCCAAGATTAAGCCGGATCCTCTTTAACTTGAGCCAGCTCATGAATCAGGCGGCTTGGGCTGAAAGGGCTTGGTCCTGTGGGCAATGACCACGGTTCAAATCCAGGATCAAAACTTGGACACCCGAACTTCACTTTCAATGGATACCTGTCTCCTTCGGCGGTCTTCCTTTCATCATCGGCATCGCGACGAGAACCGCGGGAAAGAGATGCTTCAGAAGAAGCCGGATTGTCGCCTCAGCATTTTGGGTCGGCTGGCTCGTGAGAGGGCTGTAAACGATAATTGCAGTAGATGTATGTGCTAGTCATACGAAGCTCAGTGCAATTGAGAATGTCCACTAGGTAAATAAAGAACTAAGATTTTGGACTGGGAATGTATTAGAGGATTCGAGCAGGTCCTGATGCATCTTGGTCTGAAAATTCCCTAGAAAGCAGTTGCTATCTGCTGCTAATTTGCTTCAGCTGGTATGGAATAGGAGTTTGCGCCAAAGAGTTTCAAACAAACATCAAAACTCATGAAGATCTAATGGAATTTCAGGATTCCTAGGCAACCATTCTATTTCTCTATTTCTATTCCAAACCTGTTTCTGGAACAGGTTTGGAACAGAAATTCGTTATTAATGCAATTCTATTTTTCTGTTTCTGGAACAAATTTTTGTTTCAGAAGTAGATTTGAAAGAGAAATGAAAAGCTAAAAATTATAGTTTTTCTGTTCCAGAAACAGAAATGAGAAATAACCTATCGAATCCCTTCGTTTTTTCTCAAGTCCTCTCACACTCTCTTTGTTGTCGTTCCTTGTCGATCGCCGCCAACCGCCACCCCTAGCCGACCTCTATCGGCCGCCCCCGCCGCCGCAACCACCACCGCCCGCCGTAACCGCCCGCCGCCGGAGTAAAAAATAAATAATAACTTTTTATTTTTAAATAGTAAATAATTTTTTAATAATAAAATTAATTTTTTAAAGAAATTTCAAAAAATAAAAAATGAAGTAGAAACTTTTCGTAGAAGATTTTGTGTTAATAATATTCTAGAATTAGAAATTTTCAACCGTTATCAAACGAACTTCTGTTCTAGAAACAAAAATTTTATATCGTTATCAAACGCGTTTTTTTCCTCAAAAACTCATCCAGAAACTAGAAATAGAAAAATCTATTTTTGGCCAAAAATTGATTCCAGAAATAGAATGGTTATCATGCACGCTCTTAGAGTCACAACCTTGCCACCGACTGCCGACTGGTCACAATGGAGCTGAAAGAATTTACTACTTTAAATAGAATAGGACAAGTCGCTGTGAAATATCTTGGAGTTCCCAATTCCAAACTGAACAAGAAAAATAAATCAGACATCAAATTTACATGGTTCAGTCTGTGTGATTTACGTTAGAGGTCCATTGTAGATCAAGCAATATAACAGAAATTACAACCACACTCGAGTCACTCAAACAACTCACACAATATTTATTCTTCATAATTCCTCGCAAAATAATCTCTCAATCTTACAACAACAACAACAACAACAACAAAAACCACAAATTGTATCACAAGATTTATTGAATTCAACTCCTCAGACTAGTTCAGGGTGTAATTCACGAGAGAAGTTGCATTGTGATGCTCTTCGCAAAGAAGACCCGCTTCTTATATATAAGAGAATTTGATTTAAAATAGAGAACTCCCTTTTTAGGAAACTTATTTCTATTAAGAAACCACTAAAATAGGAAAGTTGGGTTAATTGGTGGATTAATGCGCTGCTTTAATACGCAAATTGGTGGCTAATTCGTCGACGTGCTTGTCTTTATTTGGCGAGAGCCACTCTCTTGGGAATCATGCAATAGCTTTCCTTACAAAGGCGCGTGTTAGTGGAGTATCCGTGCACGGTGCATTTTAATAAAGTTCCCACCTTGGGTGAGATCAGGTGGATGCATGCATATGCATTTGTTTATACGTTTTATTAAAAAGGAGAAAAAAAAAAACACCAAAAACTCTTAACTATGTTCACTATGGCACATTTACCTCAAATATTTTTTGACACCAAAAACCTCAAACTTGTACCCATGTGACAAATTTACTCCAAACTTTTTTTGTAACGCCAAAAATCCTAAAATTTTATCCGTGTGATACATTTATATCGAATCATTTTGGATTGCGCTTTTTTCACTCCTTCTTTGGCTAAAACACTCCTCAATATTTTGGCCATTTAGCCCTTCATGGATCCCACGCATTTGATATTTCTGCCCCCTTGTGGTTTCTTCTTTTCTTTTCTTTTCTTATGGGTCCCATTTTTCTTCATCTTCTTCCCCCTCTCTTTTTGTCTCTTGCAGGCAATTATCTTCCTTCGATGCTTTTTTGTAAAACCCGGTATCCACCGATGGAATTGAGGAGGAGAGAGAAAGAGAGAGAGAGAGAGTCGAGGTGTAATACCACCTCAAAAACCATTTTTGAGCAGCTCCGTCACCATCCTCTTCTTCCTCGTTAATCAACGATAAGGTTTCACTTTTTCCTTCTCTAAGTTTTTCATTGTCTCACGTAATTCATCAATCATATCGTCGTGATCGAGTAGTGCAAAGGGTTTCTCTATTGATCTTGAGGCTTGTTTTTTTGACAATACATGAAATAATTCTTCAACGATTGAAGTTCATTACCTCTTGCATTCGTACTTAAGAATACTTTAACTCCTTGTCATGGCAGTATCAATTACTTAAGGGAAACAAAAATTAAATCAAGATGTAAAGAAACTATTCGACCCTCGCCACGTCTGCAAGGACCGAAACCCCAACTGCGACTTGACCCTACTGGCACCGTCAGTGATGGCAGATTCAGAGCGATGCGGAGGTCTTGAGCCTAGAGCGCGTGTGAGCCACGTAGATCTCCAAGCCTTAGAGAACGCGTCGCCAGAGATGCGGCTCTTCTCCGCCATGTCGCCACCCTCAAGGCGGTACCATAGCAGAGCCAACGACGGTCGGGCGGATCGCAGACTGGCACGCCAAAGAGGTCGAAGCAGACGCCGCCTAGGAAGGCCTCTGTTGATGAGTCCTGAGAGGAGATCTCAAGCATGGAACCTCACCAACTCAGGCTCTTTGTGGCCTCACAACCCTCAGGATACCACGCTCTGCATCCTCCTCAACTCCACCCGAGGACACCACATTTTACAAAAAGTAGGGAAGGAATACAATTGCCTGCAAGGGAGAAGGAGGAAGAAGAGAAAGGAAAGTGAGACCCACAAGAAAAGAAAAAAAAGAAACCTAGCTCTCGGATGCTGGATGGTGGGATCCATGAAGGGCAAAACGGTTAGAACACCATGTTGAGGAGTGCCTTAGCCAAAGACGGAGTGGAAAAAGCGCGACCCATCATTTTTCTGTGGCATTAAAAATCCCTAACTTGTAGATATGTGACACATTTACCCATATTTGTCACACTGGTACAAGTTTGAGGTAAATGTGTCACATGGGTACAAGTTTTGAGTTTTGAGTCACCAAAAAAAGAGTATGCTAAATGTATCATAGTTGACATAATTTAGGGTTTTTGGTGACTTCTTCTTCGTAAACTGTCATATAACTATAGTATAAAGGAAGCCGAAAGATTAAATTCTCTTCCAAAGACCGCCATGGATCGAATGTGTTGTACATAAAAGTGCACGCTTTTATTTACCATATGTAAAAAATAAAAATCACACATCTTCATCATTCATGGACTTGTGACATAATCCAAGATAGTTTCTCTCTTCTTCTTTTTTGTTCCAAATTAGGTCGCATATGAGGAGACATAACTATATCCTATAATCTATTTTAAGGAAAGTCGCATTATAGGCTTTTCTTGTTTATATATGGACATTACTCAATTTCTAAACGGTTCCTATCCAGCCGTTATGCATAACAAAGAAGTATCAACATATGTGAGCTTATCATAGTTCAACTCAGAAAGTACATTAAAGTAGATTTTATGTTGCTTTTATCAAAGACTAATACCATAGAAAATCTCATGAAAAATTTCGAACTGATACACCCATTCTAAATGTATCTTCAATTAGCAGTTTGGAATCTGACTAGATGTTAGATTTGGGTCAGAGGTACCGGATTGAAGTAAATGTGTTATAGGAATTGCAATTTGAAACTTTTAATAGTATCAACCTTTTTATTAACAGACGGATCCAACAAATAATTGGAAATATTCTATCAAAATAAAAAAGAGTGTACATACAATTTTTTCAGAACTCTATGGTTGAAAAATAATTTTCCTTTCCTTATAGACTATGGGCGCGCATGATAACTATTTTATTTCTATGTTACTTTATTTTTCTGTTTCGAGGAACAAGTTTGGAACAAAAATCCTTTTGGTAACGCAAATTCATTTTTCTATTTCCAGGATAAAGTTTTATCCCAGAAATAGGTTTGGAACAGAAATAAGAAGTAGAAATTTCTCTATTTCAAGAACAAAAACAGAAATAAAAACTCTTCTCGTCATCGATCCCTGGCCGCCGTCCGCCGGTCATCAGTCGTCGGTCCCTGGCCGCCAATCTCCAGTCGCTGGCCGCCAGCCGTCAATCACAGTTCGCCTGCCACCGGTCCCCATTCACCTGTTGCCAGCCGCCAGTCGCAACCGTATCTCCCCTCTTATCGCAACCCTAGCCTCCATCGCAATGGAAGAGATTTTATGCCGCTATCAAAAGAATTTTTGTTTCGGGAGCAGAAACTTTATGTGGTTATCAAATGTGTTTTTCTGCTCAGAAATTCATTCAGAGAATAGAAATGGAAAAATCTATTTCTAGCAAGAAATTATTCCCACGAATAGAATGATTATGATTCGCACCCTAAATTATACTTATTATTGTTATTATTATTATTAGTTTCCTAAGATTGTCAAACTAATTTACCTGAGAATAAATACTTCTGGCAGTTGGTTGCTGCAGAGAATCGCTTCCCCGTTATTTTATCACTTGTTGAGCAACTGGTCCAGCTGGTTGGATTCCACTAAGAAGAGAACGGAGAAATGAATAAGAATCCCAGTCTCTCTCTCCCTCTCCTCCACTCGCGACTCTCCAGGAAAATTCCGTTGTTTTCCGAGAAAATGCCCGAGCAGGAGGACGACGGCTCCGCGCACAACCACCACAAGAGCCTGACGAATCCGCAGCCCGAGGCGGCGACCCCGAGGGAGTCAATCATGGACCTCGATCTCGATGTCTGCAGTCCCTGGCCGATGGATCAGCAGCTCCCCTTCGCCGCGAACCCCGCGTCTCCTCTTTTCCCGTCCACCTCCGAGCAGCCCAGCTCCCCTCTCTGGGCCTTCTCCGACTGGTTCGAGGACAAGCTTGCCGCCGCAGCAGCCGGCGGGGGATCCGCCGGGACCCGCCTCTCCGATTGCTCTCGGTTTGTCACATGTCAGTCTTGAGTTCGGTTCATTCGGTTTTGGTTTCGAGTCGGGTTTTGCGGATTGCGATTGATTGAGCTGGAGTTGGGGTCGTTGAAAAGCTTTGTTTTCATCTGAGACTGAGAATCGAGGGTTGACTATTTCTCCACCTGCGTTTTTTTTTTGGCCGAACTCCACCTGCTTTTACTTGCTTATTTTTTGTCTTCTCTAGGTTTACGATGTTTGGAAAGTTGAAATTTTTCCTTGTTTGGAACTACTATGAATTCGTTGTTTGGTACTTGACTTTTCTTTCCTCTTTGACTAATCTGGAAATTTCGTCTGATGATTCAGTTTTATTTTCTCTTGCTTCAAGAAACTTGGGATTCAGATTCTGAATTTTTTTTTTTTTTTTTGCAAAGCAATGAGTTTGAATTAATTGGTGGGATTGCTCTTTCTCCAAAGCCAGTGGCTCTTTGCTACTTCCACCTCTTATTTTACCTGATTTCGTATTATTGTGTAAGAATTTTGAATTCTGAGAGTTCTTGCTTTGAACTATGAAACTATGAAGTTGCCTCTTGCTTGAAGTTTGATTTACTCTGCAATGGCCTGTAAAGCCACGGCTACTGAGTTTTGACTGAGAAGTTGTTTCGAAATATATAGACCATCAAAATTCGGAGACTGAAGCCCCTGCTGAGGATAATGATCGTAAAAAACTGCCATCACCATATTCGGGGCTGACGGCATTTGAAAACCCTGATGGATACTGTATAATCAAAGAAAAGATGACCCAGGCTCTTCGTTGCTTCAAAGAATCGACTGAACAGCATGTTCTAGCTCAGGTTTGGGCACCGGTAAAGAATGGTGGTCGGTATGTCCTTACGACTTCAGGGCAACCCTTCATTCTAGGTCCAAATACTAATGGGCTTCACCAGTACAGAATGGTGTCCCTGACGTATTTGTTTTCTGTGGATGGGGAGAATGATGGAGAATTGGGGCTTCCTGGTCGTGTTTTCCGGCAAAAGATGCCTGAATGGACTCCTAATGTTCAATACTACACCTGTAAAGAATATTCGAGGCTTGATCATGCTGTTCATTATGATGTTCGGGGAACCTTGGCTTTGCCCGTCTTTGAACCATTGGGGCAATCTTGTGTTGGTGTGCTTGAACTCATAATGACTTCACAGAAGATTAACTACGCACCGGAGGTTGATAAAGTCTGCAAAGCACTTGAGGTTGGGTTTTTTAAAGAATCATGCTTTTCTTTCTTCTGAAATTCTCTTATTTGGCATTGGTGGCAGTTTCGTTCTTTATTGCATTAATTTATTTTGCATTAATCACGATGTGGAGATAGCAGTACAAGAATTGGCAGTCATACAATTTCAGTTTTCTGCAGGCAGTATACTTGAAAAGTTCTGAGATCCTGGATCATTCAAACATACAGGTAAGGTGCCCCAAGTTTGCACCACATCCCCAACTTAATACTGGATATCAAGATAGTACACTCGTTTGCTTTTTCATTTTTCTTACATACTTTAGCTTTTGAAACCAGATATGCAATGCAGGGCGGCACAATGCATTGGCTGAAATTTTAGAGATATTGACAGTCATATGCGAAACCCACAAGCTACCTCTGGCTCAAACCTGGGTCCCATGTTGGCATCGCAGTGTCCTGGCTGACGGCGGTGGCCTTAAAAAGAGTTGTTCTAGCTTTGATGGTAGCTGCATGGGACAAGTCTGCATGTCCACAACTGATGTGGCATTTTATGTTGTAGATGCTCATATGTGGGGCTTTCGGGAAGCTTGTGTCGAGCATCACTTACAAAAGGGTCAGGGGGTTGCTGGGAGGGCTTTCTTGTCCCAGAGCTCTTGCTTCTGCAAAGACATCACCCAATTTTGCAAATACGAGTACCCTTTAGTGCATTATGCACGAATGTTTGGGTTAACCAGTTGTTTTGCAATCTGCTTACGAAGTAGTTATACTGGAAATGATGATTATATTTTAGAATTTTTCCTACCCCCTGGCATCGCCGACAGTAGTGAGCAACAGTCATTGTTGAGCTCTTTATTGTCTACAATGAGCAAGCATTTCAAGAGTCTTGTGGTTGCTTCTGGGAAAACACATAAACTGGAGGGCAAATCAATTGAAATTATTGATGCTGTGCTGAATGAGAGACTTGATTCGAGAGTTGACGCTCTTCAAATACCTACAAATTACTTACCCAACAGAGGAGCAGCAAAGCCGTTAGATTCATCAAAGCAGCTGGTGGTGGATGTCATTGATGCAACCAATGATGAGGTCAATCCTGTTATAGCAATCGCAAGTGAGAATGCTGTTACATTTCCAGAAAATAGTGTGATGAAAAAGAAATCTGAGAAGAAGCGTGGAAAGGCTGAGAAATGTGTTAGCCTTGAGGTTCTTCAGCAATATTTCGCTGGCAGCCTTAAAGATGCTGCAAAGAGCCTCGGCGGTATGATCAACATCTCTTGGTGCTGTTGGCCACTATTTATCTCATCGTTTTTGTTTGATGTTTCGCCTCGCATAAGAATTTGATTGCATTTTCTCGTTTATTTCTAAAGTTGAATGCTTGTCTCTTTCCAGTTTGCCCAACAACAATGAAACGAATCTGCAGACAGCACGGGATTTCAAGGTGGCCGTCCCGCAAAATTAACAAAGTCAACCGTTCTTTATCTAAGTTGAAGCGTGTAATTGAATCTGTTCAAGGTGCTGAAGAAACATTCAGTATAAGTGCTTTAGCTACAAGTCCGGTTCATGTTGCTGTTGGTTCCATTTCTTGGCCTTCCAGCTTGAAAGGGTCCAATGAGCAAAACCCAGCCGAAGCCAAGGCATTTGAAGCACAAGGTGAAAGGATGAATCCGTCCCCATCCAAGTCCCCATCCAAGTTACCCAGAACTGATGAAGAGGCTGCAATGCAAAATAAATCTCATGAGAGGGTGCCTCACGAGGAGCAGCTCTTGAACGAGCATGGCGGGTTTCCACCAGAATTTGCTGGAGCGTCAAACAGATCTAAATCTAGAAGTGGCTCGAGGGAACACAGTGCCGGTACACCCACCTCTCATGGTTCGTGCCAAGGTAGTCCGGCAAATGAAAGTTTGCCCAGGAAGGATCAGTCTGGTTCTCCACACAATGATCAATGCATAGAAAGAGGGGGCTCTCCAGAAATGATGTTTAAGTCGACAAATGCGCTGAACTTCTCCGCTGCATATTCAATGCCTGATGCTCTAGTAGTAACAGAACTTCAAGAACCATTTGGGGGAATGCTGATTGAGGATACTGGAAGCTCAAAAGATTTGAGAAATCTGTGTCCATCAGTTGCAGATGCAGTTTTGGAAGATCGGGTCCCAGAGTCCAGCTGGACGAATCCCCCCTGCTGTGATTTGGCTTCCAAACAAGCGGCATCTTTTCTTAGAACAATGCCTCGCACTACACCTAGGCAAGACATGACGAGTGTGACCATTAAGGCTACGTACAGAGAAGACATTATAAGATTTAGGATCTCACTGAGTTCTAGCATCTTGGAGCTGAGGGAACAAGTGGCGAAGAGGCTGAAGTTAGACGTGGGTACTTTTGATATCAAATACCTAGACGACGATCATGAGTGGGTTTTGATAGCCTGCGACCCAGACTGGCAAGAATGCATGGACATCTCGCGATCATCTGGTTGTAATATGATCAGGCTGTTAGTTCATGATGTGACGGCGAGCCTGGGAAGCTCCTGCGAAAGCTCAGGAGAATGACTCTTGGGATGTAAATATAGTTTGTACGTTATAAAGAGATTGTATGTCAGGTTAGAATCGGATTTTGGTTACAAAGAGGTTGTATGCAACTCGTGTAGAATTTTTTGGAGTATTTAAGGCAATTCTTCCTTTGTTAACTCTTATCATACGAAAACAGGTAGGTTTGATTTGACCCTCTCCATAGTACTGACATCATTCTATCACCACTGCACCCTTTCTCTAACCCTGCTTTTACTAGGAAGGGGAAAATCAGTATGGTCATCTTCTTCACATTATTCATCCGGTCTTTCAGAATTTTCCCTCTCATAGCTTCGAAAACGGATGAATTCTCTCTTTTTTAATTGTGTTCAAAGTTCTAAAACTTGTCACGAAAATGCGATTGAATCCTAAAACTTTCAAAAATTACAATTAAGTCTTAAAACTTATCAGAAAATGTAATTGAATCCTCAAATTTTCAAAATATGCAATCAAACCTCAAAACTAGTCAAATTGATGAAATCAAGTCCTTATATTTTCAGTGCACTAATCCATTTTCTTGAACTTCAAGCCACTTGCGGCATCCTCAAGTATTGCGAGTGGAGTTGGATGGCCACAAGAAAGTGGGTCATTCCCGAGCAATCCCACAACAAAACTATGAGTAACATGAGCATAAAACAAAGAATCTACCAATCAAGGGAACATTAGATTCCAGAATGATATGTGTATATAATATAGGCCTGCCATTTGAAAATTCATGGTAAGGCAAGATAGAGTTTTCGTACACTAAATAGTTTCTCTTCCTCAGTGACGAGCATAGAAAGGCTATGAAAAATGGGTATTTCACATTTCACAACACTAGACCAGGGTTGAAATACGTACGAGAATATACATCAGATGGCATGGGTAAAATAAATCTCCAACTAGACGGAGGAGGCTTCATCAGCTGTAGGCAAAAGCAAATCCGAGTTTTGCAGAATCTCCTGCTGAAGAATGGACATCGGGAGAGCCTAGCCTGGCTCGAAAAATATTGGCAACAGACATTTGCCTCACAAATCGAGTAAAACGCACCCAATTGTTGTATTCAAACATGGTTTTATCCATCCTGACAAAGTTGAACGAAAAGGTTGGCTTTTCTAGACCATCTGTGTAAAACTTTGACATTTTTAGGACCTGCTGAAACGACCTATCGTCTAAATTGCTTGTGCAGTTTTCACCTTCAAGGGGTACATCACAGACCCTAGCAGCCAAAAGGAGCTGTCTAAGAAAGCCTTCTGGGCTACTGATCGGGTTCATCTGCTTCTCTTCCACATCCTGCATTTCAAAGCATGTAGAGCATAAAGTAAATCCATACCTACCAAACATGCGAGTGATTGGTAGGTAGCCATCTCTCGTTGAAGTATTGTAATAGCCTGCAGTTAATTCAGATGGATGAGACTCTGTGCCATAGTGCCAGTGGATTCCAGCCACTTTTGCTGATGTATTCACTTCAATGCCGCGGAAGATTGTCTCAGCTTCCCTGCATATCCTCTCCCCATGCAAAAGCAGCATCCCTGAGTACCACTCAAGGAAAAATTTACCATAGGCTGTATTCCAAGAGCCACCGTCACTTTTGAAAAACTCAGTAGTCTCCAGGTCCTGCATCAAATTGCCAGTGCCAATAGGGCCTCCATTTCCCCATTCATGCACTCCAATCCCTCGTGCACAACCGTTTAATGATGCAAGCATATACTGGCCAGAGCAAGGAAACAATGACAATGTCAATAGATGTCATAGTCCAGGATTATAATACCAGAAGACAAAAGAAAAGGAGAGAGCAGGCCCTTGTATGGGGAAAGGAGTGGAGACCAGTAGAAGCAGCCAGGTACAAAAAGAACTAAAGCCTGATTGAAACCTTTTCTGTGCAAATACAGCATAAACTTAGTTTTCCGCTTTTTGGTACTTAATGCTTCCCCTGCATTCATACCTTATCATAGCATTGAAACTCTCCAAGTTCACGCGACCGCCAAGCCCACGTCAGCTTGTGGGAAGGACATGAAGGATACCTTAATTCACCAGCAGGACCCATCCCAACTTGAACTCCCTTAAGAGAAAAATATTAACGAATGGGCAATTGAATCTAGGATTTATGTATCCATGAAACATATCATATCATCTTACTGTGATGACATCGCCAAAAAAGGGCCTAAATGCGTCCCTGAAGTTCCTCATAAAATCTGCATATGCTTGGATGGGTGATCGTCCTTGCAGCACAGGAAGAATATCACATCCTAGGGAAAGGTATTCCATACTCCTCCTCCCAAATCTATCTGAATAAGCTATATCAGGGTCTTTATCCATCTCTTGAAGCACCCACACAGGCAGAGGTATCCTACAATAACATAAGTTTTCGGAGCCATAAAATAAGACTATGACATAAAACGGCAATAACCAAATCTGGATAACTTTGAAGCAAGACAAATCAGTCAAAGGGTACTGTTAATTTACAGGAGAAAAGTTAATCAACAGAAAAGAGAAAAATTATGACAAAAAAATGGACATTATCTCAGTACATTTAAAATGACAAACTTGGTTAGAGATCCTTGAATTAAGTTAGATGAAACTTCCAAGAACAAATTTCATGGATTTACTATATCAAGGTATCATGCAAAAAGCATCACATAGTACGCATAAAAGACTTGGTATGATTTCCTTTTAGGGAAACTTAGATAATTGCAGAATTTTTTCTGTCAAACACCATACCATGTATAGGCTCTAGGCAAAGTAGCTTCACAATCAGGGACACCAAATCATGGTTGAAAATATCGTTATCTGTTTAATGACTTTCTTAAAAAGTCCACACAGGACAGAACGAGCCAAAAGATTTAGAGTTGCCCACATTTCTCTAAAAGTTTTTAGAGTTCTCATCTATTGCTTAGCGGACTCAAAATAACCTCATTTAACCCCCACTCATACAGCACCCTATCAACCCAAAAGCCCTTGACTTCACTCAAAGTGATCTACCACTTAATCCTAACAAACAGTTCAAAAAAAATTGGTGAACCACATTGCATTTATCAATCGATCATCACAAACGATACAGATCACGAACATATCAAAAAGCATAAAAATTACACCAACCATTGAGGATCCCCAGGCCCAGTGCCACACTGGTGAAACCCCATCACTGCCCTAACCTTCAACCCACAGCGCCTCGCCATCGTCACAATCTCCCAATATCCATCCCAATTGTAAACCCTAGGTTGTTCCCTCTCCACCAGCCCCCACCACACTTCCATCACCACCCCCTCCACGCCCGCCGCCGCGAGGGCCCGGAACGACTGCGCCATCGCCTTCCTCCGCCTCATCTGCCCCGCTCCAGGGCCCACGGCATCAGTGGGGAGCGCGACGAACACCGGCGATCCCCCCAGGCGGCGGGCGGTGGAGGAGAACGCGTGGTGGAGCTCGTACTGGTTGAGGTCGCCGTTGTCCGGCGAGACGGAACCGCTACCGGCGCCGGATGGAGTGGAGGAGTTGAGCCGCGCCGAGATGGCGAGGCGCCGATGGGAGTGAGGGAACGAGGCGGTGATTGGTGGGCAGCGGGTGAGGCGAGCGGAGTCGGCGCGACTGCAGCAGAAGGAGGCGGAGAAGCTGGGAGCCGGTGGAGATGCGATCGCCATTGGAGGGAACTTGGAGGTGTTAGGGTTTGGATTCCCTTTGGCGCTTGCAGACAGGGAGAGAGACAGGAGGACATGGGAGTGCTTCCTGTGCACAGCCGTGAGAGGAGAAATCGGGATCACAATATTCATTTTTGTCCAATTTTTTTTTTAATTTAATTAGGCTAAAATACGAAAAATTTAGTGCGTAATTAGATTTTTTTTGCTTTTTTTTTCACTGAATTCTTAAAAAAAAATATCTATTAATAATAGAATGAAGTATCATGATTTTTTTTATTTATATTTTCCTATTTAAAAAAAATACTTTTGTGATTGTCTTTAATCTACTATGAAAATAACAATAATTAAAAATTATCGTCGTTATTATTTTCACAACAGCCCAAAAACTATTATGCTAGCGAAGCGCCTTCTGGTATGTAATTACTTCTTAAGGAGTTCATCCTTCTTTCTACCAAAATATTAACACTAATAAAAATAAAAAAGCAAAAACGACACTGTTAGTTTTTTTTTTTTTTTACAATGACCTTGATGATTTCTGGTATTATTCAAAAAGTAATATTTATGTTTGATTTTGAATAAATAAATTTAGTTTATCGTAATTTTTTAAATATAAATAATTGGAGAGTATGAATAACAAGCGATCGAAAATCCATTGCACACAACTTCCATCTTACTCTCTCTAACTTTTCATGAAGTAATATAATCGATAGTTTTCAAAATATACAAATATTAACGTGTACAATTTATATAATCTAATCTTACTTTTTTTCGGACTCAAAATATTTTTCTAAAATGTAAAATTTGATGGGAAAGATCATTAGCAGAAGTACAAGAAGTTCTTAGAGTTTTAAAACCAAAACTATTTACAGCTGGCTTTTAAGATCCGTCACAAATAGTTCTAAGATAGTGACATACTCACAAACTGATTACATTAATCCACATTAAGAATCTCACTTTAGTTAATAACGACCTTCTTAATATATTAATGCATGGTTAAAAGGTGCGCACCAGTATAAAAATGTCCGCAACTTGTCAAAACTGGCTATAGTAGAATGGGCAAATGGACTTTAGTAGTGATGTCGATGGCGACGTCAGCGATGATAAGAAGTGGTAAATGGTTGATGTGATAACATGTCGGGCTGCGATAGATGAAATGGCGACAGTATTACAAATAACGTGGTGGTGAAACTAAAAGGTTACGTGTAAGAAGATGATGATCGAGGAGGCGGCAGCAGTGGTGGCCACGGTTCCAAAATCACAGGTTTCGATTTATGAACACGTGGTTTCGATTCATGAAAATCGAGAACCGGCGATTTGGGTCGGTTAGTATATATATATATTTTTATGTCCTTTTTTTTCATGATTCGCCGGTTCGGAACCGGCGGTTTCGGGCCGGTTCATGATTTGGGAGAATCGAAACCGGGCCCGTATGCCACGGGTCAGTTCTGGCTCGGAACCGCCGGCCCGGTCAACGGGCCGGTTCCGATTTTGACCCGAGCCGATTTCGGGTCCAAACCTGCCCGTGGCCACCACTAGGCGGTAAAAGGCTAGAAGCGATGCGCGTGTTGGTAAATCGACTCGATTTCTTCAATTGTATTGGAGAGTTCAAAGATTATTTTTTTCTTTTGTTGAGGTTGAGCCACTTTATGTCCTTGGGAAAAATATAGGGAAATACAAGGAATATGTCCCATTTTTGACTCCGTAACTAAGAACATGCCTCTGCTTTTTCTAAGGACTAGCATGCTGCCTCAAGGCAAATTTCTTATTTTGAAAAGACGAAATTGCCCCTTTTGGTAAACTCCGAACTCTCCCTCAAACCATGAACCTCCATCACCCGTAGAGAGAAACAAAGGTGCGCATGCGTGAGAGACGGGCGAGAGTATTTTTGGAACGTGAAATGGTAAATTTGTAAGTAAAGAATAATAGATCGTGAAATTTTATGTATGTTTCTGTGTTTACTAATGAAGAGTTCATCAACTTATTTATAAGCTTTATTTGATGACTATATCTTATAACATATCAATCAAAATATACGCACAATCTTGAGAGATATTAAAAAATATATATGTAAATCTTTTCTAAGTCAGTTTGAAATCAAGTGAAAACTGTGCCACGAAAACTTTTTTTTTTCTTCAATGAAACCAACACTCAAAGGAATTGAGGCGGGGCGGCTCATGGTGGCGCGTGTGATGGCTTCAAGCTTCTATTGACAATGAGAATTCACAACGGCGAGTCTGGTGGTGGTGTCGGCTTCTCAAAACTAAAAATGAAAAGTCAATAATCGAAGGCCAACAACATGCGTAATTTGCTGTCGACTTTGCTGTTGGAGCTGCACAACAGACATCCTTTGTGGTGGACTTTTTGTCGGAACAATAACTGAACAAACGCGATCGGTACAGCTGGCGAGGCTACAACAAGCAAAATAAGTCGGTTTTGCTAAGTGAAAGTTACTATTCGAAAACGCGTCTTCATGGCGTCGAAAAATACTTACATGAAAAAGCAAAGCTCAATTGGGACACGACGTAAATATCGTAACATAACCAACGCGTCGCTTGGTCAGATGCGAATGAGGTACTCGGTGAACAATGTCGAGCGACGGGATGGATTTATTTTGCTATAGGTGCACTAAAAAAGGAGGCTATGATACCAAGTTTTGTAATAATAGAAAAATATTATATTTAATAGGATTTATTAGATGACTATTTAAAAAACATATAATCAATATATAGGGTAGAGAGAATCAACGAGTTATCAATATCTTTAACATAAGAAGTTATCATAGAAAAATTCATGGTTATCTCTAACGTTATAAAAGGGGGGAAATTGTGCTAAAACGTGGAATTGTAGGCTCAATTGGTTTTGCAGAAAAGTGAATTATTTTGAAAATTAGTTTCTTAGAAATGATCGTTTACATTGCATACAAAAATTAATGAACAGAATTATTTTCATTGTTCACGAAAATGTTTATACATAAGTTATTGTCGATTATGAAAAATATTTTTCATTGACTAATTATTTCAAACGATACAAATGATCATTTTCTAGAAAAATAATTTTCAAACTATTCACATTCAGCGAAACAAGCGAAATCTTAATTTCAAAATTAGAGGTGTATTTTTATCGTGGGATGAAAACTCAGGGATATTTTATTTGTAAATTTTTAAAAAATGATAAAATTATTCGTTTCTATTAAAACTAAAACAATTAGCTGGGCAAATTATCTATTCTTCTAAAAAATTGAATAGAACAAAT
Source organism: Lenwebbia sp. NSW1173648 (assembly GCA_029784005.1). Lineage (NCBI taxonomy): Eukaryota > Viridiplantae > Streptophyta > Magnoliopsida > Myrtales > Myrtaceae > Lenwebbia > Lenwebbia sp. NSW1173648. Next base: position 6,050,252 of record JARCGZ010000005.1, read on the forward strand.
ATTTGGCGCAGGTGGCTGAAACGGCAATTCGTTTAATGAGCCTCATCCCTCTGGAAAAAGTATTGTCAACACGACATCGTCGTTCAAGGAGCATAGCGGGGCCGATCAAACCCATCGCGATTCTACCAAAAAAAAAAAAACCCATCGCGATCTCGACACGTAAACTGTCCATCACATCAACGGCCAGGAACCTCCCAACGCAAGAGCAATTGCCATTGGCTCGACCAACCCGGCCTCGCAATGTGATTGGTCCACGTAATCACCGATGACATGTTCCGACGCGGCACCTCCATTCGTTAACTAACGTGGGCTCGATGGAAGCGGACATAGACGGATTTCACTCCCTATTTAAAAAAAACTCGCAAAGCTTCGTTACTCAGAAAAACCTGAAGAGCGACGAGCATTCCTGTCGAAGAGCTTTCCCTTTGGCCGATTCGTCTCTCGCGGAACCTCCATTGTTAACGGATTCAAGCTCAGCGAAAGAGCGAGAGGAGGGAGACAGGGAGTTAGTGCGCCATGGCTAGCTCGTGGAGGGCTCGCGGTTCGTTCGTCGTGCTGTCGATCCTGCTTTTCGGTAAGATTTCCCTCTCAACGATTCGTGCTCTCGCTTGTAGATCTTAGTTGCTTGTTGGTTGAAGATACTGGTTTCTGTGTTGTTGTGCGAGTTTCGGAGTGTTGTTGATCGCTGTAATGCGGTAGATCTGGTCGATCGAGTGTTTCAGGATCTGCTGGTTCGGCTTGCGACGCCTCTCTTTTTTTGGCGATCGTTTAGGTTGATCGTCTTACGATAGCTTTGATTTGTTCGATATCGCTGTAAGTATTGTTCTGAGGAACATAACATGGATGACTTTGAGTGATCTCTGCTGATGCGTTTCCATCATGTATTTGCTCGGGACCGTTTAACTTGCGAAACTGCTCAATTCTCGAATTTGAGACAAGCGAGGTAGAGAGAGGGGAGAAATATTGGAATTCTATTTTTTTTTTTGTCGACTAGCTCCAAAATTCGGATAGGTTGTGCCAGATCATTGTACCGATTCTGTTGGCTGCCTCACACCGGTTAGCTCTAATTGGCAAGCTTTTTTTGACCTTTAGCTGGAGTAGATGTCTGTCACCTAGCTTACTATCTTGTTGACTTGGTCTTTACATGTTTAGTTAAGCACATATACGTATTTATTCTGTGTAATTTTGTTGCATGTTTATTTGCCATGTTAGTGTGGTTTTCCTTTTATGTTTGCCATCAACTTTTAAGTCTGTCTATATGTTGCATGATGATATGCTATTTGATGCTCTCATAAGATTGGGAATTAAAAGTTGCTTTTGTCGAATTACTGTTAAGGACTTTGAGCATTTTTCAGAGCCAATAATCTCTATTCTTGGTTACAGGATGTCTATTTGCAATTTCCATTGCAAAAGAGGAAGCCTCAAAATTGGGTACGGTTATTGGCATTGATCTCGGCACAACCTACTCATGTGTTGGTGTCTACAAGAATGGTCATGTTGAAATTATAGCAAATGACCAAGGAAACCGTATCACTCCTTCATGGGTCGCATTCACTGATGGCGAGAGATTGATCGGTGAGGCGGCTAAGAACCAGGCAGCTGTTAACGCCGAAAGGACGGTCTTTGATGTCAAGAGACTTATTGGAAGAAAGTATGCATCCTTCTCTTGTCATGTCTTTGTTTCTGGATTTTGCGGGATATGATACTAAGTGAGACCATTATATGACAGGTTTGAGGACAAAGAAGTTCAGAGGGACATGAAGCTTGTTCCGTACAAGATCGTTAACAAGGATGGTAAGCCTTACATTCAGGTCAAGATTAAGGATGGTGAGACCAAGGTTTTCAGCCCTGAAGAGATCAGTGCCATGGTTTTGACTAAGATGAAGGAAACAGCTGAAGCATTCCTTGGAAAGAAGATCAAGGATGCCGTTGTCACTGTTCCAGGTTTGTAACTATCACCTGATCTTTAGTTCACTTTCCTTTCAATGTGGATAAACCTTGTCAATCATTTTGGTTGTCTTTGTCTGTTGTGACACTTTTGTCAATATGCAGCCTACTTCAATGATGCCCAGAGGCAAGCTACTAAGGACGCTGGTGTTATCGCTGGACTAAATGTTGCTAGAATCATCAATGAACCCACTGCTGCTGCCATCGCGTACGGCTTGGACAAGAAAGGTGGTGAGAAGAATATCCTTGTTTTTGACCTCGGTGGTGGAACATTTGATGTCAGCATCCTGACAATTGATAATGGTGTCTTTGAGGTTCTTGCCACAAATGGCGATACCCACTTGGGAGGTGAGGATATATACTTTGACTGCGTGGACTTTAAGGTGTTGCATGAATAACATGATTGTTTACTAATTATGTGTTTATTTGCAGGTGAGGATTTTGATCAGAGAATCATGGAGTACTTCATTAAATTGATAAAGAAGAAGCATGGCAAGGATATCAGCAGGGATAACAGAGCTCTTGGTAAACTTAGGAGGGAAGCTGAGCGTGCCAAGAGAGCTCTGAGCAGCCAGCATCAGGTCAGAGTGGAAATTGAATCGCTCTTTGACGGCACAGACTTCTCTGAGCCATTGACCAGGGCAAGGTTCGAGGAGTTGAACAACGATTTGTTCAGGAAGACAATGGGACCTGTGAAGAAAGCTATGGAAGATGCTGGTTTGGAGAAGAACCAGATTGATGAGATTGTTCTTGTTGGGGGAAGTACCAGGATCCCTAAGGTTCAACAACTCCTTAAGGACTACTTTGATGGGAAGGAGCCCAACAAGGGTGTGAATCCAGATGAGGCTGTTGCTTTTGGTGCAGCAGTGCAAGGAAGCATCTTGAGCGGAGAGGGTGGTGAAGAAACCAAAGGTATGCTCAGCTTCATGGACACATGCCTGAATGCTTGTTTTTTCAAATGATTTCAATTTCTTAGGCTTGGTCATGAGAGATGATTTACTAGACTACTCATTGACATATTGCATACTCGATGCAGATATCCTTCTCTTGGATGTTGCTCCCTTGACTCTTGGTATTGAGACTGTTGGTGGGGTGATGACCAAGTTGATTCCTAGAAACACAGTCATCCCTACTAAGAAATCCCAAGTTTTCACTACTTACCAGGACCAGCAGACCACCGTATCCATTCAGGTACCGTTTTTCTCCTCCTCCTTTTTTTTAACCTTATTGGAAATAGAGCTGTTAGAAATTCGTTATATTAGAAGGAATGAATCTTAGTCGGGTTGCTTCGGTCTTGTAACAGGTGTTTGAAGGTGAACGGAGTCTCACAAAGGATTGTAGGAATTTGGGGAAATTCGACTTGACTGGAGTTCCCCCAGCTCCAAGGTTTATTTCCTATCTTTCTAACACCCTTCTATCATTTGGTTTTTCCATCATCAAAATTGCTTTTTTACCTGCTCGTTGGTAGTTAAACTCATACGATTCTCATATCGAACAGAGGAACCCCTCAAATTGAAGTCACATTCGAGGTTGATGCCAACGGTATCCTAAATGTCAAGGCTGAGGACAAGGGCACGGGTAAATCTGAGAAGATCACCATCACGAACGACAAGGGTCGTCTCAGCCAAGAGGAGATTGACCGGATGGTCAGGGAAGCCGAGGAATTCGCAGAGGAAGACAAAAAGGTGAAGGAGAGGATTGACGCGAGGAACAGCCTCGAGACTTATGTCTACAACATGAAGAACCAGATCAACGACAAAGACAAGCTCGCCGACAAGCTCGAGGCCGATGAGAAGGAGAAGATTGAGACTGCCACCAAAGAGGCACTCGAGTGGCTCGATGACAACCAGACCGCTGAGAAAGAAGACTACGAGGAGAAGCTCAAGGAGGTCGAGGCTGTGTGCAATCCGATCATCACTGCTGTCTACCAAAGGTCAGGTGGAGCCCCAGGCGGAGGAGAGTCTTCTGAAGATGATGACGATTCACATGACGAGCTCTGAAACAGTTTCTGGTTCGACCGAGAGCTTGTGCCAAGAAGGCGGGAGAGAGAATGGACAATTAGGTTTAGACTAGGGAGACTCGGGTGTTAAATTTTTGTGACATGGAATACTCGGGATCAATGGTTCCCCTTCTCTTGGTTCTTTCCGGATGATGACACATTTTAGATCACTTGTCTTCTTCTTCTTAAGTACATGTATTCCTACTTCTCTGAAAAACTATTTCCCAGATTTTGGTCACCGTCCTTGCGTTCTCTAGTCTTAATGCTTAAAAGTTGAAAAGTAACCTCAACTCTGATCTGATTAGGGATGAACATGTTTCCAAGCTAGAAGAATTGGGAATCGAACCGGTGAAGAGATTGGGTCAGGTTCCTGGAACCGGAATTGGGAACCGGTGGAAAATCCTAAAATAGATAGAAGCTTGTCACTCTCTTGGTTGCATCACTGAACAAAGGAAAAGAAGCGAATTTGGCTCTATTCCTAATTGAGACTCGAGAGTTCATCGTTTGTCTCAAGTCCTCCTCGAGAGCGACTCTCTCTTCGCGCGACTCTTTCCATCATCATATCATCATGTCAGAGTGAGAATCATCATCGACTCATCATCATACCAGAGAGAGAAAAGACCGCCTGCAAATTTTGACAAACCCGTAAGAACTTGCTCACCTTTGCTTTCTCTGTGATTCGGGTCGACTTTTTACAATGGCTGTGCTTGTTATCGATTTCCAGTGATTTTCCTTGGCTGCAATTCGGCATTGCTTTCTTCTCACTTTGCCATTTACTTTTAATCTCGAGATTTCCTCTTCAGTTTAATGGGGCGTATTGTTACTCACCTTGAACTTCCGCCAACTAAAGAAGAAGAAACAATGGTTTATCTATTTGTTTCTTTTTCGTATGATCTGTTACTGTTGCACTGTAATGCGGGTGAGCTTGATGTGTAATTCATTCCTATTTTGGTTTGTCTCTTGTTCTGTACCATTCTGAAGCAGATCTCTGCTTCTTGACCCTTAAGATCTGAAAATGACCCTTAAGAAAACGAGTCTTTCTCTGGAAGAATTTGAAAGGGCAGGTCTTCACTATCAAAGGCATCTTCTTCTCCGTCTATGAGAATCTCGGTGGGATTCAACTCTTGTCAAATGAATGGAACGTTCTGGGTTTGGCAGGACAAGGGAAATTTAGATGGATGAGAGCGAGAAAATTCCAGAGGAACGTCTCTTGCCTTGACATGGAAGTCGTGGGAGGTTAATGTTTTGGATAATGCAACACCTGAACGATGACCGAATACTAGCCTTGTCTTCTCGCAGTCGCCTTCGTCATCATCAACCACCCTTCTCTTTCTCCAAATGTTGGTGGTCTCCTCTTTTTTCTTTTTTCTTTTTATCCATTTTGAGAGTCTCGTTCAACATAAATCTAGTTGAATGATGCATGTTTCATGCCGGCTCCTTGGTCAGTTAATGTAGATGTTTGAAAACATAAAAGTTTATTGCTGCTGGCTTGAAAGGGAGTTGGTCTTTTTCCAACTTTGTGATGTTTTTCTTTAGCTGATGCAATGAGAGCGTCGGAGATGATATTTGGTGTAATCTAATTATATTTGTTACTATTGTGTATGTGTGAAGTTGATGTATCTAGATAACACGTCAACAGAGGTGAAGGGATGTGAGGAGACGACTCTAATTATGTCACGTGTTTTGAACTTTTTATTGTTTATTTTATTTTACGTGTTCATTTTTTATGGATTGTTGCTATTGACAAATGAGAAACTTTCATATTTGTTGTTGCGTTTACTTTCATTTTACTTAACTAAAAATGAAAGTTGCTATTAACAAATGAGATACTTTCATTGTTGTTGTTGCGTTCACTTTCATTTTATTTAACTAAAAATGAAACAAAAAAGGAACCTGTTAAGCTCTAGAACCGGGTAGGTTCTAGATTCTAAAAAATGACGAACTTGTTCGGACAAGTAGTTTTCATGTTCCGGATGAAACTTATAAGGAACCTGGAACCGCTCACCTTTAATTCTCATTCATTGCCGGCTTAGAACTTCCCTATCGTGGGTATAGCTTGGGGCTTTTTTCAAAAATAAGGTTAAAAAAAATTACGAATTAAGTATATTTAAAAAAAAAATTACGAATTTAGGGCATATGCGCCTCCTAAAGAGGGGCACAGGACCTCTGCGCCTGCCATGCCCGCTGCGCCTCCTCATGACACCCCACTTAGGGGTGTGCAAACTGGACCGGATCAGGATCGGTCGTGACCGGACCGCCCATAAATATATATCTTGATGTTTCTCGACATTTCAAACCTGTCACAATAATTTTCAAAATCGCAATTTAATTGTCTATTGGCTACTTATTTTGAATTTTATCTATTGCTAATTAATGCAGACTGCTTCAATGAAGGACGTTAATTTGGTGATACTCTAGTTGCATGTACTTGAAGAGTTGCAACTGGCTTTCATTTTTCCCTTTCATTTTTCTCATCATTACATTCCTTGGCGATTGCGAGTTGGGAATGTCGTCTCGCCATTGCATTCATGCAAAGCCATATATATGTGTGTGTGCGCGCGCACGCGCGCGGCAATTAGAAAAAAAATTAAATTTTTTTGAAGAACTAGTGTTAGCGGTCCCATTGGGACCGCACCGGACCGCCGATTCCAGGCTGGTCTAATCCTGATTCGATCACCGGTCCCGAATTTTTGGGGACCGGGACTGTCGGTCTGATCCTCGGTTCCATACCGGGACTATCGGTCCGGTCCCCGGTTCCATACCGGGACAGGACCGGCCCGAATCATGCACACTCCTAACCCCACTCTCTCTCTTACTTTAAATCTCTTTCTTCTGTTTCCCCTCCCCAGATTTCCCCCTCTCCATTTGGCTGGCCAACCTCCGTAGCCGCCCCTCCCAAGCTCTTGCCGCCGCTTCGCCGCGGTGCCGTGTCGCCGTGCCGCCCCTCCCTTCGACAGCCCGAGCCAATCGCCAACCTGCCGTCCATCCTCTTTGTCGCCACCCAGCCGCGAATCACTCGCGACCCTTCCGCCCGTGGGCCATGCCGACCCGAGATCCGCGGACTCGCAACCCCCAACCGCGTCGCCCTCCGCCCAAGGACCTCTGTGCGCCGCAAGCCCGCGAGCCCCGTGCCACTACCGCGCCCGCGAGTTGCCGCCATGTCATTGCCGAGTGTTGTCGCTGCCGCATGTCATCGCCGCCGTCGCCGACCGTCGTTAGTTTGTGAGGTAACCCCTAATCTCTGATTAGGTCGTTAATTGCACTTAAGATTAGTTTAATTAGTGTTAATCGTGGGTTAGATTAGTTTAATAGCGATTTAGTTTAGTTAACCGTGGTCGGGTTAGATTAGTAACTATGGTTAGGTTAGTTGACCGCGGTTAATTTAAGTCAATCTTGGTTAGTTAAAGTAACCGTAACCGTAGTTACTTTTAGTTAACTGTAGTTACTTTTAGTTAATCGTAATTACTTTTATTTTTTCGAAAAAATAAATAAAAAATTTAAAAATCAAAATAATAAAAATAAAAATAATTAAATAAAGTAATTAAAAAATGAAAAATAATTCAAAATGAAAAATATTTTTTTTTCAATAAAATAAAATAAAAATAATTAAAGAAAGTAATTAAAAAAACAAATAATTAAAAATAAAAATTAATTTTTTTTCTAAAAAAAATATTCTAAATAATAAAAAATAATTAAAAAATTGAATCATTTACAAAGGGTATTTTTTACCAAACGGCATTTACGTCAAAGTTGCATCCAAATGCACTTTTTTAATTACAGTTTACTAAATAGTATTTACATTTCACCAAACCCCTTTAGCTCAATGGTATTTACATTTTCCTAAAGACATTTGCCCAAAGCTGAACCAAACAGGCCATAACTCTAGTTACTTTAATTAATCGTAGTCAGTTTAATTACCTGAAGTCGAGTTGATTGAATATTGAAGTGCTAATTAACCGGAGTCGGGTAAATTAATTAAGATGAGTTAGCTAGTTAAAGCTGGGTCAATTAATTAAAGTAAACTTTAATTAATTATGGTTGGACTATTAAATCATAATTAGTTTAATTAACTATAGTCGGGTAAATTAATTGAGATGAATTAACTGATTGTAGTCGGGTTAATTAATGTTAAGATGATTAATATATTTTAAATTTTGTTATTGTAATAGGTGTACATGTTAGTATTATTATTATTTTTTAGATTTTGTTACGAATATGTTTGAATTTGAGGGTACTATTTTTAATTTGTTAGTTTTCTAGGAAAAAAATATTTATCAATTTTGAGATAAAATATAATTTGTAATTTCTTTATTTAGCATAATGTCGTCTAGATCTTTTGCGACTGTGTACTAGGGAGGTAGAATAGTACGAAATGAATATGGACATGATTACAAAGGTGGGCAGTCTACTATGTTTGAGTTTGGAAAAATATCTACATTTGATGAGTTACATGCTACGATTGAGTGCGTATTGAATCTACCAGAGAATTAGTATATTCATAGTTTGATATTTAGACAATCGGTTCTAACACCCGGGAGTATTAGATATAACACTGTAGATGTGGATAATGATGTTGCAGTTAAGATAATCATGGAGATTGCACTTCAGTGTGGTTATATAGGGTTTTTTTTTACAGTTTTATGCAATTGTAGATGAATAACAAGTGATAAATGCTTCAACTGGGGGAGGTTCTAATGTCGATGAAGATGATGTTGGTCTGGATAATCAGTACGTGGAGTATGATTATGATGGTGATGATGATAATGATAATGATGAAGAAGATGACTTGTGGCTCGATAGTGATGAAGAAGATGAAGAAGATGACTTGTGATGACGAAAACGATGATGGTGATGGTAGTTATATAGTAGATGAGGGTCATGGAGGTAATAATATGAAGGCTTACTACAATGCTCATTGCAGTAATCCCATTTTGCTATTGGTACATCCACTGCCCTATTCAAAGATTGACTTTGATATGATGCAAGTAGATACAAGAGCTAAGCCGGGCTGTAATATATTGTTTGATCCATCGAAAGAATTTGATGTTGGGATGTCATTTCCATCTGGGATGTAGTGCAGTTGGCTGCAAAAGAGTATTCACTGAGAAGAAATCATCAGTTTCGCAGTGATGAGATAAGGAAGGAAACATATGTGATAAAATGTAGTAATCCAAATGGATAGTATGGTTGGAGGCTCCGTGCAACTAATAAAGCGGGTAACATGTTTTGGAAAATAACTAACTATAATGGGCCACATACATCAAGGGATCACCGGCAACTTAATCAGAAGTACCTCTGCAATCGTATAGAAGCAATGATTGCCGCCCAGCCAGATATCAAAATCAAGCCACTAATGGCCGAGATTAAAGACAAGCTGGGCTTCGAACCTACTTATCGTAAAACTTGAGAGCTAAACAAATGGCAATTACTAAAATTTTTGGAGGATGGGATGAGTCCTATGGTAGGTTGAGAAAGTTTATGAATGTGATGGAGTTAATGAATCCAGGTTCTCATTTTGTGATCGATGATGACCTGAAATAGGTCAGAGGACAATTAGATCAGACTTGCAAGGTTTTCAAACGGATGTTCTGGACTTTCAAGCAGACGATTGAAGGCTTCAAAAGTTGTCGTCTTGTGATATTTGTTGATGTGACTTTTTTGTATGGAAAATACCGGGAAACGCTCCTTTGTGTGGCCTCTCTTGATGGCAACAATCATATATTCCAGTTGGCTTTTACTATAGTCGAGAAGGAGAATATTGATAATTGGACTTGGTTTATGGATCTATTGCGAAAGTATATCACAAATAGAGAAAATATTTGTGTAATATCATACAAGCATATAGGGATTGAGAGAGCAATGGAGACAAAAGGGTGGCGTCCTTCACATGGCCATCATATATATTACATTCGGCACTTCTCAGCAACTACAATACAAAGTTCAAAAATGCTAAAGGGAAAAAACTTGTTCAGATGGCAGGTAAATTTTAAAATTTGGTAGCACACTTGGTTGTTTATTGTGTAACAATTACTTATTATTGTTGTAATGTACAGCTAACGAGAATCAACGGCGGAAGTTCGAGTCCATCATGAACCGAATTAGGGAGTGGGATCCAAAAACAGCTAAATGGTGTAACCAAATTCTAAGGGAGAAATGGACGAAGGCTTATGATGCTTACGGAAGGAGATATGGATCGATGATAACGAATGTGGTTAAATCTGTTAATGGGATGCTGAAGGGTTTTCGTATTTTGCCAATAACAGCTATGGTGGAGAAGATATTTTATCAATTGGTCCATTATTTTGACACCAGAAGAACGACATTCATAAGGCAGAAGGAACTGGGATGGAGATATACTCAATTTGCGGGTGAAACACTCGAGCGAAACAGTCAAACTGCAAATGGGCATGATGTGGTACAGTTCGACTCTAATAGAGGGATTTTTGAAGTTAAAACTGGATATAATAGAGCAGCTGGATCCAGGGGCCAAAAGCATACAGTCCACCTCAACCTGCAAACGTGCTCATGTGAAAAATTTCAAGAGTTGAAAATCCCATGTTCCCACGTAATTGCAGCATGTCAAAAATATGCTTACGATTACCATGTGTTCGTTGATGGCTTTTATACGTTGGATAGAACACTTCAATGCTATTAGTACATGTTTTATCCGTTGAGGCATCATGCTTATTGGCCTGAACATGACGAGCTGCCATTAGTGCCAGACCCAAACCGTATTAGGAAGAAAGGAAGGCCCCGTGCATCACGGATACGTAATGAGATGGACTGGAGTACACCGAGCAGTAGCACTTCGCATAACCATTGCAGCAACTGTGAAAAATCAGGGTACAATAGGCAAACTTGTGCATACAAATCGCGCCGGGAATAAAACATTATTGTGGTTTATTATGTGAACAGTAAATGTAATATATATGATTTACATAACAGTTCCTCAGCTTATATATATGAATTATTAAACTTCTGCTTTGTATTTACGTGTTGTGGGAGTATGTGAACATTGAATGTAATATATCTGATTTCCATAACAGTTTCTCAATTTATATATATGAATTATGCAATTTAGATATCTGATTTTTGTAATATTACATTATCATAATTGTGCGAAATTTATTTAGATGAATTGTTTCCAGTTGTAGACATGGAACATAGGAATTACATCAAGCCGGGACCTGAGGATGATTCATTACATACACAGCAGGCCCGACATAGATCACAGTCCGTATGGGACGCTGAGGTAATTAAGAAATTTAGCAGTTAATCTATGATTTGTATGTTTTGTATCGAAATAAAATTGCCACTAACGTTTAATGTAACATTTTACAGATAGACCAGAATCAAGTTCTTGCATGTAAGTGAGGTGGATCGACGCTACAGATACTTGAACTTGATAACCGGATAATACCATATCTCACAGCTTCGGGATTTTATGGAGTTTATTCAATGGGATTTTGGGCACTTGATTGGCATTTGATTACAGCTTTGGTCGAGAGGTGGAAACCCGAGACTCACACCTTCCATATACCAGAAGGTGAGTGCACGATCACACTGCAGGATATAGCAATTCTTACGGGACTTCTCATTGAACGAGATGCAGTTACTGGCCCTACTACTATGGATTGAGGTGCTCTTTGTAAGGATCTACTTGGTGATCGCCTACCCTAGTTGCGTGGTTCAGTGGTCCGATTAGCTTGGTTGAAAGAACGTTTTGGTGTAATTCCTGACTATGCCAATGAGGTTACCATATAACAGCATGCTAGGGCATTCATTCTATGGTTGCTTGGAGAATGTATCTTTTCAGACAAATCCGGTGCTAGAGTTAGTTTGATTTTTCTTCCACTACTAGAGGATCTCAAGCATCCTACTAGATACAGTTGGGGTTCAGCAGCACTTGCGTGGTTGTATAGGGAGCTATGTAATGCGACCGATCCATCGGCGCACCAAATCAGTGGTGCCCTACATGTATTGCAGATTTGGGAGAAGGATCGCTTCAGTTGTGTCTCCCCATCCATAAAAAATCGTAACCCTTTAGTAAATGCACCGCTTGGTAGTCGGTATGTGATTAATTGCTTTTTCAGTTCTTGGGTCATAAATTTTTTTCAGTGCATATAATATATTTAACTGTTCTTGTTTTTTATTTATGTAGTTGGAGTCAAGCCCGACAGATAATAGAGGTTCCCACACATACTTTGCCACATCCGCGCTACCAATTTGATAGAATGACATCCACAGATGTAAGTAATGATAGCAACCAACGAGCTCAATATAATGTTAGTTTGTAAATCAATTCTTTTTGTAATTTGTTCGTTTAATTTGATGTGTTTTAATACGATAACAGATTACCTGGGAGCCCTACACCCATCCCATTCTCTAGACTCTACTAGATTACTGCTTGCAGGGACAACAAATTTAGACGGCTCGTGTCCCACTCATTTATTTCCACTTCGTTGAGTGGCATTATCCAGATCTAGTACTTCGACAGTTTGGTATGCAGCAGCCAATACCTATTCGTCCCCACGATTCAAAAGCCTTTCATGATACTGATTTAAAGCAACTAGAACAGATTTGGGCCAATTTTCATAACGGAGCCATAACTATATTGTCCTTAGTATTCTTACAACGGAACCACTTCACTATCATTCATGTCACGCCCCGAACCCCGGGCACGTGAACATCCATTCCAAACGTCAGGTCAAAGGATAGCATCTCAGGCATGCCATCGATCCATTTCATTTTATCTTGCAATTATGGAAATGCGGAAGCAACAACAACCCAAGACAATTTCAAACAAACATGGATAGCGATACGGAACAAAGCGAAGCACAACAAGCCTTATTATTAATATACATTTAGTCCACAGAGAAACATTCCACTATACAAGCCCACCTTCGGGCTGCTTCCCTCAACCCTAAAAAAGATGCCGGGTTGGTCAAGGACCATCTACTGTCGCTACACACACTACTACTACAAACTAACATGCAAAATTAACTAACAAAAGAGCTCCTCCATAGTTCTACCCGGGCGCTGACTTCCGGCACCGGGTCAACCTTGATACCCTGGCGGTGAATCGGGGTCCTTCTGAATAGAACTAGGACTCAGGTCCTCGACCTCCCCATTCGGCATATCCGAATCCATCACGTCCCACGTCTGAACGACCGGCCCCGCACCCCGGGGTACCTCAAACCCCCCGAATCGGTCCGATGAGAACATCACCCTGACGAACGAACCAGGCCTTGAAAAGGTGTGCCACATAGTGTGACAACCTCTCATCGACCTAGACGGTCGTCACGTGTTGCTCCCAGACGTCGTCAAAATTGGTGACGTGACGATAATGGATGACCGCGGATTGGTCGACGGGAACACCGAACCTAACGTGGTGCGCTGCCATTACGAGAACCTGAAAGGCGATCAGCCACAGCGAATGAGATATGCATCTCAATGAGTCAACGCTTAAGTCCGATTAGGACGTCGATTCACACAAGCAATCAAACAAATCGAACGAGCTAAGCCCAACAGCCAAAAGACAATTACATGCAACTTACCTTGTCTTGAGCCATACGATAAATAATTCATGGCAAAGAATAAATAATAGATAAATCACGCAACCATAAACCATGCACAATGCAGCAAGCGTGTTTCAGTTATCAAAGGCCAAGAGATACTCCACTCTCGCCACAGTACAGCCTTACTGCTAGTACTCTTTCGGATTAACCGGGCGTCGTCCTACTACGTTACAGTAATGGCATCCGATAGCTCCCTTAAATTCCCTAAGGCGGGCATACCAGGAATAAATCTAGAAGGTCTACGGACCAACACTAGTTGCGACCGGCATCTAGTCAACCGTGGTAATCCGGACTGTCCGTCGTCGGCATGGACTGACAGGCAACCAATAAGCCGTGGAATCCGGGACTGTACGTCGCCGGCACACAGAATTATTAGGCAGCGACCCATGCCAACAAGGGTATCGCTCGTGTCCCCAGTTCCGTTAGGGTGACACAATTAAAGCCATCGTGTGACCACACATTCACCACAGGCAATCAAGCCAATTCTTAATTTCAATTTAGTCCAATGAAGTCACATTCACTTCATGATCAAAACTCGGCCTGCGGCCATTTTCATGCTCAAATCCACAATTGGTCACACGAATATTCAATTTTAGATAAACATGGCATCTCGATATTAGTGTGATCATTCAGCAATTAAGCGCAATCAACACACAGTTCGATCCACGATCAAACACCGACAAATATCAAACACAATAAAATAGGCAATTAACCATGGTAACTATTCTACCTAACCATGATTAATCCAACTAGCTACGGTAATTAATTAATCTACCATGGTAACTAATTAACCTAACTACAATAACTATTTAATCTAATCACAGTTAACTATCTAACCACGATAACTATCTAATTTAACTGCGGTAATTAACTAATCAGCTACGGTAATTATCTAATTAACTACTAAGTGCAATTAATAGCCTAATCAGGGATTATGGGTTAACTCACTTCGATAACTGGCGGCAACGGTCGGCGGCGGCGGTCGGGTGAAAAATTTCGGCGAACGGTCCTACGGACTCATCTCGACGTTCCGGACGCAACTACGATGACGGTTGGAGACAACGATACACGAACGATAGCGAACCAGGGCTGGACAGGGGCTATTCCGCGGGCGGTGAGGGGCTACGGGCTCGCGGAGGGCGGCGGCAAGCTCGGCGAAGCTTCGGCCGAGGTCCGGCGGTGCTGCGGTGGCTCCGACGACAGCTGGGTAGAGGCGGAAGGGCTCGGGTCGGGGCTAGCCAGCGATGGCAGCAACGGCGATGGTGGCTAGCGACCGGTAGGGGTTGGCTGGGCGCGGCGCACGTCACGGCGGTGGCTCACGATGGCGGTCCATCGGCTTGAAGATGAAGAAATGGAGATGGTGATGAAGATGATAGAGATGAACGTGAAATGGGGGGTGAAAGTGCCGAGAGAGAAGAGAGAGAGAGGAGAGAGAAAATGGTTTTGAAGGGTAGAATGGTAATTTGGCTAGGGGTAAAAAGGTCAAAAGTCAAATGGATATTTACTAAGGTAATTATGACGTGGGGCCCACGGGTCAATCGATATTAATTATTTTTGGCGTATATGAATAATATCTGAGGGCAGAATGGTAAACTGACAAATTAAGACTGGTTTAGGATATTTGATTCAGGGTCAAAAATCGACGAGAATAAACTACGGCGCGACGAAGCTAAACGAACTATAAATATCTACGCTTCAGTCGTTGATTAAAGTCTTCCAGATCAAATGATTTCGCGTCCGACGATTGACACTAAAATCCAAAGGTCCAATAATATTCATTTAATAAACCTCGAAATTTCAGGACGTCACAACTCTTCCCCATTAGGGAAATTTCGTCCTTGAAATTAAAACATTACACCATCTCAAAAAGAAAAGGGTACCGGCTCTTCATTGACTCTTCACTTTCCCACGTCGCTCCCTCTGTCCCATGGTGTTGCCAAACCACTTTGACCAAAGGAATCGTCTTGTTTCGCAGCACTTGCTCTTTTCTGTCCTTGATCCTCACCGGACGTTCCACATACGATACCCGCTCATCCATTTCGATCTATTCAAAACTCAGCACATGAGTTGGATCGGGCTCATACTTTCTTAACATCAACACATGGAAAACGTCGTGAACTTGAGCAAGTCTTGGTGGCAATGCAAGGCGATAAGCTAAAATTCCAATTTGCTCTAAAATCTCGAGTTGTCCAACGTACCTTGAACTTAACTTTCCCTTCTTGCCAAAATGAGAGGTTCCTTTCATAGGCGACACCTTCAGAAAAACGTGATCACCAACTCGAAACTCCAGCGGTCTACGCCGCTTGTCAGCGTAACTCTTCTGACGGCTCTGAGCTATCCTCAGCCCCTCTCTGATGATTTTGACTGTATCCAATGACTGTTGTACTAACTCGGGACCGGTGATTTTCCTTTCACCAATTTCGTCGCAACAGACTGGCGTTGTACAAGGCCTGTCATACAACGCTTCGAAAGATGCCATCTTAATTCTCTGCTGGTAACTATTATTGTAGGCGAATTCGACCAAATGAAGCTGCTCTTCCCAGTTGCCTTTGAAATCCAGCACACATGCTCGTAACATATCCTCAAGCGTCTAAATCATCCTTTCAAATTGGCTATCCGTCTGCGGATGATAAGCGGTACTAAACTGTAGCTTTGTTCCCAACGCGGTCTGCAAGCTTTTCCAAAAAGTAGAAGTGAACCTAGGATCACGATCCGATGTGACCGCCACTGGTACACCATGTAGACGTACTATCTGGCGCACATACAAATTCGCCAGCCTGTCCAAGGCAAAATCCTTTCGCACCACAATGAAGTGCGCAAACTTCGTCAATCTATCTATCACAACCCAAATCGAATCATTTCTTCTCTGGCTCCTTGGTAAACACGTCACGAAATCCATCATGATGTGTTCCCACTTCCATTCCGGAATCTCAAGCGGTTGTAACAGTCCTCCAGGTTTACAATGTTGCGCTTTGACCTACTGGCAAGTCAAACACTTTGTCACATGCTTGGCTATGTCAGTCTTCATGCCACTCCACCAAAAGTACTGCATCAGGTTCTGATACATTTTTGTGCTACTTGGATGAACACTGTAACTGCTACGATGTGCTCCTGACAAGATTTCTTTCCTAAGATTCTCATCGGCCGGCACACACAAACGTCCTCGAAACCTCAGTATTCCATCCTCGGCTACCTGAAAGTTTTCTTTTCTCTTCTCTGAGCCCTCTTGAAGGATTTTCTGAATGGTAGGGTCCGTCGATTGCAAAACCTTAATTCGTGCTTGCACCTCCGGTTCGATTCTCAACGTAACCATCAATTGGGCAATTGCTGACTTCCGACTCAGCGCATTGGTAACTTTGTTAGCCTTTCCCGGATGGTACAAGATCTCGCAGCATAATCCTTGAGAAGCTCTATCCAACGGCGCTGCCTCATGTTCAGCTCCTTCTAAGAGAACAGATACTTCAGACTTTGATGATCGGTATAGACTTGGAACCTTTCCCCTACCAGGTAATGTCTCCAAATCTTAAGGGCAAACACGATCGCTGCTAACTCTAGATCATGCGTCAGGTAGTTCAACTCGTGTGGTCTCAATTGATGAGAAGCGTATGCAACTATTCTCCCATATTGCATAAGCACACAACCTAGTCCCTTGAAGGATGCATCGCTGTAAATCTCGTAGCCTCCAGGACCAGACGGTATTGTCAAAACAGGAGTCTTAGTTAGCTTCTGCTTAAGCTCTTGGAAACTACGCTCGCATTTATCTGTTCACTCAAATTTCTCGTCTTTCTTCAATAGGTGTGTCAATGGCAAGGCTATCGTGGAGAACCTTTCCATGAAACGTCTATAGTAGCCTGCTAAACCCAAGAAACTCCAAACTTCTGTCACCGACGTCGGTTTCGGCCAACCCATGACCGCTTCAATCTTGGTTGGGTCTATAGGTATTCATTCTCTAGAAATTATGTGACCAAAGAAGGCTACGCGAGCTAGCTAGAACTCACACTTGCTAAACTTAGCAAACAACTGGTGTTCCCGAAGAGTTTCTAATACTGTTCTCAAGTGTTGCTCATGCTCCTCAAGGTTCTTAGAGTATACCAAGATATCGTCAATAAACATTATGACGAATTTGTCCAAATACTCACTGAATACCCTGTTCATCAAGTCCATGAAAGCAGCTGGAGCATTTGTTAGACCAAACGGTATCACTATGAACTCATAGTGACCATAGCGCGTCCTAAAAGCCGTATTCGGTACATCCTCCTTTTTGATCCTCAACTAATGGTATCCCGTCCTTGGGTTGATCTTGGAGAATACCGAAGCTCCTTGAAGTTGGTCAAACAAATCGTCGATCCTAGGCAACGGATACTTGTTCTTGACTGTCACCTGGTTGACCTGACGATAGTCAATGCACAGACGAAGTGATCCATCCTTTTTCCTCACAAACAAAACAGGCGCTCCCCCACGGAGATGTACTTGGACAGATGTATCCTTTATCCAATAACTCCTGCATCTGCACTTTCAACTCCTTAAGCTCCGATAACGCTATCCAATACGGTGCCTTCGAAATCGGTTCCATACCAGGGGCTAACTCAACTACGAACTCTATGTCCCTTTCCGGCGGTAAGCCAGGTAACTCCTTAGGAAAAACGTAGGGGAACTCACTTACTACCGCAATATCCTCCAGCCTTAACTCCTCAGCCAACAGATTCAGGGGCTAACTCCGCAACGACGAAACTAAGGGGATTGAGGTTCCCCCTCGGTTCCAAACAAACTCGAAACTAACCCGATTCAATGAGTTAAACAAGATAGTCTTACGATGACAATCCAAAACAGCTCTTTGCTTAGTGAGCCAGTCCATACCAACAATCAAATCGAAATCATACATGGCCAGCATAATCAAGTCTATCCTCCCCTCATGGCCATCTACAACCAGCTTACTACCAAGGCAACCTACTGTAGACATGATACTATCTCTAAGCAGTGTAGATACCTTAAAGACGCATCTCAATGGTTCCGTACTCAGTCCAGCTAGTTTAACATACTATTCAGCAACAAAGGAGTGGGATGCTCCAAAATCAAACAAAGAATAAGCTACTTGGTTATGCAAGAAGACCGTACCTGAAACGGTCAGCCAATCCCTCGCCTCTTCTCGGGTGACAACATACACCCGTCTTTGTACCGGCTGTCGGTTCTGAAAGTTTTGCGGAACATTTCCTCGCATCTGATCTCCCTACTGCATCTGTCCTCCCACCTGTCTCTGAGGACAATATCTGATCTTGTGGTCATGCCTGCCACAACCAAAACAAGCACTCGCCCTCCTCAGGAATGGGGTTGACCCATGCTTCTGTCGGCAGATCTGACACACGAGATCGGGGTGAAACGTCGGTTTCCCGACAAAGTTTCTTCTGTTAGGCGGAATGGGATACCTGTTGCCCACCATTGGTGCTTTACCGAATCTTCGGTTATCCCTCACCGTAGGAGCGAACCACGGTCCAGATGCAGCTGTCCTCTTGGTAATATCCCTCTCCACCAGCTGAGCTCTCTCATACAACTCATTGTAGTTTTTCAGGTTAAACGGTACCAGTACACTCCTAATCTCTGGTTTTAGCCCATCTCGGAACCTTCTTGCCCTATCCTCGGGGTTTTCCTCCATCCTCGGCGCATACTTGGACAATTTGGCGAACCTCGCTTCGTACTGATCTACGGACAGCTGATTCTGACGAAGGTGTAGGAATTCAGAACTAGGACTCGGGTCCTCGACCTCCCCATTCGGCATATCCGAATCCATCGCATCGCACGTATGAACGACCGGCCCCGTACCCAGGGGTACCTCAAACCCCCAAATCGGTCCGATGAGAACATCACCCTGACGAACGAATCAGGCCTTGAAAAGGTGTGCCACATAGTGTGACAATCCCTCATCGACCCAGGCGGTCATCACGTGTTGCTCCTAGACGTCGTTAGAATTGGTGACGTGACGATAATGGATGACTGCGAATTGGTCGACAGGAACATCGAACCTAACGTAGCGCACTGCCATTACGAGAACCTGAAAGGCGATCAGCCACAGCGAATGAGATATACATCTCAATGAGTCAACGCTTAAGTCCGATTAGGGCGTTAATTCACACAAGCAATCAAACAAATCGAATGAGCTAAGCCCAACTGCCAAAAGATAATTACATGCAACTTACCTTGTCTTGAGCCATACGACAAATAATTAATGGCAAAGAATAAACAATAGATAAATCACGCAACCATAAACCATGCACAATGCAACAAGCGTGTTTCAGTTATCAAAGGCCAAGAGATTCTCCACTCTCGCCACAGTACAGCCTCACTGCTAGTACTCTTCCGGATTAACCGGGCGTCGTCCTACTACGTTAAGCGACGGCATCCGATAGCTTCCTTAAATTTCCTAAGGCGGGCATACCAGGAATAAATCTAGAAGGGCTACGGACCACAGAATTATTATGCAGCGACCCATGCCAATAAGGGTATCGCTTGTGTCCCCAGTTCCGTTAGGGTGACACAATTAAAGCCATCGTGTGACCACACATTCACCACAGGCAATCAAGCCAATTCTTAATTTCAATTTAGTCCAATGCAGTCACATTCACTTCATGATCAAAACCCGACCTGCGGCCATTTTCATGCTCAAATCCACAATTGGTCACACGAATATTCAATTTTAGATAAACATGGCATCTCGATACTAGTGTGATCATTCAGCAATTAAGCGCAATCAACACTCAGTCCGATCCACAATCAGACACCGACAAATATCAGACATAATAAAATAGGCAATTAACCATGGTAACTATTCCACCTAACCATGATTTATCCAACTAGCTACAGTAATTAATTAATCTACCACGGTAACTAATTTACCTAACTACAGTAACTATTTAATCTAATCACAATTAACTATTTAACCACGATAACTATCCAATTTAACTACGGTAACTAACTAATCAGTTACGGTAACTATCTAATAAATTACTAAGTGCAATTAATAGCCTAATCAGGGATTAGGGGTTAACTCACTTCGATAATTGGTGGTAACGGTCGGCGACGACCAGCGGTGAGCGGCGGTGGCGGTCGGACGGAAAATTCCGGCGAACGGTCCTACGGACTCATCTCGACGTTCCGAATGCAATTACGGTGATGGTTCGAGACAACGATACACGAACGACGGCGAACCATGGCTGGACAGCGGTTATTCCGCGGGCGGCCAGGGGCTACGGGCTCGCGGAGGGCGCGGCAAGCTTGGCGAAGCTTTAGCCGAGGTCCGGTGCTGCTGCGGAGGATCCAGCGGCTCTGCTGGACGGCGGCAACAGCTGGGCAGAAGCAGAGGGGCTCGGGTCGCGGCTGGCCAGCGGCGGCAGCAGTTGTGGTGGTAGCGGCTAGCGAGCGGCTGAGGCGAGCGGCAGGGGCTGGCTGGGCGCGGCGCACGGCAATGGCTCACGATGGCGGTCCGGCGGCTTGAAGATGAAGAAATGGAGATGGTGATGAAGATGATGGAGATGAACGTGAAATGGGGGGTGAAAGTGCCGTGAGGTAGAGAGAGAGGAGAGAGAAAATGATTTTGAGGGGTAGAATGGTAAATTGGCTAGGGTTTAAACAAGTCAAAAGTTAAATGGATATTTACTAACATAATTATGACGTGGAGCCCACGGGTCAATCGATATTAATTATTTCTAGCGTATATGAATAATATCTAAGGGCAAAACGGTAAACTGACAAATCAGGACTGGTTTAGGATATTTGGTTTAGGGTCAAGCTCAGCGTGAAGGAAATCGATGAGAATAAACTACGGCGCGACGAAGCTAAACAAACTATAAATGTCTACGCTTCAGTCGTTGATTAAAGTCTTCCAGATTAAACGATTCCGTGTCCGACGATTGACACTAAAATCCAAAGGTCCAATAATATTCATTTAATAAACCTCGAAATTTCAGGACGTCACAATTCAGAATATATTGAGTGGTACCGTAGACACACACGGAGATGGATTTTTTACAAGGGAGGCGCAATGGGTGTAGCGGTTCGTGAAACATTTTTAATTTACTTCATTAATTATTTTTTAGTAACATAAATTATTGGCATTTGATAACTTCTGTTGACTTTGATTTCATGAACAGGGTGATGGCATGGATGACATGGAATAAATCCTACAATTAAGTTCCGTTACATATCGCGAGAATATGCATGCTATAGCGAGGATAATTAGGGCAATGTTATTCGCGTGCGATGAGAAGAGGCGGACTACAATGATGCCACCACCCCAACCAGCACCTACAGCAGCATCCATTGGGCCGCACGAGGATGACCCAACTGAGATCGTTCAGTCGACCCAGAGGACCACTCGAACTCATCCAGCTGATGATGCCATCCCCTACCCCGTGGCCTATCATACACAGTCACAGTTTACGGTCCCCAGTAGCACAACAGATTTCACTCCAGGGTTCAGCCAGTTTAGTAGCCAATTTTATGAGGGATCCGCTTTTGCCTCCCATGATAATCGACAATCCTAGACTCTCGCTCAAAATATTTTCTCTACTCGAGGAGCGTTTGATGATTCTCAGAGTTCCTATGGACTTGATATGTCATCTGATTTCTCTCCTTTTTACCCAGGTCCTTCTCCAGTAGGATATATACCATCTCGGCATGGACTATTTTCCCATTTTGCTAATGTACCCACATCACAGCCACCCTTTCCATCACAGGATATACCCTCGTCATCTACACTTCCTACTCATCAGGAACCTCGTCCTCGTCCTTGTCCTCTGTACAACACTAGACTTACCGAACGACGGAGACAACCCGGTTGCGGAACAAGAGGCCACGTAGGAGGACAACATCATCATCAGTGATACTTTTGGGTTGTGGATTGTTATCTATTATTACATTGTTTATTTGCCAGATTTTTTTTTCAGTTCATGGATTGTTATCTACCATTGCACTTTCTTTTAATCTGGATATTTCATCTTTATGTATCTTACCAATTTATTTTATGCATTTTGCTTTTTATTTTTTAGCAATTTTATCTATTATTTTATCTATAACTATTAATTATTCACATACTAAACAAATTAATTACATAAATATTAAATTATTTATTAATTATATGTCTTAATAAATTTTAAATTAATTATTAATAATTACGTTATAAAAAGAAGGTTTAAAAAGAAAAAAAAACGTTATATTTATAAAGTTGTATAAATATAAACGTTATAAATAAATGTTACTAAAAAAACATAAAATGTGCAGCTACAGAAAGAAAAAGAAAGTAAAAAAAAAAAAATAAGGCGTGAGCAAAAAAAAATAAAAATTAAGGCAACGCTCCCTTGTGCGCCTTTATGGTAGGCGCTCATGCCCTAAATCTGTAAATTTTTTAAAATATACTTAAATTGGTAAAAAAAAAAATTAAACCCTGTTTTTGTAAAAAGCCCTAGTGACCAACGGACAAACAGAGTTTGCCTGATCGGCTGCAGTGACTTTAAATGCTGGTCACTGCGTTTAGGATAGTCCCAAGAATCAAGTGATCTGTTGGGCATTGTGAGGGTGCAATTCAAAGTCGCAAGAATCAAGTGATATGTTGGCTATTGTGAGGGTGCTATTCAAAGTCGCACGTCGGCAAGATTGGAGTCTTATGGGACGACCAAGGACCCCAAGGCTGGTCACCATTTTGTTTATTTTCGGCTACTCATCGTCTTTCCCTTAAATGTGCTCGTGTACAATTTCTGTATTCGCAGCTGAAACAAATCAAAGAATGTAGAGCCAATACTCAGGGTTACGAGTAGTTACAGGCTGTTATGACAGGTTTGAATGGAATGTACATCGACATATATGACAAGGATTGAAGGATTCTATTGTAATCAATTCACCCAGACAGGATCATCCGAACAGCAAGAATGATTATTATTATTTCGTCATTTTTGGAAACACAGGAGTCGGAATCCATCTTGGTCGAGTTAAACACCGGCTTTAGGATC
Organism: Lenwebbia sp. NSW1173648; assembly: GCA_029784005.1. NCBI lineage: Eukaryota > Viridiplantae > Streptophyta > Magnoliopsida > Myrtales > Myrtaceae > Lenwebbia > Lenwebbia sp. NSW1173648. The sequence continues at coordinate 6,073,771 of JARCGZ010000005.1, forward strand.
CCCTGAGCCTGCTGCCACAACTTCCATCCCCCCTCCATCCGATGTACTTGCGGTCGATTCTTTGATCACAATCTTGTCACCATCCAACTTCTGCACGAGTTCATCGATCTTGCGGAATTGGAATGGCCACCTCGTGTTGTAGAGGAACTGACGGAGATCAAACCTGTTATCTTCGGGGGAGTAACTCTGCAGCAAACCAGAGAAGTTGAGTGATTATTCGAGAATAGACTTCCTTGAATGAGTGTTAGACAAGGAACTTGCTCTCTGCAGCAACATACCTCTGCATGATAGGAGGGTGTCAATACGGTCATCTTGTGTCTATTAATGGAATAGTACTTGAAGAAATGCTTCACTTTCTCAGCCACCTCTGCAGGAGTTAACTTTGTGCCCCATCTATAGCAGAGGTTCTGCAATATGCAACATTGCGCAGAAATCATAAGTCCTCAAGTAGGAAACATCACAGATGTGACGTGAAAAGGGACAATTTATTAACTACTAGGTCCATCAGAGGCTAAACACTCCAATCAAGATCCATAAATATCCATTGGTTAAGATTCTAAGTAATATGTCCTTGGTATTATAATTCGTCACATATATTTGGTCTGAAATGTCGACAGCCTCCTCAAATTCAACTAAAAAGGAGCACTGGAGTGTAGAACGAACCTGAAACATTGAAACTGGACCGCAGCGGAAAATTTTCCGCAATCTTCCATAGATGGATAGTTCCTCATAGGTCATACCCATATCGACTTCATCCAGCTGCGTACAAGAAAATATGACTCAACAAATGAATTGGATGTCTTCGTTCACTTTAATCCTAACTTAGCTGGCAAAATAAGAAAATTTAGGAATGGCAAGTGCCTCGAAAAGGAAGATTATCAAGACAATTAAGACATCTCAATACATTTTTCTGTTTTGGTTTACAAATGCTATGTCTTATGGTTAAATCATGATGACATACGTGAAGCCAATAAAACATTAACAATATGGCAGGGAGTGAGATGTATGAAGTTTATTGAATAACTCGACCACAACTTAACCAATTGTTGCTCTCTCTTCCTGTTTTGTTTTTCATTTAACAAAGGAAAGAAACACGAGACTATTCAGTGAAACTGATCTATACTCGCTATAATCTAGCTGATATAATCATCCTGTGTTTCAATTAGACAACTCCACCCACCCCCACATTAACCTAGCATTTGATCTCTACGGAAACATGGAGGTTCAATAAGGATCATATAGGATTAATTATTCATGCTACTTTGAAGGAGGACCTGGCTATAGTCAGAACGTATAGGCTCCAGTTCAGCAGTAGGAGGAGCTGCTTCAACCTCTGCCAAGGATGAGTAACCAAGATGGTCGGCAGCCCATCGCAAAAATGACCGGAGATCCTGCTTGCTAATACTTCCAATTGGATTAATATCTGCGGAGCTACAATCATACTGCAAAGGAGACACGTTACCATGTGAAGATTGTTACTACGGACCAAGCATGATGGTACAAGTATAAAAAGATGCTTTCAATGAAAACGCACATATGCACTCGCTCATGGCTGTACAAACACACCCACCTACCAGAATCCATGCGTAACATACACAGACACAAGTACATCCAGGAATATCCTCATTAGAACTTAGATGTCCAAACTCGCTCTAGCTTAAATTGTACATAAACTGTGACGGTAAGCACTAAGAACGGATGTGTAATTATGAATAGCTTTAGTATCTATCTATCTATCTCTCAATCTACATATCTCATGTGTAAATGTGTACAAAGCCTAGGGTGAGAAGAAGAGGAGGTATTGTTATAATAAACCTTCGTCAGGTAACCACGCAATCCTTCATCCACATTGGAGCTACCCAAAACAAGATAAAACCCTGACTTGTTGTGCACCCAGGGCAAGAGTGATGCCAACATAAATGCCAGGACCATTCTGATTCGTGCTTGAATGTTCTGCAACCCTAGGTTCTCAGCGTTTGATCCCCCATCAACCTTCAAAAGAAAATTAGAATTTGAGAAATTTTGAATAGGAACTTTTTAATTGGCATCTGCGCTGAACAATTTTCTGCTTTTATTAGGAGACTTGCACACGTTTCTCTATTATGCCACTTTACCTTATAGCGTGGTCTCTTTCCAGTGAGCTTTTCAAACAAAGAGAGAAGTGCAGAAACAACACCATCTATGCAAACATCAAGATGCCAGGCACCGATCTCATCTGCCAACAACTTTGCCCGAGACCTTGTGGTTTCTGAACTGAGAGAAACAAACCCTGTTATCAAACTAAATTAATTTCACAATGCACATAGAATGGCAAACAATCGCATAAGTTGGTCTTTCAGTCAAAAGATCCATTTAACACTATTGAGAATCAGGGTCAATGAGTAATCACCACGTCTTCCATATTTCTCTTTTTTAGCACACAAAGCAGTCAATCTCTCCTAATAGATCAAGATGGCCTTCTTCTAAATGACTTTTACTCTTTTCTTAACAAACCTTCGTATTTGACTTTAGTAAATGACTTGTTCCTCTTTTTGGAGATCATCAGCGTCAAGAGAGGCTTCACAAAGAATCAAGTATTAATTCGTGTCCAAGAATCTGGTATTAATGTCTGTCCAAACCGACAAATGACTTGGCCCATCCTGATGTTCATCAGTCGCAAGTAACTTTCTTTTCTCTTTTGATGGCCGGTACCATGAGAAACCAAGATTTTACGAGGAATTGGACCTCAATAGGGAGCAGATATGACCCTAATCTTCAATTTGTCTATCCATTACCTTCAGTCAATTCACATGTCTGGTGATTGCATCTTTGCTCAAGTATTATCTCGTTGAAAGGTTCTATACATCTGTCCTTTCTCAACTCATTTCTTTAGACTTGTAATTTCAGGTAAGGTCCAGGTACTTAGCATTACAAAAAATGTGGACAGCATGACCGACCAATCAATAGAACAATCTCATTATCTGATAAGAACAAAAATACATATGACAATAAGTTCGTGAAAAGACTGCTCCGAAATCTGCTCAAATGCTACTCAATGAAAGCTAGAACATGTACCCAACCAATTCAGAACAGTAAACTTGTAACACAAACAGCATCTAAGGCATGAGATCAATTTTCTTCAAATTATTCATGATTTTTACAGAGAAAACACATGCTTCTATTTTTTTCGTTTTTTTTCCTTTATTGAGTGCAAACCGAAGCACGAGCTTCATATGAAACGAGAACTTTAATTAGCAAAAATTTACCTGTTTTCAGATCCCATATAAACCGTGTAAAATATGCGCTTTGCAAATTCTTTGCTGTCAGTGGGGAACTGTCCTTCAGGATACTGTCCAATGCGTATTGCATCAGCTTTCACTTGTTCATCACCATTTGCAATTTCTGCAACCACGAAGAAATTTACACTATCAAGATTGTCTGATGGTGTGCAGCCTTGTGAAATAGGATTAGAGCACCAAACTACTAGAGGGCTCAGCCAAGAGGATTAGTCATTCTAACCAAATTACAAGATTACTTTGCATTTGGCTATCCTCTAGCTACTTAAATGACTCCGGCTAATGACTTCCATCCTGAAATAGTCAACAGCAATAGAAGGTGGCACGCTCCCACAATCAACAAATACCACCAAGCTTTTCCCAGTAGGTGGACCCAGCTATATGGATCCATGCTTATACCATTTTGTCCGGTCTTGTACCAAATGCTAAGCGACAGTCTAAAACAAGCTAATTTGAAGTTTCTAATGCAGAAGTGCTAGTGCCCCAAATCCTATCTGTCTATGAAGATAACTGAAAACCATCAACTCTAAACCTATACAGTGGCAAGTGGACCTGGCTACAAGGATCCATTCGCATGCCATGATGTCCTCTCTTGTAGCAAATGCTATGTCATAGTCTTTTTTTTTTTTTTTTTTGGTCGGATATACTATGTCATAGTCTAAAAAAGGCTAATTTGAAGTTTCTAATGCAGAAGTGTTAATGACCCAAATCCTGTCTGTCCACAAAGATAGCTGAAAACCACCGGCTCAATATCTATACATGTAGCCACTCTGCATTCACTACTATCCACTGATTAGATGAATCAATCAAAATCTAAAATGTATAATGAAGTTCTCAGAAAAGAGAGAAAAAAATATGAAAGGCATGTTGGATCTGTGCAGATTAATGTCTCTGTTAAAACTTGACCTTTTACGACAAGTTGGCACATGCAGCCAACTATGGCAGCTACAGACGAGCTGTCTGCACCACCAGAGAGAGGAAGCAAAAAACCAGAGGCTCCACTTCTCCTTAGATAATCCCAGAGCCAGCAACCAGGTCCCAAGGCTATTTCCTCCTCAGGAGAATGATACTTGATCTATACACAATATGCAATTTCATTATGAGTCAGATACTTAATAAATGCTGCAGAAAGAAATTGAACATATTAAACTCTTTATCTGGTACTAGCAAGAAACAGCTACTCTGCAAGATGTCAGTGAAGTAATTGAAGGAAAACAAGATCCATTAGCTATACGATTAAAAAAAAGAATCATCTTTGTTGCCAAATCACTTAATTTTATAATCAAGCTTTTAAATGAGCCAAACGAACGACCTGTCATCCTAATTCAGCTAAGCAAGATGAGCTCCACAAAATATGAGACAATAATGTTTTTCCAACAAAGCCTCTTGTATTCAGATATTGCAAAATCCTTCTCCTTTTCCCATTTCACATTAAGTCAAATCAAGGATGGTGTGTTTCTATACACGAAAGAGTTGCATTTTCAGTCCGATTTGCACCTTTCCTAGCAATCATTCAAAGAAATGTGAGGTTAAAGACCAGGTCTGTGTGAGAAAATCATGTGCACAAGCGTTTCTGAAAGAGAACTCACATTTAGCGGACCTGAAAGGCACATTCGAAGATGGAATGATTGACAAAGATTGTAAGGCGCTGCTACTGATGGTACTTTAGTCTTAGCACTTGCTTGTTCTTGGAAACTACTGATAGATCCTCTAAAGCTAGCAACCTGCCATCAATCTCACAAGTTGAGGAATCAATCAAATCCATTTAAAAGTTAACATCAATCACGCATGATATCAGTGGATAACTTTTTTCCCTTCTTATTACAAGAATTCTTTAGCATATAAAATCAAAACATCAATGGTGCGAAATCCATTAAATTCTTCTATTTCTGGACTCGTGCATATGCCGCCGACTGCCACACAAGTTATAATCAACTAACAAGAAGAAGGCCAGAGATCATGTCATCTAGTCAGAGATCACAGCTCCTACCCTTTACAGTGTCTCTTTCCATCAGGTGTCGTTCATATGGTCAATGGTTTCAGTGTAATATACAAGACACTCTTCCACAATCAAAATCAAAAATTGTCTAAAAAACTACAAGTTTCTAATATAAAACCTTGAATCAAATCTAGTAGCCCATCAAAGGCAATATTATCTCTTCCCACCCCACCCCTCCAACAAAAGAAACACCCACCCTCCCACACACACACATAGTCAAGTTCATAGGCTATGTGTACCTATGCCTGACAATCAGTGGCGTATGCTGCAACTTAAAAAGTATATATAGGGGTGTGCGCGCGCGCGTGTGTATGTATGTAAAGTAAATTGAATATTCAGATACTTCCTACACAATGTTTGTACACAAAATATCAAAGTAGTGTCGCAGAGCAGCCTACCGCATCCAGATCGATTTCAGCAATTACAACCTCAACATCCATCAAGGAAAACTGGGATCCTTGAGCAACCACATCACCGTTTACAATCACACAGGAACATCCATCTGAATTAAGAAATTGCGACAACATCAATAGCATTAAAATCTGACGGACAACGCTAACAGATTCAATCAAAGATTAATTGCTACAACAACAACAAAGAATGACTACCTAAATAAACGAATTGTCTGTATTTAAGAGATCAAAAGCATGATGGAATTAGGAAATGAAAGGACAGTAGTCATTCACAGTTTGCATGCATGCTATGTACCATAATATAGGCGGCCACCATCACATCCTTGATGATTGCTGTACATGTAAACTCCACCCCGATAATAAGTTGCGCCTACAAAAGCATGAAGACGGACATCGAGCTTCCTAAGTTGATGGTGACTCCCACTTGCATTCATAAACACTTCAACTCCATTCAGAGCAAGCTCCGCATGAGGGGGCAAAGGAGTGAATAGTTCCTCGCAAACTTCAGCAGCAACAGCCCTGTCAAAAGTGCACGGAGATTCTCAATTAAAGAGCATGAGCTGAAAAGGCTTGAAAAGCCCAAAGAATATGACAATAAGTTTGAGATATGCTATTCATCCCACAAGCCTTACGGATATAGACATGAATCATAATCCCAGTGATTTGATGCTAGCCAGATAGCCATTACAACATGGATTACACCTCAATTTTACTGCAAGTGGCATGTCTACCCTTCCAAATGTAGCATAGTACAACAACCTCGATGTAATCCCGGCACGCCTCAACGGCATCCATTGTCTAAGGGCCTTTTCACCCAAAGATAACAAAAACCAAACATGCCATCCAGAATCGTTGCAAAGTTGAAAGAGGAAGACACGTGTTGTGGAGATATATAAAGAAATTAAATACTATAACAGAGAGAACAAGAACAGGGCGAGTAAATCTGTAACTCACGTGTCCAAAAATTGTACATATCCATATCCAAAAGGTACTGTTTTCTGTGACACAGCCTCGGAAATTTCACTGGGAAGCTGAAAGTCATCAAGCTGGTTTTTTTGCTTCCATTGTGTAAACCACCGAAGTTCCCGGTAATTTCCATCATTTGCAAGCCACATTTTTGGGCGGATCATGATGATTTTTCTGTTCATGCAAAGAACTTGGCAGTTGTAGCGCTCTGATCCTTTAATGATAGGCATGCCAAAGCTGCAGAATATTCCATTGGTCCAGTCGCCAAGTAAAAGGTCCTTCAAGCATTCCCACCTGAAAGAGCACCAAACCCAACATCAACATTAATCGAGAAATTGTGGAAAATAATTCCTTCCTTGTACTTCCGAGGAAAAGATCTGTGCTGGGACATTTTATAGGATGTGTGTATGAACACCACTGGGTGTTCAAAAAGAGACAGACCTTCAGTGTACCGAAGAGACACGGCCAGTGGTGAGTGCGAATGATACCAAAAGACCGCCACTTGCAATCAAAATTCAATCCGAGAAGGCAATATATCACCTCAATCCCTATGAAGTCCCAACTCCACTAAATGAAATTCACAATCCAATGCAACTTAGCCAAGCACCGGCTCTCTTGATGCTACCACACCTACACATTTCAACCACATAGTACTCTCTCCCACTGCAACATGATATAATGCCCTAAAAAAGAAAAAGAAAAATGCTACTCGATCAGATCAATCCATCTGATGCTACTCACTCTGGCACAATCTACTTCAATCCAAGTACAATCACTCACTGCAGACTAGGAAATCTTTGTCCGCATAGTTTTTCCAAAAAGAACACGAAAGTGAAGCGACGAGAGGCAAGCAAAACTCACGCGTGAGCGACAGTATCCAGTTCAAGGAAGTGGTCCTCGCAGCCGTAGCCAGTAATCTCCAGCTCGGGCCCGAGCCTAATCACCGCGCCCGCTTCCTTCGCTTTGGCAATCGACTCCTTTATGTTCTTCATATTGCAGTCGAAATCCATCGCCCACTGGTTCAAATTACACGTCGCCACCTTCAGTAGCCTCATCGTCGAACACCTAACCTGCAAATTTCCGACACGGGAATGAGAACAATCATCAAACGGGCAGCGTGATCGGAAGCTGAAATCTTTCGGCAGAGGTTCGTGATTCGCCTTGGAGATTCCGGCGATCAATGTGAACTAGAGAGAGTCGAATCTTGAGGCCTTGAGTTGGGAATATTTTCAGGAATGGCGACTTCGGAGATGAAATAGGGGGATATGTGCCGTATTGGAGGGTCCTGGACCGTTGGACGGGTTCGGTTCGCTGTGGACCCGTCTGATCCTCCGTGGACTTTGGACTCGCGTCCATTTTTTATTTTTTATTTTTTTACCTTTGACAGATATAATTTTTTCTCCTACATATCTCTATTTTTTTTTAAATGCATATGTATATATAAATATAAGTTTTATCTATGGAGATCGCTATCTTTTTTTCTTGGTCGAAAGAAAATTTCCATTCATTAAGTAAAATAATACTCTAGAGGTACATTAAAGGATTTCAAATCTAGCAAATCCCAAATGACTGTAGAACAAAGTAAATACTAAACGGCATATAACAAAACAAATCTGCACCTAAAAGCACAGTCTCATCTCTTAAGAACATATCTGTCACCGTAAATATTTGGCGGCCAATCATCAGATCTAGTTATGAGTACACGCCGAGATCTCTGACATTTGCAATGTCTAGATTCGACGTCCCAAACACCATCGCCGAACAGTAACACCAACATCAATATGTTGTAAGACTATAGATCAAATATCTATAAGGAATATGCCAAAATGAGTTTGCAAGAAAATTCCCGAACTAGATCGAGATATAGATCTGGGATCGCTATCCTTTGCTTACTACATAAATAGAACTTTCTTCCGAATTTGTCTATCTCCACCTCCTAAATTTGTTGCTAAGAAAAACTCCTAAATTTTCACAACCACCAAAACTCTAAGCGAGATGCCAAAATGTGTCTGCAAGGGAATTCCATCCGGTCATTTCGACATACGATTTCATTTGGAGGCATGTGAATAATATTCGAAAATAATATAAATATGTGCACGGTCATTGGACAAAACTTGAAATACTATTTTTGAGTTTTAAATTTTTTTTTCCAATAAATGACTTGAGAATTAAAGGGCTATGAAGGAAAGGTTGAATTTTTCAAATGAGCTTCTTCTTCTTCTTCTTCTTTTATTTATGGCAAAAGACTTTTCATGTGAGTTTGGTAAAAGGCTCCTTGGCATCTGACTTTCTCAGTAAAGAAGTCCCTTGTTGAATGTTCGGGGAGCCTTCTTCCTCTTTGCGTGGAGCAAGCACAAAACAATCTAAGAAATTGGGGCGTTATTCATATTTAACATAATTTAACGTGAAGTCCAAATGATATGAAAGCGGGTCTGTCTTTTCTTATGGACAAACTTTTAAGGATAGGGATAAGTGTGTTGAAAGTCCTAAAAGTTGTCAGGAAAGTGCAGTTGAGTCCTAAAACTTTCAAAAAGTGTAATTAAGTCCTATGCAATCAAGACCTAAAATATATCAAATCGGTGGAATCAAATCCTTCTGTTGATTATACTTTCTGAAAGTTTTAGGACTCGATCGCACTTTCATGACAAGTTTTAAGACTCGATTGTACCTTTTGAAAGTTTTAGCACTGGTTGCACCTTTTGAAAGTTTTAGCACTCGATTGCATTTTCGCTTTGACGCCGGTTCTAATAATGCGTTCTAACTAGCCCTATATTGATTATTTTGAAGAAGTTAGTGGCGCTCTTTAGATTTTAGATTATCGTGAAAGTTTGTGATTTTTTTAGAGAAAAAAACAAACACGTTTGGGACAGAATTGAAATTGAACCATAAGTGGGGGTTTTTTTTATTTAGGGAATTAAGCCTGCAACTTGTAATTTTAAACATAAATGTCTGTTTTTGGTCACAAAATGAAAACTCAGGAATATTTTTGGTAGTTTCCCTAATCAGTAATTAAACTTGTAAGTTTGTCGTACGGTGTCTTAAATCTCAGCTTGGATTGACCATAGTCTGTTTGGTACAGTTGCTGCTATGTCGAGGTTGCGTTCTGCTATGTTGCATCAAAGCGTATGCGTTTGGCGACGCCTTATTTTAAAGATGTTGTCTTGTTGCTACCAATAATTGGTATGTTTCGCAAATGCTCATACGAAATTGTTGTGACTATCGAAATAACAAAAAAGACCCATGATGTTGTTGTAAAATTGTTATTGACATTTATGTCTTTAATTTGGCAACATATCATTTTCATTCACCAATCATTAAGATATATGCTTTTGAGTCTATTATCATCGTTAACCATCTAATAACATTGATTATTGTTTCAAATTTCCAGAAAGTTATTCGATGACAAGAGAAAAAAAAATGGGGTTTTTGCATGGGCATTTTTGTCCTAATAAAAATTTCTTGAGGAAGTTTAAAAGTTACAGTACCTCACACCCGTATCATAGCATTCACTAAACTCAAAAAAATCGGTTAAATAGGTCTCTATTTCCGAAATATTTCTTGTTGCTCCCTTTTATCTTTTTGCATATTCATCAGCATTTTGTACCCTCTACTAATTCTACCTAGGTCTCTGTTTTGTACGTCACTGGATTGGGAAGATTCACTATCACCTAGATTATATCTATTAGAAAATTCATTATACAATTTTACTATTGCGTTTTTAACTACTGTTTGTATAGTTCTAATATTTACCATTTGAATCAAATGTAAACAGTCATAATACATATTCAAATCATCACCTAAACCATGTAATTTTATACGTGGATTGAAGACACAAGCAACCAAATAAATAAGAGGAATTTCGGTATAATAATGCAGCCATTTCGTTCGCATTGCCATAATAGTCGGACTTAATTGATCATCTTTTTTATTTTCTTCAAAAATACCAGCAATATTAACACACTCTATTAAAAATAAAAGCGTAGTAGGATAATAACACCGGATAAAGTATAAGTTGCATCATTAAAAAATTTTAAAAGATCTATTTTTTTTTTTTTGCAAATATCCCACTTTTGTGGGAATAAATTAATTTGAGAAATATTATTCGAAATAAACGTACATAATACATCTTTATATGCAAAAGATTGATTAAGTAACTTGTACGTAGAATTCCAACGAGTTGGAACATCTCTTGGAAATCTTTTTGGTCTTCTTCTATTTACTTTACAAAATCTGCAACATTCTTTCATAATTTGGGGATGTCTCCATAAAAATTGAATTGTTGTCTTTATTGGGTTGAGAAAAGCATCAAGAGTTTGTAAACCATCTTGTACACACAAATTTAAAACATGGCAAGCATAACTAATGTGAAAAAATTATCCATTAAAAGCGGGTTTACAAATCTTTTCTAACTCGGGAATGGAAGTGGCATTTGCCGCGGTATTATCAAAACCAACTGAAAAAAATTTATTAACCAAAAAATATTCTTCTAAAACTTGTTTAATTATTCTATAAATATTAATTGCCGTATGCCTATCATCAAAAACTTGAAATGCAATAACTCTTTTTTTAATGTTTCAATCATCACCTATCCAATGACATGTAATACCCATATAAGAATGAGTTTGCCAAGGATCACTCCAAATGTCACTACCTATATTCACACGTCTATTGAAATTCATAAAAAAAAAAATTCAAATCTTCTTTTTCTCTTTTATAAATATAAAAAAGTTGGTGTTTAAGCGTATTTCTCGAAACAATTTTGCTTGTGGAGTACATGCAGTTTGTATAAAATGATTAAACCCAATTTTTTCACCAAAATTAAACGATAAACGTTCAACGGCAGCAAATCTAGCTAATTCTTCTTTATTAATTTATTCATTGTAACGAAATAAAGGAGAAGTGTTAAGATTGGCATACCTAGAATTTTATTATTAGCTGGTGTCGATTCCCGTTTGCGTTGGATGTTTCGACCTCAGATGCCGTTTTAATGTTTCATAGCCGCCTCCACTTGTAAATTTGTATGTTGCCCCACAATATTTACATTTTACCTGATACTTATTTTCGTCTAAATATTCCTGGTGAAGTGTTCCCATACGTCGGATGTACCATCCCGTTTCAGCTCTTTTGTTGTTAACATTTCTTCGATACTGGTAGGAGGAGGATGCAGACTTTCTTGCGTTGGGATGTGCTCGATGTTGGGAATAATGTTGATATCATCAACATTGTCTCTCCAATAAGCAAAATCACGAGGATCATGAGGATAATCGGATTCCCCCATCGGGCTCTTTCCTCTGCCACTACCTCTGTTTTCACTTGCCATTTTTTGAGAGAATTGACCAGAAAGCGGATTCGAAAAATTGACAGAGTCACAGAAACAGAATTGAGCGGATTGAGAGAATTTGAGAGAATTTGTGAGAAAAAATGAAAAATGAAAAGGGATATTTATAATAGTTAGGATAGATTTAATAAATTAACTAAAAAATAATAACGGGGGAGGAGGGCAATGGCCAAAATTTTGGCCGTTGCAAGCCGGTTCGGAACCGGCCCAGAACCGCCGATTCCTGGCGGTTCCGAACTGGCCCGGAACCTCCGGTTTCCAGGTCGGTTAAAAAAAATAAGGGCCCATAATCGGCCCCTATGGCACGGGGCGGTTTCGGTTCGAAACCAGCGGGCTCGATCAACGGGCCAGTTACGGGTTTGACACGGGCCGGTTCCGGGCCTAAACCGGCTCGTGGCCACCACTAATCATAGGATGATAATAATCATTAAGATATATGCTTTTGAGTCTATTATCATCGTTAACCATCTAATATCATTGATTTTTGTTTCAAATTTCCAGAAAGTTATTCGATGACAAGAGAAAAAAAAATGGGGTTTTTGCATGGGCATTTTTGTCCTAATAAAAATTTCTTGAGAAAGTTTAAAAGTTACGGTACCTCACACCCGTGTCATAGGGAGATAAAGCTAAGGAAAAACCGTACCAAACCCGCACCTGAGTCGGGCGCACCCCAAACCATCCCGGAACTACCCGTCGTTTCGGCTGCCATTACGGCACCGAAGAAAAACATCAGAGCATCAAAACGACGTGCGGTTTATCCGCCTCCGTGCCTGTCCAGTGCCAACCCACGAAGCCGAAGCGCTCTACTCTTCAGCTTCCGAGTCTCTGCAAAAACCCTGCACCCCGAAGGATGACTGAAGTGGCGAGCTCGATCGTTCACGACGTGCTGGGCCCGAGGCTCCAGGATGTGGATCAACCTATCGTCGACTACATCGTCAACGTCCTCGCCGACGAGGACTTCGACTTCGGCGACGACGGCGACGGCGCCTTCGAGGCCATCGGCGAGCTCCTCGTCGGCGCCGAATGCGTTTCCGACTTCGACGAAAGTCGCCTGGTAAATTCCGGATTCGTAGAGCAGTTCGATTGGGCTGCTTTTTTTTTTCCCTTTTCTTCTGCGATTTTATTGTGGTAAATTAACAGTCGGACGTTCAACGAGCTATTGTTCGATCAATTCATGCTAAGTGGAGCCGTTCGATTTTGTTCAAGCATGATATTATTAGTTCGCGAGATGTCAATATTATCGTTGGCGGCAAAGGCAATTGAGTGAAAGGTGTTGTTTGTGATGAGTTTTATCTTTTGGCCTTTGCGGAATGTGGAGTCTGCTTTCTTCGCCTGACTGGTGAGAGGTGACGATGAGGTGATGATGAGCTTGAACTTCTATCTCGTCATTTGTACAATTTGTGATAGGTCTGCAGCAAATTGACTGAGAAATTTGGGAAGCATGGTCTGGTTAAAGCTAAGCCGACAGTACGGAGTCTTGCGACGCCTTTTAGAATGGACGACGGAATGGATGAGGAGGTGGTCCCCAAGAAGAAACAAGAGGTCTTTGATGGTCCTATTCTATCTGAGCGTGATCGACAGAAGATTGAACGGAAAAAAAGGAAGGAGGAGCGGCAGAGAGAGGTAGTGATTCATTGATTTAGTGATTTGACTACCTAGTCTTGGTGTGTTTGATTTTGCTGCCCCTCACCTAATACCCCTGGTGAATTGTGGTTTATCATGATGATTGAGATGCATAAAGCTGATGGAACAGTTTCAGTATTCTTGTAATAATTCTTTTTGGATGATTTCTCAGGCAGAATTCCAAATGCATTTGGCAGAGATGGAAGCAGTCAGAGCAGGAATGCCTGTTGTATCTGTAAATCATGACGGTGGTACTGGACCAGCTTTCAGGGATATCCATTTGGAAAACTTCAATGTGTCTGTGGGTGGTCGTGATCTTATTGTAGATGGTTGCATAACGCTTTCTTTTGGAAGGCATTATGGTGAGTTTGCTTTCCCTTTCAAATAGAAATTACTGTCCCACATGTAGAAACAGGAGAAGAGAGGAGAACACATAATATCTTTGAAAGCTGTATGGTTGAATAAATCTCTTTAACTCGTGGTTAGTGCTGATTGAGACTTCATGGTTGCTTCTGTACCATGTCTTCAGGCCTTATTGGTAGAAACGGTACTGGAAAGACAACTTTCCTCAGGCACTTGGCTATGCATGCGATCGAGGGTATTCCTCGAAATTGCCAGATATTACATGTCGAGCAAGAAGTGGCTGGTGATGATACCACAGCCTTACAATGCGTTCTTAACACTGATGTTGAAAGGACACAGCTCTTGCAAGAAGAAGCACGATTAGTTGCCCAGCAGGTATGTGAAAGTTGAGATATGTTGCTTGTTGAGATATCCTGCCTTCCCTTCTATCATTTCTTTTCCTGAAATTTATCTGTTGGCTAATGTGATTCTCTTAATAGAGAGAACTGGAGCTTTTGAGTGCCAGTGGAAAGAGCAGTGGGGATCTAAATGGGCCAAATGCAGATGCAATTTCACAAAGACTTGAAGAAATATACAAGAGGCTTGAGCTTATTGATGCTGATTCCTCAGAAGCTCGGGCAGCTTCCATTCTAGCGGTGAGTCTTATAAATTTTTTTTTTTTTTTTTCGGTTCAGTCGGTTCACAAACTACACAGTTTACACATAAGACTTTTCTTGTTCATCCTACCACGTCATTTTTGAGGTCAGATTTGGCTTTCGCGAGATTATTGAACAGAATGAATGATGCTTGAACATGTAAGGAAGGAGATTGATATACTGCCTTTGAAAATTGGAAAATAGGATGAGAATGCTCCTTTATTGATTAAAAATGAAATTAAGGAGGAAGGTTTGGATAAGTGGACATTTGCTATATATGTTTACCTGTGCTCATCGAGCATACCAACTGGTACGATGACAAAGTGGGGCATTTTAGGAACTGATTGTATGCTCAGACTTCTTGCTTCTGATATTGCCTGGTGCTCTTGGTCCTTGTTTTATTGGAAATATCTTTAAGTAGAGTAGTTTGGTATCTGGTAAAGCAATCTAATCCATGAAATAGGAGCAAGTTGGGTTCATCTGAATGACTTTTTCTTGGGAGGACTGACAAACATGTATTTGTGTGTATGCATGTGTAAATTGCGAATACAAATTCAGGAATAAATAGACATACTTTATTATGCATGTCGGCCCACTTGCAGATATGATCCTGCGGTCGGCTTTGTGTTCTGCGTGGACTTTGTGTTTTAGATTGATTCTTCTCTGAAACCTACAAATTTCCAGGGTCTCAGTTTCACTCAAGAAATGCAGCATAAAGCAACAAAAACTTTTTCTGGTGGATGGAGAATGCGAATTGCACTTGCTCGGGCACTATTTGTTGAGCCTGATTTGCTGTTGCTTGATGAACCTACGGTGTGTCTCTGATTAACCACTTTCAAAGTTTGAGCTTTATCAAAAAATTAAATGAAATAAAATTATTAATGATTATGTACAATCTCTTTATGTAGAACCATCTTGACCTCCATGCCGTTCTGTGGCTGGAAGCTTATCTTGTTAAATGGCCAAAGACTTTTATTGTTGTTTCTCATGCAAGGGAATTCTTGAACACTGTAAGGACTCTTCAGCTTTCTTTTCCCCTTCTTCTTTTTTTCTTAAGATCTGGTTTTTAGAAGCTTGGAATATTGAATAGGCAACTCCTGTAGTCACATTTGTCTTGACATTTCCTTCCAACATGATTTTACTGTCTCAGGTAGTGACTGATATTATACATCTACAAGGGCAAAAATTGTCTACTTACAAAGGGGATTATGACACATTTGAGAGAACACGAGTGGAACAGCTTAAGAACCAACAGAAAGCTTTTGAGTCTAGTGAACGAGTGAGAGCGCATATGCAGGTGTGCTTTATGCTTACAACCAGTTTTATAACTATGCCATAAACTTTATGTTTTCTTTTCATGGTAACTGTGTTCCTGGTTTTCTTTAGTTGGTGAAATTACATTTTCTGCTGCCTTTCTGCCATTGTGCAGCAATTGTCATCTTTTTTTAGGTGGCTTGTGTTTGCCATTGCTACTTAAAGCTTCTTAGAGGAAAAGGCTATTGTCCTATACTGTTTATAACTTCTGCATTTTGTAACTACGCAATTGAGAAGCCTCTCTCAATCAGCTACTATCCTGAATGCATGCTCAATCACTCATCTTTTAGTGGGGAAAATGGCTTGTTGAAAAAAAAAACCAGTCTGGTTAAGTTGAAACCTTTGGGATCTGCATTCTGCTTATAGTTTAGGTCGATCTGTTGCCTTTTCCTTTCATGACGATAGGTATATGCTGTCATGTTAGGCTAAAAAGTCTGCAAATGTTCATGTTCTTGGATAGTTTATTCTCATTTCTTTTGTCCTGTAGTTTCCATTAATTGGTGATGAATTGCCATTTACATTAAGAAGAAAGGTATGAGTTACGTTTTAACATGCATGAGTGCAAATTCCAGGCCTTCATCGACAAGTTCCGCTATAACGCGAAGAGGGCCTCGCTTGTTCAGTCAAGAATCAAGGTAATTATCACTGTTTGAACCCCCCCTGCTCCTCTCTCTTTCTTCTAGGTGAGTTCTGGGTCCTGCATTCTTGGCATTTTGTTCAAGTTCACTTAAAATTCTTCATGAAAAGGCTGCATTTCGTTCAACAGTTTTTTTGAGTCAACAAAATAAAATCCCATTTTAATTTCGATTGTTTTAGCTTATCTAGATGCTTTTATGCACAATGCTATATCATCAAATTGCCATTTGATTTCAGGCATTGGACCGTCTGGGTCATGTGGATGAAGTTGTCAATGACCCTGAGTATGCTCAATCTTTCTGTTTACGACTTGTCCCTTTAAATATCAATAATGACTGTTAAATAATTGCGTCTTGTCTGTCCTTCGTTTGCAGCTACAAGTTCGAATTTCCAACACCTGATGATAGGCCGGGCCCTCCAATAATCAGTTTCAGGTTGGGATTGTACTGCAACAGCTTATTGGTCATCATCAATGAGCTCATACTAGCTTTGAGATTTTGCAATGCGCATGGTTCTACAAAATCTTGTTGAGGTGGCCCATAAATGAACATTTATTATGTCGATACTGAGGAAGAAAAATACTACATTATGTGTCTAACAGACCTAGTGTTGAGGATTCCAATCTCACAACCATAATGTGTGGCTGTTACCCACTATGCACGTCCAGTGTATCTGCATGTAGTCCATTGGAGAGGTGCCAACTGCGAAAGAAGAAATGCCCGATAAGTTACTATAAGTTAATAACCAATATGCATTAAAAATTCGAGTTTGAAGTTCTAGAAACTATATATAAATTTAATCAAATTAGTATAAACGGAAAACCCTGTTGTCTTCAAGTGTCTCCGTAGTCCAAATTTGGGGCATAGTCATTATAACTTAAATTAATTGTCTGTTTTAGGGAAGTTTATACTTTTATCTACTCATACCAAAAGGTATGTTCATTTTGCCCTCCGTGACTCATTTAGGAACAACCAGTTCGTGAGGTGGTTGGAGTTTACAGGAGAGATATCATATTATTTGCTAGTGGATGACTTACAAACTAGACTATAGTTGAAAGCTGATTGAAAGAGCAAGGATTAACTTAAAAAGGGTTAAAGGCGGAAAAGTTGAAGGATGAACTAGTGGGACGCTGTCCACATTTTCCTTTTGATGTAAAACTAGATACCAAAATAACTAATACTTCTAGAGGTATATGGTGATGTTATGCGAAGTGATTTGCAAGCACGATATTCCACATCAACTTTTGCAGGTAGTTGTGATATATATATATATAATTCTTATAGCTTATCCTCTATGTCACCATCTCTTATGTGCACTTGCCGAGTTTAATGGAAACCTTTAATGGAATGTGATTCCTCTAGTTTGCTTATAGGTCTGGATGCCACTCTCTTTCCCTTTGTGTCTCTCCCTAAGATGGGAGGTGTACATACTAGGTTTGCTTGGATTCTTCGTTTTACAGTTTTGTACTTGGTTGCAGTGATGCATCATTTGGTTATCCTGGTGGACCCCTACTGTTCAAGAATTTGAACTTTGGCATAGATCTAGACAGTCGCATTGCAAGTAAGCATGGTTTTACTATCGAGGGGTAACTCTTTATTTTACTTATTTGCAGTTTGAATAGTTTTTCGAATTTTTTTGTTCACAAATGTTGTGACCCAATATGAAGCTTGACATAGTGTTATCTTATATATTCTACTATTTGAACAAGTGCACGTCATTCTGGCAAGTATGAAGTTCGACTTTACAACAGAAACCCGCATTTAATAGAAACATTTGCTGTATTGTGTGCAGTGCTTAATGTCATGCTTCTATCATTTTCTGGACTTCTGACTAATTAAAGAGCGTTTATTGCTATACAGTGGTCGGGCCAAATGGCATTGGCAAGTCAACAATACTCAAACTAATTGCCGGGGAACTACAGCCAAGTTCTGGGACAGTTTTCCGTTCGGCGAAGGTGTAGTGTCTCATTTTAACTGATCAAGCTTCTTGATATTCTGTTGACATTGTAACTGTTGTTTTCTCGACATGCACGTGCACGGTAGAAGAATTTTGCTTGTTTACTTAAATTTTTCTGAAATTCATCAGTAATTGTGAATGGTAACTATTAATTTGGTTCACATCAATTATCTCAGACTTAAGAAGAGACGATGGTACTTCAATTTTTGCTAGTGTGGAGCTTTTTTCTCCCTTTGGTCTGATTCTCTAGCCTTAAATATGATTTTCGACAGGTTCGCATCGCTGTTTTTAGTCAGCACCATGTTGATGGACTAGACCTGTCCTCAAGTCCACTTCTATACCTGATGCACTGCTTTCCTGTAAGTTCTCGCATTTTTATTCATATTTCAAATTGATATTTCCTGAAGAAAAAGTTACTCCTCTCAAGGCGGCGTTTGCTGTTATCTGATTGGTTTAGTTTATGCATGGCGAAAAGGAGCATTGGAATGGTCTTAGTTCCCCAATATTCGGATAAAAAAAATTTGAAAAAAAATAGAACATTGAGAATAACATTGGGTAAATGACACAAATGGTCCATGAACTTTGGCCCAATGCGCAATGTGATCCCGGAACTTTAGATTGATATACAATGTCATCCCTAAACTTTTAATTTGTTCAACGTGGTATCTAGACTTTTAGTACATGTTCAATTTAGTCCCTAGACTGTATAAAAATATCTAATTGTCCTTAAACTTGAATTAATGGGAGGACAAGATTGAACATTTTCATACAATCCAAGGACTAAATTGAACATATACCAAAAGTCCAGGGACCGACCAGATTGAGCAAATTAAAAGTTCAAGGATGACATTACATATTGGGATAAAGTTTAGGGACTACATTGAAGAAATTTAAACTTCAGGGACCACATTGCACGTTGAGCCTAACTTCAGGGACCATTTGTGTCATTATCTCAATAACATTCTGTAGCATCCACTCTAAAGAAATACGGTAAATAAAGTAGAAAAGATACTATCAAATATTACACTAATAATCTACTAGCACGATCTTTGTAATAGGTAAATGCCTCTTTTTCTACTCAAGTTGTCGGAGTCGTATGTACGACTTGGAGGGAGATCTTGCTTTATTTCTCCACATGGGCGGAGAAGCACTTCTGAAACATTTGGCATTTGGTCCCTTTGTTTGAGGGAGAGTCCAACCACCATAAGGAGGGCTTTAAATCTAAATCATGATTATATATGTGGAAGCTGTGATGTGAATGTGAAGAAAGAGGATGCATTTTTTTTTTATGGTTTTCTTTAGAATCGACAACCTTGTTTCTATTGATAATGATCCTTCGTAGCATTAAGTAGGTCGATCTGGGATAAAATTCCGGTGCAGCTCGTGGCTTTAAGCTTTCAATACAGCTCCAATTCATGACAGCATTGATATTCATTAAATCACCTTCCATTTGGGTCTTGATCTCTGGTGGGTAGGAACTATTACTTACAGCTTGGTAGAAATTTTTTAGCTAATATACTTATGCTTGTTTGGTTGAGATTGTAATGATATGCTGCCTGCCTCTGCATTTGCACGGTCAGCAGTGACCTCTAGGGCAAATCTATCCAGTTCTTTAAAGTACCAGTTGTGGTCATTTACTCCATCGCGGAATATGAGTTAGTCATACATCGTGTCATTCTATCTCAAAATACCTTCGTTTGCGGCATTCTTCCTGCAGGGAGTTCCTGATCAAAAGCTTCGAGCTCACTTGGGTTCCTTTGGTGTAACCGGAAATCTTGCGCTTCAACCTATGTATACATTGTCTGGTACATCTCCTCCCTCTCTGCTACTGCTGCAATGTAAATTTTTTGTTGAAGTGATTTTTGTATAACACCATGAAGCTCTATTAGAGGTTAAAGTAATTTGCAAGGTGAATTGTACTGTGTACTTTGTAACATTGTGCATTGACCATGTAAATAGGTGGTCAGAAAAGCAGAGTTGCATTTGCCAAGATAACTTTCAAGAAACCTCACATACTTTTGCTTGATGAGCCGTCCAATCATCTGGTAAGTTGATTCATCTATCTTCACCCTTTTTCCTCTCATGATTATGACTTTGATTACCTTTTCAGTTAGCTTGTTATTGTCCTTGCACTAATTGAACTTTTGGGAATCTGATCTCTACATGGAAAATACAGTAGAACCAATCAGTGAGCATCAGTCATCATACATCTAACTTAAAATGGAACAGAAACCAATCTAATTGTTCCAAGTAGCAAAGTTTTTGGAATAGAACGGTTATGCTAGCCCGATTCTGTGTGTACGACAGTCATCTATAATACCAAAAAGTTACGACATCTGTGCCTATAGGCGGTATTGAGCTCTGCATATACTTAATGTGGACCTTTTTTTCTGTTTATAAATGTGGACTTTAAATTCTGCTTTAATGACCAGTGACTACCAAAGAATTCTCTTTCTAAATTGTTAGTTTCTTGTCTAAGGATGGTTGAGTATGATTCTACTCTTTTGTTATCCACAACTGTAGGATTTGGATGCGGTTGAGGCGCTCATTCAAGGTCTGGTCTTGTTCCAGGGAGGAATTCTGATGGTGAGATTGATTTTCTTGCCAAACATACAATTTGACCAACGATGGATCATTTTCACAGCTAACAACCTCTTTTTACCTTGATTTTGCAGGTTAGTCACGATGAGCATCTAATATCTGGAAGCGTGGACGAGCTCTGGGTGGTTTCCCAAGGCAGGGTGGCGCCTTTCAATGGGAATTTCGGGGAGTATAAGAAGATACTTCAGTCCTCCTAGGATCAGGTGAATTTAGTTCCTTATTAGCAAAGGGATGTTTATCGGGGTCACCTTACCTTACGAAACAGAAAAGGAGGCTTGGCTACAGATAGAGAGCAAAAAAGGACGAAGAGAGGATTGCTGCTGATATGCAGGATGCGCTCACAGTTACATCGGCCCGTGTCTGTCATTTATACTTGATTAGGGCTCGGGGAAGGACGAGCCTAAGTTTTTGACATCGAGTATATATGGTCATTTGCCAATAGCTTAAGAACAGAGTCTGGATTGCAAGTCCTGGTATAATTTACGAACCTCTGCGCATATTGTCCTAGCAAATAGGTTCATTTGTTGCGCCCCTGGAAGTTTGAGACTCTCTATCGCCATGGAAGTCGGCTTCCCTATACACAGTAAAATGATTTGATCATTTGCGAGAGAACCTTTTTAGCACACTAACTCTCCGTTTGTTTCGCAGAAAATAACTTCCTGAAAAATATTTTTTGGATTTTCCGGCGTTTGATTCGCGAAAAATAATCTAGACTAGGAAAATATTTTCTACCCATGAAAAAACGCCTTTAAAAGTGGGAAAATGTTTTCCACTTCCTTTCTGTTCTTCTTCACACTTTCTTTTTTTATAGTTATTTTTTCACTTATTTATTAAAAATTCAAATATTTTGTTTTTTATTTTTTATTTCTTTTTTCTTTTAATTTTTTTCTTTTCTCTTTTTTTTTTCTTTTCTCCTTCTTCCTGTTTCTTCTTCCTTTGTACGCCCGCCACTCCTTCTTCCCTTCCTCCGCCGACTGCAGCTCGGGAACAGTCGCAGCTCAGACATAAACCATGACGCAGGTCGGCGTGTTCGAGGCTCGGTCGGTCTCGATGAGACCCAGGCTCGGCCTCGCTCGAAGTCGAATCTGGCAGCCTCACGACTTGAGCTCGATTCCGCCGAATCTGGCGAGCTCGTGCCTCGCTGGATCTAGTGAGGCGAGTCTCGCTTAAGGCCGTCGAAGAGGCGAGGTGAGTTCGCCAGAATCGAGCTCGATTCCACCGGATTTGGCGATGTCGCGAGCCTCAAGAAAAATAGGAAAAAGAAGATGACAGTCGCTGGACAGAGAATCGAACTCGAGCTCGAGCGGATTACGAGCCAAAGTCGAGCTTGAGTCAGTCTCGATTCCGCTGGATCTAGCATGCTCGAGACTCGCCTTGTCGCCTCGACGGCCTCGAACTAGGCACGAGCTAGCCAGATTCGGCGGAATCGAGATGCTCGATTTGACTTCGAGGGAGGCCGTGCTCGGGGCTCGCTGACTTGCGTCATGGTCGATGGCCGAGCTACGGCTATTGCCGAGCTGCAGTCAGTGGAGGGAGGGAGGGAGGGGCGTACGAATGAAGAAGAAGCAAGGAGATGGAGAAAAGTAAAAAAGAAAAAGAAAATAATTAAAAGAAATAAAGAAAATAAAAATAAAAAACAAAATAATCGAATTTTTAATAAATAAATAGAAAAAGGAAAGAAAGTAAAAAATTAATTGTAAAGAAAAGAAGTGTGGAAGAGAAAAATAAAAAAAATTAAGGAATTATTTTAAAACAAATAAAAAAATTATTAAAAGGCATTTACGGTGAAAATTAATTTTCCTTACCAAATGGTGGAAAATATTTTCCGATTCGTTTTCAGGTTTCAGCCAAACACCAAAAAATATAATCATTTTCCTATAAAATGACTTCCTTGAAAACATTTTCCAAAAAACGCTTACTATTTTGCAAGACAGTGAGGACAACCTGTTTTGTGTATGTATAAACGCTTCTTTGTTCCATATATACCCCCAGAGAGAGAGAGAGAGAGAGAGAGCAGAGATTCTATATCCCCTATTGGCGAGGCGATTAACATCAGAGGCAACTAAGGGTCTATTTTACGATAAATTAGCTGTGCGAAAATATTTTCCCCGTTTTTGCTGTTTGGCACTGTTTAGACTTTAGAGGAATTAATTATGAAAATATAATCACGCTCTAAACTACGACAGTTTGTACTCGCAACTCTATAATTACTCAATTGCTTTCGGTCATTATAGTGTAAAAATATATATAATTATATTTTGTATAAATTCCTGAATTAATATCATTTTCCCATTCATGCAAAAAAAAAAAAAAAGAAGGAGAATGTACCAGGTGTCTCCATCCAGTATACTACGGGGAAAATATGAGGGCTTTAAAATAAAAGGGAACAAAACAATTCCAAATCATTCAGGGGAAAAATTGAATACGGGATTTGCGCATCCGGGGAATCGAACCCCGGTCAGTACCGTGGGAGGGTACTATGATACCACTACACCAGATGCGCTCTCAGATGTCAAAATTTACTTCTCTTTTATTATTATTTGTTTATGAGTTCTCTAAATAGATATCATTTTATCATAGTTCCATTATTTATCATGAGACCAAGGCCCTTATTAAAGTATATTTCAACTAACACATCTTTAATTGATGTTTGCATATTTAGATGCAACTCAGATGTGACCTTAATAAGGGAAATACATAGTAAAAGAAAATTGGCCCAAACCTCAACAACTCATGCCCCCCTCTCTCTTCTCTTTCTCTCTCCAACTCAACTGTGTTCATGAACATCACACGACCGCCGCGTCAAGACTGCTCGTCTCTATCTTTTTCTCGAGATCGACAATGATTGTGGTGCGATGAGATTGACCGAGACGATGGCGAGCGACAAAGCTCTGAAAGGGTTTCCTCGCAGAAATTGATATAAAGAATCCGACTAATTATTTTCGTGGGAGAACTTTCCTATTGTCGTTGTTAAGAGGAATATACAATCAAAAAGAGAGAATGTAATTAGTATTTTACTCTCGTGCCCTAACAATTTGTGCATCACCCGATTGACGGTTGTCGAATGATCGAACAATTTCGTTACTCCTTTCATGCGTAGGCTTATCAACTTTGCATTCGAATTCTGACCCCCCCAAAAAAAAAAAAATTGCATTCGAATTCTGAAAAAGCTCTCATCTTTCATTGACCAATTTGTACAAAATGCCTTTTGGGGCTCAGGAGAAAATAGCATAGAGGAACATTGACCAATTTGACCAACGCAACGTGTTGAATTTAAACGATCTTGATTTGCTTATGTTGCCGTGGAGCCCACCGGATCCTACGGTTTATATCCCGTCATGCACAAAACACCTCCTCCGTTATAACTGTTTTGTATTTTTTCTGTTGCCTCGGCCGCTCCTCCTATTTCGGCAGAAAGTACATCCCAATACAAAATTCAGGCCGCTCCTCCACGGCGAACACAGCGACGGAAATGGCAGAGAACACCGACAACTACGCCAGCGGCAATAACAGCATCAGCGACGCCAACAACAACCCCAACGGCACCATCATCCCTCGCGACGCCATTGACCAGGTCGCCGGCTGGGTCAGCGCCACCGTCGTCTCCGCCTTCTTCTCCTCCCTCGAGCGCTTCTCCTGCGTCGTCGTCTCTACCGCCAACCTCGACGACGACAGCGACGACGAGGACGGAGCCGCGGATCGTCCTCCTCCCAGTTCAGCGCCCGCCGCTGCCTCCGTCGCCGACGCTGGCGGCCAGGGCGACGTCGCCAAGGCCTCGGTCTGATCGGTCTCGGTAAAACTGTCTCGCGATTTGTGATTCGGGTTCTTCGATCGCTCGGCGTTGTGTTGAGCCGATCGTCCCTTGTTTATAGGTTTTCTGCTGTGCGAATGGGCGTTTCGTAGGTCGCCCATGTTGATGTGATTGGATTTTTCACGATATAGTATTTAATTGCCTTTATAGTGATAATTTGAGCTCCTAATTCTCTCTCTCTCTCTTTGCAATCGTCAACGAGGTTGAACCTCCATGTACTTGCAATTTCCGTGCGTTTGTTCATACTTCATGGATACGTTCATTCTAATTAAGAAAGAAAATGCTCGAAATGTCCTTGCTTTACAGGAACATTGACAAAAAGGAATAGACCAATTAACTTGTCTGCTCGGCCAAAAAAAAAACATGTCTGCACTTTTTTCCTTGTCAATTGCTCAGGAGTTTGATCTATCTATGTTCGAAAATGTAGGTTGTGGTTGGCGGTACAATGGGACTGCCTCCTTGAATCACATTGAACTTCTTTCTCTTGCTGGTTTGGACACTTTGTTCCTAATGGTATGTGATCTGTTGACTCCTTCGCAAGACGATCTAAATGATAATTCTGTAGGAGAGAGGCTTACACGGATAGTGGGGATTTATCTGCTTAGGCAATGAGAGTTAGAGCTTATCTAAAATATAATCTAAGATGAAAGGTGATCGTCTCGTTTGTTTATGCATATGTTGTTGCATAAGTATCTAAAGCATATGCACGCAGTAATTAGTAATTTGATGCTAAATCGAGGGATCCTGAAGTTGACTACTTGGCTGCGAAATGTCATGAGGCAGTACTTTATCAGCAATCTGATATGGGGGTTGAAGTTCTTTTGACTACTTGGCAGTGAAATGTCATGATGCTGTAGCATACTGCAATCTGATATGGAGGTTGAAGTTCTCTTTTGAACAAATCAGTAGTAATTCATGCCTTCTAATCAAGTCTCCTATAGAAAGTAGAATGGTCCTCATAAGGACTTGAGCAGTTGGATAACCCGTAACTATCGCGCCAATCGTGAGATTCGGGAAGAAAAGGAATGATTGTCGTAAAAACATTCATCGCAGGCTTGAGACTTTGCTGTTCTCTTTAGGCACTTTCGTTTTACTAGGGTCTATGCTGCATGGAGTTGCTGTTTCATACGGATAAGCAAATTCTGGCTCTTTCAGTATGTATTATACTTCTTATATACGATTCGCCATTGTATGTGCCGCATGCATTTGCATCTGTAGTTCTATAGTATTCTTGTTTAAGAGATATGAGAAATGGTGTTTTCTTTTGGAGAAAATGCCGCAAAAGGAAAACGAAGAAAATGAAAAGAAAAGAGAGAATATAGTGAGAAATAGTCATGGACTTTCCTATTAATGTGATGAAGGCTTCGAGCATTGAACCAAAAGGACTGACTGGATTTCTTCTCAACATTTTTCACTTTAGGAAGCTAAGAGGTTCTTCCATCAGTAGCTCCACCTTACTTTACAAAATAGGACTGGTGAAAAAGCATTGCCTGGACTCTGCTCAATCTCCATGTTCCTTCCAACAGAGCAGCATGAACACACATCTTCGAATGATATACAGCTTCGCTCTCTTCTCCTTCAGAGCCCCGCCGGTCGACCCCGGAACTTTGCCCTGCTTGTGCAGCGTAGTGTTGGATGATTCCATGCTCCCAACTCTTTCCCCTTTCCACTTTGACGCCACGGGCTTCGCCCTGGTGGCCTTGTTTTTATAAGGAGTTGCCCTCCCTGATGGGAATCTTTGGTAGGGGACACTACTGCAATGTCTTTCAGTTTGTTTTTAGTGAGGCCAGTAAAATAATTGAAGAACGGTGAGGCCTGAGGTGACCTATAAATGCTCAAAGCTGATTCAGTCAAACAGCTAGTTTTTGGCTGCTTCCTGTTTGTGGTCTTCCACTTCCCCGGGTCTAATATCCATGCTTCCAGGTTGATTGTCCCCCTCATCAGCCCAACTGTATCAGCTTTTCTGCTTCCAGGATTTATTGCCAAAAGGACAAAATGCTCATCCCAGATGATAAGTCCTTTTGGAGGGAGGGAGGGAGGGAGATTCAAACTTATTACTGCTGTGCTGTGTCATTATTCTGCAAGAGCTTGAACTTAGGCTGACTGAAGATGGGACCTGACTTCAGTTGGCCCTTGTTGACATTTTAACCACCGGTTCTCCGTGTCTGCTCGTTGTTCGACAGAAGTTTCTCTAGTCATATCGATCATACGGTAATTTCCTTATATTATTGAGATGGTGAGTGCTACTTGTTTGCCTGGCATGTTTCGGGTTGTCTGAACCATCTCGGATCATATTCACTGTGTTCATGCATTTGTGGTGTCTGTCTGAGAAGAGAAAGATAGCTAGGGATGAGGGTAGATTTTTGCATGGCCGAGGATGAGGAAGAATGGCGCTTTTAATGAACTGAGTGGGAAAATCTTTACTGGTTGCGCCGTTGCTCGAAGCTCAATGCACTCGAGCCATAGAATCGGGTGTATCTCGTGTTGGGACCACCTAATTCGATGGTTGATGAGCACCAAGCGCACACACGCTTTGTTTTTGCCACAATCGTTCCCTTCGACCCCTTGACCACTCGCTTGCAGTCTGCATAAGACCATAGGGAGACGAAATTAAGTACGCCTTGGTCATCGACATCATTGTGACTAAAGCTAGATTTGAACTGGTCCTTGATGGTATTAATTATGAAAGAGTGCAGCAGAGGTGTATCCGTATGTTCTTTTTCATTAGGAGTGATCGGTTTCAAAGTGAGTAGGTTCCAGATTTGGAGCCTGGAATCCATTCTGTTAGAACTAATTTATGAAACCTAGAAATTATCATGTTTATCTTAGAACCAACTCTGAAACCTACCCTGTTTTTTTTTTTTTTTGCTTCATTTAAAAAAAAAACAAGATAAATAGCAGTAGAGGTGTCAAACGGGTGGGTCATGTCGGGTTTGGGTCGAGTCGAATATGGTCTGACCCATATTGACCCATTTAACCCGTTTTGACTTATTTTCATACGGTACAAATTTTATGACCCATATCGGACTCATACCCGACCCGTATTATTTAAATACTTATATATTTAACCAAATCATGAAATATTTGTTTCATAAAATTAAAAAATGTAAAACCTGTTTCGCCGACCGCCACCGCTCCCGCAGCCCGCCGCCGCCCGCCCGCCCACTGCCCCCGTGGCCAACCGCCGCCGCCACCCACCAACTGTTCGAGCGCAATGCAGTGGCGGTTGGTTCCGAGGCGGCGGCAGGCTGGCGTGCTTGGAAGTTGTTCTAGTGATTTGAGTTGATTGCTCTGGTGCTTTTAACCGCTTCTTGATTGGTTCCTACTCGAGAAATTAATGGTGGGTTCAACTATAATCCAGAAAACTTGCATGGATTCTAATCATTCTTAAGTACATGCAAAGGGTTTGGAAACTGCACTGGGGAAGCCATTTTCGCAGACCGAATTCTGGAAAAACAAATTTAAGAAATGCTAAACTCATCGATCAAGATAACAAGAACAGGTTGATCTAGCTTGGTACAGTCGAGAATTCGGGGTCGTTTTTCCTCTCGGCTATGAAGCTAATCCCTCGACTTTGGCCTTCAATTACAACCTGAAGGTGAGTGCGGGCTTGCACCGTGAGAAGCTGAGACTCCACTCCAACCCCGCCATGCATTTTTATATTCTACCGAAGGATTGACGGAGGCGTGTTTGCTGTCAAACAATTATACAACAGTCGGCGGCGGGTGACAACAGCGCGCGGGTGGTGAGTGGCGGTTTACAAGTGAATAAAGTGGTCTTGCGACCGTATAAGTCACGAGTCAAAAATAGGTTGGGAAAATGGATTGGGTTAAAACTCATATTTGAATAGGCTTTACAAGCTTAAACCCATATTTGACCCATTTTTTAAATTTGTTGAATTCATATTTGACCTAAATGAATAAAAGTGGGTCAAAGACCCATATTGACACCTCTAAATAGCAGTTACTGCAAGATAGTATGAGCAACAAAACAGATTAAAGTAAAATATCGCTACAAAAGAAATAGATATATAAAGGATCTAACCGGTTCCCTGTTGGGTGGGTAGGTACAGTACACAGGACCACTGCACCGGTTCCAAATTGAAACCGGGAACAGGACCCGATTCCAGTGGAACCGGGCCTGCTTCTATGGGCGATTCGGTCTAGTTCCCGGGTAAAAACGGACCGGTTGCACAGCCCTACTTTTCAAGTTTTCATGCCATCATAGCCTGCGAGGAAACAAGTCCAGCCCATGTCCGGGCAAGTGGGCCGAGACCAAATCCACTTATTGCTCGCTATAAAGCCGAAACTAGGGCTAGCTGGGGAGAGGATTCACTGTTCAGCTTCAAAGTCCCATGCTCTTTTCAATCTTCTCATTTTCGTCGTCGATGAGCTGGACTCTCAGAGCAAATCGACCCTCGATTCGTCGTCGCATCTTCTTTTGCGATGCGCAGTTTCCGGAATTAAAATTCTCTTTCGACCTCTGATCTGTATCGCTCCAGTGATGAACGCTGTCTGATGTCGTTCCAATTCCTGAAGCTCCGATCTCGTGGATCGGAGCTCGATTCCGTGTGGAGCTGAAGAGACATCTGAGGAGCTTGATAATATTCCCACCGCCTCCCACCTCGATCAAACACCGATTCTTCCTTCGATTGCAGCTAACAGAAAGGGAAGATCTTCTCCTTGCTTCTTCCTTTTAGCTTCTTCCATTCCGTTGGTCCGGGAGACATGATTGCAGCGACTCATGCTCTTGCGCCTCTTTTAGTCAAATCGTTTTTTTTTTTCTCTCTCTTTGATTCGAGCTTAGGTTTGAGCTCGGGTTGAGCGGTTTCCGGTTCGATCCGGTTTCACTTATGGTCCCGGTTTCGAATTTTTGAAATCGGGAGCCGGACTGATGGTTCCGGATCAGACTGATCAGTGCCATCCGATTTTCGGGCGATCAAATGAAATCGATAAAATGTCTAATAATCGAGAAAAAAAATACCAAATGAAGCATCAACCTCAATTTTCAAACAATCTCGTTTTATTTGGCCTCAGGATATGATAATTTGTGAACGAAGAAATCGTGAGCAGAGAAATCATAAGAGCAATACTTGAATAAAGAGAAAGAACAAAGTAAAGGCAAAATAAAATAAAATAAAATAATCGATCGGTTTGGTATGAGTGGTCTAGTTCGATTCTATACACTTGAAATCAAAATCAGATCGTCCGGCCACCGGTTTCAATTTTAAAGATCGAAAATTGGACCATCATCGGGCCGGTCCCGGTTCGGTCGGTGTAAATTGCTCACCCCTAGTTTGAGCTACACGGACTGTAGACAAATCTCAGTGCAGGAACTGTTCAATGTTTTTTTTTTGGTCGGATGGGACTGTTCAATGTTTGATAAAAGGAAAAAAGAAAAAAAAAAGAAGAGGGAAAACCATTTTTGTGTTGGTTAATTTTCATAAGTTCGATAAAACAAAATTCATAAGTATTGGCAAGTTGTAAATCTCGTTGATAAAGAAAATGTGATTGATAAATCATCTGTCTGGTTGTTTATAGTAAGTTGCCAACTCTTAACTATGGAAGTTTCGCTAAATTTAGCGTAGAGAACATCCAACAGAAAAATTGTGCTTTACTAAAGAAGGTAATGAAATCACAAATAGAGCAAATTTTTCTCGTAAGCCCGATTGATTGCCATCTCTTGGGTTCCAAGACAAAGAGCACTTAGGATGGGGGATTGCTAAGATACATTTATATTGCGTATTCTCGTTTTTTCACAAGGTTAGCATGATTTGTTGTAATGCCTGAAATCAAATTTACGTTGCGTTATTATAATTTTGTACTTAATTACGATGACATGTCGTAACATCTTATAGTGTAGCTGGAGCATCGTAGAAATGTTCGGCGATGTGGACCTTGAGTTGTGTTTGGATATCTTTTTATCTAGGAGATGATTTGAAGACAGACTTTGAAATCTAGGTGCATAGCGGCCGACAAAAATCTATCTCACAATCTCCCTCGAAGATCACTTGACGAGGATTCAATGGGTGCGCTATCGCAGGCAAACAATCTTACATTAACTTTTACAACTCGAAATGATATTCCAAGCGCATCCTTATCTAGAGTCTCATGATAGACCCAAATGATCCATTGCAATACTACAACACCCTAATTGTTTTCAAATTATCAAACTTTCTTACCAACTTGCCAATGTTAACTTGCAATCGCCTATCATGTCAGATTTCCAATCTTAATTTGAGTAATTAATTTCTACTCGGTCTGATTCTTTGTAATTTCCCCTCTTCCCAATTACTAACCTACATTCAGCTCCATAATTTCTCAATGTCTTCAAATTTACCATCTTTTAAATGGAATCATCAACCGCAAATGGAGCGCATTATCAATGTTTATCCGATTAAAACTACCAACGGTTTTTTTTTTTTGTCTAAACTACCAACGGTATTTGAGTCACTACTCTTATTGGAATGATTCACTATATTAATTGGGTTATTTCCAAATTCTCAATTGTCGTGATAATTAAGCGAGGAATTTGTCCTTTGCGTATAGACGCAGGCCACGTGTCTCCCGTTGCATCACACGGCGACACCCAAACAGGAAACGACACCGGAAATCGACAAGCCAAGTCAACCATCGGTCCACCCCTCTCTCTCTCTCTCTCGGGCCGGCCGTTATCAATCCTCCGATGCTCCAACCATGCCTTCCTCCGCCTCCTTCGCCGCTGCACCGTTGGGTAGCGGCCTCCTCTGACGATGCCGGACACTCTCTGCTCACTCTCGCTGCTCCTCCTCCTGACGACCTCCTCCACCTTCACTACTGTTTCTCCATCACGAGGGTGCGAAATGTCCACAGTTGCCTCCACTCCCTTGCTCACCTTCCTCGAGCGCCTCCAGGAGACTTCCCTCGCCACCTTCGGGCCCCGGAACTTCGATCCCAAGCTCTACGTCGACCTTTCCCTCCAGTCCGACCTCGAGACCGTCGAGCGAGCCTTTGCCGACCTCCCGAAGTCATCCAACGGCTCCGTCTCGGCCGGGGACTTGGAGGAGTTCATAGCCGTCCACTTCGAGGGCGCGGGGGACGATCTGGTGTCCGCGCAACCGGCGGATTTCGTGCCCGAGCCGGAGGGGTTCTTGCCCCGGGTGAAGAATCCGGCGGTGAGGGCGTGGGCGCTCGAGGTGCACGCGCTTTGGAGGAACCTCAGCAGGCGCGTGGATGATGCGGTGAGGGAGAGGCCGGATTGGCACACCTTGCTTCCCCTGCCGGGGCCGGTCATTATTCCCGGTTCCCGGTTCAGGGAGGTGAATTACTGGGACTCTTACTGGGTCATCAGGTCACTTCTTTTCCATTTTTCGCTCTTTGATTGTCACGTTTCATTTTGGTTGATGAACTTGCAAGTTACAGTCTCCTTTAATAGAGTATTTTTGGCTTTGGTAATGGGTTAGAATCAGTAGTGCCAGTTGCCAAATTTCACATAAGTAGCCAGACACATGATTTGTTTGCTTATAGATATGTTTTTTGTCAGGACCATTAGCCAGAAAGATGACAATGCACAAAGAAGCTTGTGTGAGTATCGAAATTTGATTTCATAGGAGTAATGTTAGCAGTCCATGTGCAGGGGCTTGTTAGCTTCTAAGATGTATGCAACGGCAATGGCAATTGTGACCAATCTTGTCTACCTCTTAGAACAATATGGTCACGTCCTAAACGGTGCAAGGGTCTACTACACAAACCGGAGGTAAGTGCTTCTCAGTCATGTAAATATGAGTTTATCCTGTTCATTTGTGAAATGAGGTCTTTGTTTTATTTGGAAGTTGTTTAATGTGGTTTTTTGTCCACATACTGCCCTTGGATGGAACTCATTAAGACTAGCCTACAGCTTCTGTGGATTACTTGTTAAAAAGATGCTACCAATTCTACTGAAATTCTTCAAGGCTAGGTTTTATGTAATAGTTGTTCTACTC
The DNA here is from genome assembly GCA_029784005.1 of Lenwebbia sp. NSW1173648. Taxonomy (NCBI): domain Eukaryota; kingdom Viridiplantae; phylum Streptophyta; class Magnoliopsida; order Myrtales; family Myrtaceae; genus Lenwebbia; species Lenwebbia sp. NSW1173648. The sequence continues at coordinate 6,106,661 of JARCGZ010000005.1, forward strand.
AGATTCATAATCCAAGTTCCAATCTTTTTTGTGTCTTCTTTCTTTTCTTTTCTGTTGTATGGTCAGAATTTGTGATTGTCTCGTCTCATAAGGTGTGTCATGCTAATGGTTTGAAGTTTGAGTTTCATCTCATAAGGTATGTCATGCTAATGGTTTGAAGTTTGAGTTACATTCTGGGCTACTTTTGCCAGCCAACCTCCCCTTCTGAGTGCAATGATTCGTGCCATATATGAAAGGACACATGATGTGGAATTTGTCATGAAGTGTCTCCCTGCTCTTCTGAAAGAGCATGAATTTTGGACGTCAGGTATCACAACATCCTTCACTTTGATGGTTTGATTAATATGCATTGTCCCTATCACCATGTCCGTGCTTATTCCACAGGTCTTCATCAGATCACCATCCAGGACCGTCGATGCAGTCATAATTTGAGTCGCTACTACGCAATGTGGGATAAACCCAGGCCTGAATCTTTGACAATCGTAAGTCCTTTCCGACTCGGCTATCATAATGTATGGTCTGCTATCTGAAGCAAATGTAAACCTTATCAGTAGCTGTGCACTTTCCATTTGACAGGACAAGGAGTCTGCTTCAAATATATCAAGTACTTCTGAAAAGCAGAAGTTTTATCGGGAAGTAGCTTCAACAGCTGAATCTGGATGGGACTTTAGTACCAGATGGATGAGGTAGTTTTGCATTAGCAATCTATCAGTCTAATCCTTTTTGTTTGCTTTCTTGGATAGTTCTGGTTTATATTATGACCCAAATTTTCAGTTGTTATTCAAAGAATGGTACTTGTCTTATTGTTTGCTGAGCTTTAGTCAGTTTTTTAAATTCGTGGACCCAATTTTGAACCGTTTGTGCCAAGTGTTAGATTTCCCTCCAACAAGTATGTTCTTGCTTCTATTTGCTAAATTGCTGTGAGACCGTCACATCCTTATGCCTTAGACCAGCTTCTGAATTTTTTTTCGTTGTGTCTTGCTCCTAAGCTTCTGCTTTCACACACACACACACACACACAATATCCTTTTGCTTTGGAAACGGAAGAATTCTGATCTTATAATGTCGGTCTTTTGTGCAAAAAGCAATTGTCCTGATGTCTGCATGTGAGATGTTTCAGTCCTCTGCTATTTAGAGGGTATGATACAGAAGAGCACAGATCTATTTGTGCCCTACAGTTTGGTCATTTATTGTAACAATAGAAGATAACAAAGAGCTTCGCATAATCAAATTTGACATGCTAGCGTAATTCCTTGTTGTTGCTTTTTATAGCTAACAAAACGCGTAAACTCCAATTGTCTTTATTAGGAATCCTGGGGATATTACGACACTGGCAACAACATCAATTATACCGGTTGATTTGAACATATACATACTAAGGGTATGGCAATGTCACTCTTTAGTTGCACTTGAAATCCCTTATCAATCGACCGTCAACTTCCTATAAGGAGTTATCAGGAATGTGTTGGTTCAGATGGAACTTGACATATCCTTCTTTGGAGAAGTTGCTGGGAATCATAACATTGCCAAGCACTTCTTAGAAGCTTCGAAGGCTAGAGAAAAGGCTGTCAGCACCGTTTTCTGGAACGAAAGGATGGGACAATGGCTTGATTATTGGCTTGGCGATAGCAGTTCATGCATGGTATTATATGCGCAATAAGTTATCTGTATATTCCTTGGTGCGGTGGTATTGCGATATTCAACCTATTCCTGACAGGAAGGTCAACATTGGGATGCTGCAAAACAGAACCAGAATGTTTTTGCTTCAAATTTCATACCTCTGTGGATCGATGTGTTCAATTCAGGTTTGTTGCTTGCTATAAACATCCTACTGTAGTCAGTCTCATAAAAATCGAGCCCTTCTCAATTTTATGTCAGAGGTAGTCCCTGAATTTCATCTCCAATTTGCATCTTATGAGCACTGGTCAGGGATGTTTGATTTGGGGAGAGAGTTATTAGTTGTCGATATCATGTCATGTTGCACGGGTTGATTAGTAATGAATAGCTGTTGCTATGAATGAGACGCAGATAAGAATTTGGTAGAGAAAGTTGCCAAGAGTTTACGGAGTTCAGGTCTGCTCCATCCTGCTGGGATTGCGACTTCCTTGACAAATTCAAGCCAACAATGGTTAGTAGCCAATTTGACATTTTGAACTGTACTTGGCCAGTTTTCCGATACGTAGAGAGGGACAAAGATGTCATGTGCAGGTACTATTTATTTTCAACGGTTGGACTTGTATATATGTGCAGGGATTTTCCAAACGGCTGGGCCCCTCTGCAGCATATGATAGCTGAAGGCCTGGCTAGATCTGGGTCTAGCGAAGCAAGGTCTTTGGCGGAAGACATATTCATCAGGTGGATAAGGACCAACTACGTTGCCTACAAGAAAACTGGCGCAATGCATGAAAAGTATGATGTGGAAAAATGCGGGGAATTCGGGGGCGGTGGTGAATATATACCTCAGGTATGTCTATGTCACCTCATTAGGCCTGCTGATGAAGTATTTCGAAGATAAGGGTTGATGCTTGTCTGTTCTTTTTTTGGGATTATTGGCAGTGGCCATAGTTTACGCAGCTGCTCGAAAATATGTGCTTTAATCTGATCACAACTTCGCCTTCATGTTGTGCAACAGACTGGTTTTGGCTGGTCGAATGGCGTCGTGTTGGCTTTCCTGGATGAGTTTGGATGGCCGGAAGACCGGAAGATAGATTGCCAGTGAGATTAAACCTGTCAATATGAAATTGGACGTTTACAGTGTGAAGTGTTCTTCCCACTATGATCTGAAATTTCGTGGGATTTCCAAATTATTTTAAAATTTAAGCTAATGAATAAAGGTGTAACATACTATTTTAAATACTTGAACAGAGGCCAATCACGCGAGGATTTCAGTAGCCCATAAGTTTCAGACTCTTCCTTGCGATTGGGTTTATACCTCTCCTCAAGCCTTATGGGACCTCGTATGTTCCGAAGCCCGTCTGCTGTATTTTTCAAATGTTAGTTAAAGAGGATGAAAGCCAAATCTTTTCCGACAAAAAAAAAATGCAGCATAAAAGAAAATCTTCATATGATGTACCCTTCGTAGATCAAATGCTTTAGTCATTTTCTTCAATGCCCGGCACATGGTACATGTTTGGCTCTGTCCATCATTAATGTAAATTGACGTTTACCGTTGCTAGGAATCATTGATTGGTCGGTTGCAGCATGTCACCGTTGTTGCTAGGAATCATTGATTGGTTGGTTGCAGCATGTCACCGTTGTTGTTACGTGATGTATCCGTTACATAAAATAATTTATTCTGAGTTGCCGGTCTAATCCAGAGTGATACTTACGAGACATTGTACGTTTGGGAATGTTAATCGCAAGTTACTACCAGCACATGCTTGTTGATTTGGAAACTTCTTCGGGATTGATCTAGTCTCTCACGGCCCAATTATTTTGCAGTGTATCCTTTTCTGCTTCTTTACTTCACGTTTTAAAAAAAAAAAACATTCCATGGTTGAACTAGAGATTCTTTTTTCACTTATGAACAACTACTGATTTCTGAAATTACCAACGGATAAAGCGCCAATCTCGGGAGTGCTCTCGAATCAGCAGTTCATAGATGATGCGCCGATCTAACTCTCCATTGCGACGAGCACGAGAAAGATTCATATATCTGGTTCGCTTTATCGCCCATGTTCTGTTGTTTTGCTGGGTAAAGTGTCACTGTCTCGTTGAATCTATATGCTATACTCTCTGCCCTTCAACACCTTGTAACCTAAATTTCGCTTTGTCCATGCAATTTTTGAGTTGCATAACCAATTTGCTTTGGTTTGGGCTCAAATAGAACCTCCTGTCAGTTAAACCCATCGAACAGGTAGGTCAGGTCGGGTCGAAAACGGTTTGTCCCAAATAAAATCATTTGACTTGTTTCGAAACATTTTCATGCAATGCAAATTTAGTGATTCGTACTCGACCAGACACATAATCAACCCATATTCCTAATCACTTCCGTATTTGTCCCAATACAAAAAAATTCATACCCAAACTGAGGAGAGGCTGTGGCGAGAGTGAGGACGAGAGATAACGAAGAGAAAGTCATAGAAGTGGGTCAAGTCTATGTATATTGTAAATTCATTTATGACATATTTAACACCCATATTATATTTAAACCCGTTTATGATCAATTTATTAAATATAACTAACCCATATAACAACTAAGCTCATTATAGGCCCAATACCCAAAAAAACTCCAACTTTAGCCTATGTCCCAATCATATCCAAAACTTTTTTTTGTCTTATAAAAAACCCCAACTTTGGCATCTGTCTCAATTATATCCAAAACTTTTTTTTATCTCATAAAAAACCCACAACTTTTACTTTTGTCCCAATTCTACTGATCTAATGCCCAAAAAATCCTCAACTTTAGCATTTGTCCCAATTATATCAAAAAAAAATTATCTCATAAAAAATCCCAAACTTTTACTTTTGGCCCAATTCTACCGCCACCAGCCTTTTGTCTATAATCACCATTAGTTAATCTTACGTGATTGAAATTTTCTCTTCAAACTTACTAATGAATCTTCGAAATTCAAAAACAGCAGGTTTCAAGGACGGCGAGATTTGAGATCGTTCGTCCAGATAATCAAATCTCCACGTTTAGCCGTTCTTTGGGCTGTTGAGTATCGATGAGAATCCAAAACGCACCATCTTGAGTGGCTCTGTATCTCCTAGCAATGTGTAGGAGAAGCAGACAGCAGAATAGAAGTTGCTGGGTTTTTTCATGTTAACTTTGCTAAGGTGTAATTCTTTTACGAAGTGGAAATGCCACGTAGGATTAACTAATGGTGATTATGAACGGAAGGCTAATGATGGTAAAATTGCGGCAAAAGTAAAAATTTGGAGTTTTTTATGAGACAAAAGGAAGTTTTGGATATAATTGGGACAAATGCTAAAGTTATGAGTTTTTTTGGGTATTAGGCCGGTAGAATTGGGACAAAAATAAAAGTTGGAGGTTTTTTGAGTGTTAGGCCAGTAGAATTGGGACAGAAGTAAAAGTTTGAGGTTTTTTATGAGACAAAAAAAGTTTTGGATATAATTGGGACAGAGGCTAAAGTTGAAGATTTTTGTGGATATTAGGCCGCTCATTGTATGTGATTTTTTTTTATAATATTATATATAAATTGAGAAATTAATTTATAATCCATTTTGACATGTCAGCACAGTTCTCCCATTCCCCTGCTCTCTATATGTTGGATTATGAGCCCCGTCTCTTACCGTGGGCCTTTATCTCCAGCCGTGAATCAGTACCTATACTTCTACAGCCTACAGGGAAATGACGATATCATGAACTTCTTCTAGGATTATCCAAGGCATCATTGGCCATACAGTTGCGATTATCTGACACGTGCAGGGATCGTACCACATCCCAGGAAGTTTCCACTCCCTCCTCGCCAAAAGGAGAAGTCCGAATTAAAAGATTAGGTTTTGGTTCACGACAGAGATCTCGGATTGGCTCAAGAACCACTATGTAATTTCCAACAAAAAAAAAATTAGAAATTAAAAAATGACCCATATCATGTAATGTTGTTCCAACGCTGGTGTAGTTAGTCTCACAAATTCTATGTCAACATATAGAGCCTCAAAGGAACAGACAAATGGGTTAGGGCACAAAAAGAATTGGACAAAAGATGCAACGCTAAATCAAATCAAATCAAGATCCACACAAGCTCAGATTCCTCATAAACTACTCATCTCTCCTCCATATTAGTGTTCGTGGTTGCTTTGTGGACTCTTAATTAAGAAAAGATTAAGCCATTTTAGTGTGTAATCAAAATCATTTGATTGTGAGGGGGACCCTCCTCTTTTGTCTTGGGCACTGAAGGAGACTCTTAAGGATAACCGAGCCACTCTAGTTTGTAAAGCCTAATTTGTAGGGAGATTAGCATGTGTTTTGGGGAAATGGAGGAAAAGAGAGTTGACAAGATTGGGCAGCATTTCTCTTGTATACAAATCATCCTAAGCAAAAGGAAATGAGGAAACTTGACTAGTAGATTCATAATTATTATACATGTGGAGCACAACAAGTTTGACAAACTAGAATTAGGGTCAGCAATATGTAATCCTTGCGCCTCGATTGATTAGGTCTATTGAGTATCTCGTGATTCTAGGAACAATGATTGCGGCGTTTTACGACAAGAAACAATATATGTTTGCTTATACTAAAAGATCGAAATAATTGTCCGACAAGTCTTAAATCTATTGTACGGGGTCAATTCAGTTTTAACCTTTCAATTGTGCCAATTTAATTCTAAATATTTTGACGATATGTCAATTTAGTCCTAAACCTTTTGAAGTTTTGCCAATTAGTCATAAACTTATTATTTCCATAATTGGCAAAAAAGACCACACTAACAAATTATCAAAATATTTAAGGCTGAATTTGAAAAACTTCAAAAGGTTTAGGACTACATTGGCAAATTATCAAAATATTTAGGACTGCATTGGCATGAATTGAATGACTTAGGATTGAATTGACCGTCATACAATAAATTTCGGACTTTTTGGACAATTTTCCCTCAAAAAATTATTCTAGCTCATCAAATTATGCTGAACGTCATGCCATCCACTTCCCCTACCTCCTAGCTTTCTTTGCCCTATGAGAAAATGCACTTTTCTCTACTATATAGAAGCAACTCGGTAACAACAGCTTGATATTGACATCTCTAGTTCAATTCCGATCAAACCAATGAAGCAATTGTTGCACAAATGACACATAGCTCGAGATATTTTTCTTTTTATTGTTTTTTTTTCCCCTTTCCTTTGGTTTTTTATATTGGACAAGGTGGGAAGATGATTAGGCTCATCAAAGACTAAAAGAATAAATTTAGACATCGAGAGATTGTGTGAACCCTAAATCTCATAGAATTTTTAAGGGAGGGGACCCTGTGAGATTAGGGTTTACCACAAAAAGGAGAGGGCAATCATTGAAAGCTATCCCTATTGAATGGCACAATCCACATGTGCTGTTCATATTAAAATCTGATTTTCATTTGATTAATTGGGGGAATATGTAAGTGTGAGCATATAACTTAAAGATTCGATCCACTTTGGGTGCGCCACATTAGTCAAATGGAGTTGACCAATTGAACATTGAAATGAGGAAAATGGGGTGAGTTATTGGGCTAAGGAAATACATATATAAATTTGGATTTGATTGATTAATTTTATTGTAGAAATGTTCGGCGATGTGGACCTTGAGTAGTGTTTGGATATCTTTTTACCTAGGAGATGATTTGCAGAAAGACTTTGAAATCTAGGCGCATAGCGGCCGACAGAAATCTATCTCACAATCTCCCTCGAAGATCTCTTGACGAGGACTCAATGGGTGCGCTATCGCAGGCAAACAATCTTACATTAACTTTTACAACTCGAAATGATATTCTAAGCGTATCCTTATCTAGAGTCTCATGATAGACCCAAATGATCCATTGCAATACTACAATACCCTAATTGTTTTCAAATTACCAAACTTTCTTACCAACTTGCCAATGTTAACTTGCAATCGCCTATCATGTCAGATTACCAATCTTAATTTGAGTTACTAATTTCTACTCGGTCTTATTCTTTGTAATTTCCCCTCTTCCCAATTACTAACCTATATTCAGCTCCATTATTTCTCAATGTCTTCAAATTTGCCATCTTTTAAATGGAATCATCAACCGCAATTGGAGCGCATTATCAATTTTTATCCGATTAAAACTACCAACGGTTTTTTATTTTTTTTTGGTCTAAACTACCAACGGTATTTGAGTCACTACTCTTATTGGAATGATTCGCCATATTAATAAGGTTATTTCCAAATTATCAATTGTCGTGACAATTAAGCGAGGAATTTGTTCTTTGCGTGCAGACGCGGGCCACGTGTCTCCCTTGCATCACGCGGCAACACCCAAACCGGAAACGACACCGGAAATCGACAACAAGTCAACCATCGGTCCACCCCCCGCCCCCCTCTCTCTCTCTCTCTCGGGCCTGCCGTTATTAATCCTCCGAAGCTCCAACCATGCCTTCCTCCGCCGCTGCACCGTTGGGTAGCGGCCTCCTCTGACGATGACGGACACTCTCTGCTCACTCTCGCTGCTCCTCCTCCTGACGACCTCCTCCACCTTCACTACTGTTTCTTCATCACGCGCGTGCGAAATGCCCACAGTTGCCTCCACTCCCTTGCTCACCTTCCTCGAGCGCCTCCAGGAGACTTCCCTCGCCACCTTCGGGCCCCGGAACTTCGATCCCAAGCTCTACGTCGACCTCTCCCTCAAGTCCGACCTCGAGACCGTCGAGCGAGCCTTTCCCGACCTCCCGAAGTCATCCAACGGCTCCGTCTCGGCCGGGGACTTGGAGAAGTTCATAGCCGTCCATTTCGGGGGCGCGGGGGACGATCTGGTGCCCGCGCAACCGGCGGATTTCGTGCCCGAGCCGGAGGGGTTCTTGCCCCGGGTGAAGAACCCGGTGGTGAGGGCGTGGGCGCTCGAGGTGCACGCGCTGTGGAGGAACCTCAGCAGGCGCGTGGATGATGCGGTGAGGGAGAGGCCGGATTGGCACACCTTGCTTCCCCTGCCGGGGCCGGTCATTATTCCCGGTTCCCGGTTCAGGGAGGTGTATTACTGGGACTCTTACTGGGTCATCAGGTCACTTCTTTTCCATTTTTCGCTCTTTTATTTCACGTTTCATTTTGGTTGATGAACTTGCAAGTTACAGTCTCCTTCAATAGAGTATTTTTGGCTTTGGTAATGGGTACTAAAACGAGGCATGGAATAGAATCAGTAGTGCCAGTTGCCAAATTTCACATAAGTAGCCAGACACATGATTCGTTTGCTTATAGATATTTTTTTTGTCGGGACCATTAGCCGGAAAGATGAAAATGCATAAAGAAGCTTGTGTGAGTATCGAAATTTGATTTCATAGGAGTAATGTTAGCAGTCCATGTGCAGGGGCTTGTTAGCTTCTAAGATGTATGCAACAGCAAAGGCAATTGTGACCAATCTTGTCTACCTCTTAGAACAATATGGTCATGTCCTAAACGGTGCAAGGGTCTACTACACAAACCGGAGGTAAGTGCTTCTCAGTCATGTAAATATGAGTTTATCCTGTTCATTTGTGAAATGAGGTCTTTGTTTTATTTGGAAGTTGTTTAATGTGGTTTTTTGTCCACATACTGCCCTTGGATGGAACTCATTAAGACTTGCCTACTGCTTCTGTGGATTACTTGTTAAAAAGATGCCACCAATTCTACTGAAGTACTTCAAGGCTAGGTTTTGTGTAATAGTTGTTCTACTCAGATTCATAATCCAAGTTCCAATCTTTTTTGTGTCTTCTATCTTTTTGCTTTTTTTTTTTGTATGGTCAGAATTTGTGATTGACTCATCTCATAAGGTGTGTCATGCTAATGGTTTGAAGTTTGAGTTTCATCTCAAAAGGTGTGTCGTGCTAATGGTTTGAAGTTTGAGTTACATTCTGGGCTACTTTTTGCAGCCAACCTCCCCTTCTGAGTGCAATGATTCGTGCCATATATGAAAGGACACATGATGTGGAATTTGTCATGAAGTGTCTCCCTGCTCTTCTGAAAGAGCATGAATTTTGGACGTCAGGTATCACAACATCCTTCACTTTGATGGTTTGATTAATATGCATTGTCCCTATCACCATGTCCGTGCTTATTCCACAGGTTTTCATCAGATCACCATCCAGGACCATCGATGTAGTCATAATTTGAGTCGCTACTACGCAATGTGGGATAAACCCAGGCCTGAATCTTTCACAATCGTAAGTCCTTTCTGATTCGGCTATCATAATGTATGGTCTGCTATCTGAAGCAAATGTAAACCTTATGAGTAGCTGTTCACTTCCCATTTGACAGGACAAGGATTCTGCTTCAAATATATCAAGTACTTCTGAAAAGAAGAAGTTTTATCGGGAAGTAGCTTCAACAGCTGAATCTGGCTGGGACTTTAGTACCAGATGGATGAGGTAGTTTTGCATTAGCAATCTATCAGTCTAATCCTTTTTGTTTGCTTTCTTGGATAGTTCTGGTTTATATTATGACCCAAATTTTCAGTTGTTATTCAAAGAATGGTACTTGTCTTATTGTTTGCTGAGCTTTAGTCAGTTTTTTAAATTCGTGGGCCCAATTTTGAACCGTTGGTGCCAAGTGTTAGATTTCCCTCCAACAAGTATGTTCTTGCTTCTATTTGCTAAATTGCTGTGAGACCGTTACACACTTATGCCTTAGACCAGCTTCTGAAATTTTTTTCGTTGTGTCTTGCTCCTAAGCTTCTTCTTTCACACAGACACACACACACACAATATCCTTTTGCTTTGGAAACAGAAGAATTCTGATCTTATAATGTCATTCTTTTGTGCAAAAAGCAATTGTCCTGATGTCTGCATGTGAGATGTTTCAGTCCTCTGCTATTTAGAGGGTATGATATAGAAGAGCACAGATCTATTTGTGCCCTATAGTTTGGTCATTTATTGTAACAATAGAAGATAACAAAGAGCTTCGCATAATCAAATTTGACATGCTAGCGTAATTCCTTCTTGTTACTTTTTACAGCTACAAATCGCGTAAACTTCAATTGTCTTTATTAGGAATCCTGAGGATATTACGACACTGGCAACAACATCAATTATACCGGTTGATTTGAACATATACATACTAAAGGTATGGCAATGTCACTCTTTAGTTGCACCTTGAAGTCCCTTATCAATTGACCGTCAACTTCCTATAAGGAGTTCTCTGGAATGTGTTGGTTCAGATGGAACTTGACATATCCTTCTTTGGAAAAGTTGCTGGGAATCATAACATTGCCAAGCACTTCTTAGAAGCTTCAAAGGCTAGAGAAAAGGCTATCAGCACCGTTTTCTGGAACGAAAGGATGGGACAATGGCTTGATTATTGGCTTGGCGATAGCAGTTCATGCATGGTATTACATGCGCAATAAGTTATCTGTATATTCCTTGGTGCGATAGTATTGCAATATTCAACCTATTCCTGACAGGAAGGTCAACACTGGGATGCTGCAAAACAGAACCAGAATGTGTTTGCTTCAAATTTTATACCGCTGTGGATCGATGTGTTCAATTCAGGTTTGTTGCTTGCTATAAACATCCTACTGTAGTCAGTCTCAAAAAAATCAAGCCCTTCTCAATTTTATGTCAGAGGTAGTCACTGAATTTAATCTCCAATTTGCATCTTATGAGCACTGGTCAGGGACGTTTGATTTGGGGAGAAAGTTATCAGTTGTCATTATCATGTCATGTTGCACGGGTTGATTAGTAATGAATAGCTGTTGCTATGAATGAGATGCAGATAAGAATTTGGTAGAGAAAGTTGCCAAGAGTTTACGGAGTTCAGGTCTGCTCCATCCTGCTGGGATTGCGACTTCATTGACAAATTCAAGCCAACAATGGTTAGTAGCCAATTCGACATTTTGGAGGGACAAAGATGTCATGTGAAGGTACTATTATTTTCAACGGTTGGACTTGTATATATGTGCAGGGATTTTCCAAACGGCTGGGCCCCTCTGCAGCATATGATAGCTGAAGGCCTGGCTAGATCTGGGTCTAGCGCGGCAAGGTCTTTGGCGGAAGACATATTCATCAGGTGGATAAGGACCAACTACGTTGCCTACAAGAAAAATGGCGCAATGCATGAAAAGTATGATGTGGAAAAATGCGGGGAATTCGGGGGCGGTGGTGAATACATACCTCAGGTATGTCTATGTCACCTCATTAGGCCTACTGATGAAGTATTTCGAAGATAAGGGTTGATGCTTGTCTGTTCTTTTTTTGGGATTATTGGCAGTGGCCATAGTTTACGCAGCTGCTCGAAAATGGCATATATGTGCTTTAATCTGATCACAACTTCGCCTTCATGTTGTGCAACAGACTGGTTTTGGCTGGTCGAATGGCGTCGTGTTGGCTTTCCTGGAGGAGTTTGGATGGCCGGAAGACCGGAAGATAGATTGCCAGTGAGATTAAACCTGTCAATATGAAATTGGACGTTTACAGCGTGGAGTGTTCTTCCCATTATGATCTGAAATTTCGTGGGATTGCTACCAAATTATTTTAAAATTTAAGCTATTGAATAAAGTTGTAATATATGATTTAAACAGGTGTATCTACCATTGAGTGCAAAGAATCTGATGGCCCATTTCCAAAATATTCAAGTAGCCCGTTTCCCTAAAGAGTCCAATCCAAATAGCGAATTGGGTTGTTAAAGCACATAAGTTTCAGACTCTTCCTTGTGATTGGGCTTGTAGCTCTCTCCTCAAGCCTTATGGGACCTCGTATCTTCCGAAGCCCATCTGCTATATTTTTGAAATGTTAATCAAACAGGATGAAAGCGAAATCTTTTCCGACAGAAAAAAAAAATGCAGCATAAAAAAAATCTGCATATGTTGATTGATGTGCCCTTCATAGATGAAATGCTTTAGGCATTTTCTTCAATGTCCGGCACATAGTACATGTTCGGCTCTGTCCATCTTTATTCTTTAATGTAAATTGGCATTTACCAAGGTTAGGAATCGTTGATTGTTCGGTTACAATATGTCATTATTATTACATGTATCTGTCACATAAAATACTTTATCCTGAATTCAACTGTCTAATTTAGAGTGACACTAAACAGACGTTGTACCTTTGGGAATGTGCAAGTCACTACCAGCACATGATTGTTGATTTGGAAACTTCTTCGGGATTGATCTAGTCTCTCACGGCCCAATTATTTTGCAGTGTATCCTTTTCTGCTTCTATACTTCACGTTTCAAAAGAAGAAGAACAAGAAGATATTCCATGGTTCAGCCAGAGACTCTTTTTTCACCTTACATTCGACGTATAAAAATAGCTACTGATTTTGAAATTACGAACAGACTAAAGCGCCAATCTCGGGAGTGCTCTCGAATCAGCAATTCATAGCTGATGCGCCGATCTAACTCTCCATGCGACAAGCGCGAGAAAGATTCATATATCCGGTTCGCTTTATCGACTATGTTCTATTGTTTTGCTTGGTAAAGTTTCGTTGTCTCATTGAATCTGTATGCTATACTCTCTGCCCTTCAGCACCTCTTCGCTCTGTCCATGCAATTTTCGGGTTGCATAACCAATTTACTTTGGTTTGAGCTCAAATAGTACCTCCTGTCAGTTAGACCCATCAAACAAGTTGGTCGGGTCGAAAATGGTTTGTCCCAAATAAACCCATTTGACTCTTTTTGACCCGTTTTCATGCAATGCAAATTTATTGATTCTTACCCAGCCAGACACACAATCAACCCATATTCCTAATCACTTCCATATTTGACCCAATACAGAAAAATTCATATCCAAATTGAGGAGAGACTGTGGTGAGAGTGAGGGCGAAAGATAACGAAGAGAAAGTTATAGAAGTGAGTTAAGTCTATGTATATTGTAAATCCATTTATAACATATTTAACATTCATATTATATTTAACATTCATATTATATTTAAATCCATTTATGATCAATTTATTAAATATAACTAACCCCGTATAACAACTAAGCTTATTGTGTATGCTTTTTTTTTTTCATCATTATACATGAGTTAAAGAAATTAATTTATCATCCATTTTGACAGGCCAGTATAGTTCTCCCATTCCCGGCCTCCATATGTTGGATTATGAGCTCTGTCTCTTTCCGTGGGCCTTTATCTCCAACCGTGAATCAGTACCTATACTTCTATAGCCTATAGGGAAATGACGATATCATGAACTTCTTCTAGGATTATCCAAGGCATCATTGGCCATAAAGTTGCGATTTTCCGACACGTGCAGGGATCGTACCACATCCCAGGAAGTTTCCACTCCCTCCTCGCCAAAAGGAAAAGTCCGAATTAAAAGATTAGGTTTTGGGTCACGACAGAGATCTCGGATTGGCTCAAGAACCACTATGTAATTTCCGAAAAATAAAAATAAAAAATTATAAATTAAAAAGTGACCCATATCATGTAATGTTGTTCCAACGCTGGTGTAGTTAGTCTCACAAATTCTATGTCAACATATAGAGCCTCAAAGGAACAGACAAATGGGTTAGGGCACAAAAAGAATTGGACAAAAGATGCAACACTAAATCAAATCAAATCAAGATCCACACAAGCTCAGATTCCTCATAAACTACTCATCTCTCCTCTATATTAGTGTGCGTGGTTGCTTTGTAGACTCTTAATTAAGAAAAGATTAAGCCATTTTAGTGTGTAATTAATCAAAATCATTTGATTGTGGTGTGCCCCTTGTGGGGGCCCACCTCTTTTGTCTTGGGCACTGAAGGAGACTCTTAAGGATAACCGAGCCACTCTTGTTTGTAAAGCCTAATTTGTAGGGAGATTAGCATGTGTTTTGGGGAAAAAGGAGGAAAAGAGAGTTGACAAGGTCGGGCAGCATTTCTCTTGTATACAAATCATCCTAAGCAAAAGGAAATGCTAAAGGAAACTTGATTAGTAGCGTCATAATTATTATACATGTGGAGCACAACAAGTTTGACAAACTAGAATTAGGGTCAGGAGTATGTAATCCTTACGCTTCGATTGATTAGGTCTATTGAGTATCTCGTGATTCTAGGAACAATGATTGCGGCGTTTTACGACAAGAAAAATATATGTTTGCTTATACTAAAAGATCGAAATAATTGTCCAACAAGTCTTAAATCTATTGTGCGGCGGTCAATTCAGTCATAAACCTTTTGACTATTTGCCAATTTAATCTTAAACCTTATAATTGTGTCAATTTAGTCTTAAACCTATTATTTATATAATTGGTAAAAAGGACTACATTGATAAATTATCAAAAGGTTTAGAACCAAATTTGCAAATCTTTAAAAGGTTTAAGACTAAATGGCACAATTAAAAGGTTTAGGACTAAATTGACAAATCAACAAAATCTTTAGGACTATATTGATTCAATTGAAATGTTTATGACTAAATTGGTCGTTATACAATAAGTTTAGGACTTTTTGGACAATTTTTCCCTAAAAAATTATCCTAGTTCATCAAATTAAGCTGAACTTCATGCCCTCCACTTCCCTTACCTCCTAGCTTTCTTTGTCCTATGAGAAAATGCACTTTTCTCTTCTATATAGAAGCAACTTGGTAACAACAGCTTGACATTGACATCTCTGGTTCAATTCCAATCAAACCAATGAAGCAATTGTTGCACAAGTGACACTTAGCTCAAGATATTTTTCTTTTTCCTTCTTTTCCTTTGATTTTTTATATTGGAGAAGGTGGGAAGATGATTAGGCTCATCAAAGACTAAAGAATAAAATTTAGGCACCAAGGGATTGTGTGAACCCTAAATCTCATATAATTTTTAGGGGAGGGGACCCTGTGATATTAGGGTTTCCCACAGAAAGGAGAGGGCAATCATTGAAAGCTATCCCTATTGAATGGCACAATCCACATGTGCTGTTCATATTAAAGTCCGATTTTCATTTGATTAATTGGGGGAATATGTAAGTGTGAGCATGTAACTTAAAAGATTCGATCCACTTTGGATGCGCCACATTAGTCAAATGGAGTTGGCTAATTGAACATTGAAATGAGGAAAAGGGGGTGAGTTATTGGGCTGGGGAAATACATATATAAATTCGGATTTGATTGATTAATTAATCAATTGCATTTGTTTTATGATGGGTGTTGTATCCGCCCATAGGAGACAAATCCTAGTGAAAGCTGCCTTGATGGACTGCAAGGTGGATCCCGGGGGGAGTTCCCTTTTGAATTTTTGCTGATTTTCACAGCCAGAATAATTAAGAGGAGTCTGCTAATTTCGCATTGTTAATCAAGGCACTTTATTGTACTTTTAGGTATGAAATTAGCACTGTGGAAACACGTGTGACATGCCAAGGTTGAAGAAGCTGAAAAGTTGCAGTCTAATGGAGAGTTTAATTGGTCATAACAAAGAACTTGGGTTGGAGTTCGGAGTTTTAAGCTGAGTTGCCAATAATACACATGCTTACACTATGGACTAAAAACCCTTTGGTTAGTTTTGATTAATTAATGCATTTGTAAATCATATTATATAATAACGTTCTTCGGAGGTCTCAATTATGTTGATGAAAACTGTTAGGATTAGGCGCACAGCCGCAACGAAGTAAAGAGTAAATGCGGGAAAGAGAAATCGAGAGACAAGGTTTATCCTGGTTCGCCCTTAAACTAGGGTTACATCCAGCACGATTTCACTATAATTAGCACCTCCTATCTCTCTGTTACGACTCTCAATTACAAAAGAATGAGATTATATATAACAGTAGTTATTCATTAGCTCAAACCCAAATTACCATGTGCCTTTCTGTCGATGGGGAGTATGAATCACACCATAACAAGAATAACCAAACGAGATCAAATCAACTCAAATGCTCAAGAAAAGATGGTGATCCCTTTGGATTTGGTTGGTGTATGATTTGCTTTCAAGAGATAACATGCATGCATGAACCTTAAAATCTGCTATAATCTCTTGTTACCATATCTCTGTGTGCGGTGAGAGAAATTGAGAGTTCACAAGAGGGGAAGAACAAGGTCACCCATCCCCCATAGTTTTCTCACAAGAAAGATAGAAAGTACTTCCTTCATTGAACTCCACAAGTTCTTTTTGTTGACTAACATTTCATGGCTTCTAACTGGAGGAAGACCATAGCATGGCATTACAGCAAGGAACCGACCAAAAATTGCAATGAAAGTCAACTAAAACAATGTCACAAGCCATAAGCATATCTTATAATCATAATCTATTTCAACTGGGAGATGATTCAAAAAGTAAGAGAAGTCAAAAAAAATTGGTGATCTTAAGGAGGCTGATACAATGATTTTGCAAGGGATGGGGATCTGGGCTCGATGTTATGTGCTGTACTTATTTTAATTTTCTTTATCATTATCTTAGAAGAAAATAAAATAAAATTAGGGTCCATGAGGAATCTAAGGGATGGTCTGGTCAATGTCTTGCCATGTGCTTGTGTTTGAACAAAAATTGCAGCACGAAAATGCAATTGGGTCCTAGAAACATGGATGAGGGGGAGCTTAATACCTAGAATTAATAATTTACCTCGAGAATCAAACATATATTATCTCAGGAATGACCAAGATGCTTCCTTTGGTTGTTGACTATAATATCTTGATGATACTTTCCACCCAAAGTACATATGCAAATCCACCTACTTTGATTGTAATCATAGCCATCTATTCCGATGTTCATAGCTAGCCAGACATGTACAATAATGTACTTGGTACAAGTCATATTTGCTAGGCATCTGGACCACAAAAATGAGCATCTAATTCATGCTCTCCACTCAGTCTGCAAGAAATATTGCCAATCTGACTTGCACAAAATCTCTTGCTCGTTTGGGCTAATTTTGGCAAATTAGGGTTTTTGTTCAAATCCTCCTCTCACTATCTCTCTCTTTCCCATCCCTCAAAACAAAGAATTATCGCCGGCGTGTGAGCCAAAAACATCACAGCTTATTGATCGGGGAGGATCTCACGTAAGACCCATCAAAATCTATGTCCGTGATGCACTAAACTTGCTTGAACCCGATGCACGCTACAACTTTCGTCGAAGAACGATACTTGTTTGCTATAAGGATTGGCAACAATGCCTCAAGTTATGCATTCCCATCTCCCTTTTTCTTTTTCGGCTACTTGCGAATCATTTGTTTCCATAGTTGGTGCACCATTGTAAAGTTGTGAACCTCTTTTAGTTTGGGCCACGAAGAGCACTACCATATGTTTCTATCTTTGCTTTTGAAACTGGATAAAAAGGGGACACATTCTTTGAGCTGGCCAACAATTACAGCATGTGTTGGCCATGCTTGGGATATTGGATAATGTATACATGATGATGAGCAATTTGTGAAGGTGCAGTTTTTGGCCAATGAAATTGTAGCAAACCTAGTTCTTCCTTGCTCAAGATCTCATCGTATGGTCAATTCCTTACTTTTACAAAAATACTTTTTTTTGTAAAAAAGAAAGAAAAATAGTAAGAAATTAGTTACGATAACGGGAAAAAAGAACTCTGATATTTGATCTTTCGAAAGTAAATTTCTCTGGTAGTTCGTTCACTTAATAGATTAAATATTTAAGCTAATGTTATATCTCGGATCAGTCGACGAAGAGACAAAGGAGAGGTTAGTAACTCAGTAATATGATATACATAATATCTCGTTTATTCGAGCCTCAATAATAATTTAAATCCTCGGTTTAAACTTCCGTTTCTTCCCCTTTAATATTAAAGTAATCGAATCATTGACCATCAAGAACTCGGCCGTGGGATTGACCCCATGAATAATGCAACTGGAGAAAACCCCACGTGCGATTCCCTTTTGACCGATCCTTTGATCTCCAACCGAAGCACCTCGGCCCTCGTGCCTCCCCTCCGCTTCGGCATTTGACTAATCGCCGGCTCTACCGATTAAAACGAATCTGATTAACGACGATAATCGCTGATTAATTACACAAATCAAGATTAGCAAGCGCCTTAATAGCGTTCCTTAATGATGGGTACATATTAGATGCGATGGATGGAGATAGTAGCGATCAACTTGAGTCAGTGTCCATAGTAGGATTACCAAAAACAACGGGTCGACTTTGAATTTGACGTTTCATTTCCCCCCATTGGTCCACCTGATTCGGTCGATCACAACGAATGTCGTAGCGAGTGTGCAAACTTAGCGCTGTAAAGGGAGTGAATGCTATGCCACGAGAGTCGTCCCGATACATCATCAAGATTCAAGATTCGTACAATTCATGCTCTTGTCCACACGTTACTAGTCCTTATGCGTTCGATAAACTTTTAGAGGAGACGGGTTGTGCAATTTAACATCATTTATCAATTGAGCAGTTAGAGAGAGAGAGAGAGAGAGAGAGATATCTCCCTCTTTGCTTTCCTCTTCCCTCTTTTGAAACTTCCCTTTTGTGTGCGTGAATAAATATATGCAACTCATGTTGGGTGAACGTGGAAATCAGTTCGTCGATAGCCACCTAGGAGGATGACCGTGACGTGGCTCTACAACATCTCCGAAATTAGGCCATTCTCTTCTCCCAATTTAGATGTAGGTCAAGATTCGGGGAATTTACTCTCCCGAGCTAGAATTAGATATAGACTTGAGAGTTTCTATAGTTATGTTGATGTTGGCGTTTTTGCATGACGATGGTGATGAGAACGCTGAACCTATATGGAGTGTGCTCATCATTAAATCTGGTGATCGGCTGTTGAAGTTTTACGGTAACAGATTTGTTCTTGAGGGATGAGAGAGTACTTCTAGCAACAGACCGTGCTTTGTTATTTGCTTTCTTGGCTTTTGCTCTGTTCCACCGTTATTTGGGATTTACTAGGTTTGAAAGATGTAACTGTCGAATATTATTTCGATACATGAATGGCATCATTCTTTCGAAGAAGAAGAAGAAGAAGAAAAACACCATTTATCAATCACCTTTCAACCCTTAAACTTTCAAGCGTTTTTTATGCGTTTTTTGTTTTTTGTTTTTTTGGTGGCAAAGTTAGGGCGGGAAGACTGGTTTATGGATTGATGCGATAATTTGTGAATAGATAATTAAACAAGTGACACATATTCAAGTATGCAACGTAATGTTACTACATAAACAAACTTCATACAATTACTATTTTTTTTTTCTCTTACTCCATCATCGACCCAATTAGTGGCGTTTCGATCTTGTGACCTATTTAATCATCTACGTAATCACATGGGAAATGGTGCATGAATTTGACTACGAGATTAACGGAATTCAAGGTGAATAGAGATGGCTTCTCGGGGCAAATAAAGAAGATTTATGAGTCCCTTTGTCCCACGTTTTGACCATTAACAATGCCTGCACGTCGTTAATTTGACTGGTCCAAATTGTTAAATTAGGGTCTAAAATAGAGCGTGAAGTGAACCGTTCGTGTCTTTCAGCTCACGTTGAATCCCCAGCGTAATGATGCACGACTAATGATGCAGGCTGTGATTCTTATGCCTCTGAGGGGAAAATTGTCCAAAAATGTCCTAAATTTACTGCATTTTTGCCAATTCAATCCTAAACCTTTTAATTTTGCCAGTTGAATATTAAGAATTTTCACCTTTAACCAATTGAGTCCTTTCGGTCAATTTTGGCCGAAAATCGCTGACGTGAACGCCGTCCTACATGGCACCTCTAACTTGGATAAGTTTTTAATAATATTTTAATATTTTTTTTCAACTTTTTTAATTTTAATTTATTTATTTATCTATTTTTTATTTTCTTTGTTTATTTTTACAACTATGGTTGACGATGTCACTGGCCGACCATTTTCGACCACAGGCAAGGGCATCGGGCCCTCGCCCAGATCCAAGCGAGGGACCGAAACCCTCGCCTGTTGGTCGACGAGGGCCGCGATGCCCTCACCCACAGCCCTCGTCGGCCAATAGGCGACGACCTAATGCCCTCGCCTCTAGCTGGAGAGGGCATAGAGGCCCTCCCGCAGACCAGGCGAGGGTTGCTGGCCCTCGCCTGTGGACAGCAACAATTGTTAAAAAAACACGAAGAAAAGAAAAAAAACAAAATAATAGATTATAAATAATTAAAATTATAAAATAATATTAAAACTATCCATGTCAGCGCCGGTCTTGCCATGTAGGATGACCGGTGTCCATGTCAGTGATTTTCAGTCAAGATTGGCAGAATAGACTCAATTGGCAAAACTAGAAAAGGTTTAGAATTCAATTGACAAAATTAAAAGGTTATGAATGAATTAGCAAACATGCAATATGTTAGAACTTTTTAGATAATTTTACCAGCCTTCAAGCATAGACAAGAATATAAATTGCATATTGCTCGCATAGCGGCTAAAACAACGTGAATCTTTATGTTCTCCGGTCATGATTGATGTCCTTATGCCTTCTTTTTACTTGTGAAAAGCATATTCTTAATTAAAAGTCTACCACTTTAATAATTCCGATATGTTACTGAAAGAAGCAGGAAAGATTGAATTTTTACAAATTTTAGAGGAAATAACCAAAAATTCTTAAACCTATTTCAGTGCTAGATCTTTAAATTTGACAAATTTAGTCCGATATCTTTTCACAATTTATCAATTTAGTCATACACATTTTGACGAGTTGTCAATTTAATCTATCCAACCAATTTTAGCCGAAAGTTGCTGACATGACAGTCTAGTTAGCGCCAGACATCCTACATAGCATGGTCGGCACTAACATGGACAATTCTTTTTTAATTTTTCTTTTTTCCTTTTTTTTTTCCAACCCTCGCTAACCACAGGTGAGGGTCGGCGACCTATTTTTGTTGTTGGACTAAATCAATTACACTTTCGCTAGCACTAGTGTATTTATCAATCACATGTATATTCGGAGTGAGATTATTCCAATTACTCTAATTGTTTTAAGGAAGAGGAGTTGAAAAAGAAAGAAATGAAAAAAAGTAAAAAAGATAAATAATAATGAAGCGAAGAAATTCTAAAAAAAATATAAAATTGTAAAAATTATCCATGTCAGCGTCGGTCATGCCACATAGGATTGCCAACGCTTACTAGATTGCCATATCAACAATTTTCGGCCAAACTTGGCCTTAAGAATTAAATTGGCAAATCGCCAAAAGGTTTAGAATTAAATTGGCAAATCATCAAAAGGTTTATGGCTAAATCGGCCAAATTGAAAGGTTCAAACTGAATTGGCATAAATGCAATATGTTTATTACTTTTTTATAATAATTCTCTCATTTTTTTTGTAGTAATCATGTCTTCTTCTTCTTTTTTTCTTGGTAGATAGTAATCATGTCTTCACAATGATGGATAAGTGCATCGTTTGGTTACATGGAATGCACCCTTCTTTGCGGAGGTAGCTAATAATCATTTGTCGTCCGATAAGATTATGCATAATATTTATTACCAATTCGCAATGGAAAAAAGGAATTACTAAACTTTCAACTTTCAAGCAGATTGCCTTGATTTTTTTTTTCTTTTTCATTTTTTTGTTTATATGAGATCTCTCTAGTAGTGGCTCCTACATTTTAGGCAGCCTTATTCGTTTTTTTTTCCTTAATTTTTTTCATTTTGTCTACATAGTAAAACTAGAATTAGTCCTTAATTGTTGGGACTTTTTTTTTATGGCGATTTGAGCTTTTTGTTGGGGTGTGGTTCATACTCCCCATCGACAGGAAGGCGCGTGGGTCTCGCTTCATGGTGAGCGGGCGGGGGTTCGAGAGAGCCACCTCGATAGGGGTCGCGGGGGCAGCATCCCCGAGCCGCTAAAGGGTTTTTATAGTTTGAGTCCACATTTTTTCGTTGGTAGTTTGGGCTTGGGTCTATGAATAGCTACTGTTATATATACTCGGTGCGATGTGCTAATTATAGTAAAATCCTCTGCTGGACGTAGCTCTAGTTTAAGGGTAAATCGAGATAAACCTTGTGGCTTGATTTTCTTTTCTTGCTTTTACTCTTTACTTTGTTTGTGATTTGTACACCGAATCCTAACACTTTTTAAGGTTTAATATGCCATCATCACAAGTTTAAATGCTTAGAATGAGGTGAAATTTACTAGCTATGAGATTGAAAAACTTGAGGGTATGATGATGGTCAGGTGAGAATTAGCTTCATACTGACAACAACGGTTTCAGTAAGGGAAGATTTTTAATTTACCCCCTTCAATTTTGGTGTTGGTGCACATTTTTCTTTTTCAAAAGAAAAATTTTCATTTAATACATAACTTCAAGACAAAATCAATCCAAAGAGTTACAATCTAATGCAAATATGAAAAATTAATGAACTTGGTATAGCCCACAAAGACTAGCTTATTCCATAAGAATAGATTTGTCATAAAATCATAATACCATTGAGGCTAATTACCGAAACTTGCATCATCATTAGTGACGGGTACACGCCGAGAATCTTCTCTCTAATAACTACGGCTTTGCCAAAAGGCGATGTGCGCCTAAGTTGGACATCCCCAGCACCATCGCCGTGAAGAGATAACAACAGCACTCTAAGATTGAAAGAGTACAAATAACATCTTGTAAATCCCGGATCTATATCTAGATCGGGATAGAAGAATACCAAAATCTAGATTTAACTCTAAATCGGGAGAGAAGAGCTGCAAAACAAATACCAGTTGATTAGAAAATTTCAGATAAGCCCACCGTTGAACACTGTGAGAGAGGAACTTCGGAGACTTACGGAACGCTCGACTTTCGAGAGCAAGCACCTAAAACCAAAGCGAACGAGCAAATCCGGAGAAAGCAGATTTTTTCGAGACACTCGCGCTTCGATATTCAGAACTCACAGAGGAAATTTTTTTTCACTTCGGTGGAGGAAGTCGACAGCATCTACAACGAAATCAACGAGAAAGCGTGAAGGAGTCTTGAAAATGAGGAGGCAAAGAGAAAAAGAGAATTGGGAAAGAAAGAAGAAGATGGTCTCTCTCCCAAGGAGCGGGCATCACAAAGGGGCTGGTGGCTGGGAAAGCCCACAGGAATCATTGTCTTCCACACAACTGGCTCCGTTGTGTTAATCCTGTGGGCTTTCGCATTTTGTCACACTCGTTAACACGGTCAACTTTTATATTATCTCATGTCGTGCATATGCCTTTCAAAGGGGTAAAATGCGTTTTTTTTTCCTTTAAAGTGTCAAATGTCCTTTTTGCCTCTAAGTCATATACATTAAGTATATTATGTGTACAATCTAAAATTGCCACCATTAAATGAAAAGTGCACTTGTTTAATCTATTTAATAGACAAAAACATATGACCCATCCATGGGTGGCTCAGTTGGTTATGACGCACTTGAGATTGTGTGGTTAGGCGCACTGGTCCCAAGTTCGATTCCCCAGCTGAGCACCTGTGATTTAAGTGAGGGGCCATGGCGGTGGACCCTGAGGAATAGTCAAGATGCGCGCAAATTGGCCCGGACACCTCGGTTACAAAAAAAAAAACATATGAATTAATCAAAGATACAAAATACTTGTATAGCATGGAAAAATTTAGAAAACAACTACTTTATAAACTTGAACTTGATACATAAGTTAAGATTGATTTTAAATGAATGGATACTTTAGCATATTCTAGTTGTTTTTAATTGCATAGCCTTCGTTAACAGCACGACAACACCTAATTTTAACGTTAACGACTCTCTTTCTCTCTCCACCTTGGAGCTATATCAGTTTGTAGCCAAAATTTTCTTCTTTTATTTCCAAAAAAAATTCTCAGTTTATATCTTATCTTATGAAATCTCAACATTAATAGAAGTATACTTGGGCTACGAACTAATAAGCTAAATCACATCATTAAGGATCATTTCAAACGGTTGAGGAATCTTGCAATTTTTTTCGAATTAGGAGCAATTTGCTTTTGATACTATTAAGGATCATTTCAAACGGAAAAGAATTGAGCGTACTAACAAGCGTAGCAAAATCTAAGTTCCACGTTGGGGGTTGTCAATTGAGTCCTAAAAGCTTTTTACATTTTGTCAATTGAGTCTATTCGGCCAATTTCGACTGAAAATAGCTAAAGTGGATGCCGGCCGTTCTACGAGGCACTGCCGGTGTTGGGAGTTGACAATTTTTAATAATAATTTAATATTTTTCAAGTGGAAAAATGTGAAAAAATTTAACACCCAATTAAGAAAATAAAATGGTTAGGACTAAGTTAACATAAGTACAATAAATTTAGGATTTTTTGAATAATTTTCCCGTGAAATTTCGTGTATTTTTTTTTCCCTTTTATTGCATTACTTTCGTTGACATTTCTACTGTCGGTCTCCTCTGATTACCCTAAGCAACTATAGACAGCATTAAAGCTGTCAGTAATCTAACATATGGCATCTAGATTAAGCACTTTACCCCAATTAAACAAAGCGCTAATCTCACTCCACGTCACCTCTTCATCTTCCTCAATCAATGACAAACATGTCATCTCCTCTCTCTCTCCTCTCTCTAGCGAACTTTGATCCTTCTCCACTCAGCTCTCTGGACCACTATAATCCTCGCACGGCCCCGCCCCGTTGTTCCTCTTTAGCCCTCCTTCTTCACATCTCTCTCTCTCTCTTCTTTCTCTCTCTACTGTTGCGTAGCTGCAGAGATGGGTGTATAGAGGCAAGGGCATAGCCTGCGGAAAGAAGCTGACAAAAGTCGACGACGACGACCCCAGCGTCCTTTCACTGCAACAACGAACACGTACTCACACGCTTCGATCCCCTCCCCCACCACTTTCCACAGTTCGCTTGGCTTCCACCCGTCTTCTCTCTCCTTCCACGGTCTCCACCATCACCACCGCCACCACCATAAAGAGCTGTTTCGCTGCTCCCCTCGTCTTTCAATCAGTCGCCGCCTCAATTCCCCCTCGCCGGCTAGCGCGTGGCTCGTAAGCATGCTCGAGACCGTGAAGTACCTCATCGGCTCCCCCGGCCCCAGCGGGTACGGCTCCAAGTCCACCGCCGAGCAGGTCACCGACCGCCGCGACCTCCGCTCCATCACCGCCATCATCACCGGTAACTACTGAACTCGGGCTTCCCGTCCATTTTCTCGCTCCGTAGTTCGCTTCGGGTGCGTAAGGAATTGACGGAGGAAACTTGCTGATGATGGTTTGATTTGATTTGTTCAGGTGCGACGTCGGGGATCGGAGCCGAGACGGCCCGGGTGCTGGCGAAGCGCGGCGCGAGGCTGGTGCTCCCGGCTCGGAGCCTCAAGGCCGCGGAGGACGCCAAGGCTCGCATCGCGTCCGAGTGTCCGGGCTCGGAGATCGTGGTCATGGCGCTCGATCTCAGCTCGCTCACCTCCATCCGCAACTTCGTGGCCGAGTTCGAGTCCCTCGACTTGCCTCTCAACCTTCTCATGTACGCAAATCAACATCTGTCGACGCGTTTTAACGGCAAAAAAATTTACTCCCGGCGAATTCTAACTCCGATTCCGTCAAAACTGCGGTTTATGTTTCTCTCCGTCACTGTTTACAGAAATAACGCGGGAAAATTCGCGCACAACCACGCCATCTCCGAGGACGGAATCGAGATGACCTTCGCGACGAACTATCTCGGTATAACGCCGTACATGAATTATCCTCCGCGATACTTTTTCGGATTTGGAGAAGTTTAGTTAGTTGGTATTGAATTCGATTTTTTCGGTGGTCACGTTATTATTCAGGTCATTTTCTGTTGACGAAGTTGTTGCTCAACAAGATGGTCGAGACGGCGGACGCCACCGGCGTGCAAGGGCGGATCGTGAACGTCTCGTCGACCATCCACGGCTGGTTCTCCGGCGACATCATCCACCATCTCGGCCTCATAACTCGGGACAAGCGGTAAAATAAATCGATCGAAATCCTTACATTTTTATACACGCTTCGTACGGAAATTCATCTAATTGTTGCATTCCCCTGTGAGTTAGTTAGGCCTTTAGGGTCACATACATCTTAAAATGTAATTTACCATAGAAACATAAGTTTCGGGAATTACCAAGAAACAACCCTAGGTCGCGCTTTGAGAATTTTTATTTTGTCGGGATTCCTTCGGACAAAGAAAAAAGATAAATTTGGAAGTAGCTATAAATGGAGGAGTAAATTGACTTGTGCGCTGCAGTCAGTACGACGCGACACGTGCTTATGCTCTCTCGAAGCTGGCCAACGTTCTGCACACCAAGGAGCTTGCTCGCAGACTCAAGGTCCGAATTTTGTTCTTTTCCCTATTATCTTCCATAATTACTATCTGGGCCATTTTCATTTATGCTAAGCTTGTTTTCGTTCCTAATTTAATAATAATAATAATAATAATAATAATAATAAATTGTGTTGCAGCAACTGGAGGCGAATGTGACCGCGAACTGTGTTCATCCTGGGATCGTGAGAACCAGGCTTACCAGAGAGCGAGAAGGCTTCGTCACCGGTCGGTGATCGGCTCCCGTTTATGCTTCGAATCCATGGTTATGTCAATCTTCTGTGGTCATTTCTTGAATGTGGTTCTGAAATATGTGCAGATCTGGTTTTCTTCTTGGCATCCAAGCTTTTGAAGACGATCCCTCAGGTACTTGCCTGTTACCGCTTTGATCCAAGATGGGGTATTTTTGTTTGCTTTATTATGTGACGCAGACATTATACAAAAGACAATAATATCTGGATAGTACTAAGATTTAAAGAAATTGCGCAAGAATCTTGTAGATCGAGGTAAGGTTAGGGTTTCAAGAATATGACCGACTGGTTCCTCGCCACCTGATGAAAGATTATTCTAAAGACAATGTAACATTGAATAAGTAATAATGCATGCTCAAGACAAGAAAATGAGCATCTTTCAAATTCATATTTTGAACTGAGTAACTATCAACATCTTTGGCTCCGGGACTAGTTTGATGCGTGGCGACCATAATCCGAGTACTCGGTTAAATACATCTTGTGTAGGAGATCTTGGGGAAAACTTGTGTAATCTGATGAATCCGAAACGTTGTGGTTTTCTAGGCTGCTGCAACCACATGTTATGTCGCGATGCATCCGAGGCTGGCGAACGCGTCGGGGAAGTACTTCTCGGACTGCAACGAGGCGTCAACTTCGAAGCTGGGGTCCAGCTCGCACGAGGCCTCACGGTTATGGTTCGCCTCGGAAATCATGGTTTCCGGAGACCCGAAAGCAGCTTTCGGACCGCTCCATCCATCACATTGATGAGCGAGAGATGCACAAAGGAAAAGCAAAGTCTGATAAAGACAACATAGGAAGGGGAAATGGAAACCATAAAGGAAGAAAGACGAGAGGGAAAAGAAAGGAAATCTAGATTATACATATCTAGTTCTAAAATACATTGTATAGCATTAAATTAGTGTACACTATAATCAGCAGAGGTACCTATGTAATTTTGTACCTTGTATGGCTTTTTCTTCTTTAGTCGATACATGTTAGGCAGCTTCCTCTTGGCACTTGTTTAACAATTTTTGTGGACTAAACAAAGTGAGATTAAGGTCGGTTCTTGTGATGATGATACTATGATTGTAGAGGATCGCGTTTATAGGGTTTGAATATTAGTAATAATTGGAGTGCTTAGATACCCTTTTTTAATGCCATAGTTAAGGTGCATTGAGAGGAAAAAAAAAGGAATTGGGAAATGAAAGGAAAAAATTAGGTGGGGGAAAAAATAAATTGAGAACATGGGGTCGGTCACCACCCGCCATGTGGTGGTTTCTAATTTTTTCAATTTGTGGAGTATCTTTGAGAGGTGGCGGTGGCGGTGGCGGTGGGCCTTATCAACGGGAGCCGCGAGATTGAGGGTTTTTGAGAGGCCGTGCGTTTAAGCAAAGGAAGCTCTTTCCATGGTTTATACCTCCTCCTAGCCTCCTAGGCATCGGCTAACAGGCCTCGATCAAGTCCAAAAGCGATTGTATATACCTCTAGATAATGTCGCCAGGGCCCTCACCGCCTCGCCCTCGCCGGTGCTCGCCCTCGCCTAGGCCCGGCCCGACAAGGCCGACATCCGCCTGTGGTCGGCGAGGGTGACCTCGTGCAGACAAGGCCAGCCCTCGCCGGCCATGGTCTGTGGCCGGTCAACCACCGACAAAAAGTAAAGGGGAAGAAAAAAGAAAAAAGATTGAAGTAATCATTTAAAAATTATATAAGAAAATGTCTACCTCAGCACTGCCAATGTCACGTAGGACGGTTGGCGTCCACTTTAGCGATTTCCAATCTAAATTGGCCAGATTGACCGAATTAGTACAAATGTAAAAAGGTTTAGGACTAAATTGGTCAAATCGAAAGGTTTAGAACTGAATTAGTACTAATTCAATAAATTTACGATTTTCTTGATACTTTTTTCCATAATAAGTTATCTCTAAAAGGGTTATAGTTCTTTCCATCTAGGACGAAGATTAACTGAAGTTAAATAACTAAACCCTACGTCCGAAAAAAAGGATATCCAAGCAATTTTGCGTTCAACCACTATTCGAACCGAACCTAACTTGTATACAAAGTAGGTAAAACCCCAGATTATCTGAGAATTGATGTACTTGAACCGGGCCTTGATCCATATTCAAGAGGTTTAACCTCGAAAGGATCCAAACAAGAAAACTATCCATACTCAAAGCGACATTTCGATACCGACCTAGCTTGCCCGTTTACCACCTTGGATTTTATCTTCATCTTTTTTGTCTATCCAATCTTTAACTCTTATTTTTTCTCTTAGACTTTTGGTATGATTCTTTATTGAGCGCAGGAGTCGAATCTTGCACTAGTGACATTAGCATCTCACCACCCAATTCCCCTATCACTGGGCCGCATGCCTAGCGGCACATTGGGTTATATCTGGTTAGCACCTATAACTAGTAGTTGTTGACTACACTCATCACACCAATAAATTCTAATGTGCGTTTGGTTCAGATAGGAATTGAGCTTTAGTGCTCTAAAAATCCTTAGGCAAATGTCGAAGTGTTTGGCAACTATTTTTTGGAGCCCATTTGTAAAATGTTGGCATTTCCAAAGCTCTCTAAAGTCCCTTAGCTCGAGATAGGTGTGGACTGGCCTTGGGCTTTTAGAAACCATTTCTAGGGTTTAATGGTTGCCCTCGTTAAATTATCCAAATTCTAATTCTATCTTCACGCTACACACCAATCTCTCTCCCTTCCCTCTCTCCACCATCACGCCGCTACTCAACCCGCCATCTCCGGCGAGCTAGCTAGCTGCCTTACCGATGTGAGGTCGTCGCAAGTAAATTTTTATTTGTTTATTTAAAATGTGTAACTAAAATTTTTTACTTGTGTAGTTTTTTTCCAAATAACAATTAAATCAAAGTTGCTTTTTAAGGTACTTCTCAATCTCACTTTACCAACCCACTATGCGTATTTCGAAAAAACCTTTTTGACCTAAATCTTTGCATTTCTCCAAAGACTTTCCCCAAATACCGAACCAAATACAGCCTAAAGCTCCGTTTGTTTCGCGAAAAATGAGCGATTTGAAAAATATTTTTAAAAATGATTGCATGTATCCTTAAAATAATTAATCAATGAAAAATATTTTCATTATCAACAACAATTTGTGTCTAATCATTTGCGTAAACGAGAATACATGCAATCATTTTTAAAAAATATTTTTCAAATTACTTATTTTTCGCGAAACAAATCAGGACTCAAAAGGCCACGTGTCTTGATTTTCATTTCAGGCGTGAAAGAACACCACCGGGATCGCACAGAGAGAGATCAGAAGCTGGAAGGCCCAATTTCAGGGCCCAATACGGCCTCGTTTTGACCTTGTTTCTTCACAAAAAAAATGAAAGTCCATCTTCTCCTCCTACCAAATTTAGCCCACAGTTATCGAGGCCCTAAAACCCTAAAAAGAAGAAAAGCTCCCTCCCTCCGCCACGGTAAAACCCCGAAATCACCAGCGCCACCGCAGCAACGCCTTCATCCTCCACCCACTCCCGCCGCGAAATGGCGGCTCTCGTCTCCGAAACCGTCCAAAAGGTTGTCACTCTCGAGACCCTGCGCGCCGCCGCCAAGCAGTCCCAGGGCTGCCTCACCGTCCCCGTCCGCCTCCGCCGCGCCATCAAGAAGTACCTCCGAGGTCCCCCTATACCTCTCTCTGTCTCTCTCTCCAGATTCATTTCTTCTCTGCACTTCCCGGAAATGATTTAGCATCGCCCTTTACGTGTGGAGAAGTGCTTTTAACTCCTGTTGTGGTTGTCTTTTTGGAATTGCAGAGCTGGAGGAGCCGTACCTCAAGAGGAAGGTCTTGAGGTTATCTGCCTCTTTCAGTGAAATCAAGGACGTCAATCTGCTGCTGACGGCCTCGACGTCGAAGGAGCTGGTCGAAGATCCTCTGAAGTCGGTGGAGAGCTCCAAGAGGTGGAAGATTAAGAGCGCGTATGGTGACATTGGTCTAAAGTACAGTGATGATGAGACCGTTGCTTATGTCGCTTCGCGGATGCCGGCCGTTTACTCCGCTTGTTATAGAGTCCTCAAAGAGGTACGGGAGTAGTTATTTTTCAGGGACAAGTGTGTTGTGTATTGCCTTTCGGAATTGTATCTCACGTGATGGTTGAGGAAGATGTTAGCGAGCGTTTTCAGTGGATCAAATTTGCATCAATTCAAACATAGGAGAGTTATGGCAGAATAAAGAAAGTTGCCATATAGCGAAAATTGGAGGATTACTTGGTCACAAGAGCAGTACGAGTGTAAAAACTTCATTCAAGGTCCCATGTAATAGGCCTTTGAAAAAGGAGCAATTTTATTAAGCTTTTTGCTGAATGAGGTGTTGCTGTGCTCGATTAAACTATACGTAGCCGTGTTGTATTTGCGGTTTTCCCTGCTTCACGATCAACCAAAGAATGCATCTTGGAATTGAAGTGAAAGGTTTAGGATGCTTGTGCAGTAATGAGAGAACTTTTGATGTCCTCTTTCAGATACGCAGAAGGTTACCTGATTTCTCTCCAGCTAGAGTGTTGGATTTTGGTGCAGGCACGGGATCAGCTTTCTGGTAATCAAAATGGATGTGAAATAGTCTGTCACCCAACCTTTTGATGCAAAAGTATGGTCTAACTAGATTAACTATTGCAGGGCACTCCGGGAAGTCTGGCCACAGTCTGTTGAGAAAGTTAATTTGGTAGAGCCGTCTCAATCAATGCAGCGTGCTGGTCGGAGCCTCATACAATGTAATTATTGGTCCTCTATTTGGTTTTTCCATATTTTTTGATAAAAAAAAATTGGTTACTTTGTAAATAGGGATCTAGCAGATTTACAGAATTAAATGAGTGACTCTAGTCAAATTAACACTTTTACTGCTTCATCAGTGGCATATGATAGTGATGCTCTGTAAGAAAGCGGTTAATCTCTGACCCTGTCAGGTTCTGCATGATATGAGACTAGGTGATGACATTGTCACCTGTTGTTGGTTGCATTAGTAGTCCTCTGTTCATCAAAATTCATCACTACACTGATCAAATTTCATGCAGAATGATATCTGGCTAATGTGTTAATTGTTTAGGTATGAAGAACTTGCCACTTGTTCATAGCTATGATAGCATTCAGTCACTTTCTAAGAACATTAGCAAGTCCGAGAGGAAACATGACCTTGTGATTGCTGTAAGTTATTCTCTTCTTTCCTTGTTACCTGCAATTGGACAATAGATTCTTACTGTTCATTTGATCTGAAAATGGGCAAACTGTTCTCTGCATTTACTGTCGGTATGTCTACTGAACCGTGTTCTTTGGAGTATTTGAAATTTTTGAGTCCCTTAGTGCTGATTAACTATATTATTTTTCTTTCTGAAGTCATATGTGCTAGGAGAGATACCCTCATTCACAGATCGAATTACAACAGTTCGTCAGCTGTGGGATCTCACAGAGGATGTTCTGGTATGTCGAAAACTTCATGGTTGGGAGTCTTCCCTAAATGAATAACAAATTCTTACTACTTTGACAGTTGGACTTTTCTACTCTCTGGCTATAGTATATCCACTGTTAACATTTTAAATGAGAATAAATCTTCAGGTTTTAGTTGAACCGGGGACACCTCATGGATCTAAGATCAT
Source organism: Lenwebbia sp. NSW1173648 (assembly GCA_029784005.1). Classification (NCBI taxonomy): domain Eukaryota; kingdom Viridiplantae; phylum Streptophyta; class Magnoliopsida; order Myrtales; family Myrtaceae; genus Lenwebbia; species Lenwebbia sp. NSW1173648. The sequence continues at coordinate 6,139,171 of JARCGZ010000005.1, forward strand.
AGCGCAGATGAGATCTCACATATTATGGATGGAAAATAGGGTAAGCTTCCTTCCATGTTGTTTAGAAGTTAACTGTGAATTCATTAGAATAAAACGTATGCTTGATTGCCCATTTGTGATGTTTTGTTTGCTCTGCTCATGTTGTAATAGCATATTCATGACTTCCTAGAAATTGCGCAAAGCTGCAAAACTAAATCAGGATTGTAAGGATTTGGTGGATCTCAAAAGCGGGGCATTTATAGTTGCTCCTGTAAGTCCAAATCAGATTCTACTATCTTTACCTCTCTCTTGGTTTGTGTTGATTTCTGTGTTGCTTTGTTGCCCCAGTTCTTCTTCATCTTGTTTCTCTCTTTGATGGGGCTGTTATTGCAGTGTCCTCATGATGGCCGTTGTCCATTAGAGAATACAGGGAAGTATTGCCATTTTGTTCAGCGCTTGGAGAGGACATCTTCCCAGCGGGCTTACAAGGTTAGTTAATTTGCTAGGTTGTGCTGCCTTAATTCTTTAACGTATGATAAACATCATGTATTACTATCATCCTCTTCAGTATGGTTTGTTCATGGACGCAATTATGTTTAATGAGGATAATATGCAGGACTGTGAGCCGGTATCTATGTTAATTATTTTGGGGGTTTTAGTGCTTCTCATTAGTCAAGATATCATTTCATGTTACTTAGGTTACTGTATTTTGCTATGATTTTGCTCATTATATGTGTCTGCCAACAATTTATTTTCTGTTGGAATCACTATTCACGTTTTATGGAGTTAAACTTTTGATTCACAACTTTTATCTTGATTTGACATTTTCGAGATAATTTATAAATGTTTATGGTAGCATATCCAGGATAGGCATCCCATCATATAATACATTGTAAAGGATCAAAAGTATAAGTAAACTTTAGGAGTGTGATGAGAGCTTCTGTTGCTGATAGAGATGTATATTACATTAAAGATAGTTGGCTCAAGAGTCAATGCTCCATCTCCCGCTACTGGGGAAATTTTTTATTGATGATACATTGTTGTAGATGTTTCATCTTGCAAATGTACTCATGATGGTTTCGGTGCATCGGGGTTATTCTTGTGGTGATATTCTCCCTTGGAAGAATTATTATAAGCTAGTCGTTATCAAAATTCTGCAATTATGTGAGGGAATTTTTCTATTCTGCTAGCAGTGGATTATTTGATAAAGTTGTTTTCCATTATACTAATCTAGATTTGATTCGACATAAATTTTGAGTTGTATCTACGCTACTCCCATGTCATTTCAGGATGTCATTTAACTGATTAGCGCTGATATGTTCTCTTCCACACTCTTGTCTAAAGACGGAGATGAGTAAATTACCAGGATACTGGTACTGGAATGATTTATTTGCATTATGTTCCATCCTGAATGCCATTGCAACTCTCACATGGCAGTTTCTCTAGGGGTTTTGATTAAATCTTGGTGTGCAGAATGCGATGATAATTTGGCCAGCATGAGTATTAATTTGCAAATTGAATTTCCTTCAGCTGTTGCCTTGATTCACTATCAGAGATGACATATACCATTTATCTTGGAATCAATTTGAATGCATGCTTCAACACGAGGGCTAATGTGTGATTAGAACTTGTCGTTCCTAATAAATATCTCTCTTTTGTAGCGCTCAAAGGGTGTGCCTTTACGAGGTTTTGAAGATGAGAAATTTTGCTATGTTGCTTTCAGGCGGGGACAACGACCTAGGTAAATGTGTGGAATTTTGTTTCCTCAAATTTTGCTTCGTGTATGATATATCTTACAGAAGATCTGTTTAGGTTAAACTGATTTTTAAAATGGCAAAAGATTGAATTCCTAGACTCTACCTAAAAGTATAAGATGAGGAAGAGTTTTTAAAACCTATGATTGATTGATGTGTGGTTTGATTCAAATGACAGGATGACGTTAACATCCTCTCTCTCTCGCATCACTTTGACAGTTGTCACGATTTTTTTTTTTTTGAGATGTCCTTTATTGGGATTTGTATAAAGCAGATGCTTGAGGCGATTTTCATGTTCTTTCAGAGATGGTTGACTTAACCCCTATACTTGATTGACTTGACAGGGGAGCCTGGCCACTGGATGACATGAAATTTGAAACGTTGAAGGAGCTGCATGCTAAGAGAAATCCCGAGGATCTTGAAATTGATCTTGGTAGGGACATTTGCACATGCATAATTTGAACTCACTTTGTTTCACTCCATAATTGGCATCTGAAACTCAATGTTGCTCTTTCTCATTTCACAATTGCGTGTTTCAAGAATTTCCATTTTATATATGGACTTGTATTATTGAGACGTCTTATTAGCATTCAATTTTTCCTCCATTCAATCAGAGGACTACATGAAGATGCAATTAGTTGAGACTCCACATGAAGAGATAGATCCCGTTTCATATGATTCCGATGTTGTAGAGTCAGATGCAGTTGATGACGATATCGATGAGGAAGGTGACAGAGATGAGTCTATTCGTGCTGATCTCGGGGGTGGTTGGGGCAGGATTATCTTTAGTCCTGTTCGTAGAGGCAGGCAGGTTGCGATGAATGTGTGCCGGTCGACCCAACGCGATGGCTCAGAAGGTGCATTTGAGCGCTTGGTGGTCACAAAGAGTAAGAATCCCAATTTGCACCATCAAGCTAGGAGATCTCTCTGGGGAGATTTGTGGCCCTATGGAGATAAAAAGGTTTGGTCTCCACCCCTCCTATTTTGTCTTCGTTTTTTATTGTTATACTTGTCTGTAATTAAAGGCATAGGAGATTCAATTTTTTTGCTACAAAATGCTTCTCTCTGTGTTTGTGCTGATCTCGGGGGTGGTTGGAGCAGGATTATCTTAACTCCTGTTCGTAGAGGCAGGCAGGTTGAGATGGATGTGTGCCGGTCGACCAAGCGCGATGGCTCGGAAGGTGCATTTGAGCGTGTGGTGGTCACAAAGAGTAAGAATCCCAATTTGCACCATCAAGCTAGGAGATTTCTCTGGGGAGATTTGTGACCCTATTGGGATTAAAGGTTTGGTCACCATCCCTCCTATTTTGTCTTCGTTTTTTATTGTTATACTTTCCTGTAATTAAAAGAATAGGAGATTCAATTTTTTGCTACAAACTGCTTCTCTCTGTGTTCCTGCTTATGATTGTGTTAATGTAACCATTAAGCACAGTTATTTTATTGGCATAAACCGCTCAAGGGAAAGCAGATGAGTTTGTTCTCAATGTCTACTCCCAACCGTAGTAAATTTCATAAGCGTATCAATTAGTGACAAAGTGCCATGAGTTTTAATACGATATTCTTTTGTTTGCTGAACCATCCTTTCCCCAGTTGTCGACACCAGTTGACATGACTGTGCTGCCCTTTTCTCTCTAGCAAAATGAGCGTTTGTCGTTAGACTCGTAATAGTGCTATCAAATGTATCATATGGTGAGAAATAGGGAGATTCACGCTTATTTCGACACGCTTTCTAAATTGCAATTCATTCTGTCTGCCATATCGATCTTTGAAAGGTGGGTAGCTGCTTTGTAAAATTTCGGCTTTAAAGAGAAATTTGTTAAGGTTTTGGTTTCCATAAGTTTCAGAATGTTTTCTTTGATGCTGTCCATGGGAAGGCTTCTCTCCGCATTGATAAGACACCATTTACACCATTAATCTGGTGTTGTTTGCTGTCAAGAAAAGGATCTGGAAAATAACATTAGAAGTGCCATAACTTTCATAATTTGCTTATTTGGGTGTCAAAAACTTTTTGCCGGATCACTTAAGTATAACTTTTTACAAAAAAAGAAAAAACAATCACTTAAGTGTCAACTCTGGTTTAAAACACCAGAAATCAGCCATGTTAATATTTTATCAATTTGCTCGATCGGTGTGGCTTGTTGGCGTGCTTAGTTAGCATTAGTAGCCCTATACCACGTCGTTCGTGTGTTTTGCCCTAAATATAAACCCTAATTCAGATAAATCAAACCATTTCCCCAACTTCTTCAAACCCTACTTCAGAAATCCTTGTTCCTGAAATTGATAGCTTTCCTTAAAACTGAATCTTGCAATGTAGAGTAGGAGCATGACAAGCGGCTCAAATCTGTACCAACAAAGCCAAGACGAAGGTGAATAGCCCCTTCTGTTTGTTGTGATGCAAAACTTTCAAAAACGTCTTCAAGCGGTCTTCTTCTAACTTGAGAATAATATAAGAACTTCAACTTTGGTAATACGATGGACATATAACACTAGTAGAAATTGTGCAACTTACTTAACATTTTCTCCTCATCTGTGCAACACTAGGCTGTGTTGGCTCAATAGATAGCACTGCATTTGGCCCCGTAGCTCGTCCTAGATTTGTCCCTACACCATTGCCTCTGGTTGTCCTTGTGGTTGTTGCTTCTGCCATTACACCTAGTCTTATTGTGTCCTTCTGTATGAGAGTAAGCAATTAATTTTCCCCCCGACCCTGCTCATTCTCTTACTTGTGCTCTCAAAGTTCGGCATTCTCCTTTTCGTTTTTGGCATGCCTTCTCCTTTTCCATTGGCTCCCAGAATTTGCTACTTCTAATAGGCTGTATTATGAACTGGTATTAAGCAAGCTATTGGCTTCTCTTGTACCTGTCTTCAAGGTATTCCTTAGGATTTAATTGGTTGAGCTAGATGGCACAAATGACATATGCATAGTGTTTAAGTTACTTGCTAGGCTCGACATGAACAATCTCTCATCTCCATATGGACAATAAAATTACACGATTTCATATCCATGATCAACATTCGAAAGTGGATGGCAGAACATACTAGCAGCTATGTTGTCATCCAATCTCTTGGCAATCCTAGGACAACACTGTCTAGTCCACTTTGCGGCCTCATATCTCTGTCTTTACAGCCTAATCATTACCATAACACTTGTTTTCAAGCATGTTGATAATTGATTTGCACCTGGCCTTTACGATTCTGCCATTGAATGCTTCACAAAGGTTGTTATCAATGATATTACACTTGAATTCTTTACTGAAGAAGACGCTACACTAATGTTTAGCTTCAGTATGAATGAGTGCGTCAAAACCTTCTTTCGTCAAGGCATATAGTCCCAATTATGAAATCTGCCATCTTGGGACTCTTTCCAATGAGCCAAAATTGCTTCTGCAGTTTATCCCATTTATACTTCTTCACCCAGTTTGAATGTATGTGCCTCATACACATTCTATGCTCATTACATGACATCAACTTAGCTAATGTATGAACAAGTCCCTACAATAATTCAACATGTGGCATTAATAAACATTTGTAAGCAACATTATACTATACATATTAAAAAGACAATAGTTGACAATGTGATTACCTTTTAATGATTGCTCATGAATGTCCAACCTCCCCCATTAGTTATCTCAAATATCAACCATTACATTTTTAAGAAATCAGGACCAAGTGTTCTTGTTCTCCAAGGGCTGTTAAAAAATTTAATTATTTCTATCTCTTCCAACAGTAGCCAATAACTCTCATTGGCATGAACTCTTCATAAAACATCCATCCAACCATATAACTATTCTATAGCCAGCCAAGAAGCCCTTTCGAGATGCATCACAGTAGAAATATATCCTATCAAACTTAGTCCAAGAGTCGAGCAGTGGCCTCTCCATAACCTCTATATAAATTTTACTGGGTGGATTCTGAAGCCTACATATCGAGCATAATCCCATATCTAAGCATATCTTCATTGTACATGCTCATCAGTGTACTCATCACCTTGTGCTCGACTCTTTTGCACTGATTTCTAGACACACTAACTCCTACTTGCTCCTTCACTAAATGTTTCAACTGTGGACTCTTGATTTTTGGGATGTCATTGATAGTGTTGAAAAGGTGTTTAGCCAACCACACACTTGTTACCATTTTATTGAAAAAGTGATGGGTGCAGTGGTGTCACCCATGCCGAGGCTGCGGCCAAGACAAAAAAAACAATAAATTAGTTTTGTGGACCACAAGGCAGAAACGATGACAACTTCACATGAGGTCCGTCCAATCACACCAAATGAAATAACCAATGGCTGATTTTGCCGCTCAGTGGAAAAAGAACAACCATGCATCTCACCAAACACAAAAAATCACTCGCCTTTTCCCTATTGCAAGTTTCCTCGTACGCTCGTGCGGTCGGCAACGTCGAACGTTGAAAGTGAGTGAACGTGGAAGTCAAGGGAAAGACTACAGCAGAGAGATATCTGTCTTGTTTAGAGAACAACTCGGTGCGGTGTCGTTGAGGCCAAGACCAGCCACTTTTTTTAATAAAAAGTTTATTATAAACAAGTCCTACGTCGGACTTGTTTATAAAAAAAAAAACCACGTATGAATAAACTTTTTATTAAAAAAAAGCCACGTGGGACTTTTGATCAGAATTTGTCGTTTGAGGAACTTAAGTGATCGTTTTTTTTTTTTCGATTTGACAATTGGCGAAAGTTTTAGCACAAGATTGAGCGCCGTACGAAAAGTTAGACATTTTTTATGTACGGTTGTCGTGGATAGTCGTGCTGTTGCCGTGTTCATACATAGGTGTATATCCTCCCAATATCTAGTCATGAGATCCGACCAAGGTAGAATTGACCAGTTTTATTTGAGAGATGCATACAGTTTCTTGCCCGATCTTTTCAAGACAAATGAGTGAGTGGAGGGTTTGTTTGCAATATGGTTGTTGTGGCGTGCTGAGGAGGGTACTGGCTGCAATATAACCTGCAGTGTGATTGTTCATGTGGTGCAAAACTGATGATTTTGCCCCACCTACTGCTCAATGTGGCGGATGGCTAATTTCATTGTTCCATCTAGCTAGGGATGACCTTTTAGTTGAGCTCGATTTCAATATAAAGCGTTTCCGAGTAATTGCTATCGCAGTGCACAGGTGAGAAACTCTTCTACCGTGCATTGTCCGATAGCACAAGTATTTCCTTCCCCCACCCCCCTGATAATTAATTTATCAGGTGGAGGATGAATGAGGATGGTTGGATTGGTATTCACGTAATGATCTCTACATCAGATCAGAGTCGCATCCTGGTGGATGCAAATTCTGCTTGTTGGTATGTTTCATGATGTTCATCTACCATTATCATAACTCGTCTCACTCCCTCCTTAAACTCTTTCCATCTTGTGCTTGTACATTACACGCACTAACAACCTGGTACGTGGTGGTTGGCTGCTTCTTTTTCGTGGTTTCTTTACTTTCAATTGTTGCTAAGGGTGCTGAGGAATCTAACCTGTTAATTATTGTCGGGAAGCATTCATTGGGACTCGGTATATTCAAAAGGGGCAAATGGGAATTGTTAAAAATGTCGAGTGCTTGATTTGCATGCGATAAGCTTTAGCGTCCTACACAAAGCGAAGCTAATTATTCGTTACAATGAAGCTTTTATTGGATACACGTGAAATTGCCGGTTGGCATGCACCTTTGTAATCGAGTGAAAAATGTTTGCAGAATCCATGTTACAAGAACAGAAAAAAGAGCTGAGGAACCTCAACTTCTACTCTTAGTATACAGAGTGGGTTCTCTTCCAAAGTACTGTAAAAAAACAAGTGCAAATCAGGGCAGAATATGCCCAGTTCACTTGAAAAACACCAAGATGCTAATTTTTAAGAGGGATCCCTCGTCTAATTCTGTTAACCCCCATTTTCAAACATCTTCACTTTTACACGATCCCAAGTCCTAAATCCGATTAACTTTCAGTGCGGATTAGCAAAAGTATCTGTTCTGTTCTGCTCAGTAGTATTACCAAAACAGAGCAGTTCCCTAATTGCATCCTAAGAAGTGAGATTATCGAGGGATCTAAACGGTACTTTTCAGCCACCTCCTCAATAAATTAGGGAGTGAGGTTGCACATTAATTAAAAAAGGAAATGGTGGGGGTGAAGCTGGGAAGATTCCGTGGGTTTGATGTGGAACCGACAATAACTTTCGAGATTTGGCTTTGGCTTCTCCCCCCCTCCCTCCTCCCTCCTCCCGCCCAACGCCCCATCACATGCCCAAAGGGACACCTTGTCAATCGGTCAAATCCCCATTCGAATCCTCATTTTTTACAATATTGCCCTTCCTTCCGTCTTTTTTGTTTTTTTTTTTAGGTTACCTATAATAGCCTTTCGCTTCATGGCTTATTGGAAAAGGGTACTTAGGGTAGTGGTAAGATAGACTTGCATCGCATTGCATGCGTTTTTAGACATTAGTCCATTGTTGTTTGTAAAGTTAAATGTTCAATCCAGGGAGATTTGGCCAAGTTATTGTGACTCTATACTTGAGTGTGTATTTCTCCCTCTCTATTTTTTTTCCCCTCTTATGAGCTTTGAAATGGGTCGCCGATTTTTTATCTTTTGCCAAGATTGGATTTGATTGTTCAAGTTCAGATTTGATCATATCCTACACATCGCATGAGACGATTGAGCTAACTACCCTGATAAAATAATTGCGATTTCTTCGTGCACTGGTGAGATATCGCGATTTCAACATTTATGATTTGTAGTGATTTCATGTATTTCATTTACTAGTTTATCCTCATTGGCATTTATTATCCTTGGGCTTTTGCTAAAACAAGGAAGGACAAGCACTTGGACCAATTGGATGGTCCCTTGCATGTAGTCTCCATTCCAAACACTTAGCTAGCAACGAAAGTTGTAGTGATGATTTCAAATTGACACGAGTGGTTGGCCATTTTGGTCAACAAGAAGTCCAAGGGGTTAGTGGTGGCCACAGGCCGGTTTGGGCTCAAAACCGGCTCGGGTCAAACCTGAAACCGGCCTGTTGATCGGGCCCACCGATTCCGAACCGAAACTGGCCCGACCCATATGGGCCGATTACGGGTTATACTATTTTTTGAATCGGCTTATAGCCGTTTGGGCCGGCGCAACGGTCAAATTTTGACCGTTGCCTTGCAACGGCCAATTCCCTTATTTTTATCTATTAAATAAATCTATCCTAAGTTCCTAACTATTATAAATATCCATTTTCATCTTTTATTTTTTTTCCACAATTTCTCTCAAATTTTCTCAATCCGCTCAATTCTGTGACTCTGTCAATTTTCTAAATCCGCTTTCCGCTCAATTGTCTCAAAAAATGGCAAGTGGAAGCAGAGGTAGTGGCAGAGGAAAGAGCCCGATAGGGGAATCCGATTATCCTCATCCTCATGATCCTCGTGATTTTTCATATTGAGGAGACGATGTCGATGATATCAACATTATTCCCAACGTCGAGCACGTCCCAACGCAAGAAATTTTACATCCTCCTCTTACCAGGTTCGAAGAAATGTCAACAACAAAGGAGCTGGAACGGGAGGGTACATCCGACATATGGAAACACTTTACGAAGAAATATTTAGGCGGAAACAAGTATCAGGTAAAATGTAAATATTGTGGGGCAACATACAAATTTACAACTGGAGGCGGCTATGGAACATTTAAACGGCATCTAAGGTAGAATATTCAACGCAAGCGAAGATCGACACTAGCCAACAATAAATTTTTTGGTACGCCAATTCTAACGCTTCTCATTTATTTCGTTACAATGAAAAAGTTTATAAAGAAGAATTAGCTAGACTTGCTGCCGTTGAACGTTTATCGTTTAATTTTGATGAAAAAGTTGATTTTAATCATTTTATACAAACTACATGTACTCTACAAGCAAAATATGTTTCGAGAAATACGCTTAAACGCCAACTTTTTTATACTTACAAAAGAGAAAAAGAAGATTTGAAAACCTTTTTTATGAATTTCAATGGACGTGTGCATATAGGTAGCGACATTTGGAGTGATCCTTGGCAAACTCATTCTTATATGGGTATTACATGTCATTGGATAGGCCATGATTGGAATATTCAAAAAAGAGTTATTGCATTTCGAGTTTTTGATGATAGGCATACGGCAATTAATATTTATAGAATAATTAAGCAAGTTTTAGAAGAATATTTTTTGGTTAATAAAATATTTTCAGTTGGTTTTGATAATGCCGCGGCAAATACCTCTTCCATTCCTGAGTTAGAAAAGATTTGTAAATCCACTTTTGGTGTATAATTTTTTCACATTAGATGTGCTTGCCATGTTTTAAATTTATGTGTACAAGATGGTTTACAAACTCTTGATATTTTTCTCAACCTAATAAAGACAGCAATTCAATTTTTATGAAGATATCCCAAATTATGAAAGAATGGAGTAGATTTTGTAAAGCAAATAGAAGAAGACGAAAAAGATTTCCAAGAGATGTTTCAACTTGTTGGAATTCTACGTACGAGTTGCTTAATCAATCTTTTGCATATAAAAATTTATTATGTATGTTTATTTCGAATAATATTTCTCAAATTAATTTATTCCCACAAGAATGAGGTATTTGCAAAAAAAAAAAATAGATCTTTTAAAAGTTTTAAATGATGCAACTTATACTTTATCCGGTGTTTATTATCCTACTACGCATTTATTTTTAATAGAGTGTGTTAATATTGCTGGTATTTTTGAAGAAAATGAAAAATATGATTAATTAGGTCCGACTATTATGGCAATGCGAACGAAATGGCTGCATTATTATACCGAAATTCCTCTTATTTATTTGGTTGCTTGTGTTTTCGATCCACGTACTAAATAAGATGGTTTAAGTGATAATTTGAATACATATTATGATTTTTTACATTTGATTCAAATTGCAAATATTAAAGCTATACAAACAGCAGTTAAAAACGGAATAGTAGAAATGTATAACGAATTTTCTAATATATATAATCTAGGTGATAGTGGATCTTCCCAACCTAGTGACGTACAAAGCGGGGACCTAGGTAGAATTAGTAGATGGTACAAAATGCTGATGAATAGGCAAAAAAGATAAAATGGAGCAACAGAAAATATTTCCGAAATAGAGACCTATTTAACCACTTTTTTGAGTTTAGTGAATCCGAAAGCGACACAGATTTCAAAATTCTAGAGTGGTGGAAGAGGCATTTAACCCAATTTCCAATTCCCGCTCTCATCGCAAGACAGGTTTTAGCAACCCCTTGTTCAACAGTTGCGGTTGAACAAGCATTTAGCGCTGGAGGCAACATTTTGGACGACCGACGTTCAAGATTAGCTCCGGATTCGGTGGAGACTCAAGTTTGTGTCGATAATTGGATAAAGGCTCAACATCGACAACAAGAGATAGATCGCAGCAATGAAGCCAAATTCTTCGATGATGGAGATACCACTGCCACAGGTACCGGTACCGAAACTGGTGAAATGGCTAACGACGATTGACAATGAGGTAAGTATGGGATTATCAAAGGTAAAAGAACTACATGAGTTTTGATTCTTATATCCCTAAGAAGATATGCAGGCGTTTAATGATAATTCATTAAGTTCAAGCCCCTTCCTCTTCCTTCCCCCCAAATTTGATTACAATTTGTATTTGATAATTTATTATTTCATAAATTTTTTTATTTCATAATTCATTATTTAAAAATTAAATTTAAAAATCGGAACCGGAGCCGGCCGGTTCCGTTTTAAACCGGAATCGAGCCTTGAACAGGCCCGGAACCGCAGGTTCAAAACCAAAACCGGAACCGCCCCTTAAGGTTCCGGTTCCGGTTCATCCGTGGCCACGAACCGGAACCGCCGGTTCATGAACCAGAACCGGCCAGTTCCGAACCGTGGCCACCACTGCTCTTTATCGAGAGCGGTTGAAGTCTTTGCTTGAAGTGGAAGTTGACTACTCCTTGATACTTGATGGGGTGCTGTAGTCGCCGCTAGTTACTCAATTAAGTGTGGTGTTGATTGTCCATTTGCTGTAATGAGGTCCGTAGTATGCTTTTTTTCCCGCAAATTCGACTGTTTTCGTAATGCAATGCTGACTTACTTAAAGAGATATATTCAATAGAGATTCTAAAACTTATCATGAAAGTGCAATTGAGTCCTAAAACTTGTCAAATTGGTAAAATCAAGTTCTCTCGTTAACACTATCAATTTGATTAATGGAAAATATTGATGTAACATTTTCAATTAATTTCTCTCTCCTACGTGGCATTAATTATTTCTATTTATTCAGAAATTTTTTTAAAAAATATTAAAAAAAACTAAAAAAGAAAATTTAACATTTTATTTTAAAAAACAAAACTAAAAAAAATGATTGGCAGAGCCTGGGGCGCTGTCGTCGCCCACCGTCGGAGAGGTCGGCGGCCGTCGACCCTGGGCGAGGGTGGCCAACCCTCCCTGGCCCCAAGCAAGGGCCGGTGACCTTCGCTAGGCTCGGGCTCGGGCGCCCAAACCTGGGACCGCGACGGAGGGAGGCAGAGGGCGAGGACGGCGGAGGAACGTTAGAGGAGCGGCATTGGTCTAGCTTTAGGGGTTGACGTCGAGGCTGTCCGGGATAAGGAGTTGGAGTTCCATTTTTGTTCTGGATTTTGTCGAAAGGAAAAGTGGAGTGGACGATGGGGGAAGAGTTTGACTGGGGAAGGTGATGAATTTGTTCGAAGAAGAGGAAGACGATGACGAGGATTATGGTTGCCAGCCCCTCCGGCGATGGGCGGCAGCCCCTACAAGCGACCCCCTCTCTTTAAGTTTTGTTTTTAAAAATAACATACGTTTAAGTATAATGTAAAATACATCCGAATATTCACTCAAAGGACTTTTCGATACGGAGGGCGCCTTTAACTCGCCCGGTTGACAGACCGGACCCGAGCAATAACGTGTCTGACAGGAAAGGAAAACTACTCATGGAGGTCCTTCGATGCAAATGATGTAACCAAGTACTAGTACATCCCAGAATCCGGCTCATTTTTTCACTGAGTCACATGGAAAATGGTACGTAATTGCTCCGTATAGCGAGTAACAACCAAGGAGTACATCGGTTTGCATTTCCTCCTTCGGCCAGCGTCAGGCTCGTCCCTACTTCTTAAGTCGCTCCAGGACCATCTTCAGGCCTTGCCTTTTTTCCATATTTCTTTCTTTCTTTTCTTTGTTCTTCTGGAGAACTGCTTATTTAATTCCAAATTCTTTCTGTTTATGAACTTTGCCCCTTCGTGATAAGATAAGCAACCTCATTAAAGTAGAGATAAAAGGAATCACACCCAAGTTCCCTGCTGAAGATGTACCTTTTTCAATCAAGTTAACATGCATCAAGGATTTTGCATTATGGAATTCACATAAATGCACGATAGAGTCGATGCTGATTCATGCGATCCACAAATTATGGGAAAACTTTTCGTCGGTCCGGCTCCGAGGGCTTCCTTAACGTGGATTATTCCTATATGTCCCCTCTTTGGTGGGGAAGATTACAAAAAAAAGAAGTCATAGATCTATTGTAATTGTGCCAATTCAATTCTAAACTTATTTTTTGCCGATTCAGTTCTAAACCTTTTGTAATTGTGTCAATTCAGGCACGAGCTCGCCAGACCTCGGCGACCCGCTGGAGAAAGAAGAGGGATGGGGAAGGAAATAAAAATAAAAAAATAAAAAGGAAACGGGAGGGGAGGGGAAGCAATTAACACAATAGCCAAACATCATCCTAAAAATTAATTTATCAAATGAAAAGGTAATTTAGTATTTAAATATTTTAACAAAGGGAGACTGAAGATCACACGAGCTCCACACATTCCATGGGAGTTGTTGCGAAGAATTGCAATAGTCGGAAACGGGTGGAAAAGCAGAAAAAAGACAATAAGGGTGACAGCGGGAAGTGACAAGCCGTAGAAACACGGCATGCTTTTCATCACATCATTCTCTGTTTTATGTCAAAGGAGGATAAAAGAACATCACGAGGCTAATATTTTTCGTTCGTTCAATCGTTCGAATTTTTGTCCGGTCCCACGGCCCGTAAATCTCGGAGAGAGATTTAGTGAGCCGAAGATAGTTTAGAGCGTCTTTTAGTTTCGAATTTTTTGTTCTTATCAAATATTAAGGTGCAAGTATTTTGACCTTTTTTTTTTAAATCTTAAATATGTGAAACTATCACGATTTTATTATAATTTTCGTGTAGTTATTTTTCAATCTTAGCCTAGACATCGACCGTAAAATAGCAAAAGGCAAAGAAATAGTAGTCAATCGTTCATTGCACTTTTTGATGGAACAAGATCTTTTCAGAATAGCCCCAGCTTTTGAAGTCCACAAATTCAGTATCACCTAATCTCTCCACGCAATTTAAGAAAGGCTCCTCCTTCAGTCGAACCATGACACGTGGCAACCAATTTCCACCAAAAAAACATCCGTACGATTGACTTTTCCCAGGACATTCATACTCATAGGCCCACCACACTTATTGTATAGGAAATTAGACTAAATTGAATGAAATTAATACGTCTCACCGAGGATTTTTTTTTTTTTTTCCGGAAAAATTACTAAAAAAGTCTTAAACCTATCGCAATTGTGCAAATTCAGTTCTAAACCTTTTTTTTTGTTTTTGCAAACTCAATCCTAAAACTTTTTGTAATTTGTGTTAAGTCAGTCCAAAACCTTTTGCCCTCGTGGCCACCGACGAGGGCGACCCTCGCCTAGATCTGGCGAGACATGACCTCTCCCAGGGACAGCGAGGTTAAGCCTTGCTCTCGCCTAGCCATGGTGAGGCTGACCTCGCACAGATGGCGAGGCTGGCCTCACCCGGCCAAGGGGGTCGAGCTTCTCTACCCTCTCCATTGGCTGGTCGTCGGGCTTGGCGATCGGCTGGAGGAAGAAGAAAAAGAAAATAAAAAATAGAAAATTTGAAAAAAAAAATTAGAATATTATTAGAAATTGGCCACGCCAGCGCTGGTTGCACCACACCAGAGATTTTCAATCAAAATTGGCTGGAATGACTGAATTAGTACAAATGCAAAAAGTTTAGGACTGACTTGGCAAAAAAAAAAGGTTTAGGACTGTATTAGCACAATTATAATAAGTTTATAATTTTTTGGGTAATTTTTTCATTTTTTCCACGAGGGTTCCTTTTCTCGAAACTCTATAATTTTTTCCACAATTATAATAGAGCTATTCCGAAGCTTTTATGGCTCATAGTACTTATCAAGAGGAAATGACATGGGATTATTCCCATGCATATCATGCCACCAGAAATGTCATGCACCAAGCATTAGATGAGTACAAGCATAAGTAGCCAGAGCTAATGGATTTTTCTCAAGATCCATGGGATTTCGCAGAATCTTATCTTGAAGACACGTGACACGTGGCAACCAGATGTTAGCTCTGATGAAGATCCTAATCTTGACCCAAATCATGGACCCTTTCGTGGGTGAGTATAATCTTTCAAAGTACACGTGACTATTTTATTACAGTCAAAAGTTATAAACTTTATTGTGTAGTTGAGTCCATGCCTAATCTTTTCAGCTTTTGTCTGTCTAATTGCTCTCTTTTATCCCTTGCCAGTTTGTAATATGCTTTACCGGCTATACTGGTCATGAAAAATGTTTGTATTACCCTTAACCTCAACTATATAAGGTGATGCGATGTTTGAATAAATAAAAAAATGACGGGAGAAAGACACTAGAAGTGCCAAAAGTTTCTTTCGAATCATTTAAGTGCCAAAACGGAGAAATTTTGATCAAATTGATTACGTGGCATTTATAACTAAAATTTTAATATGATGTGGCATATTTTAAAACAAAAATTAAGTTGACTTGGCATTTTTGTATAAAACACACTCAAGATATTAAAAAAAATTAAACTTAAAAAATTGAGGAAAAAAAAAAAAACAAACTCAGGCTGACTATGGCCAAGCCCTCGCCAGTGCCGCCACAGCCGCCGGGAAGGGCCGGCAAAGGTCACCCGGGCCTTCCCGAAGCTCAGTGTCCCTCGGTGGCCCTCATCTGCGGCTGGGTGCGACCCTCGCTCAGATCTGGGGCAAGGGTCGTGCCCAGCCCTAGATGAGGGCCAGTAGGCCCTTGCCGGGCTTCGGGAAGGCCCAGGCGACCTCCGCCGGCACTTCCCAATGACGGCCACCAGCGAGGGATTGGCCACAGCTAGCCTGAGGATTTTTTTTTCTTTGAATTTTTAGCTTTTTTTTAAAAATCTAATTAAGTTTGTATTTTTTATTCTAATTATTTTTAACATTTAGGTTTTTTTATACTTTAGATGCTGACTGGACCTCCGGTGAGTCACGTTGGCTCAAGATATTAATAACAAAAGGCCATGTCCGATTTTCGGTGAAACATATCAGAGTTGGCACTAAAAAAATCGTTTTCCAAAAAAATTGGCACTTAAGTAATCCAATAAAAAATTTTGACATTAAAGTGAGCTCCGTACACAACTTTTGACACTTTTAGTGTCATTCTCCACAAAAAAGGCAGAGTAGGGAAAAGATCATTTTCTGCTATGTTCTCTCAAACATTCTTGTAGACCTTTCTCCTTTAGGGCCCGATGAGATATATATATATATAAACCAGCTCATCCTATTGAATTGAACTTGAAATTATGTCCTTTCAAATAATACTTGTCAAACCAGCTCATCCATAATTTCAAGTTCAATTCAATAGGATGAGCTGGTTTGACAAGTATACCCTCAACTTGTCAACTTTAAATGGATCCTGTGGATAAGATAGCTTTTCTAGAGGTCAGAGAGCCTTGAGATGGGCATTAACGGTACATGCACACCGATATTAAACTCATTTAATGACCGAGAGTAAAGGCCTGTATGGCGAGAAAACCATACACATCTCGAATCTCCATTGGTCATCTTCCTCTTGATCACCCCACCCTCCTTGATAAGAACTCTAATTTGACTAAAAGGCAACGGCATCGTGCCCCCACCATATTAATTTCAAGACCATTATCTTTCCCTAAAAAAAAACAGCAAAAACTTGGAGCGCGTTTGTTTCATTAAAAAGAAAAAAAAATGAATGATTCGAAGAATATTTTCTTAAAAATGATCACTCGTATCGCCTACAAAAAAGAATTAATACAAGAAAGATTCATCATTCATGTAATGTTAAGACATAAACTGCCGTCGACAACGAAAATAATTTTCATTGGCTAATTATTTTAAGAGATACTAACGATCATTTTTAGAAAAATATTTTTCGAATTATTCACTTTTAGCAAGACAAACAGAGCCTTAATTGTTAGGAAAAAGCCAACAATATAGAAGCTTATTGACAACACGCGTGACAACACTTCTGGAGCAGAAATCCGTTTGGTTACACAACTCAATTTTTCTATTTTTAGAGTAGTTTTTTGCTACAGAAGTAATTTTGGAGCGACTTAAAAAAGCAAAAAAAATTTACTTTTCTAGAAAAATCAACTTCTGCAGAAATAGAAAAGTGTTGCCATGCGCCCCCAGAAGAAGGCAGAGGGGATAAAACAGAATTGACAAAGACGGAAGATAATAAATAGACACACGAAGCTTTCAAAAAATTTCTAGAAAAACCCAACAAAAATAAAACAAAAGGAAAAAAGAAATGCTTCTCCAATGGATGATCATTGACATGGGACAATGGACCGTGCCGATCCACTCACATATCCCAACTCAAATAATGGAAAAATTCAAAGCAACAAGGAATCCACAAAAGATTCCAGCTGGAGGTGATCCTCCGACCTGAGCAGCTCGTGATACTCCTCAAATATCTTCTCCAGCATCTTCTTATTGCTGTTGTTGGGCAACCAAATACGATGGCATGGGGAAGAAGATGACGTGTTCTTATTGTCGCCGGAGCAGATCATCTCATCGCGGAGGCCGCCGCCGCACCCTTCCACGTCAACCATGTCGTTGTAGTCTTCGTTGTCGCAGAACCAGTTGTGTTCTTTAGCCTCGCTGATCATCCACGAAAGATCGTTGTTACTGTAAGTGTTGTTACTGTTGATGATCATATCGTGGCTCTCGTGCTTATCATGCGCCATCGCCTCTTCGTCGGCGGCCTCCACGGTCTCGAAGCTGCTGTTCCTCGCGATGGAGAATATCGGGGAAACCCTAGTTGCCTTGGGCTGGTGGACTTTGATCTTTGTGGCGGTGGCGGCGTCTTCTTCTTCTTGAGGGCTCTTCTTTGATTGCCTCTTCTTCTTGCTGGTGCTGATGAGGCTGTTGTTGTTGCTGCTTCTCTTCTTTGGGCCCTTCAGTCCTCTGCTGGGGTTCTCGTTGTGGTCGGCGGTGACTCGCTTGCTGAGGTGGGAGTTCCAGTAGTTCTTGATTTCATTATCGGTTCGGCCCGGGAGTCGCCCGGCAATCAGCGACCACCGGTTTCCGAGGAGGGCGTGAAGTCTCATGATGAGGTCTTCCTCATCCGGAGTGATGTTCCCTCTCTTTATGTCTGGCCTTAGATAGTTCATCCACCTTAGCCTGCAGCTTTTCCCACATCTAAGCAACCCTTCACGCATTGCACAAGGAAAAAATTAAAAAAACCAAAAATGGGTCAGCTTCTCTCAAGTTCTGTCAAGGACCGATCTATCATTAATCCTCAAGAAGTACAGAAACAAATTATAAAGGGAGAAAGCTCTGCCGGAAAAATCAATTTCAACCCTATTAAGCTGGTCAAGAAAGTTCACATTTGCTCTAATTTCGATCAAATGACATCGAAAAATGCCATCCAAACAGAACAAAAGAAAAAACCTCATGGCATACGATTGGATGGATCCGTAAACCTAGCCAATTCAGCTTCTCTCATCTTCTGTCACGAAAAAATCTCCCGGTATTGGCCTCCGGGAGGGTTTCGGTCGAACGGGAAAAGAAGAGCAATCGAAGTTTCACCTGCTTTCTTAGGCAAGGATCGCCAATGACCCTCGCCGTGCGTCTGAATGTACTTAACGAGCATGGTGTCTTCCTTGTTCGTCCAAGGCCCTCTACGTAAACCCACCTTAGAACAGCATGGTGCTCTTCCCATGCTCTCTGCTTCTCTCTCTCTCACTCTCTAGATTTCTTCCAACAATATGCGAAGAAGCACGAGACAAGCTACGACGTTGTCCTCTTATATACCACGTGAACCCTTTGAACTTTCTAGGGCTTTAGTTATATTCCACCAACGAAGAAGCTGTCAATTATTTAACGATTATTACCACATGATCCATGCCTTCGGGTCGTCCCTTCTCAGCTTCCATGAACTACGTGTTCAAATCAAACGTTACTCGGAAGGGTGAAAGATGAAATTTTATCCGCGAGAAATAGAATATTACTTATCATTATTCCATGGACCACCAGATTTATTGGGGTTTGGGAAGAAGGTGCTTGGGTGTTAAGTAAGTTACAAGCAAGCGGACCGTCCCACTTGAGTTTGTTTAATCACAAGTGTAAAACCAATATAATATTTGAGTTAGGAAGCTGCTAGCCTAACTGTCTGACAGTACCGTCGGTTATTTCTGACCACACGATCTTTCAACCAACGAGTGTTTTATGCTAAACCCGCGGTAATAGTGTGTAGATCTACGGTTGAGATTGTAATGTCTCTGACAATACTATCAGAGAAGTATTTTCCTTTGAGTTAATCAGCATAGAGTTCCGACCACAAAAAAAAAATAGCATAGAGTGTTGTCCATGCAATTTGAGTAAGACGTCAAAATCTATCCGCAGATTGGAAAGAAAGCTTCGTCTTTCGTGATATTATTTGCATAATTTTCGCAAGGGGAAATTGACTTTTCAGCCTTTCCCTGTCCCCCATGATTGGACAAAGATGGATGGCTTTCGGGAAAAGAACGCATTATTGAGGTCCTAAATTAACCTGTCTCTTAGCACTGACGAATGAGGGGGAAAAAATCATTGGATCTGCCCGTAAATGATTTTGACACGAGCGGTAAAGGTGGGAAAACAAAGCACGAGTTCCAATCCCACGGTGTACATTCCAAAAATGGTCGACGAAGAATGCGGCCGAACCCGACTCTGGTACCGTGTCGGAAAGTCCGAACTAAAAGCTCGAACCAATTGGTGGAGGGAAATCGCAGGCGTGCAAAGAGCGTGAAAACCCTACAGACAAACGATGCCGAATACTTTAACATAAATCAAACGAGAAAAAAAGAAAGAAAAGGAATCCTTATGCACTACTGCTAACGGAATTGTACTTCAAGCCGATGAACGGGTGATTACTACGTCGTTCGGGGGTAAAATACTGAAGATGTCGGCCAGTTGAGTGTAAAAGAATCATGTGAATGTTAGGAAATCGAAACGAGACATTGGCGACGAAGGGCGGACGTGAAATCGCCAAAGGAAGAAGATAGCCTCGAGCTCAACTACCCCTCCCTTCCCTTTACTTCACCTTCTTCATCTGCCCTTCTCCCACACGAACATCAATTTAATCGCCCCAAAGATCTTGGTTGGTGGCCAATTATTAAGCGATGGAGATGCGTATTTATTAAATCAAAGAGTCAATCCCACGAAAAGCCCTAAATTGATACATCTATGATAAATTTGCCCCAAATCAATTATTTGAAATCACAAACTGGTACACTAGTGATAAATTTAACCTATGTTAGTTTTCGTTAAATTTTACCGTTGAATTGCTAAGTTGCCACGTTGACGGGTGTATCAGTTTGGGATTTTTACCATCCGTTTGTCAGGTGTGCAAATTTGGATTTTTTCGTGGTATTAACTCAATTTCACCGAAACTAATGGAGGGTAAATTTGTCGGAGGTTTATCGACTTATGATTTTTTGTGGTAAAAAAATTAGTTTAGGATTAATTTGTCACAAATGTACTAGTTTGGGATTTTCTGGTTAAAAAATTAGTTTGGAATATATTTGTCACAGATATGACAGTTTTGGATTTCCCGTGATATTAACCCCAAATCAAACCACAACAATTGACCTGTCTCGCATCGTTCTTAATCATATTGATTAAATGATGCAAGAATCCGGTTGAGTGTGAAGCACACGACTTGTTGACAGGGCACGAGGAGGAGTTGGTACAAATTGGGGTTTCCCCCAACGCACGGGGATGTATCGAAGGATCTAAGGGTGTTGCTTTTGTTTCTAGTCAATTCGGATCGAGTTCAACGTACGAGCGAGGGTTTGTGCTGTGGGGTATTTACAGCGTATGGGGAGAAGATATACTTGGATCGATAAGGCTTTATGTCTAGGCCGCTACTTCAAATTTGTCGCGAAACAATACGACATGCCAAACTTTGCGTGCGAAAGATTTCTCGATTTGAAGTTTGGATGCCCGCGTGCCAAATAGAGTCAAGTCCGCCTAGAGAAAGACGATTGACTGATGATAACGCGAGCGCATTGTGTCGATAGTCTTCGTTTTTTGTTTGCACGAAATCGCGGCGTGATCCTAGAATTCACATTGGTCAGCATAATCTAATTTTTTTTTTTTTACCACATCAATTGTTCAATCTTGTGAAGGGACAATCTCCCAGTTGAGCATCAGCCCTTTTTTGGAAGATACAAAACGAAATCAAGTGGTTCTGGAATTCACGTTGGGTAGCACAGTCTACTTTTAACCACATGTTTTGTTGGATTTCGTTGCCTACATAAATAAGACAATGGATAGAGACCCTCCAATTCCATCAACTTGGGTAATAACTGTTGATGCTTAGAGTCAGAGAAAAAAAATAACAACAAAGTATTTATGGTGGCTCAACCCAAATTAGAATTGTATAATATGTATTTATAGGAGTGGCTAATTATAGTAATAGTATAGATAAAACACAATTAGAGAAATACCCCACTATACGTGTAAATTGCACGTTAATAAAAACTTCCTAGATATTAGGGGTGAACAACGGAGCCAATTGGACTCGGGAACTGAATCGAATTGGCCTTCCTCGGCCAGTTCACAAGGGAATCGATTTGTTTTTCGGTTCAAGGCCGATTCTCCGATAGAACTGGTTTTCAATAGGGATGAGCGATTTCAGATTCCGTACAGGTTTCACGTAGAACTTGGAACCTACCCGTCAGAATAGGTTCCAGGGTTTATCCAAGTTTCACATGTATTCTTAATTGAACGATATCAGTAAATCATCACATTTAATGACCACAAATTTGCTGTTATAATCCACCAACCACAACTCATATTTAGATACACGAATAAATATGAAACACTAACAAAATAAAAGTCCCAGTCATAAATGTCGTCGAAAATGAAAGCTCAGACTAGCGGTTCCAGATTGCACACTCATCATCAGACGCCGTGGAATACCACAAGATCGCGCGAAAACATATATCAAGAAAAACACAAAAACTTGTTACAGATTACAAGTTGTTCATTGGAACCTGCAATTTGCCTGTCGAAATAGGTTTCTCAATTTTTGAAACTTGTAACCTACCCTGCATACTTTGGAACCATGCTTTCCCCTAATTTTGAACCGGTTCAAAACCAAACCGTACAAGTCTTTTAATTGAGGATTTTTGGGGAAAAAAATTATGACTTTGAGCATCCGGACATAAGTAGGTCACTTCGGTGTGTCCTTATTGAGAACGTTTCCTAACTGCTCCACATTTCCATGATGTGCTTCATGCTCATCCACTCGATCTTTGCAACTCCTAAGGCAATCACGCACTCTACAACAACCGTCCCTTCGTTCACGGACCAATACGATTCCAAAACCGTTCCCTCCCTCGATTCGAACGGGTCGGGGTACCATTTCCTTACTCAGATCGAAGTTAGTCATCAACGCGTCACAGGTCGAAGTCAACTACCACGAACCCTCGGCTTGCATTCGGACAAGGCAAGCTCCAAGTCAGGATCAAACTCTACCAAACTTAGACTTCTCGTACCACGCTCTGCTCTCCTCTAGCTCATTTCAATACGCAGATGTAGCCTCAATATCCGGGTCGTTGAATTTCACCACCAATCGTAACATCCTAAATCTTCTCGAACGTGCACAGTATCCCATCCACGGCGGTTCACTGGTCCACGGCACTGGGATATGCCGGTGCAAATTTAATGGTGGTAATACTATATGGTAAAAAGAATTTTAAGCTGGATCTCGAATTCGTTATTCTAATGAAGATGTTCGAGACGTGACTAATTTCACCACAAACGAGAAAAACCCTATAAACAAATCGCTAAACCAAGATTAAGTTGGTCGCGACCGAGCGATTATTTGTCGGCCCTAAATTAATCAAATGCTCTTATGTTGAGTTTGCATGTGATAATTCCTGTTGCTAGAGACTGGCGTTGGCCAGTGAGAGTTGAATGGTAATATTTTTTTTATTTTTTATTTTATTTTTTATGTTAACCGTTCGAGACGATCCAGATAATATTTCAAAAGAGTGGAAAGAGATCTCAATGAGCGATCCTCTTGAATTCAGAATAAGATTCCATGAGCATTCAATGCTCTCCTAATAATATGTTTGAAAGATGAAGCATTTATGTCATCGCACGATCATGAGCTCTTTCCATGGAGAATGGTGGCCATCCACGTTCTTCTTTCGATGGTAGTAGCAGTTCCGTCAAGTACTCTTTTGATTTTCGGTTAACATCTCGAGCTAGTGAAAGTCTGTCGTTTTCCACGACACTGTCTTGCTCGTGTTATGTAGACTCAACGCACTGAAAATAGAAACTTCTCTTTACAAAGTATGGCCAACAAGTGTCTCTGGACACTCGTTAACAAAACCCTTTAACTCATAGCGACGTGACAATGGTCTTGATATGTTTAGGCTCTCCATGTATTGATCCTTATAGGTGGAGTCTAGTGGAGGGAAACCACATATACACAGAGCATATAAACCCTATCTTGTCAGGCGATGCGGGAAATTTCTACACCCTCTCTTACGTGCAAGCTGTGAAATTTGGCTAACAAGAGTGAATACGCCCGCGAAAGGGTCTGGTTACGATACCATATTAGAAAGTTCAAGTTTACGGGTGAATGGAAACTCTATATAATAGAGCATATAAACCCCATTGTTAAGTGACGTGTGTAACGCTTCTTAGCTAGTAATTAGCATTGGTTGGTTTCAGTGGAAAAGCTCAATACTGGATGTCGAGGCGTGATCCTAAGAATCAGCAAGCAAGCAAGAAAAAAAAAGCAAACCCAAAAGACATCCGGCCAAATTGGAAGACACCCTTTGTTTGTTTTCTCTACCACGTTCTAGGGTTTTGGAGCGGAGGAGACGACGAGTATATGTTAGGTTTGAACGCTGTACAAACAGGATGAGATATTTTTGTGCCAAAGTTGGATAGATTCCTGGCGGCACAAGAACCAATGAGGTATTGGATCCAGCCCCAGCTATTGAAGGGCGCTTGATTGAAAATTAAGTTCGATTTTCGATGTTTCGTCCGACCTTCAACGTGAGAAAGTAGGAGCTTTTTTTTGGGAGAGGTAGTGTTTCTATATGTAACGGACGGCGGAGATCGTGTACTAAAAACGCAGGAGGAGCCGCGCTGTAGGACTAATTGTTCGTCCTGTGTCATCGTGTGTGCTTCGCGATGGGCATGGGTTGAAGACCGTTTTACGTAAGGTAGGCTTCGTTACACGGTGCCCGATGCTGTTGTTTATTTCTTTTGTAGTTGAAAGGATGGACGTGTAAGTTGTGTTAAAAAAGTCTCATATCAAAAAATTGATGTGGTGTGGAACAATTAATTGGCTCATAATTGGCTCATAATTTATTGGCTTAAGTTTTTTAGTAAATATGAATCTAACTGGATAAGTTGATGGACTCAAATTAAACTTCTTATCAATGAAAAGGATTTTTTTAACTCGAGCCATGTGATAATTCAAAATGTAACAATCCTTGTGCAAAGCAGGAAATTGATCCGATGGCCCAAATATTCTCTCTCCCTCTCTTTTAATTGTGGATGCGATGTGTGATTAAATTGTTCGTTATATGCTATAAACAAGTATTGACATACTAACTCGATGTTGTTATGTGATCGCACTAGATACTCGACGTGTTCATCATCTTCTATTACGAGAACACTTCTCTAAAAACCCATGAAATCACAGTCGCATCATTTAGTTCTCTACATTGTCAGTGTAGATAGCATTGGTCGTGTTCAATCCGCTAGACCCCTTTTCTTCTGTAGAAACAGAAAAACGTGATGATGATATACCAGTGAAACCATTTGTCCAGTGCAAGTCCCAGAAGATACACAAATCCTTAAGAAAGGAGGCTGTATGTTCCAGCTTCAGGAGGGAGCTTCCTGAACCAGACAAAATCGCCCAACGGACCTGAGTGCAGCAGCCCAGTTGGAGACTTCAAAATGCAAGTAGGGCATCGCCTTACTATAAACTTTATGCCGACCACTTGCGGCGACTTGCACATATGGAAACCGAACCCCAGCCATGTTACGCTCGCTATAACGAGGCGATATCGAAAAGGATATAGCTACTTTATGAGGTATCAACTCAGAATATGATTGTTGCGACTCCACAGAAATTGGGGAAGCCCCAAGTAATGAAGGAAAGTAGAACTCGCTGCTTTGTGATGAAAGTGCATGTCGCATGAGAAGCTTTTATGTGGTGTGAAAGGGCGAGAGCTTGTGGTGGCGAGAGCCTGTGATTTGTGACCAGAGTTCTAGGCTGATCATGTACCCCTAATCGGTTTCATCAAAGAAAGCCTTCACTGGGAATGAGTGAAAAGTAGCATCCGGTTCCGCTCCTTTCTTTTGTTGCCAATCTCACATTCAGAGCAAGGAACACAGACGCTCGGCGAGCCCGTCATTGCAATGGCACATATAGTGGGTGCAAGAGGGGGACATCCTAAGTACAACACCATAAAAGCATGGGAAAGATTTGGCTTCAGAGCTGGTAACTATTCCTAGTTGGGAGCAGCCAAAGCCTTCACTAATCTACATCCGTGTTCTTCTCTAAATCTATACTTCAGTGTAGGCAACTCACCTGGACCAACAGTCTCAGTATCAAGCAAACTCTGGATCGACGATGGCCGTTGCATGGGCTTCAAGTTTCGGCATCAGCAGGTAGACACTCCATAACATGGAGGGGGACACACTGCAGTTAATTACAAGACAATCAACCCATATAAATGAACCGTGCAATAGCTAGATGACTTGCACCAGTATGGGATGCTCAGGATGCACGTTTGAATAGACCATTCATGGACCTAACGTGATCCAATAGTATAGAAGTCCGATCACTGCAATTAGAAAAAATTCTTCATCTTCCCTTATTGGTAATGGGTATAGATATATTTGACCACCGTTTAACAGGAAATACACATCATCAGCTTTCCTCGCCTCCGAATAAGAGCAGCACATAGCATTGACAAGTAATCATAGAGCAAAAATCATCATTAAGCTATAAGAAAGATAAGAAGATCCCCATGATAGGTGAGCAAAATAGCAAAGCAATAAGCTTCACCTGATATCTGTAAGAAGACATTCATCCTAGGGATCCGGGCTAAGAAGAATATACTTTTTCTGTTTGATGTGTAACTAGGAGCATCATACATTAAATCCTTAAAAGCAAAGGGGGAAAAATACATCTTCCAGTTCTCAGCTCTGACACAGCACAGCAACATCACCATTGGCTCATATATCCCAAAATAATCCACCTAGGAAGCCTCCGGTTAGTGATCACCATTTATTCCAAATATGCGTACCTTGTGCATATTGGGAAACTTTGCTACCACCAATACAAATACTGCCAATGTGTTAAGGAAGAGCATCGGGTTCTTATAGTCTGTCGTGTGTGAGGCAATGAGATACCTGCCAGAATGAAACAGGGCTATGAAGGAGGCCCTTCTTGCGACCAAAAACAGCATAAGTGATTCTAAATCGTGAGGTTAATTGTATCTAAGATAGCAGACATTATAGAAGACCTTATTGTGCAACAATGGCAAAATTACCCAGGTTTAAGATGCTTTTATGCCCCCCAGGCTCCTAGCTTAGTGGGGAACATTCTATATGCTCTAACGCTACCAAGTAAGATGCGCATTAAGTAAACTTATATATACACAGTTGTGCAATTTTTCTTCCGATTATACGTATCTAAACATGATGCAGTCAACAATATACTGAAGCGTGCAGAGCAGACATAAATATGAGAGGGATCAACCATATGCAAATTGGAACTGATCCGTGATTTATGAGCAGTGGACGTCCAAAGGCACGAAAACGACAAAACTAGTTGTAAGGACAATACAGGGGTTAAAAACTTCCTCACAGCAGCAATGGGCTAATTAGGATGAACTCCACAAAGAACTATGTAAAAGTGTCCTTGAACTAGGCCATAAACAAAATGAAGTTTATGCCTTTTTCGGTTGGGGTGGGGTGGGATGGGTAAGAATCATTCCTCCTTTCTTTCTTTTCACGGAGAGCAGAATATAGGCAAAGAATGGTCACATTGTACTTGCAAATCAACAGAGGCTGGTTTCACCATTTTTTCATGATTTGCAAACTTTGTGACAACATGCCAGGAACCATAAGAGCAGCACAGGCGAGAGTAGACGGTATAAAGAGGTCTAAATACCCGGAGAAGCAATTTCAGATGCATCAGTTCGACACATCCTTGGACCTCTTTCTCTTGAACCATCAATCCAGACACAATATGCAACAAGTTTCTAACTCAAATTAGGATAAGAGGATATCTACCAACTCCATCAACAAGAAACAGTGCATGACATGACCCCATGAGTGCAGTAGACTTAACTATGTCACAAAAGTAGAGCCGGTGAAAAGGCTTAAAATGACATGCAAATCACTTACAGCACCACAGGAACGACAGTCAAAAACTTCCTATTTCGAGTGAGTTGCTTGCCATTGTCTATCTGTTCCCACCAAGTCAAAGCATTGTAAATTCCCTGGTCATCGGAAAATGGCGTGCCCTTCTTCCAATGAAAGAAATGATAAGTTACCTGAAGGAAGATGTAACAATCACCACACGGTCAGTAACTCGAATGACAAGACGGAGACTATATGTTTGCAGAAGAAAGATAATAAACCACAGCAGATGAAGAAACTTTAATAGACCTCTATCCAAAATGTAAGATATACAAAGGAAACTTTTGCAATACAGGTACTCCCTCTAAATAAGAATTACTTAAGAAGACATTGACTGAAATAAAGAAATTCCTGAATTATTGATCCCATCACACCAATCAATAACATTTTACTCATTTCTCAAAAATAACTTCCCGTGTCTAGAAGCCACAGTAACCAGATCAATGTAGTCAAATATCTTCGAGAACAAGTATTTATCCCAGAAGCAGTAGATGCTGAGTTATTTCATGCTGGACAATACGGTTTGTTGCCTTTGTGGGTTAATGTAAGGTTGCCTGAAGTAAGGCTAAAGAAGAAAGCGGAGATTACATAAAGATGCCAAAAGTGACTCATGGACTTATCACAGGCACTCTCTGACCAAATTTTCAGTATAGATCATCACTTTCATGATCATGAATCCGATTGCCAACATATAGAGGCACGAGATTGTGCAACATATTTAACATTGGCACACATAACCATAGCCGCAACAAACAGGAGTAATCAGCAATACTTGGATTAAAATGATGAAGTTCAAGACTGAGAAACTTAGCAAAAATGGTACTCATGCACGTAGTACAACCTATTAGCATACGACTATACAAAAGTCCCTTAAAATTATACAAGTGAAACGTTTCAACACTGACAGTTCTAGGACACTATGGTGTATAATCAGCAGAAAGCTGGAGAAATAGATGTTATCCATACATTCATGGCACTATTCAGCAGACACTCATGCTGAAATTTCTGCTTGACAGAATAGAAAGGTACAATCTCTTTCGTATTCAGCTCTTCTGCACCACTTGAAGGTGGGTTAATCACAATTCTCAATGAAATGATAATCTACAGCCTAGACAAACTAATGCTAGGCAATGCTCCGAACATATGATAGGACACTCCAGAGTTTTGAATGTGATTATCAACCTACTTACAAGGAAACACCAGAAACATGGAAAAAATCCCAACTTATGGAACTGACAACTGCGACACAGGGCAAATGCAACACCAACATACAAATGAGACCCCCCTAAAGCCCACAACACCACTCTTTTTCTTGCCTGTAAGAGTGGAACTATCCTTAAAAAGAGACACAGATGAATTCCTCATCGACCTACTTTTCTTTAACTCTTAATGACAACAATCAAGAGCCTAGCGATGCCCAAACTAATCCACTACAAAATCCATTCACGATCGATTCCTTCAAATACTCAGCACCACCTAATCCTCCAAGTAGCGACTTAACAGACAGAAATGCGAAAACCTTAACGCCCCAGGTCACCACGCAACAACAAAGACAGATGACCGATCCTCAACCTCGATCGATCACTCGATTGACACAACACCACAACTCCTCACAGCTCCGGAATCAGAAACAACCTAAAAAAAGGGGCGGAGACAAAGAGACGTACGAGGAAGTGGGAGAGATTGACGATGGTCCAGGCCATCCCGGGCGAGCAATTGAAGAGCGAGAGGACAATCAGCCACGAAATGAACACGATGAGGATGTACGTCGTCCACACTCCAGGATACGTGAACCACTCCGTGTTCCTGTTCAGATCCGTCGGAGGCACCGCCTTCACGTACATTCTCTCTCGCTTCGTCTCCTCCTTCAATCCGATCCGATTCCTGAATCAATCCAAGTATCGGGATGAGCGAAGAAGAGAAACTCAGGACGATGGGTTGTGATGGCGAGCTCCTGAACAGATCGATCGATCGAGAAGAACTGAACCGATCGAATTGGAAAAAGGTTCGTGAGATTCGTGAGGGAGGGGGCAAATGGTCAGCGTGGGAGACCGGCGAGAGGTTGAGATAGCGATGAATGAAACCCGGGGGAAAAGTATCTCCGTGTGGCTAAATAAAGAGAGAATTTTCATTTTCAGTAGGTTTAATTTAATTTCTATTTTATTTTTAATAAGTTATAAATTGGAAAACCAACAATTTATTTAATGGTTTTTTTCTCTAATTAAATTGGCTTAAATTGCAACAAGGCAATCATTCAAAATAGTCATCTTCATGAGGCACGATGGCTTACCAGACAGAGGTTTTAGCATCAATTGGAATTCAAAATCAATGAATTTTGATGCTGGTTGATATCTGTAGTTGGGGACTGAACAAGAAATGGAATATCTTGAAAGGGGATTATTTAACTCGAATTTCGCGTATGTGATTTTTCCTAATTTCGAAACTGTAGTTAATGAGAGAGAATGTCGTTTTTTCGTATGAATTATGAGAGATTCGATATATTAATAGGAGAAAATTTAGGATACTACTTTGCATCTTATTATCTTCGACGCGGTTCTTTTCAAAATTCATTTCCCAAATCCTCCTCTTCGAAAGAAAAGATCCTGCTAAGATGATAACATCTTTGGCTAGATACAGATATTTCATGCTGGTTCATTATTCAGTTTAAGGTGGCAGATTTCGCTTGTACACGCTACCGCCCATCGGACGACCCTGTCATCGACCTCACCACAATCCAAGTGGAGAGCTCAAGTCGCTATAATGCTTATGGATGTATGTATCTTGAATGTATGTTTGTTCGATATTCTACGAGCGGATCAATAAGCATCGGATAAAATGATTATTATTTCCTTTAGATCTCTAGACATGTTTGTTGGAATATATTATTTCATATTTTGACCTTTTTCTTGCACTCATGAAAAAAAAACAGAACATATTTTGAGTTTCAAAAGATTAAGGAAAAGTTTTGTGTGTGCATAGAATCATATTTTAAGTCTTGGCAAGCCACTCGATAAGTAACCCTTGTTTTTATTTTTTTGTGGTGATCTTTGATGTTGCTAGACAACCAAATAGGTCCTACAAAAAGCCGACTGCCTCCACAGTTATTGAATACCGTTGGTCATGAATGTCTACCTAAATTGTGGATATTTACAAGAGTATAAATATTCTTTGAAAGAAAACAAAACATATTTTAAATTATTATCGTTAACGAAAACATTTTTTATCCACTAGTTATTCCGAGCGCTACAAGCACTATTTTAACCAAAACATTTTTTGAAAAATCATTCGTTTCCCACAAAATGAACGATTACATAAAAAGCTCGATAACCCGGGTGGGGCCGAGCCCACCAACATGATTTCCACCGCCACCGACAACTCCACCAGCACCCTCTCCGATTCCAACCCACCACGGCACCACCGTCCTTTTCATTGCGCAAGCGAACTTGCGATGTTCATTCCACTTTCGGTAACTCGATCTCTTTTGTTTTCTTTCGAGAGATTCTCAATTCACCATTTGAGCGTATGGACAAGTAGCAATCATTCATCAAATGGAGGGACCGCTTGCTTGATGGACGTTTTCAAGCACGAGGAGAGTCACTTCCCACGGGTTTCTCGAGTATACAAGAGGGTAAAGCTGTAAATTTACAGAACCATAGAATATTAAGCTCTGTTTGTTTCACTAGAAATAATATAATTTTGCAACATATTTTCCTAAGAATGAACGTTTATATCGCTTGCAAAAAATAAATGAACAAAAAATATCTTCATCGTTCACGAAAATATTTGAACATAAATTATTGACGATAAAAATATTGCCTATTGACTAATTATTTCAAGCGACAAATGTGATCGATCTTCAGAAAAGTTTTTCCAAATTATTTATTTTTCGCGAAAAAATAAATGGAGATTTATGAACAGTTTTCTTGCCTCCGATGAGGTTGACCTGCTGGCAAGGGCAACACGGGGTTAGGGCCAAGACCAGATTCGAATCTCGAAGACTGGCGAGCACAGAACGGAGCACCCGAGTCCAATCTCATGAATCAGGAAAACAAGGACAGAGTGAACTGCTGAGAAGACGGCAATTAAGCATGAATCGGCAGAAGAAACGGCTGTAACTGTTAGAAGTGCCGTCCACGGCTTCCATCTGCTTCTAGTTTTGTAAATCGAGGCACTTTCAAGTTCCATTTAGAATGTGCTTCGTCAGCCCCTCGCTTGACTTTCTTTCGCTTGTATTATGCAGGACAGCGGCACATACAAAGAAGTAGCTCAATCCACCTCGCAAGCGGCATAAATGACCGATGTCAAACATCTTCAGCACTTCTTTCATCATTCAGACAAAATGACCCGTGATTGAATTAAGAATCCTCACAAGAATGAACAATCATTCAGAATCTGCTATAATCACAAACATGTAATTGGTCATCACAAAACGATTCAAAGTTAAAACTTCTGCTGCCATTTAGAACAGACAGCAAAGTCAGGAAATACCAGACTGGGCGGCGGCGGCCGTGGTAAGCCTCTTTCTGCATTTATCAAAGAGGTCCATCTGTACATACTGACCAATGCATTAAAAATGCACGTAGACAATACTTCACCAAATAGTTCAAAGATAAAAAGCACAAGAATGACTGGCGAATCTGTACACGAGATTTATTAACACGATTGAATAATCAAGGGTACAACCACTGCACAAAAACGCAAGAATAGTTCAAAGAGGAGAAATGGCGGACTATTTCCAGTTGAGAACTTCTGCCGCACTTGAGCTACTGAAGCGTCCAGAGACCAACCAAATCCATGACCATGAACACAAGATGGACTACCAGTTCTCCTTTACTATTTTCGATTTCTCGAGAATGAACTTCCCTTCCTTGTACTTTTGAGTTTCTTCATATGCCCTTTCGTACTTCCAACCCAGAACCTCGTGGCAATCAGAGCAGTATACATCAGCCACCGTGTGAAGGCCGGTCAAGAGCTGCCTGTCCTCTTTCTCTCCGACCATAATGTTCATTGCGTGGGAGAACAAAAATGCTCGACTGTTTCTTCCCTGACACCAACATAGTAACAAATTTATTGAATTCTAACCCCCAAGTTCATCACACTCCTGGTTGCAGCATGGTGACAACACTCACCAAAGCTTCAGTATCCTTCATGTGAAATCTACTGTCTACACTCTGTTCTAGCCAACATCATCAAGCTTATTTCATTCCCTCCTATAAACAAAGAAGTCAAATGGTTTTTGGCTTCAAAATTCACGTCTTTTGTCTGAATTTTCTTGATACATTCCATACCCTTCTAACAGGTATTTTGACTCCACCCCACCAGCATGTCTAGTACTTAAACTTCGCAGTAACTTAAAACGTCTAATACCTATCTCAAATCCGCCTTAGGAAAGACGAGCCTATGGGGGGCTAGAGAGGTTCGCCACCCCTCAGCCTCTAGGTGTGGTGTAATCTTTCGAAATTGTTACCTTTGCTTCATCCCCTTGAACAGAGATTCCACTAATCTTTCCTTCAATCTAAATGTATGCACCGGCCACTCCTCGACTCTCACATTGTGAAGTTAATTAGTTTATCCAATTTCCATCCAAGGCCAAGGGCCCCCATATTCCAGACCAACGCAAGACCAGAGCAATGCAATGTAGAGTAACTGATCATATTTAAGAGGAAAACTAGTACTACCTGAAAACTTTTGGAAATGACATCGTCATGAAGCGCCACATGGTTTCGGCAATGACAGCAACTATACAGCCTCGGACCGATCACCTCCGCCATTGCCCCTACGCCAAACGACGAGCGACCAAACTACCTCGCACCTCCCTAAAGATCAAGCTCATCAAAAGAGAACGGCACAAAAAAATTCTGAGTGCAGCTCTCTCCATTCTCAGCTCAGAGACCAGAGCAAATCACAATCTCAATCAGCATCGGGAAACCCTACCTTCCTTCGAACGGCTCGGGTTCCCGGGTCGACTCGGTCAGCGGCGCCGGCGAGCATCCAATTGAGGTCACGGGCAAGCGATCGAAGAACTGAGGACGGTGATAAAAAAAGAGATTCAGGAAAAAGGAAACAAATCGAGAAATGGAAGGAACCGGAACCGGAACCGATCCAACGATAGATTCGCGAGGGGCGGAAAACGTAGATTGAAGCTGCGAAGGATCGGAACTGTTCGAATTCACGCTTCTTGCTCGAGGATTTACGGAGTGGCGAGCTGAACTCGCTACTCGATCAGATCGATCGTTTCGATGTGGAGAGAGAGAGAGAGAGAGAGAGAGAGAGAGAGAGCAGGGGTTCTGGAAGAGGAGAACGTGGGGGTGCGTCGGAGCTCGGTGTAACTCCCTGATTAGAAGACGGCGAGTTTCTTCTGGCGCCGCTAGACCCCGGAGTTTCGGCGGAATTACGAAAATGACCCGATGCCGAGCTGATCGTCCTCCAAATCCTTGTTTTTTTTTTTCGCGGTCCAAATAAAACCATTTTAGGTTAAGTTTGTTTGGCGAAAATTAATTATTTAGAAAATATTCTCTTAAGAATGATCATTGGTATCATTTGAAATAATTAATCAACAAAAATACTTTTTTTTATTGACAATAATTCATGTTTAAATATTATGAGTGAACAGTTTCATATTCCGTAAAGGTAGGTTCCATAAAGGTTCCACCTGGAACATGAAAACTACCCGTCGGAACAGTTTCCTCATTTTTGAAAACCCGAAACCTACCTTGTCATTGATTTCAAGTTCTTCTCGCGTTCTACATGTCTTCTTAATTGAACGATTGTGGTGAATCGTCACCTTTAATGACCACCACTTCTAGTTACCACTACACTCCACTGATCACAATTCATATTTAGACAAGCGAAAAATACGCAATATTAACAAAGTAAAAGTCTAAATTGTAAATATCGCCGAAAATAGAAGTTCAAACTAGTGCTTCCAAATTACACGCTCGTCATTAGACGTTGTTCGCTCGTTTTTGCAACAAGGAATATCTTTCACCGAAATTCAGTCTTCGGTTTTTATTAAGAGGGTGGTTCTGTGGCTCAACTCTCGAAAGGAAATTTTAGTGAGAACAAGAAGTGACACGGATAGAAATGAAATGGGTAGGAAATCAGTGGATCGAATATGGATTTGAGATCAACAAAGGTTCAGATTACGTTACAATACTCCTACGAAAGTAGTAGAAAGCTTGAAAATAAATCGGGATTGCAGAAACTCTAAATGCTGGAAAGGAGAATACATGGAAGTTAAAGTGCAGAAAAATTTGAGTTCTTTTGGATGTGTGTTGATCTGTCTTCCTCTTTTTTCTTTCGAGTATTTGTTATTCTTCATCGTTCCATAACCGTCTGTCGGTTATTTTCCTGCTTTCAAACTTTGAATCTTGGCGCCTTTAATAACTTCCCATTTGCCCACGTTTTATCCGTCAAAACTTGATCTTCAACTGTCAATGTGGCTTCAAATTTGAACCTTCTCCAATAACTGCCGTGAACTGTTCATACCTATTATCCGGATTTCTTGCTTATAACTCCTCGCTGACATGGATAGTTCGGCCATCCTGTGATTTCTTTTGACTTCGTACTCCTCTTACTGCCGATTATTTACAGCTTCGGTATGTCCAGAATCTTACCGAATTTTGAAAATCCGTGACCCTATTCTTTTACTTCCCGAATATCGGGTTTTAGACTTCTGGACATTTCGGTAAGTTTCCGATAACTTACCGAACTTCTCAGAGTAGCTTACTGTTCCCGATTTATCGATTTTCGGGAAATGGTGATACTAAAGCCACTTCGGTAACTCATTATTATTTGGTGTCAACAGATGCCACCTTTCTTTTAAATGCCAAAGATGACAAGACACTTACTTTTTGCTTCCAGCGCCATTTTGCTGCCTCGTTTCGCGCGCTTGCCTTTTCAACTCCTCCTCGTATCAACTTAGTACATATATCAGACGTCCCTACACAATCTGATCTCTCGCCTTCAGACGTGCTTTTTTCAGAAACTCATCCTCTTCGTTATTATCTTGCTCTTTCATTTCTTCATTTCTTCGTGCCTTTTCTTGCACTTGACCAAATACCATGGCTCCCAAGGCTCAAGCTTCCTCTTTTCTCGCCTCAAATGCCCTAGAGCGCTATCACAAGTTCAGAGACTCCGATGATTTCAACGATGAACGGCATCTATTCTCGGTGCAAAATGATTTCGAGGATTCTTATATCCTTGGCCCTGCTGCTTACAATCAGTTTTCGATTCCTGCAATTCTCTCTGATTTCTTCCCTCGCCATCAAACCGAGGTACTTCCAATCCACCACTCTTCTGTCCTGGCTTACAACTGGCATTCCCGTCCCTCTCGTCTTAGGGCTTTTTCTGATTTTGAACCAAATTTTTACCGATGGTATCTTCGATTTCTTCCTTCCAAGGGCTCTCTTTGGGATGGGCTTTCGATTCATAATGCCTTGCGCCTTTGTTGTTTTGACTATCATCTGAACCATGGGCTAGCCAGTGCCCTATCTTATTTTTGGTCATCTTCAACCAATTGTTTCTTTTTCCCTTTTTCCCCGATGTCGGTAACTCTGCTTGACATCCATTGCCTTACTGGTCTTAATCCTTTAGGCACGGACCCATCTATTTTGTCTGCAGATTCTTACCAAGGACTCGGTAAGTTATCTGATTCCGAACTAGCCTACGGGGCTTTTATAGGTAAGTTTTTCAAGAAAGAGGGTGAAGTTACCGACGAGGAACACACTGCTTTCCTCCTGTACTGGCTTTGTAAATTCCTTTTTTGCCACCCTATTGTGAGAGTTTCAAAGGACTTTGTAGCTATAGCTTCTGCCTTGGCTTCGGGAACTCTCTTATCTTTAGGGAAAACCATTTTATTCTTATTGTACCAAGGCTTAGCCCACTCTGCTTCCTCCCTTGCTTCAGATGAAATAGGTGGGGTCTATGGTGGTCTCCTCTGGATTCTCCAAGCCTGGTCGGCTTTTTATTTTCCTTTTTGGTTTTCCAGGGATCAAGTCACACAACCCCCTTCGGTTTCTATCCCGAATCATCCTATCTGTCGAGCCTTAAGCCAAGAGTTGATTCCTTGTTCCAGAGGGGCAATCATCTTATTTTCGGTTCTTTGTTTCCCAAATTTTTTCAATCAAAGGGAAACAATTCTCTTTTTCTCCTTTTCTCACTCCCGAATTCAGATCATCTCTTCCTTTTTTTCAGAAAAATAAGAGTGATTTTTGGCAAGTTGTTCTAACCTCTGTTGACCTCCCTGTTAGGTTTTCAACAAAGGGTAGATTTGTTGCCGGCTTTGAAATCTACTCCCCCCAATATTGTGCTAGACAATTTGGGTTGATTCAAGGGATTCTTGTCCCGGCTCTCTATACTTTTTCCTTTTCTTCCATCCATAAATTATTCTGCAAGTTAGGCGACGGCCAAAACTTCACTGAATTGAACAAACTGATTCGGGACATTTACCGATTGTTCCGTGTTACCGAGTTCGCCGCAGATGCTGATCGCTCTTCAGAAGACTTCAACTTCTGGTGGAAGCATTATCGGAAGTCTGTATTCTCAGAGCCGCTGGACCTGATTCTTTCGAGAATAAAAGAGACGGCTACTCTTGCACTTCCTCAATCAACCGAAGATGAAGACATTCTTCCCGCTGAACCGGCGAAGCATGTTAAAGGTCAGTTTGCTCTCCTTTCAATGTGTGTCTTCATTCAGTATTTGTTTATGTCTAACTGTTCTTTGTTCACAGTAGGAAGAAAGAGAAAAATCTTAGAACTGCCTGCTCCAGAACAGGCGCCAAAGAAGCTTGCAACAGAAAGAGCTACCGATCGACCTTTATCATCATCAGCAAGGAGCCCATCTGTCAGTCCCACACTTCGTGCCATGATAAAGCCGCATACACCGAAAGGTAACTTTGATATCAAAGTTTTTGCTAATCATGAACATACTTGCCAATACTGATCTGTGCTCTTCTTCTTTTAAATATAACTCAGGGAAGACTCTTAAGATATACCGATCGAAAGCAGCTTTGCTTTCTTCCCCCTCTGCCAATGCTCCTGATGATGATATAGCAATCCTTGACCCTGCACCGGTTTTTCCTGCTCCTTCGACAGAACTTCCTATCGCATCAACGCAAATCCAGACTTCGAAGCTTAAGGAAAAGGAATTAGCTGATGATCCATCTTCTCCTCAGACTGGAAAATCTCCAACCTCTATCGGTAAATATTGTCTTCACTTTACCGAATGGTGAATGTTCCTTATACTATTGTTTTAACACTCATAGCTGTGTTTACAGGTACTGATGA
Organism: Lenwebbia sp. NSW1173648; assembly: GCA_029784005.1. Lineage (NCBI taxonomy): Eukaryota > Viridiplantae > Streptophyta > Magnoliopsida > Myrtales > Myrtaceae > Lenwebbia > Lenwebbia sp. NSW1173648. Next base: position 6,176,939 of record JARCGZ010000005.1, read on the forward strand.
GCCTTCATCTGCATCAAAAAGAATTCTGATTCCTGATGGGGAATTTCTTGAAGACCCATCAACTAATGTACCTCTACCGCTTGTACAACCTTCAACTATCACTTTGCCTCTTCAGGGAACGTTTATGACAAGCTCATCTTCTTCACAAGCTCCTTCTGCCGTAGCTGAGATAACTCTCTTATCTATTGAGGAGAAAGCTGAAGTAGAAAATATGCTGCTCACAAATCTTTCTAGCTCCTTCACCGCTGATTGTCCTCCAGAATCTATAGACCCGGCATCATTTTCTGAAGTTTCTAAGGAAGTGGCCAAGGCTAAATGGACTGAACTTCTTAACTTATTAGAGTCTGGCTATGGGAAGTTGATTACCGACTCTGACAGAGAAAGACGAGCAAGAAATCTTTTTCAGGAAGTGTGTTCTGGTAATCCTTCTTTTATGCTTTCCCAAGACTTTCAAGACAAAAGTGATATCTTCGCCGTTGGTTTTGTGGATGCTGTGGACACCATCAGGATTAACACCGATCGTCTTCAACATCTTCTCTTCGGAGAACAGCGAGGTCAAGCCATTCGAGTTGAAATAACCCGCAAATGTGCAGATACCCGCTTGTTCTATGATAGTTATAAAGCTGAAGAGAGCAAACTTCACCGCTTGGCAGAAAGAAGAGCAGAGCTTGAGGCAGAACTGAAGAAGGTAGAGGTCCAAATGGTGGAACAAGAAGCGAAGATGCGTCATCTTTGTCCATCAGTTAGACGGAAGCTGGAGAAGTGTCAGGAGTTGAGGAAAGAATATGATTCCACCTGTGGGTCGGTCAAGACTTGTGAAAAGCAGAGGGCGGAGCTCATGGAACAAAATTTTAATTTAGAATTTGAGCTCCGCTCTTTTGTAAATGAAGCCAAGACTCTGTTGAGGAAATGAAAATGAAAATCTTGTTCTTTCTGACTCAAATGTTCTTTTGCTTCATTTGCCGAATTCTAACATCTGCTCCTCTATAATCTTCAATGATTAATAGAGATCCCGATAATCCTCAATAACTAACAAAGATCCCGATAATCCTCGATGACTAACAAAGATCCCGATAATCCTCAATGACTAACAAAGATCCCGATGATAAGGCTTCCCGATAATCATCAATGATTAACAAAAAATCTAATAATAAGGCTTCCCGATAATCCTCAATGATTAACAAAGATTCCGATGATAAGGCTTCCCGATAACTCCAATGACTTTTGCATACTTTCTCTTGCAAAAGAATTTTTTTGGCGGCAATGCTGGTAACCGTCTTCCTCCATTTATGGGCCATGTTCTTCCACTTCTTCTAATTATCCGAGAAAAACTCTGGCATGCCACTACCCATGATCTGTTCTATATCCTTTCTATTTATAACTGCCCAATTTGCACAATTCATCCTGCACATTTGCAATCTTGCTCATGATGTCTTCACATGGTTCTTCATCTCAGTTGCCTCTTTGATTAACTAGGAATCTCAAGAAATTCCCTGCTCGCACTCCAAAGGCACATTTAGCTAGATTCATCTTCAATTTGTATTTCCTCATCCTAACAAAAGCTTGCTCAAGATAGTCCAAATGCTCTCCCTGATTTGATTTAATCACAACATCATCAATATAAACTTCCAAGAATTTACCAATCATGTCATGAAAGATGAAATTCATTGCTCGCTGGTAAGTAACTCATGCATTTTTTAGCCCAAAAGGCATCACTGTCCATTGAAAAGTCCCGATAGCACCAGGACATCTAAATGATGTTTTCGGGACATCTTCTTTAGCAATAAATATCTGGTTGTAACCCGAATGACCATCCATTAGAGATAACATCTCATTTCCCGACGCCGAATCAACTAACATGTCTGCCATTGGCATCTGATACTCGTCTTTTGGAGTGGCATTATTAAGATCCCGAAAATCAATACAGACTCTCAATTTCCCATTCTTCTTCTTTACGGGAACAATATTCGAAAGCCACTCTACATACCTGACTGTCTCGATGAATTTTGCTTTCAGCAGCCTTTCAATTTCTTCCTTGACTTTGTCAACCACATCTGGAGCAAACCTTCTTGCTAACTGTTTGTGTAGACGAAATCCTTTCTTAATAGGAAGACGATGTTCTACAATATCTCTTGACAAACCAGGCATTTCATGGTAATCCCATGCAAAGCAATCTTTGTATTCTTTGATCAAGTTGATTAAATCTTCTTTCATGCCCCCTTGCAGAAAAGCACTCACATATATTGGACGAAAACACCCAGGTTCTCCTATATCAACTTCTAATAATGGGTCTTGAGCTTCTGTTGACCCGTTGTCTTCTTTGATTGGTGACTCTTCCCATTCGTCAATACAATCTGAAACTTCAGCACCCTGCTGGGTCATCTCCGCTAAGTAAGCGAAGTACCTTTCACAAACTTCTTGCAATAAGGGCTCGCTTTCCATATAGAGTATGTAACTCCTCTAATGCCAAGCTAGACTTGGGAATCCACTCAGTTTTCATATTCCCAAAGCGGCAATAAGCGTAGGATCGTGAATCTGCTTTCGGTGTTCCAATAACATGTCCTCCATGTGAATACTCTTGATAATCTTGATGAATACCGATTAACCCTATTGAAGTAAATCTCGAATTAGCCTTAATGTATTCTACTCCCTTACCATTCCAAAATGCCAGAACCTGATGAAGAGTCGAAGGTACACATTGATTAGAGTGTATCCAATCTCTTCCAAGCAACAAATTGTACGAACCATCAGACTCTATCACGAAGAAAGTCGTTCTTGATGTCTTGGATCCTATGGTTAAGTCCAGTACAACTGCCCCTTTGACTTCGGTAACTTCTCATAGGAAATCAGACAGCTGAACATTCGATGGAATTATATCATCGTCACCTTTTCCCAACTTCTTGAAGTACTTATAAGATATGAGATTCAAGGTAGCTCCCGCATCTACAAAGATTTTACCGACAGCTTGACCATTGATTCTACCTGAAATAACCAAGGACCTTAAATGTCTAGCCTTGTCTGAGGGTACTTTATCAAACCTTATCATTTCTTTATCAGGGAATTCGAATTCTGCCATTGCTATTTCTTTCTCTGATATATGCTCGAGTTCTTCTTCTACCACTAAACAAGCTCCATATTCAGCTGGAAGCTTAGCATGGACCATGTTGATCCTCAATGGCGAACGATTCTCTTTCGGCATTTTGGAATGACCAGCTCGGCAACTCTTGTCATCTTCTTGCGACATCTTGAGATTCAGATTCTTTTGTTCTATCTTGACTTGATGCCTCGGATTAAGAGCTACCTGGAATTGCCCAAAGTTAATTGTTTGGGAGACTTGTTGAACCTCTTTTCCCTTTTTCACCTCGTGGTGAGAATTACTTCCCGAATCATATACAGAATTTTTCTCTGGTTTGACAGGTTCTTTATCATCAGGGTTTCTTCTCCAAACCCAATTTCCTCTCGTACTAAAAGATCTGAATGGAGGAATCTGTGATGGCATTCCTTTGTCCCGACGATTCTCGAAATTTCTCTGTCTGCTTTTCATTCGCTGAAAACGTCTTTTTGCAGTTCGGTAAGATGCTTGCCCTGACGGTTTAGCTAAGGGCCATTTTCCTTCAGGAGGATCGTGTGGGATCTTAATTGTCTTTGTCTTCTGAACTTCCTGGGCAATTGATGGTGGTGGATCATCAAATTCATCTCCCCAACCAGATGGTTCCACAGGCAATGACGGGGATAAGTAATCATTCGTATCTCCATAGTACACCACGTAATCAAATTTCCCACTAGGTTCTCCAAGCAGTCCTACTTTGGGATCCCCTTCTTTGTATCGCTGCCATAAACTCTTCTTCTTTTCAGGCTTTCGTGGGGCTTCCTTCTCCTTATGAACTCGTGTTTCAACTTCTTGAGTCGGAGGAACTTGTCTTGGTGATTCGGGATATAACTCCTGCCTCTCAGGCATTTGTGCTAGCTGCCTTGATTGAGCTTCTTGACTTTTTGATTGTGCCGAAACGTTTTCAGTTACTACAATCTCAGACCTTATCTGTGGTCTACCTTCCCGACGAATGAATGATCCCGATCTGTATCTTCCTCTTGTTCCTCTCATGTACTGGAACTTGGGAACTTCCCGATACTGATAACTTAATTCTTGATGACGACGGGTGCATAGTTGTTTATTATCATACCTTGTAGATTCATGCATATTAACCATACTGATCATCTTCGGGAAAGGATCTGTGTCTACTTCCATTGGAGCCTTGCCTTTATCTTCAGCAAATTTGATCTTGCCTTGGCGAATCGCTTCTTGAATTGTCTTCCTAAAAACAATACAATTCACCGTATCATGAGTCTTGGAATGATGCCATTTGCAATACCTTTTATCCGTAGTCTCTTCCTTGGATGGGATCACCTGCCCCTCAGCCAATTTAATCATTCCATCTTTCAGCAATAAGTCAAATATCTCGTCCAACTTATAGATATCAAAGGAATAATTACTCGTTTCCTTGGCTTTAAACTTGGACACGTCTCTTACCCTTGCTGGTTTCAAAGCTGGGCACACATATGGTTTTTCAAGTACCATAGTTGCTACCGCTATCTCATTCTCTTCTTCAGTCAAGTCACCGTATTCGGTACTTTCAACCGATGCTATTGTCTGCCGATTATCCTTTGTCGGCTTCTTATCCTTATCCTTCAGCAAGTGCTCATACTTAGAAACCCGAGCATTTAATTGAAAGAGATCATCAAAAGCTTGCCCCTCAAATCTCTCCTTGGGATTGAACTTCAACCCATTAAAAGCCAAATCTGTAAATTCCTTTTCGGTGAGAGAAGTCAAACATCGATTCCTGGACTTCTTGAAACGAGTAATAAATTGATCTACTGTCTCATTGCCATACTGGTACATTCTGGCCAAATCGGCTACTGTTACCTCTGGTACCGTTCGGTAAAACTGAGAATGGAATTGTCTCTCCATCTCAACCCATGTCTGAATAGAATTTGCTGGCAAATTCATATACCAAGTAAATGCTGTCTTTAATAATGACAATGGGAATAGCCTTAGCCTTAAATATTCATTTGTTCCAGCCTCTCCACATTGTGCTAAAAAAGGACCTACATGCTCCACAGTTGACTGATCTTCCTCACCTGTAAATACAGCGAAATCTTACATTTTAAATCCCCTTGGATATGGAATGTTATCCACCCAATCGGGATGTGGCTTCCTGTATACAGGTCTTGGTGTCCCTCTCTCTGCTCCCAATTGTTGCATTACCAACTCTGTAACTCTGTCCGGGTTCCATGGCCCTAAATTCTGTTGGCCCAACCAAGGATCTTGCCCCCTAGGGTCAATCTGCTGAGGTCTGTTCATGCCTTGTTGATCCATATTAAAGTTGATGGGTGGCGGCCTGTAGAGAGGATTTTCCACCACATGTGGGTATGGTTGAGTTGCAGGCGGTCTTATAGGATCAATATTAGGCACTGGTGGAGGTATATTCCATACTGGCGATAAATTTGAGACCATGGGATTGATCATGTTAGCATCAACAGGGCCAGTTTGAGGGAAATTGTAACCACTCACACCATTCACTAGGTTTGCTGTTGTAGGATTCTCCGGCCTTGGTATAATTCTTACTGGAGGTTGCAGATTTGATCCTCCACTACCAACATTGGGATGTCCCGATGCTGGTGGAAATGGTATTGTACCAGGGGGATTTGCATAAAAAAGAGGAACTTGAGAGGATGAACTAGGACGCGATATTACCTCGTTTATGGCGTTAATCATCATGGGCTTTATCACATCCGTGATATGACGCACCATATGGTTGGTGAGCTCATTCTGCTGCTCCTCAAACATTCTCCTCATCGTGGCTACCAAAGTATTGTCGGGTGCCAACGCGTGGATTTGTTCTTCATTCAACTGCCGAGGAATGTCAGCATTGTGATGGGGTACTTCCTCATTCACTGCCGAATGCTCCAATCGTGCTCCATCATCTGGGTTGTTGATATTACCAACTGGTACTCCATCTGATTGACCTCTAGTTCTCACCATTTCTCTTAATCTTACCACACAGGTCCCACCGGGCGTGCCAAAAAAATGTTCGCTCGTTTTTGCAACAAGGAATATCTTTCACCGAAATTCAGTCTTCGATTTTTATTAAGAGGGTTCTGTGGCTCAACTCTCGAAAGGAAATTTTAGTGAGAACAAGAAGTGACACGGATAGAAATGAAATGGGTAGGAAATCAGTGGATCGAATATGGATTTGAGATCAACAAAGGTTCAGATTACGTTACAATACTCCTACGAAAGCAGTAGAAAGCTTGAAAATAAACCGGGATTGCAGAAACTCTAAATGCTGGAAAGGAGAATACATTGAAGTTAAAGTGCAGAAAAATTTGAGTTCTTTTGGATGTGTGTTGATCTGTCTTCCTCTTTTTTCTTTTGAGTATTTGTTATTTTTCATCGTTCCATAACCGTCTGTCGGTTATTTTCCTGCTTTCAAACTTTGAATCTTGGAGCCTTTAATAACTTCCCATTTGCCCACGTTTTATCCGCCAAAACTTGATCTTCAACTGTCAATGTGGCTTCAAATTTGAACCTCCTCCAATAACTGCCGTGAACTGTTCACACCTATTATCCGAATTTCTTGCTTATAACTTCTTGCTGACATGGATAGTTCGGCCATCCTGTGATTTCTTTTGACTTCGTACTCCTCTTACTGCCGATTATTTACAGCTTCGGTATGTCCAGAATCTTACCGAATTTTGAAAATCCGTGACCCTATTCTTTTACTTCCCGAATATCGGGTTTTAGACTTCTGGACATTTCGGTAAGTTTCCGATAACTTACCGAACTTCTCAGAGTAGCTTACTGTTCCCGATTTACCGATTTTCGGGAAATGGTGATACTAAAGCCACTTCGGTAACTCATTATTATTTGGTGTCAACAGACGTGCTATCAGATTACACACTCATCATTGGACACGAGGGAATACCGCGAGATCGCGCGAAGACATATACCAAGAAAATTACAAAAACTTATTTCACATTCCACCTACCTGGAACCTACCTTAGATATCCCGAAACTATGCTCACCTCTGCATAATATTTTCGTAAATAATGAAAGTATTTTTCTTTTATTCTTTCTGCAAGTGATACAAACTATCGATTTTCAAGAAAATGGTTTCCAAATCATTTATTTTTCTTAAGTAAAAACCAGATCCTATATCCCTCCGACTCTACAAAGTCCACAGATTATACTATCGTATATTGCTACTCCATCGCTCACCCGAATGCGAATTAACAGTAATCCATCATTATGAGTTAAGATAATGTCGGATTAAAGCAAAGTCCTTCTGAATTCTCGATGTCACACTAGACAAGAGCTTCTGAACAAAACGCATGTATTATTTGCTTGGCTCGGCCTTTGATTTAACCGTTGTTTAGTGGACAGAGGTTTCGACGAGAAATGGTCGGAGGTGCTGGAGTGAGGAAGACTAATTTAACCAACGGGAAAGAGCGCGCTGCAACGGTGACTTCTTATAAGTTATAACTGTTGGATCTAGCAATATCACCTAGAGGGGGGGTGAATAGGTGATTCTGAACACTTTTTAATATTTAATGCGGAAATTTATAAAGGGTTCAGAACGTAGACCGAAAATGATCAGTAAGAGGACGTGCAGATAAACTAAACACAGCAAGATGAGTTTAGGGAAAGAGAAATTGCACGCAATGATTATAGTGGTTCGGCTTTAGCAAGCCTACGTCCACTCTCCCACGATGACAGCCGATCGGCTGGATTCCACTATGAGTCGTTGAAAGATTACAGGCGTTGTCACTCCAATCGCTCTTACAAATGAACCTCTCAAGACTACGAAATCTAAGCTCACAAGAACAAGAGAATGTGTTTTTGAACAACTCAGCACTTTGGAATTTTTAGTTCTTGATAACTTTGAAACAGTCACTATTGATCTTCTTTATACTCCTTCAGCCTTGAACTAGCCGTTACCAAGGCCCTTCAAAGGATCGCTCTTCAATCTTTGATTGGACGCTATCAATCCTGATTGACAGAGACTGTATATGGGAAGATCCAGTGGCCGTTGAAAGTGAATCTGAACCCTTCAGATTCAGTCGCCCATACAACCAAATCTTCAGTTTCCATAAAGAGAGTTCATCCAAATCTCCAAGATATCTTGTTCACGGAAGGTAATATCCAATCGCGGATATTCTCCTGATTTGATTGGAAAATAATCATGTCAATCAAATCTTACAAACTTCCATAACAAGGCGCGGCCAAATCAGAAACCTGCCAAACGTGGGTCTTCAGAATCTAGTAGCGAGAAAATGCAGAATCTGAACGTTGTTCAGAAGCAATCTACTGAACTAGAGAGACTCTCTGAATCTGAACAGATTGGAACAGTGACTCTGAGCTTCTGTAAGATCCTTGCTGACGTGTCACATAAATCTCCTAGAGATGAGTCTTCAGAGGCAGCATAGACCTCCTTCTGAAGGCTTTAGATGCAACATAGACTTCCTTCTGAAGTCTTCAGAAGCACCACGATTCTCCATCTGAATGTAGGACTTCGACTATCTCAGAAGCAAGTGTGCGACGACTACTGCTTGAGTCTGAACGCCAGTCATGGAACATTATAAGCTTTTGTTCACATGCTCATGCCTGCAATAACAAATTATTTGTATTAACCAGATTCTCTTACAAGAAGGATAGTTTTGTCAGAATCAAAATATTCAGAGGGAATGTTTTCTCAACAATCTCCCCCTTTTTGATGATGACAAAACTTCCTTAATAAAAGTTGGTATGTATTTTTGAATTGTAAGAAAGTTAAGCACGGAGAAGATTTCAATAAAAATATGAATATAATTCAATTGAATCTTTTTCAAAAAGGTGTGCATCTGAATATATAAGATATGCATTCTGAGTGATAGATGAATATCACCATATGTTGTATACGACGCTGAATTCGTTTGAGCGCATAGGTATAATTCGCGTGTATGCATCCTGCAATATGATGAGGTATTCTCTCCCCCTTTTTGTCATCAGCAAGATAAAATGTCAATTTATACAAACATGAACGGAGATTCAACCATATATTGTAAGAATAGCGTAACATTCAAAGCGCACATAAAAAGAACATCCGACAGATAAAAACAAATACGGACAATTTGAAAAATAATTTCAAGATGACGGAGGTGGGTTTTGTTTTGAAGATGAGGAGGGAACATCAATATGCTCTTCATCATCTTTCTGAGCAGCTTCAGCAGATTTGCCCATATCAGCAATGTAGGTTGCGAATTCCTTGAGTTCCTGCATCTCTGGAACTTCTTTGCTGATCCTTTCATCTCTGATTAAAGTATAAGTACCAATGCTGGCCATCTCAGAGCAGAAAAGGCGACAGTATTTATGAAGTATTTCCTCAAATCTGTGCAACTTCTTTTCAATGTGCATTTCCATCCTGTCCATCCTCTGCATAACTTCTACCCGAAGTTTTTCAACTTCCATCTGAACAAGACTTGAAGCATTCAGATTCCCTACAGAGGTCTGTTGGTTTTCTTCCTCCACCATCTGAGCTTTTCCCTTTGAATTTGAATCCTGAATCCTCTGCGAGTTTGACTCCCCCTGAGCCTTATCAGGTGCTGAATCTGGAATGACTATAACATCTTCAGCAATCGAAGATTCAATCTCTGTGGGTTGCTCTTCAGGTATCTTCTCTGGAATTTGTTCCTTCTGAACAGCACTTTCCTCAACAGCTTTTTCCTTCTGAACAGCAGTCAGAACCTCTTCAGTCTGAACAACATTTGATTCCTCATGTTGTTCTTTTCTGCTGGACGACTCCTTTTCAGTATCAGCCTTGTCCTTCTGAATAACTTCAGTCTGAACAGCAGATTCTATAGGTTGCTCCCCCTGAATCTGAGCTGTTACAACAGGAGTGACTTCTGTTGATCCTATAGCTGTGACAACAAAGTCATCAGATTTATCAACCTCCATGTCTTCAGGTGGTGATGAGGACCTCTTCTTTTGTTCTCGAGCAACCAGAACATCAGTAGTCGTTCTGTCATCTAGTTGCTCCTCCATTATCTCCACATATGCACTTGTAGCAAGCTGAGCTTCTTTTTCTGCTATTTCACCAGTAGTTTCAACAGCTTCTACATTTTCACTCTCATGAGTCTTATGGGGATCCTCTTCTTTGTCCATAGGATCTTCCAGCTCATTTGCTATTTCACCAGTTTCTTCAGCTTCTGAACTGATGTTTCCTTCTGATAGCACAGTTGGGGTCCTCTCATCATCTCTTGATGATACACTTTCCTCTTCTTCTGCTTCCTCTTCTTCTGCTTCCTCTTCTTCTGAAGACTCACTCTGAACAGTGGTCTGTTTTCCTTTTGTGGCCTCTGTCTTCCTTCTTTTTGCAGATCTCTCACTCTCTGCATTCTGTTCTGCAAACTCAACCAAGACAGCCTTTTTGTTCTTGTTGATCCAACCACCAGCAGACTGTCTAAAACCCATCTTCTGAATCATAGACTCCCCAGCAACCAATAACTGAATTTCATCTTGAAGGAGCTTTCCAGGAATGTTGATATTTTGGAAGGACATGATCCGATAGATCAACCCTGCATAGGGTAGTTGTCCTTTGGTCTTTTGGACAGTTCTGTACATGTGGAGGAGAACAGTATGTGCTAGCGAGATCTTGCAGCCATTCAACAGACCCCACATCAGCTTGGCTTCATATTTCGAAATATCAGTTTTTGAAGCAGCCTTGGGTCTCAAGCTTTCAATGACAACCTTGTGCATTACAATGTGCTTCAGGGGAAAGTCATTGTAAGCAATGTGTGCCTTGGAGTCTCTGGAGTAATTCTCTTTTCCAGTCAGAGAACTGTAGGCATCATCAGGTTGCACATTAATGGGCATAAAGTCCATTTCCTCAACTCCCATTAATTTTGCCAGCTCCTTAACATGCAGATGGTACACCACTCCTTGAACCGTATAAAATAAGGAATCAAAATTGGTGAAACATAAGCTAGAATAAAAGTAAGCTGCCAAATCAGGAAAAGTTGGCCTCCTTGCAGTTACAAAGTCCCTCAACTTCATTTTCTCTAGATGCTTCCTAATAGGAATACCAGCCCTATCAAAATACTTAAGATCAAATACCCTGTGGGGTATAACTCCTCTTTGCTTCATCATCTCGAATTTGTCAGAGTGCAACTGACTTGAAAATAGTTTGCTTTCAAAGTTCTTGTCCTTGATGACCCCTCTGATTTTCTTAAAATCTTTAAACAGCACGTCATCGTCGTCATCGGGCCTCCCCTTGGTTTCACTCTCTTCAGTTACAGCCTCCCTGATAACAATGCTCTTAGATGGAGACTTAATAGGTTTAGAGACTCCAGTTTCTACAACCTTTTCCTTGCCCTTCCGAGATACATTCTCAAGAACAATAGTGGCAATGGGTGTCACAGTTTGCAGAGGGAGTTCTAATATGGCAAGAAAGTCTTTCTCGCTTGCAAACTTGTGAATATTCAACAGCAACTTGACGTTTTCGTCACTAGAGCCAGCGTTCTTGAGAGAATCATACAGAGGTTTTATAGAGAGAGCCAGGGCGACTCTTTCATCGAACTCAGACTGAGACAAACCTGATTCCTTCTGAGCAATGTGTCTTTCTTCTTCATGATCAGTCCCAGAGATATCAATGGATTCGGAGAGACGAGCTTTTCTGCCCTTCGTCAGCCTCGACGATTTTCTTCTCAGACTAGCACCTTCTTTTGCTGCTTTCTTCATGATAGATGATGATTTCGGAGCCATAGATGAGAAGGTTGGAGTTTTTAGTAAGAAGGATTTGGAGAGAGCGAGAAGGAGCGTAAACAGAGAGAAGGAAATCAGTTTTTAGGGTTTGAGAGAAAGTTGCGATATTTGATGGAGGTGCCGGTTCAGAGCCTTGTGAAGGTTTTGAAAAACCGTAAATCGGTTATTTTAGGAAATAAAATCAATTTAAAATAAAATCCAGCGAACAATACAAAGAAACATAATTAATCCAATCAAACAAAGAGGCATATGTATAGAAATTTGAGAGCGTAAGATTTAGAGAACGTACCTTGGATTTTTGCCTTATCGAGAATTTCTAAATATAAAGAGGTGTAAGATGAACTAACCTTGCTTCTGAAGTATTTAAAAATATGCTTCTGAACAAAGGTTATGCAAATTTGCTTCTGAGCAGTTTTGGTTCTTAGCTCTGCTTCTGAGTTCTGCTTCTGAGCAGTTTTGTTTCTGAGCTCTGCTTGTGAGCAGTTTTGCTTCTGAGTTCTGCTTCTGAACAGTTTTGCTTCTGAGTTCTGCTTCTGAGCAGTTTTTGCTTCTGAGTTCTGTCAATTTACCTGTACTCAATATATCTTAAGAAAAAGGATTAGTAATAGCTAATTCGTTTCGGATAAAATTGAAGGACTCTTTCTCAAGAGGTTTAGTAAATATATCTGCGAGTTGATTCTTTGTATCAACATACTGAATGTGAACATTTTCATTCTGAACATGATCACGAATAAAGTGATGTTTGATCTCGATGTGCTTCGCTCTTGAGTGAAGAATAGGATTCTTGGTTAGATTAATGGCGCTTGTATTGTCGCATCTGATCTCCACATTTGAATCCTTAACTCCATAATCTCTTAGCTGTTGTTTTAACCATAGAATCTGAGCACAACAACTTCCAAGAGAGACGTATTCTGCTTCTGCTGTACTAAGAGCAACTGTGCTCTGCTTTTTGGAATACCAGGAGATAAGCATATTTCCCATAAGTTGACAGGTTCCTGAAGTGCTTTTCCTGTCAATTTTACATCCGGCGAGATCTGCATCTGAATATCCCTTCAGAATGAAATCAGAATCCTTTGAGTACCAAAGACCATAAGCTGGATATGTTCCAATATATTTGATAATTCTTTTGATTGCTGTAAGATGCGATTCTTTTGGACATGACTGAAATCTTGCACATAGGCAGACGCTATAAAGAATATCTGGCCTTGATGCAGTGAGATATAGAAGTGATCCAATCATACTGCGATAAAGCTTCTGATCAACATCTTTTCCTTGTTCATCTTTATCAAGCTTAGACGAATGAGACATTGGTGTTTCCGTCTTCTTGCAATTTTCTAAGCCGAATTTCTTGATAATTTCAAGAGCATATTTCTCTTGATGAATGAATATTCCTTTCTTGGTTTGTTGAATCTGAAATCCAAGAAAGAATCTTAATTCTCCCATCATGCTCATTTCGAATTCATCCTGCATTGCTTTAGAGAAGTTCTTGCATAGATATTCATTAGAAGAGCCAAAAATAATATCATCTACATAAATCTGAACAATAAGAATATCCTTACCCTGCTTCTGAATAAAGAGAGTAGTGTCAACATTACCTTTAGTGAACTTCTGTTCAGATAGAAAGCTGCTTAACCTTTCATACCAAGCACGAGGTGCTTGCTTTAATCCATATAAAGCTTTCTTCAGGGAATATACGAGATCCTTTCTTCTTGGTTCCTCGAACCCAGGAGGTTGCTCGACATAAACTTCTTCTTTGATGTAACCGTTTAGGAATGCACTTTTCACATCCATCTGAAACAGTTTAAAGTCATTGTAACAAGCATAAGCAAGAAGTAGCCTTATGGCTTCTAACCTGGCAACTGGTGCATAGGTTTCATCGTAATCTATTCCTTCTTCTTGAGAATATCCCTTTGCCACAAGTCTTGCTTTGTTTCTAACCACTTTTCCTCTGTCGTCCATTTTGTTTCTGAACACCCATTTTGTTCCTATAACAGGACGATTTTTGGGTCTTGAAACGAGCTCCCAAACATTATTGATCTTGAATTGATGAAGTTCTTCTTGCATGGCATTGATCCAATTTTCATCAGTAAGAGCTTCTTCAATCCCTTTAGGTTCGATTTCAGAGACTAATGCTATATTGCTCATTGCTTCCTTGAATTTCGATCTGGTTCTGATTCCTTCATCTAAGCTCCCCATTATTAGTTCCTTGGGGTGACTAGATTTATGTTTCCAGTTTCTGTTGAATTTCCCGTCTTGAGCATCATTTGGAACATTAGAATCAGACGGTGTTACCTCTGTTTCTTCTGCGATTTGTTGGCTTGTTTCTTGATTCTGAACTTCTTCAGAAGCATGATTCTCTTGTGAATTTTCTTCTGGTTCTGAACCTTGATGAGGAGACGAAACTTGAACATATTCAGATTGATCATTCTGAGTCTGAATATTTTCATCAAACTTGACATTCATTGATTCTTCAACACATCGAGAGTTTTTGTTGTAGACTCTGTATGCTTTGCTCGTTGTAGAATATCCCAGAAATATTCCTTCATCTGACTTCTCATCAAACTTACCAGCTCGATCATTTGCATTTTTCAGAATGAAGCATTTACAACCAAACACACGGAAGTATGCTAAATCTGGTTTTCTCTCTTTAAAAAGTTCATAGGGAGTTTTCTCAACGATAGATCTTAAGGAGACACGGTTTAAAATGTAACATGCTATTGACACAGCCTCTGCCCAGAAATGAGATGCAATTTTACTTTCGATCAAAAGAGTCCTCGCCATTTCTTGTAGAGAACGATTTTTCCTCTCAACAACCCCATTTTGTTGAGGTGTGTAAGGAGATGAAAAGTTATGCTTAATCCCAAACTCATCACAAAAAATAGAAAAACTTTGGTTTTCAAATTCTCCCCCATGATCAGTTTTGATGCAGGAAATAGAGTAACCTTTTTCATTCTGAATCTTTTTAGAAAATTTTGAGAAGGATGAGAAGGCATCATTTTTGTGTGCAAGAAATAAAACCCATGTAAATCTTGAGTAATCATCAACTATGACAAGGCAGTATTTCTTACCTCCAAGACTTAGTGTTCTGTTGGGACCAAAGATATCCATGTGAAGCAACTGCAGAACACGTTCAGATGATACATGATTAATAGATTTAAAAGAGCTTTTTACCTGTTTCCCAAGTGTGCAGGCTGAGCAAAGCTCTGATTTCTCAAACTTTGATTGTGGTAAGCCTCGAACTAGTTTCTTGGATGATAGCTTCGAGATGTGTTTGACACTGATGTGTCCTAGCTTTCTATGCCATAGTTCAGATTCATCCTTGATAGAGATGAGACACTTGAAATCTTCAGAATCAACATTCAGAAGGTAGATATTTCCATGACGTCGACCTGTGAAGGTTTGCTTCTTGTCTTTGCTAACACCTGAGCATTCTGAGTCTTGAAAACAGATTTGATAACCAGAGTCACATAGTTGACTAACTGAAATTAAATTGTATTTGAGTCCTTTGACAAGAGAAACATTGTTGATCATGAGATTTCCGATTTTTACAGTGCCTTGGCCAATCACTTTGCCTTTATTCTTTCCACCAAATGACACACTTCTACCATTGTAGTCTGAAAGTTGTATGAAGTTTTCTGGATCACCAGTCATGTGACTTGAGCAACCACTATCCAGAAACCATTTGTCTTTTCTCTTCCTTGGTACCTGCAAGTAGGAAGTAACTTACTATTTCTTTGGTACCCAGTTTTTCTTGGGTCCATCTGAGTTAGTCACAATAGATTTCTTTCTATTAACAGGTCTCCATACCATAATGCAATTATTTCTAACGTGATTTCTAGCACCACAGTTTTCACAATGCATTGGATAAAAAGATTTTGTAAACTGTTTTTGGAAATGTCGTTGATATGCAAATTTGGAAGGTTTACGGGAAATCCTGTCATTTGTTTTTGGAAACTTATTTTTGAAATCATTTTCCTTTTTGAAACCAAGACCAGATTTGTTACCATACGGAATTTGTCTGGAAATAATGTTTTCCAAATTTTTTGAACTTTGGGAAAATTTCTTTGAAGTATTTTCAATTTTGGTTTTCAAGGAATCATTTTCTTTCAAGATCAAATCACGATTCTCCTTGATTTGATGAAATTCCCTTTGCAAAAATTCAATCTTGTCTTTTTGAGAATCACTCTGTTGTTTTAAGGATGAAACTTCCTTTTTCAAAATGGAAACCTTTTTGAGAGCTTCTTTATAATTTAAGCACAACTCATCAATGTATTCAGAGACTTCATCTGGCAGTTCAGAAGGATGTACCTCAATATCTGAATCTAAATCTGAATCTGACTTTGCCATAAGACATATGTTAGCATAGTCATCCTCGCTATCTTCAGAATCACTTAGAGTTTCTGCTTTCAATGCCTTTTTGTATTTCTCATACTTGAACTTATCTTTCTTCAGAAGCGGACAATTGGGTTTGATGTGTCCTGCCTTCTTACAATGGAAACAGATTATATCTTTGTCTTCCTGTTTGTCATTGCTTGATTGTCTCTGATCATTCTTTTTGAATAATTTCTTCCCTTTGAAGTTTCTTCCTCTACGAGCCATTCTTCTGAACTTTTTCACCATAAGAGCAAGTTCTTCGTCGTCTTCATCTTCATCATCTGAATCTGGCATTTCAAAATCAATTTCAGATTTTAAAGCAATAGACTTCTTACCTTTTGAATCTCTTGTTTTGTTGGTACGCTCGGTCTCATATGACTGCAAGGTTCCGACTAGCTCATCAATAGATAGAGGTCTAATTGTTTGACATTCCTGTATTGATGGCTTGATGTAATTCCAGTCATCTGTAAGTCCTCGAAGGATCTTTCTGACTTGCATCGGTTCTGCTACAGGAGCATCTTGTCTTGCAAGACCACTTGCTAGGATTTGAAACCTGTCAATCATTTCAGCAATTGATTCATCGTGCTTCATTTTGAAAGCTTCGTAATCACTCAGCAGAATGCTGAGTTTTGTTTCTTTCACTCTGTCAGTTCCCTGATATGTGACATGAAGTCTGTCCCATATAGCTTTGGCTGAATCTTCTTCTGCAACACGATTATATAGAGGAATGGATAATGCACAGAAAAGTGCATGCACAGCTTTAGAATCGAGTCCTTGTCTTTTTGCTCTTTCAGAATCTGACAGTGTTGCAGTAACATTTGTATTGTTGTTTCCTTCATTTCCAGTGGAAGGGGTTGCTGTTACATTAGGAACTACTCCATTTACGACAACATCCCACATCAGATCATCTGATGCCTTGAAGAACCACTTCATTTTGTTGCACCACATATTGTAGTCTTTCCCATCAAAATAGGGTGGTTTGTTGCTGAAATGTGCATCACTGGTTCCTGTGAAATTATTGCTAGACATGATAGATCGTCAGCTCTGAAGTAAAACACTTCAAAATAATGAGCAACAAGGCTCTGATACCAATTGTTGGATCTAGCAATATCACCTAGAGGGGGGGTGAATAGGTGATTCTGAACACTTTTTAATATTTAATGCGGAAATTTATAAAGGGTTCAGAACGTAGACCGAAAATGATCAGTAAGAGGACGTGCAGATAAACTAAACACAGCAAGATGAGTTTAGGGAAAGAGAAATTGCACGCAATGATTATAGTGGTTCGGCTTTAGCAAGCCTACGTCCACTCTCCCACGATGACAGCCGATCGGCTGGATTCCACTATGAGTCGTTGAAAGATTACAGGCGTTGTCACTCCAATCGCTCTTACAAATGAACCTCTCAAGACTACGAAATCTAAGCTCACAAGAACAAGAGAATGTGTTTTTGAACAACTCAGCACTTTGGAATTTTTAGTTCTTGATAACTTTGAAACAGTCACTATTGATCTTCTTTATACTCCTTCAGCCTTGAACTAGCCGTTACCAAGGCCCTTCAAAGGATCGCTCTTCAATCTTTGATTGGACGCTATCAATCCTGATTGACAGAGACTGTATATGGGAAGATCCAGTGGCCGTTGAAAGTGAATCTGAACCCTTCAGATTCAGTCGCCCATACAACCAAATCTTCAGTTTCCATAAAGAGAGTTCATCCAAATCTCCAAGATATCTTGTTCACGGAAGGTAATATCCAATCGCGGATATTCTCCTGATTTGATTGGAAAATAATCCTGTCAATCAAATCTTACAAACTTCCATAACAATGCGCGGCCAAATCAGAAACCTGCCAAACGTGGGTCTTCAGAATCTAGTAGCGAGAAAATGCAGAATCTGAACGTTGTTCAGAAGCAATCTACTGAACTAGAGAGACTCTCTGAATCTGAACAGATTGGAACAGTGACTCTGAGCTTCTGTAAGATCCTTGCTGACGTGTCACATAAATCTCCTAGAGATGAGTCTTCAGAGGCAGCATAGACCTCCTTCTGAAGGCTTTAGATGCAACATAGACTTCCTTCTGAAGTCTTCAGAAGCACCACGATTCTCCATCTGAATGTAGGACTTCGACTATCTCAGAAGCAAGTGTGCGACGACTACTGCTTGAGTCTGAACGCCAGTCATGGAACATTATAAGCTTTTGTTCACATGCTCATGCCTGCAATAACAAATTATTTGTATTAACCAGATTCTCTTACAAGAAGGATAGTTTTGTCAGAATCAAAATATTCAGAGGGAATGTTTTCTCAACAATAACCACATACATAATTAGGAAAATTATTCGTAAATTTAAATTATTGTGTAACCGTCGATTGTAATAGATCCTCAATCAATTACGGAACTCGACGTTCTTCTGCAAATCTAATCTATTACTATCTTTACTTGTTCCCAGCGTTCGTATTTTTAAAATTGTTATCATATACTTTAACGTTCAAAATTTTTACGAAGAATTCTTCACAATCTTTATTGATTCACATCGGTCCATTCACATTTCAAAAGGTATTTCATCATTTTTTTCGATGACAACAGTTGGGTAAGCTCATTCTTCATATTCGAGAAAATGCCATTTGGATCTTGGCATGATTTTTTGTGGTTAGATCATAGTGATTAAGGGGATGCATGACAATCATTCTATTCCAGAAAATAGATTTATGGCAAGAAATATTTTTTTTTTATTTCTAGTTCTAGATGAGTTTTTAAGCAAAAAAATACGTTTGATAACGACATAAAATTTCTGATCCTGGAATAGAAGTTCGTTGACAACAGTTGAAAATTTATACTTCTAGGTTATTATTAAAAATTAAAAATTATTATTTATTTTTTACTCCGGCGGAAGCGGTGGTTGCGGCGGCCGGCGGGCGGTGGGCGCCGCCGGTCGCGGTGGTCGACTGTTGGCGGTGGGCGGCGGCGGCAGTGGCTCCGGCGGCAATGATGGGTTATTATATCCGATTTCTGTTTCTCCGAGAAACTATAATTTTTTGTTTTTAATTTCCCTTCCAAATCTATTTCTGGAACAACTTTTTGTTCCAGAAATAGAAAAATAGAATTACGTTACCAAGCTAGCTTCTGTCCCAAACTTATTCCAGAAAAAAGTTTGGAATAGAAACAGAAACAGAGAAGTAGAACGATTGTCATGCACCCCCTGAACTCTTGGCAGATCTTGGCGCACATAGAGGAAGACTTAGGCGTGGTGCTGTCACCACCGACGCGCAATTCTAGCTGGCAAAATAAATAAATAAATAAATAAATTGATGCAACTATTAAACCTTGAAATTTCAAAAAGAAAAAAAAGAAAAAAAAAAAGAAAGGCATCCAGCAACATTATGCAGGATTTCTGGGACCACCCATCGGTAATCTAAACCTAAATCTTGGTTCTGTTATTGTTCTTGTTCCCTCGTTTTAGAAATCAGCAAAAGAAGCTGCAAAAGAAATTACTTTTGCTTTTTCCTTGGATTTCTTAAAAAAAGAAAGTAAATTCAATAAGGGGTCCAAATTTATAAGATTCAAATTTTATTCTCTCGTGTGCTCTGCTGCAAAGAATTACAACGGTTGAAAATAAAATAAAAATAAAAATTTGTACTATATGCAGAAATTCTTGATCAAGAAAATAGCCGAATGTAGCAAAGATTTGAATGATGCTCAACTACATCGTCCCCCAAAATTTCTGCTCCTCACATGAAGCCGATGCCGCCGCCGCCAGTCGCGGCGTACGCGAGGAGCCCGATTGCCATCGCCGCGAGCGCCGGAATGCCCCGGGAATGCGCCGAGGACGACCCGGCCGGGATCGACCCGAACACGGTGGGGTAGGAGGGCGAGATGTCGGGCAGCGCGCTGGGGCCGTCGGACGCCGACGGGGAGTTGGCCGAGCCGTTCCCGGAGAGCACGGAGATTTGGAGCTTCTGCTTCTTCTCGCAGTGGCCCGGGGCCCCGCTGGTGAAGTAGAACACGCCGGGGGAGGTTACGTTGAAGAGGGAGTTGCCGTCGCTCATGTACAGGATCGGATCCGTGACGTTGCAGGCGTCGTAGGCTTGCGGCGTCACCTGGACCACCGAATCCTGGCTCGGCGGGTATAGGAACACTGCATTTGGGTAAGCGAATGTGTCATTTTCGAAGCTTTCGACCCGACTAATCTCTGACGGATTTGCCTGCCGCCGAGTTCCGGCAATGCCAATCGAGATTCGATGTGAGAGAGAGAGAGGGAGCTTACAGAGGGAATCGCCGAGCTTGAAGGAGTGGTACTTGGACCACTTGGCGTAGACTTGAGAGTCGGATTCAGCGGGGATTCCCCAAGCGTCCAGGTCGCCGACCTTGTACTGGTAGGAGAAGACCTGCGCTGAGATCAGAAGAAGATGGAGGGCGCAGAGAAACTGGAAGCTTGGGCTTCTGTGAATCGCCATTTTTCTTCTCTCTGCTAAGCTTTTTTTTAGCTTTTCTTCTGCTTCTCAGAAGAACCTCAGGAGTGAGGCTCAAAACTTGGGAGGGGAGCAAATCTTTTATTGGTTCAGTCTGGGTGGCGAAGAAGAGGGGCTGAGTTTTGGTGAATTTACCACATTGCCCCTCTTATGGGCTCCTAGCTTAGGTTTTTATTTACTGGCCTTCAAAAGTTCACTGCTTTACTATGAAAAGAAGATGCGATTGACTACTTTTATCTGTTCGTTCAGTAAAGAAAGGCTCAAGAAGTGCACCAAATGAGGCCCCAAAAAGGCTCTTTGACAGCTTTGAAGGTGCTCTCAAACATGTTTTCCAAACACATGCCTTGGGAGCAGGAAGAGACTTCAGTCTGTAATTCTACTTCAGTGCCACGGACATCTGGGGGAGTGTAGTATGAATTTTGTCAGAGGGTACTTTCGAAACGCTTATACGGAATCCTCAGTCAACGTCTTTTTTCATGACAATACTCGACCCGCAGGCGAAATCCTCGTAATATTAGCATAAGAGAAAGGTGAAAACATTGGACAAAGGGGGAGATGTGGTGTTTCCCATGAAGATCTTTTCAGAAAGATAAAAGGAGACTATCAAGAATGGTATTGGAAAATCTCTTTGCTGATGGCAAATGAGTGTACCCATTATAGGCAAAGCCCCCAAAAAAAAAAAAATGTTTCATCTCTATTAATCAGTGGTAGGGACAAAATGGTAAAACAGGAAATGAAGCAAGAAGACCAAATTGACCAATGATAGCACATGGTCCAGTTGGATAGTCACATTCCATTGGCAACCAGAGGAAAGAGTCAAGAATAAAAACACATATTTTTATTTGATAAATTTGAGAATGGACATCAAGAAATCATCATGTGGAGATGGCAGAGGAGCATAGTGAAGCCTGTCTGTCTCCCCTCACCACGTAGTGTCACATGGGCTTGTGCAAACAGTTCATGAACGATTGGGAATGTCGTTATTGGCTTGTGCAAATTTTTTGTTCTTTTTCTTTTTTTGTGTCCAATCTTCTATATGAGTGTGTTTGTTTTATGAAAAATTCAATAATTAAGGAAAATAATTGTCGGGAATTTATTTTTTCAGGAAAATGATGAGTTTTTTTTTTATTTGGGGATATGCGACCGAAAATATTTTCTGGTATTTGAATCTTATTTGCAAAATGATTTCGATCCCATGACTTTATCTCAGACAAAAAAAATGATTTTTAATTTTTATTATTTTTGTTTATTTATTTATATTAAATTATTGTTTTTATTTAATTTTTAAAGGGCAGGAGGCTCGAGTGTCGCCGTGGAAAGGCCGGCCACCGGTGGAGAAAGAAAAAAAAGAAAGAAAGAAAATAAAAAATGAAATAAAAATATTAAAAAAAAAATAGAAAGGAGCAATTCTAAAAAGTGTTTTCACCTCTTTAGATTTATGAATTAACTTTCCGAGATTTGTACATCAATATTTTTGTTGACTAGAAAGTATTTTCTATCGCATCGTCATTTTCAGCGAACCAAACGGTTTGAAAGTTCCGAAAAACAATTTCCTTGAAACAAACGGACGCTACAATAAAGTTAAAATTGGGTAACCTTAAATAGCCACAAACATGTTACCTAGCAAAATATATAAACTGAGCATCATCCTCGGTAAAGAACCGAACAATCATTATCTACAAATGAACTGTCTATGATGCAACTTTGCCCTGCCATTTGAATATTTGAAGAACATGAGGTACACAATTATTCCTGCTTCCTCAGCTGAAATTTCTTCACCATGCGTGCACTTGTGTTAATTTTAACTGGTATCTCATATCAACATGAGTGGCCTCTTCCCATTTGAAAACAGACAGCTGCAAATGAACTTAGGCACTAAAACACTCCACATAAATATGTGAAAGGCACAAGAGTCTTGAGCACACTCCATCCAGATTCTTGACAGTAGAAATATAGTTGATTGAGCAATGATCATGGTTCAAAATCCAAGCTCAAACCTTGGACACTTGGCCTTCACTTCCAATGGATCTCTATCTCCTTCAGGGGTCGTCCTTTCATCATTTGCATCACTATGAGAACCGCGTGAAAGAGATGCTTCTGAAGCAAGATTGTTGCAGCAGCATTTGGGGTCAGCTTGCTCATGAGAAGGCTGTAAACGATAATTGGAGCAGATGTATATGCTAGTCATACAAAGGTCAGTTTAATTAGAATGTCCATTAGGTAAATAAAGAACTAGGTTTGGACTGGAATGTTTTAGAGAATTCAAGGAGGTTCCGATGCATCTAGTTCGAAAATTCCCCACAAGCAGTTGCTATCTGCTACTAACTTGCTTCAGCTTGTACAGTAGTTTGCACCAAAGAGTTTCAACAACTATCAAAACTCCCTAAGTTCTAACGGAATTTAAAGATGCTTAGTCAAAATAGAGCTGAAAGAATTGATTAGTGTAAATAGAATAGGACAAGTAGCTGTGAAATACCTGGGAGTTGCCAATTCCAAAGCCTACCATAGAGTGAAATCCATTAAAATCAGAAGCAGGGTCTGATGAGATTTTACAATCTCAGATGAGGAAACATAAAGTACGAGAATGCTGACATTAGAATTTAAATGAATGCTGAAGTGAGAGAAATCACACTAAAACCAACCTTTAGACTTCTTGAGACCAGGCAACTTTTCATTGCCAGTGGTATCAGTTAACTTTCCAGCATCCACATTCTCCACTGAAGCTAGTTTAGCAGCTGGCGCTCTGTCTTTGAGCACCGTCACAAGAATTATCTGAATGCTGAAACTCCTTTGCTAGTGAAGCAAAAGTTGCCTTCCTCTCGTATGAATTTTCCGCAACGGCAACTTGATCTAATGGTTTTCGGAGGACAGATAATAATTGATAGGCTGCATCAATTGGATTACAAGAGATCATTTGCATGCTGGAGTAACAATAAACACAGTTTCCTCCAATAAACACGAGAGTTGACTTTGAAGGAAATGCGAAATAAAGTGACAGTGTAGCATCAACATCGATAAGACCAAACCCAAGCTTAATTGCACGACATTCTTCCTTCTAGAGCTGGTCCATGAAACAATCTATCCATTTTGTGGGCTTTATGAAGCTTATTGCAAAATATTCGATGCACCTGAGTAAGATAACTTCATTTGCATTGTGCCTAAATCTAATTACACGTGGTAGAGATGGTAACATCAAAAGGCAGAAGAGAATCCTTGTAAAGAGAAAATTTCTCCATAAAGTAATCAGCATCACGTAGAGGCCTGGTCTCGGAAACTCTCCTGATGCAATCTGTGCTTTTCATACCAGGTATTCGACTGTTTGAATCTAAATCTCTCGCTGGATGAACCTTCCCTTTACTTTTGTCTCCATGTTTATGCCAGACTACTGCAACATCCAAAGATAAAGCGTTAGGCATCAATAATATCTATGGAGGAAAGAATTAGATGCTCCTACTCTGAATCATCTTGAGGTGACCATAACAGGTGTACAATCCTCCTCATATAAGTGCCCCACTTGGTTAGGGAGGTAGCAACTTTCTCTAAACATTACAAGCAGGATGCATCAAGGGAAAACTACAACTGAATATAATAACGTTATTGAAACATCTGAATAACATCAGATGAATCAATAATGCTGCAAACCTCCCAGGATTGATTGATCAACTTTAGCACCATCCACTTCCCCATGGCCTGTCCTCATTTATCCAGCAGCGCGACATGGTTGACGATCATTCAAACCTATTGGCACCTTTTCTTTTACCAAATGCTCCCCAATATCAACCAAGTGAGAATCGAATACCAGTGATTTTCCAGTTCCCAACACTTCATCTTCCCTTAGAAGTTTATTCACCAAGACTTTCTTGCTAGCATCATACAGTGTGACCAGAATGATCCAAGGCGAAGAAAACAATGAGCAGAAAAGTAATTCCAGGACCTATAAATAAGGGGTGCGTAAGGCCTTTGAACTTTTTTGGGTAGTGAAATGGACTTAAATTAGTGTGATACTTGGGGCACATAACGGACCACTACCCAAAAAACATAAGTGATTCATGTTGGATCAGCAAACAAAGTGGCCAGCCCAGTTTATATAAAAAACAGTGGCTTAAGGATGAGAACATCCTTGAAAGTGCTTCGGAATGACCTGCCTCCCTAGGGATCCACGAACTTCAAGCTGGAAAAAACCATCATGGTATTTCTTGGCCTTTTAAGTTACTTGTCATGTGTACAAAACCTGCCATTCTACATGACAAGAAATTGTCAATCTCCAAGTAGGACATGCTCAGTTAAACTAACACAAGACAGTGGGAGAACATAGCCCACGAAAGAACATTCACATAATCATGCCTGTCGAAAACGGCTGAAGAATAATAATGGACCTGTTATTGATTTCATTATTTCAGTAACCTCAAGCTAAAAGGAGGCAGTAAATACACAGCAATATCAAGAACGTAACTGGCTACTTAATGAAAACTTCATTAGAAAATCAATCAGGAAGTAGAACGAGCAACCGGCTTGTTAATGAAAACTTCAATAGAAAATGTAAAAACCATAAAGGAATATGCTGAGGAATCCATCTAACTCTCCATTTCCCTCCTCCACTGCACGGGGTTCTCTTAAATAGGATTTGTTCTTCAATACCTAAATCATGGAGCTAGAGCTAGGAAAATATCAAGAACATAACCTGACAAGGTGAATTGTGGATTTTCCAAGTGAAAGGACACCGTTAGACCACCTTATGACAAGTGCAGAAGTTTCGTAACGGGAACTTTGATGTCACCAAGGAAAAAATGTGAGTTCATAATCACGTAAGAACATGCAACAAATGTAGAGATAAGGCAACTAGTAAACACTCATGGCAAACTGAATATGCATCTAAGCAAAATCTGGCCTGTTACACTTGATTTTCCAGCATCTAAATCCCCTTTGCCCCATTCTGATGCATCTGGTCATCTTTTTCTTCTGAAAGAGTACTAATGAATACATGTTTCAGTGTATCACAATTGCAATCAAGTAACATTGTAGATCATGCAAAAAATGAAGAGAAGGGAATCATGCTCCTTAACAGAAGAGAAGATATTACATGGTAACAATGATGATTTTCAATTGTTATCTCTCTTCATCTGGTCAATTAAGAGAGTGTTAGCTACAAATGAAAACAAACGAATTGACTCTTGGCATCTGCAAGCTCAAGAATTTGTGGAAATGAACATCCCATGAACTTGTGTCCTTAAAACTTCGAATCACATTGTGGTGAAATATCATTTTGGTGAGTATGGAGTATCCCCCAACAACATCAATTGCCGAGCAGCTGAATGATAGGATAGATGGGAACATAAACAATCAGGGAGAAAATTTTGACAATATTTTGGCATTTAAGACTTTAGGCCAGGTGGTAAGGCAATTTGCTTCCATAGAAAGACTAACTAGGAAAAAATTCAATTCATAGAACACAATGGAATGAATCAAATTGAACTCTATTCCAGTTACCTTTTACAGCAGAATTAACAGAAGTAACATTATGCTGCTGCTTTTCCATATTTAATTTGTGAAGAGAACTGAAGCTGTTTCCACATGCATTTAGATCCCTTAAAGATTCACGGTTTGCTTCACGGTTGCCAACTTCAACCAAATGACCAGGAAATTCCATCATCTCCCCAGGGCTTACTTCTTCAGCTTTGTTCACGGACCTGCTATCTAAAAGTTTCCAGCTCATATCGTACAAGATAACCTGGTAAAACACCCCCCCCCCCCCCCCCCCCCCAAAAAAAAAAAAAAAGGTTTCCAATCCTCTGAGCCATATTTATCCTGATAAAAGTTTCTCACTAGCATGCTGAGAGGTGCATACACCATGAAGAAGAAAACCAACTAATAAAGGAAGGAACAGACGACATTTAATTCAGCAACAGGAAAGCTGGTATTATCTAAGGTTAAAGATCAGTAGGAGATGTAGACTGTAGAGCTTGACCTGCCTAGTCATAGGTCCACTGCTTGTACGAGGTAAGAAGCCATCATGATATTTCTTCGACTTTTGAGCTATTGGTGTTGCATACAAGACATGCCAATCTATATCAAAGGGAAGATCACATCAACTGCAGTGCTGAGACAACAATAACAAACATATGAATATAAATAACAGAATATTCAGACCACTTTTTTGAGGGAAGGTTTGGAAATGTGCTAAGCAGCTCCCAATGATTCCCAATCCAGGATATGACATCAAAAGAAATGATTCACGGCCAGGCATGGGCATATATGAATCTGCAAAAGTCCAAACTCACCTGCCTGCCATACTCAATGTCCTTGAGTTTGGACCAGCCTGTAATATGCCATACTTGTTCATTTCATTCTTCTTGAATTCTGGGGAAAAAATGCTAATTTTTTTACCCAGCATTAACTTGTAATCGAGAAAGATTGGATTACGCAAGATTTCAACACCAACCTCTAATAATTTTCTGCGATGGGCTTAGGCTGGTCCTCTTCTGTTTATCCTTCTCCACTTTGGTCTTCTCATCTTCTTAGAACATAAGCCAAGGGGATTATACAATAATACAGGTGGATGATATCAACATTGCGAATGTACAAGTATGAGTTGTCAAATTTCAAACCATTAAAGACACCAGCACGAAGAAAAACATATATGTAAGAACAGACAATACCGGCGCAATCAGATACTTTGACACTTTGACGAACTTGTTTCTGTGAAGGGAAGCTCTTCCCTTAGGAACTTGATTTTCTCGGAATGCGGAATATAAGTAAGATCTAGAGGCTTTTGCCCTTCTTCAGGCACTCCAACATCAACCAAATAAGCATTGAACGACACTGTCTCACCAGAACTAACAACTTCATCATTTTTCAAAATCCTGCATTCCAAGAGCTGCTCGCTGTCATCATACAGCATTACCTGTCAAATAGCCGACCTTCAATCACGGCATAGACTAATCTACTCAGAACAGAACAATCCACGATGACAGACAAAACTGATATCCTAGGCAGCATCCAAATGTTGCTATTTAGTTCGACCGAGCGAGCTAAATTTGGGGAAAAAACGGTAACAAATCGGTTGCCGCTGCATTTTTGACAGGGACCAGCCAATCAAACCGAATCACGTCCGAGCCCGATCGCAGGTAATAAATTTGCTGATGGAATTGAGTTGGACATGAATGGCAGAGACTAGTAGCGAGCGGGAACGCACCTTGCCGGTGGAGTTGTGGAGAGAGAGAGGAAGCCGTCGTCGCGATGGACCTTGCGCTTCTGCTTCAGGTGCTTCGTGAAGGTGACGTTCCATCTGGTCGGAGCATCCATGGCGGTTGCATTGGGGAGGAAGAAGATTTCTAAGGATTTCGAGAGCTGCGAGTAATTGCCGGGAGAGTGATAGATACTGCTTTTGAGAGCTCAATATGAGCGCCACCCAACTCCGCTTCTGAAAATATTTTCTTGCTTGCATCGCCTCACGCAACGAAAGTATTTTCATCGTTCATTAAAATATTTAAATATAACTTATAATTGATATAATATCTTTTTTATTGATTAATTATTTTGAGCGATTTAATGGATCATTTTTAGAAAAATATTTTTCAAATCATTCGTTTTTCGCGAAACAAACGAAAACTAAGGGTGCGTTTGTTTGAGTGAAAATATTTTTTGAGAATTAATTTTCCGGACTTTTACCCGTTTGGTTCGCCGAAAATGATTTAGTTAATCGAAAACACTTTTCAGTCAATGAAAAATTCATGCAAAAAAATTAAGAAAGTGAATTCCTAAATCCAAAGAAGTGAAAAAACTTTTTGAAATTGCTTCTCTTGAATTTTTTAATATTTAATGTTTAATATTTAATATTTTAATGTATATTTTTATTTTTATTTTTTTCCTTTTCTTTCTTTTTCTTTTTTCTTCTCCCTTCGTCGGTCGCCGGCCTTCGGTGATGGCCGGTCGGCTAGCCAGCCTCGAGCTCCCCCGTGGTCGCCGCCGGCCGATCGCAGTTGAGAAAGAAGGAAAAATAAAAATAAAGAAAATCATAAATCATAAATAATAACATATTATTTAAATTGATTTTTTTTTTTTTTGCTTGAGATAAAGTGATGAGATTGAAATAATTTTACAAATGAGATCCAAATATCCAAAACCATTTTCGGTCGTACATCATCAAACAAAGAAAAACTAACTATTTTCATGAAAAATGGTTTATCGAAAAGTATTATATGAAGTTTTCCCTCAAACAAATGCATCCTAAGTCACAACGCAACCACACTTGCCTGACAAGATTCCATTTTTAACTCACCGCGAGCTAAACAAGAAAGCCTCTAAACGGGAGAGCATCATAATTTTAACACCACAGCGTCAAGCAAACTCATAGATTCGTCCTTTAAACAAGAAAGACTTTTACCTCCTTATGTTGTCGTGGTAACCCTTTTGAGAAGTTTAAATCACATTCCGTTGGAGTTCTGCACAAATTCAAGAGTATCCATCGATGATCTTGTTGGACCCACGTTTACGCAAAAGTTTCGGCCATTGAATTGTGTGCCAAGTAGGGTACTATCGATTGTTTTTTTGTTTTTTTGTTTTTTTTTGTTAGCTTTTAACTTCTAATGTGGAATTTCTTCCTTCGCACGTGTATTCGATGCATTTTGTGCGGGTTAATGTGACTGATTATATAATCAATGCTGGTCTTGAGATTCTTTGCCTATCATTAAGTGATAACTTATTCGCACATCGGTGGTAATGTCTTGTGACATCCATAACTGTGGCTACAAAGCATTTCTTGTACCAGCGGGAAGAATTTAGAGCTGTAAACTTCCCCATTACTCCATACTTTTCTTCTTTGGGGGTGCTTTTCTTGCCTCGGTGGACGTGGAATATGTGTTATCAATGGAATACGCAACTTTGTAAGTAGTTATTCCTTTCCTCTCTTGTTCGCAACTCAGCAGGCATGTATGTTCAGAGCAGAGCTTGGTGACGCATCAGAAGTGATTTCTCAAGTCATTCGCTCTCATAATCTCCACTGAACATTGTCAAGTAGTACAACATCAATGGCCGAGTCGGTTGTTTCGTCCGTGGGGCAGACAATGGGAAAGCTGCTCATGGACGAGGCCAAATTCCTGTGGGGCGTGGAGGGCAAGGTCGAGGACCTGCAACGGGAGCTGAGGCTGATCCAGTGCTTGCTGAGTGATGCGGATGCGAGACGAGAGCACAACCGAGCTGTTGGAGAATGTGTTGCACAACTGCGAGACATTGCCTATGATGCGGAGGACGTCATCGAGAGATACATCCTCAGAGTGGCGCCGAAGAAGGGACAAAACATCATCAAAGCGTATGCTTGCTTCGTGGCAAAGTGCCCGTACTTGCAGGTCCATGTGGTGGGGACAGAGATTGAGGGCTTTAAATCCAGCATCTCCAATCTTAGAATGAGCATGCTTGCTTTTGGCACACAACCTGCGAAGGAGGGCGGACCCAAACGCACGAGAGCTTCGATGCCGACATGGAATTATGACCATTTCAAGGAGGATTTTGTTGGGAGGGAAGATGGTATTGAGGAATTGGTAGAGAAGTTGAATGATGAAAAGCACAGAGTTGTTTTTATATGGGGAATGGGTGGTTTGGGTAAGACCTCTCTCGCCAAAAAAGTCGTCGCTCATGACAAAGTGAAGAAAAATTTCGATGGTTTTGCTTGGGCTTGCATATCTCAAGAATACCACGTGAAAGATATCTTGAAGGGAATTCTTGTTAAGTTGATCCCCGATCAAAGAGAGAGGGTTATGAAGATGCTAGATGATGAATTGTTTAAAAATCTATACGAGATCCAACAAGTGAAGAGATGTATTGTGGTTCTTGACGATATTTGGACCAAAGAGGCATGGGACAGTCTTCGAGCGGCATTCCCAATCGAGAACACAAGAAGCAAGTTATTGATAACTACCCGCAATAGAGACGTAGCGGAGTATATCAATCATCAAGGTCTTTTCCATGAACTACGGTGCTTATCGCACCAGGAGAGCTGGGATTTGCTGAAGAAGAGGGCGTTTCCGAAAATGGAAGGTAAGATTTCTCTAAGCTTATTATACAAACATATTGTAGCTTCAAGAGATTATATATTGCCTGTTAGATTCTAATTTATGGCGCTTTCGTTATTATTGCGAAATTAGCTGTTGAACTTTCTTCGGTTGGACTTGGAGTTAGTCAAGATATTGCTACGGGCAAAGCTGTAGAAGGTATCACAAGACAGTCAGAGACAGAGGGACAAACACCAGGTACTTTTTTTTTTTTGGTCGAAAAACACCAGGTACTTCACTGCTCAGTTTTCGGAAGCTTTAATAATTGATGATTCGATAGTTACAGTGAAGTTCAAACGATAGAATACCATGATTTCAATATTGGGGGAATCAGATGCCCTTTTTGTTTCTTAATAGCTAACAATTAACCTCTAAATAAACATCCAAACCTTTGCTCCTCCTTTTCTCTAATGAGGATAAATATTGAAGAGGCTTTTATATGGCCAACATAATAAGCTATTTTGATAGGATTGATGAAATAATGTGAAGCCTAGCAATATTATTTCTTCCATAGGCCTCATCTCAGGTCCACGTTTTTTGCGTTTGTGAATAGTTGGTTTAACAATAAGAGTTCGGATTGTTAAGAAAATCGAGAATCTTTATGCGACAAAAGAGAGCAGCAACATGAAGATTTCATTAGAATTTGTGCAGGAGATTAATAGCACACCCGAGTTATCCCTGTGCTGGCTTTGATGTTTCTCCATCAAGTAGGATTATCGTTGTTATACATTTGCTTGAGTCACTTAATTCAAACCACATATAACAAAGACGATGCATTCCATTTGTTAAATTAGGGTTCTTGATCTTTCAAGCATAGATGGAGGCGTATATAGGAGCTTTGATGGGGTCCCTATAGTCTTTCCCCTTACAAAAGCATAAATGAACCACACATTGTAAAGAACTATAGCTTCCTACTTATATATATCTAAGAGCAGATATTCGTCCTTGAAGTTATCTTCTTATGGCAGTTGCATCTTCCTATGACTGCTGAGTTGCAATTTATTGCCTGATATTGTGCAGTAATCACTAAAGACATGAAGATGTTAGGAGATGAACTCCTTAAGAAGTGTGGAGGATTACCCTTGGCTATCATTGTGCTTGGTGGACTTCTGGCAATCAACGACTGGGAGACGGTTTCCAAAAAGATTAATTCATATTTTGGTGATGAGAGTGATGTATCAAAAGTATTGGCCTTAAGCTATGATGATCTACCATGGCATCTAAAGCCATGCTTCCTGTATTTGGGTGGCTTTCCGGAGGATGCAGAAATCCCTGCAACAAAGGTTCTTCACATGTGGATTGCTGAAGGCTTTGTGCTGCTGAATGATTATGACGAAGAGAGAGAAATTCAAGTGGAAGATGTAGCAGAGCAATATTTAATGGAGTTGGTTAATAGGGGGATGGTTCAAGTACGATTTAACTTAAGTGGAAAAATTAAAACCATCCACCTTCACGACTTGATGCGAGACTTATGCGTCTCCAAGGCTAGGCAGGAGAGATTTCTAAGAAATCTTAACATTCAGCAGGACAATGAGACGGAGTATTGTTCTTCTTCATTGGCAATAAAGTTGAAGTCAACTTGCAAAATGCGAAGGCTTTCTCTCAATATGAAAGCAAACTTGATTTCGGGCGTAAAATCAATAGGAGGGCCTATGCTCCACCTTCGAAGTCTCATGGTCTTCGGATCCATCGAAGGGAAGTGGAAGCATTTTCGACCTATTTTCATTAACTGTAAGTTTCTCAGAGTTCTGAAGTTGGAGGATCTTAGAATGAGTGGAAATTTACCTGAATCAGTTGGAGACCTAGTCCATTTAAGATTCTTAAGTTTAGCAGGAAGTAGATTCAAGGGCTTGCCGCAATCTATGGGGAACCTCGTATGCATGGAATTCCTGGACTTGCGGGTAAGTCGAGGTCGTACACTTAAAGTGCCAGATGTGTTGTGGAAGATGAGAAGGCTGAGGTACCTCTATCTCCCCTTTTCATTTGATGTCATTGGGAAATTCTATGAGTGCCAGAAGAAGTTGCGATTGGGCACTTTAAAGAATCTACGGACATTGAAAAACTTCTATCCGGATAATTGTGATGTGAATGATGTAGGCAAACTGACCAAATTGCAAAACCTGATGGTCATTCACATTGGTTCTAAGGAGTTGGAGATAATGCCACGCCTTGCTAAATTCACTTTGAAACATCTTCAATCCTCATCTTTTATATTCAATGGCGATTCATTCACTGAAGATGAGTTGAGTAAAATGTCAAGCTATCACCAAACATATAAGCTGTGGATAGGTGGAAATATAGAGAAATTACCGGAACATAAGAATCTACCCCAGCAACTGAGGAAGCTGGTCTTAGTGGAGTCCCATCTCAAAGAAGATCCGATGCCAATATTGGAGAAATTGCGGCACTTGGTTGTTCTCATGCTGGTGCTTAATGCTTTTGTGGGAAAGGAAATGGTTTGCTCTGCAGGAGGCTTTCCTCAACTCAAGCATTTACTTCTTGCTGGTCTCCCAAATTTGGAGGAGTGGAGGTTGGCTGAAGGAGCCATGCCTCTTCTTTCTCGATTAGGGATCAGCTACTGTCCCCAATTGAAGGCGGTGCCTGAAGGAGTCCACACCTATGACAGTTATGAACACTTTCTTCCCGATGAGCGTAGGGAGTATCGTGACGTGTGGACATATATTCCCAGGGTGAGTATTGCTCCGCTTCTTTATCATCAGAAGAATTAATGTTAGGGAAGGGAATGAATTCATGAAATTTACCTCCGCGGTTGATTTGAAAAAAATTGACGATTTGAATCGAATCTGTGTCTGTGCAAATGGAGCGATTCTAAAAGATTTCCTCTTCTCTCCATGTGAAACAATAACTTTGGTTTAACTTTACATAAAGTTCCTAAATTATATAAAGTATCGATGACAACATTGCGTTCGATAGTTCAATTGTTCGATTCAGTCCCCGAATCCTGAAGCTTATGTCGTGATTGTTACCATCTAATAATACGTTACTATTAAGTTGTGTTTGCGCTTAAATAAATCGTACGTCACTTTTTATCGTATATTTGTCGAATGATTCATGGATTACATCTGGTTAATTACATACATCACGGGTATGGGACATGAATACCGTTGGATCGTGATCCGCACCCTAATTGATTCAAACCTTTTTATTACAGTGGAGAACGAGGGACGTGGATGTTTCTGAAGATAGGTAAACAACATATTACTGAGTAATTAGCATTTTTGACAATGTCTCTTTAGTAATCATTATATAAAGGTCTTAGTATTTCTCCTCTAATAAATTTCATCTTTTTCTTTTCTTTTCTTTTCTTTTTGTCTCGCAGCGGAGAAAAAGAAGACAGAGAGAGGGAAGAGCACCAGAGTTCGTGCTAGAGGGGGAACTCTCCGGTAACAACGCGGTTTCATTCGATGTTTACTCGGATCACGGTTCGCTAATAAATTACGGATCTCTTCACCGTTTTATACTTTCTAGAATTTCCATATTATGATTGGACTAGAATATTTATCTGTATAATGGGATGTTATACTGATTTGCCAGTGAATTCGTTGGATGGCAAAGACATCCAAAGGCATGAAACTTATCTCTTTTATTTTTTATTTTTTTATGTGGTATGTAATGGTATGTAGTTCGTGTCTGTGTCCGAACCGTGTGTCGTATTAAGTATGCTGAGATTTGTTTAGAGAGCAGTCGAGTAATGTTCAATGGTATATTCAACTGTTGTGTAACTTGTAAAGCCGATCCCCTTATATTCTCGAACTAATGCTGCTTTTCCAGTAAGCTTGAGTATTATTATTTTGCTTAAAAATTATAAGAGTAGGAAAAGAAAGAATTTAAAAAAAAAAATGGAAAATCTCGATTCGTAATTACGTAATGATTAGGGTAACCATTCTAATCCGAAAAAATGATTCTGATTAAAATGACTTTTTTTTTTATTCTGCTCCCTGGATGAGTTTTAGATAATCATAACGCGTTTGGTAACTTCACAAAATTTATGTTCTCGAGAACAATTGTTCTTCCTAATTTTTGTCATTTAAGTCAAATAATTACGTAGTTACTTTGTGAAATTTCATCCTAACATTTCGAATTAATCGAAAATTAATTCATATTGATTCTCTTATATAACATATTGCATATTGAAATGTAAAAATAAATTTCAAGAATCATCACGAGTCATGTTAGCCATTTATTATGGGGTTTCATCAAACTCTTTTGAGCGAGCAGACAACCGACATGAGCGACACCCTCGTTTTTTGCAAGGAAAATACACTGCACTACCCTGCATTGGTGTGCGTTTTTGGTTCACCTCAATCTTAATCCATCCAAAACTTAAGAATGAGAGCTTGCTAAAACTAATTGAGTCTAAAGTACATAAACCTGGGCAAATCACAACCAATGAAATCAAGTGCGCAATTAAGGAATCATGGCATTGATAAATCGCATCATAAAACCCTAATGAAGCCTTAAGGGTTTAGAGAAATGTGATTCGAGTTTAATTTCAAATATGTTTATGATTTCCCTAAAAAGAAAAAAAATCTATGAAATATAGGCCCAAATTTATGAAAATGAGGTCAAACTAGCCTAATTTAAGCTTCTTCTATTTTTAGGGATTTTTTTTGAAATTTTTCTGATTTTTTAGAATTTTTCCATTTTTTTAAAATTTTTAAATTTTTTATTACCTTATATATTTTTCTTTGAAAATGAGACCTCGTTCTGTTTTAGGTCGAGGGAAAAGTGACGAGAGAACTGAAAGAGAAAAGTGAAAGATGTGGACTTTATTCTGTTTTGTAATTCTCAAAAGTGATTCTTTTTTTCAGAACCAACTTTTTTTTTGTTCTCGTTTTTACTCCAAAACTGTTTTCGGAAATAAAATCAAAATCAAAATTATTTACGGTACTAAATATGATTCTCATCATTTTTTTTATTTTTTTTAGAACTGAATCAGACAACCTGGTTGGGAAAAACAGAGGCCCTTAGCGTCCAGTCTAAATTTTCTTCGTCAGTTGTCAAGCCGCGAAGACGAGTAGTCAGAGAAGAGGATAAGCAAAGCTTCAATGGAAGCGCA
Source organism: Lenwebbia sp. NSW1173648 (assembly GCA_029784005.1). Taxonomy (NCBI): domain Eukaryota; kingdom Viridiplantae; phylum Streptophyta; class Magnoliopsida; order Myrtales; family Myrtaceae; genus Lenwebbia; species Lenwebbia sp. NSW1173648. Next base: position 6,212,704 of record JARCGZ010000005.1, read on the forward strand.
GCTGCTTCTGCAGTCTCTGGCCCTCCCAATCTCGCCCAGATCGAGCCGTCCCTCGTCCCCGCGCCGCAGAGCCTCTCTCAAGATCGCCTTCCACGGACGCCACGCGCACGCCCGACGAGTGCCTCGAGCCTTAGTCGCGAAATGCAGCGTCTCCGAAGACGAACAGAGCGGCGACTTGAAGGACGCGCTGTCGGGCATGGTGGGCGCGCGGGTGGAGGAGCTCCTGAGCAGGGAGGAGAACCGGGGATTGCTCGACGGGCTGGAGAGGGCTTCGCGGAGGGTGGATGAGGCCAGGAGAGAGCTCGCGGAGATCGAGAGGCAAGAAGTCGAAGCTCGAGAGATGAGGAATTACATCGAACAGCTCGAAGGCAGAGCTTCTGAGGTGCTTTCATTGACCGTAGATTGTTCAATTTTCCCTTTTAAAGAAATTCTGCATCGTGTATCTGAACGTAGGAAGATTTGGGGTCCACCAGCCTTCTCTTTTAATTTGAAGTTTTCGGGAAAACTGCGTGATGAGACTGGTATAAGCGATTCATAGGAGTGAGAGTGGCAATGGATAGTTTCGGTGGAGAGAGAGATGATCTTTTAAGACGTAGATCAATTGAGCTCCTCCTAATCGATTTGAGCTCACTCTGATGTGAATTCGGCTCGAGTTTTATCGAATTTGAGTCGTCAAGTATCAAATTTTGACGAATCTGATCGTCACATGATATCGCTCTGGTGGTAACATTAGAATCACTGTAATTTCTGTTGTCGTTACTGTCTTTCATATGCTCAAGTTGGAAATTCTGAGTTCAAGCTTGAGTTGGATCTTTTCTTGAGTTGTGCTCTGTACTATTCTTCTGACTATTGAACTAAGTCCAAATGAGCTCGAGTGTATCAAAATATTGTACACTCCGACTCGAGCTTGACTAATCAAGCTCGATGGAACTTGAGTTGATCGAGTCTTCATTCTCGAATCAGATACAGCACAGAGTCGAGTCATGTCTTGTTGATATTCTTTGTCGGCAGAACAACGAACAGGGCTTGATTGCTCTCCTGATCACGACATTACTCCGGTCTTTGATTATCGTTGCGTCTCTCACAAGGAAATCGTTGTTGCATGCGTTGAAGATTGCAGAATCCCAGAGGGAACTGTCGGAAGCAAGGGCCTTGGTCGAAGAAGCCGAGCGCTCGCTCGCCCAAACCGCAAAAGCTCGGGATGAAGACGTAGATGGGACGCAAATCGATCGAGAAGAAGAGAGATGGGAGTCTGTTAAAGCAGCTTCTGTATCTGCACTGGTAGGTACCCTCGCGGGTCTACCGCTATCGCTCGCACAGGTCGCGGCGGTGTCCCAGCTGGTGCTCCCTTTGGGGATCAACTTCATCAGCTGTGCGCTGTTCGGAATCACCTTCCGCTACGCAGTCAGAAGAGACTTGGACAACATTCAGCTCAAGACAGGAACATCCGCGGCTTTCGGATTCGTTAGAGGTACATGCTTCGAGCTCACGGACTGAGGAAAGCATTGTCCGAACGTTATGTGCGCCGAATGCTCACTATCATGAATTTGCGATGCAGGCCTTGCTTGCCTGGGCGCAGGCCCGCCTCTGGAGCTGAATTTGGAAAGTTTCCTATCGCATGCCTTTTCCGGCGCGGTGTACATAACCGAAGGTCTGCTTATATTTGTTTTCGCAGCGGTCGGTCTAGACTTCTGCTTCAAGATGCGGATTTTGAGTCCTTTTCCCATAGAAAGGCCAGAATCAAGAACAGGTTAGACGCGATGTACATATGTTTTATCAGCTGATCATACAACATTACTCAATGCCCGATGTCCGTGATTTCTCGAGGCCATTGCGCCCCGGCTCGGCTCGGGTAGTTTAGCTGGTCGGGCGGATTGAAGTGAAAAGGAGCGAGTTTATTTAGGAACCCAGATGGCACTAGTTCAGTTGGTCCAATTTCTATGATCCTAAGGTGGTGAAGCTCCATTGATGTGCAATGTAAGTTTCATCATCTCTCTCTCATTTTCTAGCTATTGATACGAGAAATCGAGGCATGCCAAAATTGAGACTTCCCACATAATTTGCAAGATGAGGAAATTGACGAGGTGGTATCAGATCTATTTGCAAAGAACGTTAAGAAAATGAAAAATAAAAATAAAAATAAAAAAGCTCCTGCCAAGTCCAATCTTCATCTGAGTAATCTCCTGCGCCTGAGGCTCTTAGCGGAAGTCTTGGACACCAAGAAGCCCACGCCGAGACACGCCACCCATATCCCCACGTTGACGGCCCACCTCACTCCCTCCGTGTTCACCTCCCAATCCTCGCCGTCCGCCCCCTCCTCCTCATCATCACGTCCCTCCGATCCGCACTCCCCCTCGCAGCAGCCGCCGCTGTCCGATTCGCTATCCGACTCTCCCTCCTCCGGAATCTCCTCCAGCCCGTAAAACCCTATGTTGCTCTTCCTGCTCCTCTTCCTCGCCACCATCTCAACCCTCTCGCTCATCGCCACGTGTCCCTCTGCAGCCACGCAGACCTCCGACACCCACCTGGCATCCGCGTCAGCACCCGCCAGGATCTCCCTCTCCAGCGCGCACGCGCACTCCAGTCTCCATTCCTGCCCCTCGTCCCTCCGGAAGCTCCCCCGCAGCGCCTTCTCCTCGCCCAGGTACACCTCGAACCGGAGGCCCGGCCCGGCCCGGACGCGGTCCCGGGAGCCATAGACGACGTCGCCGCGGCGGCCCCGGGCGGTGACGACGCGGTGGAGGGTGAGGAAGGCGGGGTGGTCGGGGCGGACCTTGGAGCCGTCGATCTCGAGGGCGTGCCCGGCGATGCTGGGGAGGTAGACGAGGGTGAGGGATTCGGGGAACGGGCCCAGCTCCAGCGTGCACCGGGGGCCGGAGAAGCGGACGTAGAAGGCCTTGAGGTTGAGGCGGTCGCCGGAGGGGGAGGGGCGGAAGTGGGGGAAATCCGTTGACCTGCACATTGTTGTTTGAGCAATGCTAGGTGATCACTGAAGAAGAAGAAGAAGAAGAAGATTCTTGGGTTTTAACTTATAGGGTGGGAGAGGCGGTGGAGACGGGGGGAAGGGAGGAACGTCACTGGAAATCGGGGGGTGGGGAGGCACACGGTTTTTGGAGAGCGACAGAGAGTGGACTCCGAGTTGTCCTTGTCTTTTCTTATATTTTTGAAATTATTTCCATGCAAAATAACAAGATAATCGACAAAAATTAGTTTCTTTCTTTCTTTCTTTTGGTCGAAACAACATTTTAAAATACTTACTCAATCTCGAGCTCGCATGATTTATATGGACTTTGTCAAGGCGTATTTGTTGAGTTAGAAGTAATTGGTACTTCGAAGACCTTTCCCATTTTTTTCATGGCGAATAATATAGTTAAGGAGGTGCTCGTTATTGCTGTCGATTTTTCTAGAACGGTGATACTTGTCAATCAGTATTCTAATTGGCGGACTATTAATACAAGAAAAATAAAGTAAAAAGGTTGGGCTTCCCGACATCTCTAATTGGTGAATTGAAATACGAATGCCAATCTACATTCGGCTTCGGTTAAGTTGGTACACGGTTGATGTCCGCAATTTTGTAATCCGCCGATCAAAATACGGACCGGAGGAGATTTCTTTCACCAACTGGAGATGGAGTATAATACACTCAAGAATATCGATTGAGCTCAATGACAAGTGAAATTTCCTCTCCTTTGTTTTTTTTTTTAGAATTCTAGATTTTTTTATTTTTTATTATTATTAAGGTTAAGTCAATAGTCCACACACACTCTTCCCCCTCGAAAAATAGCACGTGCGATATAATTACTTAAAAAGATTAAATGAAATGACATCTTTTATTTCCATTTCTCCTACTACTTTTGTAATCCATCAAAATCATATTGCATACGCAACTATACAAGTATACATGGAAAAGGCGACAGCTCTGGATTGCATGAAACGACGTTTCGTCGCAATAACCACCAACTCGTAGCTTTTTACGCAATGTCGTTTAGCTTCTTCTGACCATTGTAATGGTCCCCCCTCTCTTAGAGAATACCATGGGCTGACCTGAAACTTGCGAAAGGATCTTGCTTTCCATTCGCGCTCAGCTTTTGTTATCATCTCCAGATGCTCGCGGCGAAACGGATTACGACGTGAGTTGATCGAGTCCCTTGCAGAGCGCCTCCACTCGATAAGAAAATAACCGAGCATGACCTCACGGCAGGAGAGCTGGAGTCCAAATTCGGTGACTTTTTCACAGCAGAGAAGGTCCGCACTTGGCCCCTTCAACTCTTCAGATGTGTTCGCGTCGGTCTTCTCGTGAGTCGAACAAAACTCGGCATTGCAGGAGCCTGCACTTAAACATTCATAATACAAACATATTCAGAAAGAAAAAAACATAGATGACCCATAGAATTCACAAGAACCAACTCAGCACAACTTCATTTTACTCCATCTCTATTACAATTTGATTCAAGAGTCCACGAATAAAATCCCTTCAGAAACATAATTTATCCCGATGCCGGGGATAAGACTTCAATTCACGATTAAACTCTCTCCTCTGAAGACTTTTCGGAACTAGCGTGATGGGCTCTATAAAGCTTTTGCTCCATTATGTGTGTTGAAGTGGGCTTCCACAATAAGCCTACTTACACCTCTCTCTGAAACGTGAAATTCATAAAACTTCTCCTGTTTTTTTTTGCCTGAACTGGTTAAAGAAAGAACAATATCCTCTCATGATTGAGACAACCTCCGGCTAGGATAACAGCTCAAAGCAAGAAATCAAACTAAATGCGAGGGCACTTAGTTCCCTTCAAAGTGATGACAACTGATTTTGCTGTTGTATATGAATGAAGCAAGCAAATCACAGGTTTTAACACTGGAGCTTGATGCCAATATAACAATGGTACCCGCAAATACTTGTATTCTCAGCTGTGCAGGTGGAGCTTTTGTATGGTCATCAGGCAAAACCTATTGGCCATAAAAAGAATTAACATGTCGGCAACAATTCTAAAAGGGAGTTTCAATATATCACGCAAGCCCATAGACATTCTTGTTTGTTTAGTGATAGGACATCAATTACCTCCAACGGGCAACAATCGGGGACGCAATCCAGTGTTGTCCATTCTAAGGAGTGGCATTTTCCTCTCGCATCAGGTTGATGATGCTCAGTAGTCAGTCCGTGCAGCTGGGTAACAACAGATGAGAAATGAAATAGCTGTCAATTCTAAGTAATGGTGTCGGCTTCATGCATCAAGTTGATGCTCAGTTAAATGTGGTGATTTTACATAGCTGGAAAAAACAGACTTGTCTCTAACATCGGAAAAATAGATATTGTTTGGAGTTTATGGATCATACAGGCCCATGTAAACCACCCAAACATTTCACCTGATATTCAAAGGTCGCAAGGGCTCGTACCTAATCATCTTAGAAATAACCATCTTTTAGCCTGTCCAGCAAACTAGATATAACTTGAATGTAGCCTCTCCAAAGGAAGAGGAAAATGAAATGAACCTAGCCAATATAAGCACATTCTCGAAATTCACCCGAATAAAGATGTCAAAACAGGTTACTCATATGGTACCACTTAAGATTCAAAAGATACAAATCCAATCCACAGGTTGATCCAGAGTGATCCCAATAAAATAAAGATACACAGCAGATGACAGAAGATTACTGAATGAAATGTGGCAGAGCCAATGGCAGATTCGCAAGTGAAATACCCATAACATAATACAACTAATAAGAAGGCATAGCAACAATCCCAATGACTACCAAGCTTTGTCCCACAATGTCAATGCTAAAAAAGAAATCCATGTAAATTTGAACTTATTATTAATATGAAAGGGAAATTCCATCTTAGGAGTACGATCTAAGCATCTCATAAATGAGTTCATAAAACTGACTTAGACACCACATTCTATAAATTTAAACAAGCAACATAACAACCGAAAGAGGACGACCTAGGAATGTTGAGACAAACAAAATGTGGATGACAAGAAGATTTACAAGCATTTATGCCAAGGAGCTATATAGCATGCTACGCAAGTAAAATGAACTCCTAAGAAATAGTACTTCAAATTCTGGTTTTCATCTAGCCACAGATGAAGAATGCATGCTAATGGCTCTAGTGCTCGGAAATCAGCTTCCCTAAATAAGACGTGCTGAATAAATATATATTGAGCATACAAAAGAAAGAACAATAAATGCTAACCGCAAAAGGAGATGGTGGAGATCGAGCTTTACCATACGGACCAAGAACTTGTTCCCAAATCACAGTCGTTGAAAATTAAGCATAAGATTCTTCCTCATGGCCTTGGATATCTAATATTTGGCCTCTGAAGCCACCCATTAATCAACGTGGTATATGTGAGTTCATCGAAAAGTACTCCTCTGCCACACACCTGGTCACACATTTCAGAAACATCCTCTGCCTTCCCCAGTTTGCTTAACCCATTTTCCAAGACATTGTTAGTAATGAAATCAGGAGCAATCCCATTTCCTGCCATCTCATTCAGAAACTTAGTTACTTTTATCATATCACCACATCTAAGATATCCATTAATCATCACAGTGTAGGTAACTTTATTGGGGTGTATGTTGTTTGAAGACATTTCCAGCAACACGGCCTCAGCCTTATCCATCTGGCCTAGCTTGAAATAGCCATTGATGATGGTGGTGCAACAGAAAACATCTGGCCGGACATCCTCCTTGATCATTGCACCTATGAGGGATCTTGCTTCCTCAACAGAACCATTCATGCACAGTCCATGCATCAGGGTACCATAAGTGACAGAAGTTGGTGGAATGCCCTCATTTCTCATTGCATCACACAGTTGCAAGGCTAACAAAGTATTTCCGTTCCTGCAATATGCTCTGATCAGTATGTTATAAACAATAGAATTTAGTTGCACTTTCTTCATGACCAATTCATTGAAAAGCTTTTCTCCTTTTTCAAGTTTGTCACCTCTGCAGTAACCATCCATCATGATTGCATAAGTGTAGATATCAGGAGTCAGACCAGCTCTTTTGTATTCATCCCAGAGATTAGCAGCTCTCTCTATGTCACCCATGTCACAAAGACCATGTAATAGCAAATTGTAGGTAAAGATGTCTGCCGGAATGCCTCTCTTAACCATCTCATCCCTCAACATGAAACCTTTATCGACTTTTCCATTCTTACAAAAAGCCAAGATGAGTATGTTGTATGTTGTTATATCCAACACCAAACCCCTTTCTACCATCTTCTCGAGGATCCTAAAAGCCTCTTCCATATTATTAGCTATATAAAGTCCATGAATTAAAGCATTTGATGTGACAGTGTTGGCTGTAAATCCTTTTCCCAGTAGCGAGAACCAAAGTTCCACTGCATCCGAAATCTTTCCAACTTTACAAAGTCCACCAAGCAGTGTGGTCAACACTGCATCATTGGGCTTTAAATTTCTCAATAGCATTTCCTTAATAAGTCTCAGAGCACAGTCGAATTTAGAACTCCTACATAACCAGCTAGCCACTGAATTAAAAGCACCAGGATTTACAGCTAGCCCCTTCAGTAGCATCTCCTCCAAAAGGAGCTCAGCGCTCTCCATCTGGTCATTTATGATATAACCCCGTAAAAGAGAATTTAAAGTGACTGGATTGGTACTAATACCCTTGGACATCATATCCATAATAATATGTTGTGCCTCGCTGATTTTTCCTGCTTTAGCAAACCCACTTATCATAGGGTTGTATACCACATCGGTCAAAACAAGCCCTCTATCAGATGCTTCTTCCATGAAAATTTTGGCCTCATCAAATTGCTCCAATTTCATAAGGCCGTTAATCAGAATGCTATAAGTTATAAGATTCGGATTCACACCTTTTTCTATCATCATCTCTTTAAACTGCAACGCAGCATCTAATCTCCCGTTCTTGCAAAGACCATCAATCATGCTATTGCACGATACCACATTTGGAGATACCCCCAATTCCTCCATGCTCGTATATAATCGGATGGAATCTTCCACTCTCCCTCCTTTGAAAAATGCATTGATTGCAATGCTAAACAAGTTAACATCCGGAACGACACCACGAAGCATGGCTTCAAATGCCTCGTAGCACTTGTCAAGCTCGTTCGCCTTGACTAAAAAACTCAACAGAAAATTGCAAGTCTTCAAAGATGGAAACAAACCCTTATCCGCTAATAACCTAAACGCATCAATAGCATAACCGGAACTCTTATGTTCAAATTGGGTACAGCAAACATGTATTAACGTATCCAATGCCCGAACTCCTACGGCCGGACCAGACACCACGTTCAGCTCTGCCAACACCGTAGCCAGCTCAATGTGTCGATTCTCAGGATTCGCACTCGAAACAGGCAGCTTCCCAAGAATCAATTCCGTCAGTAGCCACCTCGCACGCGGCAACCGGTCCGAATCAATGAGCAGAAGAACCAAAATGCAGTACGTCCGGACGGTGAATGGGAACTTAAAGGATTGAGACGCGACGTAAAAGAACTTGAGGGTGGTCTTCACTTTAACGTCCGACCGGACCGCGAAAAACATCCGATCAAACTCAACGGGAGACAACCGCCCAATCACCGACCTACACTGGGAATGGGCGAGGCGCGAGCTCGAGAGCATCGAGGACACGGATTTGAGCATACCCTGATCGAGCCGTCGACTCGACGGGGTCGAAGGCGCCGATTCCACCGATCCCTCGGGTCGAGGATCATCAGGCAACGGCTCGAAGCGGCGGTCCGGGCGGAGAGGCGACGGAGCATTGGAGGAGAAGCTGATCAAGGGACGAGAAATGGAAGGGACAACAAGAGAGGGCTTCGCTGGGACGAGCCTCCTCAAATCCATGCGCGAGCGAAGTTGATCCGGAGAGCGAGTCGGAGTGGGAATTCATGAGGGTGGAGGAGGGAGCGAAGAAGGTGGGGGAATGGAGAGCGTCGGATGAAGGTTGAGGAGGTTGAGGATGCGTGGAGCGACGATGGAGAGGCCACGCAGTTCAGTAGACACCATTTGAGGTTTTGGGTTTGGTTAGTTATCGAATGCAAAACTTAAAAGCGAGGGTTGTTGAAGAAGATGCTTTGGATTGGGCCGCGCGAAGAATTGAAGTTGGGCTTATGTTTAGCGAGCGTGGGCCTCTGATCGTGACAGGTGGACAGTGAGGAGTCGTTCCCTGTTGGATTTGCCAACATTTTGTAGTTCTAACAAAAGTACAAATTTCCGTCCTAAGCATGGCCTTAAAAGGTTTCATTTGAAAATATAAAATTCGAGAATATTTCTTGAAATAAAAGGAAGAAAAATATTATCTCTCAACTTAGGAGGGTGACGGTGGAGAAGGTAGACTCGCCGCCGCATCTCTTCCTCCTCGACCTTAATTTCAAACTCTCAAAACCTGACTCTAGAATAATATACCTTGGCCCCGGTAATTAATCGGCAATGAAAATTAGCGGTTCCTGCCAATAACCCTGATCGCTAAGATTAAAAATTCCTGCAAAGGTCCAGATGGTAATCTGGGTAGTGTATATTGGCAGTTGAAAGGGCAGTTGTTGGTGATGGTGGTGAAGGTGATGACGGGAGGTTTTGTTATTGTAGTCATCAAAAGGAAAGGATGGAGAAGGGGGGGGGGGGGGGGCGCAAACATGCGAAAGTGAAGGCATGGCGGTGGTGGTCCGGGTGGCGGAGGGAACAGCATTGAGATGACCAGAGGATGCAAAGGCTATTGATGGCGGCAGTGGCGGCAGCAGCATTGGCTGTGGTTGTGATGGTGAGGGAATTACGAACCGCTTCCAAAAGCCCTTAAGCTAGAGAAAACTGTTGGGAGTTTTAGGTCGAGCACAACTTTGGAACATGCAAGAAAAGTTCACAAAAGAATGAAAGCAACAGGACATGCAAAAACAGGCCACATAAGAAACGAAAATGTTAGTTCATTAAAAACTGGCGATTCTGCCACCATCACTCAATGAGACCAAGTGCGGGCAGTATACATAAAACCTCATTGTTTAGCTGATACAGAAATCGGTGTGCTGAGTGCTCGTCCTGAGTCGCATGGAGTTGTAAAGCGACCTATAGACGAGTTCTCCCGACAGGTCAGACCAGAATAATGTACCAACAGAAGCCAGCGAAAACAAGGAAAAAGGATCAAGAAGCCGATGCACCTAGTTTGTCGTGAAGAGTGACCACCAGGTCGTGCGCGTCGTCCAGAAGCTTCCACACATCCAAATGACCAGCCATGCTATTACACTCCCTCATGATATCCTCCATGCTACTATACTTCTCTATAATCAACTTCCTCCTCTGCAGCACGCAAGCAGCAATTGCGTAAAGCAACAGATCGTCGGTAGGTGGGGCTCGCAGCCTCATCCTCCCCCAAGCAGACTTGGCAATCTCGGCCCTAACAGCGGCCTGATCGGCCCACATCACCTCCCACAGGCACAAAGTTTGCTCAAAGTTCAATTCTCTCCTAAAGAGCACGACCACCATTCTGTAGACAAAGAAGCAATCTTCAGCTTGAAGCATCTCCAGATGGCTGTAGAGATGGGAGTCTTTGCACTTTATGATCTTCGAGACGATGCTCAGCTGTCTACGGATCCCCACCTCATCTAGTCTAAAGTTGTGGCGTGCCTTTTTCATAAACCCCACAAAGCACCAGAATGCTTCATCATCCTCCTCCACCACTGAGAGAATCGGGGAAAGCAGATCGCTCATCCCCTGGCAGTAACCAATCTCTGGGTCGTACAGTGCATAAGCTTCAAGGATAGAGACCAGACGAGCAGCGTGAAAAATCCGGCAAGGCTCGAGATGGTCATAATCTTTCAAACCCACACTGTCAGCAAAACGCCTTGCCTTCATTTCACTCACCGTTGCCTGAGATGGAGAGTAAATTACCCAATCAGAATTTGCTCGCACAGCATCGAGGCGGATGATTCTCTGCCACGTGGCAAAATCTTCATCACTATGTATCTTGGTCTTGGTTTCAGTAGCAGGCGCAGACGAACTTTCTTCAGTAAGCTCACTGATGTCACTTTCTTCGACTACTTCAGTTGGAAGAAAGTGGGGTATATTAACAATCTCCTCAGAGGAATCGGAATCAGTTGAATCCGAGTCACCAGCGGAGGTACCCTCACGCATCAGTCCACTTTTTTCCATGCTTCCTTCCACTTTTGAACTAGATGACTGGAGAACCTCACCTTTGTCCTTTTCTCTATCTCCTTCCACTGTTGCATGGGAGGATTGCAGGACCCGATTTACATTCCGCACATCTCCTTCCGATATTGCACTGGAGGATTGAGGGATCTGAAGTCCACTCTTATCGCTACCTCCTTTTATAGCCGTGCCTGAGGATTGAATCACCTGATCTCCATTCTTTTCCATATTATTATCTCCTTTAACAGTTGCAGTGAATGATTGAATGACCTGATCTCCATTCTTCTTCTCCGAGTCTCCTTCCAGAATGGTATGAGAGGATTGAATGACCTGATCTGCACTACTTTTCATGTCTCCTTCTGCAATCAAATTGGAGGACTGAGAGACCTGATCGCCCATAGGACTGACTGTATCATCACAATAAGTGCCAGTGCCATCCCCCTCCATGCAAGGTGATCTCCTCGAACTGACGTCATCATCCATGGAAGAATCAAGAACTTGACTGAAATCCCCACTGTCTTCATTACAGCTGTCTCCAGCACTTTCCTTTGACATTAAACTCTTCTCACTGCGGCTGAGGATTTGCCGACACTGTTTCCGTAAATTCTCATATTGTATTCTACATTGCAATAAAAGACCATCAGGTACACAATAACTAAAGCCAGGAATGAGATATATTAAGAAGTCACGTAATCTGAGAGTACCTATTTTGACTTCTAATAGAATCCCTTTCTTCTTTGGAACTGTTAATGTCATACCTGCAAGACCAGAAAACATCAACATAAGGAGGGAAACAGAAACTTGTAAGGAGACATTACGGTTCAAAAAAGTAAGCACACATGCCACCTTGTTGAAAGTCAACCAACTAAAGAAGAATGGTGAAAGCAATACACATCCAAAAACAGTATAGAAATATCAAGAGAAAGTCATAATAACTCCATATGTTAGAAAGGATCAAGGCAAAGGACAACATCAAACGGGAGAGAACTTGGATTATCCCCAAAATGACAGCTATAGACTATAGGATAGAACCAACTATCTGTTGGATTCAAGTTATCACCATCTCCAAAATTCCTGTTAAGGATGCTGGGTGGATGTAACTCCATCAATTTTGACTTTAACCATGGCTCTAAATATAAACTGAGTGGTGGATTTTAAGTCTTTTAACGGTTGGTTATTGCTTCTGAGTGACAAAAGTAAAGATACGACCATAATATGATCCGTCATTTGAGGTTATATGTTCCTTGCTTGTTATGTACACAATCATTTTCACTCAAAAGCCAAAGACATAGCTAAAAGCCATGTGAATAGCTACTACTTCTGGTTTGTACTACTAATATACTTCGAGTCTCCCCAATATTATGATTTTTGCCAAAAAAAAAAAACAATTTCGCTTAGAAAGGCAAATCTCCTAATTCCTAATGTCAGCTGAAGAAGCGAAGACTGAAAAATACCCCAGAAGCATGCTCTAATGTTGCCATTAACACAATCAACAATGACCAATTAAATACTTATAGCCATACAAAAGCCAACACTAACAGCCTAATCCTTCCATTGATCCATAAAAGATTCGGACATATAAGCCTTTACAAATGCGAAATTGTTCTTCAAGGGTCATATGTAAAAACACTTAAGTAAAACATAAAAGGAAATCACTTACACTCCAAGGAGAAATGGCCAAACCTCTGCTCTAATACTTGGATCAATACCCTGCAATAAAATAACAAGGCGAACATAAGCCACAGAAAAGGAAATTAATTTGAGCCAAAGATGTGCAGCAACAAAAATTGAAAATCAGATGGGTGCAATAACCATAACATATGTACCCAGAGAATTTAGTTACTTACTCCACTCCGCACTTTTTTCAGAAATTTGACTCCACCATCAGAAAGTTTTCCATCAGGTGTAAATAAGCTCTTCCATTGCTTCGGTAATAGTGCATGTTTTCTTCTTCTCCGTGACCATGGTGATTTAAGACTACCCCTGAAAGTGGAGAACGAAAATTGTTAGTTAAACCAAGAGGAAATGCAAGACAGACCAACGAAGAGTTTTACAACAGATTATGAAGTAGATGGCTCAGCAATGAGTACTTATGCGCAGTATATAGACAGCTATTGTTAGCAAATATAAGCACGACATCCTAAGAAACAAGAACTTGAATCTCGTTAGGAATTGTCAATTATTAGCAAGCCACAATGGGGTAATGTCAATTTTGAGGGGGGAAAAGCAAGTTTAGACCATACTAACATCCATATAACACAGGGAGAGAGAGAGATAGAGAGGCTTCGGGATTGTAGAATACGTTATCTTCCACCAAACAACATAGTTCTCTACCACCCACACTGTTGCAATCTTTCCCCTCTCGTACATAATTGTCAGCACAAAGCAGAATATAGAGGTTCCTATCCTGCAAATACCTTGTGCTTTTTGCACAAGAGCCTACACATTTAACATTTAACTCAAAAGCTTCCTTAAAAGACAGAGAATAGAACAGCATGAAATACTCAACTTCAATGCATTCACTTCCATCCTATTCTTTCTCGAGGTCATGTAATCAACTCAAACCTGGTTCTATCCCCTCTTAAATGTAAAACAAATGCATAAAACATAATGTTGTCATTGAAGTCCTCATCACACTGTCCTCATTTGAAACATTAGTTTAGTTTTCCAATTGCCTCTTTTACCTCTCCTCAAACTACCTCAACAGTCTCAGCGCTTAAAATTGATAGCCGGAACCTGTGGAACTAAACCCAGGATGCAGAGAGAGAGAGAGAGAGAGATCGACAGAAGAAATGACAGATTGAGCAAAGGACCAGAGAGTTTCCACGGAAAACTGGTTGTGTGAGATAAATTAAAAAAAAAATCAGTAGATCTGGATCCAAAGGCAAATTCAAGAAATCGAGAACCCAAAAGAGTGAGTGGAATCCAGAGCAGCCAAAATGACCCCATTCGAACATCAAATGGCCAAATAAAAATTGGAAAGGAACAGAATTGAATTGAAGTATTAGTAGACAGATTTATAAAAAAGGAATGTGGAACTCACCGATTTGAAGGAACTGGTGAGGACGATGAAGAAGCGACGACTAACAAAACCGATCGCAAATGAATCCACGATGAAGACGACGACGTAGCTGTGGAATTTGACGGCGAAGAGGAATTCGATGACGATGACGGTGAAGACGAAGTGTTACTTCGCCGTAGGGATTTCATTAAAGGTTGTTTCTGTTGAGTGAGCATCTTCTAGTTACCTATCAATCAATCTACCAAAGTAAAGAACTTTTCCTAGGGTTCTGATTTCGACGAGAAAAACGAAATCGAGCGCTGGTTCCACCCTCCATTCCCGAGAATCATGAGTGGGATTCGGCGTATCTCTACCTACGAGAGTAGACGAGAGTGGCGGCCAAGGCGAGGCCGGCCATGGCCGTCACAGCAATGGCTATCGTTCCCACATTGGAAGGCGCAGCCACCGCGGACCAGAACCCCCCGCCGCCCCCGACTAGTGCCCCGCTCCTCGCGCCACCGCCGCCGCCGCCGCCGCTCCCGCTCCCGCTGCCCTCGACGAACAAGATCCACTTCCCGTCATTGCCGCCACCGAAGCCGGTGGTGAACAGGAGCATTAAATACAGGGTGACCGGGCGGATTCCGGCGAGCCGATCGGTGATCTCCTCTCGCAATCGCCGAATGGCCAATACCATCACCAATGGAAACCCCCACCGTGTCTCTGTCTCTCTCTCTCTCTCTCTCGCTCGCTCGCGCTCCGGCAAGTGCTTTCCTTCCAGGGAGCCTCACTCTCTTTCCATCGAAGAAGGTGAGGACAGATGAACAGTGAGATGCTATCAGCTAATAAAATACGTAGACGACAAATAAATAAATAAATAATGATTACGCTTTTTCCTTAATTACAGTTTTCGTCGTTTTTCTTTTTCTCGCTTTCGCCTTTTTCCACGTCTCCTTTTCGGCGAGAGAGACGAGCCGAGACGGGACGAGACGGAACATAGAAGACCGCGCGGGTCCATGAGGAATCTCGGCCCGGACAGGCCCGGCCCATTTCTCTTTCGGGGGCCCACCATTTCCCCTCAGCGTCTCATCAGTCAACCTCATTCCCAACACGCGGCTGACGTAGACTAACAGATTCGACGTGGACAATTCACATGTGTTGGCACGTATGATTTTAACAGGATATTACACGGGATGTTGTAGAGATTTAGATTTAGGTCGGGGGTACCATGCCAAGCCGGGATATTTTGCGAGACGAAAATTAGTTCGTAATAAATTTACTAAAGGAGTGTCAGTTTGAGATTTTTTTTTTTAATGATATTAACCCTTTTCTTATGAGTGAACATTAAAGCTTTTTCAAATTTTTTCCATAATTTTCATGATTAGTCAATGAACGGGGCCAAAATGGTAGAATATCATGCTCGAGAAGCTTCACTCCTGCTTGTTCATATAGATGAATATTAATTTCCTTTTCGGGTCCGATTGTTTTGCAAAAAAAAATTAATTTGAAAAATATTTTTCAAAAAACGATTAATTATATTTCTTAGACGAATTAATCAACGAAAATTACTTTCATAATCCTAAATAATTCATATCTAAACAGTTTCATGAAAAAAAAAATCATCCATTTAATTTTACAAATAATACAAGCGATCATTTATGTAAAAGATATTTTTTAAATCATAAATCCTCCGCAAAATAATGGAACCGGGTAGTGCAAGAAAGAAAATTACTTGCCTAATTTGTGGTTCGAGCTTGGGTGCCCTTGGACAGATTACTAGCTGGACAATGAAATCATTTTTTATTTTTTTTTTGGTCGGAAACTGGACAACGAAATCTGCGTGTACGTGGGAATGAGCAGGCCATCCCATTGAGGTTGCCAGAAAGATTTATTATTATTATTATTATTATTAATGCCAGAAAGAATTTGAACGGTTGGGATTTGTCTTCATATGTCACGATTGAGAGTGTACAATGAGTAAACCTCCATCCATTCAAATTCATTCCCGACTTTTTACGCTAAAAAAGATCGACAAGTATTAGTCTTGCTCCTCGTGTGATAAGTGAAGTGCGAAAAGTTCTAAAACTTATCAACAAATATAATTGAATCTTAAAATTTTCAATATAATATAACCAAGTCCTAAAATTTATCAAATTGATGCAATCGAGACTTTCCCTTAACTCTATCCAATCCGACTAATGGAAAATACTGACATGACATTTTTTATTTTTTATCTCTCCTGCATGGCGATGACGTAGCTAAACCATGAAGCATTAGGCTAAAATGACGTCATTTTGATTCAAACCTAATTCTTTTAATCCGAATTTTATATCAATTAAATTAAAAAAATAAGCAATTTTTTTAAAATGTGACAACGAGGCGTGCGGCCCTCGCTGCTGCCGCTACCCCCACATCGCCAATGGTGGGGGATGGTCAGTGACCTGGCCGACCGCAGGTGAGGGTCGTCGACCACTAGTTGGGGCATCTTCCACCATCGTGGGGAAGTTGGTGGGCGGCAGCTGCTCCCTTGCCTGGTTTTCCCTTTGTTTTGTTTTTTTAAGTTAGCTTATTTTTCAATATAATTTTTTTTTTGGTCGAACAATATAATTGTTATAACTGTATATTAAAAAATCAAATTTGAATTAAAAAAACGTCATTTCAGCCACATCATGTAGAGTGGAAAAAATAATAGAAAATCGATATAATGACTTGATTGCACTTTTCAAATATTTAGGATTGAATTGTACTATCTGACGAGTTTTAAGATCTTCAGTGCACTTATCCCAATTTTTTAATATCTATCTCTCCATACTATCGGTAAAAAGGGAAGATTTGAGGAACAGAGCCTCGTTATATTGACCACCTTACCCTTCACTATAACTTCTACGTCTCCCACTCTCTTCTTAATTTTCATGCTTTATTTTGTGTAATCACCAAAGTTAAAAAAAGGAAAAAAGAAAAAAGAACGATTGACGCTTTTAGTCTTGTTAAAAAACGGACCCGTATAAAGTATGCTCATTCACCGTCAAATGGTCGGTGAAGCGTCACATGCACAATTGCACATCTGGAATTTGTTACTAACGGCGAGTTGACGGAATCTTTATCCTCATTATGGTAAAAGAAGCTACTCGAAGACCCGCACTTTCACCGCGGAATACTTTTTTCTTTTCACGACTTTGTTAGATCGGTCCGTTTTCATAATTTATACACGTATGATAGTGCCCATTGTTATAATCAAACGATGTCATGTTATATAATTGCAAATGTTTTTGGTTCTATAAATGGGCGAGGAACTCATTAGTAGATGTGATGTGACAAATAGGTGGATTAAGTTTGCGTGGGTCGTACTTAGGTTCAACCCAAATTCGCCGGTTTAATTCACATTGACCCGTTTGTTTTTTTAGACCCATTTGTTTTTGCCAGGTCGTTCCAATCTCCGTTGATGCGGATGAGAGAGAGATTGACGAGCACCATACGGCATGCAGAGAGATCGACACTGTTGCCGGTGGGACCGTTCGTTGTTGCTGGTGATGCAGCTGGCAAGATCGGGGATTATGGATTCGTGATCATTTTGATAGCCCTTCCCATTAGCATCCCTTACTATCTTTCTTTACTTCCCTTGGCATGTGACTTTGAAGTACACTTTTTTTTTTATGATTATTTCTGTTGACACCAAAAACCGGCTTGGGCCTTGGTTGATCATAGAGCCCGTAGGAAGTTACTAAGCCCATTAGTATATACACGTTGGTAGCCGAAACACGGCAAACCGACTCTCGGTTAAGAAGGAACGTCGGGCAGATGGAGCGACGGTTATGTGGAGCAGTTAGATATCTATTTAAACCGTCTTGAAGATAAGGAGAGCAGTTACCGAAGCAGATCCGAAAGTTTAGAAATAATGCGCACATGAAGAAGCCGCTGAAGACGGTTTTATTTTGTTCGCCTATAAATAGTCGGAGATAGCTCTTTGTAAATGGACCCTCAATCAATCAATCAATCAAACAACTTATCTTGTGCTCTGCATTTATCTTATCAAGGCATTTACTTTTCATGCACTTTACTTATCACACGGTTTATCGCTTTTTGTCGTCTACTTACTTCCTTTCCGGAATCGCTACAAGGGTCCGTTTAAAACAATAAATCCGAAAGCTCTATGCTTGTCGGTGAAAGATCTTTCGTCGCGGACGTTTCTAGCGAAACAATTTCATTTATCACACCTTCAAAATAACCGAAATGTTTATGTCAATTTAATTGAGAAGCTCTTAATCAGCACTCTCTTCAATTAAAACATTGGTAACGACGTAACTATGGCTCAAATCGAACACTAGATAGCAGATTTTGGACTCATTAAAATCGTTGACGCGGCTCGCCTCCCTCCACCCTTCCACTGATAAAAGAAATCCCGATTGCCATTCTAATCTTATCAAAAGAATTCAGGTGTGCTCTTCATGCTTGAGACAGCCGCTATGATTGTTTGCTTTCAACTCAAGACAGGAAACAATGGCAAAGGTGAAAGATGAAGGCTTAGATAACCACATGAAACCAAAGTCAAAAGGACAAGCTCACACAAAAGAAGTTGAAACTTTATGCCAAAACCGAACACAAAACATGGAAATTGAGAAAAGAGAGTACAGAGAGAGAGAGAGAGAGAGAGAGAGATGCCATTGGAAGACAGTGCGCTCATTGATGCTTGGACCACATGATGCCATTTGCTTTGCCCTTCACCCCATCCTAAAAGCAGTCACATGGAGCATGGCATTAGGGCTTCACTCAGTTGTCCTTATTACTGGTTTTTTTTTAAAATATATAAATGTATTGAAAGATCTAAAAATTATCGCAAAAGTTCAATCGAGTCATAAATTTTTAAAAAGGTGCAATCAACGGAATGACTTCATTGGACCAATTTCACAAATTTTAGGACTTGTTTGCACTTTTTATAAGTTTTAGGATTTAGTTGCACTTTTTGGAAGAAAAAAAATTAGAACTTAATTGCATTTTAACGACAGGTTTTAGGACTTCCAATACACTTTTTTTTTCCATCTCTTTATTGAATTTCTCTTATCTTACTTCTTACTTTTCATCACTTTTGTTCTTTTTTTCTTTCTTTTTTCTTGGAGGGGATGAGTGGTGCTTTCACTTTTATTATTGCTGCTAGGGTTGCTTCATGCCATGCTCTTGTGGAATTCGGTGGGCATAGAGCCATGATCCAATTCTCAGACATATTCACAATGTATGATGGAGATAAATCTTTAAGGACATGGATTAATCTTATCGAGGGTTCAATACGTGATAATTGTTTTTATCTATTATGGAATGGACAATCACAATGGGTGGAGGCGATGGCGGTGATTCCAATGTGAACTCCAAGTGATCTTAACGATGGTAATGATATATGGTTTATGTGGCTCTGATCTAAGGAAATATTTCTACGTTTGAGGGGGTTAAATGTTGATCGGCGATTGTATGCATTGAGATTGGGACAGATCATTCAGAAGTAGAAAAGAAGATGTCTGACTCATGTCCCTCATATCCCAAATCTATCATCTTCAACTTCGCGACGGTCAGTCACGTTCAGACCGAAAATCAAATACTTTTCCGAAACAAAACTGCAGTCGAGATATAAGTCATCGGAAGCAGTAGTTGTTCCAACTTTTTCTGATCCCCTTTCGCAGGGGTGAACAAAAAAACCACGATCCATCCAAATCGGACTGGACCGGACCGTACCCAATCGGTTGATTTTGGATGGAACTGGCGGGTAACGGTCCGGTTCCCGGTCTCAATTTTCTAGAACCGGCGGGTACCGGTTCGGTTCCCGATTTAGGGTGGGAGCCATCCAACCGGCCCAACCGGACCGGTCCTTTGTACTTTGTAGACTTGATTCTAGATTCAAAGCTTGAGAAGTTGGTTTATTTCCGTTGTTTCAATTTAATGCACTCTCGGTCCTCTTCTTTCGAATTGTTTGATGCACTTAAGTAATGTGGGCTCAGTGAACATGAAATATAAGTAGAACTAGGGGTGTGTAAACTGGACCGGACCGGCCTGGACCGGACCAGGACCGGACCAACCCGGTCGGGTTGGTCCGGTCCTTGAGGGGAGCGGTCCGGTCCCCAGTCCCAATAAATGGGACCAGTGGCTGGGCGGTCCGGTCCCCGGTCCCATGGTGGGTGGGACCGGACCGGACCGCCCGGACCGAACCGCCTAGAAAAAAATAATAATAATAAGTAGCCAACACCATCTTGTTGGGATATCCAACTTTTATGAGCACTTATTGATCAAAAGAGAAAAGTAACTTCCTTGCTTCTAAAATAAACTGCAAAATTTAAAGTTTTTCACACAATAAATCAGAACTGAGCGGCATCCAAGTTATGTGGATGAAGCTTTGGTAGCTGAGGGGTTTGGCAATAAGTGTTCGATCGGACGTTTTTGTTATTTCAAGGTATATTACAGCAATACGATCTCTTTAGCCTAATCCGAACCCGTCTAATGGATAAAAAAAGAGTCGAAAAAAATACTATAGATCCCACTCTCACACAAGAGGAATTTACACTAGTTGGACGGTCTAAACTGCACGATTACTAGTAGGCTCGAGTCAAGTTCGAGATAAAAAAAAATTAAATTTTTTTGGTATTAGCGGTCCCATTGGGACCGGACCGGGACCGGACCGGACCGTTGGTCCTGGGCCAGTCCGGTCCCGGTCCGGTCCCCGGTCCCGAAAATTTAGGGACCGGGACTACCGGTCCGGTCCCCGGTTCCATACCGGGCCCGGACCGGCCCGGACCATGCACACCCCTAAGTAGAACACAGTCACTGCTATGACCTTCAATGCTTTCATTCTAACTAAAAACTTGCTATTACAGTAGAAAACTTCAAGTGTCCAAAGTATAAGCTTGATATAGTTTACCGTTCTTCTATTTGAAGCATTACGCTGAACCTTCCCATCAAGGACGCAAGGTTCAATCCAGGGCCAATTTCTCCAAAACTGGTTTCCTTTTCTTTTTTAATTGATATTGATGCTCGGTAGGACCGTAACTGGGATCCAATCGGGAACTTGTGGTTCGGTTCTCGAATGGATCTATAGAACGAGCGGGTGGTTTACTGTTCGCATTTTGAGGAACTGGTCACTAGCGGACGGTTCTTAGTTCTAGGGTAGGAACCACCCATCCTGAAACCGATCACCCTTACTCTTTTGGGGTTATGGACGATAATGAGCTATTCATTTATCCGCTAAATTCCATTCTGCTAGGGCAATGATGCTAGCATGCATAGATTGCACGGAGCCTATCGGAAAGCTCACGACCAAGCAATGAAAGCCCCACTCAGGCCACCCGCCACGAAGGGAAAATTGCCTTTCTAGATTCAGGTCGATCGGACTAGGCGGATCAGAACTGTTGATTTTACGGATCTCATGCAAGACCTGCATCACCGATCTCACAACTCAAATGGTTATGGTGCATTGGGTCGATCGGACCCGGGTCGAGACATGTATGTCCCGAATGGTTGTACTTGAGCCCCACACTATACCATTCCCCTTTCCCAACGGACCATAGCGACCCAACCCAAAAGCGTTGTCTCATCCCGTGGTCGTCGAAGTGCGGGCCACCTTCACTTCGCAAATGGACGACCGTGGGGCCAAAAAAGGACGTGGAAATGCGGACCGATTATCGAAATCATCGACCAATGTCGCGACAAAGTAAGACTCCTTTGACATAATTACACAAATTGTTTCTAAACTTAAGCATCATGTGCAATTTCGTTCCTCAATTTATGATTTTTTCAATATAATTCTTAAATTTTTAGTACATATTCAATATTATATAAAAAAATATTCAATATTGCCCCTAAAATTGAACTAATAAAATGGCTACATTGATAATTTTCATATATTCTAGGGACTAGAATTGAACTTGTACCAAAATTACATAGATCACATTGAACAAATTAAAAGTACAAGGACGACATCGCAAATTGTACTAAAGTTCAATAACTATATTGAACGAATTAAATTTTAAGGGACGATATTGTACATTGAGCCAAAGTTGAAATATCATTCTCGTTATTTTCCCAACTTCTTTCGATTCAGCGTATGGATGAGGAAGATGGAAAAAGGGCAATGTGTACCGCGTATGCCGATATCTGTTTTAGCAAACGAATCATAAAGACCAGTTTAGTATTCCGATATTTCTCACAAGTATGAAGTGAGTAATTATTTCACGAAAAATGAATGATTTGAAAACTAATTTTCTAAAAATGATATCTCGTATGGCTTAAAATAATTGATCAATGGAAATTTTTTTCATTATTGCCAATAATTTGTGTCAAAAGAATTTCGTGGATAATGAAAATATTTTCTGTTCATTCATTTTTGTAATTATTTTTTTTCCTTCGTAGGGTTAATTGGACGATCAGTTCTTAGAGTTATTGCGGTTGATCAATTGAGTTCTTCAACATTTTATTTGGATTAATTAAGTCATTGATGATTAAGGACTTATGAAATCGAGTCTCGAACTCTCTCTCGGTGGGATCACGGACTTGAGAGCCTCGTTAGATTTCTCATGTCGTGAGTCCGTCGACGGCTAGCTCAGGACTTGATTGCTTCCTCTTGAAAAGAAGGTTAAGAACTTAATTGGCCTATAAACAAAATGCTATGGACTCAATTTACCAACATCAAAAGGTTAAGAATTGATTATGCAATCGTCCCAATCAGAGAGTGAGAGAGAACCCTAACTTTGATTAGAAATCTACGTGAAAGTTGTGCAAAAGAGGATTAACTATTTAGATTCATATGAGTTTGCGACAAATCTCGTGAGGAGAAACAATGACCGTCAATATCTTCGTGAGATTGCGGCTTTGAGTTTGCTAACCTTCGACTTTCGAGTCACGGTTATTGTAGAGTAATTATTACTTAATACAAACATTCCGAAACGGGAATAACACTATAATAATAATATTCATAGAGATTTTGCTGCGCCTTTTTACTCATAAGGAAATTCGCGACACATTAAAAGTCAATGAAAAAAGAAAAGAAAAGATATATATATATATATATATATATATATATATATATATATGGTGTCTCAAATTCTCAATCACGATTGGATTGAAAATGAAGCGAAGCCGGACGGAGTTCATCCTAACCTCCACGTTAGGGGTGTGCATGGTCTAGGCCGGTCCGGTCCCGGTATGGAACCGGAGACCGGACCGATAGTCCCGGTCCCCAAATTTTCGGGACCAGGGACCGGACGGGACCAGACCGGGACCGGCGGTCCGGTCCCAATTAGGGCTGTCAAAAACGCTCGGGCCAGCCCGGCCCGAAAATATAAGAAATTTTCGGGTGGGGCCTTGGTACTGTTCCAGTACAGTACTTGTACTGTTTCAATAAATGGGTCGCGACTGGTTGGGGTGCTGGTATCATTGTTAGTCGCCTCTCCTCATTCTGGGCGTATAATATTACTCTAGCTTTCGTCCTCACTTCTGCCCAAGCCTGATGATATAGACCGATCGAATCCATGATATGCACGATCTGTTCGATGCCGTCACCCTGGTTATGATATCAAAATTAACAAAAGTTATCAAACGCCAATAATTTATGGTACTTAAAAATAAGTAATGAATTAAATTGAAAGTGCTTGCACAAACCGTTGAACCCATTGCGGCTCCCGCAATAGAAATCCATTTTCGTGTATATCGACGGAACCACTCCATATATCTTGAATGAAAGTGGAGTGCTTCCATTGTAATTCTACCCTAGACTATACGTTCGGCACGTCTGTCCCACAAACCGATCAACCGTCCGTGCCTATCCTCCCAATTCATCTTGGGTGGCGTGTTATCAATATCATGCAAGGCAGTATGATTGTGGGGACGTCTAGGTATTGGCTGCTGCAAACCAAACTGCAGAAGTACTCGGTCTGGATAGTGCCACTCAACTATCCAATGACGGATAAGTGGGACCTTCGCCCTCCAACAGTCTTCTCCCTGCAGGCAATAATTTGGTACATCATCTTCAATGCCGACGTAGGGTTCCCAAATAATCTGTCATCATAATGAAACACATCAAATTAAACGAAAAATTAATTTAAAAAGTAACACGATATTAAACCGTTTCGTTGATATCATTACTTACATCTTCGGACCCCATTCGATCAATTTGAACTTTTCATTAGTTTTTTTTTCTTTTGGTCAAAACTTTTCATTAGTTGATTTACTTACCATGAACATATTTAACGCAAAATGGAGAAAATACCGTCATGGAAATCAAGATCTAGATAAGTTGACCAAATGAAAAATTCAGTTCTCTTCACCTTAGAAGTTGTAACTACTAAACCATAATAAGCATGACGGAAATCATTATGTTATCAGTTAACATAAACAAGCTTATCAACATGATGATGTCGTCCCCTATTCCATGGAATATCATACGATGGATTTCGCTCCCGAGTTCACTCCGGGGTTCAGTCAGCATTTTGATGCAAGGTTTACCCAGTTTGCCGAAACATTTGACGATCTACATCCGCAGACTTAAGCTAGTTCTCCTTCAGAATATGGATCCAATTTTCCTCATTTTTATCCAGTTCCTCCTATAGTAGGATATGACATATCTTCACAAGATATACCTTCGTCATCGACATATCCTACTCAGCCGGATCCTCATTCTCGTCGGTATAACACTAGACCTTTTGATCAACGTAGACAACCTCATTGCGGAACATGAGGTCATGTAGGAAGACGGCGTCATTAGTACATGTAACTGCAGTTAATTTGTTATCTATTATGAAAATCCTATGTTTTTTATAATATCCCAATTGCGCGATATTTATTCAGTTCTTCTGTTCGATGTCGACATTACATATGTGAATTTATTGTAATGTTATAATTATATATCTTAAGTAATTAAATATTGATAATTATATTATAAAAATTAGCTTAAAAAGAATAAAATTATAAATAAAATAAATATGATAAAAAATAGTTTTTCTTATGAAATTTTTTAAAAAAAAACTAGTTGGGAGCCTCCGGCCCGGCTTGGCAGTGTGGCTGCCGAGCGGGCCGCCGGAGTCGGCCGACCAACCCGCTCGGCAACGAAACTGCCAAGCGGGCTGGCCCAACAGTCTGAATGTCGAGCGGGTTGTTGGAGCCGGCCCAATAGCTCGCTCGGCACTAAGACTGCCGAGCGGCACCTGATCTGGTGTTTTTTTTTTCAACCTGTTTTGGTAAAAAAAAAAAAAAATTCGCATGATTTGGAAATTTACCCCTCATCGTCGGGGCTTTCAGCATGCCTTGTGGTTCCTGCTTCCACTGCTCTAAGGTCGGTTCCTCCTTTTTCCCCCTTCTTCTTTCGGACCGGGTGGAGGTTGATGCCGTTGAGCTTCGACGTGCCACCGGGCTCGGTAAGGATGACCAGGTAAGCCTTCCGGGAACAACGCAGTCTTGCACGAAGGGTTTCCGAGAAAAGATGTCAAGATTGGTGTCTGGAACATCAACAATTCAACAAGCAAGGAATTTCAACACCAAAATTCAAGAAAAGCCCCGAATCAAATCCCAAGAAAAGAGAGAGGAAGAGAGAAGAAAAAGCGAGGAACTTTTGCGTGCGTGAGTGGGTTTGTGTTGTCCTCTCTGGCTCAGGAGCCCGTGAAAATTTCCAAAAAGCCGAGAAATAATAGAAAAAAAAATTGAGTTTTGTTTTGATTTCTTGACTTCTTTGTTACAATTTTCAAATTTCATCACAAAAAAAAAAAGGAGCCCGGCCCGGCCCGGCCCGACCCGACCAGAAGAGTTGGGGCATATATAATTCGGGCTCGGGCCGGGCCGGGCCGAGACCCGGCCCGACTCGACCCGTTGACACCCCTAATCCCAATGGGACCGCTAACACCATTTGCTTATAGAAATCTAATCTTTGGAATACATGCATGACTAACGAGTCTGATGATCCACGGCTAATTATGCTAATGAAAAATTATTCTTTTGGACAAACTATACCATCGGAGCACAATGGGATACCTCCATTAAAACTCAGCCGTTTTAATGGTATTCAAGCTTGAGAGGGATTTGGACAAAAAAAAAAGTCAAGAGGAGAGGAAGCGACCATGTTGGGACCACATGATCAAGAGTTCTCAATTGAGAGAACTTGTGGATAATCAGAGTAGAGGAACTGAAGGATTGATCACATGGGGTTTTTACCTGAGATCGAAGCGACAGAGCGAGGATGGAGATGAGGAGAGGAAGCGGCGAGACGAGCGACGAGTCAACGACGCTAGTGACTGCGAGACGCGAGATGAGCGACGATGCCGACAAGCGAGATGCGAGACTGCGAGAGGAGCGAGCGAAGAGGCGAAGGCGAGACACGAGCGGAGACCGAGAGGAGAGGACTCAGAGGAGTGAGTGTTGTGGGGATTCTGGAGAAATTATAAATTAGGTTAACTAGTTCAGTAGTTAACTGGTTTTTTTATAATTATTGTACTGTTTTGTTTGAAGTCAAACATTTCTAATTCTTTATATATATATATATATATATATATATATATATATACAGTTATATATATTTGACGGTCTGGTCCGGGCCCATCCACCATGGGACTCGGAACCGTGGATCGAACCGCCCCCCTTGAGGACCAGACCAACCCAGTTGGTCCGATCCGGTCCAAGTTTGCACACCCCTGCTCCACGTGAAAGATGACCCAGAACATGATTGGCCAGCACCATTCGACCAGTGCAATCCGATATTTTTAAAGGGTCCTGGTAATATTCGGTCGATTACTAACCATGTGTTGATAAGAATATTTTCAATTTCAATGCGTTGATTATCCCAAATACGAGGATGACAATGCTAAAAAACAATGAATTTTCTTTATTATTGTTAATGAAACCCTATTTTTAGAAAGTACGCTGGAGGTCATCTCGCTTTTGTGGGAGGTTCCTGCGACTAACATCGGCGATTTTTTGGTACTATTAAGTCTTAATTATGTCAATCGGAACATACACATTGCCATGGACGGGTTAGCCCACTTCGATCCAATCCTTTTGATAGGGTGAAAAGGATCTATAATGCCAAGATAGAACAAGTTTTTCCATATAGTGAAGTTTAGGAAAACGATATAATAAATCCAAAAGGCCATTAATAAAATTGGACGGAGTCAAGGAAAGTTCAACACATAAAACACATATTGTGAGGAAAGTGAAACGCATAGCTTCGAGGCACTTATCAAGTATATTTTGTACTGATCGAATCGTTTTTAGAAATTCGATTGTACATAACGCGAGGATAAAAACTAAATACTACATAAAAAAACCATAAGTTTTTCTTAATTGGCTGTTTAACAAGTGCCTCTAGATATTCGCGAACAAAATCCTATGTAAAATGCACCAATCGCATGTTGCCTCTCCTTTATTTAGGAGCTTTTCGAAAGGATTTTTGGAACACATTACTTGCACCTGCCGATATATCGATTATCAGGGGGGAATAAATAAATGAGTTTTGTCGGAGTTCAATTTCAAATATGCTAATCTTTCTTGTAATATAATATGTGTAATTAACAAAAACTCTTGAATTGATTACTAGAAAAATAATTTTTTAAAAGGATCTTTTCTAACACATGAAATAATCAATCGATAAAACCTGTTAAAAAATTGACGATAATTTTTATTTAAATATATTAATGGACGACGATAAATAATTTTTCGTTTATTCCTTTTTGTACTATAAGTGATCCTGTGGAAGATTTTTTTTTTGTCTAAATCATTAATGTCATCCTAAATAAATGGCAACGGTATAGTGATTAATAAATTTAAATAGTCATTGAAAGTAAGGAGGTAATCTCATTTAAAGAGCACTATATCAAAATTTCTGGCCTAATTCTCTAAAAAATCCTCAACTTTATGTCCAGTCTCAAATCTACCCCGAACTTTTTTTTTTTTCAGAAAAAACCCTCAACTTTCGGTCCAATCCCAAATTTGCCCTGAATTTTTTTTTTGGTCTAAAAAAAAAACCTCAAACTTTAGGTCAAGTTTCAAATCTGCCCCAAACTCCTTTTTGTCTCAAAAAAACCTCAAACTTTAGGTCCAGCTCCAAATCCGCCCAGATTCGTCTAAACAAATTCACAGAATTTTAATTTATTCTCAAATTTATCCCATGGTCCAGTTCCAACTTGACGTGGCATTTCCACGTCGATAAAAAATCCACATTGGCAAAGTAATGCAGCGATATGTACGAACCAACGTGGCATTTCCACGTGAATAACAAATTCACCCCAATAAAAATTATTGAATCTCCAAAATGAAACCGTTCTCAGATATTAAAGTTGAGGATGACTAATGACGATTTTTGAACATAGGGCTAATGGGGGTATATTCGAGATTAAAGTAAAAATTGGTAAATTTTCTATTGAAAAAAAAAATGTTTAGGGTAGATTTAGAATTGAACCTAAAGTTTGAGGTATTTTGTAAGACAAAAAAAAAGTTCGAGGAAGATTTGTGACTAGATTAAAAGTTGAGGGTTTTTTACGAGATAAAAAAATTTTCGCGGTAATTTTGGGACTGGACATAAAGTTGAGGTTTTTTTCAGACAAAAAAAAGTCTGGGGCAGATTTGAGATTCAACCTAAAGTTCAGGGTTTTTTTTTAGGGAATTCGGCCACAAAATTTCTGGGTCGTCCCACGTGGCCACTTCACAAAATTCGCAGTGTCAGCAAAAATCGCTATGAAGTCGCCAAATTCAACGCTTCTCTCGCACCAGTGGGAGCGAGCCCAGCTGCAACCAATGCCAAAGTGCTGCTTTGGCTCCTCACCACCACCGCTCTCCTCCTTCCGCAGCCTCGCCCCTCCGTCTCCGCCGCCGGCAGCTTCGCCCCGCCGCATCTCCGCCGTCCACGTCGGCTCTGCCATGCCCGACCCCCATCCCTCGCTCGAGGTCCTCGGCGGGGGCCGCGACCTCTTCCTCCCGGCGCTGACGACGCTCGACGGGCCGTACTCCCCGTTCCCCGTCGCCGGCTGGAACCGCCACGTCGAGACGATCTTCGCCTCGTTCTTCCGGTCCCTCGCGGACGTCAGGCTCCGGCGAGAGTGCCTCCGCATGCGCGACGACGGCGCCGTCGCCCTCGATTGGGTCTCCGGCGACGACCGCAGCATGCCGCCGGATTCGCCGGTCCTGATTTTGCTGGTACGTGACCGCATTCATGCGTTTCTCTTTGATTATGTCGTTGGAGAGTGTTTGTTACGTCGCTCGATTGTTTTCCGTTGGGTTGCCGACAAATTGGAGGAATTGAGCTCGTAATTTAGCAAGAAATGCTATTTCTACTGGATAATTAGGAAAAACACGAAAAAATGGAGATGTATCTCATCCCATCTATCTATCTAGTGAAAGTCCGATGCTGTTTATGCTTGTGATGGGCCGATTTTCTTGTACTTGCATAGCTTTCGTACAATGCACTGGCTTGTGATTAGACTAGAGTATCATACTTTCTTCGAGTTGTTTGTTACGATCTGAAATGTTGAAGTGAATTCGATCTAGTGATTGATTGCAGCCTGGTTTGACGGGTGGCAGCGGAGATACGTACGTGAGGCATATGTTGTTGAGAGCTAGAAGTAAGGGATGGCGTGTTGTGGTGTTCAATAGCCGTGGTTGTGGTGATAGTCCAGTTACCACGCCTCAGGTAATAGAATCCAACCCATTCAGCATGCCTTATCTTCCCCATGTTTTGTGGCGATTTGATACTGCGAACCGTTAATCCCGGACTATGGATGAATGGGGCTCTTCTGATGAATCACAGGCATTAGTACAGAGGGATTGTTTCGAGGAGATTTAACTCTTATCATTGCAGCGGTTATTTATTTGCAATCAAATTAACCATGTGATCCAGTTAAATAACTTTGACTCTGAATTTTAGATTCACCAGAATTATTGTGCTGATTGCAACTGTATTGCTGGCGTACAGTTCTATTCTGCTTCCTTTACAGGTGATTTACGTCAAGTAGTAGCCCATGTGGGTGATCGGTATCCAAAGGCCAATTTATATGCTGTTGGCTGGTCTCTTGGGGCAAACATTCTCGTTCGCTATCTTGGAGAGGTAAGGTAATTGAGTTTTGGTGCCTAGTTCCGCTTTGATGTTTGATATACGTAACCGCTGTCTCCTATTTACCAGATTTCAATAGTAATGTCTACGATAGGATAATATAGGATCCATGATGATACTTCAAATTTAA
The DNA here is from genome assembly GCA_029784005.1 of Lenwebbia sp. NSW1173648. Classification (NCBI taxonomy): domain Eukaryota; kingdom Viridiplantae; phylum Streptophyta; class Magnoliopsida; order Myrtales; family Myrtaceae; genus Lenwebbia; species Lenwebbia sp. NSW1173648. Next base: position 6,243,009 of record JARCGZ010000005.1, read on the forward strand.
AATTGTCACGAGGCGTTCTTCAGCTTGTCTCTTCTTACCTCTGCATGGATCTGGGCCTAGTCCAACAAACACCTAAAAACTTGTTTTGCCAAATTATTCCCTCAAGATTTGTTTTGAAGAGTCTGTCTAAATCACCGCCCTCAGAGAATTTGAGTTTGTTGTTGTATAAGATGGGTTTTGCATTTGAAGGACATTCTGGTGCTGTGGCAATCTCTATCTTAAGAAATACTTTGGTTGTGTTCCCATATTTTTCTATTACAGTAGCATTTTTTTTACTGCTTTGGTCTTGGTTTATGTACTACATAGAAGCAATTTACTCTATTTGCTGTACTTGCTATTGGTGAAAATGGACTAGGGTGGGAGGGATCAGTTTTTTCTTCTGGAGCTTTAGATAGCATTGACAGTTTCTATTTTCTGTACGTTATGTCGTCCTTTAAATTCCCGATTCACAGTATGCTCATGTTTCATCAATGTTTCCACAATGTCTTGTTCTCAGGAATCTCATACTTGCCCTCTTTCCGGAGCTGTATCATTGTGTAACCCCTTCAATTTAGTCATTGCAGATGAGGATTTCCGTAAGGGCTTTAACAATATTTATGACAAAGCTCTTGCACGTTCTCTACGGGAGATTTTTAAGAAGTAATCATGTACTTCTTTTCCATGCATAATTAGATTTCTCTCTTGCTCAAATTAGAGGCAGAGTTATATCATACTTCATGCAGGCATCTCCTCCTCTTTGAAGACATGGGCGGTGAATATAACATCACATTAGCTGCTAATGCAAAAACTGTCAAAGAGTTTGATGAAGGATTAACCCGCGGTACGTTTTTCTTGTTGACATGGATGCTTCTGGTGCTTGTGGGTTCAGGTGCCTGCAGGAGCATGTGTATTGTTTTGGGTATCAAGTATTTGCATTTTCCAAAATCATTGAATATTGTCCGGTGACCATCTCAAAATATCTTAATGTCTTACTTGTGACCAGTATCATCTCACACTGTTATCATGCTTGCAGTTTCATTTGGTTTCAAGTCAGCCGATGAATACTATGCTAATTCAAGCAGTTCGGATACCATAAAGCATGTGTGCAAGCCTTTACTGTGCATACAGGTTATCAAGAGATTTCTCACTTTATGTGTCAGCTTGATGAACTGCCATTGCACCATTTTTGACAAAAAAAAGTAGGAGCTATTAGATTATTTATTTGTCACATTTACCAAAATATGCATCCGGAGTAAATGTGACCTCTTTATTCATGTAGAATACGTAGATTTGTTTATAGAAGTGGAAGTGATGGTCCTTCGAGTACCTATTCTTACAATGTTTGTCGGTCTAACAGAGATAGATTTATATATAGATTATTTATGGAGTTTAAAAACTATGTCGGTTACAGTGCTGAGTTTGTACTTTATATCCTTGCAATTGAATGATTTGTTTCAAATTGCTACGCTGGTTGAGTCACAGAAAAGTTACATGACCCTTTAAAGGTCCCAATTTCGGTAAGGCTGCTTGAATAAGGAAGTGGGCAGGTGTTGAAAACCTGAGATCGGTTACTTTTTAATTAAAAAATGGCAAATTTGATTGGAGCATTTCTTAATGGAAGAAGGATACTCACATACTTAGAAGCTTGGTGCGGCTCCTTGTTTCCCATCCTAACATCCCCAAGAATCATTTGTAAGTGAAGGAAGAATTGTGGGAATATATGTTTGGTTTATTTTGTGGACTATAATTGGTACTGCACACTGTGCAAGTTCTGTAAGTACATATGATACTTCAAGTTACAGGGCAAACAACCAAAGAGCATAGAAAAAGTATGCTACTGTAGTATACCCCAGATTCCTGGATATGATACTATGTTCTGTTCAGCTGGTTATCTGTGAAAACACATTTTGGATTTATGTATTGTAGAAGACTTTCCAGGATTGTAAGTTAATAAAAAGGATTATTCAATGAAGATCCAGAAATTAAACATTCGATGGACTTATAGATATCAATGAAGTTTGGATTCCTATATATCTCAAAGATCTTAATGTCAAGAAATTGGCTTGCGCTCAGAACACAGCTTGGAATCATTCTGACTGCCCAAGGGATCAAGATTATTTCTCAAGCTTTATTGAATGACTCGAGTAGTTGAATGCCTTGTATTGAAAAGTAAAGGGAGGCATATAATACGATTAGGATGCTAAATAGAATTTTGGTATAAAAAAAAAAACAACAGATTTGACTGGAGGATTGTGCATAGAATAGATATTTTCAGCTCTTGGTGTACAAATTTTTCTGTTTATATAATAGTTAAGGTCTGCTTTCAGGCTGCAAATGATCCTATTGCTCCAGCTCGGGGAATTCCTCGTGAAGATATCAAGGTTCGTCATAAATATCCCAATCCTTGTAATAAAGGCCTTTTTGCAACACGACTTTTGTCTTCCAAAGTGTCTCCTCTCCCTGAACATCTCCCTTGTATAAGTGTTAAATTGTTTCTAAAGCTTTTCCTCCTAGATTCTTGAATAGGCCACATGTAACTTTAGTTACTGACCCTCATCCGTGTGCCTTCCTCTTTTTATGTCCATTCCCTATTAATGTGGCGTTAACTGATGGTTAAAGAGCATCAATTAGTAACTTTCAGTTGCCTCTGTTGTCTGTACCACCAGCAGACCTACCTGCGATTGTGGGAATAACTTGATAATAACTCTTTCAGATGGGTTATTGTGAATTCATATAGTTTTGTGACATTGACTATCTTCTTCTGAGGTAGCTAACTTAGTTTACACCTCAAATCTTCCTTTCACAGTATCTGAAATCATCCCCCCGGTATAGTCTGCCATATTAGTTCAGTCAGATACTGGTCCATCTTAGGAATGATAGATTCTGTAGCTTCTGGACAGTTCTTTAGTTTAATTTTATCCCCTCTCACCATTTTGTGATGTTAAAGGTACCATGCAAGGATTAGTGACATGCATATCTAAACTAAGCACATTCTTATTAGGTGGTGTCCTGATAATAGTTCTAGACAAATGCAATGCAACATTTCGTTGGATCAAAAAGTTAGGAGACAACTAGAAGAGAAATGCTATAGGAGTGTCTGCCAAATCAAAACGTCAGTTGAACTTTTTGGTCGAGAAGTCCGAGAGAGCAACCAAAAGCATGTAAGGCACATGTTGTTTTTTCCTTTTTCTCATTCAAGGGAAATGAAATTCTCCTATCGCGTGAAGTGAGATATAGGACACGTATAACCACAGGCTGACAGAAGCATGTACTCTCAACGAGTACTTGAGCTCGAAACGTCCATTGGACCTCAATTTCTCATTGTTGTCCTTATGGGTTTGTGTATGCTGTGTGCATCCGATGTCCTGTTCATACATGTAATCCCTCTCTTTGACGTACTTCTTCTCACTGCAGGAAAATCCGAACTGCTTGTTAATAGTGACTCCAAAAGGCGGTCATCTCGGGTGGGTCGCAGGTGCGGAGGCTCCTCTCGGAGCTCCCTGGACTGATCCAGTGGTTATGGATTTCCTCGATCATCTAGAGAGACGAGTATCTCAACCCGGTGCTTCCCTCAGCAAAGATGAGGAGAGAAAACACGACACAGAAAACTTGCATTGCCTAGAGGTCTAACAAGAAACTCTCCTCTGTCGTTAGTGCCTCTTCAATATCAGTCTTGTTTCTTTTTTTGCCAAGGAGGCCATCTGATTATTTAGTGGTTACTCCGAAGCTAATGAAATAATGCTTCCACAAGTAATGTATTTTGTGGTCCGACGAGTCAAAGTAACTATTGGCTCAAGACCCACAACGATTCATCACGTGTTATCAGATTTATAACATTATTCAATGAAACACGATTTGTCTACCTCTACTTTTTTTCGAAAATGTCGATCCGGGACGCTGAAATGTTGATCGGGCTGTCTGTAGCAATTCACCTCTTCAGTCCGTGATCAAATATAATCGTAATTTTCCCTCTCAATTGTGGGATGATTCCCTTCGTATTTCAACTTGAGCTTTCGAAGCGGAGAGTCTCCTTTCATAAGCCTCTTGACCATGCCATCAAGTATTCTGCATCGTGTGCCCCCGTTTCTTCTCAACTTATATCCATCCAGGCTTTTCCGATATCGGCCAGCACGTGGGATCACATCAATTTGAGTTACCGCTATTTAGAAGACTTATGTGTGACCAGTTCGAAAAAGAAGGATCGTTCTTCCCTTCATACATAGTAGGAGGAAAATCGAACTTCTCATTGGCGAGTTAAAAATGTGGACATCAAATCAATAAGTTTACGTGCAATTTAGTCCTAACGTGGGCAAACCGCAAGAATGTTTTGCCACTTCCAACAATCCCGGAGCTATAGTTCTTTGTTCATGAGCACGATCAAGGAAAGGAATCCTACAATTTTTCTATTTTACGTATGCACTCATTTGTTTATTAACCCTTTGATAGAAAAAAATGTTGTAACACGAACAAAATACAATCCAATTGTATAAACCGCTTACACCATTAGATATAGCAGCTCATATTATTGGGATCATTCCACATCAGTTGTGGAAGGGACTGGTGTTCAGTTTATAAGTGTTAGGGAAAGCCTCATCCTTTGAGCTAGCTTTTGGGATGAGAGAGGCCCAATACCATCCAACACATATAGCCTATAGGTCTGTTTCAAATTTTCCATAAAATTGGACTAGATACATGCGTTTTCTTTTTATGTGAGTTATTGTTTATGGTATATTCATGCATTGCTCATTTCTTATGCATGTTTTGTAGGTGACTTTGATAATTTGTTCTTCTTCGGTCCTATTTGTCTTGCGAAAAATGAGTAATTTGAAAAATATTTTGCAAAAGTTGATCGTTTATGTCGCTTACAGAAATGAGCAAACGAAGAATATATTCATCATCCACGAAAATGTCTAGACATTAATGGTTGTCGATAATGAAAATATTTTTTCATGGACTAATCATTTTCAAGAGATCATTTTTAGGAAAATATTTTCAAATTCCTCATTTTCTGTGAAACAAACGGAACCATCGTTAAATTATTTTCTCCACCATTTGTCAAGAGTTTGAGTGTCATTGGCTTACATGACCATGCCACATTTCTCCCCCTCACAAGGCCTAACCACCAAATATCTAATTGTGGTAGTAGTTTGCCTTGAACTCTCTTGATTGAAGGGTAAATTTTCCTCCAACCAAATTACCCTTTTTACCATCTTAAAACCCAGCATTTTTTTTTTCCCAAAATGTTGCATTTCTCATTCTAATTTTTCCCCCAAAGTGTGAACTGAGTATGGAGCCACACTTGACATCCTAGAGCCACTTTGTCTCACAGTCAACGAGCCCCTTTACCTTTTTTATTTATATAAAAAAGTCAACATTCTCGAGATTTACGGGGTTCCCTTGAGAAAGCCAATTTCTAGTCCATAAGGCCTAATTCAAGAAAGCCTCTTTTGACTAATCTCCTGTCCTTGGGACTCCATCCTAATTAACAAAGTTGGGTTTGACTCGAATAGACCTAACTTTTCAGTAAAAAAACAAAAGTCAACTTCGGTCAACGGAGCTATGTTTACCATTCCCACTGGAAATTCCCACCCTCTTCTGAAAAATTTACATTAGTAAAGCAAAAAGTTAATGTTTGACTTAGAAAGGGGCCTTATCTTAGGGACTACCGAAATGCGATTCGAACGGGTCAAAGAGATGATGTTGACACGTCGTCGAGGTTGACCAAGCTGGGCCTCTTGCTGAACCGGCTTCCCCACGTTCGTGGGCCGGATGGCCTCATCCTCCACTCTTTGTAATACACCTCTTTACAATCTATAATCGAAAAGAGGAAAATGACATTGAAATTATAGAATCTCAAAGTGCGAGCTTCGTACCATCGATGTGAGATCCAAGTCCCACACCTTGCAATTACGACGATAACAAAAATAATCGGCATTCCGGTTGGTCCTCATTGCCGTCGAAGTGTTGCTAGGCTATGACAGCTAATTATCTCTAGCCATGTCGTGAACAGCGACGAGGGCTGCATGTCGAGAATCGGGCGGGGTTCTATAGAAGTAATGCCCCTCTTCAAGTAATTTTCAGATCGACACTCCATGTCACTTTAGTTGGAACGAACCACAGGCGCTTTACTAAACGTTTAGTGTGTAAGAAGTGCTAATAGAAGATAATGGACAAAAGTGTATTCGAAATCGTGAAGTTTATGCGATCAAGTCCAGAATCTTAACTGAAAAATGTAACCGATTCAAAAGTTTTTTCGTATCGTGCAATTAAGTCCTAAGTTTCAATCGGAAAGCACAATAAAGTCCCCGACACATATCGAAAAACCACGAATTAAGGCTGTCATAAAAAAAAAAAAGGGTTCATGTCCAGTACCGCATTGGCAATTCAATAAACTTTTGAACACAGAGTGTACGTACACGAAACTTCAAATTGAAAAAATTCTCAAAATCGGCGTGAACAACATGTGCCACGGTCTTGCTCAGAAATTGTTCCAATTCCACCCTCGATTAAATTGTTGCAACAATTGAATACGAAACTCAACATGTCGTGGCCTATATGTTCGTGCTCGAAATTTTTCTAACATCAAGAAACTTACGCCAAGCATCGTCCCTGTTTCCTCCGTTGTTTAGTTCTTGGAGAGAATCTTCTTCTCCCTCAATCAAAGACAAACTTGTGGAGTAGGGTTAGCCAAAAAAGCCAATGAATAAAACTCGAAAAAGCGTACTTGGCCTTTTCCTTACTTTTCAACCACTCTCCCATTTTAGGGCCATCTTTCCTTTTTATTATTATTATCATTATTTTGGTCATTTCCAGGAAAAAAGGGAAATAATCCAATTTATAAAAAGAATATAAATTTTCTTTTTTTTTTCTTCCCTCACTAGTGACAACAAATATTCGTCCTTTTGTAATATCACTGCCAGCTATCAAGGTACCCATAAAAAAATTACAGGCCATTTGAACGCCAGCTGTGACACGACAACCCCAAATAATCCAAGAAGTAAATTCTGATTAAGCTTCACTAAAATACATGAGAAACAAATGACGTATAAGGTTATGGAAGTCTTACGTTATTCAAACATGTAAGAGAAGACTGTAAAGTAATGTTCCGTGGACAATGGGCACAGCTTAGCAGTCTTATAAGTCATTTGCAGCCTGATAGCAAAGCTCTGTTTATTTCACGAAAAATGAACGATTGAAAAATATTTTCAAAAAACATTAGCTTATTTTGCTTGAAATAATTAGCTAATAAAGAATATTCTCATTATGAACGGCAATTTGGGTCTCAAAATTTAGAGGGCGATGAATTTTTTGTTTTTATTCATTCATTGTTGGAGTAATATAGACGATTATTTTCAGAAAAATATTTTTCAAATCATTCATTTTCCACAAAACTAACGGAGCCTAAGCGAAAGATCAATCGGACTTTGGTCGAGGAGATGGGGAAAAATGCCTTTTCAAGTCATGATTTACTCCTGCCTACATGTTCACACGAGCACCTGGTAATTAAGTTTTCGACGTTTTTCCGTCGGTCATGAAATATGATAGATGGTGCGGAAACTCCGTATGTAATTCAAATATTACAAGATGTAGATGTATAGACACTCGAGCACTGAATGAACCTAGACAATAAAGGGTTTACAGTGAATGTTACAAATACTTTCTTGTTTCCATGCCTGTGGACTGTAAAAATGGGTCAGAGTAGGTTCTGAGTTTTTAGGGTTTTGGTTTTACTCCATTGAGAACGAAGAGAAGCAACGCAGGAATTAGGGAAAGGCTGTAAAGGCGAAGAAGAGAGGGAGAGAGAGAGGAGACAAACGCGGTTACTGTGCGATGGGAAACAAAGGGGAAAGAGCAGAAAACAAGGTGGCGATAATGATAAGGTCTTTTAACTCTTTATATTGTGGAAAGAGAAGTAAAGTTTCTAACTCCATTCGAACACGCACAGAGAGAGGGTAAAAAGCTAGGTTAAAAAGAAAAGGCGGAGAAAAAAAAAAGGAGCTTTACCTATCTTTTTGGAAAAATTCTTGCTTCTTTAGGAAGAAATGGAGAATGCTGAAGATTGTGAAACCCTAATGAGAAGAGATGGAGATTGAATGTGAAGGAATGGACGATATTCATTTCCCCTAGTTGTTATAACCTTTAGATGGTTGGGTTTTTAAACATATTGGGAAGGTGGAAATGGAATTTACTGCGATGGGTGTTGACCAAAGGTACCATTTGATGCCGACACAAACAAAAAAGATATTATGATTTTCATTTAAGCTAATTGATGCTGCTCCTTAGATCTTTCATCAAGTTTATATCTCGACGGTTGATTCAAATTATAAACTGACAAGGGTTTCAAGCAATTTTTTTTTTCTGTGTTCGATTCCTTCTCAGGACACCCACTTGAGGCTAGACTGTAAAAGAAGTAATTTTTACGATTCTTCCCTACCAGGTGTGTGGATGTGGTCTGCTTTTGACGGATCTGAACACGAGTAAGTTTGTGAATTATATTTCGTGCAATTGATATCATCATGGGCACATGGATACTCGGATGCATCTCAAAGAATTTGGAGTGGAAATACTTCACCCCTAAAAATTTTAACTATATCTTGATAGAGATAAACCAACTTCATTTTGGAAGAATCGCACATCACATTTTCTGTTCTAAACCTCCAAAAGAAGCCAGAAGACGCGGTCTAACCCCTCCATTCTCTCGCTCTCTCTCTCAGAGGAGGGTGAATTGTGAGATGGAAAATATGGACCCAAAAGAGCTAGGGTTAGGGTCAACACAAAAAGGACCTTTTGCTGAACAATTTCTTGGAATCAGGAGAGAGAGAGAGAGAGCTCTTTTTGTGGACCTGAGAGCACCTGAACGAAAAGCAGGAAGCTGACTCCAAGACTTGCAAAATAAAAAAAATTTGTCAGTCAGTCTTTTGCCTGTCGTCATCTCGAATCCCCCGCGAGCTAAGTGAAAAAGAGCAACAAAACAAACGAGAAAATAACTCGATGCACAGAAGTAAATAATTGCACTGAACGAGGATTTTTTTTTTTTTCCCCTTTTCACCTTTTCCATGCACAAAAGTTAAAAGCAAGAGTAAGTTTCTGATATACCCTCCTCAATTCAAACATACATAAACGATTTTTTCCGACACGAAACCCGGGGATTAGCTCATCGACCCAGGATGTGGTTGACTTGTTGTTGGTGTGTTCTTTCCTCTGTAGTGTATCATCATGTCATGACTCCATGACTACCATGACCAACACCCCTTGCATCACATGCCCTACTCGTTTGTCTTCTTAGGGCAACTTATTAGGGTTTCTAGGGTTTTCTTTTAGTTCTTCGGCAGACAAAGAACCTTAAGCAAAAAACAAGGAGGTGAAAGTGGGTTTGTTAGATTTGTCATGTGACGAGCACTACAGAGACGCTGACAAGAGGAAAAATAAAATATGATGTGAGGTGATCCTTCATTTTTTTAGTCGATTATTTAATTAGCATGAACATCTACGAGGGAATCAATTGGGTTTTGCACTAATAAAACAGCGTAGAAAACAGCACGAATGGTTCTTAACCTTTGCTTCAACGTGCAATGTCGTCCCTAAACTTTTAGTTTGTTCAATATGGTCCCTGAACTAATGGTAAATGTTCATTGCACTTCCTAAATTATATAAAAATGTTTAAAGGTTCAAGGACCACATTGAACATTGGACCAAAGTTCTGGGATCACATTAAACAAATTCAAAGTCTAAAGACGACATTGCATGTTGGACCCAAGTATAAGGATCACATTGAATGAATTAAAAGTTCAGAAACGACATTGCACATTGAACACAAATGGTCCTTGAATCATTTGTGTCATTTTCTCTACAACAGAGGAATGAGAAGATAATGCTAGCAAAGGATTTTGGAGCAATAGAGTCCCAGATAGAAATTTATACGATTCATTTTTGCTTGAGCTAGGAGTTCCATAATCTTATTATCATGAGTTATATTCTGACCTCGATTGTGTGTGTTATTGTTGTCTAGCTAAATTGGTTTAAATGGGTAAATGAACCGACAAGATCATCCTTTTTTTAATCTTCATGATTTACTTTTTAGAGTATAAATTATGCATCGAACATAAATGTGCAGGATACCATGTCCCAATAGCATAATATACAATTTAGCAACTCCATTACCTCTTCTTAACTTTCTTTAAGTATCACACCAACTATAATTGCCATAGGACCCTCCATTCTTTAAGAGCTTCCAAGTACACCCTGTGAAGCACAAGCTATCAAAATTAATCTTGCATTTTTACCAAGGACCAAATATCAGATTTCTCTTTAATTTTCATGAGGGATTTGGCCAAGAGGGAGAGAATAGAAAGGGATAAGCTACAGATTGTCATCACTTACTAAAAGCTTTTCATGAGAGAGGCAAATTGCCTCTTCCTTGAAAAAAAAAGAAGCAATGTGTTTGTGATCGTTACATATCACTATATCGGAGATATAGGGCAGGGAGAGGGAATAATCTCAATTCAATATTCGCCAATATAATGGATTGGTCAATCCATCCAGCATTACAAATGCAACTTCATATGTGCATATATATATCTAAGTCCATAGAGAGTTATTATGCGACATCTATTGCTTATCGAGTTCATTGGCTAAGGTGAGATTACAGGAAATATGTACAAAAGCTAAGCACGTACTAAAATAGTGGAGGGTGGTTTATGAATTTTGCTATGACAATTTCGAAATAATATCCTTTGCCTGATTGGGTTTTATTCTTCTTAAGAAACTGATTAACTCTCCCACTTCTAATTTAGTCACCTTGCTTCGTTCAAGCTAAATGTATATGCTAAGACGCATATATTCATATATTTCTGCCACATGTGTATGTCGGTAGTTTAATAATATACGGTAGTTCAAAGACCACTTAACTTTATGCTCGACGCTTGAAGGAGGAAGCCAGCGGGAGAGCGTGTGGGGGCATTTTTGGTACGCGTGCTGAATTGTAGGGTCAAGGTGGTCTTAAATATTATTGCCTCTTTTTGTCCTTTTTCACTCTCCTTCTCTCCTTCCTTGCCCTTTTTATCTCCATCACTTTCCTTCTCAATTCTCACACCCAACCTCACCCATGTCTCCTCTCTCTCTCTCGCTTCTCCATTATCACACAACTCTCTCTCTCTCTCTCTCTCTCTTTCTTTCTCTCTCTCAAAATCAAAGACAATTCCAAGCATCTCTCTTGGGCTGCAAACAGGAGGGGAAGCCAATCTTTTTGAGGGGAATGTTGTCTGGCTCGAGGCCGCGAACCGTTGGTCCGCCAATTTTTCCTCTCCGATCTGGTTGACTGTTCTCTAGATCTTCGAGTCGCTGCTCGCATCGGTCACCGATCTAGCGTTAGCGGTGTCGGACCAGGCTTCATTCCCCCCAATCATTGCTCTTCCAATCTTCTAGAACGTCTCAACCCTTGAGGCACGAGAGTCTGAGTATGATCCTCTTCCTCTCTCAAAAAGGTTGGATTTTTTGTTAGGGTTATGATTGGTTTGGAATATTTATAGTTCTGGGTTGTTATTACTTGTGTGTGCATCAGCAGATCATTGTGTAATGATATGGGTTTTGACTATCTTTTTGTTTTTTTTTTGTTCTTTTGAGGTTCTGACTGAAGGGGAAAAGTTTCATCATTACGCTTTGAAAGTTTCACGGATGAGTTGTTGGGATTTTTTGTTTGGGGGTTCTTTGTCAGTCTCTGTTTTTTTTTTCTTGGTTCAAACTGAGTTTGGATTCAGATTCATCATTGGACTATGATTTTCTTCATGATGCTTTGAGTATCTTGTCTGTCCGTTTCTGCTCCTTCACTAGCTCACTCTCTTCCCGTCTTCCCCAGAAAGATTCAAACTTTAGGGTTTTCATTCCTTTCACACCCTATCTTTTTTGATTTACAATTGTCATATTCGCATGTGATCTCACTGTATAAGATCAGAGTTTTCTCCGACATGAGTCAGATAATTGTCACTTTATATGTCTTAGTCAAACTACATGGGGACAGGCTGTTTCTTTTCTTGTTTTTGTTTTAAGGATTAACTTAAAGGCCGTTTCTTTTACTGAAATTATTAGCATAAAAGCAAGAATTCTATGCACAATGTTTCAGACACATGTGGATCTATCGCATGAGCACTAGGTCTTAGTCTTTCTCCATGTTTTCTGTCACGACCATTCAGTGTTCTGCAACTTTGACGGAGATGCATGGGTAGCGACATGAACTGTTGCAACAATAGCAAAAGATATAGCCCTTGGATCAGATTGTTTCTCTGCATCTCTGCAAATTAATTTGGTTTCGAGTGCATGCGTTGTCGCGTCATAAATATCACTTATTATATATTGGAATGTGGATATTTCTAGTCATATATACAATGTATGAGACAAACCTTAGAGGTTAAACATTAGCTCAGTACATGTTATTGGATGAGAAAGTGGGAGATCAGTTGCCTTTCTTGGTTTTGTCACTGAAAGCAGCATCGGCGAACTCCTACCCAAGAAGATCGACTTCTTCTTGTCTTTGTTCTTCGCTTTGTAATCACTTGGAAAACGGCAATGTATGATATTCCATTGTTGCAGAAACCCTATCAGCACCTGGGAGATGTGATGCCACAGAGAATTACGTTTCGAATAACATTTTTTTTTCATGTATGGGAAAGAAAGGGGGAAGAGAGGCGAGTGATGTGATTTGTGATGAATGGATGAGACCTCTGATGTTGCTAGACCTTCTAGTGCTGTCTTGTGCAGGAAGAGTTTCTTTGTAGTACTACTCCACATGAAATGAAGACACTCCATTATTTCATTAGTAAAACATTACCCATTTGATTCAATTTAGGAACAAACAAAATAATGGAATCTCTGCACCAATGAGAGCAAAGAGTTTTCTGAATTTGTTCCCTTGATAGTCTTAAAAGAAAGAAGAGATGATAACAACCCAATCCCATTTCTGTCCATAAATCAAACATGTTCCAAAATGTGTCCTCTACCTCTGAGTTCTTCAGTTAGGGTTTAGAGAGACAATGTGATTAGAAAGGAGAGCAAAACACGACAGGAACGTCATCAAGAGGAAACAAGAATCAGTTTTTGTTCTTGTTAATGATGATGTGGTTTTAGGGTTGTAAGCATCATTCTGTCATCAATTTCTGAAGCCAAGAGAAGACTACACAGGGCTTGAGACTGAGTCATAAATGGCTCCTTCTGAGACCTCTCTCTCTCTCTCTCTCTCTCTCTCTCTCTCTCTCTCTCTCTCTCTCTCCTTCTCTTTTAGATTTTCACTCTCTTCCACACACACACAACGAAGTGGAGTCAACATCAGCATTTACCACAGGAATTCACCTTTACCCTGAAGACTGATCATTAATTCATCAAGGACTACGATGTATCCTCTGTGCATTTGACAGTGTACTGATGAATGGAAAAACATTTTTTCTTTTCTGGGTTTGAATCTCATCAAAGATGGTGAAACTGCCGAGTCCTTTTCCTAATTAATTATCAGTAGTCATGTTCATATCACGTGAACTATGTGGCCATCCATGTCCATAGACGTTTTGGTTCATATATGGACACGACACTGCAAAGACAATCGCTCGTGCCCCGAAGAACATGTGGGACGGCGACATAGGTAAGTGATTTGTACGTAAATTATCAACAGGAAATGGCTCGTAAGAACATATGAAAAGCCTCGACGTGTTCTTGTCTGGCTCATAGAAACTGAATAAAATGCTCTAACTGGAATTGGTGCGGTGCGTGCCCGTTGCTCCGTGAATCTAAACCCAATTACCTGAAATCTTTGTTGTACTGATTGTTTGTCTTGCTTAATTAGGACACACTTCCAAGGCTACTCTGCACTGTACTGTTGGAATTCGATCTGGTTCGGCTTTCTTGGAACTGAGTTGCATTGACTCGTTATGTTTGTATCCACGTTATGTGACATTTTCTTGCTTGGATTCTGGCGCGCGTGCGCACTCAGTAGTTTTCCGATCATACGGGAGACGAGAGATGAAATCCTAATCAATACACAGTGCGGTTAAAAACAAGTTAAGGAATTGATAAGAGTGTATGTATGTATGTACATCGAATTGTGGAAAGGAGGGGGAAAGAAGAGGTTCATGATCTGAACTCAAGATGAAATAGAAGTAGCAATTCATGGCTCACAGAAAAAGTGAATCCACAGAACCTTTTAATCTTTTAATAATCTCTCCCTTTAATAAACCCTTTGTCGATCTAAAGTGATGCAGAAATAGAACTTCAGCCGAAAGTGTGACCAAGACAACTTACTTTCTCCTCTTTACTAATCTCCCACTCCATTAATTCATTCATCTTTCTCCTTTCGAAGTTTCGCCGTTGTTTCACGAAATTCATACAAGGTCTATGAGAAAAGATTAGCGGAAGAGCTTGTACGTCGGGAACTTTAAAAAATCCTCCGGGGGCTTGACGATGTAGTAAGTTTGGATCGAGGAAAATGGGTATTACTAGAAATGGGCTGAATTTGCGACGGCAACAAACTGGTCGTCGAGAATGAAAATTTCGTCGAAGAAGGGAAATTTTCATCTCTGAAGAACCTTATATGTATGCAGAAACAGACATTGAGCGACGAACATAGCTTCGGTCCCAAACTGTCCGTTCATTCATTCAAATTCCTCGAAGAGAAAGTGAGCAACATGTTCTAAAACTGCAACTGTCTTCGTTTACCAAAAGAGTGACAGAACTGGACAATTTAAAAACCAAACCCTAGTGACTTACTAAAGATTTGTCGCCATGTTTCTGGAGCATTTTCTGAAAATAAGAAGTCCCAGAAGATCTTTATAGATAAACTCACCTTCCCAATAGAAATACCTGTACATAATAAAGAAGAGCATGATGTAAAAGATATCTCTTAAGAAAGCATTGCTAAAAGGGCGAATGAATTAGTAAAGATTAGTCTGATGAACTGGGTCGGCCTTTCAATTTGATTTTTTTTTTTCTCGGCCCTGCCCGAGGTTGGGCTTGTTTCATCAGTTTGTCTCTCTCTCTCAAAGGGCCAAGAAAATGGCTGAAGCATGCACCATTGCACATGCACATTGGGCTGGGCCTTTACTTTAAGGGTCCATTACTAAGCTTCTTGGGCCACAGGATCCATGTTAGGGCCTGCAAGCAAGTCGGGTCGAGCCGATACAGTGCCAAGCTAAGACTCAACTTGACTTCTGCACTGGGTGCTAAGATCTCCGCTCAAGCTCGATCGAGTGTTAAAACTTTTGCTCGTGAGTTTGACTCGAATAGGTAATTGAGATACTTGACCTCGACTCGACTAAACTCGATTACAGTTGAATTATAAAAAGGAAAAGAGATCGAGCTTAATAAGTAGGAAATGTATTCCACGCATTAATTTTTATTCATGGGTATCTCATACAACTGCTTTTACGATTATCGAATATTTTTTAAAGAAAAAAAATACCAGCTCTATTGGACTCACAAACATGTCATCCTTAACATCAACCAGTTTGAGCGCTACTCAACTTGAAACCAAGCGAGTCAAACTGGAGTTATTGTTAAACCGAGCTAAAGCTACTCGCGAATAGCTTGACTCAGTTTCACTCCTAAACCATGTTATGTTGACGTGTCGTGCTATTTCTATTTTTCAACTTGTTGTTACTGTTAGAGATAATTAGGATTTATTTCCTATGTTACAGACATTTGATAATTATGTTGATTTTATGTATCTTTCAAGATTGCGCATATATCTCCCTTTGATTGTGCGTATTTTGATTAATATATTATAAATTGAATAGTGATCTCATAAAGCCTATAAAATAGGCTCATGTCATTATGATATATCGAAATATGTACAAATTTCACATTTCTCTCTTCCGCATTATTCTTGATTTGGTATCGGAGCCACTTTTCCTGAGGCAACCCTAGTGCACCCTTGCACCCGCAGTAGTGCACAGGTGCATGCGCCCTGTTAGAGGTGGCAAAATGTGTCATATTTTAACTCATATTCAATGGTGGTGGATCATAAATGGGTTGCTTTACGTTTTAAAAACAAGCTAACTAGGTCATAAATGGGTTATTTAGAAACTTAACGGGTCATAAATGGATTTTAAATGAGTCATAAATGGGTTAGCTAAGATAACTATCTTAAGTGATCCATAAATAGGTTTTCTGAATATTGCAATTTTTTAAATAATTCATTAATTTAATTTAATTTAATTTTAAATTTTAATTTTTTTTTTCTTTCTCCTCCTCCCTCTACCGTGATTGGCCAATGACGGCCACTGGCAAGCTCGTGCTCGCCAGGATCGGCCAAGCCTCAAGCTCGCCGAGATCGGCTGTGTCTATGGCTGGCTGCCGAGCTGCCGGCCGTCGCTAAGGCCTGGCGACCGGCGGACGAAGGAGGAAAATAAAAAATAAAAAATAAAAAAGTATAGAAAATAAAGAAAATAAAAAATAAAAATAAAATGTAAAAAAATAAAATTTTTAAAAAATTAAAAATCTATCCACAATATTTTAGGAATATTTTTTTTTCAAGAATTTATATGGAACAAAATTTCCTAAATTGGATTAAATATGAAAGTGTTTTAACGAAATGGGCTGTCAGTTGCCGGTCGCTGCCGCCGATAGTAGAAGAAAAAAAGAAAAGAAAGAAAAAAACATTTATGAAAAATCAGATTTTTTTATAAAAAAATTATGAAAATTGTTCATAGTGTTTAAGTAGTATATATATTAGAAATGTATAAGAAATAATTGTTTCTAAACTAGATTTTAGTATTGAAGTGTTTTAGCAATATGATCGGGTTGGGTGTGAGTGGGGTTGGGTATGGTTTGCTAGATTCGTATAGCATTAAAATGGGTCAAAACGGGTTAAATGGATTAATATGGGTCGGATTAGTTTTTACCCGACCCACCCATTTTACGACTCTACACTCGGTGCACCTCATCCACTTGTGCACCCCATACACCTCGTAGTAAGATAAATCCATCCCACCGCTCGATAGTACTCACCGACTACCCCATTCCTGTCTGAGTAAGCACCACAGTGGTCAGGTTATGATGTCGGCGACACATCACCAAGTTGAGCCTCTTTCACGGAGGTGGTTTTCTTTTGATGCCAGTAGCACATGCCACATAGCTCAATAACTATTTTCCTAAGTTAGCCATATAGAACGCTTGATACTACGATGCTAGTTGTATAAACTGCGTTGCTCAGTTGTTGTTTCACAAGCCAGATGCATTGGCTGCTTGCTGTTTTCCCTCCGATTCTTGACCTTTCGCGCGTCGTTTCAAGAAGCCAATTCCACCATCAAACTTACTGCCCTTAGACTAGCTAGATTTGGAAGTTTTACCACAAATAGTCGCCGGATGCTGTCTCACACACGGCCACACACTGCCTCGTAGCGAATCCACCAAGCCCGCCGTTGAGTGCAGATTTCATAGAGAAAAAAGTTTCTTGGCACTTCACTTAATTTCAAACTCAAGTTGACTTAGTCATCTTGAGTTTTTTTTTTGGCCAAATACCTTGAGTTTGAGAGGGGGTGTTAAAGATAATTATGATTTTTTCCCTATGTTAGAGATGTTGATGATTCTGTTGAGTATATGTATCCCTCAAGATTATGCGATATATATCAAAACATATGCAAATTTCACATTTCTCTCTTCGCATTATTCTCAATTGTTACGAGCCTCATCTAGCTTCTCTCATCAAGTAATTTTTTTTTATATCATATTACATATTGAAGGTCTATTGGAGTGTCACGGTTTTTTTTTCTTCCTTGGTGAACAAACGGGCACTTCATGTAAGCATTAACGTAAAACTTTATGCGGAAACTCATCATCAAAAGAATTTTTTATCTTCATGATTTTCACAAGCAATAAGAATGAAGGCATACCTTGAATGCGAACGTACGTAGGACTAATGTAATTTAAAGCGAATAGCATGATCTTTTTTTTGAAGTTATTATTTTTCAACTAGAGGCTCAAAATAGAAATTGCACATAGTAGTACATGATTAGGAGTGACTAGAGGTGAGTGGGTCTAGATTCTAGGTGAACCTGAAACCTGTCCGTAGAAATCTGTTTTTCAGTTTTTTTTTTTTGGAACCTGGAACTTACTCTGCATACTTGGGAACCTACCCCTATCACATATTGCAAGGTTGGTTCCAGAGTTTACCCAGGTTCCTCCTGTAATTTTAATGAATGATTGTAGTGAATTATCACATCTAATGACTACTATTTGCTGCTACAATTCAGTGACTATAACTCATATTTAGACACACGAAAAATCTGAAACATTAACAAAGTAAAATTTTTAGTCATGGATATTACTGGAAATGAAAGCTCATATTAATGGTTCCAGATTACACACTCATTAACGGACGCCATGGAATACTGCAAGATCGCACGAAGAAATAAAACAATAAAAACACAAAGATTTGTTATAGGTTCAAGGTTCCACATCCTGAAACTTGGAACCTACTCGTCGGAACCTGTTCTTCAATTTTTGGAACCTGAAATCTACTCTGCACACCCTTAAACTTGAACCTACCCTGTTTCTACCAGTTTGGTTCTCTGATTGTCGATTCTATTTTGAGATCATGCTCACGTAGGAGTGATCGACAACCAAGGCTGAGTGATCGACGGCTGAGTGATCGACAACCAAGGCTGTCCGAGTTGACTCAATACTGACTTGTGAATGACGATTGGTGATGGCTTTGATGGTGTTTCACTGTTGGAGGTGATAAGAGGTCGAAAGCATATCGGAAATGACTTTAGTCTCATTTAGTGCATGAATCCTCTTATATTCATAATTCTTTAAATATTATTTTCCTCTGTTCATGAATTTTTTTATTCGATAAAGGCATTTATGCTGACTTTCTACAATTTTTTTTTTGGATGAGCTTTATTTTAACTTGGAAAATTCTAAATAAGGGCCTTAAGTGCTCTCATTTTCTTAAATAAGTGCCTGAAGTGGTCCTTGTTTCAAATAAGAGCATGAAGTGACCATAATCGTTTCAAATAAAGGGCTCACCTCGCCAGTTGACTAAATATTTCGACCGATCAGAGGTATTTTTGTCAAAATGCACTTTTAACCAAATTTTTAGTTAAATTAAATTAAAAATTAAAATAACAACTAAAACTGAAAAAAGAAGAAGAAGAAGAAGAAAAAACAAGCGGGAGGGGGCTGCCCTTTCTCTTGTGGCGTCCGGGGTTGCAGGCCCTCGCCTTGGCAAGGGCCGGGACCCTCTCCCAGATCTAGGCGAGGGCCGTCGGCCCTCGATCGGTCCAGGGCGACTGTCGATGGAGGGTCGGCCACCGTCACCCTAGATCGGCCAAGGGCCGCGATCGTCCCCTGGACTTGGGCAAGGTCCGGCGACCCTCGCCCAGATCTGGGAGAGGGTCGGGGCCCTCTCCCTGCTCTAGCGAGGGCCTGCTGGCCCTCACCTCCGGTTGGCGGGGTTGCTGGCCCTGGTGACCCCGCCGGCCATCGCAGCCGCCCCACCGGCATTGGGTAGGTGGCCACAGGCGAGAGGGCCCCCTCCCTCCTGTGTTTTCTACTTTTTATTTTTATTTTTCAGTTTTAGTTTTTTTGTTAATTTTTGAAAAACTCGAAAAAGGAAAAAAACTAAAATTGAAAATAAAATAAAATAAAATAAAAATGTTAAATGACCAAAATGTCCATATTAACTGGTGAGTCAGGCCATTTTTTTTTTAGACTGATAAGGTTACTTCAGGTCCTTATTTGAAATAATATCCACTTCAGGCTTTTATTTGAGACAATGAGGGCACTTCAGGTCCTTATTTGAAACAATGTTAACTTCAGGCCTTTATTTGAGAAAATGAAGGCACTTCGGGCCATTTTTTGATAATTTTCCTTTTAACTTTTGAGAGTTCTGACTCTATTCTAATACTAGGCATGGAAAAATTTCTAAATGGATATGAACGCCAACTTGTAAACTAAAACGTGGAATTTTTTTCATAATCATTCTAGATCTAAAACTTCTCCTTTTTCATTCTTTCTGGAAGCTCAAATCAATGCTAACAAAAAGCCCAAATTTTCCTAAAATGCGCTAAACAGCCGGAAGGGGGAAATTATGCGTTCCGCCATCGATTTTTTCCGCGTTCAGACGGGCCAATAGATTTAGTTTACGGTGTTACTCCTCTCAAACAATTCTAGGTACATTAAGAATGGTCCACAAAATTGGAAATCTAAATGATGTTGCGAATCTGAACGTACATGGTGTTGAAAGCGACAAATTATAACTTGTTCTGCGAATTGTTTTTCTCCTGTCGAAATGGCCTTGAGATTCGGTTTGCTTCCTTTCTGATAATGTTAGGTACATTAAGATCCGTTCACATAGCGGGTATGGTATTCTATGTTTCAATTTTTTTTGATATGGGGTTGAGTATGATAATCCACTCGTTTTGATGCCCCTAATTACATCTACTGCCTCACGTCACACGTCATATTGAGTGTACGGGCGAATCCTGACATACCTAATATTTCTCGCTTCCTGTCTCTCCAATCATTTGTGTCTCAGAGGAATTTAAGAACTACACTGAAGGATGTCGTCTGAATTTTCCATAGCCGCCCACATGGAACATGAGGACTCACCGTTTTCGAATTCCTTCTGTTGGCCAATGTTCAATTGTCTTATTATCTAATCGGTATCTCGCGAGACTTTGACTAAGTCACCGAATGCCGAGAGAGGATAATTTCTATCTGATACAGAAGCATCGGGCTCTATCGATTAACTCATGTCAATAAGCAAGAATGATTGTTGATCATGCAGAAAAGTTATTGATTAAAGAGTTGTCGATTCTTTATTTGCCGATCAAGTATGGGGTTACCGATTCACCAAACTATTTGCCGATTTCAAAGATAATCAACAACATATTGATGTGAGGTTATTCTAAGCAATTTCCTTGGATATTTGTTGATCTTTTGATGTGGTTATTTTCTGGTTGTTTTGTAAGTCTTAAGTGTTGTAAATCTCAAGAGGCTTCTAGGTATTTTATTGCATTTTCTGGTTCCTAGGTCTTTAATGTGTTTTCTAGTTCCTATGTCTCTAATGCTTGTGACACGGGACGAGGTTTTCATGCCCCAACCGGTCGTACATCTGGCCAAGAAGATCTCCAAGACTTGCTGTGTCTGGGTCCCCTAGGGTTTATCTAGGGTTTTCTACTGCCTATTTTCAATAATGTTCCAGGGGCGGGCGATACTGTAATTGTCCGTAGGTTCTGGAAGCTTCTTATTTATTGTCGGTGGTTAGAAGATAGGAGATTTAATGTCGGTTGTTAGGGAGATGGGAGATGCGATCTTAGCCATCAGATGTAATAGAGATCGACGGTTGTAATCTGAGGCCCTCTACTATATAAAGAGGTGTCCTCCTTCTCATTTGAATCATCCAGAAATAGAGTTCAAAGCTTTCCTCCCAGAGTCTCTCTCTCTAGAGCTTTCTCTCTCTACGAAGATCCGGGTGAATCAAGAGCAAAAAGGCTCAGCTTGGGCGTTCTGACGATACAAGGTAGCCCGAGTTGCCGCACGAGTCGACCCTCCGCAATCGGCCCGTGACAAGTGGTATCAGAGCGACGTAGAGACGAGCTGTTCGTGAGATCGTAGAGCATCAAGATGGTCGAGGTTATGCCGAACTCCGAAGTGGATCAAACTACTGCCGTGGATGGAGTTAACCCCCACGAGAAAGCCCCGCAGGAGAAAGCCCGGGCCAAATCCAAAAGAAGAGAAACATCGTCGGACGCTGTGTCCGCACTTGCTGAAATGTTCGATAAAATGAAAGCTACCGTGTACGAGCTGATCGATGGTCTTGAAGATGCTAAGGAGCGGATCACCACCATGGATAGGACGATTCGCGAAGACTTCACCATCGTCCTGAACGGAGCCGTGACACCGTTGCAAATGAAAGACGAAGCCCTCGAAGCGTCGGTTGAAGCTTTGAAGCTGGACGTCGAAGAAAAGAATGATGCCCGCCAAGCCGAGATAGACGCGCTGAAGGTGGAGATTCAAGAAATGAAGACAGAGCTGGTCCTATGCAAAACCAGCATCGCACATGGTGCTGTAAACGTTCAAGCAGCGCCAAGAATGAAGGTGCCCGAACCAAAAGACTTCAAAGGCGAACGATCCGCTATGGAGGTGGACAACTTCCTATGGAGCATGGAACAGTACTTTGACGCCATGGGTATCCATGAGGACGAATCCAAGGTACGATGCGTTGCTTTGCATCTTTCTGACAACGCCATGCTATGGTTGCGGTTCATATATGATGAAGTCAGGAAAGGCACAGTTGGTTCCATCGAAACATGGGATGACTTTGTTCGAGAATTCCGAAATCACTTCTATCCCGAGTTCGCTCCACAAGAAGCTCGTAGCAAACTACATCGGCTGGAGCAAAGAGGCTCGATTCGGGAATACGTCAAGGAGTTCACCGAGCTCAAACTCCAAATCCCCAATCTAGGTGAGGAGGAGGCCCTTGGCGCGTTCATGGATGGGCTAAAGCCGTGGGCGCAACTCGAGCTGAAGCGAAGGGATGTCCGAAGTCTCACAAAGGCTATCTCCATGGCCGAATCACTGGTGGACTTCAACAAAATCGATTCGTTCAAATCCAAGAATGGATGGAAGGATCGAAACGGGGATCGTAAAAATGAAGACGGCGATTCCAACCGTGGCCGAAAAGACCATGGTGAAAAAGAAAAGCATTGGGGAGAAGGTTCGTCCAGATCTCCTCACCAACATCGGGGTTACCGACCCCAAACCAACTATATCAACCCGGAGGACAGGTTCAAACACCCTCCGTCACAGCCGTGCGGGATTTGCAATGGCGGCCATTGGACTCAACAGTGTCCAAAGAAAAATCAGGGAAAAACTCTGTACTCCGTCGTCACCAAAGAAGGAGACGAGGAGCCAAAAGAAAAAGAAGAACGGGTAGTGCGACTTGGTGGTGTAAGAAGACTCAACGCCGTGCGAACCGGATCACCGTCGAAGAAATCCTCGAGTGCATCAACGCTGAACTTCATGGAAGTCAAGGTACGTGACAAGCCGCTCATTGCCTTGGTTGACACGGGGGCGTCAAACCTATTCCTCTCGAGCGAAGCGGCGAAGTGGTTGGGACTCCGTGTGGAACCTACCGAACACTTTTTCAAGACGATCAACTCAAATGATGAGCCAGCTAATGGCATTGCTAGAGACGTCGAGATTCAAGTCGGCGGATGGAAAGGAAAGCTCGACTTCGAGGTAATTCCGCTCGATGACTATGATCTTCTCTTGGGTATGGATTTCTTTGACAGTGCTGAAGCGATGGTCGACCTGAGGAGTAAGACGATCATCATAACTGATCCTGAATGCCCATCGATGGTGCCCATGATCAATGGGGTGAAAGAGACAAAGAAAGTCAACACGGTTCGACTTGTGAAGAGCAAGCCCAGAGTTGAGACGCTGCCTGAGTCAAGCACAAAGACCCGACCTTTGGAGAAGCCAAAGGAAAAGTGGGAGCTGCCCACACAAACCTAAAACACCATGCCAATCCAGGTGCTGTTCCCTGAAGTGGAAGATATTGGAGCGGCCAAAACAAAGAACGAGTCGCTGATGACTCCTGCTGCGGTCGAAGCACCGATCAAGCATCAAGTCCCGAAGCCAAAGAAGAAGCGCTCTCGTGGACGAAAGAACAAAAACCAGAAGAAGCCCGTGATCCAGGAGAAGGATGTGCGCGGCAAAGCAAAAATCAACCCCGAGTTGCGAGCACCGAGGACGGCGCTCAAATCGGTGGGGGAGAATGACACGGGACGAGGTTTTCATGCCCCAACCGGTCGTACATCTGGCCAAGAAGATCCCCAAGACTTGCTGTGTCTGGGTCCCCTAGGGTTTATCTAGGGTTTTCTACTGCCTATTTTCAATAATGTTCCAGGGGCGGGCGATACTGTAATTGTCCGTAGGTTCTGGAAGCTTCTTATTTATTGTCGGTGGTTAGAAGATAGGAGATTTAATGTCGGTTGTTAGGGAGATGGGAGATGCGATCTTAGCCATCAGATGTAATAGAGATCGACGGTTGTAATCTGAGGCCCTCTACTATATAAAGAGGTGTCCTCCTTCTCATTTGAATCATCCAGAAATAGAGTTCAAAGCTTTCCTCCCAGAGTCTCTCTCTCTAGAGCTTTCTCTCTCTACGAAGATCCGGGTGAATCAAGAGCAAAAAGGCTTAGCTTGGGCGTTCTGACGATACAAGGTAGCCCGAGTTGCCGCACGAGTCGACCCTCCGCAATCGGCCCGTGACACTTGTCTATTTCCTATGTCCTAATCCCTCTATAAATAGAGGAAGAGTTCTCAATTGTAAAGACAACAATGTTGATGAATGAAAATATATAAGACTTGCCTCGTTGTGAGAAAATATCTCTCCTTGATTTCTATATCCTTGGAAGGTGGATTCTTCCTCTAAGGTGAGCCAAAGAAGCAATGTATCATCGGCTGGTGATATTCCATAGGCCTTGGTGGTGAGGTTCTCCTATTCGAAATATTGTCTCCTCAGCTGGTGATATTCTGTAGGCCTTGGTGGTGAACTTCATCAATCCAGATCGTGAACCTTCATTGGTGGTGCGTCTTGTATGCCTTAGTTCTGATCATACTTTATCTTGCACTTGCATTTACCCATCGACATCCATCAGATACACTCCTACTCCCATTGACATCACTCAAAACGATATTCGCCCATCCGTACACGCATCATCTACCCGGCCTAATCTAAGCCATTGCAATTAAGGCATCCACAGTTCGCGACATACTTGGTGTCTACCAGACAAAGAAGTCGGTAACCGAACGGGACAAGTCATTTATGAAAGAGATATACCGTTATCCTCTTAAAAAAACCTTGCGATCACTTACATAATTATACAAACCTAACACCCTGAAACATTAAGTCAACAATCACCTAATGTTTTTGTGGAACTACCGCCTTTTTACATATATTTGTCTCATTTTTGGATTGTCCATGCCTTATATCTTCACAAATTTCTACTACTTACATATTTGATTCATCCATTTCCTAAGCTGGAGATTAGACGACCCATGGGTTCTGAACAAATAGCCGTTGTTGCAAATTTGAAGTGGTTCGGAAGCTGCCAAAAGTTGGCATGCATGGTTCTTTTCGGCAAATTCGTTTGCCGAAAAGAACCAACGCCTTTCCCTCCTATGAACTTGACTCAATCGAATGTAGTCGCATTCGAAAGCCCTCTCATCGACCGTTATCTCACATTTGATTCACAATGCCAGAGGACATCTTCTTGGTGCCGCAATTTCACGGTCAGCTTGAATAAGGAGAGAGCGCTTTGAATCTTAGTATAGCTATTATCACGTGTCTTGCCACGTCAGTTAAGTTATTACCACATGTCATCTAGTCCGGCAGTTTCAGGGTAAAATTTGACGGAAGTTAACGGAGGAGAGTAAATGTGTTACGCTTGTTTCAATTTGTGGCTTATTAGTTTGAGGTGAATTTATCACATGTGTACTAATTTGAAGTAAATTTGTCGTAGATGTATCGGTTTGAGATTTTTGGTGATATTAACTGAAAAACAATTCAAAAACCTCTCTCTCTCTCTCTCTCTCTCTCTCTCTCTCTCTCTAACATATTTGCGCGTTGTCCCTTTCGTATAATACGAGGAAAGCGAACGTGTGGAACGACGGGAGACACCATGTAGTTGGTACCAACAGACGGAATCATAAGAAGAGGTCCAATTCAAACAGCCCACGAAAGCCGCCGCGCTTGGGAACGGGTCAGGTGCGTACTCTCTGTCCGTGCCTTTGAATTCGCCTAGCCCTTTGATTGACGACCATTCCCGAAATTGTGCAGTCCTTTGATGGAACATGTACTTTATTATGTCATGCACTTTCCTCTTTATGTTGATTGTACACGTGCTAACTGCTAACTTATAGATTTGTGGCGTTTTTGTTTATTTAATAGGAAATTTTAGCAGAAATACAGGGCACCCTAAGATCCAAAACCGTATAGGGTAGAGTTCGGGTTTCAAAAAGTCGGGAGTAGTGCCTGCAAGATAAGTTTCAAGGTACGACAATACTTTACTCACCCACATGTTCATTCGATAGGGGCATCGGTGGAGTTGGATATTTTCCCGCACTTTTCTTATTATGACTAAGAAGCCCAATTGTGGAAACAGGGATCATGCCTCATGAAATACTCCACAAAGCTAATGAATCGGGCGAGACGCGTAGCCCCATTTGAGTTGGGGGAGCAAGCATGCGTAACTGATCAAAGCGTGCTTCGAAGTTGAGACCGGATCATAAGATGCTAACGTGTGCATGACACATGCTCAATCCTTGAAGAGATGGGAAACAATGAGGTCGGGATCCACCTAGAAAGAAGGATTACAAGGACAATCTAATGGTGTCAATATGAAACGAAGTTAGAAGGGTCGTTTTGGCTTCTCTTCTTGACCGATGTGATCATCGACCAGTCATGTGACAATAATTGGACGGAGGTTTCCTCCTTTGGTAATCAAAAGAGCACACCTTTCAATTTCTATTCCGTCTCAAGAAATCGAGGTGTCCTGCAGTGTGTGTATCATCACCAGCAAGACAATTGGGTGCGAAAAATACGTATTATCTACGCTCGTGTTAAAGTATAAAGCATGTAAAATCGGTGGATCTCATGACAGAAGCGCGTGTGAGATCAATTATTGAAACAGACTGTTTGCCACTGACAAGAAATGACGAATACCGTAAAGCAAAGTTTTCAATGTGAAAGATCTTATCAATCTGACTTCAACTTTGGCTTTCTCATAATGAGCCCCCACAGTTTCAAAAGTAGATTTTCATCTTCCGCTTAGTGTTCTGCCAAAATCACATGCTCTCTCTCTCCCCGCGGCAAGCATATCAAATCAAACCCTAAGAGTTGGGGAAAGAAGAAACCCTAGCTCCACCTCAGAACCACCGACCCGATGGAAGAACTGGCATCTTCTGCTTCTTCCTCTTCTTCTTTACTAGTCCCTCTTCCTAAAGAAACCTCACTCAATCTCCAGCAATATCTCCACTTCTTACTCCAGACTCGACCTGATGATTGGGTCTACTCCATTTTCTGGCAGCCCTCGAGAGACGACCGTGGCTGTCTCGTCCTAACCTGGGGTGACGGCCAATTCCGAGGGATGAAAGACCTCACACCCAATAACTCTACCGATCAAAGGGTGTCCAAAGAACCCGGGACACTCGCCAGCGCCGATTTCAACCCCTCCTCAAACATGGACACTGAGTCGGTCCAAAAATCGGTCAGCGATCTCGAATGGTACTACATTGTCTCGGTCACGAGGTTGTATTCCTCCGAGGAGAGCATCCTCGGGAAGGCATTATGTTCCGGGACTTACATCTGGTTGAGCGGCGAGGACGAGCTCGGAATTTATGAGTGTGAGAGGGTTAGAGAAGCAAGGATGACTGGAATCAAGAGCATAGTGTGTATATCGACTCCTTACGATACCGGGGTTCTTGAATTGGGCTCCACCAAAATACTCCAAGAAGATTTGAATCTAGTCCACTTAGCCAAATCCCTCTTCACTTCTCAATTCTTGAGCACAGGAATTACTCCCCATGTCCATGAAGAGCATCAGTCCGATGTTGTTCTAAAGGAAGGATGTTCCGCCTTAGGCGGATCTGGGGCTTCACCCTCTGATACTTGTCCTTCAGACACGTACAGTCTTCTGGGTTCTAAGAGTGACTTAAAAAGGGTGGGCGCGTCGCATAATATCACTTCCTCTAACAAGAGGGCTGCGATCACAAAGATGAAGAGGGATGCTAAAGAACCTGCTCGGCCGCCATCGCCTTCACGATTGAACCATGTGGACGCCGAGAGGCAAAGACGAGAGAAGCTGAATCAGAGGTTCTACGCCCTAAGATCTGTCGTCCCTAAAGTCACGAAAATGGACAAAGCCTCTCTTCTCTCTGACGCGGAGAGTTACATCAAGGAGCTGCGATCCAGGATCGATGAACTTGAGAGCGAGCTCAAGTTTCTGCCCCAAAAGCTTGGCCCGAATAAAGTGGCCCGTCTTTTCGGCAATGAAAACAGGACGACGTCGCATGTGAGCAAGATCAGATCGAGCCCGTCGGTGAATGTTGTCAAGGGTTTGAGCAAGATGGACGTGGAGGTGAAGGTGGTAGGCGATGAAGCGGTGGTTCAGGTGTGGAGCCCGAACCTGGACCACCCAGCTGCGAGGCTGATGGACGCGCTCAAGGAGCTGGAGCTCGAAGTTCACCATGCGAGCGTGTCGAGCATGAAGGGCATGATGCTTCAGGACGTGGTGGTTCGGACTCCAACCGGGCGGGCGAGCGAGGAGAGCTTGAGAGATGCGATTCTCGCAAAATTGTGCGAGGTATGAATCATGGTTTAAGGTGTTGGTTGTCTGGCTTGTGGTTTTGTTGTGTTATTGTCATTACTAATCGAACTTCTGTTGTTAAGTCTTCAATTGTTGTGTTGTTTGTCTGACTATTTGTTTTTGTAATCGTTCCCCGTTTGAGTGCCATAGGATACACAATGCCGCGACAGAATCCGAGTGACGGTCCGATCTAATTATTTGCTTTTCCAAATTTGTACCGAAATAAATGTTAAAGGCACTACAACATCATAACGATTTTTCTATTGAGTGATTAAACATAATTATATTAGAAGCCAATTCGTTGGTTGTGGATCTCATTTCTATAAGCAAAAAATGTAGTTTTGCCCGATCAATTTTGGTCAGTAAACAAGATTTTGTTCGATTCCAAGTATGTTGGACTATATTTGCATGCCGTGCATTTTGGTCAAATTAAATTACACGCAAAACCTCTTGAAAGATCTTCCACGTTATCCCTTGTTAAGGAGTTTATCAACTTTCTTATTTCATGTTGTTTTTTTTTTCGTGTTTTGTTTCTGATTTGCTTAGCCATTAGAGATTTTTTGAGTCATGTTATGGGACAGTTTGAACAAATCCTGCATTCAAACATGGAGGGTGAATTCAACCAAAAAAAAACATGGAGGGTGAATCATGAAAGGTCCGCAAAAAGAGAGTTTTCTTTTTTTGATAAGCAATTATTTGCAAAAAAGAGGTGGAAGTGAATTTATTGGAGGGAGAATTTAAGTGCCACAAATTTTAAAAATTGATCACTTGATTGCAATCGGCGATTTGCCTCGCCGGAAATCTGTCGTGGACGTCGAAAAATCGAACATTTTTTTTGAATTTTTTTAATGTTCTTTGCAATTTTTCCCTCGCTTGGCCGGAGTCACTGGCGGCCCTCGCCGGCCACAAAACCCTGGCCCGGCCACCTAGTTAGTTGCTGGTGGGGCAGCGACGGCCTTGGGCGAGGGCCATTGCGGCCTTGCCAGTCGTAGGGGAGGGCCTTTGTGGCAACCCGCCGGCCATGGGCGAGGCGGGCCTCGCCCAGATCTAGCGAGGGCCGTTGCGCCCTTGCCTGCAGTCGAAGGCTTCGGGGGCCCGCCGACTGTGGGCGAGGGTTTCGTGGCCGGGGAGGGTCGCCGGTGACCCTCGCCGGCCAAGGAAAAAAAAAACAAAGAAAAAAGAAAAAGAAACTAAAAAAATGAAAATGAAAAATAAAAATAAAAATATCCACGTGTCACTGAAAAATTAAATTAAAAATCCACTTAGGATGATTTGTCGGAAATGGCACCTAAATGAACAATTTTACTCCGATATGGCACTTAAGTGAGCGAAAAAAAAGAGTTATGGCACTCAAGTGAGCGCCGTACACAAGTTATGGCACTCCAGGTGTCCTTCTCCCGAGAAAAAGCTTTCTCGATCACAAAGAAGATTTTCATATAATTGTGTTATAATATAAAGCATCTTTAGTCATATATTCCAGTCCACATTAGTAGAGTTTTAGGCTCCGTTTGTTTCGCGAAAAATGAGTGATTTCGAAAATATTTTCTTAAAAATGGTCACTTGTATCCCCTTGAAGTAATTAGTCAATTGAAAATATTTTCATTATCGGCAGTAACTTATGTGTAAGCGTTTGTTAGAGCGATGAAAATATTTTTTCATTCATTCGTTAATCTAAGCGATGCAAACGATCATTTTCTGCAAAATATTTTTCAAATCACTCATTTTTCGCGAAACATGCACCAGGTCACGGACTCCCTTTTTGAAATTTCAGGTTCCTCTGGCTGATTCTAGAAGTGTATTAGGACTTCAGAATGAGAAGCTGACTGCATCGTGACTTTGAAAGAGTGATGGTGCAGTTTGCACAGCATATGATCCAAAGGGCGACTGGTGTCCTTGGAAAATCAAGAATCCCACTCGACGGAGGTACGGTTCTATGCAATATTTTTCCTCCAGTGGGATTTGTTGCATATTCAGTTACTGTAAAAAAGGAAATTAAAAAATAAACTAGGAAAAGCTAAAAATTATTGTAGACATCCCGATTGTGCGAACAAAATAGTTTACTTACAATACGATCGATATAGTATGGTTTCATGCAATTATTTGCACAAGGTATAAAGTACGATAAGATAAATCGTTGCGTTATCTTGTTCTAGACAATTACTTTTACATCAATACCCAACTCTGTCAATCAAGTCTAGTTTGGGTTAGTTAATTGGATGAGACATAGGAAGATATAAATAAGATCCATCTTGGATGAAGGTCATGATACTGAGGTGGTATATTCACTTATCATTTTATAATAAAATAATTATTCCATACAAGTCATAGTATTTATTCCAAATTATTGAATTTCTGAATTGTAGGATAATAAATTTTGTATATGACGTACAAGATGTTTTTCATCAGCCCCTAAGAAAGATATGCCACCCAATGGGAGATCAAAGATGGATATGATAGGAAAAAAAGAAGCGAGGAGTACAAAGGAAAGAAAAGTCAATTCTCTAAACTATATTACTTATATAAGTGAAAATCTTCAAGTTAGCCGTACACAATGAATATTCACAAATTGTTGGGTCTAAGACCTTTTCTTATGGAATGAGAATATACAGTGTATGCAATTGGATTGAAAAAAAGGTGGAAACCGTTCTTGTACGGGCATTACACTTGTAGATTAATTAAGAAATGAGTTTTTGCATTAATTACATCATTTGGCTCCTCAATTGCCAAGAAAGTTATGCCCTCGCGAATGAATCAGTAAAGATTAGTCTGATGAACTGGGCCGGCATTTCAATTTGATTTTTTGCTCTGCCCTGCCATAGGCGGGGCTCTCTCAAAGGGCCGAGAATGCCTGAAGCATGCACAATTGCACTGGCACATTGGGCTGGGCCTTTTCTTTAAGGGTCCATTACTATGTTTCTTGGGCCACAGGATCCATGTTAGGGCCTGGAAGCTAGTCGGGGTCGAGCCGATACAGTGCTACGCTAAGACTCAGCTTGACTCCTGTACTCGGTGCTCAGATCTCTGCTCAAGCTCGATCGAGTGTTAAAACTTTTGCGCGTGAGCTTGACTCAAATAGGTAATCGAGATACTTGACCTCGACTCGACTAAACTCGATTACAGTTGAGTTATAAAAAGAAAAGAGATTGAACTTAAAAATGTTGGAGATATGCATGGATTATGCCCTTAATTGAGAATCAATTGATGAGGAAATCAAGACAATCAAATCCTTGAATGAAGGAAATGATCGCATACATTCTAGGAAAATGGAATTAGTATAATTTCTTTCTTTTTCATTAGCTATGACCTTATATTATAAATATCATCTTTGTACAATACATTTTGATATCGAAAAGATACACAGATTACAGTTCCTTTGTCAAATCTTCACTTCGTTACATGGTATTAGAGCGGTGTTTCCTAGCCTAGCTTCCGCAATTTCTTGATTGCCCCCAGTCTATTTCTAACCACGTTGTTGTGGGATAACAACCTGCAAAACAGTGTTAGCACTCCGGTGTAGGAATCATTTTCTCGTCATATCAACAAGCTAGAATTTTACACTTACAGTCTCAAACTTACCGATACCATGCCGAATATTCAAGAGTCTGCATCTGGGAAAGACTATCTTTGGAAGGTCCAACTATGGAGGATTTGAATCAAGAAGTCCTGCCTTCTTCCGAAGAATAGACGGTCCACACACAGCCCATTCAGCAGACGACCATCCCGGCCTATCCCAATGAAGGCTATCCAATCCAGTGGCTGCCATATCAGTTGCCATACTCAGTACAACCTGGGCCGTGGATGTTCAATCAAGCTCAAACCCAAGGCAACCAAACACCAACATATCAGGATCGTATGGGAAACTCACAACCTAGAGAAGACGCATCGACCCACTTTGGTGTCAGTTTGGGCTTAGGAACGGGTAACCCTCAACCCAGCTTTTTTCCATTTCCACAATCTAGGTACCTATCGTGCCCAGTTTCCTACATCAGTGGTCCCCCGGAGCCCGACCACCCACTATACACATCCACCACCGACGGTCCAGAGCTTCATCTCATCCCTCATCAACTTGTCGGAGTCGAGCATTACTTCGTTTGGTCCAGGGAGTTTCGACGAGCCCTTGTCACGAAAGGCAAAGATGTTTTCCTCAACGGAATAATCCCTTGTCCGAGCAACAATCGACTCGCTCGGTGATGGAAAAATGCAATTAGTCGGTACTTACCTAGATGTGGGATTGTGTCTCTCGAAAAGTCATGGCCGAACTCCCGCCAACCGACGACGCCAAAACCATGTGGGATAACATTCGACAGATGTTTGGCAAACTCGACTGCTCCAAGTTATTCACACTTACCCAGGCACTGTCAGAATTCAAGCAAGGAAACCTCTTAATCGCCATGTGCTTCAATTGACTTTCGGCGCTGTGGAATGATGTCGAAGCGGCTGAGAAAAAATTGTAGGGGTTGGAGCTCACCCTGCGACTGTACAGGGCTATTAAAGAGTGTGAAAAGGTAACGAGATTATTGCTTACCTTAAACAACTCATACCTCATCTTTAGGTCGCATATGCTTGCCATGGATCTAGTGCCATCGTTGGGTCGGATCTACCAGTTAGCCATTCAAGAGGAGAGCCAGTAGTTGGCTTTGTTGGAATACATCAAGGTGGGAGAAGTCGTGGTGTTGGCAGCTCAGGCGACTCTCTACTAGAGAGCAATCGCGGCCACCAAGCAAGGAGAAGCGTGGAGGAGCTCTCGGGCGGAGGAGATGCGGCGGAGGACATGCAGCGGCAACCGCAGCTCCTGATATGAACCATCTAAAATGTCAATCCAACGGTTCAAATCAAATCCCTAGTTCAGATGGCCCTCATGTCACCCAAGGATCAAATGGATCAGACGGAAGATATGAGGCCACAACAGCTCCTGCCTTTAAAACATCCGACTGTCCATATATTGCCGCGTCATCTTAGAAGAAAAATGGGCCGAATTTAAACAAAGGGAAGGGGAAATTATTATGCGACTATTGCAAACGTCTGCGCTACATCATGGAGACATGTTGGAAATTACACGGAAAACCCGGTAACAAGGGAAAGAAAGAAAAAGAATCATATGCTTACCAAGTCACTGCATGAGGAAATCAGTCGATCACTCATGATCAATATTAGCATATAATGAAGGCGCTGAACCAACTAGGGATTTTTGACAATTCGGCAAGTTGTTCAGGTACTTTCTGCTTGAACTCGAGTATCAACTGAAGCTTGGATTATTGATTCAGGTGCTAGTGGCCACATAGTCTGTGATGACCGATTTTTTTTCCATATTACCGAACGACCACAATCACATGTATCTGTCCAACTCCCAAATGGGAATGTTACCTCGGTTAATAAAATCGGGACAATCACTCTTAGTGCTTCCATTACTCTTCAAAATGTTCCTTATGTCCCAGAATTCCAGTTCAACCTTAGATCTATCTCCAAAGTTTGTGAAGGAAATTCATGTCTCATTTTTTTCACTCTTGATGCTTGTTTCTTCCAGGCCCTTTCGATTGGCAAACTAATGGGTCTTGGTAGTGTTTCCGAAGAATTATATTTTTGGAACCGTTTTCCGAGAAAGTATCAATAATAAAGCTTACCTTTCTCATCAAAGATTGGGTCAAAGTGCCACGCTTCCATACCCTAAATGTCCGATATGTCCTTTGGCGAAACAAACACGTGCGCCTTTCCCAACTAGTAAATCTCGTGCCGCTGATGCTTTCTGACTCATTCACATTGATATCTGGGGACCATATCACACTCCTCATTGTAATGGTTCTCATTTTTTTCTAACAATTGTGGATGATATAACAATTGGCAAAACAAACACGTGCGCCTTTCCCAACTAGTAAATCTCGTGCCGCTGATACTTTCTCACTCATTCACATTGATATCTGGGGACCATATCACACTCCTCATTGTAATGGTTCTCATACATGACCAACTTTTCGTCTTCCTTATGCAAACAAAGAGTCAAGCTGTCTCACACGACCATTTTTTTTAATCTATAGTTAAGAACCAATTTAGTAAACTATTCGGTGCATCCGTAGTAATAATGGGCCGGGGGGGGGGGGGGGATTCTTTAATCATGACTGTGATTTTTTTTTTCATCTAATGGAATATTCTTGAGAGATCTTGTACTTATACCCCCAACATAATGGGATCGTCGAGTGCAAACACCGTCACATTTTAAAAGTTGCCCGCGCTCTTAAGCATTAGGCATCTATTCCCAAAATTTTTTGAGGAGATTGTGTGGTCACGGCAGCTTACCTGATCAATAGGATGCCGACTCGAGTTCTTGATGGTCGAACTTCTTTTGAGCTGCTATTTGGCAAACGTCCTAACATTGATCACATGCAGGTTTTTGGATGTTTATGCTATGCCACAGCTATTGATACTCGTGACAAGTAGGATCCCCGAGCACTTCGTTGTATATTCATGTGGTACCCTCCTCTCCAGAAAGGGTACCGTCTTTATGAGCCATCCAAGAAAATTCTTTATAAGCAGAGACTTCATTTTTAATGAAGATATTTTTCCTTTCAATGAGCAGTTTATCTTCAAATCAATAGTCGGGACCTATGCCGAATGTTCACTCTTTTCTATCTAAGGAGCACTTATCACCCGATCATCCACAACTAGTGTTTATCGCTCCTCTAGGCAATTGTATATCTTCCCTAATGATTGAAGACATGCCGACCTCTCCCACCGAATTCCCTGTAACTACCAGCGACACAATCGATCGTCTAATTCCTTCTATTGAGGATGAATCTTCTCCTATTCATTCTCAACCGATATGGAATGCAGCTGATCCGCCACGTCGATCAGGTTGTACAACTCGACCACCAACCTGGACTTAAGATTACATCTCCTCCAACGTGAAAACTTCAGGTACTCAATATCCTGTTTCATCTTATGTCAGCTTTCAACAGCTATCTGCAGAACATCTCTACTACATTACCCGCATATCTGAAGAACATGAGCCTGCTTCTTATCATGAGGTGTCACAAGATCCACATTGGCAACAAGTTATGGAAGCCGAATTGAGGGGTCTCACGGCAAATCACATATGGGAGATATTTCCTTTACCTGCACACCGCAAGCCAATTGGGTGCAAATGATTCTATAGGATCAAGTGTAAGGCGGACGGCTCCATCAAACGTTATAAGGCTTGTCTGGTTGCCAAGGGCTTCACATAGAGGGAATGTTTTGACTATCATGAAGCTTTCTCTCTAGTTGCAAAGGAAGTTACTGTCCGCTCTTTTTTCTCCGTCGCTGCTTTTTGTGATTGGTCACTTCATCATATGGAGCCTTTCTCCATGGTGATCTGGACGAAGAGATATATATGGAACTCCCATCGGGTTTACGTAGAGAGGGGGAGTCCTGGGTATGTCGTCTGCGTTTCCTCTATAGGCTTAAGTAGGCCTCTCAACAGTGGTATGAAAAATTTACCACTACACTTATAGCCGCAGGATTCAGACAATCGAGACATGATTACGCATTTTTTACATGGAAGAAAGGTACATCGTCAATTTATTTACTTATATACGTTGATGATATACTCATTATGGGAAATGATGAATCTACCATCATAGAATTTAAGAAATTACTGCACTTTACCTTTCATATTAAAGATTTAGGATCTCTGAAATATTTCCTTGGCATTGAAATTTCACTATCAGATAAGGGAATTTGCCTTAGCCAATGGAAGTTTGTTCAGGAGATCATATCAGAGGCAAGTATGTCAGTTCATGCATAATCCGAAGTAACTGTCGCGACCCTCTAAAAATTGCCAAAGGGCTAATGGATTGCGGGGATCTTGTCCGCTCGATAGGATAGACGATGAGATCGAGGTGCGGGCCCTCCTAGGCCCATACCAAATCATGTCAAGGAGAAATTTTAAATGAGGTCGACCTTTGTGCGGTCGGGTGACATGTGATAAGTGTGCGTGCCATCGGAGTTGCCACCAATTTTTTTGGAGGGTAGATCGGAAACCCTACCAAGCGGTTGGGAGAGACGTTTTGGTTCTGCGAAACAGAGAAGAGGGTTTGGGGCCTTTGTTATGCTGACCTTTCGGTCGACGCCCCTTTTGGAACTTAAGTTGAGTGAATTTCTTAACTAGAGATTTCATGCAGACATCTCGGGGTGAGGTAAGCTCTAACACCTAAAAGGGTTCATGCAGATGGGGAGTGACTATTCTATCAGTCACAATCAATAATCGAAAGTGCGCAAATCAAGGATCCATGTCATACGGATAAATCACATCGCAAACAAGTCATGGCATGCCTAGTAGAGCCCTATGGGCTTAGAGAATACACCATTGAGGTTTAGGGGTAGTTTGGAAAAATTTAGGGACCAAGTGTCCAGAAGGGCGAAATAGTCAATTTTGAGAGCTCGGGAACCAAAATCGACAAAGAACGGGTCAGACCAGTTGAATGTGGTCATTTCCCATTTTTTGTGATTTTTGAGAAGTTTTTAAAATTTTTCTGACACGCTTTTCCCATAAAGGGCAAAATCGTCATTTAGGAAGAAAAAGAGGGCAAAATCATCAAAAATAGGATTGACTAATTAATTTGACCATTTCCTAATTTTGAGATTTTTCTAAAATTTTTAGAATTTTCTAGGATTTTTCCAATTTTTTTAGAGTTTTTTTTATGATTTTCCAATTTTTTTTAATGATTTTTCGATTTTTATTTATTTTTCTGATTTGTTTTATATTTTTCAGATTGGGTCGGGTTGACTCGGCCCAATCCTCGCGGGCGCTCGGCCCGGACCATATGGGTCTAAACTGGCCTAGACCAAAACGACGCCGCATTGATTTTTTTTTTTTTGAATTTTCGAATTTTTTTGTTGATTTTCTGATGATTTTTGTATTTAATATCTAATCCTATGCTCTAGATTAGGACATGTGGCTAGTCCACGGACGTCCCGTCGCCTATTCAAAATCTACGGCCACGATCAATCGACGCGTCTAATCCGTGACCGCTCGATCAAAATCTATTTTTATTTTCAAAAAATGATTTTTTTATTGTTAGAAAATCTCTTTTAATTTCCCAAAAATGCCAGATCACGACACGTGACGAAGCCACGACTGTCGGATTTGACGCTTATTATTTTTTTTAGGAAAAACTGATTATGAAACTCGGGCGCTAAAGTGGCTGCCACGTGGCGCCACGTCGGCGCCAACTTGGCCGTTGACCGGTCAACAGTCCCGAGGTTGTAGATGACCTCAACGGCTGAGAACTCTCCGGCGAGATCCAACGGTGACATCTTGTCCGATTTGGGCGATCTTGGTGGCTATGGACCTCTACTACAACATACTCAAGTCCTAGCAAAATCTAACGGTGGATTCAATAGAAACGAAGCTCGAAAGCTCAAGGCCATGGCGGATCCAAACGAGCAACACAGAGCAAATCCAGATCTAAAACTCACAAAACAAGTTCATACGAAGTTGAGAAGCCTTACCTGAGGTCCCAATTGAGTCCTAGATCGCCAGTGTTGGCTAGGGAGGCTTCTATGGGTTTGGCTACGGCGAAGACTTGGTTCAACGTTTCATCGCAAAACCGACGCAAAACACCGATGAAGATGAAGTCAGGGAACGATTTCCAGATGATTAGAACACGTTTCTAGCAAAATGATAGAGAATATGGCAATCGGCCATGGATGGCCGAGCTCAAACTCGAAAATGGTACGTACCTCGTTTGGTGATGAAACGGCGAGCGGCGGGGTTCGGGACGTCCGCAGCGACCTCACGAAACTCGTTGATCACTTCCCGAAGCTCGATTCCTCCTCGTTTTCTCTGACGAAGCCTCGAAGGTCTCGGCCCGAGCTCCCGACTATGGCGTTGCACGAGCCCTAGCAGAGCTCTTTCTCTCTCCTTTTCCTCTCTCTAATCTGTTATCATCATTTACAACTGAATGGAACCCCCTTGGATCTCAAAACCGCGTGGAAAATTTATACCAATCTCAAAATTTTTGGGCATGAACAGGAGGTCTCCACCGACTTCAAAGCCTCACGTGTCCCGCGCCAACTTAAGTGCCATTAGGCACGTCGGAGTCGAGCACATTTCGGCTTCTCAGCTGGAGCTCCGGCTGGCTCAAAGATGGCATGGAACGGCTCATGTTCTTGCGTCTTCTTCCCGCGTGTGCGAGAGAAGAAAAACCAGAATTGGTTTGATGTCCACGGGTTGACCCGAGTCAATCGAGCCGGGTTTGACCCGCCCGATTGATTCGGTTCGACCAAAATCTCAAAATTAGACCCAAATTCGTCGAAATTTTCCAAAATTAATGCCAAAATTGGATTCTACGGCATGGATTTCATCTAAAAATGAAAATATTGGGCAAAATTAATGCGAAATTATGCAAAATCGCCAAATTCCTCATTTGACCCGAAAATGTATATTGAGAAATACAAACCCTAAATGGCCAAATCAGACCAAACCACCCCCACCAATTGATTCAGGAGGTTGAAAACTAGAGGGTGACGGGTTTAGATTTTCAAATTAGTCCCTGGAAAATTTTAATTTCGTTTTGTACAAAGCCAGGGACTAAATTGAAAGATTTTTGTGTAGTTTAGTCCTTTTCGCCAAAATTGAGCAATCGTTTAGACCTTTGGACCAAAAATGTAATTGTTGGTAATAGAGTGGGATGTCACGACTCCAAAAATATAAAAATTGGAAATTGAAGGGCTAAAATGTAATTTTTTGGCTCAATTAGAGATTCTGCTCAATGAAGAAACTTATAATCCCGAATTGAATTTTTCAAATTTTAATTGGCCAAAATGAAAATAAAATTAAAATAAAAATATTGGCTATTTTTGTGTATTTTTACTGCCTCAAATACTCTTTTTCGGGATTTTTCAAGTATTTTCCTATTTTTCAAAAATATTAAAAAATGCGGAAAATATGAAAAATTATTTTTTGTTAAAAAATGGTTCCCTAGGCTTAGCGAAGGCTTCCAAAGTTGATTTTGCAATTTTATGAATTTTTATGGATTTTTTAATTAGTATTTGAAAAAATTAAATGACCAAAAATCAGGTGTCAACAGCTGCCCTTCTTTGAGAGGGATCTCGAGAGAGATTGCTTTCAAAGATAAAGTGACTCATGTAATCTAATCGACTCAATTGGGGAGAAATAAAATTTGAAAAAGTCGTAACATTCGACCCACATACCTTTATGTGTAAGCTTAAGTTCAACTTGCATTCTGCTCCTTTTGATATGAGAGAGAGAGAAAACGGATGAGAGACTTACCTGAAGCTTACCTGTCAAGCGCATGGATGTCGTTGCTCGGTTTGCATTGAATGAGAACCTAAGGCTTCGGTATAAGAATACCCTAGAGGAATTAAGATTTGGCCCGTATGGTAGGTCACCCCATAGAAGATTCATAATGAAAGGATTCTAATGATTAAAATGATTAAGATTTGACCCGTATGGTAGGTCACCACATAGAAGATTCCTAATGAAAGGATTCTAAAGATTAAAATGAATGGATCCTCCCTTAACATGGATTCACCGGAGAATTCCCTAATGTCGCTTTTTAGGTAGACAAAAGAGGTAAGGATCAAGAGACGGATCATCCCCTATCATGGAATCACCTGAGGAATACCCTAATGTTGCTTTTTGGGTAGACAAAAGAGGTATGGATTAAAAGAAGGATCATCCCCTATCATGGAATCACCTAAGGAATACCTTAATATCGCTTTTTGGGTGGACAAACGAGGTAAGGATTAAAAGAAGGATCATCCCCTATCATAGAATCACCTTAGGAATACCATAATGTCACTTTTTGGGCAGACAAAAGAGGTATGGATTAAAAGATTGGTTTTGGGGTGCTATTCTGAGATCTGGGGGGGGGGGGGAACTAGGGAACCTGCAGAAGCTCAAACTTGAATTTTCTTGCCAATGAGGGTGTCCTTCCGGGATCTGGGGAGACTAGGAAAGCTGCAGAAGATTAAACTCGATTTTTCTTACCAAAGAGGGTGTTTTTCTAGGATCTAGGGAGACCAGGAAACTTGCAAAAGCTTAAAGCCGATTTTTCTTACCAAAGAGGGTGTTCTTCTGAGATTTGGGGAGACCAGGAAACCTGCATAAGCTTAAACTCAAATTTTCTTACCAAAGAGGTAGATATTAAAAGATTTCAAGTATTCCAAATATCTCAAGTTTTCAAGATGGGTCATGCTCCTATGATGATTGTCTAGGAGTCATGTAGAATTTTCTCAACAAATGTAGTGTGATGCAGGAGATCATCCAAAACATCTTGCAACATAACAATCATGATAAAAAATCCCTTACGAGGATGGTTTTGAATCAAATGATCTGAAATTACCAAAAGAGTTTGATTAAAACATCAATTGGAGTATACTCATCAAAGAGGGTTTCTCACAATCTCGCTCTCTGAATGGTTTTATTTCTTTAATTGGGAAATTTTTTAAGAACACTAAAATCATCGTTCGAAACCTCTGTCTAGAATTTCGGGACTATTTGCAGTGCATACATTCTGATTGATCAGAGAAGACCTTTTTAAAAGACCGTAATGTAGGTTTGGTAAAAGGCTTACGCAACGGATAGACACTTTGAGGTTTAGAAATGAATCGAAATTTTGAAAGTATCTCCTTCGGGTTTACAAGTCAAGAACGTCGAAGATAAGATAAGACAAGATTGTACTTACTCCTTTAGGCATTAGCTTCTTGTGTGAAGATCCCGTATCGACTTGAAACATCTTGATCAGAAGAGGCTTGGGGATCGTTTGTAACATTGGTTCAATGTAGGCTTGAAAAAGGCTATATTTTCAGAAATAGGGGTATGAAAGGTTGGTGATCACCTTTGCACAATTACCAACTATCATATCCACTAGGGATAGATTTATACTTCCAAACTTCAAAAGTCTCCATAAATGCCCATTTTCAACTAAGCTCTAGAGACCGCTTCTTTTAGTTTCATTTGTGTTGATAGACTCTGTCTTTTTGACCTGATTATTTTGTTTTCCTCAATCTCATTTCAAATTTCATGATTTTTCAATGTCGGGTTTTCGCCTTGCTTTTACTAGGCACTTTGCTTTTGCTAGCCCCCTAACTCCTAATCATTCTTGCCTTTTGACATGATCATTGTATTTTCTTCAATTTCATTTCAAACATCATGGCTTTTTCTTTCAATGAGGGGCTTCGGCCTTGCTTTTACCAAGCACTTTGCTTTTGCTAGCCCCCTAACTCCTAACCATTCTGGCCTTTTGACTATTTCCTAGACCGAGTTCTAAGGACCCTTTCAACTATGACTTCGACCTCTTGTTGGTAAATCATATGCATTTCCCAAGTGTAGGGAGGTCATCACCAACTAGGCTTAGAAATGAAGTTTCAAAGGCTCAAATTGGCTCATCAAAGGATAAAGTGTTTGGGGATGGAGAAACGAAATGCTCTTCCTCATTTCAAGATGTTTCAAGCTTCAGCGGGATATCACCTGAAGTTATCACAAAAAGGTTGATGCAAGTTAGCACAATAAAGTCTTACTTTGATCTTTTCTCCAAGAAATCAACTAATGAACCTCCAAATTAAGCCCCAGTGTAGGGTGATTTTTGACAGGGTTGTTTTGAGAATTCTCCCTTATAGGCTCAAATGGATTTGCAAAGGATTATCATATGTTTAGGATAGAGAAATGAATATGCATTTCGTCACTTCAATCCATGTAATCACTGCAAATGATCCATATATTCATAGACATGGGTTTTTATCTCACTATTTTATCACTCACCACTCAAGTGTATAGGGACGTGTTTGGGCATGGTTTGCTTCTCATCTTCTGAGTTACTCTATTTGATGTGTCTAAATGCTCTCTATTGACAATCCATTTCAATTTTCAACAGAAATCAACCCTTGTGGGGATTTATGATGATGTATGTTTCAATGCATGTTTGGAAGACTTCAAAAGCTTTTGATTCTGAATGCAGATAATGTGATTTTGAGGGTTTCAAAATTGTATTGACAAATCAAATCACAGAACATTATGACCTAGACAGTTTTCAAAAGGTCAAGAGAAATGGATACTTACCTGCTTGCCGTGGCGACGACCTCTGTAAAGATTAAAGGGAACGTGTCAGTGTGTGTTCCCGAATTCAAGACAAATTGGAACAATACCTCCTTACTCTTGAATGTGCACTCCAATCTGAACGCCAAAGTATAGATTGTAGAAACCTGCTATCTACTCAGAGACTTGAGATGTTAGATGTTCTAAGCCTTTCGGGCTCTTTTGAGTTTTGAAGAAGAATGAGTGCTTACCTGACTGCCATGGCGACGACCCTTGTACATTGTGGTTTCGAGTCCCTATCAAGATCAAAATGAAGAGTTAGTATACGTTTCGTATCCAAAATAGATTGGAACGATACCGCCTTACTCTCGATTATATCTTTTGGAGTCTTTGACTCTTTTCACCTCGTAGGTTTGCATTAAAAATGATCCCTTCATCAGGTTGTGTCAGGGATTGCCCATTGCTCTTCATCCTAAATGCTCCCCTGGGCATGATCTGTATTTGCTCGACGGCTGCGAATCCCTTTGGATGCGTTCATTGAAGTTCTTGATATTTCTTGATCAAAGATTATTTCTTGGGTATTTGATTTCCCAACGTTGGTATTTCTTTTAATCCAAGCGGGTCAATCTCTTTTCTTTGAGTTCTCTTGGGTGTCAATAATTTCCTGCTGAAAGGAGGATAAACTCATATTAGGAATAAGACCGTCAAGGGTCAAATTGAAACAATACGAAGTTACCCTTCACTTGAGCCCGTGTTGACAACTTTGAAATTTCATTCTGATATGGACGACTTCTATTGAAACTCTTTCATTTGGGTTGGTAGGTGTTGTTCACGAGCAAACCCTCGGTCACATCAATGATCCATTTGCCTTAGTTAGGTGGTACTTGCCCCGGTTAGGCGACACTTGCCCCCCGTTAGGCGACACTTGCCTCAGCTAAATAGCTCAGTACATTTCCACATTTTCTTGCAATCCCCTGTCCAATTTGGGATATCTATTATTTGGAGTTTTCACTTCACTTTTCACCTGCGTGTGAAGAAATGAATGTTATCTCATATTTTGATTTTATTTGAACTTTTAGGAATAGAATACCCCCTTTGAGGTGTCGTCTTTTCCGATGTTTGAGGAAATTGTTCTTTTCAGGCGTCTTGCCCCAGTTAGGATGTGTCTTGCTATTCATCGCTTGATGCTTTAGTGGCTTTGCCTTGATACTCTCTTTGGTGATGAAAGAAGAGTATGCCCCCAGATCGGTTCTTTTGGTGGGTAGGGAGGGAATTGCTCCAAATGGACTCTCCTTATTGATTCCACTCTTTATCTTAGCTACTTGAGTTATCGACCGTTTTCATCTGTTTCAAGAGAAACAAATCGACGAGTTAGGTCATATACGAAATGCTTCCATCGGACCGACTACATTTACCTTTATGAGGTGTCGTTCTTCGAATGTTCTGCAAAAATCACGATGTGAGCAAAACCACAACTTATACATGGGGTTTTGGAATCAATTTAAAAAATTATGTTAAAAAGACACTTAGAGAATCAAATGTCGAGTTTCTTATCCTTCTCGATAACGGTTAATCTTGAAATGAGAAGATGCATTGAGAATCAATTCCCAAAAATTGGTTTCTTTTGACATTTTGATATCAGGAGCTACTTTTGTAACAAACACATTGGC
The DNA here is from genome assembly GCA_029784005.1 of Lenwebbia sp. NSW1173648. Classification (NCBI taxonomy): domain Eukaryota; kingdom Viridiplantae; phylum Streptophyta; class Magnoliopsida; order Myrtales; family Myrtaceae; genus Lenwebbia; species Lenwebbia sp. NSW1173648. The sequence goes on from JARCGZ010000005.1 coordinate 6,287,048, forward strand.
ATGTTTATTTTCAGGAAAACCGTGAAAGTTCCTTATGATTGAAATGTCTCCAATGATTTGATTTGATTTTATGGAGAAGGATACTTACCCACCCCTTGGTGGCTTGACAACCCTACAAGAATGAGAAGGGATGTGTCAATTAAAGATCCTTTAGGCAATGAAAAATTCGGAACGATACAACCTTACCCTCAATTTGAACTTGTGTCAGCTTCCATATAAAGTGAAGTGAATCACACTTATTCAATCATTTATAATTTTTTTCTTTTGAGAATCACTTGGAACCTATCATATGGCGACTTGGTAACCCTCTCAATCGCATTCGCCTTTGAAGTGTTTGATGTTTCCCTATCAAAGGAAAGAAAAATCATGTCAAAATGGCATAAGAAGTGGACTGTTGGGATCGATACAATTTACCATTCCTTCACATTTGTCCTTCAAGTGTTGACATTTTCATATTCAAAATAATGACAAAACATGTTAGTAAGAGATTATAAAGGGTAAAGTGGAATCGATACGAGATACCCTCCATTCACCTTCCTCTGCCTTGACTTTTCGGCACCCTTAAAAGGAATACACATATAAAGGATGTATGCATGATATGCATGATGCAAGTGATCTAAAGCGAATCGTGCTTTCAACGAAAACCTGCTTTGTGGCCCTCACTCTATTTATGGAAAGTGTTTCTTTAATGCATATGACAAACCGCAAAATTCAAATCTTCTTCTTCTCAAATATTCTTTTTGAAAAGACTTCTAATCGATAAGAATTTTGAAAGTATTTAAATGTCGATTAAAGATGCTTCTAAACTTTATTGAAGTTTTTGTTTCGAAATGAGCCATTAAGATGCTCTCGAATTCCTCTAATCTAAGTGCATGTTTGAGATGCAATCCGAGGGATACTCCCTGTTTTGGCATTTAAGAGCATTGTTCCATGACTGTTTTGCCTCCATTTATTGCCCGCGAAGGAAAAGACAAGAAACATTATTTCCACAATTGATCAAAAGTTACTTAGGAACGATACGTTCTTTCACCGAAATAGATGGTTCGGTCTCGTCCTCTTTCTTAGTTGGGAGTGTAATCGCGCTTGGATTACTTCCCCTATTCATCGTCCCAATGTGCTTCTTTGGTAGGATTGGGGAGACTTGCTTCAACTAAGCTCTCTTTGTTCATCTTCGAACATCTCTTCCGGCAGAGTGTTTTCAACCTAGACCAAGAGAAATAGATTGACAGGTTAGATCATATAGGAGATGTTTTCACCGGAACGACACATTTACCACCCTCTTGAAGTGACGTTCCTCGGGATATTCTGCACAAATCAGCGTGTGAGCAACATCAAAGTTTATGCATGAGGTTTTTTTTGAAAAACTCTTTTGAAAGATGTTTTCAATGGAGAAATGAAGAAAAAGGGAACTAGTTCTCATATCATTGGACATCTTCGTTCCACTAAATCAAACATGGAGGGTAATTTTTCGAAAGGAAATCAAGGCAAAGGAACTAATCCTCATATCATTGGATATCCTCGTCCCTTTAAAATTCATTTGGAAATTAGGAAGCGTGCGGCAACCCAGGCCTCAAGTCTTCGAAAATCGAAGACGAGTATCATCATCGGGCTGGTTTGGAATATTCCCGCACATCCTTAATAAAACGTGCATATGCATTTAAAAATGAAATGATAAGGCCATTTTACAAAGTAGACTACCTTGGACCAACGGCTCAAGATCCAAGGTGTCATTGTGTTCTACTTACAATTTGAATTGAAAGGCCGAATGGAAATGACACAAAACAAACAACTAGCGTTGACCGCTTTATTATGGAAAATCCATAACAGCTTCGAACGACCTAGCTTCTTTGTATACCGGTATGGTATCCTCCTTATATCAGCGAATCACTTTCTTCCACGAACTCCTTCGGGATATGATGATGCCACGGTTAGAATGCTTTGTGATTTGGGGACATCAATTAAGAAATCCAATCCATCTTCATCGTCTTTGCCATATATGAGGGTCACTCCTTGGCGATCAAATGAATGGTTCTGTCGGACATTCAACTCCGGATTATCAAACTTGAGGGTCGCACTGTCTATGAGGGCTTGAAATTTATTCTTGAGAATCAAGCAATTATTGACGCTATGCCCCGTTTCGACCATATGATAGGTGCATGATTTGGTTTCATTGTATCTTGGGAATTTGGGAGGTTTAATCCTTGGTGGTTCCTTGGCAACCATCCGCTCCTCAAGAAGAATAGGTAAGAGCTCTGAGAGAGGACATGGGAGTGGGTTGAATTGCTTCGGTGGGGGCCTCCTCTTTGGTCTGATGGACTTTGGCGCAATCTGAGCAGACTCAGTTGGCTTTGGGGTCGATTCAAGGTAAGATTTATGATTTGGTACAAATGTCGTACCAACAAAAGACCCCATTTGGCATTTGTGACTCCGACGAGGCAAGTCCCGTTTGTGAGGCTTCTTTTGAGGACCATGAGGTGGTTGGATAACGGTAAAGTTGGCTCCCTCGACATATCCTTGGCTATGTCCTTCATTCTTGCTGGACGGCTCTCCTTCAAACGTAGGTTCTTCGTGCGGCCACTTTCCTTTGCTTCCCACATTACCTCTAGTGGTCTCGATCATGGCATGGGATGTCAATTCCATAGCAATTTGGTTCACACGATCCATGAGGCGTATCAGCATTCCACGCATCTCATTGATTTGGTTCTGAAGACCGACCTATACCGTACGAGTCCCGGGTCGGTCTAAGCAAAAAAGACACCGCATCTACATTTTTTTTTTGAATTTTACGAATTTTATTGATTTTTTATTTATTGATTTTTTAGATTTTTATTCTATTTTCTAATCATACGGTCAGGAATGAGACACGTGGCTAGCCCACAGCTCTCTGATCTAGCGATTAGATCTACGGTCACAATCGGGCGACGTGGCTAATCCATGGCCGTCCGATCTGGCTATTATTTTATTTTTTAAAAATGATTTTTTTTGAAAATTGGAATGGACGGTCGAGATAGTGACGCATGGCCAAACCTGGGGCACACGATCACAAATTTTTTTAATTTTCAAAAAAATCAGAATATTTTCGAAAATCAATTTTGTTTTTGAAAATTTCCAGATCGTGACACGTGGCACAGGAACCACCGTCGGATCTGGAATTTTTATTATTATTAAAAATATATTACAATCGATCAGGCTGACGTGGCGTCCAACGTGGCATGCCAAGTGGCGCCATGTCAGTGTTGACTCGTTGACCTGGTCAGAGCTGATCGAATCGTCGGTGCCTCGCTGGAGACTTAAACCTGACATCAAAACAGACCTAAAAATCCCTAACCTAACTCCGGCTGAGACTAACTCCAGTGGAGACGCGACCTAGCCATTTCTAGCGCGATTCAACTAGACTAAACCATCAAACATCATCACAGAGAGTTGAGAAGACTTACCTGATCGTTATTAGAGCTCAAGAGTGCCGCGAGTGAGCTCGGGAACTCGCAACGGGTTTGGGAGGTCAGAGAAGAAGACTCGGTTTTTTATGCAACAAGAACGCAAGAAAGACATGGAAACATGATCAGTAGGAGCTTTAGATTTGTTTTAAACGAACGGTGCGCGAAGAGGCAGTCAAACCGAAAACCTCCATGAACGACGAGCTTTAATAGAGTTAACTGTTTTGGGGCTTCGAGCGCGAATGACAGGGTCCAACGTGTTGCTCGAGCTGAGACGGAGCTAATGGGACCGGTGGCGTGGTCTGGTGTGGCCTGGATCAGCCGCAAGTCGAGCTTGAAGCTCGCGGCACCTCCTTAACAATGGTGGACGAGCAGAGTTGCAGAGCGATTTTTTTTCTCTCCCTCTCCCTTATTTCTCTATTCCGTTTTTTTTTAAGCTTTTGGAATCTCCTTAACTGAATCCTCGTGCTCGTTTTTTGTTGAAGAACCTAGCTCAACTCCTCTAATAGAGAATTGTAGCAGGTATGCGCGGGGGATTTTTGGTTCGGGGTCACGTGTCTGACGCCGGAATCATGTGCCATTAGGCACGTCGGCGTGGGGAGCAAACCGGCAAATCCACTTGAGCTCAGGCGCGCGGATGGGTATTTCAAAATAGGCACCAATTTGGCTTGAATTTGTTCCCTCCTCTTCTGCTCGAGAATGGCCAAATTTTGATAAAGATGATGAATAGTATCGGGTCTGGAGGGTCGGATCCGCCTGACCCGGCAGACCCGATTGTGAAAAAATACCCAAATTAAGATAAAATTTGTCATTTTTTTTTTATGAAATTGAACCTGAAATTGACTTTCCCAACATGGATTACATCTAAAAAGGTGATTTTTTGTGAAAATTTCACTTGGAATTCCACAAAAACCCCAATTTTTTAGGTTCGACCCGAAAGTGATTTTCACCAAATACAAACCCTTAATGCACGAATTAACCCAAACCAACCCTATCATTGGATTCGGAATAGTGGAAACTTTAGGGTGGAAGTCTTGGGTTTGTATGGGCATACCCTGAAAAAATTTAATTTCATTTATGGAGATTTGAGGAACTAAATTGAAAAATTAAAGTGCAATTAGGTCCCTCTTGTCAAAATTGAGCAAGTCTGCGAAACAATTGGGCCAAGATACAAATTGAGGTATTAGAGAACAATGTCACAACTCAGGAAAAACAAAAAAGTAAAATAAAATGACTAAACTTGTATTTTTTAAGCCCAATTCGGGTTTATGTTTGTGAAGAAACATATGATCCCGGATTGAATCTTTCTAAGTTCAAGAGGCCAAACTGAAGATAGATTTAAAATAAAAATACTGGATATTTTTCCATATTTTTGTGGCCATGAAATCTATTTTTCTTGATTTTTTTGATTATTTTCCTAATATAGAAAAATATTAAAAAATGCAAAAAATACCAAAAAATATTTTTTGTTCAAAATTGGTTCCTTAGGTTTGGCCAAGACTTCCAAAGTTTATTTTTCAATTTTTTGACTTTTTATGGATTTTCTATTAATTGTTTAAGAAAAAGGTGATCAAAATTCAGGTGTCAACAGCTGCCCCTCTTTGAGAGGGAGCTCGGTAGAGGTTCCTTTCAAAGATGAGGTGACACCTAAGCGTTAATCGACTCGACTGAGAAAAATAAAAAGAGTTATGACATTTGATCTCCAATACCTCTCTGTGTAAGCTTAGGTCCAGATCGGGTTGTATGAGATTCTTATGATACGAGAGAGATAGAGAGAAAGAGAGAGTTACCTGGCACTTACCTGCCTGTTGTGCGGCTGTTGCCTGATGTGAATGCTCTTCGAAAAGATACCTAATGATTCATTCTGAGAATACCCTAGGAAAGTTAAGCTCTGACCCGTATGGTAGGTCAACCCATGATAGAATTCCTAATGAAAGGATTCTAAAGACTACATATCCTATCAAAAGGACTCGCCTAAGTTTTGACCCGTATGGTAGGTCAATCCATGATAGAATTCCTAATGAAAGAATTCTAAAGACAACATATCCTATTAAAAGGACTCACCTAAGTGGTGCCTGTGATTCAGGACTTGAAGGTGGATCATTCCATAAGCAAGATTCACCAAGGATTACTTAAATGTTACCTTTTGGATAGACAGAAGAGGTATACTAACAAGGAAATACCATAGTGTCGCTTTTTTAGAGTGAACAGAAGAGGTATGGATTGATTTCTAGGTCATCCTAATAAAAGAAATCGCTAAGGAGTGTCTAATAGGAAAGGACACTAAGACGGATCATCCTACACGAAGGAATCCCTAGAAAATTACATAGTGCAACGCTTTAGGTGCTTCGGAAGGAGGTTCAACAAGACTTCAGCATCTTGAGAATAGTGAATGACCATAAGACGTGGAAAGACTAGGAGTCATACTATGCTTTTCGAGAGAATGCAATGCGACGCAGGAGGTTATCCGAGACATCTTGCAATATACAAAGGTGATAAAAAATTCATTGTGGGAAAATTTTTGAATCAAATGATACAAAATTGCCCAAACGGTTTGGTTAACCATCAATTGGAGTACTCTCCTCAAAGAGGACCTCTCACAATTTCTATGAATCGGCTTTAGATTTCCCCTCGCTGGGGAAAAACATCTATGAGATGCTTCGAATTAATCTCACAAAACCTATCATCTCACAAAAGGGTTTGGTTGACCATCAATTGGAGTACTCTCCTCAAAGATGACCTCTCATAATTTCTATGAATCGGCTTTAGATTTTCACTCGCTGGGGAAAAACATCGATGAGATGCTTCGAATTAATCTCACAAAACCTATCATCTAGGATTTCGGGATTATTCGCAATGTATACATTCCGATTGATCAGAGCGTCTTTTAAGGGACCGTAATGTTGGTTTGGTCAAAGGCTTTCACAATGGATAGGCATTTTGAGGCCAAAAATGGAACATTTTTCAGAAATTCATCTTCGGGTCTACAAGTCAAGAACTTGAAAGACAAGACAAGATAGGATTGTACTTACTTGTTTAAGCAGTAGCTTCCTTTGTGAAGTTCCATGTCAGCTCGAAATACCTCGATCAGAAGAGTATTTCGGAAAGGGTTGTATCGTTGGTTTTGGATAGGCTTGAAAAGGCCAAATTTTAAGGGAGAGGGTTATGAAAGGTTGGTGATTTCCTTTGCGTCATTACCGACTCTCAATATCCACTAGGGATGATAATTTTATCTATCACTACAGGAGTCCTTCGAACATTCGTCTTTCTGAATCTAGAAATTCTTTCTTATTTTTTGTTCTTGCTTCGACTTTTTGATGCAGTTATCGTGTTTTTGAATGCATTTCAACTCTCATTATTATTATTATTTAATGGAGGGCTTTGGCCTTGCTTTTACTAGGCACACTGCTTTTCCTAGCCCTTTGTTCTCACTTTTGTCTTTCGACTTCTCATCATTTTTTAATGAAAGGCATTGGCCTTACTTTTACCAAGCATACTGCTTTTGCTAGCCCTTGATTCTCACTTTTGTCTTTCCAAATTTTTTGAATCGACTTTCAACAACCTTTCTTTTTTATCATTACGCCACCCTCTCACTCGGTAAGTCATGTGCATTGCCCCGGTGAAGGGAGGTAATCACCAACAGGGTCTGGAAATGAAGATTTCAGGCTCAAATAGGCTTTACAAAGGTTAAAGTGTGTAGCATAGAGAAATGAACTGCTCTTCCTCACTTCGATGTTTCGAGCTTCCACGGGATATCACCTGAAGCTATTACATAAAGATTGATGCAAGTTAGCACAATAAAGTCTTTCTTAATCTTTTTCTCCAAGATATCCACCAATGAACCTCCAAATTGCCCTAGTGAGGGGTGGTTCTTGACAGGGTTATTTTCAGGAAAACTCCTTACGAGCTCAAAGGGGCTTGCAAAGGATTAACATGTGTTTAGGATAGAGAAGTGAATGCCTTTCATCACTTCAATCCATGTAAGCATTGTGAATAATTCCTACGTCCATAGACCAAGGTTTTACTCTCAACTTCCCTCCACTCACCTTTCAAGTGTGTATGGGGTGTGTTTAGGTAGGGTTTACCTCTCCTCATTTAAGAAAGCATCCTTTTGAAAGGTTGAAACACATCCTTCTGAAAAAATTCATTTCATTTTCTCCAAAGTTTATTCTCCACTGGGGATTTTGAGATGTGCAATGCATATTACAAAACATGTTTGGATAACCTCCTGGTTCCTTTAGGCATGGATACTGATGGAAAGTTTTAAGAACACTAGGCATTTTGCTCTAGACTTGAAGTTTGAGACTCACTAGATTTACGAATACCTTTGTACTCTAAGGAAAAACAGATCACTTATCTGTAAAAGCCTGGCAATTATCTCCGCTCGTTGTGGCCATAACCCGCTTCATTTATGCATATAACTCCTCGAATAGCGGCTAGTTTCCTACTAGAGAAATGAAATTATCTAATGAGAGTATGGTACAAGAGGTAACACTGGAACGAATACATTTCACCTGTCTTTGTGAATCTGTATCAGTGGGCCTCCTGCTTAGCTTGAATTGCTTATCGATTTAGGAATTTCCTTTGAATTTGCAATCATACAAAGCAAATGCATGTATGTATGAATGCGTGAAATGTATGCAATAGTCTTAAAGTGACTCAGATCGTCCAAAAGGTAGCCAAGTCGACTTCTGCTTTCATTTCAAGGATAATACTTTTTGACTGCGTCTACATTTACAGGATATACCAATTCCTCTCCATCCACATTTACAAGTATCAAGGCTCCTCTAGGAAGGACCTTTTTGACCACATATGGACCTTCATAATTTGGGGTGAAGTTGCCCCCAGGATGGGAAACATTTGGAAGTGTCTTCCTCACTACCAGATCCTCCACCTCAATATATCTGGGTCTGACCTTCTTGTTGAATGATTTGGCAACCCTTTTCTAGTAGCTCTGACTATGACAGATTGTTCTCAGACGCTTTTCGTCAATCAAATTCAACCATTCGTACCTCTGCTGGATTCACTCAGCCTCTAAGAGTTTGACCTAGGATAAGACCCTCAAAGATGGAATTTTTATTTCCACCGGTAAGACTGCCTCCATGCCATAGACCAAGGAATAAGGAGTTGCCCCAATTAAGGTCCATATCGAAGTTCGGTACACTATTAATGCATATGGCAGTCTCTCATGCCAATCTCTGTAGTTCTATGCGGTTTTTGACAGAATTTTCTTGATGTTCTTGTTTGCCGCCTCCACAGCTCCATTTATTTGTGGGCGGTAAGGAGATGAATTAAGATGTCAAATATTGAAAGTATCCAACAGATCATCGACTATTTTATTGTTTTGATTTAAACCATTATCGGTGATAATTGCTTGAGGAGCTCCATATCGGGAGATGATATCTCTTCTGATGAACCTTGCCACATTCTTCGCCGTGACATTTGTGTAGGAGTTCGCTTCTATCCACTTTGTGAAATAATCGATTGCCACTAGGATAAAACGATGTCCATTGGAAGCACTTGGATTGATGGGGCCAATCATGTCTATTCCCCACATAGCAAATGGCTAAGCTTCTGACATTTGGTGAAGCTCATTCGAAGGTGCGTTGATTTTGTCTCCATATACTTGACATTGGTGACAGGACCTCACGTGCTTATTGCAGTCTGACTCCATGGTCATCCGATAATAACCTAGCCGCATGATTTTCTTCGCAAGGAGATGACCATTCATATGTGGGCCGCATACTCCTTCATGGATCTCTTTCATGAGTATATTTGCTCCTTTGGCGTTCATACATCTCAACGGGACTGAGTCAAACGACCTTTTATACATCGTCTGTCCACTTAGGAAGAATTTGGTAGCCATCTTAGCTATATACTTCATGTCTCCAATCTCGCTTCCTTGTGTGAATTCTCCTTTTAAGAGGTAATTCTTGATGTCACGATACCTTGGTTCACTATCGAATTCCTCTTCAACCATCATACAATAAGCTGGATGATCAATCACATCAATTTTTAGAGGTTTGATATCAAGTCCGTCTACCACTTGCAACATAGAAGATAAAGTGGCTAAGGCGTCTGCGAAGTGATTCTGGGTCCTTGGCAGATATTCAAACGAAATTTCCTCAAATTCCTTCACCAATTCTTCGAGGAACTCATGATAAGGGATGAGCTTGGAGTCTTTGGTTCTCCATTCTCCTTGGGTCTGAAGCATAATCAACATGGAATCTCCATAGACTTGTAGTTTTCGCACTTTCATGGTGATTGCCAACTGTAGGCCAAGAATACAGGCTTCGTACTCTGATATATTGTTAGTGCATGGGAACACCAACTTCGTAGAAACTGGATAGTGCAAACCTTCTGGGGATATCAAAGCTGCCCCAGTGCCTGACCTAGAAAGATTAACGGCACCATCGAAATACACAGTCCACTGATCATCTGATAATGATAGGATTCGATCTTTGGCCTCTTCTTCACTAGGGATTGCCAACCCTTGAGAACTCTCAGCTAGCATGTCAGCTATGGCCCTTCCTTTGACTGACTTTTGTGTTGAGCTCCTTATGTCAAACTCTGATAATAGCACTTGCCATTTGGCCAACTTCCCGACTAAAGCTGGTTTTTCCAGTAAATACTTGATTGGATCATTTTTAGTCACTAACTGGATATGATGGTGAAGGGTGCACTGTCTCAATCTGTGGAGCACCCAAATCAACGCAACACTCTTCTCAACCGTCGGGTAATTAGCTTCTGTCGACGTGAATTTCTTGCTCAAATAGTAAATTGCTCGCTCCTTCCCATCCTTCGGCTTTGTCTGGGCGAGTAAAGTTCCTAATGACTCTCGATGGATCGTCAGGTATAGAGTCCGAGGAATCCCAGGGGTTGGCGGTACCAACACCGGGGGTAGGACTAGGTATTCTTTGATCTTTTCCAAGGCTTGATGGCATTCTGCATCCCACACCACCTTGGCACCTTTCTTTAGAAGTTTGAAGAATGGCTTAGCCACGTTAGAAAGTTGGGATATGAACCTGGCTATGTAATTCAGCCTCCCCAACAGACTTCTTACTTCTTTGACTATCATGGGGGTCCGGATCTCTCGGATCGCTTTTATCTTGGTGGGGTCTATCTCAATGCCCCGATTACTGACTATAAATCCCAAAAGTTTCCCAGACGTCGCCCCGAATACACATTTGTTGGGGTCAGCCTCAACTTATACTTTCGCAGGCGTTCAAATAATTTTCTCAATATGTGATCCTCTCCTGACTTGGATTTGGCAATCATATCATCCACATATACCTCAATTTCCTTGTGCATCATATCGTGAAATAGAGCGACCATGGTAAGTTGATACGTTGCCTTAGCATTCTTCAAGCCAAAAGGCATGACCCTATAACAGAAAGTCCCCCATGGCGTTATGAATGAGGTCTTTGTTTTGTCTTCTTCTTTCATTAGGATATGATTATATCCAGAAAATCCGTCCATAAATGAAAACAGCTCGAACCCAGTTGTGCTATCGACCAATACGTCAATATGTGGCAAAGGGAAGTCGTCTTTTGGGCTAGCCTTATTCAGATCTCGGTAATCCACACAGATTCGGACTTTACCATCCTTTTTTATTACCGAAACATGGCGATCCAATTAGTGTAAGGGATTGCTTCTATGAACCCCACCTTGAGGAGTTTCATCACCTCTTCCTCAATCTTCTTAGAGAGCTTGGGTTTCGTTCGTCTAAGTTTTTGCTTCTTAGGCCGAATACTGGGGTCAACAGCTAATGTGTGCTCCACAATGCTGGGGTCAAGACTAGGCATATCAGCGTATGACCAAGCGAATATGTCTTGGTACTCTTTGAGGAGTTCAACCATCCTTGATGCTTCTGATGTGGATAAATATGCCCCAATTTTAACTTCTTTGATATTTTCAGAATCCCTGAGATTATTAGTGATAGGCCCTTCTGTGGTAAGAGGCTTAGATTCTTCATATCTGTCCCAATCCCTCTGTACATCCATATAATCTCCGTCTTCTTGATCAATCTCACACGAATAATCCCCTTGGTGATCTGAGTCACATATTAACCTATTATGCATGCTTGAGATGGTATGCCTGAAATGTCATGAAAATGGTCAGTTCATCTCAATGAGTAATTTTCATGCATGATTTTTATGAAAAATCTTTTCAAATGCATATTCGAAGAAAAGATATAGAAAACGGAACTAGTCCTCATATCCTCGGACATCTTCGTTCCAAATTCGTTTGAGAAACCAGGAATCATATGGCAAATCAGGCCTCAAGCTTCAAATTATGAATATAAATATCATCATCGGGCTGATTTGTTGTTCCACACATCCTTAATGAAAACTTGGGATGCTTTATTGCATGTAAAAAAAAAAATGGACCGCATTACAGAGTTTACTACTTGGATAAACGGCCGGAGATCCAAGGGCATTTTTTTTACAGTCAAACTAAAGAGACCGAATTAAAATGGAAAGATAGAATTGAAATTGCAGGTAATGAGATGCAGTAAGGAAAAGAAAGAGAGCAGCCTCTTTACTCAGACGGGGTGAAGTCTTCGTCAAACCACTCTATGAGGACGTTCACGGTGTCCTCAATAAATCGGTTGGACATATCAGAATCCGTTACAGTCTAAATTTCCTCATCTGCTAGCCACTTGGGATACTTAGAGAAAAACTGATTCAGAGGGCTGCCAAACATCTTTGCTTTACCCTTCCAGGTGTTTGAGCCAACGAAAGAACTACCTTTGCCTCCTTGGCCTCCATGGTTCATACCTCGCCTCGGCCTCGGCATCCCTGACAGCTCTTTAGAGTGAAGTTATGACTAGACTCACTTGTATAACCCAGACCGGTTCGGAATTCGTTAGAGCCTAGCTGGAGGGGTTGGCGAATTCCTTGGCCATGCTTCCCCAGACCTCTTTCAGGAATAAACCATAAGCCCATAACATCTTTCCAAGTGTGAGAGTGTAGCTAGAAGGCGCAGGATTCCTCATCTTGGTTCCAAGAGGTGTGTGTAAAATAGCCACTAGGTCGAGAGAGTGATAACTCGATTCTTCTTGCAACTCAGGCTCTACATGAGGCACAACACTCTTTTGATAAGACGCAAGGCACATCTCTCCATGTACCGTGATCACCTTGCTGTCCACCACGAATCGGACCTTCTGATGTAAACTCGAAGGCACAACACCAGCTGTGTGGATCCACGGTTTTCCTAGCAGAAAATCGAATGCACTAGGGAGATCTATGACTTGGAATTCAATAGAGAACTTGACTGGCCCGATGAACACATCCAGCTCAATTTCCCCAACGATAGCCTTTTTCATTCCATCGAACGCTCGGATGGTAGCCTTGGAGGTGCGGATTAAATCTTCGTTTGTGCCCAAATTCCTTAGCGTGGCCAACGGATAGATGTTGAATGCCGATCCGTTATCTACTAACACATGGGACACTTGCTTGCCATGACATCTCATAGATATATACAAGGCCTTGTTATGAGCTCGTCCATCCATGGGGAAGTCTTCATCCTAAAAGGATATTTGATCTTTTAGCAGAATCGAGCCAATGAAGTCCTCCAACTGCGCTTCATTTATAGTCTCGGGTACGTGAACCTCATTTAGTACCTTCAGCAAGGCATTTTTGTGCTTCTTGGAATTAACAAAGAGATCCAGCAATGATATCTGGGCTGACATTTTTCTCAGTTGCTCTATTACCTCGAACTCGCTCGTTTTAATGATAGATAACATCTTTTCGGCATCCTCCTTCGTTATTTCTCTCTTCTCCGGTTCGCCTTCCCTCAGTGCATAGCATCTCCCCGATCGCATCACAGCGTCTATTTCGCATGTTCTGTAGTCCTAGTGGATCGCTTTAGGGTTATACTCCACCATAGGAGGAATCTTTATCACAAACGACTTAATCTCTCCCGTCTCCGTCTTTAGTTCTTCATCCGTTTCATCATCGGAAATTTTGATTACAACAGGTTTAACTGTATAGTCACCATCTCCTTCCCAGTTGTCGATCTTGTCCAGATTAATCACAAAGGGCGTCATTGTTCCAATCATCCCAATAAGATCGTCTAGGTCTTCTGAATTATACCCACATCTGGGTTTTACATGGCACATATCATCAGACTCACTTGCGGGTGACACAATCAGTCCTCATGGGATTAATGGCTTAACCTGCGTCGCTAAAGCCCGCCACCTTTGAGCATAGGTGCGAATGGCCTCATTTTTCCCTTTCACCGTTCTCAATAAGTCCTCCCTAGTATGGGCCGTTGCTGTATTGAATTTATACCGATGCAAGAATAAACCAAGCTAGAGTGGCGCTCGCCAAGCTCTCTTGAAACATGTTCATTAACAGGGGGACGTAACCGAAGTAGTGCGCCATCTTGCGCAAATAATACTTTAGGTGAGCTTGGGGCCAGCCTGTCCCGTTGTACTTTTAAACAAACTCTGGCTCCTTATAGTCAGGTGGAACTTCAATCTTTGCGAAGGGGGATATCTTGTTAAAATGGGCCAGCTCGTACCCTTGACTACTTAAGCACTCATCTATCTTTGCGAGCCTCCTCGCACCCTCTTCTGTCTTGCCCATAGGCTTTTCCTTCTTCTCTTTGTCTAACTCGATAACCACCGGTGCAGACTTAGGCGGTACATCGATGCTCAGAACGTGATCGGCTTTTAAGGTGTGAATTTCGTTCGAGACCTGGGCTGCGTCCGAAGTGATGGACGAAGACGGACGAGTGGACTAATTCAGATTAGGTAACTAGGTGTTCTTCTCTTGGGCCGCCATCTTCAAGGCTTTCATCTCGGCTAGCATCGTAGCCATCGCGGTCACTTGCGTTTCAAGGTTGCCTACTCTAGGGCTCAGCTCCTCTTGCTCCATTCTTTTCTGCAAGAGGGTTCTAATATGGTTTCGTGTCGGTTCCATGATTAGCAAGTACCTATTTATGGTAAAGATAAGTTAGAACCACGAAAATGAAGAAGAAAGGGCTCAGCTCCTCTTACTCCATTCTTGTCCGCAAGAGGGTTCTAATATGGTTTCCTGTCGGTTCCATGATTAGCAAGTACCTGTTTATGGTAAAGATAAGTTAGAACCACGAAAATGAAGAAGAAAGGGCTGAATCCTTTCAATTCCATGGTTTCTCATGATTAATGAGGAAAAGGACTCCCATGTGAGCCTTAGCCTCGCATAAGGAGTTCTTTTCATCGTTCTCCACGGGAAAATATATTATTAAAAGAAGCGTAATCTATGATAATTTTTGGTAGATCTGAAAAATGCTGTAATATGCAAAAATGAAATCCGAATGAGTCTTTTACAAAAAAAGGCTCACGAGGGGCATTTAACAAAAATAAGAATGTAATGCTTATTTATCCTAAGCTCGATGGGGATCTCTCTATCCAAGTTTGGGGTGTTTAGCGTCTAAGGCCACCTCATCATCCCCAGTAATGCCATGTCTCCAAATCTGAGACTCTCCATCACCATAGGAAGCAGCTGGTCTGATGTCTTCTGGCACATATGGCTCTATCCCAGGCACATACGGCATGATGTGCTCTGGCACATATGGCTCAACAAAGTTGCATCTGGCCATCTTGAAAAAGTGGATATAATCCGCTGAGGTACGATGTATGTCCAACTCGCCCTCCAGGATATCGGGCCACTCAATGTCATGGAGTGGAGAGTCCTTCAAAGCGTCCTTGATATGCTCAACTTCGGCTTCATACAACTCCTTCTTCTTGCCAGTAAGAATCTCTGATGGTAGATCAAAAGCGAAAACCTTCGGTAGCGGTGGTGGCGGAATCTCTTGCAGAACTCCAAATTGCCTCACAACTCATAGCGGATAGTAGGCCGTCCCTCCCATAACTCCAAGCATAGGGACAGGATCTCCATCGTTGCATACTAAACAGTCCTTCGAAAGCTTTGGCCACCTAAGCAGCCATCGGATCTGTTCGGATTGTAAGGTCCTAAGGAACTCTTTCCACTAGACAAATGAGTACTTGGGAACATTTTGTGTGGGTTTGGGCAAAGGTCTTGAGAGGGTGTATATGTTAGCTAATTTCGTGGAAACTCATAGGAAGGTTGAATTCTTTAATGTGTGATGTGAACCACATGTAAAGAAACCCAGTGGAAGCTCTAAAAATTCCCTTCTTTTTGGCCTTAACGAGGTTTAGGGAGCTGAAAGTCTCGACGAGGATAAGGTTGGAATAATCCCACCCATAGCAGACCTGCCTAGCGACTATAGAGATGAGAGGGTCAAAGGTGGTACGTGAAACAGGGAATAGTACGAACCCACAGACAGCTAGGATGAAAGCTCTACTAGACTTGGTACCTTTATCAGCGGGATGGTTTGAAAACCTATCTATGAGGAATGACAATGGGACCCTACCAGAGTTGCTCTTCATGAACGATATGATCTCAGAAGTGTGGTATCTAAGAATTCAGCTAAGGAGCTACAGGGGTCAAAACCTATAGGGGGTTGTATCAGGCGAGGGATGAACTCTACCCCGATGGCAGCACTATACTCCTCTAGTGTCGGAGTGATCTCCAGTCCTTCCAAGTTGAAGGTTGTGGTGTTGGGGTCCCAATAAAACACCAGGGCTTGGATGAGACTTGCTTGGCATTCCACCTTAATGAGGTCCAGCAGGTATCTCAATCTCTTCTTGGCGTACTCTTGGTTGGCCTTGTTCATGTTGTCCCACCAGGCCAGAAGCTCATCTTGGGGGACGGTGAACACTTGAATGTCGGACTTCCCTATCGAGTCTAAAATATACAAATGATGTTTGAAAATCAATTGCCATGGATTACTTTAAAATGCACGATGCAAATGTCATGTATATGCATGAACTGATTCAATTCCATACCTCTTCTTAGTGAAATAAGAGTTAGATCCTCTTATTTGGGTTTAAAAAGGGCTAAATAAAAGGTCTAATCAAAATTTCACCTAGAGGAGGTATGTAATTAACCAGACACATTCAAGTGATTAAAGGAAATGCCAACGTCACATTCCATTGATGAAATATAAAAGGGTATACAACTAACATAGATCCCTAATACATGTATATCTAAGGGATAGGATAGGATTGGGATCCTAGAGGGGAAATCCTATACACGAGTTCTAAAAAGAAATAAAGCAATCAAATGGAATATGACCATATCTATATGAGAAGACTCCCCTAAGTTCGGCCTTCATGCTTCGAGTTCCGGGGTCTTCGAGGTCTTCTACCCCACTTTTGGGTTCTCATCAGATGAAGTCCCATATAGGTCAGGAAAGGATTGAACCAACTCATCTACCAGGTTTCTTTCGTCAATCGGTGACGCCTCCACGACCTTAGGTTTCTTCAGGGTTATGCGCTCCGGGCGAGTCTTGATGGCAGGACGATGCTTCTTCTCCCAAGGTGCTAACATTGGCCTATTCTCCTTGGCAAGACGTTCCTTCTTCAATCGAACACGACTCTCTCTAGCCTGCTGGTTGCGGATCTGCCTCTTGGTCTCGAGGTAAGACTCAAGGAATTCATCGAAATCTCGCTTTTGCCGAAGTTTATACACATGGTAGTTGGTGTATCAATCTTGAGGTTGCCCCAAAGTTCGTATGGTTAGCTCCCGTCCATGCATGAATCAGGTGAAATGAAATATAGTATTGTGTGTGGGCTACACCACCTTCTTCTCGTGGCGGAAGGGCTACAACTCCGACGAACTCATGGGATACATCAACAATCTATCCTAGAGTCGACATTAATTTTAATCACTTGAATGAGAATCTGATCGTATGCATGATATGCTCAAAATGTGAAAATATGCATTTCATGAACAATTTAATATTTGGATGACATATAAAAAAAAAAAAGCTCGAGAAAGGAACGAACTTACCAACCGTACTGGGGAAAAGAAAGATTTTTTTTTTTGGTTTTAGGTATACCAACCGTCTACAGACATGTGTATGAGACAAGTGAGGGTAAGACTCTAAAAATCAAAATGGGGGTATGGAACCTATGGCCAAGGCTCCCACGATCCGTATATAGTAGATTCGCCCCCAAGAGCACCCGCCCAAGAGGATTAGAATCATCAATCAGGATCATGAGCGGGAACGAATATGAAAGTCTCAAGTGTAATCAAACACGAGATTCTTTCGTACCCTTTTCCTATCTAAGGTAAACCTAAGGGTGGTCGCAGTCGGGGTTTGACTACAGGTGTGTACGAAGTGTCGTGATCACCAAAATGCAAAGGCATGCACAGCAGTTGGTATCAAACACCGCTTCAATAAGTGCATAAATATAAATATACATCCCCAAACTCTAAACCTACAAAAAACAAAGTCAACATAGACTCCACTCCTTATTTCTCCATCTGCAAAAAAATCTAACACAAGAGTTAGCATGCATACCTCATCTTCAAGAGTATCTGCAGAAAACACGTCAGAAAAATCACTCAACTTTTTAATCGGCTCAAGTCCACTAAATGTTTTAACTAACTCCCTAGCGGAGTCGCCAAGTCCGTCGCAACGCACCTCGTCGGAGGATGGATTTAGGGGTGATTATCGATGTTTACGGATCCGATGCAATCCGTAGATCGGCTTGGACTCTCCCAAGTTCTCACCTCGCATGACGGTGGGATTTAGGAATTGAGTTCGACCTTAGGTGCAGTCGTGTGACATGTGCATAGGTGTACATGCTTTCGAAGTCGTCATCGGGAACCTCGTCGGGCGGTGGGAGGAACCGTACGACTCTAACGGAACTAGAGATTTTGGATCGAGGACTTAGTTACTCTAATGTTGCCATTGACGCCCTTTCGGTACCTAAGTCAAGTGGTTTCCTAACTATGATTTCATGCAGATGACTTGGAAGGAGGTAAACTCTAGAATCTAGGAGTTCATGCAGACGGGAATGTCTAACCTACCAATCACTATCAGTAAAGTAGGTGCGCAAATCAAGGATCCAAACGTGCAAACAAAATGCATGAAAATAATACATGGCATCCCTAGCATAGCTCTAATGGCTTAGAGAAGGGGTGTATTAAAGTTTGGAAAGAGTCTGAAAAGATTTGAAAGCGATTTGCCCATCAGGGGCAAAATCGTCATTTTTGAAAGATCATGAGACAATTTGTCCGTAAGGGGGAAAATTGTCAATTTTGAAGGGATTAGAAACCCAAATCACCGGAAATAGGATTGGCTAGTTGAATGTGCCTATTTCCTAATTTTTGAGATTTTTTGGAATTTTTGGAACGATTTGCCCATTAGGGGCAAAATTGTCATTTCAGGAAGAATCGAGAGTCAAAATCATGAAATATGGGTTTGGCCAGTCAAAGTGGACCGTTTCCCATTTTCTGTGATATTTAGGAATTTTTCGAGACGATTTGCCCATAAAGGGAAAAACTGTCATTTTGGAAGAAAGAGAAGGCAAAATCGTCAAAAATAGGATTGACCAGTTGAAATGACTCATTTCCTAATTTTTGAGATTTTTCTGAAATTTTGGAATTTTTTCCAATTTTTTCTAGAATTTTTTTTTATGAATTTTCTATTTTTTTGGATTTTTAAAGTCATTTTCTGATTTTTTTTTTTTAAATTTTCTGAATTTTTATTATTTTTCAGGCCAGGTTGGGTTGACCCGACCACTCCTCGCGGGTGTTCGGCCCAGACCGTACAGGTCCCGAGCATCTACATTTTTTTAATTTTAATTTTATTGATTTTTTATTTATTGATTTTTTAGATTTTTATTCTATTATCTAATCCTACGGTCAGGAATGAGACACGTGGCTAGCCCACGGCTCTCTAATCCAGCGATCAGATCTACGGTCACGATCGGGTGACGTGGCTAATCCTCGGCCGTCCGATCTGGCTATTTTTTATTTTTTTAAAATGATTTTTTTAATTTTGAATATGATTTTTTTTTTCGAAAAATCGAATGGACGGTCGAGATGGTTACGCGTGGCCAAACCTATGTCGCACGATCACAAAACATTTTTTTAATTTTCGAAAAAATCAGAATATTTTCGAAAATCAATTTTTGTTTCTGAAAATTTCCAGATCGCGAGACGTGGCACAGGGATCACCGTCGAATCTGGAATTTTTATTTATTTATTTATTATTAAAAATCTGTTACAACCAATCAGGCTGACGTGGCATCCAACGTGGCATGCCACGTGGTGCCACGTCAGCGTTGACCTGGTCAGAGCTGATCGGAGAAGATGATTGGCGTCGGCGATTCGCGCCGGCACCTTGCCGGAGACCTAAACCAGACATCAAAACAGCCCTGAAACTCTACGATTTTTATGCTATTAGACTCCTCATGAATTCCTCATCATCATACGTCCATTTCATGGTAAGAACAGACCTGAAAATCCCTAACCCAACTCCCGCGGAGACTAACTCCGGTGGAGACGCGACCTATCCATTTCTAGCGCGATTCAACTAGACTAAACCATCAAACATCATCGCAGAGAGTTGAGAAGACTTACCTGATCGTTATTAGAGCTCAAGAGTGCCGCGAGTGAGCTCGAGAGCTCGCGACAAGTTTGGGAGGTCGGGGAAGGAGACTCGGTTTTTTATGCAACAAGAACGCAAGAAAGACATGGAAACATGATCAGTAGGAGCTTTAGACTTGTTTTAAACGAACGGCGCACGAAAAGGCAGTCAAACCGAAAACCTCCATAAACGACGAGCTTTACTGAGCTTTAATGGAGTTACCTATTTTGGGGCTTCGAGCGCGAATGATAGGTTCCAACGTGTTGCTCGAGCTAAGATGGAGCATGGGACCGGTAGCGTGGTCTGGTGTGGCCTGGATCAGCCGCAAGTCGAGCTTGAAGCTTGCGGCACCTCCTCAACAATGGTGGACGAGCAGAGTTGCAGAGTGATTGTTTTTTCTCTCCCTCTCCCTTCTTTCTCTATTCCGTTTTTTTGAAGCTTCTGGAATTTCCTTAACTGAATCCTCGTGCTCGTTTTTTATTGAAGAACCTAGCTCAACTCCTCTAATAGAAAACTGTTGCAGGTATGCGCGCGGGGGGATTTTTTGATTCGGGGTCACGTGCCCGACACCGGAATCACGTGCCATTAGGCACGTCGGCATCGGGCTCAAATCGGCAGATCCACCGGAGCTCAGGAGCGCGAATGGGTATTTCAAAATAGGCACCAATTTGGCTTGAATTTTTTCCCTCCTCTGCTGCTCAAGAATGGCCAAATTTTGATGAAGATGATGAATAGTGTCGGGTTTGGTGGGTCGGATCCGCCCGACCCGGCAGACCCGATTGCAAAAAAAAAAAAAACCAAATTGAGCTATAATTTGTCATTTTTTTTAATGAAATTGAACCTGAAATTGAATTTCCCAACATGGATTACATCTAAAAAGGTGATTTTTTGTGAAAATTTCACTTGTAATTGTACAAAAATCCCAATTTTTAGGTTCGACCCGAAAGTGATTTTCACCAAATACAAACCCTCAATGCACGAATTAACCCAAATCAACGCTACCATTGGATTCGGAATAGTGAAAAATATAGGGTGGAAGTCTTGGGTTTGTATGGGCATGCCCTGAAAAAATTTAATTTCATTTCTGGAGATTTGAGGAACTAAATTGAAAAATTAAAGTGCAATTAGGTCCCTCTTGTCAAAATTGAGCAATTAGGTGAACAATTGGGCCAAGATGCAAATTGAGGTATTCGAGAACAATGTCACAACTCAGGAAAAGCGAAAAAGTAAAATAAAATGACTCAACTTGTATTTTTTAAGCCCAATTCGGGTTTATGTTTGTGAAGAAACATAAGATCTCGGATTGAATCTTTCCGACTTCAAGAGGCCAAACTGAAAATATATTTAAAATAAAAATACTGGATATTTTTTCATATTTTTTTCGGCCACGAAATCTATTTTTCTTGATTTTCTGATTATTTTCCTAATATAGAAAAATATTAAAAAATGCGAAAATACCAAAAATTATTTTTTGTCCAAAATTAGTTCCTTAGGTTTGGTCAAGGTTTCCAAAGTTTATTTTGCAATTTTTTGAATTTTTATGGATTTTCTATTAATTTTTTTAAGAAAAAGGTGATGAAAATTCAGATGTCAACAAATAGGAAATCGAGACAATCAAATCCTTGATTGAAGGAAATGATCGCGTATATTCTAGAAAATATAATGAGTATAATTTTTTTCCTTTTTATTAGTTATGATCTTATATTATGAATAGCCTCTTTGTACAATACATTTTGATATAGAAAAGATACACATATTACATTTCCTTTCTCAAATCCTCACTGCATTACAAAAAAGTAGGAAATGTTTTCCACGTATTTATAATTATAAATGAGTATCTCGTACAACTGCTTTTACGATTATCAAATATTCTTGCAAAAAAATCAAATAAAAAAAATACCAGCTCTATTAAGACTCACAAGCCTGTCAAGCTTAACATTGACGAGTTTGAACTCTACTCAACTCGTAACCAAGCGAGTCAAATTCGGGTGATTATTAAACAGAGCTCAAACTACTCGCGACTAACGATGATTGGTGATGCCTATTGATAGTGTCTCAACCGATGGAGGTGGTAAGGGGTCGAATACATATCGGAAATGACTTCTAGTATCATTTAATGCATAAAGGCTCTTATATTCATAATTCTTTAAGTATTATTTTCCTTTGTTGATCATGAAAAAAAAATATCGATAAAGGGTGCGTTTGTGCTGACTTTCTACAATTTTTTTTTTTTTTTGGATGAGCTTTATTTTAGCTTTTGAAAGATCCGACTCTATTCTAATACTAGGCATGTAAAAATATTTACATGTATATGTACGCCAATTTCTAAAGTAACGTAGAATTTTTTTCATAATCATTCCAAATCTAGAAGTCTCCTTTTTTCATTCTGTCGGGAAGGTCAAATCAACGCTGATGTGTTCCACGGACGGATTTTCCGCTTTCAAACGGGCCGATAGATTTGGTTTATGATATTACTCCCCTCAAATAATGCTAGGTACGTTAAGAACGATGTGACCCTTAATGTACATGGTGTTGAAAGCGACCAATTATAACACGTTCGACGAATTTTTTTTCCATGGTCGGACGTGCCTTGAGATTCGGTTCGCTTGTTGCCTTTCTAATAATGCTAGGTACATTAAGACCCGCTCACATAGCCATATGGTACCCTATGTTTTAAATCCGCTTGTTTTTTATGCCCCTAGTCACAATTACCCCGTCACGTCATATCAATTGTGCCAGGCGAGTCCCGACATACCTACCGTTACTCTCTTCCTGTCTCTCGAGTCATTAGGGTCTGAGAGGAATTTAACAACTAGACAGAAGGAATCAAAGGGGCGCGTCTAAATTTTCCTTAGCCGCCCACATGCAACATGAGTACTAGCTCAAAGATAAGGAATTTCATTTGGCCAATGTCCAAGTGTCTTCTTATCTTGTTTCTCGGGAGACTCTGTTTGGCCAATGCTCAATTGTCTTTCTTATCCGACCGGTATCTCTTAAGACTCAACTAAGTCACCAGACGTCGGGAGAGGATAACTTTTTATCTACCCGGCCTCATGTAAGCTATTGCAATCAAGGCATCCACGCGATTCGGGACATACTCAGTATCTACCGAACAAAGAACTCAGTAATCGAACGGGACAAGTCATTTATGAAAGAGAGATACTGTTATCTTTTTAGAGAAACTCGTGATCACTTAGATAATTATGCAAACCTAACACCCCGAAACTTAGGATCGACAATCACCTAATATTTTGTTGAACGACGGCCGTAATATATCTATTTGTCTCGTTTTTTGATCGTGTAAGTCTTAGATTTTCACACATTTCTTTGCTTAAATATCTGAATGTTTTTGCGACTTTATATGTATTCTAAACAGGAGATTAGACAACGAACGGATCTGAAGAAATAATTGTTGTTGGCAATTTGAAGTGGCTAGAAAGTGGCCAAAAGTTGGCATGCATTAGTGTCGGTGAAGGCTCATTCCTTTGATTAAAAGAACCAACACTTTCCCTCGTATGAACTTGACTCGATTCAATTCAATCGCTTTCTAAATCCCTCTATCTACCGTCATCTCGCATTTGATTCACAATGCAGGGAACATCTTCTTGGTGCAGCGTTTCATGGTCAGCTTGAATAAGGAGAGAGTGCTTCAAAATTCGCATATAGCTGTTATCACGTGTTTTGCCACGTCAGCTGAGTTATTGCCACCCAATTTCTTGATAAAATTTGATGGAAGCTAATGGAGGATGGTAAACGTGTCACGTTGTATCAGTTTGAGGTTTTTGGCTATCCGAAAATTAATTTGAGGTAAATTTTTCATAAATGTACCGGTTATTATGATGTATGTGTGAGTGAGTTGTGTTATTGAAATCCCACATCGGAGAATCGGTATGATGTAGAGAAGTTAATATATCATAATTAGCTCATAACTCATTGGCTTAAATTTTTTAGTGAAGGTGAGTTCAACTGGATATGTTAATAGGCTTCGACTTGAGCTCTTTTTTGGCGATCTTCCCGTGATTGAAGGTATAGGTGGGAAACCTCTAGCGCTTCATCTCTCTTTTATTATTTTATTTGCACATATTTGCTGAGTTGTCCCTTTCGGATAATACGAGGGAACCGAAAAGGGTGGAACGACGGGAAACGTCACAGGGGTCATGTTTACTGTTTTGTAGTTTTGGTACCTTTAAGAGGAGGTCCAATTCTAAACCGCCCACGAAAGCCGCCGCACCTGGTAACGGGCCGGTTGTGTACTCTCTCTGGACCCCGCCTTTGAATTCGCCTAGTCCTTTGATTAACGACCATTCGCAAAATTGTCCGGTCCTTTGATGGGAATGAAGTTGATTAATCCGTCACATTCCTAGTGTGGTGTTCATTTAATAAGAAATATTGACAGAAATACAGGGTAACCTAGGACCCGTGGAACCGACAGGGTTATGGTTTCAAGGTGGTTTTGAGACTCTGTAGGGTAGATTTCGAATTCCAAAAATTCGAGGCAATATAAGTTTCGAAGTACGACGGCGCTCTACTCACCCACATGTTCATTAGATTAGGGCCTTAGTGAAGTTAGGTATTTTCCCGCACTTTTATTTTTATGACTAGGAAGCCAAATTATCGAAAAGGGTATCGTGGCTCATGAAATACTCCGCAAAACTAATGAATCAAGCGAGACACGAGCCATACTTGAGTTGGGGGAGCAAACATGCATAACTGATCGAAGCGCGCTTCGAAGTCGAGAGCAAATCATAAGATGCTAACGTGTGCATGACACATACATGCTCAATCGTCGAAGAGATGGGAAACAATGAGGTCGGAATCTTCCTAGAAAGAAGGATTACTAGGACAATCAAATGGTGTCAATATGAAACGAAGTTAGAAGGGTCATTTTGGCTTCTCTTCTTGACTGATGTGGTCATCGACAAGTCATGTGATAATGGAGGTTACTGTTGGATCCTAGACCGGTTGATGTTTTCTACTCCATGGGAGGACTTGCACAATTAGTGGACGGAGATTTCTCTTTTGGGAAACGAAAGAGCACAACGTCAATTTCTCTTTCATCTCAAGAAATTGTGAGGTGTCCTGTAGCACTGTATCATCACCTGCAATGAAATTTCGTGCGAAGAATACGCTCGTGTTAAAGTATAAAGCATGTGAAATCGACGGATCTCATGACAGAGAGTGATTATACGTGCGCTTGTGTAATCGACTATTGATACAGACTATTTATCATCGATTAGAAATAATAATACATCGTGTATCGTATGAAAACTCGTAAAGTAAAGTTTTCAATGCCAATGATTTTGTGGATCTAACTTCAAACTGTCTTTCTCATAAAAAGGTTCCACGGTTTCAAAAGTAGATTTTCCTCGCCCAAATCACACGCTCTCTCTCTCTCTCTCTCTCTCTCTCTCTCTCTCTCTCTCTCTCTCACAAGCATATCAAATCAAACCTAGACTTTATATCAAGGAGAGTAGGGGAAAAATACCCTAGCTCCACCTCAGAACCACCGACCCGATGGAAGAACTCACAGCTTTTGCTTCGTCCTCTTTACTATTCCCTCTTCCTAAAGAAACCTCACTCAATCTCCAGCAATATCTCCACTTCTTACTCCAGACCCGACCCGATGATTGGGTCTACTCAATTTTCTGGCAGCCCTCGAGGGACGACCGTGGCTGTCTCGTCCTAACCTGGGGCGACGGCCAATTCCGAGGCTTGAAAGACCTCGCACCCACTAACTCCACCGATCAAAGGGTGTCCAAAGAGCTTGGGACACTCGCCAGCCCCAATACTAAGTCGGGCCGACGCGATGTCTGCGATCTCGAACAGTACTACAGTGTCTCAGTCACGAGGTCGTATTCCTCCGAGGAGAGCATCCTCGGGTGGGCTTTATGTTCCGGGACTTACATCTGGTTGAGTGGCGAGGACGAGCTCGGAATTTACGAGTGTGAGAGGGTTAGAGAAGCAAGGATGACTGGAATCAAGAGCATAGTGTTTATATCGACTCCTTATCACACCGGGGTTCTTGAATTGGGCTCCACCAAAATACTCCAAGAAGATTTGAATCTAGTCCACTTAGCCAAATCCCTCTTCACTTCTCATTTCTTGAGCACTGGAGTTACTCCCCATGTCCATGAAGAGCATCAGTCCAATGTTGTTCTGAAGGAAGGATGTTCCGAGTTAGGCGGAACTGGCGCTTCACGTCTTTTGGCTTCTAAGAGTGACTTAAAAAGAGCGGGCGTGTCGCATAATATCACTTCCTCTAACAAGAGGGCTGCGATTACAAAGATGAAGAGGGATGATGAAGAACCTGCTCGGCTGCCGTTGCCTTCACGGCCGAACCATGTGGAAGCCGAGAGGCAAAGAAGAGAGAATCTGAAGCAGAGATTCTACGCCCTAAGATCTGTCGTCCCTAAAGTCACGAAAATGGACAAAGCCTCTCTTCTCTCCGACGCCGAGAGTTACATCAAGGAGCTACGATCCAGGATCGATGAACTTGAGGGCAAGCTCAAGTTTCTGCCCCAAAAGCTCAGCCGGAATAAAGTGGCCAGCCATTTCGGCAATGAAACCAAGACGACGATGCACGCGAGCAAGATCAGATCAAGCACGTCGCTGAATGTTGTCAAGGGTTTGAGCAAGATGGAGGTGGAGGTGGAGGTGAAGGTGGTAGGCGGCGAAGCAGTGGTTCGGGTGTGGAGCCCAAACGGGGACCACCCGGTTGCGAGGCTGATGGGCTCGCTAAAGGCGCTGGAGCTCGAAGTCCACCACGCGAGCGTGTCAAGCGTGAAGGGCATGATGCTTCAGGACGTAGTGGTTCGGACTCCGAACGGGCGGGCGAGCGAGGAGAGCTTGAGAGATGCTATTCTTGCAAAATTGTGCGACGTTTGACTCATGGTTAAGGTGTTGGCTGTCGGGCTTGTGGTTTTGCTGTGCTGTTGTTATTACTAATTGAACTTTTGTTGTTAACTCTTCTGCTGTAAGTTCTGCTTAAGGAGTAGGTCGCAGTATGTAGTTCCTGTCGAATATCTAAATTCGATCTTATCAACGATGCAAGAAAGTAATGGAAATTCGCACAACACAAAAATTTACGTGGTTCAGCAGGGGAGATGTTCCGCCTACCTACGTTCACGGGGAAATGAGATCTGTTTCACTAATAACGTAGAAAAGTGTACAGCCGCTATTCTCATCCTCTCTCTACTTTTAAGACCTGTTTCGCCCTAAATATATATAGCGAAACCATACATGCCATAAATTACAAAATTGCCCACATAGCCTAAAATATTTAACTTTCCCATATAAATCATGCTATGACTGAACATAAAACGCTTCTGGCGGCTCTGTGGCGCTGCCCCCGGGACCCCCGTGCTGTCCAGTTGTCAGGGGGCCTTTCGGAATCCTCTCATAATCTCTTGGATAACAGAATACAAGACATCATCCTCAACAGTTCCGAGTGAATTTGGACTATATTTGCATGCCGTGCATTTTGGACATATTAATAACACGTAAAACCTCTTGAAGGATCTTCCACCTTATCCCTTGTTAAGGTGTTTATCAACTTTCTTACTTCATGTTTGTGTGTGTGTGTGTGTTTTGTTTCTAATTAGGTTAGCCGTTAGAGATTTTATGGGTTATCATTTGGGACACATTTGAACAAATCCTGCATTCCAACATGGAGTGTTTTTCATGGAAGGTCCGCAAAGAGAGAGTTTTCTTGCTTTGATAAGCGATTATCAACAAAGACAAGAAACGAGGTGGAAGTCAACTAATTGGAGGGAGAAAAAGCTTTCCCGATCACGAAGAAGATTTTCATATAATTGTGTTGTAATACAAAGCATCTTTCGCCATATATTCCGGTCCACATTAGTGAAGTTTTTAGGCTCCATTTGTTTCGCGAAAAATGAGTGTTTTGAAAACATTTTTCTGAAATCGATCGCTTGTATCGCTTGAAACAATTAGTCAATCGAATATATCTTTGTTATCGGCAGTAATTTATGGGTAGACGTTTTTTAGAACCGTGAAAATGTTTTTCATTCATTTATTTTTGTAAGCTATACAAACGATCATTCTCTTAAAAAAAAAAAAATCAAATCACTCATTTTTCGCGAAATAAATGCACCCTATCAGGACTCCCATTTTTGAAATTTAATGTTCCTCATTTTCGCCCGATTCTAAAATCGTATTGTGCCTTCAGAATGAGAAGCTCACTGCATCGTGACTCTTGGAAGAGTAATGGTGCAGTTTGCATGGAATGTGGATCCTAAGGATGTTCGGTTTCCTTGGGAAATCAAGAATCCCACTCGATGGAGGGACGGTCCTATGCAATATTTTTCCCCCGGTGGTGTGTGTGTGTGTGTATATATATATATATTATGTTGCATATTCAGTTACTTTACAATAGGATTAATATAGTATGGTTTCATGCGGTTATTTGCACAAGGCATAAAGTAGGATAAGATGAATCGTTGCGTTATCTTGTGTTTGGATTGTTCGGCGAAGCACCCGAATCCAAAGCACAAATATGTGATATATATGGTTTTTCCAGGTTTGGCCCGTCTAATTAGGCCCACTTGTGCCCGATTATTTCTACGAGGAAAATTTAACGTTATTGCAGCTCTAGACAATAACTTTTAGATCAATACTCGACCCGGCAATCCAGTCTAGTTTTGGTTAATTAATTGGAAGAAACATACGAAGATCTAAATGAGGATCCTATCTTGGATGGCGTTCACAATAATGATCGAGGCGGTATATTTTGTCATTTTTTTACCATAAAATAATTATGCTATATAAGTCATATACTCATAGTATGTATTCCAAATGATGGAATTTCTGAATTGTAGTAGAATAATCAGCCCCAAGAAAGACATGCAAGAGAGATTAAAGATGGGTATGATAGGAAAAATGCGGTGCCTCTTTGACAAATTCGAAAGATACTTCCGGTTGCCATTGCAAAATGAAATATGTGATCTCAACGGCGCTTTTACTAAGCGGCGCTGTTATGCTAGCGCCATCCTTTTTCTCGTAATCATGGGGAATCTAATACTCTTTAAGCATGCGACTGATCTTTAATTTTTTTAGATGAACCATATGAGTTTCCTTCTTTACTAACGTTACGAGAAGATTTCAAGTCCCCACGCATTTGGTTTTTCTTACCATCTTTCAGCTCGTTTAGGGTCGGTAACGATCCAAAATCACTACTCATCTTTTTAAGGCAGGTAGACAAATGTACTCATTTAGTAACTTCATTTAAGAAGAGCATACAATTTTCACTACCAAAATTCGACAGAGTTTCCCCTTAGCCAGCAAGGCAAAAATTTCTTCCCATAGCAGCAATAGATGCTTGAACATACAGCACTTCAAATACGTATAAGATATTGATCTCCTTGATCTTTCCAGGACAGAAACATATATCGATACAAAAATTCGCTTCCAGTACTTGCAACAGAATATGATGTTCCACGAAAGGACAGTTACTGACGTTTGTAATGAAAAGGAGATCGTCTTTCGCTTGTCCACGTCTCGAGAAGCAGTCAAGTCCGCCTTGCCTTCCTATCTGTAACATCGAGAAAAATGTGCGTGACACATATAATTCATGACTATCTTCTCTTGTCTAGTTTCGTCGCCAATAGCAAAGCATCTTATTCCGTGGCACCCTTTTGTTTACTCTTTCAATTCAAGGACTGACAACCAAATTTTGATTTGTCTACGCCTTAGCTTTCCCACTTTTTGCTCAAAAATACATATCTAGGTGGATTTAAACATCACAAAGAAGAAAACGCGACAACCCGGATATCCTATGACGATAATCCCTAATTCGAACACCCAAATGCAAGCACCTAGCAAGAACCGACATCGAGGGGGTTTTCTTCACACTTAATCACCCTAAGAATGCTTACTGAAGGGGAAAATTATTTAAAAAGTCCTAAACATATTGCATTTGTGTCAATTTAATCCTAAACTTTATAATTGCGCTAATTGAGTTCTAAGCTTTTTTACGTTTTGCCAATTGAGTTCATTCGGCTAATTTTGGTCCGAAATTGCTGATGTGGATGCTGACCGTCTTACTTGAAACGGCCAGCACTGACATGGACAATTTTATGTTTGCATTTTTTCAATTTTTGTATTAATTTTTTAATTTTGCTTTTCTTATTCCTTTATTCTTTTCTTCTTCTTTTTTATTGTGGCTAGCGAGGGTCGCCGAGCCCTCGTCGGCCTCGAGCAAGGCCATGGCGACGGTGTCGCGGTCCTCGCCAACCACATTAAGAAAAAAGCAAAGAAAATAAAAATAAAAACAGGAAAGAAACAATTAAAAAATAAAAAAATAAAAATAAAAGTTCAAAAAATTAGTAAAGAATTAAAAAATTATCCACATCAACGCTGGCTGTGCCAGGTAGGGTGGCCGACGTTCACATAAGAAATTTCCGGTCAAAATTGACTCGATAGACTCAATTGATAAAATCTGAAAAGATTTAGATTAAATTGACAATAGTATAGTGTGTTTAGGATTTGTTGAATTACTCGGATTAAAAAGCTTTAATTCATCGTACTTGACGCAACAATTTCATCGCTTCTCCTCTTGAGGACAACGTGGAAAAAAGCGATCTGACCAGAGGGATTCCTGGGCATTATCGCGTCAAATCAAGTCATATCTACATGTATATACCATAGTTTGTCCCTTTGAAAAGGGAACCTTCGATGGGAGAGAGATGACCGCGCGGCGTTTCAAAGATAACTTTAGGCCTTGCTAGCCTAGCGAGAAAATATTAGATACAGACGTGGTGCCACCTCATATTTACATACCCTCATTTATTTTGCGACACCTATCCAAAAGTGGCCCACTTGTCAGAATTTTTCTCTCTCCTTCGTTGCCCTCTCACTTCTCCCTATTTTCTTCTCTTCTTTTTGCAGGCCATGGACGACCTCTCTCCCCAATCTCGGACGACCTGTCCATCTCTAGCTATCCGGCTATCGTCATCGCCGACCACCGCCGCTCCCCGCCGCCAACCGTTGACTACCGCGCCGCCCGCCATCGCAGTCTACACCGACCTTCGCCGGTCGCCGCCGTCTCCGATCGCCGAAGTAAAAAATAAATAATATTTTTTTAAAAGTAAATAATATTTTTTAATAATAAAAATTATTTTTTAAAGAAATTTAAAAAGTTTAAAAATGAAGTATAAATTTTTCGGCCGTCGACAATAATTTTCATAGAAGATTTTGTGTTAATAATGTTCCGAAGTAGAAATTTTCAACCGTTACCAAATGAATTTCTTTCATCAGAAATCAACTTCTAAAGCAGAAGTAGAAAAATCAACTTTTACTTCTAAGTAGAAGTAGAAAAATCAACTTCTGATCAGGAATTGATTTCTGAAGCAAAAGCGGTGCTATGCGCGCCCTAAGAGTTTTCCTTTTATTAGCATTGATCAAATCTTACACGCGCGAGAATGAGATTAGGGTTCTGACGTGGCACACACCCACGTCAAAGTATGCGTACGAGTAAACAGACTTTTCATGGTGAACATCGCAATATTTTTTGTGTTAGAGGTGTGATTACATGTAAACTCATGTGATCAAGATTAATCCCCACTTAGTCATCAAGAGAGAAGGAATTAAGTAAACCCTAGCCCTCTTTTTCCTTTATATCGTCTTTAGTCATTTCATCTTCAGTAATTTCCCGATTTTGTCAATATCCAGACTTCCCAATTCCGTCGACACCCGACAACCCATGGACGTTATTCGTTGTGGTACTCTCTTTTAATTTGCGAGAATCATCAACGAGCAGAGTCGCCGTCAAATATTCAGTCGCTCTAAGCGCAGGAGTCGTGCACACCTTCGTCGAGCAGCCGAAGATGAGCGCCATGGGGTGATGTCATCACATATCCAGGTTGTTGTGAGTGCCGGAGTCGAGCTTGTGGCCGGTCGACAGTCGAGCCACATAGGATGAGCGGCGTTCACGTCAGCGATTTCTGGCTAAAATTAGTCGGATGGACTCAATTGGCAAAACGTGAAAACATTTAAAATTCAATTGGCACAATTAAAATGTTTAGGATTGAATTGACAAAAATATAATAAATTTAATACTTTTTGGATAATTTTCGGAGGAGCCACTATTGTGGAGCTGGTCGTCTCCACCTGCAGATCCCTAAAAGCCGGGTCCCAGGCTTTAAAAAAGTTCCGATCTTCGACTTTTTTCCTCCATTAACGGACTTGAATTGTTGAAATAAGTCTATGGGATTCACAAATTCCATATTGTAAATCTTTTTGAGTTGTGTTATAAGTGAGGCAACTCTATTAGGTTTCTTTTAATTCCTCTGGAGTCTCGTATGTGACAAAGTGTGGAAGACATGGTCGGTGCTGTTCTATACCAGATGGGATCGAGGAAGAAGAAGAAGATGAACGTCCCCAGAATGTGTTGTACTCATAATTTATGTGCGCCCAATTGGGACACGAGTCGAATAGATAGGGCTAAAAGCCCCGTGTAGACATTAATCTCGCGATTTCATCGAGATCCTAGCGAGTCCCGTAGTCGTTTTGGTTTGTCTTCCTGCTCGATCGCGAGTGCGATGGAAGCTGGCGCGACTTGTATTTGTTGCGATTATGAGAAGGAAATTTCCTCAGATAAGAGACACCGCCGTACTAAGGACATGGTTTCACATGGATTCTTAAATTGAATATAGAGACAGCACACCGGCCAGGTTGGCTAATTCTTACCCAAAACGAATATAATTCCATGTGTCGAACGAAGTACGACATGCATCGCCATCAAGCAGGAGCAACCATGTTTCTCCCGGTGCACGCAAACGGCTCCGTCTATTCCTGTCGTGACCTCAAGGTCATTTTGCTTGGAAAGGAGAGGATGTGATTTGGACACGGAATATGACCTCAAGCTCTTCCCTTCCTTCCGGCGACCAGCAACCTCGCCGGCCTCTGGCAAAAGCTCTTCCAAATGCACGAGTCCATGGACAGAAAACAATCAAAGCCAAGATCGTGTGAGACTTAGTTGCGAGGCCACACATGATTAACGTTTATGATGGATTCGATCAGTGTGAACCACGGTTAACGTGAGAATTTAAGAATTCGCCCCAAGAATTATCCATCTCCTAAAAAAATAGGAGCTCCCACGTACTAGGATGCGAGAGTAATAAATTGGCCTTCTTGATTCCTTCGTATCCTCGTTAACCAATCGACACGCCACTCTGCTTCTCTATGAGCACAAAAAAATAAAAATAAAAATAAAAAAACGTATCATCTTCAAACCATGTAGCCAAGCATATTTGAACCTTTGATCGTGAAAACTAGGGGTGAGCGAAAGGAACCGATCGGATCGGGAATCACCCGGGCCTGACTGAACCGGCCAATTCAATCCTATTTTCGGGGGGCGTCGATCCGATTCTCGGTTCCCTAAAATTAGAATCGGTGATTTTTGGTCCGGTTATCGGTTCAAGGGTGGAACTAGGACAGCACGATTATTCTTTTTAATTACTTCTTAAAAATCCTTAAAGAAACATTTAAACTCTTAACTATTAGGGACACTTCTACATATGGTCATCGAAAGAAAGTGACTTCATGATTTTTCTCAAGTATGAAACCATGCAAAGATGGTGGATTAAGCAACAAGCTCACATAATTTTGGAAGCCTCTTTTAAAGCAATTTGATTTTTTTGCAAGGAGAAGTGGCATCCAACCTTGCCTTAATTGACAATGTTGTTGTGATGCAAAAGGGTGCATACACTCTTTTTTTTTTTTGGGGTCAAAAAAGGGTGCATCCACTTTAACTACAAGAAAATATGATAAATATGTGAATATGTGTTTCAAGCACATGCGATAAGTCTCTGGTTTCAGAAATTGGGAACTTGTCCTTTCGGTTCGGTTCCCGATTCCTGGGTAGGAACCAAATCTCTAGGGAACCGATCACCCATAGTGAAAACCTGCTAGTGAGACACATAGGCCCATGTTATTGATCCATATAGTCTAAAGACTATGCAAATAGCGTTTCAAACATGCTTCAATAAGCCATGAAAACCCTAGAGGAGCATGTGCTTTGCATCGAATAGCCCAAGATTTCATTTTCATGCCTTTACGTGGTTGATCGAGCCATTTGTTGTGCACCACGTCTCATGTTGAGATGCACGCGTGAGTTGTGTTAGAGAAGTCCCACAACGGAGAATTGGTGTGGTGTGGAGCACTTAATATATTCAAGTTGGCCCATAACTCAATAGCTTAAGCTTTTGAGTGAAGGTGGGTCCAACTGGATATATTGATGTGTTCGGATTTCGGCTCCTTCTTGGCGATCTCCACTGACGAAGATATTGAATTTCTACTGCACGCTCTTAACAAATATTATCAGAGCCGATGGTTAATTGGTTGCCCACTCCCAATATGTATTAGTGTTTGATGAATATCTCAAGGAATGAATCTAGTAACTAATGCCATTTCCAGGCTAGAAAACACCGACACTGTCTGGGGTTTACGTGTCGTGTTCAACACTCTCCGACATGCGACCGACACGTGGTCAGCGCTCCAGACACTCCAGCGATACGCGAATCTAGCATCCCAACACGCTATTTCAACATACATGTGGTCAATTTTAAGAATCTTCAATAGATTAGGGGTCAAAATGTAGATTTATAAACTATATATATTTAAGTCATATATCCAATTACCCAAAAATTAATATACTCAGCTAGCAAAAAAGAAGAAGAAGAAGCATAATCATGAATCCCTAACAGAAGAAGAAGATACTCACCACTAATATTTTATATATACATGATAAATTATCATGTATATACAAAAATATACATTTAATATACAACGTGTCGAAATTCTCTATGTTTTTA
The DNA here is from genome assembly GCA_029784005.1 of Lenwebbia sp. NSW1173648. NCBI lineage: Eukaryota > Viridiplantae > Streptophyta > Magnoliopsida > Myrtales > Myrtaceae > Lenwebbia > Lenwebbia sp. NSW1173648. The sequence goes on from JARCGZ010000005.1 coordinate 6,321,771, forward strand.
GAAATGACGTGTCGGCGTGTCGTGTCGTGTCGTGTCGTGTGTGGCGTGTCGGTGCTACTTAGTTTTCGGGCAGGTAAGCATTGTGGTGTAGTAACGCGGGCCCGATAGTAGACTTCATGGCTCGGTCTAAAGAAAGAGACTAAGGATGAAGTTGGGCGTTAAAGATTCAAGTTGAGATAGGTTGTGATGCACAAGGATACTTGAATTAAGGGAGAACAAACCTAACACTAGAGCTCACACGTGAGAAGGAGATTGTTGAGATGCACGTGTGATTTGTGTTAGAAATGTCTCATGTCGGAGAATTAATGTTGTGTGTAGCATTTAATATATTCAAGTAAGCCCATAACTCAATATTTTAAGCTTTTGAGTATAAGTGAGTCCAACTAGATATACTGACGGACTCAAATTTGATCTCCATCTTGGCTATCTCCCCTATTTGTCAAAGCCCTTAGATGTCAACCCTACTCGTTTTCCAATGAAAAGGACCTTGGGTACAAGGTTTCCAAGGCACCCCCGTTACGTACAACTCCAAAAGAATCCTTCCTTTTCATGTGGTGTTCCGTGGCGTTCCTCGTCACGATCGATCGAGTCTAAATCGAACCCACGTGATTGCAAGGAGGCAATTCATGGTGGACCATAAACTGTGTGGGTTAACAATGGTCAATTGGTTACTTCAATCTCAAACTTTTACAAAAAAAGAGTTACCTGAATAACCCATGCATTAATTTGAAATGCATTATGACCGCGCAAAACTATAGACCAAAGAAATCGCAATTTACAATAACGAAGATCTTGGCCAAATAACCAATGAATCTCTTTACCTTCTAGATTTGAACTAAAAATGATTACGAAGTATTCCACAAATCTTTCGTTTATTCCTTTTACAAAGATTTAAACTATATGAAAGGACCGAAATCGTTACGTATTGTCTCATTTCTTCACTAATTCTTTGCGCACACAAGCAACAAGTGTGCTCTTTTTCTAAACAAACATTTACCAAGACAAGAATTCCTTTCAAGTTTCCGGGTGACCAGATATTCAAACATTGGAAATTCTTGGTCAATAGTTACATGCTCCGTCCAACATTTTCTCATCTTTTCTTATTCGGTTTCCCTCACCGGCCATCCGACAATGGGAATCCATTCCGACACTCCGTTCTCCAACAAATGAGCTTTGCTCTTGCTTCTAGGCTTTGGAACCTTAGAGACGGAGCTCTTCTTCCCTCTCCCAACTTTTCTCTTACTCTCTGGCTTTTGATTCAAAATTGTACGTGGAAGTCAACAAATTCAAGTTTTTAAAGAGTCTGAAATCTGGCAACACCAGAGTCGTGAATCAACCAAACGTCGACCAATCGAGTAGGGCGACCATAACGGTGGCTCACGGCCAATCCTTAGTTCGGACCGACCTCATTGTACCACCATCATATCATTTTATGAAATGGTCAATCAACATCTCTTTCCATGGTGTTATACTGTGTTCGCTCGTTTTTGCAACAAGGAAAATCTTTCACCGAAATTCAGTCTTCGGTTTTTATTAAGAGGGTTCTGTGGCTCAACTCTCGAAAGGAAATTTTAATGAGAACACGGAGTAACACAAATGGAAGTGAAATGGGTATGAAATCAGTGGATCGAATATGGATTTGAGATCAACAAAGGTTCAGGCTACGTTACAATACTCCTACTAAAGCAGTAGAAAGCTTGAAACTAAACTAGAGTTGCAGAAACTCTAAATGCTGGAAATGAGAATACATGAAAGTTAAAGTGCAGAAAACTTGAGTTCTTTTGTATGTGTGTTGATCTGTCTCCTTCTCCTCTCCTTCGATTATTTATTATTCTTTGGTTTTCCATAACCGTTTGTCGGTTATTTTCTTGCTTTCAAACTCTGAATCTTGGCGCCTTCAATAACTTCCCATTTGCCCACGTTTTATCCGCCAAAACTTGATCTTTAACTGTCAATATGGCTTTGAATTTGAATCTTTTCCAGCAACTGCCGTGAACTGTTTGCATCCACTATCCGGATTTCTTGCTCGTAACTTCTTGCTGTCATGGCTAATTTGGCCATCCTGCAGTTCCTTTTGACTTCATACTCCTCTTACTGCTGACCCTTTATAATTTCGGTATGTCCAGAATCTTATCGAATTTTGAAAATCAATGACCCTGTTCTCTTACTTCCCGAATATCGGGTTTAGACTTCTAGACATTTCGGTATGTTGCAGACAACTTACCGAACTTCTCAGAGTAGCTTACCATTCCCGATTTACCGATTTTCGGGATACGGTGATACTAAAGTCCATTCGGTAACTCTTTATTATTTGGTGTCAACAGATGCCCCCTTTAAAAGAATTAAAAGAATTTAAATTCTTTTAAATGCTAAAGATGACAAGACACTTACTTTTTGCTTCCAGCGCCATTTTACCGTCTCGTTTCGCGCGCTTGCCTTTTCAGCTTCTCCTCGTATCAACTCAATATATATATATATATATATATATCAGATGTCCCCACACAATCTGATCTCTCGCCTTCAAACTTGCTTCTCCAACAAGTCATCTCTTTCGCTATTCTCTTGCTCTTTCGCTTCTTCACTCCTTTGTGCCCTTTTTCCGTACTTGATCAGACACCATGGCTCCCAAAGCTCAAGCTTCCTCCTTCCTTGCGTCAAATGCCCTAGAGCGCTATTATAACTTCAGTGACTCTCAAGATTTCAACGATGACCGGCATTTTTTCTCGGTACAGAATGATTTCGAGGATTCTTACATCCTTGGCCTAGCTGTTTACAATCAGTTTTCGATTCCTACCGTTCTCTCTGATTTCTTCCCTCGTCATCAAACTGAGGTACTTCCAATCCACCATTCTTCCGTTCTAGCCTACAACTGGCACTCCCGTCCTTCTCGTCTTAGGGCTTTTTCTGATTTTGAGCCAAATTTTTACCAATGGTACCTTCGACTTCGTCCTTCCAAGGGCTCTCTTTGGGATGGACTTTCGATTCATAATGCTTTGCGTCTTTGTTGTTTTGATTATCGTCTGAATCATGGGCTAATCAGTGCCCTATCCTATTTTTGGTCAACTTCTACCAACTGCTTCTTCTTCCCTTTTTCCCCGATGTCGGTAACTTTGCTCGACATCCATTGCCTGACCGGTCTTAGTCCTTTAGGTACAGACCCATCTACTCTGTCTTCGGATTCTTACCCAGGACTCGGTAAGTTGTCTGATTCTGAGCTAGCTTATGGGGCTTTTATCAGTAAGTTTTTTAGGAAAGAAGGTGAAGTTACCGACGAGGAACACACCGCTTTTCTCTTGTACTGGCTCTGTAAATTCCTTTTTTGCCACCCTATTGTGAGAGTTTCAAAGGACTTCGTAGCTATAGCTTCTGCCTTAACTTCGGGAACTCTCCTTTCTTTAGGAAAAACCATTTTATCCTTATTGTACCGAGGCTTAGCCCATTCGGCTTCTTCCATCATTTCGGATGAAATAGGTGGAGTCTATGGTGGTCCACTCTGGATTCTCCAAGCCTGGTCGGCTTTTTATTTTCCTTTTTGGTTTTCCAAAGACCATGTCTCGCAACCCCCTTCGGTTTCTATCTCGAATCATCCTGTCTGTCGAGCCTTAAGCCGAGAATTGATTCCTTTTCCAGAGGGGCAATTATCATATTTTCGGTTCTTTGTTTCCCAAATTTTTTCAATCAAAGGGAAACAATTCTCTTTTTCTCCTTTTCTCATTCCCGAATTCAAATCATATCTTCCTTCCTTTCAGAAGAATAAGAGTGATTTTTGGCAAGTCGTTCTAACCTCTATTGACCTTCCTGTTAGGTTTTCAATAAAGGGTATATTCGTCGCTGGCTTCGAAATCTACTCTCCCCAATATTGTGCTAGACAATTTGGGTTGATTCAAGGGATTCCTGTCCCGGCTCTCTACACTTTTTCCTTTTCTTCCATCAATAAAGTATTCTGTAAGCAAGGCGACAGTCAAAACTTCATTGAATTGAACAAGCTGATTCGGGACATTTACCGATTGTTCCGTGTTACCGAGTTCATTCCAGATGCTGATCGCTCTTCAGAAGACTTCGACTTCTGGTGGAAGAATTATCGGAAGTCTGTATTCTCAGAGCCGCTGGACATGATCCTTTTGAAAATAAAGGAGACGGCCACTCTTGCACTCCCTCAATCAACCGGAGATGAAGACATTCTTCCCTTGGAACCGGCAAAGCCTGTTAAAGGTTAGTTTGCTCTCCTTCTTTCAATGTACGTCTTCATTCGGTATTTAGTTGTGTCTAACTGTTTTTGCTTACAGCAGGAAGAAAGCGAAAAATCTTAGAACTGCCTGCTCCAGAAAAGGCGTCTAAGAAGCCAGCAACAGAAAGAACTACCACTCGATCTTTATCATCATCACCAAGGAGCCCATCTGTTAGTCCCACGCTACGTGCCATGATAAAGCCGCATACACCGAAAGGTAACTTTAATATTAAAGCTTTTGCTAATCATGAGCATACCTTCCAATATTGATCTATGCTTTTCTTCTTTTAAATATAACTCAGGGAAGACTCTCAAGATATACCGATCAAAAGCGGCTTTGCTTTCTTCCCCTTCTGCTCTTGCTCCTAATGATGATATAGCAATCCTTGACCCTGTCCTGGTGCCTCCGGCTTCTTCGACGGAACTTCTTATCGCATCCACGCAAACCCAGACTCCAAAACTTAAGGAAAAGGAATAAGCTGATGACCCATCTTCTCCTCAGACTAGAAAATCTCCAACTTCTATCGGTAAGTATTGCCTTCACTTTACTGAATGGTGAATGCTCCTTATACTATTGTTTTAACACTCATAGCTGTGTTTACAGGTACTGATGAGCCTTCATCTGCATCAAAAAGATCCTGATTCCTGATGGAGAATTTCTTGAAGGCCCATAAACCAATGTACCTCTGCCGCTTGTTCAGCCTTCGTCTATCACTCTACCTCTTCAAGGAATGTCTATGGCAAGCTCTTCTTCTTCACAAGCTCCTTCTGCTGCAGCTGAGATAACTCTCTTATCTACTGAAGAGAAAGCTGAAGTGGGAAGTATACTGCTCACAGATCTTCCTGGCTCCTCCACTGCTGATTGTCCACCAGAATCTATAGACCCGGCATCATTTTCTGAAGTTTCTAAGGAAGTGGCCAAGGCTAAATGGACTGAACTTCTTAGCTTATTAAAGTCTGGCTATGGGAAGTTGATTACCGACTCTAACAGAGAGAGACGAGCAAGAACTCTCTTTCAAGAAGTATGCTCTGGTAATCCTTCCTTTACACTTTCCCAAGACTTCCAGGACAAAAGTGATATTTTCGCCGTAGGTTTTGTGGATGCTATGGACACCATCAAGATCAACACCTATCATCTTCCACATCTTTTCTTCGGAGAACAGCGAGGTCAAGCCATTCAGGATGAACTAACCCACAAATGTGCAGATACCCGCTTGTTCTATGACAGTTATAAAGCCGAAGAGAGCAAACTTCACTGCTTGGTAGAAAGAAGAGCAGAACTTGAGAAAGAATTGAAGACGGTAGAGGTCCAAATGATGGAGCAAGAAGCGAAGATGCGTCATCTTTGCCCATCAGTTAGAAGAAAGATGGAGAAGTGTCGGGAGCTGAGGAAAGAATATGATTCCACTTGTGGGTCGGTCAAAACTTGTGAGAAGCAGAGGGCGGAGCTCATGGAACAAAATCTTAATTTAGAATTTGAGCTCCGTTCTTTTGTAAATGAAGCCAAGTCTCTGCTGAGGAAATATAAATGAAAAATCTTGTTCTTTCTGACTCAAATGTTCTTTTGCTTCATTTGCCGAATTCTAACATCTGCTCTTCTATAATCTTTGACGATTAACAGAGATCCCGATAATTCTCAATAACTAACAAAGATCTCGATAATCCTCGATGACTAACAAAGATCCCGATGATAAGGCTTCCCAATAATCCTCAGTGGTTAACAAAGATTCCGATGATAATGCTTCCCGATAATCCCTGACGATTAACAAAGATTTCAATAATAAGGCTTCCCGATAATCTCAATGACTTTTGCATACTTTCTCTTGCAAGAGAATATTTTTGGCGGCAATTCTGGTAACCGTCTTCCTCCACTTATGGGCCATGTTCTTCCAATTGTCCGAGAAAAGCTCTGGCATACCACTACCCATGATCTGCTCTATGTCCTTTTTATTTATAACTGCCCAAATTGCACAATTCATCCTGAACATTTGCAATCTTGCTCATGATGTCTTCACATGATTCTTCATCTCAGTTGCCTCTTTGGCCTCGATCATATAGACATTGTAACAGCCAACATGAAGGTAAACTTTTTGCTAAATGCATCCTGATCCCAGCTTTGACAACTGTTCTTCATTTCTTTTAACCATGAACAACTTTTTATCCAATTGTCTACAGATGATCGATCCTTATGGAAACGGCTACATGAACTACTATCCCAGGGACATCATGCTTTATTACTGAATTATAAGCATAGGTTAGAAGTTACCGAACTGACGGACATTTTCAAGTCCAAGGTATTTTTAACTGCTGAGTCTGATCTCTTGGACTTAGTATGGGAACTGTGCTCTTTATTCCTTGCCAGCTTCGATAAGTTTGAGCGCAATGTGAAGGAGGTTTGGAGCCTTGAACCTATCATTGTGGAAGCTGAGACTCTTAAGCTCCAAATTGTGGAAGAATTCTCCTAATTGTGCGATTCCAAGGAAGCATATGCTCAAGTTCAAGACTCTTGCCTCCATGCCAAAGAAGATGCTGAGACGACACGTCGACTTTTCAATTTCTTTTCCAGTCATAACCGTGCCGAACGCAGGATAATTAAAGACGAAATCTCCCGTGTCAAGTCCATGGTCGAAGTTTCTTCAGACAAGTATAGACGATTGTTACAGGAAACTTGGGAGAAACTTGAAGCTGTCCGCTTCCATTCTCGTCGCACAGAACATCTCAAAGAGCAGCAATTCGAACTCCGCCATGATCTTGAATTACATTCCAAAGTTGTAGCTCAGAATCTCAAACTGGTTAAAGATCTGAAGACCTTTGTAACCAAGATCAGAATGTACTTTCGCTTTTGATGAATGAATTAATCTCCTTGTGTTTCCCAGATTGATGGATAATATTTCTTCAAGAATTTCCCATTTATAGAACGAGATAGTTCTTTTCCATTGACATCCATCAATCTGTACGCATTTCCACTGAACATTTCGGTAACTAAATATGGGCCTTCCCAGTTTGATGACCACTTACCGAACTCTCCATCTTTGAGATTAAATGGCAAAATTGCTTTCCATACTAAGTCCCCGACAGCAAATTGCTTGATCCTAACCTTCTTGTTAAATGCTCTGGCTACTCTTTTCTTTTGTGCAATCAACTGATCCAAAGCAGCTTCCCTGACTTCATCTAATTCATCCAAATTTATATGCATCCAATCTCTGTAATCTTCTGGCAACATTTCACTTTGCAATTGGACTCGTAATGATTGAACGGTTATCTCCATCGGTAGAACTGCCTCTTGTCCATAGGTCAGCATATATGGACTGACGCCTGTACTTGATCTTCGTGATGTTCGGTATGCCCACAACACTACCGATAGCAAGCTGTCCCATTCTCTTGGATTTTCTTCCAAATGCTTCTTAATCAATCCAATCACAACCTTATTAGTAGCTTCGGCTTGTCCATTTGCTTGAGGATAATATGGTGTAGAATGCAACATCTTAATTCCTCTTGATTGCACAAATTCCATAACTTCATTTCCAGTAAACACTGTCCTTTGATCCGTAGTAATTGATTCCGGTAAGCCAAATCGGTGAATTATGTTTTCTTCAATAAATTTGATCACCGTCTTCTGACTAATGTTCTTGTATGGAATCGCTTCCACCCATTTCGTAAAGTAATCCGTAGCCAGCAAAATGAAACTATGCTTATGAGAAGAGGGTGGATAAATCTTACCTATTATATCCATTGCCCATCCTCGAAATGGCCATGGCTTTACAATGGAATGAAGCTCTACAGCAGGTGCATGTTGCAAAGGTCCATGTTTTTGAAATGAAATGCATGCTTTGGCATATTCAATGCAATTCTGCATCATTGTTGGCCAGAAATATCCGTACCTTTTTAGAAGCCATCTCATCTTAATTCTAGCTTGATGTGCTCCACATATGCCTTCATGAGCTTCTGCCATAACCAGTTTCGCATTGTCCTTATCAAGACATCTTAATAGTAGCCCATCTGAAGATTTTCGGTATAACTCTTCTCCCAATATTACGTACTTCTGGGCTTGTCTCCTCAGCTTTTGATCTCTTGAATCAGGATTTTTCAAGTATTCCATAATGGGCTGCCTCCAGTCCTTTTCTCGGATCACCTCACTGATCGCTATCGGTATTTCTCTTTGTTCAATAGAAGGTACCGATAATGTGATGTTGGCTGCAATATTAGCCAATTATTTTGATATTTTATAACCAGAAGCCATCTGTGCTAATTCGTTGGCTTCGTAATTGGTTTCTCTTTTGACATGGACTATGTCATATTCTCTAAATTGTTTCAACAGCTTCTTGGCTAGATAATAATAGCCAATCAAATTTTCATTTAAGCACTGATATTCTCCTTTCAGTTGCTTCACCACTAGCTGTGAATCACCAAATATTTTGATGAACTGTGCTTCCAATTCAATCGGTATTCCTAAGTCGATGATTAATGCTTCATATTCGGCTTGATTATTTGAGCATTCAAAATCTAACTTATAAACACACCTTGTAAGCTCTCCGGTGGGAGAGATTATCAACAAACCAGCTCCAGCCATACTCTTAGCACATGATCCATCAAAATACATAGTCCATGGTATAACTTGACTGAAGTTCTGTTTATTTTCTTCACTTTGCAAACATGGGTATTCGGTAAGAAAGTCAGCAACAGCTTGACCTTTGACTGCTTTTATTGGTACGTATGCCAAATCAAATTCAGACAAGATAAATGCCCACTTGGCTATACGCCCTTTTATAACAGGCCGTGACAACATATATTTTATCACATCAGTCTTACCGAGTACATGTACTGTAGCTGGCAACAAATAATGTCTTAACTTCATACAAGAGAAGTACAAAGATAAACATAATTTTTCTATCGCGGTATATCTTTTTTCAACATCAGTCAATGTTCTACTTAAATAATATACCGCTTGTTCTTTTCCATTTTCATTCTCTTGTGCCAGTATACTCCCGATAGTTGAATCGGTAGTAGACAAGTACAACCTTAATGGCCTGCCTGCTTTCGGCGGCATCAATACAGGAGGATTTGTCAGATAAACTTTGACTGCATCAAACGCTTTCTGCTGTTTATCTCCCCATATAAACTCCTCCTGATTTTTAAGACGCAAGAGCTGGGTCATTGGTTCTATCTTCCCAGATAAATTTGCAATGAATCTTCCGAGAAAATTAATTTTCCCGAGCACTATCTGCAGCTGCTTCTTTGATGTAGGATGAGGAAGCTCTATAATAGCCTTTGCCTTATTCTTGTCAATCTCAATTCCCCTTTGATTAACTAAGAATCCCAAGAAATTCCCTGCTCGCACTCCAAAGGCACATTTAGCTGGATTCATCTTCAATTTGTATTTTCTCATCCTAACAAAAGCCTGCTCAAGATAGTCCAAATGCTCTCCCTGACTTGATTTGATCACAACATCGTCAATATAAACTTCCAAGAATTTACCAATCATGTCATGAAAGATGAAATTCATTGCTCGCTGGTAAGTAGCTCCTGCATTTTTCAGCCCAAAAGGCATCACTGTCCACTGAAAAGTCCCGATAGCACCAGGACATCGAAACGCTATTTTCGGGACATCTTCTTTAGCAATAAATATCTGGTTGTAACCCGAATGACCATCCATTAGGGATAACATCTCATTTCCCGATGCCGAATCTACTAACATGTCTGCCATCGGCATCTGATACTCATCTTTTGGAGTAGCATTATTAAGATCCCGAAAATCAATACAGACTCTCAGTTTTCCATTTTTCTTCTTTACCGGAACAATATTCGAAATCCACTCTACATACCTGGCTGTCTCAATGAATTTTGCTTTCAGCAACCTTTCAATCTCTTCCTTGACTTTGTCAACCACATCTGGAACAAACCTTCTTGCTAACTGTTTGTGTGGACGAAATCCTTTCTTAATAGGAAGACGATGTTCTACAATATCTCTTGACAAACCAGGCATTTCATGGTAATCCCATGCGAAGCAATCTTTGTATTCTTTGATCAAGTGGATTAAATCTTCTTTCATGCCCCCTTGCAGAAAATCACTCACATATATTGGACGAAAACACCCAGGTTCTCCTATATCAACTTCTAACAATGGGTCTTGAGCTTCTGTTGACCTGCTGTCTTCCTTGATTGATGACTCTTCCCATTCGTCAATACAATCTGAAACTTCAGCACTCTGCTGGGTCTTCTCTGCCAAGTATGCAAAGTACCTTTCACAAACTTCTTGCAATAAGGGCAATAAGGGCTCGCTTTCCATAAAGAGTATGTAACTCCTCTAATGCCAAGCTAGACTTGGGAATCCACTCAGTTTTCATATTCCCAAAGCGGCAATAAGCATAAGATCGTGAATTTGCTTTCGGTACTCCGATGACATGTCCACCATGTGAGTATTCTTGATGATCTTGATGAATACCAGTCAACCCTATTGAAGCAAGTCCCGAATCAGCCTCGATGTACTCTACTCCCCTACCATTCCAAAATGCCAGAACCTGATGTAGAGTCGAAGGTACACATTGATTAGAGTGTATCCAATCTCTTCCAAGCAACAAGTTGTACGAACCATCAGATTCTATCACGAAGAAAGTCGTCCTTGCTGTTTTGGATCCTATGGTGAGGTCCAGTACAACTGCCCCTTTGACTTCGGTAACTTCTCCTAGGAAATCAGACAGCTGAACGTTCGATGGAATTATTTCATCATCATCTTTTCCCAACTTCTTGAAGTACCTGTAAGATATGAGATTCAAGGTAGCTCCCGCATCTACAAAGTGTCGCGACCTAAAAATTCCGGGGGATTCCAGGTTAATGGATTACTAGATTAATTAAATGAATTAACCAACCTAGTCCGAGCTCTCCCAAGCTCTACCAATTCGCAACTTAAGTTTATGTTCAAATGATTTAAATTTTGGAGCCGCCACTAATCTTTTCTTGGTAGGTAGATTAGATACCTAAATAAAGTATCGGGAGAATACTTTATTTTCTGCTAACCAGAGATTTAAGTTCGGGGACTTGATTATGTTAATTTTCCAATTAACACCCTTTCGGTACCATTCTTGTGAAGATTTCTTGAACTGGAAAATTCAATGGATTCAACTTTGGATTCAATTTATAGAGCAAGGTGCAATTATGTTTTTTTGGTTTTCTTGATTTAATGGGTGCTATGCAAATGCATGAATGCAACTATGATGTTAAACTATATGACAAGGAAATAATCATGCATGATGACTTTAGAAAAAGAAAATCAAATTTTAATGCAAGAAAAATATGAATTCTAACCTAAATGACATGCGACATGATTTCTTAACCTATATGACATGCAAATGATGATATTGAGAAAGTGGATTTTGATGCACAAAAATGTGAATTCTAATTACATGACATGCAATATGAAATCCATCATATACGACATGCGACATGATTTAATTAAACTACATGACGAGCAAGAGTATTCTACCATGACATGCGAAATTTGACGGTTTTATTCTAGCTTAAATGACATGCAAATTAAACTAGCAAAGCCAAAACTGTGTTCTAAATGACATGAAAATGCATGGATGACATCTATGGTATGCATGAATGACATGGAAATATGTATGAACTATACTATATGAAATGCACATGAATGACATTTTTTGGTATTTTTATGTTATTTATGAAAAAAGGGAATCAAATACTAATATAATGAACCTTGAGCATAGTACACCTTAATATCGGAAATTTTCGATGAATTCGCTTCGTACCCAAAGTTTAGGGTCGGAAGGGAATTTATTCACGTCGTACCCCGGTGGTGGGGTCGGATGGTGAATTTAAATATTATGAAATTGGTCGGTCCGGTCCCAAAGTTATGGGATGAGACGGACAATTTCATCGTGCAGATGACGTCGTACTTCGAGGGTGAAGTCGGATGGCATGCACAAATTCCGAGGGACGAAGGCACGAGGGAGCGTGTACTATACTCAAGGTAAATTACAAAAATATTTGACTTTAGACTATAGTATAAAAAGGAAAATGAATTTTCGGCCAACTAGAGGGAATTGCCGAATTATAAAGGGCAAGATTGCCCTATCCACAAAGGATCACATCTTGTTCAAATTAAGAAAATTATCTTATGAGATTTTCAAAATGTTCCAGATAATCATCCAATTTGGAAAGATATGTTCAATCAGAGCAAATATTTATCCACAATATGCAAAGATATGTTCAGGATTTAGATTGCTTCAAAATTTGCAATATTCAGAATATGCAAGATACCCTAAATTAAGAAAGAGAATATTAAACTTCAAGATAGAAAATATACCTTATCTTCCGAGAAGGTTCTTTCCTAATTTGGATTTTTAACCAAAAATTGCAGCCCAAGATTTGCACTCCACGGACCGGCTCGGTGGTGTTCTCGTGCGGACCAAGGAGGTCGGTGAAAGCAGTTTTGTGCTCCCGTCAAGGCTCGTCGACAACTGGCGGCGACGACCGGCGGCGACTGGCGATGGGCGGCGACGGCGGTTTCCGGCGAGCGGCGGCGGCGGTCCGGACAAATGGGACCTCCAATGGACGAGCTACCACTTGGAACTTGTAAAGGAGAGGATGAGGGTGATTTAGGTGGTCGGAGACCGGCTCGGAGGTGGCCGGAGGCGGCGCTTGAGCAGGACGAAACAAACGGCAGAAACTGGTCGGGCAGGGTCGGTCAGCGACCTTTGCTCATTCAAAACGCTCTACAAGACGAACCGCTGGGCCAAATTGAGCTCACAATATGTCATTAGAACGGGAAGAGAATAAGATTTCTATTAATGGTTGGAACGTCTTCATCCGACGTCGGATGACAAAGTTATGGCCGAAACAGTGGAGGGTTCCGGAACTGGGCGGGTGAGCCAAGCCGGCCGAGAGAGTCTTCTTCTTCCTCCCTTTATGGCTTCTCCGAATCCCTTTGCCTTGTCTTTTCAAAGTGGCCTCTCCACTTCTTCTTCTTTTTCTCTCCACCATGTAGTGGATGGTCTCTTTTTCTCTCCACCATGTAGTGGATGGTCTCTTTTTTCTCTCCACCATGTAGTGGATGGTCTCTTTTTCTCTCCACCATGTAGTGGATGGTCTCTTTTTCTCTCCAATGGCCTCTCCACTCTCTTTTGCTTTTGATTCTTTGTCTTTTGGTGGTGGTGGAGGACCGGTTCGGAGGTGGCCGGAGGTGGCCGGAGGCGGCGCTCGAGCGGGACGAAGCAAACGGCAGAAACTGGTCGGACAGGGTCGGTCAGCGACCTTTGCTCACTCAAACCGCTCTACCAAACGAACCGCTACGCCAAATTGAGCTCACAATATGTCATTAGAACAGGAAGAGAATAAGGTTTCTACTGATGGGTGGAACGTCTTTATCCGACGTCGGATGACAAAGTTATGGCCCAAACAGTGGAGGGTTCCGGAACTGGGCGGGTGAGAGGATTCTCCCCGGCTCCCTTTTCTATCCCAAACTCTCTATTTTCTGCTCTTACTTTTTGCGCCATGTATCCTCCATCCTCTTGGCCATGTATTCTGAAATTTTTGTGGCCTCCCAAATGCCGAAGACATTTTGGCAATTTAAGTCCAAATCGCCTGATAGATTAAGCTCAAATCCTCCGCCGCCGGCCCAATTCAGTATGCAAAATGCGATGCAATGCAGAGAAAATAAAATATGCAATGCCTGAGGAAATATTTTTGGCGAGAATTAATTCTCATTTTATAAATGATTTAAAGAAAAATCAAAATTTAGGTGTCAACACAAAGATCTTACCGACAGCTTGACCATTGATTCTACCTGAAATAACCAAGGACCTTAAATGTCTAGCCTTGTCTGAGGGTACTTTATCAAACCTTATCATTTCTTTATCAGAGAATTCGAATTCTGCCATTGCTATTTCTTTCTCTGAGATATGCTCGAGTTCTTCTTCTACAACTAAGCAAGCCCCATATTCAGCTGGAAGCTTAGCATGGACCATATTGATCATCATTGGCGAACAATTCTCTTTCGGCATTTTGGAATGACCAGCTCGGCAACTCTTATCATCTTCTTCCGACATCTTGAGATTCAGATTCTTTTGTTCTATTTTGACTTGATGCCTCGGATTAAGAGCTACCTGGAATTGCCCAAAGTTAATTGTTTGAGAGACTTGCTGAACCTCTTTTCCTTTTTTAACCTCGTGGTGAGAACTACTTCCCGAATCATATACAGAATTTTTCTCTGGTTTGACAAACTCTTTATCATCAGGGTTTCTTCTCCAAACCCAATTTCCTCTCGAACTAAAAGATCTGGTTGGAGGAATCTGTGATGGCATTTCTTTGTCCCGACGATTCTCGAAATCCCTATGTCTGCTTTTCATTCGTTGAAAACGTCTTTTTGCAGTTCGGTAAGATGCTTGCCCTGGCGGTTTAGCCAAGGACCATTTTCCTTTAGGAGGATCGTGTGAGATCTTAATTGTTTTTGTCTTCGGAACTTCCTGGGGAATTGATGGTGGTGGATCATCAAATTCATCTCCCCAACCAGATGGTTCCACAGGCAATGACGGGGATAAGGAATCCTTCGTGTCTCCATAGTACACCACATAATCAAATTTCCCACTAGGCTCTCCAAGCAATCCTACTTTGGGATCCCCTTCTTTATATCGCTGCCATAAACTCTTCTTCTTCTCAGGCTTTCGTGGGATTTCCTTTTCCTTGTGAGATTGTGCTTCAACTTCTTGAGTTGAAGGAACTTGTCTTGGTGGATCGGGGCAAAATTCCCGCCTCTCAGACACTTGTGTTGACCGCCTTGATCCACATTAGATCCAATTTTTTCGAAAATTCAAGTACATCCCCAGCGGAGTCGCCAAGCTGTCGCGACCTAAAAATTCCGGGGGATTCCAGGTTAATGGATTACTAGATTAAGCTCAAATCCTCCGCCGCCGGCCCAGTTCAGTATGCAAAATGCGATGCAATGCAGAGAAAATAAAATATGCAATGCCTGAGGAAATATTTTTGGCGAGAATTAATTCTCATTTTATAAATGATTTAAAGAAAAATCAAAATTTAGGTGTCAACAGCTGCCCCTCTTTGAGTGAATGCTCGCAGAGGTTTTGCTCAAAGACAATATTGAACCTAAATTTTGACAATGCAAATAATGAATGATAATTTTTTGGTGGGGTTTTAATCCCATTTTCAATGCAGATAAAGATGATGTATGAAATGCAGGACTGTAATTAAACACGTGTTAAGACTTCTTTTTTCCATGAAATAGAATAGGAAGACCTGCACATGGATCGCATATGAAATACCTGTTTTACCAGACATTTCGTAATGCTGATGATTCCCCTGATTTCCAAGCTCCTTCTTAGGGATGCAAGGATCTTAGGGTACTGGGGCCCATCTGTTACCAGAACTCTCATTCTGATGCGAGATAGCGCAAGATCTGTAATGGATTTTCCGATATCACGAGAGCGCATACATTGTGAATCGGAAAAAGGGATCAAGATCGCAAGAGCGCATCATTGCAATTTGATAGAAGTACCAAAACCATAAGAGCGCATCATTATGATTAGGTAAAAGGGACCAAGACCATGAGAGCGCATCATCATGTTTTGGCAAAAGGGACCAGGATCACAAGAGCGTATCATTGTGATTTGGGTAAAGGTATCACGAGAGCAGGTCGATCGTGAACCGGGTAAAAACCTCATGAGGGCAGGTCGATCATGAGTTGGATAAAGATAAGACCAAGACCACAAGAGCATGTCGATTGTGACTTGGGTAAAGGTATCACGAGAGCAGGTCGATCGTGAACCGGGTAAAAACCTCATGAGAGCAGGTCGATCATGAGTTGGATAAAGATAAGACCAAGACCACAAGAGCATGTCGATTGTGACTTGGGTAAAGGTATCACGAGAGCAGGTCGATCGCGAACCGGGTAAAAACCTCATGAGAGCAGGTCGATCATGAGTTGGATGAAGATAAGACCAAGACCACAAGAGCATGTCGATTGTGACTTGGGTAAAGGTATCACGAGAACAGGTCGATCGTGAACCGGGTAAAGATCAAGAACACGAGAGCAGGTCGATCGTGAATTGGGTAAAGATAAAGATCAAGAACACGAGAGCAAGTCGATCGTGAACTGAAAAGATCAAAATGACAACTAAAGTTAGCAGAGCTGTCAATTTGAAAAGGATTTAGAAAACTTACCTGGATTCTTTGAGCAAACGGCTAAGGGAAGGACAAGCTGACTGGGTCATACCTGTCTTTTCACTCGAAGAAGAGATTGAAATGATCATGTGCATAAAACCAAAGTAAATGCAACACCATATGCCAGTAAAAACTCGTTTGCTTGCTTGCATTACAAGGCTTCAACTAGGGAATTTCATCAATAAGGAAATCTGTTTGATCCTTTTGATAAAACCAATCAACATTGAATGAGGAACCTTCAGTCAGAAAGGACTTTCACTCACTCTCATGAAAAGGCTTTTGAAACCCGACCATTGATGCGGGTATGAGAATCACTCAGAACTGCGATCATCATGCTCGACGAGAGTCTGGGTATTCTCGCAATTAGTATGACCAGACCAATCTAAGAGGTTTTTGCAAGGACTGCAATTCAGGCTCGGTCAAAGGTTTAACCAAGGGGACTCACGTGAGTCATTTGAATTTGAATAGTATCATCAGCCTTATCAAGTTTACAAGTCAGGAAACCTGCAAAATGAGATAAAATGATCTTGCTCGCACTTCTCTGAGCAATATTTATAGACATTTGAAATCCTACGTCAACTCAAGTGCCCTAATCTGAAGAGGCTTCGGGTATGGGTTGTAACGTAGGTGCGGGTAGGCTTGAAATGAAAGGCCTATTTTCAATCTAGAGGGATTGATTGTGATGGAATTGGTGATCGCCCATTCTCAATGCTTTTGCCACTGATTTCTACTCTGGCGAATGTTCGGCAAATTTTCTTCATGAATGATCTTTCTTGAGAAGGATTTTTGTGATTTCAGCTAGGGCTCTCCTTTCTCTTCTTTTTTTTTTTTTTTCTTTTCAAGAGAAACTTTGCTCTTTCGAGAGAGGCTTTAATGCTCCTTTTCAGTCCCCTTTTCCTTCTTCTTTTGAGAGATATTTGAGAGGGAAATAGGACACCGCTTGATGAAATCCTTTTGCACACTTTCTTTGATGGATTTCTTTCTGACCCTCCATTTGCCCCATAGTCACTTCATAATTCATTTGTCTCGACGCTTTGAGACGGTCCCTTTAATTCATCATGGGAAAGATCACCAACCGGTTTGAAATGAATCCACCGCTCAAACTGGGTAAGCAAAGGGTATGACGTGTAGGGATATAGAAAGAAATGCTCTTCGTCATGTTTAAGGCACTTGAGCTAACACAAGATTCGCATGCAATAAAGACACTCGGAGATTGATGCAAGTGAGAGCAAGAAAATTTTAACCATTTGAATTTTCTGGTAATTGCCCCAGTGTGGGGTTGTTCCTGACAGGGGTTAGAAACGAAGCTCCGCTCAAATGGGTTAAGCAAAGGAATCCCTGTAGTGTTTGGATGAAGGAAATGAATGCCTCTCATCACTTTGGTCGTCATACTTTTTGCGAGAAAACCCTTTACCTTGTTAGCACGGAATTTCCAACTTAGCTCACACTGAGGATTAGTATTCAGGATGTGTATGGAAATGGCTCGCCTTTCATCGTTCTGACGTTTCTCATTCAACAGATGGCCTGATCAGAAATTCTTTCTCAACATCATGTACAAAATTTTGCAAAATGTGAGCTCCTTTCAAAGCATGCTAAGCATGTTTAAATTCATTTTTTGTGGAAACACATCTCTTCACTTTGAGCTCACTACATGAGTGCTTTGCAATTTCCCCTTACCGGCTCCACCGTTTGGTGGCAAATGAGTGAATGAAATTGTAGCCGTCAAAGCTTTGGAATCGCCCAAGGTCTTAGTCTCGTTCGGTTGGGCATTCTCATCTTCTTCTGCAAAAAAGAAAGTGCAAAAAGCTTTTTATTATTGATTTACAATATTTACATCATTCACTAACCTCGGGGATCGAACCCGGGTCGTTTCGGACCACTGTCACTCCCTCATGCCACCAAACTGCGGTGTAGTTGGCATTCGTGGGGTGCAGCACTTTTAGTTAAGTGTTGGCCTGGAAACGGCATGTCCTTCCACGTCATATCAAATGATTCCAATTTTCACTAATCTCGTGGCGGTTGACAACCCCCTGTCGAGAATGGCATGAACTCGCGTTAGAATCGAAATGATTAAGGGTAAATCGAAAACGATATAGGGTTACCCTTTTCAAGCTTGCTCGCGCTTTTCACTGATCTCGTGGCGGTTGACAACCCCTGTCGAGAATGGTATGAACTCAAGTTAGGATCGAAATGATTAAGGGTAAATCGAAAACGATACAGGGTTACCCTTTTCAAGCTTGCTCGCGCTTTTCACTGATCTCGTGGCGGTTGACAACCCCTGTCGAGAATGGTATGAACTCGCGTTAGAGTCGAAATGATTAAGGGTAAATCGAAAACGATACAGGGTTACCCTTTTCAAGCTTGCTCGCGCTTTTCACTGATCTCGTGGCGGTTGACAACCCCTGTCGAGAATGGTATGAACTCAAGTTAGGATCGAAATGATTAAGGGTAAATCGAAAACGATACAGGGTTACCCTTTTCAAGCTTGCTCGCGCTTTTCACTAATCTCGTGGCGGTTGACAACCCCTGTCGAGAATGGTATGAACTCGCGTTAGAGTCGAAATGATTAAGGGTAAATCGAAAACGATACAGGGTTACCCTTTTCAAGCTTGCTCGCGCTTTTCACTAATCTCGTGGCGGTTGACAACCCCTGTCGAGAATGGTATGAACTCAAGTTAGGATCGAAATGATTAAGGGTAAATCGAAAACGATACAGGGTTACCCTTTTCAAGCTTGCTCGTGCTTTTCACTCGCAATTTCCCTTCTTGAGGTTATACAACATTTTCCTTTACGGCATTTAGAGGCATCGTCCGTAAATTGATTTGCGCCAAATCTGATAAACCATGCATTTGAACATAGAAAAAGGGAACACTGCCCCTTCCCCTAATTCCAGACTCGCAGAAAGCAGGAAAATATCCCACGCAGGGGATTGCATGAAATGAAATTTCACTAATTTGGGCCTACACCCGCTTCTTCTGAAGGTTCTCCGGTGATCGGCTAGCCAGGTATAGATGGGTGGTATTTGAGGACCTAAAATCACCGGCTTTGGATCACAAGTTACGGCTTTGGGGGTTCATCAACGCTGAACTGGTTGACCATGACAGCAAGGTCATTGCCGAGGCAACTCGACCCGTGGGGATGTATGTTCCTTCCCTCAGCAGGCATTGATACTGACCTCGTAAGATTGATCCTCCCATGCTTTTCTCCAACGGAACTTGATTGTGCCGGGAATTGATCTGGAGGACAGGACGACGAGTGATAAGGGAGATGAGGGTAGTTAGAAACCAACAGCTTCCAAACATACTTCGAGGCAATGGCGGATATCCTTTTTATCTCTTCTTTCAAACGAGCATTTTCAATCCTCAGATGCTGCTCATCAAGGGACGTTCCACCGGGGGCGGTGGGGTCGCCGCAGTTAGGGCAGGTGGCAGTGCTGAGAGCTTCTCCATACCTCTTGTGCTCTGCTTGGAGCTTTTCAATTTCAGCCTTTAGAATCACATTATCGCGGCGTTCATGTCGAACCTTCGATAGGGTTCGCTTATTTTGAAACAAAAATTTGATTTGCAAAGGCTCCAACCCAAGCTTTTGGCTCAGTTCCTGTCTTTGTGTATCATCTGGGTAACGGCACTCCTCGAAGACGGCTTCCATCTCTTGAACTTGACGTTGAGTGAAGCGCCTCTTTTTCCGAGGTTGACCATTGATGTTGTCATCGTCGTTATCAAGATCTTGAACGCCGTTGCCGGAAGGATCGTGTTCTATGGTTTCAGTGCCAGATTTGGTCCCGAGATCTTCAAAATCTCTCACCTTTAACACTTCGCTCGTGGAGCTCCATTCGCTGGTCATGTCCAGAAAGTGATGGTGGCTCTCGAACATACTCATGAAATTCGCATCATTGGTCATGTCCAGCATGTCATGGTGGTTCTCAAACATGTTGGGTTGAGACATCTTTGACTGATTTTTGTTCTTTCAAGGCTCTCTACTCTCTTCTGTATTTTTCTGAGTGGCCTTGTATACTCTGAAGCTTTCTTTTGAACACGGATGACAAACACCAAGAGGACGTCTCTCTCAAGATTTCAAGTCTTCTGCATGAAAAGGTGTGTTTTTCCTAAAGATCTGCCGTGTTTCTCGCTCAGTTTGTCTTCTACTTTTCCTCTTTAATGTGGTGGGACCTCCAAATCTTTTCGCGAAATTTCCGGATTCGTTGGGCTCGAGATTGGAGTCCAGCGATGGGTCCACGATCGACGGGCGAAATAGGGAACTTGGACCAATGGATGGAAAGGGAAATTGGACCAACGGACGAAATAGGGAAAAGGCACTGACGAAAAGGATGAACAGAGGATAGCACCGACGAAAAGGACGAATAGGCTTTTGTCGTACAATTCAGACGGTGTAGCACAAGCAGCTAATTCGTAAAAGCCGTAAGCTTGCTGGGTTGGCATTGAATGCTTCTTTTACGTAATGGCAGACATTGACGTTATTCGGTGCGGGAGCAAATGATGGCTTCTTCTTTTCCTCACTTTCCTCTTGCTATAAGAATCAGAACTTGACGCAGAGCAGATTAACATCTTTGCATCCTCAGTTTCAAATCATCTGATCATTCCTCTGCCTTCAATCTTTTCCCTTCCTTCTTCAATAACAATGGCCTCTAACCAAATCCTCTCAACCGAAGCTTTAGCCAAATGGGAGAAACTTTATAATCTTCTTGGCCGAGGCTACGTTCATATTGCCCATCATCCAGATACTGAAGCTGAGATCTTCAGTCTGTTTATTGGCATGGACACAGCTTCCATTGAAAACACCAATTTAGAGAGGGAGTATAGGACATTCCGGACCCTTTTCATCAACTTTCTAGAAGCTTATCGGCGCGTTGATCAGGAGGTTATCCTGGCTCGTCTTGTGAGAGCTCGTTACCAGGATCAGTCTGAGTTTCTGGCGTTGGCCCGTTACCTGGTTGACAAGCATGAGAAGGCTGCCGAGCTTGTCAACGAACGAGTCTCTTTGTTGGTTCGTGAGAGGGAGAGGTTGGTGGGACGTTTAGCCCTGACCCAGACATACTACGAGCACGACTCGAGCGACGTCGTGATGAAGTTCCAATGTGAATGGCTAGAAGAGAGGCTTGAATGCCTGACTGTGGATATAGCCCTCGAGAGAGCCCTGATCCCGAATCTGGAGTCTGCCTCTGAATATCACGAAGCCAGTGCAACCAGGCTCAAGGAGAAATGCGATCGCCTCTTTCTCAAGCTTGCGGACCTCGATTCCCGGAGTGCTCAGCGCGTACAGAGCATTAACTGTGTAGAGAGTCAGTTGAGCTCCTTTGTGGCGCTTATTAGGGCTCAGTTTGGTTTTACTTTTCCCCCTCGATAACTCGTTGTAAGGCTTGGTGTATGGAATGAAAGGATGGTTCTCATATGTTTGTGTTTTGTTTCATCCCATATACGGCTTAAGGCATTTCCCATTGATAGATCCAGACTAACTGAAAATAACAGTATGAGTACAAACTAAGTATAGTACTTCTTTACAGAATCAGCATTGACAGGATTGGTGAAAACACGACCATCCATTTCTGCTAGAATTAAAGCTCCACCTGGAAGTACCTTCTTCACAACATACGGTCCACCATAATTTGGAGCAAACTTCCCCTCTGGAAGTGGAACTATTGGCAACAGCTTCCGCAAAACAAGGTCTCCTACCTGAAAATGTCGAGGCCGGACTTTCTTGTTAAAGGATTTAGCAACCCTTTGCTGATAGCACTGGCCGTGACATACTGCCTTGAGCCGTTTCTCATCAATCAGGTTCAGTTGGTCCACCCTTTGTTGGACCCAATCAGCTTCAGTTAACTTGACTTGAGATAGTATACGCAAGGAAGGAACCTCCACTTCAACTGGTAGTATCGCTTCCATTCCGTACACAAGAGAATATGGGGTCGCCCCGGTCGATGTTCGGATCGATGTTCGATATGCCATGAGTGCAAACGGCAACCTCTCATGCCAATCACGATAATTCTCAGCCGTCTTAGCCAAGATCTTCTTAATGTTCTTATTGGCTGCTTCCACCGCTCCGTTCATCTGAGGACGATACGGAGAAGAGTTCAAATGTTTAATCTCGAATTCCTTGAACAAGTCGTCAACCTGCTTATTATTCAAATTAGAGCCATTGTCAGTAATTATGGCTTCTGGTGAACCATATCGAGCAATGATATCCCGAAGAATGAACTTCAACACATTTCGCGCGGTGACTGCGAGATACGATGTGGCTTCGATCCACTTGGAGAAGTAATCGATGGCCATTAGGATAAATCGATGCCCGTTAGATGCTTTGGGGTTGATTGGACCGATCACGTCAATACCCCACATAGAGAATAGCCATGGCTCTGATAACTGATGGAGTTTGTTTGGAGGAACATTGATTTTGTCCCCATGAATCTGGCACTTGTGACAACTTCGAACATGCTGAATACAGTCTGCTTCTAAGGTGAGCCAGTAATAACCCAGTCTCATGATCTTCTTAGCCAACATGTGACCATTCATGTGTGGGCCACAGATTCCTTCATGTACTTCCATCATCAGATAAATCGCTTCAGCGGAATCGACGCACCTTAGAAGGATTGAGTCGTAAGATCGCTTGTACAAACTCTCTCCGCTCAAGAAGAACTTCGAAGCCATTTTCTTTATGTACTGTTGATCGGCTGCGATACTCTTTTCAGGAAATTCCTGTTTTTGAATGTAAGTCTTGATATCATGGTACCATGGCTTGCCATCAGGCTCTTCAGTCACAGCCATATAATAGGCCGGCTTCTTCAATATCTCTATCTTTAGTGGTTCAATTTCAAGCCCAACAGTGACTTGTAACATCGATGATAATGTAGCTAACGCATCGGCAAACCGATTGTGTGTCCTAGATAGATACTCGAAAGAAATATCATCGAATTCTTCTACTAACTCATCCAGATACTCATGATAAGGTAGCAACTTAGCATCTCGCGTCTTCCATTCCCCGACGGTTTGAAGGATAATCAAGGCTGAATCTCCAAACACCTTGAGCCGGGTTACTCCTATCTCAATCGCGGCTTGCAGACCGAGAATACATGCCTCATACTCAGCTATATTGTTGGTGCAAGGGAATACCAACTTTGCTGCTACAGGATAGTGTTGACCACCTGGAGATATCAGAACCGCTCCGGTGCCTGACCCAGATAAATTTACGGCTCCATCGAAATACATGGTCCAGGCATAATCATCTACCGACATGACTCTGTTTTCAGGATGATCAATATCTTCATTTTGGCCTGGATTTTCTGCCAGGACATCAGCAATAACCCGCCCTTTAACTGATTTCTGTGATAGGTACTCAACGTCAAACTCGGAAATAAGAATCTGCCATTTGGCAAGCTTTCCAACCAAGGCCGGTTGGTTGAGCAAGTATTTGATAGGATCACACTCTGTCACCAAGAGCACCTGATAATGCAGGGTGTATTGTCTTAGCCTGTGTAACACCCAGACTAACGCCGCACATGTCTTCTCCGCCTCAGAATAGTTCATCTCGGAAGCTGTGAATTTCTTACTCAGATAATAAATAGCTCGCTCTTTTCCATCTTCTTGGCTTACTTGAGCTAGCATGGCACCCAGAGATTCACTATGAATTGTGAGGTATAAGACTAGAGGTTGCCCTGGTGTTGGTGGAACAAGCACAGGTGGATTCATGAGGTGCTGTTTCAATTCCTCAAAAGCCCCTTCACATTCGCTATCCCATTTGACTAGCGCATTCTTTCTTAATAGCTTGAGGAATGGCTTGGCGGTTTCAGACAACTGGGAAATGAATCGAGCAATGTAATTCAATCTACCTATGAGACTTCGGACTTCCTTGACTGAGGTAGGGGCCTTGAGCTCACAAATAGCTTTCACCTTGGACGGGTCGATCTCGATGCCTTTACTACTGACAATGAATCCGAGCAATTTGCCCGAACTAGCACCAAAAACACATTTGGCCGGGTTGAGCCGTAGCTTGAATTTCCGGAGCCTGTCGAACAACTTCGTCAAGGTCTCAACGTGATCCTCTTCGTGTCGGGTTTTTGCAATCATATCATCGACATAAACTTCAATCTCTTTGTGCATCATGTCATGGAACAAGGTGACCATCGCCCGTTGGTATGTCGCTCCAGCGTTCTTGAGACTGAAAGGCATGACTTTATAGTGGAACACGCCCCACGGGGTAGTGAATGCAGTTTTCAACTTGTCGGCTTCGTTCATCATAATCTGATTGTAACCCGAGAAACCGTCCATGAATGAAAATAGTTCGAAACCGGCCGTACTATCCACGAGCACATCAATGTGAGGAAGGGGGAAGTCATCTTTTGGACTGGCTTTGTTCAAATCACGGTAGTCTATACACACCCGAACTCGGCCATCCTTTTTCATCACTGGGACTACGTTGGCGACCCAATCAGAGTACTGGGTAGCCTCGATAAATCCTACATCAAGGAGCTTCATGACTTCTTCTTTGATTTTTCCTGCCAGCTCGGGTTTTGCCCTACGTTGTCTTTGTTTCATTGGCTCCACCAAAGGGTCAGTGGGTAAACAGTGTTCAACGATAGATCGATCGAGCCCTAGCATGTCTGCATATGACCATGCGAAAATATCCTGGTAGTCTCTCAAGAGCTTTGTTAGGCGTATAGCCAAATTGTCAGGAAGGTTTGCCCCAATTTTTACTTCTCTGGGGTTTTCTGTGTCGCCTAGATTGATCACCACGGTTTCTCCTCCGGTCAAAGATTTAGACTTCTCATGACGTTCCAAGTTCTGGCGTATTTCTTCATCATCATAATCAGGCCCGTCTGACTTATGGATATCATATGGATCTGCTGGCTCTCCCTCCTCGTCTTTGCCCCTGAAAGATAGAGTAGAGGGAATCAAAAGGACAAACAGGGTTCAAACCAGAAGCATTTCACAAGCATCGAATTTTCGGGTTTTCGAAGGTTTCTTTGATTTTTGAAGACCGGGGGACGAGAATTCTTGAAGAAGCCCAATCCTCAGTGCTTACCATAGATGACAAATTTTTCAATCGTTGGCTATCGTCATCGGATTGGTTTGGGGTACTTTAACAAGATTCCAAAATATGATGAAAAAAGACTGTAATTTCATTGATATTAAATCAACGAATTACATCTCATTGGAAGGGAAATGCTAAAATGCAACATAGAAATGGAAAGAAATTCTAAAGTACGACATAAAAGGGCATTTCTAGGAAAGCAATAAAATTTTCCCGCAGGGAGTGCAATAACATAAAATGTTACTCTGAGTCCAATCCCTCCAGCGGATCATCAACTGTAGCGATGACAGGCAGTCTCCGAGCTCTGGGGACCATGTAAGGTTCCTCGTGGTCTGTCTCAATCGAATCACTAGTATTACCAGCTCCATCCACCTGCATCGGATCTTCGAATACGGCAGCAATGGTTAAGTCCCCAAACCAATCAGCTAGGCAGGGTACACCATCTTCATCGGTGTCTTCAGTACCAATAACCATCGGTTCAGACGAGTCGGGGAAGACTATCCCAAGGTCATCCTCGAACTTATTCAGGTTATCGTATCCACCTACCACTCCAGCTGAGTGGAATGTCTCATAAAGAGGGGGTGGTATCGGACTACATTTCGTCCTAACACGGCCTCGGCCTTGACCAGCTTGGCCTCGTCTACGGTATTCTGTCTCGTGATAACCTAAACCAGCCTTGTGGAATTGTGTTTTAACTTCAATCGGGACGCGAATTCCCTGACCATGCTTGCCTAATCCGGAGCCAGGCTCAAATCCGTTGTTCACCATTACCTTAGCCACCATGACAGAGGTGTAAGACAACTCCGGGATCGGCAAAGGACTATCTGGTGAAGCATGAATTGTATGCACCAGCTCGAAGGAATGGTAAGAGTCTTCTTCAGTAATCTCCGGTTCGATGTAGGGAATGGCCGTCTGATTGAAAACAGGAAAATCCTCCTCTCCGTGAATTATAACTAGCTTCTGCTCGACCGCGAACTTGACTTTCTGATGCAGACTGGACGGGACAGCCCCAGCATTATGGATCCATGGACGTCCTAGTAAAAGATTGAAGGCTGAGGGTATATCCAGCACCTGGAACAAGACTTCAAACACAGAAGGACCAATCTGTATTTCTAGATTAATCTGCCCCATGACATTCTTTCTTACTCCATCGAATGCCCTGACTGACATCTTAGCCGCTTGCATTTTGGTCGGGTCGATGCCCAGGCGGTTCAGTGTGGCCAAAGGACACAAATTCAAGGCTGACCCATTATCAACCAGGACTCGGGCTACGTGGGTCTGCTTATACTTGACCGAGATGTGCAAGGCTTTATTATGTCCCCTCCCTTCGACGGGGATTTCGTCATCAGCAAATGCTACCTGGTCTTTCAGAAGGATTGTTCCAACAAAATCCTCTAGCTTGTCCCCCTCAATATCTTCTGGCACATGGACCTGTCCCAACACTTTAAATAGAGAATCCCGGTGTTTCTCAGAGGATTGGAGGAGCTCTAACAGAGATACCTGGGCTGGCAGCTTGCGCAACTGATCAACTATGCAATATTCACTCGACTTTATGACTGCTAGGAATTCCTTCGCTTCCTTGTCTGTAGCTTGTTTGGCCGGCGGATCATCACTATAAACACGTCCTGACCTTGTCACCAAGGCCAATTCTAGGTCGTAAGACCATAGCACCGCTTTGTCGTCCTGATACGGGAATGGTTGAGGCGATGTGATTACCAAGGCATCAGGGACGACAATTCCCAGTTCATCGTCAGAAGCATCCTCTAGAGCGGGCATGTCAGCTAACTCCGGGTCTGTCTTGATCTGGTTGGCCACCTCGTTTTCCACAAACTCGTTCCTCGACTCCACCTGGGTGGTCAAAGCAGTTATCTCCTCATTCCAGTAGATGATGATCTGGGAAATGGTAGCCACCGTTCCTGCCTGGTTCGTGTATACAATCATTCCATCCTTCATCAACCTAAGGACCTTCCGTTTTAACTGTCCCAGTGGCACGAATTCCCCGCTCCGGTAGTAACCCGCTCGAACCAAAGCATCAAAAACATCGGTAACCCGAGCTCTAACACTCATAACCGGGCCTGTCTCAGACGCGAAGACAGCATTGATCTTATCCTCATGATTAGGCAGGGGGTTGTTCTGGACATTGGGCTGACGATTATCTTGAAATGAAAATGCCTTAGAATCGAGCAAGTCCTGAATCCGATTCTTAAGCACAAAGCAATCATCCGTGTTGTGCCCGGCTTCTCCACGGTGATAATCGCATTTTTTCGACGGATCATACTTAGGCGAATTTGTATTACTCGGCCTAAGAGGTTCCGAAGTCAGAAGCTGTTTCTTGCGTAGGACGGCTAATACCTGTGACAAGGTCCCTAGGAGAATGGTATATTGCCGGTTACCACGTGGGTTCCCCCTTGGTCCTTGCGAACGGAAGTTAGTTTGCTGCTGATTTGGAAATCGGGCGACCGGAGCTTGAGCTGAAGGTTTCTGGGCATACGTCATATTAACCTGAGGGGCGAGCTCTTTGTCCCTCTTTGCTACGAACCGCTTAGCACTCGTACTGGTATCCCCATACCACCCTTTCTTCATGCCAATTTCCACCTCTTCTGCCATTGCGATGAGGTGACTGAACGACGCTGCTGCGGTTCCCAGGATACGCGACCGCATTGCTTGAGGGAGGGTGGAGACAAACAGTCTCATGAGTTCCCTTTCAGGCGGGACCGGCTTCAGTTGGGATGCGACGTTCCTCCACCTAGTAGCATACTGCTTAACTGTCTCGCCTTTCTTCAACTCTGCTTGTTCAAGGTCCTCTCTGGTAGTGAGGACGTCTAGATTGAAACTGAAGTGCTTGATAAACGCATGGGCCGTTTTTTCCCAATCCTCCATGCGATAGACCTCATAGTCTGTGTACCACCTCATGGCTGCATCTTTTAGACTGGCCTGAAAAGTGTGGATCATCAGAGGGCCGTTTGCCACGTACTTGCTCATCCTCGCTTGATACATTTGGACATGCTGAACCGGATTGGAAGTGCCATCGTACTTCTCGAAGTCAGGCATCTTGAATTTTTTGGTACATTGACCTTTGAAAAGACGGATAGGTCGACCTGGGGTATGTTGTGCGTCCCCTCCATCTCTCGTATCCTCTTCTCCATGTCGGCTATGGCTTTCACGGCTTCTTTGCTCATTCCCCCAGCCACAGGGCTGGCTTGGGGTATTGAGCTAGCAGGTGATGTTCCCGGGCTAACATCAGATAGAATAACGTCCTCCAGCGGCAAAGTGTGTATGGGGACACGACCCGTGCCTTTGTTAGGATTGTCCACTAGAGAAGGCGGTGGAGGCGCTATGGGCGACGGGACAGAGCTGAACTGCTGCTGCATAGCGGCAAATCTCGCTATCACTCTTTCCATAGCTTGGGACACCATCCCTTCGAATTGCCCAGTCATTTCATTCGCGTGCTCCTTGAGGGCCTCCTGAATTACTGCGTTAATCTCGGCTCTGTCGGCCATTTTCTTTGCTATTGACCGAGTGATATGAGGGTTTGAGGTGCCCGTGATGAATTACCTGACAAAAGTGCATCAACATGATCAGTACAAGGAGTGGGTATGGCGAATCGATCCATGGTCCTAGACCGGACTGACTCACACGACCTGATCTGACTCAGAACTGTGATTCAAGCAGTCCAGTTCCGTCGGGTTTTGGCAGCAAATTCGTGATAAATGATCGAAATGTCACCAAAGTTTACGGACACATAGTCAAGACAAAAATGAACAACTTTCATGTTTTGTTCTGAGGCTGAAAACGCACGGATCAAATGCAGTTTAATACTCCTTCGGAAAAATGTGGCCCAGAAAACAATTTTGTCCGGCCTTTGTTCAATGAACGGAAAACCCATTAAAAATGTGAGTTAAGGTCCAAAATGTTTCAGGCCATTAGTTAAAATTCCGTTCTCCAACTTTCGTGTTTTTACCTTGTGTGTAAAAATTCATTTACCAATGGTAAAGGGTTGGATCAGACTGATGTAAAACAAAACCCTGCATTTTCAGACTTTTCTATTTTGATCTTAAATCCGGTAACAAATGTAAAACGTACTGGATTAATCTCATGACAGATCAAGATTCCCTAACGTTTTTCATTTTATAGTCGGAACTCAAAAAGGACCCGAAGGTATTTGAAAAATTCGTACAAGTCAGTTCGGTCGAACGGAAACAGATTCAGAACAGTAGCTCACTCATAAAATTCGGAATTAAACACTTGCTGCCCTTACATGAACCCAAAGTATGATGAAGGAAACGACAACATGAAAATGAAAATAATGAAATGCAAGACCATAATCAAATGACTCGATGACAAGACAATCCCGATCTATGACTTCTGGGAAGCAAGTTTATCCTTCAGTTGCTTGTTTGCCGTGGTCAACTTTGAGATAGTCCCATCAGCTAGCTCTAACTTTCGTTTGAGTTCCTCTTTCTCGGCCCGGTGAGTGGCTGTGACTGACACTGTGGGAATCTTCGGTCGGATTGCCTCGGGGATCACGTGCTTCTTGATGTAAAGGGCCGTAGCATGATATGCTTTCTCGTCGCCTGATAAAACCTTCGTCGGTGGCTTGAGCTTGATTGGCCGGCAAAAGTCCCATAGAGAACGGACAGTGATCATTGCTTGCTCATGCTCCGGGATACTCCGGGTAAAATCGAACTGGACTTGATCGGCTTCAAGGGGTGGTGGCAATGTCTGAACCACTCCATACTGGCGGGCCACTCGCAAGGGGTAATACTCGGTTGCTCCGGTAAATCCGAGCAAAGGAACAGGCTTTGCCCCGCCGCTTGCCAATCGAGCACTCTCCACTTGGAACCAACTAGCTTGCCATCAGAACCCCCTAGGACGTGGATCCGTTAAGAGCAAAAGCCAATCGGAAAAATGGTAGTCCGGAATTTCCCCTTGTTTGTTTTTAAAAACGATGATGGGGTGGGAAAAATTTCTGACTTTCTCGATCGAGACAAGATTCTTACATGGCCTAATATGTGATAAAAACCAAATAAGTAAGAGATCGGCTGATGATCGCAAAATGTTCCCTTTTTCTTGTTTGAATTTTGTGAGGGAGATAAAAGTTTCTGCTAAGATGACACGGACCAAGTTTTTCCCATCACATATTTGCTGAACAACAAAAGCAATATGAGGATTGAGGAAATTCTGAAAGTATGGAAAAATGACCATTCCAAAGAAAGCTAATAGAAAAACCTTGCCCTTTTGAATAGGTGATGCTTCATCGAAGCATTTTTTCACAAAGGAAAACGGGCAACTCCCACGACCAGCTTTCAAAACCTTACGGATTTCTTCAATTTTGATTCTCAAAAAATTGGCTAGTGCTATAACGGGATCTAATCCAATGGGCGGACTAACCAACTCCGTGTCCACAGGTTTTCCGATAAGCATGCTATATTCTTCCAAGGTGGGGGTGAGTTCATGCTTACCTAAGATGAATGTTGAAATATCAGGGCTCCAGAAATGTGTCAATGCACGAACAATCCCCACACGAGTTTTGATATCCAATATCGGCATCAATTGCCCGACTTTGGACTCCACATATGCACGGGCGGTGTGGTCGAGTCGGGTCAGCCACTCGCTTAAGTCTGACTTCGGTGCGACAATGATCCTGATGTTCTTAGGATTATCCTTGCTTCCCATGGTCAAGATAGAGACACGACAATCCTAATACCATGGACCGACCCAAAATAACGACGTGAAATGAGTAAATTGGAAGACAAGGTTAAGAAGCTTACCCATGGAAGACCACAATCACAAACACATGCGCATGAATGCAAATTCATTGATTAATCTTTTCAAAGTGAAATTCCAAAAACGGACCGTACCAATGGGGCTTGGTCGGGTCTGGTTTCCAGAATTCCGGCTATGGTCAAGATTCTGCCCGTGCCATTAGGGTACGGCCAGGGGAGAGATCTCCAACGCGAAGGAAAGTTCGGGATCGGGGACAGGAATCGACCGTACCTCGGGGGTGAGGTCGGGTGGATTCCCGCGCAATACCATCCTATTTACTAGCGACCCAGGTTCGGTCGCAGTGAAAGTGCGATGCAAATGGACATGCGGACACATGGCATATTATTCAGATCAGAAATAAAATCAAACTATATTACCCTGCAAAACAAAGGTTAATAGTTTAAATTTATCCTGCAAGAACATATAACACCTAAATAATTAGGAGTCAATCAAATAATGCCAACAAAAAATTATCACAAGAAATCGGCCTAAGCCCTCTTGAAATACATGAAACTTTCGAAAATTGTAAGGTCCACATTAGATCCAATTTTTTCGAAAATTCAAGTACATCCCCAGCGGAGTCGCCAAGCTGTCGCGACCTAAAAATTCCGGGGGATTCCAGGTTAATGGATTACTAGATTAATTAAATGAATTAACCAACCTAGTCCGAGCTCTCCCAAGCTCTACCAATTCGCAACTTAAGTTTATGTTCAAATGATTTAAATTTTGGAGCCGCCACTAATCTTTTCTTGGTAGGTAGATTAGATACCTAAATAAAGTATCGGGAGAATACTTTATTTTCTGCTAACCAGAGATTTAAGTTCGGGGACTTGATTATGTTAATTTTCCAATTAACACCCTTTCGGTACCATTCTTGTGAAGATTTCTTGAACTGGCAAATTCAATGGATTCAACTTTGGATTCAATTTATAGAGCAAGGTGCAATTATGTTTTTTTGGTTTTCTTGATTTAATGGGTGCTATGCAAATGCATGAATGCAACTATGATGTTAAACTATATGACAAGGAAATAATCATGCATGATGACTTTAGAAAAAGAAAATCAAATTTTAATGCAAGAAAAATATGAATTCTAACCTAAATGACATGCGACATGATTTCTTAACCTATATGACATGCAAATGATGATATTGAGAAAGTGGATTTTGATGCACAAAAATGTGAATTCTAATTACATGACATGCAATATGAAATCCATCATATACGACATGCGACATGATTTAATTAAACTACATGACGAGTAAGAGTATTCTACCATGACATGCGAAATTTGACGGTTTTATTCTAGCTTAAATGACATGCAAATTAAACTAGCAAAGCCAAAACTGTGTTCTAAATGACATGAAAATGCATGGATGACATCTATGGTATGCATGAATGACATGGAAATATGTATGAACTATACTATATGAAATGCACATGAATGACATTTTTTGGTATTTTTATGTTATTTATGAAAAAAGGGAATCAAATACTAATATAATGAACCTTGAGCATAGTACACCTTAATATCGGAAATTTTCGATGAATTCGCTTCGTACCCAAAGTTTAGGGTCGGAAGGGAATTTATTCACGTCGTACCCCGGTGGTGGGGTCGGATGGTGAATTTAAATATTATGAAATTGGTCGGTCCGGTCCCAAAGTTATGGGATGAGACGGACAATTTCATCGTGCAGATGACGTCGTACTTCGAGGGTGAAGTCGGATGGCCATGCACAAATTCCGAGGGACGAAGGCACGAGGGAGCGTGTACTATACTCAAGGTAAATTACAAAAATATTTGACTTTAGACTATAGTATAAAAAGGAAAATGAATTTTCGGCCAACTAGAGGGAATTGCCGAATTATAAAGGGCAAGATTGCCCTATCCACAAAGGATCACATCTTGTTCAAATTAAGAAAATTATCTTATGAGATTTTCAAAATGTTCCAGATAATCATCCAATTTGGAAAGATATGTTCAATCAGAGCAAATATTTATCCACAATATGCAAAGATATGTTCAGGATTTAGATTGCTTCAAAATTTGCAATATTCAGAATATGCAAGATACCCTAAATTAAGAAAGAGAATATTAAACTTCAAGATAGAAAATATACCTTATCTTCCGAGAAGGTTCTTTCCTAATTTGGATTTTTAACCAAAAATTGCAGCCCAAGATTTGCACTCCACGGACCGGCTCGGTGGTGTTCTCGTGCGGACCAAGGAGGTCGGTGAAAGCAGTTTTGTGCTCCCGTCAAGGCTCGTCGACAACTGGCGGCGACGATCGGCGGCGACTGGCGATGGGCGGCGACGGCGGTTTCCGGCGAGCGGCGGCGGCGGTCCGGACAAATGGGACCTCCAATGGACGAGCTACCACTTGGAACTTGTAAAGGAGAGGATGAGGGTGATTTAGGTGGTCGGAGACCGGCTCGGAGGTGGCCGGAGGCGGCGCTTGAGCAGGACGAAACAAACGGCAGAAACTGGTCGGGCAGGGTCGGTCAGCGACCTTTGCTCATTCAAAACGCTCTACAAGACGAACCGCTGGGCCAAATTGAGCTCACAATATGTCATTAGAACGGGAAGAGAATAAGCTTTCTATTGATGGGTGGAACGTCTTCATCCGACGTCGGATGACAAAGTTATGGCCGAAATAGTGGAGGGTTCCGGAACTGGGCGGGTGAGCCAAGCCGGCCGAGAGAGTCTTCTTCTTCCTCCCTTTATGGCCTCTCCGAATCCCTTTGCCTTGTCTTTTCAAAGTGGCCTCTCCACTTCTTCTTCTTTTTCTCTCCACCATGTAGTGGATGGTCTCTTTTTCTCTCCACCATGTAGTGGATGGTCTCTTTTTTCTCTCCACCATGTAGTGGATGGTCTCTTTTTCTCTCCACCATGTAGTGGATGGTCTCTTTTTCTCTCCAATGGCCTCTCCACTCTCTTTTGCTTTTGATTCTTTGTCTTTTGGTGGTGGTGGAGGACCGGTTCTGAGGTGGCCGGAGGTGGCCGGAGGCGGCGCTCGAGCGGGACGAAGCAAACGGCAGAAACTGATCGGACAGGGTCGGTCAACGACCTTTGCTCACTCAAACCGCTCTACCAAACGAACCGCTGCGCCAAATTGAGCTCACAATATGTCATTAGAACGGGAAGAGAATAAGGTTTCTACTGATGGGTGGAACGTC
The DNA here is from genome assembly GCA_029784005.1 of Lenwebbia sp. NSW1173648. Classification (NCBI taxonomy): domain Eukaryota; kingdom Viridiplantae; phylum Streptophyta; class Magnoliopsida; order Myrtales; family Myrtaceae; genus Lenwebbia; species Lenwebbia sp. NSW1173648. The sequence goes on from JARCGZ010000005.1 coordinate 6,356,174, forward strand.
TTCATCCGACGTCGGATGACAAAGTTATGGCCGAAACAGTGGAGGGTTCCGGAACTGGGCGGGTGAGCCAAGCCGGCCGAGAGAGTCTTCTTCTTCCTCCCTTTATGGCCTCTCCGAATCCCTTTGCCTTGTCTTTTCAAAGTGGCCTCTCCACTTCTTCTTCTTTTTCTCTCCACCATGTAGTGGATGGTCTCTTTTTCTCTCCACCATGTAGTGGATGGTCTCTTTTTTCTCTCCACCATGTAGTGGATGGTCTCTTTTTCTCTCCAATGGCCTCTCCACTCTCTTTTGCTTTTGATTCTTTGTCTTTTGGTGGTGGTGGAGGACCGGTTCGGAGGTGGCCGGAGGTGGCCGGAGGCGGCGCTCGAGCGGGACGAAGCAAACGGCAGAAACTGATCGGACAGGGTCGGTCAGCGACCTTTGCTCACTCAAACCGCTCTACCAAACGAACCGCTGCGCCAAATTGAGCTCACAATATGTCATTAGAACGGGAAGAGAATAAGGTTTCTACTGATGGGTGGAACGTCTTTATCCGACGTCGGATGACAAAGTTATGGCCCAAACAGTGGAGGGTTCCGGAACTGGGCGGGTGAGAGGATTCTCCCCGGCTCCCTTTTCTATCCCAAACTCTCTATTTTCTGCTCTTACTTTTTGCGCCATGTATCCTCCATCCTCTTGGCCATGTATTCTGAAATTTTTGTGGCCTCCCAAATGCCGAAGACATTTTGGCAATTTAAGTCCAAATCGCCTGATAGATTAAGCTCAAATCCTCCGCCGCCGGCCCAGTTCAGTATGCAAAATGCGATGCAATGCAGAGAAAATAAAATATGCAATGCCTGAGGAAATATTTTTGGCGAGAATTAATTCTCATTTTATAAATGATTTAAAGAAAAATCAAAATTTAGGTGTCAACACAAAGATCTTACCGACAGCTTGACCATTGATTCTACCTGAAATAACCAAGGACCTTAAATGTCTAGCCTTGTCTGAGGGTACTTTATCAAACCTTATCTTATCATTTCTTTATCAGAGAATTCGAATTCTGCCATTGCTATTTCTTTCTTTGAGATATGCTCGAGTTCTTCTTCTACAACTAAGCAAGCCCCATATTCAGCTGGAAGCTTAGCATGGACCATATTGATCATCATTGGCGAACAATTTTCTTTCGGCATTTTGGAATGACCAGCTCGGCAACTCTTATCATCTTCTTCCGACATCTTGAGATTCAGATTCTTTTGTTTTATTTTGACTTGATGCCTCGGATTAAGAGCTACCTGGAATTGCCCAAAGTTAATTGTTTGAGAGACTTGCTGAACCTCTTTTCCTTTTTTAACCTCGTGGTGAGAACTACTTCCCGAATCATATACAGAATTTTTCTCTGGTTTGACAAACTCTTTATCATCAGGGTTTCTTCTCCAAACCCAATTTCCTCTCGAACTAAAAGATCTGGTTGGAGGAATCTGTGATGGCATTCCTTTGTCCCGACGATTCTCGAAATCCCTATGTCTGCTTTTCATTCGTTGAAAACGTCTTTTTGCAGTTCGGTAAGATGCTTGCCCTGGCGGTTTAGCCAAGGACCATTTTCCTTTAGGAGGATCGTGTGAGATCTTAATTGTTTTTGTCTTCGGAACTTCCTGGGGAATTGATGGTGGTGGATCATCAAATTCATCTCCCCAACCAGATGGTTCCACAGGCAATGACGGGGATAAGGAATCCTTCGTGTCTCCATAGTACACCACATAATCAAATTTCCCACTAGGCTCTCCAAGCAATCCTACTTTGGGATCCCCTTCTTTATATCGCTGCCATAAACTCTTCTTTTTCTCAGGCTTTCGTGGGATTTCCTTTTCCTTGTGAGATTGTGCTTCAACTTCTTGAGTTGAAGGAACTTGTCTTGGTGGATCGGGGCAAAATTCCCGCCTCTCAGACACTTGCGTTGACCGCCTTGATTCAGCTTCTTGACTTCTTGATTGTGCCGAAACGCCGCTTTTAGTTACCAAAATCTCAGACTTTATCTGTGGTCTGCCTTCCCGACGGACAAATGATCCCGATCTGTATTTTCCCCTTGTTCCTCTCATGTACTGGAATTCGGGAACTTCCCGATGTTGATGACTTAATTCTCGATGGCAACGGGTGCACAATTGTCTATTATCATGCCTCGTAGACTCATGTACATTAACCATACTGATCATCTTCGGGAAAGGATCCGTGTCTACTTCCATTGGAGCTTTGCCTTTGTCTTCAGCGAATTTAATTTTGCCTTGACGAATCGCTTCCTGGATTGTCTTTCTAAAAACAATACAATTCACCGTATCATGAGTCTTTGAATGATGCCACTTGCAATACCTTTTGTCAGTAGTCTCTTCCTTGGATGGGATTACCTGTCCCTCAGCCAATTTGATCATTCCGTCTTTCAACAACAAGTCAAATATCTCATCTAACTTGTAGATATCAAACGAATAATTACTCGTTTCCTTGGCTTTAAACTTGGACACATCTCTCACCTTTGCTGGTTTCAAAGTCGGGCACACATATGGTTTTTCAAGTACCATAGTTGCTACCGCTATCTCATTCTCTTCTTCGGTAAAGTCACTGTATTCGGTACTTTCAACCGATGCTATTGTCTACCGATTATCCTTCGTCGGCTTCTTATCTTTATCCTTCAGCAGGTGCTCATACTTAGAAACCCGAGCATTTAATTGAAAGAGATCATCAAAAGCCTGCCCCTCAAATCTCTCCTTGAGATTAAACTTCAGCCCATTAAAAGCCAAATCTGTAAATTCCTTTTCAGTGAGAGAAGTCAAACATCGATTCCTGGACTTCTTGAAACGAGCAATGAATTGATCTACTGTCTCAGTGCCATACTGGTACATCCTGGCTAAGTCGGCTACTGTTACCTCTGGTACCGTTCGGTAAAACTGAGAATGGAACTGTCTCTCCATCTCAACCCACGTCTGGATAGAATTTGCTGGCAAATTTGTATACCAAGTAAATGCTGTCTTTGATAATGACAATGGGAATAGCCTTAGCCTTAAATATTCATTTGTCCCAGCCTCTCCACATTGTGCTAAAAAACGACCTACATGCTCCACAGTTGACTGATCTTCTTCACCTGTAAATACAGCGAAATCTGGCATTTTAAATCCCCTTGGATATGGAATGTTATCCACCCAATCGGGATGTGGCTTCCTGTATACAGGTCTTGGTGTACCTCTCTCTGCTCCCAATTGTTGCATTACCAATTCTGCAACTCTGTCTGGATTCCATGGCCTTAAATTCTGCTGGCCCAACCAAGGATCTTGCCCCCTAGGATCAACTTGCTGAGGTCTGTTCATTCCTTGTTGATCCATATTGAAGTTAACAGGTGGTGGTGGCCTGTAGAGAGGATTTTCTACCACTTGTGGATATGGTTGAGCTACAGGTGGTCTCATGGGATCGAAGTTAGGGACATTCACTGGCGGAGGCATGTTCAATACTGGTGGGATCATGGGATTGATCACATTAGCATCAATGGGGCCAGTTTGAGGGAAATTGTAACCGCTCACACCATTTACCAGATTTGCTGTTGTAGGATTTTCTGGCCTTGGTATAATTCTTACTGGAGGCTGCAGATTTGACCCTCCACTACCATTATACCCAACATTGGGATGTCCCGATGCTGGTGGAAATGGTATCGTACCAGGAGGATTTACATAAAAGGGAGGAACTTGAGAGGATGAACTAGGACGCGATATTACCTCGTTTATGGCGTTAATCATCATAGGCTTTATCACATCTGAGACATGCCGCACCATATGGTTAGTGAGCTCATTCTGCTGTTCCTCAAACATTCTTCTCATCGTGGCTATCAAAGTATTGTCAGGTGCCAACGCATGGATTTGTTCTTCGTTCAATTGCCGAGGAACATCAGCATTATGATGGGGTACGTCCTCATTCGCTGCCGAATGCTCTGATCGCGCTCCATCATCTGGATTGTTGATGTTGGCAACTGGTACTCTATCTGATTGACCTCTGGTTCTCACCATTTCTCTTAATCTTACCACAATGGTCCCACCGGGCGTGCCAAAAAGATGTTCGCTCGTTTTTGCAACAAGGAAAATCTTTCACTGAAATTCAGTCTTCGGTTTTTATTAAGAGGGTTCTGTGGCTCAACTCTCGAAAGGAAATTTTAATGAGAACACTGAGTAATACAAATGGAAGTGAAATGGGTATGAAATTAGTGGATCGAATATGGATTTGAGATCAACAAAGGTTCAGGCTACGTTACAATACTCCTACTAAAGCAGTAGAAAGCTTGAAACTAAACTAGAGTTGCAGAAACTCTAAATGCTGGAAAGGAGAATACAGGAAAGTTAAAGTGCAGAAAACTTGAGTTCGTTTGGATGTGTGTTGATCTGTCTCCTTTCTCCTCTCCTTCGATTATTTATTATTCTTTGGTTTTCCATAACCGTTTGTCGGTTATTTTCTTGCTTTCAAACTCTGAATCTTGGCGCCTTCAATAACTTCCCATTTGCCCACGTTTTATCCGCCAAAACTTGATCTTTAACTGTCAATATGGCTTTGAATTTGAATCTTTTTCAGCAACTGCCGTGAACTGTTCACATCCACTATCCGGATTTCTTGCTCGTAACTTCTTGCTGTCATGGCTAATTTGGCCATCTTGCAGTTCCTTTTGACTTCATACTCCTCTTACTGCTGACCCTTTATAATTTCGGTATGTCCAGAATCTTACCGAATTTTGAAAATCAATGACCCTGTTCTCTTACTTCCCGAATATCGGGTTTAGACTTCTAGACATTTCGGTATGTTGCAGACAACTTACCGAACTTCTCAAAGTAGCTTACCATTCCCGATTTATCGATTTTCGGGATACGGTGATACTAAAGTCCATTCGGTAACTCTTTATTATTTGGTGTCAACACACTGTTACTGATGAAAGTAAATATATGATTTTATCGTATGAAAACATCCTTTATTTTCTCTATCTAAAGTCAAGGATATTGTTAAATAGTGAGCAACGTGCACTTTTGTCACAGGAAGACTTAAGAGAATATTGTCTAAAAAGTCCTAAGCCTATCATATGGTAATCAATTTAGTTCTAAACTTTTGATGTGATTAATTTAGTCATAAACCTTTTGACCATTTGCTAATATAGTAATTCAGGCCAATTTGGGCTACAAATCACGGGCGCCGCTGAGGTTGACAATTTTTCTAATTATTTAAAATTTTCTCCATTTTTTCCTTTCCTTTTCTTTCCTTTTTTTTTAAAACCTTTTTTCTATTTTCCTCCGCTAGTCGAAGGCTTAGGCGGAAAAAGGAAAAATTCAGAAAAATTCAAAAAATTACAAAATCGGCCACGTTAGCGCCAGTCGTGCCACGTATGACGACCATTATCCACGTAAGTGATTTTTCCTGCCAAAATTGGCTGAAAAGACTACGTTGATAAGTCGTCAAAAGGTTTAGGGTAAATTGGCCAAATTGAAAAGTTTAAAGCTAAATTGGCTGTCGCACAATAGATTTAGGACTTTTTTGGACAATTATCCCGAAAGACTAATATCGTGCACAAACTTCAAGTAGATGATTTAGATGAGAAAGTGTTACATAGATTAAATGTAAATATGGTTGCTTTAAATCGGGTATTGTAGTGAATAGTGATTGAAACACCAAATTTAAAAGAAGTCATGGCCAAAAATAATAGTCAGATGTTCTGGATGAAGGAGGGAAGAAGGGAAGAGAAGAGAAAATATCATAAAATTCAATTTTTCTTCCAATCTGTTTTGACATAACTTTTTCTATCTGAATTCCTATTCCCCATTTTGTCTCATTTTTTTTGCAAAGATATCATAATATTTCCATGAGTTAAAAGACTGAAAAGGGGTGAACAACGTCCATGATCCTTTTTGGGCGCTACTATAAGAATTTCCCACCCGGGATAGAAATATTCGGTTTGAGTCAGAAATAATATTAATTTCGAGCGTGCCCGTCTCCGCCATATCATTGGATACGAGTTAAATTAAAGACGGAACGATTCCTGCATCATCTATGCAAGCCGAACTTAAGTCACAGACGAATCGGGGTTTTGTAAGCGATCAAGGAGCGATAGGGGGATTTGAACCTATGAATAAGGAGGGTTCAAATCGCACCAGAATAAGTTTTAATCAATTGAATAAATTAACTCTTTGTAATTGGGTAGGAAAAAATAATTAGGACACGCGTAACAACATTTTTACCCTAGAAATCAAAAGCTGATTTTCTACTTTTATTTCTGGGCAGAAGTTGATTTTTCTTCTTCTTGAGAGAAGTAATTTTTTTTACTTTTTCAAGTGGCTCCAAAACTACTTTTGGAGTAAGAAAATGTTCCAGCAGTAGAAAAATAAAATTGTGTAATCAAATATATTTCTGCTTCAAAAGTTACGTTACCAAATGAATTTCTGCTTTAAAAACACTTTTGCTTCAGAAATGTTGTCATGTCCCCCAAATCCGGAAGGAAACAAAATGTGATACAGGGCAAGAACTTGCGTAGGGTTGTGTCCCACTAGAACAATTATTGGTCCAAAAGAGTAAAAAGTCCGCGACAAGTGTCACTCTCAATCACACCGCCCACACGTGGACTTTCACTTCTCGGACGGGTCTGGTCTAGTGACAACGAGGATTAGCCTCAATCTCTTCAATTTGCTGCACGTTGATTCCACAACCAAATAACTGTATTTAAGCACATGGGATTAATTTTAATGCCAACTGTTATCACGTGAACATAGTAACTGCTTTTATACGATGTCGAATTATTTTTCAGGCTGAGTTTTGATTGAATAGTTAAATATTAAGTCATGAATTTATCTAATAATTTAAATTTTAAGAATAATTAATAATAGCTCTGCAAAATATGACAGAATTTATCGTTTTCTGTGGAAGAAGCAAAGTTCGAAATTATTACAAGAGATGAATGAAATTCTTCTAGGGATTTGAGTGCAACATAGTTCGTACCCCACCAAAAGAAAAAAAAATGTCCAGAAGTTCTTGGTACAATGATGGAAAACGTGAGTTTCGGGAGCATCTGCTGATTGCCCGGAAACTGTCAATTCAGCTTTTTTTTAAAGAATATTGTCAGCGGTACATTAGAACATGACTCCATTTTGCATGGTAACACCTAGGCTCTAAAAATCAACTTATGGAGAGAACTAATTTTTTTTTTCTTTTACTTCTTCAAGTGGCTCCAAAACTACTTATAGAGCAAAAATTAGAAAAATGAAGTTGTGTAATCAAACGGATTTCTGCTCCAGAAGTGTTGTCATGCACGCTCCGTCAAAACATATGGAATTGCATAGATTACTTGACAAAACCTACCATCAAAGATTCGAAAAGCATTAGTTTTTTATCTATATGTAGCTCTCAAACTCAAATCGCATCAATGAAACCAAACCACACAACCACAGCCATTGAGGTGGTCGGCCTTGCGTGACCACAGACCTTGGGCGCCCGACGGAGGGAAACAACGGACGTCGCAACCTCCATGGTCGTGGGTCCTTTTTCTTCGTGGCTTTTGCAATCGAACCAAGAAAAGGCGTCAAGCCCACCACCACGATCATGGAGGCTGCTGGCCTCCAGTGACTATAGATATAGGGTAACGCGAAAATGAGAAACCGAGAATGTTTTCATTATTGGTAGCAAACTGTGTCTAACATGTTTGTTGCCAAAGAAGAAACTTCCATTAGTGCATTTCCCCCAGGAATACAAACAATGGAATATCTTTTGATAGTTGATTTTCTATGAAATAGTGGGAGCCTACCCATGTACAGAGTTTGTCAAGTCTTTGAGTATGACTCACTTGATTAAATATCAACTTAGATCGATTTTGTGGATCCATCTTAGTATACCTAGCATTACTTAAGACTTTATAGGATTATGCAAAGCATATCAAGAATGCCTACAAAATTCGTATACTAAATAATAGTCAGACCGTAAATGTATGTTGAATATGACCCACTCATTTACAACCATCTTAATATATCAATAATGCAGGCCAGTCTTAGTAACTGTAGATTTTTCCCTGACTTCTTATAAAAGGGAGACATCCTGGCTCGAGCTTAACAACTTGCTACTCATGGAAGAACTCGCATCTTGTGCTTCCTCCTCCTTACTTGTCCCTTTTCTCCAGCAACTCGTCCAAACCCGAACTGAGGAGTGGGTTTACTCCATCTTTTGGCGACCCTCAAGAGACGAACGTGGCGGTCTCGTCCTCACCTGGGGCGACGGCCATTTCCGAGGAACTACGAGAGACCCATTGGCATCCAAACCCACCACCAAAAGGGTGCTCGAGGAAGCCCAATGCCTGGATGATAAGTTCGGTCACGGCAGCGACATCGGCGACCCTGAATGGTACTACATATTCTCGGTCACGAGGTCGTATTCGTCCAAAGACGGCCTTCTAGGGAGAGCATTTCGCTCAGGAGGTCACGTCTGGTTGAGCGGTGAAGACGGCCATGAGCTGGAGATGTATGAGTGTGATGAGAGGGTTAAAGAAGCAAGAATGCATGGCATCAAGAGCATAGCGTGCATATCAATCCCTAATGGTTCTGGGGTTCTTGAATTGGGCTCCTCGGAGATCATCCAAGAAGATTGGAGCTTAGTTCATTTGGCCAAGTGCTTCTTCCCTTCTCATTTCCCGACCCTTCGAGTCGATCCTCGTGGAAAGAACCAATCCAACGTTGCCAAAGAAGAACCAGCACTTGTCGGTGCCGCCAAGCGTCCATTTGCAAAACCTGTCGGCGTGGCATATCATAACATGTCTAAGAAGAGCGGTAGGAAGAAAATAGTCGACGACGACGACGACAATAAAGAATCACCATTGTCGCCGTCGCTGCCAGGTCCCTTGAGCAACGTGCAGGCAGAGCGGCAGCGGAGGGATAATATGAACCAGCGGCTCTACGCGCTCCGATCCGTCGTCCCCAACGTGACGAGGATGGACAGGGCGTCCCTCCTTGCTGATGCCGTCGACTACATAAAGGAACTCCGGTCCCGCGTCGACACCTTGGAGTCCAAGCTCGTCAAGTCCGAGCCATCGCCTCAGAAGCGCCTCAAGAGTAATCGGGCTGTCGCTGACGTGAGTGAGTCAAGGTCGCTTTTGAGCAAGAACAGCCCGAGCGAGATGGCGGTGGAGGTGAAGGTGGTGGGGCGGGAGGCGGTGGTCCGGGTGTGGAGCCCGAATCTGGGGCATCCGTGCGCGAGGTTGATGGACGTGCTCAAGGAATTGGGGTGGGTAATCCAACACGCGAGCATGTCGTGCGTGAAGGGGGTGATGCTTCAGGACGTGGTCATTACGACTCCGGTTGACTACTGGGTGAGCGACGAGTCCATGAGAGATGCCATTCGGGGTAAACTAGGCAAGGTCTAGTACTGACTCCTGGATATGCGACAATTCTTGACGCAGAGTTCGTTCAAATGTGACTATTAAATCAGTTTATCACTTCCACCAAAAAAAAAAAAAAATTTCAGTTTATCACCAAACTAGTTTCCCTTTTTGGAGAGAGAGAGATTGACTGTTTCATGAAAAATAACATTTTCAAAGTTATCTCGCGCGCACACACAAATGTAATTTTCCCTTTGTTGACAATCATCGAGATTGGTGCAGTCGATTGAGATGGTTGAAGTATTTCCAGCCTAGACATCAAACTATGATTGCAAATTGCTCTGAATCACGGCCATCTTCAGATGCCAAAGGCCTACGTATAACCAGTTCAAATTTCTATTACGTAAAGAAATGAAATGCTGATCTTGTCGGTTTGGAAACTTTCCAATGCACCCATCCCATGTGGTGTCCCGTGGTTGTTCATCGTGGACCATGGATTGTGGGGTTAACCCCACTTTCCAGAAGCACGCAATCCTCACAGGCCAAGGAAGACAACACAGTACCGGAGCATTTTACATGTGCGTCTCAGGTACCTCATCAACTACGAACGACAGCAACTTCTGGATTGTCCTGATCAGCTGATCATAGAGGATGAACCATTGTACTTTTGGGTGTCCCCGTTTGCAAAAGGGGGATAGTCGTACGAAGTGACCCACGATAAACATGATTCTCTGTGGCTGAGTAAGTTGTGAATTGAATTAGCTAATCGATGTCACGAACGATCTTCTTAACATGTACTGTTTTGACACTGTTGAGGCACGAGTTTTGAAGGTCTAGGCTTTGTTGATTCATGGACTCCACGGTCTGTAATCTGCAACCCCCAAGAGAAAAAGAACTTTCCTTGGCATTTGTCCTAGGAGATCTGTTCGATGCTTAAAAGAACTTAAGGGTAACGTTTGTTTCACTGAAAATTTGACTACAAAAAATAAAATAAAATTCCCATGACAACCATTTTTAAGGAAAATAGATAATTTTATTTATTTATTTGGTGGTTAGGGAGAGTGATTTCCTTCTTACCAGAATGAGAAATTGTTTTCCCCCAATTGAAACTTGTTGTCTTCAGTCCATGAAAAATGTTTTGAGTAAATCGATTAGTTTTCTGTCATCCGAACACTGGAAAGTCGAAAAATAATTTTCCGAAAACGGTTTTCCTTCCAACAAACGGGCCACAGAGTTAAGATCTTTCAAGGGAGGATAAGACATGACTCAATTAGGGTTCGTACCTGGATATATATAGAGATACCTTGAGCTTGGCTCTTGGACCTCACAAAGAGCTCATTGCTTGTACGAGCATCACACGCCGTGAGTGAATTTAATATTCTCCTTTTATGATTATTTTGCGAGATCACTTATCTATACTATTCGTTAAGCAGATCCAATGGTCAGTCGATCACTTGAATCTCAAACATTTTATAATAAAAAAAGTTGCATAAAAATCCCATGCATATATTTAAATGCGCTATGACCGCGCAACTCTATTGAAGAAAGCAATCATAATTTACGAGAATCAAGATCTTGGGCAAGTAACCATTGAATCTCTCAACCTTCTAAATTGGAATTCAAGATAATGATAAAAGTGTCGCACAAATCTCTCATCTTTCCCTTCGCAACGATTCAAACTATACAAATGGGTCGGAATCTATGAACATCAAGTCCCTTTGTGTGTGTGTGTGTTATTTCAATTTGTATTTTCACTATTTCTCTGCACGCGCAACACGTTTGGCTCTTTTTCGAACAAACGTGCCAGAGACAACAAACAATTCCCCTTGAAGTTTTCATATGAACAAGTATTGAACTTTGAAATTCTTGTCAATGAACGAATTTTCTGCTTTTTTTTGTCAGTTTCCCTCACCGGCCATTCTATTGACTGGAATCTATTCTGACCCTCCGTCTGCCATCGAAGAAGTTCTGTTCTGCTCCTAGGTTTTAGAATCCAAGTTCAGAAAGATAACTCTACCTCCCTCTCCCAACTTCTCTCTCATCCGTTCGGCTTTTCCGCCAAAACTGCACCTGGAAGTCAACGATTTCAAGTTTTCGCAGTGTGAAATCTAGTAACGTCAAAAGTGGTGAATTGACCAAGCATTGACCAAAACGAATAGGGCGAGCAACACATCACGATGGTACTCACGGGTTCCCATGAATCTTCCTACCGCTTAGGACGGCAAAGAAGATTTAACATAAACTCAATCTTGCCAAATGAGATCAAATCACACTTGTGTTCTCATATCCTGTTTTAGGTTAAGAGTTAGTATACGATTACAAATGCAAAAATTTGCTTGACAGGATCATATCATATTAGAAGAGAACATATACATTTTTTAGATAATTGCGTACGAAAAGTGAAGAAAAATGAGTAAACAAGAAAGCAGAATGACACGTCACCCTAGGAATAGACAAAGTTAACTTTCTTTTTATTGCAGATATGCTCATAATAGATGTGTATCGCCTCGGCGAAGCACCGGTTAAAAATTGTTAAGCACTTATTAGTTAGGAGATCGAATGATCAGAAATAATTGACAGTACAGTCAGTACTGTTAGGCTAGCAACTTTCTTTTTTGTTATTATTATGTAAATTCCCATTCCCGATTCCCCTCGTTTTCCAAAGATAGCATAACTTTTTTTCCAAGTTAGAAGAGTGAGAAGGGGCAATCGGCGGATGAACTTCTGTAGGCGTTACTATAGAAGTTTCATACCCGCAATCGAAACGTTCGATGTGAGACATAACTAATACTTATTTTGATCGAGCCTGTAAGCTCTCAATTATCATATGCGAGTTAGAGTAAGAGAGGAATGATCTCTACACTCGGCACACAAGCCGAACCTACATTACGGGCAAATTAGTAGTGGAATACATATCACAATACTGTTTAAATATAAATAGCGATAATAACTCTGAGATAGTGATAACAAATTTATGACAACGACGAAGCCAATAAATATGTAATCTTAACAAGTAAAAATTACAGAATTACAAACCAAATAAAGACTTGCTAGATGAACATGGAGTGATGTACGAATTACCGAATTTCCATAAAGTGATTAGTCCCTACCAACAATACTAAGCAGCTTCAAGCTTCAAGAACTATGCTTCCCAAGATACAACATCTCGAACCCCCGTCGAACACTTCTCGAAACCGGCATACCTAGAGCACGACCCCCTTTGATGAACTAAAGAACACGTCCTTTTTAAAACACAAAGAAATCTACTACAAAAAACTGAATAGACATGAACTAAAGAGACATGTCGATAATACTCGCATTTGTTGAGTCATTAACTCATAATAACAATAACATTAAAGACAAAGAAAACTGCAGCAGAAAACTGAAAAGACATAAATCGTAGAGTCATAATTTTAAAGACACATATGCTGAGCCATTAACTCAAAATTACAACAATTAGGATTTTCTGACATCGGTGAGCCGCTTGAGAATTTGAACCAACTATGCCAATCATCTCGGCTTTAGAAGATAGCATAAATAACTCTAGTAACTCCGAATGTAAAAGTAAGATCCGAAAGGAAACAAAATGTGAGAAACGACAAGGACTTGCGTAGGGTTGTGTCCCACTACAACTATTATTGGTCCAAAAGACCACAAACTTGCGACGACTGTCACTCTCACACCTTCGACATGTGGACTTTCACTTATCGATCTGATCTGGTCTATCGACTAAGGGTGCGCATGGTAACACTTTTGAAATTAGATTTCTACTCCAGAAGTGTTTCTAGAGCAGAAATCCATTTGATAATTTAACTTCTGAAGAAGAAATTTGTTTGGTAAAAATTTTTACTTCTGAAGTTGTTTTTCCCCCAATTTGAGAAGTTAAAAAAATTTACTTCTCAACTCAAGAAGTACTTCTCTGACAAAAAAAAAACTCAAGAAGTACTTCTCGCCTCACACTCTTTTCATTACACTATCACCCTCATTTCGACCACGCTCGCCTCCACCGGCCATCGACCTCCACCGCGGCCCACCGCTGACCACCGCCCGCCGTCGCCCACCACCGCCTGCGACCACCGCCCCCAGCTGCCAACCGCCGACCACTGCCGGCCGCCGCCCATTGTCGACCTTCGCCAGCTGCCCGCAACCACTGCCAACTGCCGACCATCGCTCGCCGCCACCCGTGACCATCGTCACCCGCCCCCCGCTGACCTCCGCCGCCCGCAACCACTGCCGACCGCCAACCATCGCCGGCCGCGACCACCGCCAACTACCGCCTCCACTCGGGGACCGCCCACCATCGCCGACAGCGCCGGTCGCTGCCAACCGCCCCCAACTGCCAACCTCCGCCGGCCGCACCCATCACCGGCTGCGACCACCGCCGACCGCCGCCCACTGCTGACCTCAGCCGACCGCCGTCGACCGCCGCCAACCACCGCCGCCCCCTGCTGACCACTGTCGCCGCTGACCATCGACCACCGCCCCTCATGCCGCCGCTACTAGCCGTTGACCGTCGCCAACCACCACCGTGACCACTGTAGCCGAGTCGCTGTCTCCGGCTGCCGAAGTAAAAAATAAATTATAATTTTTTATTTTTAAAAAGTAAATAATAAATTTAATAATAATTTTTTTTAAAAGAAATTTAAAAAGTTAAAAAATGAAGTGGATATTTTTCGGCCACCGACAATAATTTTTTATAGGAGATTTTGTGTTAATAATGTTTCAGAAGTAGAAATTTTCAACTATTACCAAATGAATTTCTTTGATCAGAAATTAATTTTTGAAGCAAAAGTAGAAAAATCAACTTTCGGTCAGAAGTTGATTTATGAAACAGAAGTGTTGCCATGCGCGCCCTAAGAGGGTTAGCCTCCATCGCTTGAATTTGCTGCACTTCGGCCCCATAGCCTAATAACTTTAATTGAGCACATCAACTGTCATCACGCGAACAATGCTTCTGCTTTTATACAACGTTAACTTGGATTTCAGGTTGAGTAAATCGGTCTTTTCCGTGGAAGAAACCAAAACCTAAAACTCGAAGCTGAATGAAATTCTTGAAGGGATTTGACGGGGACGGGGACCCGGCCGGGATCATTCTAGAGTGAATGACGCGAAACGAGCGCGTGCGTGCGATGCATCAGGACGATGGAGATAGGTTCATTTCCCATGTTTAAATCATTGTGACTATTAGTACGACATAGTTCTTGCCCCGCCCAAACAAAAACTTGCCCGAAAGGTCTTGCTGCAATAATTAAAACGTTGAGGGGGGAACTAAGAGTTGGTTTCAGGAGCATCTACGCTAGGTGCCCTCACATCGCTTGCAAAGAGTCAAAACAGATCCGTACGAAACTACGAATGTCGTGGAGGTTACGTTAGAATCTCGAAGTTAATTGTCCGTCGCGTTTTGATTAGTGCGTGCACATGGAAAATGATGGAAGTGGATCGGGTTTAATCGCTTCTCAAGCCAGGGTTTTGGGTTTTGATTTGCAGGAGCAGATCGAGATCCTATTCACAAAACCATAGAGGCTCTAGAGCGAGGTAGGGATTTGCTTAATGGGTAACCTGGTATCACAATTTCAGATGGAAAGGAAAAAACAAAGAGAAGAAAATGGGAAGAGAAATTGTGTACTGTGCACTTCTCATTCGTACATCTTCTGTTTGTACAAGAGGACTTACATATAGTACAAAGAATGACTAATAAAAGCAAGTATATATTCTCTAATCTAGGTGTATCAAAATCTTATCCTAGATTGATCACAATCCCCGATTAAGTGTATCAATTATAATCGAGACAAATCCCCCGAATCTCGAGCATATCTTCCAACACTCCCCCTCAAGCTGGTGGCTTGTAGATGTCCAAGACGCCTAGCTTGCTTAATAGATATGCATGTTGCCTTCGACAAAGAGGCTTAGTAAACATGTCCACGGGTTGTTCTCTGGTCCCAATTCCTCTTGTTTCAATTACCCCTTCTTGAATCTTCTCTCTAGTAAAATGACAATCCACTTCTATATGCTTCGTTCTTTCGTGCACTGTGAGATTAGATGCAAGTTTGAGAGCTGCATCATTATCACAAAACAACTTGCTTGGTCCCTTTATTTATACCCCAAGGTCTTGACGTAAGCCTCATAACCATATTATCTCGCAAGTGGTTTTTACCATAGCTCGATATTCTGCCTCTGCTGAAGACAACGAGACAATTGGCTACTTCTTCGTCTTCCATGAGAGTAGAGATTCTCCTAGTTTAATACAGAAACCTATGATGGACCTTCTGCTCATCGGACAAGTCGCATAATCTGCATGGCAATCAGCCGTCATTTCCATGTTGCACTTCTTGGAAAGAAGTATCCCGAGTCCTGGGCATTTCTTCAAGTACTTCATGACCTTCAGGGCAGCACTCATATGGGATTGCTTTGGTTTATGCATAAACTGACTAAGTGTCTGTACGGCATAACATATATCCGATCTAGTCATGGTTAGATATATGAGTTTTTCAACGAGTTTTTGATAACCTGACGGGTCTCTGAGCATGGGATCGTCATCTTGAGATATTCCCGCATCATAATCTGCCGTGGTTAATTTGATATTTTGCTGGATTGGAACAACAGCTGGCTTGCACCCTGATAGACATGCTTCTAATATAATCTCCAACACAAGTTTCCGTTGGCTAAGAGAGATTCCTTGATCTGAACGAGCTATCTCAATTCCAAGAAAATATTTAGGTGACCCCAAATCTTTATTGTGAAAGGTGGAATGTAAATACTCTTTAAGATTCTTCACAGCAGATTCCTCACTTCCCATGATAAGTATGTCATCAACATAGATCATTAGGTAAACAGATGACATACCTCTTGTCCATGTAAATAGAGCATAATCATGTCTGGACTGTTTAAAACCGGCAGCTGTAAGTGTGTTGGTAAATTTTGCGTACCACTGTCGGGAAGCTTGCTTGAGGCCATAAAGGGATTTGCGAAGACGACATACTCTAGACTCCCACTGTCTCCGTAATCCTTGTGGAAGATCCATATAAATCTCCTCATCCAAATCACCATGAAGAAACGTATTGTGGACGTCTATCTGATGTAGTGGCCAGTCACGAAAAGCAGTAATCGATAAAAAAGAACGAACTGTAACGTCCTTTGCCATGGGGGAGAAAGTCTCGTGGTAATAAAATCCTTCCCGCTGTGTGAAACCTTTAGCTACCAACCGAGCCTTATATTGTTCAACTGAACCATCTGCTCTATATTTAATCTTGTATACTCATTTGCATCCAATCGGCTTGCGATGGGAAGGTAGTGGTATAATATTCCATGTATGATTCTCTATTAGGGCTCGTAGTTCTACCTCTATAGCCTTTTGTCAATGTGGATCAGTCATTGCCTCATCATAACTAGAAGGTTCTCGTTCCTCAGATATACAGCTATTGCAACACATATGCTCTGACGACAGCTGATTAAAGGAAACATATGAGGAGATAGGGTAACAAGTACCTGGTGAATTCAAGGTGGCACATACATAGTCCTTCGTCCAGGTCGGTGGGCGACTGATACGACCAGATCGCCGTGGTGGGTCATGTTGCTGCATTGAAGATGGTTCTTCAGTAGTTGGTGCTGAAGGAGCTGCCATTTGAGAATGTTGAGACTCCTCCTCGGTTGTGATGGGAGGATGCTCAATTGAATAATCCACAGCTGTAGAAGTTTCATCAATTGTCGGAAGTGATACTGCAGCCGGTGTTGGATGTTCTGGAGGAGTAACAACAATATATGATTCTTCAGAAGATAAATCTTCTTCAAATAGAAATTGACGATTAGTTGTTCTTGTCACTAGATTTTCGGATGAAGAAACCTCATCTTTGAAGGGAAATATGTCCTCATGAAAAATGACATCCCTGCTCACAAAGAATTCTTTTGTGGATGGTTCAAAAACCCGATATCCCTTTTTGAGACTCGAATATCCCATAAATACGCATCGACGGGCACGAGGACCCATTTTATCCCGAGGCCCAACAATAGTCACATAACATATGCAACCAAAAACTTTGAGATGGTGAAGTTCTAGTTTCTTCCCATATAGCAACTCAAATGGAGTTTTACTGTCTAGAATACGTGATCGCATGTGATTGATCAGGTAAGCTACCGTGACCACACAATCTCCCCAAAAAGTCTCAAGAACAGATGCTTGGAATTTAAGAGCACGTGCTACTTCTAAGAGATGATGGTGTTTACGATCAACGACTCCATTTTGTTGTGGGGAGTAAGTGCAAGAGCTCTCATGTAAAATTCCATTTGAGGAGAAGAAGAAAGCACATTCACTATTGAAGAATTCTCTTCCATTATCAGTGCGAATGCGTTGAATCGATTTCCCAAACAGATTTCTTGATAGAGAAAAGAAGGTTCTCAGATGAGAAATGACTTGACTCTTTGATTGCATGAGAAATACCCATGAGGCACGTGAGAAATCATCTATAATTGTGAGGAAAAATCGAGAACCATCACGATGTGGAGTGTCATATGGTCCCCAAACATCAGCAAGGATTAAGGAAAAAATATTGTATGCACGAGAGTTGCTATTTTGGAAGGGTGCGCGTGCTTGTTTTGCTAGGGGACAAATGGGACACTAAGGATAAGGAAAAGAAGCAGTATGACCCAATCTTTGATGATAAAGAAAATTCTTATCATTGGTAGCAGTGTTACACAATGATTGTTTATTCAATTCAGTACAAGATAATTTGGAATTGGTTGGAAATTTGATCCAAAAATATAGCCCTTGAGAGATTCTACCCAAGCCCATCAGTTTGCTAGTCAAAAGGGCCTAAAAGAAACACTTATCAGAATTGAATAGGACGCGACAGGAATTTTCCTCACAAGCTCGAGAAATGTTGACTTTTGAATAGGACGCGGAAAATGGGTTGCCGCCGCTAGAATAGCTCCTTGTCCCGCCTTTTCATAGTCTGACGCGTCGAAACGTTGACTTTCCTCCTGAACAGTAAGTTGGTAGATCCGGCCAAGCGTCGGCATGGGCTCCATGGTCAAGATCTGTGACTGAAAAGAGAGGTAAGACTCATTCAAGATGAGGAGAAACCTCGTCACTTTCTGTCTTTCCCTTATGGCTTGTGTATTATTGCAAGATCGTCTCCGGCCATTCAAGCTTTTCCTCAGCTGCTGCTAATTCGTTCCATAGGGCTGAAAGTTTATTATAAACGGCGGCGACAGTCATGTTTGTTGGAGTTGGCGAATACTTCGGGGACCCTTGTTTCTCACATCGGGTACGCCCACGTGAGCTTAGGGAAACTGAAGTGTTATCCAACGACATGTGACCCCTGCGCGCGGAATGCGGGGGTTCGGGGGCAGCGCCCCCGACACGGGTGCCCCGCTGCCCGGTCAGCGGGCGGGGGTTCGGGGGCAGCGCCTCCCGACGAGGGTTCCGCTGCCCGGTCAGCGGACGGCTGTCCCGCTCGCCGGTGAGCGGGCGGGGGTTCGGGGGCAGCGCCTCCCGACGGGGGTTCCCCGAAACCTCTACGGGTTTGGGCTTTTATTTAAGCTGGCCCGTATGGTATGGAATTAAGGGGTTTCATATAGGTTTAGGTTTTGGGCCCGTTTGGGGCATATATATATTTTCCCGTTTTTCATCATTGTAGTTAGTTGAGCGGCTGTAAACCGAAACTAGTGAAATCTCTTTGCAGGACGTAGCCCTATTCTGGGGTGAACCTGGGTAATCTCGTGTGTCGTCCTTTTCTCTTTGATTTCTGTGTGATCGTTCTGATTCGTGTGCGATAAATCCCTTCAATTGGTATCAGAGCCTTGTGTTCGAGGAATTGGGGTTTATCAAAGATGTCAGGAGGGTCACGAATTGAGATCGAAAAATTCGATGGGACACGGTTCGATCTGTGGAAGATGAAGATGGAGGATCTTCTTTGCGATCGAGATCTTTGGTCGGCAATCGTAACGGAAAGGCCTGTTGCTGCGAAGCCTGGTGTCGTGATAAAGGAAGCGGGCAAGGAAGCAGGGAAGGAAGATGAGACATCTTCCAAAAGGGCGGATCCAAAGGAGATTGAAGACTGGGATCGGATTGATCGGAAAGCAAAGGGTTTGATTCGGCTTTGTCTCGCAGACTCGATTCTGACAAACGTGATGGGGGAACCTACAGCCAGGGATCTATGGCAGAAACTGGAGTCGCTGTATCAAAGTAAGTCGTTGGTTAATAAGCTGTTTTTGAGGAAAAAGCTGTATAATCTTCGGATGCACGAGGGCGACTCGTTTTCTGCACATCTGTATAACTTTAACACGTTGATTAGTCAACTCGTATCAATCGGTGTTAAGTTCCAGGATGATGATAAGGCAATAACACTGCTCTGTTCACTGCCGGATTCATGGGATAACCTAATTGTGGTGATCGGTGGTGGGGATAAGGAATTATCGTATGAAAGTGTGTGTTCTGCCTTGTTATCGGAGGAAACACGAAGAAAGGGATCGGGAAATTCCGGTAAAGAGGCATTGGCGGCTAGGGGAAGGCCAACAGAGAAGAATCTGAATCGGAGATGGTCTAGATCCAAATCTCGTGGGCGATCGAAGAGTAGAGAGAGAAGGGTACAGTGCTGGAAATGTGAAGAGTGGGGCCATGTGAAGCGGGACTGTAAAAACAAGCCAGTTTTTAAGAAGGAAGCTGAATCATCCTCGGGTAAAAAGGAGGTCGATGCAGGAGATATGTATTTGGCTGCTGCATGTATGGCGCAGTCAGACAAGGATATTTGGTTGATCGATACCGGTGCTTCATACCACATGACACCTCATAGACACTGGTTTTGTGAATATGAGCAATATAATGGTGGGGATGTCATGCTCGGAGATGATACTGCAGTTCAGATTGTCGGGCGTGGCAGGGTGAAGCTGAGGATGAGTAATGGCACGGTGAAGACTATTCCAGACGTGATGCACATACCCTTGATGAGTAGAAATTTGTTATCAGTCGGTACAATGGCTGATTCGGGGGTTATTTTTAGCTGTGATAAAGATTCGTGCAAGATGACTCGAGGTTCTATTGTGATTGCACGAGAAGTCCGTTACGGGACATTATATAAGCTGCTCGGGGAAACAGTGAGTGTTGGTAGCGGGTTCGTTTCTGAAGAGGCCAAGGAAGATGGACATGATACGTCCATGTTGTGGCATCAGAGGTTAGGGCATATCGGTGAAAAGGGACTGTCTACCTTAGCTTCGAGTCAGATGGTAGAAGGAATTCCAAAATGCTCTATAGGTTTCGGGTTCTGTGAACACTGTCTCCATGGAAAACAGAACCGAGTTAGCTTCCAGCACACCGGTACAAGAGCAACTGAGGTTCTCGAGCTGATTCACAGCGATGTCTTTGGACCTACTCCGACTCCATCTATTGGAGGATCCAGGTACTATGTATCATTCATAGATGATTTTTCGAGATATAGTTGGATTTATTTCATTAGAAGTAAATCAGATGTATTCGAGAAATTTCGAGAACTTAAGGTTTTGGTTGAAAACCAATTGGGCAGGAAAATCAAGGTCCTTCGTACAGATAACGGAGGTGAATTATGTTCGGATAAGTTCGAGCAATTTTGTGTGGATAATGGTATTGCAAGGCAGAAGACGACTCCATATACACCTCAACAGAATGGGGTGGCCGAAAGGTTAAATCGGTCACTCATAGAAAAGGCGAGATGCATGCTGAGTTGGGCAGGTCTGGGGCCAGAATTTTGGGCAGAAGCTGTAGCCACAGCCTGTTATTTGAAGAACAGGTCACCGACCTCATCAGTGAAGGATCGTACACCATATGAGGCAGTGTTTGAGAAGAAGCCGAATCTGTCCCATGTTCGGGTGTTCGGGTGTGACGCATATGTTCATGTACCCAAGGAGAAACGGGGTAAGCTTGACAACAAGTCTGAGAAGAACGTATTTGTCGGATACAAGGAAGGGGTCAAGGGCTATAAGCTGTGGAATCCAGAATCAAAGACCATTGTATACAGCAGGGATGTTGTCTTTCGAGAATCACAACCCCAGGTTGACACAAAGAAAGGTGATGAGCCCAAGAAAGTGGTAGTGTTTGAAGAAAGTCCTAAAGCTGAAACAGTGAAGATGGTTCCACAAGGCACGCCAGTAGAGTCTGATTCTGAATCGGAGCAAGGGGACTCGGTTAATGAAGTCGAGGATGCAGATTCGGATGAAGACTCGGATACTGATAGCATGCCGGTTCTCAGGAGATCGACGCGAGAAAGAAAGGTACCACTTCGATACTCACTTAGTGCTTTGAGTACGTTTCATGCTTTGAGCATTATCGGAGAAGATCCTAGTTCTGTAAAAGAGGCGAGATCCATGGATGATGCGAATCAGTGGGAGCTTGCAATGATAGATGAGATGCAGTCGCTTGATAAAAATGAAACATGGAGCTTGTGTAAATTGCCTAAGGATAGAAAGGCAATTGGGTGTAAATGGGTGTTCAAGCGAAAGCTGAAATCGGATGGGACTGTAGAGAAGTACAAGGCTAGGCTTGTAGCCAAGGGGTACTCTCAGATCGAGGGAGTTGACTATGACGAGATTTTCTCTCCCGTGGCTAAGTTAACTTCGATACGGTTTGTTCTGTCTGTAGCAGCTGCATATGATCTTGAGGTTGAACAGATGGATGTAAAGACGGCATTCCTTCATGGGGACTTGGAGGAAGAGATATATATGAGGCAACCAGATGGCTTTAGTAAAAGGAAAGGAGAATCTGGTGTGCAAGTTGAAAAAGTCCTTATATGGGCTGAAGCAGTCACCGAGGATGTGGTACCAGAAGTTTGACACGTACATGCTCCAACTTGATTTTGTGCGTTCAAATTCTGACCATTGTGTTTATGTGAAGAGGACGGGCGATCAGTTTGTCATTCTCACGCTCTATGTGGATGATATGTTGTTGATCGGGAATAGCGTGAAGATGGTGAAATCCGTGAAGAGTTTGTTGGCCAAAAAGTTTGAAATGAAAGACTTGGGGCCTGCAAATTTTATTTTGGGCATGCAGATCAGGAGGGACCGTGAGAAACGGAAGCTGTGGCTGGGGCAGGAGAAATACATCAAAGAAATACTAAAGAAATTCAATATGATTGACTGCAAGCCTGTTGGTACCCCTATACCTTTAGGGACCAAGCTATCTGCGGAACAATGTCCAAAAACGGATGAAGAAGCTGAAGAGATGGCCCGAGTTCCATACGCGAGTGCAGTGGGTAGCTTGATGTATGCTATGGTATGCACACGTCCGGATATAGCACAAGCAGTGGGAGTTTTGAGTCGATACATGTCTAACCCAGGTAGAGAGCACTGAAATGCGATCAAAAGAGTTTTCAGGTATCTTCGTGGAACTTTGAATTTCTCTTTATGTTTTGAAGGTACAGGGACTGGAAACATGCTTGATATCGTAGGCCATGTAGATTCTGATTGGGGTGGAGACATTGATAGTAGACGGTCCACTAGCGGATATGTTTTCACATTGTTTGGTGCTGCGTTGAGTTGGATGAGTAGGAGACAAAGTGTGGTAGCGCTTTCTTCTACGGAGGCTGAATATATGGCTCTTACTCATGCTGGAAAAGAGGCTGTATGGTTACGGCGGTTGTGCTTGGAGCTCGGTTTTGAGCAAGGTGCCATAGAGGTGAGATGTGATAATCAAGGGGCTATTTATTTAGCTAAGAATCCAGCGTTTCACTCACGCACAAAGCACATTGATATACAATATCATTTCATCCGAGAAAAGGTAGAGAAGAAAGAGGTTCGGCTTGTAAAGGTCGACACGGTTCAAAATAGTTCAGACTTCCTTACTAAAGCCGTTACAGGTGCGAAGTTTGAATGGTGCTCTGCTGCGATTGGATTGAAGAAGAATGATATTGGAAAGGCTCTCATTTGCGCGAAGTATCCACCAAGTGGGAGAATGTTGGAGTTGGCGAATACTTCGGGGACCCTTGTTTCTCACATCGGGTACGCCCACGTGAGCTTAGGGAAACTGAAGTGTTATCCAACGACATGTGACCCCTGCGCGCGGAATGCGGGGGTTCGGGGGCAGCGCCCCCGACACGGGTGCCCCGCTGCCCGGTCAGCGGGCGGGGGTTCGGGGGCAGCGCCTCCCGACGGGGGTTCCGCTGCCCGGTCAGCGGACGGCTGTCCCGCTCGCCGGTGAGCGGGCGGGGGTTCGGGGGCAGCACCTCCCGACGGGGGTTCCTCGAAACCTCTACAGGTTTGGGCTTTTATTTAAGCTGGCCCGTATGGTATGGAATTAATGGGTTTCATATAGGTTTAGGTTTTGGGCCCGTTTGGGGCATATATATATTTTCCCGTTTTTCATCATTGTAGTTAGTTGAGCGGCTGTAAACCGAAACTAGTGAAATCTCTTTGCAGGACGTAGCCCTATTCTGGGGTGAACCTGGGTAATCTCGTGTGTCGTCCTTTTCTCTTTGATTTCTGTGTGATCGTTCTGATTCGTGTGCGATAAATCCCTTCAATGTTGCCCTGTTTCAACTCTGAGATCTGTTGAGTTAACGAATTGTTTTTTACTCGATCTAATATTCCATACATTTCTTTGATATTTTCCCACATCTTTTGCGAGTCCTCCGTGGGGGGAAGTCCGACCGCGACTTCGGGGGCGATGTAATTTTCGATCCACATTCGGACAAGTTGGTTGCATTTCCTTCAAAGTCATGCCAGACGCTCATCGAACGGAATCGGATTCGTTCCGTCGAGGAATCCGTCTTTGTCCTTGGTTACTAGCGCACGTCAGAACTCCCACGACCAAGTCGAGTAGTTGTGGAGGCCGGATAACTGTTGGGTGATGAGCTTCAGTTTCGGTCCATCGGTGCTCGACTTGTAAAGCGGGTCGCCGGGCTCTGGAGCCCGGCGACCCGCTGGTGGTAACAATCTGGTATGGAAGAAAATCGGGTTGGGGAATCGGCTAGGGATTCGTTCCCGGACCCGTAGTACCCGACCCGGACATATAACCCGCATGAAAAAAATTTGACCCGATGGTTGGGCTTGCCTCGAATGAGGTCGGTGGGCCCCAACTGGGTTGTTCTCCGTGGCCTTAGTTCGTTGGCCCATAGAACCATGCGTTAGGTCCCATCTGGATGGATAACCACTGGATGGACTGGCCTACAACGGGCTGGCCCCCAATAGATTGACCGGAAGTGGGCTGGCCCGAAATAGGCTGTCCCTGGTTGGGCTGGGCCTGAGTCTGTTGCTCTTGGTTCACGACTTCAGCAGGCGGATCCAAGGTAGGTTCTTCGATTGATGAATTTTCTCGCAGGTTTGACGGTTCTGAAGCCAATGAGTGGTTTTTAGTCATGGTGTTGGTAAGGAATTTTATTTTTTTTAAAAGCGTTTAGATACTGATTCCTACACCGGAGTGCTAACCTTATTTTGCAAGCTAGTGTTCCTACAACAGCAAAGGTGCAATCTTATCCGGTGGGCAATCGGGAAGGTTGCGGAAGCTATGTAGAGAACTGAAGCTTGGATACCATGTCACAATTTCATATGGAAAGGAAAAAACAAAGAGAAAAAAATGGGAAGAGAAATTGTGTACTGTGCACTTCTCATTCATACATCTTCTGTTTGTACAAGAGGACTTACATATAGTACAAAGAATGACTAATAAAAGCAAGTATATATTCTCTAATCTAGGTGTATCTAAATCTTATCCTAGATTGATCACAATCCATGATTAAGTGTATCAATTATAATCGGGACAAATCCCCCGGACCTCGAGCATATCTTCCAACATCTGGATCCCTAAAAATTTTGTAAAATTTGTCCACATCATCGTTGGTTGTGCCACGCATGACGGTTGGCGTTCATGTCAGTAATTTTCGGCCAGATGAACTGAATTGACACAAATGCAAAAGATTTAAGGCTAAATTGGTCCAATTGAAGTGTTCATGACTGAATTGGTACCAATGCAATATGTTTGAGACTTTTTTTTGATACTTTTCCCCTAATCCCATGAGCCACTTGTTGATTAAGATTGCTTACGTAGTCTTGCGAACCTTGCGAACCGTAACATAAAAATTAATAATAATCTAACATCTTCTTACAACAACCCCCATTATCTCAAGTTAGTCTAGGGCACGCATGACAACCCTTCTGCTTTAAAAATGAACTTCTGGCCAGAAGTTCATGTTTCTACTTCTGCTTCTGAGCAAAAGTTGATTTTTCTTTTTCTGGAGAGAAGTATTTTTTTTTTTTACTTCTTCAAATGGTTCCAAAACTACTTCTGGAGCAAAAAAATGCTCCAGAAGTAGAAAAATGAAGTTGCGTAACCAAAAGAATTTATGCTCCAGAAAGTGCCTTACCAAATGGATTTCTTCTCCAGAAACACTTCTGAAGCATAAATTCAACTTCAAAAGTGTTGTCATGCGCCCCCTAGCTTCTAATTTGTTATTATTACTGGATTTTGGATATTCAGGATCATGTGCTTTCTAGCTTGAGAGATTTTCTAATTAAAATGATACACGTTTGGGTCAACAATTTTGACTGCAAATTATGTATTGTCTGTGCGAAAAGTTCTTATCATCAAAATGTACCATGGTAGGTGTAGATGATACATTTGGCTAAATTGGATATAATGCCTAAAACCGTCCAAAACTTGATGACAGTAGACGATTATGGGCTTTTTCATCATGTATCCTTGGTCGGACGAATTTCCTCTCATAATAGCTTTTGATTGGTGGATTATAAGATATACATGCATATAGTGCATATGGTAACAACAGAATGATGGCATGTATCGATTTGAAATTTGAACGACCATGACCAATCTGAAACTCAAACCGTATCGATGAAACCAAGCCCCACCACCGCAGCCATGGACATGGTTGGCCTTGTGTGACCACAGACCTAGGGTTGTGCCAGGCAACCGACCATCGTCGGAGGGAAATAACGGAGTTGCAACCTCCATGGCCGTGGGTCGTTCCTCTCCGTGGGTCTGCAGTTGAACGAAGTGAAGGAGCCAATCCCACTACCATGGCCATGGAGGCCGTTGGCCTCGAGTGACTATGGATTGCGAGGCAAGCGATCCCATATTTGAGGGTCATGAGCTCCATAGGTGCAAGTCCCAACCTCGATGCAAAGAGATAAATAGAGAGGCACGGTATGAGTAATTGAAATAATTGCAATAACTTTCCTCATTTTTCGTCATTTTAATTGCTAAAAAATGTGTAACTGAGAATGTTTTCAATATCAATGGAAAATCGTATTTATTCGTTTTCACCATTGATAATGTTGCGGATAAAGGGGTCAAGCGAATCGATAAAATAGTCGGAATGAAGGGAAGGAAATCGACACCGGATTTACGTGGTTCAGTTCGAATGTCGGAACCTACGTCCATGAGGAAAGCAGCACGGAATTCCATTATATAAACAAACGATACAACAGAGATTACAATCACTCGAGCATTCAAACACACTCTCGATGTTTCCTAACCCCCAATTACACCTAATAACTCACTCAGTGTTTAGCCCATCGCAATTCCTAGTGAAATCTCACTCGAGGAATTATACAAATTTTACTCACAAGAATTTAACTGGTTAAATTACTCGGGTGTAATTACAACAAGTAAACCTCCCCTATCGAGAGCTATTGCCTTTTCTTCTTGAAGGCTCTTTTTCTGATCTATTTCCATCTCCTGACTTCCCTCTCCTTTTATAGAAGAAAGGGAAGGAAGCAAGACAAAAATGGCTTCATTAAATGGTCACAAGGCAAGTTCACAAAACAGGCGCCCACCAATTTTTGTGGTCACGTCAATGCATTTAATGAAGTGGAGAAAATGGATGTGAAAGACATGTAAATGGGCTCTTCAATGAATGCAACGTGTGAGGGCATGAAGAAATTCAACAGAATAAAACAAGCTTGTGGGCTCCATCATTTAATGCCCAATCTTGTCAAATTCGCCTATTGCGGCTGGATGTGCTAATGCTTTTAAGTCTTCGGCCCACCTAGTCTAAGGTTATAGACGATCACGCTTCCCTCCGGCTGCATTCTTCATTTGTAACTTAGATCGTGTTTATTCGATGGGCTCAAACTCGAGATATAATTTAACAATCTCCACATTGGCTCGACGTTTGAGCCAAATCACAACCGCTTCAATGAAATCTAATATTTCAGTGCTACTCTCCCACAACCCCTCATTGGCCCAACCAGCATAGAGATCTTCTAAGTTCAAGCCACGCCTGAACTTCGCCATAACTATGGACCTCGTCAAGACACCAACTTCATTTGCACATTTAGCTACTCCATAAGGATTTTTCGACACAACCTCCTGTATCACAGATAAATCAAAACCATCATTGCATCCATATCTGACAAAAGGTCGAACACGCACCTTGTCAAATTGAGTAGCTATGGCAACTGTTGGCTATATGGGCTCTACCTCACTACAAACATCGTCTATGTCGATTATTCCGCTAGTGCCTACTACCTCAGGAGTTTCTAGTTGCAACTCCACATTGAGCTGAACATCGTCCAGATCCGTACTAACACTGCCACAAACACTTCTAGCCAGAAGTACTAGAGACTCGTCGAAGGTAACTTCTCTGCTGTGAACATGTGAAATTACACTCGGGCACCACAACTGATAGCCCCACTCATCTCGTGCATAGCCATGGAATATGCACCTTGCCCTCACATCGAGCTTACCATCACTTACTCGATAATAACATGGGCAACCAAACATTCTAAAAATAAAATAATCAGCAACGTTACTTGACCACACTTTTTCGGGAGTCCAATATCCAATTGCAGTCGATGAGGATCTAGTCACCAGGTAGCTTTCCATACTAAGCACATCTGCCAGGATTCTCCTAGCCATACCAGCACTAGAGATCATTTTACGGGCCATCTATAGTAATGTTCTGCTCATCAATTCTACAAACTGTTGTGGTTTACTGACATTAGTGCGGTGCTTCACTATGCCCTTCTGCATGCAGAATTTATTTACCAGCTCCGAGCAGAACTTCATGCTAATGTCAGTTCGCACATGCTTGATCGACTTACCAGTCTCCATTTTGATCAAATCTCTCGACCGCGTGTTCCTGACAATAGCATCAAACTTGTGCACAGGCACAAACACCCAGGTCTTTCTCGAGCAGTCGTTAGACTCTCGAACATATGCCAACATCTCCGGAGCGAAACCTGTCAATGTCTCACATTGAAGTTCATACAGGCTTCCGTGCTTGATTCTTGTCATTATCACCAGGGCACCTCGAACAACCTTCAAAACTCCACCCTGTGAAGAATACCTGCATCCAGCTGAATCTAGGGCAACCAAGGAAATTAAGTTCTTTTTCAATTCTGGAACGTGTCTTACTCCAGTCAATGTCCTCACAATACCATCATGCATTCTAATTTTAACATCACCAACACCCACAACATCGCAATCACCGTTGTTCCCTAACTGGACTTTACCACTACCCGTGCACTGAGAATTAGTAAACCAATTCCTATTTGGTGTAATGTGACACGAACAACCAAAATCCATAATCCATCCATCAAATGACGAATCCTCAGTGACAGACAAGACACAATCAATACCATCAGAATTATTCTCAGCTACAGCTGCAACATCATTTGTAGACTCAACTCTAATTCCCTTACCCATTTCATTTTTCAGCTTAAGACAATTTCTTCTAAGATGCCCATTCTTGCCACAATTCCAACAGACAGCCCCACCAGTCCTAGACTGTCTACGTCTGTTCATGTTCATACTACTCCTGCTAACACGAGTACTAGTTCTTCCTCTACTCTCACCTACTAAAGCAGCATGCACGAGTTCACCAGATTCTTTTCTACGAATGTCTTCACTCAGAATCAAATCACTAATCTCATCAAATGTTAAGCTTCTTGACCTAGAGGAATTACTAACAGCAATAACAGTAGCATTTCAACTATCAGGCAAAGAGGATAATAGAATCAACAAACATACCTCATCTTCAAAGTTAATTTCAACCGAATTCAATTGGTTAACGACCACATTAAATTCGTTGATATGTTCAGTAACCGACGTACCTTCGCCCATCTTTAAATGAAATATACGTCGCATCAAATAGACCTTGTTGATTGGAGAGGATTTCTCGTACATGTTCGATAGAGCTTTCATCAATCCCGCAGTGGTTGTCTCCTCACGATGTTAAACGCGACGTTACGAGCCAACGTCAGCCGAATAACACCCATCGCTTGTCTATCAAACAATTCCTATTTATCTTTTTCCATCGAATTTGGTATCACCCCAGACAAGGGTAAGTGTAGATTTTTTTTGTTACAAGTAATCCTCAATTTGCATTTTTCAGAAAGCAAAATCCTTCCCGTCGAATCGGTCGATTCTCGCCTTTCCTTCTTCCATCGTTATTGATTTGCTTCAAGTTAGCCAAACACTGGCTCTGATACCAATTGTTGCAGATAAAGGGATCAAGCAAATTGGTAAATAGTCTGAACGAATGGAATGAAATCGACACCAGATTTACGTGGTTCGGTTCGACTATTGGAACCTACTTCTACGGGGAGAGCAGCACGGAATTTCACTATAGAAACAAGCGATACAACAGAGATTACAATCACTCGAGCACTCAAATACACTCTCGATGTTTTCCAACCCCCAATTACACCTAATAACTCACTCATTGTTTAGCCCCTCACAATTCCTAGTGAAATCTCACTCGAGGAATTATACAAATTCTATTCACAAGAATTTAACTAGCTAAATCACTCGAGTGTAATTACAACAAGTAAACCTCCCTCTACCGAGAGCTACTGCCTTTTCTTCTTGAAGGCTCTTTTTCTGCTCTATTTTCATCTTCGAACTTCCCTCTCCTTTTATAGAAGAAAGGGAAGGAAGCAAGACAAAAATGGCCCCATTAAAATGGTCACAAGACAAGTCCATAAAATAGGCGCCCACCAATATTTGTGGTCACGTGAATGCATTTAATGAAGTGGAGAAAATGGACATGGAAGACATGTAAATGGGCTCTTCAATGAATGCAACGTGTGAGGGCATGAAGAAATTCAGAAGAAGACAAGTTTGTGGGCTCCATCATTTAATGCCCAATCTTGTCAATTTCTCCTATTGCAGCTAGACGTGCGAATGCTTTTAAGTCTTCGGCCCGCCTAGTCTAAGGTTATAGGCGATCACGCTTCCCTCCAGCGGCATTCTTCATCTCTGACTTAATCGTGTTTATTCGACAGGCTCATACTCGAGACATAACTTAACAGATAAAAACATTTTCCATTGATGCACTATCTTGAGAAATGCAAACAATGGGATATTTTTTTGTGTCGTTGATTATTTGTGAAATAATATGAGCTTATCAATATATAGAGTTAATCCACTATACTGTATCAGACTTTTGTCGAGTCTTGAGTATGACCACCCACTTGATCAAACATTGTCATATAATCTCTGTCGCGACCTAAAAAATGATCAAATTTTAGGCTAATGGATTATCATGCTAATTAGAAACTAACCTAATACGGACTCTCCCAAGCCCTACCAAATCGCAACTTAGAGTTCATTAAGATGATTTTAGATTTGGAGTCGCCACTAACCATTTTTGGGTAGGTTGATTAGGAACCTAAATAAAGTAGTGGGAGAACCACTTTATTTCTACGAACCAGAGATTTTAAGTTCGGGGACTTGGTTACATTAACTAATTAAAGCTAACGCCCTTTCGGTACCTTAATTCCATGAGATATTCTAACTTGGCAATTCAAGCTTGATTGATTTTCTTTAAGTTCAAGTGAGGTGTTCTTTTGTGTTTTCACTTATTTAAAATGAAATGCAAATGCATGAATTACACTAAATGCGAAGTGACTCATGAATACATTATTCAAGACAATGTGCAAGCAATCAAAATAGAAAATGAATTAAATATGCAAATCGGATCGATTAGACTAAGATGCAAAGAAACTAAACATGATTTTTACATCACATAACATAGCATGACATGCCATAGAGACAAGCATATATGACATGGCAAATAATATTATGCAACATGTTTTTTTTCAAAAAATAATGATGCATGGATATGTGAATTTCGAAAAAATGGTGTGCAAGATGGGTGATATTTGAAAACATGATATGCAAAATATGGGATAGGAAAAATACGACAGTGCAGACATGGATAATATGCATGATATGGATTTTCGAAAAATATGGTATGATGATGTTTAGATGATATTTTTTCGAAAAAATATGATATGCAAAAGATATGATAAGCATGGGATATACAAGATATGCATAGATGACAATGAGATATGCGAGCCTGCAAGATCCAATTTTAATTCTCTCTTTATATTTTCAGCCACAGGATCAAATATGCATGATATATGCAGAAAATATGCAAGATATGAATGAGATATGCATGGGTATGCATGAGATGATTTTTGTGCACTTTCCTTTTGCAATTTTCGAAAATTTGGGATGAGATATGCATTGAAATTTCATTATCTTGATTTAACTTCCAATTATCCAATGAGATCAGGTTTTCTAAGAAACCTCATCTTCCTAAATTTTTTAATTAGATAGGGTATCTAAGAAACCATATCTTGCTAAATCTTTTAGGAATCTTAGATAACTCAAATCAAAGCAATATCCATCAAATGTATCCGAAATTCCAAATAAGGCATCATAACATCCAAAATCAACATGAATATCCGCTTCTTGTCTCGAAAATTAAAATACCAAAATCTAAAATCGGCTTATGAAGATAGCGAATCGGATCTAAATTGCAATAGATCGAATTGGCTAACTTCCCGTTTTACTAAGCCGGAGGATCGTACCCGAATGGCGACGGATAGGATATGTCCAACTTAACATAAACGTTGCCTATTAGGAAAAGCAATTTTCCTAATTTAGATTTAGGTCTTTTTATTCATAAAAATTATGCAGATATGCAAATATCTCAAATTAGACAACAAATATTCAGAATATTTCCTGGATAGAGTCGTTACCTAATTTGCGGATAAGCTCTCAAATTCGAACCGACGATGGATGACGATCGGCTCGTGGATCGTGGATCGGCAAGGGACTCTCGGTGGACTCATGGGGCGACTATGGGTTGCCGATGTGTGCTTTGGTCGCTGGCTCCTTCACCCTTTCGCACTCACTTTTGCCGTATGTGTAAAATTGTGGCCTCGAAGTGCCGTCTATTCTATTGTGAGAGGCCCTCTTCTTTTTGAGCTCGATTAACCTGTAAGTGGGATCCACGAACAGAACCTAGAAAAGAAGGAAAAGCAAAGAAAGGAACAATAGAAAAGTTGCAGCAATGTGACACTCATGAAGAACCACTTCCCTTTTGTTTGTCCCTTTATCCTCTCTTTGTAATTGGCACCGGTGAAATTCCTTGATGAATTTTGGACGAGGAAAGTAGCTAGTGCTCAGCCATGTCCTCTCTCGTGCATGTGTCAGAAGCACCCAGGAAGAAGAAACTCCCTCACCAGAAGCGTGGCCGTGGATTCTCAGTGCGTGGCCTTCTCTCTCTGCTCTAAACCTTCCTCAATGTGCCGTATGATGAAAACCAGAGGGAGAGAGATGCGCCTCTGATTTTGTGGCCGTGTATTGCAATGAAGATGGCCTCCGTGTGACCTCTCCTCCTGTCACGATTTTCTGCCGTGTATTCAAAGAATGAATTGGCCTCCTTGATTCAATGACCTACGTGTGCTTATATAGGGAACATTAGGTCAAGTTAGGGGCTCTAACTTATGACTCTTTATGAAATAGACCCCGTATTGCAAGACCTTTTAATTAAGCCCCTAAGGACTTAATCACACTTAATTAACAGCCCATATTTCTTAAAAATATCGGCACAAGCTCAATTCAGATAATTCAATCAAGTTCAAAACCTTGAATTAAGTCCATCCACCGCCGGTCCGGATAATATGCAAATGTGCAAAATGCAATGCATGCTAAACCAAATTAATTATGCTATGCATGAAAACTAATTTATTTTTAGTGAGAACTAAAATTAATTTTCATTTTTTATGTAAACGAAATGATTTAAGGAAAATCAAAATTTAGGTGTCAACAATCTCTTATGTCACTTTGTATATCGCTTGTGTGAATCCAATTTAGCATGACTAGCATTATTTAAAACTTTATAGCATAATGCAAAGTATACTAATATTGGGCTACAAATCCGTATGCTAAATAATAGGTTAGATTGTACTGTGTTAAATATAATCCACTCATTAAAAAGCTCATTTACAACCTTCCGCATCGCTCGGTATACCAATTATATAGACCAATCTTAGTACATTTCGCTTTTGCCTAACTTCTTATAAAACGGAGAAACCTTAGTACAACCGTCCACATCGCTCGGTATACCAATTATATAGACCAATGTTGGTACACTTTGCTTTGGCCTAACTTCTTATAAAAGTGAGAAAACTTGGCTTTAGCTTATCAACTTGCTACTTATGGAAGAACTCACAACTTGTGCTTCCTCCTCCTTAGTTGTCCCTTTCTATCATAAAGCCTTACCCACTCTCCAGCAACTCGTCCACTTGATCCTCCAAACCCGACCCGTGGACTGGGTTTACTCCATCTTTTGGCGGCCCTCAAGTGACGACCACGGCCGCCTCGTCCTCACCTGGGGCGACTGGTCATTTTCGAGGAACTACTAGAGACCCATTCGCATTCAAGCCGGCCACCAAAAGGGTGCTCAAAGAAGCCCAATGTCCGGATGGTAAGTTCGATCGCGGCAGCGACATCGGCGACCCTGAATGGTACTACATCTTCTCCGTCGCAAGGTTGTATTCTTCCGAAGACGGCATTGTAGGAAGAGCATTTCGCTCAGGAGGTCACATCTGGTTGAGCGGTGAAGACCGCCGTGAGCTGGAGATGTGCGAGTGTGATGAGAGGGTCAAAGAAGCAAGAATGCAAGGAATCCAGAGCATAGTGTGCATATCAATTCCTAATGGTTCTGGCGTTCTTGAATTGGGCTCCTCGGAGATCATCGAAGAAGATTGGAGCTTAGTCCGTTTAGCCAAGTCCCCCTTATCATTTCTCGAACCTTCGAGGCGATCCTCGTGGAGAGAACCAATCAAACGATGCCAAAGAAGAACCGGCACTTGTCGGCGCCTGCAACCGCCCATATGCTAAACCTGTCAGCGTCGTCCTCCATAACGTATCTAAGAAGAGCGGTCGGAAGAAAACAGTCGACGAGGACGATAAGGAATCATCATTGTCGCCGTCGCTGTCTGGCCCATTGAGCCACGTGGAGGCGTCCGAGCCATCGCCTCCGAAGCGCCTCAAGAGTAATAGGGCTGTCGCTGACGTGAGTGAGTCAAGGTCGCTTTCGAGCAAGAACAGGTTGACAATGGCCTCGGTGGCGGGGCTGGCTGTCCCGGGGCCAAGCGAGATGGCAGTGGAGGTGAAGGTGGTGGGGCGGGAGGCGGTGGTTCGGGTTTGGAGCCCGAATCTGGGGCATCGGTGCGCGACGTTGATGGACGTGCTCAAGGAATTGGGGTTGGTGGTCCAACACGGGAGCATGTCGTGCGTGAAAAGGGGTGATGCCGCAGGACGTGGTGATTAGGACTCCGGTCGACTGCTGGGTCAGCGACGAGTCCATCAGAGATGCCATTCGGGGTAAACTAGGCAAGGTGTGAATATTTTGGAGTTATATATAAGTTTGTAACTCAATAATTAGACGATTAATTGGAAGAAATTTTCTTCAATCAAGGACGGAGAAATTTTTTAATGCCTCACCTTTTATTACAAAAGTTCCCAATGACCATGTATGAGACTTATTACCCAGTTTGCATAAATTCCTGTCAATGTAGGATTGCATCGTTTAAAAGATTATAGAACCAATTATTCGTACGAAAAATTTTAGAATGAAATTGAACTATGTACACATATCTTAAGAAGTCCGCAATACGTAATGTAAGAAGTTATCACAAAATTTAGTCTCGCTAACTGAATCGTTAAGAAAGTGATTGGAAAGATTGAGGGGATGATTGTCAAGTACTGAAATTCAAGGACAAATGCGAAAGTCGTTTCGAATTCGTCATGAATATTATAGTCCACCCTATGCAATGAATTATCTTGTATAATCCCCCCCCCTCTCTCTCTCATATAATTTCCCCTTGCACACATGCACAATCACTATTTAATTGTGGTAGCATTTACTCGAAAGAGAAAAGAAAAGAAAAAATAAATTCATATTCCAGTGCCACCAACTACCTGTAAATTACTCCGGATTAGGATCATTTGTGCCGACCGATATGACCAGTTCATGGGCCTCTTAGGATATTTCACGGGCTTTCGGAAAGATATCAACGTCTCGCTGCCAAGATCCCTAGATTATTAAAAAATATAAAGGGAAAAGAAGACAAAAAGTATATAATTATAGGCGAGGTCCAAGAGAATCATCAATGGTTTCTTTTGCAACTGGGATGCAAAGTTATTGGGACCACATCTAAAGAAACATTTTTGTCTCTGGTCGTGTTTGGTACCCAACATGATATGGAAAGTATAACCCCGAAAACGCAGGATTAAACACAGACAAAATATCTCGGTCTGTGACTCCCTGAGCGACAACAACGACCGTGTGGTGGTCACCTCTCTCTCTCTCTCTCTCTCTCTCTCTCTCATGTATCAAATCTGTTGTGTGATTTTTCAGATAAGGTTTTCTTTATCTTATGTGACGTCCGGAAATTTTTCACGTTAGCTGATGAATATTATGATGTTAGAATAATTATCGATTCACCTGGATCTTTGGATGACACTTGCGAAAATTTCAAACAAGTATCTCAATTGTGTGACGTGCGAAAAGTTCGAAAGATACTTTCCATGTTCGTGCTTTTTCAGAATGTGATTCTGTTAGAGTTATAAAATTACATGTGTTATTTTAAGTTAATAAAGTAAAAATGATAGATACTGATATATACATTAAATATAGAGCGATGGTTAAAAGCTTACCCCGCCCTAGTAATTGTCGGTAGGGACAAATATGATCCAAAATACGTATAGTATAATATTCAAAGTTACAATTTGCTAAGTTGAAATTTCCCTAACATTTGTAGCTTTTGCTGATAATTTTAGTGGGTTCAAAATATTTTTTGACTTATAGTTATTTGAAATACGGATTTCTCTGCTTAGTTACTAAATTGCAAAATATCTTGACAAATTATCAAACATCTACTTTAAATACCCAAACTAAGCCTTTTGTACCACTTATATTTGACCACATCTTCATTTTTCACCCACAGCTTTAACCCCAATTTCATCATTGTATTTTATCCTATTTAATTGAATCTATCATTTTTAACTTTTATGACCTTGAGTCAAGTCTTCCAAATTCAATTCCCTTCTTGGCCGGGAAAATTACCAAAAAAGTCCTAAACTTATTGCAATTATGCCAATTCAGTCCTAGACCCTTTTTGTGTGTGCCAATTTAGTCATAAACCTTTTATATTTGTGCCAATTCAGTCATTCCGGCCAACTTTGACCGGCCGGCGTTGACGTGGACGTCGGCGCTGACGTGGGCGATTTTTAATAGTATATTGATTTTTTTTTGAATTCTTTTCTTTATTTTCTTTTTGTTTTCTTCTCTTTCTTCCTCTAGCTGGTCACCCAGAG
This sequence comes from Lenwebbia sp. NSW1173648, assembly GCA_029784005.1. NCBI lineage: Eukaryota > Viridiplantae > Streptophyta > Magnoliopsida > Myrtales > Myrtaceae > Lenwebbia > Lenwebbia sp. NSW1173648. The sequence continues at coordinate 6,393,115 of JARCGZ010000005.1, forward strand.
GGCAGAGGGGGCCACGGTGAGGTCAGCCTCGCTAGATCTGGGCGAGGCCGAGCTCACGGTCTCTCCCAGCGAAGGTGAGGCCCGACCTCGCCCTACGACAGTGAGGCTCGGCCTCGCTATATCTGGACTAGGCCGACCTCGCCATGGCTGGGTGAGTCGCTCGAGGCAGTGTTTCAGTAATTGCAGGTACTTATTGAACTTAGAACTCACATATTCGGTGATTTTTCACTTTTCTAGGCAGAACCTAGGAACAAGAGCATTTATAGGGAAGAAGCGATAGAGGCCCTGATTGAGGCACTGCAGAAGAAGGATTGATTGGTTCAAATTCTGATATTAAGTAAGTGTGATTGGGTTTCAATAATGGCATGTTGAGCTTGGCTTGAATTGAAAAGTTTACATACCTAGGATGTGTTTGGATAATTAACCAAAAGGGTTAATTGCATATTGAAGGAAAAATGTGAAAATTGCAAAACTAGGCCAACATGGGAATTTCATAATTTCTAACACATTTAGGTTTTTCCTAGTTGTCGATTGTCCAGAGTTGTCAACTGTCTCAATTGTTAACTATTATGACCAGACTGTCTTTATCAACTTAGTTTGTTACTTGTCGATGATAACCAACAATTGGCCATTTTTTTGTGTCCTCACTAGTATAAACTAAATATTCACGTGTCTTAAGTTCATGCGAGCGTATTTGATACCGATTCTAGTTGTGAGATGATCTCCTACCTTAGATTTAGAAATTTAATTTGCTAAGCATTAGCACATCCATTGTTTACAGATCAGTAGAATGGATCCTCCATCGGCATTACATTTTGGAGCACCTACGTATTTTCAATGTGACCGTCAGAAGAACGTACATGTATCGGGTTTTGAAATAGTGTATATGAAGTGTAATTTCGTTGTTTGTGTTAATGTGGGGTTACCAAAACTTATCTCCCATCGTTTTGTTTTCAATTGTGAGTTGATTCATTTTGTTGTTCGCGATTGCGACTAGAAATGGAAACGAAAAGGAAGACAAACTACTGTGCACGTGGGAACACTAAAAACCCTAGATTCTAAACGTTTATATTCCAAAAAGTCAGGATTTACCCTAGTAACCTATGTAATTTGATACTACACTCCTCCTATCGAATTTGCAAGCTTGTCGTACATGAATTGGTCATCTCAATCGAATGAATCTTAAATAGGTGGCGCACACTCGCTTGTCCATTTAGTAAGACAATTATTATGGACGATGAATATTGTCATAATGTGATAATACATCGTACGACATGAATAATACGCGAAGACAAATAATTGTCGGGTCTATGATGCATGCACCACTAACGTGTCGGCCCATCACAAGTTTTTCTTTTATGAGCTGAGAAATTATAATTTGAGGCTTTATTCAAATTTAGATGGACCGTTGTGACCCACACCTTTGATGTAGTTCCTCTTGCACTAATTATAGAGAGTAATCATATAAACTCCTTTTCTTTTTCCCTCTTTTTGTCTCTTCTTCCTCCCTTCGTTGACTATTCTAAAGTCCTCGATTGACAAGAAACACATACAAAAATGCATGTGGGACACATGGATGGACATCTTCAAGCCCAAATGGCTTTTTTCTGTCTAATTATCATAGAAAGTATTTAATTAGAGTTAACAACTATGATCAAAGAGAGAGAAATGTAATATTTTTTTTACATTACAAAATAAGAAATGTAATATTTTTTTTACATTACAAAATAAAAAATGTAAGACCCCTACATGTAGAGTGAGAATATAATTAGACTTAAGTACAATTAATGTAAATTACAAATGACTTCATCCTAAATATCAATCCTAACATAACATAAAAACCCCACCCACCTACCCATCCCAAACTTCCTGTTTGGTTCAACTTTGGGCAAATGTCTTTGGAAAAATGCAAATACCTTTAGATTAAAGGGGTTTGGTGAAATGCAAATACTGTTTAGTAAATTATAATTGAAAAGTGCATTGGGATGTAAATGTGGAGAAAATGCTGTATGGTAAACTTATATCTGGAAAGTCCTTTGGTGTGTCAATTAAAAGTTTTTTTAACTTTAATTTGTTTAAAATTAGGGAAAAAAAATGACTGTAACTTTTATATTTTCGCGTTGAGAGTAACGTAAAAGACACATTAACAAATTTATAAGTTAAAAAAGTCAAAATATGATCACTTGCATGCAATTATATCAAAAGATCATTATAATAAATATGATCACATAAGTCATTGAGGATAGAAATAAGTTTTCCTCCAAAAATTACAAACCTCCTTAACTATTAATTATACCCATGGCTATTTCATCACATAAACGTGCCACGTCAGGGGATGCATTAGTATTTGAAGCACTAGCCCCCTCATCTACAGTATCATAGTTGTTGGTGTGAGTTGTAGGATAAGCTAAATAGGAAGGTTGTAATTTTAGGAAATCTAATATTCTATTCTGTGCAATCCTAATTTGTAGGGATTTCGATATTGTGTACAGATTAGAATATGCCATCTTTGTGTATATTTATTGTACTGTCATTAAATATAATGTAGAGAAAAAAAAGGAGGAAAGTTGATCCCTCAAAAATCCTTAGAAATCGTCTTTCTTATGTTCTACCGAACTCCTTCTGAATGTTCCTTCTGAACTCCTCAGAAGGAATATATCATCTTATGTTCTACAAAACTCCTTCTGAAAGTTCCTTCTGAACTCCTCAGAAGGAATATATCATCTTATGTTCTACAAAACTCCTTCTGAAAGTTCCTTCTGAACTCCTCAGAAGGATCTTTTTTGTTCTTCTGTTCTGCATGGTATCAGAGCATCGATCCTAATACTGTCTTAAATCATGGCAAATGAAAGCGAAAGCTCCTCTACAGCATCTATCATCGAGGACTTGATGAGTAAGATGCAGCAGACTTTGAACCAGAATCAGACGCAGATTCAGACTCCCGCAGCCCAGATCGCCATTAAGTTGGACGGCACCAACTATGGCCTTTGGTCCCAAGTTGTCGAGATGTACATTTCAGGTAGAGACAAATTGGGATACATCAATGGAGACATTCCTCAACCCCAATCGATGGATCCAACCTTTAGAAAGTGGAAAATTGAGGACTCAATAGCAAAGGGGTGGTTGATTAAACTCCATGGATCCGGCCTTGATAGGTAATTTTATTCGTTTCCCAACTGCAAAAATGGTGTGGGATTCGATTACTACAACCTTTTTTGATGGAACAGATACCTCTCAAGTGTATGATTTAAAGAGACGTGTTGCTAGAATGAGACAAGCTGGAGGATCCATTGAAACCTATTACAATGGTCTTCAAGGCCTGTGGAGGGAAATTGATTTCCGTCGTCCAAACCCAATGATTTGTCCGAATGATATAGAAAGGTACAATTCTGCTATACAGGAAGACAGGGTTTACCTTTTTCTTGATGGGTTGGATGACCGTCTGGATAATGTACGGGCTGATGTGCTCCAGATACAACCATTCCCCACGATTGAACAAGCCTATGCAAGGGTTCGTAGGGAAGATGTTCGCCAAGCAGTGATGATGTCAGGCACCGATTCAATACGTGCTGCTGCCATGGCATCCAAAGGAGTCAAGACCGAACCCCAGCGGATCCCAATGCTCCAGGTGACTAGAACTGCTTTTTCCACGGGAGGTGGAAAGAACAATATTACCTCAAGGGTTAAATCACAGTCGGGTAGTGGTTGTACACATTGTGGAAATTCAAAGCATACCCGTGAAACGTGTTTTAAGCTACATGGGTATCCAGACTGGTGGAAGGAACTCAAGGCACAGAAACAAGTTGAAGGCGAAGAGAGTAGCGGAAAAGGGAAAGCTTCCTTGGTAAATGCAGAACCTCACCTATCTTTGGTTTCCCAAATAGAATCTCTCAATGATTCAACTACGCTCAGTAATGAAGGTAATCATGGTTCTTCCTTACTTAGCTCTAATCAAGATGAATACAGTGACTGGATTATTGATTCAGGGGCAACGATCATATGACCTACAATCCGAATGACTTCGTCAAAATTTCACAACCAAGACGACGTAATGTTGCCAATGCCAATGGACGAACTTATCCTGTGACGGGAGCTGGGACTATTGCTCTTTCATCCTCACTCTCTCTATCTAGTACCATCTCTATCAAATAAATTGATGTCTGTAGGCCAAGCTACTGAGGAGCTTAACTGTGTTGCTCTAATATACCCCAATTTTTGCCTCTTTCAGGATATTCTCACAAAGGAGATCATTGGGCATGGTACTAAGAGAGGGGGGTTGTACTACATGGACGATATCAGTGTCAGTTAGATGAACCATATTCGGCACTCACCTAGTAATAAGGAAATACAGATTTGGCTATGGCATCGTTGTTTGGGACACCCATCATTCAGTTATATGAAGCATTTATTTCCTGAACTATTTAGTCATCTAAATAATTCAGATTCAATTTTTCAGTGTGAAACTTGCATCTTGGCTAAAAGTCATCGTGTTTCTTTTCTGATAAGCCTTCATAAGAGTGAAGTTCCTTTTGCATTGATTCATTCAGATGTTTGGGGCCTTCTCCAATTACAGTTGTCTTTGGAATTCGTTGGTTTGTGAGTTTTGTTGATGACTGTACCCGAATGACTTGGCTATACGTAATGAAACATAAAGATGAAGTGTTGGATGTGTTTCGCAATTTCCATACTATGGTTCAAACACAGTTTGCAGCTAAGGTTCAAATTCTTCGCTCTAATAATGGTGGAGAATATGTTAATCAAAATTTTAAGGCTTATTTCCAGCAGCATGGTCTTCTTCATGAGACTTCGTATACACAGACACCACAGCAGAATGGGGTAGCTGAACGGAAGAATAGACATATTTTGGAAACTGCTCTTGCGTTATTGATTGGTAGTCATGTCCCGAGTAAATACTGGGATAGTGCTATGGTCACAGCAATTCACCTTCTAAATCGGATGCCTTCAAAAGTGTTGATTTTTCAGACTCCATTACAAGTTCTTTCTCGGCATGTTTCTCTACCCTCAGTTTTGGTAATTCCCCCGCTAATATTTGGATATGTCGCCTTCGTACATCTCCATACAAATCAACGTACCAAGCTTGATCCCCGCGCAGTTCGTTGTATGTTTTTGGGGTATGGAATACACCAAAAAGGATATCGATGTTATAATCCTGCTACTAGGCGTACCTATGTTACCATGGATGTGACATTCGTGGAGTCGGACATTTTTTTACCCAGCACCCAATTCTCCCTTTCAGGGGGAGAGATAGGTTCAGAGGCAGAATTGGTGAGATTGTGAGAATAGCATCCTAGTACAAACTGATGATGGTGTTGAAAATACCATAACAGAGGGTGGACAAGTAGTACAACTTGGGCAGACTGGGAAGGAAGTGACAGAAGCTGAACTAGGAATAGAAACAGGTTCAGAAGCTAAACTAGGAACCGAAACAGGTTTAGAAGCTGAATTAGGAACAAAAATAGGTTCAGAAGCTGAACTAGGAACAAAAACAGATTCAGACATAATCATGCAGGAACAGGAATAGGAAGACAATTCAGATGCTGAATCCCCTCTCTCTCCAGTACACGACCCATCTCCTGAGAATATCCTCGAGGTAAGTTCTCCTTCCCTACCTCTTCTCTTGATAATTCAAATGTCTCTGTTAGATATGAGCTACCTTTCAGACATAATCATGGGAAGCCCCCTAATCGGTACTCACCAGATGTGGAAGAAAGGAAATCCAGATATCCTATTGCAAATTATGTATCAATGCGAAGATTATATGGACCTCTTAAGACTTTTGTATACAATGTGTCTTCAGTCCATATTCCTAGTGGGGTACAAGAGGCCCTAGACGACCCAAAGTGGACTCGGGCGATGAAAGAGGAAATGGAGGCACTACAGAAGAATGAAACTTGGAAGCTTGTGGCATTGCCTGAAGGGAAAAAGGCAGTTGGGTGTAAATGGGTCTTCTCCATTAAACACAAGGCGGATGGCTCGATTGAGAGATACAAAGCAAGGCTTGTGGCGAAAGAGTATACATAGACGTATGGAATAGACTATCAAGAGACTTTCTCTCCGGTCTTAAAGCTAAATACTGTTCGAGTTTTGTTATCTCTTGCCACAAATTTAGACTGACCGTTGCACCAATTTGATGTCAAAAATGCCTTTCTCCATGGTGATCTTAAAGAAGAAATTTATATGGATGTTCCTCCTGGATATAATGTTCCCTCATAGCCAAATGTTGTATGTAAACTACAACGCTCACTGTATGGATTAAAATAGTCACCCCGAGGTTGGTTCGGTCGGTTTAGCCTAGCTATGAAGAAATATGGTTACACTCAAAGCGACACAGACCATACATTGTTCTTGAGACGACATCAAGGAAAGGTAACAGCTCTAATAATTTATGTGGATGACATGATTATAACATGGGATGACATAGAAGAGATCTCTAAACTCCAAGAGAGATTAGCAGTTGAATTTGAGATGAAAAATCTTAGGGGACTCAAATATTTTCTGGGTATTAAAGTGGCTAGATCAAAAGAAGGTATATTTCTTTCTCAAATGAAATATGTATTAGATTTACTGTCAGAAGTAGGGATGCTAGACTGTAAACCGACAGATACACCGATTATTCAGAATCACAAGCTTGGAGAATACCCAGATCAGACATCAACTGATCAGGAGAGATATCAAAGGTTGGTGGGTAAATTAATTTATTTATCTCATACTTGCCCAGATATTGCATATGCTGTGAGCATAGTAAGTCAATTTATGCATTCACCTAGTGAAGATCATATGGATGCTGTAGTTCGGATTCTTCGTTATTTAAATTCTGCTCCGGGAAAAGGACTCTTGTTTTCAAAGAATAGCCATCTTAATATTGAAGGCTATACAGATGCAGATTGGGCTGGGAGTATTACTGACCGGAAATCAACTTCAGGCTACTTCACTTTTGTAGGAGGGAATCTAGTTACATGGAGGAGCAAGAAACAGAAAGTAGTAGCTTTATCGAGTGCTGAGGCCGAGTTTAGGGGAATGGCTAAAGGGCTCTGTGAACTCCTTTGGATTAGGAGACTGATGACAGAAATTGGCTTTGCTCCAAAGTCCGAAATAAATCTGTTCTGCGATAATAAAGCAGCGATTGACATTTCTCATAATCCAGTTCAACATGATCGTACTAAACACATTGAGGTAGATCGACACTTCATCAAACAAAATCTTGATGCCAAGATAGTTCGATTCCCGTTTGTCAAATCTGAAGCACAACTAGCTGATATGCTTACAAAGGCTGTCTCAGGCAGGATCTTCCACAACTCACTTGACAAGTTGGGCATCAAAGATATCTATGCACCAACTTGAGAGGTAGTGTTGGCGTGAGTTGTAAGATAAGCTAAATAGGAAGGTTGTAATTTTAGGAAGTCTAATATTCTATTCTGTGTAATCCCTAATTTGTAGGGATTTCGATATTGTGTATAGATTAGAATAGGCCATCTTTGTGTATATATATTGTACTGTCATTAAATATAATGTAGAGAAAAAAAGGAGGAAAGCTGATCCCTCAAAAATCCTCAGAAATCGTCTTTCTTTTGTTCTACCGAACTCCTTCTGAAGGTTCTTTCTGAACTCCTCAGAAGGAATATATCATCTTATGTTCTACAAAACTCCTTCTGAAAGTTCCTTCTGAACTCCTCAGAAGGAACATTTTTTCCTTCTGAGTCGTCAGAAGGATCTTTTTTGATCTTCTGTTCTACAACAGTCAACTGAATATCCATACTCGAGATCCAAATCTGCATCTTCAAAATCCATATCAGTTACAGCATTTCTTCGTATATAATTGTGCAAAACCGCTATAACAATTTGCACTTGCTTTTCATACGGATAACTTGGCATTTTTTTTAGAATTTGCCACTTCATCTTCAATACGCCAAAGGCTCGCTCAATTTCTGACCATAGCGAGGAATAGGCATGGTTGAACACTTCTCGATGACCTGTAGGTACATGACCTTGTCGAAACTCTGGTAAATGATATCTCACTTCTCTATATGGCCCCAAACAACCCGTGAGATTTGGTTATCCAGCATCCACTAAATAATATTTACCTACACAAACATAATGTAAATTTAATTAACATATGTCACATAGATAATAAATAGATGCTGCATGAAGTTGATAAACCATTGACTAATGAACCTGGAGGAGAATGGGGAAATTGTGCATCACGTCTTCCAACGGCTTCATGGAAGATACGGGTATCATGAGCTTGTCCCTCCCAACCAGCAAAAACATAGATAAATTCCATGTTAAAATTACATACGGCCAACACGTTTTGAGTTGTCGTTCCTTTTCGCCCAATAAAATGAATTTGATCGTACGTAGGTACCACTGCTGGGATATGTGTACCATCCATAGCTCCAATGAAATGAAAAATTGAAGTAGGACCATTGTTGTCAAAATGTATCTGCGGAAATGGAGGATAACCCTGCATTTGGAAAGGGACTTTTCTCATAAGCATCCCCTCCTTTATCCTCATCAATATGGTTATGAAAAAAAATACCCAGCCACTCTCTCTCTCTCTCTCTCTCTCTCTCTCTCTCTCTCTCTCGCTCAAAGAACAGAGGCTGAGACCAATAAATATTAACAAGTGATCCTCGCACACAGACATTCACTCGCTGTCCTCACACTATCCTAGAAGCAGCACAACCTTCGGGCTTGTTTCCCAGAAAGAAAAACAGAGGAAAAGAAAAGAAGTTTAAAACGATAAAAAAAAAATTGAACAAAAAAAAAACCTAGCAAGGCACGAACCAGCATACCAGATTCATAAAAACCACAAATCGAGGTAACATTGCGAAATCGGGAACGAAGATTGCCAATGTAGCTCAGAAACAAGCCAGATCTACAATTACGAAAGTAAATTTCTACGAAAAATGTTCTTGCTCAACACGAACAGAGAAATCTAACCTAGGAAAAAGAGGCGAGAGCGGCGTGAGGGAAGAGAGCTCGACGGCGGGCATGAGGGAAGAGATGCGAGCGGTGTCGAGAGCGAAGTGGCAAAGTGAGGGGCCGTCGAGAGCGAAATCTGCTTGCTCGCCTTCCATCGAGAGCGAAGAGCAAACTGAACTAGGTCCTGAGAACGACGGTCAGAGAGAAGTGATAAACGAAAGAGAGTAGGGTTTTTGTTTATAAAGGGCAAAACTGGAATTATGGTTGATGAATGAGGATAAAATGGGGGAGTTCTGATATTTTCATTAAATGGAGAAGTTGCATCCCGAAAATGGAACTTCCCAAAGTAGCTCTTAAGCTACATTGGCCTAAAGGCCTTTGAAGAGCTTTGGAGATGCAATTGCATCTGCCCAAAGTCCTCCAAAAAAAGAATCAAACGCTATTTGCATTTGGCCAAACCCCTTTAGAGCCCCAAAGCCCTTTTCAAAAGCCGATCCAAAGGTGATTTGAAAAAAGTCAATTGTAGTTCGGAAAAAAGATTCAGAAAATGCTCGGGTGGATGTGTCTTGGTGAAGATATGAGCAATTTGTCTGGTCAACAGATGAAATGAAGACGAGTTGTAGAGTGCCATTATGCACATGATTTCGAATGAAATGACAATCAATGTCAATGTATTTGGATAACACTTAGGTTATTGCAATGAATGACAGTTTTGCTATTATGACGCGCTCCGTTGTCTTCCAATAGCCATCACAACCGTAACTATTCTGACATGGTATTGGCAAGAGCTCGACATTCAGCTTGTATATTTGAGCGAGCAATAATGATCTGTTTCTTGCTATGCCATGAGATAAGTGAGCAACCCAAAAAGAAATAATAGCCCGAAGTGGAGTGACGATATTGAGGGTCACAAGCTTAGTCAGCGAGTGAAGAAGACACGACTACAAAACAGAGAAAGCTTCATACTTTGATACATTTATGCCGAGAGTACTTGTCGCTAGTTGTCATCTGATTTGAGGAGTGTACCAGTGTTGTAGATTGCTTGGGTTTTGGTAGTGATCTACCAGTTTAGAGTAGCAGCAGCAAGTGCTATGTTGTAATTCCTCGAGAGATTATTTGTGGAATCCAGCGTGTTGATGGCTATCAGTCTTGGAGAGTAAATATAAGCTTGATATAAGCCATACCACTATAAAGCTCCGTGTGCATTGTCTTCTGTCTCTTTACTTAATTTGGTTTATATTTGATATGACATGGTACACTTGTTATTGTTAGTTTATTCCGGCCTATATCAAGGTACATCTTGCTTATGTTAAACTTAACTCATTATATTTCGCAAAAATTAAGTCAACTTATTCACCTCCCTCTAAGTTGCATTCATGTGGAAAAGGATGTACAAAACAAGAACTATCAAAGACTCGGAGAAGATTCTAATTGGAGACAGTGCTATACAAGCTCTCATAAAGAGAAATGTTGATTACGATAGGTGATGGAGTACGATTGATAGTGTGTGCGGCACTAAAATGAGCCTCTCCTCAAAACTATTTTGGACAAGAGGCTGATCGTAGAGGACGATCCTTCGCGTTTCCACGTTTTTAAAAGGGGATAGTCGTGCGACAGGACCCACTATTGAAATGATTCTTTGTGGCATATTAAGGCTGCGTATGGTAACCATTCTATTCCGAAAAACTGATTCTGATTAAAATGACTTTTTCTAATTCTGTTCCTGGATGAGTTTTAGAGAATCAGAACGCGTTTGATAACTGCCTAAAATTTCTGTTCCTGGAATAGAAACGCGTTTGATAACTGTACAAAATTTCTATTTCGAAAAACTGTTTCTCTTCCTAATTTTTTTTTCATTTAAGTCAAATAATTATGTAGTTACTTTGTAAAATTTCATTCTAAATTGAAGACTAATTTCCAATGCACACTAAAATAATTTAAAATACCTTATTTTTTTTAGCATGTCATAAATGAAACACAAATTTTAATACATGATGTTTGAAGTTTGATTGAAGCATGGGATAGTTCCCATAGTAAGAACTCATTTTTTCTTTAAATGTTGCTTTGTCCAAAATACATATAAACATAGCAGCTGAATAACCAAATTATCCACTGACAAAAAAAAAAAAACCAAATTATCCTCCTTGATACGAAGTACAAGTCCTTCACTATTATTTTGCAGCTTCTGTCCTAAATCTAAGTGGGTGTTTGGCTCCAGCTTCACATGTATATGGTCACATTTTGTGACGCACGGCTACGAGTATATATGTTATCATCCGCATGTTGGATGCCCTCATCTTCTGTGACATTTTTTTTTGCAAAAGAGTGAAATCTATGAAATCTAGGAAATTTAGGCTCAAATTTATGAAAATAAGGTCAAACTAGCCTAATCTAAGCTTCTTCTATTTTTAGGGATTTTCTAAATTTTTTGTGATTTTTTAAAAAAATTCCATTTTTTTCGAATTTTTTATTTTATTTTATTTTATTAGGTTGGGAGAAAAGTGATGAGAGAACTGAAAGGGAAAGTGAGAGATGTGAGCTTCATTCTGTTTTGTGATTCTCAAAAGTGATTCTTTTTTCAAGAACCAACTTTTTTTTTATTCTGGATTTTGCTCTAAAACTAATTCTGATTCTCTAAAACTGATTCTGGGAACAGAATCAGAATCAGAATTATTTGCATTATCAAACATGATTCTCATTCTTTACTGCTCTGGGAAACAGAATCAGAGAATGAGAATGGTTACCATACAGGTCCTAAGTTCTCAATCGAATTAACTTATCAATGTTATTAACTATCTTTGCAACAAATATAGTTTTGAGTCTTTTGACACTATTGAGGCACTTGTTTTTGAAGGTCTACGCTTGTTGATGTTGATGTTTGTTTGTAAAACAAACAAATAAGGCATTTTCCTTGTCCCACATTGGAGGGATGAGAGAGTTTAAGACATTTTAAATATGATAAGGCTATTGTAGTGTTTCAAATGGAGAAATGGGTAGGTGGGCTAGACCTTACCATACCCGCGTGCGGATAAGCCATTATTAGGCGCACTTAGTACTCCGCAAACAAAAATAATCCTTAATCAACAATTTTTTTTTTTATTTCAAAATTCCGAATGGCGGTTATCACACACTAACAGTCATGTCCGAATTGCGATTTTGCGATTTTTCGGACACGAATAGGTATGTATGTATGGGTAGTTCGGAGGTGTGTTCTATTCGTATTATATAATGGACAATTATGTTCATTTTAAGGAGTTCCTTTCATTTTTGTTTTCCTTCAAAAGAGAGACAAACATCTTTCCATTGTTTTGCAGAGAGTTTTAGGAGATTTGCTGGAATTGCTATCCAGTATTCTCACTGTGACTTTGTTGTATCTTGAAGGGAATTTGCCAGAAACCTATAGCAACTTCGCGGGGCAAATTGATCCTAAAAGAGAGTGATTACACGCTTCAAAGTCCCACTACATTATTACTCCATTTCCTCCGATATTTTTCCAACAGTTGATTCATGGACTCCAGTTTTTCTCTATAATCTACACCTGGACGAGCAAAAGAAGTCTTCTCAGTATTTGTCCTAGGGGGGTCTCTTCGATGCTTAAAAGGAAACAAGAGAGAGTTTGGATCTTAAGAGAGGATAAGACAAATGAATCTCCACTTTTACGACGACTTAAACTATACAAACGAATCGAGATCTTCACACATTATCTCATTCATGTTACTAATTAAATATTTTTGCCTAATTCTCTGCACATGCAACACGTGTGCTCTTTTTCTAATAAATATTTACGAGACAACAGTTCAATTTAACCACTGGGGGTTGCCCCAGTGGCCACTCTTCTCACTTAGGAAGGGAGAGGTGGGGAGTTCAATACCCCACCTTCTCAGCAGGGGTTAGGAGTGGCCCGGGTGGGGATAAGTGAGTGAGGTAGCAGGGTTTCGTAACCTGCACACAGCATATGGCGCACACAGTGTGGCTTGTATAAAAAAAAATAGTTCAATTTTAAGTTTTCAAGTGACCGGATATCGAATATTGATATTCTCGTCAATAGTGGGGTCTTTCCCCACGTGATTAGTTCAGATTTCTCCTCCTTAATTTCCCTCGCCGTCCATTCTACGAGTAGTAAGGAGTTTTGTTTTGCTTCTAGATTTTAGAATCCAAATTTATGGAGTCAAAATTTCTCTTCCTCTCTCTGCCAACTTTCCTCTTATTCGTCTGGCATTTGAGTCAAGATTTCTCTTCCTCCCTCTCCCAACTTTTCTCTTATTCGTCTGGCATTTGAGTCAAAATTTGTACGTGGAAGTCAACAATTTCAAGTTTTACAGTGTGAAATCGAACATCAAGAGTCGTGAATTAACCAAACATTGACCAGACGAATAGGGCGAGTAACACATCGTGATGGTACTCACGGGTTCCCATACATATTCCTTTTTTTGTACCACTTAGGACGACAAAGAAGATTTGACATGAACTCCATTTTTGCCACTTTAGATAAATCGTATTTTAAGTTGAGTCTTGTTAAATTTTATTTTAAATTCACAACAACACGTATAAGACATCAAGGATTAAACACGTAATAAATCTACTTGACGGGATCATATTCTAGTACGATGTTGCCTCGTGTTGATGAATACAGTTTTCCAAGAGTATAAAAGAGAATATACATTTTTTTTGGATAATTGCGTAAGAAGAGTGAAGGAAATGAGAAAACAAGAAAGTAAATGACACATGTCACTCTAGGAGTAGACAAAATTAACTTTCTTGTAGCGTATATATGCTCAAAATACTAGCAAGTGATTTACGAGGGCGAAACCTGTTTGAAATTGTTAATCACTAGTTTAGAATACATGCTATGACTAACGACTATTTATAGCTTAATATTTTGTTTCGCTTAGAAAAATTGGGAAACACCAAAACTAAAAGAAGTCGTGGCCAAAAATAATTGTTAGATTGTTTGGATAGAGGAGGGGAGAGGAAAGAGGAGAGAAGATATCTTGAAATTCAAATTTTCTCTCCTGTCTGTTTCCACATAAAATTTTTGGCTAAAGTACATTACAAGTGCCAAAACTTGTGTACGGCGCTCACTTTAGTGCCAAAACTTTCAAAATGATCACTTAAGTGCCAAATTTTTTGAAAAAACCGCTCACTTCAATGCCAACTCCTATTTGAGCTGACGTGGCTCGCCGGAAATCTGACGTGACCCATTTTTTATTAATATTTGAGATGACGTGGCTCGCCGGAGTTGGCACTAAAGTGAGCGTTTTTCAAAAAAATTAGCACTTAAGTGATCGTTTTGAAAGTTTTGGCACTAAAGTGATCGTTTAAAAAAAAATTGACACTTAAGTGATCATTTTGAAAGTTTTGACACTAAAGTGAACGTCGTATATAAGTTTTGGCACTTGTAGTGTACTTAAGCCTAAACTTTTCCATCCAATCTCCATCCCCCATTTTTCCTAATTTTCCGAAGATCCCATAACTTTTTCTTCTAATTTCTAAAAGAGTGATAAGGGGTGGTCTGTCGATGAATCTCCTTATGCTGCGTTTGGTCGTCTGGATTTCTAGCTAGGATAAAACTAGATAGAATAGGATAAGAAATTCAAGGATTTTATCATATCATATCCATTATTTGGTGAACTACTGATTTAAAGTCGGATAAGCAGAAGCAAGGCGCGACTGAGATCGACTCTATTTTGCTAAAACTTCAGAATGCTGTAGAAATTATTCAGTGATGAGTTCTGATGGGTAAGTTCTTATTGAGCAGAGATTTGTACCATTTAAATTCGGGCACAACATCGACAGAGCAGATCTCGTAGAACCGAGGGTCTTGATTTGGAGTTGAATCATTTGAGAATGACCCGCTAGTCTTACTCGTTGTCTCGTGAAGTAAGTAAACAAGTGCTAAACAATCTAATTATTCGGCCTCTTTTCACAAGTTGAAGATTCTCTCATGTGGTCATCCAAGAGAGCTATCTTGAAAGTTGATGATCAACCTCGAGTTCTTTATAACATGTCGAGACCCCTTTCGAATGTTGGAAAGGTTCGAGCGATTAAAAAATGCGGGACATGATCTCATATCACGCCACACAATCAATTAAAGAACGAGGTCGTAGAGATAACCAGCTTTGCGGCCGGAAACCCCAACCTGTCGCCATCGAAGAGACAACCTCACTTGATGGTCGCCACCATCAGAGAGACGGCTCGGCGCCGTGGGGAGAGGTGGTGATTGTTGGAAAAACCTGATTCTTTTCGTGTCTACTATCTTGAGAAATCCTATCCTTGTCTATCCCACCCCCTCCCCTAGAATTTTTTTTTTATCTAGGCTATATCCCCCTTATCCTATCCTGGACAGCTACCAAATACAGGATAAGATAAAATATATCCATTCTAACTTATATCCTGACGACCATTTTGGTCGTCCAGCTAAAACTTAGGATATGATATGTTTTATCCTATCTTGTATTTGGTAGGTGCCCAAGACATGATAAAGGGTGATATATAGGGGATAAAATAATCCTAGGGGGTGGGATAGAGCCGGATAGGATTGCTCCTGCCCATTGCTCAAGCCACCCCGTCTCCGCCACGCCCCATCCGTCTCTTCAACGGTGGCGGCTTTTGTTAGGAACATAAGTTCTGATGTTGGAAATCTAACCTCTAACATTCCGCATTTGTGTTGCTTTAAAACTTGAGAAAGGAGAAGGTTAATGTCAGAAGTTTAAGGAGCATTTCCAAGATATTGGGCACGGCAGTTTGCATCTGCGGAGCGATTGTTATGGCATTGCTCAGGGAACCAAAGCTTCTAAATGCAGAGTTCCATCTACCCCCGAGGTTTATTTTTGCTTCTGGCTGCGACAGTTGGTTGCTGGGTTGCGTATTTCTCATTGAAAGCGCTTGTTGCTGGTCGATTTGGCTCATTCTGCAGGTATTGAACTGTAATCCATCAAAACTTGCATACATTAGGGTCACTGAAGTTGCCAATAATTTTCTAATCATGTCCCAATGTCGGTAAGCCATCTCGACCATCTATCTCTGTCGGCTTGGATGTGTTTTATATCCACAATTCAATGTACAGTCATTAATGGAATACCTGGTTGATGACTCTATTGAGAAAACCTCATTCTGAATATTTTTATTCTAACAAAACTGTCCTTTTATTTATTAGAATCTGATAAATTACACTAGATGTTTTATCACCGGTATAACATATGAACGAAGAAGCTGATATTGATCCAAATTGGTGTTCAAACTCAAAGTTTAAGTCATCGCATATTTGCTTCTGAAGGAGTTGAATCTTATTATTCAGACTGAGTGGATAATCAACTAGGAAGATTTCAACAATCACCTTTGAGGAAGACTCATATGCGAGCATCAATAAGGACTTTATAAAGCTCATGTTCAATGTCTTAATCTGTTCAGATTCAATGGATAGCTTCTACTTCTGAAGTCTGACTCTGAAGATCTGTTCAGTTACTGTGAAATATTTATTCAGATTTTGAATACCCGCGTTGGCAGGTGTCCGTTATGGCATTGATATGTATGGAAGTTTGTAATCTTTGATTGACAAGATTATTCTACAATAAGATTAGTAGAATGTCCTTGATTGGATATTACCTTCCACAGAACAAGATAATTTTCATATTTAAAGAATTCACTTCTGGAAACCGAAGATTGAGTTTTATGGACGACTGAATCTGAAGGGTTCAGATTCTACACTAACGGCTACCAAATCTCTCAAGATACAGTCTCTTCTAATCAAGATTGATGACTTCCACTCAACGATTGAAGAGTGATCCTTTGAAGATCTTTGCAACTGCTAGTTCGAGATTGAAGGAGTATAAAAGGAAATCCATGGTGACTATTGTGGTGTGTGATCAGAACACATAAATCCAAAAGTGCTCGAGTTTTTCAAATTCATAGTTGTTCTTGAGAGATAAATGTCTGATCTTTGAGAGGCTCCTATGTGAGAGTGTGAGATTGTAAACACTTGTAAAGCCTTCATTGATTCATCTAGTGGAATCCAGTCTATCAGTTGTCAGCATGGGAGAATAGACGTAGGCTTAATCTAAGCCGAACCACTATAATCTTCGTGTGCAATTTCTCGTTATCTCTAAACTCCTTATTTCAAGGTTTATTGTATAGGTGTGTTCAGAATCTGATATTGAATATCATTCAGACTCTGAATTAGTGTTTCGTTTGACTTGTTCCTTTATATTCCGCGATTTATAGTCAAATTTGTTTAGAATCGCCTATTCACCCCCCCCCCTCTAGGTGATATTGATAGATATATCAATTGGTATCAGAACAGGTTGCTCATTATTCTAAAGTGTTTCTACTTCTGAGTTAACGATCTATCATGTCTAGCAATAATTTTTCAGGATCAGGTGATGCACAGTTCAACAACAAGCCTTCGTACTTCGATGGAAATGACTATAATGTTTGGTGCAATAAGATGAACTGGTTTTTCAAGTCAGTAGACAATCTGATGTGGGATGTTGTGACACAAGGAGTAATTCCTACCACCACACCAACTGTCACTTCCAGGAATGGGAATGAAACTACTACTCCAACTATTTCCGATACTGAAAAGGCAAAAAGAAAGGAACTTGATTCTAAAGCTATTCATTCACTCTTATGTGCTTTATCTACTCCTATATATAATCGTGTTACAGAAGAAGAATCATCAAATGCCATATGGGACAGACTCCATGTTACATACTAAGGAACTAATTGAGTCAAGGAGACCAATCTTAGTATTCTGCTAAGTGATTATGAAACCTTTAAGATGAAACCTAAAGAAACAATCGCTGATATGATTGACAGGTTTCAAATATTAGTTAGTGGTCTCGCTCGACAAGGTGCTCCTATCGCTGAACCTATGCAGGTTCGAAAGATCCTTTGAGGATTAACAAACGACTGGAACTATATCAAGCCATCCATTCAAGAATGCCAAACAATTAGACCCTTATCCATTGGTGAGCATGTTGGAACCTTACAATCGTATGAAACGGAGCGTGTCAACAAAACCAAGGACACAAAGGGTAAGAAGTTAATTGCTTTAAAATCTAATATTGATTGCGCATTGCTAGATTCTAAAGATGAAGAAGAAGACGATGAAGAGCTTGCATTGATGGTCAAGAAGTTTAGAAACATGGCCAGAAAAGGGAGAAATTTCAAAGGCAAGAAGCCCTTCAAATAGATTGATAAAAAACAATCAAGCAGTGATAAAGAAGAAAGCAAGGACGTCGTCTGCTTTCACTGCAAGAAGAGAGGCCATATCAAACCAAAATGCCCTCATATGAAAAAAAAAAAAAAAAAAAAAAGAGGATAAGGTCAAATATGAAAAATACAAGAAGGCACTAAAGGCAGAAACCTTGAGTGATTCTGAAGACAGTGATGAAGACTATGCAAACATTTATCTCATGGCAAATTCAGATTCAGATATTGAGGTATGTAACTCTGAAGTATCAGAAGAAGTATCTGAATATATTGAAGAATTATATTTGAATTACAAGGATGCTCTCAAAAAGGTTTCTGATTTAAAAAAAAAAAGTTTCAAAATTAAAACATCAAGATATCTCTCAAAAGGATAAGATTGAGTTTTTACAAGGAGAATATTCTCAAATCAAATAAAGTACAGATTTGATTCAAAAAGAAAACGATTCCCTAAAAACTAAGATTTCAAATATTTCAAAAAGATTTTCTCAAAGCTCAAAAACTTTGGAAAATATTATTTCCATACAAGTTCCTCACAATGACAAATTTGGTCTTGGTTTTAAAAAGGAAGGAAATCTTCAAAATAACTTTTCTGAAGTCAAGGAAAGGCTTTTGCAAAAACCTTCCAACTTTGCTTACAAACGTCATTTTCAAAAACAGTTTAAAAAACCTGCTGGTCTAATGTTTTGTTCAAATTGTGGTGATTCAAACCATTTCAGATACAACTGCCAAAAAGTTTGGAGACCTGCCAATAGAAATAATTCAATTATGACTAACCAAAATGGACCTAAGAAGATCTGGGTACCATAAAAAAAGTGAGTTATTTCTATCTTGCAGGTACCAAGAAAAATGAAAGACAAATGGTACCTCGATAGTGGATGTTCAAAACACACAACCGGTGATCCAGAAAAGTTTATTCAACTGACAAATTTCAATGGCAAAAGTGTATCTTTTGGAGGAAACAACAAGGGAAAAGTAATTGGCACAGGGACAGTGAAAATTGAAAATCTTACCGTCAAAGACATCTCTTTGGTCAAAGGACTGAACTATAATTTGATCTCTGTAAGTCAATTATGTGATTCTAGATATCAAATATGCTTTGAAGATACAAAATGTTCAGACATTAGTCAAGACAAGAAGCAGAGCTTCACTGGCTAACGCTATGAAAATAATTACCTTCTGAATGTTGATTCTAAAGAAATCAAGTGTCTTATTTCTGTTAAGGATGAATCTGAACTTTGGCACAGAAAGCTAGGTCACATAAGCATCAAGCATATTGCAAAACTATCTTCCAAGAAATTGGTTCGAGGATTACCTCAAACAAAGTTTGAAAAATCTGAACTTTGCTCAGCGCGCACTCTTGGAAAACGGGTGAGAAGTTCTTTTAAACCAATTAATCATGTTTCTACTAATCGTGCACTACAGCTTCTACATATGGACATCTTTAGGCCAAACAGAACTTTAAGTCTTGGAGGTAAGAGATACTGCCTTGTTATTGTTGATGACTATTCAAGATTTAGATGGGTTTTATTTCTAGCTCATAAAAACGAAGCCTTCTCTTCTTTTTCAAAATTCACCAAAAAGGTTCAGAATGAGAAAGGTTATGCTATTTTCTGCATTAAAACTGATCATGGGGGAGAATTTGAGAACCAAAGTTTTTCTGACTTTTGTGATGATTTTGGAATTCAACATAATTTCTCGTCCCCTTACACAACTCAACAAAATGGGGTAGTGGAAAGGAAAAAACCGTTCTTTACAAGAATGGCAAGAACTCTCTTGATTGAAAGTAAAATAGCTTCGCATTTTTGGGCAAAAGCTGTCTCAACAGCTTGTTATTGTTTTAATCATGTTTCTTTGAGACCTATTCTTGAGAAAACCCCATATGAGCTCTTCAAAGAAAGAAAACCAAATATTGCATATTTTCATGTGTTTGGATGTAATTATTTTATTCTGAAGAATGCTAATGATCGTGTTGGTAAGTTTGATGAGAAATCAGATGAAGGAACATTTTTGAGATACTCAACGACGAGCAAAGCGTATCGTGTTTACAACAAAAACTCTCGTATTGTTGAAGAATCCATGAATGTCAAGTTTGATGAAAATGTTCAGAAACAAACTGATCAATCTGAATATGCTCAAGCTTTCTCACTCCCTTAAAGCTCAGAACAAGTACAAGACTCTAAAGAGATCCAAGATTCTGAAAAGGATCATCCTTTTGAAGAAGTTACAAATCAAGAAAATGATCAGCCAATGCCAACAGAACAAGAGGAAAAGCAACTAGATTCTCAAAGCTTAGTTGAAATTCAAGACAAGAGATTCAACAAAGAACTGGAAACATAAGTCTAGTCATCCTAAGGAACTCAAAATGGGAGATTTAGATGATGGGATAAGGACCAGATCAAAGTTCCAAGATACAATGAGCAACATTGCACTTGTTTCTGAGATTGAATCAAAGGAAATTGAAGAAGCTCTCTCAGATGAAAGTTGGATTGCTACAATGCAAGAAGAACTTCATCAATTCAAGATAACAATATTTAGGAACTTGAACCAAGACCCAAAAATCGTCATGTGATAGGAACAAAATGGGTATTCAGAAACAAGCTTGACGAGAAAGGAAAAGTGATCAGAAACAAAGCAAGATTAGTGGCAAAAGGATATTCCCAGGAAGAAGGAATAGATTATGATAAAACCTATGCTCCTGTTGCCAAGTTAGAGGCCATAAAGCTACTTCTTGCTTATGCATGTTACAATGACTTTAAAATTTTTCAGATGGACGTAAAAAGCGCATTTCTGAACGGATACATCAAAGAAGAAGAATATGTCGAACAACCACATGGTTTCGAGGAACCAAGAGGAAAAGATCTCGTCTACACCCTGAAGAAAGCACTATATAGACTAAAGCAAGCACCTCATGCTTGGTACGAAAGGTTAAGCAGCTTTCTCTCTGAAAATAAGTTTACAAAAGGTAATGTTGATACAACTCTTTTTATTCAGAAGCAAGGTAAAGATATTCTTCTCGTTCAGATTTATGTTAATGATATTATCTTTACCTCTTCTAATGAACAATTGTGCAAGAATTTTTTCTAAGGTTATGCAAGATGAATTTAAGATGAGTATGATGGCAGAATTAAGATTCTTCCTTGGACTTCAGATATAACAAACAGAGAAGGGAATTTTTATTCACCAGGAGAAATAGGCCGTTGAAATTGTTAAGAAATTTGGTCTAGAGAACTGCAAAAAGACAGAGACTCCAATGTCACATTCGTCCAAACTTGACAAGGATGAACAAGGAAAAGAAGTTGATCCAAAACTCTGGATCACTATTATATCTTACAGCCTCAAGACCCAATATACTATATAGTGTATGGTTACGCGCGAGATTTCAGTCAAGTCCAAGAGAATCACATCTATCAGCTATCAAGAGAATCATTAAGTACAATGGGACTTATCCCAAGTATGGATTATGGTATTCTAAAGATTTTGAATTCATTCTAAAAGGGTATTCAGATGCAGATCTCGCTGGATGCAAGATTGATAGAAAGAGTACTTCTTGGACATGACAACTCATGAGAAATATGCTAGTCTCATGGTATTCTAAGAAGCAAAGTACAGTCACTCTTTCCACAGCATAAGTAGAATATGTATCTCTTGGAAGTTGTTGTGGTCAGATTCTGTGGCTAAAACAACAACGCAGAGACTATGGTATTGACGATTCGAATGTGAAAATTAAATGTGATAACACAAGCACCATAAAACTTGACAAAGAATCCTATTATACATTCAAGGGTGAAACATATCTAAATCGAACATCACTTCATCCGAGATCATGTTCAGCATGGTGATGTTCATGTTCAATATGTTGAAACTAAAAATCAACTTGCTGATATCTTCACGAAATCACTCGATAAAGATTCATTCAATTATATTCAAAATGAATTAGCAATTATTAACCCCTTATCTTGAGATGTTTCAGAAATAGGTATATTGTTATTGTTCAGAAGCACAACTTAGAAATTTTATTTAGAAGCACAGGTTAGTTTGTGGGTTACACGTCGAGAATCATATCTTTGCAAGGATATAAGGTATGTTGTTCGTATCTAATTATGTGTTTAGTTGATTGATTGAGACAATATATCATCTTTGGTTGATTTCTTTTGGATTTTATTTTAAATTGATTTTATTTCCAAAAATTAACCATTTTACAGTTTTAAAATCTTTTTCAAAAATTCTTTCTAAGTATACAAACCGTCACCTTCCTTTTTGAAAATAGCCTATTTCTTCTTAAATAGCTACAGTTCTTCCTTCAAATCCTAACACTCGCGAGGACTCACAAACTCAATTCTCTCTCTCTTTCTACGAAATTTCTCGTTCCTCTTTGCAAAATCTCTCTCTTTTCACCAATGGCTCCAAAATCCGCCTCCCATGTAAAGAAATTTATTGGTGGAAGTGAGCAAAAGCAGCGGAAATCTTTTCGGCTGGTGATGAAGAAGTCTTGGGTTCATGAAGACACGACCCTTGTTGAAATCTCTAGCTCAGATCATTCAGACGACAGAGGCATTGTTCACCTAGACTCAAGTTTGTCTGATGCTAAAACTAAAGAGAAAGTCGCTACGACTCTAGCCATTAAGCCCTTGTATGATGCTCTAAAGGAGAAGGGTTCTGGAGAGGCCTTAGTTCTGCAATTGTTGAATATTCATAAGTTTTCCTCTGAGGAAGATTTTGTTGCTACTCTGAACTTGCCTATTAGAATTGTTACTCCTCTTGCTTATAGTGCAAAAGAAACTGTGTCGAGAAAAGTGAAAGAGAAAGTGGGTAAATCTAGACTACCTAAGCCTACAAGAACTCCCTCAAAATCTATTGTTATTAGAGAACCAGTACAGGAAGATGTTGTTGCTGAGACGAAAGGGAAGTTCGAGGATGATGATGACATTGCTTTTAAGAACTTTAAGAGAAAATTAACCTTTGTGAAGGACAAAGATTACCACAACAATCTTTTTATATGCAAGAAGCATTCTGATCAGTATCAGTTAATGAAAGACCGAGGAGTAATGCATCACAGAGTAATTAATATCAAGTACTTTGATAAGGTTGGTATCCCTGTTCGTAAGCACATTGAGGAAATAAGAATGAGAGATTTTCTCACCTTCAGGGCCACTATTTACCCTGATCTGGTTGCATGCTTCTATTCCTCACTTGCTTTTGCTGGACCTAATTCTTTTTCTTACTATATTGGGGAGACACATTACACTCTGCATGTGACTGAATTGGCTAAGATTTTGGAAGTGAAGAAGAACCAATTCAAGCCCATAGATATTCAACCTGAAGTAGCTTATAGTTATCTCACTCGGAAGGAAAATTACTCAAGAGATTCAAAGGTTCATCTTTCCTACAGTGATTTTCCCTTGAAGCATGTTGTACTGCACAAGATTGTGATTGAGTGTCTGCGACCAAAGGCATCTTCAAAGAAGGACATATCGAAGTAAGAGGCAAAGTTGATGTGGGCCTTGGCAACCAACTATGATTTCTCCTTAGCACACATAGTCCTTCTACATATGTACAGAACTGTCCATAAAGCCAAGGGATAGTTACCCTATGCAGGAATTATTTCTCTGATCTTGAAGTATCACAAGGTACTTCTCCTTCTGAGTTGTCAATTGCTCAAATGTCCATTATGGTAGTTGGAGAAGTCATGCTTCAGAAGATAGGCTTCAGACTCATAGAAAATGCATGGGTCAATAAGAGCAAAGATCTTGTGAGGATTGAGCTAGAAAATAACTCTAAAGGTGCGGAAAGATCATCAAAGAGAAGAAAGACTGTTGAGGAAAAAGAAAATAAGGGTAGAGAAGGAAAAGAAATCATCTCGCAGACAGCTGAAGGAATCGTTTCAACTCTAGGATGAGTCTTCTGAAGAAGACAAGGTTAAATCTGCTAATTCTAACGATGAGGAAAGGACTCTCATATAGTCTTCTGAAAAGAATCTCAGTGATTCTGAAGGCTCGGATGCAGATGATGATGATGGTAGAGATGGATGAGCAGAAACTATTGCACAAGAAAGCTTGGCTGAGAATGTTGATCCTGAAGAGCAGGATGAGAATGCAAGGGAGATGCTTGATGACAAAGAAGAAGGTCTCCCTCAGACACCACTGCATGAAGGTGTACAGGAAATGGAAATTGATGCTGAAGAAGCTAAAAGGCAGGCAAAGTTTGATAGAGAGATGTATATAGAGAAGTGGGAAGAAAGGCTAGATGAAAGAGAAGAAGCTCTTAGATTGGAGGAGCTTACTTTCAGTTCGGTAGATATTGAATCCCAAGCATCTAAGGAAGGTGATCTTGAGGATATGGATGATGAGAATCAAGAGATGGATGCAGAGATTCAAGGGGAGCAACAAGAACAAAAAGAAAATGACGATGCTCAAATGAAAAATGAATCTGCTGCAAAGATACATGAGGAGAACCCTAAGGAGAAAGAATCTGATTCTATTCAGAAGGAAGTAAGAACTTCAGAAGGAATCCCTGTTCAGATCTAGGGGGAGATTTCGAAGAAGAATAGTTTAGAATCTACTCATAAGGGAGATTCATCTGGAAAAGGCAAAGCACCTATGCCTGATGAAGGGAAGGCTAAAATGCATGCTTGTAAACTTTCTCCAGAAGAGACTTTAAATGCCTTCATCAAAGAGCTAACAGACACCAAAGCTTCTCGATTCTATGTTCATAAAAACATGGAACTGCTTCAAAAAGAAGTGGTGCAGAGGTTGAACCTACTTGAGGAAGAAGTTATGAAGCGGATGAGTTCATTCGAAGAGATGCTTGACAAATATCTCTGGCTATTTTGCGTTGAAATGAGTAGTTTAGGCACTTACACTCTCATTCACGAAGAAAGGAATGTTCGTGATGTCCCTGAACTCCTTAGCCTGAGAAATTTTACTTCTGCAGTTGCTGGTACAAGTGGGGCTAACCTAGATGAAGCTATAGATGCTCCAAAAGAGGATGGAAATGAGCCATATAGTGCTTCTGTTCAACCCAAAAATGATCCAAAATCTCCACTCTCTGTTTAAAAAATCTATTACTTTTTTGAACTTTTAGTGGCTGTTTCGTCTCTTTTTTGATGTTTTTCAGACTCTGGCATGTTGGTGTTTTGTTTTGTTAACCATACTATTACAGCCTTACTATGGTTTTATAGTGAACTTGGTCTTATAATAATATCCCTATGCTTTCGGTGACTTGTTATTTTACTTAATTACCTTTGTTGTTGATGACAAAAAGAGGGAGAATTTGCAGGGATATTAGATCAAAAGAAATGCAAAATTCTGAACGATAACGACACATGGTGATACGGTGATATTCTTCTAAACTACATCTTCAAATATATCATGTGTTATTCAAATTCAAAATTAATTCTAAGTTACTTGTTCAAAAGTTCCTTGTCCTCTTAATGGTATATATCCAATGAGAATTTTCTCAAGCTTGAATCCTATTCAATTCCTCTCGACTTCAATTGTGTTTAGGAAGTTTTGTCATCATCAAAAAGGGGAAGATTGTTGAGAAAACCTCCTTCTAAATATTTTGATTCTGACAAAACTGTCCTCTTATTTATTAGAATCTGATAAATTGCACTAAATGTTTTATCACAGGTATAACATATGAACGAAGAAGCTGATATTGATCCAAATTGGTGTTCAGACTCAAAGTTTAAGTCATCGCATATTTGCTTCTGAAGGAGTTGAATCTTATTGTTCAGATTGAGTGGATAATCAACTAGGAAGATTTCAACAATCACCTTTGAGGAAGACTCATATGCAAGCATCAATAAGCTCATGTACAATATCTTAATCTGTTCAGATTCAAGGGATAGCTTCTAATTCTGAAGTCTGACTCTGAAGATCTGTTCAGTTACTGTGAAATATTTATTCAGATTTTGAAGACCCACGTTGGCAGGTGTCCATTATGGCATTGATATATATGGAAGTTTGTAATCTTTGATTGACAGGATTATTCTACAATCAGATTAGTAGAATATCCTTGATTGGATATTACCTTCCACAGAACAAGATAATTTCCATATTTGAGGAATTTCACTTCTGGAAACCGAAGATTGAGTTGTATGGGCGATTGAATCTGAAGGGTTCAAATTCTACACTAACGGCTACCAAATCTCTCAAGATACAGTCTCTTCTAATCAAGATTAATGAATTCCAATCAACGATTGAAGAGTGATCCTTTGAAGTCCTTTGCAACGGCTAGTTCGAGATTGAAGGGAATGGGTATAAAAGGAGATCCATGGTAACTGTTGCGGTGTGCGATCAGAACACACAAATCCAAAAGTGCTCGAGTTTTTCAGATTCATACTTGTTCTTGAGAGATAAATGTTTGATCTTTGAGAGGCTCCTATGTGAGAGTGTGAGATTGTAAACACTTGTAAAGCCTTCATTGATTCATCTAGTAGAATCCAGCCTATCGGCTTTCAGCGTGGGAGAGTAGATGTAGGCTAATCTTGTTAGGATCGGCACACAATAACACGAAGTAAAACATAAAAGCGGTGAGAAATAGAAATCGAGACACGAGATTTTATCTTGGTTCACCCTTAAACTAGGGCTACGTCCAGCAAAGAATACCACTATAATTAGCACCCTGTACCTCTCATTACATCCCTTAATTACAAGAGAAAAAGAGTATTTATAGTAGCAGCTATTCATGAGCCCAAGCCCAAACTACTAATAGAAAAGTATGGGTTTAAATCGTAAAAGCCCTCGGGTGTCTAGGGGCGATGCCCCCTTGAGACCCCCGCCCGCTCAGTGTAGAGCGGGACCCATATGCTTTCCTGTCGTTGGGGAGTATGAATCACACCCCAATATTCTCCCACTTAGTGAATATTTCCCATGTTTCTTTAGACCCAACTCAGTTGTACACCATTCATACTTTTCTGCACTTACTGCCTTGGTCAAAAAATCTGTACTATTCACCTGTGTGTCAATTTTTTCCAGCACTACAACTTTTTGTTCTACTTTCTCTCGAATGAAGTGATATTGTATGTCAATGTGCTTTGTTCTTGCATGAAAACCAGGATTTTTAGTCAAGAATATAGCACTTTGGCTATCACACCCAATCTTCACTCCTCCTTATGTAAAACCAAGCACTTTACATAATCTGCTCATCTAGATCACTTCCTTAGCAGCATGAGTAAGAGCCATGTACTCTACCTCAGTAGTAGATAAAGCAATCGTGCTCTGTCTCTTGCTCATCCAACTCATAGCTTCCCCAAATAAGGAAATAACATAACCGCTGGTTGACTTCCTACTATCAATGTCACATCCCCAATCAACATCAACAAAACACTTCAGTTCTAACGCTTGCCGTCCCTTTGAGCTTTTTATGCCTTCATAACATAACTCAAAGTCAGACGTACCGCGAAGATAACGAAGCACCCTCTTTGCAGCTATCCAATGCTCTTTCCCCATATTGGACATATATCTGCTCAATACTCTCACTGTTTGAGCAATATCCGGACGAGTACAAACCATGGCATACATTAAGCTCCCAACTGCACTTGCATATGGAATCATTGCCATCTCTTCAGCGTCCTCTTTAATCTTGGGACACTAGAGTGCTGATAACTTAGAACTTTGTGGACATATGGGTCTTCACAGGTTTACAGTCTGTCATGTTGAACTTTTGCAACACACTTTCAACATATTTCTTTTAACTTAGCTACAACTTTCCATTATCACTCTCCCTTTTTATCTGCATGCCCAAGATGAAGTTTGTTGGGCCTAAATCTTTCATCTCAAACTGTGCCAACAGTCCTTTCATAGTGCTAATCATTCTCATACTATTCCCAACTAGCAGCATATCATCAACATATAAGGTTAAGATAATAAAATCATCATCTAACATCTTCACATAAACACAATGATCAGCATCACAGCGAACAAAGTCAAGCTTCAAGGCATATGAGTCGAACTTCTGGTACCACATCCTTGGAGATTGTTTCAAGCCATATAAAGACTTGTTCAGTTTGCAGACAAAATCTTCTTTTCCTCTGACTTCAAACCCTTCTGGCTGCTTCATGTAGATATCCACCTCTAAATCACCGTGGAGGAATGCTATTTTTACGTCAAGCTACTCTACCTCCAGATTGTATGCAGCTGCTACAGATAACATGAGTCTTATGGAATTTAATTTTGCAACATGAGAAAAAATCTTACCATAATCGACTCCCTCTATCTACGAGTATCCCTTCGCAACCAAACGAGCTTTATATCGATCTATATCTCCATCTGCAGACATCTTCTTCTTGAATACCCATTTGAAACCAATTGCCTTCCGATCTGCAAGTCATTTTACCAGACTCCATGTTCTATTTTTATCCAATGAGTCCATCTCATCTTTCATGGCTTTCTCCCACTATTTGGCATCTTCCGCCCTTCTTGCTTCCTTAACAGTATTTGGATCATCACCTGTAATAGTTAGATCACAATTTTCATTACTAGCAAACGAGGTATACCTCTCGGGTGGTCTTCTTTGTCGTGTGGACCTCCTTAAGACCGGTTCAGGTGATGCTTCATCTTCAAACTCAGTATTAGAATCTACTATATCATCCTCCACATCTGACTCATCAGTTTCAGAATCTGAATTTTCTGTTTCAGCATGTGTAGTCTCTATCTCTCCCTGCAAACCAACATCTAGCTCAACCGTCTGTGGTTCTTCAGGAGCCTGTGAAACAATCTGATTTATCATAGATTCTCTAAACACCACATCCCTACTGTAGATAATACGTGTAGTATTAGGATTCCACAGCTTATACCCTTTGATACCGTCCTTGTACCCACTGAAGATACACTTCTCTGACTTGCTCTCAAGCTTGTTCCTCTTTTCCTTTGGCACATGTACATATGCTTCACAGCCAAACACTCTGACATGGGATATGCCTAGCTTCTTCCCAAACAATGCCTCAAACGATGTCTGATCCTTCAAAGCTAATGTGGGAGACTTGTTCTTCAGATAGCACACGGTGGCCACTACTTCCGCCCAAAACTCAACTGCTAAGCCTGTAACACTTAACATACTCCTTGCATTATCCATGAAAGATCGATTAAGCCTCTCTGCCACCCCCATTCTGCTGAGGTGAATATGGCGTTGTTTTCTACCTTGCAATGCCACTAGTCGCACAGAATTGATCAAACTTCGCTAAACAGAATTCTCCTCCGTTGTCAGTCCGCAAAACTTTAATCTTTCTATCAAACTGATTTTCCACCAAAGCTTTGAACTCATGAAATTTTTTAAACGCATTATCTTTTCTCTGCAAGAAATATATCCACACATGTCTGGAAAAGTCATCAGTAAAAGAAACATAATACCTTGATTTTCCAAACGAAGCTACAGGTGTAGGACCGAAGACGTCACTATGGATTAAATCCAAAATCCCTTTCGCTCTCCCTCTTATGGATTCAAAAGATACCCGATTCTGTTTCCCATGTAGACAATGTTCAAAAAATCCGAAACCCATAGAACAACTTGGGATT
Organism: Lenwebbia sp. NSW1173648; assembly: GCA_029784005.1. Lineage (NCBI taxonomy): Eukaryota > Viridiplantae > Streptophyta > Magnoliopsida > Myrtales > Myrtaceae > Lenwebbia > Lenwebbia sp. NSW1173648. Next base: position 6,422,784 of record JARCGZ010000005.1, read on the forward strand.
CCATCCACCATCTTCTTTGAAGTAAGGGTCACCAGCCCTTTCTCACCGATATGACCCAATCTCTGATGCCACAGCATCACAGGATCTTCTTCCACCTACTCCGTGATATAGCTCTCACCACTGATCATTGTGCTTCTTAGTAATTTCTACAGCTTTCCTTCCCCTTCGCCTCTAATGATCACCATAGATCCATGGGTTAGCTTGCATGAGTACTTATCGCTGGTGAAAGTAATACTAGCATCTGCCATAGTTCCCACAGAAATAAGATTCCTAATAAGACCAGGAATATGCATCACATTTGGAAGATTCTTGACTGTCCCGTTTTTCATCTTCAGCTTCACCTTTCCGCGACCGACAATATCAAGTGTTGTATCATCTCCCATTCGCACTATACCTCCCTGATGTGGCTCATAACAGCATAACCAATCTCTATGAGGTGTCATGTGGAAAGACGCTCCAGTATCAATTATCCATGCATTGCGGTCAACCTGAGATGAGTTGCAAACGAGATATATGTCTCCTATACTGTTGTCATCATCCTTCTTTGTACTAAAGGATGGTGACTCATCTCGTTTATCTAGACCTACACTTTTGCTTCTGCAATCCTTCTTCAAGTGTCCAGCTTTTCTGCACTCCCAGCACTTTATTTCATATCGATCTCGGCTTTTAGATCTTCCTCTAGACTTATTCCTGACACCAAATATGGATTTGGATCATTCACTGTTCCTTTCTCTTACGAAAAGAGCCCCATTCGTTGCATTATCAGAACCTGCTCTCGTCATCTCCTCAGACAATAATATAGATACAACGTTCTCAAAGGATAACGCACTAACACCAGTGCCAATCAAAATAATTATATGTTCCCATGAATTCAGCAGTGAACACAGCAAAGTACATGCTTTATCTTCCTCATCTAAATAACATCAATAGATGCAAGCCGCCCACAAATAGTGTTAAACTCGTTTAAGTGTGCAGAAAAGGAATCACCTTCACTCATCCAAAGGTTGTACAGTCGTTTCCGCAGAAACAACCTGTTCACGAGCGACTTGCTTTGATAAAGGCTTCACAGCTTCGTCTAGAGATCCTTCGCCATCTTCTCAGAGGTCACGTTCACCAGGACATTATCAGCAAGTTATAGCCAGATCAGGCTTCATGCCTTACAATTGCTATTGATCCACGCCTTCAATTGATTGGATGCGAACGCAATCTCCTCCTCCTTCGCCTTCTCCTTGGTATTCACCTTAGGTTTATCTTCTTTAATCACGTACCACAGATCTCTATCCACGAGCAAAGCCTCCATCTTCAACTTCCATAACTTGAAACCCTTTCCTCCAAACTTCTCTACTTCAATCCGTGATTGACCAGGCGACATCTTCCCAAGATTCAATTTTTCGGATCTCTCTTCACCAAGAAAACCCTAACCTCAAACCTCGCTCTAATACCAGATGTTAGGATCAGCGCACAATAACACAAAGTAAAGCGTAAAAGCAGCGAGAAATAGAAATCGAGACACTAGATTTTATCCCGGTTCACCCATAAACTAGAGCTATGTCTAGCAGAGGATTCCACTATAATTAGCTTCTCGCACCTCTCGTTACATTCCTCAATTACAAGAGAAAAAGAGTATATATAGTAGCAGCTATTCATGAGCCCAAGCCCAAACTACTAATAGAAAAATATGGGTTTAAATCATATAAGCCCTCTGGTGTCCATGGGGCGTTGTCCCCTTGAGACCCCCGTCCGCTCAGCTTGGAGGGGGACACACGTGCTTTCCTGTCATTGGGGAGTATGAACCACACACCCCAAAAAATCTAAACTGAACTACTATAATCTTCGTATGCAATTTCTCTTTATCTCTAAACTCCTTATTTCAAGGTTTATTGCATACGTGTGTTCAGAATCTAATATTGAATATCATTCAGATTTTGAATTAGTGTTTCGTTTGACTTGTTCCTTTATATTTCGCGATTTATAGTTAAATTTGTTTAGAATCACATATCCACCCCCCACCCCATCTAGGTGATATTGCTAGATACATCAGACTTGACATAGATCGATTAATGAATATGGTATTATCATAAGAGAGCAGCGCAGAAGCACTTCCATTGTTCATTATATTAATTTTTCAGCTTATTCAGATCAGTCTATGAGGATAATCAAGAGGCGAAGCTAACTGTGCGACGTTCATAGGCAACTAATAATGCACATACTCACACTTGCAAAGGAGGGTATCATTCACTCCAGCGATCTTGTATCATTTTCATCAATTGCTTCAGCACGTCTTATTAATATCCTATTTCAAGCCTTAGACAAAGGCGTTGATCATTCATTGGTCCCCGTCACAGCAGCTCCTGGCGGTCATCCTCTCGAGCTCCGATTAGACGGCCCCGGCGAGCGGCCGGAGATCCGCTTCTTCAACTCCGAAAAAGAGCCTCCGGATGTTACAAGTCAAGAATCATTATATCGATATCCAGCTTCTACCAAACAATGGATAGGATAAGATACAAAGATATCCGATTTTAAATTCGCAGTTCAACAAACGAGAGATAGGATATGATCAAATCCCTGAATTTCTTATCTTATCTAGTCCTATCCTGACTAGAAATCCGAACGACCAAATGCAGCCTAAGATCTTCGTATCCCGAATCTTAACATTGGCATTACTAGATGTGATTTGGAGTAAAGGATGTGCGATCCTTGCACCTGATACACAAGCCGAATGTACGTCACAGACGAACTAGGATTCCCAGAAATTGAGGAGCAATTCGAGGATTCGAATCAGTAACCGCGATGGCTCAAATCACTTGAAAGCAAGTCTCAATCAACTCGACCATTGCATGTCGTTGTCCTAAGGTAGCATAAAAATAACTCTTGTAACTCAGACAGGAAAGATAAGATCCGAAAGGAGACAAAATGGGAGAAACGACAAGAACTTGCGTAGGGTTGTGTCCCACTACTAGAACTATTGTTGGTCCAAAAGAATGAAAACCTGCGACAGATGTCACCCTCAGTCGCATTTTCGACACGTGGACTTTCGTTTCTCGATCTTTGAATTTGCTGCACTTCGACCCCACAACCTAATAACTGTAATTAAGTACATTAACTGTTACCACGTGAACATCGTTACTGCTTTCGTAACTCAATCGTCAGGTCGAGTCTTGGATTTTTCGTGGAAGAGACCAAAACATGAAACTCGAAGTTGATTATGACGCGAAACAAGGCTCATGCGATGCATCATCAGGGGGAGTGAGATAGGTTCATTTCTCACGTGTTTAAATCAATGTGATTTTCGTACAACGCAGTTCATATCTCACTATTTGCATCAAAAAATGATCGATTTTTTGTTATTACCGACATGTGAGTGACTTAGTCGATGAGAGCAGAATTAGATAATTTATTAATAGAAGTATCGACAACGTGATGAATTGCCAACTTGAAGGAATCAACAAAAATGGGAGTCGGCAATTTCGAATGCAATCGTCAAAAAAGTTACCGTCAACATAGTGGAATAAAGCAACTGTCAAGATAGTGGAATCGCCTGACCGAAAAGAAAAATAGTGGAGTCGAGAACACCGTCAAGGTAGTGGAGTGGAAAAATCGTCGATAACCATTTGTAACCTCTGTTGGTAACTCGTTAAACCGCCGATTGTAGGCTTTAAATAGCCCCATCAGACTTTTCGGTACCCCCTGCACAAATCAATCAAATTTATCTTTATCTTTATTTTTTGGTGTTGCACTTTATCTTTCGTAGCTGTCGCTTACATTTTTGCGCCGTCGATTAAATTTCGGCATGTATCTAACTTTAGGAAATCTCTCTCTCTCTCTCTCTCTCTCTCTCTCAAACTCAAATGGATTCAATGCAACCAAGCCCAACCACCGCAGCCATGGAGGTCGGCCTTGCGTGACCACGAGGCGGACAACGACGGTCGGATGGAAACAATGGAGGTAAATAACAGAGGGTGCAACCTCCATGACTGTGGATCCTTTCTCTACGTGGCTTTGCAATTGAATGAAGAAAAGGCATCAAGCCCACCACCACGACCATGGAGGCCGCTGTGCAACGCAAGCGACCCCAAATCCGAAGGTCATGACCTCCATAGTGTCGAGTTCCAATCTCGGCGCTAAGAGATAGATAGAGAGGCACAATATGAGTAATTGAAATAACGAAAATTGCTTTTCCCACTTTTCGGCCATTTATAAAAAAAAATATGAGTAATCGATAATGTTTTTGTTATCAGTGGAAGACTATGTCTAAAGTTTTTGTCGACCATGAAAACATTTTCCATTAATGCACTTTCCCAAGAATACAAAAGATAGAGTATTCCGTGAAATAATCGGAGCCTACCGGTACACTACACTACATTGTAGCAGACTATTGTCAAGTCTTGAGCATGCTGATTAACTATCAACTCTAATTTGTTACCTCATTTAGTATATCAATATTGTGGATCTATTTTAGTATGCCTAGCATGATTTAGAACTTTATCAGATAAATGCAAAGTATATTAAGATTAGCGTACCAAATTCGTAAACTAAATAATAGGTGAAACTGTTAGTGTGTGATGAATATGACCCATTCATGTAAAAGCTCGGTTACAACCGTCCAAATCCCATCATATACTAATTACATAGAGCTTTACCCTAACTTCTTATAAAAGGGAGAAATCCAGGTCTAGCTTAATAACTTGCTACTCATGGAAGAACTCGCATCTTGTGCTTCCTCCTCCTTAGTTGTCCCTTCTTATCATAAAGCCTCACCCACTCTCCAGCAACTCGTCCACTTGATCCTTCAAACCCGAACCGAGGAGTGGGTTTACTCCATCTTTTGGCGGCCTTCAAGAGACGAACACGGCGGTCTCGTCCTCACCTGGGGCGACGGCCATTTCCGAGGAGCTACGAGAGACCCGTTCGCATCTACACCCGCCACAAAAAGGGTGCCCGAAGAAGCCCAATGTCCGGATGGTAAGTCTGCTCACGGCAGCGACATCGGCGACCCTGAATGGTACTACATATTCTCGGTCGCGAGGTCTTATTCATCCGAAGATGGCATTCTAGGAAGAGCGTTTCGCTCTGGAGGCCACATCTGGTTGAGCGGTGAAGACCGCCGTGAGCTGGGGATGTATGAGTGTGATGAGAGGGTTAAAGAAGCAAGAATGTATGGAATCAAGACCATAGTGTGCATATCAATCGCTAATGGCTCCGCAGTTCTTGAATTGGGCTCCTCAGAGATCATCAAAGAAGATCGGCGCTTAGTTCATATAGCCAAGCGCCTCTTCCCTTCTCATTTCCCGACCCTTCGAGTCGATCCTCGTGGAGAGAACCAATCCAACGATGCCAAAGGAGAACTGGCAATTGTCGGTGCCGGCAACCGTCCATTTGCTAAACCTGTCGGCATGGCATACCATAACATGCCTAGGAAGAGCGGTAGGGAGAAAATAGTCCACGACCAAGATAAAGAATCCTCGTTGTCGCCGTCGCAGTCTGGCTCGTTGAGCCACGTGGAGGCAGAGCGGCAGCGGAGGGAGAGGATGAACCAGCGGTTCTACGCGCTCCGATCCGTCGTCCCCAACGTGTCGAGGATGGACAAGGCGTCCCTCCTTTCTGATGCGGTCGACTACATCAAGGAACTCCAGTCCCGGATCTACGCGTTGGAGTCCAAGCCCGTCAAGTCCGAGCCGCCGTCTCCGAAGCGCCTCAAGAGTAATAGGGCTGCCGCTGACGTGAGTGAGACGACGGCCCTGTCGAGCAAGGACAGCTCGGCGACATTGGCCGTCCCGGGGCCGAGAGAGATGGCAGTGGAGGTGAAGGTGGTGGGGCGGGAGGCGGTGGTCCGGGTTTGGAGCCCGAATCTGGGGCATCCGAGCGCGAGATTGATGGACGTGCTCAAGGAATTGGGGTTGGTGGTCCAACACGCGAGCATGTCGTGCGTGAAGGGGATGATGCTTCAGGACGTGGTCATTAGGACACCGGTCGACTGCTGGGTCAGCGACGAGTCCATCAGAGAAACCATTCGGGGCAAGCTAGCCAACGAGTGAATTTTCTGTTTCTATATTTGTATTAGGGAAATGCTTGTAAATGACAATACAATCTCAACTGTAAATTCACACATCATCACTGCGTGTTTTGCATAAAGCACTTATTAATTAGAAGATCGTGTGATTAGAAATAACTGACAGTACTGTCAAACTGTCAAGCTAGCAGCTTCCCTTTGAATTAAGGTCAAGTACTGATGTTTAGTAGTGAATTTTATTTTATTTTTCCCTCATTTTTTGATAGAGTATATTAGTGCATCTATGTTTGTAGAGTGAACAAAAAGGAAATAAAACATAAATACAATAGAAGTGCTCAAACTTGTATGCAAACTGGTTGCACGACTTTCTTGAACCAAGCTTCTTGAGCCATATTCTGAGAGATTGACAGTATGTTGCGAGTCATAAAAAATGAATAATAAATAATTAAAAATTATTGTGGGGTTCATTCTTTCAAGAATTTGTGATTCACAACATGTTATTATTTTCACAGTCATCAAAAAATTATTATGCTAGCAAAATCCGACTCCTGGATATGCAACAACTCATGATGCAAAATTTGTTCAAATGTGACGGTATCATCTCTTTTAGAAACGATGTCTCAGCTTTTGTCACCAAATTAGTTTCCTTTTTTGTAATGAGAGAGAGAGAGAGAGAGAGAGAGAGAGATTGTTTCATGATGAACTAAACACCGACATGAGACCCGACACAACACGTCATTTCTAAAAAAATAGAGAATCCTGACACATTAGGACACGATATATTTTAAATGTATATTTCTATATATACTTGATAAATTATCATGTATATATAAAAATATCGGCGGTCGGCGGTGAGTTTCTTCTCCTTCTTCTATTAGGGATTTTCATTAGGTTTTTTTTGGACTAGCTGGGTATATTAATTTTAGGGTAGTTATGTATATGACTTAAGTATATATATTTTCGATAGATTTACATTTTAACCCATAATTTATTGAAAATGCTTAAAATTGACCCCGTTCGTGTTGAGACTCGGCAATTTACACGTATTAATTTTAGCGTCGGTCGGGCGCTGACGTGTACAAATGCAAAAGGTTTAAGATTGAATTGATAAAAAATTTAAGATTGAATTGGCATAATTACAATAAATTTAAAAAAAAATTTATAATTTTCTCAGCGTCCTGGTAGGATTTATCCTAATGACCTGTCATGCGATACCTTAGTAGTCCTGTCAAATTTTCGCAAGCTTTTCGTACATGACTCGGCAATTTTTCATTGAATGAAACCAAAAAAGGTCGTCCGCACTCGCCTCACTAAGTCAAACATTATGTACGATGCATCTTGTCATGATATTATGATATCAACGTACGACGTGAATCAATAGGTGAGGACAAAGTAAATATGTGGTCTAAAAATGCCTGCGCAACACATGGACGGAAGGACATCTTCAAGCCCCAATCGCTCTTTCTGTCTAATCTTGAAGAAAGTATGTGAAATTGTACAATCTTTCTTCTATATGTCCCCCCACATATGCAAGTGTTGTCCATTTCTTTATTTGCATCCCTTGAACTGGATTCAATTTGTGATTGGAGTTCGGACTCATTGATGTCATGATGATAGATTTGAATGATCGGGAGCGCTGCCACGAATTCATGAACCAGCTCAAGGCTGCGAACGTGGACGTGATTTGATAATTTTGATGTCAACAAGGATGTCGCGTACACACGCTTTTCACATGGAAGTAATCACGCTATGCTAGAACATTAGGTTGATTCCCGATTCATAGCCACCACTAATTCAAATACGTCAAGCGCCGTTGGAAAGAAAGTTGTGATACATTGTAGAAGTGTGTCGTACAGTTTTCAAAGCTTGACACGAGCATTTGTCAAAGTCGACTTAGCTTTTATTAGACTTGTCAAACGAGTGGATCGGGTCGGGTTTATGTCGAGTTATAACTGGTCCAGGCCAAATTGACCCATATAACCAGTTTATGACTTATTTAGTGCAATGCAAATTTCTCGACCCATACTTGACTCGACTCATATTACTAAAACACTTTCGTATTTAATCAAATTTAGGAAAATTTGTTTCTTATAAATCTTTAAAATATTATATTGCTAAAATACAATAGACATTTTTTACATATTTTCTGACAAAAAAATATAATTTTTTGCAAAAAAAAAATTTTGAATTTTTTATTTTTTATTTTTTATTTTTTGCTTGTTCCTTTTTTCTTTTTCATTTATTTCTTCTATGTGGTGAGGGTCGCCAGATGACCTTCGCCGGTCAAAGGCAAGGGCCGTTCGAGCCTCGCCTATGCCGGCGAGAGCTTCGCGGCCTTCGCCTGTGACCAGCGAGGCCCACCGACTGACCCTCGCCGGATTTCGTAGAAAAGAAAAAAAACAAAAAACAAAAAAGAATATAAAATTATAAACACTTAAAATATTTTAAAAAATGACATGTTTATGACTTAGTTAAGCTAGTTAGGTAACTCATTCATGACCCATTTAAAACTCATTAAGATCCATTAAATTGTTAAGTAACCCATTTAATCTTGTTTTTAGGACTTAAGGCAACCCATTTATGACTCATACTATTAAATATGGGTAGAGCTGTCAATATGGGTCATAGACCCATATCTGACCCATATTTTGTAAAAAATAGGTCTTATGTGGGTTATTAACTTTTAAATGACTCACTAAAAATGGATCCAAAAAGTTGAAGTGAAATTAAATGGGTCACACATGGAACCCATTTTTGACCCATGACTCCCACAAATTACAAATGGGCCCGGGGCCTCAAAGGCTCAACTTTATTATTATTTTTTAAAATTTTCTATTTTTATAAGTGAATGAAAGAAATCAGAAAAGAAAAATAAAATTAAAAAATATAAAAAATGTTGCCGACCACCTGCCACCGCCGATCGCCATTCGCAGCCGCCGCCACCAGTCGCCGCCGTCGGCCCTCCACTGCTGGTCACCTCCGCCCACCGGTGGCCGGAGAAAAATGAAAGAAAAAATAAAAGCAAAATAAAATAAAAATATACTTTTTAAAAATATTAAAAAAATATTTTTAATAAAAAAATTAAAAATTCTAAAAAAATCAGAAAAATTAAAAAAAAATTAAAAAAAAAAATAGAAACCATTTCACTAGATTTTTATTGCAAGAAAGTATTTAGTAATATCATTTTTTTATTTACTAATTTTTTTATTGTTTAATTTGCTTTTTTATTTGATGTAAAGTTTTTATCTAATAACATATACATATGAAGAGCTTAAAATAGGTTAAATGAGTTATATAAGTTTTCTTATAATATTAGTGTGATTTGGTAATATGGGACAAAACGGGTCGGGTCGAGTACAGGTCAATTGCAAGTCAGGTCGGGTATGGGTCGTTGAATATGGGTCAAAACGGGTTAGACGGGTCAATATGGATCGAACCATATTCGACCCGACCCACCCATTTGACACCTCTAAATATGGGTTGTAGACCCATTTTACCATATTTAGCTTGTATGCACTATGCTCAATCTGAAACCACCGACCCTCGTCTTGCTCCGGTTTAAGTTCAGCAATAGTTTCTCCCAAAATCTTAAAGCTATGAAAAAATAGTCCGCAGTATTAAGTATACTTCTCATCAACAAATATATATATATATTCAAAAAGTATATGGTGGGTTCAATTCACTTAAACCTGTTTTGATGGCTCCACACTGTACAAACGTATTAAATGTGAACCACCAAGAGTTCGGCCACATTAACCCTTATTGACTCAATGATGGCATGAAACTTGTGCACCTAAAATTGATATCCCATCCGATTCATCCCCAATTGTCAGACTCTAAAGGGCGCGTATGACAACACCCTTGGAGTAAAATTTATGCTTCAAAAGTGCTTCTGAAATAGAAATTCGTTTGATGACGTAACTTTTAAAGTAAAAATGCATTTGGTTATGTAACTTCAATTTTCTACTTCTAGAGCATTGCTCCAGAAAGTAATTTTGAAGCCACTTGAAGACGTAAAAAAAAAAAAATTTCTTCGCTTCAGAAGTTGATGTCACTGTTGCCATGCGCGCCTTTTTGGGTTGTGCTTTCGGCCAAAAGAAGAAGTGGGTCATGTTGGTTTTGAACATGGCTTGATGAGAATTGAGCTGGCCCAAGAGCTCATGATTGTACGTTCACCTCTGGTGGTCGCCAATTCCCCCTTTAAGTTGGAATTTAGGTCCATCTCTCGAAGAATTACCAGAAAAGTCCTAAATTTATTGCAATTGTACCAATGTAGTCCAAAATTTTTTTCTTTTTTTTGTTAATTCAATCCTAAACATTTTACATTTGTGTCAATTCAGTCCATCCGGCCAATTTTGACCGGCCGGCGTCGACGTGGTTGCCAGTGGGCGCTGACGTGGGTAATATTTAATAATAGTATAGTATGTTTTATTTTTTATACTTTTTTTATTTTTTCTTTTAGGTTCCTTCGACTTTAGGGCCAAGGCCCTCACCAACCCCAGGCGAGGGCCATGGCACCCTTGCTTGGCTAGATTTCACGAGGGCGTCGTAGCCACACCCAGAGACAGCGAGGGCCGCGATGCCCTTGCCCAGTGCCAGCGAGGGCGTCCCAGTCCTAAAATCTAGAAAAGAAAAAGTAAAAACAAGAAAATTTAAAGGAAAATTTAAAAAAAATCAAAATATTATTGAAATTCATCCATGCTAGCGATTTCCGATCAAAATTGGCCGGATGGACTGAATTGGCACAATGCAAAAGGTTTATGACTGAATTGGCACAATTGTAATAGGTTTAGGACTTTTCTGGTAATTCTTCCTATATTCAGCAAACGCGTGAAAATCTAAAAAACTAATCCGCCAAAACTTTTTTCACTCGAATAAACAAACTCTTTTCAGTTCTTGTTTTGTCAAGACACACAATTGTGGCTTGTGTAGATATCAGAATTTGGTGGTTTCAATGGGGATTCGTCTTCCCTGTGATTTTGGTAAATGCAATTTGTTAATTTATTTTATGGTCGAATGGTGATGTAATCCGAATGCTTTGGAAATGCAAGTTGGTAAAAAGTAAATCGATTTTGCACTATACATAAGAAACTTCATAAGCCACATTTCAACAATTACATGGCTGGTACAAATCCAACTGACGAAGAAAGAATATATAGCGAATAAAAAAGAAAAAGTTTGTGAGCGCAACATTTGAGAATATGAAGATTTTCGAATGCGAGTTCTGTTCCAATCTCATCAACTCTGCTAATATTTGCAATCCATCGTATTTCGCACATCAAACAATAGCGGCCCGAGGCCTATCCCATTTCGAGCAACTTCGGTTCAATCCCAATTTTCCATTTTGGTAGAACACCGATTGGTAACGAATGATCGTGTACTTCTTCTCAGCTCCTCCGCGACGCCGGAAGGCTAAAAAGGATCGATTCAGCCGCTCGATTTCCTCCAAATCTCCTCTAGCTCCCGCGCGAACGCCCTCTGCCTCCCGACCACGATCGTGATGTGGTCCTTGTTCTCGATCACCTTCACGTGGGCACGGCCGACCCTCCTCTGGACGCTGTAGCTGCACTCGACAGGGATGAGCTCGTCGTCCTCGCCGTGGAAGATGGTGACGTCGCACCTCAGGCAGTCCCGCACCGTGTCTAGGTAGCCGTCAAGCTTGCCGGCCATGCCGCAGATGACGTTGTGGAGCGTGTGCCACGCGGCGTTGTGGGTGTGGCAGAAGAAACCCTCGAACAAGAATGTCCTAATCCTGTTGCACATGTTTTCGGAGGTTACGCTAATACGCGTCAATTAAACTTAATCACAATTCATAAAATACTATGTGATGAATGAGAGATGCTTAATTTAAATAGGCATATATAAGGTTTGGTAAGGACAGACGAGACGGACTCACCTGTTTCTGGTGATGATTTTGGTGAGGAGCTCCCAGAACCGGTGGTTCTTGCAGACGAGCAGGCACCACGCCCGGGTGATGTGCTCGTACCAGCACGCGAGCGACGCGCCGAACGTGATGAGCGGCCACACCCGCCGCGGTGCCACCCTCCTCATCACGTACTGCGTCGCCGCCACGCCCTTCGGCACCGGGTAATAAGGCTGCATCATTCATACACACACTACTTAGGGTCATCGAAGAAAGGAAAGGGGGAAAAAAAGAAGAAGAAAGCAACCTTTGAATGCGATATGACACCGTGGATTTATGTCCATACTAATGTTGTAGTTAATTAATTAATTAGTTTATCGTGGGCCATCTGCAAAAGATTTTTAGTAACGGATAATCGCAGCTAGCCAAGAGTAGTCTATAGTAATTACTTCTGTGAGAATACTCTCCGCAACTACCAAAACGTAGGCCTTCATAAATCATAACGGATAGGCTCAATAATTGGGGTTAAGAAGATAAGATGAGAGAGGATGGCGACCATTAACTGATAATTACGGAGGCAAACATATAATTTAAACGTTCCAAATTATTTTTCGCAAAAAGGAAAATAAAAATCCAAAAGTAGCAGCACTTTTTATTTTAATACCATGTTGAGTTGAGTATGCAAGCTATCATATAATAGAAGCATGAGAAAATAACATCAATCGGCTCGATTCATATCATATGTCTTCTCTAGCGAGGCAAAGAAAGAACTCACCGGTGCGAGCAAGGTTAGGGACTTGACCGAGCCGGGGTGCTTGACGGCGAGCGCGAGGGCCAGGATGCAGCCCAAGGAGTGAGCAACGATGTGGAAGGACTTGACCTTGTAGGGCTCGAGCACCGACTGCTCGATCATGTCCAAGTGCTCCCTCAGAGTGTAGAGCGAGTCGCTCGGCTTCGGGCTCCGCCCGAACCCGAGCAAGTCCACGGCCAGGAGCCGGTACGCGGACTTGGCCGCGTCGGAGAAGTTGGGGAACAGCGTCTCCGTCCAGAACGCAGAGGATGAGATGAAGCCATGGATGAAGAGCACGTCCTCACGTGGCTTATCTGACAACCCTATTAAAAGCAATGCATCAAATAGGATTCTACTATTAGTGTGGATGGCCTAAACAAAAAATGTTGCCGATCTACATTAGAAAATTTATGTGTGGTTCTACTAATGTTGCCATCGAAAATTGTTTGTTCGGTTAAATTTAAATGCAATTTACCCCTCGATTACGAGGAAATTGCGATTCCAACCTCGTGCGCTGCCGTTGATCGCCCGTGCTGCTCCCCAACCCCTTTAAGTTTTTTAACAATTAGCTCCCGACATGAACTATTCTTGAGGCCAATGCAACGAAGTATCAATCGTCATTCGAAATCAGCTATAGAATTTGGCCCCCCGTTTGGAATGTTCGTTCACCATAAAGAATGACGTACCAAAGTGAAACACTCGATGTGATAGTTTGAGTTTGGTGGGGATATTACGGAAGTGAAGATGAAGTAGCTTTGGTTTCCCAACGACGCATAGGCTTCTTTGGTGGGGAATTTTCCTAACTCGTTATCTTTCATTAGTATCTTAAAAATATTTAAATAAAAAAAACTAATTAAACTGATATTTCGGATGAACAAACAAATTCTTTAATTGGAAATTTGCAACAGGCCAAAGGGTTATGATGAGGACCCTTTTGTCTTCATTATAATGTCTTATTGGTATTTCAACAATCTTAATTGGAGATGCCAAATTTAGAATCAAACCACCAAAAATATTTTCTATCCGCATATTTTACCTAGATTCATAGTATCATCGTCTTCTAAGTAACCTCGTTCTAGTGACGAGAACAGGTGTGCGAATTCCGAATCTCTTTGATTACAAGAGTTGAGATACACATAACGTTGCTGATTTCGGATCGTAAAAAATTGAAGCTAAGATAAACCTAGTAAGCAAATAATATGAGATGCCCTAACATTGTAAGTCCAACATGTTCCAAAAACTGTCCACAGAATAATAAGATCTACGACACCTCCAGCCTTTGGTAGAAATGCTTGGTTTTCTTATGGTTTTCTCCAAAAATATAATTACATTAGTCAATGTAATGAACATTATGTCTATGTAGTTCAATATTTTCCACCCTGCAAATATATTTAGACATGATATCCTTAAAAAAAATGATATGTTAAGTATTGGGTTTAATCCATTTGTTTGAATTAACGAAAAAAAGCATACCTTTAGCTCCGGCAACTTTGACAAAGAGGCTCTTCCTCCCCCGCGATGCCCACGACGTGCAATCCTCGCAGTCGCAGTCTGACCACCTCGGGATCGGATGCGGCTGCTTCCCCACCATCCTCCCCTGCAGCATCTCCACCACGGCAGAGTCCACTGCGAACACCGTAGTGGCCTTCGCCGCCCTTTGCTTCCCCCTCTTCTCGTACAACCGCCTTATGGACTCCGAGACCTCGTGGAGTATCGAAGGCCTCGTGTAGAGCGTGTCGGACACCTGGTCGAGCCGTAGCCTATCGACATTGCCGCCGCCGCCGCCCGAGCTGAGGCACACGATCTTGGACTCGCCTCGCTCGGAGACCAGGATCTCACCCCCGCCGGCAGCGCCGTGGATGGCCTCCCTGGCGGAGGAGGAGGAGCAGTAGCAGGGCTTCCACTCGGCCTCGACGACAAAGTCGGAGACCTTGAAGGCGAGGCAGAGGGCGGTGTCCAGCAGGTCCAGGAGAGAGAAGACGAAGAAGCTCACCACCTCGTTCATGAGCCTCCCGCATAATGTGAGCACCCTTCTCAATTTCGCTGCTACTCCGTCCATATCCTGCGCAAACTCCGCCACCGCCACAGCCGTCACCTTCGCCGCGAAATGTCAGCTAAGGAGCATTCAGGGCTTCGGGGTTCAGGATGTTTTCTAGGGCACTTCTTGCTTCTGGTGAGCTTGTTTTTTCCCCCCTTAAGATTAGTCTGAGTTCCAGAAATCCTATAAGGAGAGAAGGGAAAAGAATTTGGGAAGTGGGGTTTCTTATGGTTTTAAAAGTTCTTTTGGTTGTTCTTCAAAGTGTTGGGCTGGGAGAATCAAACGGACCACCAGACCACCATGAACATCGAACCAACTTCTAAACCATGATGCTGTGTTTTGATGTTGTTTGGTGGTGGTCTTATCATTAGTAAAAGCGTGTGGGAATAGTAATGTTTCATGTTAGAGAGAGAGAGAGAGAGAGAGAGTTGGAACAGACTAAAAAGAGGAGCCGATAAATGAATTGATGGTGTCCATTTAAGCATATGAGGGGGGGGGGGGGGGGGGGGGGGGGGATTTAGAGAGAGGTAGGTGGTGGTTGAACCCACTCAGAGGTTAAAGAGAAAAAAACAACAATAGACCTCAGCTCTATGGACGCTCTAGGCCTGCATGGCAACAATTCTGATTCTCTGATTCTGTTCTCCGAAACAAAAAAAAAATGAAAATCATGTTTGGTAATGTAAATGATTCTGATTCTGATTCTGTTCCTGCGAACAGTTTTGGAGTAAAAACAAGTATAAAAAAAAAAGTTGGTTCTGAAAAAAAGAATCACTTTTGAGAATAACAAAACAGCATGAAGTTTCACATCTTCAGTTCTCTCATCACTTTTCTCTCGAACTAAAACAGAATGAGGTCTCATTTTCAAAGAAAAATACATAAGATAATAAAAAAAAATAAAAAAAATTGGAAAAAATTCTAAAAAATCAAAAAAAATTTAGAAAATCCCAAAAAATAGAAGAAGCTTAGATTAGACTAGTTTGACCTCATTTTCATAAATTTGGGCCTAAATTCCCTAGATTTCATAGATTTTATTCTTTTTTAGAAAAATCATAAACACTTTTGAAATTAAACCCGAACCATATTTCTTTAAGCCCTTAGGGCTTTATTAGGGTTTTATGATGCGATATATCATTGCCATGATTCCTTGATTGCGCACTTGATTTCATTGGTTATGATTTCCCTAGGTTTAGGTATTTTGGACTTAGTCTAATTTTAGAAAATTTGGAAAAAGACAAAAACAATCTGCGTGAATACTTAGCATTGGCTTACCTCATAGGTTTGTAAATAAATTGAAAATTTGCATGAAACCCGATTAGAAAACACTCAACTTCGGTGTCGAAAGGGCGTGGGTGGAAACACCAACGTAACCAAATCTCCGGACCCTAGATTTCTCTAGTTACGTAGAATCAAATAGTTTCTCCGGACCGTTAGATAAGGTCCCGGTCTACCTTCTTCAAAGACTGGCGGCGACTCCATTTTCATGTACACATACACATACCACCGACCACACTAAGATCGAATTTGATATTCCCTCGTTGCGATTTAGCATAGGCCTGGGAGGGCCCGAGTTAATCTGAAATCATACACTAACCCAACATGGTTTCTCCTTTTTTTAAGTTTAAAATGACTCGTTATGACACGACAATTAGACGGAATAGCACGAAAAAATGTTATATGCAATATGCAATTTGTTATATAAGACAATCGATATGAATTAATTTTCAATTAATTCAAAATGTATGATGAAATTTCACAAAGTAACTACGTAATTATTTAACTTAAATGACAAAAATTGAGAAGATAAATTATTTTCGGGAACAAAAAATTTGTGTAGTTACCAAATACATTCCGATTCTCTAAAACTCATTCAGGAAACAGAATTAAAAAAATCAATTCTAATCAGAATCACTTTTTCGAATCAGAATCGTTACCATGGAGGCCCTTAGCCTCTCTCCAAATTCCTAGGGTTTCCAGAAATTCTGATGAAGCATTTTTCCAAGACTTTTTTCGCTCGTTATTTTTATCTTTTTCTTATGTGCAAGGTGAACAGCTCATCCTAAATGTGTTAAGGGGAAGTTGCCCAAACTCATTAATGACAAGAGTGTTGTTCAGGAACCACCCCTCAAAGCCTCTTGGTCTATTTATTGCAGGCTCTCTTCACCACATGACTCCCATTCCTCTCTTGGCTAGGGTTAGCAGCATTATGCCCCACCATATTACCACCGTCCCCGGATCATGCCGATGTCTCTCGAGATCTATGTGCTGTCTTTGCCATATAACGATTCGACTAAGGAGTACACAGTGCGCGTAGTATATCAGAGTGTCTGCTGTCGAAGTTTTTCGGGCTTTCTGGGAAAGGATTTGTTTAGGGTTTCGGACAGGTTCCTCTTGCGAGGCGAGTGACGGACTGAGATTCGAGCGCGATGCCGAAGAGTTCTCTCGGAGCGATCGCCAATGCAGTAATTGTAATGTAATCAAATATCGAAGAAAGGAGTGATCTTGTAGGGTCTCATTGTCTTGTGATGCGTAAAATGATGCACTTTCTTAGCTCTTTTATTACTTGGGGATACAAACTACTTGTTAATAAGATCTGCCCTTTCACGTCAATCTCTTGATATTAAAGCATCTTACATTGCTTTGTTTATGGGACTTCGATGGGTATTATGTTCACATAATCTCCCTCCACCTATTGACTTGAGAATTTGAGTTGGACCCTCCGACATGATTTCAGAGTCAGGTTTCGCCTCAGCTTATTTTCCTTGCGAGACCCCTTGTCGTTCTCGATCTCACAAGTGAGTGGAGGACGAGCATCTGGTCACGTCTGCAAGAGGATATGTGTTGTCCTTTCGGCATGAAAGCGGTATGTCGGAACAATAACCCCGTCACCTTCGATGGCTCCTAGATTCACGCGTTCTCCCTATGCCTATCTCATTAAACTTTCGGATTGGATTTTCCATCTATGACAACCTTAGCATCAAGAAACCTTTGCAAGTTCTCCTAGAAACAATGTTTTGGGAGGGACACGTTTGATTCGTTCAGTTTCTATCAGCACTCAATTAACTTAGGTACATCAACTCTTGACTGTGGTGAAGACCCCGATGGCTTGGACCGACGGCCGCGGAACCCCTAGTGCCAAACATGAGGACACATGTCATTGATGGTCAATTAAAGATTCCAGAGGTCTACGTCAACAAGATAGAGAGATAGATTCATTTATTGTATGCATTTATCGAATTTCCCAATCCTCGTGTTTGGATTTATGTTTGGCAAATAGCAAGCCACCGTCGCCCCTCCTTGGGATTTATATTGCCCCATCGGCACCAAAATGGTGACATTCTTTCTTTCTTTCTTTTTATTGTTTGTTTCTATTATTTGGTCTTTTGTGTTTGCATAATGTTTAGATTGAAAACTCGTTAACTTATCATAAATGCATGTACTTGGAAGATAAAATGCTTCTTTCACATGAGTGTAATTTTCTTGTATTTTACGAGATCGCTATATTTCTTACAAGAGATAAAGATATAGCGAGTTCCTGAATTTTTTGCATTCGGATCCCTAAATTATATTTTTCTTGTTGGAGTTGGTCTTTTCTTTAAATTGAAAACGGAGACATTAACGTGGACTGAGACGTTATTGTCACGTCAGTGTTGACCGGGAAATTTGTTTCTTTTTCAAACCCTAAAGAGAAAGAAATTAGAAGGGAGAGACAATAGGGCCGGGCACAAGCTCCAATGAGTCCTGGCTAGCTGTCGCTGGGGTTGTGCGACCCGAACAGTCGCTTGTCGTGATCGCCTAACCCCGATTATCACCTAGCCAGAGGGCAGGGTTGCGCGGCATTAGGCCTCGCCAGGGAGAGGTCTCACAACCACAAGGTAGATCTGGTATGTCGCAAGTCACGAGTCATCTCTCCCTTGTCATCTCTTTTTTCTTTTGCAAATTCCCTTATTTCTAATTCTTTAAATTTTAATTTTTTTTTTTGTATTTCTCGATTGATGTACTTTTTAATGCAACAGCAACTTAACAGCCACATTAGCAACTTTATTTATAATTTTGAGGGAGTAGCCCACTCGAATAAAAAAATAATCTATAGTGTAAGGACCCAATTGCGCAAAAAAATTTCGAGGGATCGGATTGAACAATTTGAAAAATCCAAGGACTTACAGTGTTGTTATCCCTTTATTTGTAGAGAGTTGCATTTTCCTCCATTGTTGTATCCCAAATATACAAATTATTCATAGTAATTTTTGGTTAATCTATATGGTTATTGCACTTATTATATGTAACCATCAATTAAAGATGAAGATAGACGGAAACATTATCCTTTCGAATACGCCCTCGAAAGTGCAAAAGTTGTCAAATTTCAACAGTAACTTTCAGAGTTTCTTTCCTCTTTATCTTGGTCTGTGTTGTTCGTGCTTGTAGTCGTATGCACCTGGCGATGGTACGAAACTTTGGGCCCTAGGACATTAAGCCGGGGCAACAAATATCATAATTACACCTGCTGACTATAAATATTGGACGGTGGTTTGTCTCGAATGACTATTACAAAAAAAAAAATTGTAATTTGAGGAACATGAGGACACCGCAAGGATCAAATCGAAGCAAAGTCCACGGGGAATTGAATGTTTTCACCAATACAGTGTTCGGAATTACGTACCGCAGCAATAAATTAATTGAGGGAAGAATTGTCCAAAATATCCTAAATCTATTCTACGGCGATTAAATCAGTTCCAAGCTTTTTTATTATAATAATTTAGTCTTAAACATTTTGACAATTTACCAATTGAGTCCTAAGCCTTTCAATTGTGACTTAAACCTTTCAATTGTGCCTATTTAGTCCTAAACTTTTTGAATATTTGTCAATTCAGTTCTAAACATTTTAACAAATTGCCAATATAGTCCTTTTCAACTAATTTGGATCAAAAGTCACTAGCGTGGCGGTCTAATCAGAGCTGGCCATCCTATGAGATGCGATCAGCATTGATGTGAACAATTCTTTTTAATATGTTTTTTTGAATTTTTTTCTTATTTTTTTATTAATTTTTTCTTTTCTTTTTACCTTTTTCCTTCCAACTAGTCACTATCGAGGGTCGGCGACCTCCATCGGCCACTGGGCAAGGGTCGGCGACCCTTGCCGGGCCCAAGGCGAGGGCCGCAAAGCCCTCGCCAGCTGCGCTTGAGGGTCGCGAGCCCTCATTGTGGCTTGCGAGGGCTCGCGATGCCCTCGCCAGATCAAGTGAGGCGAGGGGGTCACAGCTTTCGCCCAGGCCCTCGTTGGCGACAACGAGGGTAGGGGAGGGCTCGTGTGCCCTTGCCTAGATCCGATGAAAACTGTGGCCCTCGACCAGGGGTTGGCAGGGTCGAGGTCGCTGGCCCCACTGACCCTGCTAAGAAAAAAGAAAAAAAAAAGAAAAATAAACATTTAACAAGGGTTTAATATAAAATTCAAAAAAATTGTAAAAAAAAATGAAAATTCATATATGTTAGCGTCGACCTCGCCACGCAGGGGGTCAATGCTAACTAGCCCACCATGTTAACGATTTTCGGCCGAAATTAGTCGGAAGGACTATATTGATAATTACTTAAAAGGTTTAGAACAAAATTGGCAAATCTTTTAAAAGATTTTAAGATTAAATTGGTACAATTAAACGATTTATAACTAAATTGGCAAATTGTCAAAAATTTTATGTCCAAATTGACAAAATTAAAATGTTTAGGACTGATCTGGCTGTTGTTCGATAGGTTTGTGACTTTTTGTATAATTTTCTCACTTGTCGAGGCATGATGTGATAGGCATTCAAATTTTGCTATTTGGATTGCTTATGTCAGAAGTATGTAGTTGGGCCTCTTCATTGCATCCTTAGGTTTGGTCTACCTAAGTACAAGATCCTAGTAAGCTCGACATCGACATGCTGCCATTGAGCCCACATGCTCCCCGAATCTGACGCGAGTTAGACCGGAAGTGACGACGTAGATCGAATTCGAAGCCCAAAGTGTTGAGGATTTGTTCGAGCATTTGATTAACTTTAATAGAGTAAAATTAGTCTAATGCCTGAGACCACGTTTTCCTTGTTCAATGGTTCCTCCGACCAGTTTCTAATTTATGAATTGCGTGATCACACGTAGTTTGCATGTAATTCTAACATAATATGTTGAAATATTCTACGTCGCTTGACCGTGAAATTTATATGATATGTATATACATTCGGTCCCCCTTCTCTTATTAACTTAAGTTTTTGAGTTAGACTTTCAAACATAATATCATAGCCAGATTCTATTTTGGTTTATTTCGTGTGCACATCCACTCCTGTGAGTCGAATCTCATGTGCAATTCCAATACTTGTAGTCTCCCTTATGTAAGTTACTAGGTTAGACTTTTATCAAACCAGGTTTCTACTCCAGTTTATTTCTCGTGTACGTCCATCTCATTCATCAAATTCCACGACTTGCCGGTGAGAGGGGGTATTGAAATATCCCACCCTCTCTCCCCCTCCCACGTCATGTTCCGTTCCAGCACCCTTCTTGCGTGCGTCCATCTCGTTCATCAAACTCGATATAGTTGTGTCCTTATTCCGTTGCAGCACCGCCGTGTTCCACTTGTCGCCCTGCCCATGCCATCTTCAATGCTCCACCTCTCACGTCCATTGACGTCTCCACCGCGCGCCCCGTTGCCTCACTCCAAGCCAACACCGTGCGCAGGCTCAATGGAGAGAGAGAGAGAGAGAGAGAGAGAGAGAGGAGCTAGGTTTTTCTTTTTCTAGTGTTTTGAATTATGGGGGTAAAATTTGTTGGGTTATATCCTAAACCGAATCAGAACAATCGCACACAAAATAGAAATTGACATACGAGTTTACCCAGGTTCACCCCAGAATAAGGATACATTCTACAAAGGGATTCCACTATATTTTTAGGTTTTCACCGCAATCACTCGTTACAATGATCTCTCATACGAGTACAATATATATAACTTAAAATGGGCCCAAAACCCAAGCATATCCGAAAATCCTTTGATTCCACGACAAACGGGCCAACTTAAATACAATTCTAAACCCAATGTTGTTTCGGAGGCGCTACCACCGAGCCCCCGCCCGCTCACCGGCGAGCGGGGCAACCGTCCACTCCCCCGCCGACTGACCGAGCATAGGGATCCCCATTTCGGGGGCGCTACCCCTGAACCCCCGCATTTCGTACGCAGGGGTCACATGTCGTCGGTTCATACTTCAGTTTCCCTAAGCTCACGTGGGCGTGCTCGGTATGAAAAACAATGGTCCCCGAAATATTCGCCAACTCCAACAAAATTCTATTATTGTAGATTCTATTGGGTGCTACTGCTGTATAATTTCTCGTTCTCTTGTAATTGAGGGATGTAACAGAGAGGTGCGAGGTGCTAATTATAATAGATCCATCAGCTGGATGTAGCCCTAGTTTAAGGGTGAATCAGGATAAACCTTGTATCTCGATTTCGCTTTCTCGCTTTTACTCTTTACTTCGTCGCGATTATGCGCCGATTCCTAACAGATTCTTATTAGAGCCTACAAGTCTTGGGCTTGGTTGGAGGAAAATATAAATCACCCAATCCAAAATGCGTACACATGGGCAGACGGGATATGGACACAACTATATCGAATCAAATCAAGAAAAATTAGCAAGAAAAATAAGGAGGACGCTGAGTAACAAGAGAGCAAGGATATTGTAATCCATAAACAGCAGCGACCAAACGTTATTCTTCTATGAACGATCAGCCGTCTAGGTGGCAAGACGAAGGTTGGGTGGATGTTGGGGAACGAGATACTCAACCACATATTTAAGGACTAACAAAAGTCAACGCTGTGCGTTTATTAGTTTCTGATGAAGCATTAGAGACAGAAGTCAAACAACAGCTAGCTCTATCTCTCTAAGATCTCTCTCTTCCTCAGTCCCTGAACTCCACGTGCAAGAAACAAACTGAGCTGATGGGACTCTCAAGGTTTGACCTTCCCCGCTAACACAATCATCACTCCGTCAGAATTTTCCATCCCAAGGCATCATCAGGAGAGCGCAATCAAAACTTGACATTTTTCATTTGGGTTCCAACATTCAGCTTCACTGGTTTCAAGAGAGAGAGAGAGAGCACTTCTTGAGGCGTTGACTCCCATTGAATGAAGCAGCAATACCGGATGAGCTCTGGCCAAGCTGTGCTGAGGTTCTTGAGCAGATTGCCATTGTTCAAGGTTCAGTTTATCTTCTTTTTCTGCTCTGCATCGCCCAACAGGATAATGGGATTTTTTTTTCCGCTCTGCATAAAAAAGTCTTAGCTATTGAATATGTCAGAATTCAGAAGCAGAGTTAATGAAGACCCTTCTAGTATGAGCTGTGTTGTCATATGGACATGTTAGAGAGAGAGAGAGAGAGAGAGAGAGAGAGAGAGAGAGTCTGTGCATCTTCTTGAAACTCTGATCGCATCATGTGGTGGTTAGCAGGTGGCGATGGCAAACTGTCTGCAACTATACTTTTTCAAGCTTTGGATTCCAGGCGTCCTTTGTTTTTCGAAAAATGTGATATTTTCGAAAAGTCATTTTTTAGAAAAAAGATTATATTTTTCGATATTTAAATGAGACTTAAAAATGAATTAGAAATCGATTTCGGTCGTTCGGCAAGGAATTGATTTTCCTAGAAAAAGTTATTACATAATTCGAATTTTTAATTGTTTTTTTATTTTTCTAATAAAAATTAATTTGTAATTATTTAATTTTTAAATACTTTTTTTTTTCTTCTTTCTTCTTTAATTTCTTCTTCAGCCGCTCGCCGGCCACCGTGATGGCCGGCGACCGGCCATAGGCGAGGCTCGACCTCGCCGAATCTAGCAAGGCGAGCCTCACTTGCTCAAGGCCAAGCCAGATCCGGCTTCGCTCAGGCTGGCGAGGCAAGCCTTGAGCATGTTAGATCGGGCAAGATTGAGGCTTGAGCTCAATTCTGGCTCGTAATATTACAGCGAGAGAGAATCCAAGAAGCAGCCAACTAGAGAAGAAAGATCATTGCAAACGTGATTGATGCAGTGAGGCGAGAACGAAAATGCCAAGCGGTTGGCATGGCACTGATCCGATTCAAGGTCTCCGTTTGACAAGATCACGATCGACGAATCGATTGGGAAAATGCTGCAGAAAAAGATGGAGAGAAATTCGACTTTCGACCCAAGCCATGTTCATCATCTTTTGCACGCCCCTATTCCACATGAACCTGCCTAGTGCTCGGTCTCCGCGGGTCCAAATCGGCTCAAATGACCCTTCCGGGCAGGCTTCGAATGGCCATTTATTTCCTATTAAGCCAGACCAGGCACGTCCGGTTTCGGACCATGCTCGGCCCAACTCGATAGGTTGAATTCAGCCCGACTCTATTTACTTCTCAACAAATTCGTGTACCTCATAACTTGGACATCTACATTTGAAACTCACGTGTGGCTAAACGTCCTCGGATAACTCTTAACAAAGAGACCCGATCAAAGGCCCAAAGTTGAAGAATAAAGCCCAGTTCAACTGGCCCTCCTCGAAAGCATGGGCCTCAGCCTCTTTACCAGACTGTATTGCAATTCAACTCGATAGACTTTAAGGCCCATTTTTGCTCCACATCCAATCTTGTCTTGCTATTCGATAAAAACAAACCATTTCTTGCTCCTAGATTTTTTATTTTTTGTTTGGTCGGAATCTTGCTCCTAGATTAAGCAAGCGTAAGTCGGATCGTTCTTCTATATTTGTTGTTGTTACTCCCTCTTTACCAGTTTTTTTTTTTTAAGTGCGTTAGAAGTCTTAAAATTTGTCACGAAATTATGATTGAGTCCTAACAGTTTCGAAAAGTGCAATTAAGTCATAAGACTTATTAAAAAGTGCGATTAAGACTTAAAACTTTCAAAAAGTGCAATTTGAAGCATATATGTGGCCTCACTCGTGCACACCCCAAGTGATGTGCGACTTTGTCCTTGGCCAGATGATTATCATGCATCATCCTCGATGCTGTCACTAAAGGTTTGTTTTCATCATTGGTTCTCGAGAAAATGGAGTTTATTGAGTACTGCCCTATCAAGGTGGAAGCTGTGGGTTCGAGCCCCGTCAGTCCCAACAGAATCAAATCCAAGAAAAAGATATTTATCGAAGATTGGGAATAGATGGACTCTCTATAGGACCTATTTTACTGACGGGATTTATCACCACTTTAGCTACTTTAGCGGCTCGGCCACTGAAACAATCCGTTCTGTCTCTGTTTTCTTTTCAAAAAATGTATTGAGGTGTCCATATCTAGTTCATCCTTTGGAACGAATAAATAATAATAATAATAAATTCACCCCCGCTAATATTTGATAAAGATATGTACAGTCACAAAAGACTCTCAACCGACGTAGATGTCACTCTTTAATGCAATGCTACTCCGCATTATGTCGTTATGACACAAGCATATCCAACTTTTTATTTTAGATTCGGCTAATTCCAAACAACGTAGGCCGATCACCACGTTTACGTGAATCAAGCAAGGTTCCTCACATGGAATGACAAGTTCGACATTTAGTGTTATTCTGGTGATACCTTATCGACTCGATTGACTTCTTGTGTGATGCTAATTTACGTTATGAACTGCTAATTAAGCTATCTTCTCCTAACCCCAAAAATGTATTGTCGTGTCCATTGTCCATAACATCACTTCATCCAGTTCACCCAAATCTCACTCGTAGGAAAGTAATAGTCAATAAAGGAATAATCCAACTCGGGAACCGCCTAGTTCTCGATTAATTAAAACACGACTTTTAAACTTCGAAAGCTACGGTCGACCTTGTCTTGTTGTCTATGATCAGGACAGTAATTAAAGACAGATCAACGACCTACTAAAACCTGATCTTAACCATAAAAGTCAGATATTAATCCAGATTAACCCGGATTCTTAACGTCTAAGAGAGATCTGCCCCGTGACGTCACTCCTTTGTATTTTACCGTAGAATGACGAAAAGGAACTCGAAGCTTCCTTCCACGTTCCCCCCTAGTAGTGTCGGTCGTCCATCGACCCCCGGCGAAATCCCGAAACCGCCCCCTTCCCTCCGCCACCAGCGGAGCCCTGCCCCTGACGGGGCAAGACCGTGATTCCAACAAGTCCGAATGCCCAAGAAAGTAAATTCGCGAGAATTTTCCAAGTCGTCGTCCCTTACTGGAAGTCGTCACCAAGAAACTCTGTTTTTCCGTTTTTCAATTTTGAATTCGTTTAATTTTTTTTTTTTTTGGGCCACAGAATAAACACCCAAGTCGTCTCCTTCTCCTCCTCACGCCATTCGATTCCTCTCACTGTACATTCCGATCCGAGATCTGATCTCTCTCCCTCTAGAATTCTCAGATCCGTCGCGACCATGGCGTTTCCCGGCGCGTTCGTCTTCTCGATCCTCCTGCTCCTCCTCGCCTCGGCCGCCGTCGCTGAGATCCAGTTCTCCGAGATCCGATCCGACGACCGGCCCATCATTCCGCTCGACTACTTCGGGTTCACCCACCGGGGCCTGCTCGAGCTCAATGTCTCCGGCGTCGCGCTGTCGAAGCCCGGCCTCGAGCTAGCCAACCTCGGGTTCTTCCTGTGCACCCGGGACTCGTGGTTCAACGTGCTGAAGCAGCTCGAGGAGGAGGAGATCACCTGCGCCCTCCAGTCCCTCCACGTCAAGCCCGTCTTCACCTTCGACACGCTCGGGCGGCGGACGAGCTTCGACATCGAGTTCAAGCAGAACGACGCGAACGAGTACACGCTCGTCTTCGCCAACTGCCTCCAGCAGCAGCAGCAGCTCCGGGTGTCCATGGACGTCCGGTCCGCGATGTACAACCTCGACGGGAAGAGCGGCCGGAGGGACTATCTCTCCGCAGGCAAGACCATCCTTCCCCGGGTCTACTATCTGTTCTCGCTGATTTACTTTGTGCTCGCTGGTCTTTGGGTCTACGTCTTGTATAAGAAACGGTTGACTGTGTTTAAGATCCATTTCTTCATGCTCGCGGTCCTGATATTGAAGGGGTTGAATTTGTTGTGTGAGGCGGAGGATAAGTCGTATATTAAGCGGACAGGGAGTGCGCATGGCTGGGATGTGTTGTTCTATATATTTAGCTTCTTGAAGGGGATCACTCTGTTCACTTTGATCGTGTTGATTGGAACCGGGTGGTCCTTTTTGAAGCCTTACTTGCAGGACAAGGAGAAGAAGGTTTTGATGATCGTTATCCCACTCCAAGTTGTTGCGAATATCGCTCAGGTAGTGATCGATGAGACTGGGCCATATGGTCAGGATTGGGGCACTTGGAAGCAGGTGTTTTTGCTAGTCGATGTGGTGTGTTGTTGCGCGGTTTTGTTCCCGATTGTCTGGTCGATTAAGAACTTGCGTGAGGCTGCAAGAACTGATGGGAAGGCGGCGGTGAATTTGATGAAGTTGACTTTGTTTAGGCAGTATTACATTGTGGTTATATGCTATATCTACTTCACGCGCGTAGTGGTGTATGCGTTGGAGACCATTACTTCGTATAAGTATCTCTGGACGAGTGTGGTGGCCGCAGAGTTGGCAACGCTGGCATTCTACGCGTTTACAGGGTACAAGTTCAGGCCCGAGGCTCATAATCCTTATTTTGCTATCGACGATGAGGAAGAAGAGGCAGCAGCTGAAGCTTTGAAGCTTGAAGACGAGTTTGAATTGTAAGCGAAGAGTTAATTGGACATGGAAGTGGTGAAGCAGCTGGCATAGTGGTCGGGGCGGGATATTTGAGGTAGAAATTTAAGCATTGTGATCATTTTTTACTCCAAACCATATTAGGCATGCTTGTGTAACAAAAATGTCCTTTTTTCCTGTTTTGCTGGTTCCATACTTGTAAGATGGTACATATTGTCAAATATACATCTGCCCATTGGATGATATTTGTAAGTCCCGATACTAAATTTTGCAATAATTTTGTGGAGCAGTTAAGTGCATTTCTTCTTTGCTCATTACTTGCCATTTTTGTAACTTTCTGTTTGGAAAATTGATTGTGAGAATGCTTCATGCATGAATTGAACCCCCTCCTCTGTCATTATTAGTTTTTAAGTTCCATTATCGGAACTAGTCCTGGAAGTGAGCATTCATTTATTGGGCAATGATCCTGGTTTAACCCGCTTTTGATATCAATAGACCATTTGAAATTAATAACAACCGCCTATGGTCTAAGATAAAAATTGCTTATTCCCTAAGCTTAGGTTTATGGCAACATGACTGCGTGTCTATTCACGCATATCTCACTTCCTTAAAAGGTGTAGAACACTTGACTAGCACTTTTTTTACAGAACTTTTCGAGCTTACTTGTTTAGTACTGCTTGGCTTTGTCGAGGTAAACTGATTATGGTTTGACTTAAGCAATATAGAACAAACTAGTCTTCTTCTTCTTCTTTCGTCCCTATTGATAGCATAATTCCTACTTCACCACCTTGTTGTGTTAGTTTTAGACATCCAATTGAAAAGTCAATGGTGCGGTATCTTAATAGTATGGAAATCGGTGTCATTGTTGTTGAAACCATTATACTGAAGCTTTTCCACTGTAGGAAAACTCAGAAGCTTGAGTTGTATCCAGATATATTCAGAAGTCAGAACTACTTGATTTAAGTAATATGTCGATGTAACTGTTATGATGTCAGTCAAAAAAGATGGGCAAATAGAACTTTTCATAGAGTTTAGACTGAGTGTTTTATCTATACTTTTATCAGAAAATCATATCCTCGTGGTAATTACTCTGTACGACAGGTTTTATCTAGTGCTCGTTGTGTGAGAATTCTTTATTAGATTGTTTTCGTTTCCAATGCTGAACACCGAGGAGAATCACTGACACACACTGAAATCACCTCTAACAAGCTTTTAGTTGCATTCTTGGTCAATTAGATGAGATTAATCTATATCCTCCAACATTCTTTTCGGACAGTCGTAGGACATCGTTAACCTATGCACAAATTCCCGTCGTGTTTTGAAGAAGTAAACCAGATGGCAAGCAATACTTTTTCCTGGCTAGAAACAAGTGTAGGTTTCATTTCTAAGTATCAGGTGCATCATGGGAGGTTTCGTATTCACATCAACAGCTTACAAAGTTTTGTGGTTGGTTTTCAATTTTATGGTTTTTGGTTTTTACATGGTTTCGGTGTTGTTTGGGATCTTATTTTCCTCCACTCTCCACCTTGTGCTTGTTAAAGAATTAGACACATATTCACGAGTTGATAACTTTTCATTTCATCGGTGGTTATTACTTCTCTCTCATTCTATGACCACGGAAACTTCCTTTCTATCGTAAGCAGATGAAGGTTGCATCTTGATTCCTTCCTCCTCTCCTTTCCTTTAGTTTTTGGTGTTGTCAAGGATTATGTGCAGTCCGTGAGGGAACTGTGATACGTTCTGATAAATAGGAGAAGTTTTGTGATAAGTAAGTTTTCACTTGGATTGTCAAGTCTTAATTAGCGGGTGATGGTCATGTGCAGGAATGATGGGCATCAGTTGGTTGTGTGTTATCCTCTCTATTGAATTCCTTTCCTTTTCGCTTTTCCTAGAAAAGCAGACTTAACCCTTATCTCATGTCGCTTAATGAATCATTTCCCCTTTGCTAACAGCATGTGACTATCTATCTCCCTAGTGATATTGCTGTCCTAGATGGCTGGACAGCCAAAGTGACACTATGGCTTTTGTGACACTTTGTATTCCACTGTTTCGACATTGAATTGTTCCATAGAAAAGCCCCCCTGATGTCACTCCGGAGATGGTTTGGCTTGCCTTCGGCTTTAAGGGAACTGCTGAACGAATCAAGCCGGTGTCTTTAGCTTTGTAGTAGGGACATGAACAATAGTTAAAGTGCATGGGAAAGGGGTGACGCTGCTTGCAGATTTCAAGCTGAGGCAGAGTAAGTTCCTAAATGTATGGTAGAGATATTGTTCCTATTTTGATGCTACCGTAGTTATGATCTGCTTCCACTGCGTGAAGCCTATGTTTAACTTTGGCGGAAAAGCAAATATTAGGACAGGAAATTCTAAATTCTCGCTCGCATTCGGGTCCATACACTGAAGAACAATACCAATCTTTAATTCACTGAGTCTCCCATCGCCATCTTTAACGATAGTAAACGGTCCTCCCTACTGCCGTATCGACCGTGAATAGCATCACGGTGTTTGCCAGGCCATTTGGAATCCTAGATTCAGAGTTCCGATCACGTTCCTACTTTGATCATCTTTCAACTAATCGATAGGTTAGTTCAAAGAAAAGACCTCCTGTCGGCCGAAGGATCGATCCTCTGTCCCCCCCCAACACACACACACACACACACACACACAAATCTCTAGTAGCTGATTAAAGCACTTTGTATTTTTTTTCTTCCTTTTCCAACTTAACTCTCTAAACATGTCGAGGGAGTCACATTTTGGTGAAGCTATTACACCAACTAATTGCTTTCCTATAGGATGCTTGTTTTGGGCATGTGAAAGCACATGATCCCTCTTCAATTTAAAAGACTCTTTCAAGACCTCGGATTCCTCCCCTTTTGGTGGCACCAACTTGGGTGTGTCCTCGTGGGGAAAAGCTTGAATCCGCATGTGAGCATTACAATCTTTTCTTTGCTTCCGGTCGTGTAAATTGCAACCTCTAGAATTTGAGACAACTTTTTAAGTTGCCTGATCCTCCTCACCAGATGGGAAATTCCAATATAATGTACTACATTTACTTATATATATGTATGTTTTTAATGTTCGTAAATGGGTTCTATAATGCTGTCGCGATTTTCTCTAGCATTGTCGCGGCAATGATTTTCCTCTTACTTCGAAGTGAAATACCTTGTCGCCCTCGTTTTCTTGTGGGTCGATGAATATTCTGGCTAAGAACGAAGAGGAAGCTCTCAAAAGCTTTTTAAAATAGAGCTTGCTTTAATGTTGGAGACACCGAAATTGCCAATTTCGATGCATCTACGCACCGGAAGCGAGAATATTACCTAAGTCGGTCCTAAATTATTGACCCAAAAACCTCATGCGAGATAAGATGCCTAAGCTCGGCTGAGTTTTACCGTCCCGGCCGGTGCGACCGCTCTATTCATTTCCCCCCCTAGGGTCCACCAGTACTTGCAGAATTATTTCTACATGTCCCCTAAAATTCACTAAAACCTTGGAATAATAACTTGATGAAAAAAAAAAAGGAAAAGGTGTAGAACAATGAATAGGCCATTTTTATATTATGGTCGGGGTATGTGGGAGCAGAACTTTGTAGGGTCCTCCATGTTCGCCTAGAGCGTCCTTTTTCTTGTCAGCTTTTTTTCTTTTTTTCTTTTTTGAGGAATTTTACACTTTTGAGTTGGATATTTAAGGCATTTGTCTTGGGCAACCTCTTCACAAATATGGCTTATTGGAATTTTTCTGGTGCACTCGGTTTGCATTGAGTAATTGGAAAGCAAACTTAGTTATTTGAATAATCATGACCGAAAAGAGGAGAATGGATTTGAAAGAATTGACTTATAATATTAATCGGTTACTAAGAAGAGGAAGGAAAGAAACGAATGCATTATGACATTTACATCGTTTAGTATTTATAACTGTTAGGATTCGGCGCATAATCACAACGAAATAAAATATAAAAGCGAGAAAGAGAAATCGAGACACAAGGTTTTATCCGGGTTCACCCTTAAACTAGAGTTATATCTAGCAGATGTGTTATGACAATGCGGAAACTAAAACGAAATTAAAACTGAGAAGAAAAAAAGAACACAAAAGATTTACGTGAAAAACCCCTTAAAGGAAAAATCACGAGGCGAGGAGAAGCAAAATCTTTGTATTCTTTTCTTCTTCTCAGTTTTTAATTTCGTTTTAGTTTCCGCATTGTTATAACAATCTAGTATCATAGCCTTAGGGTTTTTCGATCTTCTGGTTATGGCTTCAAGTTCAACAGCGAAATTTGATATTGAGAAGTTTGATGGGAGCGGTAATTTCAACCTTTGGCAAGTTCGTATGTTAGCTATTCTTACGTAGCATGGTTTGAAGAAAACTTTGTTTAGTAAAGGGAAGAAGCCGGAAATCACGTCAGATGAAACGTGGGAAGAATTGGATGAAAAAGCTTTATCAACTATTCCATTGTGCCTCACGAATGAAGTTTTGCAGGAGGTACTAGATCAAAAAATAGCTGCAGGTTTATGGATGAAATTGGAGAGTATATTTCTGACAAAGTCTCTCACCAATCGATTGAGGCTCAAGCAACGACTCTTCACTTTTCGTATGGTCGAAGGTACTTCTCTTAAATCTCATATTTCTGAGTTCAATGCTCTTATCTTTGAATTAAGAAGCATTGATGTTAAGATCGAAGATGAGAATCAAGCTCTTTTATTGTTAGTTTCACTACCTCCCTCTTATAAGAATTTTAGAGAGACCATGATTGTTAATAAAGAAACTATTGATGTTGAAGATGTCAAGACTAGTCCGCTAAATAAGCAAAAATTTGATATAGAATTTACTTTTGAAGGCAGTAATAATCATGGAGCTAGTTTAGTTGCTTGGGAAAGGTCTGTTGAGAGAAGCAATAGTGGCAAGAGCAAGTCAAAATCAAAGCACAGAGATATGATTTGCAACTATTGTAAGTCTCCGGGGCATATTAAGATAAATTGTCTAAAACTGAAGGTAAAGAAGCAAAGAGAAACTAATCTGAATCAGCAAAATCAAGGGAATGCCAATCGTCACAACAATTGCAACTACCAGAACAGACAGAATCAGGGACACGAAAATCCTGCTCAAGCTGATGTTGCTAAAGAAGAAAACGAAGATTGGCTATTGGTTGCAGATGATAAAGACATATTCTGTGATAGTTGGATTCTTGATTCAGGCTGTTCGTACCACGTGTATCCAAATCGTGATTGGTTCTCTACGTACAACGAATATAATGGTGGCATTATTCTAATAGGCAATAATGCTAAATGCAAAGCAGTTGGGATTGAGACTATTAATATTAAGATGCACAACGACATGATCAGAACCTTAGATAATGTCAGACATGTTCCTGATTTGAAGAAGAACCTCATCTCTTTGGGTACACTTGATGCTAACGGTTGTAGAATTACTGCTAAAGGTAGAGTTATGAAAATTATGAGAGGTTCACTTTTGTTGATGAAAGGGCTAAAAATTAGCACTTTGTATCAGCTACAAGGCACTATAGTTACTGGTTCAGCTGCAGTCTCATCTACTATGACAGATTCAGATAATACTAAATTATGGCATATGAGATTAGGCCATATGAGCATCAGAGGGATGGAGGAGCTCAGTAAGAGAGGTCTTTTTTGTGGTCAAAAAATTGGAAAATTGAATTTTTGTGAGCATTG
Source organism: Lenwebbia sp. NSW1173648 (assembly GCA_029784005.1). Lineage (NCBI taxonomy): Eukaryota > Viridiplantae > Streptophyta > Magnoliopsida > Myrtales > Myrtaceae > Lenwebbia > Lenwebbia sp. NSW1173648. The sequence continues at coordinate 6,455,811 of JARCGZ010000005.1, forward strand.
TGTTTTTGGGAAACAGAAAAGAATCAGTTTCAAAACATGAATTCACACAACAAAAGGCACTGTGGATTATATTTATTCTGATCTTTGGGGGCATGCAAAAGTTCCTTCGAAAGGCCTTGGTTCCAGGTATATACTCACTTTTATTGATGATTTTTCAAGAAAAGTTCGGGTATTTTTTCTAAAGCAAAAAAGTGATGTTTTTGTTACATTTAAGCAATGAAAAATATTGATCGAGAAGCAGACCGGTAAGAAAACCAAGAGGCTGAGAATAGATAATGGGCCAGAATTTTGTGAAGGTGAGTTTAATGAGTTCTGTAAAAGTGAAGGCATTGTGAGGTATCATACTACAGTGAATACACCATAGCAGAATGGTATTGTAGAACGCATGAACAGAACCTTATTAGAAAGTACTAGGTGCATGTTGTCTAACGCTGGTTTGGGTAAGGAGTTTTGGGTTGAAGCAGTCAATACAGCGTGTTGGTTGATAAATCATTCTCCTTGCACATCTATTGAGTGCAAGATACCTGAGGAGGTATGGTCAGGTAATCCTATTGATTATTCTTCTCTTCGAGTATTTGGATGTCCAGCATATGCACATGTTAGTGAAGGAAAATTAGAGCCTAGAGCGAAAAAAATGCATCTTTCTTGGTTATGCTTCTAGTGTAAAAAGTTATAGACTTTGGTGTTCTGATTCATCTAAGATTATCATTAGTACAGATGTTATATTTGATGAGTCTGCTATGCTTCGTCCTATCAAGGAATCGTCTGTTACTTGTCAAGAAAATTCTAAAAGTGCAGCGGAAAAGGTGGAGCTTGAAGTAACTTCTTCGCAACTAGTTCAGCCGTCTACTAATAATATTGAGATTGAAGAACTTGAAGAGGAATATTATTCTATTGCCAAAGATAGACCAAGAAGGACAGTGAAGCCTCCGTAGAGAAGTATTCAGATTTTGTTGCTTAAGTTCTTTCAGCTGCATAGTCAATTGAGTATAATAAGCCTAAAACGTACAAGGAAGCTATTTTTTTTTAAAAGATTCAGCAAAGTGGTTAGTTGCTATGAATGAAGAGATGTAATCTCTTGAAAAGAATCAAACTTGGGAGCTTGTCAAACCACCAAAAGAAAAGAAAATTGTGGGTTGCAAGTGGGTTTTCAAAAAAAAAAAAAGGAAGTTATTCCTAGAGTTGAAGACATCATATTTAAAGCACGTCTAGTTGCTAAGGGTTATATTCATATTGAGGGAATTGATTTTAATGAGGTGTTTTCACCCGTCGTTAAATACAGCTCTATTCAGATTTTTCTTGCATTAGTTGCTATACATGATTTAGAGTTGGAACAACTCGATGTGAAAACAGCTTTCTTACATGGTGAACTTGAAGAGAAAATCTATATGGGTCAACTAGAGGGTTTTCAGTTCGAAGGTAAGGAAGATCATGTTTATTTATTGAAAAAGTCTATCTATGGCTTGAAGCAATCACCTAGAGAGTGGTATAAAAGGTTTGATTCGTTTATGGTGCAACTTGGCTATTGTAGAAACAAATATGACAGTTGTGTATATCTGTGCAAACTTCCAAACGGCTTTTATATTTATCTGCTATTATACGTTGAGGACATGTTGATTGCAACAAAAGATAAATATGATATACATAATTTGAAGGCACGATTGAGCTCTGAATTTGATATGAAGGATTTAGGTTCAGCGAAGAAAATCCTAGGCATGGAAATTCGGCGAGATCGAATAAGGAAAAATTGTATCTTTCCCAGAATAGCTACATTGAGAAGGTGTTAGATCGTTTTGGCATGAAAGATGCCAAACTAGTAAGTACTCCTCTTGCTGCTCACTTTAGATTATTAGCTGGTTTATGTCCACATACAGATTAGGAAATAAAATATATATCACATATTCCATACTCTAGTGCAGTTGGTAGCCTAATGTACGCAATGATTTGCACTCGACCGGATATTTCACATGATGTTAGCGTGGTAAGTAGATATTTATCATGCCCATGTAAAGTTCATTGGCAAGCGGTGAAGTGGATTTTGAGATATTTGAAGGGTACTTCAGATTTTGGTTTAGAATTTGGGAAAACTGATGATACTCTTACAGGATATGTTGATTCTGATTATGCTGGTGACCTTGATAAATGGAGGTATTTGACTGGGTACATCTTTATTATTGGAGGTTGTGCAGTCAGTTGGAAATCTTCTTTACAACATACAGTTGCTTTGTCTACTATAGAGGCAGAGTATATGGCTATTACAGAGGCAATTAAAGAGGCTACATGGTTAAGAGGCTTATTTGGATAGCTCAGTGTGGATTATGACGTGACTGTTGTCCATTGTGAAAGTCAGAGTGCTATACATCTTACTAAAGATCAAATATATCATGAGAGGACAAAACACATTGATGTGCGGTATTATTATATTCGAGACATTCTTGTTGATGACTATATTAAGGTCTTGAAGATTGGTACAGAAAAAAATCCAGCTGATATGTTGACGAAGTCTTTGCCTATTGCTAAATTCAAGCATTGCTTGAATTTAGTTAATGTTTGCTGCAACTGAGTTTTACTCTGATGGAAGGAGAAGATTGTTTATTACTTATGTCTACTTGAGGAATTCAAGACAAGGTGGAGATTTGTTGATATGTCTTGAATTAATTATGGGCTTGGGTCAACGTTAGGATTTGAGGGCTGTAGTATAAATATTGCTCTTTCTCAAACTATTATGTAAAGAAGCATATTTGAGCCGCCTTTTGTAATTCTGGATTCTATAGTGGATTTCACTTCTCCTCTTCCCGTGACTTTTCCCGCAAGGGTTTTCACGTATTTCTTTGTGCTCTTTTCTTCTTCTCAATTTTTATTTCTTTTTAGTTTCCGCGTTGTCATAACAAAATGATTCAACTATAATTAGCACATCGCACCTCTCTGTCACATCACTCAATTACAAATGAAAAAGAGTATATTATATAGCAGTAGTTATTCATGAGCCCAAACCCAAACTACCAATAAAGTACGGGATCAAATTTTAAAAGCCCTATGGTGCTTTCATGTCGATGGAGAGTATGAACCGCATCCCAATAATAATTAGTTGCAAAATAAGGATATAAGCGAGAAGTACGAATAAATCTATTTTTTAATATACAAATCCCTCCGAATCTTTCTATATTTGGAGAAATCAAGGGGAATTTTTGTCAAGGGGAAGAGAGATTAGGAGGGATCAAGGGGAATTTATAATGCACATAAAATTCATCGGATCAATTCCGTCTAATCTTTCCCGACCCCTTCTAATCCTTCTCCTCTATCTCTTTCCTTCCATTGAAACGCGATTGTGTTCATAAACCCCGTTCTCTTCCCTCCTAATCTCTTCCAACAAACGCAGTGTTGGGATTGCAAATTAATGAAGTGGTGACAATCGCACAACTTTTCATGAACAAGTCGACCACAACTCCTTGGATAATTGTTCAGAATTTGCCAATTTTTTCAGTTAAATTATCAAAATGTCAAACACCACACACGGTGGAACTCTTACTAATAACGTATCAAATGAAAGACACGATATATATATATATATATATATATATATATATATATATATATATACGGATGGATGGCCCACTCGAACCAAACCGGACCTTCAATTTCGACTCGTTTCGATTCGGTTCAACGATTCGAAATCCGATTAGCTCACTCTCGTATGGCATTTAGCAACCCCTTCTCATTCAACCAAAGACTAGTCTTAAATTCTCTGTTGACCACACAATGTAATGCTTTCCTGAACAGACCGGCACATAAATAATGTTGCTTCCCATGCAATAAATGATGGCCAGAGAGGGGAACCTCCATACATTAGTGTCGGTCCGGCACGAAAAATTAGGTGCCCGCCATCCTATAAATGAAGTGGGGGCATCCATTATTCCCAATTGATTTAACGACAGAGGTAGTCCTAATATAGCGGCAAATTAAGTTTTGATTTAGGTCCGTTGACCATAGAGAAAATTTTAAGTCAGCATGGTCTCTTTTTCCTTTTTTTTCTTTCTCTTTCTTTTTTTTCTTCAATCTTTCGCCAGCCGACCATAGAGCCCGGCGACCAGCCAGAGACGAGGGCGAGCCTCGCCCACCCCTAGCGAAATCGACCTTGCCCAACACCTCGCCAGGGGCTGGCGGGGGGAGCTTCGCCAGAGGCCGGTGAAGTCAACCTCGTCTCTGGCCGATCGTCGCGCTCGGCGGCCGACTGGAGGAAGAAGGAAGAAAAAAATAAAGAGAAAGAAAATGAAAATAAGAAAATTGGGAAAAAAATATTAAGATGTTATTAAAATATGGCCACGTTAGCACCGGCATTGTCAGTTATTTTCGGCTAAAATTGGGCAAAAGGACGAAATTGACACAAATACAAAAAGTGTAGGATTGAATTAACAAAAATAAAAATAAAAAATTTAAGATTGAATTGTCACCGTTATAATAAATTTACAAACTTTTTTGATAAATTTCTCTTCGATTTAGACATGACTAGCATCATTCATTCATGTGTTGATTGACGGGGACGGGTTCATTAAATAAACGGCAGGGGAAGAAGAGCACCCTTCAAGGGCCAACCCCACACCATTAAAAAACAAGAGGCAGCATGTGATCGTATCCTCCATTCCAACCCAAACTTTTTTTTTTTCCTTTCTATTCTTAACTTTTTGTTACAAGACACATGATTTTTCAATTCAAAGCCAAGAAGCCTCCCTAGTACAATCCAATCCATGGCCACCCATCACCCCCACCTCCCTATTGCTTTCATGATCATCCCCATCGCCCCCAAAAGATGGCTCAACATCATAATTCTTTAGCCCAAGAAAAAGGAGACTGATAGAGATCGACAAAGCGAAAAGCAAGAGAGAAAAATAGGCAGCAAAAGGGGAAGGCCCTACGAAAGGAAGTGTTAAAAAAAAAGGCTTCTCTAGCTAGAGAAAGCGAGAGATTCAGAAGAAGGAGAAGAGTGAAGAAGAAGGAGTAAGGAGAAGGAAGGACAATGGAACATGAGGAGGAAGAAGAGGAGGATCAGCTCATAATGATGACCATCAGTCGCAGCATCAGCCCAGAAAATCGAAGCCACCCCACATTCGAGCCGAGCTGGAAACTTTACGAGAACCCGTTTTTTATTTCCCCGCACAATCATCAACCTCATCACCAACACCATCGTTCATCACCTTATCACCATCGTCATTTGCTTCGTCTCCCTCTGTCCAACTCTCGCAAGATTGCTGCTGCTGCTGCTGCTTCTTCCTCTTCTTTCTTGGATCTCGCCTTCTTGAGTGCTTCCATGGACTCCGAGCTCCAGCTCCTCCGCGCCCAGATCAAGGAAGTGAGGTCCGAGCTGGAGCACGAGCGCAGGGCGCGCAAGAAGGTCGAGCACGCGAACAAGAAGCTGGGGAAGGAGGTGGCCGAGGAGAGGCGGGGGCGGGAGGCTCTCGAGCGGGTCTGCGAGAGGCTCGCGAGGGAGGTATCCGCCGACAAGGCCGACATCGACCGGATGAAGCGCGAGATGGAGGAGGAGAGGAAGATGCTGCGGTTCGCCGAGGTCTTGAGGGAGGAGAGGGTCCAGATGAAGCTCGCCGAGGCGAGGGTTCTGCTGGAGGAGAAGATTCAAGAACTCGAGAGAGCTGGTCGTTCCGCCAAGAATGGAGGGCCGAGGGATTATGAAGACGATCGCGTCGAGTTGGTGCCGAGGAAAATCGGCAGGATCTTGTTATTCGGAGACCGGTCGAAGAGCCGGCTGGTTCTGAGCGAGAAGAACTCGACTTGCGGCGACAGCAATGTCGTCGGTCATCTTCCTATTCATGTGACTACGAGAGAGAATTTGGCGTCGGGCCAATGTGCGGCGTCGGGCGACAATTGTGACCGGGGGTCCAGTGTCAAAGAGCCTAACAAGGCGGGCTGGATTGGCGGGAAAGCATGCGGCGACCAGGACAAGAACGGGGCGGCTCCAGCAGCAGGAGCGGGTCAACGGAGGCCGTCGCCGGAGCCGGAGAACCCGCACATAAAGAGAGGGATCAAAGGGTTCGTCGAGTTCCCGAGGGTGGTGCGGGCGATCAGGTCCAAGAGCGGCCGGCATTGGGGGACGAAGCTGGAGTGCCAGAAGGCTCAGATCAGGATTTTGCTCAAGCAGAAGAGTTCCCCAGCTGCTGCTAGATCCAATAGTCTCGTTTGGAGTTAGACGATGATTATCAACCGATGACCAAAAACACATGATTGACCAGGTTCTGATGATTGGGTAGATTTCATGAATTTTGTTTCCTTTTTTTTTTCTTGTACAAGATTTTAGTTTATGTGCTGAAAGTTAATTATTACTCCTGCAATTGTTTGAGATGGCTACGGTCGATGTTGAATGTGAATACTGGTTTTTGTTTCTGTTTCATGGAATCTGATCGAAAGCAGGCCATTTATGTGGATCTGCATTATATGGACCCAAATAAATAGTATGGTCTATGATTGAAGTGATGTGAAAGTTTTGAATGTGGGGGAGAATCCACTTTGGCCACAAGAATAAAAGAAAAGCTCTTGGGGATTTAATTTGATGCAGTGGGTGTTGTTGTTATCTTGTTGGGTACTGTTCCTGAGGCGTGAAGACAGCTGCACATGCTTGACTAGTTGACTTCAGAATTTGTCTTTTTTTCTTCATAAGAGACTTGAGAAGTTGGCTAGATTGAATTGGGTAAAATGGTCTTGACTTGGGCGGTTGGCCCAAGTCAACAATGCATTTTGGTCCGGGGAAAAAATTGGGCACATTGTTGGCCAATTTAGTCCTAAATATTTTGACGATTTTTCAATACAGTCTTGCTGGCCAATTTTGCACGGAAATAACTGACGTCGACCATCTTATGTGGCATTGTCTATGCTGACGTAGGAGGTTTTTTATTTTTATTTTTATTTTTTTGTATTTTCTGAAATTTCTAGTTTCTTTTCCTTTTCTCTTGTGACCGGCAGGGCCACACTTGTCGACCAGCCACGGGCGAAAAGGAAAACAAAAAAAGAAAAGAAAAGGAAAAAAATAAATAAAATCCTAAATTAAAAAAGTTACAAAAATCGTCTATGTCAGCGCCAGTCGTGCCACGTAGACAACCGGCACTAACTAAATCACCACATCAAGATTTCCTACCAAAAATGACCAAAATGACTAAAACTTCTCGCGAAAATGCAATTGAGTCCTAAAACTTTCAAAATGTGCAATCAAATCCTAAAACTTGTCACGAAAATGCAATCGAGTCCTAAAATTTTTCACGAACGTGCAATCGAGTCCTAAAAATTTCAAAAAGTGAAATAAAATGAATGACTTAATTTAACAAATTTGAAAATTTTAGGACTTGATTGCGCTTTTTGAAAGTTTTAGGACTCAATTGCACTTTCTGAAAATTTTAGAACTCAATTGCACTTTCGTGATAAGTTTTAGGACTTCTAGCGTACTTATCCCTTTCGTAATCTAAACTATTACACGTGTGATGGGGATAGAACTAATTGATAGCTTAGCATTAGAGTTGGGACATTAAGAGCACTTAATTGCATCAATGAATAGTAAAGCTCCTAGAATGATGAAGCATGCGTGCAAGTCTATGCGTGTGTTCATAGTCTGTTTACAAGAGAACAAGCTATAATGATTACCAAGATTAAAAGCTGGATCTAAACTCTCATTCTTTAGCGTTTTGCTGACGAGGGATTCTGCTTTGGTAAGCTATTTTGGATTTTTAATCAATGCAAGCCCAAGTGGAAGATCAAGTATCATTAAGGTGCTAATAAAAGGTAGCACCTTTTTGTTAAGAGAGTTATGTATGTTATTACTGAAGGAATTTATCGCACATCGAATCAGAATGATCACACAGAAATCAAAGAAAATTGGACGATGCACGAGATTACCCAGGTTCACCCCAGAATAGGGCTACGTCCTGCAAAGAGACTTCATTATATTTTCGGTTTACAGCCACTCAACTCGTTACAATGATCAGAAAAACGAGCAAAATATATCTGCCAAAACGGGCCCAAAACCGAAATCTATACGAAACCTCTTAATCCCACACCATACGGGCCAGCTTAAATAAAAGCCCAAACCCGTTGAGGTTTCGGGGGCACTCCTGCCCGCTCACCGGCGAGCGGGACAGCCGTCCGCTGATCGGGTAGCGGAACCCTCGTCGAGAGGCACTGCCCCCAAACCCTCGCCCGCTGACCGGGCAGCGGGGCACCCGTGTAGGGGGCGCTGCCTCCGAACCCCCGCATTCTGCGCGCATGGGTCACATGTCGTCGGATAACACTTCAGTTTTCCTAAGCTCACATGGGCGTACCCGATGTGAGAAACAAAGGTCCCCGAAGTATTCGCCAATTCCAACAATTACAGCCTGACAAACAAAACAATCCTAGTCTTTGGCATTCAAATGTTATTCTTGCTTCCCTAATTTTAGATGTCAGCACTATTAGAGATGAGTGATTGAACCGATTCCATTCGGGAATCGAACCGAACTGGCCTTACCCCCAGGTCTCTAGATAAAAAAAAATAGAGGAATTGGCCTTGATTGGTTTGTTTTATACCGTGCCGTCGATTCTAGATATGTTGAAGATGAGTCTCCAACATGTGAAGATTGAGAAATCCCGTATTAGTGCCTTAACTACTATGCCACACATTGTTCACTTGATTTGTTATCCTAAGACAATGGTTATATTACTTAAACTTGGGCTTGGTTCCAGGGTCGACCCTCGAACCAACCTGAAACTGGTCGGTCCCAGGCCAGTTCCTAAAGGAACCAATTCGATTCGCAACTCTAAAAATCAAGAACCATTATGATAGGATAGGTTACATGTTTTTAGTTGGAAAACTATCCGCTCTTGAACATCAAATGACCCGACGAGGCTCGTAAGTTTTTTTAGATTAGAAAAGAAGGAAAAGAACAAAATTTTTATTTTTAAAATTTTTAATTTTGATTTTGATTTTTTTTAAAAAAAATTTCTCTCTTTTTTTCTTTTTTTTTTCTTTTCCCTTCTTCGACTGGCGATCGGCCACAAGCGAGCGAGGCCCACCGATCTGGCGAAGTGAGGCTTCGCTGGAGAGCTCGAGCTCGCCTGCGTCTGACGACCGGCAAAATAGGGGAAAAGAAAAAAAAGAGAAAAAATTAAACTAAAAATTATTAGAAGGAGTGCACGACGGAAAATCAAAATTGATTTTCCATACCGAACAACGGAAAATGTTTTTCAGATCAATTTCAACCGAACACTGGAAAATATTGTCACTTTCGAGGAAAATTCATTTTTTGCGAAACTAATGGAGCCTTAATTCTTACCCGGATTATAGGAAAAACGTCGTGAAGAAGACGACGCTGCGTGGTCTTTACTGGACACGGGCCAAGACGTTAAGAGTATGTACGTGACATTCTTTCATGGGCCAAGCCGTCGAGTATTGTTGGGCCTAATTATGGAGTCTGGGCTTTCGTCTTTGAAAGCCCAATACTCTTTAATTAGTAGCCTCGAAAACGTTAATAGTATGTTACGTCACATTCTTTCATGGGCCAAGCCGTCGAGTATTGTTGGGCCTAAATATGGAGTCTGGGCTTTCGTCTTTGAAAGCCCAATACTCTTTAATTAGGAGTCTCGTCTAAATGCTGGGCTTTCAACGCTTATAGTACATGCTATAGTCGGGCTTGGAGTTTATAATGAGGGAAGCCTGCTGACATGGAGAGCAAGGGTACCAAAGTTGAGCCAAGCCCATTACAGTAGACCATTTTGGTCGCATTACTAGTAGACCTATAATCACTTTAAAAAAAAAAAAAATTCCATTTTTAGGGTTTAGGTCGACCCAATGCCATCTCTCATGGGCTATATGTAGAGTAGCCGACTCTCGGGAGGTGCGGCGAATCGGTTCTTCGGGAAAGAAGAGGTCGAGGGTTCGAACGTCGGGTCTCGAGATGGGGCGCAGAAACAAATGAATTCTAGTACAATCATGGAGCCGTTGCCTTGCTTGAGAAAAATGAAACGAGAAATACTAGCATGTCTCCTACTACACACTTATAAAATTGAAAAAAATTAGCAATGCAAATGACCATAGCTATAAATTAGAGCCGTCAACTATATTGGTCGGGTCGAAATTGGTCCAACCCATATTTGCTTAAAGTAATTAATCTGATTGCTATTTCATCGTGACATCAAACAAGAAATCGAAAATTAACGTGCACGAGCGTAGCGTAGGCAAATTTTTTTTGCAATCGTTCTCATTGTTCTTGCTAAACAAATCCTCATGGTCCAAAAAGCATTTGACGAAAAGAAAAAAAGTAGCCATGATGATAATTCATTATCTTCTTATGACGAGGAGAATTCCGTCTGACTATGGCCATACTTCGTGAGAGAAAATCCCTGGAGCTTTGCCTTCTGCTCACGAAGAAATTGTCCAATTAATCTCAAATTTATTACGGATGCGAATTCAGTCCTAAACTTTTCAATTTTGTTAATTCAGCTCTAAATCGTTGCTTGAATTCCAATATAGTCATTCCGGTCAATTTTAGTCGGAAACCGTTGACGTGGCGGTGTGCCACGTAGGACGACCGGCGGTGACCGGATCGCCACCGTCAGCGATTTCACGCAAAAATTGATCGGAATGACTATATTAGCAGTTCGCGCAAAGATTTAGGAATTGGGGGCATTGTAAAATTTAGAGTGGAATTGGCATTCGTACAATAGGTTTAGGATTCATTGGGTAATTTTCCCTCGAAGTTAATTAATAGTTCAGATTTAGTCCGGACACGTTTGACTTGGCACTGTTCAATATTCTTTATCCTTCCTTAAGGAATATTACTTGATCTTATGGGGTGTGTCCATTACCTATTAGAGGTGAGCAAAAACAACTGCACGGACCGAACCGGACCAACCGATTCTGGGCGATTCCCAGGGGCGTCGGTTCGATTCACGGTTCCATAAAATTGGAACCGATAGCCCGAATCAGACAGATTATTATTATTATTATTTTATTTTTATTTCTGAAAAATCTTTAAAGAAACCCTATTAACATATTCACAACATCTGGACTTCCTCTGTTGTAATACCTATTTTATGTAGCTTGGTTGATACAGTTAGAGATTACGAGAAAGACAAAGACCTAGGAATTGAGATGCAATCTGTTGATAATTATTCTTACTAGCCATAGATGAAGAAACTCTGTAATAGAAGCCTTGACTGTGGTTTTTTTAATGAACTTTGCGTTCTAGTGTCATGCATCTGTAAGAAGGTGCAATTTTAAGTCCAGTGTTGATGCCTTATAGGAGGCAGACCACTAAGGAGCAGAGGTAATAGAAAGTCAGTGATGATCTGACTGTCATGCTTATGTGGCCGTAACTGTCAATTATTGATACATACTTTACTTAGAGGTCTGGCTTAATGGCTTTGCAAGAGCAAGACAGCGTCAAGAAGAGGTTGCTTCGGACTTTCTTTGGCATGTCAAATATCCTAGGTTCAACAAAAGTGAAACCAAGAAAGTTTTGCGCAATCTTGCATTGCCTACCTCACCCAGACACCTAGCTGGAATTCATACTTGTAGTGCTCTACGGTTTTAGGAACTTGTTAATTCACAACCCTCGAGTGCTTCTGAGGAACTCCAGATGTTAGATGATACATTTTGCGACCATTTTTACTGGACCGCTTGGGAACCGTACCTAACCGGTTAGTCCGGTCCGGTTCCTAGTTCCGGGATGGGAACCGGACCGCCCGAGAACCGGATCACCCCGATTACCTATGGCCCATGAAGCTTATGACAAAATCGTATTCTGGGCAAAAAGTCGATTGAGCCCACCAAAATAATGGGAAAAAAAAAAAAGGAAAGGCAATGACTTGTGTAGAGTGATGAACATTTGCAAAGCACAAGATTTTGTATCTGATTGCCATGGATTAGGGTTAGCAACTTTGGAGTGCTATTGATGAGCCATCGAGTGGGTTTTGATGTTAAAGCCGACCAAAGTGCTACCTCGAGTCAAAGGAAACATCATGTCATGCCAATAAATCAGCAATTACTGTCCCGAATTGCTCCGACAAATTTGACTCCACAGAATATTCTCGTTAGAACTTAGATGTGTATGTATAGACAACGTATATACATTATTATGTGCATATTTATGTATTTGTGTACGTATATGCATTTCAGGGGAAAAAAAGGAGAAACTTTCTAAGATCGTCACTCCCTATTTTTACCTTCTTTTTTTCGCTTGGCCAAAAGAAAAATCTATCTGGTGCACTGCAATAATAAGAGATCGATAAGACGGTAATACCCTCCCGGTTCGAGGAAAAATGGAAAAGATAAAATTATATATTCTCTTGGCAATCCGGAAACAAAGACAAATTCAAAGGTAAGTTAAAAAAAAGAAAAGAAAAGAAAAGAAAAGAAAACATGTCACTATTTTCTTGTCAAATAACAAATGTCATTGATGTTAGGATTAGGTGCACAAACACAACGAAATAGAGAGTAAAGACGATAAAGAAAAATCAAGATACAAAGTTTATTCTGATTCACCCTTAAGTTAGGGCTACATGCAGCAGATGATTTCACTATAATTAACATCTCCCACCACACATCATATATAGCAGTAGCTATTTATGGGTGCAAGACCAAATTACCAATAAAATGCGGGTTTAAACTATAAAAAATCATCTGGTATCCCGAAGGCGCCGCAATTGCCCCCCCCCCCCTCTCACAACCCATGTCGGGGCGGCCCCTCTAGATCTCCCCCTGCTTACTGGGGAGCGAAACCCCCATGTCTTTCTGTCGATGAGAAGTATGAACCACACCCAAAAAATTGAGACACTCACTCATTTCATCCTTATATTGACATATTTCAATAACTCCCGTCTTCGTCCACGGTAAGAGTTAGGGGTGAGGGGATGTGACGAGACTATTAATTTTCAGATTTTTTTCTATATGGCAACTGATCATAAAGTGCTTATTTTTGTTGTGGCGTCATTTGAAAATTGCGTATTTTGACGCTCTCGATTATCACAATTTAAAGCTGAATCTCCTTTTTTTCTAATCAGTCTCCAAGCTGCAATCGACATCAGGTAGAAAGAAACGAGTCGTGCAATGATTCTATACAAATCGAGTCAAGATAAGGGGGCGTCGGCAAGGCGAGGCATATCGAAAAGCGTCTCTACTTTTCATGTTTTTCATAATTTCCTTCTTTTCCCTCATAAAAATAAACTCATTCATTGACTATTGTCGAGCATGTCTCTTCTAGTCATTATACCGGCTTAACTAACGTCATTACTTAAATATGTAGAATTCTTTGTCGTACTAGAAACGTCGCATGATGTGCCATTCGTGCCATGTATCACATGATTCATAATACATTTAGGTTCAGTTTAACATTTGTCGTATTTGCCGGCATTTAGTTCGCAGAAAATAAGTTAATCAAGAAAATCATTTTTCATCAATTGAAAAAACTCCTTCGAAAGTGGGGAAAATATTTTTCCTCGTCTTTCTTTCATTCTCCTCTTTCACATTTCCTTTCTTTTTAATTAGTTTTTTTTTTTTACTTTCTTTACATTTTTTATTTTCTCTTTTTCTTTTTAATTTTTTTTTTTCTATTCCCTTCTACTTCGGTCAATCTCCGACCACGGCCATGGCCGGCGACCGGCCTTAGGCGAGGCGTCGCGGCCTCAAGCGAGGCCAGGCTAGGCGTCGTGGCCTTGAGTGAGGCCAAACCTCGCTAGATCTGGCGAGGCCAGGCGTCGCCGGCGATTGACAGAAAATGGGAATGAAAAAAAAAACATAAAAAATAAATAAAATTTTGATTTTTAAAAAAGAAAAGATAAAATAAAAATATTAAAATATTAAAATGAGTGCACGGAGGAAAATCAAATAGAATTTTCCATACCGAATGGCGGAAAATATTTTCTAGTGCATTTTCAGATTTTAGCCAAACGCCGAAAAATATTGTCAAAATGACTTGCTGGAAAATATTTTCCAGAAATGCCACATTTTTCATGAAACAAACGGAGCCTTAAAATTCTCTAATACTACTATAATGGAAAGTGGGTCTATCACATAATCCTTAAAGAAAGATCGACGTCCTTATCTCGACCCTCATTTTACGTATACAAGAATAGTATAATTGGGATAGGAGAGACTCGATCTATCATTTGGCCCTTATTATACACACAAACATACATGATGAAATAAAATAAAAATAGTGATTCGTATTAGAGCTTATGCAAGTTATACTTATTCACATGTAAAGTTGTAACTTAGGAGCGGAATTGCTACGCGGCACATGATGGACCGGCTCCGATATTAACTTGCTAGATACATTTTTTCTGTCCGTCGATGATTGGTCAATATGTCGACATCGAGCGAACACATTTAGCAGCATGGTAATCTTAGTAAATTGGTCTCTTGGCCGCTTGTTAACTAACATGGCAATAACGTATTGCCAATTACGTAGAGAGAGTCCATTCGAGATGGTGCACGGGGTTGGACGAAAAACCATAAATTCATTGTGAAAGCGATTCCTCCATTTCGCAATCCTATGTCGCTATTTGATTCCACCATAACAAACTATAGTGCAATATTGATCATAATGCTAGACGTGGAGGTTTTTTATTCTTATTTTTGTTAAACTCCAACTTATGTAGGCAAGTGTCGTTCTCAAGCATGAGGAAGTTGTGGCTTTCAAGAGTGGTGGCAAATAGTTAGTAGTAGGTACGATATATATTCTCCTGACAACAAGTAGTAGTCTTGAAATAATTAATCTTTGGCAAGTTGTGACATCTCAAGCGTGCTTCGCGGGGGGAGTCCGATTCGATGATTGGGAGCTGTACATCTCTGGAATCCGAAAATTCATGGTCTGTCTTTTTTCCATGCAAAAGAAATAGTAGAGTTCTTGTCAACTTGAGTTATTATTATTGTGTGTGTATAGATGGTAGGGGTGAGCAAAAAAACCATGATCCACCCAAACCGGATCGGACCGTACCCAACCGGTTGATTTTGGATGGAACCGGCAGGTACAGGTCTGGTTCCCGATTCCAATTTTCTGGAACAGGTGAGTACCGGTTCGGTTCGCAGTTTCGGGTGAGAGCCATCCAACCGGCCCAACCGAATCGGTCCCTTTATATAATACAAATGTATATTCTTTTAATTGAATCCATCTCTCTCAAAGGCCCAAAGTCCAGACCCATTTGTCCACACACACACACACACAAAAAAAGTCCAGACCCAACTTATTTTCATGTGTGATATGTGTTGTACACTATGGATGCATTTGAAAACCTGCATTAATTAGTTGATCAACTGCTATTGCATTTCCCAAGAAGATCGACTCCGTTGCTGACAATAATACTGCTACCTGCAAAGTCACTGTCCTTAAGTTTTTCATGTGATAAGAATACTGTACGCAAACGTGGGGAATTCACTGCCAAAGTCTCAAGTTGAGCCCTCCTCCTTCAATCGCTAGGGATTGGTTTTATTTTCTTTTTTAATTAATGTTGGTGTTCGGTAGGATCGTAATCGGGATCCAACCGGGAACCGGACCGGAGCGGTGGTTCGGCTCTCGGGAGGATCCATGAAACGAGCAAGTGGTTCACGGTTCGTATTTTGCGGAACCGGTCCCTAGCGGACGGTTCTCCGTTCTAGGGTGGGAACCACCCATCCTGGAACCGATCACCCCTAATAGATGGACTGTAATTGTCGATCTACTCTCAAGTTGGAACCTAGTGTAGAAAGTCATTTATTAAAGGTTTGTAAGAACTGAGACACTCTAAAGTTAAAGATATGAATTTATATTATTAACGTACCTACTTAAACATAAACACATCAGCAAAAAAAAAAAAATTAAGGGTCTAGATCCGACCCTATTATCGAGATATTTTCACACTATACCTGACACCCGGTATTTTGAAAGAACACCACATGCACAAACCCTAATCTTATTCTCGTTGCTAACCGACTAGAAATTGTAGTTGTTGCTCAATCACTGAAGTGGCATAGACGATCGCAGTCATAGCTCTACAATTGGCACTGACGCTCTCACTTGATTATCTTCTTCTACTTCCACCATCGCACTCTCTCTCTGTCTCTCAGAGAAATTGATTAAATCAAATTTCTATACGTCATCGTCGCAAGGGGTGATCGGTTCGCGGTCCGGTCTGGTTCCCCTCAAGAACCGGGAATCGGACCAGTGGTCCCGGTTCCCAATTTGCCGGAACCGGGAACCGTACCGGACCGACCGGTTCCTTTGGATCGGTAACATGACAATAAAAATAAAAAAACATGCACAGATCTGGTCCGCATGTTCTTGAGCAAAAAGACGAGGCTGTTGTTTTCAAGTTAAGGGATGCAAGCAAAGTGGTGTTTGCACACTCCATGATTGGATAGCGTCACGCTTGGTCCATCGCCATTAAATTCCTTTTGCTTGACCCTCTTCAATGTGTCCGCGAGGAAGAAAACATCAAGCAAATGACACAGAAAATATGGAGAAAACTAGCGAGAGAGAGAGAGAGAGAGAGAGATAGATTCACAGAGGACTAATGAAACCGAAGCATCCCAAGCAACGCAATCTCAGGAAAAAGAAGGGAAGAGTGAAGAAAAGAGAGGGCTACGAAGTGAAGAAAACCCTAAACAAGTAAACATTAGGGTTACTTTTAAAAAATAAAAATAAAAATTTCGACCGGTCCGGTCTGGTCCTATGTCCCTGGAATTGGAACCGGACCGCCCGGTCACCGGTTCCAATTTTAGGAACCGGGAACCGGACCGGACCCCTCTAGAACCAGGAACCGGACCACCGGTCTCGGTTCAGTCCGGGCGGTCCCGATCCAGTCGGTCCGATTTGCTCTCCCCTCGTCGCCACCAAGCTAGCAAAGTTGCGACAGTCGTCACGACCTTCATTTGCAACCTTTTATTGCAGCAATTTGTGTGTGCGTCGCATGTGTGCTTGGGAGGAGGAAAACCTCTCAAGATAAGGAATCTTGAAGATGTAAATTGAGAATTTGGACAAGTGATCTCCAAGCCTCGATTAAGAATAGTTTGCACGTAATTGGTAGGATATGAACATACGATCCCCAATGCTTGACCTGAAAATACCCCGACGTCCAACCAGTCGGCCCCAATCCTGGGGTTCTTGTTAAGCATATTTAATATGGTATCATCGAAAGATATACGCAACACATAATGGCGCAAAGGATAGCCCATCAAGAATCACAAAAACTTGTTATTCTTTGGCCAAGGTGGATGGCTGAAAGCAACATATTAAAGACTTTTATGAAGGATCATAGTTTCCCCAGCTCTGCAGTAATGAAACAGTTCAAATCTTCTAATTGCTAATTAAATACTTTACGCGCAAATTTCACTGACAATTATGTAAAGAAGCCATCACCCTGACCCATAAACAAGGGGAAGGAATCTTGAATCCCCACCCTAGGAACAGGACAAAAGATGATATAGCCTTTTTTGCTTTGTGATACTCGTGCTGTTATGGCGAAGAATATTCAAATCTTTCCTAGAACCGTACGCTTACGAATCTCTCTATACACATCTTCTTCTTCCTTTTGTAAACATAGAAAGGAAAAGTTAGGTGAGATAGCTCGATCTCTCTCTCTCTCTCTCTCTCTCTCTCCTCCCTCTTCTAGAAAAACATTAACGGATTGGTACTCTTCGAATGACATCTTACCAATTGGTGCTTGGACCATGTCAAGTGGGTATCATGTTAAATGTCTGTGGGGGATGTCCGAGACCCAGCTTCTGCTTCGAAGTCAATTTAGCGCCATGATTAGGCTTTGTCAAGCTTTTCCATGGGTTAACGATTTTTCTCCTGAGGGAAAAAAGCACAACCACGGACAAAACAGAGAAAAATAATGAAGCTTACGATAATAGTAATAGCTATTAATATTAGGCAAAGGAACGTGGCGGTACTCATCTCAAGCTCTTTTACACAAACTTATCGAGAACCTTGTAGTTTTTTCAATTTGCTAAGTGGACTCAATAAGTGAGGAAAGTACTTCGAATTTTCGTTACACGACGTGTATTCCGGTACATGTCAATCTCCTATTAATTGTATTATCCCCTTTTTTTTTTCGCACTAATAGTATTGGACAGAAATATACTTTTTGCGTTCTTTGCAAGGGTTTTATTGAAAGGAAAAAAAATAATCTTATTTGGTCGCTAAATGGGTGATTTACGGACTCTACTGACCCTTAGGCAATAATTTCTCATTATGGCTCGTGGAAAGATAATGTTAGCTTGAAAAGAAGCCCCATGTGCAAAATCGTTATCGGTTGGTGAGTGGAAGATATCTGGTTATTGGGGAAAGATATGGGCTTGACAAAGCCCCACCATCTCCATTTACACATAAATACAAAAATATGAAAGTCTGTACATATGTATAATTATGTATATGTGTATATTGCAAAGTATTTTTTTTATTCACTACATGCATGTACGTAACCTGTATATTTCATACACCTAGGTCGCCCCTTCTCTTCGTGGTTACAACATATCGAAGCCCTAGGTTTTAGGAAGCGGCTAAGTTTTAATATGATATATATCTCAAAGCACTCCCGTTATACCGACAAATGGCGTAATGGGTCCGATGACGACAGCGGCGGCGGCTTGGTGAAGCTCCACAAGTCGTTGCTCTCGCAGCCATACATCTCCAAGCTTTGCTGACTCGAAGGCTTGTTGTTCAATTTGATGTGTGAAAGCTGCACCTCATCATCGATGCTAATGCCACCAGCATCAGAACCGGGGTCGTCGCTGAAGCAACTCGAGAGTTGCTTCGGCGTCTCGGCGACTTGGCCATTGAGCTGAGACGCCACCAGCCGGTCCACGGCGACCCAATCCGGGGTGGGAGACCTGCCGATCCCGTGGTGCCCCGAGGTCTCGGTGAGCATCTCCTCGAGGGTGTGGTAAGACAGCTTGAAAGAGCAGTCTGGCAGGTCGAACGGCGAGCTCGCCACAGGGATTAAAGGGAGGCTCGGGCTCTCAAGCCTCGGGAGATTCATGAACTTCCCGTGGAGGAGATCGGTGTTCGAAACGGAGTACTTGATGTTGTTGTGCTGGTTGTGATTGTTGTGGGAGAGATTGAGTCTGGTGGGAGTCTCGCTTTCGACCTTGCACGTTCTTCCCATGTAGGAGAGTATCTGGTCCAATACGCCGTCGTTGGCAGTGGCGGCAAGCATCTGTTGCATGGTCCTCGAGTCCATGGAGGTCGAAGACGACGGGCTCTTGGGGCTGTCTAGGGTTTTCTGATAGTTCTTCTTCTTGAACACTCGGCACACCACCCACCCTTCTTCTGGGGATGGATCTCCAGCTGGACTCAGAGCCTGGTTTTTTTTTTTTTTTTTTCAGAAATACCAGGGATTATAACGTTTTGCCAAATGATTTTGACTTTTCACGTGTGTGCGTTTGACTCCATTAGAGTAGAGACTGACTGATTTATACGAGGATATTTTATTCTATGTACATGATCTGATGCTTTTTTGTCAACAAGTAGATGTAGAAAAAGTCATGTTTTCATTTGGTGGACAAAGCAAAAAAAAAAAAAAAAACAGGGTAATTGATCATGCCAAGTATACGCGTACAATCCTCTATGCAAAAATACTTTTAAGGTTCTGGGTTGGATTTCTTCAACATAAATGGTGTCATTCTCTCTCCAAGATCAACTTCCAAAAGAGTTTTACGAACAGTTCATACAAATAATGCTTCAGATGATGCATTGGCATTTCTAAACATCTTTCTGGTATCTTCTAATTGTATATATAAGCTTGGTTAATATGTCATTCTACTCGTAAAGTGGGTAGACAATATTAATGTTGTGAGTGGTATGTTAAGCTTTAAGTTATATTTTCAAAGCACAGATAACTCAATAAGAAGTGAATCTTCTACTGGTCAAATATTGTCTTTGGCCGGATTCGACTAATCAGTATCATGGAGACCACTAAAGAGCGTAGCTCTGGAGAATAATTTTCAGAGATAGATTCATTTACTTGGTACCGATTAATGCTAATATTTCACTTCAGGTGCAGGACTTCGAAAGGGACTTACACTCGGGTCATGGGTGCTCTCATCCAGCCGATACTCGTGCATGATCCAATCCGACTTCTGCCCGTGCGGAGCTCGCCCCTTGTAGAACACCAAGGTCTTCCTCAACCCTATCCGCTTGAACCCGCTGTAGATGATCTTGTCGCGTCCCGTGGCCTTCCAGAACCCCGCAGCCGTCGCACGGTTCGTCCTCGTCCCGGTAGGGTACTTCTTGTCCTTGTGGCTGAAGAAGTACCAGTCGTTCTGTGGGGTAGATCCGATCCTACACTTCTCTGCAGAACCAAGAACAAAATCAGTCAATTTTGGTGTTATAAGGAGGGAGGGAGGGAGAGAGAGAGAGAGAGATGAAGTATGTATGTACCTTGGATGTCCCATGGTTCAAGCTTATTGAGATCAACCTCACGGATCACGTCCAAGTCGATCTTCTCATAGGCAACTTTCTTTCTCAAGTAGTAATGCA
Organism: Lenwebbia sp. NSW1173648; assembly: GCA_029784005.1. Classification (NCBI taxonomy): domain Eukaryota; kingdom Viridiplantae; phylum Streptophyta; class Magnoliopsida; order Myrtales; family Myrtaceae; genus Lenwebbia; species Lenwebbia sp. NSW1173648. The sequence continues at coordinate 6,476,297 of JARCGZ010000005.1, forward strand.
GGAGCTCTTCTTCAGTGGGATGGAATCTGAACCCTGGCGGCACCTGAGACTGGCCATTGATGGACAGGTTCATCTTCTCCGACACCGAAGGACCGAATCGACAAGCTATCTGCTCACTGTGTGGAGTGAAAGTGGTGTGTGTGTGTGGAGATCTCTGTTCTATATCAGCAACTCCATGAGAAGAGACCTAAGGAAGAGAAAAACAGAAAAAACTCGTCCTTTGAGATTGAAGAGAATTGAACCGGGAGAGAGGTGGGGGGCTCAAGCTGTGCGTAAAGGGTAATGCAGCCATGATAATTTATAATGGTGGTAGGGCACAGGAGGGACCAAAGTTGCATGAAAAGTTAGAATATGATTGGCCACTACTGTGTACTTAAGGTGGGGTCTAAGCTTCCGGAAGAGCCAACCACCCATTTAGAGAGAGAGAGAGAGAGAGAAAGAAGAGAGAGTTTAAAAGTTAGATTAGGTCACTCACATTTGAGAAAATAAGGAGAATCGTATATATTAGCTTAGGTATTGTTGGATGGTTAAGTCTATTTAAAGGAACTATACCTAATAATAATTTCCATATAAAGAGTATTTTGTTTTATAGCCGTCGTGACTAAATTGATTGAGCAAGGTGCCTGTCTGATGACTTAATTGAATGTCGCGAATCTAAGTGTTTGGCCATTAGCACCATAACTAGATTAAATCCATTTGTTAACATAAATTGGTTTTGACTTAAAGTGTTCAATTACGTCAAAAATACACTTAATGCGTCAAATGTCTGGTGTGCTACTTATTTTGTTCATGAAAACATTCAAAAGAAAATATCAAGTCATATTAGGTAAGAAAATAGGCAAGGACAACGCAAGTGCTAAAGTTTGTATACTTACTTTAGTGCCAAAGTTTTTTTTTTAATCACTTAAATGCCAATTTTTTTGAAAAATGATTATTTGAGTGCCAACTCCGATGAGATCTTACGTGCCATCTACGTGGCTCGCTGGTAGATCTCAATCAACAATAAAAAAAATTAAAAAATAATTTAAAAACTAAAAAATAATTTAAAAAATAAAAAAAGAAAGAAAAAAGAAAGGTTGCAGCATCGAGGGCTTGCAAGCAACCCTTCTATTTTTTTAGCTTATTTTTTATTTTAAGACTGAATTTTTTAAAGAAATTTCAAAGTTGGCAATTTTTTTAAAATAATTGCCACGTGGACTTATTTATCAATTATAAATGACGTGGCACTAAACTATTTTAAATATAAATGTCACGTATATTTTTTTGCTGGAATCTCTCGCCATTGGCACTTAACTGATCGTTTTTTTCTCTGATTTGGCACTTAAATGAGCCGGCAAAAAATTTTGGCACCAAAATGAGTGCCGTACACAAACTTTGGCACTTGAAGTGTCCTTCTGCCAATTAAAATATATTGACTAAGTTATAGTTAATGAAGATTGGTATTGACAAGTTGGCCACTTACCTTACAGAAAAAAAGAACCCCTCAAATATGATCTTTTGATATTACATTTTGTAAGTTATAAAACAAGTTTTAGTACTCTAACCGCTATTGTATTTGATATGCCATGATTAAAAGAACTGAAACTAGGAAATATCTTATTGAGATTCACCATTGTTGAACAAAGCATCGTATCATACTTCTAACATACCGATAGAGCTAAGTCCATGCAACGCATCACGATGAATCTTATTGAAATTCACAGACAATACGATACCGTTGAATGTAGCGAGTTGGAAGCCCCACGACTTTTCCAAAAGAAAAGCGATTAGTCAACCTGCTTCATCACCATAGTCGTGGTTATGTGGTGTCATGCGATGTAGTACTGAACAGACGTGATTATACGATGTAAAACTGGAACAGAGACAGGGGAAGATGGGGTCCCACGATCTGTCTGGACCACCCATAATGCGTTACAAGAAGCAACAAATAACAATAGCTGAAAGAGGAGGGGAGGGCTCCATCCAAAAACTATGACCCTCGACCTTAAAATCTATTTGAAAAGCACCTCCGAAACTACCACACTGTCCCCTACTTTCTCTCTCTCTCTCTCGAACGCGCACACACATGAAAAACCTTGGCTCTTTTTGCTTCTGCAACAACCCCTCAACGACACCGAGTCGGGAGAGAGAGAGAGAGAAGATGAGGATGATGATGATGGGGTCGGGGACACTGAGCTTTCAAGGTCGCCATGGGGAAGGGAAGGCATGATGGGCTCTGTGGAGACTCCCTCTCTTCTCTCTCTCTCTCTCTCTCTCTCTCTCTCTCTCTCTCTCTCTCTCTCTCTCTCTCTTTCTCTGCCCCACACTTTTGTCCCCCTTGACATTATTGGAGTCCCCGATTTTAACCTACCGCATAATGGCATGTACATAAACACTACGAAAATAAAAGAAGATCTCGATGAACCGATGAGCCGTCTAGTGGCTTTGTGGTTAAGAAACGGACTTGTGGTCATGGATTAGATGCCATGCATCTAGTTCGATTCCCTAGATTATGGACTAGTAGAAATCTCATTGGAGTTGCAATTTGCATCATATTTGATCCGCAAGGTTAAATGTTTTATGGGTGTGGAATTAAAAGGGCGTTGAGACAAGGCAAAGGCTATGTAAGCAGATAATGAGATAGATAATGTGGGTGTAGTTGCCACAGTTCCGGTATGGAGATACGTAGAGTGAAGATTGCTACGAATGTGGTGAGAGACTTAAATGAGTTACGTAAGGAAAGCCTCAAGGTGCTTCATTATAGAGTTAAGAAATTCTGTAAGTAACATTATAAACCGTTTAGATTGTCATGGTTGCCTAATCTTTCACGTGCAGTCAGGAGAATGTAAACAGTTAATGCATGTATACATTGTGATGCTTTAAAGTGGATCCTCTTGGCTTTGTTGGGGATGACAATGTTCAGGAATGTCATAGAAGATGCAGTTCAGATAGTGTGGCAATAACTAGGTTTGCAAACCCGGGTCACAGAGGAACTTGATGAATGGTCAAAATCCAAGTAGTTCTGCCTTTACTTCTATGAATTGTGTTGTGAGTTCAAAAAGTTGTTTAGAGACACGACAGTTTCATCAACGCAGAAACATGGTAACAATGGAAGGGTTTGAGAAGGCGGTGTGGTCTAATGACTTGGTTTGTGATGTTGGCATGAGACACCGAGTTGATGTGGTGGTCAGTAAAGCCGAAGATATCCCTAGAGAATCAAGATCACCGGTGACCAACATTTCTATGTTAGAAATGACATGTCGAGAGAAGATGTGATCGGGAAGAACTTCTTGCATAGAGAATCCTGCGGACATGTGGACCGAGTTCGTTCCTCTGGACAAGTACAAGCTCAACTTGGGCTTGATAGACGTCTATGATAGTTGAGCGCTCGTCGGGGCGCTTGGAGAGCCAACATATGATGAGCACTATGATTTGGCTACAAATACGAGCTAAGCTAGAGAATTATTAAATTATGTTTCAAGTTTGAGTTTATATATGAAACCCGACCTGAAAGAAGTCAAGCTGGTACTTTGGATGTCTTCTGCCTGGACTTTAACTCCAAGCAAAATTTGGATGGTGGAATGTGATCTTGGATTAAAGATGAAATGGTAGAAAACAAGATATCCTAGTTTAAGTCTACAAGTCATTCAAGAACAAGTATAAACATAATTCTGCTCGGTTAGTATAAATTAGATCAAATGAGAGGAGTGTTAGGGTTTTCTTTCTATGGGTTTGAGTTCTCTACGAGAGATGGTGAGATAACACTTGTGGATTTTGCTTTTGGTGTAATATAGGATTAGAAAACACTTGAGCGATTGTGATTATGTAATTATTTGGATTCATAGTGGATTTCTTTGTGGTTGGTTCTTCTCATTCAAATCCTTTAACTTCCAAATTATTTCACAACGGGTTGTGTGTACTCCGAATCTTCTTGAGTCTTCCTATGTGAACTTTTGTGAGACCACAGTCAACTGTTCAAAAAGCTTAAACTATTATAGAAAGATGTGATTTAATATTTAATTATTATAACTTACCCCCACACACATAGGCTTAACTTTGTCTAAGTGTGGAAATATGTAATTGGGGAAGCAAATAAGGACCTGAAAGATTTGAACTCATGACCTCATATTCTGATATCATGTGAGATTTTATGAAACTACTGTCAACTGTTGTAAAAGTCTAAGTTGTTAGAGTGTTTGCTTAATATTTAGTTATCTAATATCGTCTATTAAATGCTAGTAGGATCCACGTCATTTGATGATATACGAGGACATAAAAAGCATGCATTCCATCTATAGAAAAATGTCTCCTAAACTTTCTGTTATTAACAAATAACCTCCAGCGTCTAGGACTAGGATGAACTAAAATAAGCAGTCTTGGCCATTCTCAAGAAACTAAAAGGAGAAGTAGTGGCTTGAGGCACATATCGAGAGTAATAAGGCGATTCTCTGTTCACCTTAGTATCACCAAAATCTCTTTCTCTCTCTGTGTTTTTATTTTATTTTTAAGATTGCTTTTATCTGCTATTCGAGATTCAAGTATGTATGTGAATTTCCGGTTGAACCTGTCATTGAAACAAGAGCTGCATTAAGAAACCCTAAAAAATGCTCTTTGGCAGATACGGTCCAGAAATGAAAAAGATGCATCTACTGATGGAAGGGATTAAACCTGCTTGTGCAATGACCAAAGCCAGTATACCATACAAAAAATCCAAATAAAAGCAGTGAATGGCATCAATAACTGAGCTCATAAGGCTTAAACAAAGTTATACTCAGAAAACGTGGACACGGATAGTACAAATGCCATAACTCATGTATGGCGCTTACTTGAGTGCCAAAACTTTTAAAAACGTTGATCTAAGTGCCGAAGACCCGACGTGGCATGACTTGTGGTGAACGTTTTCAAAGAATTATAGTACTCAAACAATCGATTGAAAAGTTATATAATACTCAAATGATCGGACAAAAAAAAATTCATGATACTCAAGTAAACACCGTACATAATTTAAGACACGCAAGTGAATGAAAAAAAAAATTATGGCACTCAAGTGAGTGCCGTGTCAAAGTTATGACAATTGTGATGTCATTTTTCTGGGCCTAGATCTGATTTGAAGAAGGGAAATGCTTCCCCGTACTGTCAGGGTACAATCTCAACTGTAAATTCACACACCATCATCGCGTGATTTGCATAAAGCACTCATTAATTGGGAGATCGTGTGGTAAAAAATAACAGACAGCATTGTCGGGCTAGTAGCTTCCTTTGAAGAATGCATTCAGGTCTTAACCTTTCGATCTCGATTCAAGACCTTTCCATGCGTGGAATAAGGGTTAGGTTAAAAACCCTTTCTAACGCTACGGATTTTGCTTATTTTGGCGAGAGGAAAATTGACGAAGATCGTTTCTTTTTTACGTACGTCTCCGGCGTCGGTGTAGGTCGTGGCGCAAACTGCTGCAACGCCATCTCCCCCTTCTTTTTCCTCGTAAGCCCACGTCGTGCATGAGGATGGTGCTCGATTTTTGCTTATGTTTACCGCCATTACGCGGAGACAAATTCAACACATCGCTCCAATTAGTCAACACGACCTACCTAATCTCTGTCAACGTTGTTATCATTGGCCCAAAGGGGTACACAAATTATACTAAAGAAATTCTTGCTAAGATCCCTACGACATCGAACGTGTCGTCATTCGCTCGATTCGGAAGAGCGTTCATTAGCCCTAGGATTTGCTCATCTGAGCTTGTTATATTTGAACTCGATGTCGCAATTGCACCTTATTAATGTCGTATTTGCTCCTTCCACTCGACGAAGTCAAAGACATAGTGATTGGCATTATACAGTATCAAGGTAAGCAACCAGCTTAGTATGTGTTGGTCGCTCAGTAGGGTTTCGTCCAACGTTATTTTAAGCAAAAGCCATGGCACTTAAACGAATGTAGTGGAGTGTCATACGACGTCTCTATCGAAGCTTCACGTACGTAGCTGTCCACAGAAATTACGTCGCTTTCTCTTATATACTCGTTTGGCATCTTGCATCTGGTGGCCGACTTTGACGGGACTGACGTTATTCTATTTTCTTTTTCTTTTTATTCCGTGTTGAATCGTCTAAAGTCACCGAAACGTCTTTTCATTTGGTAATAATACCTGCAAAATATTGAGGGAAAGGTAAGTCTGGTTTACATCAAGATTTGGATGTATAGAAATGAACTGGAATGTGCTTAGTAATTCTTTAATTTATTGGGATTTCCGCAGGGACTTATTAACGAGCATTTTCCGAGCACTTGTTAAATATATTTGACGAGAAAATAATCAACTTTCGCAATATTAATTGTGCAAGTTATGAGGGCAACCTGCGTGGAAATTCATCGCATTCCCTCGATTAATTGCTTAACAAGTGTTATCGTGGCAGTTTTTTTATGAAATCCTTCTTAGTCATTTTTAAATGGTATAGTTAAGCTGTATAAACTGATAGACGAACGCCACACTTACCACTCTTAATACGTCAATGGAGGTGGATGCGATTTGTGTGAAAAGTAATTTATACGACTCTTGTATTGACCGTGAGATTTTGTGGGATCACTGCCAACTGTTTTAAAAGCTTAAGCTGTTAGACGAATGCATCATTCCCCCTCACGCTTAGTCTGGTCCTTTTTGTTTGCCTAGTATTAGGCGTAGAAATTTCTAATTGGGGAGGTAAATGAGGCTTGGAAAGGCCTGGAAGAATTTGAACTTGGGAGCTTCTGCTACATAAACAATTGCCATGAATTTTATTATATAAAAAACCTCGAAAATAGAGTTTTTTATTTATTTTAATTATTTTGTGCTTTGCTAAGTAAACAAGCAATGGTATCAATAACTCAAAAAGACAAAAATAATAGAGTTGTTTTTTATTTGTCTCTTACCTGAAACATAAATTAGTGGAGATATTTCACGGATCAAAGATTATTGACTTAAATTGACTTTCTCATCATAAAAACAAAAAACCTCTCCATAGATAACATTTGGACCCGGTCACGCGTGTAGTTGAGATGTAGTTTGTCAGAAGTAGCTTTCACTGTATACATGGTCAAATGTTGATACTCTACCTGAAAGAATGCAACATACGCTTGCATAAATTTTTCCATCACCATAAATGAAAGAATCAGTTTACATATAGCAGTGGCTTGTTGGAAACCCAGAGTCTTTACTTTAACACCTTCCTATTCTTTCCCCGGACCCCGCTATAGAGATCAACAGGCGGGCGGGCCGAGCCGCCCACCTCGCCCATAGGTGAGCTTATCGACATGTACTTGAAACCCACTTGCCTACAAACGGAGATGCTTACGATTACAAAGATGATATTGTATTTTACGAGAAAATTCCAATGTATTTTAAAAAACACGGGTTTTAAATTGGTTTGGATCGTTCCCAACATATCGAGCAATATAAATTTTTATATTTTCTTTCGCAATCATACTATTTGGCAGGTAATGATTGACTCGGGTAGATAAAATCAGCACGTTTCAAGAGCACCAAAAAATATTTTCGAATGGTTTATGTTCTGTTTTTTTTTTTTTCATTTCATTTTTAGGGTTTTTTTTTTCTTTCCAAATGCTAACGGAAGTTCGTTACGTTGTTGTTGGTCTTTTCTGTGTCCAAGCCCTAATCATTGTCATTACCTCACAAAATTCCATGCTTAATGATGATCTTCCAGCTGATAATTGACGGAACAACTAACTTTTACTCACCTGACGCACTTGACATCTCACCACCCTATCCCCACATTCCCCTTTATCATTTCATTATTAACTAAGAATAATAATAATAATCAAAACGTGTCTAGATTTTTAGTAGGGGTTTATTGAAAGGATTCTTATTTCCTTAGTTGTAAGTATAGGGTATTTTGGGGTCAGTCCTTGAAAGTTATGCCATTTGCGCAATCCAGCTACCAAACTTTTTAAATTTATGCAATCGAGCCTTTTAACTCGCGTGATTATGCAATTAATCCATTCGCCATGGACACTTAATTCCGTTTATGTAGCTATTAATATGGTCATTTTTAGAGTAACAAGAGAAAAGAAAAGGAAGTATCCTAAGATTTGAGTTCCGTCGTGCCACTAAATAATGACCCTATAAAGATGCATGTACCACAATATCACATACATAGATATAAATGTGCTATTTATTTTGTAGTTAATTTGGAAATGATATCATCGTATATTATGAAAACTTAGTACGGATCCGACGGTTATGCAATGTGAAGATGAAGTGAAATTAATTAAGTTACCGAATGGTTAATGGTGAAGTAAAATTTATTATTCAATAATCTTATATAAAATTATGGAATTACGTATTTTTCCTATCACGCGATATTGACAATATCAATAACGTTTATGGACATTTTAGGAAGAGGTTCGTGTTTGCGCAATATAATTGCCCAATATCTCACAAGTTGCCTTAATGACAACCAAAAAATGTAATAGTTCGAGATTAAACGTACATGATGCTTTTTTTTTTTATTGAAACAACAAAATGTTCAAAATCGATACCACCCGTTAGCATCCCGAACATTACGGATGATGTGTAATTGTGTATTATCGTTTCTAGACGAACTAGAGATTTGCTAGAGAGAAGAGAGCGCACGAAATGGTAGGGCACGAGATTGGTTCAACGTGCGATATTTTATGGAACTTTTGTATTGCCATAGAAGTTAGGAGAGGGCTATGTAATTTGAATGAGAAGCAATGCTTTTTGACGTCATGCCGACGTCAACAGGGGTCGGATTTGGGGTGCATGTCGCGATCGTTCGTGGGCTACAACAACAAAGAGATTTGCTAATTTCTCCGGATACCCTCATCAAGAAATTAGACTTCGAGGGCAGAAACAATTATTAGCCAAAGAAACAAGAACTATACCCTAACAACCTCCAATATTGTGGAAACAAGTATAGAATGTTCATGCGAGAGCGACGTTTTCTTGTTTTGTAGTGATCGAAAAAGCACTTCTTCAAAGTGTGTGTCATCGTCGCAGAAGTTCTTGTTGGGAAATAACATTGGCTCTTGTCGATTAGCGATGGTGGTCCGTTATTAGCTCTTCGTTTTTGGGCAGTGTCGGATTGTTATTAGCTGAAATAAAGTGAAGTACTAATCCCCCTAACTCGATCTGTACAAGATTGGACAGTGAAGAACTTGAAGTTTATTTGGGTGTCCCAAACTCGAGGTGGTGGACTCGCCCTTTCCATTGTTAGGTCATGTTGATTTGACATGTTTCTATGTCAGATGTTATGAATCTGTCTCTCTGTCTTTTGTACAATAAGAAGTGGGGATTCTGTTCTTGGAGAGGAGATGTTTCCTAAGTCCCATTGAGGAGCATTGTAGTTTTGAGAATTAAAAAGACACCGTTGGTTTTTGAATTATTGCAATTTGTACAACGTGATCCATGAAAAACCGAGGGGGCTGAGCTAGTCAGAGGGGGTTGAGTTGGTTGGCAATGCGGTCACATCGCCCAGACATGGGCATCGACGAGGCCTAGTGACCATTGCCGGATTCGGGAATACCTAATCGATCCGTGAACTCTTCGTGGAACATGAAGGCACAATCCCATTATCCGCTTCAAAATAGTTTTCCACAAAGGAGAAATTTCAAGAAAACACGAGAAGTGAAACTCATCGTGTGTAAAATAAGCAATGACTTGAGGATTTGGTTATTCCTTAAATGATATGTCGGAGATTTTTGCTTCTGTTTTGGATGGGCATCAGTGGAGTAATCGATTGTAATAATAAGCAGGGGGAAGCAGCGGCGAGTTTTCCGTTAAGATCCTGATCCGGGACAGCGATGGTCTCCATCCTCGCCCAGATCTAGCTCAACAGTCATATGCAAGGTCAAGGAGCGGCGGCGAGGGTCGTAATCCTCATGAGGGATTTTGATGAGGGTCGGGACCCCCACTGCCGTTAATAGCATGGTTTTCCCTCGCCAATAAGTGGTGACAGTCGCCACCCTCTTCGGTGAGGGTGGTGATCTTACCGGAGATCAAGGGCACGTCATCGCACGGCCCATATCTCGACTTGTAAATATATTGTCCTCGAATTTTAGTAGTTTGTTCGAAATTTATCTATGTTTTCAAAATGTCACGTCATATGCCATCATTGCATTCAACGGCAATCTAAAAGAATTTGGGTTCACGACAGCAATTCCGCCCGTTTTCTTTTTTCCGATGAATGACCAACATGAACAAGAAATTACATCATCGAAGAATCACATTGAACAAAAGAAATGGTTGATGACAATGTTGTGCGAATTGTAAAAGCTCAAGAAGTCGTGATGTCCTTATCCTCTTTAAGTTCTTGATTGCAGATAATCGAAGGATAAAAAAGGAAAAATTAATTAACAGATGGTACAATTTCAATCGTAGATCCACACATCATCATCGCGTATTTTGCATAAAGCACTCGTTGAATTCGAATATAGAGCCAACAAAAGAATTCCAAAATAAAGGAAGCAACATTGTTGGATGAAAAAAAAAACGAGGCCTAGATTTCTTGGTAATAAAAAAAAATCTGGGGTATATACAACAGCCATAATAATTGAGAGTACTAAAAGAACTTCTTGTCAGAAAACTAGGAGGAATATTTACTGCTGCATAAAGTGAAAATTCTCTCCTTTTTGCACAAAGCCAAGAGGAATATCTTCTGCTGCATGACAAGCAAGTCTGTGCCCAAGTTAAAGTGAAATTATTCTGTTCTTTTGCACACATTCCATCAAAATGGAGGAATGTTCACAGCTGCATGACAAACAAGTCTTTCCTAGAGCTAAAGTGAAATTTATCTTGCTCTTTTGCACACATTCCAACCAGAAGAGGAATATTTACTGCTGCCTCACAAGCAAGTCTTGCCCAAAGTTAAAGTGAAATTATTCTGCTCTGTTCCACACATTCCATCGATATTGGGACCAATAATTACTAGGAATACTTTGCCCCCCCAGAAGTTGGAGTACAACCACTTCTCTCTCTCTTTTTTCTTTTATGTCGTCCAGGTGTTCGGCATTCATCGACAGCCGACTAATCCCGTGTTGAATGTGACGGTCCATCATCTGATATATAGCAAGTAATTACTGGAGCACACAAATTTAGGACTCTGATCAAGCCAAATTGACCCGACAGAGTCTCAAACTTGAGCTCTACTCGACCAATATATTCGATGTTTGAAACTTAACTCGAACACGTTGAGTGACGAGCATGTTGTGCTTGGTATTGACGAGCTTGAACTCAATTAGCTCGACTTGACCTAATACTCGCTCGAGTAGTTCGAGATGGCTCCTAATTAGTTTGGTATTGTCGTACTTCTCTCTTTTGTCTTTTATGTCGTCAGGGTGTTCGGCATTAATCAATAGCCGACTAATCATGTGTTGAATGTGACGGTCCCTCATCTAATATATAACGGGTAATCACTGAAGTACACAAGTCTAAGAATGTGATCGAGCTGAATCGACATGACAAAGTCCCAAACTTGAGCTCCATTCGACCAATATATTCGATGTTTGGAAATTAACTCGAACACATTGAGTGGTGAGCATGTCGTGCTTGGTATTGACGAGCTTGAACTCAATTAGCTCGACTTGACCTAATACTCGCTTGAGTAGTTCGAGATGGCTCCGAATGAGTTTGGTATTGTTGTACTTTTCTCTTTTTTCTTTGTTGCCGTGGGGGTGTTCGGCATTCATCGACAGCCCATTAATCCCGTAATTAATGTGACAGTCCCTCATCTAATACATAACGGGTAATTACTGAAGTACACAAGTCAAGGAATGTCATAGAGCCAAATCGACCCGACAAAGTCCCAAACTTTAGCTCGATTCGACCAATATATTCGATGTAGGAAACTTAACTCGAACGTATGGAGTGGTGAGCATGTCGTGCTTGGTATTGACGAGCTCGAACTCAATTAGCTCGACTTGACCTAATACTCGCTTGAGTAGTTCGAGATGGCTCTCTTTTGTCGTTTATGTCGTCAGGGTGTTCGGCATTCATCGACAACCGACTAATCCCGTGTTGAATGTGACGGTCCCTCATCTAATATATAACGGGTAATTACTGGAATACACAAGTCTAGGAATGTGATCGAGCCAAATCGACCAATATATTCGATGTTTGAAACTTAACTTGAACACATTAAGTGGTGAGCATGTCGTGCTTGGTATTGACGAGCTTGAACTCAATTAGCTCGACTTGACCTAATACTCGCTTGAGTAATTCAAGATGGCTCCGAATTAGTCTGGTATTGTCGTACATTTGTATTTTTTTTCTTTATTGCCGCTGGAGTGTTCGGCATTCATCGGCAGCCCACTAATCATGTAATTAATGTGACAGTCCCTCATCTAATACATAGCGGGTGATTACTGGTAGGGGTGAGCATAGTTTTAGGGTAGAACCTAGAATCTAGAACCAAACCCCGTGACAAAAATTTTCGTCTCTTTACTTTTCTAGGGCAAGGACATGACCATAAGTTTTTTAATGTATTTAGCCGAGTGCAGCAACAGGTCTTGTAAATTTAATATTCTGGTTCGCCAGCAAAGTCAGAGATTGCAGTTCAGAGATAAAGACCTCGTAGCTAGAAATCGTGGAAAAGAGAAACAGAAGCTGTTCCTCTTTGAGCAAGGGAGATTATATAGAGTACCTTAATCGTGACCATCATATCCTTAGATGGGATTCAAGTAGATGTCACCGGACGAGCCTTTCTTTGGTTTCTAGGCACGGATTGCACGTTCTTGCAGTGATTTCAAAATACTGTTCAATGAAATCGAGTCTAAGATACTTTAAACAGAGCGGTACTTCTAAATATTGTTTTAATGGACTTTGGTTATTTTCTGACGTACTTAATGTCTTCTTAGTTTCTATATCAAATGTAATATCCGTGCTTAGATACGTGTGGAGCCGAGCTTACCGTAAAAGGGCGATTTCCTCATATTATAGTTAGAATGCTTGCGTGCGCAAATATCGTGTATTTTTACAAGATAAATAACTAATGCCAATCGCAAGACAGAAACTCTGCTTAAGCTAAATACCGCAAATACGAGCGCCGAAGATGATTAGGGCAAAGCGATCATAGTGCAGATAGAAGCAAACAAACCTTTACAACATCGGATGGAAATCGAATGAGACACGCAGAGTTTTGTTACTAGGCATTTGACCAATTAGTGTTAAGGTGCACGTGCGAGGGTGTTAAGTGAAAGAAGTCTCAGATCGAGGATGCGGTTAGTCATTGGCTCAAGTTTTCGAGTGAAGGCGGAGTCGTACTGGATACTTTGGTAGGTTTAGACTTGGACTCTCTCGGCGGTTACCTCACCTCAGATTTCAGTCGTGTCAATCCGACAGACGTTGTCAAGGGTGCGCATGGTTTCTCCTCCCGACATTCCGCCAAAACTTGGCCGGCGGAAACCGGGAACCGTTTTCACACCCATTTTTGAAGATATTCTCTCCATGGTGCTGTGTCGACGTGTCCGAAGACCAGACCCATCATCCCTACTAAAGCTGGCCAGAATGGGAAGAAGGGTCGGTCCCCCGCTTGGTACGTACAAGATCTTCAGTGTCCATAGATAAGGGTGTGTAAAGGCCCCATCTTTACCAACCAAGAAGAATCAATTAAAGTTTCAGCTAAAGATGATTTAACCGCGATTTAAATCAGATGAAGCTTCTTCTGTCAATCCAACTGTGGTTTTTTTTTTTCTCCAAACAGAATCTCCACAAAGCCACTTTATCAGGTAGGGAGGGGAAAGAAAGGTGCCTGTCCAACGTGCAATTATTAGTTAATCATTTACCTCGCCTTGTGTTTTTTTTTTTTCCTTTTCTTTTCTCTTTTCTTTTCCTTGAGATGTTCAGTAAAGATGGCGGAATCAAAATGTGAACGCCGCCCGTCCTGAGATTGACATGGCTGCAGCTGCAGCAGTAGTTACAAGATCTCTGTCGTTGCATGGGGCTGGAGATCGAACGAACGCATAGCCCTTTGGCTTTTTGACTTTTGGGTCTCGAGAGTGGTTTTCCTTCTAGGCACGTCTACTGATTAGGTCTAGTAGAGATCGCGCGTCGGTGACGACAGTTTACGATGGTTGCAGACGATTTTTCCTTTGCACTGCTGTCGCCGTCCTGTTTCTCCCTTTAGCATCGGACGTTGACTAGGCTTGTGTATTGCCGCGATGATCGTAACAAGAGTCTTGGTTCCGTACATATCACGTGATCGGCCGCGCCGGGGGAAGACTTTTACCCCATCCGGTATTTGGGCAACAGAAAGTTTGGATATTGTCTGAATATAATCCTCGACGCCCTATGCCACCATGGCCCGCCTCTGCCATTCAGTCCGCCTTCGCCTCCCGCTGTCACCCTCCATAGCCCCCTCCCCGTCAGCTCCTATCGCCCCGTCGTGGTCGGTGCTAAGCTCTATACCATTTACGCCCTGATTAATCATCAAGAGACCCAACTCGCCTTTGAGGCCTCTTTATGTACTCAACACATCCACCGTGATCTAGCTTGGCATCGTGGCTCCACTGTTTAGGCTTATCCCGGAGGACGGGAATGTTGAATTGGCGGAAGACGTGATGGCAGCCCCGGCACATATCTCAAGGTGCAAAGAGATCAAAGAGGCCTTCCAGGAGGTGTCGGGAGACGGGATTTTGTTGGATTTGTTGGACATCACGACGGGCTCGAGAATGGGATTTTCAATCCTGTCCTAGGTGCATCCCACAATTCGGAAAATTTCTAATCTCACCCCATCTGATCCTATTTCAATTCGTATATGAACAATCAAATACAGCCTTAGAAGATTAGATAGGTGCGTTTCTACCACCAACAACGTTTTGTAATTGAGGGCTTTGCCCCCTCTTGTGGAATCTGATAGGCGGGGGGCCTTTAGGCCTCAATCAAACACAGAGTGATTAACCTGAAATCATCCAGAGTCCATTAATCAAGTACTTGGCTGTAGCAATAAGCATGCTTAGCTGAGGTCCAGCATGCAATCTCAATCCAATAGGTCTATGCTGCAATGGGCCTTCCCATAATCATTAGCCCAATTTTAAAATGTGCAGTACAAGGAATACGAGAACTGAAGAAAAAAATGAGAATTTAATAAATGGCCCAATTCAATTTGAGACGGTCCCAATTTGACTTAAAAAGCCCACTTAATCCAGATCTTGAGTTCCACTATGCATCATTTTCCATAATAGAAGATCCCCTTTCCTTGTTTTTCTTCCTTAACAACCTAAGGGCTTAGCTGAATTCCCATTGTCAGTTCAGAAACACCATAGTGTCACGGGCCGACACTTTCCTTGTTTCTCTTTGTTCCATAGAACACATAGGCAAATAAATTTTCCGTATCAGGTCATATCACGCCCAGGTTAGCTCGGGCATCCTTTGTATTGGGCGAGAGCAGATTACTTTGGGCACCACAACTGATTTCGGTCTGTCATGACCTCATCAGGAAAGCGGCATCAGCTTCTGACCAGTTTGTATAAGGGAGGCCAATCCCGCCTTCAGAGCTCCTAAAGGTATATTTTATCTAAGCTAGAACTCCTAGCACAAACCGCCCTGACACCACGACCCAGTTGCTTCTTCCCCCCGTATCGTTCATTCATTATGTTGACACCAACAAGCACCACTTCAAGATTATATGAGTGTGGAGGAGAACTTGCCCATTTGGGACACGGAACAACCGGTCCGTGTCATTCTCCCCCACTCAATTCCGCAACGCCCACGTTGCGGGCAGTTCCGTCGCTTCCTTACGCCTTTTCCTACCATCAACGCCGTGTATCTGGGTCTTACATGGATAACAGACGCGCGTTCGCTCAACAGAATGATTGCGGCTATTATGTCGCTTCCTTGTGCCTTTTCCTACCATCAACGCCGCGTATCTGGGTCTTACATAAATAGCAGGAGCGCGCTCGCCCAACAAACAGTTTTTCTCCATCGGTAGCTTCTTTTTGGTTTAAAGGCTGTGCGGGTTTCTTCGGTCATCTACGCGTTTTTAGGTGTGGCACTTTTGGCCAATTGCGCGTATTTGGCAGCACCCTTTTTTGGTCACTTGACTTTTTCAAGTGTGGCACTTTTGGCCAACTGCGCGTATCTAGCAGCACATTCTTTTCTCTAGTAAGCACTTCTTTGCATTAGCCAACCAATCGAGATTTTTCCTTGTTTAAAACATGGTAGAGGACCCATCTTGAAATTCGCCGAATTGATCCAGGAACGTTATCCCATTTCAGTGATGAATCGGTTTATTGCTGTGCCCCCATTGGCATCCTAGAAGCAAGTCTAGAGCCGTGCTTTGTCTGAGCCATTTTTGCTCCGGCAATTCACTCTCCGCATTCATAGGACTAGGAAGACCACATATTTTCTCCGACTCACACACCTACTGGAGGGATCCTTGCTCTAATACCACTTGTCACGGGCCGGCACTTTCCTTAGCCTCGGAATAGCCCGTGCGGTGTTTAACGAGTCGTTCACGCCAGGCCAGCCTTGTTTCTCGCTGTTCCATAGAACACTTAGGAGAATAACTTTTCCGTATCGGATCATACCACGCCCAACTTAGCTCGGGCATCCTTTGTATCTAGCGAGAGCAGATTACTTTAGGCACCACAACTGATTTCACCATGCCATGGCCTTATCAGGAGAGCGGCATCAACTCCCGACTAGTTTATACACGGGAGGCCAACCCCGCCTTTAGAGTTCCTAAGGATATATTCTATCTAACCTAGAACTCCTAGCACAAATCGCTTTGGCACCACTTCCACGAACCCAGTTGCTTCTTTCCCCTGCATCGCTCATTCACTATGTTGACACCAACAAGCACCACCTCAAGGTTATACGAGTGTGGGAGAACTTGCCCATTTAGGACACGGAACACCCGGTCCATGTCAATAGAATGATAGAATCGCCCAGTCCTTGAACCAAAATTACGACCATCTTGTTTAATTTGATTTTGGTCCGATTGTAAGACTCGATAATTAGCCGGTATGCGTAAAATAGGGAACATTACAATACGTTAGATCGACCGATTGTGTTTTGAAGCGCTTCCTATGCCCTCAGTATACAGAAAAGGAAAAATATTAACCAAACTTACTATAGAGTACAAGCAAGACATTAATACAAAAAAAAAGTAGTCTGAGATCTACAATTCCACCTAAATATCCACCAGGCCTTCAGTCTTAGAGGAACCACTCCTACTAGCACTGCTTGGGAGGCTCCATTGGTCGGAGAACCCGCCGGCTGCCGGGCCGTTCCCGCACTTCACGACGGCTCTAACGCTCTCGATCAGCTCCTGCGTCCGGCATTCTTGCGATAATATCTCAAGCAACTGCTCCGGACAAATCACGAGCTTTACCTTCCAAAACCCATCGTTGCTCTTGCCACTATCCCTAGAGAAGACCTCGGTGTACGACCTCCTCAACATGCCTTGGTAATCCAGCGACATCCGGTATGGCGCGACGAGCGACGTCGGTATGCTATTGGACCGGACATGGCCTTCTCTCACGACCTCATTACCTAGCAACAATTTATGACCCCGGCGCGAATTGCTACCTTTGCCATCGTCGTAGGGGAGCAAGTAGTACGACTCTCCGACCACTAGCTCCTCGTGGAGAGGGAGCGGATTCCAGAAGAGGCCGTGCACACGGAAGACGCCATGGCCCGGGAACTCGTCGGCGATGGATCGGACGGCGATCGGGGCGTAAAACTCCATGACCCCGCCGTTGGGCGCCACCACCTTGACAAGCTCTTGATTAGTCTCTCCAAAGCCTCCAAAGAGGCAATTCCCCATGCCGATCACTCAGTATGTCTTCAAGAGAGAGAATTATTGCAACGATGTTCTTCTTTCCTCCGTGAGCATGCATATACACTATGTTTTGGAAGGTGTTAAGGAAAGGGGGGAAATTTTCTGGAGGGAGAAGGGAAACAAAAGATATAGTGGGTGGGATTCTTCTTTAAAGCTTCCTCGCTCTAACCTAGCCCACATAAATAAATAAATAACGAAATTACACTAGGAAAGGGCAAAGAAAATTGCTACTAGGGCTAACTTTTGTAAGAGCATATATAATTTATGTATTAAATTTTAGTACAAAGTTTTATGGTCCACTCACACTGTGGAAGTGGTCCAACTGTTCATGACATGATGGTGATGTTTTTATTTGGTGTGACAAAGTGATGGTTGCATTCTTAAAAAAATAACAATAATTAAGCACTAAAGTTTTACCGGTGGCCGAGTTGGTTTGAGTTCAGTTCCTTTCACGAGAGGTCTTGGGTTCAAAACTCCTCGACGCCGGTGTCTTAAGTGGGGGGTCGTGGTGGTGGGCTCCTGCGCTAGCCCCCGAGGACTAGTCGTGCTCCACCGCTGTGTTGAGCGAAGCTCGCCGGCCGCGCGGAACCTCGGTCATCAAAAAAAAAAAAAAAAAGTTTTATACTTTGAGTCATTTATGTCGGGGCCAAATATGAATGGGAAGGTCTAAAGATATTGGCTTGAAGTACTTTGTGGAGGGGTCCAGTCAAAGAAATTGGATCAGTCAAGGAACCGAGAGACATCACTTTACCCTTTAGTTCTTTAAACAAACTTTGGTCCCTTTTGAGCGGCTGTGGCATGGAAACTTGTCACGCATCATGATGATTCTCCAGTTTTGGATCTGCTTTGTGCTTTAGGTTTTGTTCGAGGGTTCCATCTATTACTTACAAAGAAGGAAACTGACATTGGACAATAATGAAAATTAGAGGTGAGCAACCAGGCCAACTCGGGAACTGGCCCGAACCCGCCTAATCCGATCAGTTCAAGGTCGGTTCACAAGGGGACCGATCTAGTTCCCAATTCTAAAAACGGGGAGCCGGCAGATTATATTTGAAAATCTGGAAAATAGAACCTGAAAGGCCAAATTCAGGGTAGAACTTGGATGTGGTCGCACTTTTGTGGTCCCATTTGATAGATTACTGAGCCTTGATAATATCATGAACTTGGACAAGTCCGCAAATATACATCACAAGAAGTGTAGAATCGAATATGCAATGCAATGGATAACTACAAAAGCTTAGACTAGTAGTTAGAGCATAGAGGGATAAACTCATTTTTTCCTGCATCTCAAAGAAGATTGTTCATCATAAAAATAATGTCACTACTGAAATTTCGTTATTTTCGATCTCAATTCGAAATCAAGTTTTGGGTACCCTAACGAATGAATCGATTCTCCAATTACCAATCAAAAAGGAAAATTTCTCAGCGCACTTAGCTCTCGATGATGAATTTTGTCCGAGCCGAAACTACAAAAACAAAAAAATAAAAAGCGAACAGACCCAAGCCTTGTGTTGACTAGAGGTCAACAAACGGGAGACGGAGAGAGTGAGAGAGAGTCGCGAGGTGAGCAACGAACGAGACGGAGAGAATGAGAGAGTCGCGAGGTGAAGAGAGAAGGGGAAAGAGGAAGAGGAAGAAAGAGGTAGCGGCAAGAGGTGAGTTATGAACAAATAGAAATTAGGGTTAGTTATGTCGCGCGGAACAAGCGATCGAACAAAAAAAGACAAAACAAGAAAATAAATCGGACAACAGATATACGTCCACGGGAAGAGCAGCAACGAATTCCACTATAGATCAAGCGATACAACGGAGATTACAAACCATACTCGAGTCACTCAAACACTGAGTATTTCCCAGCTCGCAATTACATCCAATAACGCACATAGTATTAAACCCTCAATTTTTCACAAAATAATCTATCTCAAGAAAGAATTACTGCCACTCGATTCTTGGATGCAATTTGCGAACAAACTTCGCTTCTTGGAACAGCACGAAGACCTACGTTACAACCACCTTCCTCTATCCAAGCAGAATATATATATATATATACGAAAATATGCAAGGAAATCTTGGTCAAAATCGGACTCAAATTTCCTCTGCTGAATATATCTTCTCATGCACGGAATCCAACGCCGAAACAGATTACTCTGGACATGGACTTTTCCCATTTTCTGTTATTTACTTTCTTTCCATGTTTGTATCCTCTACTCGCGTACAAAAGTCCAACTCCAACAGGAAATATAATCAAGAAAGCATTTTAAAAACAAATCCTTTCAAATCTTATCTCATAACCAGAAGATTTTATCCGAGCGAAACATCCGGTGTGATAAATATCAAGGTGGACTCCAACGCTATAATTTTCGTAACGTGTATTATGTGAATAACTTTCACGTACAGGTTTCGATTCGTTCAACGGGCTCAAATTCAAGACATATTATAACAAGTTAACTCTCGCCTTGAACTTGGAACCGGACCGATTAAGGTCTTTAGAACATGGAATTGGACCAATACTGAAGGGAACCGTCCTTGAACCGGTTGATTCGGTCCGATTCCTGCGGTGAACCGGACCAAATGCATGATAGTTTCTTTTTTATAACTCTGCAGAGACACACACCAGGAAACGTAATTATTCAACGGCGTGTCAGAAATACTCATTCACTCCACAATATCAAATCAAATATCAATGATCCATCCCATTGGTCAATTTAGTGCTCAATATCCAACTATGATCACGCTTAAAGCCCTGCACAAATGCTACTAAGATCCCCCGGCTAGGTCTCCACCACCAATATCAGCCGATGGCTTAGCCTAAAAGGTTGTCCGGAAAACAATATGCATACTCAAGCCGTCGATTGGGACTAAACATGACGACTCCTAAATAACCCACAAATCGAATCTAGAATCCATCTCATAAATCAAAATACATTTCACAAAACAGAACACATATCATTTGCCAATTTAATTCATTAATTAGAATCTATTTCATAAACTATATGCACAAACGATACTTATAACCTTTCGCAATTCATTTCACAAAATATATTTCAACTATTCACAAATAATCATTTCAAATTATTACAAAATACTTCGCCATTTCAAATATCGAAAGGGTAATAATTGCCCGATTCAGTTTTATGCAACAAATATGCTTTAGTTATGACTTTTTCCTTGGGATAAGAACACAAAAAGTGTCAAAGTTTCGTACGGCGCTCATTTTAGTGCCAAAAGTTTTTGCCAGCTCACTTAAGTGTCAAATCGGAAAAAAAACAAAACAAAACAAAACAAAAACAAAGGATCCTTTAAGTGCATCCGGCTAGAAATATTACGTGGCTTTTATAACTAAAATTTTAATATGAGTTGGCATTTTTTTATAAAATAGTCCACTTGGACATCCTAAACGCCACATGGTTGGGTTGTCTAAAATTTGCGTTGCACTTTCACTCTCAAAATCCTTAAAGGTTATGAGGATGACTAAAACCCAGAAGAGGAAAACAGCAGCCGATTGCCGGAAGAAGGCGAACCGATACGTGGGGTGACTTGAGAAGGTGAAGAAGAGGAAGATTTCAGAGAAGGGAGCGATGGGGAGGACAACGAGGAGGTGTACATATCGAGGTTCTTCCATTTCGGTTCCGAGAAGTACCACTGCTTGGATCTATATAAAGGCTCCGTTTGTTTCGCGAAAAATATGAGGCTTTCTGAAAATATTTTCCAGCAAGTCATTTTCTAGGAAAATAACGATATTTTCCGGCATTTGGCTAAAATCTGAAAATGCACTAGAAAATATTTTTCGCCGTTTGGCATGGAAAATTTGATTTTCCTCCATAAACACCTTTTAATAATTTTTTATTTTTCTATTTTTTCTTTTCATTTTTTATTTTTTTTTAAATGATGGGGTCGTTGGTGATTGGACCAAGTGCGAGGCTAGAGCCCGCCGGCCTTGGCCGAGCTCGAAGCTCGTCGATCTGGCAAGCCCCCGAGCCGACCATGGCTAAGCTCGAGCTCGCGGCCCTCCTCGTCGCCGGCAAGCTCGACCCCCGCCTCGAGTTCGCCTCGCCGCCTTGAGCTCGCCATCGAGGCGAAGATCTACCACATTGCAGCTCCGTTATTGGAATCGGAATGGCAAGCAAGGAAAAGAGAGACTGTGAGGAGAGAGAACGGGATGGCGGAAGATGAGAGAGAAAGGAAGATTGTCTCTATTTCAAGTTACACACGAGAGAAGCTTGAGATAGAGGGGAAAATGATTTCCCTTTCTCAAAAAAGGAAATCACTTTCCTCAGTTTTAGAATGAAATTTTCCGTTGATCGAAAAACATTTTCGTTGACCACATATTTTCCGCCCCCAAACACCAAAAATTGGGGAAAATGTTTTTCAGGAAAACTTTTTCCATGAAACAAACGGAGCCAAAATAAGGGAGGGTCCTTACAAATAAAGAGAGTTCCTACAAAAAATGGAGGATTGCTCAATGGCCTGACTACAAGTAAGGAAGATTGTTGAATGGCCGAAGATGAGGAGGATTGTTCATTGCAGAGCTTAACCTTCAAACCAACCGTGTACAAAACGAAACGTCAAGATTTACTGCGCAACGAAACATCTCACTCACAAGAAAATCTCCCACTCACACAAACACAAACCCATACGTTGTTCATTGAACAATCCCGACTAACAACCCCGACATTGTTCATAGTTCGCCGGCCGTCGTGAGTCCCCCTAGCCGCCGGTTATAGTAAGTCAAGATGGATGTCGAGCAAAATAGATGTCATGGAACCCAGGATGGCACAAATTAAGCCATACTTGTTCATATGCATGTTTTGCATAGTTGCTTTTTCACATGAATTTGGGGTGATTGGGTGTTTAAACGGTTGAGAAATTATATTGGATTTCGAAGGAAACAAAATTACCATACTTTGCTGAAATGACTTTGATGAATACTTTGAGGATGTTTTATAAATGTATCTCTTTGCCTTTTGTACTTAATGTGTTTAACGCTTTTATTCTGATAGAAGCATGATTCATGGGCAGATGCAGACTCATGCGAGATTCATATTGCGAGATATACTTCAATCTTCAATTAATCCTCAATGTTTATTGAATCTTATTATTGATTCTTTAGCAAATTAAATTTTCCTCACTAATGGTCAATTATCTGGTTAGAATTTCATTCCTAAGTTAAATTGATTGTCTAATAATCATAAAGATATTCTCATTACTTTCTATATGAGGACTCTTGATTGATTGGTAATCTCCCCATAGATAATTTTCCTTTGTTAGAAGCTTGATTTAAGGATTCTAAGATTTGATTGTATGGGCGAGCAGATCCTCATAAATCGTTGATCCTCTCTACTTCAACGGCTACGTGATCCTTCTACATCAATTAACCAACGGCTAGTTTTGGAGATTGATCCTCAGAGTGGTTCTATTTAGCGGGAAGCTTGGAGACGAGGAGTATATAAGGAGCACAAAGTTCAAAAATAAGTATGAGAGACCAAGAGATCAACATCCTTCTTTCAAGAGAGCTACACTTGTTATAAATTATCTACTTGAGCGTTTACTTGAAATCTTGTGAGAGGTGTTATACAGAGTTTAAGTATGGAGAGTGAGGTAGCCTTGATAGAAGCAGCACTAGCTTCTGTGGAAGTGCTTGTGATCAAGTCATCACATATTTATGTAACCTCTCATTTGATTATTTAGTGGAATCCAGCCAGTAGGCTGTTAGTGTGGGAAAGGGGACGTAAGCTTTGCTAAAAGCCGAACCACTATAAACCGTTGTGCATTGTCTTCTACTTTCTTACTCGCATCTATTGCTCTCTAGCAAAAGCATTGCACAAGTTCTATTCACTAGCTCCTATCAAACTTGATTTTCTTATTTCAGCATTATTTTACCAAGTTTGTTTAAAATCATCTATTCACCCCCTCTAGGTGATAGTTCTAGCCAAACAACATAAACGACCGGTGCTCTCAACCTCGTATAATGACGGGTGGAGGATTGTTGAATGACCAAATATAAAGAGGGTCCCTGCAAATAAGGAGCATTGTTCAATAGCCGAAAATAAGGGAGAGTCCCTACAAAATAAGTAGGGTTCCTATTTCAAAAAATGGAGGATTGTTCAATGGTCTCACTACAAATAAGGAGGATTGTTGGATGGCCGAAAATGAGGAGTGTCCCTACAAATGAAGAGGATTATTCAATGGAGAGAGAGTTCAACCGTTACAACCAGCCGTGTACGAAACGAGATGAGATGTTCCATTACAGTAAATCCCAACGTTTCGTTTCGTACACGGCTGGTTGTGACAGTTGACCTCTCTCCATTGGACAATCCTCTTCATTAGTAGGGACCCTACTCATTTTCGACGATTCAACAATCCTCCTTATTTGTAGTCAGGACATTAAACAATCCTCCATTTTTTTTAATAAGAACCCTCCTTATTTTGCAGGGACCCTCCCTTATTTTTGGCCATTGAACAATCCTTTGGCCACGGCTGATTGTACCGCCTCAGCTCCTTCGGCCAATGAAATACGAGTGTAGTCGGTGACAATACAGCTCATGGCCAATTTCGTCCAAATCATATTTTATAAGGAAAAATTGTCAAAAAAGTCCTAAACCTTTCACACTTTTACCAATTCAGTCCTAAACCTTTTAAGTTTGCCGATTCAGTCCTAAGCCTTTTCACTTTTTGCCGATTCAAACCTATTTGCCGAAAATCGCTGACGTGGACGGCGGACGTCCTATGTGGCACCGCCGGCAATAATTTTTAATAATTTTTTAACACTTTTATTTTAAAAAAATCAATTTGTTTTGTTTTTTTTTTTCATTTTTCTGTTTGCTGACTTCAAGGCCGGCGACCCCCACTGCCAGCAACAACAAAAAAGGAAAAAATAAAATAAAAAATTGATTTTTTAAAATAAAAGTATTAAAAAATTATTAAAATTTATCATTGGCGGTGCCACGTAAGACATCCGGTCTCCACATCAGCGATTTTCCGACGAATATGACTGAATTGCAAAAAGTGAAAAAGTTTATGACTTAATGGGTAAACTTAAAAGATTCAAAACTAAATTGGTAAAAGTTTGGAAGGTTTAGGACTTTTTTGACAAGTTTCTCTATTGTCTAATTAACCTAAGCCCAAATCAAACTCAAGCCCTCCACTCTCGGCCCGGCCTCATTGATGTTCAACCCATTTTATTTATTATGAGTATTACTTTTATTTCCTTTTTCTCTTATTTCCCTTTTATTTCTTTTTCCTTTGTTTTCCGTTTCGCTCTCTTCACCGAGAGCATCTTCACCACGTCGTCTTCTTCAGACGAACTCGGATCTTCATCCGACTCAAAGTCAGCAACCGATGCCACCGGCCAATCACCGGATAACTTTCGTCGGCCGTCTATTACAGCTGTCACCGAACCATTTCCGGCGACAAACTCCCAGTCATCGAAACAGACTCAACCTCGATCGGCCATCAACCTCAGTGAGTTACGATCGAGACTTCAAGCATTCACGGCGCACCAGTAACAGAAGTAGACAGAAACAAACCAGTGTGAACGCCTCAAAGGATCAAATAACAATCCAGCAATCCGAATCCATTTGTTCTCCGTAAACAGCCATTGATGACCCCCGCGACAAGCAAGTCCGGAAATAGAACAAAGGCAGAGATTACTCACAGTTATCGAGTAAGATGCCGCAAAATCAGACTTAAATGACCAATATGTCAAGCAAAAATATGCAAACCACATTTGTATGTCTTCAGACCCGACAGAAATAGACAATACCCATGATCAGATTTCAAAGTAATTTCATCGAACATGTGCTGGGCGTTTCAATCTAATGGTCTAAATGCAGGGACTTTTGAAAATCACAAAGCAGAATGAAGTCACACATCTCTTACTTTTCCCTTTCAGTTCTCTCATTACTTTTCCCTCGACCTAAAATAGAATGAAGTCTCATTTTTAAAGAAAAATACTTAAGTTAATAATAAAAATAAAAATAAAAAATCGAAAAAAAATTGGAAAAAATTCTAAAAAATCAGAAAAATTTCAGAAAATCGATAAAAAATAGAATAAGCTAGATTAGCTTAGTTTGATCTCATTTTAAAAAAATTGTGCGGTTACCAAATGCGTTTCTATTTCAGGAACATAAATTTTGTATAGTTATCAAACACGTTCTGATTCTTTAAAACTCATACGGGGAACATAATTAGAAAAAATCATTCTAATCAGAATCAGTTTTTAGTATCAGAATGGTTGCCATGCAAATCCTTAAAGGCCACCGAGAGGATCAAAACGAGAAGGATCCCCCGAGTAAAGATAGGGGCCGGGCTTTTATTCACTTCCCATTCGGATGGGCTTTTATCATTCTTTCTTTTTGGGTGTTAATGGACGGATCCACAGTAATATGTCCAAGTTCCTTTGTTAGTGGGCTCAATTGTTTGGGCATAGGTCTGGGGAAGCTCTGTCATTCCAGCTAGTTTAGACGTGAATCATCCCTGCCTCAAGCGAGAGGGTGCATTTAACCCTCCTATAAAGTCAAGATCAATCAACATATCGAATCAATCGGCCGAGTTTTAATCTATATATTTTTCGAGTCACCTAGCCGAGTCTCGGTCTAGAAGGTTCTACAAAAACTCTAAATCTTTTCACTTCATGAGGGGGTAGCTGAAAACATAATCGTTTCTTCCCTAGGCCCATAGCCAGCATTCTCCGGTCCAACTGCTATTTTTGTTTCCCTACCCCCTTCTCTCATGGCTAGAAGGATATTTTTGTCATTTCAAAGGAAAGGGAAAATGACTCGAATAATCCTTAAACTTTGACCTAATATGCAATGTGATCCCTAAAGTACTTATATTATTTAATATCATTCTTCCATTAATCCAAGTTGAATGGAATCGGCTAATATTATTTCTTAATCAGTTAAGTTTAAACGGTTATTATATAAATTCAAGATATAATAATTCCCGTCGTCAAATAACGGCGAACATGTTGATCCCTAATTTTATTTTCGTTTCAAATAAATGAATAGAAAGGTAGACATGTTGAGTCGATTATAATAATTCACGTCATCAAATAAACATTTGATTTGTCGCATGGGCAAGCGCATTGAAGATTTATCGCCAATTCATGGATTATATTAAATAAATTAAAATTTTAAGAGAGGACGTTGCACTCTAGTCCAAAGTTGGTTATTATTTTCCCAAAACGCCCCTTTTCATCTCTTTCAGGAGCTCCACCGCAAGCACCATCGCGCCGGTTCTCCTCCGTCGCGTCCAGTTCATCTTCATCCTCAGTCTCCATCGTAGCTATAGCCTTGCCTCTCAGTTTCTGGCTCATCGACGCTCCTAAATCTTCGTTCTCGGTGGTGCTTTTTGCCGGTTAGACAAGGTGAATCTCTCTGTTTTGCTTTCTCGTTACAAAACCGAGGATTCCGAATTTAGTCGTAGTAGGAACGCACATCGCGACCTCACAACTTCAATCCACGATCCCATGAATCGGAAACCGCACTTTGCATTATACGGATTTAGCTTTCAGAGATACATGTGTGTTGACCCTGAGTTTAGTTCGTATTAGGATTGTTTCTTATTTCCCCGGCCGTGATTCCGTGAACTAGTTTCGTGGCGTTTCCATCTCATTTGTTAGCGAAGTGTATGTTTGTAACTCGGGCCTAGCGCACTAGATCCTTCAAACTTGGACTGCTATGGCTTATTAACAGAGCTTTGAATTTCGACCAAAAAAAAAAACAGAGCTTTGAATTGTCCGGTCATCTAGGACGAATTGAAATGGAACTGTGGACGCCTCTGAATTGTCTGCATTCATAGTGAGATTCGCGATTCTATGTTAATTCTGAGTTCAGCACGTCTCTTGAATCAGTTTGTGATGCTTGTAAATGTGAATAGCTGACTCGGAGAGAAAATTTGATGACTGCAACCTGTTCGACGAAATTCCTGGCCCGGTCGTGTTTAGATAGTTCTAGTGTAATTCAGTCTGTAAGACATTACTTTCTGTCCATGAGCGATTTAGTAGCCATTTGAGGTTATATTTGCTGCTTCTTTCTGAATGTCCTATATATAGGTGTTTAACAACACTCTGTGTTTTGAATGAATAGGCTCCATATGTGCGTTATATTGATGTTCAATGTCCCTCTTTGCGTAAATAGACTAATGTGAATTGCTGAGAATTTATGTTAATGAGTAGGCATGCTGTCTTTGTTGTGCGTGTGCGTGCATATGAGTTGAACATGAATACTTTTTTCTGGTTGCGGCATTTTGTCGAACGGTTGCTGTGCGTTCCATGAATTTATATGTTAATGGTTGATTTCTACGTTTTTGTACATTTGCTCATAGTTTTAGTCACATTGTCTTTACTCATGCTTATGCTTATCACTAGGACTAAAGTCTTTATATCGCTGCACATGTTATGGTTTTCCTCTATGCATATCAATTTCACTTTATGTGTTGCAATGTGATTTGTAGATATTTCTTTTTAGTGCTTGGCCAAAGTTCACCCTTAATATGTCAATTTGTACTCCTTGTCATTGGATGAAGTATCTTTGTTTTGTCTCATTCGTTACTTTGAGCCGAGATCACTTGTTTAGGACCTCGAATTGGCTTTGCTCATTCATGCCATCTTAGGCGACTTGTATGAATTGGTGATATTCATTCATACTTGTATGAATGCTAAGGACCCCTCTTGTATATAAAATTGCTTGAATATGGGACTTGTGCCATTGAAATACACTTTGTACATAACATGTACTGCTGTTCATAGTCATTTTTTACTCGCATGATGAATGTTGGTTCTCCTTTATATGATATTTTGATCATCCACCCATGCATGTTCGTGGAGGGGAGCGTTATGTGGAATCTATGTTCATTTCTCATTAAATTATTGCATCTCCAAGTCCTAAATATGTTAAAAATGATGGAGATGTATGCTGTCCAGATTTGATTTTGATCTTAATGAAGGGTATTCGGCTTGGTTTGCATGTCAATTTGGTCATCTAAAGCTATATACTAATATAGGAATGAACCGCGCTTGATTCATGGCTATTTTTTTTTTGCCAAATCCATGCATGTATGTGTCTATTCATGAAGGAAAGCTTCCTGTTAACTCCGTGTCAATTTCTGGTTGAATTGTTGCATTTTCACGTCTTGGATATGTGGAATTCGACATGAAACCTTGCTGGTCAAGACTGTTCATGCTTTAATTGAAGAATGTTTAGTTTTGTTAACAAGTTATTTGACTGACATGGGCATGTAGTTAAGCATAGAAATGCATTCGGTCGATGCAATGTTAAATTCATGTTGATTTCTCGCTATTCCTTGTGCCATTTGTACTTTGGATATGACCTCATGCTCGCTGGTCAGTCTAGGTTGAGCGTGAATTAAAGGAACTTCATTCTCACTCGAGTGTTATTTCACTTGCTCATGGTAATATATCGACGTACTATCGGTTTTGCATTATCTTAGTATGCTGTATCATTTTGATGCAAATCATGGGCTGTGTTTGTTGATACTTGCTGAACGTCCCTTGTTGATTTTGAAACAGAGGAAGCTTGGTCCCATTTAAGCGTTGCCTTAATTGCTCGTGAAGCTGTATTAGCATGTAATTAATTTTCTAATAGTATGGCATGTTTAGGCATCATTTCCGCAAGCAAGACATAGGTGATGAGTACTGGATCTCTCTGGTTGCTTGGTAGCAATGTTATATGCATGACATTTTTGGTATTTTTGCACTAGTTTTACTTCTGAGTCGTGTTTCATGTTAAGCTATAGAGTCATGCATGCTTAGTGTGATGTTGGATGAACCGGTTCATTCGGTAGACACTAGGCCCGAACCATAAAATATTGAACTCCATTACGTTTGGGTTTGATCACCGAACCATTAATGACTCGGATTTGACCACTGAGTTGCGGTTGGTTCATGTTTGATGGGGAACTGTTGATACCATTCGGGCGATGTTTTGCATGGCCTAAGTGATCTCGCTGATTCTGGAGCATCCTTCTTACCTATCTGCACTGGTTTCATGTTATATTTGGATAATTGCGTTACATTTTAGTTAAATTTAAACATGGCACTTAGGTGTTGGTTTTTATTTTTCCTGATCTGCGTTTAGGATAATCAGATTTTCATTCATTTTTTTGTAATAAAAGAGGGAATGGAAATTGATAAATGAGAAAATGATAAAAATGAACGGTGCATTCAGTGAAGAGAAACTAATCTGTCGTCTTTGGTAATTGCTACTGCTTATTCAGGTCAGAGCATAAAAGATGGTGTTTCAATCGTCCAGTAATTTCGATCCAAAAATAAAAATAAAAATCGTCCAGTAATATTGTTTATCAGGAAAAGTTGGAATCATAGGCAATTTCTGTCTTTTTTCGTTTCCTTTTGGGGAATGTTTGGTTAATCGACATTTGCCAGTTGACATTTTCATGCGGTTGCAGGGACTTCTGGGTTTAATTGGAACTGTGTGGGGATCAGGACTATGAACTTTGCAACATCATTTTGTAGGAGAGTTAGTATCAAAGAGCTTACCACCAGCATCGCAGTTTATAACAGTGCCAGTGGTAGATATCCCACCCCCCCCCCCCCCCCCCCCCCCCGCCCTGTCTCTCTCTCTCTCTTGCAGAGGTCTTATGAGATGCTAATTGCGTCAATTTCTTCTATTGGCTTAAGATGCATCTAGCGGAGGATTGAGTTTGCTGTTCAGGCGATGGGCCACTAAGAAGTCGGCTGGATCAACAAAGAACGGAAGAGACTCAAAACCGAAGAATCTTGGAGTGAAGAAGTTTGGTGGAGAGGTAAGTGACTACTGATTCAGCAATTGCAGGACCACCATAAGAAATGGAAAAAGCGAAACATATCTGAAAAAGCCAGTGGTAAAAGAAGTGAATCTAGCCCATCATTCTTATTCTCTCTGTGATGACATTTTCTTATTGATCTCTGTAGACAGTCATACCAGGAAACATCATTGTTCGACAGCGGGGCACTCGGTTCCACCCTGGGAACTATGTGGGAATAGGGAAAGATTACACCCTCTTTGCAATGAAAGAAGGGCTGGTGCAGTTTGAGAAGCACAAGCTCAGCGGGCGCAAGTGGGTGCACATCGTTCCAAAGGATGGCCATGCGCTTCACCCCGTGTACTGAGAGGCCGCCCGCAGCACCTGAGCTGAAGACAGCTACTTAAAACAACCCCGATTCCGAAATTCGATTGTTCAGCACAATTCCGTATGTCGACCCTTTTCGCTACGATAACTGCCAAAGCCGCGGGGTTAAAAGTCCATAGTTATTGTGTCGTTTACCGATCTCTTATGTTTTTCTTTTTTTTTTGCACAGGAAAGAGCTCTAGTTACAAGCTGCAACCCTCGGGATAAAATAGCTATTCATTGTTGCTCCACTCTTTGGGAAATCAGACACCAAAAGAACAGGACAGATCTCTTTGACCTATCGTTGTTTATTGAAGGATCTCAAGGGGTCTGTCTTCCTGTGTGAAATTGCATGATAAGAATAGCAACATACAATCATTTGAGCAAGAATTTTCGAAATCAATGGTTGCATCACTAATAATTTTTCAATAAACATCTAATAAGGAGAAAATAACCGATAACTAAACATACGTACTAACTTCTTCTCTCTATTAGGGAGTTGAATGGATATACATTAAGCATTTACTTTTTTTCTTTAATCTTTTGAACAGAAATTTTCTAATGTGGGAGAAGTTCGAAAACACATTTTTTTAGAATGAAAATCTACGAGTTGGAAGTACGTAGATTTACTTTTCGTGCTAACAAAATCGCTGCCGTTTTGCATGATGAGTTTGAAAATCACACGGGTGATTTCAAATATACCAAATGAACGAGGAACATTAGCCAATACGATTTTTGATACCAATGCAATAACTATGGGGCACACTTTATTAATTTGATGTCAAGAAATTATCAGTGCTGCAAATCGAAGTACGATAATTTCGTGTTGAGTTCAAATTGTACTCTTGTATAATACGCGGAAATGTACTATGTTTACATTATGGGTGAGCAAATCCGACCGATCGGACTGGGACCGCCCGGACTGGACCGGGACCGGTGGTCCGGTTCCCGATTCTAGAGCGGTCCGGTCCGGTTCCCGGTTCCTAAAATTGGAACCCGTGACCGGGTGGTCCGATTCCCGGTTCCAGAGACATAGGATTGAATCGGACCCGACCGGATCGGATTGGTCGAATTTTTTTTTAAGGTTTATTTGATTACAGTGATAATTTAGGTTAGGTTAAATGAAATACTTGATGGGTTCGCGATACAACACAATATACGACATTCTTATATAATCTTCCCTCGAAATTCGAATATTTTGCTTATGTATTTCGTAAATTTGCCCGACTACAACTACTGCATCAACTTCTCCTAGAGTTAACAACAAGTTACTCGTCCTCTAGAATGCAAACTAATTGCCTTTACAGGAACCTGATCGTTGGAAGTGATCTAACATTTTGCTTGTATATTTTTTTTTTGTCATGTTACCGGTCTAATGGAATCGCTCGGGAATCCTACCAGATCGGACTCAGGTCGAGTTCCCAGTTCCGGCAAATTGGGAACCGGGACCACCGGTTCGCGATTCTTTACGGGAACCGGACCGGACTGGGAACCGATCACCCCTAGTTTACACCATATTTTGCCGTGTCAAACATTGTCAAGTACATTAAAATAAAAATAAAAAAAGACAATCGCTTAACAAGATTAAAAAAAAATACAGGAAAAAGTTCTTTATTATATGAAAGAAAAGCTTGGAAGTGGGAGTAGTTGAGTGAGTTTGGTAATACTTTGACTTTAAAACTTTGCATCTAAGAGCTGGCTTGACTCAAAGGGTACTAAATAATGTTTGATAAGCACTAGCAAAATATTTATTCACACGGCAACTTAAAACGAGAAAAAAAAAATTAAATTAAAAAGGAGCATACTGTCCGCAAGCCTGCATCAGCTTCAAGACCCTCACCCAGTCCTCTCGCGGCTGAAGTCACGAGATCCCAGGCAATGGTGATGATGGATGGGGTAGCACGACATGAGGCGACGGTCGAGGCGAGATCTAGCTCTGTTGCTTGTTAAATCGCGGTGAGATGCTGCTAGTTGAGATATTGCTTGTCGGGGCTGGTGCTACTTGCTCCTTAGGGTCGCGTCGCCCTAGGCAAGCCGCTATCGCCAACATGACTCGCAAGCAAGTTCATCGTCGGAGTCGCACGATCCCATGCCAAATCCGACAGGGGTTGCCAGAACCCAGGCAAGATCACGTCAGCGTCCCATGACCCCGGACCGGACATGTGTGTATGTGTGACCCCCGACGAAGCATTCTCTAGCAATCTCTCAGCTCTCTCGCCAGGTTGCAAAAGCTCTCTCGTTGGATCTCCCAAGCAACCACCAATCTCATATGGAAGTTTTCATCGTCTGGTGGGCACAACAATGAAGATGTGGATTGGACCTAAGTAAATTTTTAAACTGTTTTGTTTGAGGTCTCGTCCGGACCTCGGGATCACTCAGACGTAAAGCAACTAGAGGGTATTCACCGCCATTAGAGAAGAAAAAGATATAAGTAGCAATTGAGAGCTGGCGGTAAGAAGGGTAGACTCCACTTCAATTTCGATTCGCAAGGTAGGATCGTATAGTAGCGTTCCTCGCCTAAAGCGAGTCGTCGGAGCTTGCTCCTGCATCAGCTAGCCTGTGCTTCGCACAGTGCTAAGAACCAGCTCGTCGGGTTACAAAAGCTCTCTCATGGGTTCTCTCAATTAACCCCCACTCTTATCTGAAAGTTTTAACCATATGTGGGGCACAACTATGGAAGTTGGATCACGTGACGGGCACAACTCCCACCATTTGTCCATTAAAAGAATTTCCGAAAAACAAATAATTTAGGGAGAAGCATAATAGCTATGAATTCATGTTCCGAGCCCGTCTTTAGGGCTTTTTCGAGTCAAAGTCGCAGTAGCTATTATGCTTCTCCCTATGTGTCTGCCTACGTAATTGTTGTTACGACCAAGTATTTGTATCTTTAAAGTCAAAAGCGTCGTTTGTCTCGCTTTACAAAAATTCCACAAACTTGCACTTTACCCTTTACATGAAAATCAAAAGTACCTGCTATTTTCTCTTAATCAAGTAATCACCCAAATTCACCCGCCGCTCCCCTAGGGTTTTTCCCCCCTCCCAAACCGCCGCCAAGCCCCTCCTGCAGCAAAGTCCACAAACTTCCTTTCCCGTTTTGTTTACCTATCTC
Organism: Lenwebbia sp. NSW1173648; assembly: GCA_029784005.1. NCBI lineage: Eukaryota > Viridiplantae > Streptophyta > Magnoliopsida > Myrtales > Myrtaceae > Lenwebbia > Lenwebbia sp. NSW1173648. Next base: position 6,510,297 of record JARCGZ010000005.1, read on the forward strand.
TCCGTATCCTCGACTTCTTCTTCTTTTCCGTTGATTTCGCGGAAGATTCCATCGACTTCTTCCACGTGAAGAGTTTTGTTTGGTGAGCTCAGAAGTTCGAAGCGTGAGAGTCTCGAAAAAATCAGCTATTTCGAATCTGCTTGCTCATTTCGGCTCTGGTGCTTGCTCCATATAGTCGAGCGCGACTCCTCTACTGCTTCATCAGTCGGCTTATTTGAAAGTAATTTTGTGATCAGCTGATATCTCTTTTGCAGGTCTTCTCTTCCGATCTAAAGTTAGATTTAGATTTGGGTGTCCTTCTATTCCAATTTAGAAATAGATCTGGAATTTACAAGGCATTTTCTGTACTCTTTCAACGTGTTGGTGTTATTGTTATCTCTTTTCGATGATGGTGCTAGGACGCCGAACCTAGACGCGCACTGCCAATTGCCCTTTGATACGAGATTCAGTTATCGGCCGCCGATTGCGCTTTGATGCTATGAAAGACCCTTTTTGTGGTAAAATGAGCGAGTCTGTTCAACCCGTACCAAGTTGATTTATTTTTCGGATTTACTTGTTTGTTTGATTTTCATCTTTATCTTGAAGTTATGTACATCTTTTTCAAGTGAAATGAACGCATTGCTTCCGACCCAAAGAAAGAAGAAGAAGAAGTAATCACACAATTCACAAAATCTAACATGTTGCACTAAAACCAACTTTTGCAACTCGCAAACTCAGCCTATGGTTGCACTGCATAATCCAATTGCAATTATAAATTTTGCATATATAATTAATGAAATCAAACTACTTACTGAGGATGACAATAGTTCTCATTATTAAGATAAAAAAAAAGTTAATCAGATAAAGAAAACCATTTATAACGATGTAATATGATTTTTTCTGTAATATGTATATTACACAACTCCAGTTTTACTGGTATAAGTACTGCATAACAATACATTACATGAGCTATACGATACCGTAATCAATGATATATCAAATATCATATATAATCATTAACTAATTGATATTTTAAAGAGCAAAGGCATATGGATATCCTTTATTATTACAATACCAAGTACAAACCGCGGGTGGTCAAAGTAACTTGAATGAACCATACACTCCCAACCCTTCTCTCTCCCTAGGGTTTCTTCAACTTAGCCACTGTGACGCCTCGAAATTTTAAGGTCTATAAAATAAATAAAATTGGAGTTTTATGATCTAATGGATAATTATTGGACGCGGTTTATTTCTTTTAGTTCAAAGGGTTTGTTAACCCTTCGCGCCGATCAGAGACCCTTCGCGCCCTTAGCCCCCTCTTCGCACTTGAACCCTTCGCGAAACCTCCCTTCAGCCCTAGCTTTATGTGCTAAAAGTCAAAATAATTCAAATCCCCGTGGGCCCCCCTTGTCTCTCTCTCTCTCTTATTCCCTTCTCTAGTTATTTTCTCTATTTTTCTATCTCGTAGACTTTTTTGTTGTTCTCGTAGATGAAGTGATTGGCATCTTTGAGCTTTGAAAATCGAAGCGCAAGAGGCTCGGAAGAATCTACTCTCTCCGGATTTGCTCTCTCGCTCCGATGCTTATTGCAGATTGTCGAGCGCTCTACAAGTTTTCGAAACTCCTTTGCCGCTGTCTTCAGCAGTCGGTATTTCTGAAAGTGATTTTGTGTTCAACTGATGTCTACTTTGTAGTTATTCTCTCCCGATCTAGAACTAGATATAAATTTAGGTGCTCTTCTATCCCGATTTAGAAATAGATCTGGGATTTACATGGTGTTTTCTACGTTCTTTCAACCTTTTGGGATTACTGTGTTCTCTACTCGGTGATGGTGCTGAGGACGCTGAATCTAGGCGCGCACCACCTTCTGGCAAAACCGTAATTAATGGAGATAGATTTCTCGGCGCGTGCTCGTCACCAATGTTAATTCGAGATTTGGTGATCGGCCGCTGCTCGTGCTTCGATGCTACAACAGATCCATCTTTGTGGAATGGGCAAGTCTCTATTGGGTGTACCAAGTTAATTCACTTATTTACTTGTTTTAGCTGCTCTGTGGGATTTGCATCTTTATATTAAAAAAGTTATGTACCCCTCTTTCATATGAAATGAAGACTTTCGTTTTGCCCAAAAAAAAAAAAGCACAAACCGCACGAATTAATGATTTTCTAATAATTTAAACCAAACCCCGTAATAGTTATTCTCAACCATTATCGCAACAAAACATTAATCTGAGTTCATCTTCTTTCAATTAGAAAAGTAATGATTTTGTTTGGGGCTGGCTTTTTTGCTTTTTTCTCTTTTTATGATTTCCTTATTTGGACAGACTAATAAAGAAAAAGGAAGTGGAAGGAAAAGATAAATGACACCTTAGACAAAATGCAATTTCTCTCTCTCTCTTTTTATATTCGTTTCTTTTCATTCCATTCACCTCCCTCAACTTCGAAAATGGGAAGCCGTGATTCAACCTCTCGCTCTTGATATGCATTGAAAAAAAATTATTCTCATGAAGGGCTGTTATATGATGAGAAAATTACATAAATGACCTCTAAACTTTGTCCTAATATGCGATATGGTCCCTGAACTTATAATTCATCCAATGTGGTCCATGAATTTTCAATTTATCCAATGTGGTCCCTAAATTTGAATTAATGGAAAAGCAACATTAAAGAATTTCGTATAGTTTAGGGACTAAATTGAACAAATTAAAAATTCAGGAATTACATTGCACAAATTAAAAGTTCATGGACTATATTGCATATTGGGCCAAAATTCAAGAACCATTTCTGTCATTATCTCTTCTATGATTCATCTTAGTAAAAAATCGTAACTCCTAACTTTTTCTCCTAACTGAGGAAAAAAAAAATACCAAAAAGCCATAAATCTATTGCAATTGTGTCAATTCAGTCCTAAATTTTTTTGGTCAATTTAGTCCTAAACATTTTGTAATTGTATCAATTCAATCCATCTAGTAAATTTTGGTCGGCCGACCGGCGCTAACGTGGACGCCGTCCAGCTGACGACGCAATATTTTAATATTATTTTTGAATTCTTGATTTTATTTTTCCTTTTTTCCTTTCCTTTTTTTTTCTTCCCCTTCCCTCTTCTTCCTCCAGCTGGTCGCCAAGCCTTGGCGATCGGCCAAAGGGACGACTGGCCTCGCCATGGCCAGGTGAGGCTCGACCTCACCAAATCTGAGCTGGCGAGACTCGGCCTCTGTCGGCCTCCCCCTGCAAGCCTCGTCAGACTGAATTGGCATAATTGTAAGAGATTTAGTACTGAATCGACAAAAAAAAAAGAGTTTAGGTCTGAAATAGGTTTAGAACTTTCTTGGTAATTTTCCAAAAAAAGAAAGGTTTGTAACCCGCTAAATCTTTAGACTTTACCATATTTATTCTAGAATAAGTGTACTGAAAGTCTTAAAACTTGTCATGAAAGTACAATCAAGTCCTAAAAATTTTAAAAATTGCAATCAAGTTCTAAAACTTGTCATGAAAGTGCAATCAATTCTTAAAACTTCAAAAGGTGCAATCAAGTCCTAAAAATTACCACGAAAGTGCAATCGAATTTTAAAACTTTCAAAAAGTGCAATTAACGAAAGGACTTGATTTCATCAATTTGACAAGTTTAGAATTTGATTATATTTTTTAAATGTTTTAGGACTCAATTATACTTTTTGACAAGTTTTAGAACTCAATTATATTTAGAACTCAATTGTATTTACGTCACCATCTTTAGAACTTTTAATGCACTTATACATCGCTGTTATCTTTTTATTTTTAGGTTCAACGGCGGTCTGCCGTAGGAGAAATTATTCAGTGCTTATCAAGCGCCACGTCAATTGTGGACGTGGCACACAATTTTTATTCATATCTAATAGTATAACGACACGTGTCAAGTTGGAAAAAAATAAAAAATTAATTTTTTTTTTCTTCTTTTTCCTCCATCTCATAGCATCCAACCTCCGGCCACCGGCTCCGCTCCTTGCGGCGTCCTCCTCCATCACAGATGGCAAAGACACTGCAACGAAGGCGAGCGACGACTGCGAGCACCGCTGCCTCGCCCATGGTCGCCAAATCCACTCCTCGATCGGTCCGCCTACACTGTTGCGCTTCCACGCCGACCACCCCTCCATCGTCCTTCCTCGTCCATGGCCGTGACAGGCCTTAGCGTCCAGATCTGAAACCGCGGAGCCAGGCCACGACAGACCTCATAGCCATCGAAGTCGACCACCCCTCCGTCGTCCTTCCTCGCCCATCGCTGCTGCTTGCTCGTCCATGGCCGCGACAGGCCTTGGAGCCATGGTCTCGCGCAGATCTGGAAATCCATGGCTGCGACAGACCTCAGAGCCATCCACGCCGACCACCCCTCCTGCGTCCTTCCTCGTCATGGCCGCGACAGACCTCGGCCACCCTTCCGTCGTCCTTCCATGCTCATCCATGGCCGCTACAGGCCTTAGAGCCATGGCTGCGTCCAGATCTGGAACCGCGGAGCCATGGCCGCGTCCGAGTCAGATCTGAAAGCACCGGCCATGGACGAGCAAGGACGACGGACAACGAAGTCCATGGCGTGCCGGTAGCGACGGCGGAGGGAGGCGGTGGTAGCGACGGCGGTGTGGGTTCACGGTGGCTGCAATGGCAGATGGTGGAGGAAGAGAGATGGACAGAGATTTTTATTTTTTTAAAATTAATTACATGATAATAATACAAGTGTCAATTTCTAATTGGTTTATGGACGCCACATCAGCTAGTGACGTGGCGCTTAACAACCGCTGAATATTTTCTCCCTGACGTAGGGTTTAGGCCCGTTCTGCAACGTCCTTGGAAAGAGCTCCTCATAAACCCAAGGGGGGCACTTTCCAATGAAGGAACCTAACGTGAGGGGCACATACGTAATTGTGCCGTCCAGATATTTTCCCGGACGGAAGTAAAATATCTTGGCCCTCTATTGCGCCTGTCTATCGACCACTGCAGCGTCACGTGACCCCCGAGCCCACCTGATCAATTTTCTCTAAACCACGGTTAGCTTGGCACCCCCGCATGGAACGCCTGGTCAACTCAGTCGCCGCCTCGCCCCCACCGGCACTCGCTACTTAATCCAGCTTTAGGGACAAGCCAAGCCTCGCCCGGGGACGACTTCGGCCCCGTTCTTGACACGTGTCGCATTCTGAATGGCTCACTGGAGCACGATGACATGGAAGTCCCAGACTACCTCATATGAATTTGATGGAAGAGACACCAAGCAATTTAGGTTGTACAACAAGAGACTGCCGAGACTAATTCTCAACGGGACAAATGTTCAAAAAATTATAAATTTATTACACGACGGTCGATTCAATCTTAAATTTTTTTTAATTGTGTCGATTTAGTCATACACTTTTCACTTGTGTCCATTTAGTTTTAAACTTTTTAAAGTCTAATCAATTTAGTCATAAACTTATTATTTGGCTAATTGACCGAAATGACTACATTGATAAATCGTCAAAAGGTTTAAAACTAAATTGATAAATTATCAAAATGTTTAGAACTAAATTCGCATAATTATAAAGTTTAAGACTTCAAAAGGTTTACCACAATGAAAAAGAATGAGAACTGTATTGGCCGACGTACAATAAGTTTATGACTTGTTGGACATTTTCCCCAGTTCTCAACTACCATGTCGATCGCCTTTAACGGCGGACCCCGATCGAGAAAAGATGTAAGCTATGGATCACGCGCATTACAATCAACTATGCCAGTCATTTTTGGAGATTATTAGTGAATTCCGGGACTATAGATAGGTCATCGAAAGAATGTGAATTCACTTTTGAAGTCCTTATATGTTTAATAACTTGTGAATAAGGTCATTTAACGAATGAAAAAAGGAAGATTTCACGTAATTAGATTATTTATTCTCGAAATACCATCGAAATTTTGCAATTTTAGTTGAGTGCTAACGTCTAAAAACTGGACACACCATGCCCAGATCAATTTCCCTTATGTCCTCCGATGGAAAAAATGTTGAATTCCACGTGGATTTGAGTCAACATTTGAAAAGAATATCCTTTCCCAAAAGAATATCTCTATCCGTATCATTTATAAAATCAACTTTCAAATTCCATATTGAGAGGATATTCCCATTCACACTAATTCAAAAATCTCGCACCCTACATAACACGCGCGAAGGCGGGCATTGTTGTAGTAAATTCAATGCAATATTTCTATCTCGGATGTCGGAAAATCTATATTATATATCGATGATATTGTCGTGGTAAACTCTAATGATATACCACGACAAATTGACAGTACCATAATTTAAACGGTCAGGATGATTGTCAAAAGAGTAGCCTCCTCCGATAATACGTGGTTCACTAACAACTAATTTTTATCTCCATTGTTATGCTTGTGTTAATCTTACGTAATAAAAGATCTACCTTACGGACCATTAACCTCGGATTTCTCGGCAGCTGACTCAACTTATTGACGGACGATGAATCATCACCGAGTTATTATTCGATGAGGTGTCGAGATATTAAAGGAACGGATTTAACCAATCTATTTTCCCTCTAAATCTGTCTATTAGTAAAAAAAAGGTCCATGCCACATCATATCCACTCGTTCGGATTGTTTCTAATTCCTTCGTAACTAATTCTCTATAATCATCCTTTTCGAAATTTAGAAAATCTCTTCCCGTGTTATCTTCTTTCCTTTAATTCCGTAGGCCCAAATTTGGTAAATTTCTCATTAAGTTGTTTTTCTACTTTTATCAAGCCAGCACATTTACTTCCTTGTAATTCTTTTTTTTACCCTTAACGGCGAATTGTTCAATTAATTGACTCAGTTTACCCATTAAATTTTTTTACGAATTTAGTTTTCAAAGTGTCGTCATATTTCTTGGACAAACTAAATCAATTATGTTTTGTCCGAATTAAAGATAAGACCATTTATATTTTGTCATCTATCAATTGTCTAATTGGTAGGTATTTAACGCAGAATGAGCTGTTTTATTCATGGATCGAGATTACTTTGACACGTTTCAATCCTTCTATGCTTCTTATGGCAATTATGATTTGTCAGGATGAGCATTCCGTCCGGTTCAATTCTGGAATCACGAGAATCAGTCCGATTCTTAGTTTCAAATTTTTGGGACCGACTTTAACCGGTCCAATTCTACTCGGGAATTGCCCCAGTAAAATCGAATGGACCCGGACCGAGGCGGAACAAGCCGGAACTGACTCTGGATGAATTTCACGACGTGTGCATCGCCTAGAATTGGGTAATGTTAACTTTTGAACATCCTTGGCATCTATCATTAAGAATTTATCGGTTTCCATTTTCAAAAATTGGGAGTCGGCTTGACAGGATAGGTTTCAAATCTGAAACATATCCACGTTGGAGATTTTTTCTTTTTTGTGAAACACGTTGGAGATTATTACCCCAGGATTTGACTTATCGTTAGACCCAACCATTCACGCATCCACATCCAAACAACCATATAAGACTAACCATGGTTTGCATATAAGACTAACCATGGTTTGCATATAAACCACACTATGCGCAGTGCGCACCCTCCGCCTTAACCGCTATAAATACCAGCCTCCACCTCGAAGGGGTTTCATTGATCTTACTCGGAGTTGTGTAAACCCTAGAAATCGCCGCTCTCCCTCTCTCTCTCTCTCTCTAGTTTTCGTGTTTCAATGGCTTCTGCAGAGGTTGAGTATAGGTGCTTCGTCGGCGGTCTCGCGTGGGCCACCGACGACCAGTCCCTCGAGAGGGCCTTCAGCCAGTTTGGTGACATCATCGACTCGAAGGTCCGTTTGTCGCAGCAGGAGATCCAGATCTGACGGCGATCCGAATCGAATCCCGATCCGATCTGATCTGATCTGTTTGTGTTACTTGATACTATGTTCTCTGCCTTACTCTTGAAAATTTTTGTTACTGTGACTCGAATCGGTACGTCTATCTTCATCTTTTCACCAGAGACGGAAGATCGATCGATAACACAGCTATTTTCCCTCATCTCCGATGTGTTTTGGTCCAGATCTGATCTGTCTGTTGTTAATATTTTTCAGATTATCAACGATCGCGAGACCGGGAGGTCCCGCGGCTTCGGGTTCGTCACCTTCGGCAACGAGAAGGCGATGAGGGACGCGATCGAGGGCATGAACGGCCAGAACCTCGACGGGAGGAACATCACCGTCAACGAGGCCCAGTCTCGTTCCGGCGGCGGCGGCGGTGGCTTCAGCCGCGGCGGTGGCGGTGGAGGCGGGTACGGAGGCGGCCGCCGTGAGGGAGGCGGAGGCGGAGGCTACAGCCGCAGCAGCGGCGGCTACGGAGGCGGCCGTGACCGCAGCTACGGCGATGGCGGATACGGTGGTGGAGGCGGCGCCAGGTACTCCAGGGGCGGCGGTGACTCCGGCGGTGACTGGAGGAACTGAGTTTGTCGGTGCTGCTTTGCTTTTTTAAGTTCGCGTATGTGATGTGAGGGCTTATCTGGGTCCGGTGTCTTGGTTTATGGTTATGGTGATGTTATTGTTTCGTGTTCGGTTGTGTCTCTGCTTTTTTGATCGATGGTCGATGTTGCGAAAAGGAGTCAAAGAAATGAAAGTGTGGATCTTCGTTCCCAACACCAATCTTCCCCTCATTCGATCCTTGTGTTCTTTAGATGCATGAATAGGAGTCGCTTTTGACGGGCGTTGCGTCTCTCTGTGGAAGAACCTCAGCTTTGCTGAGAAGACGTGTCAACGAAAGCGTATGGCAAATTTCATAACCGATCCCAAAGTTGTTTGCGACCTGCGACTTGTTAGTTCGATTTGGTCGCAAGATTGTCTTTGGGTGGATTGTGCCATTTTCAAATTGTAAGTCCTGATGCATCAGTTGTGCAAAAGACTAGTGATTTTGAGGCGTTGCTTCCTAATGGTGATCTCCCTGTAATGAAAGATGAGGGATGATTCAAGTTTCCGAAGCATAGATCAAACAAAGTTAAAATCAGTGTTAAACAGCGCCAGCGTTATGATTCGTGTTGCGCTGGTGCTACCTGTCTGCTGATATATTATTATTATTCACCTCCAATTCTGAAAGTGTTTTATTGAGATCCAAAATTGTACTCTTGCCAAGCGATCTAATTTCACCGTCGTGCTTTACCATCTAAGTACGGACCATGCGATGGGGATAAAAGCTTCATTGTTGAGATAGAGAAGCAAACAACCAATACTAGCCATTCATACCTTCCCCCATTGAATGGAAAGATGAAAGGGATGTACTTGGGGAGGTGAAAGGGATGTACTTGGGGAGGTGCCAATGGGACGGGTCGGGTCGAGTTGACTTGATACTCGGAAGAACAGTACAGCTTGGGTCGGGCGTTATTTCTCAAAAATCTTAATACCCTAACAACAGCAGCAAATCTAAAAGATCCTCCATCTGAGCATTGGCCGTCCTCCTTGGATGCCACCGCCCCATTAGTTCTGGTCACCGTAGAGCTCCGCCATGCCCTTCTGCCATTGCCGCCGCCGCCACCACCACCGAGGGAAACGCCCCTTTTCTCTTGGCCACCCACAGCACATTAAAACTCGGGACCACCGAAGCACCCCCTCTTCTTGGTCACGCACAGTATCTCGACATACCTCAGTGTTGAATCTTAGGAGATCGGATAGGTGCATTTGTATCACGAACAATTGTTTTGTTTAGGGTTTCGCCCCCGTCTTGTGGAACTTATGGGGTCTCGATCAAACATAGAGTGATTAAACCTGAAATAATCCAGAAAAATTAGTCCATTAATCAAGTAATTTAGCTGTAGCAATAAGCATGTTTAGCTGAGGTCCAGCATGCAAAGCTCAATCCAGTAGTGCTGGGCTTTCCCGTAATCATGAGCCCATCTTGACATGTGAATTTAATAAATGACCCAATACGCATGTTTAGGCCAACTTATCAACTTGAGATTGTCCCAGTTTGACTTAAAAGCAGAGTACATCATTTCACATGATAGAAGATCACCTTTCCTTTCTTTCCTTTTCTTTTCCTGAACGACCCAAGCCTTTAGCTGAATTTCGCAAAGTCAGTCCAGAGACACCATAGAATCGCGGAGTCCTTGATCCAAAATTACAACCATCTTGTCAATTTGCCTTCGTTCCGATCGTACGACTCGATAATTATTCGGTTAACATTGCATGCGTGGCATCAACCGATTGGGGTCCAAAGCGCCTCGTATGCCTTTAGTTAACCGGGAAAATAGATTAACTTGAATTACTATTAGAGTACAGGCAGAACATCAAATTAAGGGGAAAAAAAGAAGAAGTTTAAGACCTAGAATTCCATACTTTATCCACTAGGCCTTCCGTCTTAGAGGAACCACTCCTGCTGGCACTGCTTGGGAGGCTCCACTGGTCGGAGAACCCGCTGGATGCCGGACCGTTCCCGCACTTCACCACGGCTCTAAGGCTCTGGCCTTCCTGCGATAATATCTCGAGCAACTACTTCAGACTAATCACAAGCTTCACCTTCCAAACTGCATTGTTGCTCTTGCCACTATCCCTAGCGAAGACCTCGGTTTACGACCTCTTCAACATGCCTTGGTAATCTGGCGACATCCGGTACGACGTGACGAGCAACGTCGGTACGCTATTCGACCGGACATGGCCTTCTCTCACGTCTTCACTACCTGACAACAATTTATGATCTCGCGTCTTGTTGTCATCGTAGGGGAGCAAGTAGTACGATTCCCCTACCACCAGCTCCTCATGGAGAGGGAGCAGATTCCAGAACAGATCATGCGCGCGGAAAATGCCGTGGCCCGGGAACTCGTCTACTAGGGATCGGCCGGCAATCGGGGCATGAAACTCCATGACCCCGCCGTTGGGCGCCACCACCTTGACGCCTCTCCTAAGCCCCCAACGAGGCAATTCCCCACGTTGATCACTTAGAATATGCTCAAGAGAGAAATAATTGCAATGATGTTCTTCTTTTTCCCTTGTGTGTGCATATGCACTATGGTTTTGGAGGGCGTTACGAATAAAGAGGGGAAGAATTTCTGGAGGGAAAGGGAAAACGAGAGATATCGTCGGTGGGATGCTTCTTGAAAGCTTCCTTGCTCTAACCTAGCCCACATAAATGAATAATTAGTCAATTAACTAATAAACTAATTAAAATTAGGATAGGAAAGGGAAAAGAAAATTTGTAATAAGGCCAACTTTTGTTAGAGCATACCTAATTCATGTACTAATGATGGTACAAAATATTCTCCACTCACACTGTGGAAGTGGTCCAACTGTTCATGACATGATGGTGATGTTTTTATTTGGTGTGACAAAGTGATGGTTGCATTCTTAAAAAATAACAATAAATGGAGCACTAAAGTTTTATATTTTGGTTCAATAACGTGGGGCCCAAAAATATGGTAGGTCTAAAGAGATTGGCTTGAAATACTTTATGGAGGGGTCCAGTCAAAGAAATTGGACCAGTCAATGAGTTGAGAAAACATCACTGCTTTAGTTTTTTTTTGGGTCGGATACACTTCTTTTAGTTCATGAAGCAAACTTTGGTCGCTTTGGAGAGGCTGTGGCATGGAAACTTGGGACACATCATGATGATTCTCCAACTTTGAATCTGTCTTGTTCTTTTTAGGTTTTGTTGCAAGGTTCCATATTATAACTTTCAGAAGAGGAAAATGAGATTGCATAAGAGCAAAGCTTGCATATTGATTGATTATAAGCATAAGGTCGACCTATTATCACCGATTTAGATTCTAGTAATCACTTTTTGCCTCAGTTGACTGACCATCTAATCAGTGAATGGTTTAGGCGTTTGATTTGAATGCGGTAGAGCTCGCCTCCAAAATCACAACATCGTCCACTCCGAGTAACTTTAGGAGGCCATACTCACCGTCAAATGGGCAAAATCACAACATCGTCCACTCCGAGTAACTTTAGGAGGCCATACTCTAAGTCAAATGGGCAAAGGTTCATTCAACGACACTCGCCGATGAAGTGATTTACAAGCATTGTACGGCCGCCAATTTAATCTTAAATTTTACGGTTTAGTCAATCTGTAAAATTTTCAATGTAATCATTTGGCTAGGCCAGAAATCGCTAATGTGGCAGTCCAATCTACGTCGGCCGTCCTACATTGCACGGTCGATGTTGATGTGGATATTTTTTTGCAATTTTTTTTGTATTTTTCTTTTCTTTGTTTTCTTCTTGTTTGTTCCTATGCTACTTACTGCTCATCTTTTTCCCTTACAAAATATAAGATAATTAACACAATAGAAATGAAATTCTCGCTTTCCAACTTCAACATAGCATGATTTTTGATCCGGTGTAATTCATTACGGAACCTGTAAGTACAATTTGGAAAGCTCTCACCCGAAACTTGGTAGCTCACTTGCACACCTCTCAATTCTGCAGCAGAATTTTTGTCTTAGAATTTTTGCTTTGAGTTTGAGGTCTGCTAATGATTCAAAGAGCCGTTGGTAGAGAGACATGATCAATTGCTGACACAAATCTTGACTTCCTTAAGTCACTCACAATATTCAAATGAGCCGTTGGGTTGGAGAAGTATTGTCTGTGACATGTCTTGCTTCCTTAGTCAAGTATGTAATCCGCACAATCTTCCATTTCCAGCTTTGTCTTCCGCTGGACATTTATTTTCTTCTCCAGATATGAACTCAAGCAGTTCATCAAAAGTTAGTTCAGAAGTGTCTATCTCTTCTTCGACGGTTGTCGGCATCAGCCATTAGGCACAAGATCGCTCGTTCTTCATCATCTTCGTCACTTGACTCGCATTCCATGTCACCCCAAGTTTCTGCCTTCAATTTCTTTCTTTTTCTTTTCTAAACTTACCTTTACTTTTTCTTGAGTTGAGGGCACTCCGGTTTGATATGACCGGGTCTTCTGCATTCATAACAAATGACTAATTTCTTACCTTTGTTGTAGCTGCTTTCTTCTTCCTGATGTTCAGCTTCATATTCAGCTTCGTAAGACATCAAAGTTCCTATCAATTCATCCATTGATCTTTGCCGAATTCTGAGTGTTGTTTGGATTGATGTCTTCACATGATTCCACTCTTTTGGAAGGATCTCAACAGCTTGCTCACGTTTTCTGTATCTGTGTATACTTTACCATGATTTGCAAGGCCATTTGTGATAGCTGTATATCTCCTACACATCTGCGTGATTGTTTCGTCCGGCTTCATCTTGAAAGTTTCATACTTTCCAAGCAGTATGTTCGTCTTGGTTTCTCGGACTCGATGGTTTCCTTCATAGGTGACCTAAAACAACACATGAACCAATAATGTTAGCCATCTAAGGATCTTTATGCTCTTGAAATACAACACTTGAAAACACCGAGCAACCTGCTCTGACACCAATCGTTGAGTCTACGTCCATTCTTCCACATTAGCAGCTACTGATAAGGCTAGATTCCGCCAGTAATCTCCCAGATAAGTTACAATGAAGCTTGAGTCGTTTCTCCCCCACGAAACTCGGTGATCAACTTGCGCTCACAGCTTACACACTTGTACACCTCTCAACTCTCGGATTACAAGTGACAGAAAGATTCTGTACATGAGCAGTGGTAAGCAGGAGAATCGAAAAACACAAAGGCGTGGAAAGATTCTTTGAGTGTTTGATCGCACGGTTTTTCTATTCTCTTCTGTTTCCCGACTTGCTTTGAACCCTTTTATACAGACCTTTGGATTCGAACGTTTGAGGTCTCCAAAGAATTCAAAGAGCCGTTGGCAGAGACATGATCAATTGCTGACCCAAATCTGGACTTTCCTTAGTCTTCACAATGTTCAAATGAGCCGTCGTTGGGTTGGGGACGCCATCAAATCGCCGAAGTATTGTCTCTGACAAGTCTTGCTTTCTTAGTCACGTATGGAATCCACACAATCCTTTATTTCCAGCTTTGTCTTCTTCTGGACATTTATTTCCTTGTCCAGATATGAATACTTTGAAACTCTTTTAATTGCTGAAGATGAGAATTACTCCATGCGGGAAAATTACTCCATTGTGCAAATGCTTGTCAACAAAGTAATTGACTGAATAAGAAGTTAATTTATTGAAGTGTAGACTAATCAAGATATGCGTGTAAGCATGGCCAAGATGAGAATTCCGACTGCACTTTCCACGAAGGGACATGACAGTGATATGACTAAGTCGTTAACGCATAATTTATTCAAAGAGAGAGAATATTAATATAACTCATAGTCACTTTCGACATCATATAAAACATTATTAAAAATATATAATAGATATTAAAATATTATTAAAAAAATATCCACATCAACACCTACCGGCAAAGTGGACTGAATCGGCATAGTTTCAAAAGGTTTATGACTCAACTGGCAAAAAAAGAAAAAATTTAGGACTGAATCGGCACAATTACAATATGTTTAGGACTTTTTTGAAAATTTTCCATATCCAAACAAGCAATAACAACACGGTTTAGGGTGATTAAGACCCGTGCATGTGAATGTAATGTTTTGACTTTAACCAAGTTCAAATCAAGTCGGCATTATGTACTTTAATTAAAGATAAGTCCGGTTTAAGTACTTTAATAACATTAGACAACATACTCGAAAAATCAACAAAATATCAAGAAGTCAATGTTTATATGCTTCTCTTAACCTTGAGAAAGCATAGGCTAAATGAAATTAAAAATAAAAATCAGGAGATCACGAAGAGAAGTGTCACGAAAATGTCACTTGACCCTCGCCCCCCTTTGATCATGCGCAGGTTGCAACCGGAGCACGTGCCAGAGGAGCATCTAGGGCGCGCATGACAACACTTATGAAGCAGAAATCCGTTTGGTAACGCAACGCAAAAATCCGTTTGGTTACGCAGCTTCATTTTTCTACTTCTGGAGCATTTTTTTGCTCCAGAAGTAGTTTTGGAGCCACTTGATAAAGAAGTAAAAATAATTTACTTCTCTCCAGAAGTATAAAAATCAGTTTCCAATTAGAAGTTGATTTCTAGAGCGGAAGTATTGCCATACCCCTCCAAGATAATAGGCGTTGACATCAACCCTGCTAAATTCGTCGAAGGTGATTAATTCTTTATTAATTAATAAACAATTAAGGAGGCAAAGCACGACCTAATTAGCCAACCTGTCTTTTGCATGAAAAAAACAAAAATTGATCACCGCAGAATGAGTGATAATTAGCTTAGGTCTATTTGTTTTTCTTATTTTTGACAAATAAATTAATATATAGAGGAATTATTCATTTTTAATACGCCAAACATGGTAAAAATCGAAAAGAACATCATGCCTTACATGTTTTTTTTTTTTAAATCATACTTGACTCATCTTCTCATTCAAATAGCGTAACCATCTTTCTATAACGTATTTATTGGACCTCTAACTTTGCATGGAAAATAATGTTATCGACGCGAGCAATGCTTGATTTTGCTAGGGTTGGGGACTGACCGTGCTGTTGGAATTCCACCCGAGCCCGAATGCGCTGCTGCTGCATCCGATGGAGATGTTCAACGGAAAACAGATCACCGGCTCGGTCTTTGGCGGCTTCAAAGGAAGGACTCAAATCCCTCGGTTCGTCGAGGGATGCATGCACGGGGTAAAACTCGCTATAATGTCTATTTTTCACTCCTATTTTGCAAATGTAGTTAAACATATTTCGGCATATACGAAAAAGATATGCGAGATTATTGTTATTATTGTTGATTGAAAAGCTTTGGGTCACAAAAGTTTGATGATGGTCGGCATAAATCGGTCGGCATCCCATCCGTTTCTTCATAACCTTCTTCCCCTGTATTTGATGGTTTCCGTGCCGCCTAACATTAGGCGTTGCACCAGAACTTATCATGTTCGCCATCAATAGAAAAATTGCACATCAGGTGCTGCTGTGCTGACCCAATATCATTATCATGCACCTCTGCCTCTATCTAATTCATTTATGCAGTGCTGAAAATTAGTCACAAATAGCAATAATCATCCGAATCTGGGCATAGATCTTTCCACTAACCGGTGACTCTGGATTAATGTAGTTTCGAAAAGATTTATCGTGATGGCTAAACGAAATAGACCGAACGAATTGTTAAATCATGTCTCGAATTGTTAAACCGACTCTGAGTATACTTTTAGAATATTCTCTTGTATCCCAGTTTTCGGGCGAGATTTGAGTTCCCACTTTACAACGCCATAAATTGGATATTTCTATATTTTTCTAAGTATAAACTAAGTTTTAAAATTAATCAATACTCCAATGAGCAACTGCAACAAAAAGGAAGCTCAATATCCAAAAAAATCTCTAACTCTAGCATCTGTCCAAATTATATCCAAAACTTTTTTTTTGTTTCATAAAAAAACCACAAACTTTTACTTTTGTCCCAAGTCTGAGCCCGTCAACATATCTAGTTGGATCCACATCCACTCAAAAGCTGCATCCTAACAATCTCCCCTCACGCCATGGTCTCTATCTTGCGTCTCTTCTCGCCAAATAAACGGTGACGACAAATTTCTTTCTTGAGATATTCAAGAAAAATCGTGATAGCAAATTTCTTTCTTGAGATATTCAAGAAACATCAAAACATCTAGAAAATTCACCCAGGGAGATCGCCAAGAGGGAGCTCAAGTCCAAGCCCGTCAACATATCCAGTTGGACCTACATTCACTCAAAAGTTTAAGTCAATGAGTTATGGGCCAACTAGGATATATTAATAGCTTCACACCACATCAATTTTTCGATATAGAACTTCTCTAACACAACTGCATCCGAACATTAGCTAACGGTGATTATGGATGGAAGGCTGACGGTTATAGAATTGGGACAAAAGTAAAAGCTGTGGGCTTTTTACAAGATAAAAAAAATTGGATATAATTGAAACATATGCTAAAGTTTGGATTTTATTTTTTGGTATTAGGCCAATAGAATTAAGACAAAAGTAAAAATTGGGAGTTCTTTATGAGATAATTTTTTTTATATAATTAAGACAGATGTTAAAGTTGAGGTTTTTTTTTATATTAGGCCCAATAAATAAGGTCATTTATCAATATCAATTGTCGTGCCTACGGAGGTTTTTGCCACAATTTAAATCACATCTCAATTTTCGAGATCCTGTTTGGAGCACTTTCGCCGTACAATTACTTTTGCACTTGTATTTTGTCTTTACCTACTTCAAAAGAGGCTCACCAATCTTCCATCGCCATGCTATTCTCTTTTGACAAAAAAGAAAACGGAAAATAATAATGAAAAGTGTATTTATTTCGTAAAAAAGAAACGATTCAAAAAATTATTTTTTTCAAAATGATAATTCGACCCGACAACCCTAACCCTTCCACGATATGCACTTAACTAACTTGGATTTCTGTAATACCGTCAATTACATTGCAGTTTTCATCGTTGGATCGTCATCAACCGTAAAAATGACAAGTATAACTTAGATTAAAAATAATTCTTTCGTCGCTTTAGAAAAAAAAGGAAGAAACCATTTTTTTGCCATCAATCAAATGGGAAAGATGAGATCAGACCGACACCTCGCACTTCCGTTTCGAGCAAATTTCCATCCCCCGTAAGGATGACCATGTCCGTTAAGGTCATTGACGGAATGAACGTTCCTTGATGACCTTTCGAACTGACCGGCACGACTCCACTCTTCACACTCTCAATGCATCAAGCTAAATGACATCTTGAATACTCTAGACATCAACATATCGTCTCCGTCACCCACCGACCGGTGGCCGAGTTGGTTTGAGTTCAGTTCCTTTCACGAGAGGTCCTGGGTTCGAAACTCCTCGACGCCGGTGTCTTAAGTGGGGGGTCGTGGTGGTGGGCTCCTGCGCTCGCCGGCCACGCGGAACCTCGGTCATAAAAAAAAAAAAAAACATATCGTCTCCGTCTCATTCTCCAAAGTTTCAAACAAAACACAAGAATCGACATTAACTTTCCAAAACAGAAGGGTCGATGCCTTCAGCATTTTGTAGTGGACTTTCTAACTTTTTTTGGCAAGATCAAGGGCCATTCAATGGCCATAAAGAGGCCCTTCAACAAATCCTATATAGGCCCACAAGCATAGGTTTTGATTGCGTTCTAGAAGGGTCAAGCGTTCGATGCGTGAGGAAATTACTCCATCGTGCAAAAAAGCTTGTAAAACAAAACAAATTGACTGAATTAAAAGTTGCACTTTATTGAACGGTAGACTAATGAAGATATGCGTGCAAGCATGGCCAAGATGAGAATTCCGACTACACATTCCACACAGGGGACATAGCAGTGATATTCTACGTCGTTGAGGGAGAATATTGATGTAACTCTAGCCGAGGTCACTCCTGTTTCATTTAAAGAAAATAAGCCGGGGGCCATGCCGTGCTCAGGCGTGTGTCGGGATATGACGTAGTTTGAAGCGTCGAGTATTAAGGTAACTAAGGTCGCGAAAAATTCCATCAAAGCCCGATTTTCGCGCTGTTTGTGGAGAGAAATATCAATTTTCGATGGAAGATGCGTGGAAGTAACCTTAAATACCAAGATATAAGGACATTGTCACACGACACGGGACGTTCCATGAATTAGGATTGCCAAAAGGGGGAGGAGCCAAGAAAACATTAGTAAACTCAACCAGCTAACCAGTCCCAATCTTCTTCCAATTTCCATCCTCACGTCACGTCATCTTTATATTTTTCTCAATCGGTACAAAAGTTGCAACATTATTCCTCGTCGATCGCGAGAGCTTCAATTACCAATTTACCGACCAGTTCGGTATAATTGATTGGGTGTTGAATTAATTAATTGAAAAAATTATCAATTCAGCTCTAAATGTTTAGTATATATATATCGATTTAGTCTTTAAATTTTTCAATTTTAGGAATGTAGGCATAGACTTTTACGTGAAATTTCAATAAATTGTTTCCGATCGTTTACTGCCGTGACGAATCAAGTAGGACGTCATTTCAAGTAAAGTTGACTACGTCCGTGTGTCACATAAGATGACCGAAGAAGACTGGACGTCACGTCCGGAAGGACTACAATGGAAGTTCGTCAAAGGTTTAAAACTACATTGCCGAAATTGAAAAATCTTACGACTGAATTGAGATCGGTACAATAAGGCTAGGATTAATTTGGTAAGTACCCTCAAATTAATTGGACGAGGATAGGGTGTCCGGTAACGTAGATGTGGAGGACAAACGATCCCATTTGGTTGACCGACCGTCAACAATTAATACGACAGAGAGGAAAAGGACCGACGGCCAAGTTGTGGATGGGAGGGCATTCAAGTTTCTTTGTCAACTTCTCAACCGTGGACGATCAAGTGGGCAACTGGGCATCACGAATAACTCGAAGATTATTATTATTTCGACAAATCTATAAATATGACGATCGCCTCTCCTCTTTGGTGCAATTTCAGACAGAAAAGTGTCGTTACGTATACTGTTTCTTTTGTCAGGAGCCAAGAGAGAAAGGGAAACAGCGATACCGGAGATGGAGAACAACACAGCTGGGAAGGTCATCACCTGCAAAGGTAAAAAGACATCTACTTCGGATTTGTCCAACTTTCGCGACTAAGGTTTTCCTTGACGATCTTATCGTTTCTTACGGATGAAGCCGCCGTGGCATGGGGGCCGGGAGAACCGCTGGTGATGGAAGAAATCCTGGTGGATCCGCCTCAGAAGATGGAGGTCCGGATTAAAGTCCTCTTCACTTCGATCTGCCACACGGATCTCAGCGCTTGGAAAGGCGAGGTAATCATATCCATTGATACAAATAAACCCAAAAGGAGGAGGAACAAGCGCTGACATTCTCTTCATTCCCTTGTAGAATGAATCTCAAATAGCGTATCCACGGATTTTCGGCCACGAAGCGTCCGGGTAGCGAACTCGACACGATTGTTCCGACAGACCATCCTCCAGCAGTCTTCGTATGGGCTGAATTCGACTGATGTCTGAATGAATTTTGGTTGGCACTGGCAGGATCGTGGAGAGCGTGGGGGAGGGAGTGAGGGACATGAAGGAAGGAGACCACGTGATCCCCATCTTCAACGGGGAGTGCGGCGAGTGCTTGTACTGCAAGCGCGAGGGGACCAACTTGTGCAGAGACTACGGGGTGAACCCGATGAAGAAGGTGATGGTCAGCGACGGGGAGTCCAGGTTCCGGACCAAAGAGACGAGGCAGCCCATCTTCCACTTCCTCAACACCTCCACCTTCACCGAGTTCACGGTGGTCGAGTCCTCCTGTGTTGTCAAAGTCGACCCTACTTTCCCCCTCCAGAAGATGGCCTTGCTCAGCTGTGGCGTCTCCACCGGTCTCTTTCTCTCTCTCTCTCTCAAGTTTTGAACCGTTGACGCTCATAATTTTGGAAGAAGATTTCTATGCAAATGTCCTTTTTTTTTCTCCTAATTTTGGAATGAGTGTTCAAGTTTTGCTTTGAATACATACATACATACAAAAAAAAAAAAACATTTACTAGAAAATATAACATCGTGGAACCAATAAATGCTTTTGTCGATTATGAAATGAAGGTGTCGGAGCTGCATGGAACACTGCCGACGTGAAGGCCGGGTCGAGCGTCGCCGTCTTCGGCTTGGGCGCCGTGGGTCTCGCGGTATGTACATGTTCCCGATCCAGATCCATTCGAGCTCGATTTCGTCGTGTTCGTTTTGTCGACTTTTATCTATGCGAAAAGCACGCGCCTTTTATCACATGTTGCAAAGTGTAACCGGTCAGAACGCTCTTCTTCGCCCTAAGAAGACTTATTCAAACAAGGCACAACACATGGTTTAGGATCACGAAGAGAAGTCAAACTTAAATTCCGTGAGAAATGTCAAGAAAATGTCACCTGACCCTCCCTTTGATCATGCGCAGGTTGCAGCCGGAGCACGTGCTAGAGGAGCATCGAAGATAATAGGCGTTGACATTAACCCTGCTAAATTCGTCAAAGGTGATTAATTAATAGTGTTCATATACGATTAGTAGGTATTGCTTCCATTTGGCCACCCTCTCTTGTCTTTTGCATGAAAAATGGAAAGTTGACCGCCGCGCAGAGGTTTTCTATTGGATGAGTGATATGATATGATAGCTATTAAAATAATATAAATAATTATTTTGGAATATTCTTATTTATGACGTCATAATAATGTGGTTCGTGATTCGTCATTTGAAGCCCGAGCGCTGGGGATCACCGAGTGCGTCAACCCCGACGAGCTTGAGACGGCGGCGCACGAGGTATGATCCCATGTGCTTGACCCCCCAAGAAAAGAAATTAACAAGAAGTATGTTTAGATCCAACGGACATGAGGGCATGAGTGGTATTGACTGTTGGAAATCGATGGTTGTGGTTGCGTCTCAGGAGATCAAGAGGTTGACCGGAGGCGGCGTTGACTACAGCTTCGAGTGCGCCGGCAACTTGACCGCCCTGCGCGAGGCCTTCCTCTCCACCCATTTGGTACGTATCTCCTCCATCAATGTTATGTTTCGACCGATAAATTAATTTAAAACGGAATTATTTTATTTTTAATATACGCCAAACATGGTAAAGATCGAAAAGAACATTATGTCCTACATGTTTTTTTTATACGATCTTTTTGTAATATATTTATTCGACCTCTAGCTATGGTAAATAATGTTATCGACGCGGGCAATGCTTGATTTTGCTAGGGTTGGGGACTGACCGTGTTGTTGGGAGTCCACCCGGGCCCGAACATGCTGCCGCTGCATCCCATGGAGCTGTTCGCCGGAAAACAGATCACCGGCTCGGTCTTTGGCGGCTTCAAAGGGAAGACCCAAATCCCTCGTTTCGCCGAAGAATGCATGCACGGGGTAAACTCGCTACTCCGTCTATTATTCACCCCTATTTTTGCCAATGTGATTAACCATTTTTTTTAATATACAAAAAAGATAGACGAGATTAATTTAAAAAATTAAAATAAAAAGACTGGATCACAAAAGTTGGATGATGTGTCTGATTTGAAACAATTTTTGCAGGTGGTGAACTTGGACGAGTTCATAACGCATGAACTCCCGTTCGAGAAGATCAACGAAGCATTTCAGCTGCTCAAGGAAGGGAAGTCGTTGAGATGCCTCATGCACCTCTGATTCTGTCCTCCTGTGTTGAGCATCCACTTGAGAGAGTGACATGTAATAATCTCTTGATTAAGAGTAGATTAAGGTGTGTCGAATTTGCGATTAGAAAGGTGATTATCGAAGAGGAATTGACTAGACAGAGAGAGGAGAATAGAGGGATCTACTAGAAAGGGAGCCAACTTTGTAACATGAACCATCCCCATATTTATATCACATCGAATCATAGCATTTCGTGATTCGCCCGTGTTCCGACGCTCGACAGCTAAATGGAAATAACGGTTACCGTGCTTGATATTGAAATGCGAGTTCGGGTTGTGTTAGGAAAAAGATAAAACTTGCATCGGAGAATCGGCGTGGCGTGGAGTAGTGCTTATAACTTATCGGCTTAAACTTTTGAGAGAAGGTGAGTCCACCTGAATACGTTGGTCAGGCTCATTCACCAAAATGGAAATTCGCACGGGAATTTTCATTAATTAGTTATGCAACGGACGATCACGTGCAAATTGCTCGAGAGGAGACGGTATCCTCTGATCAGTTGGCATCCCATCCTTTTCTCCATACCCCTTCCCCTGCATTTAATGATTTCGGTGGCGCCTAAAATTAGGCGTTGCACCAAAACTTATCGTGGTCGCTATTAATAGGAAAATTGCACGGCGTGGTGCTGACCCAATTTCGGGCGCCTCTATCCAATTCATTTATGGAGTGCTGCAAATTGAACCGATCTGCATCGTACCCCACCCGTGGGGGGAGTCTAATGTCCAAACACTAATTAATACTTGCATCATCGAAATATATCTCATCAGAAACTATGCAAATCTCGCGTTAATTTGTGACATAAATAGCAATCGTTATCCGAATCTGGGCATAGATCTTTCCATTAACCGGCGACTCTGGATTATGTATTTGACCAAACGAAATGAATCACGACTCCTAAGTCGCCTATATAAGTATCGCCTCTTTTGCTAAGTTTCACCACAGACATTTTGGTCGCTAATAGCAAATGCAATTAGTGATGGAGAGCAACGCACCCGGGCGGGTCATCACTTACAAGGGTAAGGCAAAGATGTCACATTTAACATGCGGCCAGGTCGAACCTCACCAGTGGCCGGCGGGCAGCGGGCGCGACCTTCACCAGAGGCCGGCGAGGTGGATCTAGCCAGCCCTCGCCTTTGGCTGGTCGCCGAGGTCCGGAGACCGGTTAGAGGAAGAAGGAAGGGAAGAAAAAAGAAAGAAAGAGGAAGAAAAGAAAGATAAATATATAAATCGAGAAAATATTCAAACTTTACTAAAAATTTGTCCATGTCAACGCCGGCCGCACCACATAGGACGACAAACGTCTCTATCAGTGATTTTCGGCCAAAATTGGCCCGGCGAACTGAATTTGGCATAGATACAAAAAGTTTAGAATTCAATTGACAGAAAAAAAAAAAAAAGTCAAATTCAGACATGATGAACACACGAGAGAGGGCAACCCACAAGACTGGCGTCGCCCAACGTACCGCGTCAAAGAGTAGCTTGAAATAAGTCATTATAGTCGAGCGTCTTAAATCATTTGACGAAGAATCTTAGCTTGGTATGTCTGTCCTAAAGGCACTGCCCTAGTTTTCCTCCTAAGCAAACCATCTCGCCCAGACACAAAACAGAAGTGCATCCTCAATCAATCAAAAACTCGACGGTTCTCGTTACCTGATCCGGCATCATTTCTGGCCATACCGGTACACAATGGGGCGACCCTCAAAACAGCTTTGTTGAGTCGCAAAGGCAATGACGGATTAGCTCGGTCAGTCATATCATAATCCAAGCTGAAGCTCTCCATCGTTTCGAAGCCCTAACCAAAAAGGAAAGCACTAGAAAAAATTTCTGCCTGGGTTATGGACGGATAGATATCTCAAAACAAGAGCAAATACAAAAGCCACATGACACTACCACACACCACTTCTATGCAAATACTCTATTGCAGCACCAAACCACAATGTGGACATAGATTTATCAGACCATGTTTGCGACGAAGTGGACAACTGAACATAAGAGTTTCGATCTAGTATTTTCATAATTGTCAAAACCGAGCATGAACAAGAACTCGTAAGCAACAAAAACTAACTGATTTGTCGGGGTCAGTTCATGCGATGAAGTTTAGGCACTTCACATGTCAGAATCTGCTAGTGCTCAGCGAGCATTCTATACTTAAAAGAAGCATCCCATGTCCAGATGAGTGATGAACCAACAAGCAACATCAATCTCTCAGAGCCTCGAAGTTCCATCCAACAACTACTCTATAAGTGAGAATAAACAAAACATGGACACCTATGGTAAGCTTTCTTGTCGAACCGGACAACGGTATCTATGAGACAGACAGAACAGCCAGACGGCCAGAGAGCGATTTTTACATCGAAGATGGATTTATCATGTGTTCGAATATATATCCAGATGGTGTGACAAAGTCAGGTGCTGAGAATGGTCAATGCATTGGCAGGCGAGCAGCGCGTGGGCGAACAGGCGTTTTCGATGGGCTCACCCTGAAAATACCAAAGATATGATGATGAACAAGAGGAGAGCGAATCAAATATCCATAAGTACGACAAAGAACAAGTGCCAAAAGGGGATCTGCAATCCACCAGACCTTATGGGTAGTGATCCAAGAACCACGCCGCTACAGTTAAGGGCAGCAATAGCACTTTCAGCCTGCACATGTAAAACACATGAATAAAGACTTCTTCATGTTTCAATTACAACAACAGGACCCAATGAACACAAGCTTCGTTACTATTTCATTAGCAATATTGCTCCTTAGTCCTTACCATGAAGAACTACATTTTCTAACTAATCAGATGCAGAATGAGGAAACCACATGACACGCCTCGCCAATTATTGGTGGTAAGAACTAAAGTTGGAATACCCCTCAACTTTATCAGTAAACCATCAATCACATGCCCCAGAGAAACCCAGAGTGAAATGTGCACAACATCAGTTTGACTTGATAAACGTATATTAATACCGGTCGATATTCTATAAATATTTCTCTTGAAGGGTAGGAACAAGGAAACTTAACTCTTTTAAAGCAAACAATTGATATGGGCAGAAAGGTAAAAAAGGCCAAATTGATGTTCAGTAAACTCGTTTACATGTACGCAAACTTTTTAGACCAGCAGGGCATTGACTTTCAAGTTCTGTGAGTGTTAAACTACATGGGCTTCCAGCTTTCCAATCCATTAATAAATAAAATCCCTGTTTACCAAGAAAGAAAAAAATAAATTGCTCTGCACTGACTACACTACCCTCCCCTCATTGAAGTTCTGAAAAAACCCATCATATCGGATACAACTTCCGGAGCCAGAGATTTTACATGTAATGAATGCAACATGTACGAAGAACATCAAAATGAAAATCAGTTCTTGTTATCTAAGAAGAGAACAGAGCTATTTCAAAACCAATCTCTGCAACTAAATACAATTGATCCTTCCCCCTGATTCTATGGCAAGACATATTTCCATATATCAATGTGCTATATATAGCCAACAATTTCCTTTTCCACTTTCAAAGCAGGTGGAGACAGAGTAATTCTTGAACCTAAAAAGAATCTTGCTAATTCTTTTAGGGTTTTTCATGGTTACAGGTGGATTTCTCTAAAAGAAGATTATTCCGGCGGGAGAAGTTGCGGAGAGGGCTGCATTAGCTTTGGCCTAAACAACACAAAACACAGATCACGGATGTTCAGTTGCAGAGAAACACCAACTATCAAGAGCTGAAAGAATTTCCCTTAGTTATGTAGGATAGGTATAGACAAAAGGAGATTTTGGCATTCACAAGTACTAATCAGGAGATGAAGAATGAATGGGTACTGCATTATACTAGCAGTTTCATGGAGAGTAAGTTGTCAGAATGCCATTAGTTTTTTATGCATATTCCCCTGTTGAACTCAACCACACAGATACCCCTCCATATATGTCCACAATAAGGGTTGCAAGGCAAAATCTACGCAAACAAAGAACATGTTAACCAACTGTTAGAAAGCAAGAATCTGTGTAACCAAAAAGAAATCCACCCAAGTGAAGAGGATCTTCCCTTCTGGGGAGATAACAATATGTAGAGAGTACAAGGGATGCATCAAAGAGTTTTGTTTCAGCAATAGCCAATTTGCTGAAATAAGTCTCTTCATCCTAGACTTTATTTCAAAGCTCTCACATTGCAAGAGTGCCAAGAATCCACCAAGTGAATCTATTCAGCGCAAGGCCACTTTTACAAAAAAAGAAAAGAAGCGGGGACAGACAGGCAGCAATGTTCCTTAACAACAGAAGCTCATGCAAAACAATATCCACACTCGCATCGTTCACAGGGACCTATTTATGTGTGACAGAGGAGAAACCTCAAAACCATAGTCAAACCCACCGTTGGAAAGGTTCCTGTCCGTGAATTAATCGAAACGCAAATCATCTTCCTAGTTGAAAGAAACTCAAGACTGACCACCTAATTTCCTGGGTCATATAAATTCTCTCTTATTTGAGTTGAAGATTTGTGTGGAACACCTCTATGATCAGGCTTCCAGCCCACGTGACAACCAAAATAAAAGTCCAAGAAATCTCGCCATCCCCATTGACTAGAAAAGGATGGTGATGCGGACTTGAGGGAATATATAACTGCGTATTACAAAAGAAGAGGGTCTTATGATGATCTCTATAGCCATTTTGACATCATTGTCATCATAATGTATCCTGTTTTATTTATTAGAACTACAAGGTTATTCAACATCTCATGTATCCTACTGACTGACTACAGAAATTGTCTGTTTTGATGGCTGGGATTTAACGCTGACTAAGGTACTATTTATGCTACAGGATATGACCATCGACAAGGACATATGGAGCCATACCAAAAACGGTCTCAGGCACTGTGAGCCAGAAAAAAGTAACTCTTTCATGACTATGCTTAACAAACTGAAAAGTACATTGGTTTTTGTAACATTTACCAGTGAACTTGTCAGTGCCAGCTATTCTCCACCCCCCCCCCCCCCCCCCCCCCCTCTCTCTCTCTCTCTCTGTGAACCAAAATTTTGCAAAGTAAAATGGAATTCCTACCACATTAAGAATGAGACTTAGAAGCTCCCACCAGCCTAATTTGGCAATATTTGAAAATTTTAGCCAAATCACAAAAAGATTTGGAAATTCCAAGAGAATCCCAGTATTTAATACATACTACCAAATGCAGCCAAGTTGTATAAACTCTGTCTAATTCCTGAAGTTACATTAAACTGTCTTAGTCGCCGACTCACAAAACCAAGATACAGCAAAAGCATTCTGCAAGAAAAGTAAAATTAATGGTACAGTGTGTATCGAAGAAGTTTTTATATCTTTTTTTGGGAATGACAACAACCTATAACTCGAGATATTTCTAGGAGTCTATACTAAAAAATGGTTCAATATCCAAAATAGGAACTGAGGAATTGGAACCAAAATTTCCATAGAAGATAAGAAGGAATAAATTTCTAAGGATGATTGCAATAAATTTGCTTGGAAAAAAGTGTTGGTTGTCTACTACCTAACAAAATTTGTATCTTCCTTTAGAAAGTTTGGAACCAACTGTTAAGAAGAATTAAACATGCTCAAAGTGGGGAAAAAAGTGATGGCCACAAAAAGAGGAGAGGGATAAAATGGAGGACCTGAAGAAATGTGGCTGAAAACTCGAAGGAAGGTCATAATTTAATCATAGGACCTTGGCCAAAAAGTAAAAATTACAAGATCTTACTGAAATTTTGGTATGCAACCAAGCAAGCCAATGTACAATAATGCATAATCGGCACCATTTTAAGGTAAAAGGTCCAATGGTGGTGGTAGTTGTTAACATCAGTGTTTCGGTATCCGAAAGAGCGCGAAAACTAGATTTGCATTAGATTATAACTACCAAACACCCCATCCTGTGAAGTAAGAAGTATCACTGATCGATTTTCTAACCGCCAATGTTATTATTGCATCTACACTATAAAGAGCGCAGGTATCTTAAGACATCCTATCAGTGCACACAACATCACTATGTTCTTTTGGCATGCGAGACAGATCTTTTCCTTGGGAATGCTACAGGGAAAATTTTCGAAAAGAAAAAAAAACATATAAATCTAATCGGTGGGAATTTGGAGAAATACATCAAATGGTGAAGAGTCTGTATCTACCGAAGAACCCAACGAAGTTTTCTATGAAGAACCTCATGCAGTTTCTATATCTATACTTTAGTTGATTCTAATTCCTTAGCAATGACTAAAAGTTTTCAGGATATCCCAAACAAGTTTAGTGAAGCGACTCCAGGTGATAACTTCAAAGGCTGACAAAAACTGAGAGATGCTGAGGGGGCCATTCCATGAGTACTTAACTTCATCAAATATCTTATTCTGTTTGAGAGCACTTCTTGATCGATGTGGAGATTTACGATTGAAAAAATTTATTTACGGAGATAGTCTTTGGGAATAGTGTAGTGATTGTTACGAAGTGTAATCAGTTGCATCCTGATGTCAGTTGGAAAGGGGATCTGCCCAGAAAAAAAATCCAATATCAAACTTCATTTATACCTTAAAATGGCAAAGCTAATCTGTTTGAAATATTTCAATGGTGCCTGGGGAGACCATCTTGAAATTGAATTTTCAAATTTGCAAGTGTCAAGAAGGGAATTTCTTTATTCTCACGAGGAAATATATATTTGTCGCAAGAAGGAAAAACCAATTTGTTTTCCAGAAAAAAAGGACAGTTCATTGTTTCCCCTGGAATATCACGATCCCATTAGAAAGAACAGATAACAAATATTCCTCAAGTAGACTACTTCAAAATCTTCTACATTGGTTAAGGCTCTTTTTTGGTTTTTCCATTTTTTCACTGCAAGCAGTAAATTACAGGATATTTTGAATTCAGAAAACCCTCAAAGTGAAGAAACTACTAACTTTTAATGCATGAAATCTATGTCAAGATTGCTGCAACAGACAAGAACACAGGTTCTCGCCACAGACTTTGTATCTGGAAGGCACTCGACAAACTAAAGAGTGATTATCACTTCTAACATCCCTTTCACTTTTCCCACCTGCTTGGAGGGAGAGAAACAGAACTACCATAGAATCTCTAAAATAATCATGTTTGGTGTTACTGCCAATTATTTAATTATGATTGACTGGTTACATTAAAATCAAGACTTGAACCTCTAATTTGACCTGTTTGCTCATCCCAGCCCCATCTCTCTGACCATGGGTTACTTACAAGTGTCTATCGACTTGTGACCTTTATATACGGCACAACTCAGGTGTCTCCCGGTGCATCTTTCGGCTAAACAGAGGAAAAAAGTCACAAGACCATAGGCGCACAAAAGTCAACCAGAGTCAAAACTACAATCTGAATTACACAAGAAAGGCCCTGTGACACCTAAAGGCCCAGTGACAGCAGATAGCTTAAACATCAACCAACCCTATAGGAAAACATATTTGAAGTACGAAAATACAAACACCTCTTTCTTCAGATCATTTCTCTCCTCTTTACAAGATAACCTAACTTACAAGGAGGAGGAGGAGGAGGAGCGTTATTTTCCTTTCCCCTGTTGCTTTTTTGTAGGCACCTATAAAGAAGCGGTTCTTATATGCCGCACATTTCATAATCTCACTTTACAATTCATGCTGACTCCTACCTCTCTTTAGTACAGAATCCCTTCTTCCAACCACTAACTATTTGTGGAAATAGGTCCTTCCCTACCACTCCAAAAGAGTGTCACAAGCTACTCATGAGTAAATCAAGTATACTTTAAAAGAACTCATCAACTGATGAGTGTTTTGAGAAGCAAACAACTAAGCCTAGCTATCAAGAATCAACAGAAGTACGACACTGTTTGTTTTTTCCTAGAAGAATCTCAACCCCTTCACAAAACTAGTCTACACACACAATGATTTGCCAATTTTATCAAACTATACCAGAAGGCCGAAAAATTTCCAGTTAACTCTGGTTCTTTACAGAATACTCCCATAAGAACAGCACTTCATGGTTTTACAAGTCTGCCAAATCAAAGGACGATGGGTTCTGTAACTCTATTAGCATCACTTCTCAAGAGCTAAAGAAAAATTACCGTTTATAGCATGATGATGCTTTTATAAAAAGAAAATAAATTACCAACTAAAAAAGACCTAAAGAGAATACAAGGCATGATGAGGAAAAGGTTGACGAGTAAGAGGAAGAGGCAATCTCACCATTACAAACTCAACAAAACCAATACGAGTAGAATGGTGATAGTCTCCTAGTAGCCTCAATTGATAAACCTGCATTAGACAGAATCCCTCAAGTCACTCATTTCACAGGCACAAAGTGTCCAAAAAAAGGAGAAGTTCTTTTATGCCTAAATTAGGTCACACCTCTCCACAGACGGACTCAAAAAATAGTTTAACATCTGCTTGAGTAACCTGAATCAAACAAAATAAACAAAACAATTGAACAACCAATGCATCAACCTGCAACTAACAGAAACCCATAATCATTTCAAAGACAATCACCTTCTTATCGATGTTTGTACAGTATATGGTCCTTGTGCACATCTCCCGCTCATCTTCATTCTGATATCCCAGCAATGAAAAGGATATAAGAAATTATTCACCAAGCAGTAGGACAAAAAATCGGCGAAGCCTTATAGAAAAGTCTTATAGAACTTAAATAAGGCTTGTTTACCCTCGGCAAAAATGTCGGGTTAACTGGTGCTATAGCTGTTTTAGAGGGCAGCACTCTCACAGGGTAGAATCCAAGCATCGTCCCTGACAAGTTGAGAGCAGCCCTTGCACCTTCTACATTGCCAAACTACTGGATTAGCAAATGAAATAGTAAATAATGAAGAAAAAATTACAAAGAAGTTTTTGTGCTCTTTCAACGTGAGGCAGTTAAACTCTGCTGAGTATTAAACATGTTACCTTCATCCGTGAACTCAATAAAAGCAAAGCGAAGTACAGAATTGGGGTCACCACAAATACGACAGTCCACAACCTTCACATAGAAAGAAATGATTCAGAAACATAGGTCGAGAAAAGCCAATCCAAGTCATGAGTATAAAATAGCAGCACAACCTGCCCACAGCTGACAAATAAAGCTGCAAGTTGCTCCTCAGTGACCTACATTCGACATCAAAAAAATGTTACTCAGCAACTAAGATGTGCAGTGTGCACAGATAAAAGGAGGAAGCACACGTTATTTCAACAGAAGTCATGGTGTTACACCTGTTGGTCAATGTCAGACACGTAAACCGTCCTCCGAATTATTTCTTCTCGCTGAGCCATACTTGTCCTGCTATTAATCCTTCGTTTCCCTTGATTAAAGTTCTTCTTCTGAGATTACACCCATCGCCAAAAAGGTTGACATCAGTTGCCATCCATCGCCATTTCATTCACAGTTAACTTGATTTCAAGCAGAATCAAACTCGAAGAGTTACAAGACCTCAGCTAGTCTAGGTCCAGACATGTATACAGGAATGAAGTATGAAATACTACACACAACATTTTCACATGTTCAAAAACCAAAGCACTTTCACATGTTCTGCAGTTCTTGGGGGGAAAATGTCCATTCATTACTGTGTTACTCGTACATTTCACTCTCCTTGACTGGAAAGGTCATCCACGGAGGTCAGATGAATGGCTCCTCTATGTCAGTCCTGCAAAATCATAGTCATCTGGCCGCTAGTAATACTACATCCCAGGTTACTTGTAGTGACCATTTTCATGCTTAAAACACTGCATTATGCACCAAATTAC
The DNA here is from genome assembly GCA_029784005.1 of Lenwebbia sp. NSW1173648. Lineage (NCBI taxonomy): Eukaryota > Viridiplantae > Streptophyta > Magnoliopsida > Myrtales > Myrtaceae > Lenwebbia > Lenwebbia sp. NSW1173648. The sequence goes on from JARCGZ010000005.1 coordinate 6,542,018, forward strand.
TCAAACAGTCATTTTTCTTCTTTCGACCAGAGGACATTGCAAAACCCCAAATAAGGACAAGAACAACCAATCCAGTCCCGTAAAAATGTAACCATCAGAGCAAGAACTCATACCCGACGACCAGCGACACCGTTCATCTGCCCGTTTCGGCCACCGTTCGTCACCAAACTGCCATTACCATTGCCGTTGAAGTTGTTAGCATGAAAACTCCCGCTAAACCCGTTGTTAGCGTGCGAAGGCGGCACAAACTCCTCGGCCAACGGGTTCAGCTTCGAGAACAGCTCCTGCAGCTCCCTCATGTCCCTCTTGAAATTCTCCCCAGCCTCGCCGTTCCGCGGCGGATCGGCCCCGTTGGACATGAGGGGGTGGCCGTGGCCGTGGCTCAGGTAGAGTGGCTGATCGTGGTGGTGGGGACGGAGGATTGGGCCATTGTTGCCGTTCAGGGTCGGATCCATGCGAGACCGCAGATGGGTCTGCTTCGGATGATCCCGATCGTTGGGCAGGGACGAGTCCTGCGATGGGTTCTCGAGGTTTCGACCCAAATCAACACCACCACCATTCTCAACAATAGCCATGTGACGACGACGATTCTCGACTCACCAAATAATCTACTGAAAACCGAAAATCTACAGCCTAAAAATTTCCAAAACACAGAAAACGGAACACGATCACAACAATGAAATTCATGAAAACCAAAAAAAAAAAATCAAAAAAAGAAAAGAAAGAGGAGACAGCTCAGTGAAGAGTTGGTTTAGTCAAAACGTCTGCTAAAAACACTGCACTAACAACAAAACCCAGAAAAAAAAAAAAAAAAAAAAAGAAAAGACAGAAGACGAACCTGCGGAATGCGACGGAGGAATTGATGAAATGAACAGCGGAGACCGAAGGGAATCGAATTAACTTCAGAAACAAAATAAAGGGTAGAACGAGGGCGAGTTCTTGATTCTTACACAGCGCGCAATTTTTCTCCTTTTTTTTTTGTTTTTTTGTTTTTGTGGGTTTTCCTCTTGCTTTATTATTATTATTTTTCCCTTTCCTGGTGTCAGCCAGCTCTGTGTCTGTACTGGGTTTTAATTCCTCGCAGCGATGGCGAGAGCGAGAGGGACCGAAGGAGTCGTCTTCGGATGAGTATGAATAATTTTGTCTCTTCACCTCGTCCTACAAATGGTGGGACATTTTTGGTGGATTCTGGTCACGGATACTCGCTCGTTCCTCGCTAGAATCACTACCGCCGTATGTACATGCACACAGTAAATACGATGCTCCTTAACAACATCAAAGACAGCAAAAAAAAAAAAAAAGAACATTAATTTTACACAAAATTTGCTTAGGATCATGAGGATGTGTGAGAGAAAAAGAAGGAAGAACAGTCGAATGGGGCACGATTCTCATCGAAGTTATGAGCTTTTTGGCTTTCATTACGTAGTCGAGAGATAATCATATCGCAATCTTCACGCTGCAATTAAAGAGCTTTCTCCAGTGGTGATCTAATTATGGTTTATATCTCCAAAAATGTAAGATCGCAACGTTTTAATTTCTTTTCTTTTAAGACAACGCGAGAAAAAAAAAGAGTCACTTATGGTAATATCCTCATGTTTAAAACGCGTGATTCGATCATTTAATAATAATGCGAAATGCGTAAAAAAATCTCTTCCCGTAGTTTCTCGCATCCGCTCTTACTTCATTCCTTTTCCCGCGTTATTTTTGCAAAACCCTAATCCTTCTGCAAGGCAAATGAGGTTTAACTTAACATTACAAAGTAATAGCGAGAGAAATGAGGGACAAGCGGGCATACGATTTGGGGGTAAGGAAGTGGTAGTGGATCTTCCTTCAAAGTTCAAACGTACGAGTCACTGAAAAATTGAATTCCTTTTTTCTTTTTTTTTCCCAGTGCATCCGGAAAATACGGAAATTTCCAAAATTCCTCCGAAAATTGAATTTCGCTCGTACGTACGCACGCAGCGACTGACCACGACCCGTGCCACGTGGCGCGAGGTTAGTGAGGGACATTTAAGGAAGGGGCACGCGAGTCTGAGCGACCTTGTACCCCTTTTTTACTTTTTTACCACTCCTGCCCAGAACCGCCGGTACCGTAGCAATAGAGAGGACAGGATCGCCCCGCGAGGGCATTTTCGGTAATCGACGGCGACGGTCGCAGCAATTTTTAATTTTTTTTTAAATTTTTTTTTTTTTTGGTTCGAATTGCAGCGACCACAATTGATTGAATGATGGGTGGGTTTGACATTTGTCACACGTGTATGGAAGTTGGAAGAGTCCTAATTATTTCGTTTAAATTTATGTTTTTTTTTTATTATAAATTTGCATGCGTTTGGTAGTTGATTCGTTGGTTATTTATGATTATGGGAGTGAAGTTTGGTATATTTCTCGAGATGGTTGGAATCATTTTGTACGAGTCAATTATTGATTTTCCTCTTCTTCTTTTTTTTTTTTTTTTTTTTTCATTTTTGGTCTTTTCGTTTTGCTCTTTCATTGATTCAACCCCCGATTGCAACCATCTCCAACATATCATTTATTTTATCGCGTGATTTTCTTGGAACCAACGAATCCCCCGCTATTAATGCTAATCGGATTCGACGATGGATAGATTCTAGATCAAGAACCCGAAACCCAGATCAAGAATCCAAAACCCACCTTATTAAAGTTGGTTTCCAATTTCCGGAACCAAAAATCGAATCACTTCCGGGGTCAATACGTGAACTGGGCTTAGCCTTCTTCTTCTTTTTTCGAAATTGTTGAGCGAACTTTAAGCATATAACTATGGTTTGAGGAAATATGTCGAGTGAATAATCCGCGACATAATATTACGGCCTTGAAGAATTTCCTAACCTTCTCCAACATATCATTGTCTTATCAAAACAAAGTTTAAGAAAAGAAATCGCTTCTTGATCTTCTCTTTAGACAAAGTTGTAAAAATGATGCCTGATTTCACTTAAGTTGGGCTTGACTATTCCATTTATCGCCCGCTCGCCGGAACTTGTTACATCCCTTTTAACTCCAACAATAAACTCGAGTTTAAAGTCGAGTCTAACCTCTACAATCGATCATTTCCACTTACATTGTATTAGTACGGTTGTGAGGAGACACTTGTGATATTATAGGTAGGATTTTAATTTCTAACTTAAGGGATGTATCAAGTTCCGGCAAGCGGGTCGACATGGCATTAACACAAACGTGACTAACATGAATGGAAATTTTGTTAATTTCGTCTAGGATCAAAGCCACGTCCCCGTGTCGCATCGCGAGTGACCGTGCACCCACATTGAATAAATAAAAATTAATTAAGTACATGAAACCTGATTCTTCATGTCCAGATCAAGCTGCCAAAAAATTCGCATGGGTTCGTGCCATTCGATGCCCGAAAACTATCTAAGTCTAGTAAATGAAAAGGACATGCTGAGTCAACCAACGGTTCTGCGAAGGGAAATAAATCGTGCATGTGCCCATTTCCGTTTAGTAAGTTTTAATGATAGTTGATGGAGACCTATTCATGACATAATTTCCTCGTTAATGCTTCGTTTATTTCATGAAAATTGAATGATTCGGAAAGTATTTTTCTAAAAATGATTGTTTGTATCTCTTGCAAGCGTGAAAAAAAGATATTTTCACTATTTACAAAAATATTTCGACATAAATTGTTATAAATAATAAAAATATTTTTCATTGACTAATTACTTCACGCAATACGAGCGATCATTTTAAAAAATATATATTTTAATTTACTTTTTGTGGAATAAACGGAAGGTAAAGGCACGCATGGTAACACTTCTGGAAATGAATTTCTGATCCAGAGGTGCTTCTGGAGCAGAATTCCATTTGGTAATGCATTTTCTGAAGCAGAAATCCGTTTGGTTACGCAATATTGCATTTCTACTTTTGAAGCAAATTTCTATTTCTGAAGTTGTTTTCGAGCCAATTCTAGAAGTTAAAGAAAATTACTTCTCTTTCAGAAGTAAAAATCTCTCAACATCAATATCTCTTACACTTCAGCCTCTTTTCATTTTCAATGCCTCTCTCTCCCAACCACGCCTCCGCCGATGCCTCCCACCGCCGACCTTAGCCGGTCGCCGTCGCTCGCTGTCGACCACGGCCGCCCCCCACCGACCGCCAGCCTTCGCGGCACTGTCGCCGCCCCACGCCGCCGACCACCGCCGTTGCCGCCCACCGCCAACCTTCGCCGGTCGCCGCCGCCTACCCTCTGTCGGCCGCCACTGACCACCTCCTGCCGCCGAAGTAAAAAATAAATAATAATTTCTTATTTTTAAAAAGTAAATAATAATAAGAATTATTTTTAAAAAAAATTAAAAATGAAGTAGAAATATTTCAGCGGCCGACAGTAATTTTTCATAGAAGATTTTGTGTTAATAATGTTCCAGAAGTAGAAATTTTCAACCGTTACTAAACGAATTTCTCTGATCAGAAATCAACTTTTGGAACAAAAGTAGAAAAATCAACTTCTGCTTCTGAGTAGAAATAAAAAAAATTAATTTTTGGCCAAAAATTAATTTCTAAAGCAGAAGTGTTGCCACTAGCGTGTGGTTTCCAAAGATGAGAATTGGGCATTGAAAATGACCGCTTCACAGAATATTTTTGTTAAATTGGTTCTTTATGTGGCCAACAACCCCATTAGCGTGCGCTTTACATCCGTAACTTTTGGTCGTTTTTGAAATGTTCGGCTACTGCCTCAGGCAGAGATTATTTCGTTACATCCACATTAACTCACTCTCTCTCTCTCTCTCTCTCTCTCTCTTTCTCTCTCGTTCGTGTCAGTGCTGGTGTCGGCCTTCGACTCGATGAAGGCTGGGCGGCTGCGGCGGCACAAGAGCAGAGGTTGGAGAGAGAGAACGAGAGAGTGTTGCGAGATTCAATTGAGATTTTTTTTTCAGATCCGATAATCCATAAAGAAGGTGAATCCTTTAAGTGACAAATTAACACTCCTCTTATGACTTGTTATAGAGTTTAAGCTGTTATACGAAATTGTTTAAAGTGTTACATAAAATGGTCCAAACTTTTCGATACCATAACTAGGAAAGGAGATCAGTGCAACGATCGATTTACCGCCCTCTAATATAGTATCCAGAGTCAGATTACCCAGTGTTATAGAATTTTCCTAGTACTTCAAAATTTTACAAATCGGCCCCATTAGCTCTTTAGTAATTTAACAACAAAATAATTAGTTAGCATAATCGATTCTAGTATCCAAATAGTAGATACCAATTTCTTTTTATATAAATTTACAAATTAAGGATGAAAGAATTACACTAGTAAATTAAGTAGTAACTCCGCTCACTAACCAAATAACGGCTTTTAGCATCCTCTATCTAGTATAAATAGCAGAACGAGTGCCGTAAAAATTCTAAAACTGGCCCGACAAGTAGTTCATAACTTACCGATAAAATAAACATGCCTACTTTTGAAAGTTACTTATTTCATTGGTAAGATTTCGATTGCAATGTCAAAAGGTTAAATAGGTACATAACTTTTACTGTTTAATTAGAGATTAGCAAATCCCTTGCTTGGTCATTAATTTACTTCTCCAAAAGCGAGCATTCATTGACAAATTACTGATTTCACTTGTAAATTGTTTGCTTCAATAATGAGATCTCATTTCCAATGTGTAATTTTCTGAACAGCTTGACAACTTATATTAGTTATTCCTGAAGTGGCCGTTGGTAAATTCGTTACACGGTCTTCAACTTTCTACCCTAAAAATGAGCCTACCTTGGTATAATAAGTTGCTTATTTACCCGGTAAGTTTACTAACTACAATTGCAAGATTCTATTTACTATGGCACATTTTAGAACATCTTGACAACTTAGGGATAATTGTCCAAAATGCCCTAAACCTATTGCAGTTTTGCCAATTCAGTCCTAAATCTTTTAATTTTGTCAATTGAGTCCTAAACATTTTCATATTTTACCATTTGAGTCCATCCGGCCAAAATCGCCGATGTGGACACTTGCCGTCTTACGTAGCACGGCCGACGCCGGCATGGATAGAAATTTAATAATATTCTAATAAATTTTTTCAATTTTTTTTTCTTTTCTTATATTTTCCTTTACTTTTTCTTTTCTTTTTTTACTTCCCTCTGCCGGTCTCAGGTGAGGGACGCCCAGGCCTGGGCTGGCGAGGGTCGTCCTCGCCTGGGTAGGCATCCCCTCGCTTAGGCTGGCGAGGGCAACCCTCGCCTGATTTGGCAAAGGGCTGTGCTTGTCAAGTTTGGTTTTGAGCAGTAAATTTCTTAAAATGTTGACAACTTACTACGGATTTGACTTCGGTTTTTTAATTCCTTCTTGGATTTGCTGTTCTTTCTCTTGGGAAGCAAACCATGAAATCTACTCCGGTCCGAGAGAAGAACTGATACATTTTTTAATGATGTTGACTCAGAAGAAAGTATGTCAAAATTGACCAAATCGTGACATTTTTCCATCATGATCGTGCTTAGCAGCTTTCATTGGAAGTCATTCCTCTCATATTTATAGCAACTTAGAAGGAATGAGTGTTGGGTAGATTGCACTGCACCACTAAGTCATACTCAATACATCTGTTACTGGTAATCATTCTGATCAAGAAAAGTTGATCATTTTGCAGTTAAACCACCACAACTTGCTCTCAATCCGCAGGAAGCTCAACACCGATGCCCCTAGGGGTTCCTCTCCTCCAAGCCGCCGCCAACCTCCTCTCTCCCCGAAGCTTACTCTCTTGAGGTAGAAATCCCCCCTCTTTTATTGCGCTATTTAGTTATCTTTTAGTCTCCTTGAGATTTCGTGGACAGATGCTCTTTTCGAATCAATCGAATTTGTTTGCTAGCTATGGCTTCGACTTTGGGTGCTTGCTTCAGATTATCGAGCGTTCCGCGAGTCTTCGAGGCTCATCTGTTGTTACTTTCGGCAACCGGCTTATCTGGAAGTGATTTGGTGAAACTGGTATCTCTTTTGCAGTTATTCTCTCCCAATCTATTCTATCCCGATCTAAATATAGATCTGGGATTTACAAGGCTCTTTATGTATTTTCTCAACCTATTTGTATTGTTCTTGCCTCTGTACGGTGATGGTGCTGAGGACGCCGAACCTAGGCGCGCACCGCTTTTTGGTAAAGCCGCTGCTACTAGAAATGAATTTCTCGATGTGATCATCATTGATGATGATGCGAGATTTAGCGATCGACCGCCTTTTGTGCTTGGATGCTATGATAGATCCGTCCTTAAAAAAAGAGCGAGTTTCTACAAACCGTACCAAGTTAATTCACTTCTCAGATTTACTTGCTTTGTGGGATCTTCATTGTTATTTTGAAGTGATGTATCTCGCTTTAATATGAAATGAAGATCTTTCTTTCGATTAAAAAAAATAAAAAATGGGGTCTCCAAATCGACCATTGGGCATCGAAGACAGAAAACCTCAACATTCCGATCTTAACATGAAGTCGAACGTCTCATATTTCGCTTCGGTACTTCTTCCCAACATCAATTTATACTCAAATTCCTTCACCTAGCTAAACAGATTCGACAGAATTAAGAAATTTCCAGAGACGGTAAATAAAGAACATATCGCGCAAAAAGTTAGCACCGGAGTTGCCGAAGTATGCAGCGCTCTCTGTGTCATCAAATAATCAAATTCTCTATTCGATGTTCGATACAATAAGTTCTAAGGCGCAACGACACGATCATACCCTAACTATATGATCAAGTCAATAGGATAGCGAAAATAGAATGACCAAAACTTATACGACTCTCAACATACCTATCATCTAGAAACTGGATCAAGATCCTGCATCAAGGTCTACACCTGCAAAACAAAGAAAGGAGTAAAGCATGTTTCAGTGGTTAAGAGCTTCGCAGAGGCAAAGAAAGACTCTTGGACAGTCTGACTTTTCAAATTGACGACGAAGTTCCACGCAAAGCTTTGGTCCGATGGACCACGAAATTGCTTTGCTCTTTTTAATGAAATGACAATGGAAATGCAGCATTTTCCAGGACTTTGGTATGGCAAGGATGGAATTCCTCTTTCTGTTTAGTTGGAGAAAGATTGCGTTCAGCACTAACGATTCTAAAAACTGGTTGACTGCTAAATGACAGATCTCCTGTACAATGCTTTATATAGAGATGAACATTAATAGCAATATGCAGTCTGAAGATAGATGACTGCTTTCACGTTTGAAGCTCCAACATTGATCTTCAAGTTCCAAAACTAGATAATGGATAAACGACAAACTACAGCATAGTGACTGAATCGCAAACTTTGGGCATGAAGTGCTGGGTCTGAGATCCTACAAGATCCAATCTCTCCCCTATTTACTTCGGTTAGGGCTCAATTGTGTAATTCTAGTGCGCGCGGGCGTCGCTGCAATGAAATAAATCAATGTTGCTTGCAAGCAAGGGAAACTAAAGTTCACCTTGTATCATCAGCCGAAGATGTGTCCGGCATTCTTCTTTTCTACTCTTTTGCTTTTGATAAACTGATGATTTCGATGACCCTTCCAAAGCACTTCTAATCCCAACTCGGTTTTGCCGTCAAAAGAGCAGCTTAATTGTAGCCAGGCACAAGACCAAGAGAGCTCGACCATCACGGCATCTTCCCTGAAATCAGATCACGGCAGTTAATCATCAGCCAAATCTAGAGGAAGCTCCGCCAAGTCTCGAAGAAGTAAATCAAAGGAAGAAAACCATTGAATCTGGATGATCTTATTACCCCGTGCATTGCATTTGATCTACAAATACTCATAGAAGACTGGACTGAACAAGCTAAATGAAAAGAGGAAACCAATCTTACCTGGAGTCGCTAAAATAACCCGAAAATGGGGAGAACTGAGAAGCAATCTAAACTTCTTTCAAACTATCTAGTCTACTTCTAACACTAACCATTCATAACAATCAGCAGATGAGGCATCACTCAAAGTACATGTCTGATGAGCAAATATGATAACGACACAACATGACCATGGACATGTCTAACGCAAAATCGAATCAAATTTCAGAACTTTAAGACCATAAAACCGGCAACAGGATAGACAATGGGGTTGCATTATAAACGTCGGAATTCGAAAGCCAACTTGAATCATCATTCAACAACCAGAAACAGCTCAAACTCACCACGCCCGAAGAAATGGACAAGTAACCAGTGGAAGAGCTCGTGCTTGCCGAAGCTGGTGTTGGTGTTGCTGTCGCCGGCGGTGGCGATCCAGATTTTGAGGCAACCGTCCCATTCCCACCAGCATCACTTCCATTCAGCGCAAGCGCATATGCCGGCGTCCCATCAGGCTTGAACAACCCGTAATTCCTCTCCGACGTCGGCCCGGGCTTCATGTTCTCATTGAACAGGGCAAACACATAGACGTTCAAATCTCCACTTGGCCTCAACGGAGTCCCATTCTTCTGCGCCATGATCTTCATCAGATTCCCATTATACTTCCTGGCATTCTCCGGGGTCGCGCCCACCTCATCCGCATCGCCTCTTGATGGCCACCCGGTCTCCGATATGTGCAACGTCAGGTTCCGAAACCCCAGTGAGGCCAGGGCTGAGTGAACTGCATCAATCTGAGCGAACAGCATGTTGTCGTAATGCAGCCCCGTGGACGGATCGACAACGCCGGGGTTCGACTCAAAGAGCACGAAATTGAGCGGGACCTGCCGAGGGTTGGCCTTGTAGGCGAAGAACGGGTAGGCGTTGATCAGGAACGGTGAGCCCGCCCTAGCCTGGAACTTCAGGATCTCCGTCAGGGGCGCGGCGAGGTCCCGCCGGAACGCCCCGGAGGACGGCGGGTACGAGGTCTCAAGGACGGCGAGCGAGTGAGGCGTCGTGACCGTGACCTGGTCGTCGAGGCCGAGCTTGGCGAGAGCGCCCTGGAGGCTCTGCATCGCCGGGAGGAGGTTCGTCGTGAGGGAGGTGTCGTTGAAGGTCAGCACCTCGTTCCCGACGGTGATGCAGGTGATCTTCGTGGAAGGGAGGTAGGACTGGACGTTGGACTTGAGCCAGGAGAGGGCCTGGTTCGGGTCACGGATCCGGGCCAAGTAATCGTTGCCGAGGCCGATGGTGAACTCGACGCCAGTGCCGCCGAAGGCGCGGAGGACGCGGGGGTCGGCGTCGTAGAGCTTGAGGCGGGTGGCTCCAACGGACTTGACGAGGGGGATGACGTCGTCCGGCGAGGGGAGGTTGTTGGCGATTTGGCCGTAGTTGATTCCGATGGAGGACGACGACGCGACCGGCGTCGGTACGAAGGTGTACCCTGTTCAGAGAACAGAGAGAAAAGGACAAACTTATAACAGATGGACAAAAAATGGAAGCAGTATCAAGAAAATGTCTCATGTTCCTGCCGAATTTTCCAGGGAACTGCATCTTCCCGAGCAAGGTGGGAGAATCAGCAAAATGCCCATTATCAAGAGCTCACAGCAGAAGCTGGGAGCGAGCTCATTGGGTACCTGAAATGAGAATCAGCAGCGAGAAACAGCAAAGGAACCGATCCGACGCCATGAGAACCCGAGCCGAGAAATGCAGGAGCCTTCTTTCTGCGAAAAGAAAGCCGAATGGGGAGGAGCAGCGCGACTCGCTCTGAAGTAACTCAGTGGGTCACTGTCACTGTCAGAAGGCGGCGGAAAACACCGAGTGGGAGCACGCAAGCTGCGGGAAACAAACTAGACGGCAGGCAGTGACGATAGGGGCGGTGGTGGTGGGACTTTTCGAGCTGGCTCGACAGAGATGGAGTGTCCCAGTCGGCGAGGAATAGCGGAAAGCAGGTGGACAGGACTCTCTCACTCGAGCTAACGGTCTATAAATCAGCTGTAAAAGATGGAGTCGATCGTTATGCCTCCACAGTGTTTGGCTGCCAACTCCGTGAGTTCAATTTGCCGATCAAATTGAATCGGCCCACATAAAAATTTAAAAAAGAGAGAGATAAAATGCACTAAAAGCCCTAAAATTTAACACGAAAGTGCAATCAAATCTTAAAAGTCGCAAAAATACAATCAAATCCTATAACTTGTCGAATTGGTTATTAACTCCGTTTAATTTGGCTAATGAAAAATGATGACGTGATTTTTTTCATTATTTTCTTTACTCTACGTAGTGATGACGTTAGTTCTGATTTTAATACAAATTATATTTAAAAAATGGGTTAAATTAAATTAGATAAAAAAAATAAAAAAAAATAGAAAAGCCCTCTCCACCGCCGTCCCCCAACCATCATCGGGAAGGGTAGGCGAGGGTGGGGAATGGCAGGTGACCACGCCCCTCCCCCAAATCGGGCAAGGGTCGTCCGCCCTTGCCCAAACCTGGAGTGGCGATCGGGCCACCTAATTTCTCTCTTTTTTTAAGGTTTTTTTAATTAATTAAACGAAATTTGTATTAAAAATTAGATTTAAACCAAAATCACGTCTTTGTTACCTTATGTTTTATGATTTAACCACATCACCGTCATGTAAGAAAGATAAAGTATCAAAGAAAACCACATCAGCATTTTACATTAGCCAAGTTGGATGGAATTAACGAAATGACTCGATTAAACTAATTTGACAAGTTTTAGCACTTTATTGCACTTTTTGCAAGTTTTAGAATTCAATTGTACTTTTGTGATAAATTTTAGGACTTTCAGTGTACTTATCATAATTAAAGAAGTTAACATCCTGACTCGGACTGAAGACTCAAATTTTAGGACTTCTATCGCCGAGAAGTATCTAAAGGTTCTTCTTCGCCTAACCATGCCGAGGCTGACCTTGCCCAGGCCAGCCAGCCTCGCCCCCACTAGTGGTCGGCGGGGCAAGTCTCGCCTGAGGCCGGCGAGGGTTGACTTTGCCAGCCCTAAACTCTAGTCGCTCGCCGGCGGCGATCGGTTGGAGGAAGAAAAAAGTATCATAACTTCGTATGGCGCTAATTTGAGTGGCATAAGTTTCTTTTCGATCACTTGAGTGCCATTACTTATGTACGACAGCGTTCACTTGAATGTCATAACATTTTAAATTTATTGCTTGAGTGCCATAATTTTTCAAAAAGTATTCATTACAAGTTACATCCGCGAGTGGCACTCGGTTGATTAATTGAATTATGGCACTCAAGTGAATATACTTTTAGAAGCTATGGCACTCAAATGGTAAAAAAAAAGTTATCGCATTTAAGTGAACACCACACGAAAGTTATCACTTCCTCCTTTCATCGGATCTGTGTAGATTAAGCGCTCGAATGATAACTATTCTGTTCCTGTGAGCTATTTCTTGCCTTTCTATTCCCTGGACGAGTTTCTGAGCAGAGAAACACGTTTGACAACGACATAGAATTTCTGTTCCGGGAACAGAAATTCGTTTGACAACAGCATAAAATTTCTACGGTTCTCGATGGCCAGAGACCGGCGGATGGCGCTCGGAGACCGGCAACAGAGAAGCGAGAGAGGGACACCGCACGCGAAAGAAAGGGAGTGAGCGATGAGAATAATTATTATTTCTATTTTTATTTCAGAAATAAAAAAAGTAGAAAATATTTTCTTTTCATTTCTGTTCGAAACTTATTTTTAAGCTAAAAATTTATCTTAGAAATAGAAAAATGATATTATTTTACCAAATGAATTTCTGATTCAAATGTGTTATCGAGAGCATAAAAAAAAACCAAAAAAAAAAATAGAATGATTATTATTTGCATCCTAATTCTATGGGAATGCTGGTCGAGGAGGAAATCATGATTATTAAACCTCAGCTCCCGAAAGGGAATCGAATCTGATCATCGACTCGCTCTTTTATTCAGCCACTGCGAAAAATGTCTTGCTTTTGACGTTGGTTTGTTCTTTGTTTTCTTTTCCCGGCGGTGGGGGCCCAAAGGTGGTTGCTTCTTTGTGACTCCTGTCACATGGTAGCCGTTCCCAATGAGGTGGGGTTGGTTGGGGGGTGGTGGTGGTGGTGGTTTGCTTTAGTGGAGGGAGCGTGAGTTACAAGCTTCGATCGATCGAGTTTATTAGGGGAGCTTCGGATCATCTAACATTGAAATTTTTGTGTCATGGATAACACTACTCAAATTAGGCCGTCCATTTTTATTTAGACGGCTAAGAATGAGCCACGTTATTTGTTGAAAGGGAGGGAAAAAAATTAAACATGAATTTTTTTGAGTTTAAAAAATTTTGAATCTCAATCCTCTTTCAAATCAAGCTGTCTATTTTTATTTGGACGACCTGATTTGAATAATATTACTCACACAGAAATCTCAATATTAAGTGATTCGCTTTCTTGTTTGGGTCCCCCCTTCCCTTTTTTCAATCGAAAAGCATTTTTCGTTGTCGGAGAGAATTAGGAAATTATTAGGAACGACAGAGAGCAGCTGAGGCTAACGTGTCGCTCATGCAAAGAGACAAAAAAAAATTAAAAAAAGAAAGATCGATGTGCGAGAATCCTTCCGTTGCGGGTCGATTGATTCCACCTGGACCGTCTGATTGGAGGGAGTCGGATCTCGGCCGTTCAGTGGTATGAATGGACCTCTAAAAGTTAGGCGACCTCTAAAAGTTAGGCGGTCTATTCAAGGTACTGAAATTTTATCAATTATAGGTTGTCCCTTAGAAGAGGCCTACACAGAGAAGATGCTTTGAACTGACTTGCCTAAACTCGAGTAAAGTTCCATGATTTGCCTCCCGAGATAAAATGCATTATTATAGAATTTCTCGGATCAGGCTTTACAGCTCCAACAAATCTAATGGCCAATTTAGACATAATGCCTGATCCGAGTCATTACGGTTTCTATCTCACGTGCAATGGCACTACTAGTCCATGAAGGGAAACCACCTACTTGGGGAAAATAGAGCATATACAGAAAGATAAGAACCATACTTTTTACTCACATTTAGATTTTTCCTCTTCGTTTCAACAGAACTAGTGGCATCTCTACTTGCTTTATCTTATTTCCTTTCTAGCCAAACAAGTAGCAACTACTAGCCTCTGTCAGATACGCACTATTTTTTCATGCATGGCTTCTTAAATCACTCTCCGATCAGGCCGACACACCCTGCAAACGCCGACCTCGTACATCAAAGTCCCCAGCTTAAAGCCTTAACATATACACATGTTAGCAGCGCTTGAAAAACGAGGGCGTATGAGACCGGTTTACTCAAGGAGTGGCAATGTTTTCCTTGGCAAGGGGAGCAACTTCTTCCCCTTCAACACCGGGTTCGCTGTCAGCAACCTCCAGGCTCAGAAACATCTTTTCCCAGAGTCTTGCCGGTTCCTGCGCCCAGAGAGAGACAAAGGAAATTCTCATTTTCTCGAGCCCTCCATGAAACTATGTTGTCAAAATTAGAGTACAAGTCGAAACCATGGTGATTCACTGATTCATCTGTTCATGGAAAAAACGTTGTTGAAGAGTGTCGATGATGCACTTTTGGACTCACCTTCCACGAAAGATCTTGAGCCATGCAGTTACTGATCATCTCTTTCAGGGCAGCTGTGCCATAAGTTGCGACTGCTCTCTTGACTGTTCTTGCCACAGCATCCACATCAGCCGGATCGACAGCTTCACACTGTACAATAGCTCGTGTTAATTAGTATGACTAGAACATCGGTCACATGGGGAAGAAAAGGTATAAAAGTAGATTCTCTCTTCCCATTGACAATGTTGGAGTTACTCACATCGAGACTGAAGCCTCCCATTTGGAACCCTGTAAACCCTTCTTTAACAGTGTCCATAAGTCCACCAGTTGATGCGACAATTGGCACCTGGTTTGAGATTTATTTCAACGAGGTATCAACTTCAAGGGCATAATCAGTTTATTTACCAAATTGCTAGTCACGTAGGTTAAATTTTGTTTGCTTGGGCATTACAGAGCTTCGAGATTTACCGTTCCATATCTCATGGCTTGCAACTGTATGAGACCACAAGGTTCAAATCTGCTAGGAAGCAACATGAAATCAGCCCCACCAATGATCATATGGGCCAGAGGCACATTGAATTTGGCCACTCCCCTAGCGTTGCTTGGGTATTTGATCTCCAGCTCCTTGAGCTGCCTTTCCATAGTCTTTTTGCCGGTTCCCTGAGAGTGAAAATATTTCACTGTAAGTGTCAGCTTTCTGCGTGCTTTAGCAGAGCATTAAACTAGACACGTTTTATAGTAAAAGGAAAAAAGAAGAAATACCACGCGTTCGTGCTTTATAGTAAACTTACTTACCAGTACAACAACTTGAACATTCTCCCCGATGAATTTTGGGATTGCTGCCGCTAAGATATCAGATCCCTTCTGCTCTTCCAGTCTACCAATGAAACCAATCAGAGGGATGTTTCTGTCAACAGGCAAACCGACAGCTGCTTGAAGAGCTTCCTTCAATAGAGGCTTTGCATCCATAACCTATACATGACAATTGTTAGACATCTGATCGTGTTAACGTCTTTCAAAACTAATACATCGTTCTTGATATGGAACTTTACCGTAGTCTCATCATAGTGGATATCTATGTACTTGTCAGTCGCTGGATTCCATTCTTGAACATCCATGCCATTGACAATGCCAGTGATGCCAGTTCTCCGGATGATGTTATCTAGTTCCACACCTTTTGCAACACCAGAAACAAGTTCCTCTGCGTAGTACGGACTCACAGTTAAGACCCAGTGTGATTCTAGAATTCCAGCCTTCATCCAGTTGATTTTCCTTCCCTTCGCAGGCTTGAGATACCTGCAAGACAGACCAACACATTCAGCAGAAAGAAAGATGACGTCAAGGCTACAACACTAGAATATTCTTGCGAAATGGAAGGTTGCATTAGACCCAGACGACATACCCATCAATGAAGTCAAAAGAACTCTTATATTCATTAGGTAGATTGAGAAGGGAGAAATCGGCAAAGGCATATCTTCCCTGGTACGCAATGTTGTGGATACAGTATGCTACCTGGAATCATGTTTACCTACTCAGCTGCATGTCCAGACTATCTAATAAAACATGTGTCATAAACAATGAATTATAAGAAGAAAACTTACCTTGGCATTTTTGTAAAGCCCTCGAGATTGGTACATTGTTTTGAGGTAGCACGGAAGAAGAGCAGTATGCCAGTCATTGGCAATGAAGACAACATCTTCACCTGCGTGACGCACCGATAAAATTTTCCTTTCGATCAGTATTAGAACTGAAAAGTGACCTTTGACAAAACAATGAGAGAAAAGATTCCTACCATATGGTCCTGCAAAATTTGTGCTGTTGTTCAAATTCAGAACCCGAGGTGCCTCTAGAGCAGCCTGCAAGCAATACAAAGGTATATTATAAAAATGAAAACAGAAAACAATACACAAACATGAGAGAGATTTAGATCAACTGACATTGAGATGTTACTTCAGACATCTCAAATTAAAAGGCAATTTCATCTTTTCTACAGTGAATGGTCTGGATTATGCAACCTTTTCCCAGGGTAAAGCATAGGGAAAAAAGTACTTTTCAAGTTATC
The DNA here is from genome assembly GCA_029784005.1 of Lenwebbia sp. NSW1173648. Lineage (NCBI taxonomy): Eukaryota > Viridiplantae > Streptophyta > Magnoliopsida > Myrtales > Myrtaceae > Lenwebbia > Lenwebbia sp. NSW1173648. The sequence continues at coordinate 6,558,427 of JARCGZ010000005.1, forward strand.
ACAACTTTACTGCTCAAAGAAAGGTTATCGCAACCTTATGTCTTAATTAGGTTGTTGTGTTACTTTCCTAACAAGAGACTGCGACAGATTTAACTAAACTCTAACACTCACTATGGTTTTCACAATTCCATTTCCAACATATAGGCAAGAGCCATCTATCATTCAATTCGAAAGGACAAAACATGGGCACACCAAAAATCAGCAAGAATCATATCTTCTAAATGTGCCAATAGTGCAGCTAAAAACTTGTCCACAGTGTATCACATGCAAAGAAATTAAAAGTCACCTGGCACAACAAGCTAAAGCGAAGTTGGTTATCCTTGTAATCTAGCCCTGCCCGTGGCCCATATACTTTAGAGCCTGTCTTGCCCCATACCTTCAATGTTAACAAATCAAACAGTCAGGGGGAGAAATTTACTTCATCACATAATTCTGAAAGAGTAGCTTTGCAGACAAGCGCAAGAGAATCAATCGGAAGGATGATCTGCACCTTCTCAAGAAACATTGGGTGATCAACAAATACACGATCAACTCCACGTTTGTAGCAGTGGAAGAAGCGAACAGTTTCAATTCTGTCTCCAACTTTTATCTGCATAGGAAGACTTGTCTGTGAGCAAATATTTTCCTTAACTCAAACTCTGTAGAATTATGAAGAAATATAATAAAATATATGCATTCCTTCACAATGACATAAAGAAATCACTAACCTCAACTAAAACGCTAGTGTCCCACCCATCTTTGTATTGATCATAGCGAGGAGAAACAGTCATGACTCGATGCCCTCTGGCCTATAGAAAATCATGCAAAAATTGGTCATACACATGCGGAGGCAAGACTACTTGAACACTCACTGTCGGAAGTGGTGATTATAACTGGAAATCAAGAAGGAAACATGAAGAAGACATGCAAAGGAAGACAACCAACTTACTGCCATTGCCGGTGGCAAACCACCAAGAACATCACCAAGTCCACCAGTTTTGCTCCAAGGAGCCACCTCAGCTCCCACAAAAACCAAGTTCATCCCCTTCTTGCAAACAATTTTTCCAGCCAAACTGTCATTCTTAGCCTTGCTAACTTCTCTCTCAACTTTCTCCTTGGTTGCTTTTGCATGAGATCTGAGAGCATCCAGCTTGTTCACAGATCTTAATCCGTTGTGGGTGATTGATGCATTCCTTAGGCTTATCTGTGCCAAGTTTGCTTTAGCTTCTGCTCCCAAGTTCCCATGGCAGTTCACCTGTGAGCTTCGTGATACGAAGTGTGCAGCAGTAATGGTTGCCATTACGATTGCTTTTGCTTTGAATCTGCAATTTGAGATAGGGAAGTGAACAGATTCTCCAACTCTTCAATGGATGTATTACTAAACTAAAAGAAACTTTTGCTTCTATTCAGGATAAATTTCTCTTTCTCAACTTTTTCATGTTAAGAGCTCCGTACAGTCATCGCGTGATTCAGAGTAGGTTCAAAATTAGTATAAAGAAAACTACTGCAAAATCAAAGAGCTACCCTGTATAACGTTATCAGTACAAACAATTGGCCGCTTAACTAATTGCTTGTTAAATTTAGGGAGCACAAGACCTCTACCTCTGCTAGAACCACATGAACTCTCAGGTAATTATTGCTTTGTTAGTAAAAGCAGTGTTCATATATTAACTACTATAGTCCTAGCAACTCCAGAATTCCGGGATATAGACGAATACAACTCTGAACCGAAATTCCCAACACACACCAACATCTCCCGTGAAAGATGACAAGCTAATTGCAGATTTAGACAACGATTGTTAGTAAATTATGCAGCAGGGACGTACGGACCGATCTCCATCCACCATCTAAATAAGATCGTGATCTAGCGTTTCGCGAAACATCTCCCCGCACGAACGGTCTAAAGACTTCAATTGTTGAAGCTAATCTTCCTCTCCTCCCATTCGATTCAGTTATCCGAAGGGAGCAACAAGGAAAACGGAAAACTATCGAAACAAAATGACTCCTCCATACGCAGGAGAAATGGAAAAAGGCAAGAAGACATCGACTACTCCAGCGAAGAAGAAAAATCAACGCAAACAGATTCGGACCTCAGGGAACTAGGTGATCAGTCGATCGCTAATTCAGAAGTCCGAGACGAGTGAAGTGATCAAACAGAGCCTGGAGGCTCGAACTGCGAGGTTTTTCAGGAACTAATGCTCCTAAGACACTGAAACTCAAACGCACTACTAATAATCCAGAAATCCAGCCTCAGGTGCTGAGAACGGCGCAGAAAACTCGCTCCACAGCTCCTGAAACCGCGGATTTTCACCGTGATCAACGGCATCATTACACGCGCAGCTGACAGGAAGCATAAAAATATATTCAACGGACACCGTCGAAGCTCAAGCTAACGACTCTCACTTCCTTCGCGAGCGAGAGAGAGAGAGAGAGAGAGAGAGGGGGGCTTACGAGTTGGAATCGGAGGAGATGCCGAGGCGGTTGAGAGACGCGGTCGAGCGGAGCAGAGAGGACCACCAGTGGATTTCTCAGCTGCGACTCGCGATCAGCTTCAGTGAAACTCGGTCACTGAGTCACTTCGCGGGGGAGGAGCGCGGTATTTGTAGAGGCCGATCCCACGTGGCAGTGCGCGTGGACGTGGCGCGAGATGAGTGGCTGCTGGTCCTCCCGTTCCCTAGGCGCCTCTGGATTTGCTTCGCGCCTTTTTTTTTTTTTTTTTCTAATCACGTGCGCTGCAATCATTTTTAAGACGGGCTTTTTATTATTGAAATAGATGAATTCTATGTTAGGAGGATTCCTAGGTAGTGAGTTTTTTTTTATTATATATATCGACCACGTCATAAATTTTCGCATATTGATATTATTAATCAAAACTAAGCACATGTAACGAGTATTCATATTGATATTATTAATTTTCGCGGTTGACCCGCCGAAGATCTTTTCCTTGACCGAGAGATCAAGTGGCTGCGAAACGACATTGCGTTTCTCCATTTAGCGGCCTATATTTCAGGACCGATCGGGGGCCAGTGGGGCCCGCTTAATCGGAGTGCGATCCTGCTCCGAGAACCGGCTTTGTCCGCTAGCGAAGGTCGCCGTCGTTGGAGATTTCCATGTGCCCCCCCGGGGGCGGTGAAATTAGATGGACGGTGGTGGAGAGCCCAAAGCGATCGCCATCGTTTTCATCAAACGTTGTCCCTTAGCTGGAGTTATAATATTGATACTTTTGCAGGGAAATCTCATGATCGGACGTCAGTGCTCTGATAGTAGACTACCCGTACCTTTTACACATGAAATAACGACATCAATAATTCATAAATTTTGACCTCTCATGTAATGTAATTTTTAAATTTTTAATTTATTCAAATTAATTTTTAAATTTTTTATACATGTTTAATTTAATTCTTGAATTATATAAAAATATTTAATATTTTTCTTCCGTTAATAACTTAACATGATTATTTAGACGAGTTCAAAAATCGCAAGTCTCGCTAGTCACATCACATTGTCATGGGACACAGCAACTATCTTAGTCTCACCAAACTGTGGGACCCTATGCGACACCATTTTTGTGGTCAGAGGGAATCTGGGGCCCACTCATGGGATATTTCTTTTTCATCTCGAGTGACCCCCACTTACTTTGCTGGACACAAGAAATTCCCTCTTGCGCTTATTATTTTAGGAATTTGAATCAACGGTGATCAGTCGCGCGAGATCTTCCATTCAAATCGTCGCTTTTGGTTCCGCACTTCAGTTGGAAAGGCTCCGTCGGGCGTCGATGTGATTCAAGTGGTTCTCTAATTGTCCATCGTCCACCCTTCCAATAACAAAGTTCCAAAAAGCAAGAAGAAATCCTGGCCAGGTACCTATAAATTTCGTTAACCCTTGGAAAATATCCCATCGAGAAGCTGGTCCTGAACCGCTTGGTGGTGCTGCTTCCTGTTTTGTGGCCGAGATTCCTTTGTCCGCATTGGAAATGGAAGCGCAAGATCAAAAGTGTTTCTACTGAAGAGGGGCCCCCAATGGCCATTTTCAGAGCTATGAAGACATCTCATTCTCCTCCCAAGAGCAGAGATGCGCACTCAACACTCACCAATATGTCAGATACGTGTGGACGACTTGTTAGATCAATGGTTTAAGAAAATCTCTGCTCCAACACCATAACAGGCCAAAAGCATCTTTAAGGACAACAATCGCGGATCACATAATTTACATCTAGAGAACTTGAAGCACAACATGCACGTACATGGGAAACCGCAAGTCTATGTGTGTGCCTATGCAAGGACTGGTTTTACCAAGCGTTGTGACAAAATGTCGAGGTACACGGGGGTAAGGCCCGCATCGACGCTATCTCCCGCCTTTGGAATTTGGTCGGGACACGGACCGATGAGAATCCATCTGAAGCGCTTGATATTCCTTAGGCATTCCGACTTGTGAAAAAACAAATGGATGGCCAATGAAAGAAGGCGAGAATGGCCGCGTGTGGACCTTCGTTTAGGAAACGCGCCTTCGAAGTTGCGGTATGTTGACACCTGATTTTAATCATCTTTATTTTAGAAAATTAATCAAAAATCAAGAAAAATTGTGCATGTATTAGAACACAATTGCATTTCCAAGTGTTGAAAACAGTTCAAACCTCTAATTTGCGCTCGTTTTTCATTGCATTTCCGTGACCTTTTTTTGCTGTTCTTGGGTTCATTACATGTTGTGCATGTATTAGAACACGATGGTATGTTCATTTACTCTCGGTTTAATTTTTGGGAGAAGTTATGGGGTTGGAAAGTGGCCTTGTTGATCATGTTCAAAGTCTGATTCTATCAAAAATAGTTTGAACCCCCGACTTTAGGGTCGATTTTCTCCCTCGTTTTACGTGAGTTAAGGGTAATTTTGCTTGATATCATTTCTCGTACGTAGCTTTTCGCGTTGGTATATGGGTTTCTCATTGGTTGTGATCAGGGTGCGAGAAAAATTTCCACGAAAGTGCCTCTGTGAACTTTTTCTAGGCATTGAAATTTTTTGAGTGTTGGGAACATTGCGACCCCTCCACTTCGGGGTCACTTTTTTTTTATGATTTCGCGAGCTTTCGAGTTTGTTCTTTGGTCGATCATGCACTTTGTGCACAGCACTTTTCATTGATACTTTGGGTTTGGTTTGATTATTTCGGTGCGTTGATTTATGAACCTTGAAAATTGCCTCAGTGACCTGCAAAGTGAGAGGCCTAAAATTCTTCAACTCTGGAAGTTGCGAGTTGGTATGTTTACGGCCTTGGTACAGAGTGCTTAGGTGGAATCATTATGAGTCGCCAAGTGCGTCGGAAACATCGTTTAATCTAGTTTCTTGTGGTAACAATAGATTCTGCTAATTATTTTTGTGCATCGAGATAATCACTCTCGAATTTGCCTCGGTGAACTGCAAAGTGAGGCTGAGATTTTGGCTAAGTGTTGCTTTGTGACTAGCCATCTTCCCGACACCATTACAACGTAATCGGTTGATCATTTCTCGAGCCGTTGACTTCATGTGGTATAACCGGTTTCCCTTGATTGTGGTTTAGCGTTAAGATAATCACCCTCGAAGATATCTCGATAGTCAACTTTTCCAAATCAAATTTTTTCGAAAAATGAGCGAAACTCGAGACTTCGGGTGGGATTTTCGCTGAAACTTCGCGCAATTCGTCGTCGGTTCCTCCGTGGCCATTTCGCCCAAAAAAAAATCGAAAAATCGTGAAAAATTCAAAGTTGATCTTTTTATTGCTTCTCTGGGCATGATGAACACCGATACGTTTTTATTCTATGTTGGAGGCCGACCGATATCCAATCCAGTCCTTTTGTTGTATACCCGATCCTGTCTCGGGTTTTATATTTCGGCTTTGTGCATAAATACTCAATGGATGCAGATTTTCTATTATCGTTTTAGAGTAGCTTCTTGTTTTTCTCTTTACCCTTTTTCCCTTTTGGATTGCTTTGGATATTTCTTTTTTTTATAATTGCAAAACCCGAAAAATATAGAATGCCATGAAACAAACCCCCGAAAAATCATTTTGCGTGAACACTTAGCGGCCGACAAAAACATTATTAGGATTCAAATTGGTAAGAACCTCGCGTGATCATCTTAGGTAATCACCAATTTCAGGCGATAATCGAAACGACTCTAGCTTAAGTTAGGATAACCAAATCCACGGCCCTAGAATCTCTGGTTGCGTAAGATCGAGCAATCTCCCCCAATCGATCGGCGAGGCATCCGGTTTACCTCCCAAGAAAGACCGATGGCGACTCCTTTTTGCATGCACACTTGCACATGCCACCCGATCACACTAAGATCGAATTTCGATTTCTCTTGCCGCGATTTGGTATGGACCTGGGAGGGCCCGAGCCAAAGCCCGTCTTCGAGGCTTGGCAATCCATTAGCCCACCACTCGATTTAGATATAAATCGAGGTGGGTCGCGACACGGTACTTAAAAAGAAAATGTTGGCATTGTGTCTCGATATATCTGTTAAGGCTTGTTTAATACACCGAGCCGCGCTGAACAAGACTAGCGTCGCACATATCTTTCTAACAGGGCATCGTCCGCCTAATCAAACACGTGGCCAAAAGGGTGCTTCACTTTTCAGTCAAATAAACGATACATATGTTAATTACGGCCCAACGTTCCGTGTGAGAAACCTAATCAAAGCCTCTCCAATTTTGGCTTGAACACACAACACGACAGGACATTAGTAAAAGCAATTGGAAATTTAACATAATAAACAAATTGAAAACAGAACAGAACGCTGTCCGAATCCACAATATTCTATCCTCTCGCTTCTTTGAATATTCAATTAGAACTCAAAATCAGATTTCTAATTCATCTCAAAAAGGCAAAATATACAATTAAGTTGATTAACTTCTTCGATATCGTCTCTCCAATTTCTACATTTTGACTGTATCAACCTCTCAATAAGATGAATTAATCCTACACACTAAGAACTCAAATTCATATAAGACAATGCCCAAAAACATAACAAGCATTCAAAGATCATCTAACCTAGTCTAACCCTTTTCTCTTTCCCTCTCGATTTGCCCCCACCACCTAACCAATTGATTTAGCCGCTGAAGACATCCGATGCAAATGAATCATTCTCTTAACGGGCTGCTCGAACCCAACGATTACTCAAACTCGATCCGATTCTTTCCCGAGGACGATATGAACCCCATCGAGTTGTTGGACTTGACCCAAAATACCATAATCATATCGAGCTATACAATTCAAGTTTAAGCTCAAACTATGAGTACAGAGTTCCGGTTCGATTCAGACTACAACACACCTTTGGATGATCAAACCACAGCTCAAGACAATACTGATCACTCTTCCTTAAAGGATCGAGCAAAATCAGTCACATCCCTAGCCTCCGACGACTCCGACCAAACAGTCAGGATCTTCATGTGGCCAACGTTGCCCAGCAACCAGACCTTCCCGTTCAGGCAAAAACCAAATTCCCAACCAACCAACAACCTCGCCAACCAAAGGAAGAGCGTGAACCAGAATCCTCAACACTCGTTCACGAAACAAAGAATCGTCCACGTTACAATCACGAGACAAATGACCGAAAAAAAGCTGCGACATTTCACGCTCTTGGAAGTTGACATTACAACCATCGATCGAAACTCAAAAAAAGCCGAGCGCAAGAAGATGATCCCAAAATGACACAGGCCGTCGCGTCCCGGGGAGGGAAGGGGAATCGAAACAGCTCCTCTTTTGGAATCACGTCTTACAAACAATGGGTTCCTCGATAACTCAACGTTGTTTGAAAATGGAAGAAGATGCTAGGATTTGCGAAGGGGGGTAGTTTTTATCTGTGTGCAGTGACCAGAGTCTCGATGAACCTCAAGCCGTCAAATCTCGGCGCGAACAGCTTGCCCTCCTCCGAAGACGAGCTCGACCCCACCACCACCAGCTTCTTCTCGTGCGAATACGAAGACAAAGAGCATCCCTAACAAAATGAGTTCAGAAACGTTCAGCGAGGAGAAGGAAAAATTCATCGCAGAGAAAGAAGAACAGTAGACAAAAAGTTTCAAACGGGAAAATGTCAGAGGTAAGCGGAGAAATCATAAATTTTCCACGACCTCTCTCTCGGAGATCGATACACAAAACAAAAGGGTCCAGGCACGCGCAATGATTAGGGCACAAATCAAGAACCGAATTCGATTCGCACCGCTTCAAGGGGGGAAAGACATGGGAATAAAGAGAGTCAAATCAAATGACAGCAACAGCAACAACAAGAACGAAACCAAAATCACGCACGAAGCAGACCAAAAGAAGAAGCAAAACAGCGCATCTCCGAATCGAATTAACGGTAAGGGCGGAAATGCAAACCCGGCAGATTGAGCCTCCACAACCAAATCAGCAAAACCCAGAAGGAAATCGAAACCGAAACTCACCCCATTCGGACGAGAACAGAGGGAGCGGCTCCGATCTGCGGGGGCGGAGGTGATCGCCGCCGTCGACGCCGCCAGCACGGACGCCACCAAGGTGCACGAAGCCTTCATTGCGCTCGCCATCTCTCACCAGAAAGAGAGAGGACCGTAGGTCTTAAAAGGTGGACCAAACCCGACGAACGCCGCCGGATCCGACCCGAAGCTTGTCTCCCTTCTTCTCCTCCTCCAATATTCTGCGATGGGGGTTTTTCTAACCTTCGAGGTGGAGAAATACATATATACATATATCGTGGCTGCGGATCGACCGGATTCGGGGGTCCTGATTTAGCGGGAATTAAATGTGGGTTTGGATTCCGGGTATTCTCCGGTAACTTGCCCCGCTTTCGAGAAAGGAAAAGCGCGTAATTACGCAAACTGCCACGCGAGTGGCGGGTTGGCGGAATTTCTAAGCTACAACGGCATGGCCACGGGCCAATTTGGGTCTGGAATCGGCCCGAGTCAAACCCGTAACCGGCCCGTGCCATACGGGCCCGGTTACGGTTCCTCCCACGATTGAACCGGAAAATCCTGGCCAAAAAAAAATTATAATTATAATTTGATTATAATTTGTATTTGATAATTCATTAAGTTCAAGCCTCCTCCTCCTCTCTTTTCTCTCTCTCCAAATTTGATTACAATTTACAATATGATTATAATTTGTATTTAATAATTTGATAATTCATTATTTTCTTTTATTTCATAATTCATTATTTGATAATTTGATTACAATTTTATTACAAATTCATTACAATTTAATTTTTAAATTCAAAAATCGTAATCGAAACCGGCGGTTCCATTTTCTGTTTTGAACCGGAACCGCCCCCGCCGGTTCTAGTTCCTGTTCTGGTTCCCCCATGGCCACAAACCGGAACCGACAGTTCTCGAACCGTGGCCATGCCTACTACAACTTAACCCTCGAACGGTTTTACGCTTGATTAAAACAAAATGCCATTAATCAATTTTCCAACTTGTTGCGGTATTTTTATGCCTAGGGTGTGTTTGTTAGAGTGAAAATATTTTTTGAGAATTCATTTTCCGAATCTTCACCCTTTTGATTCGCCGAAAATAACAAGTCAACCGAAAATATTCATGGATAAAATCAGGAAAGTAAATTTCACAATCTGAAGAGATGAAAATATTTTCCGAAATTGCTCCTCTCGAATTTTTTAATATTTCATTATTTTGTCATTTTTTACATTTTAAAATTTTGTTTAAATTTTTTATTGCATTTTCTTCTTCTTTTTCTTTTTTTTTTTATATTTTTTTCTTTCTCTTGACCGATGACCAGCCACAGGCGCTGGCCAGCGGGGCTCGACCTCGCCGACGAGCTCAAACCTTGCCAGATCCCTACGAGTCTCGGCCTCGAGTTTGCCCGGCAAGCGACAAGGTAGAAGAAAAAAAGAAAAGGAAAATTTAAAAATTTTAAAAATCGAATTTACTTTTTTGGCCTAAGATAAAGTTATGAGATTGAAATCATTTTCCAATTGAGAATCAAATACCATAAAATATTTTCGGTCACATATCATCAAACAAAGAAAAACAAACCGTTTTCTTGGAAAATGATTTCCCGAAAGTCATCTTTCTTTTTTATGGAGTTTCGTGAAACAAACGTACCCTTAATTACATCGATACGCCGCAACTTGCCTTATCTATTTTCGATAATACTGGGCCTAAAAATTATTTCCCTGCTTGTTTATAATTCGAAAACATTACTTTTAGTTTTTGGAATAATGCCTGCCTAGGCGAGTTCAAGTGATCGATCATATACAGGAGAGGTCACACCCAAAAAAGAAAATCGTTTGCGCGAAATATCCAAAAATTGTGCTCGGGGTCCTATTGACTCGAGCATACCTAGGTGTAGTGGTGACCACGGTTCGGAACCGGCCGGTTCCGGTTCGTGGCCACTATAAATCGGAACTGGAACCGGAACCTTAAGAGTCGATTTCGGTTTCGATTTTGAACCGGCGGTTCCGGGCAGGTTCAAGGCCCGGTTCCGGTTCAAAATCAAAATGGAACTGGCCAGTTTCGATTTTCAAATTTAATTTTAAATAATTAATTATGAAATAAAAAAATTATTAAATTATTAAATTACAAATTGTAATCAAATTTTGGGGGAAAAAAGGAAGAGGAATGGGCTTGAACTTAATGAATTATCATTAAGCGCTTACATATCTTCTTGGGATTGAAAAATCAAAACCCATGTAGTTCTTTTACCTTTAATAATCCCATACTTACCTCATCGTCAATCGTCGCTACCCGTTTCGCCGGTTCCGGTACCAGTACTCGCGACAATGGTATCTCCATCATTGAAGAATTCGGCTTCATTGCTGCGATCCATCTCTTGTTGTTGATGTTGAGCCTTTGTCCAATCATCGACACAAGCTTGAGCCTCCGCCGATTCCGGAGCTAATCTTGAACGTCGATCGTCCAAAATGTTGCCTCCAACGCTAAATGCTTGTTCAACCGCAACTGTTAAACAATGGGTTGCTAAAACTTGTCTTGTGATGAGAGCGAGAATTGAGAATTGAGTTGAATGGCTCTTCCACCACTCTAGAATTTTGAAATCTGTGCAGCCTTAGAATTCACTAAACTCAAAAAAATTGGTTAAATAGGTCTCTCCTTCAGAAATATTTCATGTTGCTCCCTTTTGTCTTTTTTGCCTATTCATCAGCATTTTGTATCCTCTACTAATTCTACCTAGGTTCCCGCTTTATACGTCACTAGATTGGCAAGATCCACTATCACCTACATTATATCTATTAGAAAATTCATTATACATTTTTACTATTGCGTTTTTAACTACTGCTTGTATAGTTCTAATATCTATAAATTCAATTAAATATAAACAGTCATAATACGTATTCAAATCATCACCTGAACCATCTAATTTGGTACGTGGATCGAAAACACAATCAACCAAATAAATAAGAGGAATTTCGCTATAATAATGCAGCCATTTCGTTCGCATTGCCATAATAGTCAGACCTAATTGATCATCTTTTTCATTTTCTTCAAAAATACTAGCAATATTAACACACTCTATTAAAAATAAATGCGTAGTAGGATAATAAACACAGGATAAAGTATAAGTTGCACATCATTAAAAACTTTTAAAAGATATAATTTTTTTTTGCAAATATCTCACTCTTGTGGGAATAAATTAATTTGAGAAATATTATTCGAAATAAGCGTACATAATAAATCTTTATATGCAAAATATTGATTAAGCAACTCGTACGTAGAATTCCAACGAGTTAGAACATCTCTTAGAAATCTTTTTGGTCTTCTTCTATTTGCTTTACAAAATTTTCCCCATTCTTTCATAATTTGAGGATGTCTCCATAAAAATTGAATTGCTGTCTTTATTGGGTTGAGAAAACATCAAGAGTTTGTAAACCATCTTGTACACATAAATTTAAAACATGGCAAGCACATCTAACGTGAAAAAATTGTCCACCAAAAGCGGGTTTGCAAATCTTTTCTAACTCTGGAATGGAAGCGGTATTAGCCGCGGCATTATCAAAACAAACTGAAAAATTTTTATTAACCAAAAAATATTCTTCTAAAACTTGCATAATTATTCTATAAATATTAATTGCCATATGCCTATCATCAAAAATTCGAAATGCAATAACTCTTTTTTGAATGTTCCAATCATCGCCTATCCAATGACATGTAATACCCAAATAAGAATGAGTTTTCCAAGGATCACTCCAAATGTCGCTACCTATATGCACATGTCCATTGAAATTCATGAAAAAGTTTTTCAAATCTTCTTTTTCTCTTTTATAGATATAAAAAAGTTGGCGTTTAAGCGTATTTCTCGAAATAGGTTTTGCTTGTGGAGTACATGCAGTTTGTATAAAATGATTAAAATCAACTTTTTCACCAAAATTAAACGATAAACGTTCAACGGCAGCAAATCTAGCTAATTCTTCTTTATAAACTTTTTCATTGTAACGAAATAAAAGAGAAACGTTAGAATTGGCGTACCTGAAAATTTATTGTTAGATGGTGTCTATTCCTGCTTGCGTTTGATGTTTCGACCTCAGATACCATTTAAATGTTCCATAGCCGCATCCACCTGTAAATTTGTATGTTGCCCCCACAATATTTACCTTTTACCTCATACTTGTTTCCGCCTAAATGTTCCTTCGTGAAGTGTTCCCATATATCGGATGTACCCTCCCGTTCCAGCTCCTTTGTTGTTAACATTTCTTCGACACTGGTAGGAGGAGGATGCAGACCTTCTTGTGTTGGGACGTGCTCGACATTGGGAATAATGTTGATATCATCAATATCGTCTCCCCAATATGTAAAATCACAAGGATCGTGAGAATGATCTGATTCCCCCATCGGGCTCTTTTCTCTGCCACTACCTCTGCTTCTACTTGCCATTTTTTGAGAGAATTGAGCGAAAAGCGAATTTAGAAAATTGACAGAGTCACAGATTTGAGAGAATTTGTGAGAAAAAATTAAAGATGAAAAAGGATATTTATAGAATTTAGGATAGATTTATTTAATAATAAAAAATTGGCCAAATGGCCATTGCAAGGCAACGGCTATAAGCCGGTTTCGGACCGGTTCACAAAAACGTAACCCAGAACCGGCGGGCAGGGTTAACGGGCCGATTCTGGGCCCCAACCGGCCCGTGGCCACCACTACCTAGGTGGCCCTAATTTGATCCATCTCGATCGGTTACTTCGTCAAACTATCTCGGCGGTCATTGATTCAATGCATGTGCTTCTAACTAATGCATCATGATATCATGATGATAAGAATCATTCGATCGGTATGTGAATTCTTAGCATTCTTTCTCGTGCATTTTATCCCTCAATTGCATGAGGCTCAGTTGAGTAGATGGGCCGCGGTTTACTAAAACGGATATAAATTGAAAAGCATTTCATTGAAGCTGAAATGAATGAACGAAAAATATTTCATCGTTTATGAAAATGTTTTCATTGATTAATTATTATGAAACGATGTAATTTATCAGTTTTAGGAAAAGTGTTTTTCGAATTTTTCATTTTTTGCGAGAAAAACGGAGCTGTAAAAGCAGAATGTTAATTTAAAAAAAAAAAACAATCCTCGGGTGACAAATAACAAGCAGTAGTTGCACGAGTACGATTTATGGGATCTATTAGGACGAACGGCGACCAGATACCAAGCTCACGTGATCCCGATGCATGCTAAAATCCACCCCGGTCGACGGTGATTGGTCAGGCTACGTTTTAGATCTGGACGGCTGAGGGGAGCGGTGGTCCCACCGGAAGCGGAGTTGGTAGGTTGATCAGATCGAGAACGGAGAGGATGTGAGGGCGACGTATGGTCAACGATGGGGGCGAGGGCAGGGTAGACTTTCTCTTCACGCGAGAGAAGAAGAATTTCCTGCCCTGATGCTTTTTCCTATACTGCAAGAGTATTTTCGGTCAATCTAGATTTCAATTTAATTACTTGCATCACAATTCAGAATTTTTTCAGTATTTTTTTTTTGCTAGAATTTTTTTTTCAGTAAATTTATCGTTACTTATATGTGTACTCGTTAAAAAAACAACCCAGGAAAAAAAAACAAAAGGCGGTACTGATTTCCTTTTTGCTTAAGCCCGACATTTTTCGATATGACCCATTTATAAGATACATAGCTAATTATGTTCGATTTGAGTTTAACAATTCGTGTCATAAATAGAGCCGATATATTAGGCAGGCCCCGAGCTTTGAGATCTCCTTTATATCTTTGTCTGAGTCTACCCATAAAAAAGAAACCATACGTAAATTTTCGACCTAAATTGTTCAAGCTTTTTTATCAAGTCTAGGCTAGCTTGTGGACCGCCAAGCTTGTGATCAGGTCAAGTTATGAAAGAGTTCAATTTGTTCGCACACAAACGGTTAAACGTGTCATCTGTAAACTGACCCTTTCAATATGTGTATGACATGCTCGTAAAAAACGCATTTAGTTAAAACAAGTCAACATGTTGTATATCGGATTTTATGACGCACGGCGATATTCTTGTACTTAATTATGATGACACGTAGCAACTTGCCCTTATTTTGTTAATTTGTCAATTTTACATTAGTCATTGATCAAATTTTGCCCTCACTGAGAAGGATTTCAAGATAAACTATTCCATAGTTTTCTTCGACTTTTTTTTTTTTTGGGTCAAAAAAGGATTTCATTTATTGAGCAGAATGAAAGTTACAAATAAGGCTTTCAAGCCTAGAACAAAGCAAATCCCAGAAAGTAAATGACAAAGCACACTCTGCAACTAAGTGCACACTCTCATCCCTTAAGAACAGATTTGTCATCCTTCGACTTTAAAGAATGTCTTTTTTATCGTAAAAAAAAAGGAGTGTTTTTTTGTTGTTAATAAATTCATATCTTGGATTAAAATATAATTTAGATTATGAATCATAAAGTAAGAATATGGACCTTGGTGAACTCTTAATAACAAAGTTCGTTTTTATAAGTATATGGCCATGAAGGTAAATAATTGATTCATATAATACAAATATCGATACATGAGTTCATTAACAATATTTTCATATTCTATTTGAATTAAAGTAGTATTGTAAAATTTGATGGAAAAACTGAAAGAAACCATTTGAAATCTTAATTTTTATGTTTGTGTTTTGTTGATTAATGTTCGGATGAGGTGCAAACTTGTATATACTTTTTGTGTTTTCCTATTTTGTTTACATCGGTCAAGAACTTCAAAGTCGAACAGGAATTAGAGAATGTTCAAGCGACATTCATTACTATCTAAATACAGTGGTTATGATCATGAGCACACTTCTAGTTCTGGTGATTGGCAAAACGTGGATACAAATCACAAAGGGATAATCATTCACTTCGTGTTCAGTCTGCCTGTTAGGATTCGGGACACAATCAAATCGAAGTAAAACGTAAAGCGAGAAAGCAAAATCGATACGAGATTTTATTCTAGTTCACCCTTAAACTATGGCTACGACCAACAGAGAGTTCCACTATAATTAGCACCTCGCATCTCTCGTTGCATTACTCAATTACAAGCGAAAAAGAGTATATATAGTAGTAGCTATTTATGAGCCCGAACCCAAACTACTAATGAAAAATTATGGGCTCAAACTATAAAACCCTATAATATCCGGGGGATGCTGCCCCCTTGAAGCCCCCGTCGAGACAGCTCCATCGGATCCCCGCGCTTTCCTATCGTTGGGGAGTATGAACTATACCCCAACACTGCCATGAATAGATGCGAACAAAGAGAGATTCAATTATGTCTATCTAGTAAAATCGGCCTTCTCCACGGTTTGTATTGATGGCTTTACTTTACTTGCGTCCGCACCGATGGATGCATCAAACAAAAGCAATGTCTACATGCTTGATAAATTAAAGAATAGTTAGGTACCGTGAAATTGGACATAGTCTGATGAACGTGCGGTGCAATAGTAGATTTTCTAGAATGTGAGATTCCCTTTGGAGGAAGGATTCATTTCTTCTGACATACTTAATTATCGGTTTCATTGGACCACTGAGAGCAGGACTAGGTGGTCCGATTCCCGATTCTGGGGTGGGAGCCGGACCACCCGGGAACCGATAACCCTTTGCTCCCACCCCTTTCTTGTCCAATCATAAGCCCCACCCTTTGACCAAACTCCAAGTGCTCGATCAAGTTGGTTAACGACCTCGAAGCCTCGAAAGCTAACTGCGTCACCATTGAAAATGTGAATTTACTTTAATTTGTGAAAGTTGACCTAAGAAAGGAAAAAAGTCACAAAAAAACCTCAAATAATGTCTACTGTGACACATTTACCATGAATTTTTTTTTCGTGACACCAGAAGTCTCAAACTTTATACACGTGTGACACATTTACTATCCTTCAAAGTTTCGCCAATGAAACCGTTAAAAATCCGCCTGTATGGATGCCAAAAAGCAAACGGTGTTGACATGGATCCCACGTGCCTCAAGTAAAATAAAAACGACGTTTTTTTGGCTCAAAAATCATCTTTCGGAACCTTGACGAATGATGAATGTGTAACATAAGTTCAAGTTTGTGATTTTTCACGTCGCAAGAAAAAATTTGGGGTATGTGCGTCACAATATGCATAATTTACGTTCTTTGATAGTTTTTATTCCCAATGGCTTTCATCCGGCCGCCCGAAATAGTTTGTCTTTTTTGTCGGCGCAAGAGATTATTTTGACAATGGTAATTTGCTACTGCTTAGCATAATCAAAGGGTACCGGTTGCTTCTCCCGAGGTTGGTCCATCGCACTCGTGTTGGCAGGACATTGTTGTAAATTACCCGTCTTTAGCGACAAGATAGTGAGCCAAATCTTGACATTTCCGGAACCACGTCAGACCTGCACTTCATGGAAGTACTGTTTTTTTACCAAAGCCCTTCTTTTTTTACCGCCCACGTTGGAGCAGTAATGTAAACGTGCCAAAAAAGTAAAAAAAAAAAAAACTTACTTTAATAATTACGTGAATTGCCGGCATTGAAGACTATGCTACAAATGCGCCGTTGAACTTCTAAGTTCTGTCATCTTCGTCCTCAATCTCTTCTGTACTTTCTCTTAATACCTTGTGAAGTTTCGGCGGTCTGAATCGATGGCGAGACTTGCCTTTTTCTTGATATCGTCCCTCTCCATCTATTTTCACATCGCAGTGGCTGCTGCTGGCGATGCTACCGCGAGCACTTCCACCGACACGAACTTCGTCGAGTCTTCGTGCAGCGCCGTGCGGCACCCTGCGCTCTGCGTGCGGTCGCTCGCGGTCCACGCCTCGGCCATCGAGCAGAGCCCGCTGCAATTGGCCCAGACCGCCCTGGCGGTGAGCTTTAGCCCGGGCTCAGTTCACCAAGGACTTCTTGGCGAGATCGACCATGTTTAAGGGCCTGGGGGTGACGGACTATATAGCTATAAAAGATTGATTCGATGAGATGGGCAAAAGTGTGGACCTGCTCGCTAAGTCGGTGAAGGAGCTTAAGAGCGCGGGCGAATCCAAGGGCAAGTATTACCGGTCGCACGTGAGCAATGCCCAGACTTGGGTCGACGAGGCGTTGCAGGACTCCTACGCTTCCTACGATTTGTACACGATCAAATTAACGAAGGGCCGGTTGAAGACTTCGATCCAGTACCGCGTGTCTGATGTCGGGCGGGTCACTAGCAACGCGCTCACTTTGATCACGAATTTAAGCCCGTGATCGAGCCGAGCCGACGGAAGACATGATATCCCGGTGGTTGCTCCATCTACGAAGCTGTTACCATGTTCCGTAGATATGTGTGTACTTTCCATAGCGGTTTGGATATTGAATGTAAGAATAATTGTGACCCATATGATGTTATTAATAATGGTTTGATAATTATTATCATGCTATAAAGAAGAACGTATTGAGAAAAGATGCAATTGAAAAGGTGAAATTCTTATGTGCTTTGATGGAATGCACCTTTTGTTGTTGTTGTCGAAATAACTTTTCATTCACTTCCTCGAAATACAACATAGAAATATTTTAGTTCAATTGTAAACAAATACAAATCCTTGACAGCTCCAAAATAAAACAAGCTCCAGATAACACGAGAAATCACCAGAACAAAGTGCATATGTGACTTCTTCACACCAAAATCGATGGCCGATCACCGAATCCGTCTTCAATTTTGAGCACACACTGAGATCTCCATCTGCTTCTGGTTTTGCTTTTCGGCGGTGCGTGCCTAGTTTTGGCGTCTCCAACATCATCACCGAGCAGAGTAAAAAAGTTGAACAAGCACAGATCTGACACTCGTGAAAGCGAAATCTTCACAAAACTCTTCCGATCTTATTCGAAATTGGACTTGTTCACCAATGAAACTCGAAGAAAGCGAAGCCCCAGGAACATACACGCAAAAACAAATCTAAACTAAATATGATAGAAAATGTCCCCGAAAACAGGAGAGAGAAATTTCTAAATCTAGACTAGATCGGAAAAGAAAAGCTACCAAATGAGAGGAAAGAAAGAAAATGAAACGGAGAATCAAAATAGCCTAAGAAAAAGGGGAGGGAGGGAGAGATCTAACTCAAACCCTCACCTCCATGCAATTCATATGTGCTTTGATGGAAGACACCTATTAAAGGGGTACACGTTGATAGCCTTAAAAGAATCTTGTCCTCTCTCCACCCATAACGATGTCAGATTGCATCTATCCTCCAACAGATAAAATAATAACAGTAAAATGGATTAAGGGAGGGAAATCATATTCTTCACCGTCTCCTATTTCCGTAACAATCCGTCTTTGAAGTTATTATTTTGGATCAAGGTACATTTTCATTGTTCTTATTGTGGAAATCACGAAAATCAAAGATTCGTTGACGTTGAATTCCAGCATAAAGGATTCACGTTAAATTGCTAACACTTGATGCATGTACACATGATCTGATATGAAAGTCAAAAACTTTGGTCCAATCGAAACTTTGCTGCCTACTTCGTCATCAACACAATAAGCTTACTTTGGATGAGAACTTCAATCTCTGAATGCATGCGTTCGAGTCGATCATGAATCGTCCTCACGAGGAAGGGAAGTTTAACATGCGATCGAGCGCAACGATCCGACGAAATTCGCATAGCTGACCCTACCCGGAATTGCTTTGTTGTTATGGTCGGCACTCTGTGCCGGCGCTGATTGACTGATTGTTCATGACTCGACTGATTTTTCTCCAGATTCAAATGGCGGGTTGCGTAAGAAGTAAACTGAGAAACGCCTCCCAATCTGTGCCTTTCGTTAAATTCGTTCATCGCAGTCAACGTCGAGGTAAAGCAATGTAAAGCGAGTTTGACTAAAACTCATAGACTAAAATGTGTTGCCTTGTCATTTTTGAGGAACTAGTTTGACAAATGAGAAGATTAGACACTACATGCACCAATTGGAGCTTTCTCAGAGCATGGAATGGGTGGGTCTGTGCAATGCGTTGCAGAGCTCGACACAACGGATCATGCATGAAGAGAATGGAGGAAAATTATCAAAAAGGTCATAAATTTATTTTAATTTTGTCGAATCAGTCTTAATTTTTTTTGTGAGTCCTAAATCTTTTGTAATTGTGCCAATTCAGTTCATCTGACCGGTCGGCGCTGACTTGGATAAATTTTAATAATATTTTATTTTATTTTGAATTTTTTAATTATTTTATTTTTTAGTAAATTTATCTTTTTTATTTTATTTGCATTGACATCAATTCAGTCCTAAACCTTTCAATTGGACAAATGTAGTCCTAAACCTTTTTGCATTTGTACCAATTCAGTCCATCCAACCAATTTTGGCCGGAAATCGTTGACGTGGACGCCGGCGATGCCACGTAAGACGGCCGGCGTTGACGTGGGCGTTATTTAATAATATTTTTTTAAAAGTTAATTTTTTTCATTAATTTTTTCCTTTTTTAAATTTAGGATTTGGCCGGCGAGGGTCGCCTCGCCCAGGGCCATCGTGGCCTCGCCGGTTGCAAAGGCTGTCGCCCAGGGCTGGTGAGGCCTCAATGGCCCTGGGCGAGGGTTGACCCTCGCCGGCCAAATCCTAAGTTCCAGATTTAGCGTTGGCGAGGCCGTCACTGTAAACCATTGAGATGATAGGCAACACGACATATATTACTTACGGATTCGCTCGTGACAAGACTCGAACTCGTGAGCTCGTGAAGGCATATTAACCTCTTTCACTGTTGAACCAACCAACTTGGCGGCAAGCACGGTTTAGTGGCATTTAAGGCTCCCGGCAAATAATTTCCTGTCGGCCTCCGTCCATGTGGCCGATAACTCCGCTTACCTGTCATCATCGTCTCTCCTCTTGCTTCCACGCCACTTTCATAAAAGGCTGAACTCCATCTCTCGCTCCTCCTCCTCCTCCTCCTCCTTCTTCTTCAGCAAGTTTGTGTGGTCGAAATCGCTTCACTATTCAAACCTCTCGCACCAGTCACGACTTCAGCAAGTTTGGGGGCGGCGTAGAAAGGGGTTTCTGAACTCGACCGCCGTCGCAAAATGTCTGCGGCCTTCTCTTCGGTTCGCGCGATTCGTCGCCCCGGCTCCTTCGCCGAGGAGAAGCACAGTCCTCCGGTGGCCTCCAGCAAGTTCGCCTCCGATTTCCTCGGGTCCGCCGGGAAGCTTCGATTCGGGGCCCTCTCCGTATCCGTCCGCGCCCCCTCAGCTCGGCTTCGCGGATTGTCCTCCGTCGTCGCGGTCTCGGATGTCGTCAAGGAGAAGAAGCCCAAGCGTTCTTCCTCGTCTTCGGATTTGGTAAAATGGCGCTTGCGATTTGCTGATCACAGATGTCAATTGTAATAATCGAATCGAGCTGGTTAAGTTTTTGTTTATTTCTGGAGTTCTTTTTTTTCCTCTTTTTTTTTTTGGTATGGGCAGCTTATTACGAAAGAGGAAGGATTGGAGCTCTACGAGGACGTGGTTTTGGGAAGAACTTTTGAGGATATGTGCGCTCAGATGTACTACAGAGGCAAAATGTTTGGCTTCGTCCACCTCTACAATGGCCAAGAGGCTGTATCCACTGGGTTCATCAAGCTCCTGAAGCAAGAAGATTGTGTGGTTAGTACCTACAGAGATCACGTTCATGCGCTGAGCAAAGGGGTTTCTGCTCGTGCAGTGATGAGTGAATTGTTCGGCAAGACGACCGGCTGCTGCAGAGGTCAAGGTGGCTCTATGCACATGTTCAGCAAAGAGCACAATTTGCTTGGCGGGTTTGCCTTCATTGGCGAAGGGATTCCGATTGCTACCGGTGCTGCTTTCACCTCAAAGTACAGGAGGGAGGTCTTGAAAGAAGCCGACTGTGATCATGTGACGGTCGCGTTCTTCGGGGACGGGACCTGTAACAATGGGCAGTTCTATGAGTGCTTGAACATGGCCGCATTGTGGAAGTTGCCTATCGTGTTTGTGGTGGAAAACAATCTGTGGGCGATCGGGATGTCTCATCTGAGAGCAACTTCTGATCCGCAGATATGGAAGAAGGGGCCTGCGTTTGGAATGCCCGGTGTCCATGTGGATGGTATGGATGTGTTAAAGGTGAGGGAGGTTGCTAAGGGGGCTATTGGAAGAGCAAGGAGAGGGGAAGGACCTACATTGGTCGAATGCGAAACTTACAGATTTAGGGGACACTCTTTGGCTGATCCTGACGAGCTTCGTGATCCTGGTAAGCCTTCCAGTCCCATACTAATTATCATTGTCAGCTCGCCTTTAACTTGCAATTGCCATTACTGGCCAATATAGATATCAAGGTTAAACTTTTGCTCGCATGCATTTACTAACTTATAGACGGAGGATGTTTGAGTATGCACAGCCTGAGTGCCTGGACATACGGAGTGTAGCATTAGGATATGGAATAAGATCAGATAAATTGATTCGAGGGGAAGATGGCCGAGGCAATTACTGCATTCAGAGCTTGCACCCCAGGGTGGAGCTAGCTGAGTGCATTGAGCTCAATTGATTGTAAAAGTTCTGTTTAAATGAAATGCTTAAATGAGGAATGGATCTTCAGTCGGGAAGACTTATATGGTCACATGGAGAACATTGATAGTTTCAAGAGGGCCTAAATGAGCATCATGTGGAAGACTGAATTGTCACCCCATGACTCTCTGGAGCGTTTCTATGTCTTGTGATTTAGTAGTTGCAAATACTTGCTTTAAAATGGCATTCATTAGTGGTTCTTTCATCTGAATTTATACGTTTCTTCCTCATGAAATAAGTAAGTCATTCCCTTGCAAGGATCACTGAAGTCTCGAGAGGAAGTTGAGCTAGTCATAAGTTGGTTTTTCAATTTGGACGTTAGTAAACAATGAGGATCAAGAGACTAGGAACAAGGGCACTAATGAAACTTGAGGGCTGAAGAAAAATTAGGGAAGTGCTTCTAAAGGATAGGCTATTGAAGAGGGGAAATTGGTATTTATATGTATGATCACTAATGCGTCGGCAAATTAACATAGGAAGGCACTCATTAAATCGAGATGGGAATCTTGATTGTTTAGTCGTAGAAATGTGTCAAGAGATCATGTTAAGCAGTGATAGGAAATAAACTAGGTATCAAAATGGGGATGGACCAGTTTGCAAGAATATGACTTGCTGGAAAGAGAAGTCCTAGCCCTGTTGTATAACCTCAGAATGATTTGGGAACACACGAAGTAGTTGGGTTACAATTTAATATGGGATGCTGGAAATCATGAAGAATGATAGCAAGCAAGCAAAGAACTGAAAAGATCTTGAGGTTTACAGTGAATGCGTTCAGGTGCAGTGTGGTTGCAAGGGGAATACAAAGCTTAGACAGACAAAGAAGTTTGAAAGACATTTATTTGTGGTCTACACCAGCCCGCCTCAAAGTGCAAAGTGCTCATCTTTTAGCATCTTTCTTCTTACAAGTAAAAGTATCTTTCTTGTTGCCTGGCTACATATGAAGGTGCTATCACCATCATCATATCTCTCACTATCTTGGTGCCATCGGTGAGTAAGTGGTCAGTAATCAAATGTGGTAGAAGCTTGGTCGAGTTGGAGTTTTAAAGGCAAGAATTTGTTTATTACTGGAAAGTAAAGGTCATTCTAGGATGAAGATGCAATAGCATGAGATTCGAGCTCTTATGATAACATACTTTCGAGTTGTGTATAAGATCGTTTTACAGGCTTGTCCCTAAAATCCGATATGCCATTTTAGTTGGTGATTCAATGGGGAACTTCCGGTACTTGTGCTTTTGGGCCATTGACAACATTTGTATTCATGGACAAACTCAACTGTGCTGCAGTGTACTTTCAGAATGCATTAGTGATGTTCACCCTCTTGAATTTCTTTTTCTTCTAGTGAGACACATAATCACATACTTCAGATGTGCTTGGCTAATATATCTTTTATGTTATCTTGATTTTTCAGCGGAGAAGGCTCGCTATGCTGTGAGGGATCCCATTGTGGCCTTGAAGAAGTACATTCTTGAAAACAATCTGGCAAGTGAAGCTGAGCTAAAAGCCATTGATAAGAAGATAGATGAGATTATAGAGGACTCCGTGGATTTTGCGGATGCAAGCCCTCTTCCACCCAGAAGCCAGCTACTAGAGAACGTGTTTGCTGATCCTAAAGGCTTTGGTATCGGCCCCGATGGAAGATACCGGTGCGAGGACCCCAAATTCACAGAAGGGACTGCCCACGTCTAAGCCTCTGCTATTTGTCGGTTCTCTTTGCCTCTTGTTACGGCGTGTGCGAAAGGTGTATGAGACCCTTTTGTTAGATTATCTCCTCCTCCTCCTCTTCCGCTTTGATTGCTCTTAGGTTTGCTACTTTGATTACTTCTTAGGGGCCTGCCATTAGCTCCTCTTTAGCTTCGGTCGACATAGAACCATGTATGTGATCGAGCTGTTATAGGCTAGGCTGGACGATAAGCACGTAGATCATTTTCTCTGCATTAAGTAAGTAAACTTGGTTGATTTATCTTTGGGATTTGCCAAGTGAACGTAGGCTTGTAGCAGTATAATGGATAATCAAGCGGATGGGATTTTCTTTCATTTTGGTCCGGACAAATGACTTCGAATCTATCGATTCCAATTGACTTTGAAGCCATTAGTGTGAAGCAATTCAACCAAACTTTCAAAGGAGTTCAATATTTAATTACGCTATAAAAAGTACGGCCACATTTAAATCAAGATTGATTATCCAAAACGTGAAAAATAATAATAATCAATATTCAAGATTTATCCACAAAAAGTCATACGATAATCAGAGAAGCCTCTTGACAAATAGTGCAGGAAGGGTAAATTACCAACTTTATCAGTCAATGTTAGAATGGGGTTCTTGAAAGATGTTGATTCGATTAAAGCAGCAATTCTGCCTGAGATCAAAGCAGAATTCTTCAATCTGTTGATTCGATTACTCTTATCCTGTTGAACAAAGGGGGAACATCTTAGCCAATTAGCCTGTTCCTTGTCTAGTTTGCAGACGATGGGTTGTGGTTTCAGTGAGATGAATCAACTCAACCCACAATTTGTTTTAAGGTTAAGGAGGCTGCTGTCAGTTTCTAGATCTGTCGCGAGTGCCATGCCTTGCCGTCCCGATACTGTGAAAGGAAAATCCGACCCCAAAGCTCGTATGTGATGAGCAGCGCTAGAGTGGTTGACCTATCGAGGTCACTGCAAATTTCCGTGTGTTTTGCACGATTGTTGCGGCATGAATGAAGTCTACATGATTTGAAATAAGATTTCATAACTGTCCCGACTGATCTATGCCCCACTCATCTTCTTTTGGCTGAAAGACTGGGAGGCGCAAGTGCATGCATATAGAAAGGGCAACACGGCACATGACTTGAGTTTATGCCTAGTGGGGAACTGATGCACGTTTTCCCGATAAAGTAAAGCAAGCACGATGTTGAATTATGACCCATGTGTCTACCGCACCCCCTTGAGACGTAACTCGTTGACAACAGGTTGTCGGCCTGTCAACTCATCG
Organism: Lenwebbia sp. NSW1173648; assembly: GCA_029784005.1. NCBI lineage: Eukaryota > Viridiplantae > Streptophyta > Magnoliopsida > Myrtales > Myrtaceae > Lenwebbia > Lenwebbia sp. NSW1173648. Next base: position 6,583,276 of record JARCGZ010000005.1, read on the forward strand.
ACTCAATCCTACCCTGAATTCATGCCCACTCGACCCTTTCTGTCGGTGCCCCTCTCTTTGTGCCATGGGCCGACGTCGTGGATTACGATCCGAGAGTTGAGTAGAGTCATCGTTGTATTAGTTCTTGTGATCAGGTCTAGTCCTCCATCTAGTATCCCATCTGTTGAATCAGGTGTCGGGTGGCTACAATAAATATAAGACACCCGCAATAGTAACGCGAGACATAGATGTTTGGGAGAGTAATTTGGTATGGAAATGAGACAGAGTCAAGAACTACAATATCCCAAATCCCGAACACAGTATCCGAATCGAACTTGAATATGGATTTCGAATCAAGCATCGATCCTCCGACATCCCACTCGAGTAAAAATCTCAAATATTGGACTGTTTCGGGTCGACTGATTCGGTTTTTGTTTTATAGGGCGCAACTTGATGAACTTGTCAGTTCAACAACTTCTGTTCAGACAAAGTAAGCGAAAGCTGTCACCTGCTCTTTCCGCAACGCTTTACTTGACCGTGTCTAGTGGCGGCTCTGCTCTCGCAAGTGGCCGCCGCCCGTCGGGCCCCCCCACCACGAGCCTTCCTCAGCCCTCACCCGCTCTTTCCCAAAGCCCCGTCGCTCCGATATATATATATATCCACGCCTCTCCAATTTCTCTCCTCATCTACCATCATTCATCAATCCCGATCGACCAAGTTCTCTCCTCTCTTGGAAATTCTAAGTTTTTCTCAAATTCGGAGAGACCCAAATGAATTCGATGTTCAGCTCCTTCGACGCCTTGTGCGCGGAGTTCCTGGGCCAGGCCGTCGGGTCCAATTTCGCCTCCGTCGCTCGTCCGTGCCGACGGAGCGCTCCCAGCGACGAGCACGCCCCTGATAGCGCGGCCAAGAGACGCGTAGCGAAGCCGCCGCCGCCACCGGCGGAGAGCGGTCGGAGGAGCGCGCCGAGGTTCGCGCCGGAGCTGGATGGCCTGAACAGCTTCGAGACCCTGGTTTCTTGTTGACGGCGACGGAGGAGTGATCTGTGTTTCTGTGGGGCTATAGCCATAGAGATTGTACAGTAGATCTATATGCGTTGCTGCTGTAGCTTCGAGGAGATGATTGTTGATTCTTTGGTTCTTCTTCTTGAGATGCGTTTCGGCTTTTTAGTGGAAAAACAAAGCTGGTTGATCATGTTGCTCGTCAGAGCTAAAATTTCATCTCTCAGACCTCGCGATTGATGAGGCTATAATATATTTTGCTTCGACGAAATCGATGATGTTTTCAAGTTTAGGATTGTGGCCTGGCTGCTTCATTTGCAGAGAGCGGTTGAGCACCGCATCACTGTTTGAAACTGATCCTTTCTTTACTCGAAAAGCAAGATTGAATGCCCAACTACTCTTCGGCACTTCGCCCTCTGTTCTGCATTAATTGCATGAGAAGTGACAAAAGGCGATTTTGACCGACTAATCCTCTCTCGGAGCGCCGTAATTACGCCCGGATGCATGTAACATCGACTAATGAGAACTCCAATCAAATTTCTTGACGGGTTAGCGCTGTTTTCAGATACTCTCGAATCAATTTGATTTTATACTCGGATTGTTGTATAAACTGGAGACCGATTAGTCTCTTTACACCAATATCATTCCATCAAATAAGAGTTATGCATTTTCGATCGTACATAGCTTCAAAATGAGCCATCTTAATACTGAAATGATAGTTATTATTATAAGAAAAATTTCGCCAAATGTAGGTGGTAGTTCCACGAGCTGCCAAAATCAATAAAGCATGATCTCCGCATTATCCTCTTACGTCTAAATCGTTCTCTTTAACTTGTCATGTGTCTGCGGATGAAAAGCTATGCCGAAATTGAGTTTAGTACCTAACGCTACTTGTAAACTCCTCCAAAAATTAGACACAAATCTAAAATCTCTGTCAGAAACAATGCCCGCTGGAACTCTATGAAGCCTCACTATAACATATCTCTTCGCCATGTCTTTCAGTGAAAGGCTGGGTCGATACGATAAAAAATGTGCAAATTTAGTCAATCGATCGACAATTACTCATATAACATTCTCACCACTTGGCATCCTTGGTAAACCGACGATGAAATCCATGGTGATATGCTCTTACTTCCATTTAGGTATTTCAAGTGGGTGCAGTTGTCCACCTGATTTCTGATGTTCAATTTTCACGTACTGGCAAACTAGACATTGATCAACAAAATTCACAATATCCTTCTTCATGTTGATCCACCATAAGTTTTCTCTTAAATTCATGTACATCTTAGTGCTTCGCGGATGAAGCGAAAAACTAGTGCTATGAGCTTCTTGTAATATCTCTTTTTTCAACTCTAAATCAATGGGAACACATAGCCAACCAAGAAACCTCAATGATCCATCTACATAGATACTAAAATCTGATTGTCTTCCAACTTCTGTGCCTTCTCGAATTTTCCCCAACAGAGGATCGTCATTCTGTTAGCCTTAATTCTATCAATCAACGTGGGTTGTGCTCGAACATTGGCTAACCGAGCATCAATTTGATGCACCAATACCTCCAAGTCCAACTTTCTCATATCATCGAGAATAGGCTTCTGGGAAGTGAGTAGTGCTGCCATCTTCCCAAAAGATTTACGACTTAAGGCATTTGCTACTACACTTGCCTTACCTGGATAATAATTGATAGACAGGTCATAATCTTTTAGAAGTTCTAGTTATCTTCTCTGTCTCATGTTTAGTTCTTTCTGAGTAAAAATATACTTCAGATTCTTGTAATCAGTAAAGATTTCACATTTTTCACCATACAAATAGTGGCACTATATTATCAAGACAAATACAATCGTTGCTAACTCCCGATCATGAGAGATTGAGTTTTTCTCATGAACCTTCAACTATTTGGAGGCATAAGCTACAACTTTACTACCTTGCATAAGAACACAACCTAAAGCCTCTTTAGATGCATTATAGTAGATTGTGAAGCCACCACTTTCGGAATGCAAGGTCAATATAGGAGCTGACACTAATCGCCTCTTCAATTCTTGAAAATTGCACTTAGATTATGACATTTGCGTGTAGATTTTATGGGATGTTGTGAGGATTATGTGTTGGATTTTTGTTTCCAGAGTTTTTGTTGGCTTAGCTATACACATGTAACATGTTAGCGATTTTGGGTTCCCCGAGGTGAGTCGTAAGGCCAAAAGGGCCAAATTGGTTCAAAGTTAAAATGAAAGTAAGTAGGACTAAACTATACATCAACTAAGAGTTTAGGACCCATTTTGACATTCTCCCTAGAGTACACCTTTGCTTCATGAGTTTGTCTCAACTCGACCTAATTAGGTACGCTGAGACTTTATGCTATCGATTTACCTTTCAAAGATTTTTAAACCATCGAATGAATCTATGCCCAAATCCACGACTTGGCCTGATTCGATCCGATCATCTCGGCATAAAAAGAAAATCTTTCACGAGGCTCGGTTTTAGCCCGGCCCATCGGGTATCTCTAACATTCACCCCCAAAATACATGGCAATCCTTTCTTTTTCCCCCAACGAGCAAAATACATCACAATCATCAACTCTTCATTGTTTTAATCTCCAAGCACAAGAAGGCAAAACACACCAAAGATCACTCCTTTTTGCCCTTCTTCTTGGTTTGGCCAACAAACAAAACCGCCCCTCACCTGCAATCGCAACGCATATGTTTTCATGGAGTGAAAAATTTACTAAAAGCCCTCCAAGATCCCCATCGTCCTCAGCTCATCACCATCATTCAAAAAGAGCCAACTGCCAAAGAGGCCGATCCAGGCGGTCGTTCCTGTGCTTCCTCCCCTTGTTTTCTCCGCCCCCCCCCCCCCCCCCCCCCCACTCGTTCCTCACTCTGACCCCTCTCTTCCTCCCACTTCTCCTATTAAATCCAACCCTCCCCCACCATTTCTTGCGAAATCGGATCAGACCCTCCTCGCACGTCGATCGCATTGCTCCTCTCTTCGTTCCCCTTCCCGTCACCATGTCCGCCGCTTCTCTCTCTTCCTCCATCAACGTGATTCGCTCCGCCTCCTTCGCCAGCGACAAGTCCGCCCTCGTTTCGAACGCCAGGCCCTCCTCCTCCTCCTCCTCTGCTTTCCTCGGATCCTCCGCCAAGCTCCGCTTCAATCCCCTCTCGAGCCCCGCGGCCAGTCTCCGGTCCTCCGTCGTCGCCGCCGCTGCCTCCAATGTCGTCAAAGAGAAGCAGCCCAAATCCTCTCCCTCTGGGTCCCACCTGGTAAGATTCGATCTCGGGCATTGCCACTAGTGCGCGACTCGCGTCTGGAGTGTATGCACTCGCGAAAGAGAGTCCTGATTATGCTAAATTGGAAGGTTAGAGTTCGTGGGTATGTCCTTGATTTGCTTCTTCTGTCATTCGCAGTTGATCACGAAGGAAGAGGGATTGGAGTTATACGAGGACATGGTTTTGGGGAGGTCGTTTGAGGACATGTGCGCTCAAATGTACTACAGGGGCAAAATGTTCGGCTTCGTCCATCTCTACAATGGACAGGAAGCTGTTTCGACCGGTTTCATCAAGCTCTTGAAGCAGGAGGATTCCGTGGTCAGCACCTACAGAGACCACGTTCACTCGCTCAGCAAGGGCGTACCGGCTCGCCAGGTGATGAGCGAGCTGTTCGGCAAGGAGACAGGCTGCTGCAGAGGCCAAGGAGGCTCGATGCACATGTTCTCGAAGGAGCATAATTTGATCGGTGGATTCGCTTTCATCGGTGAGGGGATTCCAATTGCTACTGGCGCGGCGTTCACGTCCAAGTACAAGAGGGAGGTCTTGAAGGAAGAGGGCTGTGATCATGTTACCGTGGCCTTTTTCGGGGATGGGACTGCTAACAATGGACAGTTCTTTGAGTGCCTGAACATGGCTCAGCTGTGGAAGTTGCCTATCATTTTTGTTGTGGAGAATAATCTGTGGGCAATTGGTATGTCCCATTTGAGAGCTACTTCTGATCCTCAGATTTGGAAGAAGGGTCCTGCATTTGGGATGCCCGGAGTGCATGTGGATGGGATGGATGTGTTGAAGGTGAGGGAGGTGGCAAAGGAGGCCGTTGGAAGAGCGAGGAGAGGAGAGGGACCTACTCTGGTCGAGTGCGAAACTTACAGGTTTAGAGGACACTCTTTGGCTGATCCCGACGAGCTTCGTGACCCCGGTGAGCATTTTAAGACAAACTTGGACTGTCATTCTTGATTGGTTTTGCTCAGTCTTTCTTTTAATCACTGGCTCTCTTTGTAGATATAAATCATGTACTTAGGTGCATGTCTCTTAGATATTAAATTTCGGGCGTTTTAATCTTATGCATTAATTATAGTAACCATTCTTAACCACTGAGATGAGTGCTTTTGGAGTTACCTAGATTATGCATGCGGGACTTTGGTAGAGATTTGCTTGATTCTTTGAGACATACGAAGCATTGACTGTGAGCATAGATATTCTTTTAGTCTCGGGAGTTGAAATATTGATTATCTGAACTAGTATGAAGAAACAATGGTTTGGAAGAAAGAGTTATGCTTTAACCTCATATATAACTTTGATATGTGGTAATAATCCCCATAGTTTCTTTGGATGCATCATTTTGAGTTGGTGGAGTCTGAACGCGGTTTCTCTAGTTCAAGCATATGGTGCGGGTTTTTGTCCTGTAGAGAGTCCGGAAAATCGAACAGACGGTTGTGATAACCATTCAAGGGTCCTGCTGTCTAAAATTCTAAATGAGGTACTTCTCTCGAAAGCATCGAAACCAGTTTGACTGTGCTCTGTTACCTGGCCTCATGGTGTCATTGAATAAGCTAATATGATAGTTTGACAATTGGCAAAGCCTTTCCAGAGAGTGGGAAAACAGGAAGAATGTCTGCAGCCTGACATTTATTAGAATCTTGGGGAATTGAGATCTAAGATGAGATATATCATGCTCAGTTCAGCAGATCAAGAAATCCAGCTAACACTACGGAGATTAGGGGAAGGAGAAATTGTCATATATCTCCCTCTTTATGATTCAAGTAGAAATCACTCTTCCTACTTTTTCGGAAGTATAAATATTAGGTATGCATGTGTTAGTACGACTAGGGCTTTAGGGCTAAACAAGACTACACGAAGGATGAAAAAGGGAAAAGGTATATGGGCCTATGGATGCCTGTAGGTTACTGGAATTGATTGGAAGGTCAGATAGAAGAATATATGTATGCATTGACGGGATTGTGATGGTATTCTGGTTGCTAACTCAGCCTTGCTGAGCGGATTGTGTTTTAAGAGTTGTACATGTTACTGATCTGTTTCTTCTTGACCAAAGTTTGCAACTTTTCTCATAAGATGCATATTTAATGAGCATGGTTAAGCAGGAAGTACTAATTCTGTTAATTGGTGAATCAATCCATTAGGCTTACCACCCCTCCTGGGGATCCTGGTTCAGTAACAATTTTGATACGCATAATGACTTAGGACTAGACACATTAATTACCTACAGTTTTTACTACTCATCATCTCTTCCTCACTTCCTGGTGGTTCTGCAACTGTTTGAGGCCTTTGAGTCATGTTTTCTAGTCAACCTCCAAAACACCACCTTTGCTGGAGAGTGAAGCTTGTTGGTTTTGATAAGTAGGAAAGTGTGTAGAGCAGTCTTCGAGGCTGAGCATAATAAATAAGAGCTGATGATAATATACCCTCTATGGCTGTTATGCTAATTTCTTAATGCATTTACTGCTGCAAAAGGTGTGATTCTTTTGACTGCTGTAGTGGTGTCTGATGCCTGGTCCTTATTGTCTTACTTGTCACAACTGATATGATATTGTCTGAATAAAACAAAGGTTAATGCTGTTATTGGATTTTACCATAATATTCATATCTAAAGTTGCAGGAAGAGGGTTTCAGTACCCTTTTAAGCAACTTTTTGATTCTGTTTTGGTGCCATATATGTGGCATCTGCAAAATGGTTTGGTCTCCTGCCAGTAGAATTGACTTTTGTGGGTAACCTGAGAAAAGGATGTGGTTGGCTTTCTAGAGAGGAGGCTACTAGATGCCCGCTGGCTTGCACACGCAACCCGTGTATGTACCAGAATAGAGCTCTTCACATGGTCTGGGGACATTATGAAAGATGTTTGAGAAAGCTGTAGTTTTCATTCCAACTATAAATGGACACTTCTGCAGATGAAGTGGAGAGTGGAATAGTTTGTTAGCTATGCTAGGATAGGTGGTTTTGGACATTGAGCCCAGCACGAGAAGGTCCAGCGAAAAAGGTTGGAAGTATGTAGTTGTGAGTTTTCGCTGCTAGAATGTCAGATCTGTGCTGACACTTTTATCGGATCATGTCTCTCTAGGGAACATTAACCAGGTTTTTAGCGCTCATGTCATGGCATGTTATTGATTTGAACTCTTATGTTCGCAATATGTATATTTAGAAGCTCCTCACATCGTTCACGACTTTGGATTCCTTACTAACCGCTGGTTGATGTGATCTGTGTTTTGTCAGCTGAGAAGGCCAAGTACGCTGCAAGGGATCCCATAACAGCCTTGAAGAAGCATATGATTGAAAGCAACCTGGCTAGCGAAGCCGAGCTCAAGGCAATCGACAAGAAAATTGATGAGCTCGTGGAAGAGGCCGTGGAATTTGCGGACGCGAGCCCTCCCCCACCCAGAAGCCAGCTATTGGAGAATGTGTTTGCAGATCCTAAGGGATTCGGTATTGGCCCTGATGGAAGGTACAGATGCGAGGACCCCAAATTTACTGAAGGAACCGCCAAGTTGTAGCTGCCTCGTTGGGGTATGGCGTGATAATTTTTTCTACTAGTACTGCTTCCTGCATTACTGCAATCTTTTGAATATTTTTAAGTGTTGCCAGAGATGTAAGAATAATTAAGTTATTGCAGTTGAAATCTTCTGCTTCTGTTTTTCTTGTTCAGTAATTTACTTGCTGCTATTTTCGTGGGGTTTTTGATTTGCAAAGAAATGTTTATTCTCATGCAGAAGTTTTCTATTTCTAAGCTAATCTATGGCTTTGTAGTGTCATTTTTAGCTCTCTTTCAAGTTTTGTTTCTTCTGATCTCTGATTAGCTTTCTTTAGGTTGATTTTTTTAGCTAGCCAACTTTGTTAATGCAGCAAGAACTATCGTAGTAACTCAGAGAATATACTAGATGGATATAGACAAAAACTGGCGATGCATACAAGGCGAATGAGGGCTAATTCAAGGTAGTATGACTTCTAGGCAGGTCACATGAAGACATTTCTTGGCCATTGTCACCATTTGGGGCTTCCACTTTTCCCTTGTGATGGTCTAGAACGGGGAACACACTTTGCCTAGACTCTGTCAAGTCCATTTGATGAAGTGAGTCAGTCAATTCAAACCGTTATAATGGTTGACTGCGGATTAGGTCCAAGCAAGAATCTCTCATTACCCCTTCATTTGTTTCTGAAAATTAAAGGCAAAGCAAAAAATGTGTAGCGAAATGGTGGTGCAAACTATTCCACTCTCCACTTCATTTGTTTCTGAAAATAATGGCATTTCTAGATAGCTTTATAAAAGATTGGTTCTTCTATTGAGTTTGATCAAGCATCTATGTTTCTTTTTGACTTTCAAGATGTCTGAAAAGCGCACTCACTACTAGTAAGTGCAGTTGTTGCAGCACCAAGAATGTATTCATCATTTTGTTCATCAGTAGCAAGTGCAGTTGTCCACTGGTCGTCTCAGTCCAACCTTCAAATCACAGTCCTTTTGTTTAGCATTAGAAGGTCTATCAAACACCCATCTTTGCTGGGATATCCAACTCTTAAAGAGCACTTACTGACCAAAAGAGAAAAAAAGCAACCTCCTTGCTTCTAAATAAACTGCAGAATCTGAACTATTTCACATGATAAATCAGACACGAGCAGCATCCAAGTTATATGTGGATGAAGCTGGATGAAGCTTTGGTAGCCGACGGGGGTTTGGCAACAAGTGTTCTGAGGTGCTTTCCTGAGGAATTCCCCTGAACTGCAAATCTGATGCAAACTATCGCCAGCCCATCTCTTGTATTTTGCCTAGGCTTTCCCCGAATTCGATTGGAAGTTGCTTGGATCCGCTGCAACGACGACGTGGTTCTTCAGAGGAGATAATAATCACATAAACCATTTCCCAAGGGAACTGAGCGACTTCCACTGCGGTTACGTTGAGCAACTTCCTCCGACAATAGAAAGCCGGAACATTGTTTATGTTGAAGACCCGTCGGAACATGGTTTCATAAGTCTCATCAGTGTTTTGAAGATCTGTTGGAACATGGCTAATGGTGTTCATATCAGTATTCTGAAATGGAACTGAGATCTAACTAACCGTCCAATTGCAAGAGAGAGAGAGAGACAGAGAATCTAGTTACGCCCTTGCAAGCTTAAGGTATTTTTGTTATTTCGAGGTATATTACAGCAATACGATCTCTTCAGCCTAATCCAAACCCGTCTAGTGGATCAAAAAAGAGTCGGAAAAAATACGAGAGATCGCACTATCTCTCAAGAGGAATTACACCAGTTGGGTGGTTTCCTCCCTACTAAACTGCACAATTTCCGGCAGCCTCGAGTCAAGCTCGAGGAATTAAGCGCTGTTTCAATCACAATCTCTTCCCGACATTTCCAAACCTTCTAGCTACTCCGAATATAACGGCCTTGGGCAAAAGGCCCCGGTCGAGACTGCAAGCAAGAACTATGGCCCCTCCCATGAACAGGAGCTTCGGCACGTTTCTCACCAAGGGTTTCCTAGACTCATCGTCGCGGCCTTCAATCTCCGATGAGCCTTCTTTACCAGAACTCTCTAGAGACCTAAGATAGTCCGCGCTGACCTTAGTATTGATCTGAGCCATGAAAGCACAACGTGAACGTGGAGCCTCCGAGGCTCGTTCCTTCTGATACGCGCGCAGACCAGGGTCGATCTTCTTCACGGCTCCCCACATGCCTTGGCGTACTCCGAGCTTCGCTATTTCCCACGGTATGCCCATATCCTCGTGATGGAACAGCAACACTTCACAGGCAGTTAGCTGGCCATCGCCTCTTCTAGATTCAACTGTGAACATGCCCAACAGCAGACAACTTCCATCAATCGCATGCGCTAAACTAAATGCCCAGGTGCACTGTGGAAGACCTTGAATATAAAGCGCACGGTAGAAGCAAAGCAAGACAACCGAGCAGTTCAGGAAATAGTCCAACAGTACCTGCACGTATGCACCAACTTGAGTAGTACAAGTCTACACGTCTTGGTTTATTTTGCCTTGGGATAGAGGAGCAAGGCACTCCCTGAAAAATGCAGAAAGAAGTTCATTGTTAACAAGCAAATCCGGAGGTTAACAAGTATTCATAACTAAGATAAAACAAAAGGGCTCGATTCAATTGATTCTATAGGAACAAAAGGCAAAACCAGTGCCGACAATCTCACAAAAATGGTTGATCTAGTGCGGACAATTTCCCTAGAAAAACATTAGACCAGCTTTGTCAGCAGTTTAACTAGAGCTCACATTCGCAGCATCCAGGTAAAATTCAGATTCACCAGTTAAGTGGTAATTCGACTCATCTAGCGAAAAGGCGACTTATTAGGCTGCTAAGGAGTTTTAGTGAACTTTCTGCCCTCCAACTTATTCCTAAAAACATTGCATTAGTCGTCCAAGTCGTAGGAGCAGATAAAAGCAAAGCAACACTCTGCTAAATGCTCATGCGTAATGTCGGTCCTTTTCCCTGTTGAAGGATTTGCCTACCATCAAATTTCTCATTTTAAATGGCTCAAAACCAAAAGAATCATATTCACAAAGAAAGCAACGCAGATATGATCAGAAAGTTAAGTTACCGACAGTGGTGTCTACATTAATTATAGCTTACAAGAAACAAATATGATGAAAAAGTTCAGGCAAAGTATAATTCTCATACCTTTGTCACACAATAGTACGATCGTCCTGATTCCCAAATCCGTCGGCCTATAATGTATTCTCTGTCACTACAGAAGAACGGGAACTGCGCCGAAACACAAATCAGAAAGGAACGAATTAGCAGATGCTACCAAAATCTGCACAGCCTAAGAGACACGAGCCAAAACAGGGGAAAATGAAAGCAAAAGCAATCTCTTTCAGTCCTCACCTTACGGACCCATCGCACCGCCATGGTTCCGGTAGTGGGGCACTCCTCCAAAATCGAAGCATGAAGAAGCATATCGTCCCACTTCAACCGGGACTCATCGTCCCAGAAGAAGTCCCTCACCATCTCAGGTGTCGCGTCCTCGAAAACAGTCCTACTCCGGTATTGCGGAGGACCAGTCTAGAACAGAAACCATTGAAACACAAACACTCTCAATCATCTAATCCAAATGCCAATTCAACCACATCTTTTACCTCTATCTGGTATTACTCAACAAACTGCAATCAAGAGCTTCTAACTTTCTAATTAGATCAGATGTCCAATTTCCTCTGGAAAGATCAGATTACTTAGTAGTTCAAGAAAAGCCAGGATATACCTCAGGATCTCTTCGCCAAGCTTGATAGCTCATGGTGGGCACCGACCTGTCCATCATCTGAATCCATGCAGGCCCTCCATCTTTGACCTCCACAAGTCGGCACAGATGCTCCAAATCGTCACCGTTCACAAGGCTCGATTTCTCTCTCTTGCCCTGTGATGAACTGCCAAATGCAAAGATTGCAGCGCCAATCCGTTAGACTTCTTGAAATAAACAAACGCCATCAAATGAAATTATTTCCCGATTAACACAAGCAAATCCCAACACAAACCTGGAGTCAGAAGTGGCAGTTGGAGGGTCAGAGAAAGTCGGCGCTCCGGATATGCCCCCCACAGATCGAGAAACCCAGCTCGGCAACTGTAATCTTAACGAATTCAAGCTCAAAACCGAACTCACACCCGCGGAAGCTGAAGCTGACAGATTTGATAATGTCTGGTTCAAGCCATTATTATTGTCTTCGTTCAAGAACTCGCTACTCAGATTTGCCCATCTGGGTCTCCATGACCATCCAACTAGAACTCCGAGAATCACCGAAACCCCTATAGAAGCCACCAACATCAGGGCCTCACCCAAGAACGCCCCGCTCGTGGCTCCTCTCAGAATCTCCAGAATAACAGCCATAACAGACCCCCCAAAAAATGGAAAAAGAAAGACTCCAAGAAGAATGAAGGGACCCCGATGAACAGAAATGAAACTGTTCGATTTGGGCAAAGAGAGAAAGGGAGGAAAAAAGGAAATTTTGAGAGCGACCCAACTAAGGGAAGAACACCCCCAAAAAGGAAAAATCAAATTTGGTGTTGCGGAGCAGCACAAGAGTGATGGAGGAGGAGGAGGAAGAAGTATTTCAATCCTTCACGAGACGAAAAGGATAAGGATTCTAAGGTCCAATTCTTCTCGGGAAGTAGCTTGCTTCGTCGTCCATACCAGTTCCAACATTTGGCAATATTTATATATATGCATCCATCTTTTTTCGCCAACCCAAAAAAAAAAAATCCTGAATTGACAGCAGAACTTGGAAAACCGTGTAATTTACAAACTGGGCATTCACGAGGGAGACTGGCGGGGGAAGTTTATGCTCGAGACGACTCGACTGTCTGTGCGCGGGGGCCTGTTGTGTGAACGCGTGGAAGACGCCGGGGCTCCATCGATGAGGTTGAGGTCAAGTCGTACCTTCAAGATTCAACAAAAACCCATAGCCAAAGGCCCAAAGCAAAGATCTGTCGGTTGGTGGTGTGATCGTCGTGTTATTGTGCCCCCCTCTGTCCTTATGATTAAAGAATTGGCATCAGTCAAAGAAGCCGCGGTCTCTCGTTTATCACGTTCGTTTGACTTTGTTGGAATGGCCGGTTTTGATTTTAGTTCATATGATTGCTATTCCTTTACTTTTGTTTGACAGCCGTCAGATGGAAGGGGATGTGAAATATTTTTACCGCCTAGGGTATTTTGAAACGGCCGTGGGTCGCGCAGATCTGTTTGTTTCGATCTAATATGGGGATATCTTGTTAAGTTATGAAAGAAATTTTATCTGATAAAGTTGTTCAAAATGGCCAAAATATATATTGCCTTTGTCATCGCCCACGCCCTCATGAAGTCGCCAACATCTGAACTCCGCCGCTGCCCTCGCCCATAGTTGTGGTGACCAATGCCCCTTTGGTTCCTTGGGGGAGTCCGTGCGACCTTGGGCATTAGCCGCTACCGCCGTGTCGCCTGAGACGATTGAGCATAGCCCCCATGACCCGATGTGGCCATGATTCAGAACTCCTCCATGGACTATCGCCCTAAGCCAGAGAGAGATGACTTGACCTATTGTAAATTAGTCTTCAACACTTATGGCCTGTTTGGCAACGATTCTGATTAACTGATTTTGTTCATCGAAACAAAAAAAGGATGAGAAACTTGTTTGATAACGTAAATGATTTTGATGCTAAAATTTTCTGATTCTGTTCTCGAGAACATTTTTGGAGCAGAAACAAAAATAAAATAAAAAAGTTAATTCTTTGTTCCATAATCACTTTTGAAAAACAAGACCAATAAAGTGAGAAGGCTCTCACTTTGTTCCGTCCTCTGCCGCTCGTCGCCGACTGCCGCCGATCGCCGGAGAAAAATAAAAATAAAATAGAAAATAAAATTAAGATGAAAAATTATTTTTTAAAAAAGTAAAAATAAGAATTTTTTAGTAATAAAAGCAATAATTTTTTTATAATAATAAAATAAATTAATTTTTTAAAATATATATTTTAGAAGAAAAAAATATTTAAAAAAATTGAAAATATTTGTATTGCATTCTTAATAAATTATAATAAACAAATATGTCATGATTTGGTTAAATATATAAGTGTCTAAGTAATACGAGCTGGGTCGAATATGGGTTTGGTTAAATATAGAAGTGTTTAAGTGTAAATTCGTGGCAAAAATTCAAGTGCAAATTGCCTATTGAGCTTATATTCTTTCTTAATGATCTTGCATATATCTTTATGCTCTCCACGAAATAAATAGACTGATTATGGATTATGCATGATCTGTATGCATTTTATTAGTGATGCTATATAAGTTGATTTTGTAGTGACAAGATGTAATTATTTGACTTAAATGAAAAAAAAAATGAGAAAAAAATTGTTGAGAACAGAAATTATGTGCAGTTACCAAACGCATTCTGATTCTCTAAAACTCGTCTAGAGAACAGAATCAGAAAAAATAAATTCTGGTCAGAATTGATTTTGAGAATCGAAATCGTTGCCAAACAGGCCTCTTAGTCGTGAATTCAAATTCCTAGTGACCCCTTTGAAATTCACGTTTGAATAAGTTAGATTTCTTCTTATTTTATAAGAAAATACCCGAGATTTTCACAAATATATTAAAATCTTCCATTCATAAATTTATTATTCCTGTGTTGGCCTTTTTATTTATTTGCTTATGTGCTCTTTTACGACGTTCACAAAAGAAAAAGAAAGAAAGAGAGATTAGACGAGAAGCAGAAGGAAGCACATGTGTAGTAGACCCGTCATTCTTGCTTCTTTGCCGTACAATGAAAGAAACGTGCCATGAGAATCTGGCTCCAGGAATGCCACGTGTTAACTTACGAACGATGCACTCAAGCCTTGTTTTTCCACGCCAAAATCACGTGTCACTTCTTCTTCTTTTCTTCTTTTTTCTTTTTAATTATCTCGCGAGCATATTCACATGTTGAAAAGATGGAGAAGCTCAATGTGACACTCGCGTGGAACTCTTTAAAATTGCCATTGCATCAGTGCCAGTCGAGATGAGGAAAGAGGATTGGAGTTGGGTGATTTTGCGAAACCCGACGAGTTCGAAGTCGAGCCGGGTCGAGCCGAAGTGGTTACGATATGATACGGTTCGCCGTTTTATGTTCGACTTGACTGTGCTCATACAAAATCGAATTAGATTTGATGTTATCTCGATAAGCGCAAGTTTCAACTTATCTCTTAGTTTCAATATCACGAGTTAATTCGTGTTTGAGCTCGGATAATACTATACTTGCTTATGCAATTACGTAAGACGTTGCATTTTTAATCATTTGAGAACGATTCTCGAGTGTTGCTTAACCAAAGTATTCTCGAATATAAACTTTATCTCGATTCAAACGCTTAAAGATACTCGGATTTCAACTCGAAATTGGAAGAAAATGAACGGGAACTCGACAGACGACTTGACTCATTGCTCGTTAGTAACCCGATGATATGTTTGGGCCAGCGAACATTGTCGCGAACCTCGCCCCGACCTCGATCTCAAAAGGTCGTTGCAGCCAACTAGTCAGCCTACCACGATATCGGACGATATTTTTGGCTTTCGATATATTAGAAAAGTCTAGGATACGAGAAGTAAAGTTATATATATATATCGCTATTGCAAGATTTTTCTTAGCGGGTGTACGAGCTAGTTCGAAAGTTTGACCTAGGAAACGCTTGGCTGGTCTCCTCTCCCGGGTCAATAGTGCCCCACCCAACAGCGTTGAAAGGAGAAATGAATTTCACATTTGAAAATTCTCCCAACAAAATCAACCACAAAAAGAAAAAGGTTAGGTAGATACTTTTGACATTCTGATCCGATTTCGCCGATTAAATTCCGACGTGTTTCTTAGCTGTAGCTTTCAGATCGGCGCCGTATATTAAATTCCGACGTAATATCTTAGCGATTTCTGGGATTTGTCGTCGAATAAATTCCGGCATAATTTGTTTACGTTAGTCCTGCTGTGAAGCTTCTATCTTTCGAGCCATGCGGTCGATTAAATTCTCGACTCGGTCTCTGTGTCTGTACAATCCTTTCGAAATTCAAGTTGTTGATTTCCTTCGGGCGAAAAAATAAATATTGACTTGAACTACTAAGTCATCCTAATAAATACCCTTTTGACCAAGAATGAAGATTGATCTTCCCAAAGGGTGACCGTGGACATTTGACTTCCGGGGTTTGCTTAAATAATAACTATGCGCAATGCCAATTAACAAAGTCCAGTGCTAAGGACAACTCAACACAAGTGATGTGGAATCCTTAGAATTTTTAGAAAAGACTGCTAAAGAGGAAGGAGGGAAAATCAATTGGGACTCATTAATCACGATAAAAAAAAATCATGATTAAGCGCTGGATTAAGATCATATAAACACCACAAATCCTCTTTCTCCTCTTCTCCCTCCTCTAGATCTTAGCCCACTATAAAGCCTGCAAGAGCCCAACATCCACTCTGTTTTTTTTTTTTTTTTTTTTTCTGGTCAAAGCCCAACATCCACTCGTTCTTGTCTTCTTTGCTCTCCTCTGTACGTTTGTTAATTAATGAATTCAAGAAATTTCATTACTTTTTAACACACCGACCATTCTCGTGTCATGTGATGCGGAATCACTATTTGGAAAGTACAATGATTTGAAACGAGGGACTTTTAGTTTGGAATTAAAGGAAAATGAAAAAAGTACTTTTCATTTCTTCGGACAAAATTTAGGGAAAATTTCAAAAGATGGCCCAAAGTGCTCTCATTTTTTAAATAATGGCATGAAGTGGACTTTGTTTCAAATAAGGGTCTGAAGTGCCATCATTGTCTCAAAGAATAGCTTGACCTCACCAGCCAGCCAAATTTTCCGGCCTATCAAGGGTATTTTTTTCAAAATGTAAAGTTAATCTGATTTTTTGTTAAATTAAATTAAAAAAACAAAAACAAAAAAACAAAAGGCCAAAAAAATAAAAATAAAAATTAGGCGGGAGGTCTACCTCTCGCCTGTGGCCGCCGCCCCACAGCCAGTGGGGTGGCGACGATGGCCGTCGAGGTCGCCGACTCCTCGGCGAGGGCCGGTGACCAGAGGCGAGGGCCTAGTCAGTCCTCCCGCCTGTGTTTCTTATTTTTTTTTTTTTACTTTTTTTTTCAAAATCTGTTAAAATATAGAAAAAGGAAAAATAAAATAAAAAAAAGTAAATGATCAAAATGCCCCTAACTAAAGTGACTCATGCCCTTTTTTAGGCTAATATAGTCACTTTAGGCCCTTCTTTGACACAATGAAGGTACTTTAGACTCTTATTTGAAACAATGTCTATTTCAGGCCTTTATTTAAGAAAATGAGGGCACTTAGGGCCATTATTTGGAATTTTCCCCAAAATTTAAAAGGTTGTGAAATTTTGATATGTAATTTATTGGTCAATATTTGAGTGTTCCAAAAGTTTCGGATCCATGTAAAAATAGTCAATATATGTAGGCGGTGAGATTTAGGTCAAGCAAAAATTAAAAGGTAAAATATATTAGGGTGTGGCTCATATTCCCTAACGACAAGAAAGCACACGGGTTCCGCTCCACGCTGAACGGGAGAGGGTCCGAGGGAGCTGCCCTGGCGGGGTCTTAAGGGGGGCAGCGCCCCCTAGACACTAGAGGGTTTTTATAGTTTAAGCCCATAATTTTTCATTAGTAGTTTGAGCTTGTGCTTATGAATAGCTAATGATATATATACTATTTTTCGCTTATAATTGAGTAATGTAACGAGAGGTGCGAGATGCTAATCGTAGTGGAATTCTCTGCTGGACGTAGCCCTAGTTTAAGGGTGATCCAGGATAAAATTTCGTGCATCGATTTTTTCTTTCTCGCTACACTTTACTTCGTTATGATTGTGCGCCGAATCCTAACAAAATGTAAAATTCCATCCATACGAATGTATGCTTGATCACTACTTTGGGAAGTGCAATTACGAGTGAGACTGTGGGGTTTCGTTTGCTTTGAAGTCCAAATCGTAGCGTAAAATTACATTTGACATGGTAACATCAAAAGTTCTAAACTGATCCAGTAATTAAGTCCTAAAACTTGTTTTTGTGTGTTTAAGTACTTAAATTTGCGAACTTTGATGCATTTGAGGACTTCATTTAAGATTGTCTATTCTTATAGACGAAAAGTTCCACATGAATTTTGTTTTTCTCATCATTTTTCGATCCTACGTGGCTGTTGACTCGAAAATGGAGCTTTCTCAAATACAAAACCACGTCATTTTACCTTACCATGTCAGAAAAAATTTGAATATTTTAGATATACCAAAATTAAGAAATACAAATATGAAAATTAAGAAAAATAAAAGTACGGAGAGAGGGAAATAACGGGTTTATGGTGAGGAGGGTATGCCATAGGGCAACATCCATTCGTCCCTTTGTTGACAAGGGCCAGCAACCCTTGCCAGGGTCATAGCAAGGGCGATTGGCCTCACCACTGACTTGCCGAGGGCTAGCCAGCCTCATCTTAAGCATGGCGAGGGTTTCTATAGGAGAAGAGGTTCTTCTAACCCGATTCAACTCATCTGCTCGGCGCGGGTCGTGTTTTCTAAAAAGAACACTTTGAGTAATCGCATAAGATGGTGATCATCGGCGGGTTTTCTTTTTTATGATATGATCCCAAAGGTCTCGCTTATAAGATGTGAAGCTTAGTGATGGTGTAATAACTAAAGAAGAACCAAAGAACAAGAAAAGCTTTTCCTACATCCGCATTGTAAATTTACTGCTGACTGTTCCTAGTTGCTCGATCCAACTACATCCGAAATGATCTTGTCTTTTCTCTTCTCCACAACGTCACTCATTACAACCACCTCGTTTTGACTTTTCGTCCCTCAATCTAATCCCTCGACATGCTCAATCCACCCTTCTTTTGGCGTCAAAATTCAAACTCTCTTTCTTTTTCTTTTTCAATACACCGATGATCATGCATAACACGAAAAAAACAAAAAAAAACTTTGGAATTATAATTTTTGTTTTCTTCAGTTTTTTTTTTAGGCTTTTTTGCTGGGTACCACTTGCTGTTCTAAATATGCCCTGCTGAGTACTGACCGTTGTTGTCTTGTGCTCCCCCAAAGGCCCCGCCATGCAAAGAGACGAGACTGAACAGAATTATAACGCAGCGATTAGGACATGCGAACCGAAAATGGAAGTAATCATGCAATTCATACATACACGGAGATTCCGATAATGCAAAAGCCATGTCATGTCGAGTCAAGAAATGCTTTTTTTCTTCTTTTTTTTGTTTGTTTCCCAGTTCTTTCTTTGCTTTTCACTTTCATTAGAACGTCGGAGGAAGGTCGCACACGGTGAGTAATGAATCTACGCTCACAAATTTATCTTCTTTTATGTTTCCCTCGTTGGAGTATTTAATGGCTATCATAACTGTGGCGACCATATTATAATGCAGCGATCCACGATACGTTGTCAGCTAAAATATGCACAAGCAAGCACAACACTTTCTGGACTACCCTCTTGACCCATTTAATTGTTCCCCTGATCTTGATCCAGATTCGACTATAAAGATGTGATCTTTTTCCTTCTTTGTGGTGTGTTTCTTGTAAGAGTCGGTGTTTCCATGAGAGCGAGAGAGAGAGAGAGAGAGAGAGAGAGAGGAGAGAGAGGAAATGGGGAGGCACGGATTCGTCAGCGCGAGAGATAGAGACGGGCTCGCATTGGTATCGGAGAGGCTGATAGGGGGTGCGCTAAATGGTGATGCCGGGACTGTGAGCGAGTGCTTGAAAAGTGAGGCTGTGGATGTGAACTACATAGGGACGGTGAGGCTGAGCGTGAAGTGCACCGAGAGCTTGCTGAGGGAAGAAGAGGCGGATGAGTTGGAGATCGAGGTTAGGGACTTCGTGACCGATGTCACTCCCCTGTTTGCGGCTGCTCACTCTGGTCATCTGGACATTGCGAGGAAGCTCCTGGTAAGTTTTCCAAAATTTGTCCTGGCCTTGCTCTGCTCCTGTTTGTTTGTTTTCCTGTTAGTGTGGTCTGTGCTTGTCGTTCTATTGAGATTTTCGTTTCCCTGGCGCTCGTGATACTGTTCCTCAATTTTATAGAAATTGTTCTGCAACTCACAATCCCAGGGTAGTAGTCATCATAAACGCGTGAGCATAACCATGGATATGGGAAAAGTAGCTATTACGAACCGAACCGAACCGTAGGGAAGTTCCTGCCTTTTGCTGTCTTTGAAAGTTAAACATCAGATTAAGGATGAAGTTGGACAAAGTGAGGTCCTCACTTGAAGATTATGCAGCTTTCAGTTTCATTTGCCAATTCGGGCTTTCAATGATTTTTCTTTTTGAGCTTAGTTGCATTGCTAATATAAGATGAGAAATAATTTGAGCTAGCAAACCTTTGTAAAAGGACAAGTTTACTGATCGAATTAATGCTAGCTTGCTTTATTGAAAGGGTACATTCGTTATGGATGTCCTCTAAGAATCGTTTGGATACTGAAGGTCTACTGAGTGTTTTATAGTTGGAGACGCTGGTCGGTTCTTCAGTTTAGCAGAATTTTCTGATCACTAAAAATAGAGCAATGAAATTTTGGTGAAGTGATGAGCAAAGCATCTTCATCATTGCTTTGTGACTGCCTGGTCTCACAGCGAGAGAATTTGTGTCATGTAGATTTTCTTCTCCAGCCACTTCGTAATCCATCTTTTTTCTGTAGTCAGCTGGAGCCTATGTCAATGTGGAACTTTTTCGAGGCTATGCAACCACTGCCGCTGCTCGCAAAGGCCATTGTGCCCTCCTCGACATGCTCCTCAAGGCAGGGGCATCTAAATTGGCATGTGAATGTGCGTTGATGGAAGCTTGCCTATCTGGTCAGGCCGAAGCTGCTGAGCTGCTAATATGCTCTGAGATGATTGGACCTGATGTGGCTCAACATGCGCTTGTATCTGCAAGCTGCAGAGGCTTTGTTGATGTGGTTTCTAATTTAATCAAGGTATGCATTAATTGACTCTCACCAGTCATTTGGGTTCAACATCATGTTACTAACGAATTGACGACCTTTCTCCTACAGAATGGGGTTAACATTGATTGCACCGATAGGGTTCTCTTGCGCTCCCTGAAGCCTTCATTGCATGCTAATGTTGACTGTTCGCCGTTAGTGGCTGCAATTGTGAGCCGGCAAGTAGCTATGGTTCAATATCTATTGGAGGTAACATTGTACTTAGTTCGCAATACTTTTGTCATCGGTGTTTCTCTCAACATAGTGGTAATATACGTTGCCCTCGCTGGACTGGAGTACATTGTCACTGTCAGTCTTCGTTCGTGTAACTTATCTTTTGTTTCTCGTTATTGCTTACAAATGCTTAGCGCCAAAATGTAAGTCACCAATCTCACATGGAGCATGCTCCTTCCCATGTTTAGTGCATATTCGTAACCCCATTTGGCTTGCTTTTCAAGTTTAGAGGTCTTAATTTGGCGGTTCCGTCCTGATGAGAAAGCTTTGTCTTCTAACAGCTAATCATGTCTACAACTTTTAGGCAGATGCAAAGACCGGTCGACACATTAGGCTCAGTGCTTGGTCTTGGGACATCTTCTCTGGCGAGGAACTGAGAGTCGGTGCATGCTTGGGGGAGCCCTACAATGAAGCATGGTGTGCAGTTGAATACTATGAAGCAACCGGCCAAATCCTACAGCTCCTGCTTCATCACGACAGCTCATTCCTCACAAGCCAACTACAAGGAAGAACCCTTCTTTCCTATGCTATCCTCTGCCAAAACCAAGAGGCGGTTTCCTTGCTCCTTAAGGCCGGAGCCGACACCGACTTCCCCATAAAGACAGAGAAGGGACACGAATCTCATCCGATTCACTTGGCTGCTAGAGTGGGTTGCCCTTCCATTTTAAAGCAATTGGTTGAGCACGGATGCGATGTTGACTCAAGGACCGAATCTGGGAACACAGCATTGATGATCGCTGCCCTATTCGATCAACCGGAATGCTTCCTTGAACTAATTACTGCCGGCGCTAATCTGGGCCTAGTCAATAATACTGGAGAAAGCGCTGTATCTTTGGCAAAGAGAAGTGCTTTTGCTTCCTCTTTGCCCAATATATTCGGTCAAGCAATCACAGCTCGAGAAAAAATCTACTCCAGCAGCGTGGAGGTCTTCTCTCCGCTCCATTTTGCCTCGGGATATGGAAATGTTGAAATTCTGCAGAAAATCCTTCGAAGTTCAATGGACATTATAGATAAGCATGACAATTCAGGTTTGACCCCAATCCTGGCTGCTGCAAAGGTCGGCCACACTGAGGTATTTCGCCACCTCATCGAGTCGGGTGCTGACATCAGTGTCAAATGCCGGGATGGACAGACGGTCGCATCAATCCTTCTGCATCACACCTATGCCAGTTTGAGGGTACGGTTCGAAGAGATATTGCTCGATGCAGTCTTGTCACAATCTTTGAAGGGCTACTCAGAGTTCCGAGCCCTTCACTTTGCTGCACGTACCGGAAACTTGCCCGCGGTTGGCCAGCTCTTGAAGATGGGTTATCCTGTGAACTCCTTGGAAGAGAGCGGGCATTCACCTTTAATGCTTGCGGCAAAGGAAGGGAATGCCCAAGTTTGCAAGCTATTACTACAAAACGGGGCTGACTGTGGAATCCTGAACCAAAGAGGTGAGACGGCGCTCCTACTTGCTAGGAAAAGCTGTAAAAGCAAGGCGGCAGAGGAAGCAATTTTTGACCATTTGGCTCGATCTCACGTGATTGTGGGTGAGGAGCTACTGAAGCATACTAGAGAAGGAAGGGGCTCGCCACATTTAAAGGTTGTTAGGATGCTGAAAACGGGCCTGTTAACATGGGGGACGTCTAGTAAGAGAAATGTGGTGTGTAAGGAGGCCATGGCAGGGCCTAGTGGGAGCTTCCTGAAGAACCGGAGGAAGAAGATTGCTGACGAGAATGGTACGCTTTTTAGGGTGCTGACCGAGACTGGGAGAGAGGTTCACTTCGAGGCAAGGTCTTCCACAAGTATGGCACTGTGGGTACGCGGCGTCAATCTTGTCCCCAAGGAGGCATCTTCGGATGATTGGCTATCGAATACATCTGCCAAGTACGCATAAGATAGAAACAGGCTATACATGACAGCAATGAGGCGGTGTGTTGGTCTTCCAGTATGTGAAATTTATACTAATTACGGTCCGACTCCATGCTGTTTCTGAAGCTGCTATAGAAAAATCTTTGGTTAGTCGATCAAATGGATTCACATTTACAAGCGCGATACTGCGAAATCTTTTACCCCCCGGTGTGGGATTGACCCAACACGCCTGTGAATACTCCGTGAATTGGTTAAACGCACAGAACGATGGATCCAGATAAAAAAACACGTTGCAAGTGGCGAATGTTAGAAAACTTCTCATGCGTATGACGATCTTACCAAATTAGACATAGATACATTGCAAGTTTTTGCAGTTCTGGACGTCTTGCCCAATGCAAATCCTCTGTTGATCTTCCTTGAATGCATCATTAGGAGAGTCTAGATGAATTACTTGCTTCTTGTGACTTGCCTCCAAACCGTTGAGCCACGTGAAAATGCGCTAAACCTTTGCGGTTGAGCATGATGTTTTATGTTTCTACCTGCTATCTTACTTGGAGGAGTATGCTTGTCATATCTGTTTCTGTAAACAAAAGATAATACCATTTTGTTTTTTCGGTTGTATGTCAAAGAATATAAACAACTCTTAACAAAAACAGTCGTAATATCAGATTACTGAATCACTGTCTGAAACCCGCCTGTGGAATTGATATGTCGAAGAACAGAGACTGATAAAGCTTATACATTTAACTCAGGAAACATGACACTGTTTAGAATTTCAATTGATTAACCATCTCGAATGTGCATGTAAACAGTGGAATTCCAGGCAATTATTTGGTCTAGTCTTTGTACGAGCCACGAAAGTTACATTAGATGGACTCATTCTATGGGCGACGTGGTAGGTGGATGGTGCCGATCGATCGGAAGGGACGCGTAGGACTCGGGTTAGTTTCACCCACTGTTTTTTTTTGTTAATTAGCTGTTCATCTTCATATACTTCAAGGTGACTACTATCTGAGGAGATATACTCTAAGTATAGACGTACAATAAAAGTCTTTGTCCTGGCCTTCACTCCTCATACTTGAAGCCAAGAAAACCCCATAAGTGTCACCTTTTAAGGTAAGTGACCCTTTAACTTTAGGTGACCTTTACCTTGTAGGTCCTTGTAGGACCAAACTCTGTTTCACTGCATATTCTTTCCTTCCTTTACTGTTGTTTAACCAGTGGCATCTTCAACAAGAACCACCCTTCAGAAGGGTCTGCTTATTTTGGGCTTGATCGCAAAGCAACATAGTTAAATCCAGACTGAGGTCATTGTCTAGCTTGACCATTACTTAGTTTCCACATCTTTTGAGTTCTTGGTGTGGATTGCACAACTTTTGTGCCTGACCGTGCAAGCTCGCCTTCAAGGATTCTTAAAGTGGGCATTGCATTGTTCTCTAATGCATCGAGTTTCTATATTAGGTAGTTGCTAAAGTAGCAAGTGATCAAGCTCGCAATCCGGATATTCACTTCATCTCCACCTGTTTGTGAAAATTACATGACATTGGCGAGACACCGCGATGAGAAACTTGGGGAATTTGCTGGTGGTCGCATGTTTTCTTCTTGGGCAATGCGGCATTGTAAGAACGGTGAAGGCAAAGAGCAATGTGTGTTGAATCTGATGATCTTTAAGTGTTTCTCTGTGATTCTGTTTTCTTTTTGGAGAGGAAGAAGTCGGTAGGAGTTTTGAGCAACTCTTTTGTGGACAGGTTCATATCGTGTACCTCGGAGTGAGAAAGCAAGACAATCCGGCGTTGGAGACCGATCGGCATCATGACATGCTTGCTTCAATACTTGGGAGGTAAAAGGAGTTTAAAAAATTTCATGAAAAAAATTGAAACAAATGCAAGCCTTGTGACTTACTTCCTAATGGTGTGGTCTGGTGTCCATCTGCTTTTTATCTGTTCTCTCAAACATACTGCTTCAGCAAGGAAGCGGCCATCAAATCGATTTTGTACAGCTATAGGCATGGCTTCTCTGGTTTTGCTGCGAAGCTTACTAAGTCTCAGGTGCAAGAACTCGCCGGTACTTCAAAATCTTTCAGCATGATTCATGTCAATTTAAGTAAATTAAAAAAACGATCATTTCATATGGGGCATATGAAGATCTGAAGATCAATTCTTGAGCTTATACTTCGGCATTTGTTAATGTTTCAGAATTCCCCGGGGTCGTCCGTGTCATGCCTAATACCCTTTTCCGCCTGCAAACTACTAGGAGCTGGGATTTCCTCGGTCTCTCTCCTTCTCATTCACCCACCAGTCTCCTTTACAAGAGCAGAATGGGCGATGGAGTTATAGTAGGCATGCTAGATTCAGGTCCATTTTCTCTCTACATCTTTGCCCTCTTTCTCTATTTCATGATTAAAGCATGTCCCGAGCTTTATGTTCCACACAATGTAGCAGGAATTTGGCCGGAGTCGAAGGCATTCAATGATGAAGGCCTCGGACCAATCCCGTCACGCTGGAAAGGCGGTTGCAAACCGGCGGAGCAATTTGATCCAGCCAAACACTGCAACCGAAAGATAATTGGGGCTCGTTGGTTCGTGGACGGATTCCTGGCAGAGTATGGAAGACCATTGAACGCCTCGGGAGACCTAGAGTTCTTGTCACCAAGAGATGCGAATGGACATGGGACTCACACGTCCAGCACCGCTGTCGGTTCTTTCGTGAGCAATGTTAGTTATAGAGGAATTGGGTATGGAACGGCGAGAGGCGGTGCTCCCCGTGCCCGGCTAGCGATATACAAGGTGTGCTGGAACGTGCTCGACGGACAGTGCTCGTCTGCAGACATATTGAAAGCATTTGATGAGGCAATTCATGATGGAGTCGACGTGCTATCTCTGTCTATTGGGACTGCGATTCCTCTCTTCTCCGATGTGGATGACCGAGATGGTATTGCTACCGGTGCGTTCCATGCTGTGGCACGAGGAATTACTGTAGTTTGTGGAGCCGCCAATGATGGACCCGCGGCTCAGACGGTGCAGAACACAGCGCCGTGGATACTAACTGTTGGAGCAAGTACCATGGACCGAGCCTTCCATACTCTCATAACCCTCGGAAACAACGAAACGTTAGTGGTATGTGTTGTTATTTGTAGTTAGCATATAAAACATCCTTGGAATTTTGCACCAAATGTGTGATGAGTTGCTTCTTACTCTCTAAGGGCCAAGCCATATACACAGGAAAGGAAATCGGTTTTACGAGTTTGCTATATCCGGAAGGCACAACCCTCGACCCTACTTTGGCAGGGTATACGCTTGTCCGATGATCCCGTTATTGGTAATCGTGGACAAAGAAAGCTAAAGCTGCTAATCTTCTCTTGAATTAATCACAGGGTATGTGAGAGTCTCTCCCCTAATGCAACACTGATGGCTGGGAAAGTGGTCCTGTGCTTCACCTACACGACACGTAGGTTCGCAGTGACAATCGCCACAGCGGCCGTGAAGGCGTCTAGGGGTGTTGGCGTTCTTGTTGCCAAGAATCCAAGTGACGGGTTGGCTCCGTGCAGCGACGACTTCCCATGTGTCGAGGTGGATTATGAGATTGGAACCCGAATTCTGTTATACTTCCGCTCGGCAAGGTACGTCATGACAATCTTTGTT
The DNA here is from genome assembly GCA_029784005.1 of Lenwebbia sp. NSW1173648. Classification (NCBI taxonomy): domain Eukaryota; kingdom Viridiplantae; phylum Streptophyta; class Magnoliopsida; order Myrtales; family Myrtaceae; genus Lenwebbia; species Lenwebbia sp. NSW1173648. The sequence continues at coordinate 6,609,667 of JARCGZ010000005.1, forward strand.
ATGTCGCAATCCGTCAAAACCTGAAGCTATATCACTTCACAGAATCGAATGTCTGTTTCATGGATCCTATACAGATTCCCTGTGGTGAAATTGAGCCGGACTATAACTGCTGTTGGCAAAGCAGTCCCAGCAAAGGTTGCCTTTTTCTCGTCCAGAGGGCCGAGCTCTATTTCCCCTGCAATTCTCAAGGTACATTGGGTTTTTAACTGTGGCCTTCAGTCATCAGTCGTCCAGTTTGTAAGTTCTACAAACGTGCTGATTCTAGCTCGTTTGAAGTTACATGGAGTATTGAAAAATCATCAACTAGTCTCTTTTGTACAATCAAATAGATGGAACATCCGCTTCTGATGTTGTTCTGTGACACAGCCAGATGTAGCAGCACCCGGGGTGAACATCCTAGCCGCCACTTCTCCCTTCGATCCGTTGGAGGACAATGGATACGCGATGCACTCTGGAACTTCTATGTCGACTCCTCATGTCGCGGGCATCGTGGCGCTCCTCAAAGCCCTTCACCCGGATTGGTCACCGGCGGCAGTTAGATCAGCCCTCGTAACTACCGGTATTTATCCGACTCGAATCGCAAAACAGTTCTTTAAGATCAACTTCAACCAAACTTCTCTTCCTGTTTACTCTACAACCGGTTCCGTTTCTGTTTCGCCATTTTGGTCGGTGGAGCGACCAATGAGCATATTGCATCAGCTCACACGTTCAGAGACATTAACATAGATGATGTTCATCAATCAGAATACTAAATGCTTGGGAATTTCAACTACTATTCAAGTGATTAAGCATTGCTGATGTAGAAAGCCTTTTGCAGCCTGGAGGAACCATCCGTCGGGTTTTCCTATATTTGCCTCGGGAAATCCTCTGAAACTGGCCGACCCGTTCGACATGGGAGGCGGCATTGCGAACCCGAACTCCGCGGCTGAACCGGGTCTAATCTACGACACGGGCATGCCTGACTACATCGTTTACCTATGCGCGATGGGCTACAACGACTCCGAGATCTCTCGTCTGACCGAAAAGCCTACTCATTGCCCTACAAGAAGACCCTCCGTCACCGACGTGAACCTCCCCTCCATAACCATACCAAGCCTCAGGAGCTCTGTCACCGTAACCAGAACCGTCACGAACACTGGACCCCCCGGATCGACATACTGGCCCGAGATCGAGCCGCCCTCCGGCACTACGGTGACGGTGAAGCCTCGTGTGCTGGCGTTCAATCGGGAAACCAAGAAGATAGCCTTCGGCGTCACGGTCCGTGCCGTCGCGCCAGTGAACACGGGATACTACTTTGGAAGCTTGGTTTGGACTGATGGACTGCACGCCGTGAGAAGTCCTCTGGCCGTCAGGATAGTTAACCAGACACCATTTTATTCAGCCGAATAGAAAGGAGTTAGAAATAGCTTAGTGGTATGATTGCACATTGTAATTCTCACAAAGCAATACAAAATCGCGTACGCTTTCGATTAACACGGCGAGCTGTTTCCGGACACGTGCATGATTTCGATTACGTGAAATTATTCGCGATCCATCTAATCAACTCGAGTAATTACAATGCACATTCCGTGAAGGTTGAAGTCAATCGCAAGCTTAACCGATGAATTGATAGTGTGATCGAGAGATTCGTGTTTGCGCATGAGTGTAGAAGCTGGACCAAGTCAACACCATTGCGAGCTTAATACAATAAATAGTGCAAGAGTTGAAATTACTTTGTTTTTAACCCCCCAAAAACTGTTACATTCAACTATAAAAATCGAGTACGTGGGATTTACATCTCTGTCTTAAAGTTATGTATTACTTTTTTTCATGTGGAATGAAGATTTTCGTTCTGACAATTTTTTATTTATTTATAAAAATTGAGGATAATTATTCAACGTCCACGACTTAAATTATTGGTTATTATCGACATTTGCTTTATCATTAGAAGAAATTAATGTATCTTTAAGACGTATTTCATTTTTTTTCTTCATAAATTTCAAATTTTGGACGGAAAATGAGTGGAAATTATGTGGTTCATTCTTTTTTGTCTGCTAGTGGCCGTGGCTCGTGCTAGTCACAACTTGTCGGCATCATTTGATCACGACTTATCCATCGGGAACCGTCGGCTAGCATCAATGAGCGGCCAAGATGAACTCTGTCTCGAGCACGCGGATCGACTTTCCCCACCGTTGATACGAAAAGCATCCGACGGTCCAATTTTCCCTCCCGGCTCTTGGCGCAATAGAAGACCTCCAAAAAAAAAAAAGTAAGCGCCAAAATTGAAAACATTCAAATCTCGTCCGCTATATATATCTCCAAGCTCATGGAGATCACATAACTCACCATTTGGCAAGCGAGAAAGAGAAGCTCAAGCAATTTTCCCGAGAAAATGTCAGGAAGAGGAAAGGGAGGGAAGGGCCTGGGAAAGGGAGGGGCGAAGAGGCACAGGAAGGTGCTGAGGGACAACATCCAGGGGATCACCAAGCCCGCCATCAGGAGGCTCGCTCGCAGGGGAGGCGTCAAGCGCATCAGCGGCCTGATCTACGAGGAGACCCGGGGAGTCCTCAAGATCTTCCTGGAGAACGTGATACGCGATGCCGTGACCTACACCGAGCACGCCCGGAGGAAGACGGTGACGGCCATGGACGTGGTGTACGCGCTCAAGAGGCAGGGCCGGACTCTGTACGGGTTTGGAGGCTGAGGCGGGGTCTTCTCGGGGTTCGATAGTTAGATGGGTGGGATGGGTTTCTGTGATTGTATTGAAGGACTAGTGAAGTTACAGGGTCGAAGGCGGATTGATTTGTTAGCTGGGTTGTTGCTAGTGTTATGTTAAATCAGATGCAGTGTTTTAGGAATCGCAGTTTGTTTTGGTTGGGTACGATGATGGTGTCAACGTGCTTTTTCGATGTTATTACTGCTGTTGATATGTTGTTCCTGTGATTTGTTCCCCTATTTGATCTCCATGAATTGTCCTTCTGTTTCCTTTGCTCGATCCAAGATCGTGCTATTAGGGATGGGCTACATTGTGCATGTTAACTGTTCGATGAAATGCTTAGCCGACCAGATATTCACACTAATCGTTACCAATGTTTTTTTTCTGGGTTCGATAAGCTTCATGCTTGTTGAAAATGTGGATGAGCTTTTCGAGTAGGCCTGCTTTGCCAGGCCCAATGGCAAACACGACCAAGTTCGCTTCTCTCCACAATCATGCGTACGAGCTGGTGCTGGAAAATGGGCCAAATAGCAAACGCTTGGTGGGTAGTCTACGGCGCGTTCTACGGCACGTACGAGGTCATTGACCGGTGCTTTGCTACCATGGCAAGTCCCATTTCAGCGAGGAGCGCATGTTTCTAGACTCTTTAATTTTCTGCGTCGGCACCTGGTGCATATGTGCATATGAAGATTAGGGAAAATTTCAAAAAAGGGCCTCAAGTACCTTTAATTTCTCAAAAAAGGGCTCAGAGTGGATTTTGTTTTAAATAAAGGCCTGAAGTGTTTAACCCTATGTCAATTAAGGGCTTGAAGTGTCTAACCATGCTCCAAATTAGGACCTAAGCTCGCCAGTCGGCGAGCATGTGATATTTCCGATGATCAGAATAGGGGCATTTTTGTCCAAAAAAAAAATTAATAAGAAAAGCCAAAACTTTAAATTCAAAATTCAAAACCTCGTTCTTTTCTGTTTAGCTTCAACCCGTGTTCTTCTCCAACCCACATTCTTCATCGAAGGAAATTGTTGCTTGAACGAGTCGCCAGAGCAAGCACCGACGAGCATTAGCGGCGTGCGACCAGGCGGCGACGTGAATAGGCCGCCGCCGCCGGCGATGAAGATCAAAGGGTGAAGGATTTAGAAAGAAACTAAAATGAAAAATCTCTGCTCCTAGGGTTCACACACGGTCTTTGCCCTCTCAATTCGAAAATCGTTTTGATGGTACCTTTCGTTTTGCTTTCGTAATTCAGCCGAGGTCAGTTTTCCAGAAGTGAATCTTTGAATCATAACGCTAATTTTCCCGAATCCTCTAATTTCTTTCATTTTTATGAAGGTTAGTTTCTTAAAGTAGTTCAACCAGTACTTCGTTTGTCCAAGACAAGGCCATTACACCTATTGAGTAACATGTCGATAAGGAGTGGGCATGTGGTGGAACACGACACCGATAGTAGCAGCGATGGCAGTAAGTTTCATTTTCTAATGACAAGTTGTATTTCTTGTGCACTTTTTAATTGTATTTGTTGTGGTCGTGGTCCGTACATGACGTTGGTGGTCCATGTTTATCAAATATTTACTATTTTCAAAATGTTTTTTTTTGCATATGTTTTGTTGTTAACATACACAGATATTTGTTCGCGGTCCACTATTTACTGTTTTCATTTTCTCTTTTGTGTTCGTGGTCCCTGTTTCTCAAATATTTATTCATGGTCTACAAATTTTAATATGTTATTTTCCTAGATAAACCAAAATGCCATGCTATGAGACTGTTTTGACTGATTTCATGTGGGATGTTGTTCACAAATGATAAGGGTAAAGTGAAGTGTTTGGAGGAAAAAAATGCACTTTGGAGGCCTGATTCGTTGTATAACTTGCGCATGCTTGTGATGAGGATTGTAATTGCAGCTTGACATATTTGTTTTCTTCCATTTGCACCAGGTGTTGGATGTGAAGAAGTGAATTATGCCATGCCTGGGTGTGTTGAGGGTGTTGAAGAAGATGGATTTGCCATTATTGATCTTGATGAGTTATACAGAAGAAATGTGCAATGTATGGAAGGTAGTTCGATGCAAAGGGATACGGAGGTTGGAGACATTAGCTTGTATGTAGATACATTATCTGATAATGTAGATTTCCTGAATATGGGTAGTCAAGTTGAGTATACACATCCCGAGTTTAATGCTGAGGTGGATATGGAGAATCCTGCCTTTAAATTGGGGATGTGCTTTAGCAATGCTAAGGAGTTTAGAGAAGCAGTTAGGAATTATGCCATTAAAAATGGGAGACAGGTGAGGTTCACTAAGAATGCGCCAAATAGGTTGAGGGCAGTGTGTTTTGATGGTTGTGATTGGCTTATCTATGCTTCCAAAGTGCAGAGGGAGCAGACTTTACAAGTTAAAACCTTTAAACCTGTACATACATGTAATAGAGCTCTACATGTTCCTCAAGTAAGCTCTAAATGGCTGGCAAACAAGTATTGTGATCGCTTGAGGAATAATCCAACATGGCCATGTGCGTCAATGAAGAAAACAATGGAGTCTGAGAATGTTTTGAAGTTGTCCAAGACAATGGTCTATAGAGCCAGGGTTACGGCAATGAGTATGGTCACAGGGAATGAGAAGGAGCAATTTGGGATGCTTAGAAGTTATTGCCAAGCACTTCTTGATTCCAACCCAGGATCCACTTGTGTAATCAAGTGAGCAATGTCAAGACCAATTCAAGTTTGAAGGAGTCTACATATGTCTAGATGCATTGAGGAGGGGTTTTGTAGAAGGATGTAGGCGCTTTGTGGGGTTTGATGGTTGTCATTTGTCATCAGGATACAAGGGTATACTTCTAGCAGCTGTGGGTCTAGATGGAAATGATCAGATGTATCCATTTGCATGGGCAGTCGTGGGACAAGAAACATACAAGACATGGCATTGGTTCATTAGTGTGATCGCAAAAGATTTAGGGATCACAGACCCTGCAAATTCTAAGTACTGGACTTTCTTGTGTGATAAGCAGAAGGGATTGGTGCAAACACTAGCAAATTTGATGCCTGAAGCAGAACATAGATTTTGCTTGAGGCATCTTTATGAGAACTTCAAGTTGCATCACAAAGGACTAGAACTTAAACTTCTGGTTTGGAAGGCTGCCATGGCAACTAGGGTATGTGATTTTGACTTGGCAATGGAAGAGCTTAAGGTAGTTAATCAAAAAGCTTATGATTGGTTGTCCCAAAGGCCTCCAGTGCAATGGAGCAAGTCCCACTTCAGAACAAGCTCAAAATGCGACGTTTCCTTAAATAATTGGTGCGAAAGCTTCAACAAGAGCATCATCGACGCCAAAGACAAGCCTATCATCACATTGCTTGAGGCTATAAGAGTGCAACTCATGGAAAGGATTCATAAGCAAAGAGATGGATTGGCTAACTACAATGGTGTGATTTGTCCTAAGATCCAAGAGACATTAGATCTTCAAAACAAGTTTTCAGCATTTTGGATTCCTACATGGAATGGGGAGGATGAGTTTGAATTGAGTGGACCATATGGAGACAAGAGGGTAGTTAATGTAAGACACAAAACTTGTAGCTGCAGAAGATGGGACATTAGTGGAATCCCTTGTTGTCATGCTGTGGCGGCTCTCGTATACCTGAAGGAACAACCCGAAAAATGGGTTCACACATGTTTCAGTTTGGCAACATTCATGCGGACTTATAGCCATGTTGTGCATGTTGTAGATTCTAAGGACACATGGCCTGCTAGAGAGCATTTACTCCCACCAGATGTGCCTAAGCAAGTTGGTAGAAAGAAGAAACAAAGAACAAAGTCGGTGAATGAAATAGCTGATAACAATTTAAAGAAGAGGAAGCAGAAAGTTGTGCAAGAGCCCGTGGGAACCAAGTTGAAGAGACAAAATACCACAATCACTTGTGGGAAATGTGGTGGGTTAGGCCATAACAGGTATTATTGTAAGAATCCATCAGTTGCATCAACAACAATAACAATGGCAACATCTACATCTACCTCATGCTCACAAAATGTGGTAGAAGCACTCCATCAGCCCCAACATCACAAACTGAGACAGTTGAACTACTTGCGTCATTTTTTTGGCAATATGGAGAGCTCAATTTCATCTATGGGAAGAGAGAAGATGCAAGTATCCATCTATGCTTGACTTTGTCATAAAAGTATTCTTGTGATTGACTTTGTTTTGACTAATAATTTATTTTTTAATTCAAATTTAGGTAAAGAGGAGGATGTGAAGACCGAAACATGAAAGTGGTCGAAGATGAGTAACATTTTGAGTTTTGCGAGACCAACAACTTTTTGGGATGTTTGTCATGTTTTTCTTTTCCATCAAACAAGTAAAGTCTGCGTGGGGTCCCGTTTCTCTTTTTTGGCATGATAAGGGATATGAAGATGTAAAGCAAATAGTTGAAGCTATGAAAGGTAAATGTGCATCTGCAATTGGGGCTGGTGGCTTTTGTTGGGGAGGTGAGTGGCTTTGTTCTAAACTATTCTTTAAAAGATCACTTTTCAATGCCAAAAATCTCTTAGAGTAGCTGGAACCTTCCTATGCACATTTTCATTGTTATGCACTTGAATTATATTGAATATGGCTTGCAAAGCGAAGAAAAAGCATCTCCTAATGGCTTTGAAAGTTGGAACATACACGTGTGACTATATAGATGTAACAATTTTCTTTGCTCTTTGTAATCCCAGTGAAGTAAATATTTACACAGCCTAGGGTTTGAAGGGTAAAGGTGCATTTGCAATTTTTGTTGGGGAGGGTAAAGGTGCATCTGCAATTGGAGCTTTTGACTTTTGTTGGGGAGGTGAGTAGCTTTGTTCTGAATGATTCTAAGATCTCTTTTCATGTCTTGGATATGATTCACAAGCTAGTAATATCGTGCAATGCTTGTTAGGTACGATGTTGCTGATGAAGAGAAGCAGTGAAGTGTGCCGAAGAGGTCCACTGGGATATGCTAGAGTGGTTTGCAAAGTTTGTCAAGTGAGAGAAGTTCTGGCATCCGTTGAACCCCTGCTCTCTGGCATGTGACACTTGACAGCTTGTTGTGTAACAATGCCGATGGTGTTTACTTTCTACATTATGTGATTGTCAACAAAATGGGGATTTTGTTTATTGTTTCTGCATCTCAACTCAAGTCTGACATAAAGATTAGACGAAATAGAATTCCCTCCTTATCGAAGCTTGTATTCTATTTATGATATTTTGGTAATGCTCAAGTACGACTTCAGATGAAGTTATACCAAGTTTTTATCTTTTTCCCGTTTTGCTTCCATGTGAAAGAGGATGAACTCACGCTCAGCCCAGTATTAAAGTCGAGAGCGATATCTACAATGCACTATGCCCACGAGGCCTCTCATTTAGCATTCTTACTCGAGAGCTTTTAAAACTTTGGTTTTATGATGTGGGTGCAAATTCAGTTTTGCTTGTATTGAAGTCCATTTGCTTGCAACCGCACATTTAGAAGAATATGTATCACTAGATTCAGAAAATTATACACTTTTGTTATGTTAGCAGAGCAATGAGATGGCAAAGAAAATTCAGTGTCTTGCACAAATCTTAAGTTCAACGTTGGAACTTGCTATCTGCTAAGGAACAATCCCAAAAGAGGATCGAAGTAAAGGGACACGAGAGTTCTGTGTTTCGCAATCACAACAAGCAAAAGAAACATGTTCAGCAAGGTACAAAAGAAATGCCACAACCTTGAACTTGAGATGAAGCCATTCGATAAATATCTTCAGCAAGGTACAAAAGAAATGCCACAACCTCTAGCTCGAGACGAAGCCATTCAGCAAGTTACCAAAGAAATTCCACAACCGTGCATTACATAACATTGAAATCAGAAGAAAAAGAAAACTCTAAAGGTTCAACTTCATGAGGAATCTTGCTATCATTGATGTTGAAATCGATGCCTTCCAAGGAGCCGTGCATGGCAACATATAACTCAGAGCCAGATCATTCACTACACTATCAGAACCTTACGCACATACTCCTCTGACAGAGTCAACATTGTCTCAATTTGTCTTCTCTTTTGCACATTGTCCTCGTATACATAAATTATGGAAATCGATTTCAGGTTCAATTGAACCGCTAGGTAGAAGTTCTCTTCAGCTGATTTGATGTCCAAACTGTTCTGAGTTTCTCCATACTGCAAAAATGAAGGACAAGAACAGTTCTGAAAGGTCAAAGTAGCATTCATGTGGATATTCCTAAGCTTCAGAATAAAAATGAAATCATCAGTCCAGCCACCACAATCTTTGAGCCGCAGAAACTCTATTTCCCCTACATTATCGGTGGTTCCCCTAAATAAAACTAGTGCTGGTAGGAGAGATGGAAGCAGCAGAAATTGTGTTTCCCCTGCATTATCGCGGTTCCCGCCCCGGAGCAAAAGCTGACTCTGTTTCCTCTCCACCTTGTGATTCCCAGAAAAGCAGCCGCTGGCCTGGGAGCCCTTGGTTTTATCTGGCGACGGTTGTACTCCTGGGGGGCTTTGCCATTACCTGGTTCGTCGCCATCGTTTTATTAATCACTAAATTGAAGGAGTACGAAAATTCTGCAGGAGTAATGGGCTGGAATGGCAACATTAGTCCACTTGATCAATATCTGATGCTAGAATTAGCAGCTTCCGAAAGCTAAAGCTCAGATGGAGCTATAGAGCTCTATTTGAATCCGTGAAGGATATGCTGAGTCCCGTAAGCTCGGCTACGAGGAAGAAAAGGGGAAATTTCTGAAACACAAAGACGAAAAATGTTAGATAGCAGACATTGTAAAGGAAGCCGACCCGGATATGGACTTCTTCGGAAGTTCCTAATTTTCCTAAATTAGGGTTACTTTCAAAATCCCTCACCCTTCGCACGTCGCCGCCACCAGATCGCATGGCGCCACCGCCGCCGGTCACACACCACCGCCAGTCACAAGCCGCCGGTCGCACACCGCCAGCGCCCACCGGCCCTCGCTCGGGCAACACTTCCATAATCCCTCACCGTTCGCAGGCTTTGTGTGAATCGTGAGAGGAAGTTTTTCGTTCAAAATCCCTCATCCTTTGTACGCTGATCCCGCCCGATCGCATGCCGCCGTTGCCGGTCGCACCCCGCCGCCCAGTGCCCACCGATCCTCGCTCTATTCAGGTTCGTTTGTTCACAAAGTGGGGAAGAGAAAGGACAATTGAGATTTATAATTTTATGGATTTTCTTTTTATTCAAAATTATCTTGGACAAAAATACCCTTATTTCGGCCGCCGGAAAAGTAGGCCGGCGAGCTCAGGCCCTTCTTTGAACGAGATTGGGCACTTCAGGCCCTTTTTTGAAACAAGGTCCACTTCAGGCTCTTTTTTGAGAAAATGAGAGCACTTGATGCCCTTTTTTGAAGTTTTCCCTGAAGATTAAAAAAAGAATTCATCCAGAAAACGAGAGGAATGCTGATTCTTTGGATGCGATTGGCGGGATCATCTCTGTGCAAATTACATGTGCACCGGATTTCCACTCGTGGTCGGCGAAGTTGTCGATTTCTATATTTTGATTGATCCATCGATCAGGAGGCTTTTGTGGATCTGGAAAGTTGCATCGGACAGCTGTTTGGTTGCAACCTCGTAACATGGGGAAGTGAAGTGAGAAATCGAACGAAGTTTCCTTCTAGAAACACCCATGCACCATTTGCCACTTGGCACTAGGGCTGTCAAAAAGGTGGCCCAACCCGAAAATTTAGGGAGTTTTCGGGCTGGACTTTGGTACTGTTTCAATAAGGGCCGGTATCATGAGACCTGACTCAGGCTTGAAACTTAAATAGCCCACCATGCTATGCTCTTCGTTCACTTCAAGCACTATCGCCCTCGACTCTCTCAGAAACTCTAACGAGTAACGACGACTTTTGGATCTCTTCCATCGTTCACTTCCATCCTTCCTTCTTCCTCCGTTTTCAACTAATCACCAGAGCACCGCCGCGCTCTCACCCCTCGACACCCTAGTGGTCATGATTGCCACCGTGATAGGTCATTGTTCGCCGGGTTGTTCTTAGCGCGCCGGACCGGTGACGGGACGTTGCATCTCTCGTCGCTGAGATCGACTCTTCTTTGAGGGCAAGTGGGTGTAGGTTCGTGTTATCTCGAACTTCCTCTCGGTTTCTTAACTGATGTGGCGAACTTTCCTAGGCCTCCTTGTTACTGATCTTGTTAGATTTTTAAGTTCGTGGATCTGTTTTATTGCGGGGCTTTTCCTACTGATGTTGTTCTATCACATGATAAATTTTGCAATAGCGATGCTATTGATGTTCTGTGGTCTGGAGGTTGAAGTGATTTGGAGTGAGCTTGAATTGTTAGCATGATTAGTCCCTATAGAGCAAAATTTACACCATCTTACATGCATATTTCGGGCAAATGATCAAGTTAAATGTACTCGAATATGTGAGAGATTCGACCTTAGAGCTTTCTGGTTCAATTAAATAAGCAACCATTTAACCGTACCAGCAATTCGACGTCTCAAGAGACGACGAAGGTCATGAATCTGGTGAGGAAGGAGTCGTTGACGAAGCCCGCGAAGACGGTAAGGAGGAATGTGCAGATTTCCAGTGTCATAGTCTCTTAGTAGCAAGTATCATATGGGAGAATTGGGAAAAAGTCAAATAGAGAGAGAGAGACAAGGAGAGAAATATAGATTTTTCACTTAGGTTGCATCAAGTAGGTGCTTCCTTTTTTGACAAAAAAGATAAGAAAAGAGGGAGAATTGGGAAAATGTCAGAAAAACTTAGTAGTTGACTTCATGAGAAACTCAATCAATACATGTTTCCATGATCTTGCATTCACCAAAAACAATTAGCATAATTGATTTTTTGTTCGAAAGGGTCTTTTCCATTGTGATGACCCGAATCTTCACCTACTTAATTAAAAAGGGGTGAATTAGTATTTAATCGGGTTTAGATTATTGGTAAGTGGATAAGTTTCGATGAATTATTGACCCAATATTATTTTTAGGGACATTAAGTATTTAATTCGGGTCCTATCGAGTCAAATATGTGTAACATTTGGACACCGGAGGTAGGGAATGACACGTGGAGGGCCACATGTCACGCACGTGGCCAGCGGTGTGCCATGTGTCACCGTCTTGGACACGTGACAGATGCGGTCCACGCATGGTGGACACATGTCACAAGCACATGACACGTGTCATCGCATGGTCAACTGCAAGCTGACTGGTCGGAAGCTGACTGGTTTCACCTGCTTCCCCTAAATAAACCTCTGACGTCAGTTCATTTTGTCATACGATCGTCAGAATACGCCGTTACTTTGTCAAACCTTTGCCGTGCCGACTCTCTCGGCTGTGCATCTCACTGTCCATAGTCACCGTCGTACCGCGCCATCACCGGGACCTCATCGCCGCCGTGTCGCCCAAGAGGATCGCGCTCAAGAACGAGGCGAATCCAAACCCGTTTGTCGTACCTATTTCCGTTTCTTTGAATTCGGAACTAAGGCAAGTAGATTTCTAGTCTTGATTATTAGACTATCTATGGTTTTGCTATTGTGAGCATTGTTTGCCGATCTGTTTTGGCTGTGATAAGTTCAATCTGAATGATTATGAGGTTCTGAGATTCTATCCTTTGGAATACTTTGGATTATAGTTTGATTCTAAAATTCTATCCATCGTTGGATTTTTTTTATTGGATTCTATCCTTCGTATACCTTGAATTCTGGTTGAATTGTGAGATTCTATTCTTTGTATACGTTGGATTCTGTCGCGGTAACCCTGTTTGCAATCCTGCGAATTCTATAGCTAATTTAGTCGTTTGGCCTAGGGATATCTTTGTGGGGCTTTGACCCCTATTGATTAACCCTTTTTCAGATAAGCAAGCTAGCAAGGAGAAAGCCAATATGATACTTTGGTTAGGGAGTTCGAGAGATCTGGCTATCGACGGAGGCCATGAATGAAGATCCTAGTAATCGAAGTAGATTATCTTCCTTTGTAAATCCTCCTAGAGTCTTTGAATTTTTGTAAAGAATTGGTTAATGATATTATAAAACTGGATGTTTTGTGTTCTGGGTGTTTTGTTATTAATGTGTGTTATATGGTTAGTGAAACCATAAAGGCCATACCCTCTGTATAGTCGTGCCTGTCGTTTGGTGTTTTGGGTGTTTAATCATGCACTTGTGCCCGTATGGCCGCCCTGTCTGATTTTCTATTTAGTCTTCCGCATGCGCTATAGTACTCTGAGTAACAAAAGATTAAAGAAGAGAGCGTAGTTAGTAAGCCTTAAGGTGTGGCGGATTGGGACGTCACATAGTTATTTCGGTATCAGAGCGGTTCATGGAGTGATAAGGTGCGCTAGTGGATGAAGTGTTTGGTAGGCACGTACGCGTATAAAACTACAAGTGCATATGATTGTGATTGTCAGGGATTGACAGTAGCATATGCTACTTAGCCAAAAGATTATGTTCATCACTGCTTAAGTTTGATGATTAGTATGATTATTTGTGGATATAGCAGGGTGATCAACCAGAAAATTGGACGATATGGTAAGCGAAGTTATTGGGATTTACTTTAAGCTTGAATCATTGAAGTTGATGGTTAGCCTTGTATAATAGATTGTGGATATGGAATTGTGACAAGACGAATGACATTGTGAATTATAGGACTGGATTGTGAAGTTGTGAATAGAGGTTCAGATATTGTTCTTTTGTAAAGATCACTCGATGGTTTTAATTAAGTTTAAGTTGTGGATATGTACTTGTTCAAGTCTGAAATTGTAACATGCATAGCACGAAGTTATTGCATTAAAACTGTTGAGTTTTGAAAACGTGCATGCATGATCATATCATTGTTTTATATCGGACTTGAATAACTGTCAACTTGATATGGGACGAACTGTACGGGATACCTACAAACTGTAGTGAGACATGGTATGAGACGTGTTGAACACGACTCTCTTTGTAAGTGTATGACTTGGGGATGAACTGTAGCAACCCGATCTGTGTCCGACTTGGGGAGTGTACGCCGGGGCAGAGATAAGTCTTGATCAAAGGGCGGCTCCTGTCTGACTACTTGGAATAGAGTGGCGCTGGGGGCAGGACTGAACCAAGTTATACATTGAAAGAGTGGGTCTAGGTATTGTGCTAAGTCTGACTCGTTCTCGATTTTGTATCGAAATGAATTTGAAAATTTGAGTGGATTTGTCAAAACCTAAAGTATTTTCAAATTTAAAAATGTTTTCGATTTTGGATCGAAACGATTTCGAGTTTGAGTTGATTTGTGCTTTTGAAACCATTTTGTTTCCAAAAGTTGAGTTGCACTGGTTTCAATGCTAACATGTTTTCCTGAGTTTGAATTCAAATACGCTTGAAACTGCATAAATATAGCATTGCAACTCTGGTATTAAAATGAAAGTATTATGATGAGTTGAGATGTCATTGGCAAGAAATGCCTGGTGGAGAGTGGTGAAAGTCTATTCTGTTGAATACCTTCGCAGTAAGTCGAAGAGGACGTTCCTTCGCAGTAAGTCGGAGATGATATTTTTAATACCTCCGAGGATGATTCTGGAGAAGATCCCATCTCTGTGAGGGATGTTTGTGAATGATTTGAGACTGTAATCAACGAAATCACAGGCTTGGCATATGGAACCGGCATCATGATTGGCAGAGGTATATTGCGTCCTGAGTAATGATGGATGACCTGCCTGGTGATATTGGACATTGGTCCATTGTTTGACACCAATTGAATTGGCAAGTTATGAGAAATGAATTGAGTAGATGGCACAATGATATTTCCAGATGAATGAGAAACCTATTGGGATTGATAATGACCATGTATAATAGGTTAAGATTGCGAGATGTGGCAATCAAAATCAGAGTACGCTACGGAAGCGTAGTAGGCCACATAGTTTAGACCCTAGGGGTCTTCCCTTGTGATAAGAAGGGAGTAAAAAAAGTAAAATTTCGAGGACGAATTTCCTAAGGTGGGGAGGATTGTGATGACCCGAACCTTCACCTACTTAATTAAAAAGGGGTGAATTAGTATTTAATCGGATTCAGATTATTGGCAAGTGGATAAGTTTTGAGGAATTATTGACCCAATATTATTTTTAGGGACATTAAGTATTTAATTCGAGTCCTAACGAGTCAAATATGTGCAAAATTTGGACAACGGAGGTAGGGAACAACACGTGGCCCCAGGTGGACACGTGGGGGGCCACGTGGCCAGCGGTGTGCCACGTGTCACCGTCTTGGACACTGGTCACTGCATGGTCAACTGCAAGCTGACTCGTCGAAAGCTGACTGGCTTCACTTGCTTCCCCTATATAAATCTCTGACGTCAGTTCATTTCATCACACGATCGTCAGAACACGCCGTGACTTTGTCAAACCTTTGTCGTGCCGACTCTCTCGGCCGTGCATCTCACTGTCCATAGCCACCGCCGTACCGCGCCGTCGTCGGTGCCTCGCCGCCGCCATGCTGTCTACCACGGCCGTGCCGTCCAAGAGGATCGCGCTCAAGAATGAGGCGAATCCAAGCCCATTCGTCGTTTCTATTTCTGTTTCTTTGAATTCGGAACTAAGGCAAGTAGATTTCTAGTCTTGATTACTAGACTATCTATGGTTTTGCTATTGTGACCATTGTTTGCCGATCTGTTTTGGTTGTGATAAGTTCAATTTGGATGATTCTGAGGTTTTGAGATTTTATTCTTTGGAATACTTTGGATTCTAGTTTGATTCTGAAATTCTATCCATCGTTGGATTTTTGATTGGATTCTATCCTTCGTATACCTTGAATTCTGATTGAATTGTGGGATTCTAGTCTTTGTATATGTTGGATTCTGTCATGGTAACTTTATTTGCAATCATGCGAATTCTATAGCTGGTTTAGTCGTTTGGCCTAGGGATATTCTTGCGGGGGTTTGACCCCTATTGATTAACCCTTTTTCTGATAAGCAAGCTAGCAAGGGGAAAACCAGTATGATACTTTGGTTAGGGAGTTCGAGAGATCTGGCTATCGACGGAGGCCGTGGATGAAGATCCTCGTAATCGGAGTAGATTTTCTTCCTTTGTAAATCCCCCAAGAGTTTTTGAACTTTTGTAAAGAACTGGTTAAGAATATTATAAAACTGGATGTTTTGTGTTTTGGGTGTTTTGTTATTAATGCGTGTTATTGGTTAGTGAAACCATAAAGGCCATATCATCTATATAGGCGTGCCTACCGTTGGTTGTTTGATGTTTGACATGCACTTGTGCAATATGGCCGCCCTTGAATGATTTTCTATAAGACTTCCGCATGCGCCATCGTATACTCTGAGTAATAAAAGATTAAAATGAAGAGAGAGAAAGTCTGAGTAAGCCTTGAGGTAGCGTACTGGGGCGCTACATCCATTTTCAGAATTAGTACTATTTCCAACACTGCATCGCATTGCATTGGGTATAGTGTTCTTCAAGATCACGAAGACGAAGGCAAAAATACATTGAAATATTATTTTGATCCCCACTGACATCCTTCAGGATAGTCAAGTGTTTCTTTCTCCTAGGAAGGATGTGTAGGAAATTCAAGATGCCCTTCAACAACAAAAGGAAAACAGATAAGAAGAAGAAGAAGAAGATATGGTCATATGTAATTTAGGATACTCTTGTGTGTGTTAGACATGCGAGAACAAACTCAGGATGGGAACAAGAAGAAACAAGACATTCTTGTGTTTTTGAATTTATGTAGAGACAGGGGATTTGAGTTCAATGAATGATGAGTTCTCGGGTTGTTGTAATAACCTTTTCAAGTTGAAATGATCACTGAAGAAGTATGACATTTCGTGAGTTGTTGTCTTCTTCGTTTCCTTTTGGCAGGTTGGACTTAGTTTAACAAAGATCAATTGTTTGCTTTCGAGATTTGATCCAATATTTATATTCGTGGGTTGGTCATTATGACATTTCTCATGATATGCGGAAATTTATTTTGTAATATACGATTTTTCAATTTATCCTTGAGATTGATCAATTTCTTTTGCCTTCTGGTTTTAATAGCATTTGGATTCAAGCTGACGAGTTTAGAGGGTGTATGAGAATAGTTCCATAGTTCAAGCAATATTGAAAAAATGAATAATATCTAAAGCTTTTTCAAATTTAAGTCTCAGGTAACTTTGATTTGATTTTATCCTTCATGAAATCGAGCGCTTTTCATTGATCCCGAATTATATAATGGAGATGATAGAAATATTGAATTCTTGAAATCTATGGGATTTTGGAGCTTGATTCGGGGAAAAAAATAAATAATAATAATAATATCAAATCGACCCGACCAGACCCAACCCGAATATCTTGGACGTATATGATTCGGGAATCGGGTCGGCCCGGGCCGGGCCTAGCTTGGCGCTGTTTGGTTTCGGGTCGGGTCGGGCTTATATGGGACCCGGCCCATTGACACCCCTACTTGGCACGATGTGTTTGGGAGATGCTACCTTTGAAGAAGAACAAAGTAGTCTCTCTCTCTCTCCAAGGACAAACCGAGCCATCAAGATCAACATGCCCCCACATTGGCGATTATGAACCAATGCTTGGTTTCTTCCATATTGCTTACTAAGACTGAATTTACGACAAACGTTTATGTGGGTTCGAATCATTCCGGGTTATGGTTCGGCCGTCCGGACAACGGAAACCGCAATTTCAGGTACGAGCATGAGTAAATAGCTTTTCACGTTCTTGAAGTAAAACAAGTCTTTTTCGTAAGCGATCTCGAGATCACTATATATATACATATTTATATAACTTTTAAGGGTATATGTTTAGTTAAGTTTTATGTATCAATCCCCTTTGCATCTTAAAACGTGGTTCCACGATCGAATCTTAAAGCTTCTAGAACCGAAAACCAATTCCGGAATTTAGCTCCTCGTGCATCCTTTTCAACGCTCCAGCTACTTGATTTCGTCCGCTTCGCCAATCGCACACTGCTCTAGGCTGTACGGTTACACGATTCACGGGCACAACTGTACACATCAATCAACTGCCATCAAAATTGAGAAGAAGAGCAAAGAAGGATTAGGCTGAGCCCCACAAAATTATGTGACTTCGCCGACACTACCCTGTACAAATTTGTCCAGCAGGCCTGCTTTGGCTTATAGGCAAGAGGGTAGTGGCTGAAATGTAAGGGTACGATGGGGTTGCTTTAAAATGAAGAAGACAATGTATGGCATATGATAAATGATTTTTAGAATTAAGATAGTAAATCACAGAATGGTTAAGATCTAAATTAAGCCGTTCATATGCGCCAAAGTAGTGTAATATTGTTTATTACAATTGTGACATCCGAGTCTCGCGTCGATTGGGAGAAATCATTTCGAGTGATTCACAAGTTAACACCAATCCCTAAATGGTGATCATTTTGTGTAGTTTTTCCGAGTAGGTGATCAATTTGTGTAGTTTTTCTGAGTACTGTTTTTGGGCTTAGCTCATGCGAAACGGATTGGATCGTCATATTAAGGATTTCATAAATTAAAATCAATATATCTAATTTTTTATAGAGAAAGATGTGCAAATTCAGCTATCTAACTAGTCTTGTTAAGTTTATCTAAAAGAGAAAATAATACTTTTCAAATCACTTTCAAAATGACAGAATTACGCATTTTATTAAAGTCAGCTATTTAAATTATAATTTTTAAATTTCTAAGATATATAATAAGGAAGCTGTGCAGGACAAACATTTAGATGCACTATATAAAAGTCATTACAAATTCTTGGGTTAACACTGTAAAAATCTAAACTAGTATATTCATGTCGCATTTACCCAGAATTAATTTTCACGTCATAAAAAATTCTAGGCTAGTATACCCGTGTTGCATTTACTCCAAACTAATTATTTTTTATGACATGAAGATTAGTTTGGAGTAAATGTGGCACGACTATACCAATTTGTGATTTTTTGTGACAGAAAAATTTAGTTTGTGATAAAAGTGTATTTAATTTGAAATTTTTGTGATCCGAAATTTAATTTGGTCAAGTGACATAGATGTATATTAGTTTAAAATGTTTGTATGATATCAATCTTTAAATTATTTTGTCGTCAAGTATCAGTTAAAAATACATATAAACTACTATTTTTCTTTTCGAAAAGCTTCTAGAGGCCGAGGCACTCCTTTTATGGACTAGGGTGCGCTAGTAGCTCTTTGCTCCTCGTCATTCTTTCACATTAGTCTCTCTCTCTCTCTCTCTCTCTCTCTCTCATTGTTATGGAGTTTCGCGGTGCCGCCATGGATGTCCTGTGCCAACTCAAGCTCGTGCTCATCACAGCTCTCGCTCATCTGGGTCTCCTCAAACCGCATGATCGAGAGGAAGAAGAAGAAGAAGAAGTAGAAGAAATCCCCAACACCATACTCATCATGGACGGCAGGTCGCCGTCGCCCGTCCTAGTCCCAGTCCACACCCTGACGGCCATGGTCAAGAGCCAAGTCCCGGTCGTCGAGTACGCAAGGTTCCTGGAAAGACACGGACATGGAGCTGACGAAGGAGAGAGCAACAATGGAGGGTGCGCAGTGTGCCTGAGCGGTATTGAGGAGAGGGACGAGGTCAGAGAGCTGAGCAACTGCTCCCACGCGTTCCACAGAGAGTGCTTGGATCGCTGGGTGGACCACAATCAAGTGACTTGTCCCCTCTGTCGGTCTCTGCTTTTCCCTTCTAGACGTTCTTGTTTTCTCGGGGGAAGAAGAAGATGAAATTTGAGCCCTTTTCTTTTTCCTGTATTTTCTCTGTCATACGTGGTTCCATTCCACCAAATCTGGAGTCATGTATCTTAGCCTTTTGACTATTTTTCAGCTTATCCAAGAAACCAAGAAAAAAAAAAAATGAAAGAACAGAGACGACGATCTTGAATTAGTCTCGAGAAGGTGAATACACTTCGAATTAATGAATCTCTATAGATTTATCACTCGCTCAAAAAGCGGATCATCTAATATTGAGATTTCTGTGACATGGGTAACATTACTCAAATCGAGCCGTCCATTTGAAAATGAACGGCATGATTTGAGAGAGGGTTGAGATTCAAAATTTTTCAAACCCCAAAAAAATTCATGCCCAATATTTTGTCCCTCCTCCTTGACAAATGACGTGGCTCATTTTTGGTCGTCCAAATGAAAATGGATGACCTGATTTGAGTAATGTTAGCCATGTCACAGAAACCTCAATGTTAGGTGATTCGGATTCACTCGCTTTAGTATGGCCCGGCCTTAAGTTAGACCATTGATGGGCGAGCTTGAGTCGAACAACTCAATCCCAGTTTTGGGCTCTCGATTTTTTTTGTTGTTGAAGATTTGTCATGAAAGTGCAATTGAATCCTAAAACTTGCATAAAGTGCAATCAAGTTCTAAAACTTGTTAAATTGGTGCAATTGAATTCTTCCGTTAACTCCATCCAATTTGGCTAACCAAAAATGCTGTCGTGATTTTTTTAAATATTTTCTCTTTTCTACATGACGATGATGTGGCTAAAACGACTTCATTTTGGTCCAAATCTGATTTGTAATATAACTTTGATTTAACTTCAATAAATTTAAAAAGAAAAAAGAAAAAAGAAAAAAGAAAAAAGAAAAAAGAAAAAAGAAAAAAGAAGAAGCAGCAGCTAAAATCAAGCGACGAGGGGCAGCCCTCGCCCCCGGGAAGGGCCGGCGGTGGTGGGAAAATTGTCGGCAGGGGTCACCAGACCTTGGCAAGGGGCCGACGACCCTCGCCGATCGCAGGTGAGGGTCGCGACCGTCCCTAAGATGGGGTGAGGGTTGCCAGCCCTTGGCCAGGGCCCGACGACCAGTTCCCCACCATCGCCGGCCCTTCCCGACGGTGGTGAGCGGAAGCGAGGGTAGCCTCCAGAGCTGCCACACTGTTACTGTTTTTGTTTTTTTAAATTAAATTTTAATAAAATATTTTAAAAGTCAGTTTTGGACTAAAATGACGTCGTTTTAGCTACGTAGGAAAGAGAAAATATTAAACAGTCAACTCAGTACTTTTAGTTAACCAAGTTTGGCGGAGTTAACGGAAGGATTCGATTGCATCAATTTGATAATTTTTAGGACTTAATTACACTTTCATGACAAATTTTAAGACTTTCCGTTAACATATCCACAAAAACAAAACAATAATAACATAACTAACGGTCAGATATGATCATCCGAAGCACGTCGGACAAGTCGTTTCTGTACTTTTGGAGCTGGCGGCTTCAAAAAGTTAATATCAAGAAAATATAAATGTCAAAGTCGTAGAAAGTATAGCATAACGCCAAAATAAATGCGAGTCACTTTCGTGATAACTATTAATTTGAGCTTCATTTTTTTTCCAGCTTATGGAAATAGATGGTCATGTTTAGCCCGTGTTGACACTTAAATTTTAATTTTTTTTCCTTAATTGTTTTTTTTTGCATAAAAATCAGGAGTTAAATTTTAATTCCTACAAAAAATAATTCATCATTATATATATATATTGACATTCATGCATTGCATTTAAATTGACTGGCGGCGCACGAACTCGAGTTGATAATTCTGAATTTAATCATCTGGATTAAGCCCACGGCGAGATTCGGCCAAGCTCTTTGCACGTACACGTGTTGCCGAAAATTGCAATGCCGAATTTAAACAATATTGATTTTCTGCTAGATTATAGTATATACGAATGGATCACTAATAGATGTATACACTGTCGGATGAAGGAAATTGCGCTCATAAGAAAGATATATATCCGGCCGTGTGTGCAAAGTAAGAACAAATATTCTAATATTCTAAGAGGAAAGTGATGTTGTTTAGCTCCTGTATGGGAGCCCATTGCTTTGCCTATAAAAGACAAACTCGCGTGAGATTGAGAGAGAGACAGAGAGGGAGAGGTGCGCGCTTCGGTCAAAACTGACGTCCCCGCAGCCGGTGGCCGCCCAACAACCATGACGCTTGCTCCATCGTCAGTCCGTGGCTCCAGCTCAACAACCTCATCCATTTGAAAAATGATTGGTCGTACCTCTTTTAAAAATTTATCAACAGAAAATGTTTTCATTTATGCCTAACTATTTTCGTGGGTTGATGAAAATATTTTGCATCAGTTCGTTTTTGTAAGTAATACAAACGATAATTTTTCGGAAATAGTTTTTCAAATCTTGAGTTTTACGTGAAATAAACGCACCGTTAGGCTCAGTTTGTTTTTGCGTTGGTTTCGCGAAGAATGAATGATTTGAAAAATATTTTTTTTTAAAAATGAATAACAAGGATGCACATCCGTATCAGTTTATTGATGAATTGCCTGGGCCGATCCCGTCCCTGCCGCGGCAACCGGCGAAGTCGTCGATTTCTATATCGATCGATCGGGAGGCTTTTGTGGAATTGGAAGGTTGCCTTGGACTGGGCAAGTGGATTGAGAATCGAATGAAGCTTCCTTCTAGAAACCCCACGCATCACTCGCCACTTGGCACGATCTGTTTGGGAAATACTAACGTCCGACAAAGAACAAGAATCTCTCTCTGTCTCTCTCTCTCTCATCCATCTTCTATCTCTAAGGGCCAACCCAGTCATCACAACCGATACATCAATCAGCTGCCATGGAATTTGAGAAGAGGAAAGTGGAATTAAGATGGACCCCATACAATCACGTGCCTTCCTCGACAGTCGACACAATCGTGGATAAATTTGTCCAGTTTGGCTTTTAGTCAAGAAGTTTGGCGCACATGATAACAATTACGAAGCAGAATTTCTGCTTCAGATGTGCTTCTAGAGCAAAAATTCATTTGATAACGTAATTTCTGAAGCAAAAATTCGTTTGATTCGCAATTATATATTTCTACTTCTGAAACAACTTTTTACTTCAGAAGCTATTTTTGGGAAACTTTTGAGAAGTAAAAAAAAGTTACGTCTCATCATCAGAAGTCATTTTTTTTTTCTTTTTAGCCTTCCATTTTCATATTTTCTGTCTCTCTCTCTTCGCTTGTCTGTCTCGACCCGACCCGGTCTGGATAATTCTTTCAATAATAATAAAATTTTGAAAAAAAAATCAGAAAATGATTTTAAAAAATCCAAAAAATGGAAAATTCATAAAAAAAAATCTAAAAAAATTAGAAAAAATCCTTAAAAAATTCCAAACATTCAGAAAAATCTCAAAAATTAGGAAATAGGTTCATTCAACTAGCCAATCCTATTTTTGATGATTTTACCCTCTCTTTCTTAAAAAAACGATGATTTTGCCCATTATGAGAAAATCGTCTCAAAAAATTTCAAAAAATTCTAAAAAATCACAAAATGGGAAATAGTCAAATTTGGCTGGCCAAACCCGTCTTTTGTGAGTTTTACTTCTGATCTTTCTCAAAACGACGATTTTGCCTTCCTATGGGCACATCGTTCCAAAAATCTAGAAAAATTTCAGAAATCTCAAAAATTGAGAAATGGGCACATTCAACTGGCAAACCCTATTTCTGATGATTTTGATTCCACATCTTTTCAAAATGACAATTTTTCTCATTTGGACAAATTGTCTCTAAATGTCCCCAACTTCTTTCAAACCTCCAAACACCCATTCTCTAAGCCTTTTGGGCTTCATTAGGGATGCCATATTTTGATTTGATGCATTTTATCCACATGTTCCCGATTTCTTGATTTGCGCACCTATCTTTATTGATTGTGATTGATATGTTAGTATTTCTATCTGCATGAACTCTTATATTTTCTATCTCTCTCTTTGCTTGTTTGGTTTAGTCCAACAATGGGTGCGGCTGCTCCAAAACACCATTCTCTGATCCGATGGAGCTTGTGATCTCGTGCCCTCCATTTTTTTTTAAATCTTTTTTCCCAGGAAAACCAAAGTTTGGTTGAAAAGATAAAGATGATGACACATCAGTTTTTTCCTTTTGTCTTTTTGCCTAGAGATGCCTTCATGCCAAAACAAGCTCATCATTATTATAGTTTTATGTCCCAAGTTCTCATTAATATCTAGGTGATCTCATGGCACATACAACTACAGTAGATTTGTGCTTCTAGAGACGGTTTAGTCACGAAAAATGTCATATATTATACACATTGCGATATAAACCACGTCAGAGGCACAGGAGAAAAAGCATCGGAACTACCCGTTGTCACACCCCGACTCTCGGGCACGCGACAACCCTGCCAAATCGCCTCAGGTTATAAAGGTTAACGTCCCAGGCACGCTAACGACCTATCGAAATATAATACGCATGCGGAAACGTGCAACACTCCCGGACAAAAGCATAAGCATGGATAGCAAAGCAGAAAGATTAACATCGATCAATCAGCCAAAGAACATTTTTATTAAAACACCAAAAGCAGATGATCGATAACCCTACGGAGCTAAACAGAGATAAATACAACCCTATTCTTCGGGGCGGCTCTCTAAGACCAATCAAAAAGATAGGTGGGTCGGGAAGGGTTAACTTCTTATCTGCTCCAAAAGAGGGGCTACACCACCCTCGTCCTCAACATCACTTTGGACCTGAAAAAGGGTTAACCACGACGGGGTGAGAAATAAATCTCAATGAGCTAGCGCCTAAGCTCGACTAGGGCGTTGACTCGCTCAGGTGACCTACACACAGTACAACACAATAGTATAACGCCAATCACATGCAAGCTTACCATGCCTTGGATCGCACATATGAAAGACTCGACTTGACATGACAGTCAACCAATTAAGGCAACAACTAGAACACCACAATAGCTTGCAAGTACAATATTTCACACGTATTCCAGTTATTAATGGCCACTCGGACCCGCACACTAGACAGTTGGTGCGTAGCACACTAGACAGTTAATTTATAGATGGTTTTGGCAATATCCGTGTGTCCAATGCCTTTTACTTTTACTAATTTATATGTTTATGACCATACCGAGGAAATAAGAATGTGATACAAATAAGAAGATACAAGGAAATTTGGGATTGGCAAAATATATGCAGAAATTCATGGACCAGTTTGCTAGAATTGGTCAACCAAATTGCAACATCACTCCTCCATTCTGTCAAAGTTGATAATGCAGTTTTCTTAATGCCTAATGCATATAGTAAGGTTCATTAAGGAAATATTATGGATGGATTCTTCCAAGTTTTTCAACACCTAATACATAAAAAAAGGTTCGTCAGCGATTCCAAGATGCTTCCTTAATTTTCTTTGCTATTTTAATTGCGGCGGTTGAGAGCCCCCATCTCATCTGTTAAAATATTAGGACAATCCAAGATCAACATCGTTGGGCATTTCTTTCCAACGTTTGTTCACATGGCGTAAAGACTAGGTCTTAAAAAATGCATCAGCTCAAGGCTCTAAGCTCATAGACTTAGATTAATAAAAGACTCGACCCCTGTTGGATCTCAAGTATGAAAATTATACCCTTCAGATGATTTTTTCAAAGATCCGGCTCTTGACTCCATTGGTTAATGCTTTTGGATATGTACAATGAAGGGAAAAGAAGGTGAACAGAAAAAGAACTTGCTCCACTTCTATTTCATTCGAAATTAAATGGTTTTGGTCATTTTTCAGATTTAGCTCAACATTAGCTAATTTCAGAACACGCGCATTTGGAAACTGGGCAGGTGTAGTTTCCAAATGACCACACAAGCAGATCATTCAACCAATCGGTTCTTATCTTGGCATTTAGTCAAATGTTCACAGGATCATACTTAAAGATTCGGCCACTGGCCATTTTTATGCTCAGATATGCAATTTAACTTCACACGTGGTCACATGAATATGCACATTATCCACCAGACTTTGCATCTAAATACGGGTGATCAATCCCCATACAATCAATCACAAACCATTCAGGGCATTCAGCAGTCAGGCATTGATCACCACATCAAACATTTGACGATAAAATCAACACACCGCACTCAATTATCTGAACTAACCACCGACGGCTACTCCGCCTACCAACCAACCAATCAAACAAGTTATCGTTCACTCGTTTTGGCTAATCGCTCGCTCGCGATCAAACAATTGCAATCAATCAAACTAATCACCAATTAGCCAGACAACTTAGCTAATCAGTCTAATTTATTTAATCCCAGTCATTTAACCTAAACCCGATCTCTAACTAAACCGACCACAAATAATCTACGTGAACGCCTAATTAGACCAATTAGACTAAACCCGAACGCAATTAGCAACCTAACCGAGAGTTAGGGGCTAACTCACAACTAAACAGTTCGGCGACGATGACAGTGACGACAGCGATGGCAGCGGCGAACGGCAGCGACGGCGGCTACTGTTCACGACGGCTGGGGGGTGCTGGTCGACGGGCGCACGAGCGACGGAGGGGCAGCTCGGACGATGACGAGGACGGCTCGCGGCTGACCAAGGGGCGACGGGCCGAACGACGGCTCGCGGCGGCGTGCTGGTCGAGGGTCCACGGGCCGCTGGGGGGTCACGGGCGACGGCCGATGGAGCGAGGCGGGGGCTTGGTTGGACACGGCGAGGGGCTGGACGAGCGGAGAAGAAAGAGGAGAGAGAGAGAGAGTGGGTCTCGGCTTGGGGGCGGGTCGCGGATCTCGGGCGGGTTGGGTCAATAGAGCTCGGCGATGAAGGACGAGCTCGGGTGGGTCGCACGGAGGTCGGGTCTGCGGGCGGCGACGACCGGCACAGACAGAGGGAGGTGGCGGTGGCTGGTGAGCGGCGACGGACGAGGGAGCAGAGGAGAGGAAGGGGGCGGTCGCGAGGTCCTCGGCTCGCGGGCTGAGCTTGGCGACGCGACGGGAGGAGGGGACGACCGGCGACGACGCGGCTGCAGACGGCTGGCGGAAGGGCGGCGACGGAGGTGGCTGCAGGCGCGGGTGAGGAGGAGGAGAGGAGGAGGTCGGGCGAACGTGAGAGAGGGGGGCTGTTCTTGCGCAGAAGAGGAGAGAGGGAAAGAGAGAGGAGAGAGAGAAGAGGGGAGAAGAGAGAGCGTGATGGGAAGTTGGAGTGGACGTGAGGTGAGTGGGGGGGCAGGTGGGGCACGACAGAGGGGAAAGCATAGGAGAGAGCGAGAGAGATGTGACAAGGGGGGACCCACTAGGATTTGAATATTTTGTCTTCTAGTGCATAAAGTGAAGGCAGAAGGGTATTTTCGCGAGGGGTTCAGGCGCGAAGGGTCTCTGACCGGCGCTTCGGGATTTACCAAATCCCTTTCCAGATCAAAATAAATCGCATCCAATAATTGTCCCTTAGACCACAAAAATTTCAATTTTATTTATTTTATGGACCTTAAAATTTCGGGACGTCACACCCGTGCTTTTAGAGTTGATATATGATCTCGATCATCGTATTCATTAATACAATTTTTTCATAATTTGGCCCGTATTTACATAAATGTAAATGCTGACTGATTTACGTAAATCCGTCAGTATTTGCATTTAACTTTTCTTGAATAACATGCATTTTAGGTTAGGATCAATAATTTTTCGTAGAATATTTTGTGTTAATAATGTTCCAGAAGTAGAAATTTTCAACTGTTACCAAACGAATTTCTATTCGAGAAGCAGAGATTTCATCCGTTATCAAACGCCTTTCTCTGATCAGAAATCAACTTCCGCTTCTGAAGCAGAACTAGAAAAATCAACTTTTGACCAGAAGTTAATTTCTGAAGTAGAAATGTTACCATGTGCGCCCTTAGTGGCTGGATTGTAAGGGCGAGATGGGGTCACTTCAGAATGAAGAAAACAATGTCAGACATATTGAAATTGATTTTTAACAATAAGATATTAAACTACAGAATAATTCACATCTAAATTTAAGCTGTTCATATTGGCCAAAGTATAACATTTAGTACATGTCTGACATCCAAGACTCGCATCGGTTGAGAGCGGCCAGTTGAGTGATTCATAAGTTAACATCCATCCCCGAATGGATATCACCTTATCTTGTTGTTACTCTTAATACTCTTTTTAGGAACTTGACTCACATGGAACATGTTATAGATCATTACAAATAGTATCGAAGTAGAACCCCTTCAATAGGTGATGTGGCTCGTACACGAACCACGCCCATACCCAATCCAACAAGGGCGAGAGTGACTGCCAGGACAAGATGGCTCGAACAAGATAAAGCTCATGGAAAGCTTCTAGGATGATGGAGGGAGTAGCGATAGACCGGGCCACACATCGGATAGGGAGAGAGTATAGATAAAGATATGAGCAAACACTAGCGAGAATGTTAACTCCTTTTTCTTTTTTATAAAAAAAATGAGGAGGCGTTAGCCTAATTTATTGAATTGTGACTTTCCAATGTACAAAAGAAACGAATTAGATATCTAAAAGAAACGGTATTAAATGTTTGGCGGGCACGTATCAGACTCCCAACTCTCTCTAAAAAAAAGTTATCCATTTGGAACTGACCGGCTCGTTAGATGATTTTGTAAATCAATATTTTCAATTTCCTTTTAAAGAAGAAGGTATGCAGATTCAGTTAACTAACGAGTCTTGTTAACTAGTTAAGTTAACCAATATCAGGACACAAAAAATTCAAATAATGAATTTTGATTTCTCAAAATGGATTTAATGAAATATAACAAATGACCCACTAGTCAATTGCAACTCCTGTTGAGAAAATATTTAGTGGTTTCAAACCACCACGTCATGGGTTTGATGTGGACGGGCTCAAAATTAAAATTACAACCGGAGCTGCCTTTTTCTCTCTCCTTTACTCTGCTCTACTCTGCCAAAAATCCCTGCACAAGCAAATAATAAATGCTATCATTTAATTATCACTCTTTCTCTCCTCTTTTAAATTTCGGCTCTTTACCTTACCGTGGCCTTTCTGGCTTCTTTACCTTACCGTTGCCTCGGCCAAGAGAAAACTGAGCGACATAGAGACCGATAACAAGGGAAGGACGGTGTTACGCACCGGACCACCACCACTAAACGCCTCATGTCGCTCCAAGTTTTGCTCAGCCGCCGCTTGAAGAGACTGGAAGTGAACTCGTCCTGCTTGAAGTTTTGTTGTTAGTGCCCGGCGACACTCTCTGGAATCACCTTGCCCAGCTTCAACGTGCATTCGCAATCGGAATCTCTCCCACATGAGGTAAGAATCCCTGCTCTAATCTTGTTTAAGAAGAAAACCTAGAAGTGTTTCCGAGAATCTGTGATGTTTGTGCTGTTTTTGTGGAGGAACTTATGTGCCGAGTTCCCAATAACGCTAGGCATAGTAGTCCAGCGTGAATCGTTGCCTGAGTTTTGAGCCTAAACGATCTAGCCAAGTCACATACCATCTATTCGATGAAATGTCTAAACCAAGTTCGCCTGCTGCTCCCATTAACTAAGAATCCTGTGCAAATTTTTGGCTGTGTGACTTGCTATGAGGTTTTTCCTTTCAATATGTTGGAGAGAAGTGATTTTGTTAAATAAACTAAAAAAGGTTGTTGCTGGTTTTTTGACAAAACTTGTTGCTTATCTATTACATTTATTGTTATTCTAAAGCTGTTGCTTGCTTTAACTCGTCTTACATCAACTTATTATTATTTTTTTTTTGCTTCAGTTGCTGAATGGGAGCAACGTTGAGGTCATCGCCGTGATATTGGGTTGGAAGCGCGTGTTCACAAGGTGCAAATGCTATTTTACGTATATTATTTTCACGAAACCCACTTTTGATCTATCATAACTGAAATAATGTCTGGACACACAAAAAATTTTGCACTTACTTACATTTGCAAATAATGTATG
The DNA here is from genome assembly GCA_029784005.1 of Lenwebbia sp. NSW1173648. Taxonomy (NCBI): domain Eukaryota; kingdom Viridiplantae; phylum Streptophyta; class Magnoliopsida; order Myrtales; family Myrtaceae; genus Lenwebbia; species Lenwebbia sp. NSW1173648. Next base: position 6,638,971 of record JARCGZ010000005.1, read on the forward strand.
AACAAAAACTTTTGATCTATCTACACATGACTATAGACATGTGCCTTTAAAAAGGATTGAAATGCCCACACAAAATAAGAAATAGTTTCATCCAATAGAGATGCACATCCAAATAGAACATTTTTCCAATGATGATTCAAGCCAACAAAAGGTGCACATATCATATTGTATTTATTTGTACGGTAAGTAGTATCAAATACCACAACATCTCCAAAAGCTTCATAATCAAGCTTGGATACACCATCAGTCAAAAAATATTTGGTCAAACTTTGGTCCTTATCTAATTGAAATGTATAAGAAAAATTGCTTCCACTAAGGTAGGAATATGCTTTCGTAGCCCTTATACCGGCCCTAGCCAAAGAATTCAAAGTACTCTTATTAGTATTTGTTATATGCCGATATGGCTCTATGAGATGTTTTGTTTATTATCAATGAATGGATGATTATGAACCTCCTCAAACTTGGCAACTACCCAAACTCCATCTTCGATCTTGAATTTAATGCAAGCTTTACATTCGGTTCTTTTCATGGTCCTATAAACATCTCTTGATCCATGAGGTAGGATTGGTGGAGAGTATCTTCACAATTACATGGAAATGTGCATGTTCGCAATATTCCTTTGCCATTGTTTTCTTTTTGTCCTCTTCGCACTCTAAATTCGTTCCAAACTGTATATACATTGTATGTAGGGAAAATGACACAAATGAACTCTAAACTTTGGCCCAATATGCAGTGTGGTCCCTAAACTTTTATTTTGCCCAATATGATCCCTGAACTTTAGCCCAATGAGCAATGTGGTCCATGAACTTTCGATTTGTTCAATGTGATCCCTGAACTTTTGGAACATGTTCAACTTAGTCCCTAAACTATAAAAACATATCTAGGTCATCCCTGAACTTGAATTAATGGAAGGACTACATTGAACATCTTCATGTAGTTCAGGGACTAAGTTTGACACGTTTCAAAAGTTCATGGACCATATTTGATAAATTAAAAATTCAAGAACCACATTGCACATTGGGCTGTCCAGGGACCATATTGGTCAAATTAAAAGTTCATGGATCACATTGTATATTGGGTGAAAGTTCAAGGTCCATTTGTGTCATTATCCCTTGTATATATTGTAAGCTTTGTCCTCATTAGCAAATGTCATGCCAAATCTAAATTCAAATTCTTTACCAACATTATGCACGATGATATCATCCTCTATAGCCTCTACAAGTTTTTTTAAAAAAAATTTAAGAAGAAAGATAAATTCAAAACAAACTTTAAATCTAAAGAGATGAGCCATACCCATTTTTCCCTAGAACAAGTCGAATTAGCTACCGAAGACTAGAAATTATCTGCTGAATATTAGTAAAAATGTAAGTAAGTGCTAAATTTTGTGTGTGTCCATACATTATTTTAGTTAAGATAGATCAAAAGTGGGTTTCGTGAAAAGAATATATGTAAAACAGTATTCGTACCTTGTGAACACACACTTCTAACTTAGTATCATGACAATGACCTCAACGCTACTCCTTTTCGGAAATTGAAGCAAAAAAAGAAAAGAAAAGAAATTGAGGTAAGACAAGTTAAAGCAAGTAAGAGTTTTAGAATAACAATAAATGTAATAGATAAGCAACAAGCTTCGCAACAAAATCAGAAACAACCTTTTTTTAGTTCATTTAACAAAATCACTTCTCTCCAAGATATTCAAAGGAAAAACCTTATAGCAGGTCACGCAACCAAAAATTTGCAAGGGATTCTTAGTTAATGGGAGCAACAGGCGAACCCGATTCAGACATTTCATCGAATAGATGGCGTGCGACTTGGCTAGATTGTTTAGGCTCAAAACTCAAGCAACGACTCACGTTGGACTACTATGCCTAGCGTTACTAGGAACTCAGCACATGAGTTCCTCCACAAAAACAACACAAACATCACAGATTTTCGGAAACGCTTTTGGGTTTTGTTCTTAAATGAGAGTAGAGTGGGGATTCTTTACCTCATGCGGGAGAGATTCCGATCGCGAACGCACATCGAAGCCGGGCAAGGCGATTCCAGAGAGTGTCGCCGAGCACCAACAACGGAACTTCGAGCGGGATGAGTTCACTTCCAGTCTCTTCGAACCGTGGTTGAGCAAAACAAGGAGCAACATGTGGCGTTCAATGGTGGTGGTCCGGTGCGTAACACCCCCCGTCTATTGTTCTCAGTCTCAGCCTCGCTCAGTTTTCTCTTGGCAGAGGCGACGGTAAGGTAAAAAAGCCAGACAGGCCACGGTAAGGTGAAGAAGCCGAAATTGAAAAGAGGAGAGAGAGAGAGAGAGAGAGAGAGAGAGAGAGAGAGAGAGATAAATGATAGCATTTATTATTTGCTTGTGCAAGGGTTTTTGGAAGAGAAGAGGAGAGAGAAAAAGGCAGCTCCGATTTTAATTTTAATTTTAATTCTCAGCCCGTCCACATCAAAGCCACGTGTCGCTTTATTAATGGATCCACATGGGCTCATATATGCCACGTGGACTGACGACGTGATGGTTTGCAACGCTAAATATTTTCATGTTAGGCCCTCCTCCTCCAATCCAAACTCTTCCATGCCATATATTCATGCTTACACCACCATCCGTTTTTTCTTCCGCTAGAGTCTAGCCAATTTCTTGCACCAGAATAATTTACTCCACTGTCTAAGCATCAGTTAAATAAGCATATAAACCGCTAATTAGTAATTTTTCTTTTCCAAGAGCTTCTAGAAGCCGAAACACCCCTCTTGAGGATTTGGGTGCATTGGTAGCTCTTTGCTCCTCTTCGTTCTTCCACGTTAGAGCCTCTCTCTCTTTCTGTCACGTTTTTGGAGTTTCGTGGAGCCGCCAGGGACGTCCTGTGCCACCTCAAGTTAATATTCATCACGGCTCTCGCTCAACTGGGTCTGGTCAAACCACGTGATCAAGAAGAAGAAGAAGAGGAAGCAATCGAACTCACAATCCCCAAAACTATACTCATCCTGACGGCTTGTCGCCGTCGACCGTCCTAGTCCCAGTCCAAACCCTGACGGCCATGGTCAAGAACCAAGTCCCGATCGTCAACAAGATTCCTGGAATGACATGGACATGGACATGGACATGGAGTTGACGAAGGAGAGACCGAGAATGGATGGTGTGCAGTGTGCCTGAGCAGCATTGAGAAGAGGGACGAGGTCAGAGGGCCGAGCAACTGCCGCCACGCGTTCCACAGAGAGTGCTTGGATCGCTGGGTGGACCGCAATCAAGTGACTTGTCCCCTCTGTCGGTCTCTGCTTTTCCCTTCTAAACGGGAAAGAACAAGATTTTCTTGCGGATGTCCCTATCACCGAGGCCAAGGTTCTAATTATCGACTTCCGAATTTGAGATTGGCTCGCTGCAGCATAAAGTTCAATATGGTAGCAGATTGGATTGGTAAAGCCTAAAGAAATAGATCACTATCTCATAATTGGCTTCCTAGCTCTCCTGAAGCCCTATAGGCCTTACTTGTTTGTTTCTGAACAAAGGCTTTTGTACTTGAATTCCTTGAGTTAGCTAATGAATTACGGCTTTTCTAACCAAAAATAAAATAAAATATATACATGTCATGGTCTATGTAGATCCTTTAATAGAAAACTGAAGATTAACGGCAAAGTATAAATATTCGGAGCCAATAATACCTGAATTATTGACAATTACATCTTAACGACCAAAAGAAGATTATAGTAATCTTAGAGATAGGGCTGCTAGAGTCACAGTTGATAGCGATTAGCGATTAATTAATGAGGATGTTGGGTAAACTAATATTCTCTATTTGATCCGTAGCTTTAGTTGGACCGGTCTACACGCTACAACGAAAAGAACTCGTTTGTCACAAGTTGGAGACATCCTAACAAAGGACCTGGGAATACGACGAGAATATCACCATCAACGTATACATGTACATACATTGGTAAGCTAGGGTTCACCCACGAGATAATTTTCATTTAACATGATTTTAAATTATGGAGATCGAAAGCTATTTCCAAAATAATGTAAGACGTGCTTGATGGGTCATGAAGAAGGAATTCGGAAGAATCCACAAGTAGCGCAAATCAAACATGTTTCATATACATTATGAGTCTTTTTATATCCAATAATTTTTCGATACGCAGTGTTTAAGATGGTATATTCAATTCTCAACATGTCATTCCTACATCCCGACTTATACACAAAGCATAGTGCAAAATAATTCTCTGCGGGATTTGAATTTTCTATTTGTTGTTTTCGTGCGACAGTCCAACATAATAAGATGATAAGACTCATCGGGTACAATGTGAGAAAGCCCAACCGAAAAACTGAAGCTCATAGGTGGAAGGAGAGAATGAGTTTGTCTCGTTGAAAACTTCATAATAAAGGAAAATATTTTCTCTGAATCTCATTTTTCGAGGAAAACAGTTAGTTTTCATCTGTTTGGTGGTTTAAGCAAAGTAATATTGCCATAAGTGAAAGTCGTTCCCCCCCCCTCCCCCACCACAAATCTAAGCTCGTTATTTCTAGTCCATGGAAAACGTTTTGCATAGATCGATTAGTTTTTTGTCGTCCAAACACATGAATGGTCGGGAAACAATTTTCCGAAAATAATTTTCCTTCAAACAAACGGATCCTGCATATAAATAAAGAGCGAATAAATCTCGAAGACAGACCACGTACGAGATGCCGAAGAGCCCGAATGGTCCCAATCAAGAAGTATTCCTCTGCTTGTGGGCTCGTAGCTCGATTCTGCTTGAAGCAAGCGCAACAGGAAGAGGAAAGAAAGTGCACAGGTACTCAAGGCCCACGAAAGTGATAAATGGGTTGTTGGGGCCCATTTTGTCGTCGACTTCAGGATTGCACGTGAGCACGGCCATTAGATCACGTGCCATTTTATATTACACCGCTTAACCTCTCAATACGGGTGATTAACCCGATCCACCATGGATCGCGTGCGAAACTACCGTATTATTGAGTTGTTGGAGCCTTGAGAAAAGAGATCTGACCCGAGATTTCTCCGGATCGGGGCGTCAAGGCATCCATTCGATTCGTGACGACGCGTGATTTGCAAAAGCTATTTTTTTTTTGGTTATACACTCGTATAACTTTTGTAGAAGCATAATGTGTAATTATTAAAAAAAAATTATGTCTAGCTTTGCTCTTTCAACCCATATAGCATCGACGCGACAAGCGACACGACACGGTACGATACGCCGACATGTCATTTCTAAAAAAATAGAGAATTTTGACACGTTGAGACATATTGTATATTAAATGTATATTTTATAGATACATGATAAATTATAAGATATTAGCTGTGGATTTCTTCTCTTCTTCTTTTTATGTTAGGGATTTACGATTAGGTTTTTTTTTTTGGCTAGCTGGGTATATCAATTTTGGGGTGGCTAGTTATATGACTTAAGTATTTATATTTTTGATAAATTTATATTTTGATCCATAATTTATTGAAAATACTTAAAATTGATCCCGTGAGTGTCGAAATGACAGATTCGCATGTCGCTGGCGTGTCTGGATAGCCGATCACGTGTCGATCGCATGTCGGAGAGTGTGCCATGTCTCTCGAAGAATGTCGGTGCTACATAGCTTTCATCGTCAAAGAACCATATGCATGTTGAGTTTCACCTTACTTTACTTAGACGTCCGCTTGAATCACGGCTATTTATCATTAAACGACGGTCCAAAAACGAGATATAGTTCACGGAATCACCAAGATTAAAAGTCAAATCGCATTGCTTGAACCTTCTTCATTCACCAACTTAATTCTCCCTGCAACCCAGCAATGATAAATAATTTACTCAAATAAGAATAAATTTGTACAGCATGGCCCCATAAGTGTCTGTCGTTTTGTTCCTCGTTTGTCGTTTTTAATTGTAGTATTTGTCCAGGTGGACGGCTGATATTTTATTAGCATCTTCAATTCCGACCCGTTGGCATATTTCTCCTACCAGTCAAATCGGACAACGGTCCAATCAGATCAAGCAGCCCTTATCCATTCAATGACAAATTGCTATTGAATATCCCAAAATAAAATATAATTAACTGGCTGTATTCCCCACGTCTGGGGCTTTGCTACTCTGTCTGGCTTATCATATAAATAAATTAGTTGGTTGACCAAAAAAAAAGAAAAACTAAAATTCCATTATAAAATGGGGAAAAAGAGGGAAAATAAAAATAAAACCGTTGGCGTCAAGCTTATTATGACCCGACCCGACAAAAGCCACAAAAAATTTTAAGAAAAATTTCAAAAAAGAACCTTAAGTGCCTTCATTTTCTCAAATAAAAGCCTGAAGTGCCCTCATTGTGTCAAAGAAAGACATGAAGTGCACATTATTTTCAAATAAGGACCTGAAGTGACTATGTTAATCTCAAAAAAGGGCATGAGTCACTTTAATTAGGGGCATTTTGGTCATTTACTATTTTATTTTAGTTTCTCTTTTTCTATTTTTTAAGAGATTTTGAAAAAACAAAAAACAAAGAACAGCCGCTTGAGGCCGTTGGGGTCACAGGCGCCTCGGCTAGGGCTGGGATTGGGGTGGGTCTGATGGGCGCCGTCTACCTTGGTCCACAGCCGGTGGGGCGGCTGCCCTCGCCGAGGCGTGAGCGATCCGACGGCCATTGCCGCCGCCCCACCGGCTGTGGGGCGACGGCCACAGGAGAGAGGTCTAACCTCTCACCTGATTTTTTCGTTTTTTTTTTAACTTTTTGTGTTGGTTTTTTTTTAATTTAATATAATAAAAAAATTTGTCAAAATTTACATTTTGACAAAAATGCCCTTGATTGACTGAAAAATTTGACCAGCCGGTGAGGCCAAACCCTTATTTGAAACAACCATAGCTACATCAGGCTTTTCTTTGAGACAATGATGGCACTTCAAGCCCTTATTTGAAATAAAGTTCATTTTCGGTATTTATTTGAGAAAATAAGGGCACTTGAGGCCCTTTTTTTTTTGGAATTTTTCCAAAAATTTATGTTTTCTCCACGAATTCAACATGCATCACTTACAAAAGCATAAATACATGGAAATCTCATAATACTCTCGCGAATAAGTTCCACATTACAATAAGACAATATCGAGTATCTTAGATTGCTGTATGATATTTAGATAAGTGGATTATTACTAGTTATCGAAAGAATTTAGACATATCAAAATAGATCATAACTCATATTTTAATCCATTTTTGATTGGCTAAATATTTATACGCATTAATTATAGGGTTAATACCGCGAAAAACCACAAATAGATATACTTGTGATAAATTTATCCCAAACTATTTTTTTGGCAGTAAAAAACCCCAAACTGGTACAGTTGTGATAAATAGATAGTAAAAATTTCAAATTGGTACACCCGTTAACTGTCACGCGTCATCTAACTCTGTAATTTGACGATGAAATTTAACTAAAACTAACAAAGGGCAGATTTGTCACAAGTGTATCAATTTGGGGGGTTTTTTTGTGATGAAAAAATAGTTCAGAGTAATTTTGTCATAAGTGTAGCAATTTGGGGTTTTCTTTTGTCAAAAAAATAGTTTGTGGTAAATTTATCACAAGTGTACCAATTTATGATTTATTGTGGTTAAAAAAAATAGTTTACAATTTATCACATGTGCACAATCAATGTGTTGAAATATAATATACATATTAAATGAGTTATAAATGGGTTGTGAAGGAGTCATAAATAATTTTACAACTTACATAAACCCAATCCACCTCTATCACTCTCTCTTCATTCTCTCTCACTCTCACTCGATTTTGCGCTCGCTCACTCCGTACTCTCACCTCAGTTTGGGTATGATTTCCTAAATTTGGTTAATATATAAGTATTTTAAGAATATATGTCAGGTCAGGAATGAATTGGGGCAGCCGTGAATCACTAGATTTGCATTGAAAAATGGGTCAAAACGAGTCTATTTGGGTCGGACCATTTTAAATCAGATCCAAACCCGGTTCACCCGTTTGATGGGTGTACGCAATATGTGCCTGATTTTCGTTTCGATAATTATGTACGATTTTAAATCCTTTGGATTACAGTACGGTACATGCATAAAAGTCGTGCGGACCGCCAATCACCTTACGGGCGGAGTCACGGACAATGCATGTGGAAAGGTCGGATATTTTTTTTGAAAAAATTTATATGAAGATTACATGGCTCAATAATTAATTCAACATCTATGTACATCGATATACTTAAATAATAATAAAAGGATTTCTGATTTGTTTTTTTCTTTTTCTTTTTATTTGGTTGGGGGCACCAAACTCCTCCCAAAACGTCGGTATAAGAGGAGGAGCAAGAGGCGAACTGCGAAGCTCGCGACGGAAGAAGATGGGAGACTGCTCTCTCCACCAAAACCCCCACGGAATCACAGAGATGAAGACGAGGGAAACCTAGTTGGAGGATCAGGACTCCACTCCGAAAAGCTTCGACGGTCCAGGATTAATCTCCATCTCCGAAGCTCAAGCCCGGAGCAAGGTTTCTTTATATTTCTCCCATTTTCTTTTGGGTTCGGATTCGTGTTTTGATGCTGTCATGTCGAAGGATGTCGAGTTCGGTTGGAGCTGATAAAAGGGCTTTGCAAAGCGATTATGTAGGAATTCAAGGGTGACTTTGAGTGTTGACTTCGAGTAAATTTTGGTCATTATGAACCGGAGAAACCATCTTCAATGGCGGTAGACTCTGTTTGTAACTGTGTTAAGAATTACACTATTGGGAACTTGACGGGTGTGACCTTTCTTTCTTGGCTTTGAAAAAGATAACGAGTCCATTTTGCTTAGACTGCAGAGGCCTAATGCTTGCAGAGTGTCACTGGGCCTCCTCTATTTTTGTTTGAAAACTTTTTTGGGTGTGTGAATGTTCAGGTTTGATTGTGTAATTATATTTGGTTTTGGGATTTGGCTGTCCTTAGCCTTTTGTGACATAGATCTGTCATCTGTGCGTGTTTGTATTATTTGTCATAATTCGACATGTGTCGCAGATCTCCTTGGTCCTTAAGACTTGTGTTTATACTCTTTTTGGCTGACAATATCATTGGTTGATCAAATCAACCAATTGCTGATATTTCTTATTCTGTATCTTTACTTATGGGTTTTTTCTTCACGTATATGTCGGGAGTATTAGGCGAGTCATCTGGGTAATTGTACCTGAGCTGTGACTTAACTTTGTTGCTCGATACTGGTTTTAGATGTCCCTGGTCTTTCATGACCGACTAATTGATCTCTTTATCAAAAGTTAGTATTGGACGTTAGTTGTTAGCTCGTCATTCTCTATTCAGTCTAAGGGTTTCGCAGTTAGACTTTGGAGCTACAAAATTTAGAAAAAAAGAGGAACAAGGTGAAATATTTGGGCATGATGCACCATGAATAAGCTTGAGGGTTTGTGATAGAAGGTTTGGCAGGTCAAATCTCATGGATTGAAGTTGAAACCGTTCAAGGTAGGTAGAAACCATGTCGATCATCTTGTCATGTAAGGTTCATCTCTTGTCCAGAGTGTGGTATAGGAGGCTGTGAAACCAAAATACTTGTACAAACCAACGAAGTAATCCCATCTCCAACACCCGCGTGGCGACATGGGGGCAAAAAAGAGGGGGGTATCCTTCGGCGTACCTTTAGCTATGCGGCCATCGCCTGCTTAGGGTATTCCACTCACTTAGTTGTTTCTTTTGCTGCAGATGAGCACACACGATTCTGAACATGGACACATCATTGAAGTGTGTGGAGATGTGCCAGCCATGGAAACGAGCCAGGTTGGTAGTAAGGTATGCGCAGAGGCACCTTGTGGCTTTTCAGACGCTAGCAATAGTTCGAAAGATGCAAGAGAGAGGTCAACCTCGATGAAGAAACTTTTGATTGTGGTTGTGCTTTGTGTTATCTTCATGAGCGTAGAAGTAGTCGGTGGTATTGAAGCCAACAGTCTTTCCATTCTCACAGATGCAGCGCATTTGCTGTCGGATGTTGCTTCATTTGCAATATCCTTGTTCTCTCTTTGGGCAGCAGGTTGGGAGGCCACTCCACGCCAGTCTTATGGTTTCTTCCGAATTGAAATTCTTGGTGCACTTGTCTCCATCCAGATTATATGGCTACTTGCTGGGATTCTTGTGTATGAAGCAATAGATAGACTTATTAATGGTACAACCGAAGTTCATGGCTTTCTCATGTTCATTGTTGCTGCATTTGGTCTTCTTGTGAACATTGCCATGGCAGTCTTACTGGGTCATGATCACAGCCATGGTCACGGCCACGGACACGACCATGGTCATCGACATAGTCATGGGCATGATGATGATGATGCACATGAACATGGTGATCATGCTCATAGCCACGGGGATCGTGGTGATTTGCATACTCATGGATTAACTATCAAGAAACATCCCCATCATCATCATCATGGAGAAGATTCTAAAGGACATGCTGATCAACATCATGGCCATGAAACAGATCAAACTGAGCCACTTTTGCAGACTTGCTCGGAAGCTGAAGGTGACTCAAAATCTGGAACCAAACAGAAGCAGCGACTTAATATTAACATACAAGGTGCTTATCTTCATGTACTTGGGGATTCCATTCAAAGTGTAGGTGTGATGATAGGCGGTGCAATTATATGGATTAAGCCCGAGTGGAAGATTGTCGACTTGATCTGCACCTTGATATTCTCAGTAATTGTTCTTGGAACAACAATAAGGATGCTCCGTAACATTCTAGAGGTTTTGATGGAGAGTACTCCTAGAGAGATTGATGCCACAAGGCTTGAGAGGGGACTTTGCGAGATGGATGAAGTGATTGCAGTCCATGAATTGCACATCTGGGCTATAACGGTTGGAAAGGTGCTTTTAGCCTGCCATGTCAAAATAAAGCACGACGCCAACGCCGATATGGTCCTGGACAAGGTTGTAGACTACATCAGAAGAGAGTACAATATAAGTCACGTCACCGTTCAAATAGAAAGAGAGTAGATGTCGGAAGGTGAATGATTTAGATTTGGTATTGTATTCACACTTTAGCTCCTAATTTGTTTGGATGTTGCTATTTTGGCCTTTTGTCTTAGCTGGGGCCTTTGAGGCTCTTCAGGAGTATGATGTACTGTCCTCACCTTCTGTCTAGTTTCTTTGACTATGACTACTAGTTCATTCAGTAATAAAGAGAGCTGCTCCAATTGAGCTGGATAGGGTCTTTAAGCTTTCCAATCTGCGCATCATAGAATTTCATTAGTCTGGGTTGTTGAAGATTCATTTTAGCAAAAAATTTGCCTGTGTTAATGTACTTTGGCTGCTGTGGGCATTTAGAGTTACGTGCCTCTACTTATCCAGATATCTAGGATTGGATGATTCAACTCTTGACTAGTGATTTCGGAAAGTTTAAGTACTACTGATGACAGAATTAGTAGGAAACCGAAATCCACTTATCGTTTGAAAATAATTCGCTCAAGGCCCCGTGCACCTTTCTGCCATGCTGAAACATACCTGTCTGGTGTAACTGCTGTTCATGAGGAATTCAGGAGAGATACAGAAGCACATACAAGTCGAGCGGTATTTTATGACATGTTGATATGCGAGACTTCTTGACATGACATGTAGAATTCCAAGATTACATTGCTGCTAAAGCTTGTTTGATATGATGTTATTTACACAATGCTAGGAATACAGTGATTATGCCAACCGTTGCTAGAGTCTTGAACTCTCTCTCGGTCCTCTCTTTTCCCCACTTGAAACATGCTCGTGATGAACTCGTACATTTGAAACAGGCTCGCAGAAGTAAGATTCGCTCCAGGTGTTTCTGGAATCACCAGATCAACCACCATTACTTTCCCATGGTCAGGTAAAGCGTCGGAGCAGTTCTTCAGTATCTTGATACAGAGTTCGTCGCTCCATGTATGAAGTATCCACTGTTATTAGTTACGGAAGTTAGTGCTCATAACGTGCAAAGAACCGAAACTTACTCGCGACTTAGAATTTAGACAAGTTAATCAGGACTCTGGTAATAATGGAAAAAGCATTCTTCTAGCTCCTTGTTCTGCAATCTTCCTGTAGCATTCTAAGACTAACCTTCATGAAAATGGCATCTCCTTTAGGAATACTCACAAACATATCTCCTGCAATGTTCTCAATACCTGTACCAAATCATAGTCTCCATCAAATTCCGAAATTAATCAATGTATGAGTTACTGAACTATCAGGTGTGTCTCAAATAACGATGCTTTAGGTTCTTTGTCGCGGTTAAAATGAAGTAGGAAGGTATTTCACTTTTGGTTTATTGTGATATGTCATTGACCTTAGTTTATATTTGTGCAATCCTAGTGAAGAAACTGCATCACTGTTGGCAAATGAAATTCCACTTGGGATTGCTAGAGAGTTACGTGAACAGTCTATGGAAGAAATGCCATCTCTTTTGCCAAACGCTGTTGCATTTGTGGAAGGAGGTTTATGTGATAAAAACCCACTAGAGAAGCCTTACCTTCACACTTAAAAGTTCACGCGATTTCTACATTAGAACTTCGATCAGGACTTCATACGAATTCTGGACTGGTCGATAAGTTTGTACGACAACTTTCCCTGGGTTCCACACCTGAATAAGAGGGCGACTTCTCGATAACCGATGCCAGGTCGAAGTTGATCCCCTTAATGTGAGGGTATTTGGAGATGATCATGCTAAGAATGGAACCATCACCACCTCCTACATCAACCAGTGAGTTGAGCCCTTCAAAACCTTTGTATGCGTCCAAGATCGTCGACATGAACAACTTGTTGTATTCTTTCATCGAGTCCTTGAAAATCTCAGAGAATCGGGCATCCTTCCCTAAGTACGAGAATGCATTCACACCATGTGCCCTTTCAAATGGAACTCCTCCTTCCAGAACTGCATCTTTCAAGTGGAACCTGTTCCCACGAAAGCCAAAAGTGCAGAACTAACCTTTTACCTCCTAAACTATTGAGAACTATAAATGGAGATAAAGCGTGATTCATAAACGTTGCGTCACACTGACATTTTTGAAAATGGGTTATGTCGCTACGAAACATCATCGATCTTAAATGCTGGAATTTGAGGTTTGAGATTGAAAATACAATTTTACAGCAAAGAGCGACTGCAACGACCTTGTAACTCGGCATTTCGTACCACAGGGCACGACACGCCTAAGCTAAAAAGATGACGCAGAGTACATGTCTATACCTTTTAGAAACAAGGAATTTGGGAGAAATCAAATCAAAGCATTAATATAAATCCCATGAAGCAAATCTGTTGGTCTTAGTCCTTCTTAAAAGTGGATAGGTATAACTCAACGTGAGGAGAAAATATTGCGTGCTCCTGGAGCGCCAACGCATCTCTGAGTCAGATCACTCAGAGATCGCCACGTGGCAAAGCGGGGCCCACGCACAGCAAAATTTTAAAACCCACAAAATCCTCCGTTTCCGTTACTGCCTGCTTCCCCCATTTTCTCTCTTCTCTTCCCAATGACTGCTATGCTCTGCGCCACTTGAAAATATTTGGAAATTCAGCTCTGCTCTCTCTCTCTCTCTCTCTAATCCCTCCTCTTCACGAAAAATCTGCTCTGCTCTTCTCCTCACCAAAAATCTGCTCTGCTCTGCTCTCTCTCTCTCTCAAATCCCTCATCCGTTTCGCGAAGCTCGTCACAGGCATGGGTTGTCTTCGGACCAGCTTCAGCCACCGAATTCCAAGCTTCGGCACTCGCTTCCTAACACAGTCTTTTCCCAGGCCCCAGCTCTTCCGACTCTCGACACTTGCACGACTCTGCGGCCATTTCCGGCTGAAATCCAAAGGAACCCAACTGAAGGAGCTGGTATGAGTCCCCACCCAAACATTTGATCAACTTCGACGGTGCGCTCGGTGACTCATTTTGTGTTGCAAACTTTAATTTGGCGTAATGTGCGTTGCGAGTTGGTTCACTTTGTGTTGCAAGTCCGCTTGTTAGTGCACTTCATTTGCATATAAGGAAATTTGGCAACAACTAGCACTATCGCATCAAGTGTGTTCAAGAAGAGCATAGGATTCTGGTAATCGGTCGTGTGAGATGCTACCAAGTAACTGTCAAGGACCATTAGAACAAAGCTGGATTTATGCTGGCACCAGCTCCTTCAGTTGGGTTCCTTTGGTGGCCGTAGAGTCGTACAAGAGTCGAGAGTCGTAAAAGCTACGAAAAGTCGGTGTTAGGAAGCAAGCGCTGGAGCTTGAAATTCGATGGCTAAAGCTGGTCCGAAGTCACAACCCACGCCTGTGACGAGCTTCACGGAACGGATGAGGGATTTGAGAGAGAAAGAGAGCAAGGCAGATTTTTGGTGAAGAGAAGAGCAAAGCAGATTTTTGGTGAAGAGGGATTTGAGAGAAGAGCAGAGCAAATTTTTCGTGAAAAGGAAGGATTTGAGAGAAAGAGAGCAGAGCTGGATTTCAAAATATTTTCAAGTGGCGCAGAGTAGAGCAGTCATTGGGAAGAGAAGAGGCAGAGAGAGAAAAGGGGGGAAGCAGGCAGTAATGGAGACGGAGGCTTTTGTGGGTTTTAAAATTTTGCTGTGCATGGGCTCCGCTTTGCCACGTGGCAATATCTGAGTGATCTGACTCAGAGATGCGCTGGTGCTCAGGAGCACCCAATATTTTCTCCAAGGTGAGAATCTAACTTTCGAGAAAGCACCTTTCCTGATCATCTACGAAGAACCTAGTGATTTTTGTCTTTTATGGGAAAGAATAATTACCACATATCAATCACGACCTTGTCCTGAACCATCAACATCTGACCACTCAATGAACCAGGAAATGTTTGGCCACGGGTGCCAAGCCATAGACCCTGCAAGCCCCATCACCCTGGTGATCTTGTCCCAGAGAGACGCTGAGAATCGAGTGGCTCGCGAGGAGGCTAAGCATTTTGTCCAGCGCGTCGTGTGCGTCCGGGGCCGTTCGTGACGGGAATCTTGGAAGCGATCTGCGAAGGAGAGAGCATGGCGTCGGGGCCTTCTCTCTCCAAGACCTCGAGCACACCCAGCTCGACCGTGGCTTTCAGGACCATGGGCACGACTGATGATGTCGCTAGTTGCATGGCATACAGTGCGATCGATGACGATGATGATTCATCTTCGGTGCTGCTGCTGCTGTTGTTGGCTATCATCTTGGGTTTGTCCATGGAGTTTCTTGACCATCTAGCTCGAGTCAACGCTGATGAAGCAAGAAATCTTGTAAAGCTAATTTCAAGGGAGAACAAAAGGGTGGGTTTATGTTGTAATGTCATGTTCGGGTAAAGTTTTGTACCCTTTGAAGTGGTGGGTACGATGTTGTTGTTGGTCAACATGTGCTAAATTGTTTTGTGTTTTTTTTTTCCTTGTTTAACTGGTGAAGGTTTTGACTGGTTTTTGTTTGGCCGAGAGTTCTGAATCGTTGTGGCGTCTGACTTGGTTCTAGAACAAGAACATTCCTTACTCCAAGTTTCATGTAAAAAAGGGTCTCAAAAATTGACATAAATGATTTCTGAATTTGACTTAATATACAATATTGTCCTTAAATTTTTTATATGTCCTATGTGGTTCCTGAACTTTAACCTAACGCGCATTGTTGTCCCTAAACTTTTATTTCAATCAATATGATTCATGAACTTTCAGTACATATTCAATTTAGTCCCCATAAATTATATGAAGGCATTCATTGTAATCATTCCATTAACTCAAGTTAAGGGAATTTGCTAATTTAGCTTCCAATCCAGTATGTTTGAACGGTGGACCAAAAAAACTTCCACATGGATTATCCATATAAGATACTCAATTCAAATTAGGATATAATAATTTTTTTAATTTGTTGAATTTGGAAAAAAAAAAGATTCTCCATGTTATTTGATGACGTGGATTATTATGTCATGATTTGAGTTGAATATCTTACATGGATTATTTACGTGTACTGCATTTTTTTTTTGTCCACTGTTCGGATTGGAAGTTAAAAATATTGAATATCTTACATGGATTATTTACTTGTAATGCATTATTTTTTTGTCAACTGTTCAGGATTGGAAGTTAAAAATATCGAATATCTTCATATAGTCTGGAGACTAGATTGAACATATATCAAAAGTTCAGGGATTACATTGAGAAAATTAAAAGTTAAGAGATAAACATTGCACATTGAGTTCAAGTTCAAAGACCATTTGTGTAATTATCCCAAAAATCTCCCAGATGACTCAAATTTGATTTTGGCATCTCCATGTTTCCTTTTTCTAATTTGGGCATTTACTTAAGCATAACAAGGTAAATTTCTTAGTTTATTGCCCGGAGATGTAAATTTTATTGGAATGATGCCGATAGTGATAACTATCGGCCCCTTTACTTTTTTTTTTGTTATTTCAAAATGAACCACTTTTTAAAATGGGTCACTAAGTGCCTGTTTGGTAACGTTTCTGTTACTCTGATTCTGTTCCCCAGAACAAAAAAGAATCAGAAACATGTTTGGTAACGCAAATGATTCTGATTCTGCTCCCGGGAACACTTTTGGATCAAATTTGAGAAACAAAAAAAGTTGTTTCTCAAGAAAAAGAACATTTTTGAGAATAAAAAATGCAACGATAGTCTTCTTCCACTTTTGTCGGGTGCCTGCGAGGCGTGGGCCGGGTCAACCCGACCCGGTCCGGATAATTTTTTTTAAAATAAAAATTAAGGAAATTAATAAAAAAATAAAAAAAATCAGAGAGTGATTAAAAAAAATCCAAAAAATGGAAAATTCATAAAAATTCTAAAAAAATTGAAAAAAAATCAGAAAAAATTCCAAAAATTCCAAAAAAAATCTCAAAATTAGGAGATGGATCATTTCAACTGGCCAATCCTATTTTTGACGATTTTGCCTTTCGATTTCTCCCAAATGACGATTTTGCCCCTCATGGGCAAATCGTTCCGAAAATTTCCAAAAAAATCTCCAAAAGTAGGAAATTGGTCAATTCAACTGGCTAATCCTGTTTTTGGTGATTTTGCCTTTCGATTTTTCCTAAACCTTGCTTGATTTGTTGCCGGAGTACCATGCTGCATCAATGACCATCCGCATCTGAAGCATTCCTATTTTGGCCAAAAAGATGTCATGGTGCAAGAGGATCGCAACTGTGGGGTCTGAGGAAAGTCATCAAATGTGATTATGTAATTATTTGATTTAAATGACAAATTGGGAAGAGAAATTATTTCCCAGAACAGAAATTTTGTGCAGTTACCAAATGCGTTTCTGTTCCGGGAATAGAAATTTTATGCAGATACCAAACGCGTTCTGATTCTCTAAAACTCATCCAGGGAACAAAATCAAAAAAATTGATTCTAATCGGAATCACTTTTTTGGAACAGAAACGTTACCAAACAGGCCTCAATTCACCATTCATCCGTCGGAATTATTAATGTCACAAATTTGGTAACTTCGTTAAAATATTTGCTGCCTTGAAAAATTTATATTTTTGAAGAAAAACAGTATAAGGACAATTTAAAAATAAAATAAAATTACGGGCTGTTTTATATTTTGGACAAAGTTGATAGATCACTGATGGTATTGTCCCATCTTTATTAGGCAAAATACGTTCTGTAAACAACGGTTTACATAATGTCGTCTCTCTCTCTCTCTCTCCGTCTGCGGAAATTTAAAAGGGCGAGTCACTTAGCAGCAAACTCTTTATTGTACATGATCAAGCATACATGATTTGTTAGGCATTCCTCTCAACTGATGAGCTGGGCAAGCACGGGCCAGTGTGAATCAGCATCCAAATTAGCAAGATTTTCCATTCTTGTATAGCTCAACGAGGGAGAAATTATGGGTGGAATACGTCACTCGAATGCTGCAAAATCCCGCCGCTTTCGCTAGAGTCTCAAACTCTTTCTCGGTCCTCTCTTTCCCCATCGAATTCATGCCCCGCATGAACACGTACATCTGGAACAGGCTTTGAGCAGCAAGATCGGCTTCCGGCACTTCGGGAATCACCAGATCGACTGCCATTACCTTCCCATCGCACGGCAACGCGTCGTAGCAGTTCTTCAGGATCTTGACACAGAGTTCATCATCGAACATGTGAAGTATCCACTGTCATAGATCACCAGTGTTAGCGCTTGAATTGTATTTGCACACATGCGCAGAAGTCTTCAAAAATCGACCTTGAATTTGAGAAGCTAACGAGAATTCGGATAGCAACAAATCAACTATTCTTCTAGCTACTCATTCTGCAATCTCGCTGAGGCAATATGAAGTTGCTGGGTTGTCTAGACTAACCTTAATGAAAATCGCATCTCCTTTTGGAATGCTTACAAACATATCTCCAGCAATGTACTCAATACCTGCACCAGATCATAGTCTCCATCAAACTCCAAAATCAATCGACTTATAATTCAGCGAAGTTGACTTTGATAACAATGTTCACAGTTGATAAGTCTGTATGAGAACTTTCCCCCGCTTCCATACCCGGATAAGAAGGCGACTTCTCGATAACCGATGCCAGATCGAAGTTGATCGCCTTAATGTGAGGGTACTTGGAAATGATCATGCTAAGAATGGAACCATCACCGCCACCAACATCAACTAGTGAGCTGAGCCCTTCGAAACCCTTGTACCCGTCCAAGATTTTCGACATGAACAATTTGTTGTATTCTTTCATCGAGTTCTTGAAAATCTCAGAGAATCTCGCATCCTTCCCTAAATAGGAGGGCGCGGTCATCCCGTGTGCCCTTTCAAATGGAACTCCTCCTTCCAGAACTGCATCTTTTAAGTGGAACCTGCTCAAAGAATGTTTATGGAAATTTGAATATCAACAAAGGCCCCCAAAAAAGAAAACAGAAAATGCTCGCCTTTTACTAACTAAATTCCTTTTTGAGAATTTAGATCTATCAGGACCCTACCAATTCTTCTGTTTCTAAAGGGAAAAAGAATCATTACCAGAAATCAATCACGGCCCTGTCCTGAACCATGAACATCAGATCACTCAGCGACCCGCCTTCTCGGTTCCTCAAGAAGTACTCGGCCACAGGTGCCAAACCATAGACTCTGCAACCCCGTCACCCGGGCGATCTTTTCCCAAAGAGACGCTGAGAATCGAGTGGCTGGCGAGGAGGCTAAGCATCTTATCGAGCACGTCGGGCGCGTCCGGGTTGTTCCTGACGGAGATCTTGGAAGCGATCTGCGAAGGAGAGAGCATGGCGGCGGGGCCTTCTCCCTTCAATATATCGAGCACGCCCAGTTCGACTGTTGCCTTCAGGACCATGGGGAGGACGGATGAAGTCGCCAGTTGCATGGCGTAGAGTGGGATCGATGAGGATGGTGATTCATCTTCCTCCTTGTTGATAGCTATCATCTTGGTTTTGTCCATGGAGTTTCTTGGCTGTCTAGCTCGAGTCAACGCTGATGAAACAAGAAACTATAGGAAGCTGATTTCAGGGGGAGAACAAATTATGATCGTGGGTTTCTGTTGTAATGGATGTTACTGTAAATCTCGTGCCCTTTTTGTGGGGTACGATGTTGTTGTCGGTTTTTTGGTTTTGTTTCTGGGAAAGAGTTCTGAACCGTTTTTTGGGGTCTGACTTGTTGACCGGCGACTTTTCTCAACCGGCTGCTAATCTAGATTCGGTTGGAAAACTGGAAAAACCTTGTTGCTTTCGAGTGATAGAGTGGCATCTCCATGTTTTTCATTCTCCAAATCTAACATATAAGTTAAAAAAAAAAACACATAATATATGGCGTCTTGTTTTGTATGATAAATGTTAAAGTACGTTCTGATTTTCATCTTCCAAAAGAAACCAATATGTTTTGATCTGCACGTCGCGCATGCTGGGTAAGGTGATTTAGATGTTTACCTCTCCATCTCGAGAAAGTTTGATTAAAAATAATTAGGGGTGAGCAAATCGGATCGGACCGGACCGGGACCAGTGGTTCGGTTCCTGGTTCTAGAGGGGTTCGGTCTAGTTCTCGGTTCCTAAAATTGGAACCAGTGATCGGGCGGTCCGGTTCCCGGTTCTAGGGACATAGGACCGGACCGGTCGAATTTTTTTTTAAAATCTAATCTACCCCCACGAATTCAAACAGTTGAGGTTGCTAAATGCCCAATTCCCAAACTACGCCAATCCTAACCAATGCGGATCAATCAATAAAGGCTCGCAATGTCCAGGTCCATTACCCATTGCCACACGAAACCAACACCAAGGCGACAAACCAATATCGGTCACGTAATCAACAGAATGACATAAGGAAAGAGAGATTACCAAATGAGGAGCAATTGTTGACCCAGGAAATTATGGTACATGTTTTTTTTGTTGTCATGTTACCGGTCCAATGAAACCACCTGGCAAATTGAGAACCGGGTCCACCGGTCCGGTTCTTGGTTCTTGAGGGGAACCGAGCCGGATCGAGAACGGATCACCCCTAAAAATAATACCACCCTAAACAGCAAAATGAAATAAATCACTTTTGTAGTTCTTCTCCATGGCTAGAACAACTCAAGTAATATTCGCTGGGCTATTAAGCTCGGCAATGTGAGCTTGTGGTTAAATGGAGCTGCCAAGATCCTCCAATTAATATCAAACTCTTTGTATATCCATTCCTTGGGTCAAAGGTGAAGTAAGCTGTTTTCAAGTTGTCTTTCTCATCAAGGCAGCTGAACTACAAATCGATCTCACCCAGTTCGACAGTAGAGTGGGATCGATGACATGATGATGATGATTCATCTTCCTTGTCGATAGCTATCATCTTGTGTTTGTCCATGGAGTTTCTTGATTATCTTAGCTTCACTCAACGCCAACAAAAACAAGAAATGTCAGGTGATTTCTGGAAAGGAAAAACAACATCTTGGTTTTATGTTGTAAAATTCACTTATGTGCCCTTTGTATTGGGTACTGTACGATGTTATTGGTTGGTCAACGTTCGAAGAGTTCTGAATCGTTTTGGGGTCTGACTTGTTGACCGACGACTTTTCTCTACGGCTGCTTTCTTCAGGTTGCCGCATCGAATTTCGTTCTAGAACAAGGAAAAACTTCATTTCTTTCAAGTGGGAAACGTCTCCGAGGTGGAGTCGGATTTGACTTTGGCATCTCCATGTTTTCATTCTCCAAATCCAACATCTTCTTTTGATGACCTAAGAGATTGCAATAGATACGTTAAGCAAGATTTGTCACATCTATTCATATCATTTCCCATCTTATCTTATCTTATCCTGTCATGTCTTATCTTATATGATGACTATAAAAAGTCTTTCATTCTCAAAAAAAGCCAACACGTCTCGATCTGCAATCCCCGTGAGATGCTTTCATCTTTGGTAAGTTGATGAAAATACCACACTGAATTATAAGATGGAATAAATCACTTTCTAGTTCTTCTCCGTACCTAGAACGACTCAAGTATATTATCTTGGCTATCGAGCTCAATAACTTGAGCTTGTCATTAAATGGAAGACCGAAGTGGTTGGAATGTTAGCGAGCAATTAGATTGATGGCTCTGCCAAGATCCTCTCATTAATACCAACTCTTTATTTCCCTTCCTTGGATGGGTCAAAATTGAATTAAGCTGTTTCCAAGTTGTCTTTCTCGTTAAGGCAACTGAACTACAAATGTGCAATGATCGGTCACAATGTGGCCCACCTTTGAAGTGGGAAGCCCAACAGAACCGAATGTCAAACGGGTCCAAGTAAAGTGGACTACCTTTCGGCCCAATAGGAAAGGCCCATGCTCAAGTTTCGAAGATAATCATGTTTGAGATCTTCACAGCAATCGATCGACTAAAGTTATCGTCTTTGAGATAATTGCTATGCATTATTCAAAATGACTCTTTTTTCCGCAACTCAATACTACGACCATCGGTGCGGAGACCCTCAAAAACATCGGTTAGACAGGCCGAATCTCACATCTCTTATAACAAACATACGCGAAAACATTCGACCCCCCCTGCTTTCGGGGAGCAATATGCCGTGATACCGAGATCGTAAAATACGTCAAGCAAGCGTGTTGGAGTTGGCGAATACTTCGGGGACCCTTGTTTCTTATACCGGGCACGCCCACGTGAGTTTAGGGAAACTGAAGTATGAACTGACGACATGTGACCCTTGCGCATGGAATGCGGGGTTCGGGGGCAGCGCCCCTGAAACGGGGGTCCCACTGACCGGTCAGTAGGCGGGGGTTCCGCTCATTTTTTAGGCTTGTGTTTAAGTTGGCCTGTTTGTTGTGGGATCAAAAGGTTTCGGATAGGCTTGAGTTTTGAGCCCATTTTTTAAGTCCTATAAATTATACTCGCATGAGAGATCATTGTAACGAGTGGTTGTGGTGAAAACCTAAAATATAGTGAAATCCCTTTGCAGGACGTAGCCCTATTTTCTGGGGTAAACTTGGGTAAACTCGTGTGTCATTCTTTTCTATTCTTTTTTATTGTTTTGATTCGGTTTAGGATAAAATCTCATCAAAGCGTAGGGTATTTTGGTTCACCAAACGATGAAGAAGACAACTAATGCTGTCGGGCTCGAGCGTCCAATAAGCAATGCTTGAACATGGGTACGATGAACAAAGTATCTATTTTGACACGTGATAATTGATTGGGAGGAAGAGTTGTGCCCAGACATTTCTCTTCTTGGGATATATCACAATCATATTAGCCGTAGAAAATTAGGAGGGCCAATTGCAGGAACACAGCAAAAAAGTTAGGTTGACCCTGTATCCAATTAGGTTTGAATAATGATGGGCTTCAATTTCCCTACCAAAAGCCATTAACTCCATTATCATCTAGCCTTGTTTATTCAGAAGCATAGCTAAGTACTTCCTCTTTCATCTCAATGTCCTCCTTACAGGAAGAATCCGCGAGATTCATGCACACAATTTCATTAACTTGATGTTAGGATTAGTAATATTATGAATTTTAGGCGGGCGTGGGCGTTCGAGCGAGCGATTAAACAAGCGAAACAGGGTCTAAGCACCACCGAGATGTTGCGTTCTATTTTACTGCTAGATAGATTCGACTACAAGCTTTCGGATCTCTTGCATTATCCGTGATGCACCGCATCCGAATCAAAACCCAGTTAAATCGCATCGCATCGCCTCCTCGAAATTCCATATTCCTTTATAACGCAAAATCACTCGGGTATTAGCCAGGTTTAGATGATATGCTCGAACATCAACACTGCTTGGCTTCCGCTTGTGCACTTGAAGTCGATTCTTTAAAATCAATGAAGAGATATTTTAGTCAAGACATCATTCGAGAAGCTCAGCAGCCGTTTACCCTTTTCATTCACGTCTCGATCGCGTCAGTACGCGGAGCACGATATCGATAAGGCATTCCATGTGCGGATGTACAGTTCCCTTTGTCCTTGTGGTTCACTTAGCTATGTATGAGCCCTCGAAGTCCAAAGGAGAAGATAGATGCTTTTGCATGCTTAGCTTTCTATGTACTCTGGGGTTTGATTAGATAATGAAGAGTTTCACTTTCACTTTTTCTTCTTAAGGTCACTTAATAATGCTGGTGTGCCTTCTCTTTTTGGCTCGCGGAAAAGGAATAATTATACACATCTTCTTTAGACTTTAGTCCCCTACACACGCCCATGAGCTAAAAGCTCAAAAGTGCTGTAGTTATACTGGTCTTTAAGTTCGAAAAGCAATGGCAAGAACACAAAAATCAAAAGGCTCAAAGTGCAAGGACTGTGTAGTTTTTGAGAGAGAGAGAGAGAGAGAGATGGGCAGTAAGAGCTGAGAGCGTGATGATAGTTGAAGGACCACTAGGGCTCCGATTCCAAACCCTACAAGCACAGGACCACCCAAGGCCAACTGCATTTTCTTCTTCTCATTGGCGGCTCTCTCTCTCTCTCTCTCTAGCAAGTTGGGTTTCAATTCTCCAGCAATTACAACCATATAAAAAGAACTAGTTACTGTCGTTAATCAGCATCTATGCCACCTACCGTCTCTGTTTCCATCTTCTTCTCGTTCGTTTTCTCTGCTTTTAAGGAGATAAGTCATGCCTGCCTGGCTGTCACTCGTCTGTCTTATCCTGCCACTGGCATAAGCATGTGCGGTTTTCTGTATCTACCGTCGCATATCTTCTGCAACAAAGTACGAAAGGGTAGTATCGGAATCTTATCGAGATTAACTTATTAAGCGATGAGAGACAACATAATAATGCTCAAAATTAGAGGAAGATCCGTGCTTCAATTGGGGTTTTTTGTTTGCATGTCCCAGCAGGATTATGCCACACACCATCTTTCAGATAACATTACTAACATTACTAAATTGGAACTGGTCTGATTTCTGACATGTGCATAAATTTAAGAACAAAATATTAAAGTAGGGGCAAGAAGAGAGAGATTCCTCTTGCATGAGATGTATATGCCAATTCAATCGCGGGGTAGCTTTAGCCTTATACTTTAGAAAACTTTCTTCGTGAAGAGATCTATATTCGGACACTTGCTTATTAAGTTTAATCTCGTTTATCATTTAATCTCAAGATCAAATTTTTGAATTGATAATGTCCGCTAATTTCTTTTTTTCCGGAACCCACGAGTTTTTAACATCAGCCAGATCACCCAATGATTCTAAATTTAAGTTTTGGTCAACTGTATTTCGTACTATTAGAAAATTAATCACGCACCTCTTGGGAATCTGACTAAAAACAACGAGTTGTAAACAACACGTTTTTGTTTTTTTTTGGTAACCGATGTATTTGGGCCAACTTGCGCGCACCTCGACTATTCCTCGGGAGAGACTAGCACAGCAACCCACCGCCATGAATGCCCATAAAAACATTGACGCATTAATGTCTTGACTGAAGTTTTCTAATTAGTAAAGAGCTGATAATATGGAAATAAAGTAATTGCCATCGTTGGTTTACCAGCTACTCCAAACTTGAGCTGTTAGATGAAGACGAGATTGCCCAGTTGTATCGTATCGCCAATTTCATTTGGGCCCAGTACTTGAGATGGTACTAAAGTATACTCCACATCGCTTTAATGTAAGGTTTCCGATACAAATTGTAATAATATACAAGACCTCAAGCATGCTTCCTCCGGTTACCGTCTGAGATTTGAATGTACAGATAATATCGGGGGTTAACATAAATAAGAGAAGTTAAAGTGGAAAAGAAACGATTATATAAAAGAGGTCATCCATTCCAAATGAGAAGGGCTTTTTGAACACGTTAATCCTTTAATTAAAAATTCATAATCATGGTTAATCTAACATAGGATATATCTTGTTATAAAGATAAACAATTGAACCAGCACCTTCGAACTGGGTGACTGAAACAAGTGGATCAGCAACTGGGTCGGCAAATTAGGGCAACTTGGTCTATCCCAAGTCAAAAGATTCAAATCTTGAACATTAAAAAAAGAGAGAAAAAAGATTCAAATCGCAATAGTTTCTTAACCCTAGTGACGTCATTCCTCTTGTTACTGGTTGGTGATTAGTTCACCAATGGATGCAAACGTCACCCTCATCCAGGTAGATGACGAGAGGTACAGTTTGAGAATCAAACGTGATTAATTTAATAGGTCACGACGCGTCCGTAATAACTCATCAATGATTAAATAATGTTTTTTCCTTTGGCTGGTACAATGAATCAAAAATCTTACAACGGCGAAATATATAGAAAATATATATGCAGGCCCTCTTGGTTTAGATTATCCAAGGCGTGCTTTATTATTGAATCATAGGTTAAAAATAATTCCCAAGTGGAAGAGAGATCTGATGAATGTACGGACACTTTAGGTCACACCGAAGCTAGAACGGGACGCAAGACATGGAAGAAGTCAGATTAATGGAAGCAGGGTTTGCCCTAGGTTTCCATCATCTAACTATAGTGGAAACCATAGTTCAACTCTTTCGAACTCGAGGACGACGTTAGCTAATCACCTTTTCGATTGTCCTCTTAGTAAACCTTGACCTAGGTTTGAGATACAGAATGAAAAGAAATAACACGTGCCGTGTGCTTGCTACTACTAAAATGCTTTACTTTTCGGTCGAGTAATCTCTGGAGATCCCTTCACTTTCCCTTTCGAAGATGTGAATCGGAGAGCGGAAAAGGATACTATACATGTACGAACATTCGATTAATGTCTCCAATTAAGATCATATGTCTAGATAATGTGTGATGGCATCTCTATCTATAGGGCTTTCATCCGTTAGGTGATCATCATCACTTTGCTCCACTTGAACTGGCCCTACAATTCCCCTTAATACACACTTGCGCCAATCTATCTTATGACTTTGAGGTTATTGAGTTCGTGTCATGTTCATGGCCAATATGACTCTATGATGATGGGTCTAGGACCTTCATTTATTCATAAATTGTTATAGAGAGTTGATTAGAAAGCCCTTAAAGCGTAATGCTAACTTTCTGGACCTTGATGAGCACTTTAATCCAGGTATGTAGGCATTATTTATCTGTCCATTTGATTGATAACTACCTGCTAGGGAACTTAAAGGGTCAGTTTTGGGAGTTGGGTGGGGAATTATTCCACTGAAAATACATCAACTTGGCAGTTGAAGAGTGTACATGTATATTGACTTTATTGTGTGGACAATATGGGGAGGCGCGGCACAAATTCAATACCTAGTTACGAGAAGATTAAAAATGGGAAAGGATTGAGAGCCCAACATTAATAAAGATGTATAGTGAATTCATTTATCCAGAGAGAGAGAGAGAGAGAGAGAGAGAGGGGAAAGGTGTTCAATCAGTCATAAACCGATTGTACGAATGTCCTCAATCTCGTAGGACAGTTGGCGATGGCTGGACCACCACATTTCGGGCGAAATTCGACCGGGAGGACTCAATTGAAATTTTGCGCAGAGTTTTAGGATTAAATTGACAAATTTAGAAAATTTACAACATGTTCATGTTGATCGGATAACTTCCCCTTTGGAAAGTCATTCGATCCTGTCAAATTGGGGGAGAATGGGGTGTTCCTAAAGCTATGGAAAAGGAGAAGGGCAACTTGCATGTTTGATGGATGGTGACAAGTCTGGTTTTGGAATAACTAATACTAATGATATCCCCTTTTTTTCCTCTGAATAAACCTAATGTGTTCAAATTGGCATATGCATATTATTGAATATGATGACCCTGATGAATTTAAGGGCCAAAGTCTATGTTTTTAATTACCAAAAGCTGCTTAGTAATTCACAGGTGGGATTAGTAAGTCACAAGTGGGATGTGCTACCGCTTGCTTAGCTCATAGGCATTTGCTTTCCTTGTATAGGAAGTCCCAAATGTTAAATTTTTTGGGGTTAGGGTTTCTCAAGGTATATTCTGTGGCATATTATTACCTGGAGATTCATTTTGCTCACCATGGTATAGGAAAATCCATTTTCGGATTGTTGCTATAGAGGAAAGATACGTGCATATGAGAGGGTTGCTAATTAATAATCAACAAAGCATAGACCATTGACTGATGATGTTTCATAAGGTATGCTACTTCCTTCAGATATTTACGTAAGTGATGGGTCAGATTATTTAAATGGATGCACAACAAATCAGTTAAGGCGGCTGATCAATCAACTTCCACAGCTGTTCTCAACAAAAGCTTCACCCTATAATATATAGCTATATATAACATACATATGCCTATAGTTATCCAAAAAGAAAATAAATCTGAAGGGTAAAAGTAGACCAGATAGACAAGTAATTCTCACTTAAATTGTGTTAGGATTAGACGCACAAACACAAAGGAATATAGAGTAAAGGCGAGAAGGAGAAATCGAGACTTAAGATTTATCTTGGTCCACCTCTAAATTAGGGCTACATTGAGTTTTAAATTCTACTATAATTGATACCTCCCACCTCTCTATTACAACTATCAATTACAAGAGAAAAAGATTATATATAGATAATCCAAGAAAACCTCCATGCCTTCCTGTCGATGGGAGTATGAACAACACCCCAACAAATCAGTCTAGAGGATCGGTCCAGGTCCAATTTTGCATAAGCGGTCATGTTTAGACTAATGTAGCTCACTCTTGACTCCAGAGTTGAGCATGTGCCGGGTGGGTAGATTTTGAACCTAGACCTTGAAATCGACCCTGTTATAACCGGTTCCAAATTTTTGGAACCTGGAACCCATCCTGTTTGTCCTGGAACCTGTTTTGGAACCTACCCTGTTTTTTTTTGTCCGGTTCTAGAGTCTACCCGAGAACCTGTTTTTATTTTTTTTTTACCAAAATAATATGAGTAGCAATGAAACGATTTAAAGTAAAAGATGAATAATAAAACTCACTATCCACCAAAAGCAATAATCCATAATATGAGCAATAGAAATTACAATCCACCAAAAACAGAGAAGGTGAGGCGAGCAAGATTAGGTTTTTTTTTTTTAATAGTAGCTAAAAACCGATTCCAAAATCGGTCCGGTCCTAGGTACTTGAAACTGAGAACCGGCTCGGTTCCAACCGGTTCCCAAAATTTAGAACCAGTTCCCAAAATTTTGAACTGGGTCTCAGACAGGTTTGAATGGGAACCGATTCCCGGACCTGTTTTTTGGATGGTCCGATCCGGGTTTCGGATAAACCCGGTCCGGTTGCACACCCCTATTCTGGAGCCTCACATTAAAGGCGAAATGGGAAAAGAGAAAAGAATCGATCTTTCCTTATATTAGCAGAGGGGGTGTGATTTTCAACAAGATAATGAAATTTCTCAATCAATAGAATATGATCTATTCTGCAACAAAATCCCCACAATCTGCAGAGATAATTTGCAGAAAATGAAAGGTTATGGGAATTTCATT
Source organism: Lenwebbia sp. NSW1173648 (assembly GCA_029784005.1). Classification (NCBI taxonomy): domain Eukaryota; kingdom Viridiplantae; phylum Streptophyta; class Magnoliopsida; order Myrtales; family Myrtaceae; genus Lenwebbia; species Lenwebbia sp. NSW1173648. Next base: position 6,667,644 of record JARCGZ010000005.1, read on the forward strand.
CAAAACCCTAGCAGAGTGGGGGTTATGCAGACGTGGAAAGGTTTTTTTTTTTCCAAAACACAATGGACAGAATCCATAGAACTTAATACAAGTGTGGCTCATAAAATGACTACACAATTATACAGAGTTAAAGAGAGAGAGAGAGAGAGAGAGAGGATGTGGCTCATATAGGTGCAGCATGCTTCACGGCAAGTTAGCACTTAGCAGTCAATTGGCAAAGTTTATATGCTCTTTTGAATCTTGGGTTATATAGCCACCACCCCGACAGAATGTAATGGTCCCTGCAAAACACAAAAATAATCAAGAACTCATCAGTCAAAACTCTCAACCCCACCAGTTAGATACCCCCCTCCCAATTAGACTAATCCAACTTTCTTCTTTACTTTAGAACAATAATCTGTCTTATTGTAGATTCAAGACTAGCATTTGCTCAAATTGTTGTGCTGCTGAGTATTTTTTGAAAAGTATACGGCTCTCTCTCTCTCTCTCTCTCTCTCTCCAGAACAGCTGGTCCTTTTCTTGGGCCTTATCTCAGAGCCTTTAAAAATGATTTCTTTCTTGTGTTTTTGAAAATGTGAGAAAGAGAGACAGAATAGTCCACCCTGGATGATGACAAGGACAAGGTCACATGAGCCAACCAGATAATACATGGGTGTCCCTACTAATAATCTCCCTCTCTCTTTCAAGAGGAGAATTTAATCAAGAAAACGAGGGGGTAAGGGAAAAAAATGTAAATCAAATATCCCAAATTTGAGAAACTTCCAGGGAGGCACCTTGTGAAGAAAAATATCATAACCCCATTATGGTTTTTCTCTCACTTTCTCTTTCTCTCTCTAATTTTTTCTTCTAGCTTTTGTTTTTTTTTTGCTTTGCCCCCAGTTCTTCTCTGTGAGCTCCACTGGTATCTTTCTCTCTCTCCCTCTCTCCCTCCATGTATATAGTTCACATGCTCAAGTTTCAACTTTCAAGGTCAACAGCAAGAGGAAGAACTTGCCCTCTTTGAAACGTCCATGGCCGGTTCGGGAGTGTCTTGGTGGTCAAAGAAGCAAAAGGACCGACCTTCATTGTAATGAGAGCTTCCTCCTCCTTCCACTTCTGGGTCTCCAAGATCTCCTGAAGAATCTTTACCCTAGCAACCACACAAACTAAATAACCAGCACCAGTTCATTTGCAGTGAGTGTGTTCTATGTTGTTCAGTTCTTATCCACACATATATCAGTCATATCCCTACACCAATCATACATTTTTTTCCACTGCGTTTCTCTTTAGTACCTCTCATATGTGTTGTTTGATTTTTCTTGCTCCAGTTATTTCCTTTGCAATTCCTCGACTAGATCCACAAAGAGGAGAAAAAAGTGTGAGCAAATCAAGGGTTTTGATTTCTTGAACAACCACCAGAAGATGATTCGAGGTAACCACTGCCCTTCTGCTTCTCCTTCATCCTCCTCTTCTCCCTTTTCTTTCTCAGTTCAAAACCCTTCCTCTCCCTCTAGACTTCATGGACCTGTCGCCGCGGAATGACGACCACGGCGGACAGGAGAGCTACACGCCGTGCGCCGAGATCGAGAAAGAGCACATGTTCGACAAAGTCGTGACCCCTAGCGATGTGGGCAAGCTCAACCGCCTCGTCATTCCGAAGCAGCATGCTGAGAAGTACTTCCCCCTTGACTCGTCCACTTGCGACAAGGGGCTCCTCCTGAACTTTGAAGACCAAAACGGGAAGCCGTGGCGGTTCCGGTACTCCTATTGGAACAGCAGCCAGAGCTACGTGATGACCAAGGGTTGGAGCCGCTTTGTGAAGGAGAAGAAGCTCGACGCCGGCGACATCGTGTCATTCCAACGAGGGGCTGGTGAGTCTGGGAAGGACCGGTTGTACATTGATTGGAGGAGGAGGCCCAATCCGCCGGAACGTGCCTCGGTCTTTCCCAATCTACCACTGCCCCATCACCAACTCTCGTTCCACCGCTCGGTTCCGTGGGGCCTATCGTCACACGTAGGTTCGGCCGTCACATCTAGTACTACTTTTCTTGGGAACCCTTATCGGAGCAGCTACGGAAGCACGAGCAGTTACCCTTACGGGCATGGGGACGTCATAAATAGCTCGAATTATGGGGGGTCATCTGTGTTTTACCTCAGATCGAGCGTGGCCCCGCAGCAAGTGGGGATAATGGGAAATGTGGAGGTACAAGGTGGAGGCGGTGGTGGTCTTCTTGGAGGCGGAAGAGGCGTCGAGCCAGTGGTGTTTGATTCGGTGCCAGTGGTCCACGGAAACAAGGCCTCTTCGAAGAAGTTTAGGCTTTTCGGCGTCAATATGGAGTGTCCCGATTCAGAGTCCAGCGAACCCGGCACATCCTCATTGCAACCCCCTCAGATTTGTGCAACTCCTTCGCAGTACTCCTCGCACCAATTGAGGGTCTATGACGGGTGGCCACTGCCGAACGGACCGAGCAAAGGCAAGGCATCATCCATGTCCTTGGACTTGGAAATGTGAGAAAGTTAGAGAAGAAAGATGAGCCAAAGAGGAGGATACACAGTTTGTGTCAAAGGCAAGCTCCATGATCAGCTGAGCTAGTTCTTTGTTTTCTGCTTCTACTTAGTCATAATTCACAGGTGACTTAGCTCTTTCTACTGGGAAGGATCATCAGAAATGGAAACAGACAAGAGAGCCGCCACCTGTTTTCATCACTCTCTTCTTTAAACTTTGTGCATAAATTATACTTTTAACATCAGTGAAGGGATTATTGTTATTATTAAATGGAGACAGAGACCCATCCTGTCCAAGATTTCATGTTTTTTTTTATCTTTTATTTTATTTTCTGTTGGTTTTTTCCCCTCCTTGTAGGGCTTGGTTCATGCAGAAATATGTACTTATGACATGGTTTACTCTCAAGGTCTCTTAACTCTCAATTGCCATGCTTATTTACCCTTTCTTCTGTGGCCTTCCTCCCCCCCCCCCCCCCCCCCGTCTCTCTCTCTCTCTCTCTCTCTCTCTCTCTAGATCTCTATTCCTCGATTGGATTTTAATAATTTAGGATCAGCATTATGTGTGCAGACTGTAGAGTATGCATTTTCCTATGAGCTAGGTCTCTCTTGCTGTCTATAGTTATTAGAGAAAAAGACTGATGATAAGTTGTCATAGACCCTAGAAAAATAAAAATGTGTAGTAACATCATTAAGGGCAAATGCATGGTTTGATACTTAGCTTTTCTTTTTTGAGTATGTTATGCAAATTTCTTTAGGTTGTGGTTCTTATTGCTGCATCAGCATGCCCGGAGAGAGATTGGAGAAAGCACAAGGGAGATTTGAAATTAAGGTGAGAGCTCCTTACCTTTGTGCAATGCCTCTACTTGCATCTATTCTTGCAAGTCTCGACACTTTTGTCGGCTTACTTGTTTTTCTGTTGCTTGTGAACATCTTTGATGGCGATAAGCCGAGTGTTCGAGTCATCTTGTTTGCTTGTCCCTAATAGGCTCTATCGTCGTGATCGAGTTTTGAGCTTATCATGGAAAATATTTTCTTGCTCACCTGGTGATTGGACCCTAGCTTGTTTTCCTGATGCAAGAAGAGCTTAGTCCTTTTTTGCAGTAACGTATGACCTAAACTAACATACTAGGTAACATCAGTTTGTCTGACTTTTAAGTTTCCACGAGGAGGAGGATTTCTTATCTGGCTTAGCTTATCAAGAGGACTTTGTGATTTGTTCTCTCTTGTGCCTTTTTGGTATGTATGTGGAGAGGAAAGATGAAATCGAACTGAGAGCGTCGAGTCTAGACTAAGGCAAATCTCAATTTAGGCCAAAATTATATTATTCCAACAGAAGTTCTTTTCACTCGACGATTCAACGGACCGTCTTATGAAGAGATATTTTCGTATTTGTACATACTTTAGCGAATTACAAGATCAAGGGTTGGATCCTCTATATATGTGTGCTTCCTCTTTCCTAGAGTAGCCGGCATTGCTTCTTCAAATTACTCTCTGGAACAACTTGTTTCTCTCATCAGCCTAGTTCCTTGCTAAATCTTTTCCGAATTCTAACGCTTTGCATAATCTCTCTACATCAGTTTGGAGATCAAGTGATTGTGCGCATAAGCACGCATGAAAATAGACCATGATCATATGACTAGTTTATATATCTAATTGGACCTATCTTTATATCGTTTCAACTATATATCACTTATGCTTCAAATGTATTCATTTCGAAAGCTACTACTTGTATTGCAGCACAATCCTCTATAGACTGATCTCTCTCCTTGCATGCGATTACAGAGATAAGAAGTATCAGTCTATTGCCATCTATTAAATCCCTTTTAGCTGTTACATTCTTTAGAGCTAAACCTATTCCAAGTAGATGAAATTTGTTCTTATTTACAAACATAGTTTGACTCTATATAAGGTATAATGATGGTGTACTCTTAATTCCTCGAGCTGCTTTGATAATGCTCAAATTCTCTCGACTTACAAAAGTCGAATAGACACATATATCGATTCGGCGAAACTGCTGCGGTCGTGAACATTGGCCATTCAAAATCCGCCGCATCCACATCCTTTCGGGAACATCCCATTTGCATACTATTAAACTTATTTTTGGACCTTTATTGTAATTCTAAATTTCTTTTCGGCTTATGGCTAAATTGGAGGATTCTCAGTTGACACTAGCTAGTTCTATGAGAGATTTTTGGTCTTGCCTTCTCTGGGTACGATTTTCTTCTTCTTCTTTTTTATTTTCTCAGCTTTGGTGGTCGGCCAAAAGTTTATCACGTTTCTGATGAGTCCACCTTGTTTGGCAAGATGGGTACGACTCTTCCCTGTGATCTCTCTAGCCCATCCGATTAATCATACGAGACTTATTCATGGGGGTGAATCCACCACGTGCATTAAATGGAGTTCTAGCTTTCACGATCACGGCTATGAGGGGACAAATTGAAAATTAGAGACCACTGGTTTCTACTTTGTCTTGTAGTCCGCCTAACTGTGTGCACCAACCGATGTGTTAAGCACGTAATCAACTGACAATTAACCAATGATTAATGAGGCTTGACTTGACCATTTAACAAGAGATTGTCGTTTTTGTGGAAGGGATGGAGTCGCCCACCGAAAGAGAAGACAATTTCCGTGGCGATTGATGCAACATTGATCAATCAAAGAGATTCGACAACTAAAAGCACTTCAAATTGTTGATTCATCACCAGAGATGGCTTCTTTTCCCTTCCCGCATGGACCGGGAGATTGGATCTAGCCGTGGCTTGTGCTGCTTGGCAGCTATCTAGCATTTGGTATCAGTCTTCTGCGCCCTTCGCCAATGAGAAAATAGGGTTGTACCTGTGGGATAAGGATAGAGAAAGAAGAGTGCTAACTGCAAAAACCCTAAGTGTATAACTTTCATGTGTGCATACAACGTTCGGGCAAGCTCGGGGTCCTAGGGTTTATACCACACTCCATACATAGGTACATATTAATATTGTCTTTGTGATATACTTTTTTCAAATCGATTGGAAACATGTCATTCGAAGCGAGGTACTAATGATTATCGGTTCTCCTAGACTCCATAAGTACGATCTTGTGCTGTGTGTTGAGTTAATCAGATAGGAACCGTAATCACCCCTTTTTTTTCTCCTGTTAACGCACAATATTCTAACTCAAAATACCCAACAATAATATCTTTTTAAAACGAGAGAAGCATATGGATTTTCCCAGGATTTATGTTAAAAGATGGAAATTTGAATGAAAATGATGATCATGTTGGGAATTCATTTACCCTAAACTTTGGCATATATTACCCTTAACCATCTTACCTCGTGATTTTTTTACGTGTCCCATAATCACTCCAACGAAAAATTCATTTCCATAAACTCAATTTGAATATCCAAACAAATCAGTTGCTTAACCACACCACGTATGATATTTGAATGAGAAAAATGGATGCTTGATCAGAAGAATCAAGAAATCCAAATAACATGCAAATGAACGACGAAACTTTATGTATATAATTGATCATCAATAGATCAAATTGTTAAGATATAAAAATTTAAACTTTTTAAAATTGAAATCTTTTCGAAAGGTTTATAATATACATACACTGGCTGAAATGAAACCCAAATCATGTAAATAACTGGACAAAGTACCCACTTAAATAATCGCTGCCAGTTAACTTTCTATGCATCACAATCTTCAATGTAGAAGGTTGAGCATATATTGTCCTTTTTCTTGTAGAAACTAAGAACAAAGCAGAGAGTTGCTTTAGGATTCACCCTTTACGAGGACGCCCTTTTTCAAAGCCATGCCAGTTTCCAATTCAGGGTGTGCATGAAGTTTCAAGCAACACTAGAGCTCTGTTGACAACCATTGATGGACCTAACTCTATATGCACAGAATCAGACAACAATTGCTCATTCCACATTTACCAAACAGCATATGACTCGTGACCACAGCAATTCTATGCACGGTCGCATGTTTTCTTCCGAAAAATTTCCAATCTCTTACCTGGTTTATCAAGACATAAGAATTGGCATAGTGCTGTTAGCTCATCGTAAAGTCTTAGTCCGAGTCCGTCAACATATCCAATTAAACCCACATTCATTCAAAAACTTAAGCCAATGAGTTATGGGCCAACCAGAATATATCAATTGCTCAACACCACACCAATTCTTTCATTTGGGGCTTCTCTAACACAACTAATACGTGTATCTCAACATATATAGATGATATCATCACTAATTAAGCATATTCTTGCTAGTTTTCAGATATGCGCCAATAATGGCAATACTTGATTGAGCGAATGACAATTCTCATGGACCCATGCCGAATGTGAACATAGCCTAATAAATTTTGTACTTGGCATCACGTACGAAGGTGATGGTGATGGTCTCTCTCTCTCTCTCTATCTCTAAATAGCATCTAGGGTCTGAGAGTCTAAGTGATGGAGAGGCAGTGATAGAGTTCTCAGTGACTGTTCCACTTTAAGAGCATGGGGCTGCCATGTACCACTCCGGAAACAAAACGGACAATCCTAACCAAGTTTTGTGAACTTCCAAAAGCCACCTTCTTTCGTTAGGAAACACTCCCTCTCCCTCCCTCTCTCTCTCTCTCTCTCTCTCTCTCTCTCTCTCTCTCTCTCTGAATTCTGAAACCCTAGCTGCAATTTTTCTTTTTCTTTTTTGTTTTTGTTTTTGTTTTTCGTTGCCATCAATGGACACTTCTGCGCTGATGATCACCATTTGTGTCCCTAGGAGCTTTTTCTCTCTCTCTCTCTTTCATCGATTAAGCCACACTATGCATGCATTACGTGCTCTCTCCCTCGTCTAGACAGATTTACACCCCTTAAAAAAAGTTCATAATTTCATTGACTTTATCATCGTGTCTTGGGTGGAATCGACGAACTCCACGACATTAAAGAGAGCTCTACCTTAGCCAAAAGAAGGAAGAGCTAGCTGTGGTCTTGAACTGAAGCCCAAGCGAAAACCTATTTCGAGCGTGGTTTTTGGAACTCGCATGTACTAAACTGAACTTGCCACATGCAAAAGGAGGCCCTCATTCATGAATTCGAGCCATTATACAGATGGACAGTACGTGGGATGAAAAGTGAACGTGTCTAGCTGCTTCGATGCAAGTGTTGTGCTGCGGCTTGAAACATAGTGTCATGGGCTATTTTGACATATAAATTGCTTCACGCATAATGGAAGTTCTAAGCCACTTTCCCTCGTGGATGCACGTGACATCTTGACATATTATTATGCCCGATAGTGTATTAAGGAAATAAGTGTTTGTATGCTATGAAGGTTCTACGCGTGGGACATTAACGTAATGGGATGAAAATGTTCTTATGGAAGCCATAATGTTAAAAGTTTAGATTTGTAATTATCATTTATTCGGAGTTGACGATGGAGCAGTTATTGAAATTTTTTTACAGTATTGAAGCCAACCAAGAAGAACAGTTCACTAAACCCTACGTGTTATGGCTAATTAATTATGCTGGAATTTTGAGGACTTAAGGGCCAAGTATCTCATAGTCATTTAGTGTTTGAGGGTACCTACCGAGCGCAATTCCGGTTTTTGGAGCGTGCCATTGTGGTCGCGTTTGTCATTCTTATCCATTCTTGTCACGAGTCGTCGGATATTGTTCGGAGTTTCTCTCTATATTTAGGGTTTCGCTGAGTTCGATATTGATGGCACTTCCACCTTTCCACATAAGAGTAAAGAATGCCCACTTTTCAACAAGCATGATCACCCAATTGTTTTCTTAAACCATTCAAATGATCACAGTCAAGAAGATGGCTCAGTAGAGTCGACGTGCTAAAACCGACCAACCTATAGCTAACCACTAAATTAGCACCTGTCAATTCCAAATATGCACATGCGTCAACAAAGTCGGGGAGAGACAGAGACGTAGGTGTTCTTACCTATCAGGTCTCTTCATGGTTGGTCGCCAACCACTCCTAGGGATAGCAAATGATGTGCCATTCGCTGTCAAACCCGATCGATGTAGTAATCTAATGGGACATCGTTGTCTTATGGAAATTCTTAAGGCTTGGGATATGATTGCAACACGAAAGGTTGTCGATTGATTCTGGATATGCGACAGGCTACGCTGATCCCGAACGAGCTTTTGTGTGATTCACCCTCATTAATTTGATCACTAATTTCTACTGTAGCCATGTCTGAAAGGATAAAACGTCTCAAACTGTCCATCTCATATGGAGCGTGAGGTCAACTTAGCTCGTAAGAGAGTCACTCAAACTTCAAAATGTCCCGCTGAATGGAAAAAATTTAGACACCGAATCACAATTAAAGATAAGTGGGTCAACAGAGCACGCGAGCGCGCGCGCGGGGCCGGAGAGAGTCGGGTTAGGGGTTTTAGTGGGCGAGGTTTATTCGGAGACCTATCTTTTGGTCTTCTTTTGCCAACGCGTCTCTTCTAAACAAGACATCCTTCATTGAAAAATCTTGACAGCAATAGAATCATTCCTGCCAGTCGTGGATCCTATGTCATACATACTGGGGTGTGATTCACAATCCCCAACGATAGGAAAGCACGTGGACACCAGAGGGCTTTTATAGTTTAAGCACATATTTTTCATTGGTAGTTTAGGCTTGCACTCATGAATAACTATTGCTATATATACTCTTTTTCGCTTGTAATTGAGTGATATAACGAAAGGTGCGATGTGCTAATTATAGTGGAATCATCTGCTGGACTTAGTCCTAGTTTAATGGTGAACCAGGATAAAATCTCGTGTCTCAATTTCTCTTTCTCGCTTTACATTTTTACTTCGATTTGATGGTGTACAGATTCCTAACAATACATACCCTAATTCGCAAACAAGCCCATCAAGGAGTCGGTCTTTGGAGCGACTAGTCAGGGAAGCTAAGTACATAGTTGAGAGCCAGCAAATGAACCCCCCAACAAGATTCCTTGGCCCTCGAACACAGACAAGTCCCCACGCTAGAAAGAGACGTGTTCGTGCATAGGTTTTAGGGTTTTGCACGAAGCGTAATCAATGACGACGATAAAAGAGAGAAAACACATAAAGACAAAAGAAAAGCAGTTCTCGTCGTTATTATCTCTCTCTCTCTCTCTCTCTCTCTCTCAAGCTTTTGCCTTTCAGAGAGGAGGCGTGCGATATCTCTAGTCTTCTGCATGGACCACGTCCATACTTTTCTTTTGATTTTAATGCTTCTCTTGACATCAACCCTTTCCACATGGCATTCAAGAAAATGGACCACCGCGATGAACTGGGCCGGACTCGGACGACACCGACAGCCCCGGATGATCCGATCCTCTGCTATGGCAGAAAGGAGAGAAACGAACGAAATGAAGAGAAGGGGGGAATAGAAGCAGGCACAGCAGCAAAAAGAAGAGAAACGAAAGGGAAAACCAGAAAACAAACCCTAAAGAAAAGAGAGAGAGAGGGTCTATGCTTATTCATTTTTTGATGGCTTTCGCATAAATGTGACAGATAGCATTTAACGACGGGCGGCAGATCCCAGGAAAACAAACCGCAATCGTATGAGCAAAAAAAACAAAAAAAAAACTCAGCAGAGAGGACGATGGCGACCACACGGTGATGGTGGTGGTGTCGACAATTCAATTTTTGTATTTAAACTCTGCCATGTAATGGCCGTAACAAGAAGATTGAGGAGGGGGAAGAGCTTTCTGCAGTGCGAGGTGGGCCTGAAGTGGAGGAATTTAATAATGTTGGGGGATGCTGAATTTTCAATTTTTGCAACAACCAAAAGAAAATTGAATTTTAGGACAAGTCATAATGTCGGTTAAGGACAATCATGAACATTTGAATCGGCCATCTCGAATTTGGACATCAGCGAAGGTAATGTTTCCCCCCAGAGGGTCATATGAAGATCTCTCCCAATCTACAATGAGATTATGAAAATTGTTGATTCTTGGTACTTCTTGTCATATATATGCTACCGCCAGCAAACAAGTATACAATTCGTATTTTACTATAGTTTTTTGGAAAGATTTTGTGGATCCTCCCATCATCCCATGCACTTACTAATGTTAGTATTTCTTTGCCATGGACATTATACTATGTGCTTTTGTGAAATCCCCACGAATTTCAATTTGCATTGAAGTGTGCGTAATCTCAGACACTTCACGTGCATCTAGCAAAATGTTATGAGCACCATACTTTCTGAAAACTTCATGGGGCTACGAGAGGTGCTTATAATTACTTATGTTTCTATAAATATGGTACAAAGCCCGCCTTGCATCAAATATGTCGATAATCTCGTGGATTGGATAAGAGGTAAGTTGAAATTCGATAGATGATTCGTGTATAAATTACGTGCATTTGATAGTGCTTGGCATCGAACCTAAGCATTCATGTAAATATGCAAGTCTCCTCATTCACGACAAAGCTAACATTTTACTCCGAAAAATTACCAAAAAAGTCCTAAACCTATTGCAATTGTGTCAATTTAGTCATAATTTTTTTTTGCCAATTTAGTCTCAAAAATTTTGCAATTTTGTCAATTCATTCCATTTGGCCGGCCGCATTGACGTGGAAAATTTTTAATAATATTTTTTCAATGAATTTTTGAATTATTTTTTTCTGTCTTTTTTTCTTTTCTTTTTTATTTTTTATTTTTATTTTTGGTTTAGGGTGGCCGGTGGCCACCGGGCCTCCTGCAGGCCCTAAACCCTAAACCAAAGAAAATAAAATAAAATAAAAATACATAAAAAATTTATTAAAAAAATAAAGAAAATAATTTATAAAATATTAAAATATTATTGAGATTTTGGCCATGTCAGTGTCGGCCGGCCAAATGGACTGAATTGCAAAATAATTAGGACTCAATTGGCAAAAAAGAAGAAGTTTAGGACTGAATTGGCACAATCGCAATAGGTTTAGGACTTTTTTGGTAATTTTCCCCATTTTACTCATACGACAATCGATGTCCTGGAATACTACTCCGTATGTTTTCTGAAGATGAAGTAATAATCAATGATACCATGACATAGAAAAATTATTCAAATAGCTAGAAAGGTGATTAGGTTAAATATATGTCAATAAAATCATTCACATTTTATTGGAAGAATGAGATCCACGCCGAACTCTGCTTGAATTGCTTGTATTATTGCCGCATGTTTCATAGGTTCCGCAATGGAATCCAATGTAGTTCATTCGAGGCTCAAGACCGAATTAGTGGGAAGCGCACCCATTGCCGACAGTGAAATCTGGACTGCTCGACCTCGGAAGCTAATTCGCGTGCAGGCGGAACTATCTTTCGTACCGTTATATATCCGTATAAAACGAGTCTATATGATATTGTCCCGCTTCCATTCCCTCATTTAGTGTCGGGGTACACCCGGATAAAGCTAAGGTATGCCAAACTTCCATAGCACATCACGCATCTCTCTTCTCTTTATCGCTCCCAAGTCACAAACCTACCGCTTTTCTTTTTGCGCAAACCCCACTCGCATTTCGAAATTTTAGGGCAAAAGGTGCTAGCCGGAGACCGATTCTCGAAATTGAATCCCCGAGTAATGTGGCAGTAAATTGTGGATGAGTGCATGACTATGACATGCTTGTTTAAATATACCCGTCATGAGTTTTTTTAGACCTGAAATCACTCGGAATTCATCGCGTCACTTTATGAATCAATTTTGTACGCCGATCCTTGGCATTACTCCATGACTATAGCGGTACCTAAATCGTGCTCTTGTGTGCATGGGATTGCGACCACACGGCATGGACAATGAACGTGAATTCCAAATGGACCATGAGAGAGGGAGAGGAGTGTGTTTTGGAGCCAAACCCTAGATCTTGCTCTCTGCCAGCTGCTCAAATTGACACGACAATGGTATATATTTACTCCCTTCTTCTTTATTTTCCTTTCCTTTTTTTTTTTGCTTTCCAAAAGCATTATATGTTTGTATTTTCTGGCCTAAACTCCTGGACCTTTGATGTCGTAACTATGTAGATATGCATCGTCTTTAGTTTTGCAAAACGAGGAGGTGTGGGCTTGTCTCGACCGTGCAAGTTAGATCGAGGTCCCCAGGTTATGACTGGTCCTTTTCTCTCTCCCTCCCCACATTTGCCCTAGTTTTGTCTGCGTGTGATTGTATGATCTATTCTCTCTCTCTCTCTATCTCTCTGGCCGTGTCGACAAAGATGTGACATTAGCGACCTTCGCATTTACATCGTTCTAACGAGAAACCAGTGGTCTCGATATTACCATACTTCGATGGAGAATTTTCTTTGGAGAAATGGCTTTATATGATCAACCATGTTCATACTTTCAATTTGGTATCTTTCTCTCTCTCTAGCCATTCCCTGATCGACAAAGATGTGACATTAGTGACCTTCGCGTTTACATCGTTCCGACCAGAAACAAGTGGCCTCGATCTTACCATATGACGGACGGAGGAGGGTTTTCTTTGGACAAATGGGCTTTCGAAGAGGTTGTAAGAAGCCTCTTGTTCACTAAGATTGATGGAGTTACATGGGCCTGCTCAAGGATGAGATGGGTTTGGACCACTTTAGATAGCCCATCTCTTCAGTCCTCCGACCTAATCTAAGTAGCACATTGCAATCCGGTGGCACGAGTTGCCTTTATATAGTTTGGGCCGCATAAGAATCTTAATCTATGACAGAAGATCGTATTGAGGTCGACATTATTTAACAAGGTTGTGTTTTTGTCTAGTGAGAACTTGATTGTTGATCCGAAGAATATATCGCGCCTTTGAGCATACCTGCTAATTAGTAATCGAATCGTTAATATAACTCGTTTCTTGATGGCTTTAATATTATTATCCGGTGATTTATGAATTTTTCGCTATAAAAGGACATCAATTGATCACAACTTCATGCTCGTGCATACATATAATTTTTCGATTCTTTTCTAGGTTCTACATTTTTTCCCATATTTATTAGAAATAAAAATTGTCTTTCCATGTCATAAATTTCCACCCTTGCAGCTAGTAGTCATAGACATCATAGTTCTTTATGTTACTCGCTACAATAGATGAGTGATTCGATGAAAGTATCTTTTCGTTATTCTTGTGTGTTTTAAAAAAAAAAATTGATCGATTAGATGCAATGATTTTGTGTGATACACTTATCTATATTAGAAGCTAATAGCAAAGACAACTAATTAAGTTTTTTTCTCTGGGTGGGTGTGATGAGCCATTTTCGTTGAAGTACATTGAGTCATTGGCGAGGAAAATTGCACAATCAGTTTTAAACTCATTGTACGGCCGCCGACTCAGCTCTAAACTTTTCAATTTGTCCAATTTAATCTTAAATCTTTAATGATTTTTCAATGTAGTCCTTTTGGTGAATTTTGATCGGAAAATGTTGATGGGGGCATCTAGTCATTCCATCTTCAATCTTCCGTGCCTGAGCCCTAGTTTATCCTCACGTCGCTCATTGTGCCCCACATGCAAGCCGTGGGAAAATTGTCAAAAAAGTCCTAAACTTATTGCACTTTTGCCAATTCAGTCATAAACCTTTTAATTTTGCCAATCCAGTCCTAAACCTTTTACATTTGAGTCAGTTTAGTCTTAAACCGTTTTTTTTCTTGCTAATTCAATCCTAAACCTCTTGCATTTGTGTCAATTCATGCCATCCGGCCAATTTTGACCCGTCGGCGCTAACGCGGATGCCTGCGCTGACGTGGACAATTTTAAATAATATTTTTTTTTTGAATTGTTGTTTACTTTTTTCTTTTCTTTTCTTTTCTTTCTATTTCGTTTTTTGTTTCTTTCTTCTACCTCCAACTGGTCACCAGCTGAGGCTGGCTGGGGCGAGCCTAGTCTAGCCTAGCCATGGCGAGGCGAGCCTCGCTAGTAGCCGGTGGGGGCGACCCTCGCCCAGCCATGGCGAGGCGAAACCTCGCCGACCTTAGCCCCTGGCCGGTCATCGCCGGCAACCGGCTGGAGGTAGAAGAAAAAGAAATAAAAAACAAAAGAGAAAGAAAATAAAATAAAATAAAATTAAATTAAATTAAAAATTATCCACGTTAGGGCCGGCTGGCCAAAGTTGGTAGAATGGATTGAATTGGCAAAAATGCCAGGCGTTTAGGACTGAATTGGCATAAAAAAAGGTTTAGGACTGAATAGACTCAAATTTTATGCTGAAATGGCCGGAAGGACAATATTGGAATTTCGTGTAAAATTTTAGGACTATATCGGCAATTTTAAAATATTTAAGACTGGATTGGTATCCGTACAATCAGTTTAGGACGGATTGGGTAACTTCCTGTTATTGGGTGCTAAGTCCAGTAAAAAAAACTACTTCACCCATTATTAATGGCCTAATTCCCTAAAAAACTCTCAACTTTATGTCCAGTCCCAAATCTACCCGAAACTTTTTTTTGTCTCAGAAAAAACCCTCAACTTTTGGTCCAATCCCAAATCTGGCTCAAACATTTTTTTTTTGTCTCAGAAAAAACCCCAAACTTTTGGTCCAGCCCCAAATCCGCCCAGATTTGTCTAAACAAATTCACAAAATTTCAATTTATTTTCAAATTTATCCCGTGGTCCAGTTCCAACTTGACGTGGCATTTTCACGTTGATAAAAAATCCACATCGGCAAAGTAATGAAGCGATATGTACGAACCAATGTGGCATTTCCACGTGCACCTCAATAAAAATTGTTGAAATTCTCTAAAATGAAACCGTTCTCAGATATTAAAGTTAAGGATGACTAACGACGATTTTTGAACGTAGGGCTAATGGGGGTATATTTGATATTAGAGTAAAAATTGATAAATTTTCTCTTAGAAAAAAAAATGTTCAGGGTAGATTTGGGACTAAACCTAAAGTTTGGGGTATTTTCCGAGACAAAAAAAAAAGTTCGGGACAGATTTGGGACTAGATTAAAAGTTGGGGGTTTTTTTTTAGACAAAAAAAAGTTTGGGTAGATTTGGGATTGGACATAAAATTGAGGGTTTTTTCTGAGACAAAAAAAAGTTCGGGACAGATTTGGGATTGGACCTAAAGTTAGGGTTTTTTTTTTAGGGAATTAGGCCATTATTAATTAGAATTTGCTACCTAAAAGGGCAAAAAAGTTTCCTCCTTTTTGTAGTTGTCAGCAAATAATTCATGTGAAGATATCCCGCATCGTTTGTCTATACAATTTATATGCTCTTTATATACACGTGATCTCTCTCCTTCACCTATTGACTTACGAGTATCCAAGTCGATTTATTTGGCGCACGCGATCCCCCATTCATCAAACTTCACGTATTAACAAACATAATGAAAGCCCCAAACCCGTTAAATATGCAATAATTCTGAAACATATATATTCTCGCAAAAGAAATTAACGGTGTGAAAGCCACGTGTCACTAGGCTTGGGAACTATTCCATTTGAATATATTCCTGTACAACCCATCCTTAAAGCAAAGAAATTAAAGCCTTTGACACTGGCAAATTAACATATTCCAAGGCTCATATCACACAAGACAACTTCCTCTTTACAAACGCCATCACACAATCAAACACATCCCTTGACTAGACCCTCTTCATATGTCATTACATGTTATCTTAAATTCCTTTTTACTTGGTTTTTTTTTTTTGTGCCTTTTTCACCTTATTTACATGAGGCAACAGGCGTTGACGTTGTCGTCGTTGAACATGTTGCTGACTTTGTCGTCCCCGCGGTGAGTCACCGGGATGTTGCCGTGCCTGTCGCCGATGTTGTAGCCGTGGCGGTAGTAGTTGTAGCTCTCTTTGAACTCCTTGGTCGTGTCCTTGAAGTAGTTCTCGGAGGAGGTGAAGTAGAGCGGCAGGTCGGGGTAGGGCCAAAACTCCGCTCTCTTCCCTGCTCGCCTCACCACCTTCAACACCTTGTTCCGGTCGACGTATCCGACCACCGTCACCTTTTCCATCTCCAAGTTCACTTCCACCGAATCGACCCCTGCAAACATTTAATCAGATCCATCTTAAGAACAACACAAACTAAACTGGGGCAAGATCAACAGGAGATACACTTGTTCTGTGTAGAAACTATCTTTGCAGGACTTTTTACTAGAGAGAGAGAGAGAGAGAGAGAGAGAGAGAGAGAGAGAGAGACCTCTGAGCTTGTAAATGGCGTTTTTGACGACTCTCTCGCAGCCAGTGCAACACATCCTGACTTTGAGCTCCACAGTCTAGAAAGCAAAGCACAGAAAAAGCAAAAAAAAATTTCAAAAGATGCTGTTTCCACTAACTCGTACACGGTTCTCACACGCCTTTCTTATTATATTCCATCTGTTCTCTTGCTTTATGCAATTGCATTCATATGTAGGAAACCAAAGGGCTTGATGGAAAGCTATCCTAAAACTTTGTTCTCTTTATTCCCTTATACGAAACCAACTGGACTAAGAAAAGCCTTCTTTCTTCTCATCTCTTTTTATTCATCTAGTCATTTTACTGTATAAACTTGATTTCATTTTCGGTTCGCGCACGTTTTCGACTAATATGCCATCTAAACCCTCGTTATCCGAAGATTAATTTTGAGGTAGTTTACAGATTAATGGGGTGAATCTCACATGAGGGATGGTTCCTACAACTTGTGATGTTATCATGAGAGGCAACTTTATCTTGGTATTAATATTTGCAAGATCATATAAAGAGACATAGGGTGCATCTCTCGCATCTAGAGATGTACCCTCCTCAAACTTTGGACTGTTGAAGAATCTTCTGAAAACACAACCGATTGATCTAAAAGGTGATTAGTGATTAGTTGAGTACATCTTCCTGGTTGATTGTTTATCTTGAAAGTTTTGAATCACGAGCAGACAAACAATAACTACGATAATGAATCGGGACAAGGACGACCAAGCGGAAACATTTGGAATTAGTACTCAAAACGTTTCGACTACAAGTTCATATTGTCAAAGACAGAAAAAAGAGAGTCAAAGGTATAAATCTAGCGTACTTTTGTATGTAGTTTGAAGTTGCATGAGAAGGGAGGGACCATAGAGTTGAACACATCAAGAGTCTCATATGAGATTTTGACATACAACAAGTTGGAAAGTTCTTTTTTGTTTTTTTCCAACTTCCTTTTTCATAAAAAGTGGAGAATAGAAATCCCATATGGAAGCTCAAGCAAAACACAAAATCCCTCAACACCATGCCCAAAAAGGAAAAAAAAAAGTGAGATAACACAACCAATTACTAGGGTTATCTTATCAATGAAAACGAACCTGCAAAGAGAGAGGCTTTCCTTTAGGCATCGTGGACTTGAGGTGGTGGTGGAGGTGGTGGTGATGGGGGTGGTGGTGGTGGGGGTGGATGTCTCTGTGTTCGCCCGGATAACGAAAGAACAAACAGTACGAAATGGCCGAGAAGACGAAGCGAAAGGCTGTGTTTAGGGTGGTGGCCATGGTGAACCAGCTAGGGTTTCTTTTATACACACGCACACTAAGCAAAGAACACGAAGAAAGATACGACGGGGGAAACAAAGAGATAGTCGTGGAAACTAAATAAAACAAAAGCCAGCCGCAGAAGATATTCTTCACCTGAGATTTTTTGGCATCGCTTCCTTTAGGTTTTTATCTGCTGGGGGAGGGACATATATTCCAAAGTTCTCTTATACTATTCCCAAGTAGTGAGGGCGCAGTTCCTTGTGACCAAATTCACTTCACATACATGAAGAACTACAACGATGGGTCACCCCCACGAATTATATTCAAGTTACAAAAGGAAGACAACAAGATATTCTTTAGGGCAAAGGAATGGTATCAATCGATCTCTCAGCCATTATCAAGTTTATTTTTTCTTCAAACGTGGGTCAAGCTAACATGGCTGCTGACACAGAGATAGAAGAGAATATTTGTCAGGTCTCAAAGGACTGGGATTGAGGGCTTAAGCAAGGGAAAGCTAAGGTCGGTCTTGATGCAAAGTTGAACATATATGCTCAAAAAATCTTTCCTTTCCTTCATCTTCTTTAACACAAATTTTCTAGGGTTTTCTTGGGCTTATTATACATTGTATTTTGCAATAGTGTGCTCCATCACTATTGGTTTGGAGAGTTTAGTTAGTTCCCCAAGAATATAATCATAGATATCCACAATAATGTAGGCTGTGTGCATCGAAAAGTTTCGTTTCCACAAGCCCTTATTCGATGCATGTCATAATACGTGGATTTGAATTCAAGAAAGCCGATTCGATTCCGATTCTGAAAGAGGGTTTCGAGAGCACATTTTGCATTTCCAAAGATTAGTTTATTGAGGCCAGATTTTTTATATAGGGCGGTTAGGGAATAAAAACCCTAGTTTAGAACAACACACAGCATTCATCTAGAAAGCCTAACAAAGTTAATGATTCCCTCATGTTTCAGGGCCTCCAAGTCATGGATGTGTCACATGATGATCAGAGCATGTACGAAGAAAACCCCACTAAGTCTCCGTATGTTTCGTTGAAAATATGATTTGCAAAACATTCAACTAAAAATAATTGCTTATATCACTTGAAATAGCGAGTCAATAAAAAAATATTTTTGTTATTGACAACAGTTTATGTGTAACTATTTTCGTGGACGATGAAAATATTTTTCATTCGTTCATTTTTGTAAGTGGTACAAGTGATTAGTTTTAGGAAAATGTTTTCCAATTCATTTTTTTTTTTTTTGCGAAACAATGCACCCTGAAATTATATTCTTTTAGCTAGCAATTACCCAACGAGGAAGTACTACTACCGGTTTTAATTACTTTAACCAAATATCATGAAGAATTATTCTTTGAGAAAATTTCAAATAAGGGCATGAAGTGCCATCATTTTCTCAAAGAATGGCCTCGAGTGGACATTGTTTCAAATAACGGTCTGAAGTACCGTCTTTATTTCAAAGGAGGACTTGATCAAGTTCATTTTCATCATTTGCTTATATATATATATATTTCCATTTTTTCTTTTTTTTTCCTTTCTATTTTTTCTCTTCATTTTCTCCTGTGACAGCCATGACACAGGTCACTGGCGAGGGTTGGGCGGCCTCGCTTGGGGCCGTTGAGGAGAGGCCGCCCCTCACCAGATCTGGGCGAGAGCATGGGTACTCGCGAAAATTTTCAATTCGGCCGTCAGTGGACCTAATAAAAATTCGAAAGGGCGAGAAAAAAAAAAGGGCTCTCTCTAGGGTACTTGTCCTCATGTATTCAATTGGAAGAAATTGTACCTTACAAACTTTAAAGTTCTTTATATAGATTATTTTTAAGAGGATATTCAATCACTGCATTCTAATGCCACTACTACATTATTTAAGTTTAAATTTTATCCTTGCTAGGACCCCACCAAAAGAAAAGATGCAATTTTGATTTGACGACCGAGGCTGTGCGGGTCTCTATTACATTTGGATAGATTTATTCCCTCGTAGTCATAATGAATGCTATCTTGCTTAGCCTTTTCCTTACATGAACTTGATAGTTTAATTTTCCATCTAGACCCATTCGCTGCTTTCAATCTTCGACGTGGACAAGCTTTTAAAGAAATAAAAATGCTCAAATTCAGGAGAGATCAGATTCTAGTGCGCACTTTTTTTCGACCACCCTTTTGCTTTGAGCTAACAATGTAGATTATATTAAGGGTTAATATCACGAAAAACCTCAAACTGATACACATGTGACAAATTTACCCTAAACTATTTTTTTTTTACCACAAAAAACCCAAAACTAGTACACTTGTGACAAATTTACCCCAAACTGGTATACTTGTGCCAAATTTACCCTCCGTTAGTTTTCGTTAAATCTAACCGTCAAATTGTTGAGTTGGATGGCACATGGTAATTCACGGATGTACCAGTTTGAGATTCTTACGCTCTGTTTGTCATAGGTGTATCACTTTGGGGTTTTTCGTGGTATTAACTCAATTTAATGGAGGGTAAATTTATCACAGATGTACCAATTTGGGATTTTTGGTGGTCAAAAAAATAGTTTGGGGTAAATTTATCACAGATTTACTAGTTTGAGATTTTTCGTGGTTAAAAAAATAGTTTGAGGTAAATTTGTCATAAGTGTATCAGCTTAGGGTTTTTCGTGGTATTAACCCTTATATTAATATCTCGTAAAATAGCTCAATGCCTCAACAGTTCATATCATCGAGGTATGCGCGAGTGATTAGTCCAATCGTAGTCGTCTTTTGTCTTTTTTGTCTCATAATCTACTAACGGACATAAAAGATCAAAACACCTAAGGAGGATGTCGATGAGGGATTGTACAAAAAGTTTGAACCTATTGCACTTTTACTAATTCAATTCTAAATCGTTTAATTTTACCAATTGACTCTTAAATCTTTTTATATTTGCCAATTGTGTCCATTCGGCGTATTTTAGCCGAAAATATTTGACGTGGACGCCAGCCGAACTACGTGGCACGGCCGTCGCTAACATGGAATATATTTTGATTTTTTTAAAAAATTTTAAATTTTAAATTTTAATTTTTTTTTTTTTTTTAAGTGGCCGACGAGAGTCATCAGGCCCTCGCAAGCCCCTGGCGAGGGCCATGGGCTAGGCCACCTCGCCCAGACCATCGTCGCCTTGTCCATGCCACGATGGTCTGGACGAGGTTGGCCTAGCTCACGGTCGCGATGGCCTCAACATAACTGGCGAGGCCGAGCGAGGGGGAGTCCCAGCCCTCGCCTACGGCTGACGAGGGCACAATAAGAAAAAAAATAAAATAAAAAAGAAAATAAAATAAAAAATAAATATTAAAAAATGTCACGTTAGTGAGGTCATGTCACCTATGACGGCCGGAGTCCACGTCGGCAATTTTCGGCCAAAATTTGCCTGATGGATTTAATTGGCAAACATAAAAATTTACGACTTAATTGACAAAATTAAAAGGTTCATTATTGAATTGACAAAGACGCAATAAGTTTGACACTTTCTGCATATTTTTTTTTGTGTCCTAAATAAAAATTTTATTCATTCGAAAGAGGGATACGTAACTTCAAGATAAAAATGCAAATCAAATAAAGCAAGTAAATCTGAAATATAAATTAACTTGGTCCAACTTGCAGAAACTCGCTCACTCCACAACGACGTATTATAGCACAAACGACGGCCGATCACCGAATCTCATATCAACATTCGTGACGAGCACATGCCAAAATTCCTCTCTCCAGTAACTACGGCTTTGCTAAAAGGCGATTCGCGCCTAGGTTCGGCGTCTCCAACATCATCACCGTATAAAGATAACAACAACAACATCAACAGGTTGAAAAAGAACATATGATGTTATATAAATTCCAGATCTATTTTTAGATAGGAATAGAAGAGCACCTAGATCTAAATCTAACTATAGATCGGGAGAGAACGCCTACAAAACAGAAACAAAATGATCACAAAATAACTTTATGATAAGCCAACTGCAAAGGCAGTAGTAGAGCCGTGCTCGACTATATGAAGCAAGCATCGAGCCGAAGCCAGCGAGCAGGTCTGGAATAGCAGATTCTTTCGAGACAGCTCGCGCTTCGAACTTCTGAGCTCACAGCACAAAACCTTCCACGTGAAAAAGGATGAGGATATGGAGATATGAAACAAAGAGGCAGAATGAGAGGGGAAGGGGGGCAAATCGCCGACCACTTGAAAAATTACTTAATTCGACATTTTCCTAGATCAAACAAATAGTTGGATAAACTAGGGAACGAATTCTACTCATGGTCAATTATTGTTCTTCAAACTTTATGTCACACTCCTTGTTCTGCTCCTTACAGCCTGAATACCATTTTTTCTTTGTTGGGCTTAGCCTCAAAAGGGGTAGATCGGGTTAAAATTTGGGCTTTTTTGCTTCAAATGTTAAATTTGAGGACCATTTGGAGAAAACCAGTGCGCTGCCCACAAGCCCTTGTGGCCATCAAACTAGTTTTCTTCTTCTTCTTTTTCGTGTCTCTTTGTTCGGATTTTGTCTGTCTCAATGGGTCAAGCCCCAATCTTCGCTCAACCCACCTTCTCATCACTTTCCTAATTCTTTCTTGGTGATTTTCGACTGCTAAGGAAGTACCTTACAGGACGGATGCACCACGCTTGATATAAACGAACAATCATCATTGTATGTGTTGGGAGCGCGCAACAGAAGTCCGATACCTCACTCGAGGAGATCGCCAAGAGGGCGTCCAAGTCCGAGCCTGTCAACATATCCAGTTGGACCCATCTTCACTCAAAAGCTTAAGCCAATGAGTTATGAGCCAACTAGGATATATTAACTGCTCAACACTACATCAATTCTCCGATGTTGGACTTCTCTAACACAACTCACACCTGCATTCTAACAATATGTCTGTACGTACCGCATTCTACTTATCACGGTGCGTATATCCGTCTCACTTTTAATTGGTTGGATACACCACGTCATCACTGTCACGCGATATATATGTCGCGTAAAATATGTTCTTTAAATGTATGGGATGTCATAAGGGATTTTAAACTTCTCATCATGTATCGTCAGAGTGGTCCGCGCATGAACTTTAAGGGATGTGAAGTTTCATATTTGATTCTTTAGGCAGGGCGACAGAGACTCCATTGGCAACATAAATTTCCGAGTGATTTAAGAGTCCCTGGTCACTAGTTTGAATTCCCCAGTCGTTTCACTGCCGCTGCCGATAAGATAACCGGGCCTCCTTTGTCACTAACGTCGTGATTGGCGGTGACGGTCTTGCTCAAAATGATTAGAACCATCAATCCAATCCAATCCACTCGCGTACTTGAAAGTGGACGAATAAAGGACGGGACAAGACAGAGACCCAGATCAATACGGACACATCACCTCAAAGAAAAGGAAAGAAAAAGAACAAAACGAGAAGATAAAGGTAAGTTGGCAAACCTCTTCTACACCATTCTTCTGGCACCAAAAGACAGCACCGTCCGTTGCGGATATGACTAAAGGCTCTCAATTCGTGTCAAAGAGAGTACTGTGATCATGTTCATACTTCGTGTCGATTCACGTTTGACAGAAAGTACTGTCCGAAATCTGATTCTATAAGCGGAATTATTCCATTTCTCTCTCTCTATAATGTCCTGAATATGATGAAGCCATCGGTGATTCAACGAACAATGTAAAAAAGATCGCAGCGTTTGATCCAGCAGACTGTTTCTGCTGTGTGTGTATATCACCTTGAAAACAATCTCTTTCTTGTAACATGTTTCATCGAAAACGTTCTTTAAACCCAAAAACCGGGCTGATAACGAATGATATGGAGCGAAAAATGGACATCATCAAGCGCCGAAATACTACTCAGGACATTTATACAGAACAAAAACCTCGTGATCTTGATCCCAGCAGGCAAAAAAAAAAAGAAAAAAAAAAGACAGATGAAAATGTTGAGATTAATCCACGAAAAGGGTGTCAAAGAAGTCCCAGATTCCTGTGCTGCATCGACTGATATACAAGCGAGCTGATCTCTATGTTATCTCTGCAAAATTTGGTCGAGGAAAAGAGAGAACTTACGAGTGAAAGCAACTTCGGAAAATTTGATCACGCGGAGGCTCGGAAGAAGGGAGGAGGGGCGGAAGGGGCAAAGGGGAGGCTGCGCAGGATGAGGAAGCGGACCCTCCGCGGGAGCGGCGCGCCGTGGAACAGATGCTGGAGCGCCCTCGCCAGCACCGCCGTGTACTCCTTCATCAGCTCCGCCACTATCGCCACCAGGATCATCCTCTCTCTCTCTCTCACCCCCCAAACTTAATTGCCACTTCAACTGACACCGACCCAAGTGTATGTACTGGGGAAATTTGTGACTCATGTAGGAAGATTGGGTCCTATGAGATGTTGGGTTTTATGGGGGTACGTATGAACCGCCAAAATTAACATTATTGAGCCGAACATGACATGTTTTCAAATTTTTAAATTTGGGAAATTGCGGATGAGGGTATAAAGTGAGATTCATTTCTCAAAAGAAGGCTTGAAAGGCAGATTTTGTTTCGAAATAAAAGCTTGAAGTGGACAATTTAGTCTCAAATAAGTATCCCGATTTACTGGACAGCAGGTTTGCGCGTTGCTTATTTCAGCGACTAGAGCAAGGGCGATTTTATCCGATAACTTCTACCTTCACCCAATTCGATGAAGATTTGCCGGGTCAATAAGTTCGGAATCTTATTTGAGATTAAATTTCTTTTCAATAATTTTGAGAAGCACGATCAAGTTTATTTCACGGAATGCAGACAACACTAGGTAGAAATAATTAAATCAATCCAGACCGACACTTGCTAGAAAAGTTCTGGTGACGGGTCTTTTGGAGTTTCAATGTTTAATGATATATGAAATAAATGAAAGCTGCCTGTCCCTAGCATCGTCCATATCCTTCCCCATCCTTATCCACTCCACTCTTCCTTAAATTCTATCCTTTCCAGGTTTTCCATTAACCTTTTCTTTTTTCTTTTTATTGCGCCTTTGAACATCATTCAGGATTGCCACGTCATGCGGGTCGGATCTGGATTGGGGCTTAGTCCGGTTTAAATTATTGTTAAATTATAGCTACTTGCTTACTTCACTCTTTGCCCGATTCATAGATATTGATTGCCGGTTTCTCCCTGCTAAAATCTCGTTCGATCTTGGGATTACAATATCTGTAAACGACGGTAAAGAAGGTTGGAAAGTATTCACATGGACGGTGCCAAAACTTCATGCCATGGCCATATCGGGAGATTGGACGTTATGTGTGGTATCGTTCAAAGCATAAAGTGCTATTTAGCAAGCGATAAATGAAATTTGGCTAATCGTTAACACGTGACCTGTGTCCTTATACTGAATAAGCTCGATGGGGGCCGAGTGCTTCCAACCGATGGGTACATTGCATGGTCGGCGACTATACATCCGATGAGTCGTGTTCGAACAAATCTCCGCCTATACTGACAAAATGGAGGGGATAGTGTTCTAATCATGGTCCAAAAATCGGGAGAATTACCATAAAAAAATATTAAACTTATTACAATTGTGCCGATTTAGTACATCTGACAAATTTTGGCCGGCCAAAACTTCATGTCATGGTCATATCGTGCGATTGGACCTTTGGGGTGTTATGTGTAGTATCTATCAAAGTATGAAGTGTCATTTTGCAAGTGATAAATGAAATTCGGCTAATCGTTATACATGTGGCATGTGTCCTTATACTGAATAAGCTCAATGGGGACCGAGTGCTTTCAACCGATGGGTACATTGCATGGTCGGCGACTATACATCCGACGGGTCATCTTCGAACGAAATCTCTGCATATTAGGGGTGTGCATAGTCCAGGCCGGTCCGATCCCGGTATGGAACCGGGGACCGGACCGGTAGTCCCGATCCCCAAATTTTCGGGACCACGGACCGGGATCGGAGGTTCGGTCCGGTCTTGGTCCGGTCCCAATAGGACTGCTAACACCAACTGCTTATAGAAATCTAATCATTGGAATACATGCATGGCTAATGAGTCTGATGATCCACGGCTAATTATGCTAATGAAAAACTCTTCTTTTGGACAAACTATAACTTCGGAGCACAATGAGATACCTCCATTAAAACTCATCTGTTTTAATGGTATTCAAGCTCAAGAGGGATTTGGACCCAAAAAAAAAAAAAAGTTGAGAGGACAGGAAACGACCATGTTGAGACCACATGATTAGGAGTTCTCAGTTGAGAGAACTTGTGGATAATCAGAGTAGAGGGACTGATGGATTGATCACCTGGAGTTTTTACTTGAGATTGAAGCGACCGAGCGAGAATGGAGACAAGGAGAGGAAGCGGCGAGAGGAGCGATGAGTCGATGACGCCAGTGGCTGCGAAACGCGAGATGAGCGACGATGCCGACAAGCGAGAGGCGGGACTGCGAGAGGAGCGAGCGAAGAGGCAAAGGCGAGACACGAGCGAAGACCTAGAAGAGAGGACTCAGAGGAGTGAGTGTCATGGGGATTCTGGGGAAATTACAAATTAGGTTAACTAGTTCAGTAGTTAACCGGTTCTTGTTTTTTTTATCATTGTACTGTTTTGTTTAAAGTCAAAAATTTCTAATTCTTTTATATATATATATACAATTATATATATTGGGCGATCCGATCCGGGCCCATCCACCATGGGACAGGGGACCGGACCGCCCGGTCACTAGTCCCGTTTATTGGGACTGTGGACCGGACCACCCCCTTGAGGACCGGACCAACCAGGCCGGTCCGATCCAGTTTGCACACCCCTACTGCCTATACTGACATATTGGAGGGGATAGTGTTGTAATCATGGTCCGAAAATCAGGAAAATTACCAAAAAAAAATCACAAACCTATTGCAATTATACCGATTCAGTTCATCGGACTAACTTTGGCTGGTCGGCACTGACATGGCATTGTCAGCACCGACATGGACTTTTTTTCATAATAGTTTAATAATTTTCTAAATTTTTTATATTTTTTCTTTCTTTTCTTTTAGTTTAGTTTTCTTTTTTCTTTTTTTCTGCACTTGGGGCCGGCGACCCTCGCCAAGACCAGGCGAAGGCCATGACATCTTTGCTTGAGGCCGGGCAAGGCCGCGGCGTCCTCACCTAGCCAGATTTGGCAAGGGCGTCGCGGCCCTTGCCCAGACTAGGCAAGGCCCTCGCTTGTGGACAGCCCCAAGTGCAGAAAAAAGAAAAAAAGAAAAATTATCAAAATTCAAAAAATTAGTTTAAAAAAAAAGTTCACGTCAGCACCGGTTGACCAAAATTAGCACAAATACAAACAAAAATTGACCTCTTGACTCTTTTCTTTAGGGAAAGGGGTCTCTCTCTCTCGTTTCACACTAAATTGCTTGTCTTAATAAGTATTAAGATTGTATGAATCCTCTATTTATCTACGGCCTATATTACCTGTGTTTCATCTCACTTGTCTAAACCTATATGATTGTCTGCATCTGGAGAAAATCCTACAGTTGACGACCAGCTCGATAAATTCCGGGATTCAGATAAAAAGGAATCTCCTAGACATCCCAATTCCCCAGTCATGTCCCATTTGAGAACACGCACGAATCCATAAGAGTGCTCTGACCCCATAAATTACACAGGACAACTTCATAGCTAGAGCCCGTCTGCATTGCATTGTTTGCCAACCCTTCGTTGGCCCCTTGCTCCTAAAGCTTTCACTCGAAACTTGATGCACACGGCACTTAACAATACCAAAAGAATAACAAGAGGTAATAAATTCATGCAAAATAAAGCTCACTTACAAAACAGTACGAAAATCTGTTAGTCTCACTGAATCCAGAAGCCACACTAAAGAAGGCTTTTCTTTGCTAGATACATGGAAATTTCTTACAAGCAGACACAATTCATGAAAAAATCTACATCATCCTCTGCTTATAAAGCTATATGCATACCCTAATCACCATATGTAGAGATGGGATGGGAAACGGGTTTTTCTCTACGCAACGTCCAGTTTGATGGATCTCTGTACCCCGGAGAAAACTATGGCCAGGAATATAACGAGAGAGATGCCGACTGCGAAAAGTAAAAATGAACCAGAACGGGGGCGTACTGAAGGTGTTTCCAACGACGCTGAAGCCGTGGGATGACTACAAGATTCCCCACCTGGTTTCGACCCCAACGTTAAGTTTGTACATGGCTCCTCAACAATTTCTCCCGTCTTATCAGGAGCAGGGAGTTGGCTGTCTCTCTTTGGTTCATCGTCGTCAGAACAATTGTCCGTTTCTTCTTTGACCTGAAAGGAAAATTAACAGCCTTAGAAAATTATCCATGTTCATAGACAGGACCTTAAAACTAATGTGCCGATTGGTTTACCTTGGTAGGAGCAGATTGTACTTCTTCATCGTAGCTTGAAGATCTAACTTCATCATCCCTAGTTGACCCAGATTGACTGTTCATATGCAGCCGAATTCTTCTGGCAGCAGTACCTTGAACTATAGAATTCTCTGAGCCTGGTTGATGTCGAGCTTGACGAGTCCTAATCTTGATATTGGTTCCAACAATCATATTGTCACTTTGGTTAACAGAGCTCGCCTTAGCAGTTGATTGAACTTCTTCTTCTTCTCCGTTAGAGCCAGTACCTCTCATTTCCTCATCGCCTCCTTCTCTCTTTACTCTTCTTGGTAGTTGATTAGATAGATCCACCCCCAGACGAAGCCTTCTAGGAGCAGTACCCTGCACTACATAATCACTTGAGTATGGTGGGACTTCAGAGTCACGTGGCCTGATCTTGATCGCAATTCTACCACTGTCGTTGAAGGATTCACCAGTTGATTCTGCCATATTATTTGAAGCAACATCTCCAGATGATCCAATCGAAGTTACCACATCCACCAAATTCCTCTCGTCAACAAGACCATCATGCCATCTATCATCTTTGACATCTAGAAGTGACTGCAAAGACGACAGGGAAGACAAGATATTGGAATTTGATCTGACATAATCTCAACTGCCTATCAGACCTTCGTTCAATATAAAAAAGTGAAACTGGTGAAACCAGAAATTTGTTGTAGTCAATTGAACGACACAATTTAACGACAATAGCTAAGCTATTGTCCCCTACTCATACCTGGGATAAGTAACCCTGACGCACAAACGGAATCTCACTTCCTAGAACTGAATTCTTCTGACTGGTGGACTCTTCACAGGAGTCATCTGGATTATTGAAGACCTCATCCAACAAATCCGAGAGTGAGATGTCCTGCTCACTTGTACCATCCTGGAAATGTAGTCCGTCAAGATCATTGCCAAAATCACAGGCAAAAGGCGAACCCATGTAAGGAGCTTGCTCTGTTTGAAGCTGTGTCTGCTCAGGGGAGAAAACTTTACAATCGGCTGGATCACAAGGAAGATCAAAGAATTTGGGGTAACTCTCGCACAATGGATGTACCTACATGGAATGAACAAATAAATATTAGTAATTTCTGTAGACATCTTGACAGCAGCTATAAGTCATCAAGCAAAGTCCTTTGGAGGTAGTACCAAGGATATAATAACTCCATAATCTTTTTGGTGGATCAAAACAACTACTGCAATTCCATGGAGGATGCAAATTTTTACCTCCAAAGGTGTTCCATCAGTGATACCATCTTCCAAATCAGAGGCCATGATACCATTGCCGCAGCTCTCAACAGGCATTTGAGTATTAGGAGTCATTTTGTCCGACTTATCAGTCAACCACCGCTTGATTCCATCTGATTGTGATTTTCCTTGGACATCGGAAACAGGCGTTTCTGGAACTACATCAGATAATGTCTCGTCAGGAGAGGACTTGGCTGTCGGAGATAAGCCAGTTTGTTCAACTTCATCGTACTTCACAACTTCGGGCTTCACCTCCGCCTTCCGAAACAAACGACAGAGGACATAATCACCCTACATCAAGTGCAAAGAGTAAGAACAAGACATATATTCCAGCCTCCATGCATAACAGAAAACTCATCAATACTCTCTTCACAACCAATCAATTTGAAACACCCAAGCCTATCATTTTAACAATCTAAATGTAACTGGTCAGTGGCATCATTTTATAGATAGCGGCCCCTGCATCCTGCAATTTATGATCGAGGAATTGCCACCATATAGTAATGCTTTGAGTTTTCATCATTTACAGGAATCCATGCTGGAACTAACATACAATAATATATACCACCACAAATACAGAATATGCACTGAAAGTTAGTGCCTAGATTCATCAGCACAACATGACACTGAACATAAAAAGCAATGTCGTTGCATACCTGGCTGGGTCCGGTCCCATCAAGATCCTTCTCAGTAGCGCGATACTCGTGCATAATCCAGTGAGTCCTCTCGCCCTTGGGTGCACGACCTCTGTAGAAGACCAGGGTCTTCTTCATCCCAATCAAACCAGCAGCAGCACCACCTGGTTTGCGAGACTTGATGGTCCGGTCCTTGCCCGTGGCTTTCCAGTACCCAGCATCCGTGGCCCGATTGGATCTATGCCCATTCGGGTACTTCCTGTCCCGCGGGCAAAAGAAGAACCACTCCGGATCATCATTTTTTATCACCGATAATCCTACAACCACACACATAAGCAGATTCCACGGTAAGACCCATTATCCAAGAATCACTTCATCTCAGCAATTAAATAAACGAATTCCGGCGGCAGCAACAGAAACACTACCCAAAAAAAAAAAAACAAACCTTGCATTTCACTCTTTTCCCCTCTTACAAGGGTTTTCCAGAGGGAATCTAGTTGACTGGGGAATAAAGGTAACCTAGCGTCATCCGTCAGAGCACCAAATATTCAAAATTCGCCCCTTCAATATTCTAATAATCCCAGAAATCGCTAATTTGGAACCTAGAAAAGGAAAAAAAGGAAACAAAGCGAGAACAATTACCAGGCAAATCCCAGGGTTCCCATTTGCAGACGTCGATTTCGAGGATGACCTGGACCTCCGAGTGGCGGCCATTGATCTTCAACCTCAGGTAGTGACTGATCAGCTCCTCGTCCGTCGGCCTGAATCTGAACCCCAGAGGCAGCGATTCCATCGCCAACACTCTCATTTCAGGAACCGAAAGCGAAAAACACCAGCCCCTTAACTTCAAATCAACAGAGCACGAGCAGACACGCGATCGAAAAGCCCAAGAATCCCCCTCTAGGATCTTCGCAGAGAGAATCCGGACGATTGTTCGGGAATCGCTGAACCAGTGGGACGATGGGATTGACTGATTGGACCGTCTTCGCTCGCAGCACACTGACCAGATTCTTCTTCCCCGATAGCTGCTTTCTCTCGGGCAGTGAAGAGAAAAAACCGGAAAAAAATAACATCCATCCGCACGTGCGCGCGTCCTCACGTGCTTTCCTTCTGCGGGAAGCGCGTCAGCCGCGACTGCGGGATTTGCCCCGGTCGCCGTCACGGAACCAATGGGCTCCCCCCACGTGGCGGTGGAAGCTGGGGTCCAGTCAAAACGAGTCTGGGGATCGTCGCGGGGAGAGAGCGCGTGGCACTCGCGCGAGTGTTACGGGTCCTCGGGAGTTTCCACGAACGAGCGCGGGTGCTGTCCGAGCCGGAGTTAACGCGCTTCTCTTTTGCTTTGCGGCTAAGTATCTGATTTACTGATTAGCTAAGTTTTTTATTTTTGGATCGAGTGTTAGTTTGGTTTGGCGCGAAGTGCTACATTTTAACTGCCAATATTAATTATTACGATTATCATAATTTTCGGCTATTTAATTCACGAGAAAATGAGAAACGAAGTCGAAGAAAAGATAAAAAGGGTAGTATTTATTCCTCTAATAATTCGAAAGTGGAATCAAATAAAATATCAATTTAAAAGTTTCCCAGAAAAAAAAATGACGATTTTCTTGGGCAAAATTCGACTTTGCTTTTGCTTTATTTTGCCTCAAGTTACGTGTGTGAACAAATACCCCCAAAAAAGGGTTCTTCCGCGTCTCTTCTTCATCGGATCACGTCTCGTTCTATTACAAAAAATGCTACGACCACGCGACACGTGGCGAACTCTCACTTGGCCCGTGGATTGGAGATTTGTGTCGCAAACGGTGTGCTCGATGGAAAAAAAGAGAGGGGGGCATCGACCTTCACGGACTTTAAGGTGGGTGGTCGAGGTCGTGTACTCCATGATTGTTCTCGTCACTGTGAAAAAGGGTCGGCGACACCAACCTCTTTGGCCACCTTTGGCAAAAGTCACGTTGGATAGCCCGACAGTGACAAAAGAGAAAGTTACCAAAAGAGCCCGGGAAAGAGGAGAGAGTTATTCGCAGGCACGTGGTTGAGTGCAAGGCGGGGGATCTCCGAGGCTTTGCCAAAACCTAAATAGCGATGAGGATTTGCAACCGAGAGAAGAGAGAGACAGCTTTGAATTCCCTTTGCTTTAGATGATTTGATGGCAAAACTCCTCCCCTTTCTCTTCCACGGGCAATCGAACCGTCGTTGGCAACCTTGGCCACCACCGAGGATGGGCTGGCAGCCCCCGTCGGCTACCGCCGCTGGCAAGGGGGAACGGCTGGCGATCGTCGGAGAGAGAGCGGAGGGTGATGGCCTAGATATGTCTGTCTCTGTTCCTAAACAAGAAAACAGTCATAGACACTAGGGGTGAGCAAATCGGACCGACCGGACCGAGATCGCCCAGACCGAACCTGGACCGATGGTCCGATTCCCGATTCTAGAGGGCAACGGTTTAATTTGCAGTTCTTAAAATTGAAACCGGTGGCCGGGCGAACCGGTCGAAATTTTTATTTTATTTTTTATTTTTTAAAATTAACCCAAAATCTGTCAAAACTAAAACACTAATATGAGAAATATGGTATGTCAGTACTCTCCTTTGACGTAACTTTGACATGTATGTACTGCATTTACGAGAAGAAGCACGGTAGGTAGTCATCTTTACATTTTCATTTTTTTGTTCCTGAACCATAGCATGAATGGTGCATGTTTTTTTTTGCATGTTTCTGGTTTAATGAAACTGCTCGGGAACCGGACCGGACCGGTCGGTCCGGTTCCTGGTTTCGAAAAATTAGGAACCAGGATCACCGGTCCGGTTCCCGATTCTTGAGGCGAACCGGATCGAACCGAAAACCGATCACCCCTAATAGACACCATCCTATTGCTGCCGAATAGTCGTTTCGCCTTGAACTCATTCCTTAACATCACACGGAATGTACGCATAATGCGAGTATACAACAGTGGGAAAACTTCTTACATGAGCCCAACACGTGAGGCGGAGCCCATGTGATCCTATCACTCATGAGTTTTGGCCTTAAACGCGACGGCATACAAGATTAGCTCGTAACGTATGGCCCGCAAAAGCATTCACAGTCGGAAAGTATACTCTACTCGTACTTTCCTTGGTGATTATTGTGAGCACCTAATCACTCGTATAGCAGTGAAGCAAGCTCCACAGAGAAAGCAGCGAAAGCAGAACAAAACAAAATTCATCTACTCCGTCGGGTCATAAGATAACCATAACACCTCGTCACAAGCTCAGGTTGCAACTGCTTGATCATACAGAAATAACTCACCATGAAGTCCCGCCGCAATGGGAAGCATGTGTCCTCATCAAGTAAAGAAGGAACGGATCTATGGGCAATGTAAACGAATCTATAATCCACTATTGTGTGCCATCTACCATGTACAGATACACCTACAATGCAGGGTGGTACCCGATATTCGCATTCGCTTCTACCCTTTGCACCGCCCTCCTCATGCTCCACTCATGGCAGAATTCAAGGGAAAGCCGTAGAGCGGTTCCAAGTCCAAGCACAACGATAACACCTGCAGCACATCTATTCCGCATCATTACACGCCTACATGAGAAACACTATAAGGAACCAGAGGACGGATTTACCAATGATAATATTAACAGGAAGTGCTGAAACTCCAAGCGTTACGGATATCAACACATCCAGAAAAAGACCACCAACGAGGATTGAGAAAGCCACCCAGAGTGGACTGAAACAGCCCTGTTTTAGGGAAGAATCCACAAATTAAAGACCTAATTTATCTTTCCTTGTTAAAATCAGCATCAAGCAACACATGCCACCATAGTTCCTTACCCTCCCACGTTGCTCTGGAACACCAGACCCTCTGTAGTTAGGATCAATCCTCCAGATCCAGAAACTTGGCTGCTACATAAAAAGATTACATGGAGATGTGTACATGAGATGCTGTAGATATACCGCCAAAAACCGTGAAAGAAAGTGATGTTGATGCTTTTATGTTATGCCAAGCTATCATCATGAATGACTCAGTCACCAAAAAGCAGGGACAGTGAGGCATAAGCATGTCATGAAACAAAAGACTAAGACTTATGGATACAAAAAATCAGTGTCTGGATTTTCTCCTAAATTCGAGCTTAACTACATATCCTGGACCAGAATCCCAATTTCAAAATTTATATGCTTGGTTTTACATCTCAAACTATAAATAAGGCCAAACTACAGTTAGAGGGCTTATCTCCACGAAAAAACAAAATGGTAGTGTGCGCTTCATACATAAATCGGATATACAAAATGTCCATGCTTTCTGAGTTTAGATTTTGCAGGAGCTGTAGGTATGTAGAAGTATCCATTTATGAATAAAGTTGTGAAGTCGCACTAAAGAGGCTGAATTATGCATCAGGATAGTTTGCTTCTAACGAGAAAGACAGACTAAATGGCGTTTCAATGATGTAAGCTTCGGAAGCAAATAGAGAGTACGTACAGTAGAATGGGACTCTGGAGGTGGCACGTTCGCAGCTGCCTGTCTGTATTAAAAGGCCAAAAAGACATAAGCGTATCTTTTAGAAGCAAATGGAAATGAAGCACTATATGGAGAACCTACTGGCATATTTCGCATTTGTTTGAACCCCTGGTGCGAAACCAAGCTTCTATGCATGATCTGTGCGCTTTCGCAATGCCACCTCGACATTGGCATCCAAGATCTATCAAATCTTCTTCCTTCTCCTCTTGACAGACTCTGCAGAAAAATCAATAATCATGAAGGGCATGTATGACGGGTGAAGTAATGTCAGTCCACCCTTTCCACATATAAATACGAAATAACACACTATTCGGTTAAAACCACTTACAGTTGGGTGTAAGTGTGTACACACAAATGCAAGTTGAAGAAAAACATATGCAGATGTTATGTCGTGTAATCATGCCGTCAAGGATATTCGATATTAGAAAGTCAAATGGGCTCCTGCAGTCCTGCTGAATGACTATGGATTTCAGATTGTTAGAGACATTTGAGACCCTGCGAACCTATAAATTTAAGCTTTTATTTATCTGTAATGGTCAATCAACATACTTCTCCAACAAACCCAACAAACTCACTTGAAAGTCTGTCAACTAGTCTAGCAATGTGAAAACTCGACTCGAAAAGGAGAAGGAGAACCTATATAACAGGAAGGTGAGAGCAATTTTACAAGATTCTGTTACCAAGAAACAAATAACCATTAAAAAATGAGAGACTCTACAGCATAGCTCAAGTGACAGGCAAACAATCACGAGAGACTCTACTGCATAGCTCAAGTGACATGCAAATAATCATCAACTCGACATTATTTTCAAGAAAACTAAAAATCTTTATTTCAATGACCACAAGGCATACACAAAATTCTTCAACAGTTTAAGCAGATATACACTGTAGAAGAATCTTACATATACTTTCATACCTACTAAAGTATTCTACAGGGACGTTGTATAGAGAGATGTTAAGTTCATCCAATTATGAAGCACGGCTAAGCGACCCTACTCACATTGGACCTAGTGCCCAGGTGGTTTGGCCAATATAAGCCAATTCATTTGGGACCCTATAGATCCACTCTTTTTCCTATTCAAAGATCATCTTGTCAGGATCACATGTCCAATCAGCTCAGCGTGCTGGCGATGATTGCATTAAATCCCATCGCATCATGATAGATTTCTCCCCAAACAGGAGAAAGCTATGTTTGTCCCCAT
Source organism: Lenwebbia sp. NSW1173648 (assembly GCA_029784005.1). Lineage (NCBI taxonomy): Eukaryota > Viridiplantae > Streptophyta > Magnoliopsida > Myrtales > Myrtaceae > Lenwebbia > Lenwebbia sp. NSW1173648. Next base: position 6,703,408 of record JARCGZ010000005.1, read on the forward strand.
GGTGAAACAGATTGATAAGTTTATACAAGTCCAACAGAAAGATATATAAAAACATGTATGGCATTGTTTACTTGTCCAGGAACTGTGTATCGGTATACTAGTTAAACAGTATATCATCAGAACGTACCCGGTTCTCTTGAGCTGACTAATTTAACTCCATTACGGAGACATCTCTCTCTCTCTCTCTCTCTCTCTCTCTCTCTCTCGCTCGATGTGTTGATCTGTTTTTTGTGTGTGCACACGTGTGTGTCAAAGATAGAGAACATGCAGTGAGATATAAATCTAAGGCCAATGTTGTGATGCAGATCTAAATCGTTAGCATACTCAAAGAAAGCAAATGCAGAAGCATGCCAGCATATCAAACAAATTCAATCAAACCATCCATCACCAGCAGAAGAAACAGCGTTCACTACCAAGTATGCTGACCAGAAGAATGCTTCATGCTCATTTCCAACGCAATCAAGGATATAAAACAAGTCCAGCATACCTGCATTGTTCATGAGAGCTCCCACTCCTCGAAAAGTAACCCTTTTTAGGGGAACCCACCGAGGGAAGCTCTTCAACAACACACTCCAGTGCCTTGGAATCCTTCACGGCAGGCTCTGGAGCCACGCACGAATCGCCACCAGACACCACAATAGTCACTGTCGTCGTCTGATTCACGCCAGTGGACAAACTATCCATTCCGGCCGCAACGCCGCTCTCCCGAACCAAAACCACCGCCTCCACTTGTTTCTCGACACCGGTTTCATCCTCAGAGGGCTTATCAGCCAACCCCACAGCAGCGGTGGATCCATCGCAATGCATATCGCGACGAGGCTGAGGTGCTCAACAAAGCTCGAAAATGGCAATTCCAACACAGCCTCGGCAGCTCCCAAACTCAGGTTCACCTCACAATGCACCACTCCAAAATTTCGAAGACCTAACTCAAAACCTCTCGAAATCGCCTAGCAGAAACAAGAAATCGACAACCCCATCAACGGCATTTGAACAATCACCAGGCGCAGCAGCTCACAACAAGCCCGAAAACAATCACCCGGATCGGTCACAGAAACCGCGCATCAGGCAAACGTCGAAGAACCAACGAAAATCGAAACTTAGACATCAATCGCTACCGAGCACATTGCAAGACAGGAAAGAAAGACCACCAGGAACGCAACCTTGGGCGAAGCGAAAGATCAAACCGGAGAGACACGAGGGACCGCCATGCTCCTCCAAACGAGTTCGCCCATCGATTTCTTCCGACCCAACAACGCGAAACTCATTCTGCTTCTGAAAAATTTTTCCTTTTTGGTTTTAATTTTGTTGTTGGCGGTGGCAGTGAGTGACGTGACGCAACGCCACAAATGAGTTGAGCGCTCCCTCTCTGTCTCTCTGTCTCTCTCGCTCGCTCGCTGGTCGTGTTTGGTTTCTTGATCTTTGGTGCAAAATGCAGTTCAAGCGGTTACTACAAAAAGTTAAACCACACGCTGGTACACTGACAAAGACAGTGCGTTCAGGTGGACGATAGAAGGCTTGTCTTAAAACAGGATGTGGCGAAGCTAATTCCAATTCGAAAGATGTATGTGAAAAATTAAATTGATTTTTTTAATACATAAGTTTAGGATGAAATTGACATTGAACTTTCGAGATAAGAAATTAGCAAATTACTGAAAAATTCAAGAGACTCCTTTCCAAATCTGAACGGGCATTTTCATAGACGACAATTAGAAGTGAACTTTGATGGTGGATCGACGGCTTGCCGAGCCCGGCTAATTTCGCCCAATCCAACGGCACCCGCAGCACAATTTCAAGGTGCTTGATCGTGCAATTTCCTTTTTCGGGTTTGAGCATCCAACACATAAACGTGCTTGAGCCCGCTCAGGTCATGTTATTTTGTACGTAAAATTCAGAATTTTGAAATCATAGACAGATTTAACATTTTCAGATATGACATGAATAGGGACATTTTAGACTTGACATCTAGCCCCTTTTATGGGTTAGGGCTAGTCAATAGTTAGTATGATATGTGCATGATTAGAGACAAATTGAGAGGAGGATTACTGGGGTGGCAGAGACTCTGACTACTCGACGCGTTCTAAAAATTTAACTTGCGAAATCCTTTTGTGAACATCTTTTATGAGAAAAAAAAATACATAGTATAAGTTATCATCTCGCTCGCCATTCTTAACTTGTCTCGTCCTACCTCTCGTTGACCTAAATTCTAACATTCATTCGTGTGTGTGACCAATACATTTTGGTCTAGCAATCGCATCACATGCACCGTATCAAGATCATCGAGTTGCACGCACGATTTTGTCATTAGTAAGGTATATGACTAATAATTCATTCACTAGCAAAAGAATATGGCGGGAGTGAATTAGACATTAAACAAGAATAAAATAGAGTAGGATTGTGAATAAGCTATGTAATTGTATAGCCTAATTTTCTTACCACCATATTTTAAGAAAGCATGAATGAAAATATATGACAGTTTATGAATCATTTGTTAAATGTTATTTCCTAATAGTGAACAGAGTATAATCATGATCTTGTCATCAAGAAGTAATAATCAATAATAGACAATTTTTATAAACAAAAAGATCTCATAAATATATAATAGTAGTAGATTATTTCGCAACTAGGATAATCTGAAAATACTATTACGATAAATCAAAATTGAGGTTTACTTCAAATGCGATTAATTATAAAATGCAAGGAATTTATTGGAAATAGAAATTGATGCTTCTCCTGGTTCCATGGTACAACTATCCTTGACCACCTCGAGAGTGTTGGGAGGGCTCAATAGAACTCCGATACGTTTCTCTTGGAGAGATCGCCAAAGGAAAGCCCAAGCTCGAGCCCGTCAACATTATCTAGCTGGACTCACATCTGCTCAAAAGTCCAATTTGGGAGATTTCTAAGACAACCAGCTGGACTCACATCCGCTCAAAAGTCTAACGTGGGAGATCTCTAAGACAACTCATACGTGCATATAGCCGAGGGAGAACCCAAGTTCGAGCCCGCCAACATATTCAGTTGAACTCACATTCACTCAAAAGTTTAAGCCAATGAATTATGGGCCAATTAAGATATATTAACTGCTCAACATCACAACAATTCTCTAATATGGGACTTTTCAAACACAACTCCCGCGTGTATTTCAACAAAGAGCAAACGAATGAACTCATCAAGAAATATATTGGTATGGGGATTCATATTCATTCTATAGCTAAATCGTACTATGTTAGATGCATTTCGACATTTATTAGGTGAAAAAAAAAAAAAAAAAACTCAACAACTAGTCGACGGCACATGTTACTCGGGTACCCGATTTCTCTCCAAAATCATCCGAACTTGGGATATCCATTTCTAATAGAAACAGGTAGATAACACCAAATAAGATCTTACAAATTTTAAAGTTTGGTCATGGAATGATTTCACTTGAGGCCCAAAATTTGGACTCATGTGTCCATGAGTCGATTACGCATGGGATTACATCAGCCAAAAAGCATTGGAAATACGACTGGTGAATATATATATATATATATAGGAGGAGGAGGCAAACGGTCAATTTTGCAATGCTTTATTCTACAAATATATGTATGTGTCTGTGAATTTTATAATGGCATAGCAGGTAAGCCATTGTTGAATGAGACAGTTGAAGAAGGTTGGAAGGTTTGAATCACTCTTTTTTCTAGCCTCTTTTTTTCCCTCCCACCCTTCAACGACGGCGAACCACCGCCGTCTTCATCTTCCTGAACTCTTCTACCCAACGCCATCCATTAACTTGGGGGATTCGGCAATGTCAAGGTCCAACTATGTGAATGCTACCGATGTCGTTGTCCAACTTATTGCGCCGTCTTAACTGAGCCTATCGAATGAGACAGATAAGTATAGTATAGTAACCTATGCATCATTTTTCAGACCAAAAAAAAAAAAAAAAAAACCTATGCATCATTCCATCTTAATGGCGTGGCGGTCGAGTCCTATCTTTTAGGGAAAAGTTATCAAAAAAGACCCGAACCTATTGCGCTTATGCTAATTCAGTCATAAACTTTTTAATTGTGCCAAGTGAGTTATAAACATTTTCACGTTTTGTCAATTGAGTCAATCCGGCCAATTATGACCGGAAAACGCTAATGTAGCGGTCTAGTTAATGCCGGTTGTCCTATATGGTATGCGTGGACAACTTTTTAAAAATTTTCTAATTTTTTCTTTTTTCTATTTTTTCTTTCCTTTTTGCCGGTGGCCGGCCACCAACAATGACTAGAGAGGGCTGGGTGAGGCTTGCCCTTGCCAGATCTAGGTGAGAGTTGCCTTGCCCGCTGCCGACAAAGGTTACAACGCCCTCGCCCTGGGCTCACTGGCCCTCGCTTGTGGTTGGCGAGGGTCGGCCGGCAACCATCGCCACTCTCAATAAAAAAAAGTAAAGGAAAGAAAAGAAAAGAAAAAAAAAGAAAAAACCAAAAAATAAAAAGATTATTAAAAAGTATTCACGTTAGCACCGATTGTGCTACATAGGACAGTTGGTATCCACGTTAGCCAAAATTGGCCTGATGAGCTCAATTGTCAAAACGTGAAAAGATTTAGGACTCGATTGGCACAATTGAAAATTTTAGGACTAAATTGACACAAATATAATAAGTTTACGACTTTTTTAGTAATTTTTCCACCTTTTAGCCATTGCTTCTACGGTCAACTTCTAATCTTTCAACATTCAACATTCAACATTCTAATGGGCATAAAAGGGTCGACTGAGAACAAAAATGGACCTGTAAAAGCTGGCAAGAAGCTGCTCAGTCTATCTTGGTTTGGAATTGGGTTTGGACCATGATGGACGATGAATGGTGCTTGTCTTTAGGTGAACAAATCACGTATGAAGCTTGTCAAGGGCCACTTGGGCCACTTGGGCCATCGTGGGTTTCTAAGACATAGCGCGAGTTTAGCCCGGTTTGAAACATTTGTCCAAAGTAGCGTGAAGGCTTGGCCACACAGATTGCTTTTGAGGCCTAACCCGACCGGTCCAATTCGGCCCTTTCGTCGGTTAATTTGTTTTCACATATTAGGTTTTCAATACCCATAGTTATTGTTCATTAAGTAAGTGTTGTAACCTAACCGATTATACACAAGCTTAAACCATTAGATAAAAACGCCTATTTTCTGTTATAGTCATTCCCTAACCTTGCCCATGGCCGGGCAAACGAGCTCCATGTTCGGCATGTCTCGTAGGGTTCACGCACGAGATTCATCATGGCATTTTTATACATGGAGGTTTTGGATAGGACGCACTAAAGGTAATTACGCAAGTGTTCAAGTTTTTTGCGGGAAGTAAGCTTTGGCTGTGACATTGGATCACAGTGTTCACCTCCCGGGATGGGATGGTCCAGTTAACTTTCACTTCCGACCTTCCATCTATCACCCCAATATAAGATATTTATGATGAAATTGTAGCTTTTTTTTTATAATTGCAAATAAGAAGCAAATGCCAAAAAAAAAAAAAACACGCAAAATGGTCCTAGGTGTTCATTTACTTACAATGAGTCTAGGACAATGAACAGATCAATCTCCTATTCCTTCCTCAAAAGTTAAAATGCAGAGCAAAGAACTTGAAGCTCACAAAAGCATCCATAGAAGCTAAAACCCCTCCTCAAGCAAAACCCTTATCTTTATTCACCCCAAGGCTCATGTGAAAAAAGGATCCTTGCATTGCCATTCAAGCAAAACTCCCTTTATTCCAATACCCAAAGTTCACTCCTCATTCCCTCTTAAAAGCCCAACTCATTCTCATCTTCCACGGACCCCAATCTTGAGTTTTTCCCTCCAGACACCCTCTTCTCTCTTTGCTTCCCCAAAACCAAATGCCTCTAGAGGAAGAGAAGCCGAAGAAGCTCGACCACGGGGTCGGGGACATGGTCTCGGCGATCGTGGGCCGGATCCCCGACCTCCATAGGACCGGCGGCTCGAGCCTGACATCCGAGGAGGACGACGACCGCGGCGCGAGGATCGTCACGCTGGCGGGGCACAACATCGGTGCCACCCTGAAGAGCGAGATGGACGAGAAGTCGGGCGGCCCTGATGAGGAGCTCGACGGGATGAGCACGTACGTGAACAGCAACTTCCAGGCCGTGAACAACTCGATCATGATGGGCGGGAGCTACACGACCAACGACCCCGGCGTGCATTTGGATGTGTCCGACTTTGTCGAGCACCGCGAAAGGGACCATGGTAAGCCAGGGAAGCATGGCAAGAAGGAGAAGATGAAGAAGGAGAAGAAGAAGGAACACGAAAGCGGGAAGAGTGACCAGCAGACCGAGCATTCTGATTGAGCACACTCAAGTTTGTTTGTTTGTTTCTCTGCTGAGTTGCTAGTTGATGCTGCTTTCTGTGCCGAATAAGTTTTCGTGTAACCGTGACGGTGCTTCGGTTTGAAGTTACCATGTTTTACCCCAATGGAGTGTAGAATCATTTCCATGTCCCCCGCTCAATTGCCGCACTCTTCTTCTCTGCATATATCCATGTCCCTGACTCAATTGCTGCACTCGTCTCTGCATCTTAAAGAGGTCCGTTCCGAGGAAAAATTCCTTGAATGTTGGGTGGAAGAGAGTCCTTGCCTGATGCAAAACTCAGGATTGCATCTCCCCTTGGACTTTCGCCGGTGGTGGTCATAGCTTAGTCATGGACTGAGTAATGTAAATGCCATGTTAATTGTAGGGACGCATAATGCTGATCTTAAGCAATCAAAAACCAGAACAGTCTTTTCTTACAGCTTAAGGTGCTGATCTTGCATCATTTTCCACTCTAGGAAAGGCCTTCATTTCGTTTATCTGGAAACTGACTCAGTCTACTATGCTTTCACGTTATCGATTGGGAATTCTTAAGGTCGGAAAGATAACGACCGCCCTTCCACTAGACGGAAAACTACTGCTCGGACCCTGTTGATCCTGATGTGCCTTGGGGGTTTGATCATGCCATATTAAGGCTAATGCTATCAATATAGTCCCTTGACAAAACTTCTCGAGATGTCGCTTTTTAAACAGATGAAGAGCTGCAACAGAAAGTCAGATTGCCGAATTAACTTATCCAAAGGAAAAAGAAGATTGCCTAACTTGAATCAACACTAAAGAAGCTGCAGAATCTGGCAGATTATCACGGTACAATTAGACCAACGAGCCCAAGAAAGAAAAAGGCAAAAGAAAGCGATTGAATTGGCGTACTAACGCGTCATTAATGAATAACTTTTACACTCTCTATGAATCAACAGTGACCAGAATTACTTTCTTCCAGTGATTCACTCAATCATGCGTGCAGGATTATGCTGAACACTGGCTACCAAATGAGGCGCTCTTTTATGTATTTCGGAAAACAAAGCAACAGACTGTGCTTTGCACAAGCAACCATATGCACCCTCCACACAAGTAGGAATGGAGGGGTCGGAATCGAGGGGGCAGAGAAAGGGGGCTACAGACTCTGGCACCATAAACAGAAGCAACAGACTAGGTACTCTGTGACTCACGCGACACTGTGACGACCTGTAACTTCGGCTCCTGCTCCTTGATCTCTTCGGCTTCCTGAGCTACTTTCATGACACAATCCTGCATCTCTTTGTTCTTGCCCCACAGAAGAATGTACAAGCCGATGATGACAATGACCGACCCAAGCAAGCTGCTCAACAACAGCAGCAGCAGAAGAGAAGGTTTAGCAAATTACAGATTCTAAACACATCAACAGGCAATTTTTGGTATTTGTCAATATTCACCTCCCAATATGGAGCTGCTCGTGCAGAATGGGGATATCAAATATCGCCGCCATTATTTGGACGAGGGGGCTGAATGCTGCAGTGAAGACAGGACCCCGTTTCTTGACGCACCACGACATCCCGACAAGGCACAAACCCGAACCTACCATGCCCTAGAGACAGAAGTACAACACAATTATATAATCAAAGAATACTTTGTTTCTTCATCAGTCAAAATAGAACTTACTCATCCAGAATTATGTTCTCCAGATCATTATCACTAAGTATGGCAGGTCCAACTTGATCGGTTAGATTCTCAGATTGCCTTTTTAAATGTTATAGCATCTCTCTCCCTCAGAAGTGTGAATTTTGAGGATTGAACATGGAACATTTGTCAGGTTCGGTTTAAGGACGGATCCTATCGAGGGCCACTTGAACAGAACTACCGAAAGAAGTTGAATGCAAATAGAGGATTGGCCTCACGAATGGAGAGCTCTTGCACCTATGAACTCCTGCTATTTACTGCTGAATATACATATTACACTGTAAAGCACTGAACTTGAACTATCCTCTCTCAATTTCATGCATCTAGTCGTCAACAGCATCCAATTCCTAGAGTCCCGTGGAGATTGAACGTAATGCAACGGCATAAATTTCTTGCGGTTCAGTTTTTTCCCCAAAAGAGGTCATACTTACAGCGAAGATAACGGCGAATACTTCAGTTCTTCCTCTCAAGACCCAAATAGAGAGGCTCCTGGACGTGGAGAAGCTCAAAGTGGCCGACTGAATGGAGCCGAAGAAGGACATAATGGCCGTGCTCGAGTACTGGCAAGGATACCTCTTGCCTATCTTGGACTGGAGAAGAAACCACAGAGACCAGAGCAATGTTCCGAGAAACAAGCAAATCAAGCCGATTGTCCAATTCTGCGTCCTCTTAGCTGAACTGAGCTTGGTGGCATGATCACGCGTCGAAATAACAGCTTGTGAATGTGAAGAGTTGAACAAAGGCCTTCCTCGATAAAGAGTCAACATCAAAGCGCCACCAATGCACACCAACGTGCCGACTATTTTGGCTCTTCCACTGCTGCTCTTCATGTCCACCGTCTCTATCCTGCGGTACCAACATGAAAGACCGATCACTTGTTTTCCTGGATCACATACTCAAAGTTCTAAGCTTCTAGCAATCGGTCTAATATACCTAAAAGGTACGGCCAGGATGAATGTGAGAACGGGAACGATGTTAATGAAGGCGCACGAGAAAGTCGCTGACGTGTATTGAATACCAAGGAGGAAGAGGAATTGTGTGAGCGATGCCCTGCAAGAGAGATGAAATTCTGATTTGGTACTTCCTATAATAAATGTGACTTCTTTCTTCGGATAGGAGCAGATATTTGAAAAAGGAATACCGGAATTGAGGTGACTAACCCTACAATGGCGCTGGAAAAGAGATAACATAAGATACTAATCGTGAGCTTTGGTCTGGTATTCCTACAAATGAGAATGCTGTTAGTTTACCATACCGGACATAGAACTGGTATGAAAAGCACAGATACAGAAGAAAAACAATGAAAAATCAGACTTCTAGTAACCGATTTTGCGGATATTGGGCAACTCATGAAACTCTACGCGACATTTCAAGATCAAACTGTGGCAGAGTGACAGCTAAATCGGCCTAGGCACCAAGTCACATTGAAGCTAGACAACTAAGCCATACATAAGCCATATAAGCACACACAGCATGCTCATCTCACTCTCCATAGAGCTCTCTGTAACAAGATTCCGACTAAGAAATGTGTACCTTTCCAAAAAGTATCCGATCGGAGACAAGAAAATGGCTGAAATCGCTAGCCGGTATGTGATAAGGACCAAATGATCAATACCCTCTTCAAGCACTTTCTTAAGCAGAATATTCACAACTGCAAAGGCAAAATCGATGGCCAGCATCACTAAGAAAGGCTTCCACTCGTCGCAGCTCCTCCCTATGGCCATTCAAATTCAACACTCTAGGAGGCACTGGCAGGCCTCCTCTCTCTCTATCTTCTTTCCTTCTCTCTCTTGAACACGACGGTGCCGAAGAGATTACTCTTATCGCCAGTCATTACCCCCCGGAACGCATACTTTTGTAGCTCCGAGGGGGCTCTCTCTCCTCCGGAATAAGTGGGGACAAAGCAAGATTAAATTCTTCAGATCACATCAGTGCTCTAAGCAACCAACTTTGACATTAGTTTAATAGTTATTCTCTCTTCTTTTCTTGCTTCCTTTTGACTGATCCTTCCCAACAAGGAGAGATTGTTTGAGAATCGCTTACAAACTTGCAACATAAACAGTGCAGCCATTGACATCGCAGTGCTCTCATCCCTTGAGAAATCGCCAAAAAGCGGATTTCGAGCATGAGCCTCCAATTACGTATCATCTTCTTTTAGGATGCAAAATGGACTGTTAGAGAACTTTTGCTATATTTAACCAATAAGCATCGTTTGACCCAAAACAAAAAAAAAAAAAACCAAAAAGCATCTTTGAGTGGGATTGTACTATAAATGGATCCTCTCCCCTCCTCTATGCTTAGCATCTAATTCCCTCATTCATTAGAGCTGACTGATCAGCATTCAGCATTTCCCAACGTGGAGTATGGAGAGCACTTATACCGGATCTTGGCGAAAAAAAGCTGGCCAAATCACTGAGCGGAAATCGCCGTAATCGAATCTGACGAAGATGCTCCTTTTCTTCTTTTTGCAATCTCCAAATTCACATTACTACTGATGCATGTCCCAGAAGATAAAATATAGTTTCATTAGACTCTCTGTTGGCTCCTTACTGTCTGTGTCGGCCCCGGCTTTCTTTCATATTGTTACTTTTTCAGTCCCGTATTTTTCCGAAGATGATTATGCCATAGATGATATGAAGCAAATCATTTGAATTTTGACCTGTAACTTGCTCATGCTCCGCATAATAATGGAAACTTTACTCTGCAAAGTGATGGCAACCGGTACCACACCACAAGATGAAGATGATACCAGATTTTGCACTGATCATCTGCTGTAGCCGGTTCACGAACTATTAATATGGTATCTCATGGATTATGTCGGGTTTGAGAAGAGAAAACACCATGCAGACTCAATTCACGGAAGAGGCGACAAAAGCAAGCAAATCAAAGAGCGAAAACCGCCTGAAGATCTAATCCTTTTCTGGTCTGAATACTCAAAAGTTTCACCGGTTCTTGCTGCACGAATGGCTCGGTTTTAAAAGAATGTCTAACACGATACATTTTCCTCGAATAAGCCGACCCCAAAATGTTTCAATGAACGAGCATGCTTTTACGCTAAATCGAAAAGTAGTACGCTGTCTCTGTCTTGAGCTTTTCTGGGTGAAGTGTTGTTCCTCATCACATCTAGCTGCATTGTGTTTCAAGTACACAAAAATTCTATTACTCAAGTACAAGACATGGGCCAAATGGGGACTCCGTGGGACTACCAAGACCACTCATCATGAACAAGCTTCAAGCATCTATGCAAATGCATCCCCATCTTGCTTGCAATGGCATAAACTCTTGAAGGGAATCATATCCTGGGGCACCTTCACTGTTGTACCACATGTAGCTTGAAAAGTATTCAAGTGGGCCCGTTCGCGCCCCTCGGTCCATCTAAACCGTTGGATTCGGCCGAACCAATCGGCCTTCTGTAGATGTTAACAGATTAAAGATGGCGATTTTCTCGAATGTAACTCGACTACTGCTCAAGATCCTAGTCCTCAACTCCACGTGGTACAATGCCTGGCTCTTAAGTCTCCCGGTCTCTGCACGGCAAGAGGGCGACAAACCGAATTGAATATATCTGAGCAGCCATCGAATAGTAAGACGACAGATGAATACAACTGAGGCCATGTGAGGAGGTTTTTCCATCAGGAGGAGGGGAAATGTTCCACGATAACGAAGGGAATACAGACTTTGCTTCGGACCCAATTCGACTGACAGCAGTACTGTGCGTGCATGGATTGCAACAAGCCCTTGTTGTTGTCTTTGCCACTTGCCAGTTGCAGGATAATTCTTGCCCTAGTTTTGCCCTAAGATAGTTTGGCTTAGATGCTCAAGGATATGATCCTTGTGACGTGATGACGGATGACAACTCAACAGTAGAAATCGTGGGCGGCTCCTGCAAATTTTTCCATTGTTGATTGTTTTAGTGATAAAGTATCATGCTTTGCTCCTTACCCTTACCCAAAAAAAAGTATCACGTTTTGTAGGCTGTGTTTGTCTATAACAACTATTTTGATGGTTTTAGAACTCTGTCTATCTTTTAGTTTCAGATGAAAATATTCACTATCGACTTAGCTCTTTTGAGAAATTTAACGGGGCGATATTTGTTTTCTCTTGACTCCAAAATAACATAGCATAAGTTGAAAACGTTGAACTACGTCAAAGTGGACACCCCATCCCAAATAAATGCTCTGTTATTATTGTTAGGGAAAATTTCAAATAAGAGCCCGAAATGACCCTCATTTTCTCAAATAAAGGCCTTAAGTGGATATTATTTCAAATAAAAACTTGAAGTGTCATCATTTTCTTAAATAAGGGTCTGACGTGGCCATGCCAATCTAAAAAACGAGCATGATCTCACAGGCTGCTAAGGGCATTTTCGTCATTTTTTTTGAGTTTTTGTTAAATTTCTTTTTCTTTCTTTCTTTTTCCCTTTTTCTGTTTTTTTCTTTCTCGAACAAGAAAAAAAGTCTAACAACTTAAAAACAAAACACACAACCAAAAAAAGAAAACTGGGCCCTCCGCTTAGGATTGCCCCCACACCGCTGGTGGGGGGTTAGCGATGGCCGACGATCTCACCGACTAGAGGGGAGGGCCGCCGCCCAGCCCTCCCACTTGGGTTTTTTTCTCTCTATCTCTCTCTCTTTTTTTGTTGAAGTTTAAGAATTTTTTTTTCTTTTGGAGAAAGAAAAAAACAGAAAAAGACAGAAAAAAAGAAAAAAAAATCAAAAATGAAAATAACGAAAATGCTCTTAACCAGCTATTGAGGGTATGCCCTTTTTTGAGACTGATATGGCTACTTCAAGTGCTTATTTGGAATTTTCGCTTATTATTATTTCTTATTATTTAAACTGTTAATAAAAGCCCAATTTGATATTTAAATAGTATAATAGTTACCATAAAAAAACCTTCTCCTGTTGAAAATGAAAGTAAAATTGATAAATTTCATCCGGTAACCATTCGGCATATTTTTGAGTCAAATCAAAGAAATAATTAAAGACTAGGAAATTGCTAGCTTATCCCATTTCATGGAGATTTTGCTTTGATAGAATAGTGTTTGTATTATGGGAAAATTTCTTTTGACAGCTTAAGATAATATCTTGAGCTTCTTAATTGGAAGCTTGGTGTTAATGATTCGAACACTGCTAAGTAGGGGTGTCAACGATTCGATTCGGATTTTCAGAAAATTCAAACCGAATAGAGCCGAAATTCAAATCGAACTGTATTCTGAACCGAATATAACCCGAGCTGAGAAGACCGAAGTTTCGGTTTGGTCCAGTTCGGTTCGGCTTTCTTTGACAGCCCCACTAATTGATCAACGGTCGGCTATTGTTAGAGCCCAATTGATTTTCGGGCCAATCCTAGAATGGGCCTTTCTCGGGTCAGTCCAGACCCGCCAACTGATCAAATCTGATAAACCCTCAAAAACCCCACGAGATTAATCAGAGGGGGAGAGAGAGTACACAAATTTCTTGACAAGAGCCGCTCATCTCCCATCTTCGGCGTAAACACCGATCGATTGCGTTGTCAGAGAAGAAGAGCACGGTACGCAGTGTGAGTTTCAGCTGAACCCTCATCATCGTCTCGTTCATTCTGCGCAGATCCCCGTATTTTTCATTGGAAGAGAGAAGATTTTGAGAACTAGAAAGAAGCTCGCTTTCAATTCCTGGTTGCGACCCATGTTTTCGTTTGGGGCTGCGTTCTAAGACCACTGCCAAACACGCATGTTTCACGCACGCTCTTTCCATAATCTGAAATGAAGAATGGGAACCAAGAGCTTTTGCAAAGTGTGTTCGGCTTCGGGTGTCGGTAGCTTACGAATTAGGATGGGCACTTGTGTTTTCAGTTGTCGCCTGCGGTGTTCACCCCCACCCACATGCGGATGACATGTGGCGTGGATTGTAATACGCTAATTTAGTTTGTCTACGTGGCAGGTTGGAGCCACCGCTTGCAATGGCGATTGAGAACCAGCAGAACAGGAAGGTCAAGAAGAGGAAGCATGGTAAGGAGGATTCTGAGGCTCCGGCTTCAAAGAAGGCGAAGCCGGTGAGCTCGAAGTCTGTGCCCAAGGGTGTAGATAAGTCAAGGCTGCAAAAGCAACGGAAACAATCGAGTTATAAGAAGTCGGACACTGGGAATGAGAAGAAAGAGCCCTTGACGAAGAAAGAACGTCGCTTGCATGCCAAGGTGAGCAATTCGAAATTGTATACTTCAGGCATGCGGTTGAGGATTTTTTGTTAGCTTTTTGAATCTTGGGTTACTCAACTTGGTGGGGACTGTGGTTTGTGCAGGAACTGGCAGAGGCTAGGAAGCAGAAAAGGAAAAGACATTACACCCTTGAACAGGTAATAGAATATTATGCACTCTCTTATAGTGTATGGTTACAATAATTAAGTATAAGGGGGCTGCTAAATCAGCAGTCGATTTCGATTGGTTTGAATCCCAATACAAAGATCCTTCTCAAGAGAAATATATTACCATTCATTCTAATTTTCGTATTAATTGGAAGAAAATGTGTATTAACAAAGAGACAACCATACACCGGCTGGCAACCCCTGAGAGTTCTAAAAGGGAGAGATTGTATGACCCCAAAAAGAAAATCTGGATAGGTACTAAACCTAAAATAGTGGAAGATTATGATTGTCAAGATTCACTGTTTATAAAAAGAAGATTAAGGAACTCGAAGAGAAAGAAAGGAAAAAGCCATGAAACCCATGACTTGAGAGCTCAGCTTAACCCAGGACTTTGGAATATTTTTATAGAGCGTCTAAAAGCTGTGGTGACTGCCAAAGATAATAAGCGAATTCGAACTGTATTATAATTAGTTAGTGGAGGCTAAGTGTGTTTTGCATAAGTAACAAGGAGACTAAATGGTGAGGTCTTATTATTCGCATAATTGAAACTAATGGCCAACTTTCGATAAAAAATTGGCGCCTGAATATTCTTTGCTTTTCCTCTTGATTGTGTCATTCATACAAGTCCTAAACACACACACACACACACACAAATCTTTTCTTGAGAAGCTTTTGTTTATCTTAAGCTTCCCGTATTCTGATTCCCTCGATTCTATATTGACTTGTGACTAGATGCACAGTGACAATGTTCTTTTTCCTTTTGCTAGCTCCTTTAAAATTCTCATTACGTTTTATTTTGTAATTAGTGAAGATGTCACTCTGGTTTTTGGTAATTGAGTCTCCTTAAGCATGAGAGTGCTGAACGAAACATCTGAGTGTGGCGCTTTCTCTACTCTGAATGAAGTTGGCATTAGCTGAATCATGTGATATTCTCAGGAGCTTGCACATCTTTGGGAAAAGATGAGACAGCACGACATTGCCAAGGAGGACAGATCACGGTATGTAGATTTTTAAGTGTGGATTGCATGGTTGTTATGTGTTTCCCACTGTACTGACTTCTTAGCATGTTTTCGCCAGGTTGGTTACTGAAGCTCTGAAAAAGATGAAGGGTAAAATCTCTGAAATTGCTAGTTCCCATGTTTCATCTCGCGTTTTGCAGGTATGACTTTTTCATTGCCATTCTCTGACACTCAAGTATATATGCTTCAATGTTGTCTCCTGATTTCTGAACCCTACCCAGACTTGCATCAAGTACTGTTCTCAAGCAGAAAGGGACGAAGTATTTGGGGAGCTTCAGCCTCATCTTCTCAACCTTGCATGCAATACTTATGCTGTTCATCTGGTCAAGAAATTGTTAGATAGCGGTATGCCTTAGACTGGAACTGAAAGGAGTTTCTTAGAGGAACATTTGGTTGTCTATTCTTTTTCAAGCTTTTCGAGCTTGTGATCAGTTTGCTTGATATGTATATTCTGCTCTTTCCACTCTGTTGCAGCCTCAAAAAAGCAGCTGGCTGCTTTTATCTCCTCACTCCATGGGCATGTGGCGTCTCATCTGCGTCACATGGTTGGGTCTGTTGGTATGCATCTATTGCTCAGTCCATTTCCCTATCTTGTTTAGATTTATTTTCAGCGCCTATAAATCTAATAACTAGAGGTCCATAAGTGCATTGGGCTTGCTTGTGCTATACTAGTTCAGAGTTCAAAGAGTGTTGATTAACAGGAAACCTTGATTTTGTCTCTGAATGAGAAATGTCACAGGTCCCTCTAGATTTTTTAGGGGTCAGGCTTAGCTGATTCCACAATATTTAAGTTGTGATAAACATCTGCTTGAAGTGGCATAGTTACATGATTCGTTAGGATACTTTGTTGTCATTGCTTGCTGTATCAGCCCAAGCCCTTTGAATAGTATCAAGGATATATAACCATTTTTCCATGTTTGGCACAGGTTTGTTTATCTTTTGAGGGGTAAGCATCTGATACAAACTCTTTTTGCAGTAATTGAGCATGTGTACCAGTTGGCAAACGCAACTCAAAAACAAGCACTTCTGATGGAATTGTACTCTACAGAGCTACAGCTGTTTAAGGACCTTGTGTCTATGAAAGAAAGCAGGTGAATGGTTTGCACTTTTCCTATAATCAGATCCTTCAAAAAAGAAATCAGTAATAACCGTGTTTATTCTTATTTGTTATTGTAAACCACACCAAGAAGACTGTTGATCATCTGTCTCATGTGTTCATGTCAACTCTGGCCATTTTTTCACATTTTGAGTCTAAATTTTTGGTTGCAAATAATTACAATCATCCCCTTTTCTACTATGACTTGTATAAGTTGGTGAAATGATTCTTTTGATCTGTCCTTTTCCCTTTCAATGACATTGAGGAAATGGCAACTCACGGAACATTTCCACAATTTATATTTTCAAGTTGTTATATGTTCTTTTTCCTGTTGATTGGTGTTTATAGAGATTTGATTGTCAACAATAGCAAACAGTTGACAAGTGTTTCCCTTCTTTGATATTCTTAGATGAAGTGAAGCTTATGTGCCATCTTTTCTATTTTTTAAAGAATCTGGCGCAATGACATTAGAATATGAAGATACCTAATAAATTTGGTAAATATGGATATTTGTCAGCTTTGGAAAGGTTCCTGCGAGTTCTTATAGCATCATTGTTTTAGGAAGTCTGGCATGTATATCATGAGTTATCACCTCTCTCTCTAAGGTCTTCATTTTTGCAAAGTTTTATTAGTCTTTAACTGAGTTAAATGTCCTGGGAGGCCTTGTTCAAGTATAATCTTGGTTGCATGTTTATCAGGTTAGTGGATGTCATTTCAAAGCTTGGCCTGCAGAAATCCTCGGTTTTAAGACACATGAGTTCAGTTATTCAACCAATTCTAGAGAAAGGGATCGTTGATCACTCAATTATCCACAGAATGTTGATGGAGTACTTTAGCATAGCTGACAAGGTAAATTTGGGCTAGTCTTGATAAACAGTATATTCTATAGAGGAGATCTTTCCTAATTTATTTCGTGTGGCTGCGACTTCTGATTAATTTATCTTTATTTGAAGTCTTCTGCCAGAGATGTACTCCAACAATTATCAGGTCCTCTTCTTGTCCGAATGATCCATACTAGAGATGGATCTCAAATTGGAATGTTGTGCATCAAACATGGGAGTGCTAAGGTTTATTCCTCTTGTTAGAACAGCTTTCCATTTGTCCATAGATTACGATTATGTCTTCTTGGCTTTTGCTTGTTCATTGACATTGATTTTCGAATAGAAATGGTTGTAGAGTTGTTCTTGATTCCCTGTCCGCATGTAGGAAAGAAAGAAAATCATCAAGGGAATGAAAGGTCATATTGGCAAGATAGCTCATGATCAATATGGAAGTTTGGTAAGGCTAAACTTCAGTTTTCTTGCTCATCAATCGCTTTATTTTTATGAATATAAATAATTTAAAGGGTACCCACTTGCCTCTGTGATTTTAGATAGACTGATATAATGCTTTGTAATTCATCGCGTGTTTTCTTCTTAGGTACTCGTTTGCATTGTTTCAGTTGTGGATGATACTAAGCTTGTAACAAAGGTCGGTATGATTCTATATGGTGGTTGATGGGAGTTTTTCTCTTCATCTCAATATGGCATTGACTTCTAGTTGATTTCATTTACCCTGATTACAGATTATCATGCGTGAGCTTCAAAAGATTCTTAAGGAGCTGGTTCTAGATAAGGTTCGACCATATTTTGTTTTGACTGTATCATGCTGGTAATTATTGTGCTATTGAAAAAGGAGCTGAGGTGTCAAATGTCAATATGACTTATCTGAAGAGTCCTGCATTTACATCTTCTTACAGACAGAAGCTCAGTCATCTAGTATACTGTAATTGTGGTTAAACTAAATCCTTGTCTTGTTCTTCATAAGGTTTTTATTTAATGTGAGCGTATCCTATCAATGATTTGGTGGTTGAACATTTTTTTAGGTTGCCTTTCAGTGATATGTTCAGTGATTTCTTTTTTTCATGTTCACATTGAATTGGCATGCTTCATTTTGCAGAATGGAAGGCGTCCACTGTTACAGCTACTTCATACAAATTGTTCACGCTATCTCAGTCCCAGTGATTTCGCCTCTTTAAATTCATCAATTCCTTCTCTTTGCAGCAAGGTAAATTTTCCATTGTCGCGGAAAGTTCAAAGTGAGACCACTATGTTGTTAACGGTTTTAGCAAATCTTCTGTGTTTTTCGTTTTCCTTTTGCTTTTAGGATGCATCAGAAGCTGATTCCATAGCGGAATTAGGAGATGTTAATGAACTTGGTGATGAGAAAGCTGACACGGAAATGACAGTGGCGGAGGAGCACGACGAAGATGGAAGTCCTGATGCGGTTGATCACTCGATTAATGGTGGCAAAAAAGATCCATTGATAAGAAGACAAGAATTGTTGGTGAATAGCGGGCTTGCAGAGGTTTTTCCTTTTCCTGCATCAATTAATGATATGTCACTAGTCTCTTTCCATTTTCTTGCATTGTAGTAGGTTCATCAGTGCTTTTCCATTCTTCACTATATATTGAGAAGTTATCTTTTCGATAAACGATAGCCCAGAGATGACTTGGACTGTTGGCCAGTCTCCCTGCACCAAATGGAAATAAAAACCAGAAGTGCACTGATCCATATGTACTATGACGGGGGGATGCACCTTTCTTTTTTTTTTTTTTTTTTTTGTGGTCAAAGGGGATACACCGTTGAAATGAAGTATTTTGGCAGAATTTTGGAAGCCTTTCCAAAATGGGGTGGGAAATAGTTTTTTTTTTAAGTGTGGCTATAGTACGCTTGTGGCAAACTGTGTATATTAACGTGGCGAAGTGCTTGCTAATTTTTTTAGAAGTTGCCCCAGGGCACAAGCTTATGCATGTAACTATTTTAAATTTACATGTATGCCTGGTAACAAAATCTTTGGGTGATTATAATGCCGTAATAGCAAAAAAATTAAAAAATAGAAACATGTGCAATCCCCAAAAATGATCACTAGAGTTGCTATGTTGCTTATTTCGAGGTTTTGACTACTACTTTTATGTCAGTCTGTGATGTTTGTAGTTAAGACTCTTTAGATATGATGATTGGCTGTTCTTTGTGAATAATAATCTTCTGTATACTGTGAAATCTTGCAGAGTCTCGTTGATGTGTGCATTGAAAATGTGGGAGAGTTAATTGCTTCAAATTTCGGGAAAGAGGTCATCTATGAGGTAGTTTTTACCATTGGACAGTTTGAATTATCTAATTTCTGTGACCTTCACTGGAAAAGAATCTGCTACTTCACTTCTGTTCTCTCCTCTTTATATCAAAAACTGGTTGCATCCTCCTACTTGAGTTAATTATTCGTTGTTACAGCTAAGATAATTTCTTAGTGGCCAACGTGTTATAGATTCTGGGCCAAGTCACTCTCTTGCATCACATTCCTTTCTCCTATGCATGCAGGTCACAACTGGGGGAGCCGATGGCATCCTCCATCCAACTCTGGATGACAAATTAAAGTCATTACATGAATCGATAGCAGCTCTCGTGGCCCAGCCCGAATCTGAAGACACTGAAGAAGAGCACGTCCTCCAAAATTTCCATTCCAGTCGAACAATCAGAAAGCTGGTCATGGACTGCCCTCCTTTTGCTGTTACACTGTGGGAAAAGGCGCTTAAGGGAAAATGCAGAACATGGGCTCAAGGCCACAGGTTAGGGTTTCGTGCGATTATAAAATGCAGCGAGTCTTAGGTTCCGTTTGTTTCCCGGAAATTGAATGATTTGGAAAACATTTTCCTAAAATCAATTGCTTATATCGCCTAAAATAATTAGCCAATGAAAAATGTTTTTTTTATTGACAACAATTTATGTCTAAATATTTTCGTGGACGAAGGAAATATTTTTGTTCAATCATTTTGGTAAGCGATGCAAGCGTTCGTTTCTTAGAAAATATTTCCCAAATCATTCATTTTCCGCGAAACAAACGGAGCCTAACTTCTCTACCTCAACTGGGTTTATGACTACTTCCACATATGCTGTTTGCTCTGACTGCAGCTCTAAAGTGATTACCGCATTCTTGGAGTCGTCAGATTCAATGATTTGTGAATTGGCAAAGGAAGAGCTGCAGCCCTTGATTGACGAAGCAATCATCAAGCAGCCTGAAGTGAAAACTGTCAAACAATGATGTTCGAAGTCCGAAGATCAAGAAAGTAGGGGCATTCTGAAGCCCGAGTCGCTATAAGCTAATGTACATCAACAATTAAGTACCGAGAATGCGGATAGATACTCTGAAGCCTGCGTCTTCATATGCTATGTTCATCGGGCATGAAATATTAGGATGACTTGATGATTGCTGCTCTGGTGATGCACACTCTTAATTGAAAAGGAGGTCCTAGTTCGACTTGATGGTTTCCGGGAGAACAAGTAGTCGAAAGCGGAGATGAAATTTTGTGTCAAGGGTCTGCTAATCTCAGAGTCAGATGGTTGTTATACCATCTAGATTTTGCTAAATCTTAGAGTAAGATGGGGACTTGATAGAGTTATACGACTTGTATTAGAAGTTCTGAGGAGTTTCGCTTCCTTGACAGTAACTTCAATGTTTTTCCCCTTCAGGACACCTCTTGTTAGAGTGAAGACTTTTTTTCTCATGACAGTGCGTATAATGGAAGAAATGGAAAGGGTAAATTCTTTTCAAAGACAAGTATTTTAAGAAGAGACAAATTGAGAAAAACAAATAATGTAGTTGTCATGGATCAGCATGTGAATTTCCTAAAATTCTTTTCGAGCACCGTGAATGATTTTTCACTCGAAATGACAGCATGATTCGTCAATGATGCTACCACCACTGTTTGATCTCTCACCTAAAGTGGCAACAGTGGTAGCCGCCACCCCCGCCACCACCCACCCTTTTCCTAATCTTTCATTTTGTTTGTCAGGAAAATTATCAAGGAAGTTTTAAATTAATTGTAATTGTATCAATTCAGTCGTAAACTTTTTAATTTGATCAACTAAAATCTAAACGTTTTATTTTTTTTCATCTTTTCTGTTTTTTCCCTAATCCTAAGCTGAAGAGGCTGCCGGCTAACGATCACTGGTAACAGGTGAGAGCTGTCGACCCTTGCCTGGTCGAGGTGATGACGTTGCAGCTCTTGTTGGCCAATGGCTCTGGCCTCGATTTGGGCGCGGGCCCGACACCCTCCCCTGTGGCCGGCGAGAATTGGCCCATAACTCCTGAAGCAATTGAGATCGTGTGAATGAAGAACAAAGGACATATCAACCGAACTCTTCCTTGGATGGCCCATAACGTCATGGAGTTTTTCCTTTCGATATATCTACTGTCACCCGGAAAAAGAATACAAATGATTGTTAGGGGTCCCTGCTCTATCTTCACCTTCCCTGTAGTAAAGAAGAAAAGAAAGGAAAAAAGAGAAAAAGAAAAATAATAAGAAATTAAGAACACTAGAAAAATTAAGAAAACTATCCACATCAGTGCCTTGTCACGTAGAATGGTCGACGCTGACTAAACTGCTACGTCAGCGATTGGTACAATTGAAATGTTAAGGGCGTAAATCATCGAAAGTTATCGCTGGCCACAGACGAGGGTGTCCGGCCCTTGCCCAGATCGAGGCTAGAGCCGTTGGCTGGCAAGGGCTGCGACGCCGTCGCCTCGACCAGGTGAGGGTCGCCAGCTTTCACCCATGGCCAACGATAATTAGCTGGCGACCTCGTGGGCTTAGGATTAGGGGAAAAAAAAAAGGATAAAAGAAAATGAAAGGCTTATGATTAAATTTGCCAAATTGAAAGGTGTACCAAGGGCTCTATAAAAGGAGACCAAGGCTGAAGAAAGGGGCGGGCCTTCAGATCCCACTCCGAAAGCCTTCTCATTGTTCACATGAAATTCATATATTTTTCTTTGATTGGTTTGAAGAATACTTTCTTCAGTCCAAAGAAATCAATGTTTTAGATCACACACATAAATGAAAATTAGATAATGGACAAATTGTTGAATCTAACCATCCTCCTCTTAGGTAAATTTAGTTCATGCATAGAGATATTGAAATCACGGCAACTCCATTTAGGACACCAAAAGAAACAGATGAACTTCATACTATAAAAATAATACAGCAGAATAATTACACAAATCAACATCTTCACACTATTGGACATCAATTGAATAAAATAGAATCGTCTATACAGTCTTCTTCACAAGTGAAATCAGAAAACCTTAAATCACCTACTTTTTAAACCTTTTGAGTTCCCTAAAACTCTCTTACTCCAGAATTCGTTAGAGCTATAGAAAAATAAAAAGAAAGCTTTAGGAAAATTACCCATGGTTGATACTCTTAAAGTAGGAAGAACTCTCAATGAGGAAACTTCTAATTTAAGAGGATTAGCTATAGAAGATACTCCAGAACAAATAAATGTTCTTGAAAATTCCAATGAAGAATCTGATGGTGAATACCCGGAAATAAATAAACTCACGTGGAGAAATGCTCAAAAACTTTACTATTCTAGAGCCACTCCTCCTGATACAGCCCTAGAAGAATCATCAGTAAGGATCCAAAATAAATACTCTCCTGATGCTATTTATGAATGGAATATAGATGGTGTTGCTGAAACTAATATCGTTACTATACTAAATCAAATGGTCATGGTAGAAAATGCTTATAAAACCCAACAAGAAGTATCTATTATGATGTAGCCAATCTTTTAGTTGCTGGTTTTACTGGCCAATTAAAAGGTTGGTGGGATAATCACTTAACTGATGAGCAAAAAATCCAGATTTTAAATGCTTATAGAGTAGATGAATACGGGCAACGTATTGAAGATTAAATGGACTAATCATACAGGATGCCGTTAATCCACTTATTTTTTGTATATCTCAACATTTTATAGGAGAACCCTCTCATATAACAGATAGGAATCAAGATCTTTTATCCAATATGAAATGTAAATCCTTAAGAAGGTTTAGGGAATACAAAGATCTTTTTCTGCAAAGAGTTTTAGTTAGATCAGATTGTAATCAACCTTTTTAGACAGAATTTTTTTTAGCAGGATTACCATGTTTAATAGGAAATCAGGTTTGTGATAAAATTATAGAATAATATGATGGTCAAATTCCTTATCACTTATTATCTTATGGAGAACTAATCTCTTACGTTTATAAACAAGGAACACGAATGTGCAATTCAATTAAATTACAAACACAACTTAAAAAAGAAGAATCATTAGGTAATAAGGATTTAGGCGATTTTTGTGCTCAATATGATCCCTCTTATACCGAAATGACTAATTCAAAATGTAAAGGAGAATGTCCCCCTAAAACTAACAAGAGGAAATTTATACCTTATAATAAGGCTAGGCCGCAACAAGATAAACACAATAAGCCTAAACAAAAATCTAAAAGAAAAAATCAATAAAGATATTAAATGTTTTACATGTGGTAAGAGAGGACACATTTCAAAAATTTGTAGAATAAACAAAAGACTAAATGAACTTTCAATAGATAAGGAAACCCTCTATCAATCAAATAACAGCACGGCTGCAACTGATGATGATACTTCTTCAGAAGATTCCCTTGAAGAAGAAGGCCTCCAAATTAATGAAATTGAAACATCTTCAGAATCAGAAATTGAAGATCCCTCTTCTAGAGAACCTACAAATGAAATAAATGTATTAACAAAAGAAGAAGAATATCTTATTGATAAAGGTGATGAAATTTCTGACCCTAAGGCTAAGAAAAAATATTAAGAAAGACTCCAGTCCTCAATGAATATTACTCCCAAAACTAGGGATAAGAACACCACAAGTGCCATAACTTTCGTACGACGCTCACTTGAGTGCCATAACTTTTTTTTTTTCCGATCACTTGAGTGCGATAAATTATGTACGACGCTCACTTAAGTGCCTTGACTTTTTTTTTCCCGATCACTTGAGTGCCATATAACTTTTCAATCGGTTACTTGAGTGCCACAACTTTTTCAAAAACGTTCACCACAAGTGTTATGCCACGTTAGATTTACGGCACTTGGGTGAACGTTTTAAAACAAAAATTGGCACTTAAGTGATCAATTGAAAGTTATGGCACTCAAGTGAACGTTTTTTTAGAAGTTATGGCACTTAAGTGGTCGAAAAAAAAGTTATGACATTCAAGTGAACGCCGTACGAAAGTTACGGCACTTATCCCCCAAAACTAACACTTCTTATAACCTCAAGGATAGTCTCAACAAAAATAAGAAAGTCCAATCTAGACCTATTAACATTAATAATTTGACTAATGAGATTAACCACCAAAAATTAGAAATACAGGCTCTTAAAGCCACCCAGATACAAATGCAAAAGGAAATGGTAGATATCAAATCTAAAATAAACAAAGGAAAAGAAAAAGAAGACAGTAATGAACTAGATGTTACTGATCCGAATTTCTTAATGATTTTATCACGAATAACTTCAAGAAAATGGGTAATAAATATAACAAAAATAATTAATGATGAATTTATTAATGAAACCACAACACTTTTTGATACTGGTGCCGATCTTAATTGTATTAGAAAAGGTCTAATACTTACAAAATATTTTGAAAAAACAACGGAAGCATTAAAATCAGCCTCAAGATATAAACTTCGTATTAAATACAGATTACCAGACGCTGCAGTAGTAAAAGACCAAATGTCATATAAGATATCTTTTCTTTTAGTAAAAGATATGAAACAACAAGTGATCCTTGGAACACCATTCATACAATTAATTCAGCCTTTTACTATTACAAGTGAAGGAATTTTTTTTTTTGGTCAGAACAAGTGAAGGAATTGAAACACAAGCTTTAAACAAAAAAGTTAGTTTTCAAATTCATCTCAAAACCACAAACAAGGAATTTAAATCTTTTGCAAGAACATTTGATTGCAGAAATTAATTGCCTTATCAAGGATAAAGAAAATCAACTCGAATATCTGAAAGAAGAATTAGAATTCAAAAGAATAGAACAAAATCTTCTTGAACCTAAATAAAAAATAAGATAACCTGTCTTCAAAAATACATAGAACAAACTATATGCTCTGCTCTACCCAACGCTTTCTAGGAAAGAAAGAAATATAAGCTGCGTTTGGTCGTTCGGATAAAATTTAGAAATGATATGGTGTTTGGTAGTTGTCCAGGACAAGATAAATGGGAGATAGGAGAAATATAGGGGGATAAAATAATCTTAGGGGAGGGGGTGAGATAGAGCCGGATAGGATTTCTCTTATCCATAGCTCAAGCCACCCCCTCTCTGCCATGCCCCATCTGCCTCTCCGTCACTTCCAGCCGCCTCTCTGGTTGCTGCGGACTGCCTCCCGGCGGTGGTGGCAGGCTGCCTCTTTGGCGGCAGCGGGCGGCTTCTCCGGCAAG
Source organism: Lenwebbia sp. NSW1173648 (assembly GCA_029784005.1). NCBI lineage: Eukaryota > Viridiplantae > Streptophyta > Magnoliopsida > Myrtales > Myrtaceae > Lenwebbia > Lenwebbia sp. NSW1173648. The sequence goes on from JARCGZ010000005.1 coordinate 6,729,124, forward strand.
TATTTCAAGTCATATACAAAGGCGTTGATCATTCATTGTTGACATTCTGGTCTTTCAGTGCCCGTACACATGTCTTTTTTTTTTATATAATATTTTTCTGAACTTTGGTCTGCTGTTCAGTGTTGACTTTCAAGATAGGTGGGAACAGATTTGAACTCTTATATGTACCGAAAATGAATAAGTGAATCCTTTGAAAGTTGAAACTTCAGAGCGTTTGGTTTTTCTCCAGATTTTAACCCTTTTTAATTTTCTCAAGATGAATCCTTCGGTTTTCTTGTGCAAATTCTGATTATTGTTCAACATTGTTGCAGTAATTCAAGAAAATTTTGTTCTTCATCTATGTCAAAAAAAATAAAAAAAACTCTCACCGACTAAGGGTGAAACCTTTGCCGTGTAGTCCCCAAGGGAAAGGTAGGACAATGTATTCTACTACAATCGCAACTAAAGTTTCTCACAAAACATGCACGCTGTAAATATTTATAATCTCGTTCAAACATCTTTGAATATTTCTGTAATAACCCATTTAAAAAATGAACATTCGAGACTGATTTAAAAAAAAAAAAGAGCATTCGAGACATAATGTTCCTCAGCAACTCGTCGGCCTGCCGCCGCCTCACGTCCCCATCGCGGCAGCTCTTGGCAGCCGTCCCCTCAAGCTCCGACCTGACGGCCTCGGCGAGGAGCTGGAGATCCGCTGCGTCGACTCCGGAGAAGAGCCTTCAGATTGTACAAGTCAAGAATCATTATATCGATATCCAACTTCTACCAAACAATGGATAGGATAGGATATAAGGATATCCGACTTTAAATCCATGGTTCACCAAACGGGAGATATGATATGATCAAATCTATGGATTTCTTATCCTATCTTATCTAGTCTTATCCTGACTAGAAATCCGGACGACCAAACCTAGCCATATTGTTAGCTTACCCTATGAAACAGATTTTTCAGAGAAACAAATCCCTACAAAAGCTAGACTGGCACAAATGAATCAAGACGTTTTGCAATTTTGCCAAAAATAAATTCAGGATCTTTTATATAAGAGGCCTATTAGGAAAGGTCAATCACCATGGAGTTGTTCTGCTTTTATGTCAACAAAAATGCTGAATTAGAAATAGGGGTACCCAGGTTAGTTATCAATTACAAACCCTTAAATAAAGCTCTCAAATGGATAACATATCCAATTCCGAATAAAAAAGACTTATTAAATAGACTCCATAGTACAAGAATTTTTTCAAAATTCAACATGGAATCACGATTTTGGAAAATTCAAGTGGCAAAAGAAGATAAATGTAAAACAGCATTTACAGTCCCGTTTGGCCAGTATGAATGGAATGTTATGCCTTTTGGACAAAAAAATGCTGCTTGAATATTTCGTAGTATATATTGATGATGTCCTAATATTCTCTTATAGTATTGATCGACATTTCAAACATATATCCGTATTTATAAGTGTTATTAGGGAAAATGGTTTAGTAGTTTCCCCCACCTAAATATGACTTTTTCAAACAAGGATTAGATTTTTAGGGCATTATTCTCAGGGAACAATTATTCCTATTGAACGATCAATTTTATTTGCAGAAAAATTCCCAGATGAAATTAGAGACAAAACTCAAGTACAAAGGTTTTTAGGAAGTCTTAATTGCATTATAGATTTCTTCCCAAACATCAATTTGGTTTGTAAACCTTTACATGAAGATTACAGAAAATCCCTCCACCATGGACAACAACTCATACTAGTATAGTTAGACAAATTAAAGAAAATGTTAAAGAAATACCCTGCCTACATCTAGCTGATCCAAACGCTTTTACAATAGTAGAGACTGATGCTTCTGAAATAGGATAAGGAGGAATACTAAAACAAGTCAAGAATAACTATTGACACTCAAAATAACTCGCCCTCCGAGGCACATGCGGTACTCGTGAGAGATTAATATGTGTGCGATCACATGAGGGATCGACACATGTGCAAAACATGTGAGGAGTCGACACACGTAGTAGACACGAAAGGAAAAAGGCACATCCAGAGAGAATAATGAAGGCTCGTGTAGAACACGTGATGGTACCGATGGGCATCATTTGAAGGAACCGTCAAACCTGTTGGTAAATTGAGTGCCAACAAGGAGTAGTCCTGCCGGATTCAAGGTCTTTTCAAGGAATGCCAAAATATATGAAAGCTATTTCCTTGAATCTCATGACGGGAGGACAGTTTTGAGGCAAAATGATTTCCTAAAAATAGGTCGAGGAATCCACGAAATGCAGGGGACGTGAACATACCCCTCATGATCGAAAGGGAACTGGTAAGAGTCCTATCGACAGTTACTGGATTGTCAAACTTCAAAGCCCCAAGATATGGAGGACATGGGCATGACTAACACACGTGGGAATCGAAGAGAAGCGCCAACATTATCAGTTATCTAGAGTCGAATAACTGCTCAAAGACTGGGTCAGAAAGAATTCAAAAAGACTTAGGAAGGCGGCAATTGTTGGCGCTCTCGGATTATAACCGCTGAGGAGCAGTTACCACTTTAACCATTATAAATATCACCAAGCATCCATAGAGAAAGCCCCTCGAACAAATCAACAAATTTGTCTTATCTTTATTTATCGTACTGCATTTACTTTCCTTAGCTGAAGCTTTCAGATTCTCGTCGTCGTGTCAAACTCTGGCGTTTATCTTTATCCCAGATACCGTGCCATCGAGTCCAAATCTAGTGCATTATCGAAACGTATTCAAGGCTTTGTCATTGAGTCAAACTCTGACACTGTTTTGGGTGCGTTGGTTTGTTACTTTTGAAGGGAATTGTGTTTGCCAGACCATTCCATCAAGTCAAACTCTGGTTTGGTTCACGTTTGTGCACTTTTTTTCAATTTCACTTGTATTGATTCCTTTGAATTTGTACTTGTAGGCTCTCACCATCGAGTCAAACTCTGGTCGAGACAATGTTTGTGTAATTCTATTGGATTTTATACAAATTTCGCGCGTTGATTCTTCTGACTATCTGGAATTCTCCTGTCCAAAATCATCACGGAACCCCTTATCACATTTAAAAGCCAAAGCATTAATTTCGATGAAAGATATTTTTTCATGGAGTAATTCTGGCGAAACATCTTTTTGCCATGCCCGGTGGGACCATTGTGATTAATTTAAGGAGAATGTCAATGAGAACCAGAAATTAATGTAATCCAGACAACATCAGTCGTGATGCTTCTCCACCACTGCCTGGTGATCGATTAGGTGTATCGGAGTCATCAAACGCTCAGCCAACTGCAGATCGAGTGCAAGTCGTTGAGACAGATATCTCGAGGCAGCTTATGAATGATCAGAGAGTGCAAATGGAGATAAATCCGGCTACTTCTGCTATGATACGCGGGATATTCGAAGAGAGTCAATGAGTGGACCAATCTTGTAAACAGGCAGATGGCAGATACGCTCAAACCTTTGATAATCAACGGCAAAAGGACACATGTAGTGCTAATATTTGTGTATGACGCTCACTTTAGTGTCATTTTTTTGAAAAATGATTATTTCAGTGCCAACTCTGGTGAGCTTCGCCGAAAAGTATACGTGGCATCTACGTGGCTCGCCGGAGGATGCTAGTCAGCAATTTTTTTAAAATAAATAAAAATCCACTTAATATAAAAAAATTAAAAATAAACTTAAAAAATAAAAATAAGCTAAAAAAAAAAAACAAAACAAAAATGCAGTTGCAACGGCGAGTGCTCATAGCCCTCGCCGCCCTACCATCGCCGGCAATGTCGGTGATGGGTGGGGTCGCGCCCAGTGGGGCCGTCGAGCCCCGGCGACCCCTGCCGAGGCCTCGCCAAGGGCCAGCGAGGCATAGCTGTGGTTGGCCAAGCCTTCGCCGCTACAACTGCAACCTTTTTTTTTTTAGGTTATTTTTCTGTGTAATTTTAATTTTTTAAAAATTTTTACTTATTTTTAAGTTTAAAATTCCATGTGGCTGCCACGTGGCTTGATTTTTTTTTTTAATAAAAAAATTGGCACATAATTAATAAAAAATGCCACATGTACTGTTTGGCCGGAATTGGCACTTATGTGATCGTTTTTTCTCCGATTTGGTACTTAAATGATCCAAAAAAAGATATTGGCACCAAAGTGAGCGCCGTACACAAATATTGGCACTTTAGGTGTCCTTTTACTGATAATCAACACAATTATGGAATGTGATCAGAGGCGAGAGTCATCAAGTAGTCCCGGTCTCACACTTGGTCAACGCACTGATATCCCGATGGCCTCCGGGTATGTTCCTCAATTAGCTAATGTCATACCCACCAGAGGGAATCTTGTTTAGACGGTAACCCCAGTGCTCCCAACACAAATCCTTCAAAGGAGTGAGAATATTAGCGGAATGCCGGCAGGCAGAACAACTCAGCTTGGTGGAGTTCAAGTTTGTGTGAACAGTAGTGGTGAAAACAGTCAAGCATGCCAAAATCTTTACCAAAATATAGCACCGATGGCTGTCGAAGCCATTCCACAACATGTTCCACAACCCATTCCACAACCTGTTCCACAAACCATTCCACAACCTGTTCCACAGATCATCCACCAACCTGTTCCACAGCCATATCCACAGAACCTGCAACAAAATCTTGTTCAACAGCCATAACTCCCAGGGTTTTACGCACAACCGACCGTGCTGTAGCCAGTTCAAGGGGTCCAGCTTATACCGCAACCTATGGTACAAGCTCTCGATCAGAACCAGGCTGTACTGTATCCATCATGGATGGATGAGATCGCTTATCCAGGAGGTTTTAAGATTCCCGAGTTCACTCTGTTTACCGGAGAAGATGATCAATCGACACAGGAACACGTCAACAGGTTCGTTTCCATGTGCGTAGATGCTGGTCATGATGATCATTTGAAGTTAAGGTTGTTTCCATTATCCTTATCGAAAACAGCCTTCACTTGGTATACCTCCTTGCCACCTAACTCGATAAATACGTGGTACCAAATGAAAATGATGTTCCACGGCCAATTTCAAAGGGTCCAACCTTGAAGTATCGGTAGCAGACTTGGTGGCTATGAGACAGCAGAGCAACGAATCGGTAGATCACTTTGTTGCCCGGTTCAAGCGGACCAGAAACAAGTGTCTTGTGTCGTTACCCGAGAATACATTTGCGGTCCTTGCTCTGAGCTGACTCAAGTTCAATCTTCGGGATAGGATGGTCAGTCAAAACTTTAATGACCTCTTTGAACTGGTCTCAACTGCATCGAAACACGAGGCTATCCTAAAAGAAAAAGAGAAGAAATACACTAAACATGATGTGAATTTCTCTGAAGGCTATGAATACCGAGAAGAATCAAACCAGCTAGATTACGTGGAGGTAGCTGTGGCTAAGATAGTGATTGATAGACCTTATACATGCCAAGCTTTGAAGCTTGTGAAAGGGAAAGAGAGATTCAAAGAGAGCATCATGTTCAAAGCGAAGGACACCTAGGTCTACTCTTTCGACATAAACAAGGCAGACGAGGTTTTCAATCTTTTATTAGCAGATGGATTGAAAAAGTTGATAGATAACCATGTCGTCCCCAGCAAAGAGGAGTTAGTTGGAAAGAAGTACTGCAAATGACACCATTCATGGAGCCATAGTACTGCCGACTACATTGTGTTTCGGAAGAACATTCAAGAAGCAATCAAGTAGAACAAGATTAAGATTGCTGAAGAAGAAAAAAAAGAATCCATGGGGATCGACGCTGAACCATTCAAGTGATGACAAGTATGATGTCAGTTAAGCCCCAATGGAAACGACTTTACCAGCCAAGCCAATGTTCTCATTGTAAACGGGAGATAGCTCAAGGACATTGATTAGTCTCCATGGGAGAACACGAGAAAGACCTCCAAGTGAGTGTTAGAGAAGACATCCTAGTCCAACGAGGGGGCAAGAAGAAAATGTATCAGATGCATAGGTCCAGAGGAGCAAAAATGGTAGCCTTCAGAGAATCTATGACCAAACCCCACCAAAGGAAATTTTGGGAGTTTGATCAGAATTTGTGTTTCTGCTGTAAACGAGAATTGAGCAGAATCTATCGTCCTTTAATCCGGAGAAGATCGCCAAGACAAGGGTTCAAGACGAATAATGGTTTTTATGTAGATGAAAACCATTTTATTCCAAGGTTAGTAAGTCGCCCGTGTGTATTCAACAGGGTAGTTTATCCCTGGGGGCAGCCCTGGAGAAACAAGGGTGTTACCGAACAACATAAACATTGAAATCAAACCAAGAGTATGGTTGGGTCACTTCGTGAAGCAAGCTACCATTCTAAAACTCTTGATCAGAAGAGGACCTTAAAGGTGCATCATAACCCCCCGAAGGGCCAATGGTTTGAAATAGGAGAAGACTCTGGGCCGTGGGGCACCTCATCGAGAACCCAGAAAAGAAGAGTTTTAAGGAAGAAAAAGATACAAAAACTTCAACAGTTGGTGGATCAAGTGCAAATTACCCAAATCCAACCAGCTTTGGTTGCATCACATAGATCCAAGAGGATTCGGTCACAGAACCTAGTATGGAAAAGGAAAAAAAGAAGAGATTGTCGAGATTGAAAAGGAATGGGAATGGATAGTGACCACTGTCGATTGCAAGTCAAAGTTTAGACCAGCGCTCTCATCCCGACCAGAACCATTTATTACATCATGCATGGTTCAGGTTAAGTTACCTTCGAGCTTCAAAGCATCTTTAATGCGGGCTGAATCCATGATGGATGAAGGTGTTGATGAAGAGAATAGAGTAGAACTCCAGTTTGGCGAAGAAGAAATGATGTAATTTGAAAAACCATATGTTCAGGATTCAAGGTATCTCCGAGCTCTCAACATTAGTGCAAAAGTTAATGTCGACATGTGTCCAAAGTTCTAGTCGATGGAGGTTCCACCCTGAACCTCATTCCTTACAAATACTTCAAGAAACTAGGAAGAAAGAATACGGAGATCATCCCCTCAAATATACAACTCATAGACTTTACAGGGGAAGTCAATGAAGCGAGAGGGATATTTTTGGCGGATTTGACTATTTGATCCAAGACGTCTAAGGCTTCGTTCTGTGTCGTGGATGCAGATGGGGTCCTATAGCTTGTTACTTGGAGGAGATTGGATCCATGGGAACCAGTGTGTGCCTTCGACTCTACACCAGATGTTGGCTTTCTAGAATGGCGATAAAGTGGAGTACGTTAAAGACAACACAAAGGCACAAGTTTCTTGGGCCCACACCCTAAGAGTTAACCAAGGCAAGATGGTCAAGTATACAGTAGTGCATATACTATTGAACCACCGAATGTTGACCCCAAAAATTAGTGTTCTGTCATTTCGATGAGGGAGGTATCGAATGGATCCCTAAAAGTGAACTGGCGGGATAGTTGAGTGAGGTTGTACATGGAAAACCTTACATTATTGAAAGACCTCGATGAGAGGTTTGTGGCTTATAGGGCCGAATGCGCTAAGCAGTTAGAGGATATGGATGACTGCATAGCGAAGCTCGAGGATTTTCCTATCAAGGAGGATAACAAGGAGATACACGTCCAAGATCCTCTAGAAGAAATTGACGTGGGAGACGGACAACACCATCGACCTTTGTATGTGAGCGCATTGTTGGAAAGCAATTTCAAAGCACAGTTATTGGAGTTGTTAAAGAAATATAAAGATTGCTTTGCTTGGGATTACAATGAAATGCTTAGGCTAGGTAGAGATGGGGTGGAGCATCGATTGCCAATTAAGAAAGGATTTCGACCACACAAACAACCACCGAAGAGATTTGCTCCTGATGTAATCCTAAAGATCAAGGATGAAATTGAGAAGCAACTGCTGGATTTATAAAAATAGCTTGGTACGTGGAATGGCTTTCGAATGTGGTCCAAAAAAGAAGAATGGAAAACTCAGGATATGCATCGACTTTAGAGATCTTAATACTGCCACCCCGAAAGATGAATATCAGATGCCAATGGCAGATGTACTAATTGATTCGGCGTCGGGTAGTGAGATCATGTCTTTGATGGACGGCCATTCTGGGTATAATCAAATATTCATAGCTGAAGATAACGTGCACAAGACAGCATTTAGGTGTCCTGGAGCCATAGGAACATTCGAATGGTTGGTGATGCCATTTGGTCTGAAGAACGCTGGAGCTACCTATCAGAGGGCCATGAATTTCATTGCTATTACTTGTTATTGTTTTATTGTGAAACAAAATACCTTACCATAAATTGGCTTTTTATCCGTATGAAATGATATAGGGTCAGGTGTCTCGTGGACATGTGAATATTCTCAATGAACAAAACATTGGAGCTATATTAGGTAAAATTTGTATAAGAATCGATGATATTTTTCTTTTTACTTTAGCTTTGACTAAATGTGATTCCTAAGATTGACTTTGTAATGTTTTAGGTCCTTGCACATCTACATCTACGAGATTTGGATCAACAGGGTAATTTTTTTTTCGCTACTAATTCATCATTCTTATTTTGATTTTTTCTTTACTTCATTTGTTTTGTGCATAATCGATATCACTCGCCTTAATTTTAGGTCATCGTAGAGTCCTTCTAGAGCAATTTGATTTGAGCGAAAGGAATGAGAACCCATTTCATTGCACAATGATTTCGAAATTAGTTGAGAAGCCACTGTTTCAAGTGTTGATCCATCTTTTAAATTAATAGATCTATATAATGACAGTAAGTGATAATATTTTTCTACTTGTAATTATTTATATTTGGTATCCAATCTATTTTTTCTTTCTTCATACTCAAGAAAATTGATTGTGTGGGCCCTCTTATGATTTTGTCTCTCAATTTTTGCTTGCAATAAGGAAACATAAAAGCAAAGAAGAAAGAAGGAGGAAATATGGAGTCAAAAATTGAAACCGGATGAGGAAGTCTTCCGCTTTCCACAAAACAATTTTGTGGTTGACCATTGACTGTCCCACCGTGGTTTTGCAAGGACAGTTAGCCTAACCGCTCCCAACTTTTTATGGCACCACAAACCAAATCCGTGTTAGATAAGCAAAAAGCACTAAAAATATCATCTTATGAATGTTACACGAAAAATTGGTACATCATGGAAAGCTTTAGATGTTTTGGAATTAAAAAAAAAAGAAAAGTAGTCAAAACGCCTGCGTTTTAATAATTAAAATAAGTAGAAAGTGATAATTAATCCAAACTCACTCTTCAATTAATTAATTTAGGAAAGAGGAAATCGCGTATTGGATTGGGCGTTCCAGGGACGCCAGGTTAGCTCCCCTGAAACGCTACGCGCCCTTCTCAATGGCGACGGAGTTCAAACCTTTACGGCAACTTCTCATCAATATAAATACTTCCACTCCATGCACATCGTCTTGTCCGTCTCTGTTTCTCTCTGAATAACTCTCTCTCTCTCTCTCTACACCTTCACTGAGGTTCACGGCACAGCAGGTGCGCTCTCTCTCTCTCTCTCTAGTTTCGTGAATGAGTTGTAAGCTGTCGCTCTAGAGTGATTCGAAGCCACTTGGTTCGACTCTTTGTGGGTTCGTGCCGTGTAATTCACCACGCTTCTTGATTGGTAATGTATCTCGCTTCTATTCCTGTTCGTGACCAGGGTTTTGGTGCCAGAATTTTTCTGGAGAATCGCCAGAGATAATGTCTGTTCCAACCGGCCGTAAGTGCTTGATCACTCTTTTGAAGTTCCAAGCTTTTTAGTTTTTCTTTCTGCACATTACCTGCGGTGCCTTGCTGTGCAAGTAACATTCCACTTTTTTCACATCCTCAAAGTTGAAAAATTAACACCTCGAAACCCTGGTGCTTCTCCATCATCAGCTTTTGGTGGTACAACACCTTTTGGTTCACCAGCAGGTGGCTCTGTATTTGGGGGAACTTCGACAGGAGTTTTCAGGCGTGGTTCTACTCAAACTCCTTCGTTCTTCTCTTCCGAAGCTGCCTTTGGTTCTTCTTCATCATCAGCTTTTGGTGGTAAGACAACTTCTATCATTTTTGTTCCCTTTGGCGCTTCTTCATCATCAGCTATTGGTTGCTAAGTTTAATGAATGGTAAGTTCCCTCTTTTTCACGATTGGTAATGCAGGGTCTCAGGTAGCTACACCAACATTTGGCAGGGCTGAGTTTGGAAACTCATCTTCTGGAGGTCAGCCTAGGGGAAGTCGTGTAGGTCCTTTCACTCCGACTGAGGAAGCGACTGGACAATGGCTGCCTGGCAAGCTCCAGTGCGGTATGACTGTGCCTGTCTACAAATATAAAAGCCATGAGGAACTTAGATGGGAGGATTACCAGTGGGGGGACAAAGGTACTCGAAATGATTATGTGCTACGATGTCTCTTGCTACCTGCTAAGTTAATTTTTCTAATCATCTTTTTTCCAGAAACCTACGAAATTGATGTTGACCAGTTACTTTGTGTCATTCTCAGGTGGACCAAATCACGCTGGTCAGTCTGTTGTTAGCGTTGGCCCCAGTGCATCTTTTGCCATTCCTCCGCCTACTTTTAGTTAGTCATCTCCTTTTTCTTCTTTATTAACTGTTGTTGTTAGATTACCAACTTTTGCAATTGAAGTTAGTGCACCGCCATCCATGTTTTCTTTGTCAGTCTCAGCTACACATGATTTTCCAGATATCCATTTGGGTTTGATTCAATATCCGAAAGCTGTCACAAAACATGTTATCTCTTAAAAACTATTAAGTCTCTAGGCTGCTTTATATTCACAATGATTGTCTTCAGTTTCTGTCGCAGTGCTGATTTAATTAGCACTTGACGATGGATGACTTATCTATTATCATCACTATAGGTTGCCTGGGTGATCTACTTAAAAATTGAGGCCCCAATGGACATTTACACTTTTTTCCTCCTATTTTCTGAAAATTTTTCTATACACATCATACTTTGGATCCGTATAGTGTGTAAGCGGACTTTTGAAGGAGGCGGCATGTTTTCTTACTCTATTCACATCACCTCTGGACCTGCCTACTTTTCTTATAAATATAGTATCAACTTTCCAGATATGCATTTTGCGAAGAATGTAATTGTTGAAGTAGTTGTCCCACATCGCTTGATAATGGGTCCTATATGCTCTTTATATTCGTGTGGTCTCCCTCCACCTATCAGTTTAAGCTTTTGGGTTGGACTTTCTAACATGGTATTTCCACGTGCCGCTTGTAATCCGGCTTGCACGTGAGAGGGGGTGTTGAAGTAGTTGTCCCACATCGCTTGATAATGGGTCCTATATGCTCTTTATATTCGTGTGGTCTCCCTCAACCTATCAGTTTAAGCTTTTGGGTTGGACTTTCTAACAGTAATCAACAAACAAAAGTTATTGATGGTCTTGTTACAACTTTGTTCTTACCTCAATAGGACATTCATTTGATTTGAATGCAAGGTAGGAATGTTTAGTATGGGTATTTTATCCATGCCAGAAGTGATTTACTGTTGTCTTCACTTTAGAAGTATATATATGCTGTTTCACGTACTAAGAATCTCTCTTTCTCCTCTTCTTAATCCCAAAAGGATCTTCTCCTTTTGGTTTCACTCCGGCTCAAACAAGTACTTCTGGCACCACAAGTCATCCATCACCGCCTGCATTTGGGAGCAGCATCTTTCATTCTTCTATGCCATGGGGTGGACAAAGTCAATCAGTATTTAGAGCTAGTTCTAATCGAGGCTCTGGTTCGACCACCCCTGCCTTTGGAACTGCAAGCACACCGGCATTTGTTAATTATAGCGCCCCACCATTTGGAGCTACAAGCACCCCTGCCTTTGGTTCAACCCCGACGGCTGCATTTGGTGCAACAAGTTGTCCCATCTTTGGGTCTGGTTCGACCACCCCTGCCTTTGGTTCAACCCCGATGGCTGCATTTGGTGCAACAAGCAGACCCAAAGATGGGTCTGCTTCGACCGCCCATGCCTTTGGTTCAACCCTGAGGGCTGCATTTGGTGCAACAAGTTGTCCCATCTTTGGGTCTGGTTCGACCACCCCTGCCTTTGGTTCAACCCCGACGGCTGCTTTTGGTGCAACAAGTTCTCCCATCTTTGGGTCTGGTTCGACCACCCCTGCCTTTGGAACTACAAGCACACCGGAAATTTTTAATGATAGTGCCCCATCATTTGGAGCTACAAGCATCCCTGCCTTTGGTTCAACTCCAACGGCTGCATTTGGTGCAACAAGTTCTCCCCTCTTTGGGTCTGGAGGTGCATTTGGGGCTTCCAGTAATGCAGCTTTTGGGGCTTCTTGTAGCTCATCATTAAGCTTCGGATCTTCTCCAGCTTTTGGGCCATCAGAAACTGCATTTAGGAGCAACCAGTTTCGATCAGGATCTTATGGAGCTCATACCGGTGAGATATTCAATTTTTCTCTTGTTTTGTGGAAAACCAGATTTTTGTATACTTGCCTTTATGGAGCAAAATTGGTGGAAACCTTCTTATCAACAGTTCCACTCCCCATACTTTTTGTTGCTAAGTTAATGGTAAGTTCCCTCTTTTTCACGATTGGTAATGCAGGGTCTCAGGTAGCTACACCAACAGTTGGCAGGACTGAGTTTGGAAACTCATCTTCTGGAGTTCAGCCTAGGGGAAGTCGTGTAGCTCCTTTCACTCCAACTGAGGAAGAGACTGGACAATGGTTGCCTGGCAAGCTCCAGTCAATTTGCGGTATGACCGTGCCTGTCTACAAATATAAAAGCCATGGGGAACTTGGATGGGAGGATTACCAGTGGGGGGACAAAGGTACTCGAAATGATTATGTGCTACAATGGCTCTTGCTACCTGCTAAGTTAATTTTTCTAATCATCTTTTTTCCAGAAACCTACGAAATTGATATTGACCAGTTACTTTGTGTCATTCTCAGGTGGACCAAATCACGCTGGTCAGTCTGGTGTTAGCGTTGGCCCCGGTGCATCTTTTGCCATTCCTCGGCCTACTTGTTGGCAGTCATCTCCTTTTTCTTCCACTATGGCTTCCAATGCATTTTCTTCTGCCCCAGCTTCTGCCACCACATCTAACCCACTACTTTGGTCTACTACACCCTCAATTGCCGAGACTGCTTCTGCTTTTAGCCAAACTACTTCTCCCTTTGGCCAAACCAGCACCCCCACTTTTGGGCAAATACACTCATTTAGTACAGCTTCCAGTGGCTCTGGTGGGAGCTTATTCCCAAGTACTCCAACGCCAGTTCGCTCTACTAATGCAGCCGCAATCAGTCAAACAAATGTAAGTCCTCTTAAAACCACCTTATCTATTTTCTGTGGCCCATGCATGTGGATAACCTGTCAAGTTGCATTTGTGGTTTGCAACTCTTTTGCCAATTGTTCAGCTAGTTTGACTTTATACTATTGCCAAATTCCGCAGCCCTCTTTTTCTTTGCCTTTTCCAACATCTGAAGCTGCTGAGACTTCTGGTGTTTGTTCCCTTGGCGACTTAGGACAGACACGACCAGGTAGCTAGTAAAGCCCTTCTTCAGCTCTCCTACCTCGTACTTTTAGCATCGTGCTAATCTTATATTAATTCTGCTTGGTAGCCGGTACAGGAGGCTTTGGCTCACAAAATGATTTTGGTCAGAGTCATTGTGGACAATCGTATGTGTTTCTCATCTTTTGCCTAGAGCATGTGTGCACTTTATACAATATTTCTATGGCAAATTGTCTGCTGGTCAATTTCTATTACATAACTCCCTTCCCAACTTCTATGTGGGCTAACTTGTATCGACTCTCACCGGTGGTGGATTTCATGTACTTGACTGCCTATAAAGCTGCATGAAAAAATTTAGGAAAACCTTTTAAAGGCATTAATTGTTTTCCCATCGAGCTCCCCTCTTACAGGTCTATCAACGGGAGTTCCTCAGATGTTCAACCAGCACTGGTCACTAATGCTTCTGGCACTCTCCCTGCTGTACAGCAGTTGTCGATAGGCTGCACTCAAACTGGTTCCTCGGTCCAATATGGAATTTCTAGCATGCCTGTACGACCACCTGTCCATTTCCTTATATGATGTCATTGCTTTCCCTTGTGGAATCTTTCAGATACAAATTAAAATTCTCATGCAGTGGTTTTTGTAGTTCTTCCTCAGTCTTTCTGCTAAGGTTTTTCTTTTTTTGAAAAGCTTTTGATATGTGTGACTTCTTTTAGGTTGCGGATAAACCATCTCCTGTATCTGAATTGTCAAATATCAATAATATGTAAATATGTATCTGCTTTACATCAGATTCTGTTATAAAACCCCTCTTACTGGATTGCTGTTACAGGTTCCATTTTCCTGTGATGGAGACAATACACCTAGCAAACCAGAGGATGATGCTCAAGTCATTCCCAGGGGGAAACCAAGATCTCTGGTTATTGGTACTGAATATTGTCCTGCAAGAGAACAGAAGCCATCTCCATCGAATAGAACTTCTCCATGTGCAAATGGTAATTTCATACTCCATCGTTGGTCGTTTTATGCATATTTTTACTTAAAAAGATGCCTTGGGGCAAGGAAGAGCTAGGCTGCAACTGTTGTTGTTGCTCTACTGTTCTAAGTTGGAATTGTGTTAGAAAGTTGTTCTGTTGCTTTGGATCATGAATACATCCGTCTGCATCCATTCTGGTGCAAGTCTTTTTTTTTTTCTAAGCTTACTTTGTGACATGAAGCTTCCATGCATGGATAAATCTCTATTTTTCAAGTGAACTTCTCACATTCTATGTCTTGGATCTCAAAATTATATGACATTGCTTTTGTTTTCTCAGGATTACTTTCAGTTACATTATACGGTTTTATACCAGTGAGAATGCTAGAAAGCGAAACAAACAATGTCTGCTCAGTATTCTGACAAAAAAAAAATGTCTGCTCGAAATGAATTGGGTTTTGCTATGCTGCAGATGGTGTTCCCAAAGATGGTACTTTGGAGGAGCAAACCGACTTTGTCAAGGCCAGCCAGAAAATGAAGGGAGGTCATGATGATTGCTCTCTTCAGAATGACAAGGAATATGTGATTATTAAAGGAGCTGGTGAGTCTGCAATTGGGTATGATTGTGGTGCTGGCATTGAGGCACTCATGCCGAAACTCTGTCAGCCCGACTACTACACAGAACCGCACGTCAAAGAATTAGCTGCCAAGGAAAGGGCTGAACCAGGATTTTGCTGTCGAGTCAAAGATTTTGTGGTTGGACGACTTGGCTATGGTCACATTAAATTTGTAGGGGAGACCGATGTGCGAGGGCTTGATCTTGAGTCCCTTGTTCGCTTCAACAATCGTGAAGTGATTGTGTGCAAAGATGAGAGCAAGAAACCGCCTATAGGGCAAGGGCTCAATAAGCCGGCTGAGGTAACTCTTCTTAATATCAAGTGCATTGATAAGAAGACTGGAAAGCAGTACATCGAGGGGCCCAAAGTTGAGAAGTACAAGGAGATGCTCAAGAAGGCATCTGAGGAACAAGGCGCGGAGTTTGTGTCCTATGACCTCATCAACGTAGAGTCGAAGTTCAAGGTTCGCCATTTCAGTTGATATGATCTGACGGAAAAACAAGACTAGGATTCTCTTGATGCCGCTATTTGTTCACTGAAGGAGGAAGATTAAGAATAGTGGTCCAGATGGAAAAAACCTTTTGGTTTCACTTGCTGGGTTCTGTTTTATGCAGTTGCTTACAACGATGCACAATAGAGCTGCAACAAAATAGGTCTTATATAAACTGTTTGGCATATCTTTTTCCTTTCTTTTTCCAGTTACTTTTGTAGCTTCAAGATACGTGTTACCATGTGCAGTAGTCTATTGAAGGAACAAAATTATGTTTGCAAGTTTTTGGTAGTTTTTCTGATTTAAGCTCTATTGCATGATTTTTTTTCATTGCCAACATATGTCGTACGGAATTTTTCAATCAATGTCCAACATGTGGCTGGCAATTGTGGAGCAATGCATCTGGGGCATTTCAATATAATCGTCAAACCTGCTTGAATTGGTTCCGATGACTTAAATTGAATGCAAGGATATATTAATTGATCTAGGAACTTTGTTTGAAAGAAGTCAAATAAAGATTCAGTGGACTCAAGAAGCCAATAATTCTAAGAACTTGATTTCTAGTCATATGGCAGGAAAGTAACAGGACATAACTAATTCGCAAGAATACACCATCATGGCATTCGTACCTGCACTCAAGAATTGTAGACACGATCCCATTCTCAACACCAAAAAGAAATGATTATGTGACAATCCTTAATCCACAATGTGATTAACACAGCCTGTTCTGGGTAAAAAAAAAAAAAAAAAAATTTGTGAGGTCCACTCCTTCAAGAATTAGTGATTCACAATATGCCGTTGCTTTGGCAGTCGCCCAAAGACGGTTATACTAACAAAGTCCAAAACCAAACATCGGAACAAAATCATTCCTTTTCCTAGGTTATTCCATTCCAAAACACTCCATTCCTAGTCGACTTCGTTCCTGGATACCAAGCATGTTGTTAGAGCATAGTATTACCTAATAATGGAGAAAGAATGAATCAAACCGGTCGAACAAAATCAACCAATGGACCAAAATCCTTGAGAACCGCAAAAAAAGAAAGAATTTTGTGGGTTAAGTTTCTCCAGAGCCGCGGGTCCTTATTCTCGTGTGTCCACAGCATGGGTTGGACTTCGAAGGTTCAGCCTCGTATAAACCCCCATCGGTCATGCTCATCGCTCCACTTTATTCCCTTTGTTCAATCTTCTTCCATTGACTCTCTCTCTCTCTCTCTTTGTGAAACAGAGTCCATCGTTACTCTGTTTCTGTTCCAGCAGAGCCAGATCTTGCCTGTGTAAAGGGTCAGAGAAATGGAGAACAGGGAGGAGACGAAGAAGACGACCCTCATGCCCGAATCAAGACTACCACCAAGGAGAGGTCAGATCAAAGTAAAGATCTTCAAGTTATTGGCGGATCAGATCATCAAACTCGCGAAAATGGTTGTACATATACTGAAGATAGCATGCTGTTGTAATCGCAAGTTTGACTCTGTAGAGCCACTTGAAGACACGAGCCTCCGCAGGTTGCTCGCATCATTTTTGAGGAGTATACCGATGGATTGGTGGTGACGAAGACGAGATGAACAATGCAACCGAAGAGGCCAGTGATGAAAGCATCACGACACCTTGCATATGTATGGAGTTTAAGGACGAGGCTCATGAATTCTTTAACAATTATGCTAAAGAAGCAGGATTTGGCATTAGAGTGTTAAACTCGTATAAAAGAAAAGGCAGCGAGAAAAAATATGGTGCGGTATTTTGTTGCAGTCGTCAAGGGTACAGAGATGGAAAAGCAAGGGTACAAGATGGAAAAGCAGTCAGTTAAGTCAAGATCGGCAAAAAGATGCGGTTATCTAGCAATGGTTAAGAGTACATCTAGTTGAGTCTCCTAAGTGGGAAATAACAATAGTTGTACTCGATCATAATCATTTAACAACTCTTCGAAGTGCAAGATTCTTTACATCACACAGGAATATTGACTCCAGAACCAAATAAAAATAAAAATCGAGTTCCACTGTCATGTAGGGATTAGAACCAATAAATCGTTTTAAGGGTTGGTTGTTGAAGAAGGAGGGCATGAGAACTTAAATTTTCAAAAAAAAGATGCTAGAAACCATATTACAAAGTACAAAAGGTTGAAATTGCAAGAAGGAGATGGGCATGCACTTTTAAATTATTTTTCAACCATGTAGTTGAAAAATTCCAAATTTTATTATGTGCTTGATTTGGATGAAAAACAGAGACTACATAATATTTTTTGGGCAGACGCACGATCAAGAGAAACATATAGATTTTTTTGGAGATGCAGTCACATTTGATACCACTTATTGACAAATAGATATGACATGCTTTTTGCTATATTTGTCGGTGACAACCACCATGGTCAGTCAGTTCTGTTAGAATGTGGTTTGCTTGCAGATGAGACAACAAGCTCTTTCATCTAGTTGTTTAAGGCTTGGCTTGATGGAATGTCATGGAACGCTCCTCAAGCTATTATTACTGACCAGCGTAAAGCAACGCGGAATGCAATTTCTGAAGAATTTCCGTTTGCTCGTCATCGCCTTTGTTTATGGCATATAATGCAAAAATTCCCGCAAAATTAGGGGGTCATCTTCAATATAACAAAATAAACTTAGCAATACAAAGAGCAATTTATGACTCACTATATGTGAGTGATTTTGGGATTGCTTGAAAGGAGCTGATTGATGCACATGGACTCCATGATAATGACTCGCTTTGAACATTGTATGAGAAACGAGAAAAATGGGTGCCAGTATATTTGAAAAATACCTCTTTCGCAGGCATGCAACTACTCAAAGAAGTTGGGGGTATGAATGCTTTTGTCTATGGATATGTACATAGACAAACATGTTTGAGTGATTTTATCTCTAAATATGAAGCAACTCTCATCCATATATACCCATAGCATCTTTAAAAAGTTGAGAGGATGTTGCAGTGCTTTAACGTAACTCAAGTGCACACAAGTGGAGTAGCATCAACTTTCAGTGTAAAATAGCGTAAGGTGATCATGCTAGTGGTAACTCCAAAATTGTCCAATTTGAGGTTTTGCATTGTAGCACAGGAACTGAAGTTCAATGCATCTATGGGATGTTTGCTTTTAAGGCTTGTCTTTGTATACATGCACTGTGTGTTCTTCATTACATTGGAATAAATGAGACACCGAGCAATTACATATTGTCTCCATGGAGAAAGGAGTTCAAGCCGTACCTTTTGAACTCCATATCTAATGGTGTCAATTTTGACAATCCGAACGAATGTTATGACCATTTATCTAATTATGCTATCTAGATCGCACAAGAAGGTTCAGAATCCAGAGACCGTTTTAAATTTGTTTTGCAAGTATAAGATGTTCAAAAAAGAAAATTCTTCATCATCCTTGAAGATCCTCACGATGAGTGCAGGTAGAAGCTTCAGAAGAAATAATAAGCCATATACTGGCCAGCATACACGCACACCTGGCTCTTTGTAATTTTTATATGAGCACATAATGTGGAAGTACTTCGCTTATCACCAACATAGTCTTACAAATATCATGCATATACCTTCAGTTGATACTTTGGATCTCCTGTTCTATGAGAAAGAGCAATGAACTCCAGCTGTTCAGTGCCAGAATCGGCCAGGATACTGTTTCCTGAAAGCATAGAGAATGCAAATTAATCGGATCAACCTCCCAGGTATGGATATTGTGATATTTGTAGGACTACTGCCAACTGTTTTAAAAGCTTAAATTGTTAGATGAAGGCGTGGTTTAATACCTATATTCTAACACTCCCTCTCACTCTTACTCTGGTCTCACAAATTATCCAAGTTTTTCACCTTCACAAGTTCTATGTGTTCTTCATCACAATGGAAGAAATGAGATACCGAGCAATCACTTATTGTCTCTATGGAGAAGGATTTCAAGGGTCGTACCTTTTGAACTCCGTATCTAATGGTGTCAATTTTGACAATCCAAACGAATGTTATGATCACTCATTTAATTATGCTATCTAGTTCGCACAAGAAGGTTCAAAATCCAGGGATCATTTTAAATTTGTTTTGCAAGTATTGGAGGAAGAAAATAAAAAATTCAGATTGTGGATCTCCATCGGGCTGAAGAGCACCCAAACAATTTCAATGATATTCAAAGCATCCAGATAAAGGATCCAATCCAAGGAAATAGACTTGGTCGTCCAAGAGAAAATCGATTCAAGAATCCAATTGAGAAACCCAAATGAAAAGCATCTACAAAGGTAGATTTGTCTATTTCGCATTAATAGTACATTTTAATTACTGTTGTATTAAACAATAAACTTTAAAGCTTAAGAACTTTTTCACCAATAATTCTAGTTAAGATGACGTAATTTTCTCATATATTTGTTTTCAGCTCGATAGTAGTTTGCTAAATTATGCATCTAAACTTTCTTGTAGAAGAAAACAACCCCTGATCACTTGATGCGCGTTGGATCTCAAGTGAATTTGGATCGGTGTGGTGCTTCCAAACCATTTTCCAATAACTATGTAGGATTCTTTGGGAATACAAGTGTTAACGTCTACGAGTTGAATTAACGAAGACAATATGCTAGGACGAGGGTACATGGAATTTAATTAATTTTCGCTCAACTGGGCATTCGGATCAGATGAGTTACCGTTGCTATTCTAAAAATTTGATTTGCAATCAAGAAAGGATTGGGGGTTTTCAATCATTGTTGGTACTTGTTACCGTTTTGTTTTGAAATAAAATACCTTACTATAAATTGACTTTTTATTCGTATGAAATGATATAGGGTCAGCTGTCTCGTAGTCATGTGAATATTCTCAATTAACCAAACATTGGAGCCATATTAGGTAAAATTTGAATAAAAATCGATCGAAATCATTTTTCTTTTTACTTTAGCTTTGACTCATGTGATCATAAGATTGACTTTGTAATGTTTTAGGTCCCCATACATCTTCACCTATGAGATTTGGATCAAGAGGGTAAATTTTTTTCTCTACTAATCCATCAAGGGATAATAGTACGAAAAACACCAAATTGGTGCACTTGTGATAAATTTACCCCAAACTATGTTTTCGACCACACAAAAATTGTTAATTGGTACATCTGTGACAAATTTAGCCCAAACTATTTTTTTGACCACCAAAAATCCCAAACTGATACACTTGTAACAAATTTACCCCAAACTAATACATTTATGCTAAATTTACCCTCGATTAATTTCTGTTAAATTGGGTTAACGCCACGAAAAATCTTAAACTGATACACATGTGACAAAAAGAGGGTAAAAATCCCAATCGGTACATTCGCCAACTGCCACGTGTCATCCAACTCAGCAGTTTAACTGTAAAATTTAACGAAAACTAACGGAGGGTAAATTTATCACATGTATACCAGTTTCAGGTAAATTTGTCATAGGTGTAGTAGTTTGGGGTTTTTGGCGGTCAAAAAAATAGTTTGGGCTAAATTTGTCACAAGTATATTAGCTTGGGGTTATTCATGGTATTATCCCTTCTTATTTTGATTTTTTCTTTACTTCATTTGTTTTATACATAATCGATGTCACTGGTCTTCATTTTAGGCCACCGGAAAGTGCTCGAGCAATTTGATTTGAGCGAAAGGAATGAGAAATCATTTCATTGCACAATGGTTTCGTTATTTGTTGCGAAACCAACATTTGAAGTGTTGATTCTTCCTTTAAATTAATAGATCTATATAGTGGCATTAACGATTTCTTTTCAGCAAGTGATAATATCTTTTTACTTGTAATTATTTATATTTCCGTATCCAATCCATTTTTTCTTTCTTCATATTCAAGAAAATTGATTGTGTGTGCCCTCTTATGATTTGTTCTCTCAATTTTAGCTTGCCATAAGGAAACAAAAAAGTAAAAGAAGAAGGAAATATGGAGTCAAAAATTGAAACCGGATGAGGAAGTCTTCCCATTTCCACAAAACAATTGGTACAGCATGGAAAGTTCTAGATGTTTTGGAATTAAAAGAAGAAGAAGAAGTCAAAACGCCTGCGTTTTAATAATTAAAATAATTAGAAAGTGATAATCAATCCAAACTCACTCTAAATTAATTAGTTTAGGAAAGAGAAAATCACGTAGTGGATTGGGCGTTTCAGGGACGCCAACTTAGCTCCCCTGAAACGTGACGGAGTTCAAACCTGACGCAACTTCTCGTCACTACAAATACTACCCCTCCATGCACATCCTCTTCTCCGTCTCTGTTTCTCTCTCTCTCTCTCTCTACAACTTCACTGAGGTCGACGACACACCAGGTGCTCTCTCTCTCTCTCTGTCTCTCTCTCTGTCTATCTATCTATCTAGTTTAGATGAACTCATCGCTGATGACACCCACGCTGCTGTCCGGGCTTGCTCTGCCGTATCGTGAATCGGTGTGAATGAACTTGTCGTTGTTAATCGCATTCGCGACAATGTAGGGTGGAAGCGTGGCGTGAGAAGCGATTACCTTAAGAGTCTCTGCTTTTTCTTTGACTGTAATTCAGCTTTGACCTTGTGTTGCCTGGTTGTTTACGCTCTTTTTTGGGTGCAATGCTGTTGTTAGTTCAATCCTGGACGTGAATGAGTTGTAAGCTTTCGGTCTAGAGTGATTCGAAGTCACTTGGTTCGACTCTTTGTGGCTTCGTGCCTTGTAATTCGCAACTCTTCTTGATTGGTAATGTATCTCGCTTCTATTCCTGTTCGTGACCAGGGCTTTGATGCCAGAATTTTTCTGGAGAATCGCGAGTGATAATGTCTGTTCCAACCAGCCGTAAGCGCTCGATCACTCTTTTGAAGTTCCAAGCTTTTTAGTGTTTCTTCCTGCACATTACCTGCGGTGCCTTGCTGTGCAAGCAACATTCCACTTTTTTCGCATCCTCAAAGTTGAAAAATTAACACCTTGAAACCCTGGTGCTTCTCCATCATCAGCTTTTGGTGCTTCTCCATCATCCCGCTGCTTTATTCGGGTCAGGAGGCATGGTTCCACTCAAACTCCTTCGCTCTTCTCTTCCGAAGCTGCCTTTGGTGCTTCTTCATCATCAGCTATTGGTGGTGAGACAACTTCTATCATTTTTGTTCCTTTTGGTGCTTCTTCATCATCAGCTATTGGTTGCTAAGTTTAATGGTAAGTTCCCTCTTTTTCACGATTGGTAATGCAGGGTCTCGGGTAGCTACACCAACAGTTGGCAGGACTGAATTGGGAAACTCATCTTTGGGAGGTCAGCCTAGGGGAAGTCGTGTAGCTACTTTCAATCCGACTTTCATTCTGATTGACGAAGTGACCGGAGAAATGCTGCCTTCCAAGCTCCAGTCAATTTGCGGTATGACTGTGCCTGTCTACCAATCTAAAAGCCATGAGGAACTTAGATGGGAGGATTACCAGTGGGGGGACAAAGGTACTCGAAATGATGATGTGCTGCAATGGCTCTTGCTACCTGCTAAGTTAATTTTTCTAATCATCTTTTTTCCAGAAACCTACGAAATTGATATTGACCAGTTACTTTGTGTCATTCTCAGGTGGACCAAATCACGCTGGTCAGTCTGGTGTTAGTGTTGGCCCCGGTGCATCTCCCGCCATTCCTTGGCCTACTTTTAGTCAGTCGTCTCCTTTTTGTTCCACTACAGCTTCCAAGGCAGCTTCTTCTGCCCCAGCTTCCGCAACCACATCTAACCCATCTGCTTCAACTCCCTCTGGTAATCCAGGGTTTTGGCCATCTACTAACACTTCCCTTTTTGGTTCTTCTTCTTTGTTAACTGTTGCTGTTAGATCACCAACTTTTGCAATTGAAGTTAGTGCACCGCCATCCATGTTTTCTTTGTCGGTCTCAGCTACACTTGATTTTCCAGATATCCATTTGGATTTGATTCAATATTCAGAAGCTGTCACAAAACATGTTATCTCTTAAAAACTATAAGTCTCTAGGCTGTTTTATATTCACGATGATTGTCTTCAGTTTGTGTCGCAGTGCTGATTTAATTAGAACTTGACGATGGATCCGCCTACTTTTCTTATAAATATAGTATCAACCTTCCAGATATGCATTTTTCGAAGAATGTAGTCAACAACAAAAGTTATCGATGGTCTTGTTACAACTTTGTTCTTACCTCAATAGGGCATTCATTTGATTTGAATTCATCGGTTTTGTTTCGAATGTTGCGTGTTCAAAGACTTCATTATACAACTTTAATAAAGTAATAATCACAAGGTGCGAATGTTTCGTATGGGTATTCCTTCAGCAAAATTACGTGCTGCATTATGATCAATAATTGTGGAATGATTTCTTGCTATAGGCGACCTATTCTTCTGCTTTTCTTCTTAGGTCTGTTCTGGCACTTCTACGTACTATGTATGATGCCATTTACGGGCATTAGAATTTTTTTGTGAACTATTTTATCCATGCCAAAAATTTTAGAAGTTTACATATGCTGTTTTACGTACTAAGAATCTTTCTCCTCTTCTTAATCCCAAAAGGCTCTTCTCCTTTTGGTTTCACTCTGGCTCAAACTAGTACTTCTGGCACCACAAGTCATCCATCACCACCTGCATTTGGGAGCAGCATTTTTCGTTCTTCTATGCCATGGGGTGCACAAAGTCAATCAGCATTTAGAGCTAGTTCTAATCCAGGCTCTGGTTCGACCACCCCTGCCTTTGGAACTACAAGCCCATCATTTGGAGCTACAAGCACCCCTGCCTTTGCTGCATTTGGTGCAATAGGTTCTCCCCTCTCTGGGTCTGGAAGTGCAATTGGGGCTTCCAGTAATGCAGCTTTTGGGGCTTCTTGTAGCTCATCATTAAGCTTCGGATCTTCTCCAGCTTTTGGGCCATCGGAAACTGCATTTAGGAGCAACCAGTTTGGATCAGGATCTTATGGAGCACATAGGGGAAGCCGTGTAGCTCCTTTCACTCCGACTGAGGAAGAGACTGGACAAATGCGGCCTTGCAAGCTCCAGTCAATTTGCGGTATGACTGTGCCTGTCTACCAATCTAAAAGCCATGAGGAACTTAGATGGGAGGATTACCAGTTGGGGGACAAAGGTACTCGAAATGATTATGTGCTACAATGGCTCTTGCTACCTGCTAAGTTAATTTTTCTCATCATCTTTTTTCCAGAAACCTACGAAATTGATATTGACCAGTTACTTTCTGTCATTCTCAGGTGGACCAAATCACGCTGGTCAGTCTGTTGTTAGCGTTGGCCCCGGTGCATCTCCTGCCATTCCTCGGCCTACTTTTAGTCAGTCATCTCCATTTTCTTCCACTACAGCTTCCAATGCATTTTCTTCCGCAACATCTAACCCAATTGCTCCATCTCCCTCTGGTAATTGGTTTTTGCCATCAACTAACGCTTCCCTTTCATGATTGGTAATGCAGGGTCTCAGGTAGCTACACCAACATTTGGCAGGACTGAGTTTGGAAACTCATCTTTTGGAGGTCACCATAGGGGAAGTCGTGTAGCTCCTTTCACTCCGACTGAGGAAGAGACTGGACAAATGTGGCCTTGCGAGCTCCAGTCAATTTGCGGTATGACTGTGCCTGTCTACCAATCTAAAAGCCATGAGGAACTTAGATGGGAGGATTACCAGTTGGGGGACAAAGGTACTCGAAATGATTATGTGCTACAATGGCTCTGGTTACCTGCTAAGTTAATTTTTCTAATCATTTTTTCCAGAAACCTACGAAATTGAAGTTGACCAGTTACTTTGTGTCATTCTCAGGTGGACCAAATCACGTTGGTCAGTCTCGCGTTAGCGTTGGCCCCGGTGCATCTCCCGGCGTTCCTCGGCCTACTTTTAGTCGGTCATCTCCTTTTTCTTCCACTACAGCTTCCAACGCATTTTCTTCTGCCCCAGCTTCCAGTGGCTCTGGTTGGAGCTTATTCCCAAGTAGTCCATCGCCAGCTCTCTCTGCTAATGCAGACGCAATCAGTCAAACAAATGTAAGTCCTCATAAAATCATCTTCACCGAAACTGGTCCCTCTGTCCAATATGGAATTTCTAGCATGCCTGTAAGACCGCCTGTCCAATTCTTTATATCATGTCCTTGCTTTCCCTTGTTGCAAACTAAAGACAATCTGCTTTTTCCAAGTGGAATCTTTCAGATACAAATTAAAATTTTTCATGCAGTGCTTTTTGTAGTTCTTCATCAGTCTTCCTGCTAAGGGTTTTTTTTTTTTTTTGAAAAACTTTTGATTTTTGTTACTTCTTTTAGGTTGGGGATAAACCATCTCCTGTATCTGAATTCTCAAATACCAATAATATGTAATAGGTAGCAAGTTTTGTTTTCTCATCTGTTAGTTTTTTGAGCTGGAAGTACTGCTGGACTGGAAAGGTGAGAGGCACACTAGTGTTGTCTATCGGTTCAAATGTTTGTTGGTTAGACAGACCAAAGAGCAATCCATGATATCGAAAGAATTCTGCCAAATCTTTCCAATATAATCCATTGTGGGTATTCCATTACACAAATGCAAGTTGGTCCTGCTTTGAACCAAATTCACATGAAGTTGTTCAAGAAATAAACCCAGGAGTTAACTTCCTTTCACAGTTATCTATGTATCCCTGGCTCTAGTGGATAACTAGATTTGGTACAGTCTCCACAACATAATTTTACCTAGCAACGAGACTGATTGACAATGTCTTGCACTGCAACATATCAGATGGCTATCCAATACTGAGTAATTGCTCACTACCTCTTTTCTCCATCTGCATCTCTCTGTACAGGAGTGCCCTGTTTGCCTGAAAAATCCCAAGAACATGGCATTTGGTTGCGGTCACATGGTGAAGCTTCTTGAAAGTGTTCTTCGCTGTCGTTAACTACAGCTCTCCTTCCTAGGGTTACTGATACAGTGAACATGATCAATTGCAGGCTTGCGGAGAATGCGAACGAAGATTGTCCAGGTGTCCCATGTGTCGCCAGCCAATCACCATCAGGCTCAGAGTGTACATGTGATTACTCCTCCAGGATGAAAAAACACACTGGCTGCACTTCAGATTCTGTTATTAAACCCCACTTACTTGATTGCTGTTACAGGTTCCATTTTCCTATGATGGAGAGAGACAATACTCCTAGCAAAACTTTTTTGGTTTCAGTTGCTGGGTTCTGTTTTATGCAGTTACTTACAACGATGCAAAATAGAGCTGCAAGAAATAGGTCTTATATGAACTGTTAGGCATATCTTTCTCCTTTCTTTTTCCAATTACTTGGAACAAAACTGCGTTTGCGAGTTTTTGGTAGCTTTTCTGATTTAAGCTCTCTTGAATGGATTTTGTTTCATTGACAAGTTACGTCGCACTGAATTTTCAATCGATGTAATTCTGGAGCAATGTATCGAAGGCATTTAAATATAATCGTCAAACCTGCTCGAATTGGTTTCTGTCTTCCATTTTCCCTCTCCTTGTGATTTCTTTTGCCGAGGAAAGATCCCACCTTCCCAATTAATGGCGTCATTTGAGGGAGTTCTTGATGTCAATGAAGAACCCGATGAGCCTCTGTTCCTCCTGTTATGCTACCAGAAACAGTCTTTGTACCTGCCAAAAGTTCATCGCCGAGCTACTTATTAGCTTGTTCACCCATCAGGTATCAAGATTTCATTTAGTAATGAGACGCTAATTGATTTATATAGTGCCGACCTGTCAAAGTTAAAACACAGTCAAAACTAGACGATCAAATTTACCCAAGCCAAATGCGTTTAGCATTGTTGAATCAACAGATCATGCCAAAACAAAGTAATTGTTGTAATATAATGCACAAAACGTAACAGGATCTTACATATTAAGTTAACGCGAAAAGCTCAGAGAAATAAACGAGAAACTATAAAGTGACACTAGAGATTTACGTGCTTCGATTCAAATGTCGATACCTGTTCACACCTAAATTTTTATTTTTCTTTAGTCATTTCATTTACATAAAAAATGAAAATTAATTTTAGTTCTCACCAAAAATAAATTAGTTTTCATGCATAGCATAATTAATTTGGTTTAGCATGCATTGCATTTTGCACATTTGCATATTATCCGGACCGGCGGTGGATGGACTTAATTCAAGGTTTTAAACTTGATTGAATTATCTGAATTGAGCTTGTGCCGAAATTTTTAAGAAATATGGGCTGTTAATTAAGTGTGATTAAGTCTTTCGGGGCTTAATTAAAAAAGGTCTTGCAACACGGGATCTATTTCATAAAAAGTCATAAGTTAGAGCCCCTAACTTGAGCTAATGTTCCCTATATAAGCACACGTAGGTCATTCAATCAAGAAGAGGCCACCGAAACTAATATACACGGCCACTTGAGAGGACGGCCACAGTGCTCATGATCAGAGAGAAAAGGGAGAGAGAGGTTTTCTACTTTTCACGTTTTTTTGTGTGTGCGCAGATTCGGAGGCCATTCAATTCTATACACGGCACATTGAAAGAAGGAGAGAACGAACACAACTAGAGAGAGTCTCTCGGCCAAAGACTTCATGTTGGAACCTTAGGGAGCTCAGAATTCAAGGAGAAGATACGTCCACAATTGTGAAGAGAAAGAAGGAAAATCAGGAGCTATTCAGGGAGTCTTTCATCATCTCTGTCGTCTAATATATTCACAATCGAGAAACAATTTTCTTTGGAAAAGAAGCATCTATTTCACTAACAGATTGTTTTCTTCCTTTTGGTGGATTACGCTTCTCAACATATGCAGGCGGTCAGGGTTGGTGGCTCGATCCCATGATCATATTTTCGAAATCACTGCACCAAGCCCGCGACCCGAGCCGATCTCGTTATTGTTTTAATCCTCGCTAGCCGTCCCTCGTCTCTCACTAGCATCGCGACGGGCGTACGTCGTGAACTTCCACCCGTGATCATGCCAAAGACCTTCGAGTTTTGTTGATTCCTCATTGAGCCGAGAATTGCTAGCTTCCTAGTTTTGCAGTCAATCGGTGGTCATTAAGAGAGAAGGGAAGAGGACATAGTCTAGGCGGTGAATCTGTTTCTTTGGGATTTCATTCAGATTTTCATATTGATATTAAGAAATTTTGTGATTTCACTTTCCACATGCAAAAACAACTTTCTTGACAGGTTGATCGTGAATTCCGAAGCTCACTACTGCACCTCTCGTGGTTTGCCTCTTTGCTAATCCTTGGTGATTTCTAGTTTTGTCCATGAATGAACGAGTTCAACAAGTTCACGCTTCGGCGTCCTTGCTTCCCTAAAGTCCACGGTCAAAGAAAGCAATTGAAGTTCCGGCAAGCTTAAATTCTGGTTTTGTCTTGTTTTGGCCTTGTTTTGATCTACCAAGCTACTGTGGGTTCTTTCACTTCGTGCAGTGCGGCTATTGCAAGTGTTCTGTCCAGCGAATTACTCTTTCCCCTCTCCACGTTGGTAGTGGTCATCACAAGCCCCATCAAGCGTGCGGGACCTCTTGCCGAACCGGTCCTAATCTTGAGCTTGGAATAAGTTTGGTTCAATTTGAATCAGGAAAGCAATCCCGTGAGACTAGGTAAAATTCTGAATTTTGATATCAAGGTTATCTTGTGTTTGTTTGATATTATCTATAAGAATCTTTGTAGCCTAAATTGGATGAATTTAAATCTTGAACAAACCTTATGGATATTCATGCCTATCTCTGGAATATTTGGCATTGTTTGTTCCTTGATTTGATTTGATTTTTTTTTTTTTTAGTTTTGAAGCATATCTTTGAAAATTGTGCATATCTTGAGGATATTCGGCTATTTTGATCTAGATATTTGTCTTGTGGATTGATATTTGCTAAAATATTCGAATTGTATCTTGAGAAGATATCATGCATGATTCTTTGGAATATTAGTGAATATTTTGGGGAATTTTGCATAATCTCGTGATAATTTGAAAATTTCCTGAAGATACTCAAAGATATCTAAAATATTTCAAAAATGTAATCGATTAGGAAATTTCCTAATCCGCAACCGCACACATGGAAATAAGTCTATCTATCAGGCTTTAGATGGAATTATTTTCATAGCGGGTATTTTCGAATTTTTAGGGTCAATCTGTCAAGCTTCAGATCGAAACTTAATTTGGAAGCAATTGCGATAATCATCTTTAAACTAAAAGATTTGCAACTTGAATTTTAAATTTCATCCATAAAAACCGAAAATCACAAAAAAAAAATCATAAAAATCGAAAATTCAAGAAAAACTCTTTGGCATTCATCTTTTAATTTCAATTCACAAAATCTCAGAAAATTCAAAAAGAGATCTAGCAAGATATGGTTTCTTAAAAATCACGTCTCATCATTTTTTAGAAAGATAGAATTTTCTAGAAATCCTATCTTATGGATTGCCGTTTAATGAATAAAATCTTTTAGAATCCATTTTAACTTTTAAAAGATGTAGACATAGGGTAAAAATATTTTTTAATTTTTTTTGGGAATTAATGCAAATTAAATCCGAAAATTATAAGATAATCTTGAACCAATTCACTCTAATTTTCCTTTAATTTTTAATTTCGAAAACCATTTAAAAAATACAAAACAATTCATTAAAAAATCCAAAAAAATACACCTTTGAACTTCAAGTGAGAATTGGTCAAAATTGCCAAATTAAACATTTTCATGAAATTGGTACCGAAAGGGCATTAATTGAAAAAGTTAATGTAACCAAGTCCCGAACTTAAAATCTTTGGTTCGTAGAAGTAATTTAGTTCTCCCACTAATTTACTTAGGTTTCTAATTGAATTACCAAAAAACGATTAGTGGCGGCTCCGAAAAATTAAAAAATATTTTGCATGATAATCATTTGAACCATAAGTAACGATTTGGTAGAACTTGAGAGAGTTCGAGCTAAGTTAATTAATTTGGTAATCCATTAACCTAAGATTGGAAAACCCGATTTTTAGGCCGCGACAATACCTACATCTACGGGAAAAATCCACTGTAATCGAAAGAATCTCAATTCATTTAAAAGAAAAGAAAAAACATTAAAAGAGCAAAACCCTTTCTTCCTTTTTTTATTTATTTATTCTTTTCTTTCTTTCCTCTGACGAGGACTTGTTTTTAGTCTGGGACCCACCGAATATTTTCTTTTCTGTTGAAGGACGCCCAAATCGTGGTCCACGGTCAAAACGTGAATATTTTCCTGCAAATCCAATCCTGCGGTTTTCCCAATTTTCTTTCCTCTTTAGATAAAGCAAGATATAATCTAACCGCAATATACAATTAAGATATCTTGTGCATATCCACTAGATACCTAATACGAAACGTTCACATCCAATCAAATCGAATCGGAATCTGTAAACTGATCAAACTCGAGACATAAATTTAACCGTAAGCAAGAAAGTCCTAGTATTTAGCCAGAATACACCATCATGGCATACATACCTACACTCGAGCATTGTAGAAACGATCTCATTCTCAACACTAAAGAGAAATGATTATGTGGCAGTCCTTAATCCATCTTGAGATTAACAGTTTGTTCGGGGCTACAAAAAAAATAATTAAAAATTATGGGAAAAGGATACTTTTAGTGTCAAAAGTTGTGTACGGAGATCACTTTGGTGCCAAAAGTTTCTGCCGGATCACTTTAGTGCCAAGTCGGACAAAAGATCACTTTGGTACCTACTCCGACCAAAAGTGCCACGTGTAATTAATAAATAAATTTTTAATGTAAAATGACATTTAAAAAAAAATAAGTCCACATGAACTTCTGCACTTTGAAATAAATTTAAATTCGTTTAAAATAAAAAATTTATTAAAATTAAAATTAAAATAAGCTTAAAAATGTAACCAAAATCCTTAAAATTTTTATAAAAAAAAAGGTGGAAATCAAAACCAGGCGGCGAGGGCTTTCAAGTCCTCGCCGCCGCCTCCCCCACCATCACCGGCGGTGGTGGGTATGGCCAGCGGGGGTCGCCGGACCCTGGCCGAGGCTCGGCGACCCTCATTCGCCATGCCCTACCCATCGCTGGCAACGCCGGCCATTGCCGGCGATGGTGGGGCTGCAGCGGCGAGGGTTACAACAACCCTCGTCGCCTGATGCTTTCCCCCTTTTTTTAAAAAAAAAAATTTAGCTTTTTTTAAAAATTTTCAGCTCATTTTTCAAATTATTCTAAATAAAAAATAAAAAAATTAAAACAAAAAATGTCACAGTAGACCTTCGGCGAGCCACGTCAACGTCATATATTAATAAAATAAGGTCACGTCGGATTTCCGGCGGACCAAATCGGACTTAGCACTAAAACAATCATTTTTTCAAAAACTTGGCACTAAAGTGATCCGATTGAAACTTTTGGCGCCAAAGTGATCTCCGTACACAACTTTTGGCACCAAAAGTGTCCTTTTCCCAAAAATTATTGTAATGCTCATTCTTTTAAGAATTTGTAACTCATAACATGCGCCCAAAAACGTTTGTGCTAGCAAAGTCCAAAACCAAACATCGGAACGGAACGATCATTCCTTTTCCTAGGTCATTCCGTTCCAAAACATTTTCCATTCTGAGAGTCTGACTCCATTCTGGGATACCATGAATCAAACCGGTCGAACAAAATCAACCAATGGACCAAAATCCTTGAGAGCCGCAGAAAAAAGAAAGAAAATTGTGGGTTAAGTTTCTACAAAGAGTCGCAAAAATGTGTATTCCCGTAGAATTTCAATGGGGGATCGAGAGTGTCTAAGCTACAGAGCCGCGAGCCCTTATTCTCGTGTGTCCACAGCGTGGGGTTGGACTTCGAAGGTTCAGCCGGCAGCCCTCGTATAAACCCCCACCGGTCAAGCTCACCGCTCCACTTTATTCCCTTTCTTCAATCTTCTTCCATTGACTCTCTCTCTCTCTCTCTCTCTCTCTCTCTCTCTCTTTGTGAAACAGAGTCCTTCGTTACTCTGTTTCTTTTCCAGCAGAGCCAGATCTTGCCTGTGTAAAGGATCAGAGAAGTGGAGAACAGGGAGGAAACGAAGAAGACGACCCTCAAGCCCGAATCAAGACTACCACCAAGGAGAGGTCAGATCAAAGTCACTATCTTCAAGTTATTGGCGGATCAGATCATCAAACTCGCGAAAATGGTTGTACATTTACTGAGGAGAGCATGCTGTTGAAGGGTGTGTTCATGCTGTTGTAATCTCAAGTTTGACTCTGTGGAGCCACTTGAAGACACGTTGCTCGCATCATTTTTCAAGAGTATACCGATGGATTGGTGGTGATGAAAGCATCGCAACACCTCGCATATATGGAGTTTGGATGAGGCTTATGCATTCTATAACAATTATGCTGAAGAAGCAGGATTTGACATTAGAGCGTTAAACTCATATAAAAGAAAAGGCAGCGAGGAAAAACGTGGTCCAGTATTTTGTTGATCGAGTTCCACTGTGATGCAAGGATTAGAACCAATAAATCGTTTCAAGGTTGGTTGTTGAAGGAGGAGGGCATGAGAACTTAAATTTTGAATAAAAAGATGTTAGAAATCATGTTACATATTACAAAAGGTTGGAATTGCAAGAAGGAGATGGGCATGCACTTTTCAATTATTTTTCAACCGTGCAGCTGCAAAATTTCAACTTTTATTATGTGCTTGATTTGGATGATTAACGGAGATTGCATAATATTTTTTGGGCGGACGCACGATCAAGAGACACATACAGATATTTTGGAGATGTAATCATATTTAATACCACTTATTTGACAAATAGATATGACAATGCCTTTTGCTCCATTTGCCGGTATCAACCACCATGGTCACTCAGTTATGTTAGAATGTGGTTTGATTTCACATGAGACAAGAAGCTCTTTCATCTGGTCGTTTAAGGCATGCCTTGACTGCATGTCAGGGAAGGCACCTCAAGCTATTACTAACCGGTGTAAAGCAATGCAGAATGCAATTTCCAAAGTATTTCCATTTGCTCGTCATCGCCTTTGTTTATGTCATATAATGCAAAAATTGCCACAAAAATCAGTGGGTCATCTTTAATATAAGGGTATAAATTAGCAATAGAAAGTGTAGTTGACGCCTCACTATATGTGAGTGATTTTGAGACTGCTGGGAAGGAGTTGATTGATGCACATGGACTCCATGATAATGACTGGCTTCGAACATTGTATGAGGAAAGGGAAAAATGGGTGCTAGTATATTTGAAAAATACCTCTATTGCTGGCATGTCAACTACTCAAAGAAGTTTCGACGAAAAAAAAAAATACTCAAAGAAGTGAGGGTATGAATGCTTTTTTCGATGGATATGTACATAGACAAACATGTTTGAGTGATTTTGTCTTGAGCTTGCACTCAAAGGCAAGTATAAAAAAGAAGCCCGTGCCGATTTTGATTCCAGACAATTGAAACCTTGGTTGAAAACCAAGTGTTTATTATGAGAAGCAACTCTCATTCACATAAACCCATAGAATCTTTAAAAAGTTTCAAATTGAAGTTGAGACAATGTTGCAGTGATTTAAGGTAACTCAAGTGCACACAGATGGAGTAGCATCAACTTTTAGAGTAAAAGAGCATCAAGCTGATCATGATAATGGTAACTCCAAAATTATCGAATTTGAGGTTTTGCATTGTAGCATTGGAACTGAAGTTTAGTGCATCCGTGGGATGTTTGCTCTTAAGGGTGATCTTTGTAGACATGCAATATGTGTTCTTCGTCACGTTGGAATAAATGAGATACCGAACATTACGTACTGTCTCGATGAAGAAAGGAGTTCAAGCGTTCATACCTTTTGAACTCCATATCTAACGGTGTCAATTTTGACATGCTATCTAGATCGCACAAGAAGGTTCAAAATCTAGAGATAATTTTAAATTTGTTTTGCAAGTACTGGAGGAAGCAAATAAAACGATTCAAATTGCGGGGCTGAAGAGAACCCAATCAATTTCTATCAAAATGATACACAAAGCATCCGGATAAACGTTCCAATCAAAGGAAAGAGACTTGGACGTCCAAGTGAAAATCGATTCAAGAATCCAATTGAAAGACCCAAACGAAAAGCATCTACAAGGTTAGATTTATCTATTTTGCGCTAATTACACCTTGTGATTACTTTTGTATTAAACAATAGACTAAAGCTTAAAAAACTTTTACCCCAATAATTCGGCAAAAGAACACCTGAGTGTTGATATTTGTGTACATGCTCATTTTGGTGCCAATATTTTTCACGGATTCACTTAAGTGCCAAATCGGAAAAAAAAAAAAAACGATCACTTAAATGCCAATTCCCACCAAACAGTCCACGTGGCATTTTTATTTATTAATTTTTTAATATTACGTGGATTTAAAAATAATTATAAAAAAAGACAGTGCACGTGGCAAAAGAAAAAGTCAAAAATTTTAAAAAAATTCCATATAATATTAAAAAAATAAAAAATAAGCTTCACAACTAAAAATTAAGAAAAATAAAAAACAAAATCAGAGGTTGCAGCGGATAGCTTGAAAAGCCCTCGCCGCCGCCGCCGGCAATGGCCGGGGAGGGTGGGGAATGGGCCTGCGGAGGTCGCCGAGCCCCGGCCATTGGCTGGCGACCCCCGCCGATGGCTGGCGAGGGCTCGACCCGCAGATCTGGGCGAGGTCGAGCCCAGTAGGGGCTGGGTGACGCCGGCCTCGCTGCGGCTGGTGCATTAATGGTGCACATTGGGGAATTTTACACCAGACGATTTGAACGAGGAGGAGATGGTTGGGGGGCCTTAATGGCGGTCTCTATCTGACGGTTTGAATGAGGAGGAGATGGGGACATCAATGGCGGTCTTGAACGAGGTGAAGATGGGGGCATTAATGTCAGTCGATGGGGGCACTAGTAATGGCACGTTTCACAACGTTACCTCTCCCTCCACTGCTGCGTCTGTCTCTCTCTTCTTTTTGTTTCAGATTTCACTCCCTCTCTCCTTCAAACAACGACCCTAGCCGCGGCGAGGCTGGCGTCGCCTAGCCCAAACAGGGCTCGGCCTCGCCCAGATCTATGAGGTCGAGCCCTCGCCAGCCATCGGCGGGGTCGCCGGCCACAGGCCGGGGCTCGGCTACCCCGCTGTGCAAGCCTCGCCGCTGCAACCTCTGATTTCAATTTTTTTATTTTTTTTATTTTTAGCTTATTTTTTTTAGTTATTTAGCTTTTTTTTAGTTTTTTTAATATTATGTGGATTTTTTTAAATTTTTGGCTTTTTCTTTTGCTGACTGGGATCCTCCGGCGAGCGACGTAGACGCCACGTAAGATTTCCGGTGACGTTCACCAAAGTTGGCATTCAAATAATCGTTTTCAAAAAAATTGGCACTTAAGTGATCCAAAAATATATATATTGGCTGAGCACTGTACACAATTTTTGGCACTCCAAGTGTCCTTCTACCCCAATAATTTTTTTTGTCATATACTAACAATTCTAGTTAACACGACGTAGTTTTCTCTTATATTTGTTTTGAGCTAGATAGTAGTTTGCTAAATTAATGCAGTTGAACTTTCTTGTAGAAGAAAACAAACCCCGATCGCTTTTTGCACGTTGGCTCTCAAGTGAATCTGGAGCGCACGGTATGGTGTTTCCAACTATTTTCCAATAATTATGTAGAATTCTTTGGAATATATGTCTTAACGTCTATCAGTTGAATTAACGAATAAAATATGCCAGGATGAGGGTACAAGGAATTTCATTAATTTTCACTAAACTAGGAATTCGGATTAGAGTCATCGGAGCTATTCTCAAAATTTGATGTGCAATCAAGAAAGAATCGAGGTTTTCAATCATTGCTGGTATTTGTTATTATTTTGTTTTGAAATAAAATACCTTACTATAAATTGACTTTTTATTCGTATGAAACGATATAGGGTCAGATATCTCGTGGTCATGTGAATATTCTCCATGAACAAAACATTGGAGCTTTGACTCATGTGATCCTAAAATTGGCTTTGTAATGTTTTAGGTCCCTGCACATGATCATCTATGAGATTTAGTAACAGGGAAAAAATTTCTCTCTACTAATTCATCATTCTTATTTTGATTTTTTCTTTAACTTCATTTGTTTTTTATATAATCGATGTCACTGGTCTTAATTTTATGTAGGGGTGAGCAAAATGAACCTCCTGAACCGGACCAGACCGACGAGTTTGATCCGGTTCTCGAGATCACCGATCCGGTCCTCAGTTCCTCAAAGTGGAACCGGTGTGGACTGACGAATTTTTATTTTTATTTTTTAAATACATAAGTTAATTACAATAAAATAAAAACATAACTTAATTCTGATTTTCTTTATAAAAAAAAAGATAGAAGGGAACCTAATATTAATTATTTAGAACTCAGAAGATGTGGGTCATTTTTTGGGCCACAAAATAGATTGGGTCACTGGTGCGTTGAGGCTTACGACCTCTCTCTCTCTCTCTCTCTCTCTCTCTCTCTCTCTGAATTGGCTGGAATATGTTCGTTTCATCAGTTAATGACACTCTGTCTGTATTCGGTGTCTCAGGAATTCTCTTTTGTCTTCCTACTCGTGTTTGGTAAGTCAACCTGTAGTGTTTGGAGTTGATGAATTTTCCAGGGAAAACGGCAATTTTTAAAGCTAGTTCAGGGCATTTAAAATGTTTTCTCATTGCTAAAACCAGACGGTGGTGGCGAGCAGATTTCCAAGTGCTTGTTCATCAGAATCTCTTGAATCTCCCTCCTTTTATCATTTTATTTTTTATTTTCATTTTACTGATTTCATTGGACCGCCTGGGAATCGGACCAGACTGGTGGTCTAGTCGGTCCACGGTTCTAGGGACATTCGGTTCGGTTCACAGTTCATGAAATTGAGAACCGGTACCACCAGTCCGGTCCACGGTTCTTGAGGAAACCGGACCAACCCGGACCATGCTCACCCCTAATTTTAGGTCACCGGAGAGTCCTTCTAGAGAAATTTAATTTGTGCGAAAGGAATGAGAAGCCATTTCATTGCACAATGATTTCGTTATAAGTTGCGAAGCCAACGTTTTAAGTGTTGATTCATCTTTTAAATTAATAGATCTATATAATGACATTGCATTTTTTTTTTAGTAAGTGATAATATTTTTCTTCATATTCAAGAAAATTGATTATGTGGGCCCTCTTATGATTTTGTCTCTCAATTTTAGCTTGCAATAAGAAAACATAAAATATGGAGTCCAAAATTGAAATCGGATCAGGAAGTCTTCCGCTCTCCACAAAACAATTTTGTGGCTAACCATTGACCGTCCCATCGTCATTATGTGAGGACGGTCAGCCTAGCCGCTCCGAACTTTTTATGGCACCACAAACCAAATCCGTGTCAGATAAGTAGAAAGTAAATTTGCTTTTTCAAAACATATTATCTTATGCATGTTACACAAAAAATTGGTACATCATGGAAAGCTTTAGATGTTTTGGAATTAAAAAAAAAAAAACCATCAAAACGCTACGCGCCCTTCTCAATGGCGACGGAGTTCAAACCTGA
Source organism: Lenwebbia sp. NSW1173648 (assembly GCA_029784005.1). NCBI lineage: Eukaryota > Viridiplantae > Streptophyta > Magnoliopsida > Myrtales > Myrtaceae > Lenwebbia > Lenwebbia sp. NSW1173648. The sequence goes on from JARCGZ010000005.1 coordinate 6,766,935, forward strand.
CGGCAACTTCTCGCCACCATAAATACTTCCACTCCATGCACATCATCTTCTCTGTCTCTCTCATTTCTTGATCTGTTCAGTCTGGTGGGAAGTTTTCTTGATCTCTCTCTAGTTTTTTTGAATCATACTCCTGTTCTTGTGCATTGCTGCTGTAGTTAAATCGTGAACGTGAATGGTTCGACTCTTTGTGGCTTCGTGCTGTGTAATTCACAACGCTTCTTGATTGGTAATCGTAACTCGCTTCTTTTCCTGTTCGTGGCCAGGGTTTTGGTGCCATAATTTTTCTGGAGAATCGCGAGAGATAATGTCTGCTCCAACCAGCCGTAAGCGCTCGATCACTTTTTGAAGTTTGAACGCTCGGTTCAGCTCTGTTTCCAATCCGAGAGTTTGAAGCGTTTTCACTCGCACCTTGATTCTACATTACTAGCTCTGATCTTCACCGATGACACTTCTGGAATTCGGTCGCTCACTGCTCGTCTCTGAGTGCCGTCAATCGAGAATCGCTAAAACAGAGCGTAATGTTATTGCAACCTGTCACACTAGTTCTGGTAGATACAATGTTATTGCTTTATGGAAAGAAGAACTGCATATTTTTACTGTACCATTAAGTTCCCTGAATCTTTCAGAAGTAGTTTCTGCCTGTAGGAGCTAAAATAGTATCACAAGTGTTATGAGATGCTGTAAAAACTTTAATTTTTTTTATTGAAGAGGGTTTCTAGCTTTCCTCTGCCAAGTTAGTTTACATTATTTTCCGTCCTTTTCCCTCGCTACAAGTGTTATGACGAACTTAGGCGGGACTTAGCTTGCATGTTTGGAATTGAAGGACAGTTCGAAGACCCACATCGGACAGACTGGAAGCTAGTCTACATGGATCATGAAAATGACATACTGCTTGTTGGTGACGATCCTTGGGAGTAAGTGATATCCTCAAGTTTTTCCAGTTTTGCATCGAAGTGCTTTGTGTTTCCTAAACTGTTAAAATTTCCTGTCTCTTGCAGGGAATTGTGTTCAGAGCATAAAGATTCTGTCATCTGTTGAAGTACAGCAAATGAGCTTGGATGGGGACTTGGGTCATGTACCCATCCCGAACCAAGCTTCTAATGGAACCAACAGCGGAAACGCATGCGACAATAACTCGGCCGCCTCATTTAACCGATGCGAGATTTGCAGCTGAAATATTGATTATTAGTTAGCGCCAATGGTTTTTGCCCGCGGGTTGGCAGAGGGAGATTGACCGCTTGCTAGAACTGTGGCCAAAGAGATCCACCTGGTAACATTCAGGGTCGAGAAAGCTGTTTTCAGTTTCAACCGGATGAGAAGCCATAATTCGGCGATCACTCATTAACTAACATCAGATATTGGCAAGAAATTGATCTTATCGCTAACCCAGCGTGGCTCTCTTTCTTGTGACTTTTCTTTTTGTTGGTGGATTGTAGAAGTAGATATGAAGATTCAGGCAATAGATGTGGCAAGAAGTTGTTCTTTGACACATAGGAGAAAAGAGGAATTTAAGTATATACACTTCTGGAAAAGCTGACTGTAGTTTCCCTCTGTAAATTGTATGGTGATCTTAGCAGAACCTTTTCGGCATGAGCAATATTGGGTTTGTTAAGACAAATTTATGAAATTAGTATATTAAGTGATGTGGCATTATGAACGGACATTTAGGGCCTGCATGGCAACCATTCTGATTCTTTAATTTTGTTCCCTAGAACAAAAAAGGATGAAAATTATGTTTGGTAATATAAACGATTCTGATTCTGTTCCCGGGAACAGTTTTGTAGCAAAAACAAGAACAAAAAAAAAGTTGGTTCTGAAAAAAGAATCGCTTTTGAAAAACACAAAACATAATGAAGTCCCAGATCTCTCACTTTTCCCTTTCAGTTCTCTCATCACTTTTCCCTCGACCTAAAATAGAATGAAGTCTCATTTTTAAAGAAAAATACTTAAGATAATAATAAAAAAATAGAAAAAAATTTGGAAAAAATTCTAAAAAATCAGAAAAAAATTCAGAAAATCCATAGAAATAGAAGAAGCTTAGATTATGCTAGTTTGACCTTATTTTCATAAATTTGGGCCTAGATTCTCTAGATTTCATAGGTTTTGTTCTTTTTTAAGAAAATCATAAACACCTTGGAAATTAAACCCGAACCACATTTCTCTAAGTCCTTAGGGCTTCAATAGGGTTTAATGATGCGATTTATCAATGCCATGATTTCTTGATTGCGCACTTGATTTCATTGGTTGTGATTTGCCTAGGTTTAGGTACTTTAGACTTAGTCTAGTTTTCGAAAATTTGGAAAAAGACAAAAATAACTTGTGTGAACACTTAGCATTGGCATATCTCATATGTTTAAAAGTGAATTGAAAATTTACATGAAACACGTTTAGAAAACACTCAACTTCGATGCCGAGAATGCGACAGTGGAAACACCGACGTAACCAAGTTCCCAAAACCCTAGATTTCTCTGGTTGCATAGAATCGAACGGTTTCTCCGAACCGTTCGATAAGGTTTTCGATCTACCTTCCTCAATGACTGGTGGCGACTTCATTTACATGTATATATACACATGCCACCGATCACATTAAGATCGAATTTAATATTCCCTCGTTGAGAGTTGATATAGACCTGGGAGGGCCCGAGCTAATCTGAAATCACACACTAACCCAACATGGTCTCTCCTTTTTTAAGCTTAAAATGACTTGTTATGACACTGCAATTAGACCGAAATAACACAAAAAAAATGTTATATGCAATATGCAATATGTTATATAAGAGAATCAGTATGAATTAATTCGAAATATAAGATGAAATTTTACAACGTAACTATGTAATTATTTGACTTAAATGACAAAAATTTGGAAGAGAAATTATTTTCTAGAACAAAAATTTTATGCAATTACCAAACGCGTTTCTGTTCCAGGAATAGAAATTTTGTATAGTTATCAAACATATTCTGATTTTCTAAAACTCATCAAAGGAACAGAATTAAAAAAAAAATCACTCTAATCAGAATCAGTTTTTAGGATCAGAATGATTGCCATGCAGACCCTAAAGTAAGTAGGTTACATTTATCATCCAAAGGGGAAAAAAAAAAGATCTTGCCATGCCCATAACTGTTGTTCAGTAGATCCTCCTGGCCTTCTTTTCCAATAAACTAGAAGACTCTACTGAACAAAATCTACCTCTGCTACTACTCCAAGAGAAAGCATCACACTAGTGAGGGAAATCTTGGAGTTATACAGCAAATCAGAAAAGCTGACAAAAGATTCAAGTTTAAAATCTTGGGCTTGTCTCATAAAGTCGATCTCCGAAGTGATTCTCCCTTCGGAGATACGATAACAATCCAACAGAAGAGCCTCTTTTGTTCTGAATAGCTTCCTGCCTTAGCATTCATTGAACTAATCGGACCACCTCTGGGAAAGGAATTTGCCGTCAGGAATAGTTTGAAACAGTTGCAGTCTACTACTCGACCACCAGGAAAGCTCGCGGTTCGTGCGAAGAAGGGCGAAATACTTCCACTCCGGCAGAAGGAAGCTTCTCCTTGTTGTTCCGACCCTCTACAACTCAGCAAGAGACTTCTTTTGAGCAAACTGCCCGGCTAAGGAACACCCACAACACGGACAATTTCCGACCGGCCGCAGAGAAGAGTCTCCCAGTGCTGACGGGTTAGAATATTTAGAGGCACAGTCACCTCTACTTTATAACTATAATCACCCAAATCTATTTCCATGGAGGGATAAGCATGAGAGTTAGGGAGACTCCCCCTTTTCGACGGTAAGAAAAGCTTTCAGGTATTCTTAAACCAGAGGAAGCTGTCTCTTTAAGAAAGACGCATCTATGACTAGTAGACGAAGACGAAACAAACCAACAAGGTCCGTTGAATGTTCATCGGGGGCAGGTGGAGGTCGTTGGACAACAGAGGAAGCGGCTTGTGTGGGGGTCAGCAAGAAACATACGAGAGAGAAGAACTAGAAGGAACAAGAGAAGATTCAAAGCTTGCCAGTTGCTTCAGCCCTAATATGAAGGTGCTCAAGCATACGGGTCCTAGGATGGAGCAGCGATTACATCACAGGCAATTTGAATAGATAGCTGTTCAAGGTTTGCTAGACATGGTCTAGAAGCAAAAGCCATAAATTTTTTTTATCACACAGGCCATTCATCTCCTCCCAAGACCTTACTGTAAGTAACTCAATTCACTTCGCCAAAGAAAAGAAAGAAGTTGATTCCCACAGGAATTGGAATGCTGCAATTGCATCTCCACATATTCTCTCACTTTGGTTGAAAATCAAAAATTAAATCCAATCCGTTTCGCAGCAAAAGTTCTCGTTACATTTATGGCACAATCAGAAATTAGACCTGCAGAGAAAAAGAACTAGGAGAGCACAGCCATTACATCAGATGCCCTCAAGACGATGTAGTCGGACCCATCGGTACCCTTGAAGTCGTTGCCTGCGTACTTGGAGTACATCACTGTGTTTCCTGCAGAGACTGACAGAGGTTTCCTGTTCCCTTCTTCGTCAAGAGGTCCAGGTCCGACTGCGATCACCTGTCCGACCGTAAGCGGCACATGTTGTATTAGCAAATAATAACTGACACAAAAGCATGGAAATAGATATTGGTAAATAGGTCATGTCATCAGCATCATACACTGCACTACATGGATGCAGGCATGGGCAAAATGCTAGTTATGTGCAGCTAAAGGAACATCGGGACATACTGTTCCAATAGAAGGTTTTTCCTTGCTAGCTTCAGTCAATAGAAGGCCTCCAGCAGTCTTTACCTCAGCCTCAGCAACCTTCATGAAATGACAACACATTGTAAAAGACAACATTTCAACTCTAACAGGGGACAAAAGTATGTGCCGTGTCAATAAAAACCAATTAAGTGCATCTCACAAGCACTCAAAAGACTTCTCTTTTCCCCATAACCCAAGTATAATAGATGCCAATGGCAATAATACTATACCAAAAAGAATTGATGATACATGGCGATCAATTTAGAATGTATACATGGTGATTGCAACTGAGCATTTACACCGGGTCAAGTTTCAAACCTTAATTAAGACTCTCTCATTCAGGGGCTTCAGGTCCTTTACATCATCAGTCTCCAAGACACCGAGAATGTCGTCCTCCTTCAAAATAAGATTATTTGAACCATTGAATTCCAACTCGGTCCCTGCATACTTGGAATAGACAACCTGGCTGCCAGTCTGCATAATAATACAACAAATCCAAACTAGGCTCAAATAGTCTCGCCACATATTCTTGTTATCTTTCTTATCGCGATGTTAAAGTTTTAACTAATTAAGAACAGCGCAAGGCTATTGGCTCAATATTTGGATCAAACAATTACCTTCACACTGATATCGATTTGTGACTTTCCAATTGTCCTACCCTCTCCAACTGCGACCACTTCTCCTGCTTGTGGCTTTGTTTGAGCAGTCGTCGGAAGCAGTATACCACCCTGTGTCTTCTCCTCAGCAGTCTTGATCTTGACCAGCACTCTGTCACCCAGGGGCTTCAGAGAAGTGTACTGAAATATCACAGCATGGGGTCAGTCAAGAACGGTTAAATACATATAATCAAAGTCGAGAGAATAATGCAGCAACCTACTCCATAGAAGCAGCATTGAACTATAAACACACCTGACACCATAATCCAAGAACCACCAACCTGGACTTGCCACTACTTTTCCCACCCGCTAGGTTATAATGGTTTAGTTCTCTTAAGCCAAGCTAAACAATAACATCAAGAGATACTCTCCGCAGTGCCCGACATGTTTTCAAGTTACAAATAGATGCTCAAAACAAGAACTCCATTTGTTGGCATCATCGTCAGCAACTAGCACGACTAACTTCACAGCCAATTCAACGGTCAAAACTCTGTGAATACCTACGTGGGGCATTCATGAAAATACCACTCTCAATAACACATCACTATATTCTTCAACCCAGATGAAACCCAAAACTCGAGGATTCTTAGAGAGCAAGAGTACTGGGAATCATTGTAATTTGAACTAATCATATCAGACGACCAATAAGCCACCACAACGAACAACAAGCTTTAACTATTTACTAAATCGTCAGTAAGATAAAGGCCATTCAAACAACAAGCAACAGAACAAACGAACAGGGACACAAAAACAAGAAACTACCTTAGGAGCAACAACAGTGGCAGCTCTCACAACGAGCCCTCTGAAGGACCTCTGCGTCAAAGACCCTGCTTTGAAAGGACCCACGGAAGCAAAATTCACCGTGGACGGCTTAAGCCCTTCGAAAGAGGGAACCAATCTAGCCGAGAATGTGGGTGCCGTGAGCTGACCACTCGCCATTGCTCTGCCCAATCCAAGAATCACAACAAGTCAGTTGCTTTTCAAATTAGTCAAAGACAGCTCCTCAAAGCTTGCAAGAGGGAGAAGAAAAGATTGCAACTTTGTGATTCAAGTAGCTTGTAAGAAACAGGATTGGCGTGGGATAAGAAGGTGGAGGAATTGTTTCGAAGATAAAACCCCCCAAAGAGAGCAACCGACGGACTCACAGACGCGACCGCTCGAGAGAGACTAACCCGATTGCGCTCGCAGAGAGAGACTAATCCGATTGTGATCGAGGATGAGGTCAGGCGACTCCGAAGCCTCTTGGCGAGAGAGAGAGAGAGTGGAAGAGGAAGTGATGATATAGAGATAAAGTTATAGAAAGAGAGAAAGGAGGAAGTGCTGATTAGGGTTTGGCGTTGGGGGAAGGGTGGGGGTTGCGGTGGAGCATAATACAAAAGAAATTTGGGAGGTGGGGAGGTGAATGAATACGATCCTTCCTTTGACTTTATTGGTGCTTGCTTGCCCGTGAGCTAGGAAGCATCGATACCTTTCGTAGGTCTTCGTATCGTGTTCGATACTTTTCGATATTTCGATACTCTCTAATACTTCCTCAACAGATCAGCGCTTCAGACACGGCGGCGATAGGTAAGTCCAGCATCCCAACACGCTATTTTAACACTCACAGAGTTAATTTTAAGTATTTTTAATAAATTATGGGTTAAAATGTAAATTTATAAAAATATATATATACTTAAGTTATATATCCAATCATCCCAAAATTAATATTCTCTGTCAGCAAAAAAAAAAACCTAATTGTGAATCTTTAATAGAAGAAGAAAAAAATCATGATATTTTTATATAATCATGTATATATACAACATGTCCCAACGTGTCGGAATTTTCTATTTTTTGAGAAATGACGTGTCAGCGTGTCATGTCGTGTCGCGTGTCGGCGTCGATGCTACTTAGCTTGTGAGTAGAGCTGTAAATATGGGTCCATAATCCAATTCTAACCCATATTTTGTATAAAATGGATTTTATGTGGGTTGTTAATTTTTAGAAAGCCCAGTAAAAATGGATCCGAAAAGTTGAAACTAAATTAAATAGGTCAAGACGTCTTTCTTGGCCAAATCACCGGCCGATATAGGTGGTAGACCTAGCTAAGGGGGTAAACTTGGTCGCCTTCGTCACGGCGTTAAACGTGACCATAGTCTGATGTTGAGCATTTTAGTAGTCAATGGAATGGACCATTGACGGTTGCCTTGATTGAGATTAATCAATGAATTGACCATTAATAGTGGGTTTGTGATTGTTAGTTATTATTGTTGTCGATCCTATGCGTAAAAAGGTTTGCTGGAAAGATATCATTTACTTATGATATTTCACGTATATCGTATATTGGATTTGAATTTGATAAGTGATGATATCATTTTACATTTGTGCATAGTGATTGTTCAATCCGCTTAGAAGAAATGTATTACTCAGTGAGTCATGTTAGCTCACTCCTTTCATCTTACTTGCTTTTCAAGTTCTTCAGCGAGCCGCAAGTAGGATGTGAGCGTTTCATTAGCCGAGGGGCTTTTGATAGGGGAATTTTTTGGTATAAGTGGTATATAGCTGATAAGCTTCTTAATGAGATCTTTTGATGGTTATGTATATATCTTTTGATGGTTTTTAGAAAGTTCTGTTACTGTAACCGAATGACTTTTTATCTCATATATATATATAGAGCATGGTTACATTTTGAGGCTGCATCCTTTGTGAGAAAGGATGGCCGTGTCATTGCCCTGTTTTTGTAGGAATTGGGGTGTGACATTTTGTCTCTCTTTCTTTTGATTTTGTACTTTGGAGTACCATATCTGGGAAATATGTGAACTTGAGTTTTCGGGTTATGACCATGGTCCATGGGATTTTTTCCTTCCCTGTTGTCTCTCTGGTATAGTGCTGTCTTTACAGTCCAACTTGATTTCTCATTGGTGATGATGAACGAAGGCTCGTAGAGTTAAATCTGGCAGTTGAATTGGCAGTTTTCTTTGTAAATTGCATTTCTATCTGCAGTTTCTAAGCCACTTCTGTTTACAATGTTTCTTTAAATTAAACAGATTGAGAATTGGGATTCGGGGCTAAACCCGCGGTGGAAGTTCGTCCTCCATCTCTACTGTAGTTTTCTTCCTGGGATCATAATCGTGCCTGTAATGATTTGAGTATCTACTTGACTCAAGGGGCAAGCTACAATGGAAAATGCTTTTACCAGTGTAGTTAGAATTGTACAAGGTGGTTGCCGAACTTTAATTCTTCAAATGATATTATCTCGGTCTGTCATGTCGTAAAATTAAGGGACGGAAACCAGTGTCCCAACCTTTTACCTGCGAAATTTCGTTTGCTTGGTGAAATAGATTCGAGGTTCGTGTTGTTGGGCATTTGATGCGAAATGGGTTATTGTTGCTTGTCATAGATTGTGGTCTAATGACTAGATTGGATCGATTTTTAACACTCCTAAAGATGGGGCAGGGCTTGATAGGTGATTTTGCTCCGGGACATGAATTCGGGAACTGAGATTCGGTCGAAAAGCGAGTTAGGGAATTCGGATGGAACGTGCTTGACGGTCGGTTAAGTTCATCAAACACATGTATATCTGCTTTCAAAGAACGAGTTACTCATAGGAAACTGGTCTCATTAAATATGGGTTACAACCGTCCAAAAAAGAAATATGGGTCAAAACTTATTTTGTCGGCCCTTTTTACAAGTATTTCAATTTTTAGATTTTTTACAATTTTTATTTATTTATTATTTATTATTGTTTAATTTGCTTTTTTTATTGGGTTAATACCACGGAAAACCCCAAACTGGTACACCTGTGACAAATTTACTCCAAACTATTATTTTAACCATCAAAAATCCTAAACTGGTACACCTTTGATAAATTTATCCAAAACTAGTATACCTGTGACAAATTTATCTTTCGTTGGTTTCCGTTAAATTTTATCGTCAAATTACTGATTTGGATGACACATGGCAATTGCCGAATGTACACGTTTGAGGTTTTTACCCTCTATTTGTCATAGGTGTATTAATTTGAGATTTTTCGTGGTATTAATCCAATTTAACGAAAATTAACGGATGATAAATTTGTCACATGTGTACAAGTTTGAGGTTTTTGATAGTCAAAATAATTAGTTCAGGATAAATTTATCATAGATATACCGGTTTGGGATTTTTGATGGTCGAAAAAATAATTTAGGGTAAAATTATCACATGTGTACCAGTTTGAGATTTTTTGTGGTCAAAAAAATAATTTGAGATAAATTTGTCACCGATGTACCAGTTTGGGGTTTTTCGTGATATTAACCATTTTTTATTTGATGTGAAGTTTTTATTTAGGTAACATATACATGTGAAGAGCTTAAAGTAAGTTAAATGAGTTGTATAGTCATAGAATATTAGTGTGTTTTGGTAATATGAGTCAAAACGGGTCGGATGGGGTATGGGTCAAGTGCGGGTTGAGTCGGACATGAGTCATTAAATATGGGTCAAAACGGGTTAGACAGGTCAATATGGCTCGGACCATATTCGATTCTACCTAAACCCGACCCAACCCACTCATTTGACACCTCTAGTAATAATTAATCCAAACTCACTCTAAATTAATTAATTAGGAAAGAGCAGATGACGTAATGTATTGGGCGTTTCAGGGGCGCCAAGCTAGCTCCCCTCCCGACCAAACAAAAAAAAAGTTAGCTCCCCCGAAACTCTACGCGCCCTTCTCAATAGCGATGGTGTTTGACGGCAACTTCTCGTCACTATAAAAACTCCCACTCCATGCACATCATCTTCTCCGTCTCTGAATCTCTCTCTCTACACCTTCACTCAGGTCGACGATCTCTATCTCTCTAGTTTCGATGAAATCGCCGCTCATGGCACCCCCCCTGCCATCCAGGCTCGCTTTGCCGTATCGTCAATCGGTGTGAATGAACTTGTCATTATTTGTCACATTGACGACCATGTAGGATGGAAGTGAGGCGTGAAAGAGTGATTACCTTTAGAGTCTCTGCTTTTTCTTTCACTGTAATTCAGCTTTGACCTTGTGTTGCCTGGGGTTTGTACTCTCGTTTGTGTATATTGCTGCCGTAGTTAAATCGTGAACGTCAATGAGTTGGAAGCCGTTGCTCTGGACAGTGATTCGAAGTTACTTGGTTCGGCTCTTCATGGTGTGTCATGCCGTGTAATTCACAAGGCTTCTTGATTGGTAATCGTATCTCGCTTCTATTCCTGTGCGTGATCAGGATTTTGGTGCCCGAATTTTTCTAGAGAATCGTGAGAGATAATGTCTGTTCCAACCAGCCTTAAGCGCTCGATCACTCTTTGAAGTTCCAAGCTTATTAGGTTTTCTTTCTGCAAATTACTCTGCAGTGCCTTGCTGTACAAGTAACATTCCTCATTTTTCTTGTATCCTTCAAGTAGAAAATTTACTACTCGAAATGCCTTTTGCAGCTTTTGGGAGGCTGACTAGTAGCGCCTTTGGGCCACAATCAGCATTCGGGCAGGCTAATAATGCAAATAACAGTCCTTTCGTGGTCACATCTTTTGGTGGTACAACACCTTCTGGTTCACCAGCAGGTGGCTCGGTATCTGGGGGAACTTCAACAGGAGTTTTCAAGGGTGGTTTTACTCAAACTCCTTCGCTCTTCTCTTCCGAAGCTGCCTTTGGTTCTTCGTCATCATCAGCTTTTGGTGGTAAGACAACTTCTATCATTTTTGTTCCCTTTTTAATTGTTAATCATTTGTCGTATAGTATCGAATGAATTTTGCTTGGTCATATGGACTTGATTCAAGAATTGGAAGCTGTCACAAAATACGTTTCTCTTAATAACTATATGTCTCTAGGATGTTTTATAGTCATGATGACTGTCTTCAGCTTGTGTCGCAGTGCTGATTTAATTAGCACTTGATGACGGATGACTTGTCTTTTATGATCACTATTGGTTGCCTGTGTGATTACTTAAAAATTGAGTCCCCAATGGATATTTACACTGTTTTACTCCTTTTTTTCTGAAAAATTTGCTGACTCTATACGCTAACACTTTGGATCCATATAGTTTGTAAGCGGACTTTTGAAGGAGGCGGTATGTTTTCTTACTCTAGATCTGCCTACTATCTTACCCTTCACGGAGCGCTTTTCATAAATGTGGTTTGTACTTTCCAGGCTTTGGTTCGAGCATCCCTGCCTTTCGAACTGCGAGCACACCGGCATTTGTTACTGATAGTGCCCCACCATTTGGAGCTACAAGGACCCCTGCCTTTGGTTCAACCATGAAGGCTGAATTTGGTGCAACTAAAGGTCCCATCTTTGGGTCTGGAGATGCATTTGGTGCTTCCAGTAATCCAGATTTTGGCGCTTCTTGTAGCTCATCGTTAAACTTTGGATCTTCTCCAGCTTTTGGGTCATCAAAACCTGCATTTAGGAGCAACCACTTTGGATCAGAATCTCATGGAGCTCATACCGTTGAGATATTCAATTTTACTCTTGCTTTGTGGAGAACTAGTTTTTCGTATACTTGCCTTAATGAAGAAAAATTGGTAAAAACCTTCTTATCAACAGTCTCACTCCCCATACTTTTGGTTGCTAAGTTTAATGGTATGTTCCATCGTTTTCACAATTGGAAATGCAGGGTCTTGGGTAGCTACACGAACATTTGGCGGGACTCAGTTTGGAAACTCATCCTTTGGAGGTCAGCATAGGGGAAGTCGCGTAGCTCCTTTCACTCCAACGACTGAGGCAAATACTGGCATGATAGCACCTGACAAGGTACAGTCAATTTGTGGTATGAGTGTGCCTGTCTACAAATATAAAAGCCTCCAGGAACTTAGATGGGAGGACTACCAGTGGGGGCACAAAGGTCCTTGGATTGATTATGCGCTAAAATGGCTCTTGTTTCCTGCTTAGTTTATTTTTTTAATCTTTTGTTTTTCCAGAAACCTGCGAAATCGATGTTGACCAGTTACTTTGTGTCATTCTCAGGTGGACCAAATCACGCTGGTCAGTCTGGTGTTAGTGTTGGCCCCGGTGCATCTCCTGCTATTCCTTGGCCTGCTTTTAGTCAGTCATCTCCTTTTTCTTCCACAACAGCTTCCAATGCATTTTCTTCTGCCCAGCTTCCACAACCACATCATCTAATGAGCTTTCAATGACAGCTCCCAGTCCTTTTGTTCAAAATCCTTCTAGCAATGCAGGGTTTTGGCCATCACTCAACACTTCCCCTTTTGGTTGTTCTTCTTCATTAACTTCTGTTGTTAGATCACCACCTTTTGCATTTGAACTTAGTGCACCGCCATCCATGTTTTCTTCGTCAGTCTCAGCTACACTTGGTTCATCACCATCAGTTATTAGTGTTGCCACTACTCAGTCTTCCCCACTACTTTGGTCTACTACACCCCCAATTGCCGAGACTGCTTCTGCTTTTAGAAAAACTCCTACTTCCTTTCGCCAAACAACTGCTCCCTTTGGCCAAACTAGCACCCCCACTTTTGCTCAAATGCACACATTTAGTACGGCTTCCAGTGGCTCTGGTGGGAGCTTATTCCCAATTACTCCATCGCCAGTTCTCTCTACTAATGCAGCCGCCATCAGTCAAACAATTGTTCTTTACCTTTTCAAACATCTGAAGCTGCGGAGACTTCTGGTGTTAGTTCCCTTGGCAACTTGGGACAGACACAAGCAGGTAACTAGTAAACCCCGTGTTCATCTCTCTTATCTTGTAATTTCTAACATGGCGCTAATCTTATATCAATTCTGCTTGATAGCTGGTACAGGTGGCTTTGGCTCACAATATGCTTTTGGTTAGACTCATTGTGGATAATCGTATGTGTTTCTCATCTTTTGCCTAGAGCATGTGCGCACTTTATGCAATATTTCTATGGCAAATTGTCTGCTGGTTAATTTCAATTACATTAGTCCCTTCCCAACTTCTATGTGGGCTAACTTGTATTGACTCTCACAGGTGGTGGGATTCATATATTTGACTGCCTATAAATCCGCATGAAAAAAATTAGGAATTTTTTTTAAGCTGGATCAATTGTTTATCCATCTATCTCCCCTCTTGCAGGTCTATCAACGGGAGTTCTTCAGTTGTTCAACCAGCACTGGTCACAAGTCCTTTTGGAACCCTCCCTGCTGTACAGCAGTTGTCGATTGGCTGCACTGAAACTGGTTCCCTGGTCCAATATGGAATTTCTTGCATGCCTGTACGACCGCCTGTCCAATTCTTTATATTGCTTTCCCTTCTTGCAAGCTAAAGACAATTTGCTTTTTCCAAGTGGATTCTTTCAGATACAAATTCCAATTTTCATGCTGTGGTTATTGTAGTTCTTCACTAGTCTTTCTGCTAAGTTTTTAGCTTTGTTATTTTTATTTAAAAGCTTTTGATTTTAGTAAATTCTTTTAGGTTGCGGATAAACCGTCTCCTGTTCGAAAATCTCCTTTGCTGTCTGCTCGGCATCTCATGCTGAGGCAAACTAGGCTGCCTGCAAGGAAGTACCATCCTGTAGAGGGTGTTCAAAGGGTGAGATGAATTATCTGAATTGACAAATATCAATATTGTGTAAATATTAATCTGCTTTATAGGTTACACATCAGATTCTGTCACAAGCCTCTCTTAGTTGATTGCTATTACAGGTTCCATTTTTCTATGATGGAGACAATACACCTAGCAAACCAGAGGCTGATGCTCTATTCATTCCTAGGGAAAACCCAAGATCTCTGGTTATTGGTCCTGAATATTTGCCTGCAAGAAAACAGAAGCCATCTCCATTGAAGAAAACTTCTCCAGGTGCAAATGGTAATTTCATATCCCATCGTTTGCCATTTTATGCATATTCTTTACTGTTGTTGCTCTAATGTTCCAAATTGGAATTGTGTTAGAAAGTTGTTCTGTTACTTTTGATCATGAATACATCTGTCTGCATCCATTCTGGTACAAGTCCTTTTTTTTCTTTTGCTTACTTTATGACATGAAGCTTCCATGCATGGATAAATCTCCATTTTTCAATTGAAATTCGCACATTATATGTCTTGGATCTCAAAATTAATGACATTGCATTTGTTTTCTCGGCTCTGAAGTCACTTGCATTATTTACAGTTACATTATACGGTTCTATACCTGTGAGAATGCTACAAAGCAAAACGAACAATGTCAGCTCGATATAACCAAAATTTGCAGTAATACTTTTCATGGACTGAATTGGGTCCTATGCTGCAGATGGTGTTCCCAAAGATGGTCCTTTGGAGGAGCAAACCGACTCTGTCAAGGCCAGCCAGAAAATTAAGGGAGTTCATGATGATACCTCTCTTCAGAATGACGAGGAATATGTGATTACTAAAGGAGCTGGTGAGTCTGCCATTGGGTATGATTGTGATGCTAGCATCAAGGCAGTTATGCCGAAGCTCTGTCAGCCCGACTACTACATGGAACCGCACATCACAGAATTAGCAGCCAAGGAAAGAGCTGAACCAGGATTTTGCTGTCGAGTCAAAGATTTTATCGTTGGACGACTTGATTATGGTCACATTAAATTCGTAGGGGAGACCGATGTGAGAAGGCTTGATCTTGAGTCCCTTATTCGCTTCAACAATCGTGAAGTGATTGTGTACACAGATGAGAGCAAGAAACCGCCAATAGGGCAAGGGCTCAATAAGCCTGCTGAGGCGACTCTTCTTAATAGCAAGTGCATTGATAAGAAGACTGGAAAGCAGTACGTTGAGGGGCCCAAAGTTGAGAAGTACAAGGAAATGCTCAAGAAGGTGGCTGAGAAACAAGGCGCAGAGTTTGTGTCGTATGAACCCATCAAAGGAGAGTGGAAGTTCAAGGTTCGCCATTTCAGTTGATATGATCAGACGGAAGAACAAGACTAGGATTCTGTTGATGCCGTTCTTTGTTCACATGCTGGCTTCTGTTTTATGCAGTTACAATGGGTCCCAATACCCAAAAAAAACCTCCAACTTTAGCATTTGTGACAATTATATTCAAAACTTTTTTTTGTTTCATAAAAAACCTCCAACTTTTATTCTTATCCTAATTCTACCACCGTCAGCCTTCCGTCCATAATCACCGTTAGTTAATCCTATGTGACTCGAATTTTCTCGCCGAACTTACCAATGAATCTTCGAAATTTAGAAACAATAGGTTTTCGGGATGACGAGATTTTAGATCGTTCGTCCAAATATCTCCATGTCTAGCTGTTCTTTGGGCTGTTGAGTGCTGAAGAGAATACGAAACGCGCTGTCTTGAGTGACTCTGTACCTCCCGGTAATATATAGGGGAAGCAAACAATAGAAGAGAAGTTTTGAAGTTTTTTCATGTCAACTTTGCTAAGGTGTAATTCATTAACGACGCGAAAATACCACATAGGATTAACTAATGGTGACGGTGGTAGAATTGGGACAAAAGTAAAAGTTGAAGGTTCTTTATAAGACAAAAAAATTTGGATATAATTGGGACATATGCTAAAGTTGAGAGTTTTTTTGGTACTAGGCCGGTAGAATTGGGACAAAAGTAAAAGTTTGGGGGTAGAATTGGGACAAAAGAAAAAGTTAGAGGCTTGTTATGAGACAAAAAAAGTTTGGATATAATTATGACATATGCTAAAGTTGGAGGATTTTTCGGGTATTGGGCCGTAACAATGGTGCACAATAGAGCGGTAAGAAAATAGGTCTTATATGAACTATTAGGCATATCTTTTCCCTTTCCTTTCCAATTATTTTTGTAGCTTCAAGATACGTGTTACCATGTGCAAATATTGAGGGAACAAAACTGTGCATGCGAGTTTTTGGTAGCCTTTTCGATATAAGCTCTCTTGAATGAATTTTGTTTCATTTTACTAGCAGTACTGTCATGAACAGTGTAATCTTAACCGTAGATCCATACCATATCACCGCGTGTTTGGCATAAAGCACTCATTGATTGAAAAATCGTGTGGTCAGAAATAACTGACAGTACTGTCAGACTGTCATCTAGTAGCTCCCTTTTGTTTCATTGCCAACGTATGTCATGCTGAATTTTTCAATCGATGTAATTGTGGAGCAATGCATTGGAGGCATTTAAATATAGTCGTCAAACCTGCAGAATTGGTTCTGGTGACTTAAATTGAATGCAAGGATGTTTCTTCATGGATCTAGGAACTTCGTTTGAAAGAAATCGAAATAAAGATTCAGTGGACTCAAGAAGCCAATAATTCTAAGAACTTTCATATGGAAGGAAAGTAACACGACGTAACTAATTCGCTTATTTCAACAATAGATCGCGACTAAGGCATGTGATGGATGTAGAATTGATTGCCCACTAGGCAAGAAAAGTACATATAACTCTGCTTAATGCTTTCTGTCTTCCATTTTCCCTCTCCTTGTGGTTTCTTTTGCCGAGAAAAGATCCCACCTTCCCAATTCATGGCGTCATTTCGGGGAGCTCCCGACGTCAATGACGTACCTGTACTTTACATCTCTCCCGATGAGCCTCTGTTCCTCCTCTTATGGTACCAGAAACAATATTCGTACCTGCCAAAAGTTCATCGCGAGCTACTTATAGATCAAACAAAAACAAACCAAGCCAAATGTGATTAGCATCGTTGAATCAATAGATCAAACCAAAACAAAGTAAGCATGAAAGTCCTAATTTTTAGCAAGAATACACCATCATGGCATTCGTGCCTACACTCAAGAATTGTCTGACACCATCCCATTCTCAACATAAAAAAGAAATGATTATGTGATAGTCCTTAATTTATCGTGAGATTAACAACGGCCTATTTTGGGCCACCAAAAAAATAATAAATAATTAAAAATTATTGTGAAGTCCACTCTTTCAAGAATTTGTAACGCACAACATGCTGTTTACTCTCGCAGTCCTCAAAGACTATTATGTCTTTTTGTAGGTCATTCCATTCCAAAACACTTTCCATTCCGAGTCGACTCCATTCCGGGATGCCAAGCATGTTGTTATAGCATAGAATGGAGAAAGAATGAATCAAACCGGTCTAACAAAATCAACCAATGGACCAAAAATCTTGAGAGCCGCCAAAAAAGAAAGAAAATTGTGGGTTAAGTTTCTACATAGAGCCGAAAGGGGCTCGAGAGCGTCTAAGCTACAGAGCCGCGAGCCCTTATTCTCGTGTGTCCACAGCGTCTAAACCCCCACCGGTCAAGCTCATCGCTCCACTTTATTCCTTTCTTCAATCTTCTTCCATTGACTCTCTCTCTCTCTCTCTCTCTTACGCCCGCGTTGTGAAACAGAGTCCATCGTTACTCTGTTTCTTTTCCAGCAGAGCCAGATCTTGCCTGTGTAAAGGATCAGAGAAATGGAGAGCAGGGAGGAGACGAAGAAGACGACCCCCTCAAGCCCGAATCAAGACTACCACCAAGCAGAGGTCAGATCAAAGTCAAGATCTTATTGACTCTAGAACAAAAAGAAAAATCGAGTTCCACTGTGATGCAGGGATTAGAACCAATAAATTTTGAAGGAAAAAAATGTAAGAAATCTGGTTGCAAAGTACAAAAGGTTGAAATTGCAAGAAGGAGATGGGAACGCACTTTTAAATTTATTTTTCAACCATGCAGTTGAAAATTTTCAATTTTTATTATTTGGTTGATTTGAATGATGAAGAGAGACTGCATAATATTTTTTCGGCGGACGTGCGATCAAGATATGTATATAGATATTTTGAAGATGTAGTCACATTTGATACCACTTGTTTGATAAATAGATATGACATGCCTTTTGTTCCGTTTGTCGGTGTCAATCATCATGGTTGGTAAGTTATGTTAGAATGTTGTTTGCTTGCAGATGAGACAACAAGCTCTTTCATCTGGTTGTTTAAGGAAGGGCTTGATTGCATGTCAGGGAACACTCCTCAAGCTATAATTACTGACCTGTGTAAAGCAATGCAAAATGCAATTTCTGAAATATTTCCGTTAGTTCGTCATCGCCTTTGTTTATGGCATATAATGCAAAAGTTGCTGCAAAGATTTGGGGGTCATCTTCAATATAAGGTATGAAGTTAGCAATAGAAAGAGCAATTTACGACACACCATATGCGAGTGATTTTGAGATTGCTGGGAAGGAGCTGATTGATTCACATGGACTCCATGACAATGACTAGCTTCGAACATTGTATGAGGAAAGGGAAAAATGGGTGCCAATATATTTCAAAAACACCTTTTTTTTTGCAGGCAGGCATGTCAACTACTCAAAGAAGTGAGGGTATGAATGTTTTTTTCGATGGATATGTACTTAGAAAAACATGTTTGAGTGATCTTGTCTCTAAATATGAGCTTGCACTCAAAGACAAGTATAAAAAAGAAACCCGTGGCGATTTTGATTCCAGACAATAGGAACCATGGTTGAAAACTAAGTGTTAATATGAGAAGCAACTCTCATCCATATATACGCATAGATTCTTTAAAAAGTTTCAAATTGAAGTTGAGACGATGTTGCCGTGCTTTAATGTAACTCAAGCGCACACAGATGGAGTGGCATAAACTTTTAGAGTAAAAGAGCGTCAAGGTGATCATGATAATGGTAACTCCAAAAATGTCGAATTTGAGGTTTTGCATTGTAGCACGGGAGCTGAAGTTTACTGCACCTGTCGGATGTTTGCTTTTAAAGGTTATCTTTATATACATGCACTATGTGTTCTTCATCACATTGGAATAAATGAGATACCGAGCAATTACATATTGTCTCTATGGAGAAAGGAGTTCAAGCGTTCGTACCTTGTGAACTCCATATCTAACGGTGTCACTTCTGACAATCCAAACGAATGTTATGATCACTTATTTAATTATGCTATCTAGATCGCACAAGAAGGTTCAAAATGCAGAGATCGTTTTAAGTTTGTTTTGCAAGTATTGGAGGAAGCAACTTAAAAGATTCGGATTGCAATTCTCGTTCGGGCTGAAGAGCACCCAATGAATTTCTATCAGAATGATACTCAAAGCATCCAGATGAAGGTTCCAATTTAAGGAAAGACACATGGTCGTCCAAGAAAAAATCCATTCAAGAATCCAATGGAGAAACCCAAACGAAAAGCATCTACCAAGGTAGATTATCTATTTTGCGTTAATCACATACTTTTGTATTAAACAATAGAATTTAAAGCTTAAGAACCTTTTCCCCAATAATTCTATTTTTTTTTTGTCAGATACTAACAATTCTAGTTAACACGACGTAATTTTCTCTTATATTTGTTTTCAGCTTGATAGTAGTTTGCTAAATTAATGCATTTGAAACTTTCTTGCAGAAGAAAACAACCCCTAATCACTTGATGCGCGTTGGCTCTCGAGTGAATCTGGATCGCCCGGCCTATTTTCCAATAATTATGTAGAGTTATTTGGAAATATGTCTTAACGTCTACCGGTTGAGTTAAACGAATAAAATATGCCAGGATGAATTTCATTAATTTTCACTGAACTGGCAATTCGGATCAGAGTCACCGTAACTATTCTCAAATTTTGATTTGCAATCAAGAAAGAATCACCATAACTTATGATTTTGTCTCTCAATTTTAGCTTGCAATAAAGAAACATAAAAGTAAAAAAAAGAGTGGAAATATTGAGTAAAAATTGAAACCAGATTAGGAAGCCTTCCGGATTCCACAAAATAATTTTGTCGCTAACCATTGACCGTCCCACCGTCGTTCTGCAGGGGACGGTAAGCCTAGCCGCTCCCTACTTTTTATGGAGCCACAGACCAAATCCGTGTTAGATAAGCAAAAAGTAAATTTGCTTTTCCAAAAAATTATTATCTTATGAATATTACACGAGAAATTCGTATATCATGGAAAGCTTTAGATGTTTTGGAATTGAAAAAAAAAAAAAAAAAGTCAAAACGTCTGCGTTGTAATAATTAAAATAATTAGAAAGTGATAATTAATCCAAACTAACTCTAAAGCAATTAATTTAGGAAAGAGCAAATCACGTATGGTATGGGGGCGTTCCAGGGACGCCAAGTTAGCTCCCCGGAAACGCTACGCGCCCTTCTCAATAGCGACGGAGTTCAAACCTGACGGCAAATTCTCGTCACTATAAATACTCCCACTCCATGCACATCCTCTGCTCCGTCTCTGTTTCTCTCTGAATCTCTCTCTCTCTCTCTTCTCTACACCTTCACTGTGGTCCCGACCCACCAGGTGCTATCTCTCTCTGTCTCTCTCTCTAGATTCAATGAACACCCTCGCTGCCGTTCGGGCTCGCTCTGCCGTCTCATGAACTCGTTGTTGTTATTCGCATTCGCGACAATGTAGGGTGGAAGCGAGGCGTGAAAAGCGATTACCTTAAGAGTCTCTGCTTTTCTCTTTCACTGTAATTCAGCTTTGACCCTGTGTTGCCTGGTTGTCCATACTCCTGTTTGTGTGCATTGCTGCTGTAGTTAAACCCTGAACGTGAATGGTTCGACTCTTTCTGGCTTCGTGCCGTGTAATTCACAACCCTTCTTGATTGGTAATCGTATCTCGCTTCTGTTCCTGTTCGTGACCAGGGTTTTGGTGCCATAATTTTTCTGGAGAAACGCGAGCGATGGTTTTTGGTTCCACACCTTTTGGTTCACCAGCAGATGGCTCTGTATTTGGGGGAACTTCGACAGGAGTTTTCACGCGTGGTTCTACTCAAACTCCTTCGTTCTTCTCTTCCGAAGCTGCCTTTGGTTCTTCTTCATCATCAGCTATTGGTGGTAAGACAACTTCTGTCATTGTTGTTCCCTTCTTAATTGTTAATCATTTGTCGTGTAGTTTCGAATTACTTTCGCTTGGTCATTTGGACTTGATTCAAGAATTGGAAGCTGTCACAAAATACGTTGTCTCTTAATAACTATGTATCTCTAGGCTGTTTTATATTCATGGTGATTGTCTTCAGTGCAGATTTAATTAGCAATTTGACGATGGATGACTTGTCTATTATCATCACTATTGGTTGCCTGGCTGTTTTACTTAAAAATTGAGGCCCTAATGGATATTTACACTTCTTTCCTCGTATTTTCTGAAAACTTTTCTATACGCATCACACTTTGGATCCGTATAGTGTGTAAGCGGACTTTTGAAGGAGGCGGCATGTTTTCTTACTCTTTGCACATCACCTCTGTATCCGCCTACTTTTCTTATAAATATAGTATCAGCTTTCCAGATATTATGCATTTTTCGAAGAATGTAATCAACAAGAAAAGTTATCGATGGTCTTGTTACAACTTTGTTCTTACCTCATTAGGACATTCATTTGATTTGAATGCATCGGTTTTGTTTGGATGTTGTGTGTTCGAAAACTTCATTATTCAACTTTAAGAAAGCAATACTACCAAGGTAGGAATGTTTAGTATGGGTATTTTATCCATGCCAGAAGTGATTTACTATTGTCTTCACTTTAGAAGTATATATATGCTGTTTTACGTACTAAGAATCTCTCTTTCTCCTCTTCTTAATCCCAAAAGGATCTTCTCCTTTTGGTTTCACTGCGGCTCAAACAAGTACTTCTGGCACCACAAGTCATCCATCACACCCTGCATTTGGGATCAGCATTTTTGGTTCTTCTATGCCATTGGGTGCACAAAGTCCATCACTATTTAGAGCTAGTTCTAATCCAGGCTCTAGTTCAAGCAACCCTGCCTCTGGACTTTTTGGTTTCACTCCGGCTCAAACAAGTACTTCTGCAACCACAAGTCATCCATCACACCCTGCATTTGGGAGGAGCATGTTTGGTTCGTCTATCCCATTGGGCCCACAAAGTCTATCGCTATTTAGAACTAGTTCTAATCCAGGCTCTAGTTCTAGCAACCCTGCCTCCAGACTTTATGGTTTCACTCCGGCTCAAACAAGTACTTTTGACACCACAAGTCATCCATCACACCCTGAACTTGGGAGCAGCCTTTTTGGTTCTTCTATGCCAGGCTTTGGTTCGACCACCGCTGCCTTTGGAACCTTTGGAACTACAAGCACGCCGGAAATTTTTAATGATGGTGCCCCATCATTTGGAGCTACAAGCACCCCTTTTTTCGGTTCAACACCGACGGCTGCATTTGGTGCAACAAGTTCTCCCCTCTTTGGGTCTGGAGGTGCGTTTGGGGCTTCCACTAATGCAGCTTCTGGGGCATCGAAAACTGCATTTAGGAGCAACCAGTTTGGATCAGGATCTTATGGAGCTCATATCGGTGAGATATTCAATTTTGCTCTTGTTCTGTGGGAAAATAAACTTTTCTATACTTGCCTTTTTGGAGCATAATTGGTAGAAACCTTATCAAGAGTCCCACTCCCCATACCTTTGGTTGCTAAGTTTAATGGTAAGTTCCATCTTTTTCACAACAGGTAATGCAGGGTCTCAGGTAGCTACACCAACATTTGGCAAGGCTGCGTTTGGAAACTCATCTTTTGGAGGTCAGCATAGGGGAAGTCGTGTAGCTCCTTTCACTCCAACGGCTGAGGCAGAGTCTGGTATGATGCCTTCCGAGCTCCAGTCAATTTGCAGTATGACTGTGCCTGTCTACAATCATAAAAGCCATGAGGAACTTAGATGGGAGGATTACCAGTGGGGGGACAAAGGTACTCGAAATGATTATATGCTACAATGGCTCTTGTTACCTGCTAAGTTAATTTTCTAATCATCTTTTTTCCAGAAACAGACGAAATTGATATTGTCCAGTTACTTTCTGTCATTCTAGGTGGACCAAATCACGCTGGTCAGTCTGGTGTTAGCGTTGGCCCCGGTGCATCTCCTGCCATTCCTTTGCCTACTTTTAGTCAGTCATCTCCCTTTTCTTCCACTACAGCTTCCAATGCATTTTCTTCTGCCCCAGTTTCCGCAACCACATCTAACCCACTTATGTTTGCAACATCATCTAACGAACCTTCAATGACAGATCCCAATCCTTTTGCTCCAAATCGCTCTAGTAATGCAGGGTTTTGGCCATCACCTAGCACTTCCCCTTTTGGTTCTTCTTCTTCATTAACTTTTGTTGATAGATCACCAAATTTTGCATTTGAAGTAAGTGTGCCGCCATCCATGTTCTCTTTGTCAGTCTCAGCTACATTTGGTTCATCACCATCGGTTATTAGTGCGCCCACTACTCAGTCTTCCTCACTATTTTTGTCTACTACACCCTCAATTGCCGAGACTGCTTCTGCTTTTAGCCAAACTACTGCTCCCTTTGGCCAAAGTAGCACCCCCACTTTTGCTCAAGTACACACATTTAGTACAGCTTCCAGTGGCTCTGGTGGGAGCTTATTCCCAAGTACTCCATTGCCAGTTCTCTCTACTAATGCAGCCGCAATCAGTCAAACAAATGTAAGTCCTCTTAAAACCATCTTATCTATTTTCTGTGGCCCATGCATGTGGATAATCTGTCAAGTCGCCTTTGCGGTTTGCAACTCTTTTGCCAATTGTTCCTAGTTTGACTTTATACTATTGCCAAATTCCGCAGCGCTCTTTTTCTTTGCAATTTCAATCATCTGAGGCTGCTGAGACTTCTGGTGTTTGTTCCCTTGGCGACTTAGGACATACACTAGCAGGTAGCTAGTAAACCCCTTCTTCATCTCTCTTACCTTGTATTTTTAGCATGATGCCAATTTTATATTAATTCTGCTTGGTAGCTGGTACAGGAGGCTTTGGCTCACAAAATGATTTTGGTCAGAGTCATTGTGGACAATCGTATGTGTTTCTCATCTTTTGCCTAGAGCATGTGTGCACTTTATGTAATATTTCTATGGCAAATTGTCTTCTGGTCAATTTCTATTACATAAGTCCCTTCTCAACTTCTATGTGGGCTAAACTTGTATTGA
This sequence comes from Lenwebbia sp. NSW1173648, assembly GCA_029784005.1. Lineage (NCBI taxonomy): Eukaryota > Viridiplantae > Streptophyta > Magnoliopsida > Myrtales > Myrtaceae > Lenwebbia > Lenwebbia sp. NSW1173648. Next base: position 6,791,057 of record JARCGZ010000005.1, read on the forward strand.
CTCTCACTGGTGGTGGAATTCATATATTTGACTGCCTATAAAGCCGCATGAAAAAATTTAGGAAAACCTTTCAAAGGCGTTAATTGTTTTCCTGTCAAGCTCCCCTCTTGCAGGTCCATCAACGGGAGTTCTTCAGTTGTTCAACCAGCACTGGTCACAAATGCTTCTGGAACCCTCCCTTCCGTACAGCAGTTGTCGATAGGCTGCACTGAAACTGGTTCCTCGGTCCACTATGGAACTTCTAGCATGCCTGTACGACCGCCTGTCCAATTCTTTAAATGATGTCATTGCTTTCCCTTGTTGCAAACTAAAGACAAATAGCCTTTTTCCAAGTGGAATCTTTCAGATACAAATTACAATTCTCATGCAGTGGTTTTTGTAGTTCTTCATCAGTCTTTCTGCTAAGGCTTTTTTTTTTTTAAAGCTTTTGATATTTGTAACTTCTTTTAGGTTACGGATAAACCATCTCCTGTATCTGAACTGTCAAATATCAACAACATGCAAATATGTATCTGCTTTATAGGTTACACATTAGATTCTATTATAAGACCCCTCTTACTTGATTGCTGTAACAGGTTCCATTTTCCTGTGATGGAGACTATACACCTAGCAAACCAGAGGCTGATGCTCAAGTCATTCCTAGGAGGAACCCAAGATCTCTAGTTATTGGTCCTGAATATCGGCCTGCAAGAGAACAGGAGCCATCTCCATTGAAGAAAACTTCTCCATGTGCAAATGGTAATTTCATATGCCATTGTTGGTCATTTTATGCCTATTTTTACTTAAAAAGATGCCTGGGCAAGAAGAGCTATGCTGCAACTGTTGTTGTTACTCTACTGTTCTAAGTTGGAATTCTGTTAGAAAGTTGTTCTGTTGCTTTGGATCGTGAATACATCCGTCTGCATCCATTCTGGTACAAGTCTTTATTATTATTTTTTCTCTAAGCTTACTTTTTGACATGAAGCTTCCAAGCATGGATAAATCTCTAGTTTTCAATAGAACTTCTCACATTCTATGTCTTGGATCTCAAAATTATTGACATTGCATTTGTTTTCTCAGGATTTCTTTCAGTTACATACATTATACGGTTCTGTACCAGTGAGAATGCTAGAAAGAGAAATGAATAACGTCTAATCGATATAGTCAAAATTTGCTGCAACACTTTTTATGGAATGAATTGGGTTTTGCTATGCTGCAGATGGTGTTCCCAAAGATGGTCCTTTGGAGGAGCAAACCGACTTTGTCAAGGCCAGCCAGAAAATGAAGGGAGTTCATGATGATTCCTCTCTTCAGAATGACGACGAATATGTGATTACTAAAGGAGCTGGTGAGTCTGCCATTGGGTATGATTGGGGTGCTGGCATAGAGGTACTGATGCCGAAGCTCTGTCAGCCCAACTACTACACAGAACCACACGTCAAAGAATTAGCAGCCAAGGAAAGGGCTGAACCAGGATTTTGCTGTCGAATCAAGGATTTTGTGGTTGGACAACTTGATTATGGTCACATTAAATTTGTGGGGGAGACCGATGTGCGAAGGCTTGATCTTGATTCCCTTGTTCGCTTCAACAATCGTGAAGTGATTGTGTACACAGATGAGAGCAAGAAACCGCCAATAGGGCAAGGGCTCAATAAGCCCGCTGAGGTGACTCTTCTTAATATCAAGTGCATTGATAAGAAGACTGGAAAGAAGTACATTGAGGGGCCCAAAGTTGAGAAGTACAAGGACATGCTCAAGAAGGCGGCTGAGGAACAAGGCGCGGAGTTTGTGTCCTATGACCCCATCAAAGGGGAGTGGAAGTTCAAGGTTCGCCATTTCAGTTGATATGATCTGACGGAAGAACATGACTAGGATTCTTTTGATGCCGTTATTTGTTCGCTGAAGGAGGAAGGTACAAATAGGAATAGCGGTCCAGAAGGAAAACCTTTTGGTTTCACTTGCTGGGTTCTTGTTCTTGTCAAATGCAGTTATAACAAAGCACAAAGAGCTGCAAGAAAATAGGTCTTATGTGAACTGTTAGGCATATCTTTTTCCATTCTCTTCCAATTACTTTTGTAGCTTCAAGAGATGTGTTACCATGTGGTATATTGAAGGAATAAAACTGTGATTGGGAGTTTTTGGTAGTTTTTCCGATTGAAGCTCTCTTGAATGGATTTTGTTTCATTACCAACTTATGTCTACTGAATTTTTCAATCAATGCCCAACATGTGATGGATGGTAATAGTGGAGCAATGCTTCAGAGGCATTTAAATACAAACGTCGAACCTGCTTGAATTGGTTCTGATGTCTTAAATTGAATGCAAGGATGTATTTTCATGGATCTAGGAACTTCGTTTGAAAGAAGTCAAATAAAGATTCACTGGACTCAAGAAGCCAATAATTCTAAGAATTTGATTTCTAATCATATGGCAGGAAAGTAACACGGCATAACTACTTCGCTTTTCTCAACAATAGAGTCACGACTAACGCATGCGATGGATGTAAAATTCATTGCCTACTGGGCAAGAAAAGTACATAAAACTCTGCTTAATGCTTTGTCTTCCATTTTCCCTCTCCTTGTGATTTCTTCTGCTGAGAAAAGATCCCACCTTCCCAATTAATGGCGTCATTTCAGCTAGTTCTCGACGTCAATGACGAACCTGTACTTCATATCTCTCCTGATGAGCCTCTGTTCCTCCCGGTATGCTACCAGTGCAGTTTTCGTACCAGCCAAAAGTTCATCAGGAGCTACTCAGCTTGTTCACCTATCAGGTATCATGATTTCATCTAGTAATGAGCTTTGAGAACACAAAATTACCGAGGTTAAGGCTTGCTAGACTGAATTTAACTTCACTCGGGAACCCAACCAATGCCAGAACGCCAACCCAACCAATGTCAGCACCAAGCAAGTTCAGTGCTTCCTTCTTTTTAGAGATGCTTGTGCTGAACACTGAACTTTCAGTCCAAAACCCTTGCCAAACTTAACTGCCTTGTCATTATGCCAAGAGACTTACCAGGTTGGTTCATCTTCTGTGTGCTTGGGAATTTTACATGCGTAGATCATGATTCAGCATCATGTCGTTTCTGTGATTCTTTTTCTGACCACAATTTGCTTAAGATAAAAACTTCTTGCTGTATCAAGAAATGTAAAGCTATTGCAGGATATGGGAGATCATACTAGATCGAAATTGAGAAAAGGGAGTTGCTCTAAGAAAGAAAACTGGTGGCATATTCCATGTGCTTGACAGAACACGTAATTTCTCTATTCCCTCAATCAAAATGTTCCAACGAACAACGAAATTCCTGGGACTCGGTCAGTTCCAAGAAGCGGTGAAAGCACATACAATTTGTTCCCACTTGACCTAATTCTTCTTACTAAGGATTGTCTCTGTAAAACAATTTGAGGACCGCTTATTCAATTCTTCACCAGGGTTTATTGAGGAGAGTTGCTTTTTGCATTAGATAATGCAATTCTCCACTGAATGGTATTGGCTACTGAGGACTAAAGACTCTCCAGAGTTGGCATAGAAAGTATCTTTAGCCCTTACTGCGAGATGCAATTAATGGCTAAAACGCCATTCCTCACTGTTATACGCATTATACCACTACTGACCAACAGAATAGGAAGAAAATTAGCAGAGAAGAACACGTGATCTGAAATCTTTTCCAGCCAACATGATTTGGAATCCTTGCACAGTGTAAAATGCTGTCTAATTAAATTTTCTCATAAAGCTATTACCTTTAATAGACAACAATGTAACTAGAATATCCTCCCTTTGTGACAGTACCGTCCGCATCAATTCCATCAGAAGTGAAAGCTAGTCCCTTCTTGCAGTAGTTTTCTAGGCTGCCATTGCAATACTCGCACTCGAATTGATATAAGTTCCCACGGCTACACGATCGCCGACTTTGAAGCATTGGACACTGCAGCCAACCTCTTTGACAATTCCAACTATCCCATGCCTGAATTAATCGACAAATTGTTTGTAAACTTTGATAGGAGAATTATAAGGATGGTGCTAAGAAAAAGGAGTAACATTCAAATTCCGCTGCATCCTACCCTCGCACCAGAGGATACTTGGAGTGTCCATGCTCACTCCTAGTCCAAACAACATCTGCATAGCACACTCCACAGTGCGTGATCCTAATCAAGATGTCATGGCTTCCTGTGGTCCTAAAGAGAGAATTCCCAAACAGGTGAGAATCTAGCCAAGCTACTAATCAGACTCCGGTACCTTTTTTCTCATTTCTCAGATCGATAAATTGAGCGTGACCTACAATAATCATACACTGGATCCCAAGAAAAATTTAAGAGAAGAGAAATGAAAAATGGAAAGAAAATTCATGACTATTGTCACGAAGACTTGGTAATTATGGTTACGTGCAGACAGGATTTTGTGGTCCAACTTCTGAGCAAAAATGTGATTAGCCGAGTACGAGGATGAGCGTTTTACATAGTTGTCACGAAGACTTGGCAGCTCTGTTTAGGATTTCAGTAGTTAAGGGAAACAAAAGGACTTCCTCTAACGAATCAACAATATTCTGCTGTGACAGAGCTGGAAGAGAGATGAGTGTTTTACATAGTTATCAAAAAGTTTCATGCAACAATTGGTAGAAATTCGCTCCGCCAACGTGGATGAACATTCAAAACCATGAATCATTGGTGAGGAGATGACAAAGACATTCTATTTCTTATACCAGCAAAAAGTTATCGAGCTTGCTCTTATTAGCGAGTGTATCGCCGCTAAATATGCCTGATTAATTCGATATCCTCTTACAAATAATCGTCATCGAGTCTTACTTAATCCAAAATGCAAATGGACAGGCTTGGATAAGTTAGTAGATGAGCCACTTTATCCTATACCCTCATACCTCATGACAGATGGTGCTGCGTTCTTTTTAGAACGCATGACTTGGGATTGGAAAACCTGAACATTTAGCATTGACTTCGATCATCCACAATGAGGAGGATTGACGAAAGCGATCTATCATCAGGCCAATGCATAATCGATTTCAGGTCAATCTCTGCAGTCTAGGGGCCAACTTGCTCATTCACAGGAGTCGATAGTACTCACACTTCTTTACAGAGCTAAGGAAGCTGATTACGAGCTCCATGGCTGGTTTTGCTAGATAGGCTATTAACTTGGAGAAACATGACATATACTCTGTTTTCGTAATGGTGTCCTAAAAGTACTTTAGAGATCTAAACCTACTTTGAAATGCATATTCCAAACGCACTCCTGTCCATTCACATATGACTGGGATGTTGTTCATACAAGTAATGAGTTCTAACATAAAAGTCTCTGTGAATATATCTGTTATCTACAATATTTTTTACGAGCTATTAGTAATTTCTCATGATGGAAAAAGAAACCTTCAACAAATCTGTAGTTAATGTTTTTAGTCCAATTTTCATATGACGTATGTTTGTGACTGATGAAAAACATAATCGTCATTCCAAATAATCAGATTACAACATCTATATATATAGTGAGCATTAGGGCTCACTAATTATAGAGAAAACTAAACTACCCTTTCAACACTCCCTCTCAAGTTGGGGCATAAACATCAAAGAGCAAGTTATTACACAAAGTAATTACTCTACTGCCCTGCAATGACTTAGTGAAAAGATCAGCAAGTTGGTCTTCAGTCCGTGTGTATTGAAGTGTTATGTCCTTGTTTTGAATCTTTTCTCGCACAAAATGGCAATCTACTTCAATATGCTTCATGCGCTCATGAAAAACTGGATTTGAAGCGATATGCATAGCAGACTGGTTATGACAACACAAAACTGAGGGAGCTGAAGATGATATACTAAGTTCGGATAATGACAACCTCAACCAAATCAACTCACTAGTCACATGAGCCATGGCCCGATATTCCGCCTCAGCACTCGATCGAGACACCACCTGTTGTTTCTTACTTTTCCAACTCACAAGATTGCCTCCCAAGAATATACAGTAACCAGAAGTTGATCGCCTATCAAAAGGACAACCAGCCCAATCAGTATCAGAGTAGCCAACAACATAAAGATGTCCATGATTCTTGAATAATATCCCTTTACTTGGTGCTCCCTTCCAGTATTTAACTATACGTAGCACTGCATCCCAATGTATAGTACGAGGAGTACTCATAAATTGACTAATAGCACTAACAGCGAAAGAGATATCTGGTCGGGTAACAGTTAAATAATTGAGCTTACCCACCGGTCTCCGATACTTACTTGGATCATGAAGCAATTCGCCATGTTCTACATCAAGCTTCACATTAGGATCCATCGGAGTATTAACAAGCTTCGCTCCAAGAAAACCAACCTCACTGAGAATATCCAGTACATATTTCCGCTGTGATAATGAGATACCATCACGTAAGTAGGCCACCTCAATGCCCAAGAAATACCGCAAACAACCCATATCTTTTGTGCTAAACTCTGCTTGTAAAAACTGTTTCAATTTTTTTATACCTATAGAATCACTACCAGTAATGATAATATCATCCACATACACAACTAGGAGAACACACCTAGCAGGGGAAGTAGAGCTAAATACAGAATGATCTACAGTACAACGTTGCAAACCAAACCGAATAACTACATCACTGAAACGACCAAACCAGACACGAGGAGACTGTTTCAACCCATATAATGCCTTGCATAGGCGACAAACACTGGTAGACTCCCCCTGAGTAATGAACCCTGGGGTTCTCCATATATACCTCCTCTGCCAAGTCCCCATGAAGAAAGGCATTCTTGATATCAAGTTGGTGAAGAGTCCAACCAAAATGGACAGCAAGAGAGATGAAAACACGAACGGAAGGTATCTTTGCTACAGGAGAGAATGTATCATAATAATCAACTCCATATATCTGGGTGTAACCTTTGGCAACTAAACGTGCCTTTAGACGCTCAACAGTGCCATCTGGTTGAAACTTCACTGTAAAAACCCAACGGCACCCCACAGCCTGTTTCCCAGCAGGTAACGATGTAAGTTGCCATGTCCCATTATCCTGTAGTGCCTGCATTTCATTCTCCATAGCCTGTCGCCAACCTGGATGAGCAAGAGCCTCTACAATAGTACTTGGCACAGACATAGCAAGAAGCAACAAGCGAGGAATATGTAGGAGAAAGACACTCGTAGGATAAAAATCGAGAAAGAGGATAACGAGTATATGTATGACAAGACAATCCACTATAGGGAGTAAACCGAGGATTGGGTTGACCAACACAAGAACGTGTACCTTTGCACAATGCAATGGGAATGTCAATAGTAGAATCAGGCTCAAGCAACTGGTGGATCAGAAGACGGAACATTGACTGGTGGAGAATCATGCATATCCAATGCAGGCGGCGACTATACTACCTCATGTTGATCAGACCGGCGCCGTTGATAGGTCTTGTCGGCGAACTGAAAACTAGGCAATGACGTTGACGACTCAGGCATACTCACCAAGGGAATAGGCGGTAGTGGAGCCATAGTCGAAGACAGAACATCTTCAGAAGGACCTGCTGTAGAGGAGTAATATGACTGATCCTCGAAAAAGGTTACATCTGTTGAGACATACAATCGCCGACTAACTGGACTATAACACTTATACCCTTTATGACCGTGGGGAGGTTCACATCGAGAATACCCAAGAAACACACACTTGTCAGCCCGTGAATCGAGCTTATCAAGACTAGGAGCAAGACGATGCACAAATCAAACACACCCAAACACACGAAGTGGTAAAGCAAAAAGTGGACTTGTAGGATGGATAGTGGAGAGAGGTATGCCCCCATGAAGCACTGGGCATGGAAGGCGATTTATGAGATAGCATGCTGTAAGAACAGCATGCGCCCAATACATTTTGGGGAGGTTCATATGAAAAAGGAGGCAACGGGCCACATCCAAGAGATGACGATTTTTTTCGTTCAGCCACCCCATTCTGTTGGGGGTATAGGGACAAGAAGTCTGATGCAAAATCCCATGAGATATAAGAAATGATTGAAAACTAGAGGAAACAGCCATATATTCTTTGGCATTATCAGAACGCAAACATTTAATAGAAACATGATATTGATTGAGAATTTCAAAGTAAAACATACGGAAACAAGAAAAAACTTCAGTTCGATCTTTTATTAAATATAATCACGTCATTCGGGAATAATCATCTATGAATGTAACAAAATATTTATAACCAGACATATCATTGATACGACACGGTCCCCAAACATCAGAATGGACCAATTCAAAAGGACTTGACACACGACGCTGGACACGAGAAGGAAATGATACTCGATGATGTTTGCCAAATTGGCAAGCATCACACTGGATAGGACACATATATTCTGAAACAGGTGAAAAATGACGAAGAATGGCAGGTGGTGGATGACCCAAAAGGACGTCCTCTAACGAATCAACAGTATTCTGCTGTGACAGTGCTGGAAGAGAGATGAGTGTTTTCAAAATGTTTCATGCAACAATTGGTAGAAATTCGCTCCGCCAACGTGGAAGAACATTCAAAGCCATGAATCATTGGTGAGGAGCTGACAAAGACATTCTATTTCTTAGACCGGCAAAAAGTTACCGAGCTTGTTCTTTTAGCGAGTGTACCGCCGCTAAATATGCCTGATTAATTCAATATCCTCGTACAAATAATCGTCATCGAGTCTTACTTAATCCAAAATGCAAAGGGACGGGCTTGGATAAGTTAGTAGATGAGACACTTTATCTTATACCCTCATACCTCATGACAGATGGTGCTGCGTTCTTTTTAGAACGCATGACTTGGGATTGCAAAACCTGAACATTTAGCATTGACTTCGATCATCCACAACGAGGAGGACTGACGAAATCAGGCCGATGCATAATCGATTTCAGGTCAATCTCTGCAGTCTAGGGGCCAACTTGCTCATTCACAGGAGTCGATAGTAGTCACACTTCTTTACGTAGCTAAGGAAGCTGATTACGAGCTCCATGGCTGGTTTTGCTAGATAGGCTGTTAACTTGGAGAAAGATGAAATATGCTCTGTTTTCGTAATGGTGTCCTAAAAGTACTCTAGAGGTCTAAACCTACTTTGAAATGCATATTCCAAACGCACTCCTGTCCATTCACATATGACTGGGATGTTATTCAAACAACTAATGAGTTCTAACATAAAAGTCTCTGTGAATATATCTGTTATTAACGATATTTTTTACGAGCTATTAGTAATTTCTCATGATGGAAAAAGAAACCTTCAACAAATCTGTAGTTAACGTTTCTAGTCCAATTTTCATATGACGTATGTTTGTGACAGTCGGTATAAATCGAACTCTGCATAGACTTTTTTGTAGCTTCAAGATACATAAAATTATATGTGCAGTAATAGATTGAAGGAACAAGACAGTATCTGCGAGTTTTAGGCAGTTTCTTCCGATTTAAGCTTTCTCGAATGGATTTTGTTTCATTTCCATGTATGTCATTACCGAATTTTTCAATGGATGTCTAACGTTTGATGGATGGCAATTTCGTAGCAATGCCTCATAGACATTTAACTATTGTCGGAGAACCTGCATCAATTGGTTCTGATGACTGAAATTCAATGCAAGGATGTTTTTTCATGGATCTAATACTTCTTTTGAAGGAAGTCAAATAAAGATTCGGGGGACTACAGAAGCCAATTATTCTAAGAACTTGATTTCCAATTATATTACAACAAAACAACACGACATGACTAGTTCGCTTATTTCAACAATAGATTCTCAACTAAGGTACGCGATGGATGTAGAATTCATTGCCTACTGGGCAAGAAAAGTACATATAACTCTGGTCAATGCTTTCTGTCTCCCATTTTGCTCTCCTAGCGATTCCTTTTGCCTAGAAAAGATCCCGCCTTCCCAATAAATGGTGTCATTTCAGGGAGTTCTCGATGTCAATGACAAACCTGTACTTCACATCTCTCTTGATGAGCCTCTCGAGGGCTTCGTTGGCATAATCAATCGGTATCAATTCGATCTTCGGGTATACCTTCTGCGCCGCACAGAAGTCCATCATTTCTTGGATATCCTTTGTTCCTCCCGCTAAGCTACCCGAAACGGTTTTCATACCTGCCAAAAGTTCATCGCGAGCAACTTAGCTGGTTCATCTATCAGGTATCTAGTATTCATCTAGTAATGAGCTTCGGGAACAAGGACATACCCATGCTAAGGCTTCCTGGACTGAATTTAACTTCACTTGGGAACCCAACCAATGCCAGAACGCCACCCGTCTTCAAAAGAGACATGTAAGGGTCGAATGGGTGATCGCCGGATGCCGTGTCGATTATAAAGTTCAGGGACTTAGCCATGGCCTGCATGTATTGGATTCATCAGATCACAACAGAACTTGACCTCCATGGATCCACAGTATTGGTAGATCCAAGTTTTCCCATTTACCTTCATCTGTTCTTGGTCAGAAGAGAGAACGAAAAGGTCAGCACCAAGCAAGTTCAGTGCTTCCTCCTTTTTAGAAATGCTTGTACTGAACACTGTGACTTTCAGTCCAAAAGCCTTCCCAAACATAACTGCCATGTGACCAAGCCCACCGAGTCCAATTACGCCAAGAGACTTACCAGGTTGGTTCATCTTGTGATGCATCATTGGAGTGTATACTGTGATTCCAGCACAGAGCAATGGTGCTGCTAAAGCCGACGGGTAGTTTTCTGGTATCCTGAAGCAGTATCTGTCAATGCAGCACCACAATTAAGTTTCGAAATAAAACCAAAAAGCGGAAGCGTTTTCCAGATAGAGTCAGCATCCCATCTTTTCTGTTTAACAGGAATCAAGTCACAGAACCAGAAATCCTATCTAATGTGTGCTTGGAAATTTTAGTTGCTTAGATATTAATTCAGCATCATGTTTTTTCTGTGATACTTTTTCTGACCACAAAATGCTCAAGACAAAACCTTATTGCTATAGCAACAAAAGTGAAGCTATTGCAGGATACAGGGGACCGTACTAGATCGAAATTGAGGACCGCTTATTCCATTGTTGACCTGGGTTTCTTGAGGAGAGTTTCTTTTTGCTTTCGACAAAGGCAATTCTCCATTGAATTGTTACTGGATACCGAGGACTTAGAGACTCTCCAGAGTCAGTTTAGAAAGTATCTTTAGCCATTTCCACAAGATGCAATTAATGGCTAAAATGCCGTCCCTTACTGTCATATGCATAATACCACTTCTGGCCACAATCAGAATAAGAAGAAAATTTGCAGAGAAGAACACATGATTTGAAATCTGCTTTGGCCACCATGATTTGGAATCCCTGCACGGTGTAAAATGCTGTCTAATGGAATTGTGTCACAACGCAATTACCTTTCATGGACGACAATGTGACTAGAATATCCTCCCTTTGTGACCGTACCGTCCGCGTCGATTCCATCAAAAGTAAGAACCGGCCCCTTTTCGCAATGGACTTCTACCCCGTCATTGCAATACTCGCACTCTCTGCATGAATTGACATAAGTTCCCACGCCCACGTGATCGCCGACTTTGAAGCGTTGGACACTGGAGCCAACCTCTTTCACAATTCCAACTATCTCGTGCCTGAATCAATCGAGAAATCATTTGCAAATGCTGTTCAGAGAATTACGAGGATGGTGCTGAGAAAAAGCAGTAACATTCAAGTTCCGCCGCATCCTACCCTGGCACCAGAGGATAGTTGGAACTTCCGTGCTCATTCCTAGTACAAGCAACATCTGCATAGCACACTCCACAGTGCGTGATCCTGACCGAGACGTCATCGCTTCCCACGGTCCTATATAGAGAGAATTCCCAAACAGGTAGAGCATCTAATCAAGCGACTAATCAGACTCAGTTACCTTTTTTTTCTCAATTTCCAGGTCAATAAACTAGGTGTGACCCGCGACAATCATACATTCTAACCCAAAAAAAAAATATTTGAGAAAAGAAAGATGAAAAAGGAAACAAATCCATAAGCATTTGTTTAAATAGTATATACAATCTCAAATGCTCACAAAGCAAGCACCCGGATCATTATGTCTGACATGAAATTCTGGGTAACTCATTATGGGACATGGCATATCATTCATACAAACAATTCTCAACCCAGAAACTAGTGCATACACAACAAAAGTTCGAAAAATGAAATTTTAAGAAGCGGCAAAAACAGGAAAATTCCTAAAATTATTGCAATTGTGCTAATTCAATTCTAAACCTTTTGCAATTGTGACATTTTAGTCCACTTTATCGGATGGCGCTGACGTGGACAACTTTTAATAGTATTTTATTACTTTTTATTTTATTTTTCCTCTCTTTTTTCTCTTTCTTTTTTTTTCCTTCCTACTCCTACTATGGCCGGCGAGAATCGAGGAGCTCGCCCGCCACTAGGTGAGGGATTCACGGCCTCTGCCCGGCCCCACTGGTAGAGGGCGAAGGTGGCCTCACCCGCGGGTGGTGAGGCCATTGCCGCCTTCGCTTGCTGCCGGTGAGGCCCTAGTGTGGCTGGCCTCCCCTAGATCTTGGCGAGGCGGCCTTTGCCCCCGACCGCGATGGCCTCGCCTAGTAGCCGGCGACCCTCAAAGAAGTAGGAAGAAAAAAAAAGAAAGGGAAGAGACAAAAAAGGAAAAATTAAATAATATTAAGACCTGAGAACACTGTATGGAAATAGAAACCGAAAAGATAAGGAACAAATGAATTAAATAAACAATAACGGTAACAGTAATACCTGCGGCTGAATTTGTAGGGGGAGAGAAATCCAGAAGGATCTCTGGCAGCCCAACCAAGACAATCTTCCTTCACACCCTCCGAACTCATCGTTCCTCGGCGACCTCAACTGAACTCCACCCACGAAAAACCACTTGGTGTTAATCTCTGAGTACACTGAATTATGGAAGAAGAAGAAGAACAACAACAACAACAACAACAAATTGTTTTCGTGAAATGGAAATGAAGAAGAGAACTTCAACGATGGCCAAAAGACAAAAGTCCAAAGGGTCAAAGAAAGACCAGTTGTCACGAAGACTTGGCAACTCTCACGTGCAGACAAGATTTTGTGGTCTAATTTTGAGCTACGTAGCACGGACACGACACGGGATACGGGACACGACATGACACGACACGCCGACACGTGAGTTCTTAAAAAATAGAGAATTCCGACACGCTGGGATACGTCGTATATTAAATATATATTTTTTATATATACATAATAAATTATTCTTTTTATAAATAAATAAATAAATAAAAAGAGCCTTAGAATGATTATAAAAAAACGGTCCTCGTCTATCAAACTGAAATCAAATTCAGAGCATAAAAAACGATCTTATTGCCAACTATTCAAATCAGAAGCTTCTGATAAAAAAAAAGTAACAAAAAAAAGTCCAATTTGCCCGAGCAGCTAAAGCACGTCAAGTACGTGGCACACTGGCACCCAGGTCGAAGTAAGAGTTGTCTCCTTGATGAGCGGTCCAAGTTCAGCTCAGGAGCTCCTCTCCTTCTTCACCCTCTTACTTATCCTCCATCTCCTCCCCCACTCCGCCAAATCAGCCATTATTTCACTTGCAAACTCCATCTTCGACGGAAATTTCAAGAGATCCAGTACCAGAATTTGACCCCATTCTCTCTCTCTCTCTCCATGTCCATGCCTAACATTTCTCTATCCTCTCCCTCGTTCCCTTCCAAGACCTCAACCTCCTCCTCCACCGCCGCCACTCACCTCGTGATCCCCAAAATCGAGCCCAAGACCGAGCCATTCGACGAGCCACCGCGACCGCCCCCCTCCCAATAACCTCAACCACCTCATCTTCAACCTCAGCAACAAGAACCCCAGCATTTTGCTGAGGAGTCCCCCTCGCCGCCCGGGGAAGACATCCTCTACATCGAGTTCCACCGCGTCTCCGAGCTCTTCCGTACTGCCTTAGCCAAGGGCCACTGCAGGTACGGCAACGTCGACGGGTCTTCTTTGACATTTTGCTAAAAACTTCCCATCTTACCCCGGATACCTCGCGTGTCCGTTCGGTTGACTGCGTGTCCGGGGCGTGTCCAGACGTGTCGGTGTCTGGAGCGTGTCCGACACGCAAAAATTTCCACGAAAGGCGTGTCCGTGCTGCATAGCTTTTGAGCGATAAATGAGATTCAGCAGAGTACGAGGATGAGCGCTCAGCAAAGCAACTGTCTCCTCTTATAGATGCCATCGCGGCGCCGGTTCATGACCGATCTTCGTGCTTTGGATCCTGGAAAGGTATTAGCGACTCACCAAACGTAAGCCATTACCCTTTCCTTAACCAAATAGAGTACGCAGCGACGTCTTCTGGACGGCGGCTCTTGGTATTTTTTAATCCATCCTCCCAAAAGCTAACCTTATTATCAAGTTATTTACACAAAAAAGTATTAAAAAGAACCCGCCAGGCTACATGCAGTGAAAGTATCCAAACAATCTTAAACCTATTGTATTTGTGACACCCTAGAAATTACCCCTCGTAATGAGATCTAGACCTTAGTATAAAATGGTAGAACGGACGGACGACGAGCGGCAACCACGGCGGCCGCGACCGGCGGTGGCACCGACGGCAAGGCCGGCGGCGGCAATAATGCCAGCAACGACCGTGACCCACTTTGACCACCGGTAATGAATCTTCTGGAAAATACTTTGCTTAGATATTTTGGTTAAAGTCATCATTGGCCTTAATTAGATATTTTAGTTAAGATATTTATTAAGCAATGATTACATCCAAAGATATTTAGTATGGACGAATGGCCTTGTGACAAGTGAATCAACGAGAAAAAGACACAAACCCATCGGAGTGCATACTGTGATTCCAGCACGGAGCAATGGTGCTGCTAAACGCATCGGGTAGTTTTCCGGTATCCTAAAGCAGTACCTGTCAATGAAGCACCAAAATTATGTTCCAAAATAACACCAAAACAGGAAGTGTTTTCCCGATAGAATCAGCATCATATCTTTTTTGTTTAACAGGAATCAAATTACAGAGCCAGAAATCCTATCTTCCGAGTGCTTGGGAATTTTTCTTGCTTAGACCACAATTCAGTATCATGCTGTTTCTGTGATTCTTTTTCTGACCACAAATTGCTGACAACAACTTCTTGTTGTAGCAACAAAAGTAAAGCTATTGCAGCACAGAGGAGGAGACCATGCTCGATCAAAATTCAGAAAAGAAACTTGCTCTAAGAAAGGAAACTGGTGAAAGCACATACATTTTGTTACCCATTTGATCTAATACTTACCATCTAACTCTATGAAACAATCTACGGACCCCTTTTCCATTCTTGGCAATGGCTTATTGAAAAGAAAGAAGTTCTTTATGCATTTAATGAACTCAATTAATTCTCCATTGAATTGTTGTAATCGGAAACAGAGGACTTTGAGACTCTCCAGAGTCGCTATAGAAAGTATCTTTATCCATATTCACAAGATGCACTAAAGGCATAAAATGTCATTCCTCACTGTCCTATGCATTATACCACTTCTGGCCACAATCAGAACAAGAAGAAAAGCGGCAGAGAAGAACACACGATTTGAAATCTGTTTTTTGGCCAACATGACTTGGAATTATTGCAGAGTGTAAAATGGTGTCTAATAACATTGTGTCATAAAGCAATTACCTTTCAGCACAGTGTAAATTTGCGGTATGACTGCCTGTCTACAATCATAAAAGCCATGAGGAACTTAGATGGGAGGATTACCAGTGGGGGGACAAAGGCACTCGAAATGATTATATGCTACAATGGCTCTTGTTACCTGCTAAGTTAACTTTTCTAATCATCTTTTTTCCAGAAACAGACGAAATTGATATTGTCCAGTTACTTTCTGTCATTCTAGGTGGACCAAATCACGCTGGTCAGTCTGGTGTTAGCGTTGGCCCCGGTGCATCTCCTGCCATTCCTTTGCCTACTTTTAGTCAGTCTTCTCCTTTTTCTTCCACTACAGCTTCCAATGCATTTTCGTCTGCCCCAGTTTCCGCAACCACATCTAACCCACTTTCTTTCGCAACATCATCTAATGAACCTTCAATGACAGATCCCAATCCTTTTGCTCCAAATCCCTCTAGTAATGCAGGGTTTTGGCCATCACCTAGCACTTCCCCTTTTGGTTCTTCTTCTTCATTAACTTTTGTTGATAGATCACCAAATTTTGCATTTGACGTTAGTGTGCCGCCATCCATGTTCTCTTTGTCAGTCTCAGCTACATTAGGTTCATCACCATCGGTTATTAGTGCGGCCACTACTCAGTCTTCCTCACTACTTTTGTCTACTACACCCTCAATTGCCGAGACTGCTTCTGCTTTTAGCCAAACTACTGCTCCCTTTGGCCAAAGTAGCACCCCCACTTTTGCTCAAGTACACACATTTAGTACAGCTTCCAGTGGCTCTGGTGGGAGCTTATTCCCAAGTACTCCATTGCCAGTTCTCTCTACTAATGCAGCCGCAATCAGTCAAACAAATGTAAGTCCTCTTAAAACCATCTTATCTATTTTCTGTGGCCCATGCATGTGGATAATCTGTCAAGTCGCCTTTGCGGTTTGCAACTCTTTTGCCAATTGTTCAGCTAGTTTGGCTTTATACTATTGCCAAATTCCACAGCGCTCTTTTTCTTTGCCTTTTCAATCATCTGAGGCTGCTGAGACTTCTGGTGTTTGTTCCCTTGGCGACTTAGGACATACACGAGCAGGTAGCTAGTAAACCCCTTCTTCATCTCAAAGCCAAACCAGCTGAACAATTGCCAAATTCCACAGCGCTCTTTTTCTTTACCTTGTACTTTTAGCATGATGCCAATTTTATATTAATTCTGCTTGGTAGCTGGTACAGGAGGCTTTGGCTCACAAAATGATTTTGGTCAGAGTCATTGTGGACAATCGTATGTGTTTCTCATCTTTTGCCTAGAGCATGTGTGCACTTTATGTAATATTTCTATGGCAAATTGTCTTCTGGTCAATTTCTATTACATAAGTCCCTTCCCAACTTCTATGTGGGCTAACTTGTATTGACTCTCACTGGTGGTGGAATTCATATATTTGACTGCCTATAAAGCGGCAGGAAAAAATTTAGGAAAACCTTTCAAAGGCGTTAATTGTTTTCCTGTCAAGCTCCCCTCTTGCAGGTCCATCAACGGGAGTTCTTCAGTTGTTCAACCAGCACTGGTCACAAATGCTTCTGGAACCCTCCCTTCCGTACAGCAGTTGTCGATAGGCTGCACTGAAACTGTTTCCTCGGTCCAATATGGAACTTCTAGCATGCCTGTACGACCGCCTGTCCAATTCTTTAAATGATGTCATTGCTTTCCCTTGTTGCAAACTAAAGACAAATGGCCTTTTTCCAAGTGGAATCTTTCAGATACAAATTACAATTCTCATGCAGTGGTTTTTGTAGTTCTTCATCAGTCTTTCTGCTAAGGCTTTTTTTTTTTTAAAGCTTTTGATATTTGTAACTTCTTTTAGGTTACGGATAAACCATCTCCTGTATCTGAACTGTCAAATATCAACAACATGCAAATATGTATCTGCTTTATAGGTTACACATTAGATTCTATTATAAGACCCCTCTTACTTGATTGCTGTAACAGGTTCCATTTTCCTGTGACGGAGACTATACACCTAGCAAACCAGAGGCTGATGCTCAAGTCATTCCTAGGAGGAACCCAAGATCTCTAGTTATTGGTCCTGAATATCGGCCTGCAAGAGAACAGGAGCCATCTCCATTGAAGAAAACTTCTCCATGTGCAAATGGTAATTTCATATGCCATTGTTGGTCATTTTATGCCTATTTTTACTTAAAAAGATGCCTGGGCAAGAAGAGCTATGCTGCAACTGTTGTTGTTACTCTACTGTTCTAAGTTGGAATTCTGTTAGAAAGTTGTTCTTTTGCTTTGGATCGTGAATACATCCGTCTGCATCCATTCTGGTACCAGTCTTTATTATTATTTTTTCTCTAGGCTTACTTTTTGACATGAAGCTTCCAAGCATGGATAAATCTCTAGTTTTCAATAGAACTTCTCACATTCTATGTCTTGGATCTCCAAATTATTGACATTGCATTTGTTTTCTCAGGATTACTTTCAGTTACATACATTATACGGTTCTGTACCAGTGAGAATGCTAGAAAGAGAAATGAATAACGTCTAATCGATACAGTCAAAATTTGCTGCAATACTTTTTATGGAATGAATTGGGCTTTGCTATGCTGCAGATGGTGTTCCCAAAGATGGTCCTTTGGAGGAGCAAACCGACTTTGTCAAGGCCAGCCAGAAAATGAAGGGAGTTCATGATGATTCCTCTCTTCAGAATTACGAGGAATATGTGATTATTAAAGGAGCAGGTGAGTCTGCAATTGGGTATGATTGGGGTGCTGGCATAGAGGTACTGATGCCGAAGCTCTGTCAGCCCGACTACTACACAGAACCACACGTCAAAGAATTAGCAGCCAAGGAAAGGGCTGAACCAGGATTTTGCTGTCGAATCAAGGATTTTGTGGTTGGACGACTTGATTATGGTCACATTAAATTTGTGGGGGAGACCGATGTGCGAAGGCTTGATCTTGATTCCCTTGTTCGCTTCAACAATCGTGAAGTGATTCTGTACACAGATGAGAGCAAGAAACCGCCTCTAGGGCAAGGGCTCAATAAGCCGGCTAAGGTGACTCTTCTTAATATGAAGTGCATTGATAAGAAGACTGGAAAGCAGTACATCGAGGGGCCCAAAGTTGAGAAGTACAAGGACATGCTCAAGAAGGCGGCTGAGGAACAAGGCGCGGAGTTTGTGTCCTATGACCCCATCAAAGGGGAGTGGAAGTTCAAGGTTCGCCATTTCAGTTGATATGATCTGACGGAAGAACAAGACTAGGATTCTTTTGATGCCGTTATTTGTTCGCTGAAGTTCAAGGTCCAGAAGGAAAAACCTTTTGGTTTCACTTGCTGGGTTCTGTTTTATGCAGTTACAACGATGCAAAATAGAGCTGCAAGAAATAGGTCTTATATGAGCTGTTAGGCATATCTTTCTCCTTTCTTGTTCCAATTACTTTTGTAGCTTCAAGATACGTGTTACCATGTGCAAATATTGAAGGAACAAAACTGTGTTTGCGAGTTTTTGGTAGCTTTTCTGATATAAGCTCTCTCGAATGGATTTTGTTTCATTGCCAATGTATGTCATACTGAATTTTCCAATCAATGTAAATCTGGAGCAAAGCATCGGAGGCATTTAAATATAATCGTCAAACCTGCTTGAATTGGTTCTGATGACTTAAATTGAATGCAAGGATGTATTTTCATGGATCTAGGAACTTCGTTTGAAGAAGTCGATATAAAGATTCATTGGACTCGAGAAGCCAATAATTCTGAAAAGTCGATTTGCAGGAAAGTAACATGACGTAACTAATTCGCTTATTCCAACAATAGAGTCGCGACTAAGGCATGTTATGGATGTAGAATTCATTGCCTACTGGGCAAGAAAAGTACAGATAACTCTGCTTAATGCTTTCTGTCTTCCATTTTCCCTCTCCTTGTGATTTCTTTTGCCAAGAAAGGATCCCATCTTCCCAATTAATGGCGTTTATTTCGGGGAGTTCTCGACATCAATGACGAACCTGTACTTCACATCTCTCTCGATGAGCGTCTGTTCCTCCCGTTATGCTACCAGAAACAGTTTTCATACCTGCCAAACGTTACCGCGAGCTACTTAGCTTGTTCACCTATCAGGTATCAAGAATTTCATTTGGTAATGAGCTTTGACAACACAAAAATACCGAGGTTATGGCTTGCTGGACTGAATTTAACTTAGCTCGGGTACCCAACCAAGGCCAGAAGGCCAACCCATCTTCAAACGAGACATGTAAGGACCGAATAAGTAATCGCTAGATGCCACGTCGAGTATAAAATCCAGGGACTTAGCCATGGCCTGCACGTGTTGGATTCATCAGATCACAAGAGAACTTGACCTCCATGGACCTCACACTGTTGATAATTCCGACTTACCTTTATACCTTCATCTGTTCCTGGTCAGATGAGATAACCAAAGGGTCAGAACCGAGCGAGCTCAGTGCTTCCTCCTTTCTAGAGATGCTTGTGCTGAACACTGACACTTTCAGTCTAAAAGCCTTCCCAAACTTAACTGCCTCGTGACCGAGCCCGCCAAGTCCAATCACGCCGAGAGACTTACCAGGTTGGTTCATCTTGCGACGCATCAATGGAGTGTATACTGTGATTCCAGCACAGAGCAATGGTGCTAAAAAAGCTTCTGATGTACAAATATGAATTGTCAGTCTAGCACCGAGACCATTAAATTCTGAAGAAGTCAATAGCCTTGAACAGTACTCAGTTGTTGCCATGGTGGCCCATGAGCAATTCTTCAACGCTCAGCCCACAGGACGAACTTCGGCCTACTTGGATGACACTCAGCACAAACATTTTTTGATTGGGCTCATGGGCCGTGCTAGATGTGCCGGACCGATTACCGACGGGGAGCTCGCCGCCTCCGTCTTCGCTTCCCCGAACTAATGTGGAATGGGTGAACCAAATAAGAGTTTTGTGAACGGTACAAGCCTCAAACCTAATTACCCTATTCGAATCGGTTTAGACGTAACCAGAATAGAATTTTCGATTTAAGTTCATTTAATATGTATCAACTAATCAATCTATTAAAATAATTCCATGTATACTAGAATTCATGTACGTGTAAATTACTCTCTACCATTGATGATTAAAGAAAAGATCAAATGAGTTGTGTGCGAGGAGACCGGTGAATTTTTTTTTTTTAAATAAGTAAGAGAGAGACAAGATATGAATATTTGATGTTCTTCATTACAATAAACTTAGACTCTGTAAAAAGACGGCGCTATTTACATTCCCATTTTGGTTGAACCACTCATTTTTTTTTTTCAATCAATAGATCGAAATACCATTCTCTTTCTTCAATTCATTGTTCTTTTTTATTTTACCCAATAAAATATCATCTTATCATGCATCATGTTATCACTTTGCCTAGAGAATGTCATTATTATTAACTTATGAAAGTTAGATAAAACGTTGAGAATTTCTAGTTATAACAATTTATGAACACACAATTAACTGCCTACTTTTTATGAAATAGTTTGAGGGAATCTTTATTTCAAAATTGAAGATCAAAATTCAATCCAATTATGTAGCAAATTTTGACCTTGTGGGTGTTTGTCCATAATATATTTGAAGGTTTCTAAAGTAAAACATTGTTGGCTTGTGCTTTCTTTTGAGCTTTTCCCAATGTAATATGAATTGCAAGATGGGGTTGAAAAATTATTTACACATTCTGCACTTTCAAACTCGCTTCAATTTTTTAGAGGAAAGCTTTAAGTACATTTGAAACTTTTGATCCACCTGCTATGAGATTGAATTTACAATCGATATTAATTACTTTCTTCATAGCAGGAGTTGAACATAAAAAAGTTTTCCTTAATGTGTTTATCCTTTGTAAATATTTGCATATGATCTAAATAAAAAAATGTTTTGATATTTGATCACACCTTTAACAAATTAACCTTTTTTTATATTTTGATCAATTTCTCTTTTCCATTTTTTTTTATCATGATCGGCTAAATAATTAATTGAATTTTTATTTTCAACTTTGAAATACAGTTTCATTCACACTATTCGGAGAAAAATGCAATTAATTGTGTGTTTATAAGCTGTCATAAATAAAAAAAATTTATGAATGAAAATATGAGACAACATTCCTTGTCAAAATGATAATAAGATATGATAAATTGATATATTAATGGGTGTAATGGAGCAGTCTTATTGTGAAATTAATGAGAGTGATGATAAAAATAAGGGTTAATACCACAACAAACCCCAAACTGGTATACTTGTAACAAATTTACCTCAATATTTTTTTTCCACAAAAAACTTTAAACTAGTACAGTATGTGACAAATTTACCCCCACTATTTTTCTAACTACCAAAAACCCCCCAAACTGGTACACTTGTGATAAATTTACCCCAAACTGATACATTTGTGATAAATTTATCTGCTATTAGTTTTTCACTAAATTTTTCCATTCAATTATTGAGTTGAATGACACGTGGCAGTTGACGGATGTACCAGTTTGGGGTTTTTACCCTCTGTTTGCAATAGATGCATCAGTTTGGAGTTTTTTGTGGTATTAACACGATTTATTAGGAACTAAGGAAGGGTAAATTTGTCACATGTGTACCAGTTTGGGGTTTTTCGTGGTATTTAAAAACAAAGGTAATTTTGTAGATTAGCCTGATAAAAAAAATGGTTAATACCACAAAAACCCCAAACTGGTGCACTGGTGACAAATTCACCTCAAACTATTTTTTTGATCACGTAAAATCCCAAACTGGTACATCTGTGACAGATTTACCCCAAACTATTTTTTTTTTACCACCAAATATCCTAAACTGGTATACCTGTGATAAATTTAACCCAAGCTGGTACACTTGTGACAAATTTACCCTTCGTTAGTTTTCGTTAAATTTTATTATCAAATTGCTGAGTTAGATGACATGTGACAGTTGACGGGTGTACCAATTTAGGGTTTTTACCCTTTGTTTGTCACATGTGTATTAATTTAGAATTTTTTGTGCTATTAACTCAATTTAACGGAAACTAACGGAAGGTAAATTTGTCACAAATGTGCTAATTTAGGATTTTACGTGGTCAAAAAAATAGTTTGGGGGTAAATTTGTCACAGGTGTACCAGTTTGAGGTTTGTCGTGGTCAAAAATATAATTTAGGGTAAATTTGTCATAGGTGTATCAGTTTGGGGTTTTTTGTGGTATTAACCCTAAAAAAAAAAAAAGCAATAGATTGAACAAAAAAGAGGAGAGTATTTTGGTAAGTTAACTGGAAAAATGAGTGTCTTAGCCAAAATGAATGGAAATAGCGCTGCCCTATTTAAAATTAAAAAGTTTCAAACTTTTGGAAAGTGAGAGAATTCCTAAGTTTCCCAAATTTCCTTTTGATTATCTTATTAACTTTGAAAAAAATGATTATTAATTCTTATTAGGAATTGATGAAAATATTCCTACTTATTTGTGTGGGCTTTCAAGTCTCAATTGAAATCCTCATTCGGGCTTTTCATTTTCCTTTGTATACCAGTAGAACGGGTTTTAATATAATACGCGAAAAGTGATTTTGCTTTTCCAAAAGATTATTATGTTATAAACAATACGCGAAAATCACGTGTTGTATGGGGCGTTCCAGGGACGCCAAGTTGGCTCCCCTGAAACGCTACGCGCCCTTCTCAATGGCAACGGAGTTCAAACCTGACGGCAACTTCTCGTCACTATAAAGACTCCCACTCCATGCACATCCTCTTCTCCCTCTCTGTTTCTCTCTGAATCTCTCTGTTTCTCTCTACACCTTCACTGACGTCGACGACTCACCAGGTGCTCTCTCTCTCTCTCTCTCTCTCTCTCTAGTTTCGACGAACTTGTCGGCTGATGACACCCTCACTGCCGTCCGGGCTCGCCTTGCGGTGTCGTGAATCGGTGTGAACGAACTCGTCGTTATTAATCACATTCACGACAATGTAGGATGGAAGTTTGGCGTGAAAGAGTGATTACCTTAAGAGTCTCTGCTTTTTCCCTTCGCTGTAATTCCGCTTTGACCTTGTGTTGCCTGGTGTTTGTAATCTCGTTTGTGTGCATTGCTGCTGTAGTTAAATCCTGAACGTGAACGAGTTGTAAGCTGTTGCTCTGAACAGTGATTCGAAGTTACTTGGTTCGGCTCTTCATGGGGTCATGCCGCGTAATTCGAGGCTTCTTGATTGGTAATCGAACCTCTCTTCTATT
The DNA here is from genome assembly GCA_029784005.1 of Lenwebbia sp. NSW1173648. NCBI lineage: Eukaryota > Viridiplantae > Streptophyta > Magnoliopsida > Myrtales > Myrtaceae > Lenwebbia > Lenwebbia sp. NSW1173648. The sequence goes on from JARCGZ010000005.1 coordinate 6,814,792, forward strand.
CCTGTGCGTGACCAGGGTTTTGGTGCCGGAATTCTTCTGGAGAATCGCGAGGGATAATGTCTATTCCAACCAGCAGTAAGCGCTCGATCTCTCTTTGAAGTTCCAAGCTTGTTAGATTTTCTTTCTGCGCATTACTCTGCGCTGCCTTGCTGTACAAGTAACATTCCGCTTTTTTCTCGTATCGTTCAAGTAGAAAAATTTACGGCTCGAAATCCCTTTGCAGCTTTTGGGAGGCTGACTAGTCGCGCCTTTGAACCACAGTCAGCATTTGGGCAGGCTAATAATGCAAATAACAGTCCTTTTGCGGTCACATCTTTTGGTGGTACAACACCTTTTGGTTCACCAGCAGGTGGCTCTGTATCTGGGGGAACTTCAACAGGAGTTTTCGGGGGTGCTTCTACTCGAACTCCTTCGCCCTTCTCTTCCGAAGCTGCCTTTGGTGCTTTTGCATCATCAGCTTTTGGTGGTAAGACAACTTCTTATCATTTTTGTGCCCTTTTTACTTGTTATGTCTCTAGGATGTTTTATGTTCATGATGATTGTCTTCAGCTTGTGTCGCAGTGCTGATTTAATTAGCACTTGACGACGGATGAGTTGTCTATTATGATCACTACTGGTTGCCTGTATGATTACTTCAAAATTGAGGCCCTTTATTTACACTTTTTTCCTCCTGTTTTCTAAAAAAATTGCTGACTCTATACGCATCACACTTTGGATCTGTATAGTTTGTAAGCGGACTTTTGAAGGAGGTGGTATGTTTCCACAGAGTGCTTTTCATAAATCTGTTTTCAACTTTCCAGGCTTTGCTTCGAGCACCCCTGCCTTTCGAACTACGAGCACACCGGCATTTGTTACTGATAGTGCCCCTGCCTTTGGTACTAGAGGAAATGCATTTGGTCCTACTAAAGGTCCCATCTTTGGGTCTGGAGGTGCATTTGGTGCTTCCAGTAATCCAGATTTTGGGGCTTCTTGTAGCTCATCATTAAGCTTTGGATCTTCTCCAGCTTTTGGGCCATCAACAGCTGCATTTAGGAGCAACCAGTTTGGATCAGAATCTCATGGAGCTCATACCGGTGAGATATTCAATTTTACTCTTGTTTTGTGGAGAACTAGTTTTTTTATACGTGCCTTAATGAAGCAAAATTGGTAGGAACCTTCTTATCAACAGTCTCACTCCCATTACTTTTGGTTGCTAAGTTTAATGGTATTTTCCATCTTTTTTACAAATTGGTAATCCAGGGTCTCAGGTAGCTACAGAAACATTCGGCGGGACTGAATTTGGAAACTTGTCCTTTGGAGGTCAGCATAGGGGAAGTCGCGTAGCTCCTTTCGCTCCAATGACTGAGGCAGAGACTGGAGGAAAGCTGCCTTCCAAGCTCCAGTCAATTTGTGGTATGGCTGTGCCTGTCTACAAATATAAAAGCCATGAGGAATTTAGATGGGAGGACTACCAGTGGGGGGACAAAGGTGCTCCAGAAGTTGCTTTAAACTGTTGTACTCGAAATGATTATGTGCTACAATGTCTCTTGCTACCTGCTAAGTTAATTTTTCTAATCATTCTCAGGTGGACCGAATCACGCTGGTCAGTCTGGTGTTAGCGTTGGCCACGGTGCATCTTTTTCCATTCCTCGACCTACTTTTAGTCGGTCATCTCCTTTTTCTTCCACTACAGCTTCCAATGCATTTTCTTCTGCCCCAGCTTCCGCAACCACATCTAACGCAATTTCTTTTACAACATCATCTAATGATCTTTCAATGACAACTCCCAGTCCTTTTGTTCCAAATCCCTCTAGTAATGCAGGGTTTTGGCGATCACATAACATTTCCCCTTTTAGTTGTTCTTCTTCATTAACTTCTGTTGTTAGATCACCACCTTCTGCATTTGAAGTTAGTGCACCGCCATCCATATTGTCTTCGTCGGTCTCAGCTACACTTGGTTCATCACCATCGGTTATTAGTGCTCCCACTACTCAGTCTTCCCCACTACTTTGGGCTACTACACCCCCAATTGCGGAGACTGCTTCTGCTTTTAGACAAACTCCTACTTCCTTTAGCCAAACAACTGCTCCCTTTGGCCAAACTAGCACCCCCACTTTTGCTCAAATTCACACATTTAGTACGGCTTCCAGTGGGTCTGGTGGGAGCTTATTCCCAATTACTCCATCGCTAGTTCTCTCTACTAATGCAGCCGCAATCAGTCAAACAAATGTAAGTCCTCTTAAAATCATCTCATCTATGTTCTGTGGCCCATGCATGTGGTTAATCTGTCAAAGGGCATTTGTGGTTTGCAACTGTTTTGCCAATTGTTCAGCTAGTTTGACTCTATACTTTTCCAATTCCTCAGCCCTCTTGTTCTTTGCCTTTTGAAACATCTGAAGCTGCGGAGACTTCTGGTGTTAGTTCCCTTGGCAACTTGGGACAGACACAAGCAGGTAACTAGGAAGCCCCTTCCTCATCTCTCTTACCTTGTAATTTCTAACATGGTGCTAATTTTATATCAACTCTGCTTGATAGCTGGAACAGGTGGCTTTGGCTCACAATATGCTTTTGGTCAGAGTCATTGTGGACAATCGTACGTGTTTCTCATCTTTTTCCTAGAGCATGTGTGCACTTTATGCAATATTTCTATGGCAAATTGTCTGCTGGTCAATTTCAATTACATTAGTCCCTTCCCAACTTCTATGTGGGCTAACTTGTATTGACTCTCACAGGTGGTGGGATTCATATATTTGACTGCCTATAAATCCGCTTGATAAAAATTTAGGAAAACTTTTTAAGTTGGATCAATTGTTTATCCATCTGGCTCCCCTCTTGCAGGTCTATCAACGGGAGTTCTTCAGTTGTTCAACCAGCACTGGTCACAAGTCCTTTTGGAACCCTCCCTGCTGTACAGCAGTTGTCGATAGGCTGCACTGGAACTGGTTCCAGGGTCCAATATGGAATTTCTAGCATGCCTGTACGACCGCCTGTCCAATTCTTTATATTGCTTTCCCTTCTTGCAAACTAAAGACAAATTGCTTTTTCCCGAGTGGATTCTTTCAGATACAAAAATCAAATTTTCATGCTGTGGTTATTGTAGTTCTTCACTAGACTTTCTGAGAAGTTTTTAGTTTTTAAATTCATTTTTATTTTTAGTTAAAAGATTTTGATCTTCGTGAATTCTTTTAGGTTGCGGATAAACCATCTCCTGTTCGAAAATCTCCTTTGCTGTCTGCTCGGCATCTCTCGCTGAGGCAAACTAGGCTGCCTCCAAGGAAGTACCATCCCATAGAGGGTGTTCACAGGGTGAGATAAATTATCTGAATTTACAAATATCGATATTGTGTAAATATGTATCGGCTTTATAGGTTTCACATCAGATTCTGTTACAAACCTCTCTTGGTTGATTGCTATTACAGGTTCCATTTTTCTATGATGGGGACAATACAGCTAGCAAACCAGAGGCAGCTCAAGTCATTCCTAGGAGGAACCCAAGATCTCTGGTTATTGGTCCTGAATATTGGCCTGCAAGAGAACAGAAGCCATGTCCATTAAAGAAAACTTCTCCCGGTGAAAATGGTAATCTCATATACCATCGTTGGCCATTTTATGCATATTCTGTAGTTAAGATGCCTTGGGGCAAGAAGAGCTAGGCTGCAACTGTTGTTTTTACTCTACCGTTCTAAGTTGGAACTGAGTTAGAAAGTTGTTCTGTTGCTTTGGATCGTGAATACATCCGTCTGCATCCATTCTGGTACAAGTCTTTTCTTTTGAGCTTGACCAACTAATAAAAAACTAATCTTGTAGCGATTGAATAAAAGCAGTAAGTTTACGCAACTTGAAGCTTCCATGCATGGATAATCTCTATTTTTCAATTGAAATTCTCACATTATATGTCTTGGATCTCAAAATTAGTGATATAGCATTTGTTTTCTTGGCTCCGAAGTAACTTGGATTATTTACAGCTATATTATACAGTTCTATACCTGTGAGAATGCTAGAAAGCAAAACGAATAATGTCTGCCTGATATAACCAGAATTTGCAGTGACACTTTTTATGGACTGAATTGGGTTCTATTCTGCAGATGGTGTTCCCAAAGATGGTCCTTTGGAGGAGCAAACCGACTTTGTCAAGGCCAGCCAGAAAATGAAGGGAGTTCATGATGATTCCTCTCTTCGGAATGACGAGGAATATGTGATTACTAAAGGAGCTGGTGAGTCTGTCATTGGGTATGATTGTGATGCTAGCATCGAGGCACTTATGCCGAAGCTCTGTCAGCCCGACTACTACACAGAAGCGCACGTCAAAGAATTAGCAGCCAAGGAAAGAGCTGAACCAGGATTTTGCCGTCGAGTCAAAGATTTTATCGTTGGACGACTTGATTATGGTCACATTAAATTCATGGGGGAGACCGATGTGAGAAGGCTTGATCTTGAGTCCCTTATTCGCTTCAACAATCGTGAAGTGATTGTGTACACAGATGAGAGCAAGAAACCGCCAATAGGGCAAGGGCTCAATAAGCCTGCTGAGGCGACTCTTCTTAATATCAAGTGCATTGATAAGAAGACTGGAAAGAAGTACATTGAGGGGCCCAAAGTTGAGAAGTACAAGGAAATGCTCAAGAAGGTGGCTGAGAAACAAGGCGCAGAGTTTGTGCCGTATGACCCCATCAAAGGAGAGTGGAAGTTCAAGGTTCGCCATTTCAGTTGATATGATCTGACGGAAGAACAAGACTAGGATTCTTTTGATGCCCTTATTTGTCCACTGAAGGAGGAAGGTACAAATAGGAATAGCGGTCCAGAAGGAAAACCTTTTGGTTTCACTTGCTGGGTTCTTGTTCTTGTCAAATGCAGTTATAACAACGCACAAAGAGCTGCAAGAAAATAGGTCTTATGTGAACTGTTAGGCATATCTTTTTCCATTCTCTTCCAATTACTTTTGTAGCTTCAAGAGATGTGTTACCATGTGGTATATTGAAGGAATAAAACTGTGTTTGGGAGTTTTTGGTAGTTTTTCCGATTGAAGCTCTCTTGAATGGATTTTGTTTCATTACCAACTTATGTCTACTGAATTTTTCAATCAATGCCCAACATGTGATGGATGGTAATAGTGGAGCAATGCTTCAGAGGCATTTAAATACAAACGTCAAACCTGCTTGAATTGGTTCTGATGTCTTAAATTGAATGCAAGGATGTATTTTCATGGATCTAGGAACTTAGTTTGAAAGAAGTCAAATAAAGATTCACTGGACTCAAGAAGCCAATAATTCTAAGAATTTGATTTCTAATCATATGGCAGGAAAGTAACACGGCATAACTACTTCGCTTTTCTCAACAATAGAGTCACGACTAACGCATGCGATGGATGTAAAATTCATTGCCTACTGGGCAAGAAAAGTACATAAAACTCTGCTTAATGCTTTGTCTTCCATTTTCCCTCTCCTTGTGATTTCTTCTGCTGAGAAAAGATCCCACCTTCCCAATTAATGGCGTCATTTCAGCGAGTTCTCGACGTCAATGACGAACCTGTACTTCATATCTCTCCTGATGAGCCTCTGTTCCTCCCGTTATGCTACCAGTGCAGTTTTCGTACCAGCCAAAAGTTCATCGGGAGCTACTCAGCTTGTTCACCTATCAGGTATCATGATTTCATCTAGTAATGAGCTTTGAGAACACAAAAATACCGAGGTTAAGGCTTGCTAGACTGAATTTAACTTTACTCGGGAACCCAACCAATGCCAGAACGCCAACCCTCTTTCAAAAGAGACATGTAAGGATCAAATGGGCGATCGCCAGATACCGCGTCGAGTATAGAGTCCAGGGACTTAGCCATGGCCTGCACGTGTTGGATTCATCAGATCACAACAGAACTTAACCTCCACGGATCTCACTGTTGATAGTTCCAATCTTCCCTCTCTCTTTTTTTACCTTCATCTGTTCCTGGTCAGATGAGATAACGAAAGGGTCAGCACCAAGCAAGCTCAGTGCTTCCTTCTTTTTAGAGATGCTTGTGCTGAACACTGAACTTTCAGTCCAAAACCCTTGCCAAACTTAACTGCCTTGTCATTATGCCAAGAGCCTTACCAGGTTGGTTCATCTTCTGTGTGCTTGGGAATTTTACATGCGTAGATCATGATTCAGCATCATGTTGTTTCTGTGATTCTTTTTCTGACCACAAATTGCTTAAGATAAAAACTTCTTGCTGTATCAAGAAATGTAAAGCTATTGCAGGATATGGGAGATCATACTAGATCGAAATTGAGAAAAGGGAGTTGCTCTAAGAAAGAAAACTGGTTGCATATTCCATATGCTTGACAGAACACGTAATTTCTCTATTCCCTCAATCAAAATTTTCCAACGAACAACGAAATTCCTGGGACTCGGTCAGTTCCAAGAAGCAGTGAAAGCACATACAATTTGTTCCCACTTGATCTAATTCTTCTAACTAAGGATTGTCTCTGTAAAACAATTTGAGGACCGCTTATTCAATTCTTCACCAGGGTTTATTGAGAAGAGTTGCTTTTTGCATTAGATAATGCAATTCTCCACTGAATAGTATTGGATACCGAGGGCCAAAGACTCTCCAGAGTCGGCATAGAAAGTATCTTTAGCCCTTACCACGAGATGCAATTAATGGCTAAAACGCCATTCCTCACTGTTATATGCATTATACCACTACTGACCAACAGAATAGGAAGAAAATTAGCAGAGAAGAACACAAGATTTGAAATCTTTTCCAGCCAACATGATTTGGAATCCTTGCACGGTGTAAAATGCTGTCTAATTAAATTTTCTCATAAAGCTATTACCTTTAATAGACAACAATGTAACTAGAATATCCTCCCTTTGTGACAGTACCGTCCGCATCAATTCCATCAGAAGTGAAATCTAGTCCCTTCTTGCAGTAGTTTTCTAGGCTGCCATTGCAATACTCGCACTCTCTGCTTGAATTGATATAAGTTCCCACGGCTACACGATCGCCGACTTTGAAGCATTGGACACTGCAGCCAACCTCTTTGACAATTCCAACTATCCCATGCCTGAATTAATCGACAAATTGTTTGTAAACTTTGATAGGAGAATTATAAGGATGGTGCTAAGAAAAAGGAGTAACATTCAAATTCCGCTGCATCCTACCCTCTCACCAGAGGATACTTGGAGTGTCCATGCTCACTCCTAGTCCAAACAACATCTGCATAGCACACTCCACAGTGCATGATCCCAATCAACATGTCATGGCTTCCCGTGGTCCTAAAGAGAGAATTCCCAAACAGGTGAGAATCTAGCCAAGCGAGTAATCAGACTCCGGTACCTTTTTTTTCGTTTCTCAGATCGATAAATTGAGTGTGACCTACAATAATCATACACTGGATCCCAAGAAAAATTTAAGAGAAGAGAAATGAAAAATGGAAAGAAAATTCATGACTATTGTCACGAAGACTTTGTAATTATGGTTACGTGCAGACAGGAATTTGTGGTCCAACTTCTGAGCAAATATGTGATTAGCCGAGTACGAGGATGAGCTTTTTACATAGTTTCACGAAGACTTGGCAGCTGTGTTTAGGATTTCAGTAGTTAAGGGAAACAAAAGGACGTCCTCTAACGAATCAACAGTATTCTGCTGTGACAGAGCTGGAAGAGAGATGAGTGTTTTACATAGTTATCAAAATGTTTCATGCAACAATTGGTAGAAATTCGCTCCGCCAACGTGGATGAACATTCAAAGCCATGAATCATTGGTGAGGAGCTGACAAAGACATTCTATTTCTTAGACCAGCAAAAAGTTATCGAGCTTGTTCTTTTAGCGAGTGTACCGCCGCTAAATATGCCTGATTAATTCCATATCCTCTTACAAATAATCGTCATCGAGTCTTACTTAATCCAAAATGCAAATGGACGGGCTTGGATAAGTTACTAGATGAGACACTTTATCTTATACCCTCATACCTCATGACAGATGGTGCTGCGTTCTTTTTAGAAAGCATGACTTGGGATTGGAAAACCTGAACATTTAGCATTGACTTCGATCATCCACAATGAGGAGGATTGACGAAAGCGATCTATCATCAGGCCAATGCATAATCGATTTCAGGTCAATCTCTGCAGTCTTGGGGCCAACTTGCTCATTCACAGGAGTCGATAGTAGTCACACTTCTTTACAGAGCTAAGGAAGCTGATTACGAGCTCCATGGCTGGTTTTGCTAGATAGGCTATTAACCTGGAGAAAGATGACATATTCTCTGTTTTCGTAATGGTGTCCTAAAAGTACTTTAGAGATCTAAACCTACTTTGAAATGCATATTCCAAACGCACTCCTGTCCATTCACATATGACTGGGATGTTGTTCATACAACTAATGAGTTCTAACATAAAAGTCTCTGTGAATATATCTGTTATCTACAATATTTTTTACGAGCTATTAGTAATTTCCCATGATGGAAAAAGAAACCTTCAACAAATCTGTAGTTAATGTTTTTAGTCCAATTTTCATATGACGTATGTTTGTGACCGATGAAAAACATAATCGTCATTCCAAATAATCAGATTACAACATATATATATAGCATTAGGGCTCACTAATTATAGAGAAAACTAAACTACCCTTTCAACACTCCCCTCAAGTTGGGGCATAAACATCAAAGAGCAAGTTATTACACAAAGTAATTACTCTACTGCCCTGCAATGACTTAGTGAAAAGATCAGCAAGTTGGTCTTCAGTCCGTGTGTATTGAAGTGTTATGTCCTTGTTTTGAATCTTTTCTCGCACAAAATGGCAATCTACTTCAATATGCTTCGTGCGCTCATGAAAAACTGGATTTGAAGCGATATGCATAGCAGGCTGGTTATCACAACACAGAACTGAGGGAGCTGAAGATGATAGAGTGAGTTCGGATAATAACATCCTCAACCAAATCAACTCACTAGTCACATAAGCCATGGCTCGATATTCCGCCTCAGCACTCGATCGAGACACCACCTGTTGTTTCTTACTTTTCCAACTCACACGATTGCCTCCCAAGAATATACAGTAACCAGAAGTTGATCGCCTATCAAAAGGACAACCAACCCAATCAGTATCAGAGTAGCCAATAACATCAAGATGTCCATGATTCTTGAACAATATCCCTTTACTTGGTGCTCCCTTCAAGTATTTAACTATACGTAGCACTGCCTCCTAATGTATAGTACGAGGAGTACTCATAAATTGACTAACAGCACTAATAGGGAAAGAGATATCTGGTCGGGTAACAGTTAAATAATTGAGCTTACCCACCAGCCTCCGATACTTACTTGGATCATGAAGCAATTCGCAATGTTCTACATCAAGCTTCACATTAGGATCCGTCGGAGTATTAACAAGCTTCGCTCCAAGAAAACCAACCTCACTAAGAATATCCAGTCCATATTTCCGCTGTGATAATGAGATACCATCACGTGAGTAGGCCACCTCAATGCCCAAGAAATACCGCAAACAACCCATATCTTTTGTGCTAAACTCTGCTTGTAAAAACTGTTTCAATTTTTTTATGCCCATAGAATCACTACCAGTAATGATAATATCATCCACATACACAACCAGGGGAACACACCTAGCAGGGGAAGTAGAGCTAAATACAGAATGATCTACAGTACAACGTTGCAAACCAAACCGAATAACTACATCACTGAAACGACCAAACCAGCCACGAGGAGACTGTTTCAACCCTTATAATGCCTTGCATAGGCGACAAACACTGGTAGACTCCCCCTGAGTAATGAACCCTAGGGTTCTCCATATATACCTCCTCTGCCAAGTCCCCATGAAGAAAGGCATTCTTGATATCAAGTTGGTGAAGAGTCCAACCATAATGGACAGCAAGAGCAATGAAAACACGAACGGAAAGTATCTTTGCTACAGGAGAGAATGTATCATCATAATCAACTCCATATGTCTGGGTGTAACCTTTGGCAACTAGACGTGCCTTTAGACGCTCAACAGTGCCATCTGGTTGAAACTTCACTGTAAAAACCCAATGGCACCCCACAACCTGTTTCCCAGCAGGTAACGATGTAAGTTGCCATGTCCCATTATCCTGTAGCGCCTGCATTTCATCCTCCATAGCCTGTCGCCAACCTCGATGAGCAAGAGCCTCTACAATAGTACTTGGCACAGACACAGCAAGAAGCAACAAGCGAGAAATATGTAGGAAAAAGACAATCGTAGATAAAAATCGAGAAAGAGGGTAACGAGTATGTGTATGACAAGACAATCCACTATAGGGAGTAAACCGAGGATTGGGTTGACCAACACAAGAACGTGTGCCCTTGCACAATGCAATAGGAATGTCAGTAGTAGAATCAGGCTCAGAATCAACTGGTGGATCAGAAGACGGAACATTGACTGGTGGAGAATCATGCATATCCAATGCAGACGGCGACTGTACTACCTCATGTTGAACAGACCGGCGCCGTTGATAGGTCTTGTCGGCGAACTGAAAACTAGGCAATGACGCTGACGACTCAGGCATACTCGCCAAGGGAATAGGCGGTAGTGGAGCCATAGTCGAAGACAGAACATCTTCAGAAGGACCCACTGTAGAGGAGTAATATGACTGACCCTCGAAAAAGGTTACATCTGCTGAGACATACAACCTCCGACTAACTGGACTATAACACTTATACCCTTTCTGATCGTGGGGAGGTTCACATCGAGAATACCCAAGAAACACACACTTGTCAGCTCGTGGATCAAGCTTATCAAGACCAGGAGCAAGACGATGAACAAATCAGACACACCCAAACACACGAAGTGGTAAAGTAAAAAGTGGACTTGTAGGATGGATAGTGGAGAAAGGTATGCCCCCATGAAGCACTGAGCATGGAAGGTGATTTATGAGATAGCATGCTGTAAGAACAGCATGCCCCCAGTACATTTTGGGGAGGTTCATATGAAAATGGAGGCAACAGGCCACATCCAAGAGATGACGATTTTTTCATTCAGCCACCCCATTCTGTTGGGGGTATAGGGACAAGAAGTCTGATGCAAAATCTCATGAGAAATAAGAAATGATTGAAAACCAGAGGAAACAACCATATATTCTTTGGCATTATCAAAACGCAAACATTTAATAGAAACATGATATTGATTGAGAATTTCAAAGTAAAACATACGGAAACAAGAAAAAACTTCAGTTCGATCGTTTATTAAATATAATCACGTCATTCGGGAATAATCATCTATGAATGTAACAAAATATTTATAACCAGACATATCACTGACACGACACGGTCCCCAAACATCATAATGGACCAACTCAAAAGGACTTGACACACGACGCTGGACATGAGAAGGAAATGATACTCGATGATGTTTGCCAAATTGGCAAGCATCACATTGGATAGGACTCATATATTCTGAAAAAGGTGAAAAATGACGAAGAATGTCTAGTGGTGGATGACCCATACGACAATGCATCTGAAATAAGTCGGAAGCAGTTTTCTTCTGAGCAGCCGTAGCAATAAGGTCTTTGTTTAGGTAGTACATCCCATTGGACTCATGTCCGCCACCAATCATCCGTCCGGTCCTCAGATCCTAAAAGACGTAACGAGTGGAAGTAAACGTTACAGAACAATTCAAATCTCTAGTAAGAGAACTAAGAGAGAGCAAGTTATACAGGAAAGCTGGCAAATGGTAAACGGATGAAAGAGTAAGAGAGGGACCCAAGGTTGCATTCCCTTGACCCGTGATATGTGACTGTGAACCATCAGCAAGTGTAACAGAACTAGGTGACATAGAGGTAATACCAGACAACAACTTAGAATTACTGGTCATATGATTGGTGGCAGCAGAATCTACGACCCAAGAAGTGGGCGCAGAAGAGAGTAAACAAGAAGGACTACCTGAGATGTGCCAAAGTAGCAGTAGGAGCAGAGGAATCCATCACTTGGTTGGGACGCACTAAGGACTCGTACTCGGTGTGAGTCAGCATGATGGTACTAGGTAACTCCTGTGATTGATCAGGAACCTTCTGTACTGGAGATTCTACTGCTTCGGCATAAGTAGCTCGTGGACGAAGCTCAGGATGTAGGGTATAGCAATAAGGCTCAGTATGGCCAGCTCGCTGACAATGGTTGCAATAACGAGAACTTCCAGCACCCCTACCACCATCTCGGCCACGTCCTGGTGAAAAGACAGACCTGCCACGACCCCGAGGACCACGCCCCCGGCCTCCACGACCCCCAGAAGACTGATAATGAGTCAGGCAGGTATCGAAGGACCCGAGAAAAGACCTCATCTACCGATGGAAGAGTACCTTGGGAGATAATCTGCTGTCGGAGAGAAGAATGAGTAGGACCAAGTCCCCAGAGAAATAACACAACTCTCATATCTTGTTGGCGATTGGCCAACTCTCTAATGTCATCAGTGGCAGGCAAATAAGTATCCAGTTTCTCACAAAGGGTAGTGAACCTAGAATAGTAATCAGATGCAGACATGTCTCCAATACGTAGGTCAAATAGCTCCTCCCACACATCACAAACATGGGTCATATTATCACGACCTGAAAACATAAGAGCACATTTGTCCCAAATAGCTTTGGCTGATGTACACCGCATAAACTGAGGCTAATCTTGGATTCCATGGTATTCCACAACAATGTCCGAAAAGCAGCATCGCCAGAGCGCCAACCATCCTCCTTTGTTTTATCCGTAGGTGAAGATGAAGTCAGATAACTCAGTTGTTTGGTGGCCAAAAGATATGTTTCGACTGCCATAGACCAAGAAGGGTAATTGGTCCCATCGAGATTAACAGAGGTCAACTTCAGATTAGTGAGACCGGTATCCGTGTTTCCAGAGTTGCTAGCCATAACTCAATAATAATATAAAAGTGAACTTAACAGAAATTTGCACCTTATGCACCAAACGTAATCATTACCACCAATTACCACCAAACACAATAACTCATCAGAACAGAAGCACAAATCAACATAGTGCATTACCATTGCGAGTAAACTTCAACACCAGGCAGGGACCTTATGTAGATAGAGCAACAGCGGTGCAAACATATAGCCATAGAGTCAGAAAGAGCATTGATGTTTTTTGCATGAAGAAAAATTGCCTGATGAGGACTTATCGGAATCTGGGACACAATCAGGAGACAAAGTGCTGTTGTCTTTTGAGGCCAGACCCTTTACCTAGTCTTTTCCTCTGCTACAGCCAGAATAGGCGGCTCCACCCATTTGCCCTTGATGAAAAACATAATCTTACTATCAGTGGTTTACGAGTATATGGAGAACAACGATCTTACTAGAACCTTGTTTGGTCCAGAAAATCATCAACTTCAACTAGACTGGCCCACGAGACATAAGATCTGCACCGGGATCGCTAAGGGTCTTGCCTTTCTCGAGTATCTGTTTAGTTCTTGCCCTGTGTTTTATCGAGCCACAATGTAGGGACTCGTTAGAGACGGGCGACAGCGCCAAGCGTCAAGCGATGCTGGTCGGCGATGCTTCGCCGGATCTGGACGTCAGGTAACACTGGGCAGGGTCGGGTGACACCGAATCTAGGCGGCATTGAGCAACGCCGGGTGGCGTCGGGCAATGCCGGGTGGGTCGGGCAACGCCGGCCGCTCTGGACCTAGATTTTCTTATTTATTTTTTTACTGAAAGCAGAGAAGGATTTTGGTGACGATCGTAGGCTCTAATACCATGATGAAAAACATAATCGTCATTCCAAATAATCCGATTACAACATCTCTCTATATATATAGTGAGCATTAGGGCTCACTAATTATGGAGAAGACTAAACTACCCTTTCAACAGTGACAGTCAGTATAAATCGAACTTTGCATAGACTATTTTGTAGCTTCAAGATACATAAATTTATATGTGCAGTAATAGATTGAAGGAACAAGACAGTATCTGCGAGTATTAGGCAGTTTCTTCCGATTTAAGCTCTCTCGAATGGATTTTGTTTCATTTCCATGTATGTCATTACCGAATTATTCAATCGATGTCTAATGTTTGATGGATGGCAATTTTGTAGCAATGCCTCGGAGACATTTAACTATTGTCGCAGAACCTGCATCAATTGGTTCTGATGACTGAAATTCAATGCAAGGATGTTTTTTCATGGATCTAATACTTCGTTTGAAGGAAGTCAAATAAAGATTCGGGGGACTAAAGAAGCCAATTATTCTAAGAACTTGATTTCCAATTATATTACAACAAAACAACACAACATGACTAGTTCGCTTATTTCAACAATAGATTCTCAACTAAGGTACGCGATGGATGTAGAACTCATTGCCTACGGGGCAAGAAAAGTACATATAACTCTGGTTTCTGTCTCCCATTTTGATCTCCTTGCGATTCCTTTTGCCTAGAAAAGATCCCGCCTTCCCAATAAATGGTGTCATTTCAGGGAGTTCTCGATGTCAATGACAAACCTGTACTTCACATCTCTCTTGATGAGCCTCTCGAGGGCTTCGTTGGCATAATCAATCGGTATCAATTCGATCTTCGGGTATACCTTCTGCGCCGCACAGAAATCCATCATTTCTTGGATATCCTTTGTTCCTCCCGTTAAGCTACCCGAAACGGTTTTCATACCTGCCAAAAGTTCATCGCGAGCAACTTAGCTGGTTCATCTATCAGGTATCTAGTATTCATCTAGTAATGAGCTTCGGGAACAAGGACATACCGATGTTAAGGCTTCCTGGACTGAATTTAACTTCACTTGACCCAACCAATGCCAGAACGCCACCCGTCTTCAAAAGAGACATGTAAGGGTCGAATGGGTGATCGCCGGATGCCGTGTCGATTATAAAGTTCAGGGACTTAGCCACGGCCTGCATGTATTGGATTCATCAGATCACAACAGAACTTGACCTCCATGGATCTACAGTATTGGTAGATCCAAGTTTTCCCATTTACCTTCATCTGTTCTTGGTCAGAAGAGAGAACGAAATGGTCAGCACCAAGCAAGCTCAGTGCTTCCTCCTTTTTAGAAATGCTTGTACTGAACACTGTGACTTTCAGTCCAAAAGCCTTCCCAAACATAACTGCCATGTGACCGAGCCCACCGAGTCCAATTACGCCAAGCGACTTACCAGGTTGGTTCATCTTGTGATGCATCATTGGAGTGTATACAGTGATTCCAGCACAGAGAAATGGTGCTGCTAATGCCAACGGGTATTTTTCTGGTATCCTGAAGCAGTATCTGTCAATGCAGCACCGCAATTAAGTTTCGAAATAAAACCAAAAAGCGGAAGCGTTTTCCAGATAGAGTCAGCATCCCATCTTTTCTGTTTAACAGGAATCAAGTCACAGAACCAGAAATCCTATCTAATGTGTGCTTGGAAATTTTAGTGGCTTAGATCATAATTCAGCATCATGTTTTTTCTGAGATACTTTTTCTGACCACAAAATGCCTAAGACAAAACCTTATTGCTATAGCAACAAAAGTGAAGCTATTGCAGGATACAGGGGACCATACTCGATCGAAATTGAGGACCGCTTATTCCATTGTTGACCTGGGTTTCTTGAGGAGAGTTTCTTTTTGCTTTCGACAAAGGCAATTCTCCATTGAATTGTTACTGGATACCGAGGACTTAGAGACTCTCCAGAGTCAGTTTAGAAAGTATCTTTAACCATTTCCACAAGATGCAATTAGTGGCTAAAATGCCGTCCCTCACTGTCATATGCATTATACCACTTCTGGCCACAATCAGAATAAGAAGAAAATTTGCAGAGAAGAACACATGATTTGAAATCTGCTTTGGCCACCATGATTTGGAATCCCTGCACGGTGTAAAATGCTGTCTAATGGAATTGTGTGATAACGCAATTACCTTTCATGGACGACAATGTGAGTAGAATATCCTCCCTTTGTGACCGTACCGTCCGCGTCGATTCCATCAAAAGTAAGAACCGGCCCCTTTTCGCAATTGACTTCTACCCCGTCATTGCAATACTCGCACTCTCTGCATGAATTGACATAAGTTCCCACGCCCACATGATCGCCGACTTTGAAGCGTTGGACACTGGAGCCAACCTCTTTCACAATTCCAACTATCTCGTGCCTGAATCAATCGAAAAGTCATTTGCAAATGCTGTTCAGAGAATTACGAGGATGGTGCTAAGAAAAATCAGTAACATTCAAGTTCCGCCGCATCCTACCCTGGCACCAGAGGATACTTGGAACTTCCGTGCTCATTCCTAGTCCAAGCAACATCTGCATAGCACACTCCACAGTGCGTGATCCTGACGGAGACGTCATCGCTTCCCACGGTCCTAAAGAGAGAATTCCCAAACAGAAGTCAATTTCCTGGTCAATAAACTAGGTGTGACCCGCGACTATCATACATTCTAACCCCAAAAAAAATATTTGAGAAAAGAAAGATGAAAAAGGAAACAAATCCATAAGCATTTGTTTAAATAGTACATACAATCTCAAATGCTCACAAAGCAAGCACCCGGATCATTATGTCTGACATGAGATTCTGAGTAACTCATTATGGGACATGGCATATCATTCATACAAACAATTCTCAACCCAGAAACAAGTGCATACACAACAAAAGTTCGAAAAATGAAAAATGAAATGGTTTGGTCAATGTGGAAATTTTAAGAAGCGTCAAAAATAGAAAAATTTCTAAAATTATTGCAATTGTGCTAATTCAGTTCTAAACCTTTTGCAATTGTGACATTTTAGTCCACTTTATCGGATGGCGCTGACGTGGACAACTTTTAATAGTATTTTATTACTTTTTATTTTATTTTTCCTCTTTTTTTTCTCTTTCTTTTTTTTTTCCTTCCTACTCCTACTATGGCCGGTGAGAATCGAGGAGCTCGCCCGACACTAGGTGAGGGCTTCAAGGCCTCTGCCCGGCCCCACTGGCCGCTGACGAAGGTGGCCTCGCCCGCGGGTGGCGAGGCCATGGCCGCCTTCGCTTGCTGCCGACGAGGCCCTAGCGTGGCTAGCCTCCCCTAGATCTTGGCAAGGTGGCCTTTGCCCCCGACCGCGATGGCCTCGCCTGGTAGCCGGCGAGCTCCGGCGACCCTCAAAGGAGTAGGAAGAAAAAAGAAAAGGAAGAGACAAAAAAGGAAAAATTAAATAATATTAAGACCTGAGAACACTGTATGGAAATAGAAACCGAAAAGATAAGGAACAAATGAATTAAATAAACAATAACGGTAACAGTAATACCTGCGGCTGAATTTGTAGGGGGAGAGAAATCCAGAAGGATCTCTGGCAGCCCAACCAAGACAATCTTCCTTCACACCCTCCGAACTCATCGTTCCTCGGCGACCTCAACTGAACTCGACCCACGAAAAACCACTTGGTGTTAATCTCTGAGTACACTGAATTACGGAACAAGAAGAAGAACAAGAAGAACAAGAAGAAATTTTTTTCGTGAAATGGAAATGAAGAAGAGAACTTCAACGATGGTCAAAAAACAAAAGTCCAAAGGGTCAAAGAAAGACCAGATGTCACGAAGACTTGGCAACTCTTACGTGCAGACAAGATTTTGTGGTCTGACTTTTGAGCGATAAATGAGATTCAGCAGAGTACGAGAATGAGCGCTCAGCAAAGCAACTGTCACCTCTTATAGATGCCATCGCGGCGCCGGTTCATGACCGATCGTCGTGCTTTGGATCCTGGAAAGGTATTAACGACTCACCAAACGTAAGCCATTATCCTTTCCTTAACCAAATAGCGTACGCAGTGATGTCTTCTGGACGGCGGCTCTTGGTATTTTTTAATCCATCCTCCCAAAAGCTAACCTCATTATCAAGTTATTTACACAAAAAAGTATTAAAAAGAACCCACCAGACAACGTGGAGTAAAAGTATCCAAAAAGTCTTAAACCTATTATATTTGTGACACCCTAGAAATTACCCCTCGTAACGAGATCTAGACCTTAGTATAAAATGGTAGAACGACCCGAGGACGGACCGACGACGGGCGGCAACCACGGCGGCCGCAACCGGCGGTGGCACCAACGGCAAGGCCGGCAACCACGCCGGCGGCGGCAATAACGCCGGCAACGACCGCGACCCACTTTGACCACCGGTAATGAATCTTCTGGAAAATACTTTGCTTAGATATTTTGGTTAAAGTCATCATTAGCCTTAGATATTTTAGTTAAGATATTTATTAAGCAATGATTACATCCAAAGATATTTAGTATGGACGAATGGCCTTGTGACAAGTGAATCAATGAGAAAAAGACACAAACCCAATCTAAGGACTATAGGGACACCTCACCTAAACTAAATTCACATTTGGATCACTCCTCATTGGTCCACATGTGCCTCTACATTTAGGGCAATTATGACTAAATCTTACGGTCATAATGATAAAATCTCTAGAGTAACCAAGTGAAGCATTCTCAATGGACCACTTGGACTAGCATTTATGTATATAATCTAAACTTCATGATAGCAAGCCAAGTGAGACCTCTTTATTGGACCACTTGTACCTAGGTTACTTAAGAGAATCTAAAGGCCATCATGACCATATCTTAGCTTAATTATGAAGGGGCCACATGGAAAGATAATAACCAAGTCTGAGAAGTTATTATGAAGCCTAATATATACCTAAGCCCATAGCCTTGCCACCTCTTCATAATAGCTAACAAGTAGCACAATTCTATTGGGACACATAACCTAAATCTAATTAGGACCATGATGACCTAAACCTAGGGTGGAACTTGGAGAGTTTCTATTGGTCCATTTGGGTAGTTTAAGAACCACACAAACTAAGCAATTATAAGACCTAGGGACACATAATCCTCTAGGCTAGCCACCTCATGAAATTAGATAGGCATGTAGCGAAATTCTATTGGACCACTTAGCTTGCAATTACGAAAGGGTAATCATGACAACGAGGCCTATAAATAGACCCCTCCTCCCCAAATTTCGGCATCCTAAACCGCCCTCTCCCTCTCTCCCTCACTCTCACGCTCCCTCTCTCCCTCTCACTCTCTCGGCCTCTCTCTCCCTCGCTCACTCTCTCGGCCGCCCATCACCGCCGCTCACGCCGGAGGTTTGTTCGGCTCAACCTCGCACCAAATAGAGGTAAGTAAAGTCTCTAGCTTTAGACTAAGGCGATTAGTTCGGTGCTCGGACTTGGTGACTCTTGTGATGGGCAAGGATGTAAGATTCGTGCATGATTTATGTGAGCAACATGTTATGGAAGCCAAACGGGATTATGCCCCGCCTTGATTGAGTCATAGACCAAGCTAAGTATTGCATATGTGTTTATATGTTATGCATCTCAATGTCTGCATGATCACTAAAGCTCAAGATAATACACCAATTGTGTGTAAAGCATCATCTATGTGTGATCACTAAGCAAAGATAAGATCCTTCGTCACTCGAGGTGACGGAGATGCCCCGTCTTCATTGCGGGATGCCTCACGCCAACGGATGCCTTGGGGAGAGTTTCGAGATGCTGCTAGTAGAGGGCGATGCCTTGGGTGAGCCAAGAGGACCCCAAGTCGGAAGTTTCGGGATGCCGCAGAATGCGATGCCTGGTTGATACTAGAGGGCCCGATGATTGATGTAGGGACTATGACGATGTTATAAAGAAATATATGTGTTTGACTCATGCTATCACGTTTTTTCATGCCCAAAGTTAGATAGATAGAGTTTATGTTCATGTCTTAGTAGTAATTATTGCATTTGCTATTGATCTGACATTGCAAGTAGTTTTGCCAGGTTAGATGTTGAACTGTTTTCTTTTACTAGAACTAGGGATCTTACTTACTGAGTGTCGTCTCACCCTCGTTATCTTCCCAAATTTGTAGGTATGGCTACCACCAATACCCCATATTTTGATCTGCCAATGGAGATAGAGATCACCTCCGTGGACGTTCATGACGTGGACGAGGATGTTACCTATCGACGCTATGATTCCTTCGTCTAGGTGAAGTGGGTCTGGCACAGCGAACGCCCTACCACTTCTCAGCATGGTACTTAGTGTTCGATGGTGTCGACCTCGGACCCCTCCCAAGTTTTCGTGGTCCCACTAGGCCCAATAACGGGGGTGTCAACCACGGTTGAGTGAAGTAGCACGGAAGGGGGGGACCAATTTTGGAGACTTCGTCCGATAGCGGCGCTAGGTCTTCCTCGACCTTCCTAATATGATGGATATTATGTAAATATAATGTAATGGTAGACAATGCTCTAGGGGGCAGTGTAAACTATAGACTAACGCATAATAAATAAGTGGTGTGTTTCCTATATGCCCTTGAATGTTTTGATTGCTGCATTGTGTGCTGATTTGTTTGTCGGGAATAAAGAAGAATTCGCTTCCACATGCCGCTAAATAAAAAATACGGGTCGAGACCAAAAAGGCGACGCGTCGTGGGGCGTCACAGTATTGATATTACTTCAATCCTAAACCTTTTTGCATTGATATCAATTGAGTCCATCCGGCCAATTTTGATCGGACATCGCTGACGTGGACGCCGGCTATCCTACGTGACATGATCGGCTCTAACATGGGCAATTTCTAATATTTTTTTAATAATATACTAAATTTTTAATAATTTTTTGGTTCTTTTTTCTTTTTCTTTTTCTTTTTTCTTTTCTGGGCTTTACTTCTTCTTCTTCTTTTTTTGGTATTGGCCGGCAAGGGCCGAAGGGCATAGGCAAGGGCTAGCGACCATCGCCAACCCTGTTGCGAGGGCGTCGCAGCCCTCGCCTACCACTAGGGCCCCGCCAACCCCGAGCAAGGGCATCCTGGCTAGGGGTGTGCAACCGGATCGGACCACCCGAAAAATCGGTCCAGTTCCCAATTCCAATGTGAACAGGTGTGGTTCTTGGTTCCAAATTTTTGGAACCGTTTTGAACAGGTCTTGTTCTCGGTTCCAAGTGAAGACCCACCCGGGAGCCGGACTGGTTTTGAAACTGGTACTTTGTTATAGTAAAAACAATATAATTTCTCTAAGTTGAGTCCAACTATGTCTCGCCTCATTTGTTTTTTCTCCATTCTATGCCGCCTCTCTCTCTATTCTTTGGAGCAATATTTTTATGGATAAATGAAGAATGGAGTTTAAAATTTTATTTTGACGAATAGGGAACGGAGTTTTATAATTTATGTTTTATGTTACGTGTTTGAACTTTTTATTGTTTATAATTGTACGTGGCCGCATGTTTGAACTTTTCATCGTTTATAGTTGTACGTGACCATTTGTTCGGCAGATAGGGATTTATGTTGATCATCTTTATTTCAAGCTGTTTTGTTGCTCATATTATTTTGCGGTAAAAATAAAATTTAAAAAAAAAAGCCGGATCGAAAAAAAGGGTAGGTTTTAGAACCAGTTCAGAAAAAATAGGATAGATTCTAGGTTCCAAGAACTGAGAACCGGTTATAATACGTCTTTTTGCAATATTTTTCAAATTTATTTCGTTTTTCTATTTGTAGTTTTTTTTCCTTTTCTTTCCTTCTCTAGTGTTCATTTTCGCGAAAATTATCCAAAAATCCCTAAACCTATTGCACTTTTTGCAATTCAATCCTAAATTTTTTTCATTTTGCCAGTTGAGTCATAAACCTTTTCATGTTTTGCCAATTATGTACATCCCGCCAATTTTGGCTAAATATCGCTGACATGGACCCCGACTGTTCTACATGGCATCGCCGATGCTGAAGTGGACAATTTTTAATAATACTTTCTTTTGAATTTTTTAATATATTTTTTATGTTTTCCTTCTTTACTTGCCGGTGAGGGCATCCCTTCGCCAGATCAGCGAGAGCGGCCCTTACCAACCTAGGCCCAGACATCCCTCGCCCGAGGTTGGCAAGGGTGGCTCTCACCTAAGGCGGCGACCTCCACTGGCTATCGACGAGGCCCTGCAGAGGGAAAGAGAGAAAAGAAAAGGAAAGGAAAAAAAAAAGAAAAGAAAATCTACAAAACATTAGAATATTATTAAAAAAATCCACATAGCGCCGACCGTGCCATGTAGGACGGCCAGCGTCTACGTCAGCAATATCCTGCCAAAATTAACCGGTTGGACTCAATTGGCAAAGCGTGAAAATGTTGAGGACTGAATTGGCAAAAGTGCAATAAGTTTAGAACTTTTTGGACAATTTTCCCATTTATTTTCTTCCCTCCGCCGGTCTCCGGGCCTCGGCGATGACCGGCGACCTATGTCGGCCACAGAATTCAATCTCTGCGGTCTTGGGGCCACGGAATTTACAATATTCTTGCTCGTGCAGAGGAGTCGATAGTAGTCACACTTTACTTAGCTGAGGAAGCTGATTACGACCTCCATGGTTGGGTTTGCTAGATAGGCCATTAAATCAAAATATGAGTAATAGTATGTTCGTAAGTCATTCTATCTGATAGAGGGATTTCTTCCTTTTCTAGTTCAGATTTTCTTTCACAGAATAAAATACAAGAAAAGAGCCCATCTCCCTTTACATGAACTCTTTACTTTAAACGCACCACGGAATTTCCTGTCTTTTTACACTGTTTCAATGACTAAGATTGAGTTCAAAGATGGATTATTTACAGGGATGAGTGAAATCATTCAGGCCTGGTCAGTTGTCCCCATCCAGGATATGGTTTTCGTAGGAGAATTTGATATTCTTTCAGCCATTGATGGGTCTGTGGAAGGGGTTTTATACTCAACACTCGACCCAACACCCAAGCCAGTCAACTGATAAACTGTAGTAGTACTATTGGCGATTACATGATATCGCCGACACCGTCGTGTCCATCTAGGAAGAAGTTCCCTAATCGGAGAGAAAAAAGTTTCAGCAAAAACTATGCAAGGATTTGCAGAAAACTACTACAACATCAGCGAAAGCAAATGAATATCCATCAATGGAGTAATGTAGTGCAATTCTTGATTCATCAGGGTCAGAACTAAGCTCAGAAGATCTTTCTAAGTATCCATGCCAGAGCTCGAGCCGAGCAAAATCTTGCGATATCGCTGAGAAAGATGTCCTCTTGTGCGGACTTTGCATTTAAAGCAAAGAATTGTTTCCAAAATGATAATATTATCTATTCTTAATAGCTTTCTTTCTCCTGAACTTAGGGCGTACCTGTACAGAGTAGACCTCCAAATGCACTTCCCCCACTTGACGAACACCTCCTCAAGGAACAAATACCCTACATGGATTCGTGTCAATTGATCGTGTATAAGTGCAACGAGAGTCATCGATGTTCTAGCGCTTTGGCCAATTGAGTTCTATACTTCTTTCTTTTGCTTAATTGAATCCTTAGCATTTTCAATTTTAGTCGATCAAGTTCCTCAAGTTTTATCCTTGGAAAAAGCCACATGGCTATGATTTTCCGAGTTGATAAGGATTAAGGAGGTGCTCGAGAAGAAAACCGAGTAGGAGGTGAAATAAGTCTTAAGTGCAAGTTTTATTATTTCAGTAACTACAATCAATCTGACAGAAGATTGAATTTCCATGGATCTGGCACTTCGTTGGAAGCTATGCAAACAGAACTCAGTGGGCTCAAGAAGCCAATTTTTCAGACAGATCTGAATTAACACACAGAAAAGGACAAGGATATCACTACCCATTAACTTATTTCAGCTATAAACTCACAGCTATTGGAGTACATTAGGCATAGTTTGTTTGGAGTACATTAGGAACAGATGCCCTCTCTCTGAAATTCCCACGTTTCCTCTCCTTGTGATCAGCTTTGCCAGAAAAAGTTTCCAACTTCCCACATTGATGGTGTCATTTCAAGGAGTTCTCAATGTCGATCACGAATCGGTACTTAACATCTCTCTTGATGAGTCTCTCAAGGGCTTCATTGGCGTAATCGATCGGTATCACTTCGATTTCCGGGTATATCTTCTGCGCTGCACAGAGGTCTATCATTTCTTGGATATCCTTTGTTCCTCCCGTTGCGCTACCCGAAACAGTTCTCATACCTCCAAAAAATTCATTGCGAGCAACTTAGTTTGTTCACCTATCAGGTAACAAGATTTCATTGAGTATATGATCTTTGAGAACAAAAACATACCGAGGTTAAGGCTTGCTGGACTGAATTTAACTTCGCTTGGGAACCCAACCAATGCTAGAATGCCACCCGTCTTCAAAAGAGACATGTAAGGATCAAATGGGTGATCGCCGGATGCCGTGTCAATTATGAAGTCCAAGGACTTAGCCATGGCCTGCACGTATTGTATTCATCAGATCACAGCAGAACTTGACCACCATGGATCTCAATGTGGATAATCCCAGTTTTTCCTGTTTCACCTTCATCTGCTCTTGGTCAGATGAGATGACGAAATGGTCAGCGCCAAGCAAGCTCAGTGCTTCCTCCTTTTTAGAATTGCTTGTACTGAGCACCGTGACTTTCAGTCCAAAAGCCTTCCCGAACATAACTGCCATGTGACCAAGCCCACCGAGTCCAATGACACCTAAAGACTTACCGGGTTGGTTCATCTTGTGACGCATCATCGGAGTGTATACTGTGATTCCAGCACAGAGCAATGGTGCTGCTAAATCCATCGGGTAGTTTTCCGGTATCCTGAAGCAGTACCTGTCAATGAAGCACCACAATTAAGTTTCCTATCTTCCACGTGCTTGGGAATTTTACTTGCTTAGACCACAATTCAGCATCTTGTTTCTGTGATTCTTTGTCTGACCACAAATTGCTCAAGACAAAAACTTCTTGCTGCAGCAACAAAAGTAATTACCTTTCATGGACGACAATGTGGCTAGAATATCCTCCCTTTGTGACTGCAGCAACAAAAGCAATTACCTTTCATGGACGACAATGTGGCTAGAATATCCTCCCTTTGTGACTGTACCGTCCGCATCAATCCCGTCAAAAGTCAAAACCACCTTTTCGCATTGGACTCTAGCCCGTCGTTGCAATACTCGCACTCTCTGCATGAATTGACATAAGTTCCCACGCCTACGCGATCGCCGACTGTGAAGCGTCGGACACTGGAGCCAACCTCTTTCACAATTCCAACTATCTCGTGCCTGAATCAATCGAAAAATTCATGGGCATACTTTGTACAGAGAATTATGGGGATGGTGCTGGGGGAAAAATAGTAACGTTCGGATTCAGCTGCATCCTACCCTGGCACCAGAGGATACTTGGAGTGTCCTAGCGCATTCCTAGTCCAAGCAACATCTGCGTAGCACACTCCACAGTGCGTGATCCTGATCGAGACGTCATCGCTTCCCACGGTCCTAAAGAGAGAATTCCCAAACAGGTGAGCATCTAATCAAGCGACTAATCAGACTCGGGTACCTTTTTTCTCATTTTTCCAATCAATAAACTACGCTTGACCTACGATTATCATATATTCGACCCAAAACAAATCAGAAAATGAGAAATTAGAAAAGGATTCATGACTATAAGCATTTGTCTAAATGGTAATACATGCGGCTGAATTTGTAGGGGTAGAGAAGTCCAGAAGGATCTCGGGCTGCCCAACCAAGACAATCTTCCTTCACACCCTCCGAACACATCGTCACTCGACCGACAAACTGAACCTGATCCGCGGAAAATTTACCGTGTGTTAATCTCTGAATAAAGTGAATCATAGAAGAAGAAGAAGAAGAAGAAGAAGAAGAAGAAGATCACGAAGCAACCAGAGTTCTCACTTTGGGGTTTGACTTCTGAGCAAGAAATGTGATCAGCAGAGTACGAGGATTGACCTTCTTCTGTTCTGACTTTGTCGCTGAAAGATATCAGAGTACGAGGATGAGCGCTGCCGCTCAACGGTGGATTTATTTTAAGGGAAAATTTCAAATAAAAGCACGAAGCACCTTCAATTTCTCAAATAAGGGCATGAAATAGATCTTGTTTCAAATAAAGACCTGAAGTGCCATCATTGTTTCAAAAAAGAGCTGATCGAGGATATTTTCGTCATTTTATATTTTTTGATTTTTTTTCCTTTTTTCCTCTTTTTTTTTGGATATGTTCACTAGAAGTCCTAAAACTTGTAACAAAAGTGCAATTGAGCCCTAAAACTTGTAAAAAGTGCAATTGAGTCCTAAAACTTGTCAAATTGATGCAAAAAGTGCAATTGAGTCCTAAAACTTGCAAAAAGTGCAATTGAGTCCTAAAACTTGCAAAAAGTGCAATTGAATCCTTCCGTTAACTCCGTCCACTTTGGCTAACGAAAAATATTGACATGGCTTTTTTTAAATATTTTCACTCTCCTGCGTAACAATGACGTGATTAAAACGACATCGTTTTGGTAAAAAACTAGTTTTTAATATGATTTTTACTTAAATTAATTTTAAAAATAAGCTAAAAAAAAAAAAGAAGCAGAACAGCGGCCTAGCCCTCGCCGCCCCATCACCGCCGGCCCTTCCAGCGGTGGTGGGCAAGTGGTTGGCAGAGGTCGCCGAGCCCCGACCAGGGGCCGGCAACCCTCGCCAACCGCAGGCGAGGGCCGGCTGGCCCTCGTCCTGATCTGGGTCTCTCTCTGTCTTCAAACCCATAAATTTTTAATCATCCTGAAGCGAATGCCAGTTCAAGATTCCTCTCAGGAAAAGGAGTTCATTGGCTTAACGAAATCTCATTTGGGCAAAAGTTGTCTGCTTCTTCTCTCTGTTTCCTCTAGCAAGTTTGCGCCTTTCCTGCGAAATGCAGTAAGTTTCAGGGCATGGTAGTTGGCCAGAAACAGAGCATGGACTTGAAGAAGAAAGAGAAGGCTGTAAGGTACTGAGGGTGTTTGGGACGGCTTACGTTTCGCCGAGCTTGAGGGTGTATGGGAGGGGCGAGTTCGTTATGGATCCGAAGAAAATTTCCAGGAGGTATTTGAGATCGGAGTTCTGGGTCGATTTGCTCCCGACATTCCATCTTCCAGATCGGAGTTATCAATAATGTTTGTGCTATAATCGGCAGGAATTCGTTCTGCCAACGTGCATGAACATTTTCGGGCCAAAGTTCATGGAATTTCCTATCTTTTTACACTGTTTCAACTGATAAAGTATACTCCGACCAAAAAAAAAACTGATAAAGTATACAACTATTCGCATTTACGACCAAGGAAGAAGTTAATACTTATCTTGGAGAGAAAATCTCAGCAAGACTATGCAAGGATTTGCAGAAGATTACTACAATATTACGGAAAGCAAATGGAATATCCATCAATGGAGTAATGCAGTGCAATTCTTGATTGATCAGGGGAAGAACTAAGCTCGGAGGACCTTTCTAAGTATTCATGCCAGAGCTTGCACCGAGCACAATCTCGTGATATCGCTTAGAGATATTGCATTCAAAGCAAAGAATTGTTCCCAATTTGATAATATTATCTATTCTTAACAGCATTCTTTCTCCCGAAATTAGGGCGTATACCTGTACAGAGTAGACCATCAAATGCACCTCCCCCACTTGAGGAACACTCCTCGAGGAACAAATACCCGACATGGATCCGCGTGAAAGCAATTCATCGTGTATAAGCCACATAAGACTGTGTACCGTACCAAAGGATACAAAAGATAACCCGGCAAGAAAATCTCCTGGTCCTAGCCAGGGTTTCAATATTGAATCAGCCTCACAAAATCCTCCACCACTTTTTCATCGCATCAAGCTTCTTGTCGCGATCACTCGGATTTTTGGGGCTAGTAAAGAATGAGAAAACCTGCCAAAATGGTTTAATTGCATCCGTTGACAGCTTCTAATCTTGAGCTCTCCTTCTGGAAAAATTCAAATTCCGGGATTAGTTTGGCCAGCTTTGCCGCATTCTCTTCCTGGATGTGAACTGGGACCTTCTGTTCATATCCAGATGCATTGATGGTCTTCTTGAGTTTCTCTTGCTGCCTGTATAAGTAGACAGTTCACACCAAAATTATGAGATCCACGGCCCGCGAGCTCAGTGATACAAGGCTTGCCTTCAAGGTTTTTGTCATATGATTATAGAGAATGAGGTAATTAAATGTCCTACAAAATGCAGAGTAATCTGCGAAAAATTGCTTCAATTCACAAGAAATATGAATAGAACATGGACCACCTTAACAACGACGACATCAAGTGGTTAGACGAGATCAAGCACAAGGGAAAACATCATGGGACTTCTCGGAGACAATGATATTTACAGAAACAAAAGGAGAAGAGAATGTAACAGCTTTCAGTAAAGTTATCAAAAGACAAGGTCAAGAAATTAACATGGACCACCTGGATGACAACAGGTGGATAAATGAGGTTTACAACAAGGAGAAACATCATAGGACTTTTCCAGCAACATGTAATATTTACAGATTTAAAAGACAAATAGAATTAAATTGCTTTCGGGAAAGTTATCATGGGACAAAACCAGGTTTACTCAAGAAAGTTTTTGT
Organism: Lenwebbia sp. NSW1173648; assembly: GCA_029784005.1. Classification (NCBI taxonomy): domain Eukaryota; kingdom Viridiplantae; phylum Streptophyta; class Magnoliopsida; order Myrtales; family Myrtaceae; genus Lenwebbia; species Lenwebbia sp. NSW1173648. Next base: position 6,843,034 of record JARCGZ010000005.1, read on the forward strand.
CAGAATGTGGAATAATGACAGAAAGAAACTTGCACAGTATCTCTAAATAAGCAATCTGCAGACATAATGATGTACAGTGTACAATAATATCAACATCACAACGTAGGAGCAGGCAACGTGCTTGCCTAGTAATCTCCCACGATAAAACGGCTTTGCCATCAAAGTGTTGATTAGATTCAAGAATGCACATGTAAAGAGAGAGAGAGAGAGAGAGAGAGAGAGAGAGAGAGAGAGAGGGGATTTTCGCCGGGCTTACTTTTGAATCTCTTCCATCTTATTCTTGATCTTCTCACGTTCTGCTTCCGTATTAAGTTCTCCTTGAACCTTAAGATACACTTTGAGATTTTCATTCACATTCTCCAAAACACATCTTGCTGGAGCAACATCTTTTTCACTCAACAAAATCTGTGAATCCGCCAAATAAAACTTTGAATTAACTGCAGAATCATCACTCAAAATAAGGAGCAACAACTAAAGCAAATGAGATACGTAACAAAATTAATGAAGAAGAATGGAACCCATGTTCGGCCTCGCATGGTAGGACTATAAGCAGTGTCGAGGTCTATATACTTCATCCTACTGATGGGTGAGATTTAACCTACATGTGCGCTTATCATTCAAGAACCTTGAAGAAAATCAGCAAGTCACCACTCAATTATCATTTGAATGCCTCATTTTTCCGCAACAGACCGACTTAAGGAGACGAGCTTGGTGGGAGTTAAAAATCCTCTTTTGGAACGAGATTCAAAGGAGATGAATTGGCTTCCATGACCTTTTGGGTAATGTACATCACATTCCACACCAAGCTTATCGATGCGATGCTGAATTGCATTCCAAAGGCAATAGGAACACACAAGTTGCAACAGCAAACACAACTACTTAAGAAACTAATACACCGTACCTCTAATGAAGATAAAGCAGCAAGAGTTACAATCTCCAATTCATGGCTTTTAATGACGTCTGCTACTTCCTCACTTTGGCAATATGCATAAGCAGGTATCCTGAGGAAAAAGTTAACTAACAGGAATAAATAAAAGAATATATGATCGCAGATACAACTACAATCTCATATAAACTCAACTGGCAGATTTTGAGAACTTTTTCCCAACAGGCCTGGACTATTACAAATTTACAGCATAAGAGTCTAACAAAATCCAATAGAGAAATAAGATAGCTCAATTGTATCTATGGCAAAACCCAGTGACACCTAGCAGAAACTCAGATGATGTGTAATCTTTCATGCAAATTGGAGTAGATGCGCTCTTTATTCCAATGAACACGACAGAAGACTCTCCATAACAATTAAAGAGAATCTCACATTGAGGTGGTCCGTCCTCAGTATATATATGAGGAGGATGTAATACTAGCAAGCAAAATACCCCAAGTAAAGGCCTTATGCATCCATTTCACCTTGTCAATTCTGAATTTTGACTTCTGAAAATACCCATCAACCAAACCACATCTAAACACACGTTTGTCAAATAAAGATAGTTTGGTTATGGGCTCTCCCTCATGTCATTATGCACGGTATCAAGCAATCAGGACTTCCAGCAGCAGCCTTAACAGGTAAAAATGCCAAGGAAGGCAGATATTAACTTGTTTGCTGTAACTGGTATATTTCTTTAGGTGAAGGAAGATACAGGAATCAAAGGACAAAACCAAAAGCTGCATGCAATAAATCAAACAGACCTCCATTAATTTATGACCATCAAGCATGCGTCAGACATTAGCAAATAAATGATTGTATCAGCAATAAAACAAAAGGTTAAAATCTCATATTTACCTATCATTCTTATGCTTTGTATGCCCCTCTGATCTTAGTGACCGAAGGGATTTTACTGTAGACTCAATGAGATCCATCTCAAGCTCCACCCTTTCATTTGTCCAGCACTGAAGCAAAAGGAAAATCACAAGAATGTGATAAGGATGAAATTAACCCATTGAATTTCCAATTAAATTCATCAACTCCAAGCTACCATCAACATTTTAAATTTTTCGTAGACTAGAAACTCCAAATGTCATAAATTAATTAAGCTGTAGTCGATTAACCTAGATTTACCTCTACAGATGATGGGTAATCGCACATCATAATCGATTCTTTTCTATCACCGTCCTTTACAGAAGGCAGGCGCTGCCACAATTCTTCAGTAACAAATGGCATGAAAGGATGAAGCAGCCGTAACCACCCAGTTTCCAAGCACAACCACAAAACTTCTTGTGAAGATTTCCTTTCAGACGAAAATTTGTGGGGTCCTCAATGGCAAAGTAAGGCTTGATTGCTTCAATAAAAACATCACAGAACTGGTATTGCCACCATGAATATACTGCGGTGGCTGCATCTAAAAATTCGTACGATTCAAGAGCTGACATGATTTTCAAAATAGCCTTGTTCAGCACAGATATTATCCATTTGCAGCTAAATGGCATAGTTTCTGGATGTACTTCCACTGGGGGGACAAAATTGTCTCCAAGTTTGCTCATAGCAAATCGAACAGCATTCCACAATTTGTTGCACCATTGACGATAGCCAACAACTCTTTGGATATCCAGATTTAGTTTGTCAGAATGCAAAAGGATATAAGAAAAGTTACAGGTTAATAGTTGTACAACAACAAAGGCAACAATACCAAGGCCCGCACGTGGGACATATTATATCATGGTCAGTTGGGTGGGGAAAGCATAAACCTGAGCCGTATAAGAGACAAGTGCAAATCGGAGAGCATCTGCACCACATTCAGCAATACCATTGGGGAAGTCTTTGACCTGTCCTGCTTTGGCAACAGTCAGTTCATTAGGGTCCAAATTGCCCTCCTCCAATCTCTTATGAAGACCTTCTAGGCTTATGCCATTAATTACTTCAAGGGGATCAATGACATTTCCTAAAGACTTTGACATCTTTCGGCCGTGAGCATCACGAATCATGGGATGCAGATAAACCTGCAAAGATATGACATGCATTAAGCAGCAAATACAGTAGAAAAGAAAATTCTATTAGCAAGCCGATACAATTACTTTTCATTTACCTAGATGTAGAAGCTCCAAAAGTTTTGTATCATACGGCAATCAGACTAAGCATTGACTTCCCAAATATAACTATTAAGAAGCAGGTAGTCGGTAAACCAGAAGTGGCAAAAGAAAGAGTTAAGACTGACATTTGACTGAGGAAAGAATCCATCTATGCGAATATTGAAAACATACAGTATCTGAGAATGACATGTAACAGAAAACCAAGCTCGTTGGACTAAAGCATTCACATTATATCGATGTCACTGCAATCATTATGCAATTCGAGTTGATATTCCTGGTCACTAAGGGAAGTAGTACGAGATAGATATTTTATGAACGTTTCAACAAACTCAAACACAAAAGAAAAGGATTATGAAATTAACATCCAAGACAACTCAAACTAATAAAAAAATGAAAAGACACTACACATTTCTAGGGCTTTAACAGAGGACCCCATCCAACGAAACATCAGGCATTTTCCAGGAAACAGACGTTCTGCAGATCCAGCGAGCAAGCTGAGCTATTTGGCCACTAAAAATTCAATTATTAGACATATAGCATCATATCTTCATGTGATCATTTTTAGTAATATGTCCTGCAACCATGGTTAACTCACCTTCCTGAAAGGCACATCTCCTCCCAGTTTAATTCCCAACATCACCATTCGGGCAACCCAGAAAAAGAGAATATCATGGCCAGTCTCAAGGACAGAAGTAGGATAAAATGTCTTCAAATCTTCTGTATCGTCTGGCCATCCGAGGACAGATAATGGAAAAAGTCCAGCTGAAAACCAAGTATCGAGTACATTAGGATCTTGGCACAAATCAAATTTCCTCCCTTCATACTTCTCGCTGGCCTCTGTTCGAGCTTCACTCATCTTTTGCAACTATCCAGTTATCATTATATGCACCAAGTTCCTTCAGTTCAACGTCTTCCAGAGTGACATACCACGCTGGGATCCGGTGACCCCACCATAGCCGGCTCGAGACGCGCCAATCACGTATATTCTCAAGCCAGCTGTGGTGTTGAGACATATCTTTAGTTTTAAATCACTGTAATAATACTGCATAAATAATGCTCAAATGTCCAAAATTAAATTGCATTATACACAAACATCAGCAAAATGTATAAAACCATAGTCAACCAGTTTTTCCCCAATAACATATAGCAACTGCGCATTGGCATTCAGCTGGGCCAACTAATGAGATAAGAAAAAATCAGGGAAGAACATTTTCATGCTTAGCCCTTGTGACAGCAAGCACTGGCAGCAAAATATTGGGGAAAAGTGAAGCTTGCACATGGGCTTCCCTTATTTTATTACTATCGTCGTCCAGAATGGTGGATTAGATGACAGCAACTTTTCCAATCAGCAGTATACTGTTTAGGGATAATTTCAAGTTTTCTATTCTCAGCATCCATGGCCACATCAAGAGCTTGCTTTGCCATGCCACTGCATTTCACATACCACTGTGGCTTTCTTAGGGGTTCCACGACATCATTGGTCCTTGAACAAAGGCCAAGCCTCATCTCATTGTTTTCAGAACCTCTATATAGTCCCTGAAAGCAAGAAAAACAAAAACTTAAGTCATTTATGACGAAAACTACCAGAAACTGTGACATGGAGCATCAACTGCACATAATGGAGAGAGTAAGAAGAGAAAAGTCTAGGAGAATATAGTAAGCATCCATGTCAAAAAATTAGAGAAAAGGACAGAATTTACTAGCAATGTCATATGAAAAAATGCAATAATGTTCCACCAACATCGCAAACAATTGGCCCATGCCTTAAGATGTGTCATAATTATATTCACATAAAGCATGCACAATGATACGTAAGGACCTGAGAACAAAGCAAATGGAGAAGTAAATAAGCATGAACAATGATTATGGTTCAACAACTTGTGAACATTTGCCTTCATATTCATTCACTACAAAATATTTCACAAGCTTACAGTCAAAATCATCTCATCTCTAGTTAAGAGTTTTTTCTTTGGATTCTTCAGAAACGTGCCTCTCCTGTGGGCCACATGCACTCAGAGTAATGAGACACGTGAGTTCAATCTAAATAGCCAGTGGCATTCTCCAAGAAAATTGAAAAGCTATCTGTAGTCAACCATATCATCCACCAAGGGAGGTTAAAGATTTAGTTCATGTGTCAACAAACCAAGAGTTAAATAACCTATTAGTTGTTTAGGCTTCTGTCAAGTAGGAGGTTGCCAATCTATTTAGATTGAGGATGCAACTCAGCTCAATTCACTAGCCTTCCTTTGGCCAAAAACAAACAAATAAATAAACTCGCTAACTTCCGAGCCAGCACTCAAAAGGTTTTAGCAGAGTTACAAATAGAACAACGGGGAAAAACTTATCAGCTAGGAAAGTGATCCACGTTTTCTGGAAGAAAAGCCCAGTAGGCAACTCTGGCATGACACCCATCTTGCTAACCCATAGATTACGCTTTGCAAGGTATCTTTTGGTGGGGGCTGGTGGGGGTGGAAATGTTGGAAGGACACTGTTTGATGATGGAGCCTAGAGGAAAATGAAGTGATGCAGAAAAAGATAATGCTCTGAACATGACATACGTATGAAGTTTAATGAAAGGTAGTAAATTGCAGTCATGTCGTGGTAGTCATGGCTGGGGTCGATATGGCCACCCAATAGTGGATAGAAGTCGCAGCAAATAGCGGCCATAGCAGACATGAATTTTAAAACATTCACACAATATTTGGCTAAATAATAAATTAACTTATAGGGTTCAATTGAGACTTTATAGGATGTCACAATGCTTTTTAAATAAGGTATCAAGAAGTTGAAAGACATAAATCTGATAATCAATTTGTCAGATAGGACATAGGAGGCTGAAGTCGATCTTCTTCTTGTTCTACTCCCATTAATATGAGCAAAAACAAATTAGAATTTGATTTTGCAAATTTATTATTGCATTAAGCATTTAAGATATGTCTAGCAATCTTTCATATTGCAGTTGTTAGAAAGTCCAACCCAAAAATTTAAGCTTATAGGTGGAGGGAGACCACATGAATATAAAGAGCATATAGGACCCGTTGTCAAACGATGTGGGACAACAACTTCAACACCCCCTCACGTGCAAGCCCGATTGCAAGCCGCGCTTGGAATTTGACAAATGGGGGGTGGACGCACATTCACGAAAGGGATAACACCTATGTAGCACCGACACGACATGCGACACGACACGCCGACACGTGATTTCTCAAAAAATAGAGAATTCCGACACGTATATTAAATATATATTTTTATATATACATGATAAAAAAAAATTAACAAAAAAATAATTTCCATTTTCGACACTCACCAGGTGCTCTCTCTCTCTCTCTCTCTAGTTTCGACGAACTTGTCGGCTGATGACACCCTCACTGCCGTCCGGGCTCGCCTTGCAGTATCGTGAATCGGTGTGAACAAACTCGTCGTTATTAAATCACATTCACGACAATGTAGGATGGAAGTGAGGCGTGAAAGAGTGATTACCTTAAGAGTCCCTGCTTTTTTCTTTCGCTGTAATTCCGCTTTGACCTCGTGTTGCCTGGTGTTTGTAATCTCGTTTGTGTGCATTGCTGCTGTAGTTAAATCCTGAACGTGAACGAGTTGTAAGCTGTTGCTCTGAACAGTGATTCGAAGTTACTTGGTTCGGCTCTTCATGGGGTCATGCCGCGTAATTAGAGGCTTCTTGATTGGTAATCGAACCTCTCTTCTATTCCTGTGCGTGACCAGGGTTTTGGTGCCGGAATTCTTCTGGAGAATCGCGAGGGATAATGTCTATTCCAACCAGCCGTAAGCGCTCGATCACTCTTTGAAGTTCCAAGCTTGTTAGATTTTCTTTCTGCACATGTCTCTGCGGTGCCTTGCTGTACAAGTAACATTCCGCTTTTTTCATGTATCCTTCAAGTAGAAAAATTTACGACTCGAAATCCCTTTTGCAGCTTTTGGGAGGCCGACTAGTAGCGCCTTTGCGCCACAATCAGAATTCGGGCAGGCTAATAATGCAAATAACAGTCCTTTGGTGGTCACATCTTTTGGTGGTACAACACCTTTTGGTTCACCAGCAGGTGGCTCTGTATCTGGGGGAACTTCAACAGGAGTTTTCGGGGGTGGTTCTACCCGAACTCCTTCGCCCTTCTCTTCCGAAGCGGCCTTTGGTGCTTTTGCATCATCAGCTTTTGGTGGTCAGACAACTTCTATAATTTTTGTTCCCTTTTTACTTGTTATGTCTCTAGGATGTTTTATGTTCATGATGATTGTCTTCTGCTTGTGTCGCAGTGCTGATTTAGTTAGCACTTGACGACGGATGACTTGTCTATTATGATCACCATTGGCTGCCTGTGTGATTTACTTAAAAATTGAGGCCCTTTATTTACACTTTTCTCCTCCTATTTTCTGAAAAAATTGCTGACTCTATACGCATCACACTTTGGATCCGTATAGTTTGTAAGCGGACTTTTGAAGGAGGCGGTATGTTTTCTTACTCTATGGACATCACCTTTAGATCTGCCTACTATCTTACCCTTCACGGAGCGCTTTTCATAAATGTGGTTTCAACTTTCCAGGCTTTGGTTCGAGCACCCCTGCCTTTCGAACTACGAGCACACCGGCATTTGTTACTGATAGTGCCCCATCATTTGGAGCTACAAGCACCCTTGCCTTTGGTACTAGAGGAACTGCATTCGGTCCAGCTAAAGGTCCCATCTTTGGGTCTGGAGGTGCAATTGGTGCTTCCAGTAATCCAGATTTTGGGGCTTCTTGTAGCTCATCATTAAGCTTTGGATCTTCTCCAGCTTTTGGGCCATCAAAAACTGCATTTAGGAGCAACCAGTCTGGATCAGAATCTCATGGAGCTCAAACCGGTGAGATATTCAATTTTACTCTTGTTTTGTGGAGAACTAGTTTTTTGTATACTTGCCTTAATGAAGCAAAATTGGTATGAACCTTCTTATCAACAGTCTCACTCTCATTCCTTTTGGTTCCTAAGTTTAATGGTATTTTCCATCTTTTTCACAATTGGTAATCCAGGGTCTCAGGTAGCTACAGAAACATTTGGTGGGACTGAATTTGGAAACTCATCCTTTGGAGGTCAGCATAGGGGAAGTCGCGTAGCTCCTTTCGCTCCAACGACTGAGGCAGAGACTGGACAAATGCTGCCTTCCAAGCTCCAGTCAATTTGCCGTATGGCTGTGCCTGTCTACAAATATAAAAGCCATGAGGAACTTAGATGGCAGGACTACCAGTGGGGGGACAAAGGTACTCGAAATGATTATGTGCTACAATGTCTCCTTCTACCTGCTAAGTTAATTTCTCTAATCATTCTCAGGTGGACCGAATCACGCTGGTCAGTCTGGTGTTAGCTTTGGCCTCGGTGCATCTTTTTCCATTCCTCGGCCTACTTTTAGTCGGTCATCTCCTTTTTCTTCCACTACAGCTTCCAATGCATTTTCTTCTGCCCCCGCTTCCGCAACAACATCTAACCCAATTTCTTTTACAACATCATCTAATGAGCTTTCCATGACAGCTCCCAGTCCTTTTGTTCCAAATCCCTCTAGTAATGCAGGGTTTTGGCGATCACCTATCGCTTCGCCTTTTGGTTGTTCTTCTTCACTAACTTCTGTTGTTAGATCACCACCTTCTGCCTTTGAAGTTAGTGCACCGCCATCCATATTGTCTTCGTCAGTCTCAGCTACACTTGGTTCATCACCATCGGTTATTAGTGCTCCCACTACTCAGTCTTCCCCACTACTTTGGCCTACTACACCCCCAATTGCGGAGACTGCTTCTGCTTTTAGACAAACTCCTACTTCCTTTAGCCAAACAACTGCTCCCTTTGGCCAAACTAGCACCCCCACTTTTGCTCAAATGCACACATTTAGTACGGCTTCCAGTGGCTCTGGTGGGAGCTTATTCCCAATTACTTCATCGCTAGTTCTCTCTACTAATGCAACCGCAATCAGTCAAACAAATGTAAGTCCTCTTAAAATCATCTCATCTATGTTCTGTGGCCCATGCATGTGGTTAATCTGTCAAGTTGCATTTGTGGTTTGCAACTCTTTTGCCAATTGTTCAGCTAGTTTGACTCTATACTTTTGCCAATTCCGCAGCCCTCTAGTTCTTTGCCTTTTCAAACATCTGAAGCTGCTGAGACTTCTGGTGTTTGTTCCCTTGGCAACTTGGGACAGACACAAGCAGGTAACCAGTAAAACCCCTTCGTCATCTCGCTTACCTTGTAATTTCAAACATGGTGCTAATTTTAAATCAATTCTGCTTGATAGCTGGTACAGGTGGCTTTGGCTCACAATATGCTTTTGGTCAGAGTCATTGTGGACAATCGTATGTGCTTCTCATCTTTTTCCTAGAGCATGTGTGCACTTTATGCAAATTGTCTGCTGGTCAATTTCAATTACATTAGTCCCTTCCCAACTTCTATGTGGGCTAACTTGTATTGACTCTCGCAGGTGGTCGGATTCATATATTTGACTGCCTATAAATCCGCTTGAAAAAATGTAGGAAAAATTTTTAAATAGATTAATTGTTTATCCATCTATCTCCCCTCTTGCAGGTCTATCAACGGGAGTTCTTCAGTTGTTCAACCCGCACTGGTCACTAATGCTTCTGGAACCCTCCCTGCTGTACAGCAGTTTTCTATAGGCTGCACTGGAACTGGTTCCCCGGTCCAATATGGAATTTCTAGCATGCCCGTACGACCGTCTGTCCAATTCTTTATATTGCTTTCCCTTCTTGCAAACTAAAGACAATTTGCCTTTTCCCGAGTGGATTCTTTCAGATACAAACTCAAATTTTCATGCTGTGGTTATTGTAGTTCTTCACTAGTCTTTCTGAGAAGTTCTTAGTTTTATTATTATTTTTAGTTAAAATATTTTGATTTTCGTAAATTCTTTTAGGTTGCAGATAAACCATCTCCTGTTCGAAAATCTCCTTTGCTGTCTGCTCGGCATCTCTCGCTGAGGCAAACTAGGCTGCCTCCAAGGAAGTACCATCCTGTAGACGGTGTTCAAAGGGTGAGATAAATTATCTGAATTTACAAATATCAATATCGTGTAAATATGTATCTGCTTTATAATTTTCACATCAGATTCTGTTACAAGCCTCTCTTAGTTTATTGCTATTACAGGTTCCATTTTTCTATGATGGAGACAATACACCTAGCAAACCAGAGGCAGCTCAAGTCATTCCTAGGAGGAACCCACGATCTCTGGTTATTGGTCCTGAATATTGGCCTGCAAGAGAACAGAAGTCATGTCCATTGAAGAAAACTTCTCCAGGTGCAAATGGTAATTTCATATGCCATCGTTGGCCATTTTATGCATATTCTGTACTTAATAAGATGCCTTGGGGCAAGAAGAGCTAGGCTGCAACTGTTGTTGTTGCTCAACCGTTCTAAGTTGGAATTGTGTTAGAAAGTTGTTCTGTTGCTTTGGATCATGAATACATCCATCTGCATCCATCCTGGTACAAGTCTTTTCTTTTGAGCTTGACCAACTAATAAAAAACTAATCTTGTAGCGATTGAATAAAAGCAGTAAGTTTACGCAACTTGAAGCTTCCATGCATGGATAAATCTCTATTTTTCAATTGAAATTCTCACATTACATGTCTTGTATCTCAAAATTAGTGACATAGCATTTGTTTTCTCGGCTCCGAAGTAACTTGGATTATTTACAGCTATATTATACGGTTCTATACCTGTGAGAATGCTAGAAAGCAAAACGAATAATGTCTGCCCGATATAACCAGAATTTGCAGTGACACATTTTATGGACTGAATTGGGTTCTATGCTGCAGATGGTGTTCCCAAAGATGGTCCTTTGGAGGAGCAAACCGACTTTGTCAAGGCCAGCCAGAAAATGAAGGGAGTGCATGATGATTCCTCTCTTCAGAATGATGAGGAATATGTGATTACTAAAGGAGCTGGTGAGTCTGCCATTGGGTATGATTGTGATGCTAGCATCGAGGCACATATGCCGAAGCTCTGTCAGCCCGACTACTACACAGAACCGCACGTCAAAGAATTAGCAGCCAAGGAAAGAGCTGAACCAGGATTTTGCCGTCGAGTCAAAGATTTTATCGTTGGACGACTTGATTATGGTCACATTAAATTCGTAGGGGAGACCGATGTGAGAAGGCTTGATCTTGAGTCCCTTATTCGCTTCAACAATCGTGAAGTGATTGTGTACACAGATGAGAGCAAGAAACCGCCAATAGGGCAAGGGCTCAATAAGCCTGCTGAGGCGACTCTTCTTAATATCAAGTGCATTGATAAGAAGACTGGAAAGCAGTACGTTGAGGGGCCCAAAGTTGAGAAGTACAAGGAAATGCTCAAGAAGGTGGCTGAGAAACAAGGCGCAGAGTTTGTGTCGTATGACCCCATCAAAGGAGAGTGGAAATTCAAGGTTCGCCATTTCAGTTGATATGATCTGACGGAAGAACAAGACTAGGATTCTTTTGATGCCCTTATTTGTCCACTGAAGGAGGAAGGTACAAATAGGAATAGCGGTCCAGAAGGAAAACCTTTTGGTTTCACTTGCTGGGTTCTTGTTCTTGTCAAATGCAGTTATAACAACGCACAAAGAGCTGCAAGAAAATAGGTCTTATGTGAACTGTTAGGCATATCTTTTTCCATTCTCTTCCAATTACTTTTGTAGCTTCAAGAGATGTGTTACCATGTGGTATATTGAAGGAATAAAACTGTGTTTGGGAGTTTTTGGCAATTTTTCCGATTGAAGCTCTCTTGAATGGATTTTGTTTCATTACCAACTTATGTCTACTGAATTTTCAATCAAAGTCCAACATGTGATGGATGGTAATTGTGGAGCAATGCTTCAGAGGCATTTAAATACAATCGTCAAACCTGCTTGAATTGGTTCTGATGTCTTAAATTGAATGCAAGGATGTATTTTCATGGACCTAGGAACTACGTTTGAAAGAAGTCAAATAAAGATTCACTGGACTCAAGAAGCCAATAATTCTAAGAATTTGATTTCTAATCATATAGCAGGAAAGTAACACGGCTTAACTACTTCGCTTTTCTCAACAATAGAGTCACGACTAACGCATGTGATTGATGTAAAATTCATTGCCTACTGGGCAAGAAAAGTACATAAAACTCTGCTTAATGCTTTGTCTTCCATTTTCCCTCTCTTGTGATTTCTTCTGCTGAGAAAAGATCCCACCTTCCCAATTAATGGCGTCATTTCAGCGAGTTCTCGACGTCAATGACGAACCTGTACTTCATATCTCTCCTGATGAGCCTCTGTTCCTCCTGTTATGCTACCAGAGCAGTTTTCGTACCAGCCAAAAGTTCATCGGGAGCTGCTCAGCTTGTTCACCTATCAGGTATCATGATTTCATCTAGTAATGAGCTTTGAGAACACATAAATACCGAGGTTAAGGCTTGCTGGACTGAATTTAACTTCGCTCGGGAACCCAACCAAAGCCAGAACGCCGACCCCCTTTCAAAAGAGACATGTAAGGATCAAAAGGGCGATCGCCAGATACCGCGTCGAGTATAGAGTCCAGGGACTTAGCCATGGCCTGCACGTATTGGATTCATCAGATCACAACAGAACTTGACCTCCATGGATCTCACTGTTGATAATTCCAGTCTTTCCTTTTTTATAACCTTCATCTGTTCCTGGTCAGATGAGATAACGAAAGGGTCAGCACCAAGCAAGCTCAGTGCTTCACTGAACTTTCAGTCCGAAAGCCTTGCCAAACTTAACTGCCTCGTCATTATGCCAAGAGACTTACCAGATTGGTTCATCTTCTGTGTGCTTGGGAATTTCACTTGCTTAGATCATGATTCAGCATCATGTTGTTTCTGTGATTGTTTTTCTGACCACAAATTGCTTAAGATAAAAACTTCTTGCTATATCAAGAAATGTAAAGCTATTGCAGGATATGGGAGATCATACTAGATCGAAATTGAGAAAAGGGAGTTGCTCTAAGAAAGAAAACTGGTTGCATATTCCATATGCTTGACAGAACACGTAATTTCTCTATTCCCTCAATCAAAATTTTCCAACGAACAACGAAATTCCTGGGACTCGGTCAGTTCCAAGAAGCGGTGAAAGCACATACAATTTGTTCCCACTTGATCTAATTCTTCTTACTAAGGATTGTCTCTGTAAAACAATTTGAGGACCGCTTATTCAATTCTTCACCAGGGTTTATTGAGGAGAGTTGCTTTTTGCATTAGATAATGCAATTCTCCACTGAATGGTATTGGATACTGAGGACTAAAGACTCTCCAGAGTCAGCATAGAAAGTATCTTTAGCCCTTACTGCGAGATGCAATTAATGGCTGAAACGCCATTCCTCACTGTCATACGCATTATACCACTACTGACCAACAGAATAGGAAGAAAATTAGGAGAGAAGAACACGTGATTTCAAATCTTTTCCAGCGAACTTGATTTGGAATCCTTGCACAGTGTAAAATGCTGTCTAATTAAATTTTCTCATAAAGCTATTACCTTTAATAGACAACAATGTAACTAGAATATCCTCCCTTTGTGACAGTACCGTCCGCATCAATTCCATCAGAAGTGAAAGCTAGTCCCTTCTTGCAGTAGTTTTCTAGCCTGCCATTGCAATACTCGCACTCTCTGCTTGAATTGATATAAGTTCCCACGGCTACACGATCGCCGACTTTGAAGCATTGGACACTGCAGCCAACCTCTTTGACAAAAGGACGTCCTCTAACGAATCAACAGTATTCTGCTGTGACAGAGCTGGAAGAGAGATGAGTGTTTTACATAGTTATCAAAATGTTTCATGCAACAATTGGTAGAAATTCGCTCCGCCAACGTGGATGAACATTCAAAGCCATGAATCATTGGTGAGGAGCTGACAAAGACATTCTATTTCGTATACCGGCAAAAAGTTATCGAGCTTGTTCTTATTAGCGAGTGTACCGCCGCTAAATATGCCTGAATTAATTCGATATCCTCTTACAAATAATCGTCATCGAGTCTTACTTAATCCAAAATGCAAATGGACGGGCTTGGATAAGTTAGTAGATGAGCCACTTTATCTTATACCCTCATACCTCCTGACAGATGGTGCTGCGTTCTTTTTAGAACGCATGACTTGGGATTGGAAAACCTGAACATTTAGCATTGACTTCGATCATCCACAATGAGGAGGATTGACGAAAGCGATCTATCATCAGATGAAAAACATAATCGTCATTCGAAATAATCAGATTACAACATATATATATATATATAGTGAGCATTAGGGCTCACTAATTATAGAGAAAACTAAACTACCCTTTCAACACTCCCCCTCAAGTTGGGGCATAAACATCAAAGAGCAAGTTATTACACAAAGTAATTACTCTACTGCCCTGCAATGACTTAGTGAAAAGATCAGCAAGTTGGTCTTAAGTCCGTGTGTATTGAAGTGTTGTGTCCTTGTTTTGAATCTTTTCTCGCACAAAATGGCAATCTACTTCAATATGCTTCGTGCGCTCATGAAAAACTGAATTTGAAGCGATATGCATAGCAGACTGGTTATCACAACACAGAACTGAGGGAGCTGAAGATGATATACTAAGTTCGGATGATAACATTCTCAACCAAATCAACTCACTAGTCACATGAGCCATGGCCCGATATTCCGCCTCAGCACTCGATCGAGACACCACCTGTTGTTTCTTACTTTTCCAACTCACAAGATTGCCTCCCAAGAATATACAGTAGCCAGAAGTTGATCGCCTATCAAAAGGACAACCAACCCAATCAGTATCAGAGTAGCCAATAACATCAAGATGTCCATGATTCTTGAACAATATCCCTTTACTTGGTGCTCCCTTCAAGTATTTAACTATACGTAGCACTGCCTCTCAATGTATAGTACGAGGAGTACTCATAAATTGACTAACAGCACTAACAGCGAAAGAGATATCTGGTCGGGTAACAGTTAAATAATTGAGCTTACCCACCAGTCTCCGATACTTACTTGGATCATGAAGCAATTCATCATGTTCTACATCAAGCTTCACATTACGATCCATCGGAGTATTAACAAGCTTCGCTCCAAGAAAACATACCTCACTGAGAATATCCAGTACATATTTCCGCTCTGAAAATGAGATACCATCACGTGAGTAGGCCACCTCAATGCCCAAGAAATACCGCAAACAACCCATAACTTTTGTGCTAAACTCTGCCTGTAAAAACGGTTTCAATTTTTTTATGCCCATAGAATCACTACCAGTAATGATAATATTATCCACATACACAACCAAGAGAACACACCCAGCAGGGGAAGTAGAGCTAAATACAGAATGATCTACAGTACAACGTTGCAAACCAAACCGAATAACTACATCACTGAAACGACCAAACCAGACATGAGGAGACTGTTTCAACCCATATAATGCCTTGCATAGGCGACAAACACTGGTAGACTCCCCCTGAGAAATGAACCCTGGGGTTCTCCATATATACCTCCTCTGCCAAGTCCCCATGAATAAAGGCATTCTTGATATCAAGTTGGTGAACAGTCCAACCATAATGGACAGCAAGAGAGATGAAAACACGAACGGAAGGTATCTTTGCTGGAGAGAATGTATCATCATAATCAACTCCATATGTCTGGGTGTAACCTTTGGCAACTAGACGTGCCTTTAGACGCTCAACAGTGCCATCTGGTTGAAACTTCACTGTAAAAACCCAACGGCACCCCATAGCCTATTTCCCAGCAAGTAACGATGTAAGTTGCCATGTCCCATTATCCTGTAGCGCCTGCATTTCATCCTCCATAACCTGTCGCCAACCTCGATGAGCAAGAGTCTCTACAATAGTACTTGGCACAGACATAGCAAGGAGCAACAAGCGAGGAATATGTAGGAGAAAGACAATCGTATGATAAAAATCGAGAAAAAGGGTAACGAGTATGTGTATGACAAGACAATCCACTATAGGGAGTAAATCGAGGATTGGGTTGACCAACACAAGAACGTGTACCTTTGCGCAATGCAATGGGAAAGTCAGTAGTAGAATCAGGCTCAGAAGCAACTGGTGGATCAGAAGACGGAACATTGACTGGTGGAGAATCGTGCATATCCAATGCAGACGGCGACTGTACTACCTCATGTTGAACAGACCGGCGCCGTTGATAGGTCTTGTCGGTGAACTGAAAACTAGGCAATGACGCTGACGACTCAGGCATACTCGCCAAGGGAATAGGCGGTAGTAGAGCCATAGTCGAAAACAGAACATCTTCAGAAGGACCCGCGGTAGAGGAGTAATATGACCGATCCTCGAAAAAGGTTATATCTGCTGAGACATACAACCGCCGACTAACTGGACTATAACACTTATACCCTTTCTGATCGTGGGGAGGTTCACATCGAGAATACCCAAGAAACACACACTTGTCAGCCCGTGGATCGAGCTTATCATGACCAGGAGCAAGACGATAAACAAATCAGACACACCCAAACACACGAAATGGTAAAGTAAAAAGTGGACTTGTAGGATGGATAGTGGAGAAAGTTATGCCCCCATGAAGCACCGAGCATGGAAGGCGATTTATGACATAGCATGCTATAAGAACAGCATGCCCCCAGTACATTTTGGGGAGGTTCATATGAAAAAGGAGGCAACGGGCCACATCCAAGAGATGACGATTTTTTCGTTCAGCCACCCCATTCTGTTGGGAGGTATAGGGACAAGAAGTCTGATGCAAAATTTCATGAGATATAAGAAATGATTGAAAACCAGAGAAAACAGCCATATATTCTTTTGCATTATCAGAACGCATACATTTAATAGAAACATGATATTGATTGAGAATTTCAAAGTAAAACATACGGAAACAAGAAAAAAACTTCAGTTCGATCTTTTATTAAATATAATCACGTCATTCGGGAATAATCATCTATGAATGTAACAAAATATTTATAACCAAACATATCACTGACACGACACGGTCCCCAAACATCAGAATGGACCAACTCAAAAGGACTTGACACACGACGCTAGACATGAGAAGGAAATGATACTCGATGATGTTTGCAAAATTGGCAAGCATCACACTGGATAGGACTCATATATTCCGAAACAGGTGAAAAATGACGAAGGATGTCAGGTGGTGGATGACCCATACGACAATGCATCTGAAATAAGTCGGAAGCAGTTTTCTTCTGAGCAGCCGTAGCAATAAGGTCTTTGTTTTGGTAGTACAGCCCATTGGACTCATGTCTGCCACCAATCATCCATCCGGTCCTCAGATCCTGAAAGACGCAACGAGTGGAAGTAAACGTTACATAACAATTCAAATCTCTAGTAAGAGAACTAATAGAGAGCAAGTTATATAGGAAAGCTGGCAAATGGTAAACGGATGAAAGACTAAGAGAGGGACCCAAGGTTGCATTCCCTTGACCAGTGATATGTGACTGTGAACCATCAGCAAGTGTAACAGAACTAGGTGACATAGAGGTAATACCAGACAACAACTTAGAATTACCGATCAAATGATTAGTGGCACCAGAATCTACGACCCAAGATGTGGGTGCAGAAGAGAGTAAACAAGACGGACTACCTGAGATGTGCCAAAGTAGCAATAGGAGCATAGGAATCCATCACCTGGTTGGGACGCACTAAGGACTCGTACTCGGTGCGAGTCAGCATAATGGTACTAGGTAACTCTTGTGACTGATCAGGAACCTTCTATACTGGAGATTCTACTGCTTCGGCATAAGTAGCCCGTGGACGAAGCTCAGGATGTAGGGTATAGCAATAAGGCTCAGTATGGCCAGCTCGCTGACACTGGTTGCAATAACGAGGACTTCCAGCACCCCTACCACCATCTTGGCCACGTCCTGGTGAAAAGACAAACCTGCCACGACCCCGAGGACCACACCCCCGGCCTCCACGACCCCCAGAAGACTGATAATGAGTCAGGCACGCATCGAAGGACCCGAGAAAAGACCTCATCTACCGATGGAAGAGTACCTTGGGAGATAATCTGTTGTCGGAGAGAAGAATGAGTAGGACCAAGTCCCCAGAGAAAATAACACAACTCTCATATCCTGTTGGCGCTTGGCCAACTCTCTAATGTCATCAGTGGCAGGCAAATAAGTATCCAGTTTCTCACAAAGGGTAGTGAACCTAGAATAGTAATCAGATGCAGACATGTCTCCAATACGTAGGTCAAATAGCTCCTCCCACACATCACAAACATGGGTCATATTATCACAACCTGAAAATATAAGAGCACATTTGTCCCAAATAGCTTAGGCTGATGTACACCGCATAAACTGAGGACTAATCTTGGAATCCATGGTATTCCACAACAATGTCCGAATAGCAGCATCGCCAGAGCGCCAATCATCCTCCTTTGTTTTATCCGTAGGTGGAGATGAAGTCAGACAACTCAGTTGTTTGGTGGCCAAAAGATATGTTTCGACTGCCATAGACCAAGAAGGGTAATTGGTCCCATCGAGCTTAACAGAGGTCAACTTCAGATTAGTGAGACTAGTATCCGTGTTTCCAGAATTGCCAGTCATAACTCAATAATAATATAAAAGTGAACTTAACAGAAATTTGTACCTTATGCACTAAACGTAATAATTACCACCAATTACCACCAAACACAATAACTCATCAGAACAGAAGCACAAATCAACATAGTGCATTACCATTGCGAGTAAACTTCAACACCAGGCTGGGACTTTATGCAGACAGAGCAACAGCGGTGCAAACATACAGCCATAGAGTCAGAAAGAGCATTGATGTTTTTGCATGAAGAAAAATTGCCTGATGAGGACTTATCGGAATCTGGGACACAATCAAGAGACAAAGTGCTGTTGTCTTTTGAGGCCAGACTCTTTACCTAGTCTTTTCCTCTGCTACAGCCAGAATAGGCGGCTCCACCCATTTGCCCTTGATGAAAAACATAATCTTACCATCAGTGGTTTACGAGTATATGGAGAACAACAATCTTACTAGAACCTTGTTTGGTCCAGAAAATCATCAACTTCAGCTAGACTGGCCCACGAGACATAAGATTTGCACCGGGATCGCTAAGGGTCTCGCCTTTCTCGAGTATCTGTTCAGTTCTTGCCCTGTGTTTTATCGAGCCACAATGTAGGGACTCGTGCGAGACGGGCGACAGCGCCAAGCGTCGAGCGACGCTGGTCGGCGATGCTTCGCCGGATCTGGACGTCAGGCAACACTGGGCAGGGTTGGGTGACACCGGATCTGGGCTGCATTGAGCAACGCTGGGTGGCGTCGGGCAACGCCGGCCGCTCTGGATCTAGGTTTTTTTTTTTACTGAAAGTGGAGAAGGATTTTGGTAACGATCGTAGGCTCTGATACCATGACGAAAAACATAATCGTCATTCCAAGTAATCAGATTACAACATCTATATATATATATATATATATAGTGAGCATTAGGGCTCACTAATTATGGAGAAAACTAAACTACCCTTTCAACAGTGACAGTCAGTATAAATCGAACTTTGCATAGACTATTTTGTAGCTTCAAGATACATAAAATTATATGTGCAGTAATAGATTGAAGGAACAAGACAGTATCTGCGAGTATTAGGCAGTTTCTTCCGATTTAAGCTCTCTCGAATGGATTTTGTTTCATTTCCATCTATGTCATTACCGAATTATTCAATCGATGTCTAACGTTTGATGGATGGCAATTTTGTAGCAATGCCTCGGAGACATTTAACTATTGTCGCAGAACCTGCATCATCAATTGGTTCTGATGACTGAAATTCAATGCAAGGATGTTTTTTCATGGATCTAATACTTCGTTTGAAGGAAGTCAAATAAAGATTCGGGGGACTAAAGAAGCCAATTATTCTAAGAACTCGATTTCCAATTATATTACAACAAAACAACACAACATGACTAGTTCGCTTATTTCAACAATAGATTCTCAACTAAGGTACGCGATGGATGTAGAACTCATTGCCTACGGGGCAAGAAAAGTACATATAACTCTGGTTTCTGTCTCCCATTTTGATCTCCTTGCGATTCCTTTTGCCTAGAAAAGATCCCGCCTTCCCAATAAATGGTGTCATTTCAGGGAGTTCTCGATGTCAATGACAAACCTGTACTTCACATATCTCTTGATGAGCCTCTCGAGGGCTTCGTTGGCATAATCAATCGGTATCAATTCAATCTTCGGGTATACCTTCTGCGCCGCACAGAAGTCCATCATTTCTTGGATATCCTTTGTTCCTCCCGCTACGCTACCCGAAACGGTTTTCATACCTGCCAAAAGTTCATCGCGAGCAACTTAGCTGGTTCATCTATCAGGTATCTAGTATTCATCTAGTAATGAGCTTCGGGAACAAGGACATACCCACGCTAAGGCTTCCTGGACTGAATTTAACTTCACTTGGGAACCCAACCAAAGCCAGAACGCCACCCGTCTTCAAAAGAGACATGTAAGGGTCGAATGGGTGATCGCCGGATGCCGTGTCGATTATAAAGTTCAGGGACTTAGCCATGGCCTGCATGTATTGGATTCATCAGATCACAACAGAACTTGACCTCCATGGATCTACAGTATTGGTAGATCCAAGTTTTCCCATTTACCTTCATCTGTTCTTGGTCAGAAGAGAGAACGAAATGGTCAGCACCAAGCAAGCTCAGTGCTTCCTCCTTTTTAGAAATGCTTGTACTGAACACTGTGACTTTCAGTCCAAAAGCCTTCCCAAACATAACTGCCATGTGACCGAGCCCACCGAGTCCAATTACGCCAAGAGACTTACCAGGTTGGTTCATCTTGTGACGCATCATTGGAGTGTATACTGTGATTCCAGCACAGAGCAATGGTGCTGCTAAAGCCGACGGGTAGTTTTCTGGTATCCTGAAGCAGTATCTGTCAATGCAGCACCACAATTAAGTTTCGAAATAAAACCAAAAAGCGGAAGCGTTTTCCAGATAGAGTCAGCATCCCATCTTTTCTGTCTAACAGGAATCAAGTCACAGAACCAGAAATCCTATGTAATGTGTGCTTGGAAATTTTAGTGGCTTAGATCATAATTCAGCATCATGTTTTTTCTGAGATACTTTTTCTGACCACAAAATGCCTAAGACAAAACCTTATTGCTATAGCAACAAAAGTGAAGCTATTGCAGGATACAGGGGACCATACTCGACGAAATTGAGGACCGCTTATTCCATTGTTGACCTGGGTTTCTTGAGGAGAGTTTCTTTTTGCTTTCGACAAAGGCAATTCTCCATTGAAGTGTTACTGGATACCGTGGACTTAGAGACTCTCCAGAGTCAGTTTAGAAAGTATCTTTAACCATTTCCACAAGATGCAATTAGTGGCTAAAATGCCGTCCCTCACTGTCATATGCATAATACCACTTCTGGCCACAATCAGAATAAGAAGAAAATTTGCAGAGAAGAACACATGATTTGCAATCTGCTTTGGCCACCATGATTTGGAAACCCTGCACGGTGTAAAATGCTGTCTAATGAAATTGAGTCATAAGGCAATTACCTTTCATGGACGACAATGTGACTAGAATATCCTCCCTTTGTGACCGTACCGTCCGCATCGATTCCATCAAAAGTAAGAACCGGCCCCTTTTCGCAATGGACTTCTACCCCGTCATTGCAATACTCGCACTCTCTGCATGAATTGACATAAGTTCCCACGCCCACATGATCGCCGACTTTGAAGCGTTGGACACTGGAGCCAACCTCTTTCACAATTCCAACTATCTCGTGCCTGAATCAATCGAGAAATCATTTGCAAATTTTGTTCAGAGAACTATGAGGATGGTGCTGAGAAAATGCAGTAACATTCAAGTTCCGCTGCATCCTACCCTGGCACCAGAGGATACTTGGAGTGTCCTAGCGCATTCCTAGTCCAAGCAACATCTGCATAGCACACTCCACAGTGCGTGATCCTGACCGAGACGTCATCGCTTCCCACGGTCCTAAAGAGAGAATTCCCAAACAGGTGAGCATCTAATCAAGCAACTAATCAGACTCAGTTACCTTTTTTTTCTCAATTTTATTCTAATAAACTAAGTGTGACCCACCAGTTACGTAAGTTCGACACAAAAAAAAAAAATTATAACTATAAGCATTTGTTTAAATAGTACATACAATCTCAAATGCATACATAGGCAGCACCTGGATCCTCATATCTGCTAGGAAATTATGAGTTACTCATTCTGGGACATGGAATAGCATGCATACAAACAATTCTCAACCCAGAAATTAGTGCATACACAACAATTGTTAAAAAAGAACAAAGAAATGGTTTGGTCAATGTGGAATTTTTAAAACATGACAAGCAATCAAAAACGGGAAAATTACCAAAAAAATCATAAATCTATTGCAAGTGTACTAATTCACTCCTAAACTTTTTTTTTTTGTCAATTGAGTCCTAATTATTTTGCAATTGTGCCAATTCAACCCACTTTGCTGACCGGCGTTGATGTGAACAATTTTAATAACGTTTTGTCATTTTTATTCTTTATTTTATATTTCCTTTTTTTATCTTTCTTTTTTTTTTTCCTTCCTACTCCTGCTGTGGCCAGCGAGAGTCGCCGAAGCTCGCCGGCCACTGGGCAAGGGCTGCCTCGCATGGCCTTGCCGAGATCTAGGCGAGGGCCAAGCCGCCGCCGAGGGATTCGTGGCCCTTGCCCAATGGCCGGCGAGCTCCGGCAACCCTCACCGGCCACATTAGGAGTAGCAAGAAAAAAGAGAGAGAAAGAAACAAAAATAAAAAAAGGAAAAAAATAAAAAAAAATATTAAAGTATTATTAAAAATTATCCACAACAAGGCTAGCCAGCAAAGTGAACTGAATTAGCACATTTGCAAAAGGTTTAGGTCTCGATTGGAAAAAAAAAAAAAAATTAGGACCAAAAGAAAAATTAGCATTATTACAGTAGGTTTAGGAGCGCTTGGATTAAATAAAGAATAACGGTAACAGTAATACCTGCGGCTGAATTTGTAGGGGGAGAGAAATCCGGAAGGATCTCTGGCAGCCCAACCAAGACAATCTTCCTTCACACCCTCCGAACTCATCGTTCCTCGGCGACCTCAACTGAACTCCACCCACGAAAAACCACTTGGAGATGAAGAAGAGAACTTCAACGATGGCCAAAAGACAAAAGTCCAAAGGGTCAAAGAAACACCAGATGTCACGAAGACTTGGCAACTCTTAAGTGCAGACAAGATTTAGCAGAGTACGAGGATGAGCGCTCAGCAAAGCAACTGTCACCTCTTATAGATGCCATCGCGGCGCCGGTTCATGACCCATCTTCGTGCTTTGGATCCTGGAAAGGTATTAGCGACTCACCAAACGTAAGCCATTACCCTTTCCTTAACCAAATAGCGTACGCAGTAACGTCTTCTGGACGGCGGCTCTTGGTATTTTTTAATCCATCCTCCCAAAAGCTAACCTCATTATCAAGTTATTTACACAAAAAAGTATTAAAAAGAGCCCAATAGGCAACGTGGAGTAAAAAGTATCCAAAAAGTCTTAAATCTATTGTATTGGTACTAATTCAATCCTAAACCTTGTTTATTGAACTGATTCAGTCCTAAACCTTTTTGCATTGGTATCAATTGAGTCCATCCGACCAATTTTGATCGGAAATTGCTCACGTTGACGTCGACCATCCTACGTGGCACAACCGGTGCTGATGTGGATAATTTTTAATATTATTTTAATAATTTTTTGGTTCTTTTTCTTTTCTTTTTTTTTCTTTTTTCGACTTTACTTATTCTTCTTCTTCTTTTTTGGCATTGGCTGGCAAGGGCCGCTGGCCATAGGCGAGGGCCAGCGACCGTCGCCAGCCCTATGCGAGGGCTTCGCAGCCCTCGCTTGCCACTAGGGCGAGGGCTCGCGCGGCTCCTGGCCGGCCCCGGGCGAGGGCGCCGTGGCCCTCGCCAGCCCCGAGCGAGGGCGTCTTGGCTAGGGGTGTGCAATCGGACCGGATCACCTGAATAACCAACTCGGTTCCCAATTCCAACGTGAACAGGTCTGGTTCCCGGTTCCAAATTTTTGGAACCGTTTTGAACAGGTCATATTCCCGTTCCAAGTGAAGACCCACCCGGGAACCAAACCGATTTTGAAACCGGTTCTTTGTTATAGTAAAAATAACATAATTTCTCTTAGTTGAGTCTAAACTATGTCTCGCCTCATTTGTTTCTTCTCCAATCTTTGCCGCCTCTCTCTCTATTCTTTGGAGCAATTTTCTTATAGATGAATGGAGAATGGAGTTTAAAAATTTATTTTTCCGAATGGGGAACGGAGTTTTATAATTTATATTTTATATTACGTGTTTGAACTTTTTATTGTCTATAATTATACGTGGCTGCGTGTTTGAACTTTTCATCGTTTATAGTTATATGTGACCATGTGTTTGGCGGACGGGAATTTATTTAAGTTAGTGGTCATTCACCAAACGTAAGCCGTGACAGTTCCTTAGCCAAGAAAACGTATGCAGTGACATCTTCTAGACCTAATCAAATTATTTAAGTTAGTGGTTCTTGGGATTTTTTATCCTAGACCTAATTAAATTATTCAAGTTATTTACACATAAAATAAGTCAATGGGTCCGAACAAAAAAAAGAAAAAAAGAAGTCAATGGGCAATGCGCCAATGGTCCTACTGTGTCGGTTACACAATAGACATGGTGTATCGGCTAATGTTCATGCTATAATCGGCAGGAAGTACAAATTTTTAAGTTCATGCAAATTCGAACTATTTTTCTTTTTCTTTTCTTTTTTGACCTTGGTAATCTTTTAAGCAACAATGAGCTTGTCATATCTCTGTTTTCAGGTGGCTAAGGGAAACAAAAGGACGTCCTCTAATGAATCAACAATCTTCTGCTATAACAAAGCTGGAAGAGAGATGAGTGTCTTACATAGTTATCGATATTGTTCGTGCTATAACCGGCAGGAATTCGCTCTGCCACCGTGCATGAACATTTTCGGGCCGAAGTTCATGGAATTTCCTATCTTTTTACACTGTTTCAACTGATAAAAGTACACACCTATTCGCATATAAGATCAAGGAAGAAGCTAATATTTATTTTGGAGAGAAAATCTCAGCAAGACTATGCAAGGATTTGCAGAAGATTACTACAATAATACCGAAGCAAATGGAATAACCATCAATGGAGTAATGCAGTGCAATTCTTGATTGATCAGGGGGAGAACTAAGCTCGGAGGACCTTTCTAAGTATTCATGCCAGAGCTTGCACCGAGCACAATCTCGTGATATCGCTTAGAGATATTGCATTCAAAGCAAAGAATTGTTCCCAATTTGATAATATTATCTATTCTTAACAGCATTCTTTCTCCCGAAATTAGGGCGTATACCTGTACAGAGTAGACCATCAAATGCACCTCCCCCACTTGAGGAACACTCCTCGAGGAACAAATACCCGACATGGATCCGTGTGAAAGCAATTCATCGTGTATAAGCCACATAAGACTGTGTACCGTACCAAAGGATACAAAAGATAACCCGGCAAGAAAATCTCCTGGTCCTAGCCAGGGTTTCAATATTGAATCAGCCTCACAAAATCCTCCACCACTTTTTCGTCGCATCGAGCTTCTTGTCGCGGTCACTCGGATTTTTGGGGCTAGTAAAGAATGAGAAAACCTGCCAAAATGGTTTAATTGCATCCGTTGACAGCTTCTAATCTTGAGCTCTCCTTCTGGAAAAATTCAAATTCCTGGATGAGTTTGGCCAGCTTTGCCGCATTCTCTTCCTGGATGTGAACTGGGACCTTCTGTTCATATCCAGATGCATTGATGGTCTTCTTGAGTTTCTCTTGCTGCCTGTATAAGTAGACAGTTCACACCAAAATTATGAGATCCACGGCCCGCGAGCTCAGTGATACAAAGCTTGCCTTCAAGGTTTTTGTCATATGATTATAGAGAATGAGGTAATTAAATGTCCTACAAAATGCAGAGTAATCTGCGAAAAATTGCTTCAATTCACAAGAAATATGAATAGAACATGGACCACCTTAACAACCACGACATCAAGTGGTTAGACGAGATCAAGCACAAGGGAAAACATCATGGGACTTCTCGGAGACAATGATATTTACAGAAACAAAAGGAGAGGAGAATGTAACAGCTTTCACTAAAGTTATCAAGAGACAAGGTCAAGAAATTAACATGGACCACCTGGATGACACCAGGTGGATAAATGATGTTTACAACAAGGAGAAACATCATAGGACTTTTCCAGCAACATGTAATATTTACAGATTTAAAAGACAAATAGAATTAAATTGCTTTCGGGAAAGTTATCATGGGACAAAACCAGGTTTACTCAAGAAAGTTTTTGTCAGAATGTGGAATAGTGACAGAAAGAAACTTGCACAGTATCTCTAAATAAGCAATCTGCAGACATAATGATGTACAGTGTACAATAATATCAACATCACAACGTAGGAGCAGGCAACGTGCTTGCCTAGTAATCTCCCACGATAAAACGGCTTTGCCATCAAAGTGTTGAATAGATTCAAGAATGCACATGTAAAGAGAGAGAGAGAGAGTATTTTCGCTGGACTTACTTTTGAATCTCTTCCATCTTATTCTTGATCTTCTCACGTTCTGCTTCCGTATTAAGTTCTCCTTGAACCTTAAGATACACTTTGAGATTTTCATTCACATTCTCAAAAGCACATCTTGCTGGAGCAACATCTTTTTCACTCAACAAAACCTGTAAATCCGCCAAATAAAACTTTGAATTAACTGCAGAATCATCACTCAAAATAAGGAGCAACAACTAAAGAAAATGAGATACGTAACAAAATTAATGAAGAAGAATGGAACCCATGTTCTGCCTCGCATGGTAGGACTATAAGCAGTGTCGAGGTGTATATACTTCATCCTACTGATGGGTGAGATTTAACCTACATGTGCGCTTATCATTCAAGAACCTTGAAGAAAATCAGCAAGTCACCACTCAATTATCATTTGAATGCTTCATTTTTCCGCAACAGACCGACTTAAGGAGAGGAATTGGCTTCCATGACCATTTGGGTAATTTACATCACATTCTACACCAAGCTTATCGATGCGATGCTGAATTGCATTCAAAAGGCAATAGGAACACACAAGTTGCAACAGCAAACACAACTACTTAAGAAACTAATACACTGTACCTCTAATGAAGATAAAGCAGCAAGAGTTACAATCTCCAATTCATGACTTTTAATGACGTCTGCTACTTCCTCACTTTGGCAATATGCATAAGCAGGTATCCTGAGGAAAAAGTTAACTAACAGGAATAAATAAAAGAATATATGATCGCAGATACAACTACAATCTCGTATAAACTCAACTGGCAGATTTTGAGAACTTTTTCCCAACAGGCCTGGACTATTACAAATTTACAGCATAAGAGTCTAACAAAATCCAATAGAGAAATAAGATAGCTCAATTGTATCTATGGCAAAACCCAGTGACACCTAGCAGAAACTCAGATGATGTGTAATCTTTCATGCAAATTGGAGTAGATGCGCTCTTTATTCCAATGAACACGACAGAAGACTCTCCATAACAATTAAAGAGAATCTCACATTGAGGTGGTCCGTCCTCAGTATATATATGAGGATGTAATACTAGCAAGCAAAATACCCCAAGTAAAGGCCTTATGCATCCATTTCACCTTGTAAATTCTGAATTTTGACTACTGAAAAATACCCATCAACCAAACCACATCTAAACACACGTTTGTCAAATAAAGATAGTTTGGTTATGGGCTCTCCCTCATGTCATTATGCACGGTATCAAGCAATCAGGACTTCCAGCAGCAGCCTTAACAGATAAAAATGCCAAGGAAGGCAGTTATTAACTTGTTTCCTGTAACTGGTATATTTCTTTAGGTGAAGGAAGATACAGGAATCAAAGGACAAAATCAAAAGCTGCATGCAATAAATCAAACAGACCTCCATTAATTTATGACCATCAAGCATGCGTCAGACATTAGCAAATAAATGATTGTATCAGCAATAAAACAAAAGGTTAAAATCTCATATTTACCTATCATTCTTATGCTTTGTAAGCCCCTCTGACCTTAGTGACCGAAGGGATTTTACTGTAGACTCAATGAGATCCATCGCAAGCTCCACCCTTTCATTTGTCCAGCACTGAAGCAAAAGGAAAATCACAAGAATGTGATAAGGATGAAATTAACCGATTGAATTTCCAATTAAATTCATCAACATTTTAATTTTTTCGTAGACTACTTAGTAAAACTCCAAATGTCATAAATTAATTAAGCTGTAGCCGATTAACCTAGATTTACCTCTACAGATGATGGGTAATCGCACATCATAATCGATTCTTTTCTATCACCGTCCTTTACAGAAGGCAGGCGCTGCCACAATTCTTCAGTAACAAATGGCATGAAAGGATGAAGCAGCCGTAACCCAGTTTCCAAGCACAACCACAAAACTTCTTGTGAAGATTTCCTTTCAGAGGAAAATGTGGGGTCCTCAATGGTAAAGTAAGGCTTGATCGCTTCAATAAAAACATCACAGAACTGGTATTGCCACCATGAATATACTGCGGTGGCTGCATCTGAAAATTCGTACGATTCAAGAGCTGACATGATTTTCAAAATAGCCTTGTTCAGCACAGATATTATCCATTTGCAGCTAAATGGCATAGTTTCTGGATGTACTTCCACTGGGGGGACAAAATTGTCTCCAAGTTTGCTCATAGCAAATCGAACAGCATTCCACAATTTGTTGCACCATTGACGATAGCCAACAACTCTTTGGATATCCAGATTTAGTTTGTCAGACTGCAAAAGGATATAAGAAAAGTAACAGGTTAATAGTTGTACAACAACAAAGGCAGCAATACCAAGGCCCGCACGTGGTACATATTAAATCATGTTCAATTGGGTGGGGAAAGCATAAACCTGAGCCGTATAACAGACAAGTGCGAATCGGAGAGCATCTGCTCCACATTCAGCAATACCATTGGGGAAGTCTTTGACCTGTCCTGCTTTGGCAACAGTCAGTTCATTAGGGTCCAAATTGCCCTCCTCCAACCTCTTATGAAGACCTTCTAGGCTTATGCCATTAATTACTTCAAGGGGATCAATGACATTTCCTAAAGACTTTGACATCTTTTGGCCGTGGGCATCACGAATCATGGGATGCAGATAAACCTGCAAAGATATAACATGCATTAACCAGCAAATACAGTAGAAAAGAAAATTCTATTAGCAAGCTGATACAATTACTTTTCATTTTCCTAGATGTAGAAGCTCCAAAAGTTTTGTATCATACGGCAATCAGACTAGGCGTTGACTTCCCAAATATAACTATTAAGAAGCAGGTAGTCAGTATACCAGAAGTGGCAAAAGAAAGAGTTAAGACTGACATTTGACTGAGGAAAGAATCCATCTATGCAAATATTAAAAGCACACAGTATCTGAGAATGACATGTAACAGAAAACCAAGCTCGTTGGACTAAAGCATTCACATTATATCGATGTCACTGCAATCATTATGCAATTCGAGTTGATATTCCTCGTCATTAAGGGAAGTAGTAAGAGATAGATATTTTATGAAAGTTTCAACCAACTCAAACACAAAAGAAAACGATTATGAAATTAACATCCAAGACAATTCAAACTAATAAAAAAATGAAAAGACACTACACATTTTTAGGGCTTTAACAGGGGACCCCATCCAACGAAACATCAGGCATTTTCCAGGAAACAGACGTTCTGCAGATCCAGTAAGCAAGCTGAGCTATTTGGCCACTAAAAATTCAATTATCAGACATATAGCATCATATCTTCATGTGATCATTTTTAGTAATATGTCCTGCAACCATGGTTAACTCACCTTCCTGAAAGGCACATCTCCTCCCAGTTTAATTCCCAACATCACCATTCGGGCAACCCAGAAAAAGAGAATATCATGGCCAGTCTCAAGGACAGAAGTAGGATAAAATGTCTTGAAATCTTCTGTATCGTCTGGCCATCCGAGGACAGATAATGGAAAAAGTCCAGCTGAAAACCAAGTATCAAGTACATCAGGATCTTGGCACAAATCAAATTTCCTCCCTTCATACTTCTCGCTGGCCTCTGTTCGAGCTTCGCTCTCATCTTTTGCAACTATCCAGTTATCATTATATGCACCAAGTTCCTTCAGTTTATCGTCTTCCAGAGTGACATACCACGCTGGGATCCGGTGACCCCACCATAGCTGCCTCGAGACGCACCAATCACGTATATTCTCAAGCCATCTGTGGTGTTGAGACATATCTTTAGTTTTAAGTCACTGTAATAATACTGCATAAATGATGCTCAAATGTCCAAAATTAAATTGCATTATACACAAACATCGGCAAAATGTATAAAACCATAGTCAACCAGTTTTTCCCCAATAACATATAGCAACTGTGCATTGGCATTCAGCTGGGCCAAATAATGAGATAAGAAAAAATTAGGGAAGAACATTTTCATGCTTAGCCCTTGTAACAGCAAGCACTGGCAGCAAAATATTGGGGAAAAGTGAAGCTTGCACATGGGCTTCCCTTATTTTATTACTATCGTCGTCCAGAATGGTGGTTTAGATGACAGCACCTTTTCCAATCAGCAGTATACTGTTTAGGGATAATTTCAAGTTTTCTATTCTTGGCATCCATGGCCACATCAAGAGCTTGCTTTGCCATGCCACTGCATTTCACATACCACTGTGGCTTTATTAATGGTTCCACGACATCATTGGTCCTTGAACAAAGGCCAAGCCTCATCTCATTGCTTTTAGAACCTCTATGTAGTCCCTGAAAGCAAGAAAATCAAATACTTAAGTCATTTATGACGAAAACTACCAGAAACTGTGACATGGAGCATCAACTGCACATAATGGAGAGAGTAAGAAGAGAAAAGTCTAGGAGAATATAGTGAGCATCCATGTCAAAAAAGTAGAGAAAAGGACAGAATTTACTAGGAATGGCATATGAAAAAATGCAATAACGTTCCACCAACATCACAAACAATTGGCCCATGCCTTAAGATGTGTCATAATTATATCCACATAAAGCATGCACAATGATACGTAAGGACCTGAGAACAAAGCAAATGGAGAAGTAGATACGTATGAACAACGATTATGGTTCAACAACTTGTGAAAATTTGCCTGCATATTCATTCACTACATAATATTTCACAAGCTTACAGTCAAAATCATCTCATCTCTAGTTAAGAGTTTTTTCTTGGGATTCTTCAGAAACGTGCCTCTCCTGTGGGGCACGAGCACTCAGAGTGATGAGACATGTGAGTTCAATCTAAATAGCCAGTGGCGTTCTCCAAGAAAATTGAAAAGCTATCTGTAGTCAACCATATCATCCACCAAGGGAGGTTAAAGATTTAGTTCATGTGTCAACAAACCAAGAGTTAAATAACCTATTAGTTGTTTAGGCTTCTGTCAAGTAGGAGGTATTACGATAGTTTATATCCATAGAGCAAATAATTACACCAAAATAGAGTAGTTATTACATTACTTTATTTTGTGCCAATCTATTTAGATTGAGGATGCAACTCACCTCAATTCACTAGCCTTCCTTTGGCCAAAAACAAACAAATAAATACACTCGCTAACTTCCGAGCCAGCACTCAAAAGGTTTTAGCAGAGTTACCAAATAGAACAACAGGGAAAATTTTATCAGCATCGGAAAGTGATCCACGTTTTCTGGAAGGAAAGCCCAGTAGGTAACTCTGGCATGACACCCATCTTGCTAAGCCATAGATTAAGCTTTGCAAGGTATCTTTTGGTGGGGGTTGGTGCGGTGGAAATGTTGGAAGGACACTGTTTGATGATGGAACCAAGAGGAAAATGAAGGGATGCGAGAAAAAGATATGCTCTGAACATGACATAGGTATGAAGTTTAATGAAAGGTAGTAAATTGCAGTCATGTTGTGGTAGTCATGGATGGGGTCGGTATGGCCACCCAATAGTGGATAGAAGTCGCAGCAAATAGCAGCTAGAAGTCGCAGCAAATAGCGGCCATAGCAGACATGAATCTTATAACATTCACACAATATTTGGCTAAATCATAAATTAACTTATAGGGTTAAATTGAGACTTTATAGGATGCCACAATGCTTCTTAAATCATCTAAAGGTATCAAGAAGTTGAAAGACATAAATCTGATAATCAATTTGTCAGATAGGACATAGGAGGCTGAAGTAGATCTTCTTCTTGTTCTAGCAATCTGTCATATTGCAGTAAAACATCAATGGCTTCCATTGATATTATTTTACCTTTTCCTGCAGCGCCGCAGTAATAGCTTGACGGGCCTTAAACCGTGGCATCCCGACAAACTCTGAACCACCATCGCTATTTATTTTCCCATCATCAGTGAAAATGTTGATACAGTCAAGATTATGACGCCTTCTAACCTCAAAATCATTTGGATCATGTGCTGGAGTGATCTGAATATGGTGGAACAGGATATTAAAGGCGGCATATGATAAGCAAAAAAACAAGCCTTTGAATTGCGATTGATTAAGATATATACCTTGACAGCACCGGTACCAAAACTTGGATCAACGAGAATTGCATCACAAATGATAGGAAGTCTTCTTCTGTTGAAGGGATGAATTGCAAATTTGCCATGCAGATGACTATACCTTTTATCATCAGGGTGAATTGCAATAGCAGTGTCACCAAGCATTGTCTCCACCCTTGTCGTGGCAACAACAATCTCTCCCAGGCCTTCCTCCAGTGGATAGGCAAATGAAGTTAAAACTCCAAATTCTACTGGATCTTCATAGCCAGGAACTTTTAGAAGCTTCCTGTCCTTGATGTCCACATAATCTACCTACAAACAGCTGCATTCAGCTAACCAAGGGAGAGAAAGGGACAAAATGACTGCACGGTCATAAGGCAAACACTCACCTCAATATATCAGATATTGCGGTCCTCAAGATACAATCCCAATTCACAAGGCGGAGATCCCTGCAAGAATTTAATTTAAAACATGCAGATAAACAACTCAAAAAACTATTATTTAAATGAAAACACACAACCTATGATTCGACCATATAGCATTAACCTATTAGATATTGATTATCTCAGCAGAAATTTATCAAACTGATTATTATCAGCCATCGTTATCAAGAATCTTTGTTGAGACGACTGCTTCCAATAAGAAGAAACTCATTAGCCTTTCCAACCAAAAAGTCCCAAAAAGACCGAACTATGAGTCAATAAGCAACAACAGAGATCAGAAGGAGGAAAAGAGATGCTGGCTACAAGGAATGCTACTTGTCAAGTACCTATAGATAAGACCCTCTTTAAACAGCTGAACAAATGTGTCAGTAACAGCTCTTGATCCTCTCTCATCCATTGTAAAGCACTAGAAAATAAAAGGAAAGAGAAATATTTCAGGGAAAATAAACTTTTTCCTGAAATAGATAAAATGCAGATACCGACAGCAATGGCTATTAACAAGTTTCCAACTCAAGCATACATAATAAACCCCAATCAAAAGCACTTCATCGTGTCTGAAAGTCAAAGTTAATGAAGTTGGAAGAGCTACCTCACGGGACCAATCGAGTGATGCACCCAAACGTCTTTGTTGCCTTAATATAGTGCCACCATACTCATCCTTCCACTTCCAAACTTAGTCACAACAAGAGAAAAAGGAGATACACTGAGCAAAATGACTTTCACACGGACAGTGAAACAACCATTGAAGGTGAATTAGCTAGGATATTAGTTTCACCTCAGACACAAATTTCTCTCGACCAATATCATGCCTAGTCAAACGACGTTCTCGCACTAGCTTCTTCTCCACAACAACCTGCAATACAGCATCCACAATCTTCCAACTTAATATTGAATGAACATCTTCAGGCTCAACCAGCTTATTTGAGCGAACTCCAGGCGAATATGAAGCGCATGGATACAAGTTATGCCTACATTTTGATACCTAATTTATTGAAAATGCTTAAAATTGACTCCGTGCGTATCGGGATGCTGAACTCGCGTGTCGCTGGCGTGTCTGGAGCGCTGACTACGTGTCGGTCACATGTCGGAGAGTGTCGGAGTGTCCGACACGCATCTGACATGACACGACACGAAGGCCCCCGAAAAGTGTCGGTGCTTCCTAGATGATGAATAGCATTTCCTTGACAAATGGAAAGGATTTCAAATATCATTATCTCAGACGTATCAAATCTATGGAACTACAAATTCTGTTTGATGAGGGGCAATGAAACCTTCATCTGAACCCCATATTCAGTTACTAGCCACAGATCCCAATAAAACCTGGATCTGACTCTGACTCCACAAAATCTTATGATATTCACCAGAATACTGCAGGTGGCGAGCATAATTTTTTAAATGGAGCATTAAACCTAGCTTTTCTCCAACCTACATGTTGACTAGATATCACTCACATGAAGCGTGAAAATGACTCATAGCATGGCAGGTAATAAGATAAGACTCAATTAGAACTGGTTGGAACCTTAGACCAATAGAAAGCCAATTGAAACTTGAACAAATCAAAACAATTATGGACATTCTAATTGAAGCCATCAAGACAACTTTTGTCGCCAATACCAAAACATAGTGGCAACCTCTGCAAGAGTCTCAACTACCAAAATGCAACTTCTGATCAATTATTGCTACCGCACTGCAACCATCGAACTACGACACATGATTAGACTCAGACCGTGATGGTATTCTCTTTATTTAACTATTTAATGAAAGATTTCAAATTAACTTCTTTCAAATATATAATAGAAATTTCTATGCAACCAAATGACAATCAGACCTGATGCTAATCGTGGCAAATCCTGCATGCTTTAGCAAAGGGTGAGCGAGTTATCAAGGTTATGAATCATCGCTGGGAAAAATAGTAATAGCTCTTGCTGACAGTTTTTGGCTTTTTCTACCTTGATCTATTTATCCAGCGAGTTTCTTTAAATAGCTAAAGAATTGAACGAGCGACTGGAAATCCCCAAGATCCCATTTGCTCATTTGGGGGAAAAGCAAAGTAGATAAAAGGATCTAACCTGCGTTGCAATCCCAGCATGATCCATGCCAGGCACCCACAAGCCATTATATCCAGACATTCTCTTCCAGCGAATAATCGTGTCCTGCACATGATGAAAATTCTGGCATGAGGGATGTATTTAGTCTTCATTAGAAAGCAAGAAGAGAATGCAGAAACAGTCACGCAACCTGAATAGCAGATGTAAGGGTATGGCCAATGTGTAGGGCCCCAGTCACATTTGGTGGGGGAAGGACCTGCATAAGACGAGATATTAAGGAAAAAAAATGTAAAAAGCAGTGGCCAACCCAAAAAAGCTAGTAAAGAGCAGTAAAATCTGAAGCCTAGAACTGATAAATTCTAACGAGAATGCGGGCAGATACTCTTCCAATCAAACAACAATGGTTAAGCCCATTGATACTGATAAGATGACCGTTTTAAGCATGAATTACTCCATATACACACATTATCAACAAGAAAAGCATACAAGCAGCCAATTCTTAACTCATTTCAAGATCTATGCACCATATGTTAGCAATAACAACAATACACAATTATAATTTGAAGAGAAAAAGTCGCGAGATTAGCACGTTAATAGCCAATCAAAATACGAGCAGACTCCTTTCTAAATTTGGCTGCTTTTTCCTAAAAGTACATTTCCTACCATACACTCACGTTGAGCAGCACATGGTAGTGAAGTAAGCCATGCTAAAGTTAATCCTCTGACAATTATGCTTGCAAAAAGTTTTATAAATTCATGCTGGCAAAATAGAAAGAAAAAGAAAAGCATTGAACCATCAAAAAGCATGCATCTTTGAATGTAAAATAGCAGAAGACATACTGAATAAGTGAGGTCTATGTATTTGAAACTACACTATAAATTTTCCAGTAGAACCCAAACTTACTGAATTGAATGTTAAGATCCCCAGAAAGATCCTCACTCAATCACGGAGACCAAGTTGCAAACAAGCCTTAGAAAAGTGTCCAGAAGTAAAATGCACTCACAATTACAAATGGTGGTTTTGGGCTGCTGGCATCTGCCACAAAGAAGCCTGACTTCTCCCACCATGCATACCATCTAAATCAACAGGAAGTGGGTCCAAAAAAATTCTAAAAAATAATCATAATGTGAATACAGAGTAAACAAAAGAGTAGTTCATTCTTACGATTTCTCGACGGCGCTTGGATTATACTGCTTTGCCATTTGGCGGGATAGCCTTTTCTTCTCGCCAAATGGAGTCTCTGGGTCGACATAATCACCTGGATTCTCTTCACCTGTATCTCGCTTTATATGCCTTTTTGCACTCTTTTTGGGGGCATCAGCAACTTGTTGAGCCTTGAAAGGAAAATAAAACGAAAAAGACATCGATGTTAGTATGCATACAGACATTGGCATTTTCAGGACCCTATATAAAGCAAATCATCAGCCGCCAATATTGAAAAATATGTGATCCAAAGCAAGTATACAGAGGACCAATTACAAATCATTAACAAGAATGATACAGCAGAAATTCTTTTAAACAGGTATATAATAGTTTACCTTAAGTTTAGCCAGCTCTGCTTTTTCGGCAGCCTTAAGTTTCTTCAATTCCTTCTCTCTTGCCTTCAAACAAGTATGAAAATGCAACGCGGAATATTAAGACAGATTGCCATCGACAAAGCTATAAAAGCCTACTCAATTTGGCAAAACTGGGACAGTTTTTCAGTGATCTTGACCACCTCCGCAGCATGCTATGCAAATGGACAGGAATACATGCAGAGGGACAAGCTGATGGTTGCTTGATTCTTGTCATTCATTCAAAACTGTAAGATTCATGCGCCATAATATAGCCAGGCAAGCACAAAAATGATGTGCATTGCACCTGAGGTCGCAAGAGCAAATTAGATTGAATTCAAACCAAATGAAGTCTGATGCACTAAAAAGATAATCAAATGATGCATCGAATTCAACCTTCTCTTCCTTCTTCTTTTTCCTCTCAAGGTCTTCCACGCCTTCCGGCATGTTATCCGGTTGAGACTGCATGACCACATCAAATTCATCAATCTAATTATTACAATCATAGAGCTGCCGTTTCGACAGCTAACCAAATAACTCATATGATACAAAAGATATACCATTTCGATGGTTGGTAAGCGTGAGACTGTAACCAAAGTTCGATTCTGACAAGAGAAAGCACAAGGACAGATGGTTGAGCGTCGTTCAGAAGTCGACCGAACCGCCGCCGGCGAACAAGGGCAGAGACCGTGACTTAAAAGAGACAACTTGACGGCGACGAACCTCGACGGAGGCAAAGGCGGCGGAGACCGGAGGAGGCGACAGCACTTGTGAGTAGGGTTTATCTCTGACACAGCTCTGACACTTTAATCAATTAAAGAAAGAAACTCGTGATATGACATGGGCAGACCGCGGCAGCGCCAAATAAGCCTTTTTCTATTTATTCACAAATTTATTTTTTAGATTAATATCACCAAAAACCTTAAACTGCACATATGTTATAAATTTATCCCGAACTAGTTTTTTTTATCGCAAAAAATCTCAAACTGGTACACCAAACTAATTTTTCAACCATCAAAAATTCCAAACTGGTACATCTGTGACAAATTCATTCTCCATTAGTTACCGTTAAATCGAGTTAATACTATGAAAAACCTCAAATTGATACATCTATGACGAACGGATAGTAAAAAAACCCAAACTGATACATCCGTCAACTACCACGTATCATCCAGCTCAGCAATTTGACGGTAAAATCTAATGAAATTGAGAGTAAATTTGTCACAGGTGTACCAGTTTAAGTTTTTAGTGGTCAAAAAATTAGTTTGGGTATCAGTTTAGGATTTTTCGTGGTATTAACCTTTATTTTTATCTTGTATGATTTGACATAGAGTAAGTGAACATCGTTTCATAAGTCCAAACATTTAGTGGTGCATTTTCTACTTATAATTTTACAAATTTATATAGTTTAAGGGAAGACTTTGATTGTAATTGTCATTAGAGAGAAAGTAAAAAATGATATAATGTAAAGTTAATAGATGTACTTGAATAATGTAATAAAAGAAACCGTATTCCAAAAAAAAAAAAAATCAAAAAGAGCAACATCTATGTTACAAAACGATTGAAAGAATATGTTTTGGACATAAATGAAAGGTCAAAGGAAATGTCATGCAAATAGATGACAAAATAAGTGCAATGAAAGTCATTGATGCTCTGCGCTTTGACCGATGGAGTCCTCGACAGTTTATTTTGCTTAATTGAGTCCTCAGCATTTTCAATTTTAGTCAATCAAGTCCCTCGAGTTTTATCCTTGCAAAAAAGCCACATGGCTATGATTTTTCCGTAGGAGAAGAAAACCCGTGGTAGGACGGTAGGAGGCGAAGCTATTCAAGCAGAACTCTGAAGAAGTCAATTTTCAGACAGTTTCTAAATCATCAAGAGCTAATTCTCTTTAAAAAAAAAAAACACTCCCTATTGTTCCTTATAAGGATTGGTGGTGATGCAAATGTAGGTTCTGTTTGTAAACTTCTAACTGGTTCTAATTTCGATAATTTTGTGTAAACATAGTGGCGACTTTTAGACATTTGTGCAGATTTAGGACTAGAGAAAAAATTGGAGATTTTTTATGAGACGAACAAAAAAAGGTTTAGGATAGAATTGACACTGAATCTAAAATTTGGGGGTTTTTTAGGGAATTAGGACAAATCATCACATAAAAAAGTACCAGGATTTCATTACCCATTCACTCATTTCAGCTATAAGCTCACGACTACGAAAGTACTATAGGTATAGTCAGAGCAAGTAAAAAGGTAGAGATGATGCTCTCCTCTCTCTGAAATTCCCACTTTTCCTCTCCGTGTGATTCAGCTTCGCCAGAAACAATTTCCAACTTCCCACATTGATGGTGTCACTTCAAGGAGTTCTCAATGTCGATCACGAATCGGTACTTAACATCTCTCTTGATGAGCCTCTCAAGGGCTTCATTGGCATAATCGATCGGTATCACTTCGATTTTCGGGTATATCTTCTGCGCCGCACAGAGGTCTATCATCTCTTGTGTATCCTTTGTTCCTCCCGTTACGCTACCCGAAACAGTTCTCATACCTGCCAAACGTTCATCACGAGCAACTTAGATTGTTCAACTATCAGGTATCAAGATATCATTCAGCAATTAGAATGGAGAAAGGAAACATACCGAGGTTAAGGCTTGCTGGACTGAATTTAACTTCGCTCGGGAACCCAACCAGTGCTAGAACGCCACCAGTCTTCAAAAGAGACATGTAAGGATCGAATGGGTGATCGCCAGATGCCGTGTCGATTATAAAGTCCAGGGACTTAACCATGGCCTGCACGTATTGGATTCATCAGATCACAACAGAACTTGAGCTCCATGGATCTCAATGTGGATAAATC
This sequence comes from Lenwebbia sp. NSW1173648, assembly GCA_029784005.1. NCBI lineage: Eukaryota > Viridiplantae > Streptophyta > Magnoliopsida > Myrtales > Myrtaceae > Lenwebbia > Lenwebbia sp. NSW1173648. Next base: position 6,882,487 of record JARCGZ010000005.1, read on the forward strand.
CAGCTTTGTCCCTTTTTTACCTTCATCTGCTCTTGGTCAGATGAGATAACGAAATGGTCAGCGCCAAGCAGGCTCAGTGCTTCCTCCTTTTTAGAAATGCTTGTACTGAACACTGTGACTTTCAGTCCAAAAGCCTTCCCAAACTTAACTGCCATGTGACCGAGCCCACCAAGTCCAATTACGCCTAAAGACTTACCGGGTTGGTTCATCTTGTGACGCATCATCGGAGTGTATACTGTGATTCCAGCACAGAGCAATGGTGCTGCTAAATGCATCGGGTAGTTTTCCGGTATCCTAAAGCAGTACCTGTCAATGAAGCACCAAAATTATGTTCCAAAATAACACCAAAACAGGAAGTGTTTTCCCGATAGAATCAGCATCATATCTTTTTTGTTTAACAGGAATCAAATTACAAAGCCAGAAATCCTATCTTCCGAGTGCTTGGGAATTTTTCTTGCTTAGACCACAATTCAGTATCATGCTGTTTCTGTGATTCTTGTTCTGACCACAAATTGCTGACAACAACTTCTTGCTGTAGCAACAAAAGTAAAGCTATTGCAGCACAGAGGAGGAGACCATACTCGATCAAAATTCAGAAAAGAAACTTGCTCTAAGAAAGGAAACTGGTGGCATATTGCATATGCTTGACAGAACACATATTTTCTCTATTCCCCTCGATCAATTTCTCCAAGGGACATGAAATTCCTGTGACTCTGTCAGATACAAGAACCGGTGAAAGCACATACATTTTGTTACCCATTTGATCTAATACTTACCATCTAACTCTATGAAACAATCTACGGACCCCTTTTCCATTCTTGGCAATGGCTTATTGAAAAGAAAGAAGTTCTTTATGCATTTAATGAACTCAATTAATTCTCCATTGAATTGTTGTAATCGGAAACAGAGGACTTTGAGACTCTCCAGAGTCGCTATAGAAAGTATCTTTATCCATATTCACAAGATGCACTAAAGGCCTAAAATGTCATTCCTCACTGTCCTATGCATTATACCACTTCTGGCCACGATCAGAATAAGAAGAAAAGCGGCAGAGAAGAACACATGATTTGAAATCGTTTTTTGGTCAACGTGATTTGGAATTATTGCAGAGTGTAAAATGGTGTCTAATAACATTGTGTCATAAAGCAATTACCTTTCAGCACAGTGTAAAATAGTGTCTAATAACATTGTGTCATAAAGCAATTACCTTTCATGAACGACAATGTGACTAGAATATCCTCCCTTTGTGACTGTACCGTCTGCATCAATTCCGTCAAAAGTCAAAACCACCTTTTCGCATTGGACTTCTAGCCCGTCATTGCAGTACTCGCACTCTCTGCATGAATTGACATAAGTTCCCACGCCCACATGATCGCCGACTTTGAAGCGTTGGACACTGGGGCCAACCTCTTTCACAATTCCAACTATCTCGTGCCTGAATCAATCAAAAACTCATTAGCCAAAAATTTGGTTCAGAGAATTATGAGGATGGTGCTAAGATAAAATAGTAACTTTTCAAATTCCGCTGCATCCTACCCTGGCACCAGAGGATACTTGGAGTGTCCTTGCACATTCCTAGTCCAAGCAACATCTGCATAGCACACTCCACAGTGCGTGATCCTAATCGAGATGTCATCGCTTCCCACGGCCCTATAGAGATAATTCCCAAACAGGTGAGCATCTAAGCAAGTGACTAATCAGACTCGGGTACCTTTTTTTCTCATTTTTCATATCAATAAACTAGGCTTGACCTACCATTATCAAGAAAACAAGGAACAAGAAATGAGAAAAGGAAATATTCCATGACTATAAGCATTTGTCTATATTGTAGATACAACCTAAAATGCTCAGAAAGGCAGCTGGTACAGGATCCTCACGTCTGCCGTCAAATTCTGAGTAACCCATTACCAACTACTCTCGACCCAGAATTTAGCGCGCGCACAACTAAAGAAAGAAAGAAAAACGAAATGGCTCGGTCAATGTGGAGACTTAAGATAATGACAAGCATCAACAACTGTTTCGTATTACAGGTGAGCGGATGAGACCTGAGAACACTGTATCGAGACTCTCACATGGAACACTGCAATAGAGAATGATCAAAACAGTAATACCTGCGGCTGAATTTGTAAGGGGAGAGAAACCCAGAAGGATCTCGGGCAGCCCAACCGAGACAATCTTCCTTCACACCCTCCGAACTCATCTTCTATAACTACACCCAGCGAAAGCAATCGTACAAGCCTCAGTTCGGGATCACATAAACAGATAGATAGATTCATCACAGAAGAAGAAAAAGGAGGGAACTTGAATGAGAGTTCACAAGATCAGAGACTCGAAAATTCACCACTCAGCTCACTCGGTCGCTCACCCACCACCCAGATACACCCGCACAGAGAGAGATAGAGAGAGAGAGAGAGAGAGCCAAACCTGAACCAGTTGATTACGGAAATGGAGATTGAGAGCGAAGAGGGTGATGAGCAGAGCCCAGGATGGAGGCCCAACGAAGACTTCACTGCTCCTTCTTTGCAGGAAAGCTGCGAAGTGATCTGATTGATTTATAGCGGTGTGCGAAGTAGTTGCCAATTGCTAAAACACTCCCAATTAAAGTATTTTGGCAATATTAACTCTTGTGGGTCCCATCTTTTTTAAGCATCATTTTTGTTAAGTTGTGATGTCACGTTTTTTTTTTCCTTCTATCTTTTCTTGTGGATCCCATTTTTCTTCTTTCTTTTTACTTCTGTCTGTCCCTCTTGATCCCACCATGGTTTCAAGCCTTAGTAGGTCTGTCACAAAAAAAAAAAGGAACACTCCCCTTTGTGATTTGCCCCTGTCACTTGTCGTCCAAGCCACATTGCACTCATTGGTTTTTGAATCTTTAACCAGACTATTGCATTAAACTTCTTAACGGTGATTAGAGCACGGAGATTTGAACACGGAGATTTGAACAATTGACAGACAACGAGATTGGACATAAGGGTTGAGTTCGCAATCACCTCTTCAACCTTCTCAATCGCCTGTAATGACGGCTCGGCGACCGAGATTGGCACAAAAGGAGGAGAGACCGCGGGGGCGAGGAGGGCCAAATCCTTGCCGGTCTAGAGGATTGTCGTTCTTGAAGGTCGCCTTTTTTATTTACTTAAACAACTTAGTGAGAGTAGGAGCAAATTCCAGCCATAGATCTAGAGGCAAATAGGTGATGGCAAATCGGCGATGACGATGACGATAAGGACCAAAAAGACAAAGACGAAGAAGCAAGCATTGCTGATGAGCTTGATGAGGATTTGGGTGAGCAGTTTAGCTCCTGTATTTGAATCTTTAATGGGGGTTTTTCTTGTCTTCGTGATCGATCAATCGAAGTTTTGATGCAAATGGGAAAATGAAAAACAAAGAGCGAAAGGGATGGAATGAGGGTGAAGAGTGAAGAGATATGAGATGGGTTTTTTCACTTCCAATAGTTTTGAATTGAAGAAGTGTATATGGAAGGTAAGGAATAGGTTTCTACAATTATGGGCTTCAAATTAATATGTCAATTGCTTTTGTTGGTGACAGATGTTCTCTTTTGTGTCAGTGATAGACTTTTTTTTTTGTTTCGGTGACGAACATTGGGTGTCAAAAACTTGTCTATTATTGACATGAGAGGGGTGTCTTAGAAAAGAGAGAACAGAGAAATAAATTATAACAAGGAAAGTGACATAAAAATGAGAAAGAAAAAAAAAATCAAATGAAGAATGCTTAAAAAAGGTGGACCCACAAAGGTTAATATTGTCAAAATAATATGCTATGGAGTGTTTTACCTATAGTGTGAGTGGAAAAAGCGTCACCCTTGCTGTTAATGGAATAATCGTTTCCAATGCTTGGTGATTTTGGACAACAATGTTTAAGGTACATTACCGTTAATTGCATATCTAAAATGAAGTCAAACATAAGTATTTAAGTATGGTTTTAGTTTTAGACCCCCAAAAAAAAAAAAAATGTATGATTTTAGCCTCGTGAGTTTCTATGTCTACACATGATCTGGCCTTCTAACTTTTCTTTTAGATACTCGAATCTATTTATCAAGTTATCATTTGCACAATTTGATCTTCTAAGTTTTATTTTGTTCATCCAAGTGATTCGACGTTTCTTGACTCGTGCAATCAAACACTTCATTTGCCCCTTATGACAGCCATTGTCGAATGCCACTTTTCTTTTCCAAGTACGTTGTTCGCTCATTTGGCGATACCTTAGCACCGCGCGACATTTTTCTACCTCAATGACACTACTGCGTCATTGATCACCATGGCGAGTTTAGTAAGAGCGATTGACCGGATGTTTTAATTGTACGAATCGAGAAAGTTAGAAGACGTGATTGAACAAAAAAAAAAAAAATTAAAGAGGACCAAATTGCAAACAAAATTTAATACTTCACTGCTCCAATAACTGGAAAATGAAAAGATGAGTGGATAAAAGGACAATAGCTGTTGAATTAAACCTTTTTCCCAAGCCCCATTCAGAACTTGTCACTCCTTCCTTCAATTTGCATCATCTCTCATAAAATGGAAACAGAAGATCACTGGCTTTGACATAACCAATGTAACATTTCAAGAGTTGACCCTTCCGACAATTGGAACTGAAGATTACTGGCTTTGACATAACCAATGTAGAACTCCAAAAGTCAATGCCTTATGCAATATAACACAGTATAGAAATGAAAGATGAGTTTGAAAAGTAAAGGCTGTTAGAATTGAACTTTTTCCCAGTCCCATTCAGAAACTTCGGACTCCTTCCCTTTCATTTTAATTATCTTTATAATTGGACTGAAGGTGACTGGCTTTGACATTACCAATGTAACACTCCAAGAGGTGAGACCTTATGCAGAGTCAAACAGAAGGAAAAACTACAGAGTCAACATCTACGTCGGATCATCAGCATATCAACAACTAAGGGAAAAATCTGCTCCTAAATATACAATGGGAAGCAGATCATTTGAGCGGTCATGGCCTTGTCAGAAGTTTGAGGACTCGACATTGACGGGCAATGATTGCAGGAAGACTTGCTCCCTCAAATACTCATCTTTGTACTGAGCTGGAAGTGCTTTTATCAGATAGCTGTGCCTCCAGAAACAAATCGCACGAAGTGGCCCACAATTCTCTGGCGAGTTTGGCGTCGTACGAAAGTGAAGAAGAGCTGATAGTCCGGCCCTTCCCACCAAAGAAATACACACCGGAAATTTCCTATATTTGCAGGACAGCTAGTTAATGTGGCTATTAGTAAGCATTGTTCCAACGTGTAATAGCTGCTACATAAGATTGATACCGCAGATTATCAGCATAGAAGGGAAATTCAATTCCGGAAACACATATTCTCATACCGTAAAGAGAATCAACTATAATGGAACTTACGTCAGAAGTTAGCGTGGCCTCAATTGAGGGTAAAATGAGAGAGACTCATTCAAGATGGTTTAGATAAGTGAAGCACCAGTATATTAATGTTTTAGATCAGCCTACTTAGTGGGAAAAAATCACTAGCACCCATCATATGCGGCTCTTGTTGCCTATTCAGATGAAACCCAAGTGATTTCATCGCAGTCCCATCTAGCAAAAAGCAGAAATTAAAGATAAACGATTGCAGTCAGAAAAACTCACTGGAGGGGCAAGGGCTGCATCCAGAATTGAGTTGACCGCACATTCAGGTGAATCCAAAAGGCCCATTGCAGTTAAAACTGCAAAAGCTGTGTAGGAGAGGCAAGGGGGAACTTCTCGCATGATACTAGTTTTCACCACTCCAGGATCCACAGCACTGCAAATCAAAAAGAAACAGAAGAAAATGTCTCAATTTTGATGCCAGCATGTATTCATACACAAAATTATAGAGAAAGACAATCTAAAAACATCTTCCTGTTTATAATCATCTAGCATAATATCTTTGATAACCAAATACCAGGTGATTAACTAGAAAGGGATCGGTCACAGAATTGGGGAAAGTTCAAATTCAAGTATCATACAAACTTAAGGGTGAGATTGCACTGTACTACGAGAATGTGAATTCCAGACTAGCAAATTGTTGATACATATACAACGAGAATGTGAAATTCAGAGTAGCAGAATTGTTGATACATACACAATAGAAACATGACAGGAGCTTTCTGAGCGAAGCCGCCGATGAAGTTCATATGAGAACAGCAGAAGGCATACTGTAAACAAATAGGAAAATCTTACTAAAGTTGAGATAATTTGCAACATTTGCTTCTCAAATAGTGTTGTATCCTTCATTCTATCATTTTCTTTTTGGTGCTGAGGCTTCTTGAATAAAATATTAAACTTACATTTGGAATAGCCATATATCCGTGAACATGGATACTGTTCCATCCTGAAGGAACTCTTCCCAGTAACACTTTCCTTGTCAAACTTCGTACCACGTACTGAAGAAGAGAAGGATCAAGGAAAGGTAATTTTAAATAAACAATTAAAAACCGTGACTCTAAACCTAGTATAACAAGTCTGCACAGCAAGAAACTACAAACAGACAAAACCAACTGTTTGACATCGTTAAAGAGTTCCGTAACTCAGACAATGAATACAGCTTATTGCACCTTCTAGTTTTAGTTTGCTATTTCAGGCACTGTTGAAGTCCTAGATGGACACTCTATTTAGTTCACTAATTGAACAAAAATATGACACGCCAGAAAGGTCAGCAAGCCCAAGTTTCACAGAGGAGCCTCCTTGCAGGCACAAGATGCATCAACCCATGGCCACCAGCTGCAATCAATGTTCCACAGAATTTGGCCAAACATGCAATATAAATGGAAGCACTTCTGATCACAAAGTGAAAAACGTCTTACCGCTTCGATGTGTAAAAGACGTGACATTGACTATCCGAGATGGAACAGGGCTGTTTCTGAGAAGCGGTAATAGATGCTTTGTCAGAAAGAATGCCCCCATGTAGTTTGTTGCCATCATCCTGGTGCAAAAGGACGTGGTGATAAGACTCAACAGGATATCAGGCAACAATGCATTATCTAAGTCAGTAGAGATCAGGCAGCAATGCAATGTGAAAAACGACATTTAATAAATTCCACTCCAAAAGGAGACAATGGAAATTGGGGGAGATGCCACTTGCTACCAAGGCAACAAATTTCAGCAAGTAAACTATGAGTTGGCAAGGTATATAGGAAAATAAAAATCACTAGAACATTAAACTTTCAATTTGGATAGTGACGGCAGTATTAGCGTTACTTATTTAGAAATTAGAAGACATGCATCATCATTTGCAAAAACCAAAATAACAGAATATACAATCTCCACGGCAACTGGTGTAGTGTTTAAATTGACAAATATTTAGATATTTGAAAAAGAATAATGCACAAAATTCCCATGGCAATAAGATAATTACTCGTCAAAGCCTTCTGTTGTAATTCTGCGGGATGTTGCCAATATTCCAGCATTATTTATCAGAAGTTGGACCGAAGCATGCATATTTGATTCCAAGAGCCATTGCTCAAGGCAGCATCTGAAGTGTAAGATTGATTGGATAGATGATATGTCAACTTGAAAAGCTTTAAGATGGGCATCCTTATTGTGTTTACAAATCTCTGCCACTCTCTGTGACCCAAAAACAACAATCATCAAGAGCATCGTGTAGAGGAAAGAAGTTAAAATGGATGCTGCACAATAAGTACCTTCGACAACCTATGAGCAGACCGTCCAACTGCAGAGAGAGCATGAATTTCAGTCAAATAATTGTACCTGCATGGATCAAACTCAATCTTCTTGTAACAAAGAAAATATGCATTTTGCATTATTCTAAGGACAACAGTCATTCACACATTGTTTGTCTTGTCAAGCCATTGACAAGCTTTTCTCTTTGCTTGAATCACCAAGTAAAGACCAGAGAATATTCATATATCGACCCATAACTCTTCCTATGAGAGCGGTCATCATGGGCTGTTTGTGACATTTATGCAGACAGCCTATTTTTTGTTTTTTGCCCAACGTAACTATTGTTAATCACTTCTCAACAAGATACTCACTGTGGCGTCAAAAAGGCTAGATAAAGGTAGCGCTGGGACAACATGTAACTTCTTTACAAAATTCACGCCGAAGGGAGTGTCATCATCATCCTTTCTTGTGATGACTTAATACAAGTAATGTCTGATTCAATTGACACCGAAGTACTTTTTTCCTTCTTTTGGGGTTTGGGTTGGGGGAAGAGAATCAGAATCTGAATATTTTAATTGTCCGCACACAGTGTCAGAGCCAGAAATCTGGATTGGGGGGAGCGATATTTATAGCACAACTCACTTTAACTTTCAAAAGTAAGACCATGTATATGTGAAAAAAGGAAAAAGTTAAATACATTAAACTTCACATCTCACTTTATTTGTGTTCATGAAGGATTTTTGAATGCTAAGTTAGATAGAAACGAAAAAAGAGTCATTCAAAATTTACGTTTAATCGATACAATCTTTCGAATAATGAAATTTCGTATTTATAGATATATTTCTATATATGGAAAGTTAAAAAATCATGTTGGTATGGCTTTAACATAAAACCTCAAACTTATTGGTGATTTAATATATCGTTCCTGCCAACTGAGAAAAACTAAATATCATATCTGTGTTATAAAAAAACTAATACAAAAAATATTATTTTAAATAAGGTTTTGATTAACTGGAGTTCAGTAAAAGAAATCAGTAATTGCTAAAAACAATGTGGAAGAATGGCTTGAGTTAAGTATGAGACGACTCAAATAATTTATTTTTTTTTTGGGTGAGGGTTGGGGTTGGGGGGGATTCAAATGGCACAATGACCAATCAAACTGTACTGTCAATTATCATCAAGATGATCCAGCAAAAGCAATCACAGAAAATCCAAGCATGGGGTTGGACTAAGTGTTGCTACATCCATATCAAAGGAATGAGGAGGACACACAACAGACTGCGACATTACCAAGGACAACAGTGAAACCTTCTTTTGAAAGAGCATAAGCAGCAGCTGCCCCCAAACCAGATGTAGCCTGCAGGCAAAAGCCAGAGAAATCTCTCAGTACACTAGGATAATCTAATTCAGGACACTTGCCACTAGCAAAAGAAATCCGTCTTACGCCAGTGATAATGCAGAGAGGTCTCACAGGAACTTCTACGTCGGCATTTCGAGGGTACGAAACAATTCGACCAAAAAGACCATGGCTAAAGAATTGCAAGTATGAGGCCAACAAAGAAAACGTCCAAAGTACCGCCATTATCCAAAAGTCTACCGTACAAATGAAACGAACAGCCTCGACCAACTCCTTTGACATTAATCTCATTTTGCCACCATAGAGTTCTTACCTGAATTGGCAAAGTCAAAACAAGGACAAACCAAATTCAAGATACTAATACATCCAACAGAAAAGTATATGTGCACGGTAAATTCTTAAAGTTTATTGGATTAGGCAGTGGAAACTCGAATTTAAAGCAAGCGAATGTCACGATTAGGTACAGTAGAGACCCAATCTAGGGAGAAAACACGCGCCCTTACTTGACCTTAAGTGCAGCAAAATGAGTGCCTAGTTATTTGACAGTCAGAGTTGAAACCTTGGTTTTCAGCCTACATGAAAAGTTTAAGTCACTTCGAGCGAGGTAAGAACTAGGCAAATCTCACTATGTGACCAGACATCAACTGACTTCAGGTGTACTTTGAAACAATTTTTTTTTCGTCTGGGGGAAATCAACAATACGGATTTTAATGTTCTAGTTCGTCAATTCTGTGTCCTTTTCATTGTCATGTGTGAATGCCGGGTTCCCTATTGTTTAGAATATACAGCTCTGAAGTGTCATAATGCCACCTTGTCTCCCCACCATAGCGAACAGAGACATGGGTCAAGGAATCTAATGTTAAATCCAGTCTAGTACACCATCAAAATTAAGATTCACAGAGATAGCAAATACTATACCAGGCTCCAGACCTTCCACATCAAAGCTTGACAATTACTCACCCTCAATCACGTTGGCAACCTCAATCACGTTTGCAACACACGCAGCTATATAATTATCATATACCAGCAGAATTCGTCAAATTCCACACAATTCAAATGGACCTACACCCACGTCATCGGTAGACACATCCTTTATTGAACATTAAATAATCACCCCCCAACTATCTACAAGCTCAACGGCCGCAGGATGAAAAAACTGTAGAGCTCAAAAAATCCCAACATATTTTTCGCCAATAGCCAACCTTTATGTCAACTCAAGCTTGCTCACTCCCTAACAATGTAGCCCCATGAAGCGTGCTCTTAGAGGCATTTTGTCAAACACATCGGAGCTATAGAAATTCTGGGCAGAGCTTTTCACCATCCCGGTGCACATGGGCATCATGAAAACAGAAACTTGCAGAAGCGATGCGCAGACACTCGTGCAGATCAGTGTAAAACTATTGCAACGAAGCGAGAAGGGTTTCACCGGAAACGAAAGGCACTCACAGGGCATGTGTAGGGTCGAACGAAGGAAGGAAGGAAGGAAAGAGATGGGTCCTTTGCGAGCGTGATCGAGTACTGTTGTATCGAGGAGCCTCGACTCGACAAAGCTCTGATCGAAACCAGGAGAGGCTTAGATTGATTCCAGTAAAAATCCAAGCTTTCTATCTAAAAGTTAAAGCCAGGACGATAAATATCCGATTCTTGAAAAATCAAATCTATAAGAACAAAACTAAAATCTTACCCGCGAAGATGCATGGGACCGATCAAATTTTACTCGTCAATAACAAAATTACAGCATATCATGCTGTAAATGAAAATCGTATGCTACATTTGTGTGATGTATACTGGAACTTCATTTCGTGAATGTCGAGATTAGCAATAATTGTGTCAACGTATCGAAATCGGCTATCGTACATAGATAATTAGGAGCGAATGAAAATCATTCTGTTCCAGAAATAGATTTTTCTATTTTTCTATTTCTAGTTCTGGATAAGTTTTTGAGCCAAAAATTTATGTTTAATAACGACATAAATTTCTCATCCTGAAACAGAAGTTTGTTTGACAACACTTGAAAATTCCTACTTCTAAAGTAGAAGTAGGCGGCGGCGGGCGAGAGACGGCGGCGGCGGCGGCGGGCGAGTGGCGGCGGCGGCGGCGGCGGGCGAGTGGCGGCGGCGGCCGGTGACCGGCGACTTGGAACAAAAATTATATTTCTATTTCTCCCAGAAACTAAAATTTTTTGTTTCCCAAAGTTGTTCCAAATCTATTTCTGGAACAACTTTTTGTTCCAGAAATAGAAAAATAGAGTTACGTTACCAAACGAGTTTCTGTTCCAAATCTGTTTTAAAAATAGGTTTAGAACAGAAATTCTGTTCCTGAAAGGTTTTCATACACCTCCTTGTTATGCACACTTAATAGAAAAAAGTTTCTATTAAGTCTAGGCACCTTCGGATGACCCTCGAGTGAACACGGGGGAGTCGCCGGGCCCCGCTAGTGCTCGATAGAGGTGATTATTAAGTTTGAGGGATCGTCGCTCGAGCTTTCTGGACGTGATTGAGCCGCTTCGTTAACACCTTTCATTTGTCTTTTGAATTGATGACATGGCATCGCATGTTCAAATTTGCCATATCGGTGAAGCCATGTCCATGATTCAATGATGTTAACTAATGACGGTCTTGATGAGATGTGAAACAAGGAGAACTAACATGACAACTAACCAGCAGCATTGACATTTATGTACATGGGGAGTTTTTCTTACACAACTACCAAAGGTGGATCCTAGCTAATTGCTATCTATCCCGGCGAAACAGACAGGTCTTGCTCCGGAGGCGTCGAGGACACGACCACCCTTATCGTCTGAAGCTTATCCTCCTCCGGCGCAGCGGCTCAACCTCATAGCCTTTAAGCTTCACGGCTGTGTATGTCACAGCACCAGCTATGGCTCCAAGCGGAGGAGCCACCATGTACATCCACAATCCTTTGTAATTTCCTGCAGCCACGGCTGGGCCGAGAGTCCTCACGGGGTTCAAGGAACCGCCGGTCGACATCCTGTATATCCCGGGAACATCGTTAAAGAACATTATGAAAGCTAAAAGTCTGTAAATACGGTCGGTACTTGGGATACAATTCTCACCCTGTTACAAGAATGCCAAGCAGCACTGTTGCTCCAATGGCAATACCTGCCAAATCTCCTACCTAATGAAAAAATGAACGCATAGTTATATAGGTCGATAAAGTAAATCTATGTGAAATACATACATGCTGTACATAAAATGCAAGTACAGATAGAGGAAGGGTCGATATGCAGCACGGCAACGACATACCGCTCGAGCGTCGGTTGCCACCGCGACGATCACAAACATGAGAATGAAAGTGGCGAGAAACTCAAGAGCAAACGCCTGTCCAATATCCACCGAAGGCACCGTGACGCCGCTGTTGGCGAAGGGATGGAAAACACCCTTGAGGACATACGAAGCGCACACCGAGCCCGTGACCTGCGCGGCGATGTAGCCAGGCACTTGGATCCATGGGAAGTGCCGAGTCACCGCGAGGCCGATCGTCACGGATGGGTTCAGGTGGGCACCCGATATGTGACCGATCGAGAAAACTAGGATAGTCACAGCCAGTCCGGCGCACGCCGCGTTCCCAAGCAATGTCTCTGCTCCGCCGTACTTTTGGTTCACAATGGGCCCAGCCACGGCGCAAAGTATTAAGAAGAAGGTTCCGATGAACTCTGCTCCGACCTACATCGTCCATGGAAATCGAAATAAGAAATTCTATCCTATCGTTCCCTTCTGGTTTCACTGACTACGAAAAAGATACAAGAACTATCCTTATCGAGTAAATATTTGTTATAGTAATCCTACTGATCTTCGAGGTTGATTGGGTTTACCTTCCGCAACGGATCATACTTATCCGGCTTGAGATACCGAACACCCTCAGTTGCACCATCGATCGGCACGCACTTGCATCGGACCACGGACTTGTCCTCCGGCGACAACGAGTCCACTTGCAGCGTCACCGTAGCAAACTCTGCGGTCGCTGATTCAGACATCTTCCTCGGTCCGCAGCTTGCTGGAGATCAGACAAACCGAGAAATCGCGAAAGAAGGAAGAAGGTCACTACGTTGTCTTCTACTTCTAGGACGTACGAGAGATCAATGAGAAGAAAGATCGAGGGTATTGCAGAGAAGAGGTCGAAGCATTTTTTATAGGAGAAGTCCGATGGCTTTACGCATCGTCATCGTCTTCTTCTTCACTCATCGAGCTATTGACTTGCTCACAACGATCCGGTCATTCATATTAGTTCAGACTGGATTTTGACTGAATCTAGGATTACTTACTCTAATTTTGACTCGGTTTGGCATTCCTATGGAAAATTTGGAGGGGATGTTTCTATTTCTGAATTTTAGGTGTGCAGCTCTTTATTGTAGACCAGATCATTAATATATAAAACCAATCCTATATGGGGAAAATTCACAAAAATGGGATTTTTTTCGGGCACCGGTAGATTTTTGGAAAAGTCGGTAAGTGTCGAAAAGTCGAGCAGAGATGAGATTTTAGATGAGTAACGAATTGATTGACGACTCTGCTGCTCCTTAAGAGATTTAGGTTCTCGCAAAGAAAAAGAACGTGTACTGAGGGCACTTAGTCTAGTAATTGCAAAAGTTGGTAAATCACTCTAATTTTAGCTAGTAATTTTATACGAGAGTCTGTAAATTCGAAGTGTCGGCAAGTCATACAAACGAAAGTTGATAGGCTAATACAAAAACATGACAATTTGCAAATCATTAGAAAAAATTGATTGTCTCATAAAAGTATTGAAAACTTATCAAAGTAATATTTCAGTATTTATTTGTAACTTACGACATGATTGGCTTACCAAAATTATCGTGCATATATTATAGGAGAAGAGAATTTACATTCATCAACCACATAATTAGCTTGTAGGGATAATTACCACCATTTCAAGTCCACATTAAACTGGTCTCTACCTAACATGTTCACGTTGGCTCGGTTTTGTGACTTATTCAAACTGATCTCTCATGCACAACAACGACGGGAAAACTATCTAAAAGGTCCTAACTCTGTTACACTTTTGTCAATTGAGTGTTAAACCTTTTAATTGTGCCAATTAAGTCCTAAACATTTTCACATTTTACTAATTGAGTCCATCCGGCTAATTTTAGCTGTCCTACATGGCACGGCTAACGCTGACTAAAATAATTTTTAATAATTTTTTTATTTTTAATTTTTTTGTTCATTCCTTTTCTTTTTCTTCTTTACTTTATTTTCTTTTTCATTTTTTTTTCTTTTCTTCTCTTTTCGTTCTTTAATTTTTGAAGAAGTCGAGTTGGTGGGGATTGTTCACGATTGAAATATATTTCAGATTTCGAAGTGGGGTCTGGCTAAAACTTGGCACAATTGATTGCATACTCTCACACGTTCACGATAAGAAGCAATAGCGACACTCTCGCTTGACTTCGTCCATACATTCTCAAAGGCACGAGCACACATCCTCGTAGTTTTGTTTGTACTTTTGATAATGAGCTCGCTTGCCGCAGCTTTCTGTTGATCTCTTCTAGTCTCTATAGTTAACTGATAACTCCTTCATGTTCTAAGAAAACCGTCGTATCAACGCCTAGCACCAATCTCGCATAAACGGGACGGGACATCTTCTATCCATCAGTTTCTTCTATTGACGTCTCAGCCATTCTCAACCATTGATTCATGAAAAATGAGGCGCGCATCGACGGTTAACATTGACCGAGACGCCGAACGGACCCCGTGCGAGATAGATGACCCATGCGTACGTACATGCACAAGAAAGACAAATTAGCCAAGTTTCTAAGTTATAGGAATGCATAGGGTGGGGATCCTCCACATTTTGGGGGTAGTAAAGTTAAGCCAGTTACGAGCTCCACACATGATGAGCACAAGTGAGGTTTGGATGGCCTTAATTTGTTCTCTCCTTTCCGTTTCTTTCACTTTCGTTTCTTTTCTTTCCTTTTTCTCCTTTTCCAATCTTCCCTTCTCTTCATCTCCGCCTCAATTGCGCCCTGCACACTGTGCATACAAATGCCGTCGTTGTCGACCTCCAATTGCGCCCTGCACAGTGTGCATACAAATGCCGTCGTTGTCGACCTCCATCTCTGTTGCACGACTCTCGTCACGTCGACGTCGCAGCGTGCAGTTGCACTGTTAGTGCCAATTCTGAAATGCGATCGAGCAAGCGTGCCTAATATTGGCGCACCCACACACGAGTATAGTGAGGTTGTAGCCCACCTACCCATTTTTTCATTTGAAAACCTATAATGGCATTTCCCTAATAAAGTGTTTCACATTTTCCTATCTTTTCTATGTGGGATAAGAAAAAGGCAGTACTTTGTTTGTTTTACACATAAACTTTCAAAAATGTCCCACTTTGTTTGTAAAACAAAATTACAAAAAAAAAAATCCCAAAAAATACAGTCAAAATTTTCATGAGATTAATATACATACATAAAGGTCTATTTTGAGTTAAAGCTTTATTTAGTGCAAAAATCTCAAAACTCTATCAGAGTTATGAGTAATTGTAGCTTTAAACTTGTTTTACTTTAAATGATAGAATCGGATATACCTCACATATATTAACAGATTGTTTCAACGAGAAGTTTATAATTTACTCAGCACTATTATGGCCTTGTACTTGTTTCTATTTCATGAGCTCTCTAGAAAGTAACCCTAACTTTCGTAAGAAGCAATACTACTTCTAAGCCCATATAGGTAAAATATTTACCACGTGTTTTTGTTACTAATAAACACGTTACTAATTCGTATTATACTTCGTTAAGAGTATAAATCATCCTCCAACAATGTAATAGGCGATACTGATTTCTCATGTCCGGACTAATGTCAGTATCAAACAGCCACTTTCAGTAACTTGTTTTTACCCATTCAACCTTATAACTAGTGATATACTAGTATTATGTCGAGTTACTATTACTAGTGATTTTAGTCAAAAGGTTTCAGCCCCATTTCTTTTGAGGTCGTCTTTACCACACTCTTGTAGAGCCTTTGATGCGTACGTGAAGCGGGCGAATGCGTTTTGAGTGATTTTTGGAAGAAATAATGAATCGATCGGAGTTTTTTTAGGATGGGTATCGAAGGGTGAACGTGAATAAGGATTGGATACAATCAGATCAAGGCCTAAAGGCATGCCACCAACCAAGAGTCAAGATCAAGATTCGGGATAGAAGCTCATCACCAAAGTTTAAAGGATAACCACCGACCAAGGCTAAAGGGCTTTTGGTTCACCACCGAGGAAGAATCCAATTTCCAAGGCTAAAGAAATCGATACATAACAAATTCAACTCAAGAGAGGAATTCTCATTCATTCATCAAATCTGTTCTTACAATGGAGAAGACTCTTCAGTTAATAGAAAGACCAAGACAAAGCAAAAAGGAAATAAAAGATAATAATTTCGTCCACCAGCCTTATACAGCCAATAACAGCCTTAAAAGATCTACTAATATCAAAGGAAATAACTCTAATCTGCCTCCCATTGACATGTCTTTGATTTGCTATCAAATCAGCAACTAATCAAGCAAGATATGACTTGAAATCAGCACTCAATCACATCTTGAATATGCCATAGAATCAACAATCAATCACATCTTGAATATGCCATAGAATCAGCAATCAATCATATCTTGAATATGCCTTTGAATCTTCAATCAATCTGGTCAGCAATCAATCTGGTGAATCGCCATGGAATCAGCAGTAATCAATCTAGTGAATCGATTATCTTATTGGAAAGGAAAGAATCGAAATTTTATTATCGATAATCATAGTCGATAGTCTTCATGTAGACACGATCCACCGAAGCAAGTTGTGATCAAAATCAGCCTTGGTCTGAATGAATAATGATTGTGCAGAACTTACGGATGGAATCAAGGATTGCTCATTAACGCCGGGTGTATCATTGGTGACATAATTAGATGCTACCGCATCATAAAGGGATCCGCCAGATTCTTGCTTGACCTCACGTAGACAATTGTTATGGTGCCATCCTGAATCAATTGTCTCGCGTACTCGTGTCTTAGACTGATATGTCTAGACTTGCCGTTATAAGTGGTACTAGAAGCCCTTGCCAAAGTAGCTTGACTATCATAGTAAATAGAAATATGAGCCATAGGATTTGGCCATAATTTGATGTCCAACAATAAATTTTTTATCCATTCAGCCTCTTTCCCAATTGCTGCTAAAGCAATAAAGTCTGATTCTATCTTGTTCCTATTTGTTCACTATATTTTCCCAACACAAATCTTCATAGTGGATTAGGCTCGGACCTAATAGAGTCATGCCGGACTTTCTCACTAAGTGCCGTTGCCCTAATCAGAACAAAAAGTGTTCAAGCCCGTGTGGCTCGAGCTAAGCTTGGCGAACCAGCAGTCCACCAAGCTCATGATAAGGTGTCCTGGCTTTAGGGCGGGATTGGGCCGCTGCGCTCAGGCCTTGCATAATCTCTCTCTCTCTCTCTCTCTCTCTCTCTCTCTCTCTCTCTCTCTCTCTCTCTAGATTTTCCCCCTTTTTTTCGTTCTTGGCGTTGCATTGCCAAATTTGCCAATTCAACGAAGCACGTCATAATCTAGTGATGTTAGCTGATGATTACTGACGAGAGACTTGACGAGACGTGTAACACTGTAAGTTGAAGGAATACATTGAAAGAAGAAATAGTTTAGAGGGCCATATTAGGCGAACATTAACTCTTCGAGGACTAAAATTGTAATTTCCTAAATTATACGTTCAAAGGGCACTAACATGGCTGTTGACAATAGCATTTTTTTGAGATATTATTTGGAATCCGAACGACCAGACATAGCATAAGTTGATATACCATAGAAGTTGTAATTTAAGGTAATTTATTGCATTTATACAATTATCAATGTGACAAACCCTTTGCCAAACATCTCTCGCAAGTCACGACACACACGGCACGAACCTTGGAAGTTCTCGAAATGTCAACATGACAAAATCGATTAAACGTTTCAAAAATAGAAATCCGCACGTTTACATACAGATCTCCACACATGTATAGTTCATGTTCGGCTATAGATCGTAAGAAAGCTTGTGCTTCGAGTTCGAGCCCGCGAACGACATTGAAGAGACCTTCTCTTTCATCATCTTCACCACGCGGCTCGCCGTTGGCCTAACTAGGGTCGACTCGTCGAGACACGATCTCGCTACTTCAATCAAAACCCTCGCCTCCTCCGCGTCGAAATCGCCTCTCAATCTCGGATCCAGCATGTTCGCCGCCTCATGGACGTCCATATGACCGACGTCCTTAGTCATACGAGCTGCCATCGAGGCCAAGACCTGTCCCTTGTCCATGCGGAACGCCTCCAAACCCGTCACGAGCTCGAGGACCACGACCCCGAAGCTATAGACGTCGTTCTTCTTCGAGGCTATCCCAGTCCTCAAGTATGCCGGATCGGTGTAGCCCGGAGAGCCCATGATGAGATTCTTTCTCCTGACATAAGGAGACGAGGGCGGCGGTATCAAAGACGAGAAGCCCATTTTCGCGGATCCGAAGTCGCAGAGCTTGCAGTCGGAGTTGCCGTCTAGTAAAATGTTGGAGGATTTGATGTCGCCGTGGATGATGTGGAGGGTGCATCTTTCGTGGAGATATTCGATGGCTCGCGCGAGCTGGAAGGCGATCTTCACGCGACTCCTCCACAGGAGGGTCGAGCGTTTATCGCCGCCACGGCCATGGAGGTGCTCATGGAGTGTTCCGCCGGAGACATATTCGACTATGAGTGCACCTTGATCTTCATGAGACAAGATAAAAACGTAAATTAGTTACCAATAAAAATGTTCTCGCGGTATTTTTAGATGATATGATGAGTATATATTGTCAACAAAATGGTAAAATATAGCTGAAATCGAAATGCACATATTGTCAAAATCTCGACGTTGTTCGTGGAAACGATTCAAAATCTCACTAACTCAAAGTAATAACGTTTGACAAATATTTCATATTTTGGTATTTAGATATAAATTAGGTACGTAAACGAGCGACGTGCCTACCTGCATCATCGCAATAGCCAAGGAGCCTGACGATGTTCTCATGCTTGAGCCGAAGCAGCACGTCCAGCTCCTGCTTGAAGGCCAGGCTGAGCCGCTCCCCCCCGCCACAGTGGACTTTGACGGCCACTGCCGCGGCGGCAGCAGCGGCGGAGCCTCCTCCGCAGCCGCGGAGACGCCCCATGTACACAGTGCTGAACCCGCCTTCTCCAACCACCTCCGCAAAGCCCCCCGTGATCCTCTCGATCTCTCCCCACTCCAATCTCTTCACGGCCGCCACCGCCCCCGCCGCATCGCGGCACCGTCCCGAGCAACTCTCCCCACCGTCGCCGGCGGCTCTGTCCGAGCGGCGGCGCCTGTTCAGCAGCATAGAGCGGAGGAACTTCACAATGCCCATAGTTGCAGAGATCCGCGATTCAGATCGAGTCAAGGTCCCTTCGTGGGCACTTTTTAAACGGGAGGAGTCGGTGAATTATGGGTCGTACTTTATGTTCGGTAGCTGCCGGTGGTGGGGCTCATGGCAGCGGGTTTGGTGCGGCTCAAAGAGAAGAAGCGAAGAAGGCGAGAGAGAGAGATGGGGCCAGAAGACAGTGAGGGCGTACTGGCTACAGAGACAAAGAAGATCCATGGGATGGATGCACTGTCTTTAAAATCCTCTGACCACAACACGCGCACGGACGCTTTGTTTTACCAGCATTATTTTTTGTTTGTCTTTGTCTTTTTGGCTTCTCCTTCGATTCGGTGCCGGTGGGGTGTCGAGAATGGAGGAAGCCGCGGAGGGCAAGAACCGGACAGGCGGGACGAGGGTCGGAAGGTGTACCTGAAGCCTCTTCTTGATTCAGAGGGTCTTCATGGGGTTGTTAGGGCACAGTTTGACTCGAACTTTCTTTAAACTAAACTGTAATTTTGTATACTTATTCGTATACATGAATGGAACTTTGTATCTATTCTATGATTAGGGAAAATTAGATGAATTGTCGTTCAACTTTTGATTTATTCAGTGTGGTCTTTGAACTCTGACTCGATGTTCGATGTGTTCCCTAAACTTTTAAGCATTTGCATATAGTATAGGGACTACATTGACAATTTATTAATAGGTCAGAGATCGCATTAAACAAAATTAAAGGTCTAGGGATAATATTGCACGTTTGGGCCAAAGTTCGTGGACCATATTTACACGAACAACTTTATACATTGGACCACATTACCCTCGTGATTACGACCCTTCGTCCTTGATGCATGTAGCTCCCCAGAGGCAAAAGCGTAAATTCAGTAATCTTATGCTATATAGCATATGAAATTTTGCAATTGTGGATAGACAGACCATCTCCATTACTAACCTATAACAATAATAGACTAAATCGAATCTTTTTACATGAAAAATTCGGAAAGTGTTGGTTTGTTTGCACGGGCTTACCCGCATATAGACACGCTGTTTTGTCGATGCTAGACGAGTAATTCGAGTGGCACGGCACGATCACACGGGAGGTAGCTAAAATGTCGGACGAGCAGAAACAAATGGGAAGTAGTTAGGACTTAAAAAAAAAGGGATTAGTCGATAATTAATTTCGCTAATGAAGTTGTCGGTCAAAGGAAGGTTGCTACTTGCTACTTCTTCTTCTGTTCAAGGTAATCTGATAAAAACGTGAGCGGCATTATCAACTCGGAAAACGTGGGCGTCGTCCCTGGGGACCGCTCGGGTCGTGGACCTGGACCTTCCTCGATTGGCAATCGACCACGTTTCTGTGTGCTCTCTAAATTCGAACGGTCTACTCCAGCTTGTGTCCCGCTGAGTGTTTCAAAAACCGGACCGGTGACTTGGATTTCACCGATTATCGAAGATTTTCATATTAATTATGCCTAACAAGAGAACAAAAATCCATGGCTCCATCTCATCCGCCCAAACATGTGACTTGGATTTCTCGAATCGGTGACAGAGCCTGGACCAGAAAACGCCCACGCCTCGGCTTTGTAAACGTTGGCCCAATATCCAAAAAAAAAACCCTTCAATTTTAGCATCTCTCCTAATTATATTTAAAACTTTTTTTTTTGTTTCATAAAATACCTCCAACTTTTACTTTTGTTCCAATTCTACCGGTCTAATACTAAAAAAAAAATCTCCATTTTTACTTTTGTCTCAATTCTACCGGCTAATACCCAAAAAAACCTCAACTTTAACATTTGTCACAATTATATCTAAAACTATTTTGTGTCTCATAAAAAATACCAAACTTTTACTTTTGTCCCGATTCTATCATCGTTAGCCTTCCGTCTATAATCACAATTAATTAATCATGCGTCGCATTTTCATGTCGTGAATGAATTACACCTCAACAAAGTTGACATGAAAAAACCCCTAACTTCTCTTCTATTATCTACTTCTCCTACACATTGATGGGAGATACAGAGCCACTTAAGACGGCGCGTTTCGAATTGTCCCCGGCACTCAATAGCCCAAAGAACGGGTAGAAATAGAGATCTGATTTTTTGGACGAACGGTCTCCAGTCGTCGATCGAGGCCCAACGGCCGGCCATCGTAGAAATTTTATGCCGTTATCAAAACAATTTGTGTTTCGAGAACATAAATTATGGCCAAAAATAAAGCATGAAAAGAGAATGGTTGTCATTTGCGCCGTTAAAATCCCGTGAGCCCGTTCCATCTGAATCATTGAATACTCCAGGCAGGACGTGGATCCAATAAGATCTGACGGTCGGAAAAGAGTGATCTCACGTAGGACCGTGTACAAGCAAGAATCGCTCGCCGGCGGACACCGCGGCGTTCCTCGTTCATATTCCGTTTCACGGCGACGTGCCTTCGGAATCCAAAAGATGTCTCGAAAGAAAGCGAAGCTTTTTAAACCAACACTAAACACATTTCAAAGGGGACAGAATATGCGATTAACACCAAAAGATTTCAGAGAAGAAAGAGCGCGATTATCGTGCTTAACCCTCCCCTCTCTCAAACCTCCTTCTCGTCCCCCCTCTTTCTTCTCAATCCATCGTCCTTCGTCTGCGCCAAAAAAGATTAGGGGAACAAAACCTCGAATTCCTCTCTCTCTCCGTCTCCGGTGGCGGCGGCGGTGGCGGCTCCTCCCTCGCCCGGCGAAACCGTCGCCCCCGCTCCCTCGGCGCTCGCCTTCCGCGATGAGCGTTGGCGGCGATGGTGACGAAGAAGGTGCAGACTCCCCCGCCGCCGTGTGCTCAGGACCACCGCCTCGACTGCCGGGCCGCCCGGCCGCGCGGGAGCCGCCGGTGGCGCCAGGGCGGCACCGGGAACGCCGTGGTCGCGGTGGCCGCGCTCCTGATCTCCACCGCCGCGTGGCTCGCGCTCGTCTTCTCCGGGACCACCGCCCGCTGCTGGCACCGGTTGACGCATTTTGAAGGCAGTCCTCGTTCTGTCTCGTGGCGGAGTCATTACTCCTCCGATCTTCGTTACCCCGCTTCGTCGTCTTCTTCGTCGACGCCGCTGCCTCCTTCGCCGCCGCCTCATCCGACGTGCCGCAACTGCAGCGTCTCGGGAACGAAGCCGATCGCGGAGCAGTTAATGCTGAGCCACATACTTTTCGGGATCGCTGGATCGTCACGGTTATGGAAGCGTCGGAAGGAGTATGTGAGGCTCTGGTGGCGACCTGAGGAAATGCGCGGCCACGTGTGGCTGGACGAGCAAGTGTCTCACGACGACGATTCGCTTCCTCCGATCATGGTCTCGGAGGATATTTCTCGCTTTCGCTACACAAACCCTACCGGCCACCCCTCTGGCCTCCGGATCGCTCGCGTCGTGGTAGAGAGCTTCCGCTTGGGCTTGCCGGATGTGCGGTGGTTTGTCCTAGGAGACGATGACACTATCTTTAATGTCGATAACCTTGTGGCTGTTCTTAGCAAGTATGATTGGTCTGAGATGGTTTACATTGGCGCTCCTTCGGAGAGTCACTCGGCGAATACTTACTTTAGCCATACTATGGCGTTTGGTGGGGGTGGGATTGCGATTAGTTATGCATTGGCTGATGCATTGTCCAAAATTCAGGATGAGTGCCTGGAGAGGTACCCCAAGCTGTATGGGAGTGATGATAGGCTTCACGCTTGCATTTCTGAAATTGGCGTTCCCTTGACGAGAGAAAGCGGCTTCCACCAGGTTTTTTACTTCACTCAATTCGTTTAAAGGAGGATAATGTAGCTGTTTTATGTTATGGAGTTTGAATTTACTTGAGAATCTAGCCGAGATAGAGTTTTGTTTGATGTTCTGGCAGTGGGATATCCGTGGTAATGCGCATGGACTTTTGTCATCTCATCCAATTGCGCCCTTTGTTTCAATACACCATTTGGAAGCTGTGGATCCATTTTATCCAGGGTTGAACTCTTTGGAGAGCTTGAAGCTATTCACGAAGGCTATGAAGTTAGAACCTAGGAGCTTTTTGCAGCGATCGATCTGTTTTGACCAGGCACATCGTCTCACATTTTCGGTGTCGCTGGGTTACGCTGTCCAAGTGTTCCCAAACATTGTGTATCCCCGTGAATTGGAGCGGTCGGAGCAGACTTATGTTGCCTGGAATAGGATCAGTCACAGTAGTGAATTTGACTTGGATACGAGGAATTCATTAAGGTCGCTCTGCAACAAACCCATTCTGTTTTTCTTGAAAGATATAGGAAGACGGGGGGATGCTACTGTGGGCACGTATATGCAAGAAAGAGGAATAGATGATCTGAAAAGGAGAGTCTTTTGCTTTCTGCGGTCACCCCCCCTGCGTAATGTGCAGATTATCAAGGTCTTAAGTTATCCACTGAAAACGAATTGGCATCTGGTGTGTTTTTCTTTTTCCTTCTTAAATTACTGGTAGAAACTTGGTGGTTTTTTGTTTGTATTTTGCTGCTAAAGTTGCATTCCAAAATGTTCCTGGACAGGTACCACGTCGATTATGTTGCCAGACAAACCAAATTAGGGGCGACACCCTCAGTTTATTTGTGGGCCAATGTGAGAGTGGAGCTTTAAATTCCGTCGTAGATAATGTGTGACTGGTCAATGGTGGCGCCTGGTCTAGGGACCTCTTGTCGAGTTAAAGAATTTGAGTAGAGAAGCCGGATCGCACAATGACCTTCCAAACTGCCTCTGATTTTTCATGGCTTAACAGTTACTGACTTCTGGCCTGTTGATTACCTGCTTATGCAAGGTGCAGTCCATGAATGAGGCTCATAATGCAGTTAAGTTGATTGAGTTGAAGATGACTGCGAACACTTCATCTCCGGATTACATTCTTTGCCTTTATTTTGTTTAGAAGGTTTTACAATGATAAATGAAGATTTAGCATTTTGATATTGAAATTGCTGTTGGAATGATAGATAGAATACCAAAATTAGCAATGTTAGCTTCCAGGTATGTAATTCTGAGATTCTGTTGTTGTTAACAGTCATTTCCCAGTAAAAGGTTGCTTGGTAGGATATATTGTCTATCTTCTTTCTTACTGCTGTTTGTGCCTCGACAGAATTTTTGTGGCCTTGACATAGATACATAGACAAGTAAAGCTTTCCTTATTTGTGATGGTGCAATGATCAGGGAAATAATTGTACAAAGCCAGATGCAAACAGGCTAGAAAGTTGAAATGGAAATTTCTTGGATATTTGACCACAGTGTTTCCATTTGACAAATGTAGGAAGTAATAAGTATGCAACTTAAATAGGACCAAATATTTTTTGCTATATTCAGGCACTTCCATACTGACCAAAGTTGGACCAATGAGGTACTTATGAGCTAGATGGTAATATAACAGAAGAAATAAAAAATTAGTTTCGCTGAGAATTTGGAGTAGCTAGACGCTAAAGCATCGCCTACATTCCTTTTCGCATACGTTGATACTTCTCAGAAAAACTGATTTGTTATCTGGTAATTTTTTTTCAGTTGACTTTAGATTGCAAGAAATGCTGATGCAGGATATATGCAATCTGACCAATTAAGGCAAATACTATATAGTGTTGTTTCCTTCTTCTTTTCTCCTCTGGTGCGGAGGGTGTTGGTAGAGGGTGCCTTCAGTCGAAAGAGTAACCAGATGCTACCTTTTGACAACTTCCAACTTCCCAGATTGTAGACATGTTACTGGAACCCTCAGTGTGGATGCAGGAAGAAAAACTGACTGGTCCTTTTGCATGGGCTTGTCATGCACTTGTAACTGAAAATCGTTATGTTATAGCAGCATTGGAAAATTCAGGACTTACTACTGCTGTATAATGTAAGCTTAATCCATGCAACACAGTTCAAATCATGCTTATTAACGTGCAATTATTTTCAACTTAGTGTTTGTCATAAGGTTCCCCTGGATGCATGCGTTTTACATTGCAGAAGAGTTGTTGCTTATTGACACTCCATTAATTATATGTTGCTGCGCTTCTTGGTCCTTTAATTTTGGTAATTGTTTAAGTTAGGAGTTTTTTCAAACCAGTTATTATTCCATCCTCCATATTCGTTGGTTGGGGGAAGAATCCGCCCGAACAGTGTTAGAGCGGTCGGCTATTAACTGACTGGTCGTAGGACCATTATCTCAGCAATAATGAGAAAAGCTAGTATCTGTAGTGAATCCCCCTGTATATTTTGACTAGATGTACCTGTTGTGTTTTCTTTTGTTGGTCTCAAGCCTGGTGGTAAATAGCGTTAAACCAAAAGCCTATGATGGCCTTAGAACATGATAATCTCATTCGTACTTTTGTCCCCATTGTAACACAATAACAGTGATCTAATTATTCGTCTCTACCCGGTTCCTCCCTCCCTTTGACGCCGGCATATTGTGAAAGTCGTCTTAGAAGAGAGAAGCTCATTTTTCTCTTATTTTTCATCTTTTTGTTTGCTTTTTAATGTCTTGTCATATAGATACTGGTGTTGGTGTCGCAAATTTTTCTTAGCTTGATACCAGGGAATAAGTTATCATATTTGTGCCGGCCTATGAACTTTCCTATTCTAACCATGCCGTGCCATTTGGACTGTCGAGAGCCTTTGCAAAAATTGGAGCCTTCATGGAGGCTGCTTTGCCTTTCTTGTTGTAATGCATGTGTTCTGTCAAAAGCTCATAAATGCCATTACAGGCCATTCAGGTATGAAGATGTCCGTAGTGTCGAGTCATGCCGACCCGAGAGTTAGTGGAGACATAGATGTCTGAGGGAGCGCGGCTCTGAACCATTGGTACGGCGCTCTTCTTTTGCCCGAAGAAGAGGCGGAATTCGATTTGCATGATGTATCTAGTAGGAGCTTATGACGATGTGTAATGCATAAGTCGCGAGTTTACCATCTCTGCGAAGTTAAAATAAACTATAGGCTTACGTGACACCGGTTTTCGCAGGGGCACTGAGCTGTTTCCCTTTGTTTCATTCTGTCGTTAAGGACACGACACATACTTTTTCCATTTTCTCTGTTGATATCTGAAGTTAGCCCAGTGTGTCCTAAGCAAGAAAAAAGATTGTTGTGAAACATTTGGTCAAAAAGAAAATTTCCACGATCAACGTAACCTCTGTCGTTATTTGGAGGACGACTTAGATGAATGTCAGAAAACGAATACATGTGTGGGAAAAGAATAATGAAAGACAAATCAGGGAGCTATATAAAGATCAACATACAGTTTCAAGGCGCCTAGTCTAGTTCCTGCTTGCTCTTTGTTCTCTTCATCTTTGCCTTGAACCTCGACTTAGCCATCAGAGTCTGTACGGTGTTCGCAAAGTTCCCGACAGCCATCAGAACCAACAGGACCCCACAGAATATCACCTGCCAAGCTCATTTTTAATGATCTGTTAACAGCACAAGCGATGATAAATTCAGTGTTAAGGCAAGGCACAATGATAGAAAAGCACGTTACCTGCCATTCGGAAACTACCCCGACCAACGCAGTTTGGAGCAGCAGGAACCCCACGTAGGCCTCGAAACCCTAAAGTCAAGAATGGTGGACACATCTTAGCTCGGCGAATTTCCAAGGGATCCACCATAATGTATGGAAGTAATATTGTGCATCAATTCAGCATAAGGTTTTCGAGTTAAGGCATGCCAATGACTTCACCATACATAATTCAAGGAGGCCACAGCCTTTTAACAAAGTGATCTTCGGTATGCATATTCGTTCGATTTAGACCACCTAACGAATTGTCCGCACTGGCGGCAAACCCAGAAATACATCTCGCTTAATGCTTATGACAAAGTCTTGCAACAAGCAAGGTTAGTAGTACAGAAACTGCTCCTCCAGTTCAAATTCTTCGCTCGCTGCATTCGACGACTTTAGAGCATTGGCACATATTGCCCATATACTTGCTAACTTATAGTACACGCGGATTACCTGCATAATGAAAAGTATAGGACAGAGAAGCCATAATTGGCCATCCACTCCTGCAGTTTCTCCCCAGACAACATCCATTCTCTTTGCCTGTAATAAGCACACGATGAAGGATAGCCACCACCAGAGGTAATTTTGTATTTAAAATGCTATTCATGACAAAGCAATGACAATCTATACATCAAGGAAAGAAAAATGCAATGTCCATAATCACTTTTAACAAGAAAAAAACAATACGACTTATCGGAAATAAATTAATAAATATATAACCGTTCAAGAAATATTCCATGTCAGCATCATTCAACCACAGCATTCATAGTCCTCTTCTATAAGCAGAATCATGTGACACCTTGCCCAGTGCAATGCGGGTGTAGAGTCTCTGACGTTGATATCTATTCTGTAGAAGCATCGCGACTCCTTGCATTATAGCCCATTGAAGAAAAAGTTGAACACCTCTCTGCACAGGATTCATCTAATTAGGCCTGAGAGCAGAGCGAGTCAATTACTGGTTCTGCAGCAAAACTGACCTGCTTTTGAGCACAGTTTGGTTGTCCTTTGATCTCCCAAGTTAGGCTGACAAGGGCCATAATCATTGCACAGTAGTGATGGTATATCCACCTGAAGATGATAACTCAGTAACTTTGATCGAATTCTCTCTGTATCTCTCAAGGATAATAGAGACAAAAGAAAGTCAGACATGCTTCCACAATATCATCGAACTCCGCTGCTCTCTCTCTGCTCTCTCTCTCTCTCTCTCTCTCTAGAGACAAAAGAAAGTCAGACATGCTTCCACAATATCATCGAACTCGGCTGCTCCTCTCTCTCTCTCTCTCTCTCTCTCTCTCTCTCTCAAAATTCGTTTTACTCTTGCTTTAGCATGAGTAAGGAAAGCCTCAATTGAACGCCTAGCAGTCATGAGCATATCAAGCATCATATGCAGACCTATTCATGGGTAGAGCCAATTACGAATGCCTTTTCTTTTTGCCTTGTGGTTTTACTAAAATACCAATAAATCACAACATCAAACACCTTTTTCCCCATAAGATGTCACATATACACGCAATGAGGTAAGCTACATGGATTCAACAGGATGGATTACTATAGATCAATTTGAAGTAGTTCTGTAGTGATCTTAAAGGTCATCTCTAGTTTCTCTAATTAGCTACTGAGAAAACTGCTAAGGATGAAAAACAGAGAAGTGGAACACCTGAGATTCTTCTTGGCTAGAACAAGTACTGAGAAAATTGACAGTCAATATCAGGCACCATAAAAGCTGGACTGCAGAAACTTCACTGATAAGAAAGTTTAAGAGCAAGATCACCTTCCCTAGTATCATCCTCATAGCCTTATTACTCTTCTAATTGTTCCACAAAGTACGACTCATCAGCTCCTAGAAATATCATTGCTTAAATTTCTTTGTTTTGAACCAACAATAACTCGAAGTTCAGTCGTTACACATCAGGTTCAAGTTAGAAAAAGCATAACTCACGGAGTACTTCTCCTTGGACCTTAATACATGTTGAATAAAGAGTAGAACTGCAGGGGAGCTCAATGGCAACAAGCATATTCTTCACTCACCAGGGCCTAATATCACTTCCATTGATGCTAAGTATGTTTTCTCTCAACGCCAAACCAGTGTAGAGGAATAATAGCCATGCCTGGCATGTGTAAACCCTTGATAAATTATGCCCGATTCATTCAAATATCACGCAAACCTTCAAACTGTTCGAGAAACATGTAAAGCAGTACCTGGTACAGCTGAACAGGAAATGCTGGAAAGCATCCATCCCACAGCCAAGATCGTAACACTAGAAGTGCTGATGGGAAAATGAGAAAGAGGAGAGCAGTTCTATCCTGTTACAAACAGATTGTGAAATGAGTGAATCCAAATTATGCAGCTCTTTCAAAATATGCAATGGATGCAAGATTAACTAGTGTGCAATCAGACTTATCACATGTGCCTACAAAGAATACTGATAGATAGAACAGACTCAGGTTGCTTCATGCAACATTCCTATGGGGCAATTAATTTTGCTAGAGGATAGCAAGTATCTAGCAAATGCTTATATAGGCAATCAGCCTGCCGACAGTTCTAAATACGTTCCAGGCATGAACAAGAAAGGACTTTATAGCAACCCTTACAGTGCTCGCTTCATGTATCCAGTTTTACATGCCAAAAATTTCTAGATCAAAAGTCAAGTGGAGGAGTCTAACCTACTTTAATTAAATGAGCTGTGGCAAAGTGGTTGAAGTTACCCAATGGGATTTCCCTCTTTCTAAATTTTGATTCATACATTAAGTAGCTTAGCTCAGGTAACATGATGAAGTATATCCAAATGAGCTTGCTCTGACTAAAAATTGCTGAGACTCTGTGAGAAAAGAAAAATCTCTAATTTCTGTTAAATATGGCCGCGAGGCGGTGACTCCGCAGTACAAAAACTCAATCACTACCTAGTGTGTCCACCGAGAATATCCGGTCCAGACAAAAACAAACGATTACGGATAGCGAAAGTGATGAATCGTTCAAATCCAGCCAATCCCGATCTCCAGAAAACAGCAAGAACAAGAAGTCAAATACTGTGTGTAAGGACAGCAAAGTACTGGAACTGAAATGGGAACATTACTCTGTAACTGTTGTACTCTTCCTTGACTTTCAGCTGCACCTCTTTCCTCGCACGCACGTTGATCGGACCCAGAAACATCCTCACGAAGCCGCCTGCGCGTCGCGGTTACACCATCATCCACCACGACCAGACCGTAGACGGCAAGGACAACTGAACCGGCGGCAGAGAGGAAAGGAAAGAGAAGGAGCCGAATCAAACACACCTTGAGCTTTCGACGGAAGAAACGACGACGCGTCCCCGTCGGCCATGATGCACCTGGCCCTCTGCAGCTCCTCCTCTAGCCTGTCCGCGAGCTTCGAATCCAGCAGCCCGCTGCTCGCCTGAGCACCGATGGAGTCCCGGAGGCGGTGGATGGACGAGTCGAGCGCGAGCGTGCGCTGCCGTATCGACTGCTCCTCGCCCGACGAGCGGGCGACGTGCGCGGCAGCGGCGTCCTGTAGCTCCTTCGCCTGCTCCACCGCCCGCCGCACCTCCTCCTCCGTCCGCCTCTCCTCCTCCTTCGACCTCGCTCCGCCGTCGCCGTCCATCACCGGCCGCGACCGGTCCTGCGGCCGCTCGCGATCTTCGCGAATCGAGCGAGGTTCGTCCGGAGAGACTACCGGTTCGTCCGCGCGCGCGTGCTCTGGATTGCGTCGCGGAATGCGAGTGCGAGATGTATTGATGGAGGCACACGCATCACTGTGAAGCCACGTGGAAGCGATCTCTGTCTCCACGGATCGCGAAAATATTGGGTGCTCGAGTCTTGCCATGTCAGCATTGAGACACGCCACACAAAGAGCGCCACGTGTCCATCGCAGGTCCCACCCGTCAGCAATTTTTGGAACCCCTGTCTCCGCCTCCGTCCCTCTCTCCGCCTCTCCCTCTTCCTTCTCTCTTCCCATCCCACCTCACGACCGACCTCTGCTCTCTCTCCCCCTCCCTCTTTCACCTCACGACCAAGACCAAGTTTCAGAAATCGTGGGACGTAGTTTCAGAGAAGGCTGCGAACGAACGTGGACGCGGACGGGATTTGACATGGTTCGTGGAGAATGTGGACGACTGTTTCGCGATTTTGGAATGTGAAGAGAAGAGAGATTGAAAATGAAAAACAGGAAGCTTTTTGGTTTTGGTGGTGAGGTGAAGTGGGATGTATCGGAGAGAGCAGAGCAGAGCAGAGCAGAGGGGGAGGTAACAGAGGTAACGGAGACAGGTGGGACCCCAGATGGACACGTGGCCTTCTCTGTATAGCGTGTCTCAATGCTGACATGTTCAGTTTTGAACTATAACTACTCTTACTCTTCGACACCGTATTTGGTCAGACCACAGAGCATTTGGTTCAGATAGTTGACCTGCACCTGTGCAGGCCCAGACTTAAGACACCCATTCTATTAATACGCCTAGGATCTTCATTCAACACGATGTTCCCATTGTAAAGCAAGCATACTGTAGACAATGAAGACGCCTAGAATTTAGAAAGATGGGATGAGCGAAACTTAAGTCGCGAATGCGGGACATCATCAATGAAGCCTCGTCACTGCACCATACATTCTTGGCAAACAGTGAGAAACGAAAACGAAAACGAAAACGTACACAGAGTAGAATGCTATGTCGGAAACCTGAGTATGCCGGGCGAGCTGCACGACATGTATAGAAAAGCATTCACTCAGCAACAAGCTGATTACGATGTAATAGTACCGGTGATGAAGAAGCGATATAAAGGCGCGAATCAAATATACCTTATCATTTAAAGTTTCTCCCATAGCATACAAAACTATCTGATTTTGTGCCATCAGAAGGCATTGGCTGTTTTACCAACTAAAAGTTATCACAACAAGAATTCTAGAGGAGAGGGGGGAAAAGGAGAACCCGATTAACTCCAACCCAAAAATCTTATGTATAGTACAACAATGCCTGCTAGAGCTGTTTCTGCGACGGTTTGCCGGTCCAGTAAGATTTCACAGCGACAAGAATCTTCTCGGGATTGAACGGTCCGCTTTCGTGGTCCATGATCTGGCTCTTCCATCTCATTCCATCTGTTATACTCTTGATCTTTACAAGGACTTCGACCGTGTCCCGGAATATAACAGTTCCTTCAGGCCTCAAGATCCGGTCCATCTCCAGCAGGATGTATGTGATGTCACACCTTAAGAAAGCAAGCAAAAAGAACAATTTCAGACCAGGTACCAAAAGAATGTAATTTAGCATATGGGAAATGAAAAAGTGTCAACCGCGATACTTTACCTGTCCTGATAGATACTGAACAAGCCACCGGCATGGATGAGATCGTACGTTCTCGGGTATGTTGAGAATGCCTCGCACCAGTCCTGGTAGGTGCCAATGGAACCACGCTCGTAGATCACGCCAAGAGTGTCGTGGTTATTGTCCACAGGCACCACATTCATGACCCACACGGGATATTTAGCTAGCGCGGCTGCAAATCCACCGAGGTTAGCATTCATGTCCATCACATTGCGGTATCGTCCCTGCGTTAGAGGACTAATTATCCGCTTGTAGTGCGACACCCGGTCCTTCCATAATTCATTATCCTCCTTGTATTTCTCAGCAGTGATTCCTGGTATTGAGCCGCTGCTTATTCTTGGGGGGACGGCGAAGGCACGCTCTGGCCATTTCTCCACTGCGCCGCCAGCTACTTCGTCCGAGCTGCTGACTTCTGGCAACGGGGTTATGCAAGTTTCCATTTCTCTGTACCTGTAAGGCACAAAGACCGCACAATTAGGAAGTTATCCATGAACATGTTACCGTTTGAAAATAACAAATGGGCTTTCCAATTAAAAGAGGAAACGATGGTGACGATGAGTACCAAGCAGTGTCGGGGTTGTCCGCCTTGCATATGTGAGGCGTTTTTATAACGCTCCGGCTCTTGATGCATTCGATGTGGTTGATAGGCTTTTGCCAGATCGCAAGATCATCCTTTTCAATCACCTTCTTCCAGCATAGGCGCTTGGCGACGTCCTCTATTGAGTCTTGCTCTCGCTTCAAGTCTTCTTGGGTTCTTTCCCAGCCTCTCCAGTACTTTTTCCAGCGGATTGGGGGGCCAGAAAGAATCCAATAACCACCGGGCCTAAGCACCCTGTCCACTTCAATTAGATAGAGTCCATCTGCAGACAGTTCAACACCGAGCAAAGAACAATTAGAGCATTAAACACATAAGAGAAGGCATAAATAGATGAGAATCAAAGGCCGGATTAGGAGTACGCAACATATATTCGATCCTAGATGATTGGTTCCACATGGAAAGTAATGTGATTGCAGAATTTTACGGATCAAGATATGAAAAATGAAATGCTTACCAAATTTATTCCACGGAATCAAGCAACGGGAGCAATGCGCCATGTCGAATGCTCTGGCTGGGTAAGGAATTCTTTGGGAAGCCATGATCCCAATCATGGCCGGCACTCCTCGCTCCAGAGCAAACTGGACCTGCGCCTCGTGAGTATCCCTCGGGGCAAAAGACATGGTTAGGATGTCCCTCTTCAGCAGGTAAGCACCCCAACTAGCAACCTGACCGACCCCAAGACTACATCGCATTAGCAATTACATCCTCGTTACAGGAGAATAACAATTTGATGAGAATCCAAAAGGTACGATCCCAAAATTCGCAGTCAAAAAATGCTGTCCTCAACTTTCTGCAGAACAGAAGGCAGAACAGAACCAGAACATGAAACTACACATCCAGAGATATCAGAACACATACCCCGCAGCCCGTATCAATTGCAGTTCTAATCTTTCCGCTCGTAAGAGGTATCAGCTCATTAATATCATCTATATACGCATCGGCACCACGAGGAAACATGGTTCCTCCTCCGGGGAATCTGAACCGATCGCCCTCAACTTGGATCCAATTCTGCACAGCCTTCTCGATGCTGAGCTCTCTGTGAGGTATATTGTCATACCACGCATAGTCTCGGCTCTGAGGCCATTTGAAGGGGGTCTTATACTTTGGTGGAGCAGGAATCATACACCTTAGCAATTCGTCTTTCTTGGGACAATGCCGTTCTCGGTACTTCAGCATACTCCTATCGAACTTCCTCCCCCTCTGCGGATCTTGGCAAGGAGTGTATTCGCTGTAGGACATATCACATGCAGGAATCGTCTCCACAGCATCGGAGTCATTGATGGCGACCTGATGGTGGCTTTGGAAGTCCAACGAGACCGACTCTGAAGACGAAGAGAGTTTGGTGGACTGGCCACCGCCTGCATTGGGGTTGTCGGCATCACATTTAATTCTGGTGTAGGCTTCGGACTGATTGTTTGGGACAGGCGTGCTCTGCCATGCTCCCAAAACGTAGAACAACACGCACAGACCGCTAACGCATACTATATAGGTGAGACGTCTCTTCTTAGATTCGATGTGATGATGCTTCGGCGATCCACTGTATTCCTTGGCCATTGGTATGATTGTTTACGATCTCTGCAGAAATTCCGAGAAACCAAGAATATTAGACTCAACAGCATCAGCTAGGAAACCAGGTTGATTTATATAACTACAAACATTGTGTCTAAAGCCTAAACTTGGCCTAAAAACTCCGCAAAGGAATAGCGGGAAGAACATTCTCACTTATTGATGAGCCAGCTACTTTTACTCATTGCTATATTCTCTGCTTCTAACATCAACCATGATTATCGGGCTCAGATTAAGAACAAAGGGCAAAACAATTGCTCAGAAATGAAGGTTATAAAATTTAATATGAGGCATATTGTCCAGTGTTGACTTCGAGGGCCGATGGCTTAGCAAACCTAGCAGAAGATGGCCACCAAACGGGGGGAACAGAACGCAGAGATGTAAGAGAAGATTCAGAGAACTCACGGATAGATGGAAGCCAACAACTAGTTTTTGACTTGAAAAGAAGGATTTTCTCGTCTCAGAAGCAGTCTTAAGGGAAAGAAGAAACCCCCAAACACCACAGAAATCGAAAGTATAATAGAAAAAGAGGGGAAAAGTTGCACTTTCAAGCAAATAACAGACCACCCAGTTGAAACTCCAAGTGGATGTTTGCCTCTCAAGTCTCAAAGGCCTAAGCTTTACCTCTTTTAAACAAAGATAAAATGAAGTAAACAACAAAGCGCTCTCTCTCTCCTCTGCAAGTACCACGCCCACCGGATCCATGCCAAACCAGCAGAAAACATCTCATCGGAGCTCAACATCATCTAAAGACAAACAGAAAAATGAGATAAGAGGCCACCCACCTGGAAAAGATTCTCAGCTACACACACTCCTGAAACGTTTAACATTCAAAATCGAAACGGGTATTGGGAGGCTTCGGAGCTCGGGGTCTCACTTCTCATGTTACTTCATGGGGAAGGAAGGGAGGATCGTTTAGCGGAACCCAGAAACCATGAGAGCTTGGGAAAGCAAAGAAAACAACAGAAAAATGAAGAAAAAGTATGTTCCTCTGTTGCCTGAATAGAGAAAAGCTATAATGGTATCGTCACCTCATAAAATCTTTTTCCGTTTGTCTTTCCGTCATTGCAGGAGGGGTGGGAGCGTGGTGACTGGTGAGTAACAAGTGAGAGAAATGTGGTAAACCCAGAAGGCAAGACTGTATTTTTAGCAAAAGGGTGAGAGAGAAATGGAAAAAGAAGGGGCTGTGATTGGATTTAGTGCCTTGTTTCTTATTGCTTATCATGTCATTTAACTATTCATCTCCTCTAAATAAGGAGAGAGAGAGAGAGAGAGGATTTGGTCTAATGAACAGAGACGATGAAGGTCGGAGGGCAGGGCAGTGAGCATTCACAGGAGACTGACCAGCCTCAATTTCCTCCGCACCCCACCTTCTCCTCTCTCTCTCTCTCTCTCTCTCTCTCTCTCTCTCTCTTCTGATTAGAAAAGAATAATTTTTTTACTTCTTCATGTCCCTGTTGCTATTAAAAGATGGAATAAAGAAAAGAAAAGAGGACGGTATGGTGGGGGGATTCCCATCTTTCGAGGTTCCTAATGGACCTAATTCAACATCAACATGGGTCTAAAAAGGCAATGGCCGACCCTAATCGTCAAAGTTGCCATTTTTTTCTAAAATCACCGCCCTTTCTCATGACAAACAATTCAACGCATCTTCGATCCCCCCATTGACAATTTTATCTCTGCCCCTTTTGTTTCTTCTTTGTTGGAGGGAGTGGCTTAGAAACTAGAGATGTGTTCAAAGAGAAGCAGGACAAAAACAAGAGATGAATTTGAGGTATTTGGGAAGGACCGTATCGTATCGTCTTCCAGAATCTGGAGGCTCCAGACTAGGCCGGAACTGGCTTCCCTTATCCATTTTGTTTCTTCTTTGTAATGCGAAAAAAAAAAACCCCAGAAAAGAAATTAAACTGAAACAGATTGAAGATATGGAAAAATGCTTTCTTTAGGTTAGTCCGAACTTTTCTGCAAGAACCAGGAGTCCGCAGCTGCATCCCTTGGATAAATATATCTACTAACTTTTGGAAAAATCAAATTTTTGAAAGAACTTTGAGGAAGTGACATAGAAAAATTGGATCTTGGCGCGATGGGCAACCCTATCTCATCTAATGACCCGCCGATTCTGCAAATACTTGCAAGGATTTTTCACCTATTTTTCGGATATTTTTGGGCTCGTTATTTTATGTTTAGATCTGCCACACGATCGAATCTAAGATAATTCTTGTTGAGATCTATGAAATATGCCGTACCATGTGCCATCGCGAGACCAAATATGGAGAGAATTTCTCTTCCATTGGCTCTAATATGGCATCAAAGCTATGTTTAAGTACTTCCAATTTTAGTGCTGATAACACGAATTTGGGGCGGACCTGACATTAGTTCGATTGTGGGCATCTTGGCATAGCCCAATGCTCGGTATGAAACGGAATTAGGCTCGCTAATGTAGTCAGATCATCGGATCCTTCACGAAAAAGGAATGGGGAGTTAAGAAGATTGTTGGGATTCGCTAAGACAGTTGGTCCAAGTATTGGGTCAAACTCTTCTTTGGTGTCGCGAATATGTGTGTTGACATATGTGTCCCTCTTTCGATTGTATACTTACAGTTGTCTCTTTTTGCCCCCTTTTGTCTGGCTCGTGTATGTTATCTAACATTGTGGGCTCTTACTATTATCATGACTAGTACTCTCATATGAAAAAATTATTCAAAAAGTACTAAATTTATTACACTTCAGTCAATTCAGTCTTAAACTTTTTTAATTTTGCCAATTGAGTTCATACGGCCAATTTTAATCGAAAATCGTTGACGTTGACGTCGGACGTTCTACATGTCATGGCCAGTGCTGACGTAAATAATTTCTATTTATTTTTAAAACAATAAAAAAATCATTTTTTTTTCTTTCTTTCTTCTTCCCTGTTTTTCCTATCAAGTCCAATGAAGGGCACTAGCCAACCTCCCTGATCACAAGCGAGGACTGGCGACCCTTGCCGACCACTAGGCTAGGGCTGTAACCCTCGCTCGCAGCCGGCAAGGGCTTGGTGGCCCTCAAAATGTCTGGGCAAGGGCTTCGCGGCCCCAAATCTAGGCAAGGGTCTCGCTGGACTTCATACAAAAATAAAATAATAAAAATAAACAATAACAAAAATTATTATTTTTTAAATTATAACCACGTCAGTGCCAATCATCCTACGTGATACTATCGAGGTGCACATCAGAGATTTTTGGCTAAAATTAGCTGGATTGACTCAATTGATAAAGTGTTAAAAGTTTAATAACTCAATTAGCAAAATTGAAAAGTTTATGACTGAATTTGTCAAAGTGAAATAAGTTTAGGATTTTTTGAATAATTTTTCCAATCTCATAAATGTGCATAGCCAAAACTTGCATAACCAAGATGAGGAGACTCCAGTTTGAGAAGCACATGCCCAACTTAGGAAACATGTGCATCATAGTAATATGGTGCAAATCCTACTTTGGTCAAAGGTTGCTGCATTAGGCTCATCTTCCCCCGATTAAAAGATGGGTCCCTCAATTGATCGAAAGAAAAATACCATTCATATATCATAATAATATTTGAGAGGTACATCTTTTAAGTCTAGTAAATTTCAAATAACTGCTGAACAAAGCAAAAGCCATAAAGTAATTAATAAAGCACAATCTGCAACTAGAAATACGCTATCGTCTCTCCAAAACAGATCCGCTATCGTAAAATTTCAGCGGCCGATCATCAGATTCAGTGACAAGCGCACGTCGAGATCTCCAACTCCATATGCAACGGCTTGCGATGCGAACGCGTGTGTTTTGAAAAGGAAGAGCCCGGTGTTATCCCAAAGAGCCTGGCCTTTTCGGATCTCATAATTATTTCCTCGAACTATTCAAATTATTAAATGTTTCTTTCCCCCATTTGATAGTTTAAATAAAAACTGTGGTCGGTCAACAAACTCAAAACCGTGCATCGCCGCTCGACAGTAATTGATTAATTGAGAACTGCAAGATTTCGTTTTATATTCCCTTTTTCTTCTCTTCTGCTGTCATCCTGAATAAGTTAATTTAAGTTGGTGAGATCTCAGATCTTCATTCACCAAAGCCTACAGTACAGGGACAGGATGCACTTGTTGGTAACGTGCCCCCCGCTGCTTTGACTTGTCGATTTGAACATCCAGTAGGAGAATAGGTCATGTGATTAGGCATTGACGTGAGGCTTGGCCGACTGGATTTAACCAAAATCAAAAAGTGTAAATCATGTAAATCGTTCCTGAATTTTGACACAACAAGCAACATGGTACTTAAATTTTAGCGCAATGTGCATTACAGTCTATGAATTATTAATTTGATGTTCAAGCTAGTCTCGGAATTATATGAAAAAATTACAATGTTGTCTTCCCATTAATTTAAGTTCAAGGACAATACTGAATATTTTCGTATAGTCCCAAGATTAGTTTAAACATATACCAAAAGTTCAAGGACCACATTACATATTAAGCTAAAATTCAAGGATCGCATCGAACAAATTAAAAGTTCATTGACCACACTGCACATTAGGCCAAAGTTCATGGACCATTTGATCATTATCCCAATCAAAAACAATCTTTTTTACTTTGCCATGAATAATCAATATGATGTTAATATTTATATGTTGTGAAAATGTTAGATGTTTCGGGTCAAAATGGATCGAAGTACATTTGTCGTAAGATTTAGATTAAGCAAACTATAGCAGCTAGAGAAGCCAATCCGGACAAATTCTTGGAGATTGCGTCCAAGATATCTTGTATACTTGAAGGGAAGATTTTTCCCAGGGCGTTGTACTTGATGTACTAACACGGTTTCCTATAATTGGTATCTGAAGTGTTATGACAAATTTCAAATCGACATATTTGGCACCGTTATTTAGCATTTAATAAGAACTTCAAAATTTTAAGATTAAAAAAAATAAATAGAAAAGGACACTTATTGCCCAAAGAGTAATGTCAAGGTATAGAGTTGACGAACGTCTACGCCGTACGGTACTTCCCTTGGTGCTTCGACAAATCTCAACCATCGATAAGAACCCGGATTGCGAAAATCAATGGTTGCGATTTATTAAAATTCCAAAGTGAGCATTGCACCGAATATAGTATCCACATCCTGGTATCTCAATATTGGTACGTGGAATTACACTTCAGTGTACTGAATGATGCGGCGAACTACAATCGGACATTCAAAACGGTCGATTCGTGTTCAACATGTAATGAAAATTTGTCGTATCAGGTCACGTACCTGCTGTACAAACTTGTTTTAGGGTCCGTTTGTTCAAAAGAAAACCGTTCCCGAGAAACTATTTTCCGATGCTTGAAAGAGGGAAAACGAATCGGTTTACGAAGAACGTTTTCCACAGACTGAATACAACAAGTTTAGAGCGGCGGATAATTACTTCGTCTTCTAGTAAGAAGGAAATCACTTTCCCTTTTATGGAAAAATGTTTTCGTTTATCGTGAAGTTTTCGGTGTGATTGTGCGTAAATGTGGGAAAATGGGTCAAGAATCCATATTCTAACACATATTTAAGAGTGTAGGTCATAAATGGGTTGCTTAACAAACTGAAGTGGATCATAAATTGGTCACTTAACGACTTAATGGATCTTAAATGGGTCATAAATGGGTTAGCTAACTATCTGAAGTGAGTCAATTTTTTTTTTTTTGTGCACAATGTTTTAGTAATATATATTTTTAATGTATCATAGCGGATTAAATATGGAAGTGTTTTAGAAATATGGATCGTTAGATTTGTACTATATGAAAATAGGTCAAAACGGGTTAAATTGATCACTATGGGTCGGACCATATTCGACCCAACCCAAACCCGACCCGACCCGATTCACCCGTTTGACACATCTACCTGTGCGTCGCCTCGTTCTTTCCGAAAGCTTTCTCCTTTCGCCCAGGCAACGAAAGCTTTCTCCTTTCTCCTTTCGCCCAAACTTTCTTTCTTTCTTTCTTTCTTTCGTAGCTATATCCTTGGCAGTTGGCGTTATCCCTTCTGAAGTGCTGCAATTCGGAGCTACTCCAGATGTCAACCAAGGCAAAGACAAAACAGCTCTGAGATTTGGTGTCTTTGTACGTATTATTTAGCTCTTGGGCTCTGGTATTACATTGGGACGAAACTAGGTCTTAAGATCTGTTCCTTATGATGGGCACGTGCACGCAGAATAACACGCACGTGCACGAGGACAGAAACTCGAGTCATTATGCAGATTGAGAATTCTGGGTTTTTTTACCCCCCTGCCCCCAAAAAAAAAAAAAACAAGAAAGAAAAAAAATCAGAGTTCAGTTCCAATCGCCCACCTGATTCAGTGGGCACGTGCGAGCGTCGATTACGGACAGAAAGATCACGTGAAGCCTTCAAGGCCGGATCGAACGCATGTTGGGTGTCCCCAGCATTTACGTGGTGGGCGTCGTTGGTTGGTGAAGCGGAGTTAAGAAAGCAGAGACAATTTTCTCATGAGACATGATGGCTCCCTAAGTAGCAAATACGGTACACGTGTTCGTCAAATGTGGGTCAAACTCATCTTTTATTTAATACAGATAGTTATTTGGAGAGTGCTTGTACCAAGGAAATGACCAAATTTTTGTAATCGACATATAGCCGATTTGAGCGAATATAGAGCTCGGTATTCAGTTTGAGTTGGTTACGATAAGTTGCCGACAATGAAAATACTTATCAATGGCACGGCGATTGTCGATGACTGAGGTGTACGGCTGTCGACATACGACATCAATAGGTCGGTGATTATCACTTGATGGTCTTGGCTAATAGAGTCGAACCCACTTTTGAAAATACACCACTCAACCTCCGAAAGTCCGGTGTTTGGTGAGCTTTATCATTGCAATCTCGTTGA
This sequence comes from Lenwebbia sp. NSW1173648, assembly GCA_029784005.1. NCBI lineage: Eukaryota > Viridiplantae > Streptophyta > Magnoliopsida > Myrtales > Myrtaceae > Lenwebbia > Lenwebbia sp. NSW1173648. Next base: position 6,923,678 of record JARCGZ010000005.1, read on the forward strand.
GATTCTAATAGCCAAGAAGTCTCTTCACATGAAATATGCCGTAGTTAAGTAAAGTAACGCAGTACGAGTAGTATAAAGATTCGTTCACGTGATCTCGTTGATGACATGCGACCCTTTACCACTAGACCACACACCTCAACAGTATAGGAAATCCAAAATGCCAGTCTAACATCTAAATTCAAGTTACCATATTCATAGCAGGGGTGGTCGGTTTTAGGGTAAGTCGGTTCTCAACCTAGAACCAACCGTTTTTGTCATGTAAGAAATCGAATTCCTATAACGAAATATAAAAGTTGCACCGGTTCATTGAAAAATATTGGTTGGTCAAGTAGTTCCTTATGGTAACTCATAATCTTCCCCTAGTGATCCAGGGACGACTCCAAGTAGAATCCGTCGGACTGCCCGGAGTGGGGTCTAGACTATCATGAATGGTCAAGCAATCTCCGAAAAGGTCACGGAGGAGGGCCCAATCTATGCTGGATCCTTAATAAGTCGGGCGTCAACACGTGACAGAGAATCCAATGAATAGCGGCCTCGTAGAGCCACACGACTCGTCGTTTCGCTGTGGCTAAGGTCCTTTCTTTTGCTGATTTGGACCCCTCGATTCAGGGAAATGAATTTGATTCAATTAAAGCTCTTTGAGATCATGTCATGTCACGAAGATGTCTCTCCATTTCCTCAACACAAGTTTTCGAAGATGGGTTGATTTCGCGATTCTGTTTTACGGGAAAGATATGCAGGAGCTAAGAGTCAAAATGGGACCTTTGCTCTATCTCTGCGGATGCGTTTCGTTCATCGGATTATCGGTAACTGGAAGTCGGAATGCTGATCGGTCTTGGTTGGAGCCAGGAACTCTGAGCAGCATTCCAGGTCTTTTCCTTTTGTTTTTGAACGGTAGTGACTAGTGAGTTCTATGTAAGAATACGTGAAAGAAACCTCAGAACACAACAAATTCTAGAGAGCTTGCGAAGACAGGAGACCCGATCTTGCGAGTAGGGCTTTTCTTAATTTCTTTCGAAATGGCGGCACTAGTTACGTGATAGTTGGCTTGATTGGAGGAAGTCGTCGTGCTTCGAGAGCATCTAAATATTTCTCGTGATTTCTATTTTTTCTTAGGATAGTCGCGGTTAGAGCAAGAGTACCACCTAAAACAACTTCTCTCGACAAACATGGAACTTCCCTTTTGGGCCATAATATATGTATGGGCCGGGAAGCCCATTGACTGTACGGCTGATGGCTACTATGCCTAGTTCTGTGTATAGATAAGCCGTCCCATTCTCATTTCGAATTGGTTTGGTGCCCGCTAATTGCGTTAATTTGACGTGGCCGAAGTGACGAAATTCTTAATTTCATCATTGAAGTGCTTCTCTAGGAATCCTGAAAACAAAAGCTACCTAACTCTCATTAGAAAGTTAATCTACGAACATGTTACCACTCTAAAATTACACATGGACCGGCAGTCTGATCTGAATGCCGGCAAACCAGGCCCAATGGTGGTCAATCGAGGACTATGGCGCCGACGGAAGCTAATTGCAAAAACACAGTCTTCGCTCTTCAAAATAGGGGTGAGCATGGACCGGGTGGGTAGGTTCCTGACCTAGATCCTGAAACCGATCCTGTTATAACCGGATCCAAATTTTTGGAACCTGAAATCTGTTTTGGAACCTACACTGTTATAATCGGATCCAAAAACACAATCTTTGCTCTTCAAGAGCGTAATTCATCTTTCTTGGCATTTAAATATGTAAAGTCCGCCGAGCATGATTTTCCCCGATCGGTGTCGCATGGTGTAGACTACCCTTGATAGTTCGAGAACAACTCGACAATAGACATACTTTTTTAGGGATAGTGACACAAAAGGTCCACGAACTTTGGCCTAATGTATAATGTGATTTATGAACTTTTAATTTGTTCAATATAGTCCATAGACTTTTGGTACACGTTGAATGTAGTCCCTGAACTGTTTCAAAATGTTCAATGTAGTCTCTCTTTTAATTTAAAATTAAGGACAACATTGAACATATTTATCTTGTCCAGGGACTAAATTGAATATGTACCAAAAGTTCATGGACCACATTACACATTGGGTTAAAGTTCAGAGACCACATTGATCAAATTAAAAGTTCGAGGACCACATTGCACGTTGAGCCAAAGCTCAAGGACTATTTGTGTCATTATCTTCTTTTTTTTTTCCCCGATATCATGGCTGAGATGGACCACGGTGAGGCAGACGAGTGAGGAAACCTTTATGGAAAAAGTTGTTGATAAGAGCTGAACTGTTTCTTCTTTGGATAAACCGATAAATGTGAAGTAAATCGACAAAGCTTTGCTTATCTTCTTCTGCATTATTATAATTCTTTTTTTGGGGCCAAGGAAGCTTTGTTGATTTCTTCCTTAAAGGAAAGTTCCATCCAATAGCAGCCAAGGGGGCAGATGAAAGATGTGACAGTGATGATGAGAACGGAAATGGTGGTGGATCCGATTGTTCGAGTCGGATCCGTGGGTCCGGTTGGGTCCATAGTGCCCATTATTTTCGCCAATATCCTCCTTCACACACATCGACCATGGCGGACGAGCTATCGTGCTTCTCCGATATCTCCTCTTTCACCACAGAAAACTGAAGCATCTCAACTTCTCTGCGATGATAGAGACATTGCATATCTCTCTCTCTCTCTCTCTCTCTCTCTCTCTCTCTCTCTCTCTCTCTCTCTCTCTCCATCCACAGACAATCCATACCAGGGTTATGGTTATCATACTTGTAATTCGTGATTTTATGTCGGTTAATGCTAACCACGGCTCTTTTTAACAAGTTAACTACTCACTTGTAGGCAAAGACGGCAACGCCGATCGCCATTTGTCTGTGAAATTGATGTGGAGGATGGTGTCGTATTCTGATTATCTCTATGTAACTCCGGATGCTTCGAATCTAGATTAACTTCGTGTGTGGATACTGGATAGGATGCACTTGGAAATTGGAATCTTTCTTATGAACTGATGTTCGTGCCTTAACACCTTGCTTTGTGGGCTTTTCGAAAGGAATTAACTTGAGTACTAGAAATGAGAAGGAAGTAGAAAGCCTTAAAGGAAACAATAAAGACACTATCGGAAATATATTCGCGGAACGAAGTCACGGATGTAGATTAACCTAGGCTAGTCCATTAGTTGGTTTATAATCTCCTTCGGCACGTCAGTAAGTGTTTTTTTTTTTTGTACCCTAAAGAGGTCGTGAAGAGGGTCGGGGACTGTGTCCATATAAAGATAGGATTTGGACGGGTTTGGGACCTACCTCGTTGCCGCCAAAATGTTTGGTTTAAGGCACCAACTAAACACCAACAGCCCGTTTGATGAGTCACGTGGCCGCAGCCCCATCAGGTGCAAGTGGGAAAGCCTTAAGACTAACGATACATCTAAGCCCAAACCCGTCCTTCGTAGACTGACCGGTACTTCCCAAGATCGATGATAGATCGGAAAATCTAACATGTGACGCAAATCAAGTCTTGGACCTCTCGACCAACCACATAGTTAGTACCAAACTTTGTCCAATCCTTGTCACATATAATATTGCTGCACGAATTGGCAAACTTCAATGGCATGCTAAACATGATCCGTTTGTTTAGATGTTTACATATATAATCGTCACAACCTGTTGACACTAAATAATAATGAGTTACTGAATTGACTTTGGTATCATCATATCTCGAAAATCGGTAAATTGGGAGCAGTAAACTACTCTGAGAAATTCGGTAAGTTGTTTGTAACATACCGAAATGGCCGAAAGTCTAAACCCGATATTCGGGAAGTAAGAGAATAAGGCCATTGATTTTTGAAATTCGGTAAGATTCTGGACATACCGAAACTGTAAAAGGCCAGAAGTAAGAGGAATACGAAGTTGAAAGGAACTGCAAGATGGCCAAACCTGCCACGTCAGCAAGAAGTTACGAGCAAAAAATCCGGATAGTGGATGCGAACAGTTCACGGTGGTTACTAGAAGAAATTCAAATTTAAAGCATCGTTAACAGTTGAAGATCAAGTTCTGGCAGATAAAACGTGGGCAAATGGGAAGTTATTGAAAGCGCCAAGATTCAAAGTTTGAAAGCAAGAAATAACCGACAAATGGTTATAGAAAGCTGAAGAATACAAATACTCAAAAGGAAAGAGCAAGAGACAGATCAACACACATCCAAGAACACTCAAGTTTATTTGCACTTTAATTTTCCTATACCTTCATTTCCAGTAGTTACAGTTTCTGCAACTAGAGTTTATTTTCAAGCCTTCTACTGCTTTCGTAGGAGTATTGTAATGTAGCCTGAACCCATGTTGATCTCAAATTCATATTCGATCCACTGATTTCCTACCCATTTCATATTTTTCTGTGTTGCTTCGTGTTCTTGCCAAAATTTCTCTTCGAAAGTTGAACCACAGACCCCTCTTAATAAAAACTGAAGACTGAATTTCGGTGAAAGATATTCCTTGTTGCAAAAACGAGCGAACATCTTTTTGGCACGCCCGGTGGGACCTGTGTGGTAAGATTAGGAGAAATGATGAGAACCAGAGGTCAATTAGATGGAGTATCAGTTGGTAATATCAACAACCTAGATGATGGAGCACGATCTGAGCATTCGGCTGCTAATGAAGAAGTGCCCCATCACAATGCTGATATCCCTCGGCAATTGAATGAAGAACAAATCCACGCGTTGGCGCCTGACAACACTTTGGTAGCCACGATGAGAAGAATGTTTGAGGAGCAGCAGAATGAGCTCACCAACTATATGGTGCGTCATGTCACGGATGTGATAAAGCCTATGATGATCAATGCCATAAACGAGGTAATCTCGCGTCCTAGTTCATCCTCTCAAGTTCCTCCCTTTTACGCAAACCCCCCTGGCACAATACCATTTCCACCAGCATCGGGACATCCCAACGTTGGGTATAATGGTAGTGGAGGATCAAATCTGCAACCTCTAGTAAAAATTATACCGAGGCCGGAGAATCCTACGACAGCGAACCTAGTGAATGGGGTGAGTGGTTACAATTTCCTTCAAACTAGTCCCACTGATGCTAACGTGATCAATCCCATGGTCCCAAATCTACCACCGGTATGGAATTTATCTCCACCAGTGAATGTGCCTAATATTGATCCTATGAGACCGCCTGTAGCTCAGCCATACCCACATGTGGTGGAAAACCCTCTTTACAGGCCGCCACCTATTAATTTCAATATGGATCAACAAGGCATGAACAGACCTCAGCAGGTTGACCCTAGGGGGTAGGATCCTTGGTTGGGCCAACAGAATTTAAGGCCATGGAACCCAGATAGAGTTGCAGAGTTGGTAATGCAACAATTGGAAGCAAAAGAGAGGCACACCAAGACCTGTATACAGGAAGCCACATCCTGATTGGGTTGATAACGTCCCATATCCAAGGGGTTTTAAAATGCCAGATTTTGCTGTATTCACATGCGAGGAAGATCAGTCAACTGTGAAGCATGTAGGTCATTTTTTAGCACAATGTGGAGAGACTGGAACAAATGAATATTTAAGGCTAAGGCTATTCCCATTGTCGTTGTCAAAGACAGCATTTACTTGGTATACAAATTTGCCAACAAATTCTATTCAGACTTGGGTTGAGATGGAGAGACAGTTTCATTCTCAGTTTTACCGAACGGTACCAGAGGTAACAGTAGCCGACTTGGCCAGAAATACCAGTATGGCACTGAGACAGTAGATCAATTTATTGCTCGTTTCAAGAAGTCCAGGAATCGGTGCTTGACTTCTCTCACCGAGAAAGAATTTACCGATTTAGCTTTCAATAGGTTGAAATTCAATCTCAAAGAAAGATTTGAGGAACAAGTTTTTGATGATCTCTTCCAATTAAATGCTCGGGTTTCTAAGTATGAACATCTGCTGAAGGATAAAGATAAAAAGCCGACAAAGGATAATCGGCAGACAATAGCATCGGTTGAAAGATAACGATACATCTAAGCCCAAACCCGTCTTTCGTAGACTGACCGGTACTTCCTAAGATCGATGATAGATCGGAAAATCTAACATGTGACGCAAATCAAGTCTTGGACCTCTCGACCAACCGCATAGTTAGTACCAAACTTTGTCCAATTGTTGTCACATATAATATTGCTGCACGAATTGGCAAAACTTCAATGGCATGCTAAACATGATCCGTTTGTTTAGATATTTACATATATAATCATCACAACCCTTTGTTGATGAGGAAGCCACTTTAGTGGGATAGATCTGGAATGCATGAAATATCACTGGCGAGGCATGAGTTGGGGCCGGAAATAACGGTTTTAGGCTCCGTCTGTTTCGCGAAAAATGAATGATTAAAAAATCATTTTCTTGAAAATAATCGCTCACCTACATAAAATGGACGAACGACAAATGTTTTCATCATCCACGAAGATGTTCAGATATGAATTATCGCCGATGAATGGAAAATAATTTTCATCGACTAATTATATCGAGCGACACAAGCCGTCGTTTTCCCGATTTTTCGAATCAAACACCATAGCCTTGCTCGTTTGCACACAAATAAGAGCCTATTGAGTAAGGGTGTGCATGGTCCGAGCCGGTCCCATCCACCAAGGAATCGGGGACCGGACCGCTCTGCCACCGGTCCCATTTATTGGGATCGGGGATCGGACCGCTCTCCTCAAGGACCGGATCCACCCGGTCGGTCCGGGCTAGGCCGGTCCAGTTTGCACACCCCTACAGTATCGAGAATACATTGGGCGGCCCTACCAAACTGCGACTGAAGGAAGAATGCAGACAAATCTCTGAGACGTGAGCATGAAGCAAGACTCCATAACCATAAACGATGTACGTATGCGCTTGTGGTGGTCAGTCCAGCGGGAAAAGGGGTGCAATAAATGTTGCTCTCTCTCTACTGCCTAATTTCATCAATTTCGGCCCGGTCGCTTCATCAGTTAGCTATGGCATTGGCAGCACTCTGATGCAACCGACGATGTTGCTTCCTTTCTTGTCCTGGACAAATTAAAAAAAGTACAGATTAAAACAAAACGAGGAAATAGTAGAGCTACATAGGTTCGGATTCGTCCAATAAATGGTCGGAAAAAGTGTGCAAATTCTAAATAAAGATTTGAAGTGTCTTATTTTCTCAAATAAAAACCCTGAAGTGGATCTTATTTCAAATGAAAATATGAAGTGCTCTCATTTGCTACAATAAGATTCTGAGGTGGCCAAAAAAGGGTATGACGGCCAATCAAGGGTATTTTCGTCCTTTTCATCTTTTATTTTATTTTTCCTTTTTCTATTTTTAAACTCAAAAAAGATAAAACTTTAAAAAGAAAACACAAAAAAAAGGAGAAAAAACCAGGCCCTCCGCCCCAACGCCAGCGACCCACCCACTAGAGGCGAGGGCCAGGGCCGGTGACCCCGCCCCACCGGCGATGGGGCGACGGCCAGGGCCGGCGACCCCTCCCCACCGGCGATGGGGCGACGGCTAGCCCTCCTACCTATATTTTTCTTTACTTTTTTTTAATAGAAATTTTGGTTTTTTAATTTGTAATTTAATTTAACTAAAATTTAGGGTAAAATTGTCTTGGACGAAAATGCCCTTGATCGGCTGGAATATTTGACCGGCCGGCAAGGTCGGGCCTTTATTTGAAACAATCATGGCTACTTCAGGCCCTTATTGTTAGGATTCGGCACACAATCACAATGAACTAAAGCGTAAAAGTAAGAAAGAGAAATCGAGATACAATGTTTTATCCTTAGGGTTACGTCGAGCAGTGGATTCCATTATAATTAACACCTCGCACATCTCGTTACATCATTCAATTACATGCGAAAATGAGTACATATAGCAGTAACTATTAATGGACTCAAGCCCAAACTTCTAATGAAAAATATGGGCTCAAATTATAAAAGTCCTCTGGCGGTTCGGGGGCGTTGTCCTTTCAAACCCCACCGGGGCGGCTCCCCTGACCCTCACCGGCTCACCGTGGAGTTGGACCCATGTGCCTTCCTGTCGATGATGAGCATGAACCACACCTCAACACTTATTTGAGACAAAGATCCAATTCAAGCTAGTGTTAGAAAATGAAGCCATTTCACGTCTTTATCTGAAATTTTCCTGAAAAAGCTAGAACGGGGAGCGCAAGGACTGAAATCAAAGGCCCATCTGCCTTTGAATTTAGGAACTGTCGTTCTTTTCGGCCTCTTCATCTGGTCGGGCGCTCACCTTTCTCGCATCGGTTACTAAAGGAGGTAACTTTCATGGAAATGGCGCTCCTGAATTTCGGCGGGTTCTGCAAAATTTCAAGCGAAAACGATTCTTTCGATTGTACAGCGTTGAACTAATCAAATTCTTGTTTCGCTAATCGATCGACGGAAAAGGTCGCATTACCAGAACTGATCGAAAACATAAAACCTGTCGGACCGGCGGGCGAGCAATCGCGAGCGAAAAACCCGGGTCGCGGCCGGCGTCAACTTCTCAGGATGATCTTTTCTTTTACATTTCAAGGAATTTTTATGCGAATGCAGGCGCTTGCATTATTGATCAGTAAGTTAGAGAGAGAGAGAGAGATGCACGTATACCTTTCTTGCTACCTATAAATTCCCACTCGCCACTCTTTCTCTCTCTGCTTGCTTTGTGCTCTGTACAAGCAAAACGACCTTCGTCATGCAAAAGCCTCAGAGATAAACTCCACTCCCCTCTTTCTTGCGTTGAAAGCCGAGCACAGCGCGAAAATGCGACCATCGCCGATGGAAACAACCACGAGAGCCGCTGCGGCGACCGCCATACACGCGGCCCTCCACCTCGCTCCCCCGCCGGCGGAGACGTGCGGTCCCCACGGCTGCAGGTGGCGGGCCACGCCCCCCTCCGACTCCTCCTCCGGCGACCTCGACACCTACATCGTCGTCCTCGTCCTCTGCTTCGTCATCTGCGCCCTCGCTCTCACCTTTGCCGTCCGCTGCTTCCTCCGCGGTGGCGGCGCCCCCCAGCCTCCGCCGCGGCCTAGCCGCCCGCCTCCTCTGGCTCGGGGCGAGGCCGAGCCGAAGTCCGCCGGCGAAGCGGCCTCGCCTCCGATGGCGGCGGCGGCGCTGATGGTGTTCTCGCCGGAGGTGGAGCTGGCCGGCGCGGAGGCGGAGTGCGCTATTTGCCTGACGGAGTTCGTGGGAGGGGAGGAGATCAGGGTCCTGAAGAGCTGCCGGCACGGATTCCACGATCAATGCATAGAGAAGTGGTTGTCTTCGAAGTCGTCTTGTCCGACCTGTCGCAGTAGCTGCGTCGTCGATCGCTCGGAGCATGAGAACGGCACTGCCCAGTGCTCCGAAAACGGCGGAGCGACGGCATCTCTTTCTCATGTAGCGACAGAGCAAGTTTGATTGTCGAAGAGTTCGTGCAGTTTTTCATTTCACTTTTTGGCTTGGAAGTTCGCATTGCTTTCCTGTGTTGGCGATTGATTTTCTCAGTCATCAATGTAATGAGTCTTGAAGTCCCATCTTGATAGTTCCTCCTGTACTTAACTCTCATCCTCCACCGCCATGCGAGAGACTTCAAGCTCAGCAGCTGAAGTTTTGTGCTTCTCTGAACTAGACTTGATCATCGGCCTCGCGGGACGAGACTATTTAATCGCCAAATCCGATCGGCCGGGTTGGGCTCATGTCCGACCGCACAATTGTACATAATTTTTTTCTTATATGCTAGCTCATGTCCTAAAACTTAGAAATGAATGAATTGATGAATGCACTATTTTCCGCAAAAACGCTGAGAGAAAATCAAAAGCAGAGTATCACCGGGGATACTAATGTGACATTCTGCGAGGCAATGTTCGATCAAAATTACAAGTCCTGTTAACAGAACTCAAACAGGAGGCGAAAAAGCTTAAAGCGAAGGGATCGAAGGCTTATTGGCAGCTAGGTCTAAGATTGCATTTGGTTAAATTGAGGTGATCTCAATACAGAAACAGCTTTGGATCGGCGGCTTTAACGTACCGGGTCTGGCACGGAAAAAGCCTGAGGAACTCGAAGAACAACGGTGCCCCTTCTGCCGGGATCTGTACACGACCTGTCAGATCAGGACCAAATCTCTGAGCCAACTCTTCGTGCTCATTTACGTTCAGTACTCATGGTGGGGATTAATTCCAGCACAAGGCTTGATGAGGCTGGAGGTCGTGCTTGTGTTGGAGCTTATCTTGAGCCAACCCTTCAAGCTTTGACCACGATTAGCGAGCAGGGGAAAGCTTACAAACCTGTCCAGGAGTCCAAAAAGGGCAGAGCATAACGCACATGTGACATTGCCCCCACAATCCTAGGAATCGGCGGAGCTACCTCCTTCTTGATGGGTCCTCCTAATGCTAAGCCGAAGCTGGGGAGCCGCAGCTATAGTCGCGATCACCGGTGCGTGCGCACAAAAGGGAATAGCAATAATGAGAGAAGCAACCGAATTGGGTCGAGGGTCTGTGGACCGATGCCGCACACGATTGTTGGAATGGACTCCCATCTGGTTTACAGGCAAAAGACCGAGTGCCTGTCGTGAGAAGAAGCGGATGGTGATGCTGATTGACAAACACCATCCTTATGTCTTTCTTGTGTTTTGACGAACACCATCCATCCTTATGTCGTTCGTCCGAAAGATTGTCCACATGAAACTCCCAAACGAAAGCAAACCCACACTCTACGAGCCAAGCCAAATGCCATCCGCCAATCCTACAATCCAAAGTACAACAAATCTAGGGATAGTTTTTCAGGTGTTTCCCAGAGCATGTCCTCCTCGTCCGCTCAAGCGCATCGCCGGTTGTGAAGTTGTCGCTGCTTTGGAACCGGACAAATGAAATTCGTAATGATTGGCACCTAGCGATTAGTTTGGGTGGCCCGGCGGGGCGAGCCATTCTCTAGGAGATCCTAAAAGATTATCCGAATCTAGAAGCACTTCTTGTGAACCATGGACGGGCCACACTGGTCGTACTCTGCCTTCACTATCCACATCTGCATCCAAAAAGAGAGGATTAGGAATCTTGTAATCTAATAGAATCTAGTACAAGTTCGATCAATGCTCGACGGATCTTATTACAATGACTTGATGGAAAATGGACAATCGGAGCGAAGTCGAAGCTCTCATAAGCAAAATGATCAGATGTAAGTCAAAGCTGTATGCTCATTACCTGCTGGAATTTGCTGAGGGGAGCAAGTACCCACCCTCCAAGCCAAGCGCCATACTTCCTCTCTGGAGGAGCTACCACCGTGATCTCTGCGCTGCTCGGAGCAAGAGCAGTGATCTCCTTACTCGAACGGTCGGCCATTCCCGGAAACACCGTAGATCTGCCGCTGAACACGATGTTCCCGTACAGGTCTTTCCTGATCTTGTTGTCGCACATCTCGAGGGAATTATAGAGGGTCCCGTGAATCCCGGCTGCCTGCATTCCAAAAAGTCACGGCTCGAATAGGACTTCGGCGCATTCGAAACGCTCGGTGCCGATAGTTATTACCTCTCCATCGTCCAACTCGTAGCTTTTCTCAACTGCCGAACTGTGTCTAGCAGTTTCAATCTCCTTCCTGTAATCAAACTTCTCTCTAACCTCTCTCAGTCAATTTCTCCATCAAAGCATCTGTCACGGCTTGCCAGGCACGGTCAAACTGCATGATGCCTTCGGGCTTTGCATAACCTTCATGGACCGGAACAGCATGGGTGGCTCCGCCACCGGCATTGAGCACACCACCTAGATAAAAACGACCTTAAGAAGCAAGTTCCTAAAAGAATCGAAGTTTTAAGACAGGAATAGGCATCGTAACACCATTGAGCTCTAGTTTTTTTCGGAATTCATATAGTCCGGTTACATCAAACCTGTCTTGCGACCAGAGGCATAAAGGGCGAGGACGGCTGCTATGGTGACGGACAGGGCGTGGGCTTGAAGGTTTCGAACATGATCTGTGTCATCTTCTCCATGTCAGCATTCGGGTTGAGGGGTGTTCCAGGTGAGGAGCACAGGGTGCTATTCGGGAGCGACCTCCAGCTCCTCGTGGAAAACATGATGCCAAATCTCAACCGTGTCATCCTAATCGCAGACGAGCCCCGTGCTCGGTCGACCACTTCAGGTGGTGAACGCCCTGGTTGAGATTGGCCTCGTCCCTGACCCACGCGTCTTTCCCTGCCTCACCGACCATGAACCAGCCGGCCGGGTGCTCTGGGTGGCCGACAACCGTCTCGAAGTAACACCTGAAGCAATCTTCTCCGCCAAATCCGGCCTGCTCAATATGATGGACACGGGGGTGCACAACATTAGCATTTCGCTCTCCATTGCAGACCTGTGCACACATCCAACCAAGCAAATGTACACAACTCGACTTCTTCTTAACAAAGTATCACTCACCTTTAATCCACGCGGTTCCATTGTCGACGGCAATCGGTGTTTTTCACCTCGAAACCGGTCATTTCCGGGTCGGTTGGTGTTGGTTCACGTTGGAGAGTGACGCGCTCTTTTTATATAGTTGAACCTAGCAGAGATAATTATGATATATCCTTGATTCTCTGTGTCTCTCGGGATTATACATATATCTTTTTCGATGATGTATATCAACGATTGATTATGACTTACGCCGTAATATCTTGTTATCTTGTATAATCATGTTATGAAACATTGAAACCTATTCTCATGTGCTCTTGATTATTACACACATAAATTACGCAATTCTCTCGTCCGCAAAATTGTTACTTGGTTTTGCTCAGATATAATGAAGTGTTTCTCTTCATTGAATTGCAATGTATACAAGGATCATCTTAAATTTTCTTGGTTCTTTTCCCGACGTGTGCCTTTTCAACTGCACAATCACATTGCAACCTGACGTCATAAATCAAAATCTTTTTAAGTGAACGAGACGCCAATGGTCTAATTTTATTTTATTCTGCACAATAAGTTTAAAACTTTTTTGATAATTTATTCTTAAACTTTTTGATGATTTGCTAATGTAGTTCTTCCGGCCAATTTTGGCTGTAAATCGCTGATGTTAGGATGTCCTACGTGACACGGCCAGCGTGACACAAACAATTTAAAAAAATTATGCAATTCTTTTTAAATATTCTCTTTTTTATTTTCTCTTTTCCAATGTGGCGGGCGAGGGTCGCCGGGGCAATTGCAAAAACTATCGACGTTAGCGCCGGTCGTACCATGCGTCTACATCAACGATTTTTGGCCAAAATTGGCTCGGAAATACTACATTGACAGATCATTAAAAGGTTTAGAACTGCATTGGTTTAGGATTGAATTGACATCCATACAATAGATTAATGACTTTATTCTTTTTTGGCAATTATCCTTTTTATAATACCATGAACATATGTACAATCTACATACGTATCTCAAAATGCGAATTCAACAAACAGACTATTGACACCAAATAATAAAGAGTTACCGAATGGACTTCAGTATCATTGTGTCCCGAAAATCGGTAAATCGGGAATAGTAAGCTACTCTGAGAAGTTCGGTAAGTTAGCTGCAACATACCGAAATGTCTAGAAGACTAAACCCGATATTCGGGAAGTAAGAAAACAGGACCACTGATTTTCAAAATTCGGTAAGATTCTGGACATACCGAAATTATAGAGGATCAGCAGTAAGAGGAATATGAAGACAAAAGGAACCGCAGGATGGCCAAGCTAGCCATGTCAGCAAGAAGTTACGAGCAAGAAATCCGGATAGTGGATGCGAACAGTTCACGGCAGTTGCTGGAAAAGATTCAAAATTCAAAGCCATATTGACAGTTGAAGATCAAGTTTTGGCGGATAAAACGTGGGCAAGTGGGAAGTTATTGAAGGCGCCAAGATTCAGAGTTTGAAAGCAAGAAAATAACCGACAAACGGTTATGCAAAGCCAAAGAATGATAAATAATCGAAAGAGAAGAGAAAGGAGACAGATCAACACACATCCAAAAGAACTCAAGTTTTCTGCACTTTAACTTTCCTGTATTCTCCTTTCCAGCATTTAGAGTTTCTACAACTCTAGTTTAGTTTCAAGCTTTCTACTGCTTTAGTAGGAGTATTGTAACGTAGCCTGAACCTTTGTTGATCTCAAATCCACATTCGATCCACTGATTTCATACCCATTTCACTTCCATTTGTGTTACTCCGTGTTCTCATTAAAATTTCCTTTCGAGAGTTGAGCCGCAGAACCCTCTTAATAAAAACCGAAGACTGAATTTCGGTGAAAGATATTCCTTGTTGCAAAAACGAGCGAACATCTTTTTGGCACGCCTGGTGGGACCATTGTGGTAAGATTAAGAGAAATGGTGAGAACCAGAGGTCAATAAGATGGAGTACCAGTTGGCAACATCAACAATCCAGATGATGGAGCACGATCAGAGCATTCGGCAGCAAATGAGGACGTACCCCATCACAATGCTGATGTTCCTCGGCAATTGAACGAAGAACAAGTCCATGCGTTGGCACCTGACAACACTTTGATAGCCACGATGAGAAGAATGTTTGAGGAACAGCAGAATGAGCTCACTAACCATATGGTGCAGCATGTCTCAGATGTGATAAAGCTATGATGATTAACGCTATAAACGAGGTAATATCGCGTCCTAGTTCATCCTCTCAAGTTCCTCCCTTTTATGTAAATCTTCCCGGTACGATACCATTTCCACCAGCATCGGGACATCCCAATGTTGGGTATAATGGTAGCGGAGGATCGAATTTGCAGCCTCCGGTAAGGATTATACCGAGGCCAGAAAATCCTACAACAGCAAATCTGGTAAATGGTGTGAGTGGTTACAATTTCCCTCAAACTGGCCTTACTGATGCTAATGTGATCAATCCCATGATCCCGAATCATCCACCAGTATTGAACATGCCTCCGCCAGCGAACGTTCCTAACTTCGATCCCATGAGACCACATGTAGTTCAACCATATCCACAAGTGGTAGAAAATCCTCTCTACAGGCCACCACCACCTGTTAACTTCAATATGGACCAACAAGGAATGAACAGACCTCAGCAGGTTGATCCTAGGGGGCAAGATCCTTGGTTGGGCCAACAGAATTTAAGGCCATGGAATCCAGACAGAGTTGCAGAATTGGTAATGCAACAATTGGGGGCAGAGAGAGGCACACCAAGACCTGTGTACAGGAAGCCACATCCCGATTGGGTGGATAACATTCCATATCCAAGGGGATTTAAAATGCCAGATTTCGCTGTATTTACAGGTGAAGAAGACCAGTCAACTGTGGAGCATGTAGGTCGTTTTTTAGCACAATGTGGAGAGGCAGGAACAAATGAATATTTAAGGCTAAGGTTATTCCCATTGTCATTATCAAAGACAGCATTCACTTGGTATACGAATTTGCCAGCAAATTCTATCCAGACGTGGGTTGAAATGGAGAGACAGTTCCATTCTCAGTTTTACCGAACAGTACCAGAGGTAACAGTAGCCGACTTGGCCAGGATGTGCCAGTATGGCACTGAGACAGTAGATCAATTCATTGCTCGTTTTAAGAAGTCCAGGAATCGGTGTTTGACTTCTCTTACTGAAAAGGAATTTACAGATTTGGCTTTTAATGGGCTGAAGTTTAATCTCAAGGAGAGATTTGAGGGCCAGGCTTTTGATGATCTCTTTCAATTAAATGCTCGGGTTTCTAAGTATGAGCATCTGCTGAAGGATAAAGATAAGAAGCCGACGAAGGATAATCGGCAGACAATAGCATCGGTTGAAAGTACCGAATACAGTGACTTCACCGAAGAAGAGAATGAGATAGCAGTAGCAACTATGGTACTTGAAAAACCATATGTGTGCCCAGCTTTGAAACCAGCAAAGGTGAGAGATGTGTCCAAGTTTAAAGCCAAGGAGACGAGTAATTATTCGTTTGATATCTACAAGTTGGATGAGATATTTGACTTGTTGTTGAAAGATGGAATGATCAAGTTGGCTGAGGGACAGGTAATACCATCCAAGGAAGAGATTACCGACAAAAGGTATTGCAAGTGGCATCATTCCAAGACTCATGATACGGTGAATTGTATTATTTTTAGAAAGACAATCCAGGAGGCGATTCGTCAAGGCAAAATTAAATTCGCTGAAGACAAAGGCAAGGCTCCAATGGAAGTAGACACGGATCCTTTCCCGAAGATGATCAGTATGGTTAATGTACGTGAGTCTACGAGGCATGATAATAGACAATTGTGCACCCGTTGCCAACGAGAATTAAGTCATCAACATTGGGAAGTTCCCGAATTCCAGTACATGATAGGAACAAGGGAAAGATACAGATCGGGATCATTTGTCCGTCGGGAAGGCAGACCACAGATAAAGTCTGAGATTGTGGTAACTAAAAACGTTTCGGCACAATCAAGAAGTCAAGAAGCTGAATCAAGGCGGTCAACACAAGTGTCTGAGAGACGGGAATTTCGCCCCGATCCACGAAAACAAGTTCCTTCAACTCAAGGAGTTGAAACACAATCTCATAAGGAAAAGGAAACCCCACGAAAGCCTGAGAAGAAAAAGAGTTTATGGCAGCGATATAAAGAAGGGGATCCCAAAGTAGGATTGCTTGGAGAGCCTAGTGGGAAATTTGATTATGTGGTGTACTATGGAGACACGAAGGAGTCTTTAACCCCGTCATTACCTGTGGAACCATCTGGTTGGGGAGATGAATTTGATGATCCACCACCATCAATTCCCCATGAAGTTCCGAAGACAAAAACAATTAAGATCCCACACGATCCTCCTAAAGGAAAATGGTCCTTGGCTAAACCGCCGGGGCAAGCATCTTACCGAACTGCAAAAAGGCGATTTCAGCGAATGAAAAGCAGACAGAGGGATTTCGAGAATCGTCGGGACAAAGGAACGCCATCACAGATTCCTCCAACCAGATCTTTTAGATCTAGAGGAAATTGGGTTTGGAGGAGAAACCCTGATGATAAAGAACTTATCAAACCAGAGAAAAATTCTGTTTATGATTCGGGAAGTAGTTCTCATCAAGAGGTGAAAAAAGGGAAAGAGGTTCAACAAGTCTCCCAAACAATTAATTTTGGGCAATTCCAGGTAGCTCTTAATCCGAAGCATCAAGTCAAAATAGAACAAAAGAATCTGAATCTCAAGATGTCGGAAGAAGATGATAAGAGTTGCCGAGCTGGTCATTCCAAAATGCCGAAAGAGAATCGTTCGCCAATGAGGATCAACATGGTCCATGCTAAGCTTCCAGCTGAATATGGGGCTTGTTCAGTAGTAGAAGAAGAACTCGAGCATATCTCAGAGAAAGAAATAGCAATGGCAGAATTCGAATTCTCTGATAAAGAAATGATAAGGTTTGATAAAGTACCCTCAGACAAGGCTAGACATTTAAGATCCTTGGTTATTTCAGGTAGAATCAATGGTCAAGCTGTCGGTAAGATCTTTGTAGATGCAGGAGCTACCTTGAATCTCATATCTTACAGGTACTTCAAGAAGTTGGGAAAAGATGATGATGAAATAATTCCATCGAATGTTCAGCTGTCTGATTTCCTAGGAGAAGTTACCGAAGTCAAAGGGGCAGTTGTACTGGACCTAACCATAGGATCCAAAACAGCAAGGACGACTTTCTTCGTAATAGAGTTTGATGGTTCGTACAACTTGTTGCTTGGAAGAGATTGGATACACTCTAATCAGTGTGTACCTTCGACTCTTCATTAGGTTCTGGCATTTTGGAATGGTAAGGGAGTAGAGTACATTGAGGCTGATTCGGGACTTGCTACAATAGGGTTGACTGGTATTCATCAAGATCATCAAGAATACTCACATGGAGGACATGTCATTGGAGTACCGAAAGTAGATTCACGATCCTATGCTTATTGCCGCTTTGGGAATATGAAAACTGAGTGGATTCCCAAGTCTAGCTTGGCATTAGAGGAGTTACATACTCTTTATGGAAAGCGAGCCCTTATTGCAAGAAGTTTGTGAAAGGTACTTTGCATACTTGGCAGAGAAGACCTGGCAGAATGCTGAAGTTTCAGATTGTATTGACGAATGGGAAGAGTCACCAATCAAGGAAGACAACAGATCAACAGAAGCTCAAGACCCATTATTAGAAGTTGATATAGGAGAACCTGGGTGTTTTCGTCCAATATACGTGAGTGCTTTTCTGCAAGGGGGCATGAAAGAAGATTTAATCCACTTGATCAAAGAATACAAAGATTGCTTCGCATGGAATTACCATGAAATGTCTGGTTTGTCAAGAGATATTGTAGAACATCGTCTTCCTATTAAGAAAGGATTTCGTCCACACAAACAGTTAGCAAGAAGGTTTGCTCCAGATGTGGTTGACAAAGTCAAGGAAGAAATTGAAAGGCTTCTGAAAGCAAAATTCATTGAGACAACCAGGTATGTAGAGTGGATTTCGAATATAGTTCCTGTAAAAAAGAAAAATGGAAAACTGAGAGTCTGTATTGATTTTCGGGATCTTAATAATGCCACTCCAAAAGATGAGTATCAGATGCCGATGGCAGACATGTTAGTAGATTCGGCATCGGGAAATGAGATGTTATCTCTAATGGATGGTCATTCGGGTTACAACCAGATATTTATTGCTAAAGAAGATGTCCCGAAAATAGCGTTTAGATGTCCTGGTGCTATCGGGACTTTTCAGTGGACAGTGATGCCTTTTGGGCTGAAAAATGCAGGAGCTACTTACCAGCGAGCAATGAATTTCATATTTCATGACATGATTGGTAAATTCTTGGAAGTTTATATTGATGATGTTGTGATCAAATCAAGTCAGGGAGAGCATTTGGACTATCTTGAGCAAGCTTTTGTTAGGATGAGAAAATACAAATTGAAGATAAATCCAGCTAAGTGTGCCTTTGGAGTACGAGCAGGGAATTTCTTGGGATTCCTAGTTAACCAAAGGGGAATTGAGATTGACAAGAATAAGGCAAGGGCTATTATAGAACTTCCTCATCCTACGTCAAAGAAGCAGTTGCAGATGGTTCTCGGGAAAATTAATTTTCTCAAAAGATTCATTGCAAATTTATCTGGGAAGATAGAACCAATGACCCAGCTCTTGCGTCTTAAAAATCAGGAGGAGTTTATATGGGGAGATAAACAGCAGAAAGCGTTTGATGCTGTCAAAGTTTATTTGACAAATCCTCCTGTATTGATGCCGCCGAAAGCAGGCAGGCCATTAAAGTTGTACTTGTCTACTACCGATTCAACTATCGGGAGTATGCTGGCACAAGAGAATGAAAATGGAAAAGAACAAGCGGTATATTATTTAAGTAGGACATTGACAGATGTTGAAAAAAGGTATACCGCGATAGAAAAATTATGTTTATCTTTGTACTTTTCTTGTATGAAGTTAAGACATTATTTGTTGCCAGCTACAGTACATGTACTCGGTAAGACCGATGTGATAAAATATATGTTGTCACGGCCTGTTATAAAAGGGCGTATAGCCAAGTGGGCATTTATCTTGTCTGAATTTGATTTGGCATACGTACCAATAAAAGCAGTCAAAGGTCAAGCTGTTGCTGACTTTCTTACCGAATACCCATGTTTGCAAATGGAAGAAAATAAACAGAACTTCAGTCAAGTTATACCATGGACTATGTATTTTGATGGATCATGTGCTAAGAGTATGGCTGGAGCTGGTTTGATGATAATTTCTCCCACCGGAGAGCTTACAAGGTGTGTTTGTAAATTAGATTTTGAATGCTCAAATAATCAAGCTGAGTATGAAGCACTAATCATCGGCTTAGGAATACTGATTGAATTGGAAGCACAATTCATCAAAATATTTGGTGATTCACAGTTAGTGGTGAAGCAACTGAAAGGAGAATATCAGTGCTTAAATGAAAATTTGATTGGCTATTATTATTTAGCCAAGAAGCTGTTGGAACAATTTAGAGAATATGACATAGTCCATGTCAAAAGAGAAACTAATTACGAAGCCAACGAATTAGCACAGATGGCTTCTGGTTATAAAATATCAAAAGAATTGGCTAATGTTGCAGCCATTATCACATTATCGGTACCTTCTATTGAACACAGAGAAATACCGATAGCGATCAGTGAGGTGATTCGAGAAAAGGATTGGAGGCAGCCCATTATGGAATACTTGAAAAATCCTGATTCAAGAGATCAAAAGCTGAGGAGACAAGCCCAGAAGTACGTAATATTGGGAGACGAGTTATACCGAAAATCTTCAGATGGGCTACTATTAAGATGTCTTGATAAGGACAATGCGAAACTGGTTATGGCAGAAGCTCATGAATGCATATGTGGAGCACATCAAGCTGGAATTAAGATGAGATGGCTTCTAAAAAGGTATGGATATTTCTGGCCAACAATGATGCAGAATTGCATTGAATATGCCAAAGCATGCATTTCATGTCAAAAACATGGACCTTTGCAACATGCACCTGCTGTAGAGCTTCATTCCATTGTAAAACCATGGCCATTTCGAGGATGGGCAATGGATATAATAGGTAAGATTTATCCACCCTCTTCTCATAAGCATAGTTTCATTTTGCTGGCTACGGATTACTTTACGAAATGGGTGGAAGCGATTCCATACAAGAACATTAGTCAGAAGACGGCGATCAAATTTATTGAAGAAAACATAATTCACCGATTTGGCTTACCGGAATCAATCACTGCGGATCAAGGGACAGTGTTTACCGGAAGTGAAGTTATGAAATTTGTGCAATCAAGAGGAATTAAGATGTTGCATTCTACACCATATTATCCTCAAGCAAATGGACAAGCCGAAGCTACTAATAAGGTTGTGATTGGATTGATTAAGAAGCATTTGGAAGAAAATCCAAGAGAATGGGACAGCTTGCTATCGGTAGTATTGTGGGCATACCGAACATCACGAAGATCAAGTACAGGTGTCAGTCCATATATGCTAACTTATGGACAAGAGGCAGTTCTACCGATGGAGATAACCGTTCAATCATTACGAGTCCAATTGCAAAGTGAAATGTTGCCAGAAGATTACAGAGATTGGATGCATATAAATTTGGATGAATTAGATGAAATCAGGGCAGCTGCTTTGGATCAGTTGATTGCACAAAAGAAAAGAGTAGCCAGAGCATTTAACAAGAAGGTTAGGATCAAGCAATTTGCTGTCGGAGATTTAGTATGGAAAGCAATTTTGCCATTTAATCTCAAAGATGGAGAGTTTGGTAAGTGGTCATCAAACTGGGAAGGTCCATATTTAGTTACCGAAATGTTCAGCGGAAATGCGTACAGATTGATGGATGTCAATGGGAAAGAACTATCTCGTTCTATAAATGGGAAATTCTTGAAGAAATATTATCCATCAATCTGGGAATCACAAGGAGATTAATTCATTCATCAAAAGCGAAAGTACATTCTGATCTTGGTTACAAAGGTTTTCAGATCTTTCACCAGTTTGAGATTCTGAGCTACAAGTTTGGAATGTAATTCAAGATCATGGCGGAGTTCGAATTACTGCTCTTTGAGATGTTCTGTGCGACGAGAATGGAAGCGGACAACCTCAAGTTTCTCCCAAGTTTCCTATAACAATCGTCTATACTTGTCTGAAGAAACTTCGACCATGGACTTGACCCGGGAGATTTCATCTTTAATTATCCTGCGTTCGGCACGATTATGACTGGAAAAGAAATTGAAAAGCCGACGTGTCGTCTCAGCATCTTCTTTGGCGTGGAGGCAAGAGTCTTGAACTTGAGCATATGCTTCCTTGGAATCGCACAATCGGGAGAATTCTTCCACAATTTGGAGCTTAAGAGTCTCAGCCTCCATAATTATAGGTTCAAGGCTCCAAACCTCCTTCACATTGCGCTCAAACTCATTGAAGCTGGCAGGGAATAAAGAGCACAGTTCCCATACTAAGTCCAAGAGATCAGACTCAGCAATTAAAAATACCTTGGACCTGAAAATGTCCGTCAGCTCGGTAACTTCTAACCTATGCTTATAATTTAGTAATAAAGCATGATGTCCCTGGGATAGTAGTTCATGTAGCCGTTTCCACAAGGATCGATCATCTGTAAGCAATTGGATAAAAGTTGTTCATGGTTGAAAGAAATGAAGAACAGTTGTCAAAGCTGGGATCAGGATGCATTTAGCAAAAAATTTACCTTCATGTTGGCTGTCACAATGTCTATATGATCGAGGCCAAAGAGGCAACTGAGATGAAGAACCATGTGAAGACATCATGAGCAAGATTGCAAATGTTCAGGATGAATTGTGCAATTTGAGCGGTTATAAATAGAAAGGACATAGAGCAGATCATGGGTAGTGGCATGCCAGAGCTTTTCTCGGATAGTTGGAAGAACATGGCCCATAAGTGGAGGAAGACGGTTACCAAAATTGCCGCCAAAAATATTCTTTTGTAAAAGAAAATACGCAAAGGTCATTGAGGATTATCGGGAAGCATTATCATTGGAATCTTTGTTAATCACTGAGGATTGTCAGGAAGCCTTGTTATTGGAATCTTTGTTAATCACCGAGGATTGTCGGGAAGCCTTATCATCGGGATCTTTGTTAGTTATCAAGGATTATCGGGATCTTTGTTAGTTATTGAGGATTATCGGGATCTCTGTTGAAGATTATAAAAGAGCAGAGGTTGGAATTCAGCAAATGAAGCAAAAGAACATAAGTCAGAAAGAACAAGATTTTTCGTTTATACTTCCTCAGTAGAGACTTGGCTTCATTTACAAAAGAACGGAGCTCAAATTCTAAATTAAGATTTTGTTCCATGAGCTCCGCCCTCTATTTTTCACAAGTTTTGACCGACCTACAAGTGGAGTCATATTCTTTCCGCAGCTCCCGACACTTCTCCATCTTCTTTCTAACTAATGGGCAAAGATGACGCATCTTCGCTTCCTGCTCCATCATTTGGACCTCTACCGTCTTCAATTCCTTCTCAAGTTCTGCTCTTCTTTCTACCAAGCGGTGAAGTTTACTCTCTTCGGCTTTATAACTGTCGTAGAACAAGCGGGTATCCACACATTTGTGGGTTAGTTCATCTTGAATGGCTTGACCTCGCTGTTCTCCGAAGAAAAGATGTGGAAGTTGATAGGTGTTGATCCTGATGGTGTCCACAGCATCCACAAAACCAACGGTGAATATATCACTTTTGTCCTGGAAGTCTTGGGAAAGTGCAAAGGAAGGATTACCAGAGCATACTTCTTGGAAGAGAGTTCTTGCTCGTTTCTCTCTGTCAGAGTCGGTAATCAACTTCCCATAGCCAGACTCTAATAAGCTAAGAAGTTCAGTCCATTTAGCCTTAGATACTTCCTTAGAGACTTCAGAAAATGACGCCGGGTCTATAGATTCTGGTGGACAGTCATCAGTGGAGCCAGGAAGATTTGTGAGCAGTATGTTTTCCACTTCAGCTTTTTCTTCAGTAGATAAAAGATTTATCTCAGCCGCGGCAGAAGGAACTTGTGAAGAAGAAGAGCTTGCCAAAGATATTCCTTGAAGAGGCAGAGTGATTGACGAAGGCTGAACAAGCGGTAGAGGTACATTGGTTGATGGGCCTTCAAGAAATTCCCCATCAGGAATCAGGATTCTTTTTGATGTAGATGAAGGCTCATCGGTACCTGTAAATGCAGTTATGAGTGTTAAAACAATAGTATAAGAAGCATTCCCCATTCGGTAAAGTGAAGACAATACTTACCGATAGAAGTTGGAGACTTCCTAATCTGAGGAGAAGATGGGTCATCAGCTTGTTCCTTTTCCTTAAGTTTTGGAGTCTGGGTTTGCCTTGATGTAATAAGAAGTTCCGTCGAAGAAGCCGGAGGCACCAGAACAGGGTCAAGAATTGTTATATCATCGTCAGGAGCAAGAGCAGAAGGGGAAGAAATCAAAGCCGCTTTTGATCGGTATATCTTGAGAGTCTTCCCTGAGTTATGTTTAAAAGAAGAAAAGCACAGATCAATATTGGAAGGTATGCTCATGATTAGCAAAAGCTTTAAATATTAAAAGTTACCTTTCGGTGTATGCGGCTTTATCATGGCACGTAGCGTGGGACTGACAGATGGGCTCCTTGGTGATGATGATAAAGATTTAGTGGTAGTTCTTTCTGTTGCTGGCTTCTTAGACGCCTTTTCTGGAGCAGACAGTTCTAAGATTTTTCGCTTTCTTCCTGCTGTGAGCGAAAACAGTTAGACACAACTAAATACCGAATGAAGAAGTATATTGAAAGAAGGGAAGCAAACTAACCTTTAACAGGCTTTGTCGGTTCCAAGGGAAGAATGTCTTCATCTCCGGTTGATTGAGGAAGTGCAAGAGTGGCCGTCTCCTTTATTTTCAAAAGGATCATGTCCAGCGGCTCTGAGAATACAGACTTCCGATAATTCTTCCACCAGAAGTCGAAGTCTTCTGAAGAGCGATCAGCATCTGGAATGAACTCGGTAACACGGAACAGTCGGTAAATGTCCCGAATCAGCTTGTTCAGTTCAATGAAGTTCTGACTGCCGCCTTGCTTACAGAATACTTTAATGATGGAAGAAAAGGAAAAAGTGTAGAGAGCCGGGACAGGAATCCCTTGAATCAACCCAAATTGTCTAGCACAAAATTGGGGAGAATAGATTTCGAAGCCAGCAACAAATCTACCCTTTATTGAAAACCTAACAGGAATGTCAATAGAGGTTAGAACGACTTGCCAAAAATCATTCTTATTCTTCTGAAAGGAAGGAAGATATGATTTGAATTCAGGAATGAGAAAAGGGGAAAAAGAGAATTGTTTCCCTTTGATGGAAAAAATTTGGGAAACAAAGAACCGAAAATAAGATAATTGCCCTTTTGGAAAAGGAATCAGCTCTCGGCTTAAAGCTCGACATACAGGATGATTTGGGATAGAAACCGAAGGGGGTTGCGAGAAATGGTCTTTGGAAAACCAAAAAGGAAAATAAAAAGCCGACCAGGCTTGGAGAATCCAGAGTGGACCACCATAGACTCCACCTATTTCATCCGAAATGATGGAAGAAGCCGAATGGGCTAAGCCTCGGTACAATAAGGACAAAATAGTTTTTCCCAAAGAAAGGAGAGTTCCCGAAGCTAAGGCAGAAGCTATAGCTACGAAGTCCTTTGAAACTCTCACAATAGGGTGGCAAAAGAGGAATTTACAGAGCCAGTACAAGAGAAAAGCGGTGTGTTCCTCGTCGGTAACTTCACCTTCTTTCTTAAAAAACTTGCCGATAAAAGCCCCATAAGCTAGCTCGGAATCAGACAACTTACCGAGTCTTGGGTAAGAATCCGAAGACAGAGTAGATGGGTCTGTACCTAAAGGACTAAGACCGGTCAAGCAATGGATGTCGAGCAAGGTTACCGACATCGGGGAAAAAGGGAAGAAGAAGCAGTTGGTAGAAGTTGACCAAAAACAGGATAGGGCACTGATTAGCCCATGATTCAGACGATAGTCGAAACAACAAAGGCGCAAAGCATTATGAATCGAAAGTCCATCCCAAAGAGAGCCCTTGGAAGGACGAAGTCGAAAGTACCATTGATAAAAATTTGGCTCAAAATCAGAAAAAGCCCTAAGACGAGAAGGGCGGGAGTGCCAGTTGTAAGCTAGAACGGAAGAATGGTGGATTGGAAGTACCTCAGTTTGATGACGTGGGAAGAAATCAGAGAGAATGGCAGGAACCGAAAACTGATTGTAAACAGCTGGGCCAAGGATGTAAGAATCCTCGAAATCATTCTGTGCCGAGAAAAAATGCCGATCATTGTTGAAATCTTGAGAGTCTCTGAAGCTATGGTAGCGCTCTAGGGCATTTGAGGCAAGAAAGGAGGAAGCTTGAGTCTTGGGAGCCATGGTGTCTGATCGAGTACAGGAAAAGGGGACGATGGAACGAAGAAGCGAAAGAGCGAGAGAATAACGAAAGAGATGACTTGTTGGAGAAGCAAGTTTGAAGGCGAGAAATCAGATTGTGTGGGGACATCTGATTTATATATTAAGTTGATACGAGGAGAAGCTGAAAAGGCAAGCGCGCGAAACGAGACGGCAAAATGGCGCTGGAAACAAAAAGTAAGTGTCTTGTCATCTTTGGCATTTAAAAGAATTAAAATTCTTTTAATTCTTTTAAAGGGGGCATCTGTTGACACCAAATAATAAAGAGTTACCGAATGGACTTCAGTATCATTGTGTCCCGAAAATCGGTAAATCGGGAATAGTAAGCTACTCTGAGAAGTTCGGTAAGTTAGCTGCAACATACCGAAATGTCTAGAAGACTAAACCCGATATTCGGGAAGTAAGAAAACAGGACCACTGATTTTCAAAATTCGGTAAGATTCTGGACATACCGAAATTATAGAGGATCAGCAGTAAGAGGAATATGAAGACAAAAGGAACCGCAGGATGGCCAAGCTAGCCATGTCAGCAAGAAGTTACGAGCAAGAAATCCGGATAGTGGATGCGAACAGTTCACGGCAGTTGCTGGAAAAGATTCAAAATTCAAAGCCATATTGACAGTTGAAGATCAAGTTTTGGCGGATAAAACGTGGGCAAGTGGGAAGTTATTGAAGGCGCCAAGATTCAGAGTTTGAAAGCAAGAAAATAACCGACAAACGGTTATGCAAAGCCAAAGAATGATAAATAATCGAAAGAGAAGAGAAAGGAGACAGATCAACACACATCCAAAAGAACTCAAGTTTTCTGCACTTTTAACTTTCCTGTATTCTCCTTTCCAGCATTTAGAATTTCTACAACTCTAGTTTAGTTTCAAGCTTTCTACTGCTTTAGTAGGAGTATTGTAACGTAGCCTGAACCTTTGTTGATTTCAAATCCACATTCGATCCACTGATTTCATACCCATTTCACTTCCATTTGTGTTACTCCGTGTTCTCATTAAAATTTCCTTTCGAGAGTTGAGCAGCAGAACCCTCTTAATAAAAACCGAAGACTGAATTTCGGTGAAAGATATTCCTTGTTGCAAAAACGAGCGAACACAGACATATGACGCATATTTCACTACGAGAATCGCTAACCTCGTATTATTCAAATGTACATCATGCAGAACCATAAAACATTCTCAATCATTGCTATATCTCAGGTCTAGAAGCACTTCCTGTGCACAATGGCTAGGCCAGTTTCATCGTACTCCGCCTTCGATATCCACATCTGCATCCAATTATTCCGAAAAAAAAAAATCGATAAATCTTATTATTCATTTAAGTTGCTTACTAATGTTCGTTTGGTTCTCCTTTTTCAAATGTACCAATTTTTCTATTAAGTGAGTAACTTTTATGAGTCGCACTTACGAACCCGTTAGTATCACCAACTCTTCTGGGAAATTATCGACCCCATTTAAACTTATTACAAATGTTTCTCCGATTAAGTTACCAAATGTTATTGATGTTGGTAACTTTATCGGAAGTATTGGTAAGTTATCAACAAATTATTGAGAAAAAAACAGTCGCTATTCTTTGTTTTGATAATATTTTTTTAACACCCAAAGTATAGTTTTTGTCTGTGCTATTTAGGAGTGGCAAGCCAAATTACAAAACTGTGGGTGTATTCGACCAATTAGCATCCGTTTAGCGATTTATCAACGCCTGTCACTTATTAATTTTTGCACTATGTATTCTTTACGAAAAGGTCAAATGAATTACAGAGCGAAAATTCCTAAACAATGATGCCGATCCTCAACCCCCGAGCGGCTCCTCCATGAGCACCGCCTTCACGCCGAAGGCCTTCCACCGCCTCAAGTGAGCCATCACAAGACCATCTCCCCCTCTCGCTCCCTTCAAATAGCCATCGCAGCGTCTCCAAGAGCGGCTCATACATGTGATCCTAGTACAAGATGCTAACTTAAAAAGCTAAAATACATGTACAATTAAAGATACTAGAAAGTCTTTACCGAATAAAATCGATTGACTAAAAAAGCCGACATATTAAAGGTTAATAAATTAAATAAACGAAATAGTTTATTCTATTTAGCAAGAATCATCACACTGTGGATAATATAAAAGAACGTATATAGCTTCATTTTTTTTTTCTCTAAATGCCGGATGAAGAAATCAATCAAAGAGTTGAAAGTAAAATATAAAGTTGATAAATTACAACTGTATTTGGAGTACCATTTATCACATTTCTTGTTTCTAATCATAAGAAAAATAAAGGGTATAAATAAATCATGTTAATTCAAGATTAGGATAACACTAATATGTCATCAGAAAGTAATCTATAAAGTAAAGAACATTAAAAATCACAAGTTAATTAAAATGTAGTGTTATAGTAATTCAAGTATTAGTATATGTTGAGGTTGATATCTTGTATTCTGTTATCCAAGAGATTATGTGGCGGTTCCGAAAGGCCCCCTGACGATTGGACAGCACGGGGGTCCGGGGGAGTCGCCCCGGCGGGGGTTGCGGGGGCAGCGCCCCCGAACCGCCAGAGGCGTTTTATGTTCAGTCATAGCAGGATTTATATGGGAAAGTTAAATATTTTAAGCTATGTGGGCAATTTTGTAATTTGTGCCATGTATGGTTTCGTTATATATATTTAGGGCAAAATAGGTCTCTATGTAGAGAGAGAGTGTGAGAAGAGCGGTTGTACACTTTTCTACGTTATTAGTGAAACAAATCTCATCTCCCCGTGGACGGAGGTCGGCGGAACATCTCCCTTGCTGAACCATGTAAATTCTTGTGTTGTGCGAATTTTCATTACTTTCTTGCATCGTTGATAGGATCGAATTTAGATATTCGACAGTGTAGATAGTCAAATCGGAGTTGAATTATCCATGTTTGCCACGAGACACGTAACATCGCACATGTGGTCGCCACATGCTGCAAAACCATCAAACTTCTATTCTACTATTCTTTACGTAAAGGCAACTTCTAAGTTGGGTTTGAACTTTTCAAATGATCAAAACATTCTTATCTTATCTTAATCTTAATGAAAAATAGTAGAGGATCGCGGGCAAAAAAGGTCGTTCGAGCATATGAGAGGTAAATAGTATGTCGTCATCGACATATCATGCTAACTTAAATCTCTACTAAATGCTTCCTTTTTCTTTTGCATAACAATGTAACATTATTAAAGCAGAAGTCGAAGTGGCAACCCTAAATCTACTGATATTTTGAAAACGGGATTTACATTGGTACATAACAGGGATAATGACACAGATAGTCAATGAATCCAATGTGCAATATCGTCCATAAAATTTTAATTTCTCAAATGTGGTCCTTGAACTTTGACCTAATGTGCAATATCGTCCCTAAACTTTTAATTTATCAAATATGGTCCATGAACTGTTGGTAAATATTCAATATAATTCATAAACCTTTTACTTGGACTAATTTAGTCATAAACCTTTTCACATTAGTGCCAATTGAGTACATCCGGCCAATTTAGCCGAAAATCTCTAAGTGGACACTGGCTGTCATCGCGGCATGCTGGCGATGACGTGGACATTTTTTAATAACAAATTTTTTAAAAATTACCTTTTAATTATTATTATTATTATTATTATTATTATTATTATTATTATTATTATTATTACTACTGCTACTACTTTTTTAACTTTGGCTTTGGCCGACGAGGGCCAGCCAGCCCTCGCCCAGTGGCCGGGGAGGGTTGCCGGCGACCCTCGCTAGCCAAAGCCAAAGTTAAAAAAATGAAATAAAAGAAAAAAAATAATTTCTTGTAATAAGTATTATTTAAAAATGTCTACATCGGTGCCGACTACGCCGCGTAAAACGGCCGGCTTTCAAGTCAGTAATTTCCTGCTAAAATTGGCCTGATGGATTGAATTGATATAAATACCAAAGGTTTAGGATTAAATTGGTCCAATTGAAAGGTTTAGAACTGAATCGATACCAATACAATGTAGTAGTTATGACTTTTATCGGGTCCTTCTATCATAATAGGAGCAACTCACGAAGAAAATGGCCACGGTCACGACACAAGGTCAGGACCTTGGACGAACCCGCTCAAGTCCATTTTCCTATCTCAGAATTCAACTTAAAAATTACGAAGATTCTACGTGCGGTGGGCGCATGTAATAACGTGCTCGCTCACGTGTTCGTATCTCCGAACGGCCTTTGGGCAACTAAACCTGATTAGGGGCCCGAAAACTCAAGGGCCCACCAAGGCCCAGCAGAGCCGCAGTCATATGAGCTTAGACAAGGGCAGATGGCGAGAAAGCTCGGCACGGCCCCGACCTGAGCTGGCCCAGCCGGAAGATCTATCTAAGGACTTTATGGAGGGCAGGCTTGGCAAAAAGTTTCCTGCCAACCTTTAAGCCCGGCCTGGATCAGCCAATGATCGGTCGTGAGGTCGCCCACCGACCACCGATCACCTCTAACGGCGGCCACCTAAATTTGGGCCCTTCATGATGTGATAAAGGAGCTCAGTTCGATAAAGATGAGTTAAGCTTAACTAGTAAACATAACAACAACTAGAATGGTTCGGCAACGTAGGAAACTGAAGGTCAGTAAACACCAAGAAGTCAACGCCTTGGACCTTTTTTTCATTAATTTTTTTTTTTTTGGTTTCGTAAGATTGTTGAGAACCACTTCATCGAATTGAGAATGTGGTTGCATACAAGAATTGATCAGGTTAGGAATAAATCAATAAGGTACTACCCAAATCCTCAAATTGTTTCCATATTTTTCGTGGTAAGACGTGCCATCGGTGTGCGAGCCCGTGTTCGAAGATTGAAACTCAAAAGACATTAGATAAAATTATCGACTTAAACATTCGAAACACAACCCAATCGCCTCCGAGTTTTGAAAAGAACGAACGAATGCGATAATTTATGGGTCGGGACTTAGACTAGTTAACGGGAAGCCTTTCGCGGCCTTTCTAAATGTACGTACTGTTATCTTGTCAAATTATATCAGTAGGGTCCTTCGGACATTCAGCTATATTGGTGCCATAGCACTGCCCTATGTCTCTAAGAATCTGGATTTCCTTGTCCTTGACCAAATTTACCATAGCACTCTGCAAACGCAGACACCGATTGGCATTCGTAAACATTTATCACAGCACCCTGCAAAAGCCTTTCGACTTTGCTGGAGCGCATGGCCGGCCAAGATGATGGGACGAGACTCGCTTCGGCGTACGACGGCCGCCGCCTGACGCCAGCGGAGCGGCGGTTTCTCCTGTAGACGGAGAAGATCCTCCAATCGGAAAGGATGGCTGTTCGCTCGTTTTTGCAACAAGAAATATCTTTCACCGAAATTCAGTTTTCGATTTTTATTAAGAGGGTTCTGTGGCTCAACTCTCGAAAGGAAATTTTAGTGAGAACACGAAGTAACACAGATAGAAATGAAATGGGTAGGAAATCAGTGGATCGAATATGGATTTGAGATCAACAAAGGTTCAGGCTACGTTACAATACTCATACGAAAGCAGTAGAAAGCTTGAAAATAAACTGGAATTGCAGAAACTCTAAATGCTGGAAAGGAGAGTACAAGGAAGTTAAAGTGCAGAAAAACTTGAGTTCTTTTGGATTTGTGTTGATCCGTCTCTCTCTCTTCTCTTTCGAGTATTTGTTATTCTTCAGCTTTCCATAACCGTCCGTCGGTTATTTTCTTGCTTTCAAACTTTGAATCTTGGCGCCTTTAATAACTTCCCATTTGCCCACGTTTTATCCGCCAAAACTTGATCTTCAACTGTCAATATGGCTTCAAATTTGAACCTTCTCCAATAACTGCCGTGAACTGTTCGCACCCATTATCCGGATTTCTTGCTCGTAACTTCTTGCTAACATGGCTAGTTCGGCCATCCTGCGATTTCTTTCGACTTCGCACTCCTCTTACTGCTGACTCTTTACAGTTTCGGTATGTCCAGAATCTTACCGAATTTTGAAAATCAACGACCCTATTCTCTTACTTCCCGAATATCGGGTTTAGACTTCTGGACATTTCGGTATGTTACAGACGATTTACCGAATTTCTCAGAGTAGCTTACTGTTCCCAATTTATCGATTTTCGGGATATGGTGATACTAAAGTCACTTCGGTAACTCATTATTATTTGGTGTCAACAGATGCCCCCTTTTAAAAGAATTAAAAAGATCTTAATTCTTTTAAATGCCAAAGATGACAAGACACTTACTTTTTGCTTCCTGCGCCATTTTGCCGCCTCGTTTCGCGCTCTTGCCTTTTCAGCTCCTCATCGTATCAACTTAATATATATATCAGATGTCCCCACATAATCTGATCTCTCGCTTTCAAACGTGCTTTTCCAAAAAACTCATCTTCTTCGTTATTCTCTTGTGCCAGCATACTCCCGATAGTTGAATCGGTAGTGGACAAATACAACTTTAGTAGCCTGCCTGCTTTTGGCGGCATCAATACATGAGGATTTGTTAGATAAACTTTGACTGCATCAAACGCCTTTTGCTATTTATCTCCCCATATAAACTCCTCCTGATTTTTAAGATGCAAGAGCTGTGTCATTGGTTCTATCTTCCCAGATAAATTGGCAATGAATCTTCTGAGAAAATTAATTTTCCCGAGTACCATCTGCAGCTGCTTCTTTGATGTAGGATGAGGGAGCTCTATAATAGCATTTGACTTATTCTTGTCAATCTCAATTCCCCTCTGATTAACTAGGAATCCTAAGAAATTCCCTGCTCGCACTCCAAAGGCACATTTAGCCGGGTTCATTTTCAATTTGTATTTCCTCATCCTAATAAAAGCTTGCTCAAGATAATCCAAATGCTTTTCCTGATTTGATTTAACCACGACATCATCAATATAAACTTCCAAGAATTTACCAATCATGTCATGAAAGATGAAATTCATTGCTCGCTGGTATGTAGCTCCTGCATTTTTCAATCCAAAGGGCATGACTACCCATTGAAAAGTACCGATAGCACTAGGACATCGGAATGCTGTTTTCGGGACATCTTCTTTAGCAATAAATATCTGGTTATAACCCGAATGACCATCCATTAGAGATAACATCTCATTTCCCGATGCTGAATCTACTAACATGTCTGCCATCGGCATCTGATACTCGTCTTTTGGAGTGGCATTATTAAGATCCCGAAAATCAATACAGACTCTCAATTTCTCATTCTTCTTCTTTACAGGAACAATATTCGAAAGCCACTCTACATACCTGGCTGTCTCAATGAATTTTGCCTTCAGCAGCCTTTCAATTTCTTCATTGACTTTGTCAACCACGTCTGGAGTAAACCTTCTTGCTAACTGCTTGTGTGGACGAAATCATTTCTTAATAGGAAGGCGATGCTCTACAATATTTTTTGACAGACCAGGCATTTCATGGTAATACCATGCGAAGCAATCTTTGTACTCTCTAATCAGATTGATTAAATCTTCCTTCATGCCCCCTTGCAGAAATGCACTCACATATACTGGACGAAAACACCCAGGTTCCCCTATATCAACTTCTAATAATGGGTCTTGAGCTTCTGTTGACCTGCTGTCTTCCTTGATTGGCGACTCTTCCTATTCATCAATACAATCTGAAACTTCCGCACTCTGTTGGGTCATCTCCGCCAGGTATGCGAAATACCTTTCACAAACTTCTTGCAATAAGGGCTCGCTTTCCATAAAGAGTATGTAACTCTTCTAATGCCAAGCTAGACTTGGGAAT
Organism: Lenwebbia sp. NSW1173648; assembly: GCA_029784005.1. NCBI lineage: Eukaryota > Viridiplantae > Streptophyta > Magnoliopsida > Myrtales > Myrtaceae > Lenwebbia > Lenwebbia sp. NSW1173648. The sequence goes on from JARCGZ010000005.1 coordinate 6,957,189, forward strand.
CCATTCAGTTTTCATATCCCCAAAGCGGCAATAAGCATAGGATTGTGAATCTGCTTTTGGTGTTCCGATAACATGTTCTCCATGTGAATACTCTTGATGATCTTGATGAATACCGGTCCACCCTATTGAAGCAAGTCCCGAATCAGCCTCAATGTACTCTACTCCCTTACCATTCCAAAATGCCAGAACCTGATGAAGAGTCGAAGGTACACATTGATTAGAGTGTATCCAATCTCTTCCAAGCAACAAATTGTACGAACCATCAGACTCTATCACGAAGAAAGTCGTCATTGATGTCTTGGATCCTACGGTTAGGTGAAGCACAACTGCCCCTTTGACTTCGGTAACTTCTCCTAGGAAATCAGACAGCTGAACATTCGACGGAATTATGTCATCATCACCTTTTCCCAACTTCTTGAAGTACTTATAAGATATGGGATTCAAGGTAGCTCCCGCATCTACAAAGATCTTACCGACAGCTTGACCATTGATTCTACCTGAAATAATCAAGGACCTTAAATGTCTAGCCTTGTCTGAAGGTACTTTATCAAACCTTATCATTTCTTTATCAGAGAATTCGAATTCTGCCATTGCTATTTCCTTCTCTGAGATATGCTCGAGTTCTTCTTCTACCATTAAATAAGCTCCATATTCAGCTGGAAGCTTAGCATGGATCATGTTGATCCTCATTGGCGAACGATTCTCTTTCGGCATTTTGGAGTGACTAGCTCGGCAACTCTTGTCATCTCCTTGCGACATCTTGAGATTCAGATTCTTTTGTTCTATCTTGACTTGATGCCTCGGATTAAGAGCTACCTGGAATTGCCCAAAGTTAATTGTTTGGGAAACCTGTTGAACCTCTTTTCCCTTTTTCACCTCGTGGTGAGAACTACTTCCCGAATCATATACATAATTTTTTTCTGGTTTGACAGGTTCTTTATCATCAGGGTTTCTTTTCCAAACCCAATTTCCTCTCGTACTAAAAGATCTGAATGGAGGAATCTGTGATGGCATTCCTCTGTCCCGACGATTCTCGAAATCCCTCTGTCTGCTTTTCATTCGCTGAAAACGTCCTTTTGTAGTTCGGTAAGATGCTTGTCCCGGCGGTTTAGCTACGGACCATTTTCCTTCAGGAGGATTGTATGGGATCTTAATTGTCTTTGTCTTCTGAACTTCCTGGGAAATTGATGGTGGTGGATCATCAAATTCATCTCCCCAACCAGATGGTTCAACTGGCAATGACGGGGGTAAGTAATCATTCGTGTCTCCATAGTACACCACGTAATCAAATTTCCCACTAGGTTCTCCAAGCAATCCTACTTTGGGATCCCCTTCTTTGTATCGCTGCCATAAACTCTTTTTCTTTTCAGGTTTTCGTGGGGTTTCCTTCTCCTTGTGAATTCGTGTTTCAACTTCTTGAGTTGGAGGAACTTATCTTGGTGAATCGGGACATAACTCCTGCCTCTCAGGCATTTGTGCTAGCTGCCTTGATTGAGCTTCTTAACTTTTTGATTGTGCCGAAACGTTTTCAGTTACTACGATCTCAGACCTTATCTGTGGTCTACCTTCCCGACGGACGAATGATCCCGATCTGTATCTTCCTCTTGTTCCCCTCATGTACTGGAACTTGGGAACTTCCCGATTCTGATGACTTAATTCTTGATGACAACGGGTGCATAGTTATTTATTATCATATCTTGTAGACTCATACACATTAACCATACTGATCATCTTCGGGAAAGAATCTGTGTCTACTTCCATTGGAGCCTTGCCTTTGTCTTCAGCAAACTTGATCTTGCCTTGGCGAATCGCTTCTTGAATTGTCTTCCCTTGCTGGTTTCAAAGCTGGGCACACATATGGTTTTTCAAGTACCATAGTTGCTACCGCTATCTCATTCTCTTCTTCAGTCAAGTCACCGTATTCGGTACTTTCAACCGATGCTATTGTCTGCCGATTATCCTTTGTCGGCTTCTTATCCTTATCCTTCAGCAGGTGCTCATGCTTAGAAACCCGAGCATTTAATTGAAAGAGATCATCAAAAGCTTGCCCCTCAAATCTTTCCTTGAGATTGAACTTCAACCCATTAAAAGCCAAATCTGTAAATTCCTTTTCGGTGAGAGAAGTCAAACACCGATTCCTGGACTTCTTGAAACGAGCAATAAATTGATCTACTGTCTCAGTGCCATACTGGTACATTCTGGCCAAGTCGGCTACTGTTACCTCTGGTACCGTTCGGTAAAACTGAGAATGGAACTGTCTCTCCATCTCAACCCATGTCTGAATAGAATTTGCTGGCAAATTTGTATACCAAGTAAATGCTATTTTTGACAACGACAATGGGAATAGCCTTAGCCTTAAATATTCATTTGTTCCAGCCTCTCCACATTGTGCTAAAAAATGACCTACATGCTCCACAGTTGACTGATCTTCCTCACATGTAAATACAGCGAAATCTGGCATTTTAAAACCCCTTGGATATGGGATGTTATCCACCCAATCGGGATGTGGCTTCATGTATACAGGTCTTGGTGTGCCTCTCTCTGCTCCCAATTGTTGCATTACCAACTCTGCAACTCTATCTGGGTTCCATGGCCTTAAATTCTATTGGCCCAACCAAGGATCTTGCCCCCTAGGGTCAACCTGCTGAGGTCTGTTCATGCCTTGTTGATCCATATTAAAGTTAATGGGTAGCGGCCTGTAGAGAGGGTTTTCCACCACATGTGGGTATGGTTGAGCTGCAGGCGGTCTCATAGGATCAATATTAGGCACATTCACTGGTGGAGGTATATTCCATATTGGCGGTAAATTTGGGACCATGGGATTGATCACGTTAGCATTAGTGGGGCCAGTTTGAGGGAAATTGTAACCACTCACACCATTCACTAGGTTCGCTGTCGTAGGATTCTCCGGCCTTGGTATAATTCTTACTGGAGGTTGCAGATTCGATCCTCCACTACCATTATACCCAACATTGGGATGTCCCGATGCTGGTGAAAATGGTATTGTACCAGGGGGATTTACACAAAAGGGAGGAACTTGAGAGGATGAACTAGGACGCGATATTACCTCGTTTATGGCATTAATCATCATGGGCTTTATCACATCCGTGACATGACGCACCATATGGTTGGTGAGCTCATTCTGCTGCTCCTCAAACATTCTCCTCATCGTGGCTACCAAAGTGTTGTCGGGTGTCAACGCGTGAGCTTGTTCTTCGTTCAATCGCCGAGGAATATCAGCATTGTGATGGGGTACTTCATTATTAGCAGCCGAATGCTCAGATTGCGCTCCATCATCTGGGTTGTTGATATTACCAACTGGTACTCTTTCTGATTGACATCTAGTTCTCACCATTTCTCTTAATCTTACCACACAGGTCCCACCGGGCATGCCAAAAAGATGTTCGCTCGTTTTTGCAACAAGGAATATCTTTCACCGAAATTCAGTTTTCGGTTTTTATTAAGAGGGTTCCGTGGCTCAACTCTCAAAAGGAAATTTTAGTGAGAACACGAAGTAACACAGATAGAAATGAAATGGGTAGGAAATCAGTGGATCGAATATGGATTTGAGATCAACAAAGGTTCAGGCTACGTTACAATACTCATACGAAAGCAGTAGAAAGCTTGAAAATAAACTGGAATTGCAGAAACTCTAAATGCTGGAAAGGAGAGTACAAGGAAGTTAAAGTGCAGAAAAACTTGAGTTCTTTTGGATTTGTGTTGATCCGTCTCTCTCTCTTCTCTTTCGAGTATTTGTTATTCTTCAGCTTTCCATAACCGTCCGTCGGTTATTTTCTTACTTTCAAACTTTGAATCTTGGCGCCTTTAATAACTTCCCATTTGCCCACGTTTTATCCGCCAAAACTTGATCTTCAACTGTCAATATGGCTTCAAATTTGAACCTTCTCCAATAACTGCCGTGAACTGTTCGCACCAATTATCCGGATTTCTTGCTCGTAACTTCTTGCTGACATGGCTAGTTCGGCCATCCTGCGATTTCTTTCGACTTCGCACTCCTCTTACTGCTGACTCTTTACAGTTTCGGTATGTCCAGAATCTTACCGAATTTTGAAAATCAACGACCCTATTCTCTTACTTCCCGAATATCGGGTTTAGACTTCTGGACATTTCGGTATGTTACAGACGATTTACCGAACTTCTCAGAGTAGCTTACTGTTCCCAATTTACCGATTTTCGGGATATGGTGATACTAAAGTCACTTCGGTAACTCATTATTATTTGGTGTCAACAATGGCGAAGATGGCTAGTAAGTCGCACAAAACACGATGCAGACGATCTTGTCAATATACCGAACTTAACCATGCTGTTATGTACTCTTCGAATAGAAATCCAATCTTACGATCGATTGAGCTTTCTTGCTTCTGTGGTAAATTTCATGAACTTTTTTTCTTGCATATTTGACGTTCATGTTATAATGATTTGAATATAGTGGAGAGTTATCATTTCGATGGTTGTTATTGGATTACCTTTAAAGCGTGAATTGCTTTTTGTTATATGGGTCTCCGCGTGACTACTTTTTACTGCAGCAATGGAGGGCGAATTTTGAGCAAAAAGTAAGTACCTATAAACAAAAAAAAGTACGAAATTAATGATTTACTTCAAATAAAGGCTAATAAACAGTAGAAAATATTTTCGCGCAAATAACATCCGAGAAAATATTTTTCCAATTTTTTGGCGTTTGATTCGCAAAAAATAAATTAATCAAGGAAAATAATTTTCACTCATGAAAAAATTACCTTTAAAAGTGAGGAAAAAGTTTTTCTCTTTTTTAAAAGACGAAAACATTTTCCCTTAACTTTCCTCTCTCCCCAGCCCTCTCCTCCATATTCATTTTCTTGTAATCATTTTTCATTTTTCTTATCTTTTATTTCTTTTTATTTTTGAGTTTCTTTTACTTTTATAAGTTTTTCTTAGGTGACCGGTCACCGGCGATCTGGCGAGGTCAAGCTTGCTCGGCAAGGGGGAGCCTCACCCGAGGCCGATGAGGCTAGGCCGCTGGAATCTAGCGAGCTCGAGCTCGGTGGCCGGTCGCCCACCGAAGACGAAAGGAAAAAGAACAAAAGGAAAATAAAATAGAGAAATAAAAGATAAAAGAAAATAATTTAAAAATCATTTTTTAAAACAAAATTATCAAAAGGAGTGTACGGTGGAAATTGATTTTCCTTACAAAAAAGCTGAAAATATTTTCTAGTTCGCTTTTAGGTTTCAACCAAGTACCGAAAAATATCGTCATTTTTTTAAAAATCGACTTCCTAAAAAATATTTTTCAGAAATATCACATGTTTTGCTAAATAAACGGAACCAGAGATGAGGCGAACTCGGCTATGGCTAGTAGTGGAAGTAGCCACCATTGCCGCCGTTGGCAAGGTCGCAAGTGGTGGTTGCGCCATCACGCCACCCTTGCGGCACCCGCGTGTGGTGACGTTCTGGCCGATCGGAGAATTATTCGGTCGGACTCGATGACAAAGGAGTAAATTGCAGAGTATCTTGAAATATCGAGGGACCATTTAGATTATTCAAATGTCTGGGGCAATTTGTCGAAACCTATAAAATGTACAAATTGTGATGCCCCCGACCGAGTTTTTTCCTTTTTTGGTCGAGCCCCCGACCGAGTTGGCGAGTCGCAACTCGCAAGTCGCCGCCGTGTCCTGGGGGAGCAAAGATCACGAGGTGGGGGTTTGCAGCGCCGAGAGCGGCGGCGACAGGGTGGTGGCGACAGAGCTGCCACTCGAAGCACAAGAGCTAGCTAGCTTCTTCTCTTTCTCATCCACTTTCCCCCGCGTGGATCTCCTCTGTGACCACAACCATCACGAAAGCACATTTCTTCACGCTCGTGGCGGACTGTTGAAGCTCGTACTATCGATGAGGCAGATCGAGTCGCTGTGGCAAGAGGTTCGAGACCTAACCCTCGGCAACACCTCCTCCGTCCACCGCCTCGATGCGCCTCCGGCGCCGCTCGAGTTCCTCCGCGACTTCGTCTCTCTCAACAAGCCCTGCCTTATCTCCAAAGCTGCCACCGCTCACTGGCCGGCCACCGCTCTCTGGCGCGATCGCGCACACCTCACTCGCGCCCTCTCTTCCTCCTCCGTCACCGTCCATCTCACCCCCAATGGACGCGCCGATTCGCTCGCTCACATTGACTCCTCCGCCTCATCGCCGCCGCCGCCGCCGCCGCCTCTCTGCTTCGCCTCTGCGCACGCGCAGCGTGTGCCATTTGCCGAAGCGCTGGAGATGATCTCGAGGAGTAGTCGGGAGAGCAATTTTGTCGCGTACGCGCAGCAACAGAACGATTGCTTCCGATCGGAGTACGGTCCTCTGGCTCGCGATTGCGATGAGCATGTTCCGTGGGCGAGCGAAGCCCTGGGTTCCTTGCCGGAGGCCGTGAATCTGTGGATTGGGAATCACTTCTCGGAGACTTCTTTTCACAAGGATCACTACGAGAATCTTTACGCTGTTGTCACCGGCGAGAAGCATTTCCTGCTCCTTCCTCCGACGGATGTTCATCGTATGTATATTAAAGATTACCCGGCCGCGCAGTACTTGTATATGAAGGTCGGTTTCGGAAAGGTGAGTCATTGTAGTTTTGTTGTTTTGAGGTGATTTTTTACACTCTTGGATTGGTGGGATTTGCAGGAAACTGGGGAATTCAAGCTGGAAGTCGAAGAACCAATCAGATATGTACCTTGGTGCAGTGTCAATCCTTATCCTTCCCCAGAGAACTTGGAAAGCGAGATAGCGAAGTTTCCATTGTATTTCAATGGTCCCAACCCTTTTGAGTGTACGGTCAAGGCTGGGGAGATCCTTTACTTGTAAGTGTTCTAGCTGATTTGAATTCACTGTTTTCGGTAGGATGGTGAGAATTTATGTGCTTGGAGGAAAGAATGGGAGGCATTGGCTCGTTGCATTTGAGCATGATCAGTTATAATTCTAGATGATTGAGGTTGTAATGATAGAATTCGTCAAATAAAGTAGATTTAGTGTGGTGGTCAAGTTTCGTAACTTTAGCGATTTAGCTTAATTAGAGACGTGCTTGATCGCCTTAGAGCGCGTTTTTGGACAAAGTGTTATCAATTAGTAATCAATCATGGTGGAGATGTGGGCCTGCTGGTCATTCCTTCTTCTAATGAAAGATAGCAGTTGAACGACGAAACTTCGAGGCTGCAGTGTTGATTTATAATCTGGATCATGCTATTAGATAGAGGTGTCACGAAGCTATCATACAGGAGATCGTGATACAAAGTGTCTAGACAGTTTTTTCTTTAGATAAGTCATGTTTCAATATTTTTGGAACTGAGTGGAGGAAAGCTGCACCGGAGCATTCTTCTTCCTGGGGTGTATCCATTGAGGCCCATTCTTTCGGGATTAATTAAAAGCAAAAAGTACTTTTTATTTTCACGCCAAAACTTAAAATATTGTACGTTAGTCTACCTGCCAAAGTTTATATGTATTGAAAGTTTAAGCGGTATTGGTTTGCAAAGAGTAAAAGTGCGTGAACCTATAAATTTTGATTAAGCAAAAAAGAAAAAGTAAAAGCTAAACCAGACACGCAAATTCAGAAATTCCATCGGATTTACTTCTGAGACATAGATAGTTGTTAGTCGTCTTGGTGTATGGGATCATCTTTTCTGGTTATTTGTATGGACTTAGAGATAGTGTGCCAGCTTCAATTTTCTTTCCCTTTGTGTGGCGAGTATGTGGGGGAACAGGTGTTTAGACGTTCATGTTTATAATATTATGCCCAGATCGATGGTGTTCCTGTGGTTGAGTGTAGTGCTGACTAGTGTGGCCTATCTAATACTCACAGTACTCTGTTGCAGACCAAGTATGTGGTTTCATCATGTTAGACAGATTCCAGATGACACAGGACTCACCATTGCTGTTAATTATTGTAAGGATGCAGTATTTCATCATTTCTTCAATTAACTGCATAGTGATTATTGCAAGAAAAAAAAAAGATACTTCATGATGATCTTCAGGTGCTAAATAACAAGTGCAACTTTTCAGGGTATGATATGCAGTTTGATATGAAATATGCATATTTCAACTTCTTGCAATCAATTGAATACCAACCGATTCATGAATACACGGTGACTGAAGGAGAGGCTGAAGATGTATAATCAGTCCGCATACTGTTGTAAATCAGTGTCTCAATGAGCTGTAACCCATAAAGTCATTTCTGAACTTCTTTATTGTTTTTCTCTGGTTTATTGTTGGAATCTTCATCTGAAGCTTGCCTGAAGATGGTTATGAACAAGGAAGACAGTTCAACTCAATTTCCGGGTTAAAAGGTCACTGACTATCAGCAAATTTGAGTAATGCTTGGGGAACAGGATCTCAGAATAGCACTACTGATGCATTTACACCTCCACCAGATTGGGTCGAAGGTGAGATTTAAATGCCAATCCCTTCTGCATGGATGGACTACTTCTGTCCTGTTTCGCTTTGTAAACAAGGAAATATGATTTCAATTTCTGATAATCAGTTTCAAGATGCCAAACCGTTTATCAGTTTTGGTACGGTCTATATCAAGAGAACATTATTGCAGAATGACCTCCATTGAATTGCTTGTGTTGTTTGCACAGGACTGCGGGTCCAAAAAGCAACAGATTGTCCAAGGCGTATAATAGAATGGTTTGTGGTTCCATGGGTGTGGTGCCAGTTGCTTTATGGTTCAATAATACTCGGTTTATTTGGTGAGTCAGGTTCTACTTCATTCTTCACCTCTGTTGTTTAGGTCTTAAGCTAGTCTTACTGATATTATGAGCTTTATGTCTAGTTAATTATCCAAAAAGAAGTCATCCTGTGCTGCGAGGTTCTAGGAGTCATGTGTTTGGGAAATTTCCAAGCCATAACTTTCACGTAGTTTGATGCTAGGCAAGTTGTATGAAAGCGCCAGTGGAAAATGAAGAGGGAGGGCATTCTTTTTCTCTCTCTTTTTAATCTTTTTCTGGGATTGCGTTAGTTCAAGCTTCTTTCTGTTTTGGCCAAATAATCTCGGAGTCATTTCAATGCTTTTCCCCGGGGCCATGTGTTATTCTGTCCGTCCAACTATCTGGGATTCTAGCAAATTAGTCATCCTGAATCAGTTCGCTTGTTGAGTCTACTATCACTCTCCTTGATGCTGTGCTTTATCCTGTCTAAGCCCAAGTCCTTTTTTAATGGTAAGTCTTTTCTTTTTCGATAAGGCCCAAGTCCTTATTCTGTTTTTGTCTGAATGTGTCTTTCTTCTCTGTCCTTGTGTGTGTTCATTCTGTTGTGCCTTTTTCCCCCTGATGTCTTTTATCACACAAGTAAGAGGCATGCATTTATTCTATCGGTAATGCTAGCATAAGGTAGTTCTCAACAATTTGAATGACCATCTTATGGTAGCTCGCAGTGCTAAGTTTACAAATTGAACTTCCGAGGGAAGAAGTGGACACATCATCAATAATTTACAGGACTAAGAGGCCCTGATATCCCTTTGCCAGACTAAGTACATTGACTCTTTAAGCAGACATTTCAAGCCACAAAAGTTTCTTTAGTTCTGTTTTGCCAACCATGTAAAGGTAAGTTACAGTCTAGAAATCGGGTCTCGTAGACTCATACCACATCAGGACTGATACTGTCCCCAGTTTCCTCTCACGATATGGTTGATTGAATGCGGGCTTCCTGTGCCATCCATCACCATCAGGTCAATATCTGATATCGGAAGTGAATGGGCCATGGTTCTGTTGTGTTGTCAATTTGTGTTTGCTCATGCACTGCCTGAATATCATCTTGTTGTATATAAACTGGTCCCGAAACTCCTAAGATTTTTTTCCCCCACCTTCTCCTGAAGTCAAGGTTCAGACCTTAGATCTCTCTCCTTCCGCAGAAGACGTCCATGAAACACCTGAGGCAAGTCTTGTGACAGCTCGTATTTGATTTTAGCTAGCATCGAAACGTCGTGACTCTACTACAATGTATGAATTGGTGAGATAATTCAATGTTTTGTCACACTTGCATCTGGGTTTCCTCTTCTGGTCCTGTCTGTGTCTTTCTTTGTGATATGTAATCACTTTAGTATTATGAACTTGCTAGGCCGGGCACATCATGTCAGAGATAGCCACACGCACGCTGGGCTGATTTAACACACAGCCACACGCACGCTGGGCTTAAAATCAGTTCTACTCACATCCATGAGGACGCGTCCCCCTCTAACAAGGGGAGGAACAGAGGTTATCCATTCATATGGCGGATTTCTTCTCGTATCAAGCCAATCGTGACCATTCTTTTGTGCACGATACTGCCGGGATAGCAACGCTTTTATTATTGAAGGCGAAGATTTTTTATGATCTCGTTGCGTCTCAATTGATGTCGAGTCATGCTAGAAAATGCCCGGTTGCAGTTGCTCAGGACCCCATTAAATTGATCATGTTCAATCGTATTCCTTAGCTTGATCTTTCAGGCTCCATTTCTTGCTATCAGCAGTTAGCGAATAGATGTATTTTGACTTCGACCGAGCCACGGTCCCCCCCATTACCTCTAGCCGCTCCCTTGATGTTTGCACATATGGAGGTGCAAGCATGAATGGATGTTCGAAAAGATAATTTATTTTGTCTATGAATCTTTCGCTCATCTTACAAAAGCAATGTGAAAACGTTGGTATATTAAACGATCGATCAAGTATTTGTTGCAGACCACCATTTTACTTAACATAGCGTCTATGACCGTAAGAAGTCGCTGCTTAGCAGAAAAAGGGAAAAGAACAAGATTTTTAACAATAATTTCGACATTAAGGGTTCACAATTAAGTTTTAACTTTTTCCAAATTTGTGGGTCAATCTTCCTCATCGAGCACCAAATTTAATTATTCCTTAGTACCCCAAATCTTCATTTATTAGATTAATTTTCTGGAAAGTTGTCTCTTTTTTCTTTTTTCCATCTCTTTTGCAAGTGGAAAAAGAAGTGATGCGTATGTGTGTATGAGCATCATGACTCATGGTACTACATCGATCATGATGGACTAGATATTTTGGTTCAGGTCACATGTTCAGTGGTGGGTTTCCAATTTTTTAGTGGGAGAAAACCATAATAATCGAACTGAATTTCTTCTGAACGACACAGAAAAATTGGGGGAAAATAGCTCAATTAGTACTAAACTTATCGTACGAATGCCAATTCAATCGTCGACTTTCTAATTTTGTCAATTTTGTCCTAAATCTTTGAGCGACATTCCAATGTAGTTCTTTCGGCAAGAATTGACCAGAATGCCTATATTGCAATATCGCATAAAGGTTTAAGACTAATTTAGCAAACTTGAATTTTTTTAAAATTTAATTGATATCGGAACAGTAGGTTTAAGACTGATTGGATAAATTTTTCCCAAAAATCTGCGTGCCCCAAAATCTTGCTAATTTGGTTAATAATTCGAATTACTCGCTCATAATAAATATATATTTATAGATCTTCAGGACCATCTAATTAGCTTTCGACATGACGCTTTATGCCAGAATTATCTCGCCCGATACATTTTTTTCGATTTTCGAAAAAAGAAAAGGGAAATGCATCCAAATTGATAAAAATTGTGAGGTGCGTTAAGAATCGGCCAACCTGGAATGTAGCGGGAGAAGAAGACGGAATCTAATCAACCAAATTCTCGAATGGATTGGACAGACTGCAATCACCAAGTCTTGAACGAATTGGATGTAAGTTAGAATCTTGTTTTTGTACGTGTCCTGTGTCCGGATAAGATGGCCGATTGTGGTTGCAAAACCATTGCGCCTCCGATCAATTTTTCATGGGGTTATAACAGCGAAAGGTTTATCACAAAAGTACAAAGAAAGCATGATTATATCTGTGTGTTGATAGATATATGAAGTAGATTCGAAACAGAAAAACTTACATGTCGATGGAATGAATGCATCCTCAAAGATTAGCATCGGTATACAATTGGATAAAGCATTTTATGTATAGGATACAACATGTGACGGTGATGACATAGTGCGACCCATCGATCGCCTTGTTCGTAATTATGAATCACACCCTTTTCGGCGCTGTGATATACCCTTCTCCTACAAATTGATGCGTGTAGTTTAAATGCAGAGAATTCATCGGCCATTTCATCGTTATAGGACTCAAATATAAGATCTTAATCGTCTCGACAAATTTCATTTCTGCTAAAATTTTAAGCTGTTAGGCATGCTCATCACGTTCGTACATAGCTTCTCTCTCCCACCTAAGATGGTCCTTCGACGTGCGATGCGAACCGTCGACCTAACTATACCAAACAAAGTGATCAGAGGTAGGACATTAGACGGAAAAACAGGAATGCCATGCTTAATAAAAACGAGTGTGCGAAATGTGAACTTGTAATGTTCGCTATAATTCTAAGTTAAGCAATTATATGCGTGTTGTTTTAACTTTAAAGCGCTTGAAAACGGGTCATACCTATAAACACAATCTATTACTTAACATCAATAATGCTTGTCTAAAAACTTTTCTTGTTTTGGCTGACAATTCAACTCAGCAAAATTTGATGAGACACACATGCTTGGGGGGTGGGTGGTCCCGTAGAGCATCTATGTACCCCAAGGAAGATATCATCCCTTCCAATGGAACGTGCACCACAGAACTCAAAACTCACCATCGTCCTCTTCACCAAAACCTTGATATTCCCACACAAAGGCATGTGAATTCCTGTGATGGATGGTTGCTTTCCGGACTTGGATTGGATCAGAAGAACGTGTAACATCAGTCATGCGTGGCTCCATGTACTTCAACTAGTAGTTCACATCCGGCCTTTAATTGATGCCCGTCTCATTTTGTGGAGCTGTTGATCCGAAATAGTCGCATGGACCCTCGACGGAAGGGAGAAATCTTTTGGACGAGCGATTTCATCTCCATACAACCGTCTTTCTCTCAATTTAGGCGGTTGTCGCTATCGGTAGGGACGCTCGAATTGAGACGGTGTTGCGTAGATTGACCGGAGAAAGACGAGAGGTACAATAAGTCCCGTTGATTTCATTTTTTCCCATAGGTGATTATTTTTACGAGGCGAAGGACCGAGGCCATAATTTTAGCGGATGTTAGAGAATTCACAGAGCCCAGCATGCCAGGCGGAAGCGATCCGACTCTTAAGACGGCGGAACCGGGTTCCGCATCGCGCATCGAAACGTACGAATGACTTATGATCCGGCTCCGGTGACTTTTTTCGAGGGGTTGATCGCCACGAAACTTCCTTGTTTTGGATATATGAAGAAGGACAGCATTTGCGTGTAGATGAAAATATCTTTGCTTCTTTTGGGGTGTCTCGGGCAAGAAAAACACCAAAACAGCATTAACGTTTCCGATCGAATAATGAAGGTGTGGGAGGGGACCTGATGGTGATGCTAACTAAATGTCGGATTTTTATCTTCTTTTCCAGCATTTCTTGTCCTCAGGATTCGTACAAATTTCTGAAAGATCAATGATTCAATCAATTCAGCTGCAATATATATATATATATATATATATATATATATATATATATATATATATATATATATATATATATATATATATATATATATTGTTTTGTATTTATGTATGTATGTACCCTAGCTCTCCATTTGTTTAGAGGAACGGAACATATCGCCAAAAACCCTAAATTACATTCGCTGTGACACCAATAACCAAAACTTTTTTTTTTTTTTCGTATCGTCAAAATCGCCGAGCTTGTACCGGTGTGGCAAAAATACCTTCCATCTACCACATTTAAAAAAAAAACCCTGAATTTTGTCCACCGCGACACCAGTACATCAATCTCTTTTTGTCGTTATCGGCATCCAAAAATAAAGTTTAGGATATTGGTGTCACGGCGGCATACTCAAGGGTTGTTGGTGGTATAAATCGAAATAAAAAAAAAGGAAAGAAAATCAAGTAGCAAAATGTAGAGTTTGATATAACACCGGAACCGAGTTTTTTAACCATTGCCTGAAGAAGAATGAGGAGGAAAATTATGATTACACGACGTTTCTAGGTTGCATGCATAATAAGAAGAGGAATCGATGACGCGATCGCGTACAATTACGTGAGAAAAAAGTGAGCAACTAAGGCAACTTCAGTGTTATGCAGGCTGGTTTTGGAAGATAAGATACATAGCTGAAAGAGGAAGCAGCGGAGGATGATCACGGACTAGTCAATCGCTGGACACGCCAAGCCTCTTTTTAAATACCATAAGCCTTGCCAGGTAGGATGACCGAGCAATTCGGAAGGTTTCGTAGTCATCTGATCGCAGGCGAGGGTTGCCAGTCAGTTGTCTATGCCAGACACCTTCTTTTGGGCGAGGCCATCGCAGCCGACGAGGGCGTCGCGGCCCTTGCCAGCGGCCTGCGAGGGCTTCGCGGCCCTCACCCAGTGGCCGATGAGGGCATGTCGCGGCCAAATTAAAATAATTGTTCACGTCGAAGTCAGTCGTGTCACACAGGACGGCCGACATCCAAATCAACGATTTCCTTCCAAAAGTGACCGGATTCACTCAATTGGAAAAACGTGAAAATGTTCAGGACTCAATTGGCAAAACGTTAAAAAGCTTAGAACTAAATTGACAAAAGCGCAAATAGATTTAAGAATTTTTGGACAATTTCCTCTGCAAGTCGTTCGTTTCGGCGTCCAATCGGATACCTCCACCTTTCTTGGCCATGAGAATGTCGTACAACGGAGCCTGATTTCATCAATGGATTGGCCTCCCCTCTCATAATCATATGTAAAACTGACATCCACTTCATTTTTAGTCCCTTGTGATATCGACCTAAGTTGAAGAGACTCGAAGGCCGTTTCTCCTGGCCAATGACAGAGACCGAACAAAGGTCAGTTTATGTTCCAAGGTCCAGTTACCAGTAAATGTCGCAAGCAGGGAAGATGAGGGGGCAGAATTAAAAAAAAAAAAATTCTTAAACTTATTGTAATTGTGTCAATTCAGTTCATCTGGCCAATTTTGAACGGCCGACGCTGATGTGGACTTTTTTAAAAAATATTTAAAAAAATGATATACTTTTTTTTAAATAAAATTAACCGGATATCTGAATTGGCATAAATACAGAAGTTTTAGGTCTGAATTGGCAAAAAAATAAAGTTTAGGACTAAATTGACACAACTATAATAGGTCTACGACTTTTTTGGTAATTTATCCGTAGATGAGGTGGTGGCCCTTCAAAAGGGTGAATATGTTTCATGCCTTGGTCTGGTTTTGATCAGTCAAATCCAATGTCTAGAAGTGGCCATGCACCTCGACTGACAAAAAAAAAGCTGGTTTTCTGTAGGTGATCTTCTCCTCTTCTTACATCTTTGAATTCGAGATGTTAATCCATCTTTTGCAGACAAAAATCTTGTCCTAACATAGTTTGCTCCGAGTTTAAAATATGTATATCTGTCCCAGAATCTAACTTATTTATAAATATAAAAAAGAATTGTTCTTTTCGCTCTTCTATCGTAAAAATGTCGAATTACGTTCCGATAGTACATTTTCCAGGGATGGGGAGAATGCCAAAACTGGTCTGCCAAATTGAAAAATTAATGATGTGGCTAATTGTCGACCAAAAAAAAATTGAAATGCGAGTGCGAAGTGAACGAGTGTGAGACCGGGTGAGGACGAGAGAGAGAGAGAGTGAAGAGAGAGTCACAGAGATGGTTTGAGTCTAAGTAAGTTATGAATCCATTTAATACTTATATTATTCTGGATTTTGCCACTCTAAATCTATTTATGACCTATTTACCCGTAAAACAACTTATCCCGTCAAATACTTGTTTTTTTTTTCTTTGGTTAGAACCGTCAAATACTTGTTAAGAAATAAGCTTATGACCCATTTTGACAGGTCTAACGGAGCTTCGTATTTATGTAATTCAATGGCAAAGCTCCGTTTTGTCCGGTTTTTTTTAACCATTATAATGTATTTTTTAAGGCTAACGAATCTTTTCAAAATGAATCATTTCCGCTCATAAATACACACTCTCCCTTTTCATAATTCAGCACCCCACGCACAGCCGGGGGAGGAAGGCAAGACACACACACTAGCACAATCATGGAAGCCTTGTCCTCCTCCTTCCTCTCCTCCTTCTCCTCCAAAACACTCCTCAAATCCGCCATTAATCCTCCACCTCCACCACATCCTTCTTCTTCTCCTCCTCTTCCCTCCGTCACCTCCGTCCGCATCGACGAAAGACCGCCCAAAGTCACCACCACCACGACAAGATCGCCTCCTCCGCCGCCTCAACAACCACCGCCACCACTCTCATCACTCCCCAGAACTGCCCCTCCACCACCACCCACCGGACCCAGAAGAGACACGTCGCTCCCCGTGACCATCTTCAGCGCCCTGGACGGCCTCATCAACAACTTCATCGACCCGCCGCTCAAGCCCTCCGTCGACCCCCGCCACGTCCTCTCTGGAAACTTCGCCCCTGTGCTCGACGAGCTCCCCCCTACCGATTGCCTCGTCGAGTCCGGCCGCCTCCCCGCCTGCCTCGACGGGGCCTACCTGCGCAACGGCCCCAACCCCCATTTCCTCCCCCGTGGCCCCTACCACCTCTTCGACGGCGACGGTATGCTCCACTCCATCAAAATCTCCCGCGGCCATGCCCGCCTCTGCAGCCGATACGTCCGCACCCACAAGTACTCTGTCGAGAACAGCCTCGGAATGCCGGTCCTCCCCAACGTCTTCTCCGGGTTCAACGGCCTCGCCGCTTCTGCCGCCCGTGGCGCCCTCTCGGCTGCCCGTATGGCGGCCGGCCAGTTCAACCCGGCCAACGGCATTGGCCTCGCCAACACGAGCTTGGCCTTCTTCGGGAACCGGCTCTATGCCCTTGGCGAGTCAGACCTTCCCTACGAGGTCCGGGTCACACCAGATGGCGACGTGGAGACTGTCCGGAGGGAGGATTTCGACAGCAAGCTGTTCATGAGCATGACTGCTCACCCCAAGATCGACCCCGAGACTGGCGAGGCTTTTGCGTTCCGGTACGGGCCGGTCCCGCCCTTTCTGACCTACTTCCGCTTCAACAAAGATGGGAAGAAGCAACCGGATGTGCCCATTTTCTCGATGGTCCGGCCCTCGTTTCTTCACGACTTCGCCATCACAAAAAAGTACGCGATCTTCTCGGACATACAAATCGGGATGAACCCGATGGAGATGATATTCGGAGGTGGATCGCCGGTCGGTACGGACCCAGGCAAGGTGCCCCGGCTCGGGATCATCCCTCGGTATGCTAAGGACGAGTCGGAGATGCGGTGGTTCGACGTCCCGGGGTTCAACATCATCCACGCGATCAACGCTTGGGACGAGGAGGACGGTGACGAGGTGGTGCTGATCGCGCCGAACATCATGTCCGTCGAGCACACGCTCGAGCGGATGGACCTCATCCACGCACTAGTCGAGAAAGTACGCATCAACCTGAGGACGGGGGTCGTGTCGAGGCAGCCCCTCTCGGCGAGGAACCTCGACTTTGCAGTGATAAACCCCGGGTACGTGGCGAGAAGGAACAAGTACGTGTACGCGGCTGTCGGGGACCCGATGCCGAAGGTGTCCGGGGTGGTGAAGCTGGACGTGTCGAGGTCGGACCGCCAGGACTGCACGGCGGCGTGCCGGATGTACGGGGCGGGGTGCTACGGGGGCGAGCCGTTCTTCGTTGCAAGGGAGCCGGGCAATCCGGAGGCGGCGGAGGACGACGGTTACCTGGTGAGTTACGTGCACGACGAGTACAGAGGAGAGTCGAGGTTCTTAGTGATGGATGCCAAGACGCCCGATCTAGAGATCGTGGCATCCGTCAGGCTACCCAGGAGGGTGCCCTACGGATTTCACGGGCTATTTGTGAGGGAGAGCCAACTCAAAATGTCTCAGCGTTCGTAAAGGGAAATGCTTCCTTGACCCGACGATCAGGAATCATACAATATCAATTATAGATTCACATATTATCATCGCGTGCTTTGCATAAAGCACTTATTGATTAAATCATCGTGTGGTCAGAAATAATTGACCGTAGCAGCTCTCTTCGTAAAACAAAGTGATGATGTGACATGGAGGTACGGAGATTGAGATGTTATTATAGGAATTTACATAGTCTACAAAAAAAAATGTGATACGATATATACAAGCTATTTACAGTAAAATCGAAAAATTATAAACAACTATGTGCCACAATCAAAATCAAATTAGGCGAAACTCATGTGAGATCCACTATTTTAGTTACGTTGTCCAAATTGAGTTTAATATTTAAACTATACTCATGTTATACTTGTTTTCAGGAATAAGGAATAATTTGTCTCACGAATAAATTTTTCGGGAACCCCGTTTGGACTATTGTCTACTGAGGTAGGGAATGCTCCCTCCCTTAGCTTGCCGACAACCTTTCGAGGTTAGTTCGCGTGTCGTCGACGTACTTTTACCTTGACAGTAGCTCGATGCCGCGGTCTAGACTTAATTCGCCGAATCAAGCCATTCACATAAAAATCGGTAATTTTCTCACATCACGCAGGTCTATCCAATTCTTACTAATGCTTCGTCCACGAAATGTTAAGAAGCATCATGCATTGACAAATCGCTGAAAATGAAGAGGGAAATAAGGAAAAGTACAGAAAAGCAAAAGGGCACAAACTTGGGCATAAGGTGATAGAAAGTTCATTGAAAGGCGTAAACTTCTAGTTCTTACATGCAAGCGAGAGTAACTTTTATGATTGGAATATGCTTGTGCGACAGTTTTTTTTATATTTACCGTGAGATTGACAGCATAGTGTGAGCCACAAAAAATAAATAATTAAAAATTAAAAATTATTGTGGGATCCACTCCTTTAAGAATTTGTGGTCCACAACATGCTGTTATTCTCACAGTCACCAAAGAATTGTTATGCTAGCAAAGCCCGTTCCTATAATAGATGACAATTTGAGACAACAGCTCATGACCCAACCACCTACTCGGGTCCCGGAGTCCGTTCCTAGGGTCAAAAGCTTTCGTAGACAGAACCAATGTTCGGACACAAAATCGCCTCTTCATTTTGTACCCAAGGTCCGATTATGATCTCTAGGAGACCAATCTGTAGTGGTGCGTTAGAGTCGAAGTTTGTTTTCTCTATGACTGTCAAACAAGGTAAAAATTATTTAAAAAGTCATAAACCTATTATACCTATGCTAATTCTGTCATAAGCCTTTCAATTTTGGTAATTGAGTCCAAAACTTTTTGAAGATTTTCCAATCAAGTCTATCCGGCCAATTTTTACAGGAAGTCGCTAATGTGGTCGCCGACCGTCGGGCGTGGACAATTTTTACAATTTTGTAATAATTTTTCTGATTTTTTCTTTTTTCCTTTCCTTTTCTTTTTTGCCGGTGGCTGGCGACCGGCTACAGGCCATAGGCAATGGCTGGCCTTGCCTAGGCAACGATTGCGCACACCCTCCACAAGTGAGGGCAAGTGTTGGCGAGGGCCCCCCAATCCAAATTTGGCAAGGGCCCTCACCAAAATTAGCCAGATGGACTTCATTGGCATATTATCAAAATGTTTAGAACTAAATGGACCCAATGAAAAGGTTGAGAACTGAATTCACACAATTGCAATAGATTTAAGACTTTATTCAAAATTTCTCCGAACTTTGTGGGTATAGTTGGTTACACCGACTTGTGTTCCGAGTCCTTTGTGGTCATTGAGAGGTTGAAACCGAGATTGTTAGTGATGGATTCGGATTCCGAAGACACCTTCATTTCAATTGTTAACGTAGAAAATCCTAAGTTGTCCTTAATGAAGTTTAAGCATGGTCCTGACCATATCATTAGGAGGCCACGAGAAATTCAAAATGATTGATAATTACGAGTGACCTTACCTATGGAATCGAGTGATAGACCAAGTTTTCGGCCTATCCAATAGGTGATGGGATTTATCATAAACCGAATCAGAACAATCACATAGAATAGAAAAGAAAGACACGCAAGTTTATCCAAGTTCACCCCAGAAAATAGGGTTACGTCCTGCAAAGGGATTTCACTATAATTTAGGTTTTCACCACAATCACTCGTTACAATGATCTCTCATACGAGTACAATATATAGGACTTAAATAATGGGCCCGAAACCCAAGCCTATCCGAAACCTTTTGATCCCACAACAAACGGGCCAACTTAAACACAAGCCTAAACCTGGTCAGCGGGCGCTGCCCCCGAACCCCCGCATTCCGTGCGCAGGGGTAATATGTCGTCGGTTCATACTTTAGTTTCCCTAAGCTCACGTGGGCGTGCCCGGTATGAGAAACAAGAGTCCCCGAAGTATTCGCCAACTCCAACAATAGGCCTACCAAAGAGTTATTGGACAAGAGAACACCATTGATTTGTACGGCATATCAACCAATGTTTGAACCGTGATAGAACATGTGGGCCTCACGTGAGATCCGAATAAGACGATGGCAGGATATTCTTATTCTAGGAGAAGGCATATGACTAAGGAAAATACCTCGGTCACATATCATTGAATTTCATGTGTTTAGTGAGGTTTTTAAGACTACTTTCATTGCCCAAAAATTGGCCAAGCTATAGCTATGTAATTTGATTTTCTCAAATATGACCCAAATCAGGAAATATTATATGGATTATGTTGGGAAAATTGTCAAAAAAGTCCTAAACCTATTGCACTTTTGCCAATTCAGTCCTAACCTTTTAATTTTGCCAATTCAGTCCTAAACCTTTTGTATTTGTGCCAATTTAGTCCTTTCGGCCAATTTTGACCTGAAATTGCTGACGTAGATGTTGACGGGGCAATTTTTAATAATATTTTAATAATTTTCAATTTTTAATTTTTTTTTAATTTTTTCTGTTTTCTGACTCATCTTCTTCCTCCATACATTGAACTTGCAGTAGCAGAAACCACATTCTACGAAGCAAAATCTGAACAGACGAAGTTTTGGGGACAATCTAGCATGAGATGGGCAAAATAGATAGCGACAAAGCCCAAAAAAATAGAAAATATAGCTGAAACTATCGAAGGAAAAGCTCGAGATATCCGAAGCAACGACGAAGGAGGAGCTCGCGAGATGCGGAGTTACAGATTGCGGCTCCAAATTCAGATTCTGCGAGTGAAGAACAAGTTCAAATTTCGGAGAGGAGAGAGTAGGATTGAGACGAAGGTGAGTGAAGGAGATAATAAACAGAGCGAGCTTGGCCTCGCCCAGCCATGGCATCACGTTCGGCTGCCCAGCGACGGCGATGCCCAGCCGAACGCGACGCCATGGCTAGGCGAGCTCGCCCAGATCTGGCGACGCCCAGCGACGGTGGCGCTGGGCTTGCCTAGCGGCACGCCTCCAGCCAGTGTGGCTCGGCTTCGCCCAGCGGCGCTGACGACGGCGCCAGCGACCTGCCGCCTATGTCCTCCAGTGGTCGGCGACTCCATGGCTAGAGGAAGGAGAGACCATGGTTGGAGGAAGGAGAAGACCCAAAACAAAAAAGAAAAATAAAGAAAAGAGAAAAAAAGAAAAAAAATGAAAAAATTATTAAAAAATTATTAAAAACCGCCACGTCAGCGCCATGTGAGTGCCGGCTGGCCAAAATTTGCCTCGATGGACTGAATTGATATAATTGTAAAAGGTTTAGGATTGAATTGGTACAAAATTAAAAAGTTTAGAACTAAATTGGCAAAATTAAAAAGGTTTAGGACTGAATTGGCAAAAGTGCAATAGGTTTAGGATTTTTTTGACAATTTTCCCGGATTATGTCTACTAGATCTGTGAGAAACATAATTTTCTTGTATTGCTCAATGTAGAGTACATATACTTATACAACATATCGCTTAACAGAAAAAGGGTAAGAGAATATTTACCAAATATCTCTAACTAATTACAAAAGATATACTAGATAATATACTAACAAAAATAAAAAGTAAATCCTAGAGATTCACTAAATATTAGAAAAACAGAATGTAATCTTTAGCAAATCTTCCGTAATACTCCCACTCAAGTTGGCGCATGGAGGTTATGAATGCCCAGCTTGCTGACAAGAAATTCAAATCGATTTCAACCTAGTGCCTTCGTAAAAATGTCTGCCAATTGAAGTCCAGTGGGTACGTACTCAGTTCTAATACCGCCCGACAGTTCATGTTCGCGAACAAAGTGACAGTCAATCTCGATGTGCTTTGTTCTTTCGTGAATTACCGAGTTTGCGGTGATGTGTAAGGCTGCTTGGTTGTCGCAATAAAGATTCATCAGTTTGTCGTGCAATACTCCAAGGGAGACAAGTAAAGTGCGTAACCAAATCAGTTCACTGGTCGCAATTGCCATAGAGCGATATTCAGCTTCGATAGAGGACCGAGAAACCGTGGTCTACTTCTTAGTTCTCCAAGATAAGGGACAACCACCGAGCATGACAAAGTAACCACTAACTTATTGCCGAGTGATTGGGCAACTTGCCCAATCGGAGTCACAAAAGGCAGTCAAGTGAAGTGAATCTGGGACTGATAATAGAATCCCTTGTCCCGGGTTTTGCTTAAGATATCAAAGAACTTGTATAGCTGCTTCCTAGTGCTGCTCCTTCGGTTCCTGCATGAACTGGGAAAGTACGTGGACAGAATAACATAACTCAGGCCAAGTGATAGTGAGATAAAGTAGACGTCCCACTAATCGTTGATAGCGACTTGGATCTATCAAGGCAGGACCAGTAGCTGTAGCTAACTGGTGTTGTTGCTCCATCGGAGAAGTCGCCGGTTTAGTTGCTAGCATGCCGCATTCTGATAGGATGTCAAGTACATACTTCCTCTGGCACAAAAATAACCTTGAAGTCGTCCGCGTTACTTCAATTCCTAGAAAATACTTTAATTGGCCAAGGTCCTTGATATGAAAACACTCATCAAGGTACTGTTTGAGCGCTGTGCATTGTTTTGAATTATTTCCTGCCAAGATAAGATCATCAACATTTACTAACACAGCGAGAAAAGTGTCGCCACGAGAATATGTGAACAACGAGTAATCTGCTAATGATTGAGTAAAACCATACTCCTTCAATGCATTAGAGAATTTTGAAAACCAGTTTCGAGATGCCTGTCGAAGACCATACAAGGACTTTTGTAATCGACATATGCGATTTGACCCATTGTCGTGAAACCTGGTGGAAGCTTCATATAAACTTCCTCATCCAAGTCGCCCGTGGAGAAATGCATTGTTGATGTCCATCTGATGTAACTCCCAATTGCAAGCCAATGCAACTGCAAGAAGACAACGCATAGTGTCTATTTTGGCCACTGGCGTGAAGGTTTCATGGAAGTCTTCGCCCTCTATCTAGGTGAATCCCTTTGCAACAAGACGAGCTTTATATCACTCAATACTACTATCAGCTCGATGCTTGATTTTGTAAACCCACTTGCACCCTATGGTTTTCTTACCTTCCGGTAAAGTTGCTAAAGTCCAAGTCTTATTATCTTCTAGCGCTTTAATTTCTACAGCCATCGCTTTTCTCCACAAAGGATTTTTAATAGCTTTAGTATAATTCCTAGGCTCAATATCAGAATCAACAGCAGCTAAAAAAATGATGTGAAGCTCAATAAATTGTTCATAAGAAACAAACGTCCCAATGGGATAGACCGTACTTGAAGGTATCGACGGAGTGGGCTGAGGAGTTGGGGTCTTCGTTTGGACCGTATAGCACACATAATCTCGCAGATGAGCTGGATGTCTTTTCTATTGTGCAGGGTGAAATGGGACTGGAATTTGGTCATCTAGGAACTCGCTGGGTTGCTCTTCAACTTGGACTGTATTATCACAATCTTGCATCATTGGCTACCTAGTTTCTTCACAAACTTGGCTCGGGAACCCTTTCTTCCTCCCCCGAAGGTTGATTCCACCCCTCATCAATAGGACCTAGCGCACGAGCTGGTGTCAAAGGAGGAATAGAGTCTTGATCCTCATTTGCAGGTTTATGAGCAAATGGGAAATTCTCTTCATAGAAAACAAAGTCACGAGATACTAATAATTTTTCTGTTTGCAAATCAAAAACTTTCCAACCCTTCGTGCCGTATGGATATCCCAAAAATACACATTTTCTTGCCCTTTCTTCAAATTTATCTCTGCCCTTTAGCACAATGCCCCGAAAACTCGCAAATGACTATAATCCGGGGGTTTTCCAAGCAAAACTTCGAAAGGAGTTTTTCCAAATAATAACGTAATTGGAGTATAATTGATTAAATAAGCAGCCGTTAATATGCATTCACCCAAAAAACGAATTGGTAAATTTGCTTGAAAATGTAGTGCCCGTGCTACATTGAGGATTTGTCGGTGTTTTCTTTCAACTCTCCCATTCTGTTGTGGCGTGTAGGGACATGATGCCTAATGCATAACTCCACTTTTGGAAAAAAAATCTTTCGTGGAATTAGAAAGAAATTCACAGCCATTGTCACTCCGCACCATTTTAACTAGGGGTGATCGGTTCCCCGTCCGGTCCGGTTCCCCTCAAGAACCGAAAATCGAGAACCCGACCGGACCGGTCGGGCGGTTCGGTTCCCGGGCTGTTCCATTGGACTGGAAACATGATCTAAGGCGCAAGTAAAGCTCAGATCGGACATGGGCGGTTTGATGATGCACTTGGTATTTTCATTAGTCTGTCCGAACGAAATCTGGTACCTAATCGTTACACAATCTGCTCATTGTTGACGACCCTTTGTCGTTCGAGGAGGTTCTCTCTTGTGCCCAAGTCAGTGATTGAACTTGACACTAAGGCAGACCTAATGCTTTATAACTCTCGTTTGAGTTACTTTTGCAATGCTGGGTTACCATCCCAGGCTGTAGATTTGTATGACGATCTAATCGATAGTGGTTTGATGACGCAAGTAACGCTCAGATTGGACATAGACACACTGCACAGGGTAGCGGGCTAGGAAAGCGGAAAGTGCAAAAGAAATAAGCAAACCCTAAACAAGTAAATATTAGATTTAGGGTTACTTAAAAAAAATAAAATCGACCGGTCTGGTCCTAGGCCTTTGGAATAGGGAACCGGATTGCCCGGGCACCAGTTTCAATTTTAAGAATCGTGAACCGGACTGCCGCCCTCTAGAATCGGGAACCGGACCACCGGTCCCGGTCTAGTCCCAGCGGTCCCGATCTCGATCTAGTCCGAGCGGTCCCGGTCCCGGTCCGGTCGATCCGATTTGCTCACCCCTAATTTTAACTACTCGATCAAATTGGATTTTTACCATATGATAAAAATTAACAAAGACTCTGTACGTCTTTGATTCTTCTTTCATCAAATATACCCATACTGCCCGACTATAATCATTGACGATGGTTAAAAAATAATGTGCACCAAGAGAGATCCTTTCTAATATGGCCCTCAAATATCACAATGCAACAAATCAAAACATCCACCGGCTTTATTATTACTTAAAGGAAATGAGGAACGAGTTTGTTTTGCACAACAACATACATCACACAAATCAGCCCCTTCTTTATTTATTTCAATATTGGTGATCAAATTCAAAGCTTACCGTGATGGGTGCCCCAATCTTTGATGCCAGATGTCAATATTCTGTCCCTTGACCGCTGAAAAAGCCGAATGAGTGCCCATACGTCCAAGATAATAAACCCCTTCTCGAAGATTACCCACTCCAATCGATCTCTTTGAGGATAGGTCCTGTATGACACATCGAGAAGAGAAGAACGTTACCGAGCAATTAATATCCGAACTCAACTTTTCGACAGAAATAAGATTGCACTTAAAGTTTGGGACATATAGAACATCGTGCAAAATAAAATTGGGGCTTAAATAAACATCGCCTCTCCTGATGGCGTGAGTAAATTTTCCATCAAGAGTTCAAATAGGATATCCATCAGTGATATTTCTCGATCGATTTAGAAGGAAAAGCTGCCCCATCATATGTTCAGAGGCGCCATTATTGATAATCCAATTTGTGGAAACATCATTGGGCCAATAAACCTTACTGGTGAGTTGATAATTCGAAGTGGACAGTTTCATCACCGCGAGCAGACTAACCAAATGCTGATATTGATCGTTGCTAATTATTGTTGTTGTCTGAGTCCCCTTCGGACCTCCTCAATAGGTATCTGCAATAGTGTCAGAAACGCCGCTACTAACCTGTGTGGAATGTACAGCCACTGTGGAAGGATTTCCTTTGCGTGCCTTTGCATCTCGCCTTGGCTCCCAATTCAGAGGATATCCAATCAACTCCCATCAATGACTCTTCTCGTGCCCAACCTTCCCACAGTGGTCACATTTCAATTTTTCGAACGGTACTTTCCTTGGGCCTACTCTTCCAACCGAGAAAGCAGCACCCTCGATCTTCTCTTCCCTCCCCCGGACAATTAATCGTTGGCGCTCCTCCTGCGTGATCATAACAAAACCTTACCGAGGGATGGGAATGGCTCGAGATTGAGAATTTGAGATCGAACATTCCCATGGGTCTCAGCATTAAGACCCATAAGAAACTGGTAGATCTTCTCCACCTCCTTCTTCTTTGCGTACATTGTGGCTGCAGGACAGGTACATTTTGGGACGTCATCATAGTCATCGAGTTCATCCCATAAAACCTTCAGTTTGGTGTAATATTCCACCACCGAGAGTTCTCCTTGCTGTAGGAGCCTAATCTCGATTTTGATCTCGTGTATGCGAGGTCCGTTACCTTGAGCGAATCTCTCCTTCAACTTGTCCCACATTACCTTTGCTTCTTCTGCATATGCCATGCTTCCTTGTAGATTCTTGTCGAGGGAATTGAAAATCCATGAAATTATCATGGAATTATAAATGTCCCAGGCATTAAATTCAGGTGCCGATGAATTTGGCTTCTCTAGTGATCCATCAATAAACCCAAGTTTATTTTTGCCTGCAATGCGCGTCTCGTCACCTTCGACCATGTTGCATAGTTATCCCGGGTCAGCACGCATGAAACAAGTATACTTCCAGGATTGTCGGAGGTGTTGAGATAATATGGTGAGGAAGGGTCAATCACCTTCTTTGTAGACGCTTCCAGAGCCATATCGTAAACAACGCGGGTCGAATTGTCTGGTGTGTTTAAGCTCTCTGGCTCTGATACCATGTGAGGTTTTGTGAGGGATCACTGCCAACTGTTCTAAAAGCTTAAACTATTAGATGAATGCGTGGTTTAATATTTAATTACTCTAATACTCCCCCTCACGCTTAGTCTGGTCTTTTTGCCTACGCTTAGTCTGGTCTTTTTGCCTAGTACTAAGCGTGAACATGGACATATTTCATTGGGGAGGCAAATAGGGGCCTGGAAAAATTTGAACTCAGAACCTCCAGCTCTGATACCATGTGAGAAACATAATTTTCTTGTATTGCTCAACGTAGAGTACATATACTTATACAACATATCGCTTAACAGAAAAATGGAAAGAGAAGATCTACCAAATATCTCTAACTAATTACAAAAGATATACTAGATAATATGCTAACAAAAATAAAAAGTAAATCCTAGAGATTCACTAAATATTAGAAAAACAGAATGTTATCTTTAGCAAATCTTCCATAATAAGATCAAACCAATCACATTTCAAGAATCTGTGAAACGGATATTGGACCGCACTGAAATACACAAGTCTCCATGTTATTCCTGCATCGTCATTGGTTCTGTCCACTGTGATTAAGCCCAAAGAAATTTCTCTCTACTCAACATTCAATTTTCCCTGAATAACTAGCAATGGCCTGCCGTCGCTAAATGAGGACGCCCCGATGCCTGATTCTACGTTCGGCCTTCTGTCTTGGCCGGTGGCCTCTTCTTTTGGCTTAGGCTTCTACGTGATTACTCTGAAAAGAAACCTGGGAAAAAAACAGAACAAATTTCGGCATCCGATTTGATGCGAACACGATCGAAGTTTGCTTTTAACTTGCTTGTTAGATAGCTCAGTCGCGGTTGCGTTGTTTAATTAGAGTAGGAAAAACTCTAATCACAAAGAAAGGTACTAGGACGCGGGCGTCGGCGTCGATACAACGACTAAAACGAGTTTGCCTCACGCAATAGACTATGAATTGATCTCAATGTTCAAACAGGAACTAATATCTGAGAACCGCTGGGGTCGCGAAATCCGACGCCGGACTCTTTCACCCGGGTTTGGAGTGGTTCGAGATGATCAGTGGGCAGGCTCGAGCGGTTTAACTTTTGTGCCAGGAAAGAGATTAAACATGCTCAATCCTTTCGTGGGATTGAGCGAGATAACAATTTCCATTCGACACCGCGTTACTTTGGGGAGGAGGTGATCATTGGATAGGCTCAAGCTCGGCCGAGTCCTCATGTTGGGCCTAACTTGTGTGCCAAGGTCCGCGCATCAATCGAAAGATACAGTCTTTTGTGGGCCGGGCAGACCTGTCTCGGGCATGAATGAGACATATCGGGCTTTATACCTGACCCGTGCCCAAGCCCACCAAATAGGTCCTAAAGCGGGTGGTCTGACAAGCCTATGATCAGGTCTAGCTAGTGCCGGGTCGAAAGGCCGGATCCTAAGGCTCGGCACCGGAGGAGCAGGGTCTCAAGTTCAGGCTTCCGGGTATTAAGAGCTGGGGAAGGAGATAGTCATGGCAGTGATGGAGATCAAGTTAAATCCAAAAACACGAATTCTGCTTCCGAAAAGCCATTTCCGCTTTCAAGAAACGTAAATCATTTGGTAGAATCGAAGCACAATTTTCATTGCTCTCATCCTCTTCAATAGTGCCAAACAGATAAGAAACATGTTTTCCAACGACTAGTCTTTCCACGTAACAAATGAAGCCTAGCGATAGCCGCCCCCAAAAGCTCCCACCCAATGCCGAAACTGCGACGGGCACTCCAGCCTGCATTCTATTCCGCCTCCCATTCCTTCCACCAAACATGTTCAGATAGAGCAACAGGTAGTAGGCAGGACACCTCTAGCAGCATCAACAGGTTCAAAGGGGAACCTTTTCCAAAGCTCAACTAAAATGGCCCGGGGCTTCGTATACGTACTTTATCTAGAAAATCCGTAAGGTTGTCGCTGACAACAATGTCCCTGTTGGAGATATCAGGATTCGGGACAACAATTAGAATTGCTGAGGGAAAGGAAAAAATAAACTCGGCCACCTTCGATTGAGTCTCAACACTTATGAACTCCCCAAAACCTCGAGTATGTATTCTTCTCTAGATGCGGTCGATGTGGACCGGATAGATCTGAGACATCAGATAAGTTGGGTCTGGAGTAACACCCATTGATCTGACACATCATGTCATTTTAGTCCACATGGACCTGAACTAGGGAAGTTTTTGA
The DNA here is from genome assembly GCA_029784005.1 of Lenwebbia sp. NSW1173648. Classification (NCBI taxonomy): domain Eukaryota; kingdom Viridiplantae; phylum Streptophyta; class Magnoliopsida; order Myrtales; family Myrtaceae; genus Lenwebbia; species Lenwebbia sp. NSW1173648. Next base: position 6,986,402 of record JARCGZ010000005.1, read on the forward strand.
CACCCCTAAGTCGTCCATCACTCTAAAGAAACATGAGGAAAAACTTAATTTTTTCAGTGACAGAATGTATTGGAGTCAATATATAGTCCCTATAACAAAGTCTAGCAGCATTATCCTGTTTCTCTTACATTTCATTGCATATATAAACAGCATGAATGATGCTACTCTATCATCTAGCCGCAAACAATACCTGACGTCTGCGATCAATCCAAAGCTTTGTGTAACGATGTAGAAGATCCCGAGAAAATGAGTCCTCTCTGGTCGGACAACTTGTTAATTGGGCCATCTTTGTGAACCGGCGATTCTGATGATCGAGCGATGTGAGGAAGAATCCCAATCACGGCTTGTCTTTCTCTGTAGGATGCCCAGGTGACCACATAAAGTCCCCCAATAATAAGGGCTCCTCCTATGATGCTGCTCACCGGTAAATTGAACAAAGTCAGCTTTGTTGTCATTATAGAAAGTTCATGTGCAATTTTAACGAACTATGGACCATTAAAACTCAGTGCAAAAAGAAGCATACATCTGTTAAGTAAGAGAGCCACCACAAACACTGTGAAATCATATGATATATCAAACAGTGATTTTATGCGAAGGTTGCCATTGAAGAAAGTACCTCCCCAAATAAATAGGACTCCCAAGGAATACTCTTGACAGAAAGGCAGACGCAGCAGGTTGAAGTGGATTGTACAAAGCAACCAAAGCCGGTCCAAGGATCTTATTTGACCATGTCAACAGTCCATAGTTAAGAGCAGATGCAATTACTCCCTACAAGAGAGTATTTATTAAATTAGGTACTTTAAGTGAAATTCAAGAAAGAATTTTCGCAAAAGACAACATGTTCTTGTCAGATAGAATAGCATTAGAACCATAATGCATTTTGCACTAATTGTAACACATAAAGAGAAACTGCCAACTGTGATTTCCAGGTTTCTTGCAATGAAAACATTTTCTATCTCCCTAAGATGATCTATTCAATCGACATGTTCGCATCCAACTCATAAATCCAAGATCAGCTGGCAATCTATTCAGAGAATCTGATTTCATAATTCTTGACAAGTTGGCGTATCATTCTCTGCATACCGTCATTTTGTTTATCTGGATTGTGAGCGACTTAATTTCTGCCGTGAGCAAAAGAATCACCAACCTTAAGCCTTTCCAGACGAAAAGATTATTACATTCACATCAACAGACACTCCACCAAACCTGCCAAACAAATTCTGAACCTTCTTCTGACTGAATCCAGCTTACCTACTTTAATGCTACCAAATCATTTTTTTAGCTTTTACTTTGATATCTTCAATCTACCGACAGAAGAAAGCACTGTAAAACTCTCACTAGGCACTAATGCGTCCAGATCTGCCGAAATTAAAAAAAAAAAAAAGCCCGTGGATGAATAGCTCAAAACAACAAGAAGCAATGGAACTTCTCCACAAAACCATTTTAAAGTATCAAGCTCATGGATTTTGGCCTCCTACTCTGTAAGTTCTTAGTACTTCTTCACAGTTAAGGTACCTATTCCTATTTCTGATAAAGAGTCATTTGCCAGGACCAGATAAATCTCTTCTCAATCAAGATTAATAGTACTTTAATATGATCTCAGCTCCTCCCACATTATCGATAACTCCCAATCACAAGCTAGCACTGGATCCAACACCCTATCTCAGGATTCTCACAAAATGTAATCATTGAGAAGCTCACAGCTGCTGATTTCACCCACCGTTGCATCTACAACCAGAATTCGGCTATGCAAGGGTTGGTTCAAATACACATCCCATACATAGCTGGTTGTATTCCCCATCCCCCCCCCCCCCCCCCCCCCCCCCCCCCCCCCCCCCCAAAAAAAAGTCGTATTGATTTAACTAAATCGTAACAATACCAAATAAGATTAACAAAAGTTAACACCATTTATTAGCAAATTAAATAGTCGGGCCAATACAACTCAAGGCCACCGAGAGTCGTATCTATGAACAAAGACCTCTAATCTCAAGTTCTTTCCAGAGGAAAACTAGGTAGTGGAATCTCGAAGGTGCATATTCCCCCCTCCAAGACACACAGACAGCCATATTACCCCTCTAAGACACAAAGCAGCCATTACTTGATCTTTCTTAAAACACCCGGTAACAGCACTGAATACTTTCAAACAGAGTCACGGTTTTGGCAAAAAATGCCAAGGCAACTAATTATAATCATCGCTGTTCTGTCTAATTTACTCTTCAAAACTATTTCCTACCGTGATTCTTAGATTAGCAAAGCAAGATGAATTTACTTGACTAAGTTGATAATTTTCCTGGGATATATTTACAGTAAAGCAGGACTTCCAGTGAGACAGCTCTTAGAACTGCCCACCTGATATGCAAGGATCACAGAACCAATAAGCCAATGTATAGTACATCTGCAGAACTTACAGCATAGATGACGGCAAAAAGCTCCGACTGTGTGAGGCTCCAATCTGTTGACTCGCTTGTCATGAAGAATGCAGCAGTTACCATAAATACAGCACCAAAGAAGTATGAATATGCCGTTACGGAGAGGCTTGCAGGATATTTGGCTAAAACTGGAGCCTGAAACAGTTAGACACTATACATTAGCAACTGACATTCAGCATCCCCAACCAGTATATTCTTATATGTATGATAAATATATTTCGAACAGAACAGCATAATTTAATCGGTACTATGAAGCAAAAGAGTACCGCTTAGTATGATACAACAAAGTCTAAGAAAAAGCCTGAAGAACAAGATTGGATAGCACAAGGTGCAATGCTTCTTAAGATACGAAATGTAGCTTCAAGAGACCATTAAAAATTAGCAATATATATCAGTGCATGTATAAGACTTTTGCCTGATGTAATGATATGATGCAGTCTCCTATTTAGAAGAGAGTTAATATCACGAAAAACCCCAAACTGGTACATCTGTGACAAATTTATTCAAAACTAATTTTTTGACCATAAAAAACCCAAAACTGGTACACTTGTGACAAATTTACCCCAAACTATTTTTTTGACCACAAAAAACCCCAAACTGGAACATGTGACAAATTTTCCCCAAACTATTTTTTTGACCACCAAAAACCCTAAACTGGTAGACTTGTGACAAATTTACCCCAAACTAAATATTTTTACCACCAAAAACCCCAAACTGGTACACATGTGACAAATTTACCTTTTGTTAGTTCTCGTTAAATTGAGTTAATATCACGAAAAACCCCAAACTGATGCATCTGTGACAAACAAAGGGTAAAAACCCCAAATTGGTATACTCGTCAACTACCACTTGTCATCCAACTCAACAATTTGATGGTCAAATGTAACGAAAAACTAATGGAGGGTAAATTTATCACAAATGTGACAGTTTGGGGTAAATTTGTCACAGGTGCACCAATTTGGGATTTTTGGTGATAAAAAAAATAGTTTGGAATAAATTTATCACAGGTGTACCAGTTTGGGGTTTTTAGTAGTAAAAAAAATAGTTTGGGGTAAATTTGTCACAGGTATACCAGTTTGGGGTTTTTCGTGGTATTAACCCTTTAGATGACACCGGTGGTATGACTATCTTGTTCAGGCAACCCTAGTTCAAGTAGCAAGCTGTTTGCAAATAAGCATAACGTGCAAGCAGTTTCTCAGATGACATTTCCAAGTTGATAAGTCATACAAAAAAGGAAGAAAGGAAATTGATCCCTCTTTTCGAGAAAGAAACAAGCAAGATAAATCCTTACTAATATAATCTTCTTTGTACAGGACACCGATATAACCTTCTTTGTACAGGACACCACTCCACTATATCATTAACAACTAAGAAATGGTCACATATAAAGTAAAAAGACGACTGGAACTAGTGGTTTCACAAGAAGTTTTTCCATGGGTTCAAATGTAATAACTGACAGAAGTATGTCCAGCGAATGGAAAATAACAAGAATGAAGGCCACTAACAGAGGACAAGCTGCCAGTATAAGTTTATATAGAGATCCAACAAAGATGATACAAGTTCTTACAGGTAATATACCCAATTAAGCCTTCTAACCACGTCGGTTAAAAAGATTTGAGAGAGAGAGAGAGAGAGAGAGAGAGAGAGAGAGAGAGAGAGAGGTAGGTCCATTCCTAGCAGCCTCCTCCCTAATTAGGATATATGGTCATACCATAAAGCACATACTAATAACAAGAAACTGTGATATTCGCTCCCAAAGTAATAGACTAATGATGCTTTGTCAGGACATGTGGAAACTAGGGTAAAAAAGACGAACTTTTGAATGTCAAAGCCTTGCATAGTAATGACTAGCAAATAACTGATCAAGGCAAAAGAAATCAAATTGGGCAGAAAAAACAATAGAGCGAATATTCCTCACACAGTAGCTATCAAATTACAAGATGCCATTTAGCAATGAAGCAAACTTCAAGGAAATCTGATAGTAGAACGATGGAAGCAGAAGACCCTAGCTCGTCTCTACTAGAGAAATAGACTTCATAATATTCCATACCTGAAGAGCTAGGAAGGCGGCCATGCACATGCAATTTCCTATCAGACATAGAATCCCGAGGTGCCAATCTTCAATTCCAAACTCCAAGAAGCTGGATAAGAACCATCCCGCAGGCTCTGGTTGACTCCTGGCTATTATCTCACTGTGTGCAGCAAAATCTGCTTCCTTGTATCCAATCAAAGCAGGGCCACGGAACACAACCATTAATACTGCACCGCAAACACAGAGAAGAGTGCCTCCAACCTTTGCCTGACCCTCAATCCTAAGCAAATTCACTGTTTCTGTACTGCACAAAAAGTTCATCCGTTTTTTACATAGAATACAATACATTTTGATAGTGATAAAACAACTGATTGAAAAACAACACAGCATTTGATATATCCATGCAAATGCACACTATATAGCAGAATCACGAAACGAAATGAGCATTTCAGACTGACCCCATCATAACTGCAAAAAGGAAGGTGAAGACAGGAATGGCAGGCTGAATGGCAGCAGCGTAAGTTGGATTCGTGTAGCTAAGACCAATAAGAAACAACAGCTGGTTGCCAAAAATCCTGTCCAAAATTCACAGAAAGGGCATACTATAAAAAATTGTAACATAAAGAGCTAGTTAATTGCATCTTTCTCATTAGAGGGATTCTCCCAAAGAGAGTAATACTCATACACACCATGAGCAAGTAAAACTAAGTTTGGTGCAAACAAATCAAGCTACTAGTTTGTGTCCAATCCCTGTTAGATATTTCAAGATCAAATCGATGTACAACACGTTAAGCAGATAGCGACATACCCAGTTAATCCCAAGAAGAAAAAAGACACGAGGAGGCGTTTGGTCAAGGGAAGCCGCGTCCTTCTGCAAACCAAAGGGAAAAATCATGACTTCAGCTTAACCACATATCGATGTACAACACGTTAAGCAGATCTGCTCAGATGTACTCCGAAGACATATTTTAACTGCAGTAGAACCCTAAAAGCACTGATTTCTGCATTTAATTAGACACAGCAGATCACGGCCAAAATAAAGAGTCAGAGAAAACATATTCAACAGTACCAAAGAAAAGAACCCATTTGCAGTAACCATTTCAGGGATGCAAAAGATGATTCAAACCCCAAAAGCCTATTCCTGTTTATGTTATAACCATCAGATATCACACACAATAACATCGCAAGATAGAATCCAAATCGTACCAATTGCAAATTTGATACAGAGAGAGAGAGAGAGAGAGAGAGATATACTTCTCGCGGACATAGGCGATGGGGGCGAGGATAGAGAGAGCGAGGAGGTCTCGGAAGACACAGAAGACGAGCTGATTGACGCCGACGTTGAGGGCCACTTTGGTAATTACGTGGTACCCTCCATAGCAGAGCTGCACCAGCACCATGGCCGCGTGCGCCCGCGCCGTCCACGCATCCCCTCCTCCTCCAACCGCATTCCCATTGCCTGGAGCCGCCATTTCCACACACACCCCTCTCTGTTTCTGGCAGACACTAAGAAATCTGATAAAAAAAAGATGAGACTTTCCACACACTAGCGGTTCGAGGATGAGTAGGTGCTTGATGGAATTGCTTGCTTGGGACGGTCAAAAGAAGAGAACTCGAGAGCTGAATCTGGGATTTCCCGTTTTCAAGGGCGAAAACGATGAAAGTCCTTCTACTTCCTTAGATGGCACAGGGAACGAGTCTTTTCTAGTCAATGATTATTAAATTGTGGAGCGAGAATTCCCTTCTGTTTAAAGTTTTGTTTTTTCCACTTTTTGGTTTTGGTGGTCATCATCCCTAATTCCCTATCATCCTACGGCTCGGTTGGGTCCATTTCGGATTTCACATAGTTTTCAGTTTGGATGGGACCTCCTCAACGTCAAAAGTTCCTCAGCTTCTCCGTGAAGACAACTACTACTGCATGCCTCCCAACGCTTCATCCTCTCTCTCTCTCTCTCTCTCTCTCTCTCTGTAGTTGTAGTTGAGTCTCCATCTTCAGACCCAAGTGCAAGTCCCACGTTGTTCTTGTTCATCAATCATACGCTGTTCTTTTTCATCAACTGAACGGCCAAGTGCCATGGGCGCTACCCTCTCATAAGTTCTGCATTTGGTGGGCATATAAATCGAAAGACTCCTCCTTTTTTTTACCGAAAAATTGCTCCTTTTCCTTAACAAATGAAAAGCTTTCCTTGAATTTTCAGCCTAACATATTTTCACCGAGCAAGTGACGATGATCCAAGGATCCATGAAAAGTGCGTGTGCGTGTGTGTGGAATACACATTGCTTCAATAATTGACAAAGGGCCAAAGAAGCTCCAGAAAAAGAGGGACAGATAATAGAGGATTCCTTTGTTTTCTTCTCGGAGATACAAGGAAGGAGACAAAGAGTCGTCGGTGGAATCTCTCTCATCGATGCTGATTGGGGAGCTTAATTTGTCCGTCAATTGATTGCGGACAAAAGAATAGTTTGTGACTCCTTTTATCATAATCTCGGAGAAAGAAAGCCATGAAACAATGCGATCGTATATAGCGAATACAGCATTGATATGAAATTATATTAAGTGATCCGTTAAAGCCGTTACCTTATTATTTTTCGATATTCACCGTATTCTCATGAGCTTGCATTTCGATTTATCTATTCCTTTCGGCACATTAAATTTAGAATTTAGTTAATATAAAAGATAGAACATGTAGACAAGACAATTTTAAGTGAACGTTGGAAAAATGAAGAATCTAGACATCTCTGATTGGCAACACTTCTGCTCTAAAAATAAAATTCTGGCCAGAAGTTGATCTTTCTACTCCTAGAAAGAAGTAATTTTTTTTTACTTCTTCAAGTGGCTCCAAAACTACTTCTGGAGCAAAAAAAATACTCCAGAAGTAGAAAAATGAAATTGCGTAACCAAACGGATTTCTACTCCAGAAGTTACCTTACTTACCGAATGAATTTCTGCTCCAGAAGTGGTGTCATGCGCGCCCTAAATAATAACAACAATAACAATAATAGTAACACAAATAATAATAGAAAGTGGTTATAAATTTCAACAAAGGATTTGGGCTTTGGCCCAAAACGATAAGGGGTTTGGGCTCACAGAGTGGGTCGGCCCAAAATGCATTCCCACGCGAGGATCGACGGATTCTCGCAGTCTGGCAGAGCTTCGTCCATGGCGATCTCTCTCTCTCTTCTCTCTCGCTCTCATGGCGTTTAGCTGACGTCAATCGATCGGATTAATCGCCGGCACGCTAAAAAATCGCGGCTTGATCGCTCCCCAACCGGAAGAGCCTCCTCCATGTCGACATCGGACAACGAAGACGAGAGCCTGGCCAATTTCCTCGAGTCCGAGATCCTCTCCGAGGTAAAGATCCGACCTTTGCTCCCATTATCGGTTTTTGATTCGTCAATTTCGATTTTTAGAGTACTTCGATCCGATCCCCATTTCTTTTTTTCCCAACAGGAAAGCGTCGACGCCGCCGAGCCGGAAGCGAAACGGCAGCGTTCTGGAGGAGAAGAAGCGCAGGAGGAGAGAGAAGGCGATGGCAGAAGCAACGGCAAGAACGCGGTCTCGTTGAGATTGGACACGGGGATTCTGAGCAAGATACCTCCCGAGCTGTTCCCCAATATTCTCAAATTTCTCTCATCCGAGGTCTAATTTTCATTTCATTTTATCATCTCCTCGTAATCTATGATATTTCTGTCTTTCTTGTTGGAAGAAAAGGATGTCTGGAGTTGATTGAGAATGGTGTTGCAGGATCTCATGGCGTGCTCGATGGTGTGTAAGTCGCTGAATTACGCAGCGTCTGATGAATCCTTGTGGCGCCGACTGTGAGTGCCTCTTCGAATTCTTTCTTCTTTCAATTTTCGTTCTTTATTTCTCTGCCGCAGTCATATCAGCATGCAAAGTTTTGTTTTGTTTTTTTCCTTTTCCTGTGTTATTCCTCCGGTTCTGACGTCCAAATCTCTTTTTCCCCTGTTCTTGTATTCTTCGTTTGTTTTGGCTGTTCTTCTTGAAGCTTTAATCTATTTCTGTTTTTCCAAGAAGAGAAATCAGATAAGGTTATCTGACGTCACCCTAATGCACACTTGCACACGATTCCGCACTTCACTCGGTAGGTTTTTTAAACTTTGAAGAGAAGGTATTTTTGGGTTCTTTGACTTTGGCTTATCGTTCAGCATATTGTCCCTTGGCATTGCCACCCATCGTGTCCTGTAGTCTGCGGCGGATGGAAGAGGTTCTTCGACCGGTGGGTTGAATGCTCCATCTGGAAGCTAGTTATCTGACCACAATCTTCTAACTGTGTTAATTGGTCAATGGTTCATGTGGGAAGATTTTTTTTTTTCCCCTTTTAATATTGAAAACTATCCTGATGAAAGAGTTAAGTGGGATGGGCGAAGTGGATGAGTGCAATGTTCTCTTGAGTTTGTTTTGTTCTTGCTGTTGCTGTTCTATGTTTACATGCTTGATCTGATCTCTAGCTTTCGCTCATCGTGTTGAGTTCTTTCAGGTACCGAATTCGGTGGGGTCTGCTGCCACCAACTAATAAGATACGACAATGCGCTTGGAAGAAGCTCTATATCCAGGTACATGGCCATTTTTTCATCATGCTACCTACAGAGTCTAAATTTTGCTACTTCTTTTTCAGTTTGTTTTGTTGCACTCACTCCTTTTTATGTTCAATAACAGTCACAACGTAACCTCTGGTGTTTGTCATAGTTGCTAACTTCATCTCCTTGTCTAGTTTTGTTCATGTATTAGGAAAATCTTCCAGTTCTTTGTTCAAACAAGTTGAGTCAGTCCATTCACTCTTTCCTAAATCAGAGCTTTGACACGTTAACCAAGTTTAAACTGCCACAAGGAATTGTGAGCCTGTGACTTGATTTAATGGATGATGTGATGGTATTGTGTCATGGTTTTGTTGTGACAATTATCCGTTATAGGCAGGCAACGCTTAAATTATTTTTTCTTTGTCAATTGAGATGTGTGCATTGGTGGATTTGGTTTTTGCTTTGTCTTCCCGAGAAAGCTGGTAAGATGGCAAGATGAATAGTTTTAGTGCAGTCTTTTGGAACCAAGATCAGGTGTATATTAACTCAATTTGAAACGCTGACTTTGCTTGTCCATGAAACTCCAGAATTTGAGTGGATATGACCTGGTCCGACACTTGTGTGTTCACTGACCTTACCCGGTGGCTCTGAAGAAGGAAGTAATATCAGTGAAAGAGGCATCAAAGATCTTGACTTTGGTCCCGAGCAAGGTGGTGAGTCATGGGTGAAATGATGTTAGTGGTGACAGGGCTGTAGGATGCCAATGGATACTGTGACTCATGTTCTGCTCTGGAGTTCAATGAAAAGCAAAAGGATTTTCAGTAGCCATACAATTTGCGAGAGTAGAGTTGCTGCTGTTCGTTGGTAATAGTGTTTGCCCTTTGTTATGGGTGGGATGGCAAGTGCCCTTGGTTTGGGATGGGATAAAGCAAGCATGCTGACAGAAGAAAATTGGAAAATGGGGGAGTGGGAGCCAGACAAATTAAGGCTAAAAGTCATGCAACAAAACGACAATTGATTGTAGACTTGTCTAGTAAAGAATCGGTGGTTGATTTTTCAGTCGGTATGTCTTCATGGTTTGTAACATGGTGAAAGATGTCCAGAGAAGTGAATAAACAGTGACATATAGATATTCTGCTAGTCTGCTTCTCTAAAGCGAGATGCAGGAGCATAGTCACTTACAGCATAAAGGCCAATGGAACCCATAAATGGTCAGAGAGATGAGAATAAAGAAATCAAGAATTTTAAGTTTTGGTTGACATTCGTCTGACGACAGTTTTAAATAGATCAATTGTGATAGTTTCTAGCATAAGGGGGCAAGCCACTTGTAACGTCTATTAGGAGGCTCTTTAGTATGATTCAAGATAGAGGTATTAGAGATGAGTGAGTGTAGATAGTACGGTGGATGCTATGTTGAATTAAGAGGAGATTGACAAATGACAATGTCTTTATCATTGATCTCTCAGTTGGTCAGTTGCGAATCTTCTGAGTCCACGTGTTGTTCTTGATTATTTTTGTTGTTTCTACTAAGCAGATGGGACTTAACCTGGCCAATTGCATTGCACTTGTTTCAGTTGGTTCTCTGATTTGATTTGATTTGATTTGATTCTAAATACTTGCATGGTTGCAGCGTGATGAAGAGGACATGAGTGAACTCGTCAGAAATTGCCCAGCAGAGTTTAAAGAATACTACATCCAAATGCAAGCTGCAAAGAGAAGTCAAGCACCACTTCCTTCACAGGTAAATGGAGCTTGCTTTTATAAGGATTCTTCAATGTGATGATATTACAGGTCAAAGGTTGGATTTGTTGGAATTTTTATAAATTGGTACCCGAGCTATAGTTTGTTCAAAACTTGACTGGAATTTCGTCGAGAGGGCAGATTGTTGGGTAGAGATGTGCACTTGGTCTCTTCTGCTGTGACTTTCACATTTAGTTCTTTAGCTTTATACTTACAATTTCCTGGTTGATCCTTTTAATTTTTGCATTGCAACCGTTACAAAGTCATGGAAGCTGGTCAAAGAAAAAAGATTTGATTGTTGCTGCTTTAGTGTTTCTTATTTGTAAACGCTTTTTTGCTTGACATTTAGTCCTTACTGGCTTTACTACACTATTATTTTTGACAAAGCATACTTTGATCAACATGCTTTCCTAGAGTCACTTTCCTTGAAATTTTCCATGAGGTACCACATGTTTCTGGTTTGCTCAAGGACTCGTGGGTTCATCCTTCTAATTTCACGTACATGTTTGCTTGTGAAGGTGAATGATGACCGGATAATTCTTGACAAGACAGTTGCTGATCAAGTGTCTATGTGGAAAAGCAGCAAAGGGTTCACTGATGCATTGGTTCTGGACCATGTTTGTTCGGGAGAAACGTGTTCTTATCACCAAATTGGCGATGTCTTCGTTTGTGAGAAGACTGGAAATGTTCACGGTAAAATACTTTAAATGCTAATGACGACAAGTCTCTATAGTGTATCGAATTTATTATGTGTCTTGCAGGAATGTCTTTGCTAATTAGGTTCCCTTCGTTATTGTTTTTCCTTTCAGTCTGTGATGAGACGTGCAGAGAAACTGTTATGGATCCTGCCAATGAGCTTTTGGTTTGCAAAATATCTGGACACTGTTTAGATAGGTTGCTGTCGGCTGCTGAAATGGAGCCCGATGCTGTGAGTAGAAGAGCGTCTTCTTCAACACTCAATTTCTTAAAACAGAGTTGTTTTTTTAATCTATATAACCAGGATCACAGAATCGGCAGCTAGCATATGTCATTCTCGTAGAGTAAAATCTTTGGAAGTGTAACTGAACTTTTTGCTTTTTCGCATGAAAAATTTCAGGAGCAGCAACAAGGTGGTGTGACAGATGAAGCTGAACCATTCATGGGATCTGGTCGATTTGGTAACTAGTTAATTCTTTCCTTTCTCTTTTATTGTTAGCTATAATAGACGCGTGCCTCACACTGTGCGTGCTTGTGTCTCGCAGCACGAGCTTATTTATTGGGATACAATTGCGTCGACGAAAGAGAGTTAGATGCTGTGTTGAGGTTTTGCTGAGTTTTGGGGATGGGATGTATTTGGTTTTTGCAGGTCAGCAAAACTGTCCAAGTGTTTGTCCATTTGAATAGTTAATGCCAGCCAAGTCTGTATAGTTTTTATTCAAAATAATATTATTAGGTGGCAGAAAATTTACCTAGGGTTCCTACCAACTCTCATTGTGTAATCTGGTTGGATAGATGTGAACATCTCTAGGAAAAATGTTGTAAAAGGTTTCCCCTGATATTTTTACCTATGATTTCTGGATTCGCCGTTCGCCATCTTGCTGTTGGAGCATTTATCTTTTGAATTTTCTGGTGATAACAATAACGCCGAGATAATCAGTTTCTATCATTCAATAATAATCAGAATAGGTCACGTAAATATGATTTTGACCCTTATTACTATTCTACCTCACAACTAACCAATACTTTCCAACACTTCCCATCAAGTTGGGATGTAGATATTTAATAATCCCAACTTGTTACATAAGAAGCTCACTTTATTTCCTTGTAGAGACTTGATAAAGATGTCCGCGAGTTGATCCTCCGTCCTTGTGTGTTGAAGAATAATTTCTCCTTTTTGAACTTTTTTCTCGGACAAAATGACAATTAACCTTTATGTGTTTGGTTCGCTTATAGAAGACAGGATTCGATGCAATATGAATGGCGGAGTAATTATCACAATATAACAATGATGGATTTGACGGTGACATTCCAATCTCTGATAGCAGTATCCTCAACCACAGTAATTAATTAGTCACATGTGCTATAGCTCGATATTCAGCTTCAGCACTTGATCAGGAAATTACATGTTGTTTCTTATTCTTCCACGCAACTAAATTACCTCCAAGAAACACACAATAGCCTGAAGTAAATCGCTTATTCATAGGACATCCAGCCCAATCAGCATAAAAGAAGCCTGTTGTGTTTGGATGACCACAATTCTTAAACAGTAGCCCTTTACCTAGTGCTCTCTTCAAATATTTGACGATTTGAAGCATATCGTCCCAATGAGTAGTATGAGGAGAACTCATGAGTTGGCTTACTACGCTAATAGCAAAGGATATATCAGGTCTTGTGATGGTAAGATAGTTTAACTTACCAACTAATCTTCGATAATTTACTAGATCATGTAGTAATTATTCATGTTCTGCATCAAGTTTTACATTGATCCATTGGGTATCGACTGGCTTTGCTCCGAGAAATCTAACCTCACCAAGAATGTCAAGTACATACTTCTATTGTGATAAAGTGATACTGTCATGTGAATAGGCTCTTTAATACCAGGAAAGTATCGAAGATGTCCGAAATCTTTAGTGTTGAATTCTATATGCAGAAATTGTTGAGTTTCTGAATACCATCCGAATCATTGTCTGATATCATCTACATATACTACTAAAAGGATACCATCAGCTGAAGAGACAGAGCTAAAAACTGAATAGTCTACCTCACATCACTTTAATCCAAATTTGAGAACTGCATCACTAAATCTACCAAACCAAGCACTAGGAGATTATTTAAGTCCATATAAAGCCTTGTGTAAACGACATACCATATTCTCCCCATGAGCAACAAACCCAGGTGGTTGCTCTATGTAGACCTGCTCAGCTAGATCACCATGTAAAAAGGCATTTTTCACATTCAGATGATAAAGAAACTAACCAAATTGCGCAACCTATGAAATAAATACACAAACATATGGGATTTTGGCCACCGGAGAGAAGGTGTCATCATAGTCGTCACCATAAGTTTGAGTATACCCATTCGCAGCTAACTGTGCCTTCAATTTGGCAAGAGTACCATCCGGGTGAACTTTAACAGTGAAAACCCAACGACAACTAACGGGTTTCTTACTTGTAGGTAGGGAAGTAAGTTGCCAAGTTCGGTTCTCGATGAGCGCCTACATTTCATCCTCCATGGCACGACGCCATCCCGAATGAGCAAGAGCCTCAGCAATGCTGCTAGGCACAGAACACAGAAGACAACGACGAGACAAAGGTAGAGAGGGTACGAAATTAACGATCATATGATAGAAAATTAGAAATAGGATGACGCATACGAACGCAATTAGAAAGACCGGAATATGGAGCATAACGAGCAATAGGACGACCAACAAAAGAGTGCGTACCTTTTCTAGAACCAATGGGCGGATCAGGATTAGAGGCTGGTGCTATAACTGATGGGGAAACAGATGAATTTGGTACTGGTGAAGGCTGTACTGTCATAGTAAGGACTGTACTACGTCGATGATAGGTGAGCTTAGCAAACTGAAATCCTATGGATGTAGCTGGGGAAGTGAAGGAAGTGGAAGTGTTGGTATGACACAACCATCACCATCACCAGATATCGTGGGAACTGTCAGAGAAGTAAAATATGATTGGTCTTCAAAGAACATCACATCTGCGGACACGAACATACGACGGCGAGTAGGATTGTGACATTCGTAGACTTTCTGGTCTGAGAGTATCCCACAAAGATACATTTTTCAGCACGATGATCCAGCTTATCAAGAACTGGAGTGAGAAAATGTACAAAATAGACACACCCAAAGACTCGAAGAGGTAAAGAAAATAGGGGACGATTTGGATGTAAAGTAGAGAACGGTGTCTCCCCCTAGAGAACAGAAGTTGGAAGCCTACTAATTAAATAACACGCCATAAGAACAGCATGACCCCAAATTTTTTTAGGTAGATTTATGTGAGATATAAGACAACGGGCGACATCAAGAAGATGACGATTTTTACGTTCAACAGCACCATTCTGTTGTGAGGTGTATAAATAGGAAGTTTGATGAATATTTGATCGTAAATATGATCGTAAATATGGCTGAAAATCAGAAGTTGTAGCAAGATATTCTCTAGCATTATATGATCGTAAATATTTGACAGAGATATTATATTGATTCAACACTTCAAATTAGAATAATCCAAAGCAATGAAAAAAATTCCGTTACAGTCTTTTATTAAGAATAACCAAGTCATTCGGGGAAATATCATCTACGAATGTAACAAAATATCTGAATCCAGAGACATGGGACACACGACATGGACATCTGAATGAACCAGCTCAAATGGACTAGACACACGACTTTGAATACGGGAAGGAAAAGAGGGTCTATGATGTTTACCAAACTGACTCGCTTGACATTGAAAAGGACTCACAAACCCAAACTCAGGAAATAGACGCCGAAGTATGTTCGGTGGTGGGTGACCAGCATGACAATGCATCCAATGTACATCGGTGGATGTATGCTTCACAACTGTAGCAGCTAACACCTTCTTGTCAAGATAGTACAAGCCATTTGATTCATGTCCCCCATTAATCATATGTCCAGTCTTCAGATCCTGATAGGCACAGCAAGAAGCAGAAAAGATTACAAAACAATTCAATTGTTTAGTTAATGAGCTAACAGAAATCAGATTATAGGGAGATTTGGATAGGTGAAGGACAGATGATAAAGATTGAGAGGGACTCAAATGAGCAACTCCAGTGCCAGTAACCTGAGATTGTGAGCCATTTGCTAAAGTAATCGAATTGGACAATAAAGGAGATGTATAATGAAATGAAGATAGTAGATTAGAGTTACTAGTCATGTGATTGGTAGCTCCAAAGTCTATGACCCAAGAGTTTGACGCCGCATAAAAAAAACAAGATGAACTACCTTTGGAGGTTTGTGCCAAAGTTGCAGTAGGAGCAGAAGATCCTGTTATCTATTGAGAGCGAACCAAAGTATCATACTCAGCACATGTAAATGTACCGAAATTGCCTGTATTTTGTACAGTAGTTGAACTTGGTGGAACCAATGAGGGAGGAACAACAGAATTCTCCACTTCTGCATAGGCAACAAAAGTTGGCCTGAGCTCTGGGTGAAGAGTATAGCGATAAGCTTTTGTATGTCCGGCTCTTTGACAATGATGGCAATAGCGTGAACTACGACCATTCCCAGAACTAATGGCACCACGAGTACTAACCCCTCCATCACAGCCTCCACTATGAACAAAACCACATCCACGGCCTCGGTAACCTCGACCTTGACTTCCACGTCCACCAGGATCATGGGAAAGCATAGCGCTCTTCTCCAAAGTTGACATGGATGAAATTTTATTAGTGACTGTAAAATGGGGAGCCTGAGAGAAGACTTCATCCACTATAGGAAGAGAGCTCTATGACGTAATAAGTTGCCGAAGAGATGAATACTCAGGCCCCAATGACTTGAGATATAATATCACCCGCAGATCCTCTTGGTGTTTGGCCAAAACATTTTAATCATTCAAGGCAGGAAGATAAGTATCCAATCGCTAGCAAAGGGTCGTGAACTGAGCATAATGATCGAACAAAGATTGATTTCCATGCTGAATATCAAATAATGTTTCCCACGTGTCACATTCTTCGCTTCATATTATTCTGTCCAGAATAGAGCAATACACATTTCTCCTAAACTCCTTAGCAGAATCACACTGAATAAAGTGATGACTAACCTTAGAATCCATGCTATTCCATAAAAGGGTCCAAATCATTACATCTCCTGCAATCCATTCAGCAGCTTTATCCTTGTTAGATGGTACTGTAGACGTGAAAAAGTCAAGTTGTTTGGTGGTAGTAAGATAGACCTCAACAGCTTAAGACCAAGACGGATAATTAGTGTCATCCAACTTGACCGAGGTTAATTGAAGATGACCAAAAGGGGATCTAGAAGTCAATCCAGAAACCATCAGTGAATAGGGAATGTGATCAGGCCCAAAACAAAATGAACGTCACAGTAACGGAGACTTAAATCCGATAAGTCAATCAACCACACAGTAATTTATGAACAGAAAATAGTGCTCAATCCAACCACCAATAGCAGTTCACAACTTCATTCCCAGTATTGCCTTCGACATAATGACCAATACCAACTCTAACAAGTCTTCAAATTCCGAAATTCGCCATCAGAATTTCTGAACCTAGCATGCAATCCAATCATAAACACACCGACAACACATTCAACCCCACACCAGTCAAAAACCAACCCAATTGCAGTCACCAAATTGTGGGGATAAGAACCACCTAGAACAAAACATCAATAGCCAACAGAACATTAAGAACAGAACATAACACTAATTGCAGGCATCGGAAGGCGCTGGAGGCCGCTGGAGCTGGGCTCGCCGCCTAAGCGACGTCGGGTCTAGGCTTCGCTGGGCCGGGGCGACGTCGGATCTAGCTCACCGGGCCTAGGCGACGCCTTATCTAAGGATTCCGATGAGATTCGTCGACTTCGACGGTGGCTGGTGGTCGACGGCGGTGAGTAGCTATCTAGGGTTTAGAGTTTCGACTAGGCTCTGATACCATGTTGAAGAGATACTCGGTTTCTATTATTCTTTAATAATCAGGATAGGTTACACATATATGACCTTGACCCTTATTACTATTCTACCCTCACACCTAACCAATACTTTCCAACAATCGTTTACATGTTTCTTTGTTTTACCTCCTGCTTTGGAACATTTATTTATCCCTCTCCGGTTCATTAGTCCAAATCCTTCTCGATCATCTTGAGTCGTGATGCTGAGAGTCGTCATTGCCTTTGTACTATCATTGTCTACACGCTTATGCGAAGTTGGATTTACACATCATGTTGATACATGTATCTAGTTGAATTTGAAAAAGTACGTATAATTCTGAAAAATGAACAGCAGAACATGCACCCTTGACACTTCACAGGCTGCGCGGAATGAAATTAATGTCCTTTCTGTTTTTCTGAACAGTTCACCTTTTCGTTGTGGCTTCACCTGCATTACTTTTACTTTAGAAGCCTGACTTAGGTTATAATTTAGCTATTAGAGTGGGATTGTAAGTAGCTTCATGCGTTTGGCCATCTGATTTTCTTCACATTGGACGGACTGGAGCTTTTCTTGGATCATTGCGCATCAAGCCTTTAAGTAAGGATTTTCCTTGCTAAAATTACCAAAAAAACCTTAAATCTATTGCAATTATGTCAATTTAGTTTTTTTTTTTTCAATTGAGTTCTAAACCATTTGTATTTGTGTTGTTTCAGTCCTTCCGGCCAAATTTGATTTGAAATCACTAATGTGGCACGACTGGCGCTGACGTGGACCATTTTTAATAAGATTCTATTATTTTTCGATTTTTTTTCTTTTCTTTCTGTCTTTTTTTTTCCTTCCTTCTTCCTCCGGCCAATCCGACGACCGAATAGAGGAAGAAAATAAAATACATAATAAATGAATAATACGAAAATATTAAGAATTATCCATGTCGGCGCTGGCCACTCCACTTCATGAATTTTGTCCAAAATTGGCTAGATTAACTGAATTGATACAAATGCAAAAGGTTTAGGACTCAATTGGTAAAAAAAAAAAAAAAACGAATTGACATAATTGTAATAGGTTTTGGATTTTTTTGGTAATTGTCCCCTTTCTTCTCTATTCATCGTAGCATGAAGAGATCTCCTTTATAACAATTCGATCGAGTAGCGCATGCCAACAATGTGCCATACCGGTGATGCAACATCAACAGTTTGATCGGGTAAATACTGGAATATGATTGAAGACTCCCATTGGACGAATTGAGTGAGCGGAAGAACTCGATTCTTTAGAAAGGACTACTATTCCGCGGAAAATGTGGCATTTTTGAAAAATATTTTCCAAAAAATCATTTTCCAGTGTTTCGTTGAAACCTGAAAATAAGTTAGAAAATATTTTCCGTCATTTGGTACGAAGAATTTGATTTGATTTTCCTGGAGAAAATTACCAAAAAATCAAATTTTTAATTACATTTAATATTTATTTTTCTTCTGTTTCCTTCTAAATTTTTAATTATATTTAATATTTATTTTTCTTCTGTTTCCTTTTCTTTCTTTCTTTTTCTTTCTTCCGCGGCAAGCTATCGGCCACATGCGAGGGACAAGCTCACCAGATCACGAGCTTCGAACTCGCTAGAGGTCAGCAAGGTTGAGCTTGCTATGAATTGCAAGACCTCGAGCTCGCTGCCTCCTCCTTGAGCTCGCCACCGACTCGTGAGGCTCGAGCACGCTGGAATCTGATGAGGTCGAGCCTCGTCAGGTTTGGGCTAGCTTGTCCCTTACGTGTGGCAGGTCGTCGGCCAAGGAAGAAGGAAAAAAGAAAAAAAAAAAAGAACGTGAAGGAGTGCAGAAGAAAGATGAAATTATTTTCCCCAGTGTTTTTTCATTGTTAGAAAATATTTTCCTTTAACTGGTTTATTTTTCTGTGAATCAAATGACAGAAAATCCGGAGAACTTTTTTTTGAAGTTGCGTTCCTGAAACGAAAAGAGCGTAAATCTAGGACTGTTAAAAAGCTCGTTCTTGGACTCATAAAAAAGTGCTTAATAAGCATCTCCGGAGCATTGTCAATATCATTCCTAACAAGATAAAGAAGCATTCAAAGCCATTGGTGAACAACAAATTATCATCAGAGCAGATTTAACTGACAAACACATTTATGTGTAGATCACTACCCTAATTACAAAACGGCAGTTTATATTAGAGATGCCGGTATTGAAAGAGAGAACGGATACACACACTTTATTAGCAGATGCCGTTTTGTAATTGAACCAAACATAATCCTAGGTATCTGCTATTGTAAAAATTAAAAGAAAGTTGAACCCTAGTAAGCTTTGCAGTTACAATTCTCTGGAATTCCCCATTATTCTTCTTTTCAGGAGGAGCCATTAGGCTCATTGCGTGTCAAAATTTCTACTTCTAATCTTGTACAATGAGGAAAATCCCTAACTTGTGTCTGTATGCCAAAATTGACTTCTAGATGGGAAGTACCTTCCAGGATTTGTGTACGTTTGCATTCGGCAAGTTTGACGATGAACCAAGTCAACTTGGAAGCCATACTTTTGCGGGCATCAACTACGATTCAAGTCGCGTGGTTAGGGCTCACCAAGGTGGGTGATCGTCAGCTGAAGTTTGAGGTGGCACAGGCTTCCAACTGGGTTTCTCATCCCAGTACATATCATAATATATATGACCCGGCACATGATCCCCAGTGCAGCACCAAATACCCACATACCGCTTGACACGATTCCTAAATCGTTCTTCCGTTTTCTGACCAATTTACGCAACAGCATCAGGAAGAGAGGAAAATGTTGCAAATGAGACCACAATCGCAAGACAAATGGGAGAACAGATGAACTCTTACCTGGTCAGTAAAACCTTCAAAAGCATCTTGCATAGAAGAGAACTGAATGACTTTGATGTCCTTGAAGGAGGAGAACACCGCCTTCAGCTGTACATTTAAAGGTGATATTAGTCGTGTTCGCTCATTACTGAAGCTCCAAGTACACAGTTCACTGTCTTCATTTTGGATTAACTTAGACTTACACACAGCTTTCTGAAGATAAGACATGGAGTGAGCAATAATATAAAAACAAAAACTCATTAAACAGCACTAGATGGCATCTCTGCAAGCCATAGTTTGAAAAAAAAAATTGGATTTCCAAGATGTTAGGACGGAGAGAAAAAGAAACTCAAAAGCTCACCCAAGAAGATGGTGTATACAAACAGAGTCATAATTGTTTTCAAGAAATATCAAAGGAAATTGGAGGTTGCCAATAACTATCTTGAATACCGTTTCTTCGTTGCTGCGCTTTGGTAATCTGATCACTCTTGGAGAGCCGGTGCTATTGGTTACTTGACAATCTTTAGTTCCTCCTTGACATAACTTAACATCAAGCCATGATTCTTTTACCTGGAAAAGCAAAACACAATGATTTACACCGGAACTAACTGATCGAGAAATACCTTGCAAGTGGTCTTCCTTTACCTGTTTGGGCATTGATGGATTGTCAAGGAGAGAATACTCCCTAATGTTGATCCCCAGGCCAAATTCATCCTCCGGCATTTCTTTTAACATGACATTGACCTGTTGCGCAGTAGCTATAGATTACTCAAACAGAAACACACTTATGCTTGATTTACCATCTTGCCTATCTTATCCATGGAGAAAAACTCACTAAACAGAATCCAAGATGTTCATTGAATAAAATAAATTCCACCAAGTAACAGTTCACCCAACCAAAAAACTTCCGAGTGTGCTACAGCCAGTAATGTCAAGCATAACAAAGAGGAAATACAGTTGAAAGGGAAAGGGATAAGTACAGAGAGAACATGTGGAAACCTGAGCAAAGGAGCAAACTAACAGTCTGTCCATTTTATTTTATTTTTATTAACACGTTAAGGAACTGAATGGACTGTCCTTGAAGTAGAAAGTACAAAAATGGGACCTATGAGGCGGAAGACATTAAGATAAATAATTTTTGCTTGTTTTACCACTGAGGGATCCTAATACAGGCCCCACCCCACCCCATCTCCACTGGATCTGTTTCTCAATCTTTCTGACTTGCTCCTACGGAACCAAGGTTAAAAAAAGCTCTTTATTTATGGTCATTTTATGTGGTAATCGAAATAAAGATAATAACGAATAGAGGGTAGGGTTTTGGATAAACAATCTCCAAAGCTCCACTGAAGTGAAGAATATTCGAGATTTTTCATTTGTCAAGGAAGAAATTTAGGAACTCAATGCATGGGAACTATAGAGCATGGGCTGCCTAACAACTGGAAGAGAGAACCAAGAAGAAATAAAAATGAACTAATTAGGTCACAGGATCCACGTCATTACTTGTGGGGACACTTGAAATGATCATGACCAAGTGAAAAATGTAGGAGACTGTGGTATACCTCAAATACGTGGTCCAAAGGGCATATAAATGGTTGCCTAGTCATAGATCCCTCCAGAACCCCTGGGTGAGGAAACCACATCCTATCCAATCTACACCATAGTGGAGGCATAATCTGGAAAACACGACAGATGAATACTCAGCCAAAATCTCAATGAGCATCCAGTAATTGTTGTTAAAAGTCAGTTGCATTGATTAAAAAGATTCACCAAACTAAAGTATTATGTTGAATACTAACAATCTTTAGTGGGCTCACTCAAAGTGCTCCTCTTCTCAATTACTCTAGCTTTAAAATCTCTCACAATAATGAAAACCAACGCAAATAATACTGAATTGATTGTGAAACTTTCTCACCAATGTACGGTTTAACACCAAAGAGATTGCGAGTGCCGTCCTTATTTGTTTTATCTGAATAAACAATTAGGCCAAAAAACGGGTCAATAACATGTCCCACTAAATGACAGAATATAGTAGGGTTGGTTTAGCCTCACCTGATAATTGATCAAAGTAAAATGTGTATCAATGGTATGGTCTCCATCCAGTAATAAACTCTTTGGAATAGATGGCTTAAATGATAAGAAACCTCCTGCAATAAGTCCCTTGACAAAATGAGTAACAGCTTACTTGGAAAGAGATCGCTTTGCATGCCCATGCATCAAATAAGTACACTGATGATATCACTTTATGAATGAACTTAGCCTCAAGTCGGCTTCAATTATGATTTTTCCCTCGTACTGAATATTGCATGTGCCAGGTTTCAAAATGCTTCATTTAATTAAGGCAAAAATCAGAGGTAAAAAGTGAAACTCTTCTGGCTTCACAGACAAATTATCGGGGGATGCTAAACAAACACCCCCCCCCCCCCCCGGGCTTACTGAATACTTGCACTGTTCATACCAACAAACATAAACACAAAATGGTAGTTACTTTATCATATATGATTTGCACTGCTGGCTAAAGACACTAAATTCAGCTTCAACTGGTCATTGAGATTCCACCAGACTGGCAAAGATGATAAAACATAGGAAACATTCGCCATGAAACTTGATATTTCTCTCGTTACTTAAACAGATTTGTGCACAATAGCCAAATCGTATGTTTATAAAGTGTCCCAGCATCTAACATTAGCACGATATGTCACTAACACCCAAAGAAGTATGAAAGACTGCAAATACCCTACAAATGGGAGCGTCAGTTGAGTAAACAGATGCTTGCACATTGCAACGTTATTGTTATTGATAGGCACATTTGTATTCCTAAGAACAACTAGGAAATACATGCACCACTCAGAGAATCATTGAGAAACAAAGCATGGGGACAAAGAGAGAAAAGTATAACATAAAGATTAGTTTCAAACACAAAAAGAAGATGCAAGTGAGCTGTAACAACTTGGAGAAGATCTAGTCTATCTAGCTAGCTAATAAGCATCATGCAGCAAGAAATGGAAACTTAACAATATGTTGGGCTGTTAATCACCTGGTGTGTCATAATACTCCGGCGGATCATAAAATACCATTCCCTCTCGCAAGCGGTGACGTTTCCCTTCAGTGCCTGCATACTGGAATGTGGTATGCACTGCATATGGCTCTAACCTGAGCTGTTGATACATTGCCTGCAAACGGACACGAATTTTTGGAGAAAAAGTTGGATTATATTCTATTATATGAGCTTCATCCCTACTAAAGAGGGAAAAAAAAAAGACACAGACAAAGGATATCACATGTTTTACCTGGACAAAATATGTATGGCCACTGCAAAAAATGCTTGCAGGCAATACTCCCAGCTTCAGACTTCCATCAAAAGCATATGCAAGTCCATCATCCCCATCAACAGGAGGTCCTAACTGCCTGCGAACAATGTCGTTGAAACCATTTTGATCCCATATCTTTTCATCAGCTAGAAGCATGTCTTTCCATTCTTTAGCTAATCTTTTGGCAGGTTCTGTTGGCCTCCAGTGGAAAATTCCAATATTGTATGCTGCACCAACTGGGGGTACAAAGCAAATTCACGTCATAAAGCAGCTTCGAAAAGACAATGGTGAATGTCATACAGTAGATTGCAAACACATATATTCCCAAATGATAGAATATTATGCTTTGGACACGCGTCACACGGGACAAAATTGAAGCTTGTGATTCATCTGACAGAATGATCAGATCAGCAGATCAGTGCAAAATTTGTAAATTTAAATTGTGTAGATATAGAAAAATATTGCTATAAGCATTTCACCCTTTCATGAGGACAACCCTTCATTTCCCAAGACTTTGAGAGACAAGAGTATATGTTTTTGATGGACCACGCTACCATCTATTGATTCAGTAAAAATCCATACAAAGGGAAACTTTGGAAAACATTCAAGAGCATCCATTTAACAGAGAGTTTTATGCAAAGAGACCTTAAATTTGACAACTCCGAAACAAGCCTTAGTTTTACTTTTTGAACTGGCAAAACTTACTAAAATATAACCTCAAAAGATCCCCTCTTTTGAAAAAGATAAACATGGACATGAATCAAAAACTGGTTCCTGGTATGATGCCAGCTCTGTAACCGGACCACCTAAATCATGCTCACCTGAACAGGTATCTAATGTTAAAACTGAGCAATCGAGTATAAAGCCTGAAGAATGGAGTTGAAACCCAGGAAGAGAGTATTTTGCATACTCTAGTAAAAAAAAATTCTGGTAGGTAAACATTTGTCACAGTTCAGATATCTGCACAATAGTCCAGGACTGCTCATGTACTATGGCATCATGGAAGCTGATATTGAAATGGCAAGGAGCAAAAATAAAGAAAAGAACTCAAATTACAGTGGGTAAGGAGTTCACCTTGTTGCCAAATATCCAGCCTGTCATCAACAACTGTTGGAACAACCTGGTCACTTGAAGTCAAAACATCCGCTTCAGGATATCGAGCAAGATATGGAAGGGGATTCTGTTAGAGGATAAAAGTAAGTTAAGCAATATGTATAATCTAATAAAAAGATACGATACTTTAGCACCAAGGATACTGTAGCACCTTTCTTTACACAGCCTATCATCATAACACAAAATTAGAGGAGTCATCTACAGAATCAAGTCAAGACAAGTCAGATCCTCCTTTTCAGATGGGATTTGCAACGTTTATTTTGAGCTACTTCTAAATTTATATTGTTCTAAGATCTTGGATAAGCTTTAAGTCTCTACTCCTCAAATCATGGAACTGATGGACATTGATACACATGCTTACACTGTCTGAAACCTATTTCCTAATCCTATTCTTGTTTGAAACAGCCTTCACATTCTCATGCTGCATTATCTTCTCCTCATATTTTCCCTTCACCGATCAACCAGTAAAGCATCTCACAAATTTTCTATATTTCGAGTATTTGCAAGCACAATTTCCTAACCACATTCAGTTTCAGAAACCAAAAATTGCACATAACCTTTTCAGAAGATTCCCTTTTTGAAAGACACGGGCATATGCCTTTCCATTCCATTTCTACCCTGACAAGAACTGATGTGACTATCTCCATTATTTGTAGTGTCAAGAAAGCAAGGAAAGTCATCATCCAACACCTGCTTATCCTAGGTTTTAATGGTCCCATCCTCCCTATATCACAAGTAAGATTTTCTGGGCTATACTCTCCACTCAACTGCAAGTCCTCAAACTACGAGTCCTCTGTCGAAAGCTGTACCCGACATAGTTGTTGACCCAATTTTTTCCACTCAACCAATATGACAAAGGGACCTCAAATTGGACAACGCCGAGTAAGTCTATGAAATAAAAGCACAAAGTTAACTGACATGGTTATGATCTTAACAGAAACAGAAGATTGATTACTAAAAGGACCAAACTATACCTTTAACCAAACCATATCAGTATCACACATCAATAACTCATACCCAAAGGGTAGGATAGCATCTATGAGAATGACTTTTTCTCTCCCCATTTTATGAAATGTAGGGGAACCCCAGCCAACATCTACCGTGCTCATATGACTTCCCATGTCAAAAACTGGAATGCCTTTCCAATACAAAGCCTCCAGCAGTTTCGTGTCCATTGCACCTGTTTTAAAAGATTCAGAATGTGATTTACCTGTTGCTGTCGGCAAAATGATGCGACTTGCAGGAAAGTACATATCAATCATAACAAATACTCAAATTGAAAATTATCACTTACCAACTAGGAGATTGGAGAGATTCAAATCAGTCAAGTGCTTAACCCAAGAGAGGATAAAGTCCATGAACGCATAATTGCCAAAAGTTACTATGATTACATTGTCCTTCACCCTTTGCTCGACCAATTCCTTTGTCAACCGAAAGGTCTTCAAAGAAGGCATTTTTGAATTCTTAGGTGGGACTTCCCATATGGATTTTGCCAGTGCATCTCCATGCTGGCTTGGAGATGCTGGTGCTGTGGCACCTACTGTTGTAGCCAGGGAAGAGTTGAATGCTTGACCTAAGTGAGGATCTACATCTGAGAAAGAGCAACAGGTTAAATCCTCAGTTGAATAATCAAGGCAAAAAAAAAGAAAAAAAAAAAGCAATGAGAGAGTGGTTGCCAAAACCATTGATGGGGCACCAACCCAATTATGTTCGCTTCTCCGACCCATTTACTTGAACGAGAAATAAGAAGAAATTCACTATAACACTCCAATGAAAAGGTTTTGATAACTAGCATACAAGCAGGCAATAGTTTCACAATGGATCAACCAACCATGTGTCTTGGGTATAAAAGATCTCACGCGACAATTCTTCACAGAACAGCAAGCAACGAGCTTGAGGCGCTACACCTACATAAACTACCCAACTGCCAAAAGAACCTCAAGCATTCTCTAATTAAAACTTCTAACCCACCACAAACAACAAGATAAACAGCAATCAACACCATTCACAAAGTAGAGCAGCAGGCATGCATATGATCAAACACTAACATGACCAGAATTAGGCCATACCAACAGCGACACGCCAGGCGAAGCAATTTGAATAAGAGGCCAAATGGCAGAGAGAGAGAGAGAGAGAGAGAGAGAGAGAGAGAGAGAGAGAGAGAGAGAGAGAGATTTCACATGATAGAGCGGGAGGAGAGGAGAGCCAGGAAGTGGAGTCGGGAGAAGACTTGTTGGCGGAGTAAACAGCAGAGAAGACGTAGAAGGACGAGAGGACGATGCCGACGACCACGGTGGCGTAAACCGTCAAGAACAGCGGCCGCGAGCTCGCCACCTCCTGGCACGAATCCTTCAACCCCATCCCCGTCGCGTCAGCGGGTGATCTTGCAAATGCTCAGCCAGCCGCGACTCATCCCCCAACTGAAGAAGAAGAAGAAGAAGAAGAAGAAGAAGAGGAAATCGAGCTAAAACCCTACACGATCGAACCCATTCTCATTTCACCTTCTAGCTGTCGATTGATAATGTCCAAGAGAAACAGAGAGGGAGTGCGGGTGTGTAGGAACTGCGAAGGTGATGGCTTTGGTGCGATGGAGAGAACTTTGCTGGATCTCTCTCTCTCTAGATCGCCGGTTTGGCAGAATAGACCAGTCCAGCCGGGAAAAGTCAACTTCCATGGTTGTCTGAATCCAACTCTGTCTCTCTCTCTCCAATTTTTTTTAATGGCTATATTGGAGTAGGTTGATTAAGGAACGAGTCTTAATGAATTGGGAGGTGAAGACCAACATCCCCCTCATTTTTATGAATACGCGTAGAGAATTAGTATTCATGATCTTATGGCGGAGGATCCAAAATCAAAAGTCACTTTTGGAGTATTCATCAATGAATGATTACCAAAAGAAAAGAAGAAGGTTAGGATGGTTTTGAAGTAGCCCAATGTCACATATATGATTTCGGATACGATAACTTTTGTCTCGTTCGGTACTTGGGATAATGCAAAATCCATATATGTCCATATGTGAAAATCTCGCCTAAGAGTGGATGGGAAAAAATCTGGACATTGTACGGCCAGACCCGCCTCGACCCTCGATGCCCCTACCAACGATACCATCTCCGGCCACCACTCAAGGACCACTACCTCGAAGGTTGTTTGGCATCGTGCTCCCTAATCGAAGCTTTGCTATCGACATCTCCTTTGCTCAAATCAACAGCTTTCATTGGGTCCTCAACATGAACAACTTCCGATGTCGCTGCTCGACCTCTATCAACGTCGCATCTAAGCTGCCGCAGCTGGTCGCGCTTCCATGTCCCCCTCGTTTCTCATTCTCACTCGGGGCCCTTTGTCTCACTAATTTCGGCTCTCTCTCTCTCTCTCTCTCTCTCTCTCTCTCTCTCTCTCTCTCTCTCTCTCTCTCTCTCTCTCTCTCTCTCTCTCTCTCTCTGCATTCCCGTGACTCATGTCAATGTGCTCAACCTTGGCCATCACTCAAAGACCCTCCTATCCGTCGCTTATCCCTATCAATCCCGTCGACCTCTACCTTGCCGTTTCAATCCAGTAGACAGGGGTTGCAGCACTCGCGCGAATTCCGATCATAGAGGTGTTGATCGCCAAGCAAGTGAAGGACTAGCCTCAAGTGCCTCAGATCGGAGGTACCCCAAAAACCCTCTTTTTCAAGCAAGGCAAAGCCTACCATAGGTCCAAGAGATGTTTATATCTTCCTCCTCAATGACTCTGCCTGCAACCCGTACAAGGCCCTCGCCATCCACGTCCAGTCCCTGAGCTCCCCCTTCATCTACTGTAGCGCCGTCACCACTCACCATGTCCTACCCCTCCGCCACTCTCCCCCTCCCCTTCCCCTGGCCGAATCCTGACGACGGTAGTGGCATTTCAAACATAGATGAAATTCCCAATCTTATCCTAGGTGCACATAATATATGATGTGAATCACCACGATTCGAATAATTTCTAATCTCACTTTATCGTTTCCTATTTCAATATGTGTCAGGACAATTAAACGCAGCCTAAGTGATTGTTCGTGTTCACCTGCTTGCCATGTTGCCATGAGTTCGAACTGCATATTGGAATGGTGATAACTACTAACCACTCTGCAATCAGATAGAATGGCGATCTGTTAGGGCGAGGTGAAATAGTGAGAGGCTTGCCAACTTCAAACATTTGAATTGCGAATGATACCGAGTCTTTATTATTTAATTGAACTTTGGAAAGTGGGCATGAGACTCTTGAGTACTAAAGGAGATTGTAACAGTGATTTCTGCTCCCCATCATTTTCATTCATGAAACAAAAATCATATGTGATTTTATAGTACTCGAATCTTAAATCTATAATTTGGATAATTGGTCGGGTTATATTGGCAAATCGTCAAAAGATTTAGAACTAAATTGGCACAATTGAAATGTTTAGGACTAAAAAGGCAAATTGTCAAAAGGTTTAGGACTAAATTGAAACAATTAAAAAGTTTAAAACTAAATTGACCGCCATACAATAATTTAAAGACTTTTTGGACAATTATCCCCTTTTCATTCATAAAAGAGAAAAAGATTGTCTTATTGGGCCATATTTTCCTTTATTTCTAAACTATATAGAGGAATTTTTTATTTTTTTTTAGTCTAAGAGGGAATTTTTTTCAAACCTTACCTTAATTGGTGTGGTACCAGCATAAATATCACTAATATGCACTTAGTGGAATGCATATATGGAAGATATTATATTTTCAATCCACCAATCAAAAGGTAGATTGGACCAAAACCTTACCCTTGGTATTATATCACTGATATTTATGCTGGTACCACACCAATTAAGGTAAGGTTTGAAATTGACCAAAAAAAAAAAAAAAGGGGTAAGGTTTGAAAAAAATTCCCTCTGTCTAGTTTAGAAATAAAGGAAAATATGGCCCCAAAAGACATCTTTTTCTCTTTTATGAATGAAAAAGGGATGATTGTAAAAAAGTCATAAACTATTGTACGACTGTCAATTTAGTCCTAAATATTTTAGTTGTGCCAATTTAGTCCTAAACCTTTCAATTGTGTCAATTTAGTTCTAAACCTTTTAATTCTGCCAATTTAGTCTTAAACCTTTTGACAATTTATCAATTTAGTCCTAAACCTTTTGATGATTTGCTAATATAGTTCGACCAATTATCCAAATTATAGATTTATGACTAACTTGGCAAATCTTCAAAAGGTTTAGGACTAAATTGACACAATTGAAAGGTTTAGGAATGAGTTGACGAATTGTCAAAATTATTAGGACTTAATTGGCACAATTGAGAGCCTTTAGGTCTAAATTGGCCGCCGCACAATTGTTTCAAGACTTTTTGGATAATTTTAGCAAATGAAAATGATGAGGAATCCCTAATTTATAACCCTGAGAAGCTCGGTTTCAAGTTTTGATCACCTTTGACCCAATCATAGCTTCACCTCTGATTAGACATGTCAAACGAGTGGGTCGGGTCGGATTGAGTCATTAATGGTCCGACCCAAATTGACCAATTAACTCGTTTATGACCCATTTATGCGTAGTGCAAATTTCTTGACCCGTACTCGATCTGGTCCATACATAACCCATACCCGACCCGGGTCGAGTATGGGTCAATTTGGGTCGGGTATGGGTAAGGGCTGAGCTGCTGATGCCGACTTGTTTTCGCTTGCATTGTTGTTGACCTTTCGCTTGCATTGTTGTTGACCGCCGTGGCACGGTCACCGCTAGAAGATTTTACGGGGAACCTCTCGGAATACACTTAAGTTCAAGCTCTGAATGTATTCTTGCAAGAGAGAGGCTCTCGGATACTTGGAACCCTCTTTCTCTTGGAGTATTGCCTTCTTTTGGTGGCATTCCAGTGATTCTTGATCGAGTTCTGGGTCCTGCTGGGGGGTTTCTTCGCTATTTTGGACCATCTATTACCAATCTCCGCGTGTGCTTGAATCAATATCTTATCCTCCTCTTTATTCCGTGTATCTTCCTGCGAAATCACAAATTTTTTCGGTGTAATGGAAGGAAAATAAGCCATGCATGATTCATATGTATGAACCCAAACCCATTCTTGGACGCAAATATGGTTCATGCGTCACCTTAAGTACAGAAAAATTCATGGGTAGCTGGTAAACCTATTAATGGGTGGGTTGGGTCGGGTCTGGGTTTGCAGACAACCCTCGCCGGACTCGTCAGGAAAAAAAAGTAAAAGAAAGAAAGAAAAAAGAAAAAAATAAAAATAAAAATAAAAATAAAAAATAAAAAATAAAAAATAAAAAATAAAAAATAAAAAAAAAGAAAAAAGAAACAAGGAAAAAGGAAAAAGGAAAAAGGAAAATAAAAAAAATCAAAAATCAAAAATCAGGAAACCTTTTTATGACTCACTTAAGATAATAAGGTAACCCATTTAAAACCATTTAAGACCCGTTAAGTTGTTAAGTGACTTATTTATGACCCACTTAAGTTTGTTAAGTAACCTATTTATGACCCACACTCTTAAACGTGGGTTAATATATGGGTTCATCTACCTTTGATTGTGACAATGGCTAGTACATTGAATTTATTAGAGATTAATGTATTCATTTACAATAATTATTATTACTCTATAGGAAAATGTTAAAAGTGTTTCTAGGGCACTCTTTAGGAATTAGGGAAAATTTCAAATAAGAGCATGATCAAGGGTATTTTCGTCATTTACATTTTCTGAAATTTTTTTCCTTTCTTTCTTTCTTTCTTTTTTCCTTTTTCTTTTTCCATTCCTTTTCACCTGTGGCCGTCAAGGACTCGCTTGGGCGAGGGCTACCCTCACTGGCCACAGGCGAGGCTGGCCCTCACCAAATCTGGGCAAGGTGATCCACGCCAGCTGCAACAAAGAAAAAAAAAGGAATGGGAAAAATGAAAAGAAAAAAGAAAAAAAAAGGAAAAACAATAAAAGAAAAAGTCAATGACGAAATTGCCCTTGGTTAGGCTTTTTATTTTTTATTTTTTAATAATGAGGTCCACTTCATGCTCTTATTTGAAATAAGGTCCACTTTATGATCTTATTTGAGAAAATGAGAGCATTTCAAGTCATTATTTGAAATTTTCCCTAGGAATTATGATTTGCGCCTTGGAAACATAAACCTTTCTAATTGAAAAATACATAACTTTTTGGAATGTGTTATTACTCAAATCTCTAATCATGTGAATATGCGATATCACTGTCTTAATTTAAATTTCTAATGCCTTTAAGACACTAGTTAACAAGACCCCCCTTTTCTTTTTTGGTATTGCTTAGCTGTGATAGGTAACAATAGAAATTATGTGTCATTTACAGGTTATTTCTTATGGTTATCCATAAAATGCTGGCCTTTCTCTGACCCTCTTACTCATTAACAATTAGTATCATAACTAAAAGTTATTTGACATTTTCATTCATACATGATTTTAATGATCTATTTAATAGATGTCTCTTGCATGAGCATTGTGAGAGACTCGAACTTCATTCAAATCTGACATTCGAACTACTTTGATTGAACTTGGTTAAGCTTGTGGAGGATTTGAAATAAGGTCAAAGTTATCCGCCACTTGAGCTCCACTACTTTGACTCATTTACACTTTCTTTCGTTTCAGGTTTCCTCTACTGAGAGAATCCTCATTAGACGGCTCTTCCGGTTGATGCTAGAGAAAAAAAAAAAAATGTGGAGAGACGTTTATTTATTGTCATCCAAATATTACTCGAGAATTAAAATATTCATTCGTACCATCTGAAATTCTTTTCTCATGCGCTGACATTTCGTCCACGTGTATCGACTAAGGCTTCACCTACGCATTGGCAAAGCAGCTTATGGTAATTCTAGACAGGAGATGCGATTTGGATGCGAATCGGTCACGTTCTAACCAAATGTTTGTTCACTCGATCAATTCGTTTACAAATGACATTCGAATATGTTCCACTGTGTCATATTTTTTGCAGGGACCTTCTCAGATTCAGATCCGGGTTTCCAGTTGACTGTTTGTTTCCTTAAATTAGAACTCTCATGGTCAAAGACACCGGCGGTGTGTCTCTTTTGGAAATGTTGAGAATGTGGTGTGCCATGTCTTATCCATTAGTTTGGCTGTCTAGGGTTTCTGGTTGAAGCATAATATGGTGATGATGCCCAATTTCACATGACAATTGTTGTTGACCAAGAACATAAAATCGACACATTGGAGACCCTTAATTAGACACCTATTCTCCTTTAGGATTGACTCGTAAACAAGTTTAATTAGATGTTACTACTAATATACCCTCTAGCTAAATGCCAAAGTGCTGGATCTCCGTGGCATATTTTCCTCAAAGCCAAAATACTCTCCTTAATCTCCCAAAACTCGTGCCGTTTTTCGCAAAACCTATTTATCTCCCTCAAAACTATATTGTATAAGCTTGATAGACAGAGGCATTTGTTTCCGTCACTAAAACAAGAGAGCAAGCCTAGGAAAAAGAGAGGCACTATGTGGCTCTTAGGATTCTCCACAGCGAGAGCCAGGAGTTTCTTGATAATCGGAGCGATTCTGCTGGTGATCCTGCTCACCATCGCCCTGAGGAAGCTAGTCGTCTACCTAGATTCCTGGGAGAACCCCCGGGGCGGCGGCGAGGAGAAGCGGCAGGACGGGTCGAAGGCCACGTGCTCGGTGAGCTGCGCGGCATTGATCAGGACGTACGCGCTCGAGGAGCTCAGGTGCGCGACGAGGAACTTCAGGGTCAGGATCGGGGTCGGGGCCACGTCGTATGTGTACCTGGCCGAGCTCGGGGATGGGAGGTTCGGCGCGGTGAAGCGGGTGATGGAGGAGAGGGGAGGGAGCAAGAAGATGTTCTTGGATGAAGTCTCGGTCTTGCTCAGGATCTCTCACCCGAATTTGGTGGGCTTGTTGGGTTTCTGCTTAGAGGCAGGTAATTATACAAAATTAAGAATTTTGAGATGATCATTTATGGATTTGATAGCAGCGAACAATTTGATTAAAATCTTTCCCATTTTTTTGTTGTTGGAAGATACTATATTCATATATTTAATCAGATGCATATAGAACAACTAGCCTAGATTATATTTTCACCATATCACGAGGAATAAAGTTTGAGAAAAACACTTAATTATATGATTTGGGCCATGGCCATGTTCTTAAAACATGAACTCTTTTGTTGTTCTATACTAACTTATATTTTAAGCTAATTTCAAGAGGCTAATATCCAAATTTTATTTGTATTCGACCAGGAGAACAACTGCTCCTACTCGAGTATGTTCCAAACAAGAGTCTGTTCGACAAGATGCATTCCCAGCGCGGCCAGTCGGCCGGAACGCTTTCCTGGTCGAACCGCTTGAGTATAGCACTGGATATAGCGCGGGCCCTCGACTACCTCCATTCGCAAGCGGACCCGCCGATCATCCACCGAGACATCAAGTCGGCAAACGTCCTCCTGATCGACAATGACCACGCCAAGCTCGCCGACTTCGGGCTCTGCAAGTTGGGCTATGAGAGCTACTATTCCCAAACTCCGTGCATCATCAAGGGCTCCTTCGGTTACGTCGACGCGAATTACCTGAAGACGGGCCATGTGACGCCTAAGAGCGACGTGTACAGCTTTGGAGTTCTCCTGCTTGAGCTAATCACCGGGCTGAAATCGATGCAAGGTTCGGTGACGTTGCCCGAGTGGACCGAAGATAGCCGGAAGAGCAAAGAAGACGAGGCATTGATCAAGATGTTGGATCCGAAACTGAACGAGGATGTCAATACGGATCAGCTGAGGATGTTGGTCGACATTGCTAATTCGACTTTGGTGGAGTATTCTGAAGCGAGACCTGAGATGGGCCACATCGTGTACAGGCTTTCCAATTGCATGGAATTGCAAGTTCAACCAGAATTGCCTGTTTAAAAAAGCGAACTCGATCGCTAGTGCTGTTAATATGATAGTGTGGTTTTTGTTTCTAGAACCATAAGACTTAATAGTTCTTATGTTCTCTGGTTTTAAGGATGATATAGATGTCGAATATCTAAATTCGATCCTATCAACAATGCAAGAAAGTAATGGAAATTCGCACAACACAAGAATTTACGTGGTTCAGCAGGGGAGATGTTCCGCCTGCCTACGTCCACGGGGAGATCAGATCTGTTTCACTAATAATGTAGAAAAGTGTACAGCCGCTCTTCTCACCCTCTCTCTCTACCAAAGAGACCTGTTTCGCCCTAAATACATATAGCGAAACCATACATGGCACAAATTACAAAATTGCCCACATAGCCTAAAATATTTAACTTTCCCATACAAATCCTGCTATCTTTGAACATAAAACGCTTCTGGCGGGACCCCCGTGCTGTCTAGTCATCAGGGGGCCTTTCGGAACCGCTTCATAATCTCTTGGATAGCAGAATACAAGACATCAACCTTAACAATAGATGGTTCATATGATGTGATAAGACGTATTAGACTTATCACATGTACATGTGATTTCTTTCTATGAATTGACTAGTGTCTACACATGGCCATTTGCCGCTGGAAGCGGATCACCTAACATTGAGGTTTCTGTGACATGAGTAATATTACTCAAATCAGGCCGTCCAAATGAAAATGGGTGGCCTGATTTGAGAGAGGATTGGGATTCAAAATTTTTCAAACCCCAAAAAAATTTCCGCCCAATTTTTTTCCCTCCCCCTCAACAAATGACGTAGCCCATTCTTGGCCGTCCAAATGAAAATAGACGGCCTGATTTGAGTAATGTTATCCATGTCACAGAAACTCCAATGCTAAGTGATCCGGATCCTTTGCCACTCCTTTTAGCAGGAGAGATTGGGCTTCTGATCATTGTGGTGGTTTAGCTTGGATGTTGGGCCATAAGCTCTATGGCCCAGTATGGACCTCTAGCCTAAGTTAACCTTTTGGGTCAGGCCCATTTAGCAAAAGGGCTTACGAGTTTTGCGAAGTTAGTAGTGCTTAATGAATGATAACATGTTGGGCAAAATTCTCTTGTTGGTCGGATAAACAATGTCAAAATTCACTTAATGCTCATATGACAGTAAACGTAATTATGTTAATCTACTGCGCAATTATCTTAATTACTTTCCAGCATGTTGCTTTGAGCGGCGGGCTGTTTTATTTGTTGGTTTGCGACGTTTTTAACATGTAGAAACAACAACAACAAAAAAGTGAAAAAAGGTTGGAATTATTAAATTTAATTCCTCATCGCTTGCATTGTAATTAAAGAACTTTCTCCTACTCTTCTCTCTCTATAAACGAGTTCCAGTTGTTCTTTAATTTGCTGGGAATCCAGCCCGGGAGTCAATGCAATCCCCTTAGATTTTGACCCACGAACTATTTGACTTCAATATTTTTTTTTTTAACATTTAACTAAAGATGTTCTCGGGTGCCAATCCGAGATCTTGCCTCTTTATTAGTTAAATTTGGAGGGAGTGATGCTTTTATAATGTTATCTTGAATAAAGCCGGAGAAAATATAATAAGAAAATCAGAATCTTTATCAATGGAATGCTGCCTCAGATATTAATAGGAAAGGTATTTTACAAGACTTTGCACCCTAGAATCACTAGTGAATTTATTAAAGACTGGCAACTCATGAAATTAGTTAGGGTTAATATCACGAAAAATCCAAATTGGTAGACTTGTGATAAATTTACCGCAATCTAAATTTTTTACCACAAAAAACCTTAAACTGGTACACATGTGACAAATTTACATCAAACTAATTTTTTGACCACCAGAAACCTCAAACTGGTACACATGTGACAAATTTACCCTTCGTTAGTTTGAGTTAAATTTGGTTAATACCATGAAAGACTATCATCCGGTACACCTATGACAAAACGGAGGGTAAAAACCCTAAATTGGTACACCCGTCAATTGCCACGTGTTATCCAACTCAGCAATTCGATTGTAAAATTTAACGGGGGTAAATTTGTCACAAGTGTACCAGTTTGGGATTTTTGGTTGTCAAAAAATTAGTTTGGTGTAACTATGTCACAGGTGTACCGGTTTGGAGTTTTTCGTGATATTTACTCAATTAATTATTTAGAGAAAATACCAAAAGCATATCTTACATTTCACCAACTTCCACTCACTAGTGGTAAGCACGGGCCTGGCCTCAAGACATTTATAGCCCAGGCCCAAACAAATAAGAAAAGGCACAGACCAAACAAATCTGGTCCGGCCGGGCCTAGCTCGAAATTTCTTTATCTCAAAATGTTGAAGTAGATTGGTTACTATATTTTTGACTAAAACATCACCTGTTTTATAAGAAAATGTTTTTTTTGTTATAAATACATTGATATACTTTGTATGATGTGGATTCTTCGCCTCCTCCATTAATAGTATACATGTGTTTATTATTCATGTACCCTCTAGCCTATAAATAGAGGCTTCTGTAAACTTGTTGGAGATATGAAGAAAGGTTAACATTTGCTCCCCACTTCTCTCTTATCTCTTCCTTTCTCTCATATTATATTTCAAGTTGATTTTATATTTCTGAGTTGATTCCAAAGATCACCGTTTACTTTTACAACACGTTATCAGCACAAGCCGGTTAGAATCTTGGATATCACTCAAGGTAACATACCTTTACCTCTCCATTATCTAATATCTCTACAATTTCTTTTTAAGTATGTCAAACATTACCAAGAGAGAGTTTGCAACGTTAGATGTTACCGAAAGTAATTATCTAACATGGGCTTTTGATGTCAAGATACACTTAACATCATTAGATCTCAGTTAATCTATTCTCCCAGCATCTAATTATACTCCAGCCTAGAATGCTAAGGCTCTTATCTTCATCCGCCACCATTTACATGAAGATTTAAAGGCTGAGTATCTGACTAAGGAAGACCCTACAGTTCTATGGCAATCCCTGAAGGATCGTTTTGATCATCAACAAGAAGTGGTCATTCCTCATGCCAGGGGCTTTTAAGTCTGTAGCTAGCAGGTCACAGAGATTGAAGTGTTGGAAAAAACATTATCCACCTTCCATGCCAATAACCTTGTACTCCAGCAGCAGTATAGGGTAAAGAATTACTCCAAGCATTCAGAGTTATTTTCTGCACTACTTGTAGTTGAAAAGCACAACTAGTTGTTGATGCAAAACCATAATTATCGCCCTACTGGATCTGCACTTGTGCCTGAAGCACATGTCGCATGTCATAAAAACAAGAGCCATGGACGTTGGAAGGGCAAAGGGCGTAACTTGAAAAATCAGCTTTATAAGAGCCGAGATAGAGGTTCATAAGGACATAAACGGGGTCCACAAAGAAAAGAAGGTCCAAAAGTACCTAACCAGGTTGGTGCCAATGTTTGTCATAGATGTGGTTCTACATGCCATTGGTCTTGCACTTGTCGCACCCCAAAGCACCTGGTAGATCTCTATCAAAGAGAACAAGATGAGAGAAAAAGGGAAACCAGCGTTGCAACCAAGCCCTCAATAGAGAATAAAGAATCATCTCTTGACAATACATCTTTTGATATTGATCTTTTTGGTGATTTAGATTAAGCAATATATATATTATAAGGTCATGTCAATGTTTATGCACATGTATTCTCTTAGTTTTGAATAATATTCATGTTTAATATTATAATTTCATTTCTTATTCTTTTTATGTTAGTAATCAGTGATGCTAAGCAATCACCTCGAGGAGAACAATGGTATTCTTTGTCTTGTAGACAGTGGTACTACACGTACTATCCTCCAGCAGAGGAAATTCTTTGAGACATTGAAAAAATGTGAAGGGAATATTACCACTATTTCAGGCGATAGTAACATAATTACAGGCTTCGGAAGAGCTTGTGTAATGTTATCAATGGGCACAAAGTTTTTCATTAATGATGCTTTATTTTGCCCACGATCTAAAAGGAACTTGCTTAGCTTTAAGGATATTCGTTCCAATGGGTTTCACATTGAAACCGAGACTGAAGGTGGTAAAGAATACTTGTATCTAACCTAGATGAGTGGATACAGGAAACAAATTATAGAAAAGTTACCATCATTCTCCTTTGGGTTATACTATACTTACATACATGTGAGTAATAAACATGTTACGATGAACCTGAAGTTCACAAACCCAGAAGGTTTTCAATTATGGCATGATCGTTTGGGTCACCCAGGGTCAAATATGATACGCCAAATATTAACACATTCAGTTGGGCATTCATTAACAAATCGTGGGCTCCCTTTACCCACTGATTATGTATGCGATGCGTGCGCTGAGGGTAAATTAATTGTACGACCGTCTCGTACTAAATTAAGGGTGGAATCTCTGATATTTTTGCGTAGAATTCAAGGAGATTTTTGTGGACCTATCCACCCTGCATGTGGACCTTTCAGGCACTTCATGGTCCTGATTGATGCTTCAACGCGATGGACATATGTTAACCTATTGTCAACACGTAATACGGCCTTCACAAAATTACTCACTCAGCTAATTAAATTACGTGCACAATTTCCTGATTACCTGATCCAGAAGATCCGGTTAGATAATGCTGGTGAGTTTACGTCTAAGGCTTTTGATGACTATTGTATGGCCATTGGGATAGACGTGGAGCATCCCGTGTCACATACTCATACATAGAACGGCCTAGCAGAATCTTTAATTAAACGCTTGAAAATGATTGCTAGACTGTTGCTGTTGAGGGCCAAATTACCCTTAGTTTATGGGGACATGCGATATTGCACGCTGCAGCACTGATTAAAATTCGACCCACTGCATATCATGAATACTCCCCAATTCAACTTGTACGTGGATATGAACCTGATGTTTCCCATTTGCGAATATTTGGTTATGCCGTATATGTTCCTATACCACCTCCACAGCGTTCCAAAATGGGGCCTCAACGTCGACTTGGCATTTATGTGGGATATAAGTCTCCATCTATTATAAAATATTGGAGCCCCAAACGGGCGACTTGTTTACTGCCTGGTTCTCTGATTGTATATTTGATGAGGCACATTTCCCGGCATTAGGGGGAGAAAGCCTGAAGCTTAAAGAATGCCGTGAAATTTCCTGGAGGGAAGATCAATTGAATTACCTTGATCCACGAACAAGCATGACTGAACTTGAAGTTCAGAAGATTATTAACTTGCAAAATTTAGCAAGTAAACTGCCATATGCATTTACTGATCATAAAGGGGTGACTAAGTCTCATATTCCTACAGAAAGTGCACCACCTAGAGTGGAGATCCCCTTGGGACAAAAAATGTCTGATGAGCCTTGTCAAAGCCGGAAGCGTGGACGACCCACAGGGGCTAAAGACATAAATCCGCGGAAAAGAAAAAATATTCAGTCACCCTATGCGCCTCCTACAGAGGTTAATCCTGAAGAAAGCAATCCCGGTGAAATTAGTGCAGCTACCCCAAATAACAATCCCGGGAATATGGAACAGCCAAATCCTATTGATCTGGGAACGAAGATTATTTGGTTGATGTTAACATAGAAGTTACAGTAAATTATATGAATACAAGAGTAAGATATGATAGAATTACAACTGTCGTCGACGACTCCTTTGCCTCCTCAATAGCACTCATTGTCTCAAAAGATAATCTGGATCCAGAACCAAAATCCATTCTTGAATGCCAGAAGCGTTCAGATTGGAATAA
This sequence comes from Lenwebbia sp. NSW1173648, assembly GCA_029784005.1. Classification (NCBI taxonomy): domain Eukaryota; kingdom Viridiplantae; phylum Streptophyta; class Magnoliopsida; order Myrtales; family Myrtaceae; genus Lenwebbia; species Lenwebbia sp. NSW1173648. Next base: position 7,026,588 of record JARCGZ010000005.1, read on the forward strand.
ATGGAAGGAGGCAATTAAGGCAGAACTAGACTCGCTTAATAAACGTTGTGTTTTTGGACCTATTGTCCGAACACCCAAAGATGTTATCCCTGTTGGATATAAATGGGTGTTTGTAAGAAAATACAATGAAAAGAATGAGGTGGTAAGATATAACGCGAGGCTAGTTGCCCAAGGGTTTTCGCAGAGACCCGGCATAGACTTCAATGTCACTTATTCTCTCGTAATGGATAGTATTACGTTCTGTTAGTTGATCAGTATGGCAGTAAATATGAATCTAGATATGCACTTAATGGATGTTGTTACTGCATATTTGTATGGGTCACTTGACACTGATATATATATATATATATATATGAAAGTCCCTGAAGGATTTCCTATTCCTCAGATGGGAAAGAATGAAAATCGCAACATGTACAGTATTAAATTGCAAAGATCATTATATGGTCTTAAACAATCTGGTTGCATGTGGTACAACCAGTTAAGTGATTAGCTCATAAAGGAGGGATATGCAAACAATGTAATATGTCCTTGTGTGTTCATAAAAAGGTCACCAAATGGCTTTGCCATCATATCCATATATGTTGATGACCTGAATATAATTGGAACTCCAAAACAGCTCGAAGAAGCTCGTTCCTGCTTGAAGAAGGAATTTGAAATGAAAGACTTGGGTCAAACCAAGTATTGTCTCGGCCTGCAAATCGAGCACCCCCCAGAAGGAATTTTATTACACCAGTCTAATTATACAAAAAGGATATTGGCGACATTTTATATGGATAAATCTCATCCTCTCAGCACACCAATGGTGGTCCGTTCACTTGAAGTGGACAAAGACCCATTTAGACCTAAAGAGGAAAACGAGGATAGGTTAGGACCTGAAGTTCCTTATCTTAGCGCCAAAGGAGCACTATTATATCTTGCAAATTGCACCAGACCTGATATTGCATTTGCAGTAAATGTTCTAGCTAGACACAGTGCCAATCCAACCCGAAGACATTGGAATGGCGTTAAACATATCCTACGTTACAGCTAAGGAACTATTGATCTTGGTTTATTTTACCAAAGAAATAGAAATTTAACATTGGTGGGATATTCAGAGGTTGGCTATATGTCTGATCCTCATAATGCCAAGTCACAGACTGGTTATGTGTTCCTCTATGGAGGCATGGCAGTTTCATGGAAGTCAGTAAAACAAAGTATAGTTGCTACTTCCTCAAATCATTCTGAGATTATTGCACTATTTGAAACTGCCAAAGAATATGTTTGGTTAAGAGCTTTGATGCACCACATTCAAGGTTCATGTGGCTTATCCCCAATTCATGATGCCCCCACTATACTTTTTGAGGATAATGAGGCTTGCATTGCACAAATGCGTAATGGATTTGTCAAAAGTGACAAAACTAAACATATTTCACCTAAGTTATTTTACCCGTGTGAACTCCAAGAAAAAGGTGAAATAGATATCCATCAAATTCGCTCTAGTGACATTCTTGCAGATTTGTTCACTAAATCCCTACCTACTTCCACATTTGAAAAATTTGTATATGGAATAGGAATGTGTCGATTTGGACGACTACTTCAATCAGGGGGAGTGAATTAACCATCCCTGAAGGATGGAGCCTAGAAGGTTTATGGCTGTACTCTTTTTTCCTTTGCCAAGTTTTTTTTTCCACAGGGTTTTTACTTGCCAAAGGTTTTTAATCAGACAGCCTACGCGCAATGCATATCAAAATAAGGGAGAGTATTATACGCACTGTACTCTTTTTTCCTTCGCCAAGTTTTTTTCCTACTGGGTTTTTCTTAGCAAGGTTTTTAATGAAGCAATCTAACCAGCGTATAATAAAAGGTGAACATCCAAGGGGGAGTGTTATAAATACATTGATATACCTTGTATGATGTGGATGTATAACCTTTTCACCTCCTCCATTAATAGTATATATGTGTTTATTATTCATGTACCCTCTAGCCTATAAATAGAGGATTTTGTAAACTTGTTGGAGATATGAAGAAAGGTTAACATTTTGCTCCCCACTTCTCTATTATCTTTTCCTATCTCTCATATTATATTTCAAGTTGATTTTATATTTCTGAGTTGATTCCAAAAATCACCGTTTACTTTTACGACATTTTTAACCTTTTTAGGACTTTATCAAATTGTTTCTAGCATAACTAACATATTCATAATCTTCATATACTCATATGTTATGTTTGTAATATAATTTAAAACTGGTTCGGGCCATTCGAAACTCGAGCCCGGATGGCCCGAACTGGCTCGAATAAAGGGGGGAGCTTGAAGTCCCTACTGAGCCCATTCGGGCTTGAAAAATCGAGCGGGTGTGGGCTTTCGCGCTAAAGGTCTTTTTTGCTTATCTCTACAAGTTTTTTTTTTTACCATACCTCATCTTTTGACTACAATGAAAATGGATACAAGGGTTTTACCGTTGGAACCACTTTGCACCTTCTCATCGTTTATCCTTATGTCCTTAATTTACGAAAATTCAATTTTTTTTTCCAGAAATGCCCATCTCAAAATCATAAATTCTCATACCCGCCCAAAACACTCAAAACTCATTAATTCCAAACCTCTCGAAGCCCAAGCAAAATGTTGAAAAGAGTTTTACAGGGAGAGGCGATTTGCTCTTTTCAATGTCAGTTATTGTTTAGAATCAATTACGAGAAAAGAGCTTTCCTACCCTCTCAACTCTTTTAAATGACGGCTCTTGTAAGCACTAAATGTCTCTCGTAAGTTTCCCACTCTCAAGCCTCTTGTAAGGAAAAGAAGGGAAAAGGACACTTTTAGTGCCAAAAGTTGTGTATGGAGATCACTTTGGTGCCAAAAGTTTCAATCGGAACACTTTAGTGCCAAGTTTTTTTAAAAACGATCACTTTGGTGCCAAGTCCGATTTGCTCCGTCGAAAATCTGATGTGGCACTTTTTTATTAATATATAATGCTGACATAGCTCGCCAGAGGTCCATCGTGGTATTTTTTTTTTAAATTTGAATTTTTATTTAAAATAATTTGACAAATAAGTTGAAAAATAAAAAAAAAGCTATTTTTTTTTTTATAAAAAAAGAGATTGCAAATCGAGGGCGAGGGCTTGCTGTAACCTCCCCTCACCCAGATCGGGCGAGGGTCGCCGGCCCTCGCCCAGGTCTAGCCGAGGGCTGCCACTAGCGGCCGACCCCCGCTGGTGGTGACCCTCCCCCGATCTGGGTGAGGGCCGCGACCCTTGCCTAGATCTGGGCGAGGGCCGCCAGGCTCTTGCTTGCGGCCGGCGACCCTGGCCGGGGCTCGGCGACCCCCGCTGGCCATGCCCCACCCTCGCCGGCAATTGCCGGTGATGGTGGGGCGGTGGCGGCGAGGGTTACAGCAACCCTTGCCGACTGCTTTTTTTTTTTTGTTTTTGTTTTTTTGCTAATTTTTTTAGTTTATTTCAATGTATTTTAAATAAAGTTTTTATTTTAAAAATTTTCTGTTAATTTTTTGTTTTTTAAAAATCTTATTTTCTTTTTTATTTTATTTTTTGAATTTTAAAGTCCACGTGGAACCAACATGGAGTTCATTTTTTTTAAATGCCAATTAAAATTCAAAAATTAATTAAAAATGCCACGTATTAAGAATGGCCGGAATTTTTCGCCGGTGGCACCAAAGTGATCATTTTGTCTCCGACTTGGCACTAAAATGATCCGATTGAAACTGTTGACACCAAAGTGATCTCCGTACATAACTTTTAGCACTAAAAGTGTCCTTTTCTCGGAAACGAAGTCTTGCGAAAAATTCATTTCCCTATTTTGCATCATCCACGATCTTGTTGGCAATAGTTCTATTTGGACTTTCCTAATTTAGGTCGGGTTTCCTTGCAATTCAGTTATGAGTTGCATTGCATATCAATCGGGATTAATGTAAAAAAAAATAACAAGCATGTGATTGTCATCAAAAGAGAATCGAGGTTCGAGCCCAGATAAAATGTCTCTATTGGACCAAATTTCACTTAAATAGCTGCATACTGCACGAGTAGTCTCATATCAGGAATATCAATGAACCTGGTTATTGCAATTATTCAGGATACCCTTTTTGAGCTTCTAGAATCTATTTCTTAGTTCAAGATCCATCTTATTAATTGGTATAAAAAAAATTAGTAGATCTGTTTCACCCAAAATGGGAATGGACTAGGGTTATGAACTTAGCCAAGTTGAGAGACTTCTGGTACAAGATTTATGGTTGACACTAGAGATTATACTAGGTTAGAGTTAGAACTGTCAAAAGTACATACTGCTGTAATCTCCCGGATTGGTAAAAATCATTCATAATTGCAAGGCATGAATACTTCTCTATAGTCCACATCATTCTTTGACCATCCAAAGCACGATTAAGATGTATCTTGAGATCATTCAAACTATAGTTTCTAAAGGCAACTTTTGGAGCTTTCGATGGAGATGGAGGCACTAGGCAAAAATTCCTCCGCAAAGAGCTCCCATTTGGTTCCATTGATGGGAAGCATTGATGCGTTCACTAAGCAATGTATTCAAATGTAAGTGCACAAGTGTCTGAACCTTCTCGTGTTGTTGTCTCTTCGTACGTGATGCTGATCCAATCCGACATCTCTAATCTTATTTATCGAACAACCAATGAGAAAAGTCTACGATAAATTCCTTTTCAAGTCATGTTTGATTGAAAATTTATCTTGTGGACATAAAGTGAACTCTTATAATATCATTGGGACAGCTAATCACCTCAAATGTGCAATCACAAGTAATTTGACCCGCTTATTTAATTGTCTACTCATAATCTATAACATCACGTGATATACCAAAATTTATAATCCGGCTTTTGGTATGTCTCGCTCTACGTTATAACGATAAAAATAGATTTTCAAAGCATCAATCCACAAAAAAAATGCCAATTTAAAAATTTACCATGTATATAAAGAGGTACTCCTTATTTATTCAGTTAATCAATTTCGTAAATATTGATTGGTTTTAATCCTATGAATTTACGGTAACAACTAAATGGCATCCTCTCGAACCCATCGTGCCAATGTGCGTCGGCATAATACTTCCACTCTCGAGGAAGTCGACTTGTCCTCTCGAACCCATTGTGGCAATGTGTGTCGGCATAATACTTCCATGACTTGTTCTCAAAAGAATCACTTTAAGCGAGAGATAGTTATGATTCGATTATCGAATTAACCTCATATATCTTGAGATTTAACTTTGGCAATCTTTTAGTTTTGCATACTTCTGGTCAAACCAAACGCACGTCTGGATTCGCATGCGAGTCAACCCCGCGATCCAATGCAATTTGATATTCTCTCATGATTGTTCCAATTCTGCCCTTCTGAACAAACGCCAGTGCTTAATCAATTAGGCAATAATTAACTCTCTCTCTCTCTTTCTGGAGGGCACGATGATTAAGGCACATCAGTCAAATCCTTCTTAGTACTCTACCAAAAGAAATCCAACTGGCATTGACTTGTACTTCAAATTCTCCTCTCGCTCAAGCTTTCCAACAGGTAATTAAAAACCTTAAAAACAATTATTATGCGACGCTTCCCCGAAGGATCCTTGTGACCTAGGACCTCGTAATCTAATGACCGAAGTACCTGGCGGACCTACGTGTACTTGCATGGGAATCTTCCTTGTGCACGCCTCTGCATGCTTTTGCATGAGCTCGCAAAGCCATATTTAGGAGTTAATAACTTAATATATATCCCTTAATATTTGTGTTTTTGAAGAAGAAAATTATGGGGATCACATGCTCGCACTGCTTAATTTAGTTGAGGTTTTACGAGAAAGGAACGTGAGGTGTGTAGTATTTAGTGACAATCTATCGTAGGTGTTTTCGATTTAATACTTATAAATAATCTGAGGGTACGAGCGCAGAAGCTTGATGATTGGGAGACCCGTAGAGCACCATGTAAGTCCAATGGATTGGTTAAATTCAGGTCCTTTGATCTTTATAAGGAGCATTGATCCAGAATAGTTTGCACATAGTTAATTAGATTTTTAATAAGTAATCTCCAGTTTTCGAGTTAAAAGTCACTCGATCTCGACGCCTCAATCAAGTGCGTCGGCTTTGGAGGCAATCGCCAACTTAATTTACCATCCCCATTTTAAGATCGGATCTAATGAGGATGACGCACGAACAAGATGAGAACTTTTATGACGACATCACAAAAATTTGTGGTGGATTTTGACCGTCCTCATTTCCGAGGCTTAATTGACTGTCTTCATTTTCATGATCTGAGCTGATGCACTCCCTGAAAAGTCTCACAACATGACGTGGCCAACGACGAGGCCGAAAATTGATTGGAGTCAATATGAAGGAATAGATTACAATCGATTTCAAGACTTTAGGAGAGACTTGCAAAGATTGAAATGTCTGGGAAATAACTAATCGCAAGTGTCAGAATTTTGAGGATCTAACTATTTCACCTAAAAAGTGAAGTAACTCTCAATGGTTAATGGATAGTATCGACAAAAGTTCGAAAGGTCCTCTGTTGATTTTGTGACGTGAAATTAGACGATAATGAATTTAAAGGTATGAATGTTGGGAAAACTTTTGCCAATAATATAAATAATATTGGAAATGTAAATTCTATTGAAATGGAAAGTGGGGAACAATATGGGTTTGTTGATTGATTGGTTGAAACCTCGTAAAGAGTACACTTGGACTATTCATAACCCACAATCGACGGTTACATACTATGGAGTTACACATGCCATGCGTGGATTAACCAGCTATCTATCTAATGGAATCAAGAAGTATGTTTGCTGGCAAGATACGCTTGCCAAGTCATGATAAGATTGAGGATCAAGGTCCACTGCGTAATAGCTGTATTCACCATAAAAATCATAGGCTTTTTTTAGCAACTATGTTCTACTCTTATTTATTTAAGGAGAATGAGAATCTTCCCCAAGAAGCTAAGTTGAATGGGATTTCTGCCATAGATGTATGCTTCCAAGGAACTTTATCTTGGTCGACCGAACCACGTAAAATATTTGTTCATCTTTTATTTTCTTTGTCTCTGCCATCTTCGTATTAACTCTCTATATGGTAGCAGAGCAAACAAGATCGACATCAAGCTCATGCTGCTTCATTGGTTGTTGCACCTTGTTTATATAATCAGTTAAGTTCTCTCATTTTTATTCATTTTGCACAATGACCAGCTCCTCTGTTACCACCGATTTGGATCATTCTGCCTTGAATGAAATGAGCACTCGACTTAACTCTATCCTTCTTAATAGTCGCAATTACTTCCTGGGTCTCGGGGCGGTTACAATTGATCTTGAAGGCATAACAAAGTTGGGACATGTTAATGGCTTGATCAAACTCCCTCCTACCACTGATCGTAAATATGTCGAGTAGCAACCTACTGAAAATATGTTGAGAAAACATCCTTCTGAATATTTTAATTTTGACAAAACTATTCTAGTTTAGAAAGAATCTGGTTAATGCTCTAAATACTTTATTGCAGGTGCACGTGAATGAAAAAGCTTATACTATTCCAAACTTGGTGTTCAGACTGAAGATGAAGTCGTCATATATTTACTTCCGAATATGTTGAATCTGGTTATTCAGATGAAGTGGGTTATTACTTATATAGATTCAATCCTTAGAGAAGACTTATGTGAAACATTAACGAGGACATTATCGAAGCTCATATTCACTGTTCAAGAGTGTTCAGATTCAAGGGATTCTTTTACTTCTGAAAATTGCCTCTGAATCATGTTCAGATTCTGTAATATATTCTTTCCAGATTCTGAAGACCCACGTTGGCAGGTTTCTGATTTGACTGCGTTATTTATGGAAGTTTGTGATCCCATGCTGACAGCCGATTGGCTGGATTCCACTATATGAATCGTTGAAAGGTTACACTATCAGGACAGCCACTGCTCATGTATTTGTACACTTGACCATTTGCTATTACAACTCAGTAGCATTACACAAAGATATAATCAACATCACAGATGCTATTAACAAAAGAAAAACATAAGAAGAAGACTCAAGAGCTAAAACTCAGTTTGTTCACTTCACCCAACACTCTCCCAACCTCACCACTGCTCTTGGATTGAGTATATGTAGCCATCCAATGCTTAAATGTCTGTTTGCAACTCATCTCCATGAAGTAGCCATTGGTTCCGCCCATTGCCAGCTATAGAGCATCTCCATGTCATTTTCTAGCTTCAGAACGAAAACTTTTGACAGTGTCAGAATGACTAGTTTTCCAGACCAGTCTCTCTACAGCTATCGGTGTCTGTCTTCTGTCAGAATTGCCATAAATGCTCTAACATATCTCTAGTGCTGCTAATGCGAACTCCAAGCCTTTGTAATGGCTATATTAACCTCGATAAACATTCCCATCAAGTGAGCAAATGGTAAGCACCTTCCAGGACACGATATATGCACTGACCCTTACCCATACAATCTGGAGTGCAGATGATCAGTAGTCTGTTGATGTTGCCCACCGACGAACTCGTGTGGAATGACTTGCAATCAATCTTCCAATGATTCTCTTGGCTTCTTCAGCATACAAAAACTTCCAAGGACATCAGCACACTTGCTGACTCCTTGTTTTCACTAAATGACCGAGTCAGCATCCAAAGACCTTCAAGGAAATCAACATAACAGCTGATTCCACGTCTTACTGAACTCACTGGACCATCGGCATTGCCACTGCCTTTCCACCTCATCTGAAGAGAATTGCTCCAGCCAACAATCCGCTGTCCCGATGGCGATCCACTCTTCTATCCTTAGGTCTTTCCAAGCATATTGGTGATCACGATTCTACCAAGCTATTCATCTTCACAAGTGCGGTCCTTCCAAGCTTCAAAGAACATTACCGTTCTAGGCTTGTTTACCATCTCAATGGTCCATCCAACTGTTCACCTTATCTTGGTCCTTCCAAGCCATCACGAACATCCCGGTTCTTCTCGGCTTGTTCTCCCTCAACCAAGGTCCTTCCAGCTTGTTCACCTTTGTAGAGATCCTTCTAACTTGTAGACATCTCCACACCCGATACCTTGTTTACCTCAGATATCTGTAGTGATCCTTCCATATCAATAGAACAATCCCGATTGTGACAGAGCACTCAGTATCACACCAGATGCTGATCAAGATACCATATGCATTGCGATTTGTGTATATATCACCTGGTACTACTTGACCAATACACACATTAGTAGCCTTCGATTGTCTTTGTCATCTTCAAAATATCATAGGGGATTTTCCCAACAGATATTTTTAATAAGGGTGAAGTCGAGCCCGCCAAGACTTCTCTGAACTTGGAACTATTCGAGGATGAAGAGAGAATCACAAATGTGGGTTGAGTTTATGTAAATTGTGAATCCATTTAACACCTATATATATATTTTGGATTTTTCCATTGTAAACACATTTTTAACCCATTTACTAAATATAGCTAACCCATTTAATGACTCAATCCATCAAATATGGGTTAAGAAATAGGCTCATGACCCATTTTGACAAGTCTAGATGGTACTTTTAAGGCAATTCTATTTAAGATTATAAAACAAGTTTAATCTCATTAAACATTGGGTTTTTAGTGTCGGTGCTTAGAACTGTCAAATAGGTGGGTCGGGTCAACAATGGTCCAACCCAAATTAACCCGTTTTGACAAATTTCGATACAATACAAATCTAATGACCCATACTCGACCCAACCCAACCCATATTATTAAAACACTTCCATATTTAATTCAATCTAGGAAAATTTGTTTCTTATACCTTTTTGAAAAAGTCCGGCGAGGGTTTCGAGGTAATACTGAGGCCGGGATGCCAAACTCGGTAATATCGAGGCCGAACCCCGAGTCCTCAACGTCCATGCCTAGAATCATTGAGGTTAATTTTTTTTATATTGTTAAATATTCTTTTTTCTTTTTTCTGTTTATTTTTTATATTTTCTTTTCTTTTCTTTTCTCTTCCTTCTTCCTCCCTCCGCCAGGCCTCGACGACGACCAGCAGCTCGGCAACCGGCCACAAACGCGGCCAATCTCGATGAGCTCAAGAGCAACCACGAGCTTGAGCTCGCCAGTGGCCGTCGCTGGCCACCGGCAGTGGAGGTAGGAGGAAAAGAAATAAAAAGAAAAGAAAAGAAATAAAGAAATATAAAAAACAAGATAATCAAATAATAAATTTTTAAATAAATTTAATTTTTTAAAATTTTCAAAAAAACCTATTTATGACTCACTTAAGATAGTTATCGTTAACCCATTTATTACCTATTTAAAATCCATTTAGGATTCATTAAGTTTCTAAGTAACCCATTTAGGACTCACTTATACTTATTTTTAAAATTTAACGCAACCCATTTATGACGTATCACTATTAAATATGGGTGAAAATATGGGTTCTAGACCCATTTTGCCACCAGTATGGGCGCTTAATTGGGTTCTCAAATAGTCTCATTGTCAATGGAGACCCGCACTAGGAATTAAATATTGATAATTAATGATTGGTAGTCCCAGATATGCCTATTATATTAGTCTAAGAGGACCTACGGTACTTCTACACAAGCTACATGTCAAATTATTAATCTGTTTGGTATTGTGTTGTAATTGTGCTGTGAAATATCATAAGCTCGTATTCGATAATAAATGAGATAAGTGTATTGGAAGTCCTAAAACTTGTTACGAAAGTGTAATTGAGTCCTAAAACTTTTAAAAAATACAATCAAGTCCTAAAACTTATCAACTTGTCACTAATCAACGATTATCATTTTTATTTATTAAAATTTATAATTATAAAATAACCATTGTGTCCTATTGAAACAGTGTGACTATTCACAATGCAATTACGTGTTACTTTTCTATTAATTAATTTCAAAATCTATTCATTTGCCTGACAATTATTAGGCACTCTTACAACCATTGAAGGTTGTATCTGTTCAACCATACTTTCGCCATTATGTATTCAACGGTTATGTTCATTAATTTTTTCAACTTTTCACTTACTTCCATTTTCGTTTCTTTCAAAATACATACAACCTTCTTTCCAATTGTATCCCTTTGAGAGTTCCTGGAGAAATACAAGAATTGCTATATGATATTCTCGTTTGAGACTTTGTTGATTGACTATATTTTCTAGAGCTTCCGGATGTATCGGTTTTTTCTTATCCTAGAAGGGAAAGTGAAAGAAGTTCTTCTATTGAGCAAGGATAAATGCATCCTAAATTTCTTTATCTCATGGCCTTTCGCTACGATTTGACAAAATCTTTTAATCTCTTTCCATTAAATCCTGCATCCACCATTACGTCCGAGTTACCAAACTTTAAATAGATCGATGACCACCTTAAAATTCTTAATGTGTGTGCTTAACTACTCCCTATATAACTCGATTACTCAATGTCAAATTGACTTTCTATACTCAGATCATCATTAGAATGGCAACAGCACTCACATTATTAACTCTTCAACACCAAATCAAGTTGCAAGAATATTCGAAATGACTGCTCCTCAAGATTTGGTAAGATCGGCATATGGTGGCTCTAGAGTGGTTTCCAACCCACAAGTTGCAGACAAGTAAACAAACAGAAAACCAGATAGTGCACGATGGAACTTGTGGGGTTTGGAACAAGATGATTTTGCCTCTCCTTTTCACCTCCCCGTCGCATTTGGTCTCATGCAAGAATTATAAAGAAAGGAGAGAGAAAGAAAGAGAGGGATATGGTTGGACAACAGAGACCAATTATGAGGAGAAAATTAGGGGACAACAACATGGATGGCCCCATTTAGATCACCCAGAAAGTTAGTAGCTATCTCATTCCAACCAATTGCATTGATAACTACGGATGACCTTGATATTTTTTCCTTTTTGGCCCCAACGAGGTGATTTTGGCAAACTAGGAGAGACCATGGTTTTGCACATTGCATCAAACGGGTGCATTCGGATTAAATTATTAGCTATTTATCTTTTGTTTATTAAGCGCGGATGCTCGGTTATGAGGAGGGCCAAGAAATATCCTATAAGTTCATGAACCATTTACGTTCAGATTTCCGACCGGGCAGGTAGCCTAGATCCAGAGCAGTTGGTAAGATTGAATAAGGGACTTCCAGTTCATGACTTGGAAACCAATTGCCCCAACCCCGGAAGGTTAAGTGTTGGTGAGCTGGGCAAGTCGATGGGAGCAAAGACCCTTCGATCCATACTAACGGGAATTATTTTAGGTATTTCGAGAGCATTTATCCAACTTTACATGGAGCATGGGGAACAAGACACCAGAGTTGCCATAAGTTTCGTCATGACTTATGAAAAAAAGCATTTGAGTGCCGTAAGTTTTTCGACAAATCACTTGTTCACCATAATTCTTAAGTGGATCACTTGTGATGAACGTCCTTTAAAAAATTATGATATTCAAGTAATCGATTGAACAATAACGACCCTCAAGTGAGTGTCGTACAGAACTCATGGTAATTGTGGTGTCGTTATCCCATAGATTGTGTGATGCTCCCGAAGAACCTAAACATTACTCACAGTGACATCATGTGTATGGCCATCCCTCCCTGAAAACTTTCTTTTGTCACAAAGTTCCTAGCACAGAAGTGTGCCCTTTTTTGGCAGATTGGCATCGGAACTCATCACTAGCTAGCCCCCACACTCTTACATATATTTTGTTCCCAAGGAGATAGATTTCTCTGGTAAGGTCCAATGCCAGTTGCATCGGACAGAAAATATTTAAAAATCTGGATATTGATTCATAGCTTGTTGAAGGGAACGGATCCCATTAACATATACATACATATACGTAGTGGATTACTCATAGATCAACATGCCATAGAATCAACTTGTATCACTGATTGTAGAAGCACATCACGACTAACGAACATTCCTCGATTTCCACAGATTAAGAGCCCCTTGAGCAGATGAGAAAGAATCCGGATCCGCCGATCGCTCGTTCTTCAAGAGAAAACCATAGAGAGTTTTTTGGAGAGTGTTTTTCTTACCATAGAAGTGTTGTAGAACGTACGCTCTGTCCAAGACAGTATATAATCTGCTCTCTCTCTTGGAATAGAATAGGAAACTAAATATTCCATATTCTAACCAATTAAGGCTTGCCTTTATTCTGTTTGCTTCAGCATGGTAAATGATACCAAAGAATAAAGACAATTTCCTTTATGGGCGCAATTTTCCAACATCTCCCACTCGCCCATAAAGTGCCAAACATCTCTATTTCTCTTCTCATTGCAAAGTTCATATGGGCAAATAATCTATGTGACTAGCATACTCTGAGAGCTCGTTACCATACATCTGTTAGGAATATATAGCAGCTCATATTCGGCAGTATTTGTCGCGACCTAAAAAAACGAGTTTCCTTAGGCTAATGGATTATTAGGTTCATCAAATGGCTAACCTAATACGGACTCTCCTAAGCCCTACCAAATCGCAACTTCGGTTTTGAATTTAATATTCAGATGACTTAAAGTTTGGAGTCGCCACTAATCATTCTTGGTAGGTTGATTAGAAACCTAAGTGGGGTATTGGGAGATATACCTTACTTCTACGAACCAGAGATTAGGGATTCGGGGACTTGATTACACTAGTTAGCTAAAACTAATGCCCTTTTGGTACCTTAAATTTCATGGAAGTCCTAATTTGGCAACTCAAGCTTGGTTTACTTTTACGCTCAAGTGAGGTGTTCTTTTTGGTGTTTTCACTTTTTAGATGCAGTGCAATGAATGTATGCATGATATGAGAAAAGATCTAATGACGGGATGCAAAGGAAAAGCATGCGAATTTAGAGTCAAATCACCCTATATGCAAAAATTTACTAACCAAAATTAAAGCATGCAAGGTAAGATATTCTAACTATATGCAATGACATGGAAAGCATGAGTAGTATGCAAGCAATCATAGAAGCCAACAAACTTTAACCTTAAATGAGGAAGGCTAAACACGGTTTCTACATAACAAAGCATATCATGGCAATAGAAATAACATGACAACTAATGACGTGCGATGCATGATTTTTTGAAAAATAGGATGAATGGTTATGCAAGTGATGCTCAAAATATGCACATGGATGATATATGACATGCAAAGCAACATGGGATATGCGAAACAAGGCACGACCATTTATGCGAAAATTGAAGCATGCGTATATGTGATTTTCGGAAAAAAAAAATGGTGGATATGATGCGATGATACTCGAAAACATGATATGCAAAAATAAGAATATGTAAACGCAAATACGCAAACAAGGATAGGCAAACGCGACATGCAAACATAATATGCAAACATGGATATGCAAAAATATGCATGATGTAACATGTGATTTTTCAAAAAAAAAAAAAAAGGATGATACTCGAAGATTATGATGCAACATGAGATGAATGAGCAGATTTTTTAGATTTTTGTAGCAATTAAAATATGCAATATGACACAAGATAACCCAAAAATATGAATGAGATAATGAGCAGAATTGTTTTGGTATTTTCTTTAGAATTTTCGGAATTTTTTTAAAAAGGATTAATACCACGAAAAATCCCAAACTGGTATACCTGTGACAAATTTATCCCAAACTATTTTTTTGACCACCAAAAATCCTAAACTGGTATAGCTTTGACAAATTTATCCCAAACTGGTACACCTGTGACAAATTTACCCTCCGTTAGTTGTCGTTAAATTTTATTGTCAAATTGCTGAGTTGGATGACACGTGACAATTGCCTGACGTACACATTAGGATTTTTACCCTCTATTGTATCAATTTGAAATTTTTCGTGGTATTAATCCAATTTAACGGAAACTAACGAAGGGTAAATTTGTCACATGTGTACCAGTTTTGAGTTTTTGATGGTCAAAATAATTAGTTTGGGGTAAATTTATCACAGATGTACCAGTTTAGGATTTTTGGTGGTCAAAAAAAATAGTTTTGGGTAAATTTATCACAGGTGTACTAGTTTGGGATTTTTTATGGTCAAAAAAATAGTTTGAGATAAATTTGTCACATGTGTACCAGTTTGGGGTTTTTCATGGTATTAACCCTTTTAAAAAAGATATGCATGGATAATCCCTTACCTTGACTTTCGCTCCAAGTTTCCAATGAGATAAGCTTCTAAGAAACTTATCTTTCTAAAATTTCAATTAGATAGGGTTTCTAAGAAACCATATCGTACTAAAATTTTTAGATTTTTTTTTTATGAAGCTCAAACATGATAAGATAACAATCCAAAACAAACATGATAGTTCAATGCAAATCAATGAATATCCAAAACGTATAATTGCAATACAATCCATGATTATCCTCTTGAATTTTCCAAAAAATTCAATCTCCTAAACCCAAAAATTGATTTCAGAAGATAGCGAATTGGATCAAAGAAGTTATAGATCGAATTGGCCAACTTCCCCTTTTGACAATCCGAAAGGATCGTACCCGAATAGCTACGGATAGAATACGTCTGGGTTTGGGTTTAGGTTTTTATTTTACCCCTCGATGAATCAAGTTTTCGACCACGGGGAAAGAGTGCCAGAAAATCAATCAATTGATCATCAAAGCGAAAAACGATCTTCATATACTAAGATGCAAAGCTTTTCAAACGGCTCTATGCTACGGACAGCATAACATGGCCGGTTGAAGGCAATACATCGAAGCAACAATCGAAAAGTCTCCACTTTGATAATTAATTGAAGGTTTTTGTTTAATGAAGAAAAGGTGTAAACTTTCTCAGATTTTCATCGCAAATCAAAATATATGAACATATATGCATGTTACCAATCAAACAAGCATGAATTTGCATCCAAAAAGTCAAGAGAATTACCTTTTATCAATCCAAGATTCCGCACCAAACCAGCAGTGAGTTTACGCCTAGATCAGCACCCTTTAGGCCCAATTTGCAGAGAACTTTTTGCACCAAATAACAGCGAAACAACGTTGAAACGGAGGGGAAACCGAGCCCGAACAGCAGCTAATTTGGCACTCGAACCGCAGCAAACTTAACCTCAATCAGTAGCTAATTTGAATACTGACCAACAGGAAACTTAACCACGTGCAACAGTAGGAAAAGGCATAAAACCGCAGGGAAAGAGTGAAAACCGCAGGGATATGACAGGAAACCGCAGGGATATGTCAGGGAACCGCAGCTATCGCCTGAAAACCGCAGGGACAGCTTGAAAACCGCAGGGAAAGAGTCAGCCGAAGATTGATTTTTCCTTTGCTCGAAACTCACCTTTCTCTTGCCTTGCTCTTGATTCTAATGTCTGTCCCCTTTCTAATGAAGAGCTAGTGTGTTTATATAGAGCTAGGACGAATCCCAATCCTAGCTAGAGTAGGATTAATTATGGACCGTTGGATAGTCTAGCTAAGATAGGATTAGATTAGGGCCCTTAGATTAGAAATTCTGAATTTAGGAGTTTTAATTACTGAAAACTCTTAATTTTCAGAATAATGAAGAGTCCTAATGGATTAAAATTCCTCAAAAAATTCGACCACTAGAGTGAAGGTGAAGTGAAATTCGGCCATGTGAGAGTGAGAGTGAACGTGATCATGAGAGTGAATGTCATCATGAGAGTGAATGCGAGAATGAGAGTGAACGCGATCACGAGAGTGAACGCGATCATGAGAGCGAATGTGATCGTGAGAATGAACATGATCGTGAATGTGATCATAGCCGAATTTTCTACACTCGTGGACCGTCTCAAGCTCGTTCCATCAGTCTTTTTGAAATTGAGCCTTCGTCGAATCGATTAAACCTTTTCTAAAGTTGGCCATTCAAATAGGCCTAATTAGACGAACTCCAACAATCTTGGAATCGACAAGTTCAAGCAATCTCTGAATTTTGAGCTCCAATAATCTTGGAATCCAAGCTCCCATAATCTTGGAAACTTCGGTTCGCACCCTCAAACCTTTAGCCGAAAATTTGAAACGAATCTTTGTCCAAACCTCCTGTCGAATTCAAGCTCGTCCTCACCGTCGAGGCAAATGAATGCGAATGCAATGCATGGGTGATTTGATTTGATTTGTTTTTTTTTTTTTGGTAAGAACTAAGATTAGTTCTAATTTTATATGCAAATGATAATAACTAAAAAGGTAAACCAAAATTTATGTGTCAACAGTATTACTTAGAGTAGATCAAGTATGCGGTACCCTAGATCAATCAATCACATTTATATCTCTCATGATCTCTTCAAAAGTTTGATATGTATTGTATTCACAATTACGATTACACTCATATAATCATAATTGGTCGACCTATGAACACAAAATCATAATGTGACATCAACAACGAATTGATCTTCCTCCTTCCTTAAAATCTCTCCATTTCAACTCAATTCACTTTTTCAGAAATGTTCCACTAGATCGAATCATCCATGATCATTGGTAACACTCTAGGATAGCAAACACTGAATCCAAATTTCAAGAAAAAGTCAGAGTCGTGAGGGCACTAAGCTGAGGAACTTATATCCTCAAGAGTCTCACACGGCCGTAGAGTTGAGATCAATACTCTTGCCAACTCTTCTTGGTCGTCTCATGCATACGTAATATGAAGTACGTATTACGGTAGTCTCTCCTTTTCTATGGAGCGTATGTCTCTACATTTAATGCCGTACAGATGATAGTTTAGACATTCCCAATGTCTAACTTGAGTTCACATATATACTCTTTTCAAAGAATCCATCAGAACTCACATCTGGCATCAAAGACAGATAAAGTGAAATACGTGGATTACTTCACTTTCGGGCATAACCTATTATGACCTCATCTTAACACTCATATTAAGGTGACATCCAAAAATTTCAAGCTTGAGCTCTCAATTATCAAATAGATAATAAGCTCGAAATCGTCTCATCTCTATTTATCACACAGTAAATAGAGGCGATTACCCATGTGAGTGGGCTAATCTCGTATCTGTCCGACATACTTTCTCAATATAATGCACTAAGCATCAGTATGCATAAATGTCATACAAACTCATAGGCATCAATAATGATAACAAATACCATTAATTATGAACTTTAGGAAATACAAATATCTAGTACTCCAACTTCTATGCACTTCTAGAGATTTCAATGTATAGAACTAATCCCTTTGTCAACACATGATCAAGGAAAACATCTCTAGGAATTGACTTCGTCATACGATCTACTATCATTCTATGCGTAGATATATACTGTATATTCACATCTTTTCGTACAATCATGTCTTTTAAAAAAATATACTTCGTGTCTATATGCTGCTAGACTATCACAATTAACCAATAATTGAACCCGCGGCATCCTTAGCAACACCTTACTGAACTAAACATCTCTTAAGCAAAACACCCTCTTGTACTGCTGTTGATAACACCATGAGATCAGCTTCTATTGTGGATAAGGCTATACACGTTTGCTTCTTACTACTCCAAGATATTGCGCCACTACACAGTAAGAATACAAACCCATAGGTAGATTTCCTCTCATCTAAACCTCTTCCTCAGTCAACATCAGTATAGCCTTCAAGGCGTAGATCTCTACCTTGATAACTCGGCAAAAAATCAACAGTACTCTTCAGATACCTCAGGATTCTCTTGATGGCAATCCAATGTGCTTGACCTGGATTGGATTGGTACCTACTTACCATTCCAACTGTATAACAAATATCAGGTCTTATACACATCATAATGCACTTTAAGCTTCCAACAGCACTAGCATATGGAACACTTTCCATTTCTTCATTTGCTTGT
Organism: Lenwebbia sp. NSW1173648; assembly: GCA_029784005.1. Taxonomy (NCBI): domain Eukaryota; kingdom Viridiplantae; phylum Streptophyta; class Magnoliopsida; order Myrtales; family Myrtaceae; genus Lenwebbia; species Lenwebbia sp. NSW1173648. The sequence goes on from JARCGZ010000005.1 coordinate 7,045,262, forward strand.
GGAGTCTCAGGACACATTTTGCGGCTCAGACCTTCACCTCTTGCAATAAGAGTATCTTTGGGTTTGCAATCTTGCATACGAAAACGTTCAAGGACTTTATCTATATAAGTCTCTTGTGAAAGAGATCACAATCTCTTTGAAAAATATCTTGAAATCTTAACTTCAAGAATATATGCAGATTCACCTATATCCTTCATCTCAAAATTGGACGTTAACCAATTCTTGACTGTATTAACATACTCCATATTGCTTCCGGTAATCAGGATATCATTAACATAAAATTATAAGACCACAAATTGATCTTTGGATCTTTTGATATATACACAATGATCTTTACCAATCGTTACAAAATCATATGCCACTATGGCATTATGAAAACGTATATACCATTGTCTCGAAAACTGCTTTAGGCCATATATCGATCTCGAAAGACGATATTTTTTTTTTGTTCTTAGTCTTCTGTAATAAACACAATGGGTTGTTCCATATGAATTTATCCGTTTAATTCTCCGATGAGAACTGCAGTCTTTACATTCATTTGATGTAATTCAAGATCCAAATTAGTCACTATTGCCAGAATAAGGCGAATTGAGGTAAATCTCACCACAGGAGAAAAAACCTCTTCATAATCAATTCCTTCTTGTTGATTATACCCTTTCACCACAAGGCGATCCTTATATTTTTCAATTGAGCCATCAACCTTTCGCTTTATTTTGAGAACCTACTTGTTCCCAATGGCTTCGCGTCCTTTCGGAAGATCAACCAGTTCCCAAACTTGATTTGATTTCATTGACTCCATATCTCCTTCCATTGCTTGTATCCACTTTTCCTTATCAGGACAAGTCAGAGCCTCATTTACATTCCTTGGCTAATCCTCTTCTTATGGAGCGACCATGAAAGCTTTACCTTCAATGTTTAAATGTCGACGGAGAACACTTTTGCGACTTGTTCGCCAAAATTGAAGATTATACACTTAGTACATCATGCTCCATTAGCTCCCACTCAGATTAGATAACGACGACATCTTCACATCAAGTGGTTGCAATTGAGACTAGTTCGAAATAAATTCTCCACTTCTCACATTGCTCTCACTTGGATGAGATGCTCCAGCAAAATTATTATCACTATCCAAGATTTCAAACAGAGAATAGTCTTCACCTATCTCCCCCTTTTTTCGAAAATTCATTCACTAAGAATGTGACATCTCATGATTCAAATTCAGTTACACTTCCACTTTCTTGCTCACCTATAAACACATACCCTTTCGAGTGCACTTAATATCTCATGAAGATACTCTTTTTGTCTCTAGGGCCCAATTTCCCATACCTGTGGAAGGACTCATGTGTATAGCAAGCACATCCCCAAGGTCTAAGAAAACTCAAATGTTATTTTTGACATGTCCATAACTTATATGGAGTTGAAGTAACTGATTTAGAAGGCACACGATTAAGTATCTAGATAGCAATCAACAAAGCTTCACCCCAAAAGGTAATAGGCAAATTAGCATGTGCCATTATGGACCTAACCATTTTCATTGGGACTTGTTTCTTCTCCCTCTGCAACTTTATTCTATTGAGGAGTTGCTAGAATAGTCAACTGTCTTTCTATTCCTTTTTCATCACATAATCATCGAAACTGATCATATAAATTTTCTCGAGCTCGATCGGATCTTAATATTTTTTTAATTGATTTTCTACCAGGCTCATAAATTTTTGAAAGCAACTCATGCCTCAGATTTATGAGAAATCAAAATGACATGTCCGAATCAAGTGTAATCATCTATAAATGTGATGAAATAAACAGCACCATGCCTTGCTTTCACATTCATTGAACCACATATGTCCGAATGGATCAACTACAAAGGAAACTCAACTCTTGTTCCTTTTTCAAATGGTTTCCTCGTTGTTTTTCCCGCTAGGCAATGCTTACAAATAGGCAAATCAACTTTTTCAATATTACCCAATAAGCCCTCTTTGGCTTATCTAAACATTCACTGTTGGTCAATATGACCCAGCCTAGCATGTCATGTATTCACATCATTATAGAAGATGTAAATGGGGAATAACAAACATTCACATTATTGTACTCAATAATCAGCACAATAAAACCATCCAGAAAATATCTAGAACTATAATAACTTGTTCCCAACGATAAGTTATCACCATCGTGATGAAAGTTCAAACTGAAACCAAATTTAACCAATCCTAACACAAAAATAAATTCCGTTGAGTTTTTGGAGCATATAACACATCATGTAGGAATAGGGTGCGACCACCACGCATATTCAATTGACAGGTACCAATCTCTTTAGCTTCCACTCAGGAATTGTTTCTCACATTTATCCACTTTGCTCCATGTGGAACTCGTTCAAATTCCACGAAGGCATTTCTGTCCTTCGCTACATGGTCTGTGGTCCCTAAGTCTACAATCCACAGAGGATGAGATTCAGTTACGAAAACTGAATTGGAGACATAAGTAACACTCTCGAGTGCACAAAGGGTTTCTTACTTCTTTGAGATGTTTTTCTTGAAAGGACACTTTCCTTTCCCATGTCGGTTAAACTTCGATTTTTATCCTGAAGAATCTATTCCTTGATCCTTCCACTTCTTAAACCCACCTTGACCCTTACGCTTGGAGCACGACGCCCCATTTGAGCTAGAACCAGCATAACAATGTCGATTTCTGGTTTAGCCGCCAGAAGGTGGTCCACCTCTAGTTCAAAAACAGCGCATATCATCCTCAAAAGTCTTTACGTTTCATTGTGGATATAGTGGATTTTCATATGCACACAACTATGAGGTAAAGAACACATTACTGCTTACATTTACTACTCATTAGTCAAAATGTGGCCTGCATCTTACAGTTCACTTATAATGTTTGACACACGCCACAAAAGTTGTTACATATTCTGCCCATGAGACATCATATAAGTGTCAAACCTTATAGTGATCTGTCTCAAATTGGTGACCGATGTCTAACCAAACTTAGTTTATAGTGCTTCCCACTTGACTTTGGAATTTTCATGAATGCCTGAACTCACGCATAAAACCATTTTCCATGCTACTCAGCAACATAATACGAGCAATAGAGTTCATCGTTTTCCATGTAGCAAATGTATCTTTATACTTTCTATGCTTTGCAGTATTTTCATCTTCAGGTTCTTCCATAACTAGGTTAAGAGCTTTTAGTGCTTCTTGCTTTTTTAGCACATATTGGATTCTCATATTCTAGTTTTCATAATTTCCGCCGTTCAAATTCTCTTTTTTGTCAAGCTCAGCTACGATATTCTAAAATACTGTAGCTATTGTATCTGAACACAGTTCTATAAACATGTATTCACGAACTATTAATGCCTAACATTTATGCATCTATTTTACACTAACTAATTACATTAATGAATAATTTCACATAAGGTCTCAGATTCGAAAGTTCACTATATTCCCAATCATCGTCTAAGAATCCTCGTTTGAAATTATTATTAATATAATCATTTATGTAAAATTGAGTTCATTAAAGTAACTAAAACTTTCTAGAACTCCCCACTCACATAAAGGGTCATAAATGATACAAAGATCCCCTTATCTTGTAATCATAACATGGCATAACATGATATGACCTAACATACAAATAATTCATACTTCAAATCATAGCCAAATTGCAGAATACAATATATAAATAGCAAGTACGTCAAACTATTTACGTGCTATCAACAAAACATGCTCTACACAATCTTTATGTAGATATCCACATGTAAGCCATATTCTGTATTTTTCACAAAAAAGGTAAAAATACTCGAAAAAAGCCCTAAAATACGTGTATCATGGGTTTCAGACGTATTTTCATTACTTTAAATACAGCAAACATGTACAATATCTAAATCAAAATGAAGATAATTTCAAGACGAACACAACGGTACCTCGAACGCCCCCATCGGAGCTTAGACGCACCTCTACGCGCCGGTCAAACCTTTTGCGTTGACTAGTCAACGGTCGGTCAAAAAGGTCAACGTTGAAAAAAAATGCAATTTCTAGAAAACTAGAGGATCAGATTGCAATTTTCAGAAAAATCAAGGACCAAATTGCAATTTTTAGAAACTTCAAGGACTAAATTGCAATTTTCAAAAAGTTTGGGGATCGAATTGCAATTTTCAGAAAATTTGAGGACCAAATTGAAATTTTCAAAAAGTTTGAGGACCAAATTGCAATTTTCAAAAAATTCAGGGATCGAATTATAATTTTCTAAAAATATAGGGGCAGAATCGTAATTCTGTCTGTTAACGGTTGATTGGGTCAACGGGTCGGAGCAGGGTTGGGTTGCCACGTCATCACGCCACATCAGCGCCACGCCGCCTGCCACGTCATCCGCCACATCAGCAGTTGTTTTACGCACATCGGCGCACGTGGTGAGTGAGGCCCACGCGCATACGCCCCCTCAGGCAGTGGTCGACCTCTGAAAATGCTCGTATCGTCAAGACGATCCCAATGGCATACTCATATTCCATTTTCACTGAGATAAATTACACGAAAAGGCGATGTTTCGCCGCTGCCTCGATAGGACTTCACCCCATCGCGGCGCGTGGCGCGCGTGCTTCCTCTGCCGGCATCATCTCGCGAGGGGCGACCACTCAAATTTCTCATCTCGACGAGCCCGTTCCGACTATGTGTTCAAAAAATATTTTTATTACACAAAATCACGAACGAATCGTGAACAGGTCGCTCGAAAAACGAGTTTTTCACGCTAATTCGACTATCAAACTCAAACAATCAGGAAACAAGAACGACAATGCTCTGATACCAATGAAGGGAACGGATCCCAATAACATATACGTACATATACTCAGTGAATTACTCATAGATCAACATGCCCTAGAATCAACTTGTATCACTGATCATAGAAGCATATCACGATTAATGAACATACCTCGATTTTCACAGATTAAGAGCCCCTTGAGCAGATGAGAAAGAATTTGGATCCGCTGATCGCTCGTTCTTCAAGAGAAAACCACAGAGAGTTTTTTGGAGAGTGTTTTTCTTATGATAGAAGTGTTGTAGAACGTACGTTCTGTCCAAGAGAGTATATAATCTGCTCTCTCTCTCTTGGAATAGAATAGGAAACTAAATATTCCATATTCTAACCAATAAAGGTTTGCCTTTATTCTGTTTGCTTCTGCATGGTAATTGATACCAAAGAATAAAGACAATTTCCTTTATGGGCGCAATTTTCCAACACTTGTGAATGCGCGAAACATGCTGGTTGATCGCCAGTGAGGCATGAAAGGTGGAAATGGTGTGATGCTAACATAGATCTTTATGCCAATAGAAATGATAAATCTATACTGCATGAATAGAGCTCTTGAAGTTGAACTTAGCATTAGGTATGTCATCTCCTTAATAAGTGCGTGTGTGTGTAAATGTCTTACATAAATATTGTTGTTATATTCGCCTGACTATAGTGAATTTCGACGATAGCCCAGTTAATTACTGCTCAGCCCCTTTTGGATATTTTATTTTCTGAAACTCATCACGTTTGTTCTTTTAGAGTGTGAAACAAATGAAGTAGGGAAAATTATCAAAAAAGTCCTTAACCTATTGCAATTGTGTCAATTCAGTCCTAAACTTTAATATTCGTGAGACTTATGTGCTTGAAGTTAGATTCCTTATCATACAAAAAATTATGACAAAGACCCTTGTATCATAAGAAAGATCTTATGTTGAAGAAACTAATAAAAATATGTGTTGGACCGATGCAGTGGAAGCCTGATTCTTGCACCCGGGGAAATCACTAAGAGAGATCATCAAGAGAAAGTCCAAGTCCAAACTGATAACATCTTCAAGTAAACTTGCATTCACTTAAAAGTTTTAGCCAATGAATTATAAGTAAATTGTGATATATTAACTGCTTCACATTATACCACATCTTGAGGTGGGACTTCTTTCATCTAACACCCTTCACACTTGTACCTGAACAAATCTCCCTAGCTTGTGAGACACTTGTGTTGGGCCCACTGCCCCGTTGTTTAGATATCCTTATGCACTATTATTATCTCAACTTGAGAATCTGTACCTTGGCCTAGCCAAGTTAGGCAGATTTTAGTAAGGACAACATCTCTCCCTTTCAGACTCCACCTCAATTGCCTTGGATCAACCAAGTTTGGCAAGAAGCTGGGAAACACCATCAGCCACCTCGGTTGAACATTGATTCATATTGCGAGTGGGCTACCAATCAACCATTGGCTCTGATACAACGTGGCGCAACGAAAACTCGATACCTTCACTTAAAGAGATCATCAAGAGAGATCTTCAATTCAAGCCCACAATAGCTTAGAACTTCTTTCACCAAGAATGTATACAAATGAGTTATGAGCTAATTAGAATATAATAATTGTCCAACACCACACCACACCACATCCCGTATGTGTAACTTCTTTCTCCTAACACCCTTAGACATGCCCCTTAACAAATTTGTCCAAGAGCTTGGAACGAGCTCCTCCCTAGCTCGATTTGATCAGTGATGCCACGTGAACATGTGACAGCTAAACTGGTACATATGCGAAAGAGAGATGCTTAATGTTTTAGGGGTTAATACCACAAAAAATCCTAAACTAGTACACATGTGACAAATTTACCCCAAATTACTTTTTTGACCACAAAAAATCGTAAATGAGTACATCTGTAACAAATTTACCCCAACCTAACTTTTTGACCGCCAAAAATTCCAAACTGGTACACTTGTGACATATTTACCACAAACTCATTTTTTGGCCACCAAAAAGTCCAACTAGTACAACCTATGACCTATGTACCCTCCATTAGTTTTCGTTAATTTTACCGTCAAATTGTTGAGTTAGATGATACGTGGCAGTTGACGAGTGTACTAGTTTGGGGTTTTTACCCTCCGTTTATTGTGTACTAGTTTGGGATTTTTCGTGATATTAACCCAAATTTATAGAAACTAACAGAGGGTAAATTTATCACTAAGTGTACCAGTTTGGGGTTTTTTATGGTCAAAAAATTATTTTGGATAAATTTATCACGGGTGTACCAGTTTGGATTTTTTGTGATCAAAAAATTAGTTTGGGTTCAATTTGTCACAAATGTAACGGTTTAGGATTTTTAGTGATCAAAAAGTTAATTTGTGGTAAATTTATTATGTGTATTAATTTGGGGTTTTTCATAATATTAACCTTTTTTTTAAGGGTTTCGTTGGGTGATGTAGGGACGACAATGCCCCTTAAACTTTTGTTAGGGTTTTCAATGGAGTTCAATGAGTGACCACCTTTTTCTGTGGCTTCCAGTATTTGAAAGTACAGATTATTCAATAATGATCGAGTACGATGACTTAATTGGATTCATACAGCCGATTCCACCACCCAACTAGACAAGACTTAGTTTCTTAACCCCCAAGAGTTTGGTTGAGTGGTTAAGCATTTGGTTTGGATCGAATAAATTCCGTGTTCAAATTATCACCTGACACTCATGTGAACATCGGAGGTCAAGCTTGCTGTTCTGGGATAGAGCCTTAGCCAATGTACGTGAAGAGGGCGATTTGCATACATCCACAAGAATTAGTCAATTTATGGGATAGTTACCGAAAAAGTACTAAAGATATTGCATTTGTGCCAATTCAGATCAACCTTTCAATTTATCCAATTTAGTCCTAAACTTCTTGACTATTTGCCAATGTAGTCTATCCGGCCAATTTTAGCCGAAAATCACTAACTTGATGTCGACTGTCTTGCGTGGCATGGTAGGCGCTAACGAGAACAATTTTTGTAATTTTTTGGAATTTTTTATTTTTTTAATTTTAAGTTATTTCTTTGTTTTCCTTCTTCCTCCGGCAGTTGCCAGCCTCCGCGATGGCCGACGATCGACCACAAGCGAGGGCTAGCGAGGCTTGAAAGAGTTCACCCCTTGCTAGCCTCGGGCCACCTCGCTGGCCTCTAGCGAGGCCAGCCAAGGGCAGGCAACCTTTGCTCGGCGAGTGAGGTCAGCCCTCACAAATCCCGATGCAAGTGAGCTTCACCAGCCCTCGCCTATAATCAGTGGTCGGCCGTCGAGGAGGCCTAGCGACCGGCGGAGGAAGAAGAAAAATAAAGAAAGAAAATAAAAAAAGAAAAAGAAAACAAAAGAATATAATTTTTTTTATAACGTATTTTAAAAAATTGCAAAAGAGTTTCACATTAGCGCCAAATGTGCCACGTAGGACGGCTAGCATCCACGTCAGCGATTTTCAGCCAAAATTGGCAAGGTGGACTTATATACAAATTGTCAAAAGGTTTAGGACTAAATCGCCTATCTAAATTAAGGGTAGGACTTTCTTTGTAACTTCCTCGTCAGTTTACAAGATTCGGATATCAAAAAGCACATAGTTTTGTTGCTGTTGTTGTGAACGAACTCGCTTTGTTGTAAAAGATGACGCCCCCACTAACGTACTATAAAGCACCAAAATAAGATAGGCGATACGCATTTCAGTCAAAATTCTCGCCGATAATGGGACAATAATGCCTGCAAACAACATGGAATTGATACTCTTATCATCTTATATCTCTCTGATTCAAATTCGATTTCGTAGAGAGATCTTCTTTTCTATTTGAGGAAGTACATAAAGCACGATCAATACTTTTATTATGATAAATCCACAAGTAGTAAGCTTTTTTTATCATGGTGGGATGTTACCTGGCCATGCAGTCTTGTCACGCAGAAAGAGAATCAGGTGATGTCAATTCTATTAAAAGGGACGAGCATGCACATGAGAGATTTGATGAGATTACTGTCAATTAACCTAAATCTTAATAATGCAGACGAAGGCATACTTTCACTATATATATAGTGAAAAGTTTAGGAGGAGGGGAGGTTACCCCATGCCAAGGCCAGGAGCAATTCTCTTCTCAATGTCGTGCCAGCTGAATACCACAAGTCTAGAAAGTCTTATAGCCGATTTACAGCTTGCTACGAAAAGGGATTGCGGCTGCGAATTTCGAACCTGGGCATGGTGTGCAGAACGTTCAATCCTTACTAGCTGACGTGATTTAATATTTAAATATTTTAACACTTCTCACGCCGCACACTAAATTTTGACCAAGACTAAGTCATGGGAATATAAGGATAAATGTGTTGGAAGTCTTAAAACTTGTCACGAAAGTATAATTGAGTCCTAAAACTTTCAAAAAGTGCAATCAAGTATAAAACTTGTCAAATTGATTTAATCAAGTCCTTCCGTTTTAGCAACACAAAAAAGTCCATCAGTTAACTCCATCTAATAGGGCTAACGAAAAATGATAACATGTTTTATTTTACTATTTTTGGGGCCCACCAAGCATTGCGTAAAAAAAAATTCAAGAATTAAAAAATACAAACTAAATTAGGTTTTGTTTGTCAGAAAACTAAATGAGATTAAAAAATTAAAAAACTAGAAATTATATATATAAAAAAAACCCAAACTCAAATTAACGTCCAGGGCCAAGCTCTTGCCGATGGCCATTGCCATAGCCATCAGGAAGCGCCGATGGAGGTCGCCTGGGCCTTCCCGAAGCCCGACGACCCTCGCCGGCCCTAAGCGAGGCCTTACTGGGGACCGGTGAGGGCCTGCTGGCCTAGATATGAGGGAGGATGCGACCCTTGCCTCAGATTGCCCTTGACAGGGACGAGCAAGGCTTGCCCAGGACGACGAGGGTTGCCGGGCTTCAAGAAGGCCCAAGGGACCTCCGCCGGCCGTTCCCAATAGCTGTGACGGCGGCCACCGACGAGGGCTTGGGCTCAACCGTCGATTTGAGCGTGGGGTTTTTCTTCCTATTTTAGCATTTTATTTTTTTAATCAAATTTAGTTTTTGATCCAAAAAAATCCTTCTTTAGTTTGCATTTTTCAAAGTTTTGAATACTTTTCTGACGAGGCACGTCGTGTGTGCCACATCATTGCCGCGTGTCTTACATGTCAGCTTTTTTCGTTAGCTTAATTGGAAGGAGTTAACGGAAGCACTTGATTGAATTAATTTGACAAATTTTAGGACTCAATTGCACTTTTTGAAAGTTTTAGGACTCAATTGCACTCTCGTAACAAGTTTTATAACTTCTAGTGTACTTATCCCAAAAATATATAATGGGGAGGTTAATAAGAGGTCGAAATCTCCTGCTCTGATATCATTTAATATTTTGTGGAATCATTACCTACTATTTAAAAAGGTTAAACTGATAGATAAAAGTATGATTTAACTTTTGACTGCACTAACAATACGTGTCATCCCTTGTCTACATTAATCATGGTGGATCCACTAGGCTTTTTATAGTTTTGTTATTCAATGTTGGGCTTTATGGATGTTTGAGTGCATAAATCCGATCCGATCTACTTCACTTCTCTTTGCCCTTATAAGTGAATGATGATGGAATTGATGATGCTAGAAAAAAAGAAATATAGGTGAAGAGTGGATACACATATCAGAGGGGAATGGGGTCCGACAAAATATCACGAGAAATCTATCAAAGTCCCCACGTGTCCACTATGATTTGGGACAATTACAAAAAAAAAGAAAAAAAAGGTTACCATGTCTTGGTTAAGCCGATATATTCCGCTGTGAGTACAACATAGTGTACGATTCCATCTACTAGCATATGTAAAGTCAGTCCAAATTGAAAAACTTTTGGAGAACTTTGTGGTTGAAATAGATTCTGTTCTGATTCGGCTAGGATCCTGTAAAATTTCTTAGTTTATACCCGCGAGTTGAGTGTGCGACCATCTGCTCTAAAGTCTAAGTTGTTGAAGAACGATGCGTAATACAATTTTCTTTTTTTCTTTTTTTTAACACGTGCTCAGGTGAAGGCCGGTAAGGTAACCGGTACATGCGAGTTGAAGAAATTATACAAACCCATTTGTGAAGAAGGTAAAGCTAAAATGATAAAAGCGATGTGTGCAAGGAATTAATTGAACATGAAATTTATGACTTTGATACTATGTGAAATTACGTGAGGTCAACACTGTTAGATCTAAAAGTTAGACTTTTAAAATTTAGGTTATGAATTGAGCTCGGGCTATAAGGAGTTTGTGTGGAGTGATTTAAACTTGTGGCTCTTTTCTCTTGTTTATTTTACTTCCCAATTTCACGGTACAAAGGCCTAAAGACAGTGAATACTCAGGATGTCATTTCTACTGTAGATTTGACATAGTGAATTTCTGCTCCATTCTAAAACATAGGAGCAATAGGCTGATGGTTAAATGGCAACCCCTTCCTCTTTGTTCTCCCTTCCCTTTGATGAGGCTTTCGTTTGTATTGTATACTTACTTCTTCAAGTCAATTAAGGGGGCTAACATTCGGTTGATCCTCCGGACAACCTGTCTTAGGTTTTACCTAAGGTTTCCACTAAATCAAAACGGCATTATCCACAAACTTACGTGGAATATGCTTTAAATGACGGGTACGTCTAAAGTATAACTCATCACATGACTTTTCAAGTTTTTGTCAGTGCCACACATAGCTTGAGAAGAGTTATTTGTTAGAATGTCCAACTCAAACTTCAAATTAATAGGTGGAGGAAGATCGTGTGTGTATACAGAGCCATCTCTCACGTGAAAACCGGATTATGAACGACGGGTGAAATTTGACGAACGGGAGGCCGCACTCGCGATATAAACTAGAGCAGAACCCGGCTTTGATATTAAGTGAGAAAGACCAGGGCTAGACTTTTTGTCCGTCCCTATCGAATCTAATACAAATTATTAAATTGTCGTTCCATATTTTGTCAATCGATCCCATTCCCTTTTCATTCCACTACTAACCCCATCATCTCTTTGTGTTTCTTTTTTTTTTTCCTGTTACCTAATTCACCTCCCTCAACAATATGTTATACTAATGCAAAACCCTTCAACTCGAAAACATCTGTAAACTCCCGGGATTACACAAAAGCAACTTCGAACGTCTTCTTCTCCAGCTTGTCTCATTCATAAAGTCTCAATCGATCCCACTCCCTTTTCATCCCACTACGATCTCCTTCATCTCTTTTCCAAATTCATTTTTTTTCCCTAAACTAATGCAAACCCTTCGAGTCGAAATGCAACACATTTTAAAACCTGGGACGCACATTGCAACTTCCAATGTCCCCCCCTTCACCTTGTCCCATTCAAAAAGTTCCTGCGTGGGAGATCTCGCCCTGTCTCTGTTGATAGCTGTCACCGAGTACTAGGGAAAAAGAACGAAAAAAGAGAGGGGGGTTTCACCTCAAAGATTGTAAGCCAAAATTGACTCCTGCCACAGTGCACACACTATAGAAAATTGGACACTGGGACCAATCGTGGGTCACTGTTGTGCTTCTGTTGATTAATTAAGTAATTGGTTTAACTAATGCATGGGAAGCCGCAAGTAGTACATGGGTGTAAATGTGAAGATGAAATGGATCTCCACCAAACTTTAGTTTATAATTGTAAGAATAATATATTGTTAACTTGCTATCATCGACTAACAACTATCACGTATTGGGTGGATTTGACCATTTGTTTAGTTTTTCCACGATTCCATTAATCTGGCTACTTTAGACTGTGGCATCTTTGCATCTTGTCATTGTGAAAAAAACAAAATGAAAAAGAAAAAAGTGGGGCAAGTCTACTAATACTTATAGCTGAATTAGCTGTCTTACTTTCTTTTTTTTATCTTTTTCTTAGCCTTTGGGGTGCGTCGTTTTCGACATATGGGGTACTCTTATCCAGCTAAAAAGATAATAAGGTCATTCCATGTAACTTCCTCTTACTACCAAGGGTTTAAATGAGTTCGCAAGGGAAAAAAATTATATCACTAAAATCCCCAACTGATAATCTGACACATATTTTATCCAAAGTTAATTTTTCCTCTAAACGAACCCCAAATGACATATTTATCTTGTATTATAAAAAATTTGAAACTAACATCTCCTGAAACGTTTACTCCAAACTAAATTTTGTCTCGCATGAAAACCTAACTAGTACCCACGATCAAAAGTTACAGTCTGTTAGCATTGTTTCAAATATCCCTTTCAAATGCATACGTGGCAGATGACTGCGAGATGGATCTGGCTTGGAGGACGACAGATCCGACGTGAGAAACTTATGCATTTTAAGAGAAGGTAAATTTAGGTCAAGGGTACTAGTTTGATTTTTTTGTGAGACGAAAATTGGGAGAAGTACACTAGGAGCGCCAAAAGTTGTGTATGACGCTCACTTTAGTGCCAAAATCGGAGAAAAACGATCACTTAAGTGCCAATTCAAAAATATTCCGGCCAAACTAATTACATGGCATTTATAATTAAACTTTTAATATGAAGTGGAAATTTCTTTAAAAATTCAGTCCGTGTGAACTTCCACGTGGATTTTGAAAATTAAAAATAAACTAAAAAATTAAATTAAATTTGAAAATAAGAAAAAAAAATTAAAGAAAAAAACAACAAGGAGGGCTACACAGGCGGCGAGGATTGTGGAGGGCTACACAGAACCCACCCCCCCCCCCCCCCCCCCGGCGTCGAGCCCCAGCCATCCCCCACCCTCACCGGCATTTCTGGTGAGGGATGTGCAAACCCTCGCCACTTGTGCAACCCCTCTTTTTTTTTTAAAGAATTTTTAGCTTTTTTAAAATTTTTTAAATTTTTAAATTTTAACTTTTTTTTTATTGCTGACTGGACTTCCGGCGAGCCATGTGGGCTTTAGATATTAACAAAAAAAATGCCACGTCAGATTTCCGGTCAAGCTAATCGAAGATGACACTTAAGCGATCGTTTTTAAAAAAAAAAAATGGCACTTAAGTGATCGTTTCGAAACTTTTGGTACTAAAGTGAGCGCATAACTTTTGGTATTTCTGGTGTACTAAAATTAGTTTGAGGTGAATGTGTCATGAAGATACTAATTTGAGATTTTTGTGAGATAGTGTAAGGTAAATGTATTATAGAATACTAGTTTGAGATTTTTAATTATATTAAGCCAAAAAATAAAACAGAAAAAGATCAAGTGGCACAAACATCTATCAATACATTGCCCACTCGACAGATAGACACCTCGTCACTTGACTCAGTTTAACCAAGTAGGAGCTCTCTAATTTTTCTTCTTTTTCCCCCTCTCTACCTCACGACCACGCTCCACAAGCACGTGAAAAAAAATAAAAAAACAAAGTACGCTGAAGCAATTTCGATCGACACCATTGCGCGGTGTCTCTAACGTTGCCAACTCGGCCGGTCAAGTAGATAACACCGGCTTTGTCCATGTTGATAGAGCCCGTCAACATATCCAGTTTGCTCACCTTCACTCAAAAGTTCAACCAAATGAGTTATGAGCCAACTATAATATATTAACTGCTCCACACCACATCAATTTCTAAATGTGGGACTTTTCTAACACAATTCACACATGCATCTCAACAATCTCCCCCTCGCGTGTGATCTCACTGTTAGATTTGCTCCCCCATAATTTGGCTATCATTATGCATCAATTTATCTCAACTTGAATCTCTAATGACCACCTTCATCCCTAGTCTCTTTTTCCAGAACGAACCATGAAGGTTGCGATCGAGACCACATTACAATGCCACAATGCCTATCTGCCTAAAAGATGCATTGGTCACCAGATTCCTTCTTTGAGATACTCACCAAGCATTGAAATTAATTAGGCGCTCACCATTTTATTAATGCCTCTTATATCATTTGTTGGGAGTGCGCAGCAAAAGCTTAGTACATTCACCTATGGAGATCGCCAAAGGAGAAACCCAAGTCCGAGCCCGTCAACATATCCAGTTAGATCCACCTTCATATTTGTGCGAAATTCCAATATAGTCCTTCCGGTCAATTATCATGGAAAATTGCTAACATGGTGTGCCACGTAGGACAGCCGGTGATGACTAGACCACAACATCAGCGATTTTCGGTGAAAATGACCAGAAGGACTACATTCGAATTCCGCTTAAAATTTATGACTAAATTGACAAAATCAAAAAGTTTAGAACTAAATTGACATCTGTAGAATAACTAAAGAGATATATATTGAAGATAGGGACAATTTGATCATTTAAGATATGGAGGTAACCCCTTTAACTTTAAATGACCCCATTGTCCTTTATGTTCTATGATATGAAGGTTATTAGGATCAATAGGTGTAATTCAAGTTATGAACGGAAGAGAAACACATAAGAACTCGAAAACTTTTGTGAAGTTAGTAACATATGTTATGTTAGTGTATATGTGTTTTGCTCACTTCATCCATGATGGATTTTGGAAAAAGAAGCTGCAAGATTTTTTTTTTTTGTATGATCAATATTTAAAGTTCCAAAATTAATATACACACACACACATGTACACACACACATATATAGACCAATGATATAAATGTTGCATGGTTTTTACATGTAATGCTTTTATTGGGGCTAACAATATAACCTAGAGGGAGGTGAATAGGTTATTTGAAACTTTTTAGTATATGCGGAAAACAGTAGGTGATATATAGAGATTAGGTCGAAGCTGATGTTTCACTAAGTAATATCTGAATGTGTTCAATACTGAGTAAAGATAAAGTAAAATGCAAGCACACAAGATATAGAGTGATCAGCTTATATACAAAGCCTACGTCCACTCTATATAACTAACAGTCACAACTTGCGCTAGAATGTACTAGTAAACTGCATCACAAGTTACAAACAGTATGTGCTAATCCTTCAGATGATAGGTCACACTATTTGGATTCAGCCACAATGCTAAACGATGTACACTTGACTTCCGCAAGATTACCAAGCAGAAAATGATCTCAAGATCTTTGAGTAGTGTAAGCTTTCAACAAGAAAGAACAGCTTGACTAATGGTTTGGAGTTTTTATATGCTTCTCTCTCTCTCTCTCTCTCTCTCTCTCTCTCTCTCTCTCTCTCTCTCTCTCTCTCTTCTAGTCTTCGTGATCCTCTCTTATATAGATATTAGCAACATTATCGTTGGAAGATGTCCTGGAGAGCCAAAGAGCCGTTGAAGAGTGATTTCACATGCTATTCCAGAACTAGAGCTGCTCATACAGCTGCTTTTTCTGAATCAGCTGTCGCAACCTAAAAATTAGATTCAAGCTAACGGATTATCAGGTTGATTATTTAACCAAATTCGGACCCTCACAAGCCCTACCGAATCGCAACTTATGGTATGATTTCATACAAAATTATCAAATTGGAGCCGCCACTAATCTTTGTTTGGTAGGTAGGTTAGAACCTAAATAAATTAACATGAGAATTAATTTATTTCCACAAACCAGATGAAATGAGTCCGGAGACTTGGTTACATTAATTTAGAAAAAAAAAACTAATGCCCTTTCGGTACCAGATTTCATGAAAAATCCTTTTAGATTGCTGAAGTGAACTGACTATTTTTTGTTTTTTCTTTGAGAAAATGTGAATGCAAACTATACTATAAGACATGGCAAAGTATCATCTAAAACTATATGACATGCAAATGAGTTTTTATTTTTTCTGAAAATTATTCAACAAAAATAAGCAAACAAAACGGATGAACAAGAATAAACAAAAATGCCCATAATGTACATTTAATTTCTGAATTTTCCGAAAAATTCACTCATTCCCAAAGATTAGGGCTAGAGTAGAATTTTATTCGCAACATACTCTTAGATTCGAGTCCGTAAGCGAATTGGGGTGGTATGGAATAACATCACATCTTTTGACAAAGGGGAGACCACGAAATTCCATACAAACCACCATCCCATTCCACAAGATCGTGGCTAAGGCAAGTGATTTTATTTTACCGAAGTGTCTAGGCACAAAGGGAGCATACATTATGGGCATGCTTGTTTATTAAGGTGCAAACTTTATATCATGAATTAAATCAACAAACATGACCAAAGATAAATGAATTTTTTATTTTTTTTTAAAAAATAAAAGGCATAGCCGAAAATATGAGATAGGCCACCTTTCCTCACCAGAATTTGATCTTGAAAATTATCCATTGGATTTGCAAATTTATTTCAGATAATTCTCGAAATTTCGGATAATTATCCGAACCACCCAAATTTTATCCATAAATCAATCATCCACAAAAGATAAGACAAATTCAGATAACATCCAACCAGCAGATAATATCCAATTCAAACCAAACCTCATCCATAGCCTGAAACATTATCAAATAATCATCCAACCAATTCAATGCCAGCGATAATCATCGAACTAAAATTAACCTCAATTTTCAGATTTTTAGAATTAATTCAAGGGCTAATTATTCGGAATTTTATCACAATTAATCATCAAGAATTCGGCCAGAGCACGATTACCCAAAAAAAAATCAGATTTTGGCACAATTTCAATTTTTCAATTTTTAGCATAACTTGGTAAAAAGTTTCATTTTTTTTACATTCAATTGTGGATCAACATGTGATAGTAAACACATATGCAAGTTACCAATTAAACAAGCATCGAATGCAATCAAAGATTGAGTAATTTTACCTTTTTTCCAAGCTAAACTCCAGCAAGCGCGCGAGCTGTAAATCCGCCCAAAATAGTCTCGTTTGAGCTCGATCTGCCACCAAATTGGACCGGATGATCTAACACAAGTATTAGAGAGATTAGTGCTCAAGATATTGGTAAAACAGGAGCTGATTACCCACAAACCAAGACTGAACAGTGATGATTTTCGGCTGAAACAGAGGCTATTCGGTGGCCAATCGGCGGACTGAGCTGGCGGAGCTCCAGCGATTGGTGGTGGCTGGACAATGGCTGTGCAGGGCTCGGTAGGAGGAGCAAAGGTGGATGGGCGACTGGATTTCGTTGGAACTTCAAATCGAGGAGGATTGTCTCGACCGGAGGGGAGACAATCAAACTCCTTTTCTCTTTGTAATTGACGAATTCTCTCTGTGGCGAGCTCTGAATTTTCAAAAATAACGGCCAACCCCTTTTGTGATTGTGACGAGGGTTCGATTGTATAGGCTTTAAGTGCAAGAGTCATAGCAGGTTAGGAGTCATTTCTGACTATCGAATTAGAATACCTAGTCAAAGTAGGATTCAACATCAACCGTCGGATTGAAACTTCTGATCCAAAAAGTTTGGATCGAGCAAAACTCTCGGTTATTTAGAGCCTGATAAAGATAGAATTCTGGTTTTTCAGGACTCTATCTCTTCTGAACGATTATCTGAACTTTACTCTATCCTTGAAGAGTCCGGATTACCTGAAACACCTCAAAATTTCGGCCATATGATGATGAGAGTGAAGATGGCTCAATTTTTCATCTACTATGAGCTCGTGGTGACGTCTTGGGCTTCAATCAGGCTTTAACTGATTAAACGGGCCTTTAATTAAAAGCCTGATTAAATTAAATAGCAGAAATGGGCTGATTTGCATTAGAATTAGGTCCAAGACCCATGTAATTTCGGCAATCATCACCACCAGACTTGGCTGAATTTTCCAATTAAATGATGGGCTCGTCGAGCTCAAGTTAAGGCTTTTTTCAAATAATAAACAATTAATTAAAACCTTAATAAACTAAATGGACTTTAATGAATAAAAAATGAGTTTGAAAATATGTCCAACTAGTCTAATAAAATTCAGCACATTCATCATGAATTTTGACAAAAAATTTGATAACCAATTATGTGCCTGATTCGACCTTTTGAGTTCAATTTAAGCTTTGTCGAATCGATTAAAATTTTTTCTGAAATTAATCATTTAAATAGGCTTAATCAGGTTCAAAAAAATAAACTCCAACATTCTTGGAATTTTTTGAGCTCCCACAACCTTGGAAACTTCGATTCAGATCCTCAACCCTTAGCTGAAAATGTTAAACGAATCCTTGCTCAGCCACCTGACAAATCGAGCTCACCCCTGGTCTGAATGTAAATGAAAATGCATGATTGACAGGAATTAAACATGAAATGCATGAGGAATATTTTGGTGAGAAATGATCCCATTTTGTGTAATTATGAATAAAAATCAAAATTTAGGTGTTAACACCAGCGTAGTATTTCCAAAAATAGGTGCATAGCTGTTGTTCCATGCTGATAGCTTTAGATAGAGTCTGACATGACTAGCGAACTATTCCCGAGAAACTACATAATCTTCCCATTGTGCATTGCCATCAAGCAACAGCTATCTTCTTCTGTCTTCAATAAACATCATCAATGTTTAAAGGTCAAGCAACGCCGAGGACTTGATCTTTTTGTCCTCACGTGATGTTTTCATAAAAGCACTTCGGAATTCACGCGATCTTCACCCGATGGACATCACGTGATCCTTTAGTCATATACCCAAACATCTGTACATAATAAGGTAAAACAAATATCAAAAATAGGTTGGAAATCATCAAAATGTTATGAGATGTTTCTTCAACAGTTTTGTCAAACCCAAGGAGCATAACTAGTCAAAATTTGGAGAAAGCAAATGATGCGTGCATGGTTGGAGGTTCTATGTAATATTGGCACGCTTTGTTTGGTATTTGAGAAAACAATAGGTTATATCCCTGTGGAGTACGTAACCATAAGCGGGATGCGTTAATGATTCCATTATTCTAAGCTCCACGCAAGACTCCTTAATCATCAACATCATTCGACACACACCAAAACTAAACAAAATAATACATGCAATTGACCTGGCCAATCAATTATTTATTCGAGAACGAGCGACTCAATATTATATCTGGACCGGCCGAATGAGTATGTGATACTTGTGAGGTTAGAACAGATAGATTTCACATTTTAATAATCTCTTTTATCCTGCTAAAGAAACATATGTTATTATTTCCCTCGAAAACTTAGGTTATTAATCTTATCTAGACAACGATGATGCTAGGAATCCAGCACGCATAAGCTGCACTTGGACATCTGACCATGCACGAGTCAATTTTATATTAGAAGAGCCCTGGCTAAATGAGCACCCTTTGACTTTTGCTTCACCATCTTATTTTAGCGAAACCCAACTTGATCTAGCCAGGGAGGCTGAAATTTCTCGTGTGAATTTCGATCGGCTAAGCACATCTAGATCACTTGCAGATATGAATTTTCGCGTCTGATGACCTTGGAAACGTACTGATTTAAGCCTTACGAGGCAAACCCTTGTCATTAACCTAGCCGATCAAGATTTTTCATGCACTAAATCGAGCATCGATTTGGAAATGGCATGCTACGTATTAAGAATGAATAGTTTCAATGTTATACGAGAATACGCGTACACTTTATTCTTGAGGTTGACCATAGTATTATCGTGAGAGAGTCAAGGGTTGAGAGGACGTAGGTGACACCTACATTCACGAAAAATAAGTCGTTGACTTGGGGAAATTGGTGACACGTAATGGCATGTGACATGGTCATCGCTGGCTAGTCAACTTAAGACAAAGTCCTTTTTTGTCTTTATTGGAACAAAAAGGTAAGCCGATTTGTATTCTACAGGCTGAAGGTCAACCTTGATTTTTTTTTTCCACAAAACAAGCTTACAATGACATGTGAAACTTTATTATAAGCAATCTCATTTCCTTCTATCTTTCATTCTCTAACACTTGGATTGCGTTAGAAAATTTTTATGGACACTTAGAATTTCTGGATTAACAACCTTTTCAAATGAGGCTGTAGCTGCATCTTTTCAAATGATCTCTTCGAGAGATTAACATTTTGCAATGATAAAATTGAATGCTCCAAATTTATTCTTCCTTTCACATTTTTTGTTCTTTCTTTTTTAGAGTTCATTTTGTCCCTTGACACCATTATCAAGTTGGAGTCCTTTTCCTTCGACCCTTCTCTTGCTCGAACCCCCACGGTTTCCCTTCTCCTACACTGTTGTTGTCGCTAGCCTGAATCTCGGTCACATGACACCGTAGTGGTACGTGCAACACAACCATCTCTCTCTCTCTCTCTCTCTCTCTCTCTCTCTCTCTCTCTCCATAGTTGCCACGGTCTGTCACCATTGGATATAAGGTCCTCAATCTCAAGCAGCCTCCGATTGATGGTGTTAGGAGTGGGCGATGGAGGCGCAGGGCCAAGGTGGTGGCGGCCCGAATAATGGCAAAGGGGAGGAAGAAAGAGAGGAGAAGAGAGGTTATAGTCTAGAGTTTTGGTGATTTTTCATCAAGCCTAGCTAAGGGTCTTTTGGTCATTATAGACGATTCCTATTTATGGAGAATATGTCTCGAGTCTAAGCTTGTAAAAGAAACTCGGTCCGAGTAGATTTCCTAATTTGAATAAGTATCCTAAAAGGGTTTTTCTACGTTGAATACAAGTCTTATATCCATAAAAGATTGGAATTTTACCAGGTGGCTGCACGCTAGGGCAGGGTTTTCTCTTTGTGAGAAAACGTGAAGTGCATTACAAGCAAATACTCGTCCACGTGGCATGGAAATGGAGGTGTATCATGCCATGTCAATCAAAAGAAGGCGATTAATTCACATTCTGGGATTTTGGTCCTAGGATTAGGTGCTTATTTCCATGATTGAACAAAGAAAATCAACAGGTAAGACTTATCTACGGTCACAATGATAATTTATGCGACCAATCACATTATTCCAATTTATGATATTCGCATCTCTTTTCCGAAGGACTCGAACATAAATTCTTCAAATTCTCTGCCACGTGATTGACTGGACAATCCCCACACTACACGTGTTTTGGGATAGCAAGACTTCATGGATTGCATGCTCCAAAACATAACGCTAAACTTCAGAAAACATCTTGAATAAACTCAGCATAATTTAGCCAAATAGATTGTACTAAGAAAAAGAACACTAAAAATTTAATTTCTCAGGAAATTTTTTTTTATCAATAAAGTCCTAAATCAACGGTGCAGATGCCAATCTAGTCCTATACTTTTAGAATCTTGTCAATATAGTCCTAAATTGATACGTCGGCAATTTATGGTTCATTGTATATCTACATGTGTCACAACCCTAGGAACAATGGATTTATACGAATGAACAAAAAAAACGAACAACTTGAGCTATTTCGAGTAAATTTATCCACCTCATCAAACCACGTAAGACGATTGGCAATGACTGAACGACACGTCGGTAATTTTCGGCAACAATCTACTAGAATGGCGACGTTAAAATTAAAAAATTTTAAATTTGAATTGATATCAATATAATAGATTTAATATTATTTTGGTAATTATCTCAAATTTTCCACACTCGTTTTTCACGTTGCCTTTGTTCGACTTCATTGCTTCCATCACATTCTTCCCAACCATATCCGGCGAAAAGTGAAGCCGAAGAAAGTACTGTACACCGCGTGAATCAAGGTGCGATTCGGTTCCGTACCAAACGAGAACTTTGATTTGCATTATGACATAAGCAGTGATGCTCTCCGAAATTGAAAGTTGGGAGGATAAAAGTACACGTACCACCAAGCTTTGCTTTCTTCAGTTCAACTATTCCCGGAATCCCCCCCGCTAGAAGCTGGAAAGTCTCTCTCTCTCTCTCTCTCAAACGCGTGTATCCCGATGGGTGGCGCGTGGACCCCACCCGACGTCTAAGTATGGGAGGGGGGCAGTGCATTCAAAACCAGAAGAAGGTCCAAGGAAGCGCAGTCTCCCTCCCCCTGCAGAAGTAGACAAAGGAGCGCACAGATTGGCATGACAGTGATTGGCGACGATTCCTCTCGTTTTCTCCCTTTCTAAAATTTCTTTTTCCTCCTCCTTCTTCTTCTTGGGGGATAAATTGCCAAGTTGCCCCAACTGGACGTTCATGCACTTAACGAGTGTCGCTCCCTCTCCCTCTTCCTGTCGTCTTGGCTTTCGAGATTCGTGAAACAGCTAAGCTTATGGTCAGATTTAGACAATTCCGGGGTGGATGATTAGGGCGAGGGGCAAGAGGTTGGTGTATGTATGGTACGGTCCAGGTGTCTTGCTGTTGTACCTGTTCCCTAACAAAGTGTTTGATGAGATGTAGTCAACCTGTGATAGTTGCGTCCACTTGGACTGGTCCGTGTAGTCGGAAGAGGGGGTCGAGCATCTTGAAATGAAGAAAAAGAAATCGAGATATAAGATTTTTATTCTGGTTCACTCTTAAACTATGAGTACTACGTCCAGCAGAGGATTCCACTATAATTAGCACATCGCATCTCTCGTTACATCACTCAATTACAGGTGAAAAAAAAAAAAAAGACAATATGTAGCAGTTACTATTCATGGGTCCAAGCCCCAAACTACCAATGAAAATATATGAGATCAAATTATAAAAGCCATTTGGTGTCTAGAGGACGCTGCGCTCTTGAGACCCCCGCCGGAGGGGCTCCCCCGAACCCCCACCCGCTCATCGAGAAGCGGGACCCCAATCCTTTCCTGTCGATGGAGAGTATGAACCACAACCCAATACTTTAGTGACGTTACTAGTGTCAAGATAGGTATGCAAAATTGATGTGATAAAGTGAGGTAATAATCTTCAAAAATGGACCCAAGATCATTGCCCGTGCTCATGCCTGGGAGTCGGGATCAGGGCTTGAAATCCCGGTGCCAGTGCCGCATTCCTTGTCTACCCATGCGCAAGTCACTAGCGCCCGAAAAGTCTACGTTTATTTAGGAAAAATCTTCCTTAACAAACTACGGAAAATATTTTCTCATTCATTTTTAAGTCTTAGCTAAACACCAAAAAATATTGTCGTTTTTCTGGAAGACCAGAAATGTCACATTTTCCGCGAAACAGACTTCACTTTTTTCTCTCAACATGAATAATTTAGAAAATATTTCTCCAGAAATGATTGCTTGTATTGCTTATAAAAAAAATAAACGAAAAATACTTTTATCATCCACGTTTAGGCAAAAAAATTTGTCAATAATGAAAACATGTTACATTGGCTAACTATTCCAATCAATACAAGCAAGCATTTTTAGGAAAATATATTCTAAATCATTTATTTTTCGCAAAACAAACGGTGCCCGGATATTTTATAATAGTTCTTTTTTTTTATAAATGATCTCGTTCCTAAATGATAAATTACATTATCATCCGCAAATACATGGACAAAAGGCATTATAAAGTTTTTAGACGGACGGACGGACGGCTTGAGGATGACATAGGAGTTGACATCAATCCTACTAAATTACTAATCTCTACAGAAATTAGTCTGGTCAAAGCTCTATTGGGCTCATAAACATTTGAGGCTGGTTGCCCCCCTACCCAAAAGTCAATCGACACATGGCAATATTTGTAATTCACAAAAAAAAAAAAAAAAAAAAAAAATCAACGAAGTATAGAAGCTTGCACCATGCATCTCGAAAAATATAGAAAAAAAGAGAGTGCATGGTCTTCGTTCAACTTCATTACGTGGTTGTTAAATTAATCATGACACTTAATCAGTCATTGGAAAAAAAAGAAAAAACACAATACGTCGGATCATCCTTCAGTATACGAAGTAAGGTGTCTTAAAAAAAAATGGTTGCTTGAGAGATATCTGGGGTTTGGAGAAGTAATAAATGATGTTTTCGTCATGCCAAATAAATTGATTGTCTGTGAGTTAATCTCATTGATTCTCACCTTTTGTGTTTTATTACTTATTGGAAAAAATGAATGGAAACCAAAGTCAAACTCTACGTCTTAACCCCTTGCACCTGTCATTTCATTACTGGTTTTCATGTATAACCTCGTGCACGATCAAGAGGACGTTTGTTTCGCGAAAAATGAAAGACCTGGAAAACATCTTCCTCAAAATTATCTCTTACAAAATCAAACGAGCAAATTTTTTTTCATCATTTACAAAGATATTTAGATATCATTTGTTATGGATAATAGAAGTATTTTTCATTAACTATTTATTTCAAACGAAAAGTAATAATTTTGAGAAAAATATTTTTCAAATCATTTGAAGCAGAGCTAACAGACCGGATATTTTCACCATTCAATAACAATCAGAATGTATATAACTTGAGAAATTGTAGATCCTCTCATAGAATTATATAGGAGATAAAGAGAACCTCTGTGTGAATAGAAATTGTAGATCCTCTCACAGAATTATATAGGAGATAAAGAGAACCTCCGTGTGAATAGTGAAGGAACAGTAATCGTTGGTTACACTATTCCAGCAAATTTAGGTCTGTTTGATAACATTTCTGATTTTCTGTTGTTCTATTCTTTTAATCCTCGGAACAAAAAAAGAACAGAAACTCGTTTGTGTACATTAATTGATTTTTTGTTCCCGGGAACAAAAACAAGAAGTAAAAAAAAAGTAACTTCTTTGTTCTAGGGAACAAAAAGAGAAACAATGTCATTTTAGAAAAACAAACTCAGTATAACTTAATATTTGTCTTTACAACCACAAGTCGATCACCGGTCGTCGTTTGCCGCAGCCTCCACTGACATTTTTATAATTAAATAGAAAATCGAGAATATAAATTTTTAGGGTCGTACCAAACGCATTTTTGTTCTTTTTTTCTTTCGTGAATAGAAATTTAGTGCAGTTACCACACGCGTTCTTTTGCTCATAAACCATTTTTGGGAACAGAATCAGAAAAAATCATTTCTGCTCAGATATTGTGCACAAGAACAAAACATTACCATAGCACCCTTAATGTATAAGAGATAGATGAAGCCTGGATGGATAGATGAAGCCAATATTCCATCCATCATCTGATACCAGCATGCCATCCGTAAACAGACGTGATCGGTAGTCAGACTCCATCAGCGGGAAAATTATCAAAAAAGTCATAAATCTATTGCAATTGTGTCAATTCAATTCTAAACCTTTTGCATTTGTGTTAATTCAGTCTATCATGCCAATTTTGGTTGAAAATTGGTGGACGTCGACCTGCCTACATGGCACTGCCGGTCGGTGCTGACGTGGATAATTTTTGTAATTTTTTTTTATGAATCTTTTTATAAATTTTTTTCTTTTTCCAGCCTCCTCGATGGCTAGCGACTGGCAACAGGCAAGGGTCGGCAAGGCTCACCCTGGCCAAAGGCTAGCGATGGTTGGCCTCGCCAGCTTCAAGCAAGGCTCGATCGAGGTCCACTGTTGAGCTAGGCTAGTGAGCAGAGGGTCCTCTATAGGGCGAGGCCAGCGACCAAACGGTCCTTTATCAAGCCTCTTCTGAAGCTGGCAAGGCCGACCGTAGCTAGCCTCTGGCCAAGGCAAACTCGTTGGCCCTTGCCTATTGTCGGTCGTTGGCCATTGAGGAGGTCGGCGACCTAGGAGGAAGAAGGAAAAAGGAAAAAACAAATATATATATATAAATTATTTTCGTCAGCGCCGACCATAGTCCCACGTAGGCGCGAGGTGTCCTATATGTGTACCATCTCTAGCCATTATCCTCCAACTTTGAGGAATGTGTACGAGTGCAAGACAAACAACCTTACTCATGCGAAAAGGAAACTATGTAGCTAGGGCAAAAATTGACAAGAATTGGAAAAGATGTTAATTAACTCGCGGGACAAACGGCAACTTTTATATCAACGTAGATGGGGTCGATTTTAAAATCTTTAGGAAAAAGTCAAGCCTCTCGAATTGTCTCCGCATGCGGGTTTTCGGTTAGTGTCGTCGTGAATCAACAAAAGATCGCCAATTTATTTCTTCAAAAGGCAAGAGTCCGATGAATCGGCTCCAATCCAAGCATGCACCACGTGCATGAGCCGTGCGTGGTACTTAACCCCCCGACACGTTTCTAATCAAACATCGCATGACACTCGATTTAGGGTTTGTGTGATTTGACTAATTGGCATATGATTCAAAAGAAAATCTCTCCGTCCGAAGCGACCCTCTAGGGTTAAGCTCGAGCTTCGTTGACTCATGCCTTTTGATTTTCTGTCGGAACTTTTTCACAGGTTATTTTACATTCTGATTGACTCTAACCGTAACTATAGCGAGATCTCGATAACGAGCAGCGCTGATTATAAATCTCACAAGACATTCCCGTAATCTCATCCATTTATATTTTCTCAACGTTCAGATAGGACATTGTGGTTCACGCGCTTGCTCCATGAACCTTGAGAGAGAGAGAGAGAGAGAGAGAGAGAGAGAGAGAGAGAGAGAGAGAGAGAGAGAGAGAGATCATGCACACTCTCTCTCTAGAAATTAAGGCAAGAACATGGGTTATACCCATTCAAAGGAGGAAAACCAACTTGCATGGTCGTGGCCCTACCATGCAAACGACGCGTGTACTTACGAGACTTTAGTACAGACCTTTTTGCCAAATACTTACAAAGCGAGCCGCTTTGCAAAATGTTTTTCTAGGCCCCCACCTTTTGACTATACTCCAAAATCCGTCGTCCCGCGTATTATGTGCGTCCTTTATGTGTGTGTCTACTTCGGGACTAGCCCCCCCTATCTTTAATGCAATGAAATGCTACCCATTCTCCAACTTTTTGTTCCCATCAATTGCCAAAAGGTTGCCTTTTTGGAATCTCGCCATCTCCCGATCCCAACGTTTTCCTTCTTTGCAACAAGAAACCTTATTTCCATCGACATTGATTGGCTTTTGGCTTCTTTCGTCTCGTTTCGGGTTAGTGCGACCTCGTGATCAAAAGGGTATGGATGGATCTTGTCTTTGCTAAAGTTTGGTACGATGGACCTGTGTGTTTTGCGTCTCTTGCAAATGTTCAATCACATTGAACTTTTTGTTGCCTTTGTTTTTAATAATCGTTCGAGTTTGGGGTTTCCATGACTATCATCCTTGCGAGAGATAACGTTTCAAAGATAGTTTGATTAGGCATAATCACTGGCACTGCTCTTGGAGGCGAAGAAGTCGTCTAATTCTAGATGCTCCGACCAATCCATCAATTAATTGCGTGTTTGAGTAGATTAGGAAAACGGGGTCTTCTCTTTTCATGGTCCTTGGTCCTTGTTCTTTGGTTCCGTCCTGAATTTATGATTGTTAACGACTTATGCTACGGCGAATCATCGAACACAAGTACGTAACTTGATGTGTAAATACATCATTACTAACTCCCGAATGATTACCAATCTTACGTGGTTACGCAAAGTATTTGTTTTGAGGGCTCGGCCACGAGAACCGGAACGGGTTCGTTTGTAGCTGCAGATGGTATTGGTATAGGACTCCCTCCGGTATGTGTGGTTCATGGATGAACTCAGCCCATGCCCAATTTGACGAGTGCAGGAAGTGATCATCTATAAGGAAGGCTAGTGAAGGTGGCTTGCCTGAAGCGGCGGAGCGCGCGATTACAACGGACAGAGCTTTGTGTAGTTGCGAAGAGAGAGAGAGAGAGAGAGGGGGGGGAGGGAGGTTGTGAGAGGGTGTTTGGTGCATACGTGGCACAAATCCAACGGTCAATAAGATGGTAACAAGAGATGGACACAGGTGCGGAAATAGTATCTCCATAGCCCAATGGTACATTTTCAGTATTTCGAAGTGTGGTTATTACAACAAGTGAGTGAGGCTTCTCTATCCCGCACGGTGTTTTTATCATTAACGTCTCAACCAATTTTATGTAAATAATGTACGCAGTCACGATTGAGATATGTCGAGACATTCATGAAAGTATCGTTAGGGTCAGAGGACCCACGTCAAATATAAGCATATGCTAACTAGCAATAGCTGGCGAATCACAATGAAAGGTCATGGTAAATGTACTTCAATTTGGTACATGTAGTTCATCGAACCCTGTCTGCTTGTTTTCTATGATGCAACTACCGGTGGAATCACACCTAAGGCATGCTTGAGAGGAGTCACGAGCCAATGGTCTTGCCATTTCATGTATAATTAAGTGAAGCTACTTGTCGCAAAGATTCAATGACATCTGTCGGCTGCAAAAACAAAAACAAAAAAAATTCCAATTATGTCAAGGGCCTAAATTTGGGAAAATTACCTAATCGGGTTTAAGCTTATTGTACGAATGTTAATTCAACTCTAAACTCCCCAATTTTGCCAATTGAGTCATAACTCTTTGCGAAATACATATGTAGTCATTTTGATCAATTTTCGCCAGAAATCGTTGACATGGCAGTCCAATCATTGCCGGCCATCCTACATGGCACACTGCCACGTCGGCGATTCCTGGCGAAAATTGACAGGAAGGACTATACTGGAATCTCACGCAAAGGTTTAGGATTCAATTGGCAAAATTGAAAAGTTTATGATTGAATTGACATTCGCACAATAAATTTAGAACTGGCCGGATAATTTCCAGGTCAAATTTTTCTCCCATCTTTCGACCGGTCTTTTGATTACTAGATTTCAAATTTTAAATACCATTACCATTCATTACAGTTTCAATTTTACAATAATTTCGAGATGTAGAGGTAGAGACCGGCTACCTGAAACCTCAACAAACACCCTGCAACCCCATGAACCGGTTAATTTCGGGTTTTTTTTATCTGGTTGGAAAGATTATATAGGGATTGGAAGAGTAGGAGACATACTTAGGAAAGAAGATTGAGAATCAACTTTTGGTAAGACACTCCAACAAAGTAATGGCGAATTATGGTCGACTAATCAAATACATAGTGATGAAAAAAATATGTAGTGACTCGTTGGCATGAGCACGTTTGGATATCTATCAATGTCAGATTAAATTACTCATCAAAGATAATATTTACCAATGATCAAAGGTCAAGCAATCTTTTTGGACGTAGCCCTTTTACTCTTTCTTCATGAATTATGAGAAAAAAAATTCAAACCTTGATTACTACATCTGATTTGCTAGGAGATCTTGGTGAGTCATTGGCCACGTGTTGCGCTTTGAATGCTGCATCATCTCCCTGTCGAGGAAGAACGCTGCACCAGATGGAAAAAACTTGGCAGGCGCAAGAATGGGGGAGAGGGATGAAGGAGGAGGAGAAGTCAATTTTGTCGCATGACGTTCAAGATCTTGTTCCAAATGGTAAAACCCTAATGACGTGGAGGAAGCGTGATTATTTCAGGTGGAGGAATCAGGACAGCTTTTCCTAGGAGTTCAAAGTTAATCGAATGAATGACAAGAATCAGAGGAAGGAATTCGACCGAGTCACCATTCTCGATTTCGCTTCGTTTGAACGATATAGAGGAAAATTAATCAATGACTATCTGGGGCGAAAAAATCGCTTCCTCATGAAACGGTGGTCGTGAGGATCGAGATACTCTTACATTATTGGATAGATTAAACTTGTCTCGCTAGAATACGCAACCAGCGACCAAATTTTTCAAGGTTTAGATCGCCCCTCACGAAACGGTCTTCGTGAGGATCGAGATATTCTTACATTATGGGATAAATTAAACTTATCTCGATAGAAATCGCCTTCGGCAACCAAATTTTTCAAGGTTTAGATTCATTCATAATATGGAACTATGCTAACAAATTTGAAAAACTCTTGATTGATTGAACATAAAAGCCTAGACTATGAATAAATAGATCTCGATTGTTCATTGCATAGCTTCGAGGGTTGCATGAATACTTTGTGCAAGAATTACGACAAAATACACGTGGGCACGACTGGATTCAATAGTGGAGTTGTGAATAGTCCCGCCTAGGAATGAAGGGAATAAGATATCGTCCGAGAGGATCTGTGTTCTTATTTTGTGATTCGGAATAAGAATGTTTTGATAGTTATTCCTATGGAGAAATCTAGATTGGGAAAACTTATATGACATCCTTAAACCTCTGGCACCAATAATTGATGTTCTCAATTTAAGCGTGTAGGAAACAAATCAAACCCTCAAATCGAATTACGCGACCTCTTTCCCCATGCAAACTCATATTGTGTTATTCTCATAGTCACTCAAATACTGTTATGCTAGCAAATTCCTTTCTTGATAGGGAATTGATTAGATAACAGTTTTTGGGTGACTGTTATGCTAACAGACTATTTTTTGTCACAAAAAAATGAATAATAATTAATTAAAATTTATTATGGGGTCCACTTTTTTAAGAATTTGTGACTCACGACATACTGTTATTCTCATAGTCACTCAAATACTGTTATGCTAGCAAAGTCCTTTGTCATAATGCTTTCGTGGGCTTTCCTTGAAAAAAAGGAAATATTATCCAAAAAGTCCTAAATCTAATGTATTTTTGTCAATTCCGTCCTAAACATTTTAATTATGCTAATTGAGTCCTAAACCTTTACCGAATTGCCAATTGAGTCTATCCAGTCAATTTTGATCGGAAATCGCTTACGTGAATGCTGACCGTTCTACGTGGCATGGCCGGCGGTGACGTGAATAATTTTTAATAATCTTTTTAATATTCTTCCATTTGTTTATTATTTTTTTCTTTTTTCCTTTCTTTGTTTTCCTTTTACAATTATGGCAGGCGATCGGCTACAAGCGAGGGCTAGCGACCCTCACTAGCCACAAGCGAGGGCGTCAAGCCGAGGCTCAGATCCAGGCAAGGGCCGACACCCTCGCCTGGTCTAGGCAAGGGTCACTAGCCCTTGCCTGTGGCTAGCGATAACCGTAAAAAGAAACAAAGAAAAAATGAATTAAAAAAATCAATTCGAAAATATATTTATTATAATTTATTCATGTTAGCGTCGATTGTGTTACGTTGAACGGACGGCATTCACCTCAATGATTTCAGTCCAAAATTGGACGGATAAATTCAATTGGCAATGTTGACCAAAAAAAAACAACTCAATTGGCACGGATTTAGAATTTTCAAGCCAATTTTCCCCTTGAAAAAGGGCTTTTGACCCAAGATCCGTTTGAATTTAGAATCTCTAAGATTCGATACTAAAAATTCGTGAGTAGATTAGAGATGCAAACCTTAAAGTTGTAGAAATTAAAGGGACCGAAACATTTCTACTTCTTCCAACAATATCCAAAACCAGAAGATGGATCGATCATTCGACTCAATGAAAGCATCAAGTCCCATAATACCATTCTTGGTGTTTTGGTCAAGAGCAAGTGGCATCATGAGTAGATCCCCCTCTAGGGCTTAGGATGGAGATGGTGGATCAAAAGAATTTTGATTAAGTTAATCTAGTCGCAGACTTGGAAAAACTCCCTTTCGGCTGGCCAAAACCAAAGGGCTGTTTCCGGTTTCCTCCGCCTTTCTTGATCCCACTAGACGCCAGTCGCAGTCACGGTCAACACCGCTTACTTTTCGCCATTGATGCTGACACAAGCTCTCCCTCTCTCTCTCTCTCTCTCTTCTGTATTTGGATCATTCGATAGAACTCGGCCCCAACTGATTTTCAACGATTTGCATGGCTCCAAAATACAATCATTCCTCACCCTCATTCATGCCCATGCGATGGGGGAAACTTTGGGCGCATGACAACATTTTTCAGTAGAATTTCTGCTCTAAAAATACTCCTAAAACAGAAATCCATTTAGTTACGCAACTTCTTTTTTCTACTTATGGAGCATGTTTTTGCTCCATAAGTAGTTTTGGAGCCATTTAAAGGAGTAAAAATTTTACTTCTCTCCAAAAGCAGAAAAATAAACTTCTGCTCATAAGCAGAAGTAGAAAAATAAACTTCTGCTCATTAGCAGAAGTGTTGACATGCGTGCCCTTTGTCATCATGTCTTGCCTTTGACAAATTAAACAAATGGACTTGTTTTTGACGCGCGAAAGCCAATCGTAGCTACGATTTGGGTCGCGATGGAGAGAAGGAGAGGCTTAAGAAATGCATACACAACGGAAATGTTTGTGATTTCACCCGATACATTTCTTAATATGTAGGGTGTACTTTTTGCTCCTCACATTTCGACCATGATTGGGAAAAAAAAAAAAAAGAACCGGGGAAGTATATAGAGATTAAACTTTAAAAGCTACACATCTGGATTATTTTGTAGATTTGATTTTGTTGGTATCTTAGGGGTACGAGTGGCTGTTGGGATTCGAACATGTGATCTCCAGGAAGTTAAAAATGCCGAGCCGCCCTCAACAAGCTACATTAATTCTTGAGGTTGTAAGTTTCATTGTCAAATGTGATTGGATAGCATCAATTAGAATGCAAAATGTTCACGAGTCTAGGCTCATATCGAACACATAAAAGATATAAGCCTCGTGCATGTAGATCTCTTCATGCATTCAGATACGACTCTCTTTATCATGTTAATTACTAAATAGGCAACTCTAACTTGAATTAACAGAAGGACTTTACTATTTTACACCAGCGGTGCAGAAAATTATTATAAAAGCGAGATTTAGGTGTCGACACAAATACAAATCTTAATATTGATAATTAAATTCATTCTATCAATAGGTGAAAATTTTCATGTGGCTGTACCTTATGTTAAAATCTTTAATATAATAATATCATTCTTTTGGGGGCAAACACCCAAAATTAGCTGGAGGGAGTTTCCGTGTGTGAAGCTGGAGCTGACTGTGAAAGCTCGCTCGCTCTCTCTCTCTCTCTGGAAAAAGCCTATAAATACCGCTTCCTCCTCCGTTTCCTCTCCTCACACCATATCATTCCCTCCTTCTCGTCCCTCCTCAACACAAGAAGAAAAAACCACCTCAATTCTCTGTTTTCCATTAAGAAAAAACAGAGCATGGAATTCGCCACCATCCTCTTCTCCACCGTCCTCGCCGTCCTCTCCGTCTCTCTCCTCCGCTGCGCCCTCCGCCTCTCCACCTCCGCTCGCCGGAAACTCCCCCTCCCGCCGGGCACCCTCGGCTGGCCCTACGTCGGCGAGACCTTCCAGCTCTACTCCCAGAACCCCAACGTCTTCTTCGCAAAGAAACAGAGCAGGTCCGCCAGAAAAAAATAAAAAAATTCAGAAAAAAACCAGCAATTGCTCCGAATTCTCTAACATACTCGAAAGTGACTGAGATTGGGTTTTCGTGTTTCTTGAATTTATGGGGTTTCTTCTGAATTCCGGCAGGTATGGTTCGATAATCAAGACTCACATACTGGGGTGTCCCTGCGTGATGATATCGAGCCCGGAGGCGGCGAAGTTCGTGCTGGTGACGAAGTCGCACCTGTTCAAGCCCACATTCCCGGCGAGCAAAGAGAGGATGCTGGGCAAGCAGGCCATCTTCTTCCACCAGGGGGACTACCACGCCAAGCTTAGGAAGCTCGTCCTCCGAGCCTTCATGCCCGAGGCCATCAAGAGCAGAGTCTCCGACATCGAGTCAGTCGCCGTTGATTCTCTCCAGTCCTGGGCAGGAAGATTGGTCAACACTTTCCAAGAAATGAAAACTGTGAGCTTTTATTTATTTTTATTTTTGTAGTTTTATTTGTAGGTTTTTCGGTTTTTCGGTCGCCTTCTATGGCGTCGTCGACTTTTGTTCAGCGGAAAACAGAGGAGAGAAAATGGGTTTCCTCTGTTTTTTCCATAAAAACAGAGGGATTCAATTTCCTCAAATTTCTGACCCTAAAAAAAAATCCTCAAAATTTTTTTTTTAAAAAAAAGTTCCTCGAATTAATTAATCATTCTTTGGTCGAATTACGGTGAACAAGCAGTTTCACTTTTTCATAACAGTATTAAGACAGTATCTTCCATCTTTCCGTACATTAATTTACAAGTACAAAGACAGACGTGGCAAGCTATGATTACTTTTTGTGGAAACAGAACATTTTGGATAGAGCGAAAGGAAAAAAAATCAGCGTCTTTTCGGAGTTCCTGGGACTGATCAAACTCTTCTTCTTGCAGTACGCATTCAACGTCGCGCTTCTTTCCATTTTCGGAAAGGACGAGATCAAGTACAGAGAAGACCTCAAGAAGTGCTATTACGTTCTCGAAAAAGGGTACAATTCAATGCCCATCAACCTCCCCGGCACTCTGTTCCACAAGTCCATGAAGGCCAGGAAAGAGCTGGCTCAGATCTTGGCCAAGATCCTGGTCACCCGGAGGCAGATGAAGCTCGACCACAACGATTTGCTCGGGTCCTTCATGGGCGACAAGGAAGGCCTCACCGACGAGCAGATCGCCGACAACATCATCGGCGTCATCTTCGCCGCCCGCGACACCACCGCCAGCGTCCTGACCTGGATCGTCAAGTACCTCGGCGAGAACCCGAGCGTCCTGGAGGCCGTCACGGTAAAATTTCCTCAGTAAAAATCTTCACTGTATTCGTTTTAAGTCCTGTTTTTTTTTCCGGTACGTGCGGTCCACCTCGACCTCGAATGAATGCGACCCACGATTACGCGAGAGGAAGCAGAGGCAGAGGAAATATCTCCCAATCATTCTGATTATACAACTATAGTTTTCACAGAGCACACAAGCTGTAACGCATGGAGAAATAATATAAAAAGAAAAGAATTGTTTAATCATTTCTGTGACTTTACAGGAGGAGCAAGAAGCCATAAAGAGGACAAAAGAAGAGAGGGGTGAAGAGAAGGTTTTGACTTGGGCAGACACCAAGAACATGCCGATGACTTCAAGGGTCATTCAAGAGACGCTCAGAGTCGCCTCCATTCTATCCTTCACCTTCAGAGAAGCTGTTGAAGATGTTGAATATGATGGTGAGCGATACTTCACACTTGGATTATTAAATATTTGTTCACTGCAAATGCTGAAAAAATGTTCTTTCCCCCCCTTTTTTTTCTCTTCAGGGTATCTTATACCGAAGGGCTGGAAAGTCTTGCCCCTGTTCAGGAACATTCACCACAGCCCGGAAAATTTCCCAGAGCCTGAGAAATTTGACCCCTCTAGATTTGAGGTAATAATTCTTTTGACAGCGACATGTATGACCTGTTCAAGAATTTTTTCGCCACCCAAGACGAGAGGAAAAACAACAGAGTCCTTGAACAAAATCTAATCATTATTCCTCTTAACCACTGACCAGGTTGCTCCAAAACCCAACACCTTCTTGCCATTTGGAAATGGAGTCCACTCATGCCCGGGGAACGAGTTGGCCAAATTGGAGATTTTGGTGCTTCTCCATCATCTGACCACCAAGTACAGGTTAGTCAACCCAAATACTTTTACACAGTATATATATATATATATATAGAGAGAGAGAGAGAGAGAGAGAGAGAGAGAGGCTCAGTTACTCTGTTTTCTCCATTTTTACCAGATATGGGTGAGACACAGAGTCTGAGAGTTTCAGATCCTAAAAATAGTGCAGAAAATTTGACATAGGCTTTTTGTTTGTTTATGTTGTTGTGCAGGTGGTGTATAGTGGGTTCACAGAATGGAATTCAGTATGGGCCATTTGCTCTTCCCCAGAACGGTTTGCCCATCAGATTATATCTGAAGACATGAAAACAAAGAAAACAGAGCATAAAAATATTGCTCCAGAGAAACAATCCAATGCATGATATTCAAGCAATGGGAAACCAGTCTACTTCCCAGAGAAAGGATTACTTGGCGGCGAAGTAAATAAGGAGAAACAAGAAGAGATCAATTTCCTCTGTTCTTTTTCATTCAAGACAAGCTCAGAGAGACAGAGAGGAAGATTCAGATGAACAAGTCTCATCCCCAGCAGGGAGTCAAAACTGTACAGAAGAGTGAAAAGGTCAAGAGAAACAGGAAACAGAGGAAAAGGAACAAAAATCTCAAAAAATCCAACCATATCATGCTCAATTTTTTTTCTTCATAGGATAGGAGATAGATTCCCTCGGAATGGTGGGATCAATGTAATCTAAAGCGGGGTCGTTTTCGCAATTCTTTTCGCTAGTTTTGTCACTGCCTACGAATGATGAAGTCCGCAAGGCATTAATGGAAAAAAAAAATTAATGGATTCTTGATACAGATGTCTCTCTCTCTCTCCTCACTCTGTCTTCTTCAACAACTAACAAAATCTCAATCATTGATATTTTGCAAAAAATGGACAGGTCAAAGAGAGGACTTTGAGGCTCTGTGGCAAAGAATGGACAGGATTCGAGCCTTTTAAGCTGTGTGTGATTGCCAATAATTCAGTTTGTACGACCCAAGAATGTGAAGTGCATGTGTTTCGTTTTCCATAACATGCTTGCACAATCTGTTCTCCATGGTCGAAAGCGCAATGTTAACCGATAAAGACCGAACGACAATCGTTGCACGAAACTTGTGGCGAACGCAATACACGCACTGACTAAGACACTGTAATGCATTTGAGTTCAGAGGCCGAGAATTAATGTGAAGAATTATTTTTTCTGAGAACTGCTTTGGATCGATGTAGCTGCTAGTCACCCGTGATTTGATAGACAACTAGATTTGCAAGTTTGGTCGGCTGTGAGGGCGGAAGTAGTTCTACATGGATTCCAATGTAAGTACTCTTGGTTAACCATGGAGTGCAAATAGTTGAAATTATCTGGCGATGCAACACTGTCATTCATCTAGTAATGAACATCTGAAAAACACTCTCGTGCCAAAGTTGGGGAATAATGTTCAGGACGAACTATAGCAGTAATGAAGAAATTTCAACTTCGTCTCAAGGGATGAAGAGACGCCAGAGATGGTCAGTGCCGCCGGGTCGATGGGATATGGTTGTGGCCATTTTACAATTTTAAGGGTTACCAATTCGCGACGATACTTACGTGAATGGAGCTGTTTAGGATTCTCGGTCGGAGGTAGCTGCTACTTAGGTTTTTGCCCTGACTGCACTGCAAAATCAAACAAGGTGGTATGCTGATCATGGAAGGAAAGCCTAAATGTGTTCCTATTTATTCATTGCCCTCTTCCTCCATCTCCGTTTCTGGAGGGAAATTTATTCCATGAACCCAGATGTCATTTGAACTTACAAAATTTGTGGCCTTGTCTTTTTTGGTCGAAAGAAAGATTCCATTCATTAATTAGGATAATAATCGAGAGAGTTAGATAGAATATTTCAAGCTCCCAAATAACTGCAGGAAAAAGAAAATACCAGAAAGCAAATAACAAAGCATATTCTGCAACTGGAAACACATTCTCATCTTTCAAGAATAGATCTGCCACTATAAAACTTCAGCGACCGATCACCAAAGTCAGTTATAAGGACACACCGAGAACTCCCACACCTATTGCAACGGCTTACGGTGCGCATCTAGGTTCGACGTCCCCATCACTATCACCAAGCAGTAACACCAACATCAGTATGTTGAAAGAACACAGATCATATAGCTGTAAGGAACTCCCAGATCTATATCTAGATGTAGATCGGGAGAGTAAAATCCCTAGATCTAGACCTAAATCTAAATAGGGGGAGAAGAGCAGCCTAATCTTGGAAAGTTTGTGGAGCCACGTCACGAACATCCTCATCGGTGGCTGATCGAACTGGTCTCCACATTCACTCAAGATCAGTTGCATAAAATTATTCATACTCACAAACTCCCAAAACATAGTAGGAGAGAAAAGAAAAGACAGCCTAACAAAGAAAATCAATGGCGAGTCGAAGGCTTCGGCTTGACGGTCTTCTTCCGGAGGCCGACGATCTCATGAACTACCAGAGGAACATGAACCAGAACAAGCTTCCAAGCCAAAACCCAACCGAAAAGAATGGGAGAGAAGACAAAGGGGATGGCGAGAAACGGACAGAGAAGAAACAGGTTGAGGCTATCCTAGAGGGATGGGGAGAGAAAGAGGGATCCTCCCTCAGAATATGCAGGCGCAGGGGGGAGGTGGAGAGGGAGGTGGCGGCGGACACCCCGAAGGAGGGGGACCGAGGGAATTCAAAAGGGCCTTCCTCTGTGATGTTTCGAAGGTCACCAAATTCAACACTGTAGGGTTATGCATACACCTCTTTCTCTTTCCATTCGAAATTTAAAAAATGTCTAGTTAGCTCGTCTCTACTATACTATCTTGGTATATGTAGCACATCGAGAAAGCAATAGCGCATTTACAGTTAGATGAACGGAATGATGCTATGATCAACTATATGATACCATCATAGATGCAGTTAGATAAGATGGTTGTATAAAGATGAGATGTAATGCATAGGAAGTAGTCCGGAAGGCCAAGACGCATAGGGTCATACTAGCAAGCTCCAACATGCTAGATAAAATTGGGTTAGCGGAAGAGAAGAATTAGCAAAATCTGTCAACTTGTCACAGAAGTAATCCAGAAGAGTATGCAAATAGACTGACTCTCGAGATGGAACTCATTCCTTGATGCAACAGTATGCGACAGCGCAGAACATTGCCCAAAAGCTTATAGCTCCTTTGGTTGGAGGGCTCTAGTTACAAGTACTTTCTTCACTGATTGAGCACGCCATCTTGAGCGACTCTAGCTGAACTGCTTTCGCCAATATGGGTAGTCCACTACTTAATGATTATGATACGCCATCTTTATAAATTGTTCTATACCTTGACTAGTATTAGACACCCGCAGAGTTTGGGGAAGAAGTCCCCAAGCTTGTTGGATGCTTCAACTGATGGTCGGCCGAGATATATTCAGAAAGCCCGAAATCATGTCCAGTCTTAAGAACCTGACTCAAAAGAGAGAAGAATACCAAACTCAAATTCCATTCATTCCTTGCTTTATTAGCGACAGTATCGAGGTTTCTATATAGGAACTTGTTAGGTGCTTTCATGCAAGAATGAGGGTGCGCCCTAAGTACTTCTATGTTATTGGATATTTGGTTTGGTAAAGAGGTGTCAAACGGGTGGGTCGGATCGAATATGATCCAACTCATATCAACCCATTTTCATACAGTACAAATTTAGAGACCCATACCCGATCCGACCCGTATTACTTAAATGCTTCTATACTTAACTGAGTCATGGAATATTTATTTCTTATAATTTGTTTAAAAAAAATGATATTGCTAAAACACTTTCATGCGATTGAATTTTTTTAAAATTTTTATTGCTAAAAAATATTATCTATTTTTTTAAAATTTTAATTTTCTATTATTATAAAATTATTTTTTATTTTTAAAAAATATTTTTTTAGTTTTAGTTTTATTTTCTATTTTCTCCGGCGGCAGCGATGGCAGTCAACAGCGGGTGGCGGCCGACAACATTCCAGAACAGTTTTTGTTTTTTATTTTTATTTTTCTTTCATTGTTTTACTTAAGAAAAATATAAACTATAAAATATAAACTAATATACTTGAGTTGATGCCCATTTACAAGTGGTGCTTGGGAAGTTGAAGGCCATGGGCTGAAAATGAGTTGAGTTAACACTCATATTAAATAGGCTTTATAAGCCTAAATCCATACTTGACCATTTTTTAAATTTGATGAACCCATATACGACTCATGTGAATAAAAGTAAGTCAAAAAGTGGGTCAAAAACCCACATTGACACCTCTAGTTTGGTATAAGCAATTGGTTCTCTTGAGGGGCTTCTTGATCAAGTAATGGATGAAAAGCAAGATAATTTTTAAGCGGACGCAAAGAGGTAAGATATTCAGCTATCGAAGAGTTTGTCTCCTTAAGGGAGGGGGTGACAGTTCATTCCTTCCTTATATACTACAAAAATTGTCATAAAAGTCCTAAATCTTTTGTACTTTCGCCAATTCAATCCTAAACCTTTTCACATTTTGCCAATTCAGTCCTATTGACCGGAAATCGCTGACGTGAACGTCGGTAGTGCTACGTGGCACCTCCGACGTTCACTTGGACAATTTTTAATAATATTATAATATTTTTTCGAATATTTTTTTCAATTTTTTTATTTCCTTTTTCCTTTTTCCTTTTCTTTTTTCCTCCGCCCTCGACCTTTGTCGGCGTCAGGCGAGGTTCGCCCTTGCTGGATCGGGTGAGGGCAGCCCTCACCGACGGAGGTTGAGGCCGGGTGATGGTCGAAAGGGAAAAAAAAATAGGAAAAAGGAAAACAGAAAAAAAAGGAAAAAAATATTAAAAATTGTCCACATAAACGCCGGCGGTAGCACGTAGGGCCGCCGGCGTTCACGTCAGCGATTTCCGGTCAATAGGATTGAATTGGCAAAAGATGAAAAGGTTTAGAACAGAATTGACAAAACTTAAAAGGTTTAGGACTGAATTGACAAAAGTAACGTTACTTAACACCATTAGTGAAGTCAAATTTATTTAAGACCTAGCAAAGAGATTTAACTAATTCCCATACATCAAAGACATTATACCCATTAGATAGCTGGGACCACTTTGTGAATGCTCGTTTTAAAGAAGCCACTAACCATCAAATATTGGCTCTGGTTAATAGTTCTACTTTCCTCTGACCTCATATTGAAGAAGCAAAAGCGAAGTGCTAATACTATGCTATGAGAATTTAGCTTTCCTATGGTAGTTTTTCATCCGATTCTTCAACGGAAAGATTTAGTGACATCAATACAGTAGATAGAAATACTCATTTATTAGGGAAAACTTGAGAAAGAAAGAGCTGTAAGCTGCTTCTTTACTCACTGCGATTGCGCTTTGTTATTATATTACTCAAAAGCTCAGGAAAATTATTCCCCCAACTCTTTCGAAAACGAAAAGTGAGTGAAATCGCTCAATTGTCTTCCTTGGCTAGTTTGAATCCTCCTCCGGGGTGGGACAGGTGCCCCAAGCGTAGTAATAGTTTTCGGATGCATGTCACAAGTTATTCGGGAGAAGAACAGGAAGAGTATCATAATTTTCGTACGGCGCTCACTTGAGTGCCATAACTTTTCTTTCAATCACTTAATTGCCACAAATTTGAAATATCGATCACTTAAGTGTTATCGGCGATTTGTCTCGCCGGAAATCCGACGTGGACGCCGAAAAATATGATGTGGCACCGCCGGGACAATTTTCTTGAATTTTTTAATTTTATTTGGAATTATTTTTTTTATTTTTTTATTTTTCTTTTACTTTTTTCTTAGTTTTTTTTTCCCTTGGCCGGCGATGGTCACCGGCAACCCTCACGGGCCACGAAACCCTTGCTAGCCTCAGGCGACGGCCTTCATGACCTCGCCGGCCATGGGCGAGGCCGCCTCGCCGACAGCCGAAGGCTTCACGGCCCTGCCGACCGCGAGCGAGGGTGCAACAGCGCTCGCCAGATCTGGGCAAGGGCAGCCTTGCCCATGGCCGATAGGGACGCGAAGGCCTTCCCCCAGATCTGGCAAGTGCCTTCGCACCCTCGCCTGCGGTCAGCGAGGCCGTGACTGCCCTCACCCCTAGGCTAGGGTTTCATTGCCAACAAGGGTCGCCGATGACCCTCACCGGCCAAGGAAAAAAAAAACAAAGAAAAAAGCGAAAGCAAAATAAAAAAATTCAAAATAAATAAAATAATAATAATA
Source organism: Lenwebbia sp. NSW1173648 (assembly GCA_029784005.1). Classification (NCBI taxonomy): domain Eukaryota; kingdom Viridiplantae; phylum Streptophyta; class Magnoliopsida; order Myrtales; family Myrtaceae; genus Lenwebbia; species Lenwebbia sp. NSW1173648. The sequence goes on from JARCGZ010000005.1 coordinate 7,087,111, forward strand.
ATATCCACGTGTCACTTAAAAATTAAATAAAAAAATCATGTAGGACAATTTGCAGGAAATGGCACTCGAGTGATTGATTTTACTTCGATGTGGCACTTAAGTGAGTGAAAAGAAAAGTTATGGCCCTCAAGTGAGCGCCATACAAAAGTTATAGCATTCATGCTATTATTCTCCCCAAGTTATTCTAATCCCAACTCAATCGTGAAAGACACTAGTAAATTCATACCCATCATGGGAATCTACACCCAGATTCGCTCGCTATCAAGTTCTAATCAACAAACAGGCTAGCCACACAAAAATTTGTCATTTGTACAAATCACAGCACACATTGTTCCACAGTTAGCAGCATAGTACGCCAAACAAATGGTCATTTTTCGGCCCCTCTTTGTCTGACCAGATTAAAGAAAGATCACAAAATCAAGATTATCCCATGAGAGACAAAGTCAAAATTGGAACCATAGGTTACCCCTGATTAAGAAGGCCAAGAAAAGATATGATGGACTTGGGACCCCCATGCCTTGTAGTGATTTTCTGCTCGGATAATTTCCAATCAATCCAATATTTCTATATTCCAACGATTGAATTCAGCTGCCTCTTCTATCATGTGACGAGGGTTTCTAGATTAGTAAAGGTTTCTAGATTAGTAAAAGTTTCAATGTTGACACTTGACAGTCGAGGAAAACGTTCTACTTTGCCATGCCAGCCTTCTCAGACTTAAGCCCAAATGCTGACCAGACCAGGGACTTTCTAGTTCTTTCAAATTAGCTAAAGCCCACATGTCTGTCAAGTATGCCGTTAGGCGTCGTTGTTGATGGAAAATTCAGGAATATAAGCGTTTAAAAATTCAAGCCTATGGAGCATATTGATCGTGTTGCTTGTTGAGAATAAGTTTGATTTCTTTGTAGGACTTCCAGTTGAATGAACTTCCTCCAAATTCCAGCAACGCGAAAATAGCTGTTTTCAGCTTGCTGCCTTTTCTAGAATCTGACGCCACATTATTCGCCCCGCTTCGTTCCGTCGAAAAAGCTTTCCTTAATCAGCTTGCTGTGAGTTTTCTTTGAGTGGATCATATTTTTAGGCATTCGATACAGCAAAGAGGGACCGTTTTGTTTTCTTGCATTGCACGTTGGAATGAGGAAACGAGAGTCCTCCAGGCCTCTGGCCAATCTAACATGCCGTCTCCCTAAACTGCAAAATCACTGTCGTTTACTGCAAACTTTAGCTTCAACAAGTTTCCGAATGTTGGTACCGCTTTGCCCATATGGCACTTGGGAGTTGCCAAACTTCTTTGCGCCTCAACGGACGTCCTTACAATCGTTTTGGTTTGGCGTATCAAAGTAGGAAAATTACTAGCTGGCAAGTCTACTACCATAGCTGTCCTTCGTACCGCTTCGGTTGCTAGCTCTCACGACAAATTCATTCAAAAATTAGTGCCTTAAGTTATACTAATCAGAGGTATTCGAACAAAGCAGCTTCCCCCATGCTTATTTCATTGGATAACGCCTTGGACAGAACTATGATGTGGATTGTGAAGGAGCAAAAAGGATGTACATACTATGTAAAAGCTTAATTCCCGCTCCCTGCCACTTCAATAGCGTCATACAGTTGGTCCAAAAGGCATACTCTTCTTCCACACAATAAAAGCAAATGCAAGGGGAGAAAATTACAACTTAGCTGGTTGAGTCATATAATTGTTGTGTATCAACACAGAAGTCGGAGCAATTTCCTCAAAGTGATTGGAGTTACGAGTTATCTCAATGTAAGGGCCTTCAACCGCTGAATGTCTTGTAGCTCCGCATCCCACTCGTCAACTGCTCGATTTGCATTGATCCAACAGCTTCACAAATGTTACCTTCATAAGCTCAAAACTAGATCCAAATTTAAACTGTAGAAGAAAGGGGAGACCTAATCACACCTTCTGAAGAGCGTCTTGAGTGACAGATGATTGTTGTTTCCCTTTCTTAATCAGCTCCAGACGAGCACGAATTTGAAGATTATGCTCTTCAGCCTAATGATAAGGTGTCAGAAACAAGTAAATCCATTATAAAACCATCCTTCTGACCCAAAAAAAAAATAAAAAAATAAAAAAAATAAAAAAATAAAAAAATAAAAAAAATCGCGAGACGATCTTTAATAAACAAGGACAATCTAGTTCAGTTGATGTTAAAAACATCTAAACTTTCTACTAGATCTAAACAGAAGCCATTATCTTAAAAGATTGAAAGCTTTTTCTTCCCTCCAAGATGATCGGATCCGTCTATGGAAAAGTGAGATGTGTATTTTTTGGTTTTCTCTTGTTCAACATATACAATATAGTAACTCCTATTGAGGCAATTTTGAAGCATCTGGTGTTATGTACTTGCTTAGTCACGTCTGTCCTGGTGTTGGGATGATGAGCCAACTAATTTCGAGTCTTAAGCATTAGTCTCCAGTCCATGCTTACTTTAACAACAACAGCGAATACTACCTAGAAGGTCGTAGTAGACATAGATCAGGTAAATCATCTCATAATGTGGTCTGAAGTTATGACCATCAACTAATCAGATTCCATGTGCCACAGCTCAAATACTAATATGGTCACTAAGAAGTTCAAACTGTCCCCTAACAATATTCTTGTGAACCTTGCTAAACTTGATTATAAAGAAGCCACCATCTCTAGTACAGTCATAATAAGAAGATTTTTTGATAATGCATTATGAAATGGTCCTTCCGACACAAAATAGTTTATAACATTGTCACAATATATACAGTTTCCTGCCTGTCTAAAACCTAATAAGCTGTATGTGCAATTATAACATACCTTTTCCAGCACTTCTCTCAAGTGCTGAATCTCGTTCTGCTTCGAAATTGACAAATCTCTTGCTATGTCCAATACATTTGTCCTGTACTAGGATAAAAACATTTGAGGACCAAGACATTAAGTACTTCACGATTGCTAAGTTAGATGTAAGGAAACAATACTGTCCAAGAGACTTGGTGATCCAATGGATTAGGATACTCGCAATGAGCCTCTAAACAAGGACTTCATCATCAAGCAAATTGTCTATCTACATCGGATTGACTGCTAAATTGAATATGGGCCCATGAGAATGCTCTTTACCAATTAAATACCTCTAATTCAAAGATAGGCATGTGCCATAATCATAAGTGGTACTGGCCACATGTAATCTTCAGCAAAACTAAGCACGAAGGACAATTTATCACTACAGAAACCACACATCTGATTTGCAGGTTTCAAATGCTGACATGGTGAATAAAATCTTCATGGGGGGACAAGAGGATGGGGATGTGACCATGACTCAGCAAAACATTAAATATGCCACAAGAACATGGACAGCTGCTCAAACGCCTTGTAGGCTCATCAAGTACAAAGTTATACCATCATAGAAGCCTAACCATTATGTAGTTTGACTACATGACGTACTATATGGCTCCAATCATTGGAGATTAGATGCTTCTGTCCAATGTTCTATCCGTAAAAACTGAAATGAATATTTTTAATAATTTCCTGATTGTAACTGGAGGTATATGCATAATGTTATGGTTATTCCATAACAACTTGGTACATACTTATCTGACTTCAAAAGGTCCAGACTCTGTTCCTCAACAAGTTGTTCCACAGTATCCAGAACTGTTCCCACCTGCAAATAAAGCGAGACATGACATGCCAAGCTGAATACATAAGAATCACATCTACGGTGTTCCTGAGGAATTAGCAAGAAAACAAATTCCACAATCCTTGAGAAGGGAAACTTTGAAAACCATTGGCAGCCATCTAGATTATAATGACAGTTTTAAGACCAAATGACCCAAAAGCATAGGAAAGCACAAGGGAAAGTACAGGTAGCATCAACTTCTCAATGTTTAACGGCATAGCGGAATTGATTTCCTTGCACAGACCACAAACGAACTCTTTTTCCGGACTCCAACAAAATCCCCAAATTGAAGTTGCATGTCATTCTCAGTAAAACTCTACCTCCTCTTGTCATCCTTTCCCATTGTAAAATTATTTGCCGACATGGAAATTAGGCCACATGCGATAAATGAGCTAGAAATTCCACAAATAAAAATCTGGACAAATTAATTGCTTTAATAGGATAACATAAGTACCTTCATTTCATCACATAGCGATTGAAAAACATCCTGCAAGTATGATAACAGATGGTCAATGTTCACATTCGACATACTAGCATGCAATGCAAACCATCTCTTATGTTGTGTACTGTGTACATACTATTTGCGTAAGGCATGTGATCCCATTTCACATTTGCCAGCAGACAAATGAGCCAATTCTACAGCAAACACTGATCATTTTCTACATAACAAGGATGCCGCTTCATTTGCTGAATAATTAGTTACTTTAAAAGCAGCTAAGCCTAGTACCAAAGAAAGATGGGGAAGAATCCTTAGGAGATGCCAAGTGGATCAGAGGTTGGAGTCTCAATGGAAGAACAAACGAATTAACAAATTAGTTCAGGCTGGGAAGAGCACAGAGCAGCAGGCATGTCGTGCAAATGGTGAAACAGGATAAGTTTGGAACTTTTTTGCTGCAATATAATGGCATCATATTCTTTTTTGCCAAATGCTAATCATGAACCAGAGGAGAAGAAGAAAGAAGAAATTATGTAGAACAGAACAAATGAAAGTTTGTATGCTTATCTAATGAAAAGAACAAGGCAACTACTTCCACAAGAACATTAGTTGAATAAACTGAATATCTGGCAATACACATTTACTGAGAATATACACCTTCCTGCCTTTCATAAGTTTCTCCAAGAACTGCATTACTTTTAACAGGAGCACCAGGCCACAACTCTGAATCCATATTAAAAACTTACCTCTATGTGTCCATGGAGTGAAGTAATAACCTGTCAAATATAAGCATACAAAACCGATACTTAAGTTTCAAACTTATAGGAAATGCATCCAACAAAAAAGATATAGCAAATTTATAAATTACACAGAATTGCATACATTTCATTAAATCCCTCGCCTGCAAATGGCAGTTGCTCTTCTCCATTTTGTCATCAAACTATTCTTTTACCTTAGTTTTATTCTTGATCGACACTTTGACCAGTGCCAAAAAGACACAGGACCATCAAGATACTAGCGGACCAAAAACTGATGCTAGCAATACAGGTGACAGAATACCCTTTCTAAAAGGAAAGGATACAACGTCGTGTTACAATATGGTTGAATGAATTTGCTGGAATTAAATAGCAACAAGACAGAGTATATATGCTTCATATCTAGTGAAACACGGAGAATAAAGAAGAATTGAAGAGTTGTGTACATGAGCCCAATCGAGGAAATAGGGTGCCTTTCAATGATTCTTGGAGATAGTATCCACCTTTCAATCTAGTAATGATCCTAGAGAATCACCATTATTTTAATAGGCTGGAATAATTACTCACATTCTAGTTTGCAACTATGAGATGACCTTCGCAATCTTATCTTTTACATATGTTGAGAGATACCTGCTTATCAAAGCTTTGTACATTGCTTTTTTTGTGAAGACAAGTATATTAATAAGCTTTGACAAGCACAAGACAGCCTTTGCACCTTGATGAATAGCTGCTGGAGATGTTGGTCATTACTTGAAAAACTTGGAAAGGCTTTGCGGATCTCCTGTAAAGTTAAGGTCCAGAAAAATTATGGATGCAAAACAGCATCAACATAATCCTATTTAAACGAACTTCTAGTCCTACACTTCTGTTATACGCATCAGCATGCAATTGTTTCCCTATTTACCTTAGTAAGAAACACATCCACTCAATTTGGTAAACTTTTACAAGAGCCTTAGAAATCAGATACATATGTCTATATATCGAACAAAATTTGATATCAACTTGTAGAACAAAAGAAAAGGGAAAGATTGAAGAAGAGTACCACATAAGCTTCTGTTTTGACAACAGGGTGTACCCAAGAAAGTCAACTATCAATCAAAGATTTCTTTTTTTTTTAAAGGGAATTAACAGTTTAGTTTCAAATCCAAACAAATTACCTTCTTATCACTGTCAAGTTTGGACCTTGTACAGATCCCCTCGTACTTGCACTACTTTCTAATTCATGCTAATAAGAGGAGGTAATGCAGTCTGAATGAATATGTCAGATGATAATTACAAATCTCTATTCAACTTTGGGGTGGATATGAATCACAGGTTATTAAATTTTGTTGATAGATCTGCATCAAGGATCCAGTAAGCCCACACTTAAACGGAGTAGTAAGGCAGTTTAACTGGTACTGCTTTCCGCCATTCCCAGCATTGGGAAAGTCAGACTATCCACCCTTCGCAATGACGAAGAAAAAGCAGAAGACCCCCAAATAGTTCTTGATCCATTCCCCAAAAGAACTTAACACAGGACACTTCCATAACATGAAACGCCAGAATGGAGCCAAACTGGACAGTGCCCAGCTCCCATCTAGAAACTTAGGAAAATGCGAGCACCGAGGCTGTTCCCCATGAGTTTCAAAAAAAAAAAAAAAAAAATTCCTCATTTGCAAGCAGATATGGCACCCCACGTCCAGACACCGAGGCGAAGTAACTCGACAGCTCCGTTGACGACTCACACTAAAAGCAATTTGACCGCTGATGAGTCGGTGGATCGAAAACATTATGCGTAACAGTACGGTGACATTCGACGCGTCAGCTTCAAAATTGCTACTGAGCGACTCGATTCCGGATGTTCAAAGGTCCAAAAAACACCGATTCTATCTCTTTGATTAGATGGAACAGTCGATGTATTCAGTTTCGAACCTAGAAATCGAGGCTGGCTAGCTAGCTAAGATTCGGCAGAGAGAAGTACCTCCATGGAACCAGTCGAGAGAAGAGGAAGAAGAGCGCGTTTGAATGACTTGTCCACTTTAGATCGCGCCGATCCCGCCGAGAGAGACGTCGCCTTCCCTTTCTCCGCCATTTTCCCTCAGAGAGAGAGAGAGAGAGAGAAGTGGTGCGAAGGGCGGGAATGAGAGCAGTTGGGTTTTGGATTTGGACAAGTAGAGAAGGTCTTCTTCTTTAGAGGGTGACATTCGCGTTCGAATGTGTTTTTTCTTGTTCTCTTTTTATTTCATTTTTGGACTACTCGAAGTCTCGAAATATAAAGAAATAACGATACAAATGATCCATCAATTTTGACCCAATATATAATAAGATCACTGAATTTTAACTCAATATTTAATGTGATCCCTGAACATTTAATTTGTACAATGTGGTCTTGAACTTTAGTACATGTTCAATGTGATCCATGAACTACATGAAAATGTTCAACAATGAACATTCTCATATAGTACATGAACTAAATTGAACATGTACCAAAAGTTCAAGGATTACATTGAACAAGTTAAAAGTTCAAGGGTCACACTGGGACTATATTGCACATTGAGCCAAAGTTTATCAACAATTTGTGTCATTTTCCCAAATATAATTATTTATTAGTTTACCCGATAAATTTAAATTAAGTATCAGCTAATGAAACCGAAGATGCCTCCATGCAACACGAAATTCTTCGACAAAAAGGAAGGAAAACATAAATTAATATGTCAGCCCCTATATTCACTCCACTTCTGTCTTTCAAACCTAATGAGCTAGTCTTACCGATTCTTTAGGACTTTTTCCTAAAAAATAATTTGTATTGAAAAAAAAAAAAGTGATGGCGATCTTCATTTGAATTAGTTGGTTTAATGTTGTTAGAGTCAGATAAATGAAGTGCCATATCTAATAAGCTTTCACTCATTACTAGTTCAAACTGATTGCAATTAAATTTACCTTTTCCTATACATAGGAATCTTTCATTAGTTTGCTCGGTCCGTTTCATTATATATCAACGAGGCAAATCGAGTTCAAAATCAAACTGAAAGTATTACCTCCACCCTTTTCGTTTGAAAGTGATCACAAAAGGAGCCTCCCACCTATCCAATAGGTAATATTCTCGTTCCGTTCTTCTCTGGGACAGGTTAGGACACCCAACTATTCAACTTCGTCAATCTATACGGTTCGGTGCAAAGCCGACACGTGAGCCAGATGAGTTTGCTCGTACATGGCCTCTAAATTTACTCCTGTTCCGGCAAACAAATGCGATTCAGATGGCGGATCTGCATTGTCCGAATCAAGCACTTGAATGCTCAACCAGCCATCGGGAGTGAACAGAAAGCATTCATCTTTGTGACGTGTACGTATGATTGATGTGCGTATGCATCTGTCTTTCAATGTTCTTATTTCCCGTATGCCTGAACTTGAGCATGTTAAAAGCACAGCACAAGGAAAACAAATAACAATCACCCCTGAATAATATCTTACAAGGGAGAAAATAGGTCGAACAACCTCAAACTCGGCCAAGCGAATCCCTTCTTGCACTTGAAAGAACCGCAACTCGCTCTGCGAATGTGTACATGTCCGCGTATACAAGGGAGGGAAGTTGTATCTGTCGTACAGGTAATTATTTTAACGGCCACATGGCTCGAGGGAGGAACGACCAAGACAATGTGCGGAGCTAACTCTCGCTGGGTCTGAATGTAAGCATTCAAAGAGAAATTCTCCGACCAGTCCTGCCAGAGGTAACACTCCAATGTACATGACCAAATCCAACTTATCCTACAAAATTCTACAATGTCCTGCAAAAGAATACAGACCATGAACCCAATTTCAACACAGGGTTTCCGAGGTTGAATCATCTCCGCACTTTTGCACACCTCAGTTTGCTTCTGAAATTTTGCTCGGAATATCAACGCGTGTATCGCCAATGTACCTCTGCTGGCTGATAAAAAAATAGATATCATGTGCATGGCATGGCAAGATGCAATTATCACCAGAAAAACCTGAGCAGGAAATCTTTTTCGCATGACTCGTTTCAGCCGAGCAAATCCTTGAACAAGTTAGGGTTTTGACTAGTAGGTGTCACACCCATCTGCCTCACAAGAGCGTCCTTTTCCAATGCATCCTTAAGGTTTGGGCCCTTGCTCAATGGAGACGATCCAGCAGCTCCTCCGGGAGAAGCAGTTCTGATGCTCTGTCCCGATAAGCCACTCAACATATCATCTCCATTAGTTGGAACAGAATTTACAGCACCTCCACTTTGCCCACTTGCAGCAATCTCCGCATAAAGCGACATTATATCAGGCGCTTCGCTGGCATTGACTGCTCCATGATTTGGTGCTGAGACATTTTCTCCTTGGTCAAGAAGTCCTTCCAACTGTTTGAATGGGTCTATTGATGGAGCACTACTTGTAACAGTGGTTTCGCCCAAATCAAGCAAATCCGGAGGCGGTTGGACAGGAGTTGGTTTCTCTAATGCAGTGTCTGCGGCTTTGGCAACGTGGGGCTTTTCTGTGGCGTGGCTGCTAGATTTCACAACCTTATGACTACTGGAAGTCGGTCTCTTATCAGTTTTCGATGGACCACCAAAAAGTGAAGCTGCAAGCCTCTGTTTCTCTTGCGAAATTTCAACCTGAGGCTTCTTTAAGTCAAAAGAAGAGGTGGCCTGTGCTTTTGATGTGGACGTACTTACACTTTCGGTCTGTGCACTTCCATTCACGGTTTTCTGTGATGAGGATTCCAATGTGGATGTTGACCCAGAGGAATAACTTGGCCTGCCCCACTTTTTCTGAACGCCATCAAGCCGTAGCTTGAGTTCTGTAGATCCTGAATTTGATATTGATGGTACTGCTGTGGAAGTGTGGACTTCCCTGGAATAAGATGGCTCAGGAACTGGAACAAGCTCCGTCGAGGGTGTGTAAGAAACTGGAGATTTTGAAGGGACCACGGGGTTGGGAAGCTCGTAAGCTTCAAATCTAAGACCATGCATGGACACTTCATGATGGTCTTCGTTTCTAAAGCTGCTGATGTTAAGCATCCCTGTGCGTGCGCTTTCGGGAATATAAGGCTGAGCACCTTTCTCCAGGGATTCTTGGACATAATGGTTGAGGAAGGAGAGACTTTTATCAATCTGCAAAAATAGCCCCGTAAATATCTCATAAGACAAGTTGCTTGATGCTATAGTGCCAGGAAAATGACCCAATTAGACAAACTTGTCCTGCAAACTACAGCAATGCAAAGTAAAACACGAAAAAAAAAAAAATGGCATTGCAAATATGCAGATGAATAATGGCAAATGGGCAAATAATTGTCAAAAGGGGAATATTGCATTAAATGTGATAAAACATTCACAAAGATTCACAAAGTGTAAATAATACAATGGAGTATTCCCATTGATCGGTCATTAAACTCGATAGGAGCAGTTCTAACAAATGGAGTTGACCACAATGCGTTGGTAAAGGAATCTTATCATCGAAACTCGAGAAAGGGAAAGGATAAACCTATGTACGTGCGTATACATACTCCTCCTTTAGCGAGATAATATGGACAAATGCCTGAACCACAATATATTATTGCTACTAGAGAATGTATAATTACAGGATGTAGAGACACCACAAGATGGTTTGTGGTCATAAAGCAATGAGAGGTGTCAGCAGGGAAGAAAGATGATATACAAAAGCACAATTAAATGGATGACGAGCAGAGGGGACTCGTCTAGAATTTCATTTAACACTATCAAGTGCCCCTCAAAGATGAAAAATAAGAATTTTCGAATTGATTAGCAACCATTGAAGCCAAAAACAACTAGCAGACAACTCCTGCAAGTTGAGTAAACAAATACATATACTATGATTGCTCTGCCTACAAATATATCAAATTTGCACCTAAATACCGCAAAACTAAGTTGAGTACTCTTCAAGTCTCCACGTGCAAATAGGAGGCCCTAGAAAATTTGGCCGAAATCAAGTACAAGCAAATTAGTTTGATACAAGTTTAATGAGTATACTATAGTTTCTAAATGGATGAACCATAGCTTGAACAAACAACACCTTGTAGAAAATAAGCAGTTCAATAAGTGATTCAAGGATAACAAAACAAGAATTCTAGCATCACCAGAGAACTAAAATAATCTATCTTATGCCAAATGGTACTTCCGTAACTTAAGGTAAAACTGATGCTTACATAGTTCGGGGCATCTTTTCTGATGCAAGGAAAATAAAGGAAGACCCATAGAGAGAGGAAGAATCAATCATTGTATGAGCATGACTCGCACAAACAAGCATGCATAGCAAGACCATAATGAAATTAGACATGCTTAAGTTCCCTAATCAAGGATCACCTCAATGTCTTCACAGCTGGCATCTGATGGCATGACACTCTCAACTGCGCGAGCATCTAAGCCAATGAGTGCTTGAAGTTCATATGCACGTTGCTGTAAATCTGTTGAGTGGGAGGCCGACAATTCTTCAATTAATGATTGGCACTGCACCAAGCAGAGAGAATTAACGTGTTTATCACACTGCAAACCCAGAATGACTCAGTAACTTCATCCTGATCAATACCATCACAAGAGAACCACCGCAGAGGTTTATTACTCACATGCAAGCAAAAGAAATAATGTCTACAATTACTAGCTCAAATTAAAAGTGCCAAATTTAGGCACAGAACCAAAAACTTTCATAGACAACTGTCCACTCACGGATGCACAAGTCTACCCATCACCACTCTGTTACAACTATACAATTATGAACCATTCCCTAATGCTCCTTAACTGACGCGCAGAAATGAAGCCATCAGACCAACCCAAATTTGAAAGTAGAAATGTAAGCAAACAATTTAAACTCTCAATGCATGTTCAGCAACATCATATGGCATCAACATAATTAAATCATTTATCTGCTCCATTCATACCCGATGGAACAAAGAGTATCGATATCAAAGTACGTAAAAGTATAACAAATAAACTAGGCCATACAGTATTGTTAATGAATAATAGCAAAAAGATTTCCCAATCAACCACTGGAGTTCAAATCAATTTCTTTTAGAAGCAGAAAAAAATTCAAACAGCCTTCTACCTTCAAAGGAACACTCAATACGTTCATTATCAAAGCTTTTCTTAAGTTTCAATTTCCAGGAAATAAATTCCACTTCAGGTTGTAATTAACTGTACAGCATAAAAATCAGGTGAATTTGATATGAGCCAATCAGAGAAAGTTAATCAGAAGAGAGGGGAAAGCATCTAGAAACTATACCTCAGGTAGGATATCCACTTCTCTTCCAGCAGCAGTTTCATATGCATATAGTTTCATGAGCGCTGTAATTGCGTAAGCCTTCAAAAAGCCATGGAAAAACATCAACCTTGAACCTTAGTGAGAGAATAAAAACATTTGTACATATTTTCGTTTTTTTCTGATAATGATATTGTAGAGGAACTCATCAAATGAACACCATAAGCTACCTGCCCTATAAACTAAGAGATGATCAATTTTCAAGGGTAGAACTTCAGCAGATAAGGAAAAATTGCATAATGGAAATGGAAATATCAGAATCAGATAAGTTTATCAAATCTTTTAAGTCAAGACAATAAGGTTGGGTAAACCATAAGATGGCCATAAGTCAACGCATGAAAGACTTAATCTTGTCCCTGCTAACTCCTTGCCTCAACCCAAGAATGAGCACCCTGTGCACATGCCTTCATGAGGCAATGCCAGTCCTGACAGAACCCACATTTAGTCAAAGTACACAATGTTTTTCAGCTCTTCAAGTGAAGAAACAAACCCAGAGGCTGTCGTAAACCTCTCGACTCAATTTCTCTACGGGTGACCATTCGAGGTTAGTCATTTTCCCCTCCTCTCCTAAATTCTCTATGTCCCCAACATACAAAAGAGAGAAAATAACTGATCTTTCATAACTATATATGTCAGGGCTTATAATTACGCAAGGGTTTTGCAAAGGTCTTAGTCAAGTTGGGAGGAAGAACGGGAAAAATACTAACAGATAGCACTTACGTGCTTTTATACATGTGTAAAATGTAATCAGCATTGTCATTTAGATCAAGCAAGGACATAGCTAGAATCAATAAGACACCTGCCAAAATATGCTTTTCAGGCTAGTGTCCGCTTGATTAAGCAAAGAGATGTCTAAAGATTCAAGAAGATTAGGATCAGCATGATGAAAAAATAAATTATTTGTCTATGCACTTGTACATATAGATAATAAGGAACTTGTGCAAGTATAACAATTATCCAGGCCTGGATTTTCATTTTGGAACTTTGAAAGGCTACTTACAGGATGACAAAGACAGCACTTGAAAATAAGAAGAAAAGCTTCCAAAGTATTTTATTCCCTTGAAAGCATCTCACTGACTCTGTCCAACCAATAAATCTCTCAACTCATTTCAGCAAATTTGCAACAATTAAGAGAAATTCCATCACCAACTCAAGTAGCCTCATGTTTTTCAAGCATCATATTAAGTTTATTTGATTGCTGCCACAGCTTTTAAGTAAAAGCACAGATAGCAGTCCAGTTTGGCAAGCACAGATAGCAATCCAATTTTGGGGTTGAGAAGGGCAACCTTTATTCTCGCGGTCTCGCGGATAAGATTGTATCCCTCTCAGCACCATCCTAGATATTCCAAAATAGCGACTCAGGTCCGGCCGCGGGATGTGCGTGCAAGAGTGTAGTGCTAAAGCATTAAAAATATGCACAGCGGTTTCTAAGGCAAACACCGATTCAATGTTAAATTAAAAACATGATCCTCAACATCTCCCTACAAGACAACAGTTAACAAACACTTTACCCCTTATAACTCCCATCGACAAGACCATGTTTCCTCGATGCTACACAAAAATTTCTTTGCATAGAGAAAGTTTAGGCCCAAGTCCACTAAGAGTTTTTACTCAAGTCCCTAGTGGAGTCGTCAAGCTGTCGCGACCTTTCCAACGGTGACCCACCAAGGGAAAGCTAATGGATTTACTAAGCATACACTTGGCGCGGACTCTATCAAGCCCATGCCAATCACAACTTAGGGGTCTTCATTTAATCAATTAAGCATGTAATACTTTTAAAAAGTGGCGAATGCAACCAAACTAATTTGTTCTCATTCAAAAAGATACTCCAAACAAGGCACTCAAAGAAACAATGAGATACCTTAACAGTTTCATCATTTGAATATGCCTCTGCAACATCACATAATTTTCCTGTTATGTAGGATGCAGAATACTTTCCATCAGCGGTTCCGTATTCCCCCAAGACCCAGCAGATCACCTACAAATTGCCAAAGATTAATAGGTACTGCCATTTTCTCAAAGCCGTTAATATATACATGCTCCAAATTAGGAGGACGGAGAAATGATATGAACTATGTGAAAAGCTTACTTGCAGGAAAACTGATGGAAGTTTTGGCTCACCAATGATGCGTAGATATGATTCCACCTACACCAAAACAATATAGAATCAAATCTAAAATATAACACACAGGAAATAGAATGGAAATGACTAGAAGGCTAAAGTGTTTATGAATGCACATACACAGATCGATCTCTAGCCAATAACCTATTATATCACATGCACCAGCTATATGTTTGGTATCCTGGACCCCTAACCCAACCTGTTTTAGATAGAATAAGTTTAAGACTGATTTTATACTTGAGAAAGCAATCATCTGAACAATGTAAAGCATTAATGGGCCAATTACGACTGTTGCATTTGATGCAGCCATGAAGAAAACATTTTCTTCTTCTTCTTGTGCTCACAGTTCACATTACAGAAAAAGCAAAGAAGAAAGCAAATCTTTCACAGCAAGGACAACACTTTGGCAGCTACTATAAAACTGTAGTTTGGTGATATTGCCAGCTGACTTAATCTGGCATCAGAGTGATCCATGGTCACCATCAATGGAAATTGCTAAAAAGGAAAAAAAAAATTAACGAAAGATAAAAACAATGGAATGAATTTATAGCATTCCCTTCCAAACTCTAATCGAGTTGTTTCACTCATCAAGCTTAGCTTATGTTCTGTAACTCCATCAAAGAAACAAAGTAACTATCTTCCATTCATTTTTTTGGGCCATTTCCCAATTCATAATCCTAGATTCAAGGAAATGTCTCAAGTCATTTGGAACTGAAAAGTAAAACTACATGGCCAACACCAGGAAATGGCAATCCAAACAAAAAGCACAAAAGGGCTACTCTGAGCAAAAGTTTGGACACTGCCGTAGTAAGCAATCTAGCATTTGCATTTTGTAAATAAATTGGAACTAGATCTATTATAGGCATTGACAAGAGAACTTAGGAACATACAGCAGATGATCTTAACTGACTGTCTGCGGTATCATTGTCCTCTCCGAAACCCTCGGCAATCAACCTCATCAAGTTATGTGCAACTTTTATGTTCACCAAATCTCCAGCATGCTCAAAGACTTTATTCATGGTCTGCATAATTAAAGTACCACAAATGATTAGGTAAAATGAAAAAGTCGCACAACTTTGACGCTCTTTAGATGAACCAGAAAATGGGAGAGATTGACACAATACCTGAATAAACCAATGGTTGCTAGGTGCAAATTGCTCCGCAAGTTCAACGCATCGAGATGCTATTTCAGTTTTGTAGTGATTATCGTTGATGCTTATCATGTAATCAATCATGCGATCAACAATCACTTCGACATTAGAGGACTTTGTCATTTTGTAGAGCAGTTCAAAGGTTTTTCGCTTTAGAGTATCATCTGGGTCCTGGTATAGATGTCATTTATCAGTTAAAAAATGTCAAGCAGATCAATAGACTATGCAATCACAGAATTGCTTTGCCACAAAACTTCACATAAAAACTGTGCTCAAAGACCAGTGAACACAAAATCAAAGTGATGATCCCATGCCCCACGACTCAGGCGATGTAAACAAGTACTGCATTCCTAATCACGTATGCTTTTTAGTTACTAGTTACTGATTGCCTAGACCTATCAGTTCATGTAAACTACGAACCACACAGTAAACTACACGAGCTGTTAATGTGCAAAGAAAATGGGACAAAAAAAGGAAGTGGCAAAAAGAAAATATAGAGTAACCACGTCTGAACAAGTTCTTGAACCAGCTATTTCTCAGTGGAGCAATTCAAAATTGCATCGCAAAGAAATTTAGAAAGAATAACTCACCTCTAAGCAATCGATAACAGCCAATTGGTGTTGTTCAGCAATATCTGGACTTATCTTTATTAATCTACCAAGGGCGTCAATACCCATATATTTGAGATTATGACTGTCACTCTGTCCACAAAATAGTGATTCATGTGAAGTTCACTAAAAATGAAATGCTAAAGCAATGAGTTTATCATTCAACTGATAAAGGAAAACCACCAAAATTAGGCAAAAAAACAAACCTTCAGGCACTTGGAAATTGCTTCAGCAGCAGCTTCTAATAATTTAGTATTTGGATATATACAAGAGACACAACATATGCATTCATACAAAACAGCATTCCCTATATTACTTAACGTGTCACATTTCCTGAAGATGTCACCCAAAACGGTATACATCTGCTCACTGGCCTGTTTGTCACCACTTCCCAGCAAAGCTAGTATTTTTAACAACTTGATCTGCAAAAGCATCATACTTGCAGTGAGTTGAATCTGAAGAAAGCTGACAAGCAGATGGCATTAGAAACTTGAAAAAAAACTTTATGTTTCAACCCATGCACCTGTCAGTAATTGCAAGCTTTACAGAATTGAAAAATACCATTTAAGACATATCATACTCTTAGAGCTGCAGCCAACAAACACAATACAACACACTTGCTAAGCCAAGTCTAAAATTAAGAAGCACCGGGAAAATGGTTAACAAGGCTAAATTTCCTATGTCAATAACATTCAATTGGGCAGGTAGGAGCAATCTCAGGAAAAGCAATGGAAGATTGACCTGGAGTGTTGATAATTTTAGCCCTTTAGCGTTCACCTCTGAACTCTAAGGTAGCTCCGTTGGACTGAGTAAACAATCTGGTATTGCTACAACAAATTTACAATTTCTACGGGAATTTGACAAATAATTTTCTCTCAGGAGACAATGATTGGTCACTAGGAAGATCTGCTAACCTCATGTTCCTTATTGTGCTCCCCATCTGGCAAATTTGTATATTCAGATGTCTATTAAATGCAGCAGAAATTGGATCTTGTACTTGCTCTGAGCATGAGAAAGAGACTCCTTTTCCTTTTGCTACACTCATTACAATTCGTAAAATACATAGAAATAGATATAAACTCGGCAAGCAAGAGTTTTTAAGGAGACTCAAATCTTTTTTCTAGTAAAACACATTACCATCCTTCCCTGTGTTAGGCCCCTCCTTCATTGACTTGCTATAAATACAAATGACCACACATTTTTCTTTACTTATCAGAGACTGGACATTCAAAATTTTAACTGTTAAGTTTCCATTACCAGCAATCAATCTATAACCTTCAAAAGCAACATTAAAACAAATAAATCTCCATCATATAATCGAAAATCCACACTTCTACATCATCCAGAACATACTTGCACAAGTAAAAAAAAAACTCCGATTTTCCGGAAAGATACTAATCATTATATCTAGATTTAAACTTGACTAGATAAATTAAGAGCAATGTGTTAGACAAACCTGAATGAACGGGGCAGGCATTTGATGGTAGTCATAGCTCTTTGGTAATCTTCTCTCGGCTACTTGTTTAAGAATGCTGATAAAACTGATAACCAAATCTTTATAAGAATTAACATCGATTGTTACGAGATCAAAGAGAGGGCAGAGAGTTGCACCCATGACACCAGGATCCTTATCGCAAAGCGTCTGCAAAAAGATAACCAGATTAGCGAAAGGAAAAATATTATTACTCTCCCTAGAAAAGTGCTAAAGTTTAGGATCATCATATAAAAACCAGATGAGAAACTTCTAAAGCTCCATAGATGCTGCTGAACCAGCACATAAAGGGAAAATGCATGATGTGCAAGAATAAGGTTCTGCATAACATAAATTGCTTTTGTTCAAGTCTCCAGCTGCATAAGGTGCATTGAACAGGCAAAGGTGCATCAGCCCCATTTCCTTGGGCGCAGTTAATTGACTCGACATTTACCCTCTAGGCTCACCAAAAGAATCAGCAAGGGGGGCAGGAGAAAAACTATTTTTTTCAGCACGGGATGATACGTTTGGCTCTTTTGATGACATACAATGAGGAAAGGAAGGAGCACTCTCTATGAGTATTCCTCCTGCACAAGTAATTTCATTTTAGCATTTTCAGATTAGAGGTTCCAAAACGTTCATACCAAAGGGAAATTGCCAATATACATGGGGCAGTCAACAGGAAGTCGAATGAAGATGGTTGTCACTATTGCCCAAGTAATTTCATTTTGCAACCAAAGGGGAAAAAGATGCTTCCACATTTGATGGCTTTTCAATTGGGCAATAGTGACAATATCACACTAATAACTGCAACAGCTTGTTAATTTCACATCAAGTGGAAGGAATGGCAGAAAAATCACAGGCCTAACCGCAACAACTTTAGAATGCTGCTCTAGAAGGACTATCACTGTTTCCCCAGATGAAAAAGAATATGAATTGACAGTAGCAAGTGATCCACCTAACCATCTACGACAATGCAGATAGCCCGAACTCACACATCTCTCAGAAAATACAAAATTTCAGCATTTGCATTCATGCACTAATCCAAGCTCAAACACACGGCCCAACCAAATATCAAGCATCAAATACCTTACGGAAATTCGATATCAGGTGCAATACCGAAGCCGGAGACTTCTGATAAAACCGGTGCAGCGCCATGATCGCCTTCTTCCTCACGGCCTCCTTCGCATGCCCCAGGAGCTCCACCACCTGTGGCAACACCGCCGGTATCGTCTCCTCATTGATCAACCTGCATACTGCGTTCAACGCGGCGCAGACCACCAGGTAGTTATCCGACTTGAGATCCTTCTGTATCGTGTTGACAATGAGGATGATGAGATCATGATCCTCGTTCAGGAACAGCGTGACAGCCAAGTAACCGGTCCTCTTGAGCAGCAAACTGTCGTCGTGCGTCATCTTGACGGCGTGGATGTAACCGAAGGAGGCGTCGTGGCCGAGCATCTCGACGTAGACGAGCCGGATGATGTACTCCTTCATCTTGCGCTTGGGGATGTCGGGCTCGACGATCCGGCGCTTTAGGGTTTCGATCTCGTTGAGGATGATGCGGTCCTCCTCGGACTTGGATCGGGCCTCGCCGATGGACTTGACGAGGTCGAGGAACTCCTTCGACTGGCCGAACCCGCCCTGAGAGCCCATCGCGAGCTCCCGGCCGATCGTCTTCAACTGCTCCAGCTTTGCGGAATTGGGCAATCGAGAGGCTCCTGGGGATCTCCTGCGAGGGTTTTAACAGCAATTGGTGCCGCAATTGGAACGACGGAGCATTGGGCGAGGAAGGCGAATGCGAGCTCTTAGATCTATGAAGCTGGAGGCGTCGATATTGATCGGAGTTTCAGAAGGGCGTGCTCGCAGAGAGAGAGAGAGAGAGAGAGAGAGAGAGAATTGTTGCTCGGTGGAAGAAAAGAAGAAGAAGAAGAAGAAGACAAACTGCAGAGAAACGCCCGGGTTAAGTGAAGGCCCGGCAATCGGGGCTCCGGGAGACGGAACGGGTGTGGGAGAAGCAGAGTAACTTTTCACGCCAGTGCAGTGACAAGACAAGGGGTAAATTTCTCTTTTTGTGTGAAAAGTTAATTTTTGGGATAAGTGCAACCAAAGTTCTAAAACTTTGTCAATGGGTAATTAAGTTTTAAAATTTTAAAAAAGTATAATTAAATTTTAAAACTTATCACAAAAGTATAATTAAATACTAAAACTTTTAAAAAGTGCAAATAAATCTTAAAACTTGTCAAATTGGTCCAATCAAGTCCTTTCATATATTGCACTTTTTAAAATTTTAGGGCTCGATTGTACTTTCACGATAAGTTTTAAAATTTAATTGCACCTTTTTAAAATTTTAGGACTCGATTGTACTTTCTTAATAAGTTTTAAAACTTGATTGCCCTTTTTGAAAACTTTAAAACTCAATTGCACTTTCGCGACAATTTTTGATTGTGCATATTTCATAAGTTATTATTAAAAACATAATTAATGGTGGCACTTCCGATTAAATGCATAGTTAGAGATAACTTTATCATTTTGCAATTTAACTATCTTCGAAAAAGTTGAACTACATATGGATGAAAAATATAAAAACTGTTTGCACAAATGAATGATGTTAAACAAATATAATTAAAGAGGATAAGGACATCATAAGTGTCATAACTTTCGCACGGCACTCACTTGAGTGCCATAATTTTCTATATATGCTCACCTGAGTGCCATGACTTTCAATGGAACACTTGAGTGCTATAATATTTTAAAAATGTTCACTTATGGTGAACGTTTTTTAAAAAGTTATGACACTGAACTGATCTATTAAAAAATTACATGGCACTTAAGTGATCAGGAAAAAAAAGTTATGATATTCAAGCAAACATCATACATAAATTAGGCACTCAATTAATCGAAAAAAAAAATCATGGCACTCAAGCGAGCACCGTACGAAAATTGTGGTACTTGTGGTGTCATTTTCTCTATAATTAAATGCATAATAGCGGTGATTCATACGATCAAATGCATAATTACAACTACTCTAGTTCTACTTGTTAGAGTGATTGGTCCTAGACCCTCTATTTGGGAAGAAATTATGTAGATTTGCTTGATTTCTGTAATTTTGGGAATTGCCTTTTTGGCTTTAGATTTTCTTATTGTCTTCATTTCCTATACTTCATCAATAAAATGGCAGTCCCTCTCTCACAAAAAAAAAAAAACTGCGAGAGAGGATTACCCGAGGACGTAAGCACATTGCCGAACCTCGTTATATCGTGTCTTCTTGTCTAATTTCTACATGGTATCAGAGCAGGTTCGTACCTGTTTGTGTGTTTGATCCATCTGTGTCCTTCTTCTTGGTGTATACACAGTTGTTGTCCAAATCATGACTGATTCGAGTTCAAACGGTCCTGAACCCAGCTCCATCGCCACCGGTCAGCGACTCACCAACATATTGCTGAATGAGAAGAACTTTCTTCCATGGTCTCGTGCCATTACAGTGGCCCTCAGGGGCAGAATGAAGCTTGGTCATATCAATGGCCAAATGAAAGCGCCTCCTGAGAGGGATGCGAAATTTGATGAATGGCAAACCAATGACAGTTTGGTTATATCTTGGATTTTTAACTCTATGAATTCTCAAGTGTGAGATTTTTGCATATTCCCCTATAGCTCGAATCTTGTGAGAATCATTGAATAAGATGTATGGAAAGGCGCAGAATGCATCGCAGGTATACGAATTGCAGCAAGAGATTGCTAACTCTAAGCAAGAACCCTCTCAATCTTTCACCAACCACCTTGGAAGTATGAAAAGAAGGTGGGATGAGCTTCGTCTGTATAGACCAGCAACCCAAAGTGTGGCTGATTATATTCGACGGGAAGAGCAAGATCGCGTCTTCTAGTTACTGGCCAACATTCGGCCTGAGTACGAAGACGTGAGAAGACAAATTCTGATCAGCCCAAACTTGCCTACGTTTGATGAATTTTGTGGCTTGATTCAAGGAGAAGAGACGAGGCGCCGAGTGATAAGTGTCTCACCTAATCTTGATAAACCGATCTCAGAAAATTCTGCTCATAATGTTGTGATGAACAACCAACGTGGCGAATCTGCGGCAAAGTTGGCGAAGAGAAAAAATAAAAGACCCATTCAGTTTCATTGTAACCATTGCGATAGAGATGGTCACTCCAAAGATAGGTGTTGGTACTCCATCCTCATCTTTATGCCAACAAAGATAAGGTTCAAGAAGCAAAACTTGCTGTTCCAAGAAACTCTATAGAGTTACAGTCGAAACTGGAGTCCTTGGCACAACAGTTTCAACAACTGCTTCAAATGCAAGGACAAGGGGTGATTGGTTCGGGATCTTCTGGTCCTTCATCAGATTCGGCCAATATGGTTAAGACATCGGGTACTGCTTTTTTAACCCAATCTAGTACTCAATTCATCATAGATTCAGGAGCTACCGATCACATGTGCAACTCTGCAAATTTACTTTTTAATGTTTCCTCAAGTTCCTCGTATCCACCCATTATTGTGGCTAACGGAATGTAGGTTCCAAGGCAAGGAACAGGACATCTTAAGTTGTTCTCACAGAATTCTGATGTTCTGGTTATACATAATTTGTCTTCTAATTTACTTTCTGTGAGCAAATGCACTAAAGAATTAAATTGCAATGTTGTCTTTTCTCCTTCAAAGGTGTTGTTTCAAGATTGCAGCACCAAGAAGACGATTGGTGAAGGATGGCTGCAGAATGGCCTCTACGTCCTTGACTGTCATACGAATGCCTTGGTAGCAAGGAAGAATGCAATGGAGGCTTCAAAGCTGTGGCACATGCGCATGGGTCATCCTTCTGACCGTGTGTTGCAAGCTATTGATAGAACTTTATTTCATAATTGCAATACTTGTGACTCTTGTCATTATGCTAAACAACACAGATTACCTTTTCCTCAAAGCTCTGATTTAGCTTCTGAGGTATTTGATTTAGTACATTCGGATGTTTGGAGTGCTCCAATTGACTTGAGATGGTTTTAAGTATTTTGTTTCGTTTATTGATGACAAATCACGTGCTACTTGGCTATACCTACTCAAAGCTAAAAGTGATATGGTCATTGTTTTTCAAGAATTTTGTAGCATGATTCAAAATCAGTTCAAAACATGCATAAAGGTCTTACACATTGATAATGGCACAGAATATTCTAATCAGACCTTCCGATCTTATTTGAGCAGCTTGGGCATTATTAATCAAACTTCATGTGTAGATACCCCTCAGCAGAATGGGGTGGCCGAATGAAAGAATCGGCTCCTTCTTGAGGTGACTAGAGCATTATTATTTTCTGGAGAGATGCCAAAGACTTATTGGAGTAATGCTGCCTTAACTAGCTGTTATCTTATTAATCGACTTCCTAGTCGTGTTCTGGGTTACAAGACGCCTATGGAAATCCTTTACAGACGCAAACTTAATATCCTGCATTTGAGAGTTTTTGGGTGTATGTGTTATGTGCACTCTCGAAGTGGTGGTAAGCTTGACCCTCGCGCCAAGAAGTGTGTGTTTATGGGCTATTCATCAACAAAAAAAGGGGGTACAAGTGCTTTGTTCCAACTACTAGGCGGATGTAGATATCGCGTGATGTTATATTTGATGAATCTACTATGTTATTTCATTCCAAGAGTCCAATTCAGGGGGAGTACAATGAGTTAACAGTTGAATTAGCTCCTATTCCTATGGTGGATGAGTTGAACAATGGCCTTGGAATTTGAAGTAACCCGCGAAATGACCTAAAGGAATAGATGAGATTGAAGAAATAATCAGAAATGACAACCCTGAATCAATGCCCACACCAAGGATAGTTTCGGATGGGACAGCTGCCGAATTGGTTCCCACTACTTCCGAACCAATTCCTGCAGCTCCAGTTTCGATTCGGAGATCTACCTGTGTGTCTAGGCCCCCAACACAACTTCGGGACTTCACCACTTATCACACGGTACAGTATCCCATCCAGAATCACATTGGCTATGACAAGTTATCTTCTAGTTTATTGGTTTTTTTATCTGTTCTTGAATAGACCACAGAACCTAATAGTTTTGAGGAAGCTAGCAAGCAAACTGTATGGGTTGAAGTCATGAAAGATGAGCCTCATGCACTTGACAAGAATAATACTTGGGATGTAGTTCGCTTGCCTAATGGAAAGCGCACTGTTGGGTGTCGCTGGATTTATAAAGTAAATTTAACAGTGATGGCTCAGTAGAGAGGTTCAAAGTCAGGTTGGTTGTTAAGGGATACACCCAGACTTATGGTATTGACTACAAGGAAACTTTTGCCCCTGTTGTAAAAATGAATACTGTCAGGGTTCTTATGTCGGTTACAGTCAATTGCGGGTGGCCCTTATTTCAAATGGACGTGAAGAATGCATTCCGTCATGGTGATCTCGAAGAGAAAGTTTACATGGATCTTCTGCCTGGGCACCGCCTGCAAAGAGAAGAAGGGATGGTGTGTAGACTCAGGAAGTCTATATATTGACTCAAACAGTCTCCCTAGGCTTGGTATGAAAAACTCAGCACCTCTCTTCTTAAGTTTGGATATAACCGGAGAGTAGCAGATTCCTCTATGTTTACTAAGGCTGATGAAAATGGTCTTGTAGTTCTACTTGTATATGTCGACGATATTGTCATCATTGGGAGTAATCAATCAGGGATTAATGCGCTCAAAACTTAGTTGTGCTAGGAGTTCGTTATTAAGGATCTTGGACGACTGAAATATTTCTTGGGTATTGAGGTGGCAAATTCTAGCAAAGGCTTGTTCCTTTCACAGCGAAAATATGTTTTAGATCTATTGAAGGAAACTGGCAAGATAGGTGCAAAACCAATTACTGTTCCCATGGACTACAGCAAGAAAATGGTTTCGGATGACTTTCTTTTGCAAGATGTGGGTCAATTTCAGCGTCTTGTTGGTAGACTAATCTACTTAACTATCACCAGACCTGATATTACTTATGCTGTTAGTTTCGTGAGTTAGTTCATGCAAAATCCTACACAAGGACATATGTGTTTAGTTGATTATCTGCTGAGATACTTAAAAGCCACGCCAAGGAGAGGTTTATTGATGAAGAACAATGGTCATACAGAAATAGTTACATATACAGATGCAAACTGGGCTAGAAGCCCTCATGACCGAAGGTCCACCACTGGATTTTGTATGTTTGTAGGAGGTAATGTTGTCATATGGAAAAGTAAGAAACAATCTGTGGTTGCTCGGTCAAGTGCTGAAGCAGAGTATCCGGCAATGGCATCTGCTACTAGTGAAATCGTTTGGCTACGACTGTTACTTCAGGAATTGGGTTGTAGGTCTTTAAATTCACCTACGAAATTATTTTGTGACAACCAGGCTGCTACTCATATCGCCTCAAACCTTGTGTTTCATGAAAGGACTAAACACATTGAGGTGGACTGTCATTTCATACGGGAAAAGGTTCAAGACAAAGCCATTGAGACAACTTATATCTGAAGTGGAGAACAATTGGCGGATGTGTTCACCAAAACTCTTCCTAAGGGGCCATTTCATGAGATAGTGAGAAAGTTGACCTTCGATGATATCTTCGCTCTAACTTGAGGGGGAGTGTTGGCGTGATTGGTGCTGATCCCTCTATTTGGGAAGAAATTATGTAGATTTGTTTAATTTCTGTAATTTTGGGAATTGCCTTTGTGGCTTTAGATTTTCTTATTGTCTTCTTTTCCTGTACTTCATCAATAAAATGGCAGTCCCTCTCTCACAAAAAAAAACCGTGAGAGAGGATTACCCGAGGACGTAGGCACATTGCCGAACCTCGTTATATCGTGTCTTCTTGTCTAATTTCTTCATTCTTCTTGTCTAATTTCTATACTACTATATCTTACTAGAGTAGATTGAATTTTAAGGAATCTTTTGGAAACTGATTTAGTTCTCTGTTCCTTTTTCTTACTTTCCTCCCATTTGTGGAGCCGTCTAGAAGTTTCTCTCTCACATTTCGGAGAGTTTTCTTAATATATGTTTTCGGGGTT
Organism: Lenwebbia sp. NSW1173648; assembly: GCA_029784005.1. NCBI lineage: Eukaryota > Viridiplantae > Streptophyta > Magnoliopsida > Myrtales > Myrtaceae > Lenwebbia > Lenwebbia sp. NSW1173648. Next base: position 7,112,577 of record JARCGZ010000005.1, read on the forward strand.
TCATTTCTCTCGAATTTCGTTAACATACAATTTCAAACGAGATTAGAGAAGCTTCGTGAAGGTCTCACTCTCATTATCAACTTTGTGCTCGTTCAACCTTTTTATTCCGCATGGCAATGGTGTTGGGGAAAGGCAAAGCCATAGCATCATATGAAGATTTCGGTGTGTGCTCATTACTGAAGACAGATTCGGTGATCGGCCGCCGATTTTGATTTGAAGAATTCATATATTTATTTTTTGAGCTTGTTACCCCTATCTTTATTCTGGTATTCATCTTATTATCTGGAATTTGTTTTGTTTAGTTTGACCAAAAAAAAAAAAAAACCTAGCTACATTGGCTAATGATAAATGAAGCTTATCCGACCCCAAAAAATAATAATAATAAAGCTTCATGTTGTTAATTTTCATCACGTGTTACTTCTCTAAGAAACTCAAATAAATGAGTATGTTTTTGGACTCAATCAAACAAATAACGCAGTTTCCTTTGTAAAGATCAAGACAATGACAACAGACATACCAATAGAGTTTGTCAACATCAACGATTTGTTCATCATCTATTGGCGTCCTGGTGATTTTTCTTTTTATAGTTTTGTAGTTTTTATTGTTTTACTAATATTACTATTTCACAGCAGGAACAAATTCAAAATATCGTCTACGGCGCAGGCTAAGATATATCATGCTAACTTATCATTGTAAGTGCTAAACAATATCTCATACTCTAATTTATTGTCAATTATTTCATTTTCATAAAGATGTTAAAGTATGGGGCCACCGATATTTTACAATCATGACATGAATATCTGTGCCATATATTAAGTATAGTAACATAAGAAAAATTACATAAGTATACAATTATGATACAACTAAATTTAAATTATACATAGTTCGGAAAAGTAATTTAGCTTCAAGCATTAATAAATTCAAAACATATTAACAACCAACCGTTGGCTATAAAATTTCTACGAGAAAACGAAGGAACGTAATTATCATTCTTCCAGAAATCAATCAAGAGAATCCGAGATATGAATTCTCGGTGAAAAAGATATCGCAAATCTCTTTATAACCTAGCGAGATGTTCGGGCATTGCTCGAGCTTAAGTCTAAATTTGTTATATTACAAATCGAATAGTGCATATTTCCACAATATATCGAACAACTCTCCTTGTGATACATCCGCATGGATAATGAGATATCCATCAACTTTTACCAAATAAATCTACATTCTTACCTCGTATTTTCATATATTTTATGGATTGACATTACCATATATTTTCATATTTTTAACGGATTCACATTATCTATTACATTTGTTTATCTTTTCATTTAACAAATATTTCAATTTACATCTCTTGTTTTCTTTCAAATTAAAAATAAATTTACATTATGAGGTTTGGATCCACTTAAAAAAAATCTGCATAAACTCCAATAGAGAAATTAATTGATGTGCCATGTATTTCGTTACAATTCTCTACGTATTACTTCTCTTGCGAAAATTCACATCATCAGAACGTTTAGAGTAATATAACAAACAAGGAAAATTCCAAATAAGAGCTTGAAGTGCCTTCGTTTTCTCAAATAATGATCTAAAGTGAATCATGTTTCAAATAAGGACCTAAAGTGCCCTCATTTTTTCAAAGAAGGGTCTGAAGTGAACATTATTTTAAATAAGGCCATGAAGTGGCCCTGAAGTCTCAAAAAAGGGCCTGATCTCAAGGGCATTTTTGTCATTTATCTTTATTTGATTTTTTCTTTTTTATTTATCTTTTCCTTTTTCTATTTTTTTAAAAAAGAAAAACCCCACACACACAGGCGAGAGGGCTACCCCTCCCGCATGTGGCCGCCGCCCCACCACCTGGGGGGGACCAGAGGTGAGGGCTAGCAGGCCTCTCCCGGATCTGGGCGAGGGTCCTCGACCCCCGTCCTGACCAAGGGCGGACCGACGACCCCTGGCCTAGTCACGGCGAGGGTCGGCGACCCCCGCTCGGACCTAGGCGGGGGTTGCCGACCTTCTCCTGCCAACCTTCACTGCCCCCCCTCCCCGGTGGTGGGGCGGCGGCCCCCTCCCGCCTATGTGTGTGTGGTTTCTTTTCTTCTTTTTTTAATTTAAAAAAATAGAAAAAGGAAAAAACAAAGAAATAATCAAATAATCAAATAATCAAAAAGGGAAAATGACGAAAATCCCCTTAGATCAGGACATTTTTTGAGATTCCATTGCCACTTTAGGCCGTTATTTGAAACAAGGTTCACTTGGGGCACTTATTTGAGAAAATAAGAGCACTTTGGGCATTTATTTGAAATTTTCCCTAACATATATAGTCTTAGGTTACGGACATCTTGCAAGCTGAGCCGGTGTTTTTGGGACTCAAGCCCTATCAGCTCACCACACGTGTCCATGTCGCGTGCCTCGTTCTATATACTGTCAATTTATCAGTTTAATGTGTTCTACGTCCCTTTTTTAAACAAAAAGAAAAATCAAACAAACCCATAATTTCATCTTTTTAGATGAGGCGTTCGCGCCGCAAATTACAATTATACACTCACATCTAAATCGAAGTCTAACTTAGCGGATTAGCACAGGGGTAATGGTGAATTTCATAATTTTGAGGATACATTTTCATGATTTTAAAGGCAATCGAGGTCGAAACCATGCCTCATTCAAAAGGGTTAGGAAGAATAATGCATCTGTCATCGGAACATATAACGGGATTACATTCATTCATAAGTTTCGCGTGCATGAAGTTTATAAGTCAATTTACTATTGTATTGGGTAGAACTTACAATTTTCTCACGATGATATGAATGGAATGAAATGAAAATACGATTATGAGACGTTTACACCAACCGCAGGGAGTAAATTGTTGGTTTTCAAGCAAAACTTGCCTCCAAGGGCATGTTATTTGGGCCGGCTACGTGAACTTCTGCTTGGTTAGGCCCAACATCGGGCTCCAAAAAATTGGGATAATAGTCAAAAACAAATTCTTAAACCTATTGTAATTGTGATAATTCAGTCATACATCTTTTACATTTATGCCAATTCAGTCCTAAACTTTTTGCATTTGTGTCAATTTAGTCCGACTTCACCGTCGCCATTGGTCGGCGAGGCCACACCTCTGGCAGGTCGGAGGTGTTGCCGGTCATTATGACTGAGGAAAAAGAGAAGGGAAAAAAAATCGAAATATATTTAAAAATTATTAAAAAATTGCCATGTCAGCATCGATCATACCAAGTCAGCGATTTTCGACCAAAATTGGTCGGAAGGACTGAATTGGCACAAATGCAAAAGATTTAGGACTGAATCGGCACAAAAAAAATGTTTAGGACTAAATTGGCACAATTGTAATAGATTTATAACTTTTTTTGCAATTATCCGCCAAAAAATTCATTAAGTACCTAGGCCCATTGAGGGCCTTGGTGAGGTGGATCGAGCCCACAAAAAAGAGCTGCTTGCCCAAACCCACAATTTGTCGTCAAATTGGCCCCGATCGACAAGCCCATCTCGAGAGCCGAGCTCTTCGCAAATGGGAGTTTGCTAACGAGGCGGACAAGAAGTTATTACATAGAGTTGGCTAAACAAGGCATTTGACCAAATGTCAAATTAAAAGCTGAACCAAATGCAGCCTCAATCGATCTAGACCAAACACTATCGTAGCTATCGTAGTTATTACAGATGCTCTCTCTCTGACCACAGTAAGTTGCTACAACGTATAGAAAAGTGCTTCATCGCTACCAAACATGCTATTATGTGCTTCCGGCAAAGAATAATCAAGATCTTGCAGATGCTATTCTGACCCTTATTAGTTATTACTGATTGTTGCGAATCGGAACTGGGTTCTCTCGACCGGCGCGACACTCCCTGGGAAAGAGTGAGCTAGCGACGGATCTCCAGCAAAAAAACGAATCAATTCGTGCATACTTTCGCGATCGATTCTACATTTTTTTTTTTCAGCCCGCTTGTGGGTGCAGCTTAAGGTCTTGCTCGATCCGGCCCTTCTTCATGGACATCACAGCTAGGCAGAGGGTGGTACCTGATGCAATCACGGCCAGTACTGCCGAGGCGACGAACACTCCATCTCTGACCAGGTAGCATTCGCCGTCCAGCCATCCTTTTCCGTAGGGCTGCTCTCTGCTCATGCTCGTTGCCGCTCCAAGCACCGCTGCCGCCAGCCCAAAGCTCATCCTGATACCGCAAAATCAGTTCAGACCCCGTACAACGATCATCTAATACCGTCCTCTTCCCGCCATTGAATAGTTTCGCATCGACATACCACGCGAAATGTACGTGCATCGACACCTTGTAGTCCGATATAAAATGACAGACATCATATTCTTCAGGTTACCAATACGCCCGCTACTCTTTCGACCGTGATCCTTGAGGAGATTAGCGAACCGTAAATTATGGGCAAAAGGACACTTCAAGTGCCAATATTTGTGTACAGCACTCACTTTGGGGCCAATATTTTTTTTTATCACTTAAGTGCCAATTTTTTTGAAAAATAATTATTTAAGTGCCAACTCCAGTGAGGTCTCGGAATTTCTTGCTGTTGATACTAAAGTGATCGTTTTTTCTTCGATTTGGCACTAAAGTGATCGTTTTTTGGATCACTTAAGTGTCAATTTTTTTGAAAATGATTATTTAAGTGCCAACTCCGGTGAGGTCACCGGAATTTCTCCCCGTTGGCACTAAAGTGATCTGTTTTTTTTTTCTCCGATTTGGTACTTAAGTGATCTAAAAAAAAATATTGGCACCAAAATGATCGCCATACACAAATATTGACACTTGAGGTGTCCTTATGCCTCAAATTATGTGTAATATGACTTCCGATGTACAATTAATCTGTACTACCGATAGAGCTCAACTAAATTTACATGCTCGTACTTGATATAAACCAATGATTCATGGCTCTTTTGGTTCAACCACTATCAACTCAAATCCAGTTCCAACCCCTACAATAATAATGCAACAGGTCTACTTCAAAGGAGAGACAGGTGACCTACCATGAAACCACAAAGAGAGCCGACTTTGTCAGCCTCTTCCCTCTGAGCCTCTCGACGCTCTTCCGATCTCTCGAGCAAAAGCCGGCGCATATCGCGGCGTACCCGACTACCTGCGCGACTGAGAGACAAGCCAGCGCCACCACCCCGTACTTGAACGCATCGCTCCCGGGCAAGTAGCATAGCTTGCCGTCCCATTTGAGTTGCCTCACCTTGAGAAACAGAACGAAACCTCACATCGCCAACACAATTGATTCTAACGAAGCGACAAAACTTTCTCCCTAACGTTTTACCTTGGTTTTCTTGATCTCGGCAGCGACGCAGGAGAGGACCGTGGCGGCGAGGGCGAGGGCGAGGGCGACGACAACCGAGGAGAGCAAGAACGCGGCGAGACCGGGCCGCTGGTTTCCCATCCCGGGTTCTTTGCTTGGGTTGTTCTTCTCTGGGGGGGGAGTTGGAGATAGGAAGAGACTAGGAATAGAGTAAGGCTTGGAGGTTACTCAAGAAACGGGAAGTGGTCCTTTGGCTTGGGATGGTTGGATGAGTTTGGTTGCTTTGGTGAGTGGTTGAAAGGATTCACTCCAAAGGAGCAATCTTTCATTGCTTTGAAGGAGGGGCAAAGGTCCCCAAGAGGTGTTGCTTGGAACGGTATTGGTATCAAAATCAATGACATTCTTGAAAAAGGGTTCTTGCCCAACTTGTGCTTTTCGTTGAAGCCGGTCAAATTCACCTAATATTAGGTGGATAACGCAAGAGAGAGAGAGAGACAGATTTGAAGGCTCAATTGAAAGAATTTGGATTCGTTTTCACGTGAATGTAACGGGTGCCAAAATTCAATGTTTGTATATCTAGAAGAATAAACCCGATATTTATAGGCAAACATGTCGATCGACGCAATCCGATACTCGCAGCGCTCTTTTGGGTCGCCGCGACTTCCCCGACAAATTTTTTCGAGAAGCGGATCTACCGATGCCGGCGGTCGGACCGAATGATTTATTCCCGATAACATGGAATTACTCTCTCTTGTGTACGTGACTTGTCGGGGGTGGTGGGGTTTAAGCTTTTAATGTGGGGGCTAGGAAAAGACTGGTGAAAGAGCTTTTATTCCCCGGGAATCGATTCCAGACATCCCTTTTGGGATCTGCTGCTTCATCTTGGAAACTTTGCTGGAGCTGAAGCTGATCTCTCTGGATGCATGCGGTCCAATCCGATCGCTGCTTCAAGTTTGTGCGCAGATGCAGGCGATGGCCCGTCGTCGTCCTCTCGTTCTTGCATTTCTCTCGGCCGGAGAGACGCATGTGGTGGACACGGCGTGGCGCTTCTGGGTCTGTTGGCGAGCAAAGGGATCGCCAGATGGACTCTTGCTCTTCACACGGTTTTTAGGAATGGATACGGATGTTTTTTTTTTTTGTTAATTCAGGAAAAGACGCTTATTTGAGGCCGCAACTTTCTTTTCTTTTTTTTCGGATTACTCATGTGTCGCGACTTCTAAAAAAATATTCACTTAGCTGTCATAACTTTCAATCGATCACTTAAATGCCCTAACTTAAAAAGAAAACCGTTCACATCGATAATCCGACGTGGCATGAAACTTATGGTGAATGTTTTTAAAAAGTTACGACGCTCAAGTGATCAATCAAAAAGTTATATGGCACTCAAGTGATCAGAGAAAAAAACTATAGCTCTCAAGTGAGCACCAAACTCTGACCAAAAAAATAAAAAATAAAAAGTAAGCATCAAATGAAAATTTTGGCACTGAAGTGATGGAAAAAGAAGTTATGACACTCAAATGAGTGTGGTACGGATTTAAGGCACTTATGATGTCCTTTTCCCTTTAGAATTTTAATGAGCAAGTGGCCCGTTGGATTACGTTTAGTTTCTTTTATATGAAAATCTTGTTGGGATGACTATGGATGAAAATCATTATCTCGGAAAAACAAATATAGTGCAGTCTATTCTTTTAAAAGCGGGGAATTTTTCGTTTTTCGTGTTCGAGAAAGTGATCCTTATTATTTTTTATTGAGATAAGTACACTGAAAGTCTTAAAACTTGTCGCAAAAATACAATTGAGTCCTAAAACTTGCAAAAAGTGCAATCAAGTCCTAGAACTTGTCAAATCGGTGCAATCGAGTACTTCCGTTAACGCTGTCCAACTTGGCTGATGAAAAATGTTGACGTGGCTTTTTAATTATTTTATTTATCCTATGTGGTGATGACGTGGCTAAAACGACAATGTATTGATCCAAATCTCATTTTTTATATAAATTTTATACAAATTAAATTACAAAATAAACTAAATCGGTAAAAAAAAATATAAAAAAATTTGTTGGAAAGCAGCCGGCGAGCCGCCCCACCATCGCCCGACTATGGTAGGAGAATGGTCGGCCTGGGTCGCCGGGCCCTGGCAACCATCGTCGCGTGCTTTCCAGACCCCCGCCCCTTTCTTTAATTTAGCTTAGAGTTGAATTTAATTTTAAAAAAACCAAAACGATATCGTTTTTGCCACGTCATTGCCACATAGGATAGAGAAAATATTTAAAAAAAATCACGTCAGTATTTTTCGTCAGTCAAGTAGGATGGATATGATGGAAGGACTCGATTGCACCAATTTGATAAGTTTTAAAATTGGATTGCACTTTTTACAAATTTTAAGATTTAATTGTACTTTCGTGACAAATTGTAGGACTTATGATGCGCAAATCCCTTTAAAAATTTTGACGCAGGACAAGAAATCTTGACTCGCGGCCACTGTATTTAAGAACCGACATTTTGGACGCGGAATTGAGTAGAGAGCTATTATAGTGCCATCTGATATTTTTGAGAATGGTGAAATTGCAAAATTCAATCATACTCGCATATCATTACCATCACAATCTCTATTATATCACGTGATAAGAGCTATTATCACGTGATTGAGAAAGGATTCTATAAATTAACAAACAAGATAATTCTTTTCTTGTTTATGAGTGAAAGCAAAAATAAATGATACCAAATGTCACCTAAATAAATAATAACCCAACTTTTACTCCAATTCTTAAGAATTTTTCTTAATCATTAAAGTTAGGCATTTTTTTGTGAGGACACATCTTAATCATCAAAGTTGGATGGTTGAGAGTTGTTTTATTTATTTATTATTGCTAATTATTATTTCTTTCGTTTCTTTATTTTCATCTCTAATCTTCTTCTTCCCCATGATACCAAGGCTAATGAAATGCCGAACCAACATAAATGTCACCGATCGCCACGACACCATTGACCATCACCTCTAGGAGCCCTCGCTGTTGGTCGCTGTCAATGATGCCAGCCTGCTCGACTCATGCAGCCTGCTTGACTCATATGGGGTTAGGGATGGTCGGTTCCCAATCTGGACTTGTCCCACCCAGGAATCGGGAAGTAGACCGGAAGGATCGATTCCGGGCGGTTCGATAGAACCGATGAATTATTAGTGGGTGTGCCACCCAAGTGAGTATGTACGGTTCTATTCTTCTCATCTGTCGCGACCCGAAAGAAGATCCCCCTAGGGATCGAATCGATGGCTAATGGATTGCCGGGCCCTTACTTTTTGATGGGGGCTTCGGCGCGGGCCCTCCCAGGCCCATACCAAATCGCGGCGGGAGTTCATCGGCTTCGACCTTGGTGTGGTCGGGTGATATGTGCTATGTGTGCATGCAATTGGAGTCGCCACCGGTCTTTCTTGGGGGGTAGACCGGATACCTCACCAAGCGATTGGGAGAGATCGCTCGGTCCTACGCAACCAGAGATTTTAAGGCCGGGGATTTGGTTACCCTAGCTTAAACTAGAGTCCTTTCGGTTACCGTCCGGAATTGATTGTTATCTAACTTGTGGGCACGCGATGTTTTATCAATTTGACTCCTAATCATGTTTTTGTCATTCGCTAAGTGTTCATGCAAAATGGTCTTGCGGGGTTCATTTCATGGCATTCTAACTTTTTTATTTTTATCAAAACGAATTAAAATCAACCGAAGCATTCAAAAGGGAATATAGAGGAAGCGTAAAAAGAAACAACGCTAAGGCGGTAAATAAAAACCCGCGGCCCTCGGGTATTTAGGTACAATGCCGGAATACAAAACCCGAGACAGGATCGGGTGTACAGTAATAAGACCGGATTGGACATCAGTCTTCCTCCAATGCGGGATAAAAGTAAATTGATGTTGGCCATGTTGAAAAACGCAATAAAAGATCAATTTTGACCTTTCCACGATTTTTGATTTTTTTTTTTTGCGGACTGGGCGGAACAAGTCCGGAGATACCGAAAAACGAATTGCGCGAAGTTTCGGCGAAAGTCTCACTCAAAATCTCGGGTTTCGCTCGTTTTCCAAAAAACTTTGGTTTGGAAAAGTTGACTCTCGGGGTGTTTTCAAAGGTGATTATCTTAGGACTCAGATCAAATAGGGGGACAAAGATCATACCGCAAGAAATTAGGTATGATCAGGTTTCTAAAACAAGCAATGGCTCGGGAAATGGTCAACCGAGCACGTTGTAATGGCGTCGGGAAAATGGCTTGCCGCAAAGCAACACTTGGCCGAAATCCCAGGCTCTCACTTTGCAGTTCACCGAGCCGAACTCGAGCGTAATTATCTCGGTGAAGAAAACTAATCAGGGGCAAACGATCATACCATGTGAAACTAGGTATGATCTAGTTTCCAAAATAACCAACGGCTCAGGAATTGACTGAACGAGCTCACCGTAATGGTGTCGGGAATATGACTAGTTGCAAAGCAACACTTAGCCGAAATCCCAGGCTCTCACTTTGCAGTTCACCGAGCCAGATTCGAGAGCAATTATCTCGGCCCAAAAAATTAATCAGGGGAAACCGATCATACCACATGAAACTAGGTATGATCTAGTTTCTAAAATGATCAACGGTTCAGGAATTGACTGAGTAAGCACACCGTAATGGTGTCGGGAATATGACTAGTCGGGAGCCAACACTTAACGAAAAAAGCAACCTCTAGCACAGTAGCTCACTGAGGTGTTTTCAAGTGCAAATATCTTGATGATCCGACACAACTAGGAAACAAGCTATATACCAACGCGAATAGCTACATGCGAGGAACGTAACGAGGCCAAATACACTGAAAAATAATCGCGGGAAGACCATGAAAATCGAGTACAAAGTGGGTGATTCGAACCATTTCCAGCACTAAGGCAAAAAGATGCATAACAGATCAGATTATCGGAGCTACTTCCCGACGCCATATCTTTTTCCACATGCAAAACCGAGAGCCAAAACTCATACCTATGCGTTCTACTACGTACACAGAGCGCGACGAGACCAAGAAAAGCCACAAAAAATCACGAGAATGCAATGAAAACAAGCGCAAACTAAAGGGTTTGAACTGTTCTCCACACCTAGTCAAAATTTTCGGGTTCGGATCAGTCCGACAAGGCAACTTTGGGAGGGCATATCTCACACCTCACTCATAACTAGGGGCTACACGACATATCGATACGAAGGTCTACGCACCTAGAATGCATTTGAACAAGAAAATACCAAAATATCACGCAGAATGGCTAAGAAAAACAGGTTCAAAGTCAGGGGTTTGAACCACCCAAGGCATTTTATCGAACACGTTACGTGCATTGTTAAAAACGTGCATCCGGGGCATTATCAACAAAACCGAACCACAAAAACATGCAAATGGGACTAAATAAGCATATAAATGTGCATGAGAGACGTCGGTTTGGTCCCGTTCGACTCGAAAGTCGAACGAGACCAAACCGGGCGAAATGCACAAAACAGGGGAAAGTTGGTTGCGAAGGGGTATTCGTGTTACCTTTGCGAGCAACTCCGTCAACGATAGGGGGTCAGTAGTGGCTCTGTGTATAGATGAGGTGTAGACGAAGGTTTATGAACTCTCTATGTCGCTCAAGACTCCCTCGCGACTCTCTATGTTTCTCTCAAAAATCGCTAATGGTCAGCCCGAGCTCTGCCATGGCCGACCCTCTCTCTCTCGGTTTTCTGTTCGAAATCGCGGAACCTCGCACACTCTGGCCTCTCTCTCATTTTATAGACCCCGTCTCGCACCCTTGCGCGCTCAATCCTCTCTCTCTCCCTCCCCGCGCTCGGTCTCGGTCTCACCCCGCTTTTTTTGAACCCGAGCACAGCTGTATTTTTGGCTTTTAATGCTCAGAAGATCACCAAAGCAGATGGGGATCGTTCGTGCAGCGTCTGGGGAGGAAGACCGGGCAGGTGAGCCCCTTTTGGCGCTGCCGCTCGCTGAAGAAACGAAAGGGAATGTCCTATTTTCCTGTTTCGGGCGTGCGGGTTCGTCCGCGGTGGAAACGAGGCTCGGGCACGGCGGCTCCGGCGATGCCACGGCTCGAGGTCGGGTTCGTAGGGACCGGAAGAGAGTTGGCTTCAAAGCCCAACCGGTATCGTCGCCAATTATGCTCGTTCGGGTGGTCAATTTCGAAGATTCGTGCTCGGGGGTCGCTGGCGCAGGGAGGCTGGAGGTTGGGGATGATGAATAGTATCGGGTCGGACCCGCCGCACCCGGTTGCTATTTTTCGTCAAATTGACCCCAAAATCGACCCTTTTTCATGAAATTGACGCCAAAATCGGGTTTCCCAGCATGTTTTCCATCTAAGAGAGGTGTTTTCGGGATTGAAAAGTTTGGTTTAGTGCGAAAACCCCAAATTTAAAGTTTGACCCGAAAATGGATTTTCACTAATCCAAAGCCTAAACGGCAAAATCGAACCAAACCACCTCTACCAATGGATCCGGAATGATGAAAAATAAAGGGTGGCGGGCTTGGATTTTCATGGGTACCCCTAGAAAAAGGTTAATTTCGTTTTTAGTGAAGCCGCGGACTAAATCGAAAATAAAAAGTGCAAATAGGTCCTTTTGGCCAAAATTGAAGAAATTCTCAAGCAAATGAGCCCAATTGCAATTCAAGGCACCAGAGGCGAATGTCATAGCTTGGAAAATAAAAAAAAATGAAAATAAAAGGACTCAAAATGTAATTTTTTGGCTCGATTTGGGTTTATGTTTGTGAAGAAACGTGGTGGCCCAAACTGAATTTTTGAGATTTAAAGTGTCTAACGTAAGGAGGGCATTAAAATAAAAATATTGGATATTGTTTTATATTTTTTTGGACACATATGCTATTTGTCGCAATTTTTGGTTATTTTTAAATGAAAAGAAATTCCAAAAATTCAGTAAAAATTCGAAAAATGTTTTTTGCTCAAAATTGATTCCTTATGCTTGGAAAAGGCTTTCAAAGTTGATTTTACAATTTTATGAATTTTTTTCTATTTTTAATTAATTTTCTAAAAGTAAAATGATTAAAAAAAACAAGTGTCAACATCATCATCAGTGAGAGTGTCACTAGGCAACTATTAAAAAAAAAGGGGCAATAGGTGTCACGCCCAGGTCCCACTTGACAGCGATATTGTCCGCTTTGGGTCGAAGCCTGCAAGGTTTTGTTCTTTTGGTTTTCGCCCAGAAAAGGCCTCGTTGCAAGTTAAGGACAAGTGCTACACATATATAACACTTCACCTCACCACACCCAAGTGATGTGAGATTCAGTTCATTCCTGCCCCCATCGCCATCCTAGAAACTTGCCAGGAGCTGCTCCTTGTCCAGGCCCTTCTAGCCCCGGTGACCACTCCCTGCCCTCGTCGAACTGGGTCATTACAATATGAGTTCTCTAAAGACTCATTCAGACTCAATCTGATTAAACTTTCATTTCTTTACCCACCTTCACACGGGTTTTTAAACATGTCTTTGAACATTTAAACAACCTATGTACAACCTAATCCCAAAAATGTGGTCAAAGAATGAGTTCATGAACTAATTTGACAACTCTAACGGAGAAGTTATAATTCAATTAGATAAATTTAAATTGTAAGCGACAAGCTCTTCACATATATTTTCCCCCTCCTTATTTTGATAGACCATTGCTCTTTTGATTTGAGAGGGAAACGGCCTAATGAGTATTCGCTTTCATGTTTATTTGGAGCCTTACAAAGTGACGATGCAATGCCTCTAAGGCTGCGTTCGAGAGAGCTTTTGGGAATTATGTAAAGGACTTCAGACTAAAAGGGTTTGGACAAATGAAAATAATGTTTCGCAAATACTCAAACCGTGTAAATGACGTTTGTTAAATTCGTAAAAAAAAATAGAAAACTGGGTGAACTCAAGCAATCCCTGATAACCATTGGGAAGGTTGAAAGCTCTGGCGGTGGCCGGTCTTCGACGGGAAAAATTATCAAAAAAGTCCTAAACCTATTGCAATTATGCAAATTCAATCCAAAACTTTTTTTTTTGACGATTTAGTCCTAAACCTTTTGTAATTATGCCAATTCAGTCTATCCAACGAATTTTGGACGGTCGGCGTTAACGTGGACGCCAGCTGACCGACGACCTAATATTTTAATATATATTTTTTAATTTTTTTGATTTTTTGATTTTGATTATTTATTATTTTCTTCTCTTTCCCTTTCCCCTTTCCCCTTCCCTGTTCTACCTCCAGCCGGTCATCGGACCTCGGCGACCAGCCAGAGGATGATCGAATAGGTCGAGCCTCGCCCGGCCATGGTGAGGCTCGACCTCGCCGTCGACCGGCTGGAGGTAGAATAGGGAAGGGGAAGGGGAAAGGAAAAGGGAAGAAAAACAAAGAAAAGAAAAAAAAATTATTAGAGTATTAGGTCGTCGGCCCGCCAAAATTGGATAGACTGAATTGGCACAATTGCAATATGTTTAGAGTATTAGGTTGTCGGCCGGCCAAAATAAAAGAAAAATAAAATAAAATAATAAAAAATTATTAGAGTATTAGATCGCCGGCCATCCAAAATTAGATAGACTGAATTGGCATAATTGCAAAAGGTTTAGGGCTGAATAGACAAAAAAAAAAAGGTTTAGGACTGAATTGGTACAATTGCAATAGGTTTAGAACTTTTTTGGTAATTTTACCTCTCCAAGGTCTTGCCTTAGGTGAGGAGATGGGTCGCTGGGTCATGCGACCCAGACGAGGTGACTCCGAGGTCACGCAACCTCGATTTACATAGATCTAGAGACATAGGCTCGGGAGACCCTCCACACCAAAGGAAAGGCTAAAAGCTTCGACGATGGCACACCCCTGAGGTCGTGCGACCCTAGGCAAGACGACGCTAAGGTCACGTGACATAGATATGGAGATAAAGGCTTGAGCGACTCTTAACCCGATGAGCCTCGATCTTGGCGACCATCTTCCTCACCGACCCTCGGTGGCCCTTGACGACCCTCAACTCGCCATATCTCGCCAAATCTCACATGTGCCGTGACCCTCTAGATCTCGCCTAATACTCTTGCAACCTTCAATGAGGTTTGGCAATCCTCAGCCACTCTCTACGACATTCGATTGGCCTCCTCTAATCCTCGACAAAGCTTCAGACCGGTGATCTAGATACAACATCCGTTTCAAAGTGGGAGAAGATGAACATTTTATGAGGGCAACAGGGGAATATGAAAATATTATTGCTGACAAAGTTGAAAGAAAAAAAACTCATTAACTTTGAAAGCAGCATTCCAAAAATGCCAATGCTGGTTGGGACTTTTATTGTCTTGTAGGCCTTTAGAAATGTTGGCTTTGTCTCAAAGGCTTTTGTATTTGTATCTCCGAACACCTCAACATTTTGCCAAAAGCTTTTACGGGTCAAAGGCCGTTTGCATTTGGGAACTGCTTTCCCAAAGGACTTTGGGTGTCCAAAGTCCCTTGGGCCAAATTTTAGGTGTTTGGCAAAAAAATTTCCAAACATACTTGGCCAAAAGTGAGCCTTGAAAAGGCTAAAAGCCCAAGGCAGGTTGAAGGTTGCCATGAGCTTTGAGCTTTGAGCTTTGGAGTCTCCTGGTGTACATCTCCTCATCTTCAAATCTGGGCATCATTGAAGCCACCATCGGCAACACTGCGACAACCCAGTTAAGCGCCGCCTCCATGCCCTTTGTGCACCCCCTCCTCCCCCCTGCTACCTCACCCGGCGACGGTGAGGTCGAGCCTCGCCATGGCCAGGCAAGGCTCGGCCTTGTCGACGGCGCCTATGGCTAATCACTGGACCGGTTGGAGGTAGGGGAGGGGTTAGGGAAGAAAAAAATATATATAAAATATAAAAAAATAAAAAAATTCATAAAAAATTCATAGAATATTAAAATATTCGGTCGCTCGCCAGTCAAAAGAATTTCCCAATTTATGTTTACCAAATAGCATTTTCGCAAAGCCACATTTCAAGGCATTTTTCAATTATAATTTACCAAATAGTCTTTGCATTTCACTAAATTCCTTTAATCTAAAGGCCTTTGCATTTCCCTAAAGGCTTTCCCCAAAAGTCAAGCCAAACGCATAGGCTCAAAGGCCTCGGATAAAGTTGTGTCAAACCAGATGGAGCCTCTTTCATGTGTCAACACTAGGGGTGATCGGTTCTCGATCCGGTCCGGTTCCCCTCAAGAACCGGGAACCGAACCGGTGGTCCCGGTTCCCCTTAAGAACCGGGAATCGGACCGGTGGTCCCGGTTCTCAATTTTTCAAAATTGGGAACCTGACCAACGATCTTGGGAACCGGACCGGTCGATCCGAATCCCGAGCTGCTCCATTGGACTGGAAACATGCCCCCCAAAAAAAAAGGGAGCTATAACCTGTATCCACGTCTAAACAACATGGATGGCAACTGTTGCAAAGTTTGACCACAGCACTTTATATGCATATAAACTTTTCAACACTCTACATTTAGACCTAGGGTTACTTTTAAAAAGTTTGACCACAGCACTTTATATCACATTGGATCTGAGTGATTGGCGCAAGAAAAGCTCAAAGAGTACAGGGTAGCGGTTGAGAAGTGCAAAAGAAAGAAGCATACCTAGGGTTATTTAAATAATAAAAAAAAATCGACCGGTCTAGTCCTGGGCTCCTAGAACCGGAAACCGGACCACTAGGCCACCGGTTCCAATTTTAAGAACCGGGAACCGAATCGCCGTCCTCTAGAACCGAGAACCGGACCACCGGTCCCGATCCGATCTGGGGGATCCCAGTCCGATTAGTCCGATTTGCTCACTATTTTAGCTAAAGGTTAGCATGGTTCCGAGGTATGGATCGGGAATTGAAGAATCCGACCGGTGGGAAGCGATTCGGTTTCAGGTTTTAGGGTATGTAAGGTAGGTTTCGTGTTCCAAAAATTGCGGATATTCTTAATTTATGTTTTCGTGCGATCATGCGGTATTCCATGACGTCTAATAATGAGTGTATAGTCTGGAACCACTAGTCTGAGCTTCCATTTCCGACGATATCTATGACTGAGACCTTTAATTTGTTAATGTTTCTGTTGTAATAAACGCGAAAAAACAAACACAGAACACAAGGATTTACGTGGTTCGATCAAGGTGATCTACGTCCACGAGCGAGGCAAAACAAGGTTCCACTATAAACGAATAGAGTACTGATTACAACCCTAACAACAGGTATAAAAAGAGCCTCCAAAAATATTTTCTCGGAGGCTACGCCCCCGAACCCCCATAGAGATCTATTCGCACCCCCAAGGAGATTTGTTCACTTGCTCCGGGTGGGGTGATGAACCGGGCCGAGTACATAAATTTCAAGACATATTTAACAGTTTCATATTCTTCGTGTGTCTAAATATGAGATGTGGTCAGTGGATTGTAATAACAAATAGTAGTCATTAGAGGTGATAAATACATATGGAACTTGAGTAAACCCTCCCAAGTTTCAAGGTGTACAAGTTAGGTGCCAAGTTCCAAAAATTGGAATGCTGATTTTGACGGCAGGTTCCAAGTTCTGGAACCTGAACCGACCCTAAAACTGCTTACCCCTAGTTTTAGCCTCGTTCTATCATGCTTTTTTTAGTCCTTTTTTTTTATCTTAAAGTTCTTTTGTTTATCAGAAAATGAATGACTTTGAGGCTCAGTTTGTTTCACAGAAAATATGGTATTTCTGAAAAATGTTTCCCAGCAACTCAATTTCTGGAAAATAACAATATTTTTCGGCGTTTGGCTAAAATTTGAAAATGCACTAGAAAATGAAAAGAAAGTAAAAGTATAATTAAAAATGAAGGAAATGTGAAAGAGTGGAGGAAGGAAAGACGAGGAAAATATTTTCCTCTATTTGACTAGCTTATTTTCTGCAAACAAAAATTCGGAAAAAAATTTCCTAAAAATTGTTTTCCGCAAAACAAACGAAGCCAGTATCGCCTGATATAGTTAATGAATGAAAAATATTTCATTGTCGATAATAATTTGTGCCTAAACATTTTCCTACGCGATGAAAATTTTTTACGTTCACATTTTTTTTTGTAAGCAATCAATTTTAATTTTTTTTTATAAATTTTTATTTTTCGCAAAACAGACGAACCTAATCCGATCGTGCTCACCTCACCCAGACCCACGCACGCCGCTGTCGCGACCCGAAAGAAGATCCCCTATGGATATGAAAATCGGGCTAATGGATTGTTGGGCCCTCCTTTCGGATGGGGGCTTCAGCGCGGGACCTCCCAGGCCCATACCAAATCGCGGCGGGAATTTATCGACTTCAACTTTGGTGTGGTCGGGTGATATGTGCTATGTGTGCATGCAATTGAAGTCGCCACTGGTCATTCTTGGGAGGTAGACCAGATACCTCACTGAGCGATTGGGAGAGATCGCTTAATCCTACGCAACCAGAGATTCTAACGCCAGGGATTTGGTTATCCTAGCTTAAGGTAGAGTCCTTTAGGTTACCGTCCGGAATTGATAGTTATCTAACTAGTGAGCACGCGAGGTTTTATCAATTTTTACTCCTAATCATGTTCTTGTCAGTCGCTAAGTGTTCATACGAAATGGTCTTGCGGGGTTCATTTCATGGCATTCTAACTTTTTGATTTTTATCAAAAAGAATGAAAATCAACCAAAGCATTCAAAAGAGATAATAGAGGAAGCATAAGAAAAGCTACTCTAAGGCGGTAAATAAAAACCCGTGGCCCTCGGGTATTTAAGTATAAGGCCGGAATATAAAACCCGGGACAGGATCGGGTGTACAATAATAAGACCAGATTGGACATCGGTCTCCCTTCAATGCGGGATAAAAGTAAATCGATGTTCGTCATGTTAAAAAAAAAAAACCAATAAAAGATCAATTTCGAAATTTTCGCGGTTTTTTGATTTTTTTTTTTGGGATTTTTCTCGATTTTTCCTTCTTCTTTTTTTGCGGGCCTGGCGGAACAAGCCCGGAGATACTGAAAACGAATTGCGCGAAGTTTCGGCAAAAGTCTCACTCAAAATCTCGTGGTGTTTTCAAGAGTGGTTATCTTAGAACTCAAATCAAATAGAGGAAAACCAATCATATCACAAGAAATTAGGTATGATCAGGTTTCTAAAATAAGCGACGACTTGGGAAATGATCAACCAAGCACGTCGTAATGGAATCAGGAAAATGGCTCGTTGCAAAGCAATACTTAGCCAAAACCCCAGGCCTCTCACTTTGCAGCTCACTGAGGCGAATTCGAGAGTGATTATCTTGGTACACAAAAATAATCAGGGGAAACCGATCACACCATGTGAAATTAGGTATGATCTACTTTTCAAAATGATCAACGACTCGGAAATTGACCAAACGAGCGCGCCGTAATGGTGTCATGAAGGTGCTCAGTGCAGAACCAACACTTGGAAAAAATTTCAAACCCCTCACTTTGCAGCCCACTGAGGTGATTTTCAGGGATCATAACTTGATCCACCGAAGCAACCAAATCAAACCCTAAGTATCAACATGAAGAGCTACACACAGAGAGCATGCTCGACCAAATAACGACCCAAAAATCTCGAGAAATCGTCAAGAAAAGCGCCCCCAAAGTAGCGAGTCTGAACTGGTTTCAACACGTAGAAAGATTTCCGTTACCCAAAATCAGTTCACTGAGGCAACTTTGAAGGATTATAGCTCACACATCGACTACAACCAACGGGAAATTAATATACTTATGCGAATAACTACATGCTGGGAACAAAATGAAACAAGAATGACTCTTAAATCATGCAAAACGAAAGAGAAAACTGACCCCAAAGTAGGAGGGTCGCACTGTTTTTCCAGAAATCTGGACTTAAACAGGGCCAACAGGAGGTATTTCCGACCCGGCAACTTCCTCCAAAAATTGAACCAAAGGCTACCAAACATATCAACGTGCTCTACTACATGCAAGGAATGTAAAGAGCTCAACAACACCCACATATAGTCATGGAAATGTCATGAAAAACAAACACAAAGTAGAGGGTTTGAACTGCTTTCGACACTTGGTCAGAATTTCAATGCTCAGATCAGACCAACAGAGGGTATTTCCGACCCCATAACCTTTTCCACATGCAAAATCGAGAGCCAAGACCCATACCTATGCGTTATGCTACACACACAGAACACAATAGATCCAAGAACAGCAACAAATACTCACGGGAAAACAAAAACCGAATGCAAAGTGGGTGAGTTGGACTGTTTTCAATACTTAGACAAAAAATTTTAGTTCAAAATAGACCAACAAAGCACCTTCAAAGGGGGTATATCTCACACCTCGATCACAAGCAAAAGCCACTCAATATATCAATACGAAGAGCTACATGCGTAGCACACAAAAAGCTTAAGAAAAACCAATAATGATCACGGGAAGGGGTTGGAAAATGAGCACAAAGTGGGGTATTTGAACAATGACGGGCATTTCATCGAGCATATGATGTGCAACACGAAAAATATCAAACCGGGGCAAAATACGTGAAACCAAGATGGCTAGAATGTGTAAAACCAGAAAAGAATGGTCGCGAAGGGGTATTCGCGCTACCTTTTTCGACGACTCAAGCGGCGAGAAGAGGTCGTTGATGGCTCGGTGTATAGGTGGGGTGTAGGTGAAGACGTGTGAACTCTCGGTGTCTCTCGAAGCTCTCCTGTTCTCTCGGTTTTCTCTCTCAAATCTCACTGTTGACCAGCCCGAGCACTGCCATGGACGACTCTCTCTCTCTCTCGATTTTTTGACTCAAAAATCGTCCCCCCTTAAAGCTCGCGACCTCATCCTCATTTTATCTAGGCTCTCCCGCACCTCGTACGTCCTTTTTCTCTCCCTTGCCAGCACGAATATTCCTTGCAACGGCCATTTTTGTCCCTTTTGCACCCGTATGCCAGCTACCCCCTCTCCTTTCGCGCGGATTTCGTACGAGTGCCGCATTCACAAGACGCCAAAAGGGGACGGGAATGTTCTGGAATCAAGTCGTAAGGGTTACGTGGCATGGGTGCTTGCGATCGGTCGCGGATTTGGACTGCAACTCATTGGTTCTAGCTCAGGCACACGTTGGGTCGGTGCAGAGGCGAAAATGGGGTCGGGAATCCCGAATCCGACGACAAAACGGAGCGAGAGTTGGTTTATTAGGACCGGGAACAAGTGATCTTCAAAGCCCATGCATCTTCGTCGTCAATTGCACTCAATTATGTGGTCAATTTGGTCATTCTTTCAGGCGTGCGAATTTGAAGATTTGGGGAAGAAGATGAATAGTAACCGGGTCAATGGGTCGGATCCATCCGACCCGACCGACCCAGTTCTGCGAATTTAGCCTAATTAGGCCTCAAAACGACCAAATTTCCCAAAATTAAAGCTTGAATTGGGTTCTAAAACATGTTTCTCATCTAAGAGGGGTGTTTTTGGGATTACAACATTTGATTTTGTGCAAAAACCCCAAATTCCAAGTTTGACCCGAAATTGAATTTTCAATAATTCGAAGCCTAGACGACGAAACCGAACAAACCACACCCACCAATGGATTTGGAATGATGAAAAATATAGGGTGGTGGGTTTGTATTTTCATGGGTACCCCTAGAAAATATTTAATTTCACTTTTAGTGAAACCGGGGACTAAATTGAAAATAAAACGTGCAAATAGGTCCTTTTTGCCAAAATTGAACAAATCCTCAAGCAAATGGACCCAATTGCAATTCAAGGCATTAGATACCAATGTCATAGCTTAGAAAAACTAAAAATTGAAAATAAAAAGACTCAAAATGTAATTTTTTTGCTCAATTTGGGTTTATGTTTGAGAAGGAACATGATGACCCAAGCTGAATTTTTGAAATTTGAAGTGTCCAACGTGAAAATGGAATTAAAATAGAAATTTTGACTATTTTTTCGTATTTTTATGAACACAGATACTATTTTTCCTAATTTTCGGCTATTTTTCTAATACAATAAATATTAAAAAAGGAGAAAAATATTTTTTGTTCAAAATTGGTTCCTAAGGCTAGGCCAAGGCTGCCAAAGTTGATTTTTCAATTTTATGAATTTTTTTTGCTATTTTTAATTTTTTTTTTTTAAATAATAAAATAATTAAAAATCAGGTGTCAACAACTGCCCCTCTTTGGGAGAGATCTCGATAGAGGTTGCTCCCAAAGATAAGGTGACACCTGAGCCATAATCGACTTAACTGGGGAAAAGAGAAGCTATGACATCTGATCTTCAATACCTCTCTGTATAAGCTCGAGTCCAGCCCGGGCTGCATGAGATTCTTATGATATGAGAGAGATAGAGAGAAAGAGAGGGTTACCTGGCACTTACCTGCTTGTTGTGTGGCTGTTACCTGATGTGAATGCTCTTTGAAAAGATGCCTAAAGATTCACTCTAACAATACCCTAGGAATGTTAAGTTTTGACCCGTATGGTAGGTCAACCCATGATAAAATTCATAACGAAAGGATTCTAAAGACGACTTATCCTATCAGAAGGACTCGCCTAAGTGGATATCTGTAATTAACAATTTTCGACACGGTTCACACAATGTTGGGTTTACCGAAGGAATACCTATAAGAAGGACTTTGGAAATGGTTCACCCGATGTAGGGTTTACCAAGGGACTACCTGTAGGAATGACTTTGGAAATGGTTCACCCGATGTAGGGTTTAACGAAGGAATGCCTGTAGGAAGGATTTTGGAAATGGTTCACCCGATGTAGGATAACCGAAGGAATGCCTGTAGGAAGGACTTTGGAAATGGTTCTCCCGATGTAGGGTTTATCGAAGGAATGCCTATAGGAAGGACTTTGGAAATGGTTCACCCAATGTACGGTTTACCGAAGGAATGCCTGTAGGAAGAACTTTGGAAATGGTTCACCCGATGTAGGTTTACCGAAGGAATGCCTGTAGGACAGACTTTGGAAATGGTTCTCCCGATGTAGGGTTTACCGAAGGAATGCCTGTAGGAAGGACTTTGGAAATGGTTCTCCCGATGTAGGGTTTACCAAATGAATGCTTATAAGAAGGACTCGAGAGTGGATCATCCAATAGAAAGGAATCACCAAGAAATGCCTTAATGCTGCTTTCTAAGGCGAACAAAAGAGATAGAGATTTCAGGATTGGATCACCCAAACTATGAAAGACTCCTAAGGATAAGACTTAGGCTAAGATGAATATATCATGAGAAATTTCCCAAGGATAAAACTTAGGCTGAGATGGCCTATCTGGTGAGACAGATTAAGACGGATTTGCTATGGTTAAGACTTAGACTGAGATGACCTGTCTGGTGAGACAGATCAAAAGGAATTTGCTAAGGTTAAGACTTAGACTGAGATGACCTGTCTGGTGAGACAAATCATGAGGGATTTGCTAAGGTTAAGACTTAGATCGTGATATCCTGGAGGAAGGAATTACTAGGGAACGCCTATAAGAAAGGACTTAGAGATGGATCGTTCGTTAGCCAAGAATTACCTTAATATCGTTTTTAGGGCGAACAAAAAAGGTATAGACTCATTTCGTTCGTCAATGAGGGACTACCCTAATGTCGCTTCTAAGGGCGGACATAAGAGGTACAAATCCAGGGATTGGTTTTGGGTGCTATTTTGAGATCTGGGGAGATCAGAAATCCTGCAGAAGCTCAAACTCGAATTATCTTACTAGGAAGGGTGCCATTCTGGGATCTAGGGAGACCAGGAATCCTGCAGAAACTCAAACTCAAATTATCTTACCAAGAATGGTGCCATTCTGAAATCTGGGGAGACTAGGAATCCTACAGAAGCTTAAACCCTAATTATGTTCTCATGTCGCTTTTTAAGGCAAACTAAAGAGGTAGAGATTAAAATATTTCAAGTCTTCAAGACGAGTCGTGCTCCTATGATGATTATTTAGGAGTCATGCAAAATTTTTCAATAAATGCAACCGTGATGCAGGAGGTCACCCAAAACATCTTGCAAGATGACGTCGGTGATCAGAGTTCCTTGTGGGGAAGATTTTAGATCAAATGATATGAGATTGCTAAAAGAGTTCGGTTAAAACGTCAATTGGAGTGCGCTCATCAAAAAGGACTTCTCACGATCTCTCAAAAAGGTTTTGATTTCTGTTTAGAAGCGCTCGAATTTCCTTTCAAACCCACGCTTAGGATTTCGAAACTATTCGCAATGCATACAATTTGATTGATCTGAAAGGGACTTTCAAGGGATCGTAATATCGGGTTTGGTCAAAGGTTTTCAAAGGGGACTCATAGTCGAGTCAAGGCCAATGAACGAAAGATCTTCATGATCTGCTCCGGGTTTACAAGTCAAGAACCCTGCAAAATGAGAGAGAAATAATCTTGCTCGTACCTCTTCGAGCGATACTTAAAATTATTCAACTATACGTTAACTCAAGTACCCTAATCAAAAAAGATTTTCAAGAGTTGTAACGTAGGTCAAGATTGGGGACAGAGGGAGAAAAATGCTCATTTTGGCCTAGAAAATATATGAGAATGGTTTGACGTTGGTGATCATTGCAGATTTGTCATCGGTCTTGGCCTTCTGGAATGGTCTTTAGAGAACATCATCATTGTACAGGGACGGTGCAAACTTCTGCTGGTATCGTCGTTGCTTGAGGACAGTGTGAACTCCAACCGCGGAGTACATTTTGCAATTTGACCCTTCTGGGACCTTTCTTTTTCGACTAGACTCCACTGGGGATTTACAAGAAGGATGACATACAAACACTTTTTCAAAAACTCTACAAAAATGTACGTGTGAGATTCAGAGGTATTCACAAATGAACAAAATTTTGAGTGGGCATTGGCCTTACTTTTGATCGGTACTTTGCTTTTTCTTTCTTCTGTTTTTTTATGACCGGGATTGGTTTTTTTTTGTTTTGTTTTTTTTTGTTTTATTATTTTTTTTAGAAAAAATAATTTTCAAAGATTATACCAGATACACACGCAAATGAAAATCTAGCACATTCGAAGAAATAATTCGAGAATTCTCTGTGGACCCGATTTTTCTGAGTTCTTCCATTTTGTGGCGGTGCCGTCTTCATCTTAGAATGGGCAATGATCACCAACGGGATTTTCCAAATAAATATACATGCTCAATTGGGCTATACAAGGGGTGAAAGTGTGTAGGATAGAGAAACGAATGCTTTTTGTCGTCCCAAGGCACCTGAATTACCGTATGAGCTTAAATGCAAAGAAAGGCTCGAAGATTGATGTTAGTTTGAGTAAGAAAATTTCTAACCATTTATCTCCTATTGCTGTTGGAATTACCTCCGTTTGGCCCCGATATGGAGTGGTTCTCGACAGGGATATAGAAATGAAACCGCCGCTCAAAGGGATTACCAATGGTCACCTATAGTATTTAGGGTAGAGAAATGAATGCCTCTCGTTATCTCAATCCATGTAATCACTGCGAATGATCCCTACATTCATAGACAAGGGTTTTTATCTCTCTTTTTTCACTCATCACTCAAGTATGTAGGGACGTGTTTTAGGCATGGTTTGCCTCTCATCATTTGAGGTACTCCTTTTGACAGAGTTTAAACACTCCCTCTTTGGAAATCCATTTCAGTTTGTCAAAATCATCCTCCATTGGGATTTTCGATGTATGATGTATGTTTCAATGCATGTTTTGGCTAACTTCAAAGGCTATTCAAATCCAAATGCAAATGAAGTGATTTCGAAAGTTCGGACATTGTTTCGCAAACTCGAGATTTGGAAATTTGTAGACTCTTGAGCATCTTCGAGTTTTAAAAGGAAGGGATACTTACCTTTTCGGCACGATGACCCCTGTAAAGATCATACAAGAAGTGTCAGCATGTGTTCTCAATTTTAAGATAAATTAGAGCGATAACGCTCTACTCCTGCTTATGCAATCCAATTCGGATGCCAATGTGTAGCTCGTGGGAATCCCCTTGTATGCGTCCTTGAAATTCTTGGTGTTTCGTTAGTATTTCTTTTTGCATTGGACTCACGTGGGCGAACTTCTTCCCTTGAGTTTTCTTGAGTGTCAATGATTTCCCTACACGTTTGGCGGGAAAATTCATATCAGAAATAAGACCATCGAGGGTCAACTTGAAACGATACAAAGTCACCATTCACTTGAGTTCGTGTCGACAACTCCAAGATTTTGTCCATATTCGCTTGGAAGGCAAGCATTTCTCTTGCGTCCATTTGATTTGTTGGGAATGAAGGATTTCTCTTCCACATTTACTCGCATTTAATGATCCAATTGCCCCCAGTTGGGCGATGTCTGCCCCAACTAAATGTCTTAGTACTCTTTCGTATTCTCTTGCGGTTCCCAATCTAATTTGGGAAGGGCCTAGGAGGGCCCGCGCCGAAGCCCCCATCCGAAAGGAGGGCTCGGCAATCCATTAGCCCGATTTTCAGATCCTTATGGGATTTTCTTTCGGGTCGCGACAGCTGCACGAGCCAAAAATAAAAAAAAAACCGTACCCTCACTCTGCTATCTCTCACTCTCAGTCTCGATCTACTCTCAATCTGCTCGGCCTCTCGGCTCTCGATCTGTTGTCAATTTGCTCGACCTCGGCTCTCGGCTCTCGTCGCTCCTCGCACAGTGATGGTGCGAGTCGGAGTCGCACCAGCTGAGCTCTCTAAGGCTAGTCTGCGGTCCCCTGTGCCTCTCGCACCGAGTGAACACTCAAATATGTCCGCGGTCACCTCTGTCTGTCGGCTGGCTAAGCTCTCTCTTCCCTCTCGATCTGCGGTCGCCTGGCCTTTGGCCCCTCTTGCAGTTGTCGGCCTTGCCATGAAATGGTGTACTGTGATCTTCGTTGGTGCCACCAACTTGGTGCAAATTGTTCTACGCTCGCTGATTGTTCTAAATCCAGACTTGCAAATTGTTCCCTCGTGACTTCAATTATTGTTGGGGCCGTGGATTTAGTCCCTCTCCAGACTATGATCTTCGTGGGTGCCTTTTTTAATTGATGTTGGTGCTCGGTAGGACCGATTCCATTGATCCAATCGGGAACCGAACCGGACCGGTGGTTCGATTTTCAGGTGGATCTATAGAATAAGCGGGTGGTTCACGATTCGTATTTTGCAGAACCGATCCCTAGCGGCCGATTCTCGGTTCTAGGGTGGAAACACCCATCCTAGAACCGATCATCCCTACTGACAGGTAGGTTCCAAGTTCTGGAACCTGAATCGACCCTAAAACTGCTTACCCCTAGTTTTAGCCTCGTTCGATCATGCTTTTGTTAGTTTATCTTTTTTTTTTTATACTTAAAGTTCCGTTGTTTATCAGAAAATGAATGACTTTAGTATCGCTTGATATAATTAATGAATGAAAAATATTTAATTATCGATAATAATTTGTGCCTAAACATTTTCGTACGCAACGAAAATTTTTTAGGTTGAAATTTTTTTGGTAAGCAATCGATTTTAAAAAAATAGTTTTAAAATTTTATTTTTCGCAATACAGACGAACCTAATCCAATGGTGCTCACCCATATTCCTAATTAAATTCAGTATTTATTACCGTCGCATGGCACTTGGCCGGAGCCGCAGGACTACGAGGCCTGCGAGGGTTAAAGTTTGGCCCCATTGGCAATATCGTCCTCAATCGACCTCTCTCTCTGACGGAGCTCTGCTCTCTGTTTAGCTCCTTGTTCGTCCTCCTCGTCTCTTCTTCGAGCGTTTGACTGATGATCCCTCCCTCTGACCCCGAGACGACCAATCGTAAGCTTGTTTCGGTCAACGGTCGCCGAAGCTTCGGTCGGCACTGCTCGCCGCTCTCACTCTCGAGGTTCCTCTCTGCTCAATCTTCTCTCCTCAACACATGCATAAAAGGCACAAATTGTACACACCCATATGACTTCACTATTAAAAGGGGAAAAAAGATTCGAACTTCACAATTTTGCTATGGATTGATGCTTTAAGTCGTTAGTGGTTATGGGAATTTGGCAGCGATTAGGATGCTAGATTGAGAATTTCTGCTTCTGGGGTTTTAGTGTTTCAGTCTCTCAGTCTCTCTGGTTTAATGGAAGCCATGGCTCAACATTTCGGTCGATCAGTGCTTAAATACCCTCCTAAAACTTCACAAATTTCGACAAACCACGCGAACTTGAGACTACCGTCGAGCTTGCAGTCCCTTCAGTTCCCCTCCCATGTCCATGCCAATGATATCTCCCCAATGGCCAAATCTGTGTGCGATATCCTCGTGAGGGCACCGCCCGGGGAGATTGAGACTGCACTCGACGCCATTGAGATCCCTGCGAACCCGATCCTTGTGGAAGAAGTCCTTAAGTATTCGTACAATTACCCTGCTTCAGCTGTAAAGTTCTTCCGGTGGGCCGGACAAAAGCACAAGCACTCTTCAATCGCGTGGAATCTCATGGTCGACTTGCTTGGTAAGAACCAAGCGTTTGAGCAAATGTGGGATGCTATGCGCTCCATGAAGCAAGAGGGCGTGCTTTCAATGGCAACATTCGCGTCGGTTTTCTCGAGCTACTGCAGTGCTGGTCGGGTCAACGAGGCAGTCATGACCTTTGATGTGATGGACCAGTATGGGATTCAACAGGATACTGTGGCAGTTAACTCGATATTGAGCGCTATTTGCGCTGAGGACATGCAGACGACAAGGGCATCAGAGGTTTACGATGGTATCAAGGGGAAGATACCCCCGGATGGGGATACATTTGCAATTTTGCTTGAAGGTTGGGAGAAGGAGGGAAATGTGAACAAGGCCAAGAACACTTTTGGGGAAATGGTTGTCCGCCTTGGATGGAGTTCGCAGTACATGTCGGCTTATGATGCTTTCTTGACTACACTAGTTCGTGGGTCGCATGCTGAGGAGGCCATCAAGTTTCTCCAGGTTATGAAGGGAAAAAACTGCTTGCCAGGTTTGAAGTTTTTTTCCACTGCCCTTAATATTCTTAGTAAGAGGGATGATTCACACAACTGTATCCTGTTGTGGGATATCATGGTTGGTAGTGGCTTGATGCCTAACTTGTTCATGTACAACCAAATGATCGGTCTGCTGTGCAACATTGGTGATACCGACAATGCATTCAGGCTGCTGGATGAGATGGTGTTTCATGGTGCTTTTCCTGATTCCTTGACATATAACTTGATTTTCAAATGTCTAGTTAAAAACAAGAAGGTCCGCCAAGCAGCCAAATTTTTCGTTGAGATGATCAAGAATGAGTTGCCGCCAACTCATTCTAATTGCTCCATGGCCATAACTATGTTTTTTAGTGGCGACGACCCTGAGACAGGTGTCGATATATGGAACTACATGATTGACAACCGCTTCTCGCATCTCGATGAAAGTGCGAATGCCTTGCTTCTTGGCCTCTGCACTTTGGGTAGGTTCTCAGAGTTGAGGAAATTTGCAGAAGACATGTTTGATCTAAGAATTAACATCTATGAATCAACGAGGGAAAAGTTGAAGGAGGCCTTGTCTAATGCGGGAAGGAGAAGTGCAAGGGACACATATGATTTTCTTTCAAGGAGATGGAGAGCTTGAAGATATCCCATACAAGCTTCACTTTCAGAACCTTCTCATGTTTACATCTATTTTTTCTCTCTATTTTGGGGAATCTCCAAAGAACTGGATTAGTTGCAGTGAATAAAAATTTCTTGATGTGAGCATCTCTCTCTCTCTCTTTCTCTCTCTGTGGCATTTTGTTGTGATCTTCTGATACTCGTTGTGCAAATCTTGTTTTCATTCTTTACTTTGTGAAGGAAGCTTCGATGTTCCTATTTTCGAATATTTGGTTTATAGGAAATATTGTTACTGGGGAGTGCTGTCGTGCAAAAGAGCCAGTGAGATGGCAGATCCTCTCCTACTTCACTGGTAAGTTGCTTGGGACCTCTTGTTCCATTTCTCTTCAAATAGTCTTCCGCGGCTTATGCAGCGAAGTCAATGGCTTTTTTTGTTTGCTAGAATGTGCGGAAGTTCATACAATTATAAGTAACTTTCAAACATGGCACAACTACACATCTTTTTTATCATTTGGTTGGAAAGGGATGCACAAGCTTGACCTCAAAAGTAATTCTCTGATGTCAAGCCGAAGTGTATTCTGGCTTCTACCGGCGACTTGTCCTAGCTTTGATGTTTTCCCTTTGCCTGCAGTCCCTCCCCCTCTTACCATTATCTCTTTGTTCTTTTCCTCTCCTTTTCTTTGCCTTTTCTTCTCTCTATCTCATTTAAAAGTACATTGTGTACAAAATTCTGTTTAAATAGAAAGTCTCATAATTGTTTAGCTCATTCTCCCCAATACCATGCTCTTTAGAGCCCTTCTTCATTAGATATAATTCTGGTCATTTCCATCTTTTATGGACTTTTGGGTCTCTTGGGAACATACATTTGGTTTGGTTTCTCGTTTCCTACATTTCTTTTCTGCATAGTCCTGGAGTCTAGACATTTCTTTTAAAGAAATTGACATTATTGCCTTGCTTGACCGCGCATGTGCTTTTTTTGGGACTCGAGATTGAATATATAACTACCATTTTCCTGGTTATGGTGTTTACTGCTTGGGTGAATGGCCAATGAAGTTATGGACTTTAAAGCTTGAACTGTTGATTTAGGGTTGCTCCTGAGAATCATTTTGCCACAAAGTCCAGTTATGCTTTTCCATCTTCTCAGGCCATTATGCTGGAAGTCATTTGTTATGTAGAGCTATGATCTGTAAACTACTGGTTGCTCTCATGATTAAGTTTCATGTGTACAAAGTCAAGAAGATGAAAGCCTGAACTGCTATCTAATGTCTTGCCCCTGCCTTTTGATGTTGGTAATTAACTGGGCCATAAAGAGATTTCCTTCATGTGTCCTCTCACAGTAAGTGGAAGTCCGTCCACCTTAACTTTAGCAACCTATTTGGTGGTGTGGCTGTGAGGGATATAACCTATAATTTATTTGTGAACAACCAAAAATAATCAACTTTTAAGACAAGTCCTTGCCACCGGGCATGGTTGTCTAATGATATGGCCTAATATTTTATATCTGAGGTCACCATTTCAAACCCGCTTGTGGTAGCAGTACGCGTATCTCGCTTTGGTGAATGGATTCCGGTCCTCTAGCACCTTGAGCTTTGTCGAGGTGCCTTTGTCGAGGTGCACGCCTACTTCGGACTGATGGTGGCACGTGATGCTTAGACAATTATTCTTCCATCTTAAATTTGAACTTTCCTAGTGGGTATGTGACTCTACAACAGAAAAAGGGAGTAGCTATGTTGGTTGCCCCTCCTCGCCCTCTCAGTTTCATTGAGAAAAAACGGGTTTCTTAAGATAGTTCCTTTTTGTAACTTTTCTAAATTGAGGACACTTCAAGATTGTAGAAGCATTTCCGTTTTATATTTACTCCGGGTAATGTAAGGGTTTACACAGGAACTCAGTAGTTCTGTCTGCATCCCATGCTCTAGACAATCTATATAACTCTAATTCATGAAGTGTGAAACCTTGAAACTGCCACTCCCACCAATCATATGTGTGAGAAATGACTCGAATGAAATAGGGATGTGGTAGTTCCAGGTGAGCAGGATATCTGTCAGACTCCCTTAAACATCAATTTTGAACTTTTATTTGAAGCCTATGCAAAACCTCTTGGAAGTTGGAACCATCCTGAAACAATTGATAGCGCTTCCATGGGTTTTGGGAAATGTTGCACTGTCTCAAACCTCTTCGGCATCTTTGTAAGTATGAACCAAAAAATGTTGTACTGTACAATTTTGATGCATGCTTGATCTGCAATTGTTTTAAGGGATTAAAGGTGAATACAAATAGTCCACAATAAAGTATCATATTTATGGGTCAAAAATGAAGAAATGCTCAACATCAATAATAATGTCAAGAGCATATTGACTACCTTGCATAGGTTGTAGCGATGTAG
Source organism: Lenwebbia sp. NSW1173648 (assembly GCA_029784005.1). NCBI lineage: Eukaryota > Viridiplantae > Streptophyta > Magnoliopsida > Myrtales > Myrtaceae > Lenwebbia > Lenwebbia sp. NSW1173648. The sequence goes on from JARCGZ010000005.1 coordinate 7,143,643, forward strand.
GGTACAAGCTGTACCTGTTTGTTGTGATCCATGCCTTGGAATCTATCCTATATTTTCAGGTTCTCAATTGTTTCGAAAGAGGAACTTATCCTATTACCTGGGAAACTATCCAATCATGTCAATTCTGTAGGATCACCCAGTTTCACCTTCACGAATTGTTGTGCAGCCAGGAGCATGGCCAGAATAGGTGATTTCTTGCCCTCCTGCTACATTTGGCATATGTGTTGCAGCGAATGCTTTTTCCTTGTTTACAAGCTGCAAATGGCAGTTGGAGAAATTCGACATTTCTATTTTGCGAGTAAAGAGAATTTTCTAGCAGACAAATTCATCATGAGGTATGAGGCTACTTGGAGGCAGCTGCTCAAGTGCTCATTGGTTCAATGATGCTTTTGCAGGAAAGTCAACTTCTCCTGTTGCTATGGACATGATGGACACCATCTTTGTGCTTGTCTAAGTTTAACAACTTGATGATTAGATTTCGGAGTATAAGCTCTCACAATTGTGGTTCAAAGTTGACATATATCTGGCTTGGGCAGCCTTTTGTTCGTAATCTATTGCATCTACTCAAATTGTGTTACATCTATGTGTATTAGGCCTTTTCTTAAAAATTTTATACTTCATTCTGTTGGAAAAAATTCTTGCATTTAATTTTTTTTCTATTTTGATTTTTCGGATTGTCCATGAACTTTGCTTATAAAGCCCTCACCTGATCTGGGGGAGGCTGCACTAAGCAGCTCTGTCTGGACGTTCAAATGTTATCACGTCAGAAGCCCCAGAATGTTTTAACAATTAGGTTTGATGTTACTAAAGCTTTGCTTAAAGTTGCATGCCTGTTTATCAGGGGGGGAAAAAGAACCTGTCAATTGAGCAACTGAAAATTTATAACAGATAGTAAAAGTTGTCATATTTCTGCCAGAAAGTTCTTAACTTGATCAATTTTGTTGTGATGAATTGTTATTAGCAAACGCAAGGGTAGTACTTAGTACTTAAGCAGGACACTCCCCCAAAAATGGAAAGAAAGAAAGAAAGAAAGAGAGAGAGAATGATTGAAGAAAATGTGCGCTATTTTCTTCTGGCTGAGTCTTTGGAATGTATTGTAACAGTGTATAGCCTTGAGGATACCTGTAAATTGAATATTGTGCAGCAGAAAGCCATGTCATCAGGTGATTTTTGCATTGTGGCACTAGTCTTAGTATGATTGACTGCACATCTGTCATCACTACTATCCGAGTCTCTTTTCAATGGGTCAATGGCGATCCCTCAGTTTTGTCGTCCAGATCTGATTTCTTAGGTTTTACTTACCATCGGCACGATCGTAGGTAGTATTCCTGTAACTCATATTATCATGCTTGAGCCAGTGCTTCTCATTATCTCTCTCCTGTTTCATTTCAGCAGACCTTGGTTACATTTTAAATCCTCATCAGAATCCTTTCCTTGCTCTTTGATTTGTCTCCGTTTCTATTTCCGATGTTTCTATGAGCTGCGTTCAGTTCTGGACTTGGATATTTTTGGTCATGTTATGTGCTGATTTCCTGGTTCTGGACCTCTTGTCTATGTTAAAGTTGCTCGTGTCTGCCATCTACCTTTTGTTTGAATACTGGAAACCCACAAAGCTGCTCCAGTTGAAATTATATTTATTTGCACTTGTCTATTGACGCTATCTTGTTCCGTTGGTTCTTTTCCTTGATTGAGCTTGATACTTCCTTAACATGTGGGCACAAGCTAATCACCTGGTTCTATACGTTGCATCCCTTTGTTTGCGACAATTCCCTCAGTATTATGGTCTTCGCATCTTTACTAATGCATCTTTACTAATGCGGTAATCCATTTGTTGAAAAGGCCAAGCTCATGGCCCAAAGTCTCATTTGGAAGTAAACCAGAGTTGCCGAGATGGGTGTAACGGAGCTGAGTTGAGATGAACCCTTTTATTACTCGAGCTTGATTTGATTTGAGATTCAATGTTTTTGATTCGTTTAGAGCTTGAGCAAGCTCAACTTTTCAAGCACAAGTCCAATAGGAAATATATGGGAATTCAACTACTTGACTGCGCTATCAGGTGCTTGAATTAAGTATTGCAACGGTCCAGCCAGAGTAGGTTTGATACTTGAGTTACTTGAGCTCAAGTAGTTTGAAAGGCTCTTTACATGGAGATGGCGGCAGATTGTGGTTATTCAGAGCAACGATAATGGTGGCCTATATTGGTGGTGGTGATATGTTGTGATGTGATCTCTAATTGATCGAAGTGTTGATTAATAGCTTCACGAGCTAAGAATACACTGGCCGTGATTAGTTTCCATCAGAAGAAGGCTTCGATAAATATGACCTTCGGTCTTCTCATCACTCGACGGTTTTCTTACTTACAAAAAGCCTTTTATAGGTGTAACATGTTGTTCGACACCGATGGTTTCGGGTGCGATTGTGCTCTTTTTTCAGGCTGATTCCGCAAGAATAGCAGCAGGAGTTCCTCGAGCAGAAATGTCTCCATCGATGTCTATTATGGCAACCGAGGAGATCACATGGAGAAAATCAGTCGTTCGTGCAGAAAACATGTCAAGGCTTGCTGTACATTTCATTCTGCTAAGTTCAATATGGATCTCAATATTTCTTAACATTTCATTGATTGGGTGCACTGCAGAACGAGCATCGATGCTCATTTCGCCAAATATCACCGAAGCAGCATGGGCAAGAATGCTCTGAAGGATCCTGTCTTGATGTACTAGCGCAAGAAGAAGGGGTGATGTCGGAGACAAAACTAAAGCATCATATATGCCTGGAATATTTGAGGAACTTAGGCCCTGTCCTTTGATTCTAACATCCAATTCATTCTTGTATTGTGTAGTGATGATTATTAATTAAAAGTCTACCAGTATCAGAGGTACCTTGAAGGCCAATCCACGGATGTTTGTTCGCCCATCACTTAAAAAACATTTTCAAGGATCCGTGTGTCCTAGAAAAAGGTATCTCTCGCCAGTGAAACCAAGGCAAAAACATATTGGAAGCCTTTTCTTGTCCAAAACGTCTTGCCAATGTTGGTGACTCCTCAACGAGCAGCCATGTATTCGAGCAGTTCGATGTCCGATTGGCAATCGGGTTTTTGTATTTCAGCGAGAACCTCCTGGACCGTCATCGTGACGCCTTTGATACATCTAATATCTCTAAAACGAACGAAAAAGGTGTCGCCTGAAGACGAGGATCTTGGGGAACTAAGCTTTTTGATGTGGTTCTTTAGCAAAAGAGACTCAGTTAATGTGATAGAATGGTTGAAAACAGAGTGAATCTCTCTCTCTCTCTCTCTCTCTCTCTCTCTCTCTCTCTCTCTTACCAGGTCTCTTTCAATAGGGGAAAAGTAGGATTTAACCCATGATGTTGCCTCCACATGCAACCCAAAAAAATGAATTTCCTTACTTGTTAAGCACAAAGTGGGAAAGAAACCACTGAATTGGGGATTAAGTAGTGGATGCAAGTTTGGTATTTTCCCTTCCCTTGTCCCCTCATAAAGCTTCCTAGGAAGATTCCTAGATACAGCAAAACTTCTCATCCCACATCGCAGAAAGATACCAAGTTAACTTCCCTCTTCCTTCCCACCACCCTCCAACACTTAGAAATTATCTCGGAAAAAAAGAAGAAAAAATCACCCTCTTTGTGCTTGGCCCTCATGTTGTCTCTCTCAAGGCAAAAAATCCTGTTATTCCCTCTAACATGAAGAGACCAGAGTACCACGTGGGCCGAGAGAGGCGTACCCACCCGCTCATCTGGTGCGCCGCCATCATCTGCGCCATCCTCTCGGTGGCTGTGATCGTCGCGGGCATTGCCGTGTTCATCGGCTACGTCATCGTCCACCCCCGGGTGCCCTTCATCAGCGTCGTTGGCGCCAACCTCGACGTCTTCCAGATCGACCCGGCTGGGGTCCTGGTGTCCCAGGTGACTATCGAAATCAAGGCCGAGAACGACAATGCCAAGGCCCACGCGAGCTTCCAGGATTTGGACTTGGTGCTCAGCTTCAGCGGGCTGGACATCGCGGAGCTCCGCGCCGACCCGTTCGACGTGAGGAAGAACAACTCCATGATATTCCACTACGTCGTGCAGTCGTCCCCAATCCCGCTCGACCCGGGGCAGGCAGATGTCATCAGCGACTCGCTGAGGCGGAACGAGGTCACGTTCAATCTGAAGGGCAGTGCCAGGGCTCGGTGGAGGGTGGGGCTCCTGGGGTCGGTCAAGTTTTGGTGTCACCTAGACTGTCACCTCCAGTTCCACCCTCTAAACCAGACTTTGACAAACACCAAACGTTGCAGTTCAAGAGGCAAATGAGAGGGAAAACATTCAGGCTCATTGGCTCCGTCCCACCGTGAATCAGGTCAATTGCAATCACCGGCGACGAGTCTCGTGCGAACTTTAATAACATGATCAAGCCACGACATCGATATTTACGAACCCGACCCATGCAAGTATGTCTCCATTTTCTGGACTTGTACCCATGATTTCTCTTGCTGATACACACTCCATGCCTTTCATTTTAGGGTTAGAGTGACAAAGCTGTAATTTTTCATTCCAGCTTAATAAAGCTGCTAGAGCTATAGGACCACTTTGTCTCTCTTTCTTAATAAACCTTCTGAAGCTCTTTGCTTTTCCTTTGTAACGAAGGAAACCCCTTTGCTTCTCTAGCTCTTTGAACAGCCCACGAACAAATTAGGCAAGTGGTAAAGCGAAACCAACTTTTGCTTCACGCTTTTCAAATTCTTAAATTAACGCGCTCTCGGTGCTTCTTTTACGTTCTAGCTCGTATACTTTTGGCCAAAAAAAAAAAAATTATTGAATCGAACCCGAATCGTGTAAGCCGAGAGCTCACGTCCGCCGTCGGATGAGATGGGTCCCACGAGGAATTCACCTGATCCGACGGTGCACCTGAGTTCACCTCATTCAATCATTCAACATGAATGCTCGATCACACTCTATGATGAGATTAGCTGCTGCATTGCATTTCTTTTTGGGCTAGGGATGAACTTTTGGAACAATCAATCGAGTACTCCATCTCACCTCTTCTCTGTAATCGAGTTGAAAATTTCATTTTTTTTGTCTCCCCTTTGAATGATAGAATCATTGAGAAGAACTTCTGGTGACAAACTAATTAGAGCGGAAGAGCTAAGGTTCGCGATATATTAAGCATATTAAAGTATAGGACACGGCTAGCGTGACGGTGAATGGAAGAATGACGGTCAAACAGTCAAACGCCAGCCGCAGGTCTTTTTGAGAGAACTGGAAGACTTCTTGAACCGGTTTCAATGTTCTGATTTCTATGTTTTCTTTGGCAAGCTAAAACTTAGAGACAAAATCAGAGAAAAGCCCACCCTTGTTCCACTGTTGCAAGCAAGACTCAATAAAATCCTATAATCCTAAATTAAATCCTAATTAATTAAATTCACTAATCCTAAATCCAGTTAAGTGATTATTCTTGAATATGAAGAAATAAAAAAAAAATTAAATACCAAAATATAGAAAATCGCAAGTAGAAAATTTATCACTAACTATGAAAATCGTTAATGTCATTATAAAGATCTAAAGAGGAAAAAACACTTGAAATGTTGGCTTTGCAATTAATAACAAAATTATTGTGTAATGAAATGGCTCATCATTCCTTTCGCTAAAATCAAATTGCTCTAGGATGACTCTACAGTGACCTAAAATCAAGACTAGTAAATATCGATCATGGATTAAAAAAAAAATGAAGTAAAGAAAAGATCAAAATAAGACGATTGCAAAGTTTAGTGGGTTTTCGCATTGTGTCACAAATTTCTAAAAAGAAAAACTAGCTTTTGAAATTCTAAACAAATAAAAGGATGAAAATATCACTATAAAATATTTACGCCAATCGCTACATAGATTTTGCATTAGAGTTTCATAAACATAGAAAAGGAAAAGTAGATAGGAAAAGCTTGGGGGTGGTTTTTTTTGTCACATTCGTTAAAGGCATAAGATCAAACGACAGTGAGTTGAGTCAATTCGGTTATCCAACAATGGTGCGAATTCTTCTAGCTGAGTTTCAGAAATCGGAATTAACGAAAAGCCCTTTCAAACCAACTTCCCCGATACATTACTAAATTTTGTTGCGGAAAAAATGTTTGGACGGGGTTAGAACAAACCTCATGCACTGCTAGCACGTAGGCATGGCCACGGGCCGGTTTGGGCCCGGAACCGGCCCGGGTCAAACCCGTAACTGGTCAGTTGACCGGGTCGGCGGTTCCAAACCGGAACCGGCCCGTGCCATACGGGCCCGGTTACGGTTCCTCCCACGATTGAACCGGAAAATCCGGGCCCCAAAAAAAAATTAAAAAAAGGGGAATTTTATTACAAATTCATTATTTCATAATTTCATAATTCATTATTTTATTTTATTTCATAATTCATTATTTGATAATTTGATTACAATTTTATTACAAATTCATTACAATTTAATTTTTAAATTCAAAAACCGTAACCCGAACCGGAACCGAAATCGGCAGTTCCATTTTCGGGTTTTGAACCGGAACCGGGCCCGAAACCGCCGGTTCCCCCATGGCCACGAATCGGAACCGCCGGTTCATGAATCGGAACTGGCGGTTCCGAACCGTGACCATGCCTATTAGCATGTTCTATTTAAGCCCCAAATAAAATACCAATTGCGGATTGGGTGGCAAGTTACAAAAAAGTGACTAAAGATTGATGTAAACAAAATACAAGAAAAATCATCTTAAAATATAATACAAGAGTTGAATCAATTAAATATAAGAAAAAACCTCATGCACTGCTAGCATGTTCTTATATTTGATTATCTGACTTTTGATTATTAATAATTCTAGATCTTTTGCTCCTTAAACTTACCTTTAGGAAAATTTTGTTATTTATTGAAATTGATTCCCAAGGAAACCGGACAAAAAAGTCACTCAGTTTCCTTGGAAAATTGTGGGGTGTAGAAAGCACCGTTACTCTCCCTAGAGTAACGGTGCCGTCGCCCAAGCATTTTCCTAAAGTATAAAGTGAAAATTTGCCAAAAAAATGTCATAAGCATATTGTAATTATGCCAATTCAATCATAATTTTTTTTTTTGCCAATTCAATCCTAAACCTTTTGTATTTGTGTCAATTCAATCCACTTGGCCGGCTGGTGCTAACGTGGCACTGTCGACGCAGACATGGACTTTTTTAAGTAATAATTTAATAGCTTTCTTAATTTTCTATGATCTTTTATTTTTTTTCTTTTGATTTCTTTTTCCTCCAACCCTAGGCCTGGCGAGGGTTGCCGGCCAAAGGAGAGGGCGCACGGCCCCTCACCAGATCTGGCCAAGCGAGGGTGCCGCGGCATCGCCCAGCCCAAGCGAGGCCATGACACCCTCGCCGGCTCTAAGGGTTTGAGAAAAAAAAAATAAAGAAAAGAAAGTAAAAATAATAATAAAATAGTTCAAAAAAATATTAAATAGTATTTAAAAAAGTCCACGTTATCGCCGACAGTGCCACGTTAGCGCCGATCGGCCAAGTGGACTGAATTGGCACAAATGCAAAAGGTTTAGGACTGAATTGATAAAATAAAATAAAAAAGATTTAGGTCTGGATTGGTATGATTGCAATAGATTTAAAACTTTTTTTGGTAATTCTCCAGGCATAAAGTATAGCTAGGATCGGAGGAAAATATAACCTAGGCAGAAAATAGCAAGCTTTATACTCGAGATGGGTCTAATCAAAGGGAAATCCAACCCCTTCAATGAACAGGATTTCATATCTAATCTCGTTACGACTTAGCATAGGAACTAGCGACACGGTAATGAATTTTCACAAGAAGCCACAATCACCATATTTTTTTTGGGTCAATGAAACTTCAAACTTCATTAAAAGTACGAAAGTTTGTTTACATCAAGCAAAAGTAAATCCGACATAGGTTTCGGGAGATAAGATAACCAATTGGGGGGAAGTTCATTTTTTCTTTGCGCCTTGGCCACCCAATCCGCTACCGAATTTGCCTTCCTTGGACAATGGGTTAGCCACACGAAAACGAGCTGGGCCAGCCTTGCATTGCACTCGTCCATTGTCGGTTGATTTATTTGGGAAACTAACTCACGATCCATCCATCACTCATTCTTTCATTTGAAAGCTGTCAAAATGGTATTGGTGTCTGTTGTCTGTATTTTTTTTGTTTTTCTTACTTTGCCAAGATCGTATAAACTTGGTGTAATACGACGAAGATTTGTTTAAATATATATTTCCAAATCTCGTCGCTTTCGAGTTATTAATGTTCGTAGCGTCATAGTCTAAGTTTGGCTATTTTTTTTGTTTCAATATGGTGTTCGTCGTAACTCTTGTTCAAAATCGTGATGACTAGAATTATCACGTTAGAGAAATCGGAACCAAAAAAAAAAAAAAAAACTGAAGGGAAAAGAAAATAAAGGAAGTAGAAGGAAAAACAATTGAATAGAAGGCTCCATTAATTTCGCAAAAAATGTAACGTTTTCGTCACGCTTTTTCCACTCCCTTTTTGGCTACCACTCCCTGAGTTAATGTTTTGACAACAATATCCCTTATGAGTCCCACCTTTAGCATATCATCCCATTAAACAAATTATTAAATTCAAGTGTGGGCCCCATTTTGTGTTTACTTTTATCTTTTTCTTCATTATCTCTCTCTTCTCTCTCTGTGGGTGTTCGTCGCGTACGTCCTCCAACGCGCCTCCAACCCAAAGGCTCCATTGGCCGTGCCATTCGCTCACTTCTCCACCTAGCCGCCTCGACCCCGCCGTCATAGAGACCTTCTCGACTATCGTTTATTCCGCTACGAAGGGGAGGCGTTTTCACCTTGAGAGCATCGTCAGGTTGGCCGCTTCTTTCTCATATATATATATATATATATATATATATATCTCTCTCTCTCTCTCTCTCTCTCTCTCTCTCTCTCTCTCGTTCCTTAAATTCATCATGTAGTTGAATCTTCGTCTTCAAAATCGTTCAGACACACTGTGGGGTCGAGCTACACCTCGCCAATCTTGTGCCCCTTTGTGGTGGAGTAAACGATGGGCAAGAGGTCTCGATGACGGCGGGTCGAGGCCGCGAAGAGCGGTGAGATGGAGAAGCGAGCAAACAGCGCGGCCAATGGAGCCTTGGGGTTGGAGGCGTGGTGGAGGACGTACGTGAAGAAGGCAACGAGAAAGAAAACGAGGAATACGCCAAAAGAGAGAAGAGAGAGATACGGAAGAAAAAGGAAAAAAGAAAAGAAAAAAGTAAACACAAAATGGGGCCCACGTTTGAATTTAATAATCTGTTCTTAATGGGAATGATGTGCTAAAAGGTGGGATCCACAATGGATATTGTTGTCAAAACACTAATTTAGGGAGTGTGATAGCCAAAAAGGGAGTGGAAAAGGCACGAGCTTTGAGAAATTATTCTTCGGAAAGTTATTTTTCAGGAAAATGAAAATATTTTGAGTGTTTGGCTAAAATATGAGAAAAACCTGAAAAATATTTTCCGACTTTAGGTATGAAAAACCGGATGTGATTTTCCTCCATGCACTCCTTTCAATAGTTTTTTGTTTTTCCTTTTCATTTTTTTTAAGTTTTTAAAAAAATTCAATTTTTTTTATTTTTTATTTATTTTTCTTTTCCTTCTAGTTTTGGCCAATCGCCGGCCTCCAGCGAGCTCAAGGCTCAGCCAATCCTAGTGATCTAGGGCTTGCCCGAGGCTGGCAAGCTCCCGCGTCATGGCCGATCATCGGGCTACCGGCCGTCACCAAGGTCCGTGGTCGGCGGAGGAAGAACGAGGAAGGGGTCGCGAGCAGAGGAAGGAGGAGAAAAAAAAAATAAAAGAAGAAAATAAAATTTTAAAAATAGTATAAAAGAAAATGAATGTAAAGGAATTGAGGGAGCAAAGATGAGGGAAGATGTTTTCTTCTTCTCAGAAAAAGGAAAACATTTTCTCCACTTTTGAAGAAATTTTTTCATGGGTGGAAATATTTTCCTAGGCTAGCTTATTTTCCGTGAAACAAATGTTGAAAAATTCGAAAAACATTTTTTTGAAAGTTGTTTTCTGAGAAATTAACGGAGCTGAAGTTTTTAGTTACCTTATATTGTCTGAAAGTGCACTTAAGGGAAATGATGTGGAGGGAAAAAAGTGAGTGAATTTACCTTAAATATTATTTATCTTGTCAATGAGGGGCAGTAATAGAAAAAAAAACCCAAAAAAAAAAAGGTCATTTCCATTCGATTCTTTTCAACTTTGTAGTAAAATGAAAGTGCAGATCCCGTTGGAGATACTTACCTCTCATATAAACCTAGTCCCTTAACTTTTCTCCAACCACATACAACTTAAGAATCTCAAACTCGCTACAAAATGTTCGATTTGAGTCATACAAACTCAACTAATACATAGGTTTCGACCAAAAAAAAAACAAAAAAAAACTTATACATTAGGCCACGAGCCGATCACTGCAACTCCATCAGCATACCAAATATCGAACTATTTGATATTGTGTCTGACTCTTTAATCTGAAATTTGTGATCTCATGAAGGCCGGTGTGACCATTTACCGCAGGAACTTGTTTGTTCGCGTGTGCGCCCACTCGGACAACGTTTTGACTGTACTTTACTCTTTCACTACTGTTTTCCCCTCCCGGCAAAAAGAAACTATCTTTTTTGGATATTAGGCGCGTACATAACCTGATTATGCACCCATAATCTATTCGAAGGGTGCTCGAGGGGCTATAATCCGAGTCCTGAGCTCGAATTCGTGATTTCAATCGATCCCTTCTTGTTCCAACATATAGCGAACACACCCTCGAAATCACTTTCTAGTGTAGATTAATAATGCTCAGAGACTGGTCGCGGGTCACTATAAAGTCTAAGTCGATCAATCAAGTTAACGAAAAAGAATTCAATGAAGTGCAATTCGAGGCAATCTATTTGATTATCAAGACGAAATATAATATAGAAATTTTCACAAATGATATACGAATGTGCATAATCCAAGAATAAAAAAGGGATTATTTATCTATTGTGTGTAGGGTTGGTGGAGGAGTCTCTTGCAAAAAGAATGATGGGTCATCATGAAAAATGATACAAAATTCGGGCAAAGCACAAAGCTTCCAAATTGAGGTAATGACCCACTTAAGTTAGCTGCCTTTAATATTTGCCGTTTTCTTCTCTAATCACAATCGCTGATCTTCTTTGCATTCCAATCCTAGCAAGTATTTAGGTGACGTCATCGTAAAATCATGTGAATTATCGTATGTACTAATTGACAATGCGATAAGCATCATAAATCAACTTCTATTGTTTGTTATGTACTTTTTTCGCAATTTACAAATTATCGATTTTATTTAATTTTTACTGACTTTTACTTTTCAATCCTACTGAGGTTCTAGTTTTACCAACTTTTATATAAAATTACTACAAAAAAATATTTAGCCGAGTTGTTGAAAATGATGTAATGTATTGGGGGGAAATATACATAAAATTGTTTGTTGTAACCAAAAAGTAATAACACTAGAAATCGATAACAGCTTTAGTAATGACCAAGTCAATGAGTAAAAGAGTATACTATTGCAAACCAAATTTGAACTTGCACAATTTCCGTAAAATTGTAATAGAATTACACATGAGGTTAGGTACGGCTAATCGAATCTCCATAAGGTGATTAGTTCCTACCACCGGTGCTAAGTAGCTTCACAAACTATGTCTGCCAAGATATAACACCTCGAACCCGTTTGAATTAGCACTACGCAAACAGGACTCTATCAAACACTTCTCGAAATCGGCACATTTAAAAAAATTGAAGAGAAAAAATGAGAGGTATTTCTTCTTAGAATGAAGAATAGATCAAATCAATCAATTTGTAGAGTTTCAAAGTTCACGTAGTTAAGAGATACATGAATTCAAGAGTTACATCAATCTGAGTTTGCCATTAAACAAATGTTTGCATACTCCTTATCGCTTTCTTCAAATTTTGTATCACTCCAAGTTTCTACCTTCAGCGCTTTCTTGGATTTTTCATCCCTTCCTTTCTTCTTCAGAAGAGGGCAATTTGGTTTGATATGCCCTTTCTTTTTACATTCGAAGCAAATCACGTCTTTACTTTCTTCTTTGTTATTGTATGATCTTCTTTGATCATACTACTTGAAATCCTTTTTACTTTTAAAATTTCTCCCTCTTTTGGCCATTCTTCTGAACTTCTTAACCATGAGTGCAAGTTCCTCATCGTCTCCATCCTCAGAGTCTGAGACATCAGAATCGGCGTTAGATTTCAAGGTAATAGATTTCTTACTTTTTGAGTTTGCTTCTTCATCGACTCTTTCATCTTCGTATGATTGAATAGTTCCAATAAGCTCGTCTACCAATATTGGCATGATTCTGAGTCTCTCGAATGGATGTTTTGATGTGATTCCATTCCTTTGAAAGACTTCTCAGAAGTTTGTTGACCTTCATTGGTCCAGACACTAGTTTCCCTTGATAGGTGAGACCATTCACTGTTTCAGTGAATCTATCAAACATTTCTTTCATCGTTTCATTAGGCTTTATCATGAATGATTCGTACTGGCCAAGAAGAATGTTAATTTTGATTTTCTTGACTCTGTCTATTCACTCATAGGTCACATGTAACTTGTCTCCTATTGCCTTGAAGGACAATCTGTAACACGTTTATATTCAGTGGGAGATAATGCACAATAAAATGAATAAACATCTTTAGCATCTAGAGCATCTCTTTTTGCTAATTCAGTTGTGGAGAGGGCAGCAGTGGGAGCAGTGTTTTTGTTATTGTTGTTGTCGTCCCCTGCATTTGAATTTGCGTTGCTTGATGTATTTGCAGCGGAATACACTTTGCGTTCTTGCCATTAGCAATTCGCATAATTTCTCCACATTGTGAGCCATACCAAGGGCGACAAGTAATACTCACGATAGGGAAGAAGTGGAAAGCTTTTACCAGCAGCTAGCTTCTCATGACTTTCACGCTGCTTGTTCTTCACCCCCTCCACAACCCATGATTTAAAAAAAAAAAAAAAAAGAATCAACAAACATGCAAGTAATCAGCTCATATCTTCCAAACAGACAGATGCACCCAAAGTGAAGATGCAAGCGCAGAGCGAAACCAACTTTTGCTTCTCTAGCTCTTTGAACAGCCCACGAACAAATAGACAAGTGGTAAAGCGAAACCAACTTTTGCTTCACGCTTTTCAAATTCTTAAATTAACTCGCTCTCGGTGCTTCTTCTACGTTCTAGCTCGTATAATTTTGGCAATAAGAAAAAAAAAATATTGAATCGTAAGCCGAGTGCTCACGTCCGCCGTCGGATGAGATGGGTCCACGAGGGATTCGCCCGATCCGACGGTGCACGTGAGTCGGCCTCATTCAATCATTCGACATGAATGCCCGATCACACTTTATGATGGTATTAGCTGCTGCACTGCAATTTTTATTTTTATTTTTTTGGGCTAGGATGAACTTCTGGAACGATGGATCGAGTACTCCATCTCACCCCTTCTCTGTAATCGGGTTGAAAAATTCATTTTTTTTTCCTCCCCTTTGAACAATAGAATCATTGAGAAGAACTTTTGAGGAAAAATTACCAAAAAAGTCATCAACCTATTGCAATCGTGCCAATTCAGATCTGGGCTGGCAAGGCTGGGCCTCGCTCAGCCACGGCCATGGCAAGGCCGGCCGTCCCTCCGGCCGGTTGCCGAGGTCCGGCGATCGGCTGGAGGAAGAAGAGGGAAGGGGCAGAAATAAAAAGAAAAAATAATAAAATAATAAAAATTCAAAAACTATCAAAATATTATATCACTGGCCAGCCGGCGTCCATGTAAGGCCGGTCAAAATTCGCCGGATGGACTAAATTGGCACAATTGCAAAAGGTTTAGGACTGAATCGGCAAAAAAAAGTTTAAGACTGAATTGGCACAATTACAATAAATTTAAGACTTTTTTGGTAATTTTTCTGAACTTTTGGTGCCTAATAATTAGAGTAGAAGAGCTAAGGTTCGCGAAATTTTAAGCATAGTAAAGGGTAAAGTATAGCTAGGAACGGAGGAAAATATAACCTAGGTAGATATAGCAAGCTCTATACTCGAGACGGGGGCCTAATCAAAGGGAAATTCGGCCCCATCAATGAAAGGGATTTCATGTCTAATCTCATTACGACTTAGCGTAGGAACTAGTAATATCCTTTTCATCGATCTTTGCTGGTAAAATTTTTCGAATAGAAAAGAACTGTCGCTGGAGTACGGAGAACCCTTTTCCTCATGGAAGGAGTTGAGATAGTAATACCCTTAAAAACTTACACATTTTTTCGTGTTGTGTTCAGAATGTTATGTTCTCATGTTAAGCTCGTCGGTTTTTCGTGTCTGTTATTTGTATCATTTTTTACCTTGCCATATTCGTATAAACTCGGTGTAATAAGACGAAGAGTTTCCTTTTATATTTATTTATGAAAAAAGGATCGAAATCGAAACGCATCTAAATCCCATCGCTTTCGAGTTATTAACGTTTGTAGCGTCACAATCTAAGTTTGGTATTTTGTTTCAATATTATTTATCTTGTCAATGGGGGGCAATAATGGAAAAAAGAAACAAAAAAAAAAAAGTTCATTTCCATTCGATTCTTTTCAACTTTGAAGGAAAAAGAAGAAGTGAAGGTCCCGTTGGAGATACTTCCCTCTCATATAACCTATTCCCTTAACCTTCTTTCAATCATATAGAGCGTAAGAATCTTGTACTCGCTACAAGCTGTTCGATTTGAGTCATACGTACTCAACTCATACCTAAGTCCACGAGCCGATCTTCTCAACTCCATCGGCATACCAGAACTCGAAAAGTCGTCTACATAAAGTAGCAAATACACATAATACAAGCTGCTTAGGCATTCGCTCACAACGAAATTCAGAATTTGTGATCTCAGGAAAGTCGATGTGACCCTTTACCATTGGAACTTGCTCGCTCACGTGTGGGCCCATCAGACAACGTTTTGACTGTACTTTTAACTATTTCACTATTATATATCCCTCCCGGTGAAAAGGGATATATATTATTTATTTATTTTTGCTATGTTAGGCGCATACATGTGAATGAATCCGATGACCCAGAAATAAGAACCAATTATGCATCCATAATCTATTTCATATTGCGTGTCGATTTCGATTTCGAAGGGTGCACGAGACGCCATAATCAGATTCGTGAGCTCGACTTCAAGATTTCGATCGATTCCTTCTTGTTCCAACATATAGCAAACACACCCTCAGTAATTAATTTTTAGTGAAGATTAGTGCTTTGCGACTGGTTGCAAGTCGCCATAAAGTCTAACTCGATCAATCAAGTAAACGAAAAAAAAATCCAATGAAGTGCAATTCGAGGCAATCTATCTGATTACCAAGACAACATTGTTTAATTCAATTCAATACAAAAACCGCAGGGGACAAGATTGGGCCTTATCTATTTGAAAGGAATTGAAAGGTGCACTCCGATTTGTCGCCGTCTCCCCACTTTGCCGTGTGTGTGTATATATATATATATATCCATAATCTATACAAGAGAAAGGTTTTGCGTATGGGGTAGGTGGAGGAGTCTCTTGCAAAAAGAATGATGGGTCATGATGAAAAATGATACAAAATTAGGGCAAAGTGCAAAGCTTCCAAATTGAGCTCCATGTCCTGTAATGACCCACTTAAATTAGCTGCCTTCAATATTTGTCGTTTCTTTTCTAATCACAGCCGCTGATCTTCTTTGCATTCCAATCCTAACATGAATTTGCTTGACTTCATCGTGAAATTATGTGAATTTTTTTGTATGTACTAATTGAAAGCGCGATAAGCATCATAATAGAGTACCTCCTGAAACGAAACCTCGTCGCCATTTGGAGACATGCCGGCGTTGGCAAGGCCTAAGGACCCTTGCCGGGGACCAGAAGTGGTCGTTAAAGACCGTTGATTCTGCTGTTTTGTTTGGAACAAAAAAAAAAAGACGGATGTTTTTCCATTCCATAGATTTCTGAAAATATTGGTAAGTGTCGGCAAACTGTTGGTAGAAAAAATTGTCGATCATTTGACTTGCTAGTAATCGGGTGTAATTTATCAACACTTTTGTAAAATTGCTAACTTCTTCTTAACAGTTTACGAATTATTATTTCTTGTTAATGTTTTATAACTTTTACTTTTCAATCTTACCGCTAGTTTTACTCACTTTTACATGAATTTACTAAGGGCGAGCATGGTAACACTTCTGGAGCAGAAATCCGTTTGGTTTGCAATTATATATTTCTACTTCAGAAGTAACTTTTTACTTCAAAAGCTGTTTTTGGGGAACTTTTGATAAGTAAAAATAGTTACTTCTCATCATTATAAGTCATTTTTTTTTTCTTTTTAGCCCTCCATTTTCATATTTTTTATGTCTCTCTTCGCTTGTCTATCTCAATCCAACCCGGTTCGGATAATTATTTTAATAAAAAAAAATATGAAAAAAAATCAGAAAATGATTTTAAAAAAATGGAAAATTCATAAAATAAAATAAAAATCTTAAAAAATTGGAAAAATTCCTTAAAATTTTCCAAAAAGAAAAATCTCAGAAATTAAGAAATGGGTCCATTCAATTGGCAAATCCTATTTTTGACGGTTTTACCATCTCTTTCTTCAAAAATGTCGATTTTGCCCCTTATGGGCAAATCGTCTCAGAAAATTCCAAAAAAATTCAAAAAATCACAGAAAATAGGAAATAGTCAAATTTGACTGGCTAAACCCGTCTTTTGTGATTTTCACTTCTGATCTTTTTCAAAACAACGATTTCGCCCTCCTATGGAAAATCGTTCCAAAAATTCAGAAAAATTTCAGAAAATCTCAGAAATTGGGAAATGGGTACATTCAACTGGCCAACCCTATTTCTGATGATTTTGATTCCAAATCTTTTCAAAATGATAATTTTGCCCCTTTGGACAAATTATCTCCAAATGTCCCCAATTCCTTCCAAACCTCCAAACACCCCTTCTCTAAGCCTTTTGAGCTTCATTAGGGATGTCATGTTTGATTTGATGCGTTTTATCCGCATGTTCCTGGTTCCTTGATTTATGCACCTATCTTTTTTTATTGTGATTGATAGGTTAGATATTCCTATCTACATAAACTCCTAGATTTTCTGTCTCTCTCTTCGCTTGTCTGGTTTAGTCCAACAATGGGTGCGGCTGCTCCAAAACAAACTTCTCTGATCCGATGGATCATGTGATCTCGTGCCCTCCATTTTTTTTATAAAAAAAAAAAAACCAGGAAAACCAAAGCTGGGTTGAAAAGATAAAGATGACGACACCTCAGTTTTTACCTTTTGTCTTTCTGCCTAGAGATGCCTTCATGCCAAAATAAGCTCATCATTATTATAGTTTTATGTCCCAAGTTCTCATTAATATATAGGTGATCTCATGGCACATACAACTACCGTAGATTTGTGCTTCTAGAGACGATTTAGGCACGAAAAAGGTTCATATATTATGCCCATTGTGATATAAACCACGCCAGAGGCACAAAAGAGGAAGCACCGGAACTACCCGTGCTTTTAGAGTTGATATATGAGCTCGGCCTTCGTATTCATTAATACAATTTTTCCATAATTTGGTCCGCATTTACATAAACAATTAAATGACAAATTATACGTAAATCCGTCAGTATTTGCATTTAAATTTTCTTGAATAACATGCATTTTAGGTTAGGATCAATAATTTTTCGTAGAATATTTTGTGTTAATAATGTTCCAGAAGTATAAATTTTCAATCGTTACCAAACGAATTTCTATTCGAGAAGCAGAAATTTTGTCATGTTATCAAATGCCTTTCTTTGATCAGAAATCAACTTATGAAGCAAAAGTAGAAAAATCAACTTCTAGCCAGAAGTTGATTTCTGAAGTAAAAGTGTTACCATGCGCGCCCTAAGTGACCTACCAACTTTTTTTATTTGATTGCCAACTAGTTTTTGAGTTACCAACTATCAAGTGAAGTATTTACCAATGTCTGTTTGTTATTTCTTAAATTGCCAACTTATGAGTCCTTTCCTTGTTCACAAATAAGAAGGGCTAACCACAACCTCGACTTTTTGTGTACATCCTGGCGAGGGTTCAGCCCCATAAGGATGCCACATGTCGTGATACGAATCCTCCTCCATCACGGAGAGAGAGAGAGAGAAAGAGAGAGAGAGAGAGAGAGAGAGAGAGAGAGAGAGAGAGAGAGAGAATTCTTACTTGAGCACGACAAGGGGTGGTGCGTCCTCGCTTTGTGCAAGCACTAAGCCTATGTTTGATCATCTGGATTTTTAATTAGGATATGATAAGATATGATGGGATATGAAATCAGTGATTTGCTATATCTTATCCACTATTTTGTGAATTGCAATGATAAAGTTGGATATTTTCACAGCCTATTTGTCAATTGTTTGGTATGAGCAACATATCAGTATAAATGAACCTAAAAGTTGCACAAACAGAGATGGTAGAATACCTCATGATACTCTTGCCTACTTCATTTTTATTTTTTATTTTTTATTTTTCCTTCTCTTTTTTTAATTCCACCATTCTCTTTATTAAATAGTAAGCTATACTAACATTCCTAAAATACTAAAATACCTAAAATGTGTAAAAATATAAGTATAAATATTATATATAATAAATTTCTATTATACGATAGAAAGAAATTCAAATATATAAATAAAAATGGAAATAAATAATAATGAAATTGTTGTGATATTTTTGTTATCCCACCTCCTCCATGGGATAATTTCATGCGGGCTATATCTCTATTATATCTCACTTATCCTGTTATAGCCATGCACCAAATATAGGATAGGATAAATTTTATCATATCCTAAATTTTGTCCTGACTACCAAACGCGGCCTAAAGGATTGAAAGAATGTATATACAATGGAATTAACAACAATTTTAATTACTTCGCTGACAAATAGAAATTTTCAGCAAAATTCTTCTTTTTTCCTTTTGCAAAGAAAATTATCTGAATTACAATCGTAAAAAGTTGATCACTTAGATTTTAATAGGGCCCGTTTACCTGGACTTCTAAAATGTCGAAAATAACTTTTCTACTTTTCCTCTTTTCCGCCAAGATTCAAAATGTTATCCAAACACAACAAAATAGGAGAAAATTATATGTAAGGATTTTGAGTATTTACATAAAAAAAAAAATGATCCTTGAATTTTGGCCCAATGTGTTATGTCATTCTTCAACTTTTACTTTGTTCATGTGGTCTTGGACTTTTGGCATATGTGGAATCTAGTCCCTAAACTATATGCAAAAACAAAATTTGTTATCCTTCCATTAATTCAAGTTAACGGAATTTGCTGATTTGGCTTCCAGTCAAGTAAGCATGAATGATGGACCAAAGAATAATGTTACACATGGATTATCCAAGTAAGATATTCAACTCAAAATAGTATATTATAATCCACGTCATCAAATAACTTGGATAATTATTTTTCTAGAATGAACGAATAAACAAGTTGAAAGAAAACTAATCACATTCAGTGAAGATTAGTGCTTGGAGACTGGTCACAAGTCATTATAAAGTCTAATTCGATCAATCAAAGTTAACCGAAAAAGTCAATGAAGTGCAATTTGAGGCAATCTATGTGAGCATTTCAAAAAATAAATTTTGGGTTATTCAATTTAATACAAAACCGCAGGGGACAAGGTTGGGGCTTCTCCATTTGGACGGAACTAAGCATTCACATTTCTTGTCGTCTCCCAACTTTGCCGTCTACCGACAAAAAGAAACTATTTCTTTTCGATGTTAGGTATATATATTGCCCACAGTTGTTGTAAGATAATAATTTAATAATATATATGAATGCGATTACCCAGAAAAAAAAAATGTTATGCTTTCATGACGCATTGTATTAAACAAGTGAAAGGACTCGCGTGTAGGGTAGGTGGAGGAGTCTCTTGCTTTGGTTGAAAAAAGAATAAATTAGATTTTTGGGGTCATTGGTGCAAAAAAGAATAATCTTTGATGATGAAAACTACACTAAATAGGGCAACCTACTAAGTTTCAGCTCCATGTTCTCTAATGACCTACTTAAATTAGCTGCCTTTAATATTTGTCATTTTCTTCTCTAATTAAAACCGCCGATCTTCTTTGCATTCTAATTCAAGGCTACGCTGTTTCGCGTAAAAATAAGTAATTTGAAAAATATTTTTCTACAAATAATCCTTTATATCGCTTATAAAAATGAACGATCAAAAAGTATTTTTATTGTCCACGAAATATTTAGACATAAATTATTATCGGTAATAAAAAAAATTCTATTGATTAATTATTTTGAGAGATAGAATGGATCATTTTTAGGACAATATTTTTCAAATCATTCACTTTTCTCGAAACAAGCGGAGCCTAATATGAATTTTTGTGAATTTTTGTGAATTCAATGTAATATTATAGGATATTCGTATGTTCCAATTGAAAAAAAAAACCCCAATAATGATCACAAATTAAGAGGAAAAAATGCAGTTAAATAAATTGCAAATATAAGAATACCCACTAATTTTTCTGGATCTGGACTAACCCTATATGAGCTAATATAAAAGTGTTCGGAATATTGCAGTAAATATCTATAAAATATTCGCCCCCTCACGTGACGTGCACGCTACATTACAGACCCAATTATTTTGCCGTGTTTCAAGATGTCGATGCAAAAGGTGGTTTGAGGTTTGAGCCCACGGAATTGAATGAAACCTGGTCGCCATTAGGAGACACGACAAGCATGACGCGCCGGACGTGCATTCTTTTGTTTGGGTAATAACATAAATAATCTTTGAACTTCATATCAATTGACAACAACGTTCTTGGCCTTTTTATTAATGCAATATGATCGCTGAACTTTGGCCAGATGTTCGATGTGAAACTCCGTCCCCGTACTTTAATTACGTCCAATGCTATTCCTGCATTATGGTAAATGTTCCATATAGTCCTTCCATTTGCGTCATTTTCACAAAGTCTATGTACCAAACTGAATATCTACTAATAGCTCAGAAACCACATTGGATAAATGAATAGTTTAGGGGCAACACTGCAAATTGGGCTAAAGTTCAGGGGGCGCATCGAACAAATTAAAAATACACGGACGAATATTGCTCATTGGATTAAAGTTCAAGGACCGCTGGTGTCGTTTTTCCTTCTTCCGTTTGTTGTCAAAGTTTTCCCTTCTTTTATTGGGTCGTCTTTTCTCATTTTTTAAATATTTATTTTCTTTTTTGCATTTTCTTAAAGGTGGTTAAAATGAGGTATTATTAAACTTTTAAAGTTAATACCACAAAAAAAACTCCATATTGATACACAAGCGACAAATTTACCCTAAACCAATTTCTTGATCACTAAAAACCAAAAAACCAGTATATGTGACAAATTTACCCTCCATTAATTTTCGTTAAATTTTATCATCAAATTGTTAAGTTGGATGATATGTGGCAGTTGAAGAGTGTATTTGAGGTTTTACCATCCGTTAGTCACATGTCAGTTTGGGGTATTTCGTATAATCTAATTTAACGGAAACTAATGTAGGATAAATTTGTCACAAGTGTATCGGTTTATAGTTTTTGGTAAATTTCACTGCTGTACCGGTTTGGGGCTTTTCGTGATATTAAATTAAAATTTCCATCACATCCTTTGTCGACTAATAAAAGAAATTATGTCCTTTTTTCCTAAGAAAGATGAATATCATATTTGTGGGGTGCGTTTGTTTCACCGAAAATTCAAAATTTAGAAAAAATTTTCTAAAAATCGATTGGTTGTATCGCTTGGAAAAATAATAAATGAAAAATATTTTCATCGTTCACGAAAACAGTTAGTCATAGATTGTTGTCTATAACGAAAATATTTTTAATTGACTAATTTTTCTAAGTGATATAGCCAATTACTTTTTGAAAAATATTTTTTAAATATTGAATTTTTCGTGAAACAAACGCAACCGTAATAATAACTCACTTTGACTGCGCGGGACAATTTAAACAGGTGCTTAAGGAGTTTGATTATAGTCTCCTTAAATCATGACACATCTTCCTAGAACAGATCAAATCTTGCCAATAATGCTAATGGGATCTTGACTTTGCTTTGTTTTCCCTTTTCTTTCCTCATGTTTTCGTGAGGAGAAGTGAAAGACAAGGACTTGGGCATGAGCTATGGTCCAAAATGGCAAAAGTTTTCAAGGACTGTCGCCATTGATGTACAAAAAGTGCGCAGTTTTTCCTTACCACAGCCATAATTGCGTTGACACTTTAGCCATGCACTTGACTCGATATATCTTCCAATCGATTGATATGGGTGAAAAAGGAGAAAGCTTAGCATGGACTAATTCTGACGTGACGTGATAAACATTTCAAATTTAGTAACTTAAATGAGAGTTAATATTCATATACTAAGTGATAATTTAATTAGAAAGAAAACTGGCAAGTCTGCGATTATTAGATTGATAATCTCTAGAAAGAATTAGCAGATATAAATGGTTGCTAACCAAGATAAATAAAGTTTGATAATTTAATACAATTTTTTTTAAAAAAAATGGAAGATTGGTAAATAACCCTAGTGAGAGTTGGTAATCTAAATTTAGTAGGTAATTTATTCTTTAAAAAGTTGGTAAAAATCACTCTAATTTAAATTGGTATATGTAACAATTAGTAAATTCGAAGCGTGGTAAGTTAACGCAAAAATTGTTAATTTGTAAACTATCAAAAGAAGAGGATAATCTCATTAAAATGTTATTAAGTTAACAAGACGCTACTTCGGAAAAAATCGCCCTTTTTTTTTCGAACAAAATTTTCATACTTACCAATACTCATTAACATTTATCAATATAAAAAAAATCTGTATTTCTAGACACAGAACAATAGAGTTAGGGCTGTTGCGCCCTCGTTTTTACCAGAATTGAAGGATTTTTTTTTTTTTTGTACAAAACCGAAGAATTAAAAAGTGGATTTTTGGGTGAATAAACATGGCAGCATGCTTGTTTTGTTTTGAAGTTATTTTGAATTTTTCTTGATTTGTAGTTGAACTAGAATATTTCTCTCTCGTATTTCAAGGAAGTGAATGAAATTTTATTTTAAAAAAAAAATGGCAGTATGCTTAAATTTCGCCACCACCATTTCCGAGTCAGCCGGGCGTTTTCGTAAATTCGCACCAAATCCATGACCGATTACCATCCGATACATTTAGGGTGCGCATAGCAACACTTTGCTTCAGAAATCAACTTCTGGCTAGAAGTTGATTTTTCTACTTCTACTCAAAAGCAGAAATTGATTTTTCTACTTTTACTCTAAAAGTTGATTTCTAATCAGAGAAATTCGTTTGATAACAATTGAAAGTTTATACTTATAGAACATTATTAACACAAAATCTTCTACGAAAAATTATTGTCGGTGGCCGAAAAATTTATACTTCATTTTTTATTTTTTATTTTATTTAAAAAATAATTTTTATTATTAATAATTTTTATTTACTTTTTAAAAATAAAAAATTTATTATTTATTTTTTACTCTGGGGGCCGGAGACGTCGACTCCGCAGCGGCGATGGGCGACGGTGGCGGCAGGGGGTGGTTGGCGGGGGCGGTGGTTGGCGATGGGAGGCGAGGTGTGTCGGTGGTCGTGGCGGCAGTGCAGCGGTGGGAGGCGGTAGCTGGCGATTGTGGGCGGGGGTCAGCGAGGGGCAAGGGCAGTCGGCGAAGGTCGGCGATGGGCAGCGACGGCGGAGGCGTGGTTGGGAGATAGAGGTGCTGAAAATGAAAAGAGGCCGAAGTAAGAGAGATATTGATGTCGAGAGATTTCTAATTCTGAAAGAGAAGTAACTTTTTTTAACTTCTGGAATTGGCTCAAAAATAACTTCAGAAGTAGAAATGTAATTTGCGTAACCAAACGGATTTCTGCTTTAGAAGTTACATTGCCAAACGACTTCTGAAGCAAAAATTCATTTTCAGAAGTGTTACCATGCGCGCCCTTAGCTAGGGGTGTGCATGATCCAGACCTGTAGTCCCAGTCCCCAAATTTTCGAGACCGGGGACGGGACCGGCCCAGGATTGGCTGTCCGGTCCCAATGGGATTGCTAACACCAGCTGCTTATAGAAATCTAATCCTTGGATCTAAACTTACTTTCAATCTCAATCATCCAACCTAATAAACATACACATGACCATCATACAACCATCGCATGAGTACTTGCAATCCTAAAATAATGAGAAAAGACTAAATTAGGAAGAAAAACACTTAAAAAAGCTAAAATATGATTATCCTCCTGCATCATTCTCCTCGAGTTGGAAAGAATCAAGCTCAAAGTTGGATTACACTTGTACTTCATTGAATCCAAGTGCGAACAAAATAATATGTATAGTCAAGACAAAATAGAGATTGAGTCCAGAGAAAACACGATCGGAGACTGCATATTGACAAACGCGATCGGAGACTTCGTTGCGAAGGCGAGACGCGAGCATCGAGCGAGAGGAGAGGAGTGAGTGTCGAGTAGAAGACGAAGAAATTAGGTTAACTAATTCTAGGCGGTCCAGTCCTGACTGTCCGATCCGGTCCCATCTACCATGGAATCGAGGATCGGACCGCCCCCTCAAGGACCGGACCAACCCAACCTGTCCGATCCGGTCCGGTCCCGTTTGCTCACCCCTACTTAGCCGATTGGTCCTTTAATCTTTTGAGCGGTAAACTCCCCCCCCCCCCCCCCCCCCCCCCCCCCCCCCCCCAATCGAGATGCCCAATCGAGATGCGAGAGTCGGCCACCGCCACGTGTCTCGATCGCGTTCGTCTGTTCTCCCTATAAAATAACTGCCGCTTCCGTTCAGCAAAAGCCCTCCCCAGGACATAATATCCCATAGGGTTCTGTTACTCTGCGACGCACGCTTGCCACATCCCCCTCTCTCTCTCTCTCGTTCTCTCGCTTCGAATGGGGAGAGAAACTCCGTCGTCGCCGTCGACGAAGCTGAGTGCTTTCAGTTACCGGCGGTCTCTAATTCGCTTGGTGCAGGTCGGGAACCGGTTCGCCAGGGAATCTCTCCTGCCGGCGGCCGCCTCGCGCGGGCCGACTGGGGGCGGATTCGATTCTCGCCTTGCATCAACTGAATCGGAGACCGCGGTGAAGGTTGCAATTCGGATCTACCAGCTGGGTGCTCCCTCTCCCCGTTCAGATCTGGAGCTCGCTCTCTCTCTCTCTCTCTCTGTCTCTCGCCCCTTCGTCTCTGGTACTTTCGCTCTCGCTCTAGCTCTTCGTGTTCGCACCATTGAAGATCGTATCGAATGATTCGTCGCGTATGTGTCATTCGAACTATGTAGGCTTTTCTGGCGATCGTCAGCTTGAGCAATCTCTTGATTTTGATCGGGGAAACGCCCACCTCTGTCTAAATTTCTTCCATGACACGAGGTCGTTGATAGATGAATTCAGTAAATACGGGCACAGTTTGTGATATCGCGGTGCTTTGCGGTATTGAAATCTCGTATTGCTGATGTGATTAATGCATTGGACACTGGGAGTTCATTCATTCTTGTACTGATTACGTAAATCAGCTCGGATTTAGTACAGAGAGTCGAGACATCCATCCAACAAAGTTGTTGCCGAAACTGGACAAGAAGTCTGCAGGGGGAATCTACTGAAGTACGGAGGTATCTATACCTACATCACCGATTTGTTATTGCTTGTATTGCAGTAGACTCTGTATCTATGTTTCTTATGCTCCCCCATAATAAATGATTTGACAAATATTAAAAAAAAAATGATCGTTTGTATCGCTCGAAATAATTAGTCAATTGAAATACTTTTACAAATCGGCAATTTATGTCTAATTAATATTCTGAACCATGAAAAATATTTTTGTTAAGTCATTTTTTTAAGCGATACAAACGATCATTCCTACGGATCGTTCATTTTTCGAAATAAACGGAGCGTAATATGTTATGGTGCTAGTGCAGTGAAGCTCAGCTTATGTACTTCATTAGACAGGCAAGCCTAAAAATCATAGATTTCACGTTTAGGGAGGTCCCATTAGTTTCACCACCATGGTTATTGTTGCCACACTGGAAGCTCAAGATTGAGAATCAAACCTTTCCATTTACCTGTATAATATTGCGAAATCTGCTTCCACTAACCCTTGTTAGGACAGACATCTTGTTTGGATTGCTAAAAGAAAGCAGGAGTTGCGAAGTAGCACAATCAGATTAGCCGACAACAAGGGGCAGGATTTGTGTATGGTTCTGAGAAGAAGGTTTCCCAGGTGCTGCCGGTTCCTTTAACATGAAAATTGAGCCCTGCCAATTTAGTGTTGCATTCTCGAGAGAAGAGGCCTTTGGCCTGTGCAGGTGTTCTCGGCGAAAACATGCTTCTCATTTCTTTTCTTTCTCTCTTTTTTGGTCCAAGCGGCATATGCGAAGAAGCATCGCATATGTGCAAGGATGTGCCTTAGCCACAATGCTTGATTATGTTCATAACCTTCCCGTCTCTGAAGTTGTCTTCTCCTGCGGGTCTCTTCTTCTTCTTCTTCTTAAGAAGAACGAAGTAGACCAGCAAGAACAGGTGATGCTTGATAAAAACCCGAACTCAGTACAAACTTGCGTAAGTATGAATTTTATTCGAATTTTGGTTGTTAATGACAGCGAATTATTCTCCCGGCAAGAATCGTTCCTCCGACTACGTGTACAAACTGTGTCCGATCTCAATGATGGATCTATTTTGGAATGCTAGCAGCAGAGTCTGCTTTCCGTTTGGAGCTGCGAGAGTCTGTCTCTCCTTACAAGAATACTTTCTTTTCTTTTCTCTGTCTCTTGCAAATGATGCTCGGAGCATCTTCTCTGGCAAAGTAGGCACCCACCATAGTTTCTCCGGTTAGATGCTTAAGTGGGTTCGCTGTGATATAGCCATCATACTTGGTTATGTGTATCGTCATCTTCATCTTTGTCCTGTATATGATAACTCCAGATCCATTGTTGACTAGCCCTGTTGAATAATTGAAGCTGCAGCTGGGGTCTCCCGTACACTGGTCTCTGTTTTGGTTCTACTCGATCCAGAAATGCTTGGATGTAAATAAGTTCTTGTAGGTGCTGTGTACGGCTCACTTGTTGAGATACCCAAAAACATATATAGGATTCAAGAGATCAACCAATCTGTAAATCGATTTTGTGAATCAGTTCTTATGGGATGACATACTGAAATTGCTCTTCTGATTGACTGGTTTTTGCTCCACCATTGTTAGTTTGGCTATTCCCATGAAAGTTGAAGCCAAGTATTTGCTTTAGGAAAGCTACTTTCCTTGTCTGACAATCCCAACGAATTATTCTAATTCAGTGTTTCTATCAACAAGGAACATCCCCCAAACGTCAACGGTCAAAACCTCTTTTCCCTCAAAACTTGTCTCGTCGCTGGCTCCAATGTCCACACGATTCTTCATGCTTTTTGCCTTCTTGTCAACAATTGAGGCAGAAAGTGGTCCCAGGTCGAGCCACCTCCTGGAATCGCTACGTACGAAAGTTCACCAATTCCTCAATCTGGTTTCTTCTGGAGAAGCTGTCCAGTCATTTTCTCCTTCAGTCTATGTCCCGTTGATGAGATAATTCACAACACGAGCAGCGTCGACTGTGCTCGTACTTGTGGTGGGTCTCATGAGAGAGAAGGGCTCGCTGCGTGCATCTCGTGCTCGGAGTCATTTTTCCAGATTCCCGTTCACATCGACAAACCCGGCCTACATTGATTGGGCGGGTGTAAGCGTTTCGATAACCTGCCGACCACGTTATGAAATGCCGTTGCTTGTCCCTCTTGTTGTATAATGACCTTTTAACTTAGTGTCTGTGTGGGGTAACCGTGACTATATTGAGCTTATTATGTTATGTGATTGATTCTATCCTTTCGAGTCATGCTAATTCTGTCATACCTTCTAAGCATTGAAAAGACGTCTCTGGCTTCAGCCTTTAATTTCAAAAGATATACAAATTTGGAGCTGGCAAAACCCTCCTAGAAACTCCCTTAGTCCAGGAAATTTTGACAATTCACCGGTTGTTCTCGTGACTACATAACTTTTCTTACTTCCCCCCATATAACAGCTGATTTCATCCTTCCTCCATACGTATTCTCATGCATGTAAGTCTAAATTGGCATAAGATTGTTGGCAATTGCTGTTTTGTAAGTTGCTTGCAGTGCTTGTGTGGATTCAAGGCCTACATCATTGGGAAGTGGGAACAACGTGACTGAGATGAATCCATGCACGTCCCCGTCCCTGAAAACACTACTGTCAACAAGATTGGAAGTCAGAACATTGGAGATCTTTCTACTTTCTTTTTTTCTCTTTTTGATCCAAAGGCACCCGCGTGAAGATCCAGCTACCTGAAGGCCAATAAAAACAGCCTGCGAAAAACCACCGGTTAAGTCCAGACCTTTGGCCTGTGCAGGTGGCCCTGACCCAGAGGAGTTTGCACGCGGATTGTGAAATTCGAGTGGGTGACCTCTGGCTTTTGAGTTAGAAAATCCGTAGCGCCCCAACCGACTGCGCCAATCCAAGGGTTACATGTGCGTACGAGGAGAAAGCATGTGATCGTATGCGTCCGAGGAGCTAGCGCACGGCGGCAAATAGATTATTTTGTGCGCGGGAGAGCGAGATAAAGCAGGACAAAGCAATTAGTTGGAAGTAATTAGTTAATTATACTTATGTATACGGGGTTAGGTCTTCATCTCATTCAAACAAAACAGCCATGCGCTCATGCTTTAAATTCCATGTAAGGTGCAGTTTGATAGTAATACTGAAATATAAAAAGTGGTGCAATTGATATGCAATCCGTGATTTTGAAGATAGCTTTTTGGAATCTACATTAATCGCGTTCCGACGAAGAACAAATAGAAGAGATTTGCGGTCTTTTGGTGTCGATTTTTTCTATCATTAACGTAAAATTTCAGATAAATAGAATTACATTTCTGATTATGCAAAAAAAACAAGAATTTTCTCCTTTCCAGATAATAAATTATCTTTATATTTATCTTTTGGAATAGTAAATTTTTTATAGATATAACCAAACGGTCTCTAGGTTGCACTAATACTTGTTTTTTTCCATCAAATTCATGTTGGACTTGACAAGGTCTAACCAATGTGGCCTATCAGGTTTATTATTTAATTATAGATATTACGGACGTATATTTGTTACATCCAATTGGCATTTTAGAAGCATTATCTTTAAATTTTGATGGACGGTTGAGATTTGACAGCTCTAGGATTGGTTCCATCACTTCCCCTATATAAGGCCTCTTTTTGTGGAGAACGGTTATCGCAATCTTACGCTTTCGTTTCTTCCACAAAATCACAAGAAAGAAAATTATACACTCCATCACAATTATTATAGAGGAGAGTGGTGACGATCCATACCCATAAGAAGACATCTTCTCTCTCATTGAATCAACAATGGCTTCCTCTGATTCGGGTACGTTATATTTATCAATTTGATCTTATGTTCATGTGATTGAAAAGATCCAATAAACTAACATGTGGTATCAGAGCGATGGTTTATTCAAGGCACAAACATAGTTATAATGTTTATTATGATCTTTCGTCTCCTTTTATGATTGATTCATGGTATTTTTTTGATGATGGAATAAACATATGACGATAATCAATTTTTCGAGAATCTTATGCAATAATGTATTTTATTCGGTTTGTATCAACAAAATGCCAAAAACCGCTGAATATTGTTGTAAATTCTAGTTATCGTTCCCATGATCTGGCCATTAAACGACCTAATTATGTGTTGTTCCATTTTATTTTGATTCGGCAAGTATTGCTAATGGCGTAAATCTGCTAGAATCATCGTGATTGTTTCTCGATACTTGCTTATATTGTTTTGTTGATTGGGTTGTCTTAAGGGTGTGTTTGTTTCACGAAAAATCAAAAATTTGGAAAACATTTTCCAAAAAATAAAGGCTTGCATCTTTTAGAAAAATTATTCAACAAAAAATATTTTCATTGTCAATAACACTTTATGCCTAATTATTTTCACGGTAATGAAAATATTTTGTATTCATTTATTTTTATGAGTGATATAAGCATTTTTTTTTTGGAAAATATTTTCCAAATCTTTGATTTTCCGTGAAACAAACACACCCTAAAATTGTAAAGCACGACTCTATTATGTCGAATAAATTTTTATTGTTTATTGCGGTTCTAAACTATTTGAACAGTACTCAGCCCAACGGAAGATTATTGTTTTAAATAGATTTAGCTTTTGATAAGACTGTCTTATGTTATGCTCGTGATTAAATTCGTAACTGGCCCAACAGAAAGGTAAGATATTTAATTTTGAGTAGAATGATAATATGATATGCAAATAAATTGCAAATATGCAATTCGAATTAATTCTGCCCAATGGTGATTTAATTTGATTTATTCTTGCCTTATGAAATTTGCTGGTAAATTATGAAAGAATCCATTTAAAGTGTTTATAGTCAGCCCAACGGAAGGGTATAAATGATTCTTGGATTTCTTTTGGTAAGGTTTTGTGTATTTTACCTTCCATGTAAGTGAACTGCTTATTTTTCAGTTTATTGTGATGATGAATAAAACAATTTATTTGTTTTTGTGGATTGCCTAAAAGGTATTAATGTGCATAATTTTACTAATCTAGCATATAATCCTTCTGCTATTACGAGTTATCTTTCCTCCATTGAACAACTGAGTGGTACAAACTTTAAGAAGTGGAAAGAGCAAATAAGCTTCATTCTTGGGGTCATGGATTTGGACTATGCATTATGGGTTAACACTCTCGCTGAACTCACGGATGAAAGCTCAAATGAGCAAAAATCTGCTTATGAAAGTGAGAGCGATCCAATCACATATCTCTAATGATTATGAAAGGCTCCATAATGACTGCTATTCGGGGAGCCATTCCTGACTCTAATAATATTAAGGAGTACCTTACTCACATTGAGGAGCAGTATGAGGGCACTTCCAAAGTATAGGCTACTGCTCTTATTTCCAAAATGACTACCCTCAAGTATAATGGAATCAATGGTGTTCGTGAGCACATTATGCGGATGAATGATATGGCTGCTCAACTTAAGTCCTTGGATATGGAAATCTCTGAAGGTTTCCCTGTTTACTTCATTACGACATCTCTTCCTACATAGTTTGGTCCTTTTAAGATCAACTATAATATGCAAAAAGAGAAATGAAAGATGAGCGAGCTTATTTCTATATGTGTCCAAGAAGAAGAGAGGCTGAAATCCGAACAACTTCATGGTGCTCATGTAATTACTTTTGGTTCAAACAAAGGAAAATGAAAGATGCATGACAAGGGTCGCAATTATGGAAACAAGGGTACTCATGATCCTATGATTAATAAGGCAGGTCTTTCTGGTTCAAAAAGACCAAGTGGTCCTAAGTGTCATTTCTGTAGAGCTAAATGACATGTGAGGGAAGAATGCTCGAAATTCCTGCATTGGCTCGAGAAGAAAGGTAATACTTTTTTTGGTGGAAGAAAGGTAATACTTTATTAAGTCATGTTTGTTATGAGTCCTATATTGTTGATACTCCTTTAAATACATGATGGATTGATACTGGTGCAACTTTACACATAACTAATTCATTACAAGGATTCCTTTCAAAGAAGAAGCTAAATAAAGGAGACCGTAACATTGTCGTGGGAAATGGAGAAAAGGTTCCAGTTGAAGCGTTTGGCACTCTTCGTTTGGTGTTGGAGAGTGGTTGCAATTTGGATTTGGTTGATACTGTTTATGTTCCCAGTATTACTCGAAACTTAATTTCTGTTTCAAAACTTGACGCTTATGGTTATTCGTTTAAGTTTGAGAATAAAAGTTGCTCCATTTCTTGTTATGATGAGACTGTTGGTTATGGTCTGTTAGAGGGAAACCTCTACAAATCGTGTTTAGATTCTTTGTTTGTTAAATCATTAGTTTCAATGAATGTGAATGATGAAGTTGCTAAAACTGGTAAGAAACGGAAATCAGAGAATGAAAATTCCTCAAAATTATGGCATGAACGTTTGGGCCATCTATCACGAGGCAAAATGGAACGCCTCATTAAGGATGGACTCCTACATTCTCTAGATTTATCTGATTTTGACACATATATTAAATGTATTAAAGGAAACTAAAGGTAACTACTGTGTAAACAACTCAAACTACTCATTAGAACCGTAACCTATTCAAGTTCTTCACTTGGAGAATATCAAATATATAATGTCATTCTTAAACTTTTAATTCATTCAACGTGATCCTTGAAATGTTCTTAACGTTCAATGTAGTTCTTCTCTTTAATCAGACAACAACTCAGACGTTTTTCGATGACATGGAATATTTGAAACTCAGTTGAACTTTTCAATAGTTGAGTCAATACGATATAAGAATATGTGACCGTAAATTTAATTTTCTGATCCATCTACTTTTATATGCATACGCTTTTTCTTTTCTTTTTTGGTCGCTTTTGCCATCTATTGTTAAAACTGAACGGATTGAAGGGTGTGTCAACAAATTTTGGAAAAGTGTAAAAAAAATCTTAAACCTATTGCAATAATGTCAATTCGGTCATACACCTTTCAATTATATCAATTTTTTTTTTCAATTGTACCAATTTTTTTTTATCGAATAATTGTACCAATTGAGTTCTAAACTTTTTGACGATTTGCCAATGTACTTCATCCGGTCAATTTTTATAGAAAATCGCTGACATGAACCCCAGCCATCCTGCATGGCACGATTGGCGCCGATGTGGAAAAATTCTAGAATTTTCTATTATTATTTGAGTTTTTCCTTTTTTTTTTCCTTTTAATTCCATTGTGGCCGGCAAGGGCAGTCCTCGCCCGGCCGTGGAGGTCAAGGCCTTGCCCAAGCCACAAGGGTCGAGCCGTGGAGGCCACTGGCTAGGGCCGCCCTCATCGAGTATGGCTAGGGCTGCCCTCACCGAATCTGGCAAGGGCTTCGCGGCCCTTCCCTGTGGCCGATGATAGCTTAGGCGAGGGTCGTGATCCTCGCTCGTCACAATGAAAAAAAGATAATAAAAAGAAAAAATAATAATAAATGATCTTGTGAAATATTAAAAATTTGTCCACGTTAGAGCCGGTCGTGCGACGTAGGATGACCGGCGTCCATCTTAGAAATTTCTGACAAAAATTAATAAGATGGATTATACTGGCAAATCGTCAAAATATTTAAGACTCAATTGATACAATCGAAAGGTTTGTGACTGAATTGACCTAAGTGCAGTAGGTTTAGAACTTTTTCGATACTTTTCCCCAATAAATTCTGTTAATTCAAAATAATGAAAGTCAAACCATGTGACGATCATATGTGATGCGACTAACCAATGAAAAAAAGAAGCAGTAAAGTTTCGAAATTCAAACGAAAAAAAAAATTGATTGGGAGGGATGACATAATTAATGCAATAACACATATCATGCCTAAATTTTGTAAATTGGTAGAATTTCAAGAGAGCAAATATATATTTCCTTGGATTTCTTAGGAGTTCCTTCTTTATGGTAGGTGACCCGTTTGAAATGTGGGGGTTTCATACTCGGAATCCGAATCGATCATACTATTAGCGATACTCTCGGACTGAAACAGTTCCTAGAGGCAGCCGCGGAACTCGCCCGAGGCGCACACGCGCCGTCTCAGCCGCCCGTTTGGCGGAGAGAGATCCTCGACGCGCGACACCCGCCGCGAGCGACGTGCACGCACCCTGAGTTCGAGGACATCATCCTCGCCGGGAGTATTGCCGCAAAGTCGGACCCCAAGGACATGGACCATAGGTCGTTCTTTTTCGGCCCGCGCGAAGTGACGTCGATCAAGAAACACCTCCCTCCCCACCTAGTCTGGAAATCGTCCACCTACGAGTTACTCACGGCATGCCTGTGGAAGTGCCGCACGATCGCGCTCGAGATCGAGCCAGGCGACATCGTCGGCCTCTCGTGCGTGGTCAACGCGCAAGACCGGCAAGTCCTCATTGTGCCTCGCGGTTATTATGGGAGCACGTCGGTGATCGCGACGGCACTTTCAAAGGCGGGCCATCTGTGTACTAGTCCGCTAGGTATGCCGTCGCTAGTGAAGAAAGCGAAGGAGAAGGTGAGCGAAGAATACGTAAGGTCCTCAATCAATGCGTCGGTACTCAAGGGACGGCCGAAGTGCGTGGCTGCTTGGAACTACATGATCGGCGACACGACGAAAGTCGTGTTCGAGGAGGTTGATTTCGGGTGGGGGAAGCCGGCGTACGGCAGCGTCGCCGGTGCATTTCCTTTGATGAGCATCTATGCGAAGTACAAAACGAGAAAGGGAGAGGAGGGGATTGTTATGCCAATAATGTTGCCGGAGAGAGCAATGCAAAGGTTTCAAGAAGAGTTGGAGAAAGACCGGCAAAGAGACTACGATTGGTTCGAAACTCTAGATGGATCGTCGAAAGAATCGTTACGTCGGTATGGCGATGTCAGACGGCCGGGTTTCCAGGTGAACATTAACCATAAACTATATCTCAATTGAAAATATCATAAAAAAAATTAACCTATTGTACAAATACCGATTTAATCTTAAACCTTTCGATTTGGCTAATTTAGTTATAAACCTTTTGATAATTTGCCAATATAGTTCCTCCAGTTAATTTTGGCCAAAAATCACTTACGTGAACGCCGACCATCGGGAAAATTGTCAAAAAAGTCCTAAAGTTATTGCACTTTTGCCAATTCAGTCCTAAACCTTTTAATTTTGCCGATTCAGTCCTAAACCTTTTGCATTTATGCCAATTCAGTCCTAAACCTTTTTTTTTTGTGCCAATTCAGTCCTAAACATTTTACAATTGTGCCAATTCAGTCCTAAACCTTTTGCAATTATGCCATTTCAGTTCATCCGGTGAATTTTGGCCGGCCGGCGACCGAATATTTTAATATTTTAATTTTTAATTTTTAATTTTTTTCTTCCCCCCTCCCCTACCCGGTGACCGGCCAGAGGCGCGGCCGGCGAGGCGGAGCCTCGCCCGGCCATGGCGGGGCTCGACCTCGTCGGCCGCGCCTCTGGCCGGTCACCGGGTAGGGGAGGGGAGGGGAGGGGAGGGGAGGGGGGAAGGAAAAAAAATAAAAAAAAGAAAGAAAAAAAATTATAAAAAAAATAAAAAAATATTAATATATTCGATCGCCGGCCGGCCGGCCAAAATTCACCGGATGGACTGAAATGGCATAATTGCAAATGGTTTAGGACTGAATTGGCACAATTGCAAAAGGTTTAGGACTGAATTGGCACAAAAAAAAAGTTTAGGACTAAATTGGCACAAATCAAAAGGTTTAGGACTGAATATGCAAAATTAAAAGGTTTAGGACTTTTTTGACAATTTTCCTAGGCCATCCTATGTGGCACAATCAATGCTAACATGCACAATTTTTGCAATTTTTTAAAAATTTGAATTTTTCAATTTGTTAATTTTTTTTCTTTTCTTTTATTTGTGGCATTTTGGCCGCCATGAGCCGCAGCTCTTGCAGGAGAAATCTAGAAAGGGCCAGGGCAAGGCCATCGTGGCCTCGTCGGCCTCAGGCGAGGTAGCCCTTGCAGATTACAATGAAAAAAAAATGAAAAATGAAAAAAAGAAAAGAGAAAAGATTTAAAAATTCATATTATTAAAGAATTGCAAAAATTTTGTAAGTCAGCGCCAGCCGTGCCACGTAAAGCACTCGGGGTCCACATCAGCGATTTATTTCCTATCAAAATTGGGCAAAAAAATTACGTTGTCAAATTTATCAGAAATTTTATGATTAAATTGATCAAATGAAAAGATTTATGGCTGGATTGACTTTGTTACACTAAATTTAGGACTTCTTTGGTGACTATCCCGTTTCTCAATCACACGTGACAATACTTGAATTATTGAATAAAGTAGCTCTCTTTGGAATTTGTGTTCTAGTCATGGACTTTATAGTAAAGCGAATAAACAAAGGATACGTGCATCGTCTTTAGTTTTGAGTCTGGTAAGTGATGGTGTGTCCTCCCATCATGCGACTCGTTTCCTTGCAATAAATTCATCACAAGTGTATCAGTTTAAGATTTTTAATAATAAAAAAATTAATTTTGGGTATATTTATCACATATGTATATTAGTTTGGAGTTTTTTGTGATTAGAAAAATAATTTAGGGTAAATTTATTACACGTGTGCCAGTTT
Organism: Lenwebbia sp. NSW1173648; assembly: GCA_029784005.1. Lineage (NCBI taxonomy): Eukaryota > Viridiplantae > Streptophyta > Magnoliopsida > Myrtales > Myrtaceae > Lenwebbia > Lenwebbia sp. NSW1173648. Next base: position 7,179,779 of record JARCGZ010000005.1, read on the forward strand.
GTAATTTATTGTGGTAAAAAAATAGTTTTGGGTAAATTTATCACGGGTGTATCAATTTGGTGTTTTTTGTGGTCAAAAACATAACTTGAGGTAAATTTATCGCAGGTATACCAGTTTAGGGTTTTTCACGGTATTAACCCTAAATACAATTACTTTTCAGATTACGAGAAACAAAAAGTTTCTACTTTCAAGATAACAGATTATATTGATTTTTGTTTTTGAGAATAACTGATTGCATCTGTAACCATTTAAATGGTGTTTTCATGTGAAAAATAGTTTTTTTCTTTAAAAAACAAAAGAAATACATATTTATATAAGCATAACCAAAGGGTCTCTAGGTTGCATTAAAATTCAATTTTCATTAATTCAAAGCTTGAAGCAGGTTTAAGAAGATTGAAAAGGTCCATTCTGCGCCACGTGACATGATAGATCCGAACACTTGCCTTGAACGGGGCTGGCAATTCATGCTTTCACATCATATTCATGTCTACAGAAAAAAAAAAAAACATCAATATGATTACAAACTATTTGTAAAAAACGTGGCAATGCGCTAATAAAATAATTAAAAATATTAAATCACACTTTCATCTAACAGCTTAATCTTTTAAAATAGTTGGCAGTGGTCCCACAAAATCTTTTGCTACATATTGGGGTAACTCATATCACCTCGTTCGTTGGAGTTCAGGTTTGTCTCGGAGAATTCATGTCATGTTCGAGCCCTGTTCTCATATTGTGTCGGGAACTGCCCGGCTCTCGAATTGACTTCCAAATCACACATCGTCCGTATATTCCATGGTACATGGTGCAGGAGCCTCGTTCAGATCTAGAAGAAAATACCAATCAAGACAAAAGTTATTATGTACGCATATGCCTATCTTCTTGCACACTTTTGGGCCTGCACATACCTTCGGACATGGATGCATAAAGCCGCGAGAAGATAACGTCGCATGACATTGCCAAGCAACGTCGTACCTTTAGGCTTCGTTTATTTCGTGGAGAATGAATGATTTGAGAAATATTTTCCTAAAAAGTATCGCTTGCAAAAATAAACGAACGAAAGATATTTTCGCCGTCAACGAAAATGTTTAGACAGAAATTATCAACTAATTATTTTAAGCGATACAAACGATCATTTTTAAGAAATTATTTTTCAAATCATTCATTTTTTTTTTGGCTAAACAAACGAAATCCTTAGCCTCTTGCAGACAAGCCTGTGATTTTAGGTTCTTGACAATTCCAAATGGACCTTTGAATGGGCTTGGAATGATTGCTGCATGTACCAGGACGATGGGAACTTTCCCAGGCTCAATTGACCTCAAAGGAGCTCATTTTAAAGTAAACAGTAGCAGGGCTATTGTGTCTTTCTACGGCTATGGTTGGAGGCAGCTCCCTCCAGCTCCGTCACTCATGGGGTGATTAAAACAAAATCATGATCATGGAAATAAGTGTGACTCGTGCGTTGTTCTCTTTTCTCTCTCTAGCCTACCACAAGCTTAGTCTAGCCATGCCGTTGCCGTCCTTCGCCCCTTCCCGCAACACCGCCCCAATCTCTCACGAGGCGCGATTTGCTATGAGCCACTTTTATCTTTGGTTGTTTCAATGACTACCGGGGACACTGTTTCCCTCTAGTCCGATTCGCATTACTCATTTAGCTCATTGATAATCTCATATGAGAGAGAGAGAGAGAGGGGGGAATTGGTTGTGCTAGAGGCGACGGTTGAACTAGTGTGAACATGGCATTGGGAGTAGAATCGAGATGCCTGATACTGGTGTTGGCTCAATTTTCAAGTTCATACTTATGCTATTAGGCACATGAACCTAATCTATTATGCGCAAACAAAAAATACATCATATTCAGACCCGCAAGTAATTTTTAAGAACACGGCATAACATGTGCAAGCTGTAGTTGCTCTGGATTGGGACCTGCACATGCAGAAGGGATCCAGACTTAACTGGTTTATGGGATTTGCAGAGTGTTTCATGGATCTCCAGATAGTCGAATCTCCACGCCCTATCCTTTAATTATCTCAGAAAAAAAAAATCGTATAGTGGGCCATGAAAAGTGAGAGCCCTCACAAAGCTCAAGATTCAATAAACACAAAAGGGTCTCTACGAGCTCTCTCGGAAAAGGGTAACGAGGAAGAGCCACATCCTCGTTAGTGGTTTTCCAACTTTCCATTCCTCAAAACTCCATGCATACAGAGACCAACAAGCATGGAAAGTGAATGGCCATTGTATTGGGGAGTGTTGATGCAAATTGTATGATCATATTCCGATGCCCACCACCACAACATCATCGGTAGTCGCTAACGGGGACTAGACATGGTGGTGAGCTTCCTTTTTTTTCTTATACTCGTTTTGTCCATTGGAAGGTCTCGTACGACGCATACCGAAAGGGGTCAACCTCCCATCTGTTTTAGAGATCCGAAATCGGTTTTCTTGATATAACTCAATTGAGACACCAGAGGTGTCCGTAGAGCATCTTAACACATTAAAGGCTAAATCCTCATGAAAACGATGGACCCTTTTTCCTTTCATGGGATTTATGAGGACCGATTTCGAAATGTCTGCCCGTCTCCTAACTCTTCCTTCCGTTTTGTACGACTTAATCCTCAAAAGTCTGTTCGTAGAATCGAAATTTCTAATTTATTTGACATGTGCGATCAAGGCTCCTGACCTATTAACTCGAGTTCATGCAATACATCGATTTTATTGACACGGCGCACTGCCGATTCACGTACAGAAGATCGATTCATTTCGCCCAATGGAGCAAGGGCACGATTGCATTGGAAAAGAAGCATGAGGATCCAATCGCACCATGTGCAAGAGCCGGGGGAGACGAAGCTTTTCGAATGGGGACAAAACGGACACACGAACAGCCGAAGAGTCGAAGACAGAGAGCAGCAATCATGGCTAACCCCGCTCCCCACGTATCCACCGTTTCGACAAAACCCATCTCCCCCGGCGCCTTTCCTGGCCCATTCCATTCACCAAAAAGTAATGATAAAAAGAAAAATGGTGGGGGATCGAGGCAAAGTGAAAACTTCTATTCTCTAATTAAAATGAAAAAAAACAAAACAATAGGATACTTGAGGAGCTTTCCAAATTTCAATATATGTTCTCTTGGAACTTACATTTTGACCTCGTTTTGATTTTAATCAAGATTATTCTCCCATCTCGTCTCGTATCCAGACTAAAGGCGACATAACCTTTGAAATAATCGTTTTATCAAGGGGGCACGACCCTAAAGGTCTGGCCACGCCTGTAGCATTAAACCGATTAGATTCGGACTGATGACGTGTTCTCCCTCTTCAGGCGATCCCGGCTCAGAGCAATTCGCGTGCAACTGATGAGATTTGAACGGGTTATCCTTGATACCCGAGCAATTTGCGGTACGATCTTTCTCGTGGCACGTGGGTTCCCGATTCGCAAGTCTTGGAGTGATTTGAAATTTGAAGACCAATTGAGGTACTCTTTTTTCTTCTTCTTTTTTTGCAATAAAAATGCGTGTTGATATTGACTTTTGGTCGAAGAAGAAGGGGTCCCATTCTATAATTGCAAGTTTTCAAATATAGTGAATGGAGCTTTCACCGTGATGCCTCGTGGCGATCCTTCATCAATCTTCCGAATATCGGTATCTTTTCATTGAAGTGGACAATACCGTATGAAGTCGTTACAAAGCTCCATATTTTGTGTTCACATTTTATGGATAACTTTTTTTTTTTTTTTTCATTTCTCCTTTTATAGATTTAATTTCGTGACCAATCAAATCTATTATTAATGCGTAAAGATAATATGTATTTTTCATAACTTTTAGAAATTTTCGGATAAAATGTTAAATTTCGACGGAAAGATAAAATTATTGCAATTGTGCCAATTCGATCTTAAACCTTTATTTTTGTTTTTTTGCCAATTGAATCTTAAATCTCTTGCATTTGTGCCAATTCAGTCCATCCGGCCAAAAACTGATAAGGACGCCGACCGTCCTAAATGGCACAGTCGGCGTTGACATGAATAAATTCTTTTAGTTTTTTTATTATTTATTTCAAATTCTTATCGATTTTTATTTTCCGTTTTTCTTTTCCTTCCTTCACCCATTATGGCTTGTGGCCAGCGATGGTTGCCGGAGGTCGCCAGCCACTGGGGGAGGGCCACGAAGCCCTCGCCGATCGCAGGCGAGGGTCGCGGCCCTCACCTTGCCTCACCTAGATGTGGGCGAGGCCATCGCGGCCACGGGGGAAAGAAATATTGTGATTGTTTTGGTAGCTTTTCCTTTGAGAACCCTATATTTGTTTTCATGCTAATGACTCAAAATATTGTGCGTATTGTTATTCCGAAGGAAAATTACCCGACACACAATAATTAACTTGAGTAGATGGATATATCGTACTCGAGAGAATATAATATTTTATCCGAGAATATGCCACATGACATGAGTATGAGAAAGAAGGATGCACATTATTTTTCTCTATAGAGAAGTTTCTAATCTAGTGATTATTTTGCTGCGACGCCAGAGTCTTTTGCATGAATAAAGTCCGACACAAGTGATGCATGTCGACGGACTTAGATTCACGACAGATGATGATTGATATTATAGCTCATAGCCTAATCATGCTCGATCTTATTTCACCATCTCTAATAATCAATATACCCCAAGAGGCAGCCTAGTAGATATGCATATCCAAAATGAACGGGAAATAGATAGCATCATTGTTAGAAGATCCAACCCGAAATATGATTAGGAGATATGCACCACGACTTAAAAAAAGGAAAAATGACACATATAGTCCCTGAACTTTGGTCCAATGCACAATGTCATCCCTGAACTTTTAATTTATTCAATGTAGTCCCTAAATTTGTTATACATGCTCAATTTAGTCCTTGGACCATATGAAGATGTCAATTGTTGTCCCTGATCTTAAATTAATGAAAGGACCGCATTGAACATTTGCATATAATTCAGGGACTACATTGACATGTACCATATATTCAGGGACCACATAGAACAAATTAAAAGTACATTGACCATATTGAACATTAGGCAAAAGTCCATGAACCACATTAAACAAATTTAACGTTCAGGGATAACATTACACATTGAGCCAAAATTTTGAGATCATTTGTGCCATTATCCCTTAAAAAAGGGAAAGGACCCACTTGAAATAACAAATTGGTTTTTTTAATAAAATTATCATAGATCGTGTTATAGAGCTGTCAATGTGCCCCATGTAAAAACATCACATTTCATAGTATTAACATGATTATGATGTGTATAGTTTAATTGCGTCCATGTTGATGGCATCCTTCTAGCTATTCGTGAACGATGAAACTCAATAGCTCTCCGCTACTTAGGAATCGAAATTTGATCAAATTCCACTGATAAGTTCATTGATCGCAGAGTCTTATATCAGCATTCAAAGATTGACAGATATTCACGAAGCATGAATCCGACTCTGTCGTCATTTTTAGCAGATTTTTCCTTTTCCGTCGCATAAGGTGAACGAGGAAGACGACAGGGCTTGGAGCATAGCCTTGGTATTTATCGAATGGAACGGCACTCCTATCCAATTGTGGCAAAAGCTCAGATCTCTTTTGAATTCGAGCTTTCGCACGACACGGCATCTTCACGAACACTTTACGTCACCGAGGGAACGACCCGATTTTCGCTTTGCGAGAGAAAAAGAAAGGGGGTTTTGGTTTTTTGATCAACGGATGATTTTTTTTTTTGTTGGGTCGAATCAACGGATGATTTAACATGATATCATATTCGAATATTTGCTGAAGATTTTTAAATTCGCGCCTCATCACTATTCACGATTAGGCTTTGCACCGTGATTAGGAAGCTCCACCTAACAGCTCCCTAAAAAAGAGCTCTAGGCGACGCCCATCGAGGGCACCGAACGTGGGCCGTCGGATGGTTGCTGCCACGGACGGCTCTGATCGCGTCCTGGAACGCGCCCGGACACTGGAGGAGGAGCCTGACACGCCTTCCATAAACCTCCTCCTCCATCTGCTCCTCCTTCAATGCCCCCAAATTCCTCTCCACTCCCTTTCTCTCTCTTCTTCTTTTTCTTCTTCTTCTTCTTCTTCTTCTACTACTACTACTGATCGATCGCAGCAATCAATGCCTGTGCAGTGCGGGCTCCATTTTTGACCCCCGCAGCTCCGCCTTCATTCGACGGCGGAGTCTCTGTTGTTGATACTGTGGCCGCCGCGACTGACGACCGACGACCTCCTGGTCGCGTCCTCCGAACGCAGCGTTGTTCCTGAGCTTGGAACCGAAGCGAAGAGGCGACCGAGTCGCCCGAGGCTGGCGGTTTCTGCTCCGAGTGAGGTACTGCTCTCTCTCTCTCTCTCTCTCTCTCTCTCTCTCGTGGTCCGAGTTCGACGCGGCGAATCTGCTTTGCGAAGCACCTCCGGCCGACTGTTTTGCCGTTTTTTTTCTTTCCTTTTATCTGTTTCTGGTTTAGGTTCTCAAGCTTCCGTTGCTGCGGAACCATGATTTTAGCTCGTCGTCTGTCTAGGGAAGAGAAGCTGTGTTGTGCGAAGACAGACAATGAAAATGCATTGCGCCAAAAACGCTGACGTATGATTTTTGCCATATTAAAGGCAATTATCGGAGAGATTTTGAGCTCCAGATGGAGTCTATGAGCATCTGGAGTTCCGAATTGAGGCTACGATTTTAAGTTTGCTGACGCCAATTGGAAAATGTTCGATTCTCTTCTCTCTTTCCTAAATCTACGCTTTCAGGGGTGGTGACTTTGCTTCTTTCCCCCTTACTGTTCTTGCCTTGCCTACCCCCTCGCGGTTGAAGACGAATGGCAGATATGTGTTTCTTTCCATAAAGTTCGTCTGACAGAATCCAAAAAGTTCGCATATCACTTTTCTCTTGTTTTGTCTAAATTGTTTGTTACACTTTTAACTTGGCTCTCTTTTTGGGGCCAAAACAGACCATTTCTTTTGTTCAATGTAGCGCTTTCTCTGCGGAATGTTCATATGCTTTCGACTCAGGTGCTCGATGGATGACACCGAACTCACGAGTCAAGAGAGTCACTCATTACTCGTACTCGCACTCTAGCTTTTCATCGTGGGTCTCCCCTAATTTAGTGTTTAACTCCTTATGTAATGACTCTTTTAAGGTACTTTTTTAAAATCACATTTTAGTTAGATGGGGTTTGGGACTTTATTGTCCAAATTTACAAGTCTCTTTTTGATTTAAGAATGCGAGGCATGGATGATGTTTCAGAATCATCTGGTTCACTCCCTGAAAAAGTTCTCCACTTGCTTTGTGTTTAGTGCCCTCGGATCTTGATCCGCGGCTAATAAAGCAATGTCAGGCCTTTTCTCCACCTAAAATGCTCATATTACCTTAGATCCACTTCATATATTTTGGTTATCACTGTTGCCCTTCTCGCTATTTATGCCTTCCCTTCTATTCAAATTAGTTTCACTTCAACAAGGCCGGTTTTGACTAAATCATTGTTGTAGGAGGTGGTCCTGCACGTATTGTATTGATGGTCTGCTCAATCAGAAGCTGAGTTCTCGCGGTCGAATCGGATTATTGTTTTGACCAAAGAAAGCAAACTGAAGAGTACCAAGCTACTTAAAGGTAGAGCCAAGGGGAAGGACAGAGCAAATATGATACTGATGAGGAGACGACTGGCTTGCTGCACTCGAGACAGACAAGTTAGCCTGGACTTCGATGAACAAGAGAGTAAGCTTCAATTTTTTGGATCAATTTTAGTGCTGGTGCATTTTTACAAATCCTTCCTGATTATCTGCCGCGATTGTAGCGTTTCACTTGCTCCTTTGTTTTTATTGCGAACCTACCACATGGGTGTGCTTGCGTGAAGAAATTGGAAGAGGTCCAGGATTATCAGACAAAAAGTAAACGGTGGCCATTTTGTTAGGGCCTAATTCCTTAAAAATATCTCAATATCAGGATTAGTCCCAATTCTGTCCCGATTTTTTTTTATCTCAGAAAAAATCCTAAACTTTAGATTCAGTCCCAAATCTGTCCAAAGTTTGTTTTGTCTAAAATTAATTACAAACTTCAATATATTCTCAAATTACCTCCATGATCTAGTCTTAATTTGACGTGACATTTTTTTGTTGATGACAAATCCTCATCAGCAAAGTGATGAAAAATTATCTCCAAAATAAAACCGTTTTGATACAAAAATCAGAGAAAACTAAAGAGATTTTTTGGACAGAGGTCCAAAATTGGTGATTTTTCTTCTAGATAAAGAAAAGTTCGAGGGACTGGATCTAAATTTGAGGTTATTTTTAAGACAAAGAACAGTTCGAGGTAAATTTAGACCGAACCTAAAGTTTGTGTTTTTTTTTTTTAACAAAAAAAAGGCAAATTGAAATTAGACTTAAAGTTGAGATTTGAGATTTTTTTGGGGAGCTAGGCCGATTTGTTAGGCATAGATCTCCCCGGCTAACATTTCGTTTATGGATATTTTGCGGCCCATAACGTGGAAAGGATGAGAGAGAAATTCGGTGGGTCCACGAAGGCCTTCCTGTTGTTATCGCGTGTAGGCTTATAGATTGTCATGCATTTATGGGACCGAGCAGGAAATTAATAGCGTAGTCAATTTTTTCCCGTCCTCGCGGACAATCGGAGACTCGTGGAATTGAGGGTTGCCTCTGCGATGTTGGGAAGCTATCAATTCATCAATGTGCCGACCATTACAGTCTTAACTCTGGCCAAGGAAAAAAGAAAAAAACTATAATAGTCAACACAGTTCGCCAAAAGTCTTGAGAAGAATTTCTTTTCGGGCTCATTTGGAATCGAGGTGATAATGTTATGTCCCGGTCTATCATGGATTTTCAGACCGTCCTTTTTGACTGCTTGCCTGAACGAGAACTGCTGGCAATTTCTCTTTACGCAAGAACCTCGGATTTTGAGTATGTGACTGTAAAGTTCCTGTTGCCTCCTCCCCCGACCGTCTGAATTTGAAGCGGTGATAGTCTTTGTCCCGACTCCCCTTGTAAAAACAAGAGAAGACGACGATACGTGAGTCTCATGGGTTTTTTTGTTTTTTTTTCCCCGTCTTTTTAGCTTCTTTCGAGTATTTCTCTCGTAGTAAGTAACTTTTCTTTCTCGGATGCGGGAGAAAAGTCGTGTTGCGGAATCTCTCCTCTTGGTTCAAAACAAGGAGATAATAAAGTAACGATCGTGACTTGAGAGAACGACCCTTGTCGCAGAGCTCCCCGAAGTTGCATAATTACTTTGATTGAATATTTGTGGTCCCTTCGGACAGTGAAGTAACTACGGGGTGGGGACACAGGTTTCATTGTCTTTAATGGGCTCGTCTTGGTTCTGGAAAGCACACTGCACATTTCTCCATTTGTTGGACGGTGTTCCTCTCCTTGTTGTTCCTCTTCTTGTCGCATCCCACGGTCCCATTTTCCATAGCAAGATATTGTTTGGAATCAAGTATTCGCACCCTATTTGAGTCCTTTAAGTAGTTCATCTTTGTTGAAGAAACTTCATGTGCCGTATATATTCATTATTCAGTGGTCCTGAAGTGCGGGTTGGTGGGTTGTCTGAACTTTTAGGAAGTTTCCCTTCCGTGGCTTGAAAATTGTCTATTACTTGAGGAAACTGACAGGTTTGATATTTTCCCTGATCTCGCAGCATGTTTTATTTGCGGATAATAGCCATCTAGAAGAACCTTGTAAATAAATACTAAATATGACGGGGCATTGGGCACCACTTATTGTCTGGTATTCTTATTTATCCTGGAATTTTCTGTGGAAGAAAGGTTATACATCTCTATGATGAGCTCCCTGGGTAACTTTTCTATGGTTGACATGAAGATAATAGGACAGCCAAGTTTTCCAAATTTCAGGTCTTGGGTCAAATTCTTGGGAACTAGTGAACTCCATGGCTTCCTGGATAACCGTACTCCAAAATAATGTACATGCCAAAAGTCGAAGATAGACATGGGAACATGTGAAAATACCGTCTTAATTTAGTAGGTGCAAATGCAGCTGATACACATCTAGGTCCCCATTGTTCCAAGTGTAAAGTAATTATGCCTTCTGATGTGCATTTAAAGTTTCAATCTTCTCCATAAGAACTGCTTTAGCATTGGGTGAATGTTTATTGGACTTGAACCTTAGCGACTGAACTCTGGAACAGAGGATGTATCTTTGTAGTGGAGAAAACCATTATTCTTGGCTCAGACGACTCATGTTGGTGGAGTTTACCAGTTGCCACCCATCACATAAAGAGATCCTCCAATAATTAGACAAAATGTGAAATAGAACGGCTTTTTGGATAGATTTGAGCATTAACTTATCTGGTTGCATTGCTTCTTGAACAGACTTGAGCATTAAATTCTCTCATGACTTGAGCATTAAATTCTCTCATGTTTTCCGGTCCCTCTGACCACTTCTGTGTACTTAATGCCCAAATTATGAAGCACTTTCATTGCTTCCTCCATATTATGATGCCCCGAGATTTCTTGTGAAAACAACCAGAGAATAAACTATACTCGGCTAATTTCAGAGATAATGACCTACAATGGCCTCGAGAGTTGCATACTCAACAGTCACTCTTGTGAAAGCGAGGGCCGAACAAGCAGGGGAGATGGATGTCCAACTGACTCTTTGGATGAAGATGATTCAAGTTTCTCTTCCAGTAAAGATGGTTTTGGATCGTTCTCCTCAAAATGGTTATCAATGAAAAGGGACGACCAAGAAGTGGATGAATGGGCAGTCCCTGACCGTCACCAGCACTTTTGTGTGAAGGAAAAGCCAGCTTATTCTATCCAGTTTTCTGATGTGGAGACAATGAAGGAAAAGTTTGCAAAGCTGTTACTGGGAGAAGATGTTACTGGAGGGCGCAACGGCCATAGCACAGCTCTTGCCTTGTCCAATGCAATCACAAATCTGGCAGGTGTGAAAGATATCTGTCTCCCCTCCTTGACCTTACCTTGTTTCCTTTGCGCGTGAGGTTTTACTTCTATAGTACTCAGGGAATAAAACCCAGTTTACCAGAAAATAGAATTGTATTGAACCACAAGTTTTTTTCCTGAATAACATTGCAAATTTGAAATTGATCAAGGAACTTCAGGAAGTAAGAATCAAAAGAAAACTTGCCAATTGTCTAGTAAATTAAATGAATGAATTACCTGAGGAATTTTTGCATCATTTTATGAAATATTTTTCAGCATCATATATGTAACAGAAATTAAACTTGCAGCATCGATTTTTGGGGAGCTATGGAAGCTGGAACCACTGTTGGAAGAAAGGAAGAGCAAATGGCGGAGAGAAATGGATTGGTTGGTGTCCCCTACTAACTATATGGTTGAGTTGGTCCCAGCCAAGCAAAATGGTGCCAATGGCCACACTTTGGAGGTACTTCTGTACTCCTCTTGGTTTAAGAGTGCAATACATGTTATGCAGTAATCTGAGGTCAAGTGTCCTCATAATGGAGCAGATAATGACCCCCAAAGCCCGTGCAGACATCCATGTCAATCTTCCAGCACTTCAAAAGTTGGACTCTATGCTTATTGTAGGTGATTTCGTTGCTCACATCACAATTTGCCGAGCTTTTGTTTGTGACATCTCCTCCTGACTTATTAAATCTCATTTCTGCAGGAAACACTTGATTCCATGGTAAATACTGAGTTCTGGTATGTAGAAGGAGGTAGTCGAGCAGAAGGAAGGAACAAAAGTGAAAGGCAAAGCAAGAGATGGTGGCTTCCATCACCCCAGGTTCCAAATACTGGTATTTCTGATAACGGAAGGAAGAAACTGATTTGTCAGGGGAGATTGGTGCATCAAGTGCTCAAGGCTGCAAAATCCATCAACGAGAATGTTCTGCTTGAGATGCCAGTGCCGTCCATCATCAGGGATGCACTTCCTAAGGTAAAACAAGTTATCTGTACATCAAATATTCTCAATGTATAAGTTTGCGGATCTTTTCCAAGAACCCAGTGCATGTCATTACATGTTCATTTATGTGTTTCTAGTTAACGTCATATTAGTATTACTAGCAAAGGGACCTATCTAATGGAACAATATCAGGATCCAGGATACAGTTTACCAACTTAAATTTACGAACTTATGGTTCCAAAAGAGTGACTTAAACTACAACATCTAGGGCATGCGGAAGGGGCGATAGACAATTCATCTTTGGGCTTGATATGTGGGGATAATTGGCCATATAAACAGACTCAATCTTGTGCTTATCCATAATTACCTGCATCACAATCAAATTAAGTCCAGTTCAGTTTTCTACTTTGCTTTGAATTTTTAATATCTATACTTGCAATCCTTTTAACAGTCTGGAAAGGCTATCCTGGGGGATGATCTATACAAGGTGTTATCGGCAGAGACAACCTCAACTGAGGACATCTTTAGATCCCTGAGTTTGAAATCAGAGCATGATGCTCTTGAGTGCATTAATAGATTGGAAGCTGCTGAGCTCGCATGGAAAGAGAAGATCGCAGAACAAGTGAATGGCAAATCACCAACCAGAACATCATGGTCATTCATCAAGGACCCAATATCCGAGCTGGATAAGACAGAGTGGTTGTTGGATCGGGCGGAGTCTTTGATTCAGCTTCTCAAGACTAAATATCCAAACCTTCCCAACACGTTCCTGGAAGTCACCAAAATTCAATATGGCAAGGTGAGTTTGAACTTTTGGCATTTGAACTTTCCTTATTTGACCATTCGTGTGCCGGTGTGCTTGTATACATACATGGACACACACTTCCATTTCGTCAACTGGGATATTCACCAAGCCAGAAAAAAGTTTGTTGCTGGTGTGTGTTGCCTTCTGTAGCTATACTGGGGACATGGGAATCATTGCCTTGCTATATACATCTACTTTTGGCCATACTCCTGCCAGTATAATAGACCTTGAATGATTGAACATTTCTAACCAACATAGTTAACTTCTAACATATGTCAAATGCACTTGATAATATGCATACTAGAGGGAATCATTGTTAGATGAGACCTTCTCAGGATGTTGCACCATAAAGGGAAAGAAGCTAATACCTGCTTTATTTTTCGACCATTTAGGACGTCGGGCACTCAATACTGGAAGCATATTCTCGCGCTCTGAGAAACGTAGCTTTCAGCATTCTGTCCAGAATGCAAGACATACTGCAAGAGGATTCCCTGAGCAACCCCAATTCGCCGGCCATCTCTCCCTGCTTCTCGGGACTGAGCTTCGCCGGCGTTTCCGACAGTCCAGTAATCAGCCATCGGGTGAGGCACTCGCTGATCGATCGGATGAATAGGGCCGAGGCACGACACAGTGACTCCTCCGTGATCGGTACCTCTGACTTGGAGGCTTCGTTCAGTGAACGCAAGACGAGCTCCGTAACCGGGACGCCCGGTAGGAACCGCGTTTGGTGCATCAGGAGAGAGGCTTGTAGCACCGTATCTCCGACAAGCTCCCCTTGATTGGCGACTGGCGGTTGGGTTTTGTAAATCATAGTAGCGCAAGATTTGTGGGAAATCGATAATTTTGTTCTGCCCCTATCAATTGTCGAATTGGTCCTAATGGCGACATTACAGATGGTCACGCTCATTAGGGAGTTATTGAGTCAGTAACGTATCAGCCAATTATACTAAATGGAAAGTCTCCAAGAGGATGCTCCAAACACTTAGTTTTAGCTAGTTAGAGCTTCTTCAAGCCCGCGGCTATGGCCACTCGAGATTTTGCATTGATGTTTGGATTTGCCATGTCAACTGTCACTGGACCGACTAGGGATGAACTATGACGCTTTTCAAATAGGACAGGGACGATTTTGATGGAAAAGAAGATACACCAATAATTCTAATTTTTGGACTAAAGTATAGAGACCGCGGTAACGTTACATCGGAACAAACACAAAATTTCAATCATTAAGGACTTATATGGTAACCATTCTGGTTCTCTAATTTTGTTCACCCGAACACAAAAACATGAGAATCCTGTTTAGTAACGTAAATGATTCTGATTCTGATTCTGTTCTCGGAAATAGTTTTGGAGCAAAAACAATAACAAAAAAAAAGTTGGTTCTGGAAAAAAAATCACTTTTGAGAATCACAAAATAGAATGAAGTACCACATCTCTCACTTTTCCTTTTCAATTCTCTCATTACTTTTTCCTTGACCTAAAACAGAACGAGGTCTCATTTTCAAAGAAAAATATATAAAATAAATAAAATAAAATAAATAAAAAATCGAAAAAAAATTGGAAAAATTCTAAAAAATCAGAATTTCTTTTAGAAAATCCCTAAAAATATAAGAACCTTAGATTAGGCTAGTTTGACCCCATTTTCATATATTTGGGCCTAAATTCCCTAGATTTTGTTCTTTTTTTAAGAAACTCATGAACACTTTTGAAAATTAAACCTGAACCACATTCTCTAAGCCCTTAGGGCTTCGTTAGGGTTTTATGATACGATTTATCAATGCCGTGATTCCTTGATTGTGCACTTGATTTTTGTTGTTGTTATGATTTTCTTAGGTTTATGTACTTTAGACTTAGTCTAGTTTTAGAAAATTTTGGAAAAAGCCAAAAATAACAAGCGTTAAACAATTAGCAAGCTTTCGTTCTTAAGTTTTGGATGAATTAAAATTGAGATTTGATTTCCTAGAACCAAAAACGCACACTAATGCAGGGCAGTGCAGTGCATTTTCGTTGTAGAAACGAGGGTGTCGCTCGTGTTGGTTGTTCGCTCGCTCAAAAGAATTGGAAGAACCCCCAATAAATGGCGAAAATGACTCGCTGTGATTCTTGATATTTATTTTTACATTTCAATATGCAATATGTTATATAGGAGAATCAATATGAATTAATCTTCAATTAATTTGAAATGTAGGATGAAATTTCACAGAGTAACTAAGTAATTATTTGACTTAAACGACAAAAATTGGGAAGAAAAATTGTTCCCGGGAATAGAAATTATGTACAGTTGCCAAACGAATTTCTGTACCATGAACAGAAATTTTATGCAGTTACCAAACGCGTTCTGATTCTCTAAAACTTATCTAGGGAACAAAATTAGAAAAAGTTGATAACTGCACAAAATTTATGTTCCTGAGAACAACCAGGTGGCAAGAATCTTTTTTTTTTTAAATTTTTTAAAATATTTTTAATTTTTTTTAACTTTTTAATTTTTTTACATTTTTTTAATTTCCCCCCATTTTTATTTTTTTAATTTTTTTTATATTTTTTTATTTTTCCCACTTTTAAATAAAATTTAACTTTTTTTGGTCAAATTTTTAAACTTATTTTTAAAATTGATTTTAAATAAATGTGTTTAAAAAATATTAGTTGTTACTAAATTTTCAAATCTAATTTTAATTTTTTTTAAAGTTCAGAAGTTCACATGGAAGCCTATGTGGACTTAATTTTTTAAAATTCTTTTTTGTAATTATCAAAAGTGATTCTTTTTTTCAGAATCAACTTTTTTTTATTTTTTATTTTGCTCCAAAACTATTCTTGGGAACAGAATCAGAATTAGAATCATTTACGTTTTTTGATCCGTTTTTCTTTTGGGGAACAAAATTAGAGAATCAGAATCGTTTCCAAACATATCCTAATTTTATCAAAGTGTATTTGCCATACGTTTTTCATGCTGACTCATATTTTCAGTATTTGTTATTAGACTCGAGTTTGATTAAATACAAATTTTTCTGCTCGGTTCAGTATGTAATGAGCTCTCGAGCTTAAGGGTGGAACGGTTCGATTCTGGGGAATCGAACCGAATAAAATAATAAGGAAGCCGGTGTTGACCGTTTCGGTTTCCGTCTTTATACAATGAACCGGTTTTTATTTGGTGTTTGAAGGACTACCATCGATGTTTAAACATTGTGTCGCAGATCATTCAAAGCTCCCTTCCCAAAAAAAGCTGACATGGGTTTGCCGAGATTTGGGCGTCCGGCGAACCGAGCCCTAATCTCTACGTCGCCAACTGCGGACCGGCCGTCGGGATTTCATACGACGAAATCAGGTCGGTTTTCGGCGGGTTCGGACAGGTGAAAAAGGAGTGTACGCGGCCGACGAGAGCCGACCCCGCGTCGTCGTTTGTTTCGATGGCGAGGTTTCCGCTCGAGCCTCTTTGGAAGCCCTGAATGGCCGTCCTTGTTCGGACGTCGGAGGTCGCTCGCTGCACGCTCGTTATTCCGTCGAGCGACCGGTTTGCCAGGTTTTTCTCTCGCAGTCCCATCGATCCAGGCGTAGTGCAAGCCCGACTCTTGTGAAGTCTTAAAGTAACTTCAGCTATGCATGGTCAAAGAGATTGGTTTGCTTGTCGTGTTCCACCGTTTCGGTCGATCTATGTACGATTCGGTTGTTAGCTTGTTGCGTCCGACTGTTTCGGTCAGCTTGCGTACAATTCAACTGCATTTGTTGGGCATGTTTTGAATTGCTCCCCACAGATTATAACAAGACTCTCAAAGTTCAACTTTATTTATCAACAGGCAGAGTCACATTTTCTCCCTCTCTTAACATTATCAACCTCGTCCTAGTCTAAGCCACACCCACGACAAAAGATGGAGTCGGCGAGGCAGCCGGAGCTCCCCCCGCCGCCGCGTCGCAATACCCGCGCAGTATATTCCCTTCCTCGGCCGTAAAGCCGAGCGAAGCGAGCATCGCGGGCCAGCAGTTGCGGGTGATGACGTCGATGGCCCCGCAGCACCCCGGCCCCAAGCTGGTCTCCCCGTTGAGGAAGAAGAGGATGATCTCGTTGGTGCACGACTTGAGCTCCACCAGGGCGTTCCAACACTCGACCAGCCCACCACCGGCTTCGACGGCCTCGAGCCGCGCCACCAAGTCGAGGCCCGGCTCGTGGCGGCCGACAAGGGCTTTCACTTCGCGAGCTGCGGCTCTGTCGGCCGCTATGTTGGTGAGGGCGAGCAAGAGGAGCAAGCATTTCAAGGCCATGATTGAAGCTAGGGTAGGGTCTGCGACTAAGGAAGGCTTAAGGCCACGAGAGAGGATGAAGAACTAGTGAAGGCATGGCGTTTATTTATAAGGATGATGGGAGGGGAACGAAAGGACTCGCATCGCTTGCATGAATAAATAAGATTTAATGTTGTAATAATAAGTGGATTTAATTTGTTGATGAACAAGTGAATTTAGGATTATGAAAGGTTTCGTGTGAGTTTATCAAGGTATATTCACTATATTGGCCATTTTGGATCTGGATCCCCTGCCATAAAGGCAGGGGTGACATTGAGGGATCCGGGCCGTCCATTTCAAAATGAACGGTCCGGATTGAGCCACATCATCATTTTAGGGGGTGGAGATTTTTTGGCGGGAAATTTCAAAATTTTAAAAAAAATGATGTGGATCAATCTAGGCAGTCCATTTTTAATTTGGACGGCCCGAATCGATCATGTCACCCATAACATCGACATTGCAATGTCAGGGGATCCATTTCCATACATTTTACATGCCAAATCATATTTTCAGTATTTGTTACTAGACTCGAGTTCGATTAAATACAAATTTTCGGCTCGAGCTCGAATTAATAATAAGGCCGAGACGTTTGATCACGAATCGCTTTAATTATAGATGAACTTTTTCTTGAGTTTAGACTTATTTTGAATATTTTTTGCTTTTACTTATTTTTATGCGATTTCAATAATATCTCTATTAAATCTTTCTAAAATCATAAGAGTTCGACTAGGCTTGCAATCCTGGTCGGTTCAGTATTGGACGGTTCGATTCCGGGAATCAAACCGAATAAAATAATAAAGAAGCCGGTGACCGGCTTGGTTTTCGGTTTTATATGATGAACCGGTTTTTACTTATTTTCATTTTAATTAGTAGAACATTATGTCGCAGGTCATTCAAAGCCTCCTTCCCCAAAAAAGAAGAAGAAGCTGACATGGGTTTGCCGAGATTTGGGCGTCCGAAGGGCGGCGGCGGCGGCGAACCGAGCCCTAATCTCTACGTCGCCAACTGCGGACCGGCCGTCGGGATTTCGTACGACGAAATCAGGTCGGTTTTCGGCGGGTTCGGACAGGTGAAAGGAGTGCACGCCGCCGACGAGAGCGGAGCCCGCGTCGTCGTTTGTTTCGACGGCGAGGTTTCCGCTCGAGCCGCTTTGGAAGCCCTGAATGGCCGTCCTTGTTCGGACCTCGGAGGTCGCTCTCTGCACGTTCGTTATTCCGTCGAGCGACCGGCTTTCCAGGTTTGTCTCTCGCAATCCCGTCGATCCAGGCCTAGTGCAAGCCCGACTCTGGTGACGTCTTAAAGTAATTTCAGCTATGCATGGTCAAAGAGATTGGTTATAGCTTATTCTGTTCGAATTTTTCGGTCAATTTATGTACAATTCGGTTTAGCTTGTTGTGTCCGACTGTTTCGGTCAGCTTGCGTACAATTCAACTGCGTTTGCTGGGCATGTTTTGAATTGCTTAAGCATTTCTAGAGGGGATTGGTTGGCCTTGCGGTATGATGCTGAGAACTTATCTTGGTGTGAGAACCTGTGGTTTACACTATGCTTATGTAGTTTGAGATTCGGTTTAAGCATCTGTGAATTTATGGTTATTGAACCCGAATCCAGTAGTATGGAACATTTTTGTTTTTAGGGCGATTTGCTTTTGCAAGTTATTTTTCTTCTATGTTATTGACACACGGCCTGCAATTTAGGCCAACATGAATGATTCCCTTCCGGTGCATACATATGCTTCGGAGCTGAAAATTCCTGGCCTTTACTTGTTGCATGACTTTATCAGTCCAGGAGAAGAGAAGGTTAGTTGAGTTCTCTATTATGGCAATATCTAATCATGCTCTTTCCGTTCCAATTTTTAGGCTTTTGGCATCTTGCTGGCTTATTTATTATATACACGCTTCAATGTAACCAAATTACTGGTGGCTTTTCTAGGAATTACTTGCAGCAGTTGATGACAGGCCTTGGAACAGTCTTGCAAAAAGAAGAGTTCAGCATTATGGCTATGAATTTCGATATGACGTAAGTATGCTTTGCAGTATGAGCATCGTTTAGTTCGCAGTGAAGTATGTGGTCTAGTGTACCCATAAATTTCTCTTAATTTGTAAGACGACTATGTTGCTCATTTCCTGAACTCCCAAGTCTTTTGTAGTCAAACATATTTTATTACTTGTTGAATGCAAACAGAGGGCATCCATCTTATCCACATAGTAAAAGTTGTTTTGTAGTCAGGTAGCAGGATTCTGTATTGAAGATGTTCCTCTCAGAATTGTGAGGAATTTGCATCTCGGAAATTGCGATTGTATGCATATCGATGGTTATTTAATCTCAGGTTTTCTTCACTTCAATGGGTACGATTTGTCCATTTGGCTGTTGCAAGGGATTTACCGCCAAAATCAGCGATACGTGCTAGTAGGGGTGGGGTGGGGATGATTTGTAGCGACTTTGTGACATTCTGTGGTTTTGTGATTAGTATTTTGGTTTTTCTTGAGCTTTCTTAGTGAGGTCACTATGATAAATGCATGATATGGAGTCTGACAATGTACCCTCTATGTGACCCAAAAATGATGAAAACTGAAAAGCAACAGCTATTGTTGCTGGATAAATGTGAAAGGGACTATATTTTCTATTGCTAAGTGCATAGACATGGTGTCTAGTCCTTGCCAATGATGGATGATTGCATCAGTAATTTAATTGCTTTTGTTTTCAGATAATGATGGTATTCAGTTATACGGCTAGTTTATGATTCCTTCTTTAATTTGTGCAGACGAGAAATGTCGATGCAAATAGGCATTTGGGTGAACTTCCCTCATTTGTTTCTTCTATACTTGAAAGGATCTCATCCTTCCCAGGCCTTCCATGTGCTTCAAATGCAAGTTTGGATCAACTGACGGTAATGATTCTCAATACTTTGTAGTATGCAATCATTATCTTTTATCGGACGGCAAAGATTATACCTCGTTTTGTGAGATAAAATTTTAACTTTCAGCTGCATTCAAGTGTAATCGCCTCTATGCTTTCTTGTTCCTACTTTTCTTCCTTTTTCTCCGAATGAAGGTTGTTTACCAGAATATATGAAACTGGAGGTTGATTGTCGTGACACAGGTCAATGAGTACCCAGTTGGAGTGGGATTGTCCCCACACATAGACACCCATTCAGCATTTGAGGATCTTATTTTCAGCCTTTCATTAGCAGGTCCTTGCATTATGGAGTTCAGGAGATACTTAGAGGGTGGCTGGCTTCACAAAGATGTCTCTGGCTCAGATGGGAATGTGGATTGTCTGGAGAACACAAAATTCTTAAGGAAAGCCATTTATCTTCCCCCTCGGTCAATGCTATTATTGTCTGCAGAGGCACGTTATGCTTGGCATCATTACATTCCGCACCATAAGGTATATGATTGGATGTTTACCTGTTTATTGAGGTTACACTTGAAAGTTAGATTTCCAAGTTACAAGTTTATCGTATTAATCTAAGAATACAATGATTCTAAGGTTCAAGTTTATCGTATTAATCTAAGAAAAAAACGATAACATGTAGAAGTTGATCAGCTCACATAAATTCAGAGCTGACCATCTGAAAAATTAGCTGGTAATTCCTAGTTTCTTTCTATAGCACTGGAGCTTCTCTTATATAGGAGTGGTTGTCTACTGGAATTAAATACCGAGCAAAAACCAATAAATTTCAATATTTAGCAACCCAGCTCATTGCCTTAAGACTTGAAATTTAATAGTATGATCCAAACTAGCTTAAACATATTCCGTGCCTTACGTGTTGTCACCATTGGGCCATCGCCATTTTCGTTATGGTATGTCTTCCAGTTTGTTGGTCCAGAAAACTGCTGAATGAATTTTGGAAACTTGCGAATATTCTTTCTGTGGGACTTGATCTTTCACTATTATTCATTTGGAGACTTCCATGGTAATAGAAGAGGGTGAAGTTTAGAAACAACAATAGAGTTATATGGCATGGGCATTTATAGACAAGGTGAATAGAGTATCCGTATGTCCCAGTAATGCATGAGAACATGTTCGTGCTAATAGATATTGATCTTGTGGTTTTGCAGATTGACATAGTAATGGACAAGGTTATCAAAAGAAGTTCAAGAAGGGTGTCTTTTACATTTCGTAAGGTGTGTGACTTGCTCTTGATTGGGCTCTGCTGACCTTTAGAAGTCACTCTGAATTTTTTTCTCTCCTCATGCACTTGAATTGTAGATCAGTGGGCTTGCTGTGACCCCTGGAACTTCTTCCCTGCCAGGCAGTTTCTATTTGTTACTACTATGTTCTCGAGCTAAAACTACCTTGAGATTTAACTATAGTAACACATCGTCATTCAATAGCATAATTCATTAAATTGTAATGTCATCAATGCTTGATTCATTGACAAGCAGTATTGACATCTTGCAGGTTAGAACAGGTCCTTGTAGATGTGAATTTCCCTCATATTGTGATTCTCAAAGCAAACATGATTAATGGAAATATTGTGATCTAAGTCATGATTGATGGAGAATGGGATGCTCTAATGTGTCATTGAGCCTAAGGACAAGTCCTGTGGGAGATGTTTAATGGGGAAGAAGCATGTCTCCAGTTTGAAGAAAGTCTTGACTTACCATTTTCAGATTGCTAAAATTCTAGAGCGGGCTATTCATTCCAGAGTAGATGTTGAAAATTAAGAAAGAAACAGACCAAATCAGAAGTCGCATTTTTGGGCTTTTGTATGCTGGATTCGGGCTGCTGAGACTGGATTCATGTGATTGAGGAGCAATGTTCTGGAGAGAGGAACAGAGAATTAGCTGAGAAAACACACTGGAATTGATTCTCAATGTCCCAATCCCATGCCAAAGCTGTAATTTGGTTAATGTGGTAAGTTGAAAGGTTATATTCATTTGTCTATTTTTGGCATGCAACCCTTGTGTTTGATTTTTGTCGACTATGGATCATGTCATGTTTGCTTTGGCCCTTGAAATGGAAAATTCTTTAGGTCGTACGAAAAGAAGTCTGGTGATGAGATAAAAGATGCTATCATTGATCGGCAGATCTTGGAAAGTAAATTAGTTGTCCTTTAATTGTCTTGCCAAATCGCTCCCGTATTGAGAGGTCAAAAGATGACACTTTTGGATCTCCAAACTTGACCCAAAAGAGATAATGCAACATGTGTGAAAGCTAAGTACCAATGTGAGGATTATGTTGGACATTGACATGCTGATGATACCTTTTAACTTTACTAACTTGTTGAACATATTCTACCTATCCAAAACTCGCTTTTACCTAAGAATCTCTGTTCTTTGTACCGTCCAAATTCAATTTCTCTTTGCACATTGTGTATCCAAACTCTTCAAAGTCTGCCTTTATTCATTACTATCAATACTCTGAATACATTAAAGAATTACAAAGAGTGACCAGCACGCGGTTTTGGTACCGTGACCACCTGTGCTACTGCAATACTGAAATACTGAAATAGAATCATGTATCCCCTTCACCGTTCAAGCTTATTTTGCCAATAACAATTGAAACTTTAAGAATAGATAGAGGACTTTAACAGAGGAAAGCTATACTTCAGTGTGTCCTTTGGGATCGAATATCCGGTTGTGGCAAGTGGGGTTGCAGGGATAAGTGCAATCGATCTTTTGGAATGGACTCCGGTCGTAATACCAGTCTCCAACTGCCTTTGCGATCGACTTCAAAGAAAAAAATGAAAGAGAAGTGAGCAAACTTCAATACATGTTAATTTTCCAGCAACGATATCATGAAAAATAGCTGAAGAAGCGGTCATTACTGTCTTTGCCAGTACTGGAGAGTCGTTCCTCAGCCATGTCTCTTGCATCTCGGATTGGCAATGAGCATAGCAAGCATCAATGAACATTCCTCTCGATGGAGATGTTCCGACACCGCTCAGTGCGTTTAAGAACTGCAGCCTGAAATCTGAACACGAAAATACCAAGCAAGTAAATTTTCCAGCTTGAAGCTTCCACATGATTGTTTCGTCATGGCTAAAGCTCAACTATTTCTTCACCTTGCATGATTTTGAGTTGATTCGGTGAGCAATTATTTATATCGAGCTTGCAGCTATGCCAGGTTCCATGAGGATCAGCCACTCCGGGCGCCAAAATATTCTTAATCTGAAAGCAGCAATAATGCACGAGAGATCAGTGCCTTCATGCAGCAACGCTCATGCCTAACACGATTTTGCGAAACAGAGGAGCTGAAACAGAGTTAAGTCAGAAGCCAAAACTAAAGAGCGAGTAATCATATTCTTTTCTGACTGATCTGAAGCTTACATTGTCCTTCTTCAAAAAGTTTAAGAAACTATCTCGAAATTGGTTCGACAGTGATGAACAACTCAAATTGTTTATCGGCGAGGCATTATTTTCAATCTCGAGTTTGTCAAGTACTGACCTGCCACGAGTCATAGGCGGCATTTATAAGGAATAACGGGGTCTGAATTTGCTGAACCACGTTTTGAGGGAAGAAGCACTGCGATAATGTTTAGCAACAGCGGTTGCCATTAGGACACAATTAGAAGCAAAAGATACAGAATTTAACGACAGAATTAATGTCGCCTACCAATCCTGGTCTCAGTTTGGATGTGCAGGAAGTTGGTAGGTTCTTGGCTGATCCCTGAACCATGTGACAGAGATTAACAAAGACATGCATATTTCTGAGACTAACTTACATACACATATAAATATTTGGCTAGAGAGCGAGGGAGCAGCGGATGCGTGCGTGTGCACCAGAGAGAGAGAGAGAGAGAGAGAGAGAGAGAGAGAGAGAGAGAGAGAGAGAGAGAGAGTACATGTGTTGCAACCACTTCACTGTAGAAAGTTTCAATGTGTTGAGCTCCAGAAACATCCTTCCTGAATTAGAACCAGAAAAGAGTGAAATGTCATCCTAAGTTCTGGTAATAATTGCAACCCGTGATTCATCCTAGGCCCGAATCCAAAAGGAGGAAACAACGAGCTTACGCGTTGATAAAATAGCCAGCATCTGCAAAGCATTTGACTTTGGCACTAGCAGGCACAAGAGCTCGGAATCGATCACAATGCAGTATTGAAGTCAATCCACCAGCTGAGCATCCAGAGAGAACAGCCTACATGAACAAATTTTCAATTTGCTTCCGATTATTAAGGCAAGAGAGGGAAAAACGATAAAGATATAAAGGATTGGAGAGCTCATCGAGTTGGTTCATACATTTTGCGCATTACTCATCCCTTTCGACAGTAAATCCTCGATAATCGCTACAAAAGCCCTCGCTCCTCTAAAGTGAAGTTTAGTGGCCTGGTCCAAATGTGAAAATGATCAAGGAAAACAGTACAGAATGTTTGCAACAGATTCAGCTTTGCACAGCAATAAAAAATATCGGGCTCGAGGCTTAAACAAACTTACGGGGTTTACTACTTCCACATCCCCAGTAAATGAAGCTCCATCGCAGTATCTGACCTTGATTCTGTTCCAGTTGTAGAAGTCTAAACCACCACAAAAAAGAAGAAAGGAAGTTGAGATCTGATATTTTCTGAGAAAAGACCAAATTTAAAGAACCATAGAGCCGCACCTGGATTAAATTTTTGTTTGTTATGCAGTATACCGGAGAAAACAACTTCCTTGACCATCTGTTTCGATGAACCTAACCGTGTATCCCTCCGATCGAGGCAAGTGGTGACGTTGTTACACCATCCTCCTCCCTGAGAAAACAAGATAGAGCTGTTCAATCACCATGTCGGGCCAAATTATAACTCATGATGTTCTAGAGAATGAACTTTCATCTGTGCTTACTGCTCAAGAATCAAAATGAGATGGATAATGTGAAATAGTGCTAGTGTCTAAATGTGAACCTCAGAAAACTTTTACTTACTCAGCAGGATTAGTCACCATTCCTTTCTCTAGCTAGTAGGTAATCAAATACAATCTCAAATTCCTCAATCTACGATAAACTACATAAGTACAGACCTCAAAGTGAACGAGCCAATTGTTAGTGCCGGCTCCAAATCCCTTATCGAAGTGGTAAGCCGGAGGGCTACCATCCAAACAAACTGCAGAGCACGTCGAACTTCAACTGAGTCAACACTGATGAAACTCGAATGAAAGGGTAAAAATAGCAGGGCATTTCGCAGTAAGCAATCAAATTCATCTCGGACTCACCACCTCCTTTTGCTACAGCATTTTGGACATACGTAATCCCAACGTTAAAGGCTTCAGACTTGAGCAAGATCTGTATGCTCAGTATAACACACAGCCATGTCCTAAGTCTTGCATCAGCCATTTTGCTGCACGATTAGCCCCCACTGGGAAAGCAATTTCAACCAAAATTGATATGCAGGTAAGCAGAGCAACAAGGCAAGGGAAGAATCAGAATATGGAAATAGATGAGCGACACGTTAATTAGTACCCTTTTTCAAACAGAACATAGAAAAGCGCATAAACGAAGCAAACCCACTTGTAAAAGTGAATATAGCAGATGCGAAAGTGTGACATGATTAAAAAAGAGACTTTTTTGCTAATCATAGAACGAGCGAGTCCATTTCACATCAGGATGGACACCTTTTCCCAACATAGACAACCTCGAAACCTTTCTTGTTCTACTTACTCTTAGTTGTTAAGGAAAGAATTAGCAATAGCTACAGATCAGAACCGAACGCATCTGAACCACAAAAATTCCATTCTGACACAACATAAACAAAATCCAAGAACTAACATATAACGTAAACACAAGGAGGATCACTAAGGATTGAGGGAAAGAGATCTAAGTAAAGAAGACTCAAAACTGAACTTTCACATTCATTTCATGACCACATTCTAAGAATTGGGTGACGGCCAGAAAATCTAGGACAAATTACCCAGCAAGGAAAAGAACACGATGAAGCACCTGAGCCTGAGGGATGAGGAAATTGAAGAATGTAGCTAACACCCAAATCCAGAAATGAGCTCAAATCTTCCAACAAGTTCTCTTCTTTCTCATCAAACGTATTTATCGCTGCAGATTGACGAAACAGTGGAGGGAGACGAGACGGTTGGAGTTGGAGGTCAAGAACCAAGGTGCCTTCTTGTTCATTGCACTCGGTTTTATACGTTGGCGAAACAGCTCAGCTCACTGTCCATGTCTTAAGTAGTAGTTCACCGTGCAAAGCAAAAGCCGAGTCTCCAAGAACCGACACTCATTCGCTCCGGGAACAAAAGCGAAAAATTATTTTCAAAAGGTAAAAGAAGGAACTTTTTTTTTGGTCGGAAAAGAAGGAACTTTGATTCTTGAAAAGTTTACTTTTCTCCACCTTTTTTTTGTCTGGTACACCGGAATGCTCAGGGTCTCGGGTAATATCCGACCCGAGACGGTGGGTGACAGGGACAGCTTGCGAATCATATCGGTTTACGCGCTCCGACATTAACGCGTGTCTCAAAAGAGAGAGAGGGGGGAAGCAGACGAACGTTCATTGGGACCATGAGCCCATATTTTTCACTCAGGACTATATACCATGTAAATGAATTGTTTACCGCCCTTAAGCTAAAGCAATATGCATATTTGCATGTCTGATGTCTCATAAGTTCATAACGCGTGGTTTATGGCCAATTTTAAACGTTTTCCCTTGGGCGCGTATGACAACACTTCTAGTGTAGAATTTCTGCTGCAAAAGTGTTTCTGGAGTAGAAATCAGTTTGGCAACGCAACTTCTGAAGCAGAAATCCGTTTGGTTACGCAACTTCCTTTTTTATTTATTTCTAGAGCTTTTTTTTTTTGCTCAAGAAGTAGTTTTGGGGCCACCTGAAGAAGTAAAAAAAATTTACTTCTCTCTAGAAGTAGAAAAATCAATTTCTGACCAGAATTTGATTTCTAGACCATGCGCGCCCAAAGCTTCCTTGAAGAATAAATTATTTGAAAAAAAATTATTTTGAAAATGATTACTTGTATTGTTTGAAATAATTAGTCAATAATAATTATTTTCGTTATGTATAACAATTTATTTCTAAATATTTTTGTGGACAATGAAAATAGTTTTTGTTCATTCATTTTACGATAAACAAAAGCACCCTAAAGATCCGTTTGTTTCGCGAAAAATGAATAATTTAGAAAATATTTTCCTAAAAATGATAGCTTGTATTGCTTGAAAGAATTAGCCAATGATTTTTTTTTTTTATCATCAACAACAATTTATACCCAAATTTTTTGTGAACGATGAAATTATTTTTCTTTCATTCATTTCTATAAACGATCATTTTCAGGGAAATATTTTCTAAATTATTCATCTTGCGCGAAACAAATAGAGCCTAAGCGCTCAAATTATAAAGCCGTCGAGATCGAGCTATATGAACTCTTCCCCCCTTTTAGGGTTTTCTCTCACTCAGCCGCCAAGCCCTCATCTATTGAAGATCGATCTTGAGGGAGAGGGAGACTCTCTCTCTCTCTCTCTCTCTCTCTCTCTCTCTCTTCCTCTTTCCTCTTTTATCTTCCTTTATATATCTCTATCTATTTCCTCATCTCTTCATCTTTAAGAATTTTGAAGACTTCTTCGGTGATTTCGTGGACGTCGTTTGTTCGAGCACTTTGCAAGTCTTTGAAGCTTCTCTCTCACTACATTCAACAGTTAGTTTATTTGAAATTATTTGGATCAACTGCAGTTGTTTTGCAGCTCTTTTATCCCGATTTAGAGTTAGATCTAAATTTGGGAGTTCTTCTATTCCAATCTAGATATAGATTTGGAGTTTACAAGATGTTATTTGTGCTTTTTCAACATATTGGTGTTGTTGTCATCTCTGTACAGTGATGGTGCTGGAGATGCCGAACTTGGCCACGCACCGCCTTTTGGCAAAACCGTAGCTATTATAGAGGAAGATTTCAGCGTGTGCTCCTAATCGATGCGAGTTTCGGTGATTGGTCTCCGATTGTGCTATGATACTATAACAAATCCGTTATTGTGGAAGAAGAGAGTTGCTGCAGATTATACCAAGTTGATCTATTTTTCAGATTTGTATTGGATTGTAAGGCTTTGTAATTGATTTTGTCTTGAAATTATGTACCTTTCTCTTGAGTGAAATGAAAATTTCCTTCTGACAAAAAAGAAAAAGTAGTAGGGTAATTTTGTTTTTAGAAAAAGTATTGAAGAATTTACTGTAATTTTCCATGAAACGAAATCATTTCTTCCCTACTCAATTCTTTACTTGATTAGGTAATTCGGGTCGTTAAAGAAGTGAAATTTGACGGGTCTTGACTTAAGTTTTGCTTATTTATCGTATAATGAAGAATAAATTTAGTCAGTAGAAATTTGAAGCAGTAGGGCCCACTACGAAGGTGGTGGACCTAAAACTGGAGCGGACCATGTGATTGACGGTGATCCGCTAAGGTGGGGCCGGCATCAAGCGGTGGAAGGAGTACCCATCACTACGAAATCGTATTGGTCATGCAGGATCAAGCTGCCCCCATGAGTCCTCATGAGATGGATTTCGAGCAGAATTGCCGTGATAGATTTATCCTAAATTATTATAGTTCGTGTGTATCACGACACTTTGTATAGGAGTTATATCGAGCTGCACGTGATTTGGATGGGTTGTGATCGAGGGATTGCCATCCATTTGGACCACGGAAGCTCCCCTTGCTTTCAAATGCATGTCATGCATACCCCGTGTTGGGGTTGTTGCTTTCGATTCCGTGCTCGGGTCTCCGGTTCGATTACTCAGGCGAGTGTTTTACTGGCTTGTTTGAGATTGTCTACGATGGCATGCGTGCATGCAATAATGCCCCTGTCAAGAGGGCGACGGCGGTCACAGTGACTCGCACCGTTCGCCGTCCGGCAAAACATTCTGGTCACCGATGAGGTGAGAATCATTTTTAAACAACGCTGCCGCTTTGAAGGTGGGGGTTTTCGAAATAAACCCTACGCAGAAAAAAACTTTTCGAGGGAAATTTTTTTTTTTTCATGTGTTATTCAATTAAACATGCAAATATTTTTCTAGGCCGGCGTAGTTATTAACTAGTTTCAGACTCAGCTACCTGCGAAGCGTTGTGGCTTTGAGAGCTCATCCATTCTATCCTCTCAACACCTCAGGTGGGTCATTGAGTTCATTCCAAAGAAAGCGACCCCTTCTTAGATGGAACGAAGATGCTAGCGATGAAGTTCACGTCGGTATCAATCGATCAATTCAATCTTTGGATCGGCCCGGAAAATAATCGAAGCGATAATGACACATGAACGACGAGATGATACGAGACGAGATCGGTCGACCGCATTGGGCACTTAACTCTTCCTTGAGCAAGTAGATGCGTTCGATCGATGATAATACTCTAGGCAAAAGGGCAATGCGACGTCCACATTAGAATCATTTCAGATACTTAATGACCCGAAAAACAACGTCGTAGCGACCTTATAATTCACAAAAATAACGACAAACTAAGGTCGAATTATTATTTCAAGAAAGTCCTAGCGAATGGTCCCCATTTGCCTAATGAAATAATGCGATCTATTATTGGGACTTCATCTTTTCATGATAACGCAAATCTGTGGATCCAGTCGTTTTATTTGGTCAAATCAATACAGTTTCTTCAATCGGGTTTGGGTAAGAGGGGACGGATGCCCGAGTGTTCGATTGTATCCGGGTCGGACCGACAAATTTATTGTGGCTTTTGTAAATGTTTGAAAGAGGGTGTCCGAGAAATTGGTTTGGAAATTTTGGGAAACCAAGGAATAAAAGCTGCAATCAATGATGTCTTATTTCATAGCTTAGATTGCCACACTAGCGTCTTTCATTACTAAACTGCGATGCTCTTAAGTCTGTCAAATTATTCAAAGAAATGATTGCTTATTCCTAATGGTTCTTCTTCGTGGACAGTGATCAAAGTGAACCTTAGATGGAAGTGTCACGGGCCGAAAGTTTTCTGGCCGAGAACAAACTCGTATTGCACCTGATGAGCTGGAACACCAGACTAACATTCGCTCAATAGATCGTTCCGAAGGACAGTACAAAGAATCGCACCCTCATAATCGACCGTACCATGATCAATTTAGTTTGGACGTTCAATCCGTTAAGCGAGACATATGGTTCACTCCAGCAAACAATCGGCTCAGTTACCATCTTTACATTGAGTGGCCTTAGCTCCTGATCGATTCGTGCATGGGAGGCCAACCCTGCCTTTGAAGATATTTTAAGACGGTAATAATCATATCCCTGAAATTCTAACACAAACACCTTGACGTCACTCCCCTGAACCAGTTGTACCTATCCTTCTGTGTCTCTCACACTTCACCCCGATATTATAAAGCTCCACTTTTCAGTCCACATGGGTATGGGAGAGATCGGAATGCGGCAGAAGACTGATGCTTGTCTTTAGACATACTCATCACGTAAAATACTTGCTATCGAGAACCTTAGAGGGAGAATTTTTCGTCCAGCATAGTGGCTCTGTCGATGGTTATCAAAATATTTCTATGAAATGCCATCGGATGCGGATTTCGCCAAAGGTGAAGATTCAAATTTAGGCTTTTGAAAGAGATTTTTTTTTTTTTTGGGTCCAAAGGCTTTTGAAAGAGATTAGGTGGCGCGCCCTTTGTTAAGAAAATAGGGTCTTTTCTTCTATTTCTTGATGATCAAAGATGTGTCTTTTCAAGTGGGTGGAATAACTTGCAATTTGCATACATCTTCAATAGATGAGTTGATCGAGCATAAATGCCCACGATGGACCTGCTTAAAATGAAGGTTCAACTACTCTTTGTGGCTCAATCACCTTACAAATCGAGATAGGTATCTTGAAGATTGACATAGCTTATTGAGGAAGGGCTTGGACTACCGTTTTGATCAAAATCTCATTTCCTACCTTAGACAACAGTTTTTCTTTCCAGCTTTCAAGTTTCATGTTCACTCTTGCATGAATCCATGCGAACATGTCTTTCTTTGTTTGGCCCCAGTAAGAAGGTATGCCCAGATATTTCCCAATTTTATCAAGGATTGGAACTCTCAATTCTGAAACCATATTAAGCTTTAGTTGATCTGGGCAACCCTGACTAAAGGTAATTCCTAATTTGTTAAGATTGATGGCTTGTCCCGTGGCTAAACAATATTGGCTGAGTATGCTGGCTAAGTTCTGGCATTCTCTAGCAATCCCATCCAAGAATAAAATTGCATCGTCCGCAAACAATAGATGGGATAGCGTAGGACAATTCCTACTTAATTTAATTCCTTGCAAGGAACCGTCTTCCACCCCTTGTACAATAGGGCAGTCAAGGTATTGGCCAAAATGATGAATAAGTACGGAAAGAGAGGATCACCTTGCCTAATTCCTCGAGATGGTTGAAAATATGGAGTAGGTTCGCCATTAATCTTGATACTATAGGACACCGTTGAGATGCACTGATATATTAGGCTGGCCCATTTCTCGCTGAATCCCATCTTTAGCATGCAAGCACAGAGAAAGTCCCACTCCATCCTATCGTAGGCTTTTTACATATCTAACTTCAGAACGGCTTGGAATTTCCTCTTCCTTTCTCTGATTCTCAACTAGTGCAGCACTTCTTGAACAATAAGGATATTGTCTTGTATTTGTCTCCCACTAATGAACGCACTTTGTTCATTTGCAATGATGCTGGTAAGCTAAGGTTTGAGCCTATTAGTCATGACTTTGGAAATGATTTTGTAGCCGAAGTTACATAAGCTGATTGGCCTATATTGAGAGATGCTCTTCGGGTTTGAGACTTTAGGAATAAGAACAATATGAGTCTGGTTCAAAGAAGCATCGAAAGAGCTCGAGTTAAAAATATCCCTGACCAGGCGAAAAGCGTCGGTTTGGATGTCCCCTCGAAAGTTCTGAAAAAATTGACCATTTAGACCATCCGGGGGCTTTAGTTGCTCCCAGCTGAAAGATCGCTACTTCAACTTCCTCAAGAGTCACTGGGGCTGTTAATGCTTCATTTGTGTTCTCATGGACGAGCAGTGGGCATTGCTCCAATACTGGCTAAAAGTTTCTGGCTCCTATCGACTCATATAGGCTCACATAGTACTCAATAATGTGCTGTTTCAGCCTGGGTTGCTCATGGCTCCACTCCTGGTCATCGATTCGCAGAGTTGAAATTTTGTTTCTTTGACGCCTTTGGATTGTAGTGGCATGAAAGTATTTAGTGTTCCTATCTCCCCCTTGAGCCAGCTAATCCTTGATCTCATCATCCAGTAAGCTTCTTCTTGCCTCCATAAACTCTCGATCTGCTCAATGATGCAATATGAGACCTCTCGGTGTGAGGGGTCCCCGGTACTATTTGTGAGGGCCATGAGTTTGCTTTTTAGTTCTTTAATAACGGCTCTGGCATTGGGGTGTCTCCTTTTACTCTACTTCCGTAAGGCACGAGTTACGTTTTTGATCTTCCTTGGGAACTCCTCTTTATTTAGCTATTTTCCCCACGCCTCTCGAACTATTTCCCCACATTCCTCATCCTCCAACCAAAATGGTTCAAACTTAAATTCTTTTCTCCTCTTCTTTGTAGTTGGGTCGAGGATGAGGAGAATAGAACTATGGTCCGAGCCTATAGCTGGTAGTGCGTAGGCTTCCGCATTCGAAAAGGTAACCCTCCAATCTATATTGCAAAGGGCCATATCTAGTCTTTCTTTTACGAGAGCCTCCCCTTATCGATTGTTGGACCAAGTGAAGGTGCAGCCTTTACTTTCTAGGTCCATCAAAGAAACGCTATTTACAAATTCATTGAAGGCTGCTAACCTGAAATGGTCAGCTCTACGATTTCTTTGCTTTTCCCAGTGATACATGATCCCGTTGAAGTCCCCCATGCACACCCATGGAAGCTGGTTAGTTCCCTGAAACTCGCAGATTTGCTGTCATAATCTCAATCTTTGATGGAAATCATTTGGGGGTATGAAGAAGAGTCACCCTCATCAAGATACCACAGTCTTTAACTCTACATTTCAGGTCGAAAAGTTCTTTAGTGCTATCCTCCAACTCTATTTCCACTTCCTCGTCCCAAAAGATTGCCACCCCCCCCCCCCCCCCCGCACTACCTTCGGGGTTAACTACCACCGAATTCTCGAACTTAAGGGACCTTCTCACTTTATGAACTACTTCCTCTTTATTCTTTGTCTCCATCAGGAAGAGAGGTTGGGTTTTTCTTGAGCCACGAGGGCTTGAAGATGTTGGATTGTCAATGGAGTACCCAAACCCTGACAGTTCCAGCTCACAATTTTCATATAATCTTCGGTGGCTTATTCGGGCTAGTCACCAAAGCCCATTCATTGCCGCCTTCCGTCAATAGGATAGGTGTCTCGAGTAACATATCTTCATTTATAGATATTCCAGAGTAACCTTGCTGTTTTGAGGGGCGAGATCTTCTCATTTCTTCTGTGGTTGGGTACTCATTGCTGCCTTATCCTTCTTCTGGTAATTGGAGGAGGATTCTCTTTTTTCATCTTCCTTTGTAACCTCTTGAAGCTCCACTTGGGTTTGGAAAATCTCAGGGCCTCTTTTGCCAGCCTTATGAACCACCACCGCAAGGCTTTTGTCCTTCTGTCCCAAAGCGAATGCCTCTCCAAATCCTGGTTCCACATTGTCTTTGTAGGTTATGTATATGAGGGTTTCGGAGATCATTTCTTCCTCCTCAATCTACGGGACCTTTTTTCCATAATATATCTCCCAAAAAGAACTAGGAGCTCTCACTTCAGCGCGTAACCAGCCCCAAATTTACCGGTGGAGCTGTTAGCCTTGCTAGGTTCTTCATATTCGCAGTCCATTATGTAGTGACCGATACGTCCACAAGCATAGCAGAACTTTGGGAGTCTTTCGTACCGGAAGTCGGTCCAAAGTTTTTTGTTTCCCAGGGTAAGTATGGTTCTTGACTTTAGTGGGGATGACAGGTCCATCAACACTTTTGCTTTGGCTATTTTCCTTAGGTTGCTTCCCCTAGATTCTACCTTTACTTCTAGAACTTCCCTAATCTTGTCAGCCACATTATACAAAACATCCTCTGTCACCCTCCCTCAAGGTATCCCAACCAGTTGCACCCAAAAAGCATTGAGGGTGAATACATAACAGTGTTCCAGTGTATCTGGTTCACACTGTTAAGAACGATGAGGTCTCTTGCAAAGCACCAAGGTCCTTCCTCCATTACCCTTGTCTTCTCAACTACATTCTCAAACTTAAAGGAGAAGAATCCGTTATCCAGCGACACACACTCCACCTCTTCCACCTTCCACGCTTTCTTCATAGTGGTAAAGAAAGCTTGGTAGTTAATATTTGATTTCGCAGTTAATCTATCGTATAGAATCTGTTCGCACTCCTTGGCATTCTCTTTAGGGACCTTTTCTTTAAGGACAACCTTATCATTCTCAGATCACATGTCGCCTAACATTTTACACAAAGCCACTAGACGAATCTCACTTTCTGCTTCCCCTTCCATCACACACAGAATAAAAACCAACAGAAGAACTACTCACTAATGGAATTCTTACACAAACTTGCTGGGGACAAGGGCAAGCTGTCCTAGTAGCCACCGAGAAGGGATCAGCAGTTTCAGACAAGAAACTCACAGCCACAAAAATCACAACCGACGGAGACAGGGGCTCTATAGCAGTGTAGGTGAGGAGGGCGAGAAAGCTGGCAGTCTCTTTTCAAGACATCTGAGAGGCCCGAGACCTAGAGCAGGTAAAAGGGATGATGGATTGAAGGGGGCTCGTGGAGCAGGGTAAGGTTAGCCCTATCCTTTTCGAGATGAACTAGTCATGGGAGAGGTTAGGGTTAGGGTTCCACAAGAAGAATAGAAGGGAGGGGACGAATCACAGGAATTGCCTAGATCAAAGGGCATGGAGAACAAGAGGGGAAGGATGATGCGAGAGGCTGGGTTAGGGTTTGGGGATGACTATCTCCATGGGATAGAGAAGGAACTCTTCAGAGTAGCCAACTTTTGGTGGAAGCAGAACTCATCAAAAGCTGGAATTCATTGGAGGAAGTGGGAAACCTTGAAACAGAGCAAAATGGAGGGAGGATTGGGACTCAAAGATCTCATAACTGTTAATAAAGCTATGCTGGGCAAGCAAGCATGGAGGCTCGCACAAAACCCATCATCTTTATGGAGTAGGGTTTTCAAAGGTATCTACTATCCAAACGGAGACATCTGGACAACGAAGAAAGGTCCCCGACCCTCATGGGGTTGGCAAAGTGTACTTATGGGCAGGCATTCAATTGAGAAGGATGTAAGATGGGCGGTGAGTGATGGACAGCAGATCAAGATAAGAGAGCATAAATGACTGCCCTCAGGGGCGATAGGGGGACCTGCAAGCAGAGGCGACCCTTATATGGTGGCTGAAGTGATTAATCCAGAGACTAAATCCTGGGATGTGCAGAGATTGAATGGAATATTCCAAGAAAGAATTGTCAAGGAAATCATTGACACCCTAATCAAGCCGAGCAGTTCAGGGGACAAATTGATATGGATAGGCAACGCAAAAGGGAGATACTTGGTCAAGGAGGGATATCATAGTATAAGAGGGGAATCAAAGCAGCACAACACAGAAATTGCAACCACTTCTTACTAGCCACCCCGATAATTATGGAAATCAATCTGGAACATCCTACCCCCCCCCCCCCAAATCAAATTTTTCCTCTGGAGGGTGTGTCAAAATGCCTTACTGTCCAAAGAAAATCTTTTCAAAAGGAAGCTTGCCCCTGACCCATGGTGCCCTGTGTGTGGTCAAGCCCCAGAGAGGCTGGAACATTTGTTTTTGCTCTGCGAGTGGGTAAAAGATATATGGGCAGATAACAGAGTGAAATTAGACACAGATTCACTCAAAGTCCAGAGGTTAGACAAGTGGTTAATGGAAGCGTTTACCTGCAGCCAAAGCCTCCCCACACCCGTACTTTTGGCCAATATCCTCTGGCGCCTGTGGAAAGAGTGGAATAGCATGGTGTTTCGAGGGAGACAGCCCAAATCAGGCTTAATTGTAGATGAAGCAGAGGCGGGAGTTGCAATTTTTGACAAAGGGAAGCAAAGCAAACTCAAGGCGGAAGGGAAGGGTGTTACAACACCTGATGCTTGGATGCCGCTGAGACCTGGCGCATGGAGTTTCAACGTTGATTGCTCGTGGATAGAAGGAGAGCAAAGTGGATTTGTGGCCGGTATTTGCAGGAGCAGTAGGGGAATCATTATCACTGGGTTCGCGAAGGAGGAGAAAGCGCACTCTGTGTTGGAAATGGAAACCCTAGGTGTACTGAGTGCTCTTCGGGTTCTGGAGATCGAGAAGGAGAAGATAGAAAACCAAGCGGTTTTGTGCAGATCTACGGGCGAAACCGTACAATGAAAGCTAAAGGTAGATAATCTGACTTATAACGTATCTATCCCTTATCTTCTACATGATTCGGAAGAGAGTCCTCGGGCTTTTAGAGGCTTGATTGAGGACTGCAAGGCCATCATAGCCTAACTCGGCTCGAAAGCAATAAATGTAGTCCATGTCCCGCGAGCAGCTAATAGTGCAGCCGATTGGGTTGCGAAAGCCCATCGGAAAAACTTGCTCCACTCTAACTGGATGGTCAAACCCCTTAACTCCTTTGAGATTTACTTTGTTGCGATTCTGAGAACGCTAGTTGTTGTAATTCTATTTCAATTTGAATGAAAGCAGTATCATAGTTTGACAAAAAAAAAAAAAACTACTCTTTATGGCACTGCTCTCTTTTTTTTTTTTTTTTTTTCCAGTGAAGTGGCTTCATTGCTCATAATTAGTGATAGATGCAACAACTTATTTACACTAATAATTCATTCATTTTAGGGTGCATTTGTTTCGCGAAAAAATAAATGATTTGAAAAAGATTTTATTAAAATTAATCTGTTTTATCACTTACAAAAATGGACTAACGAAAAATATTTTCATTATCCACGGAAATGTTTAGACATTAAGGGCCTGCATGGCAACGATTTTGATTTTCTAATTCTGTTCTATGGAGCAAAAAATGATTAGAAACATGTTTGGTAACATAAATGATTTTGATTTTGATTATGTTCTTAAGAACAGTTTTGGAGCAAAAACTAGAATAAAAAAATTGATTCTGAAAAAAATA
The DNA here is from genome assembly GCA_029784005.1 of Lenwebbia sp. NSW1173648. NCBI lineage: Eukaryota > Viridiplantae > Streptophyta > Magnoliopsida > Myrtales > Myrtaceae > Lenwebbia > Lenwebbia sp. NSW1173648. The sequence continues at coordinate 7,216,721 of JARCGZ010000005.1, forward strand.
ATCACTTTTCAGAAACACAAAAAAGCATGAAGTCCCACATCTCTCACTTTTCCCTTTCAGTTCTCTCATCACTTTTCCTCGACCTAAAGTATTATTGGGCGTAATGCAGGGATTTTTTTTTTTTTTTGCGTTTTAATGTAGGGATTGAACAGACTAAGAACACATAAAATCAACGTCCCTATTTAAGTTCTATACTGTAATTGACCTATTCATTGTAGCCACATTCAACAACGGATCATTGCACCACATTAAAATTACTTATGTGAGCCTAAAATCTATTTGGATAAGTGAGAATTAAAAGGTAATTAACTAAATTAATTTGAAATCGCATACTAACCCAACATGGTCTCTCCTTTTTTAAGCTTAAAATGACTCGTTATGACGGGAAAATTAGACGGAACAGCACGAAAAAATATTATATGCAATATGCAATATGTTATATAAGAGAATTAATATGAATTAATTTTTAATTAATTCAAAATGTACGATGAAATTTCACAAAGTAACTACGTAATTATTTGACTTAAATGACAAAATTGGGAAGAGAAATTGTTCTCGGGAACAAAAAGTTTGTGCAGTTACCAAACACGTTCTAATTCTCTAAAACTCATCTAGGGAACATAATCAGAAAATATCAATTCTAATCAAAATCACATTTTCGGATTAGAATCGTTGCCATACAGGCCCTAATTGTTGTTGATCGCAGTATTTATTATTGACTAATTATTTTACACGATATAAAGGAACATTTTTAGGAAAATATTTTTTAAAACATTCATTTTCTACGAAATAACGGTTCCTTACTAACATTTATAACTTTCAGTTTGATCTATCAAACTATGTTGTAGAGAGTTTGCTATTTGTCCTTGACCCACTTGAGCTCTCGAGCCCAATATGTAAGTGGGTTTTAGATAGATTCTTGGGCTCTCTCTCCCTCTTCCCACATAGCATTACCGAAAATTGCATATGGCCTTTTTCCCAATTAGAGACTGTGGATTCACTTTCATATAGTGGGTTCAAGTCTGAAGTTAGAGCAAGAACATCATGATCTATATAGCACCAAGTAAATTCTCTATCTCCACACATAGAGTTACTCCTTTATTCTAATTTGAGCTTAGTTATGAGCCTGAAGATGTAACTTGGTTCACTGAACCTGTCCATCGGAATAGGGGACCATGTCGGACGGGCGCGCTTGATATATCCCTCGGATGAACATCGAGGCTGAGATTGTCTAGGGTTTCGCCAATGACATTGACTGAGGATGAAGTTCTGTGATGTTACATACCATTACAACTAGTAAAGTGGACCTCCATGAGTGTTGTGTACCTTCAATGTTTGGTTGGAAAGTTGAAGAGAAGAAGAAGACAGGTGCTTTACTTTATTGTGGACCTCCATGAAAATATCCCCCTCCAAGGTTCTCGTCCTTGTGATCTTTCTTTAGATGGACCCAATGCCTCCAATTATTGTCGATTAGCACTGCAAAAATATTACAAGTCTGTATTTTTCAACCGAAACGAATCTGTCCTTTGGCCCAAAAAGACATAACACAAGGAAAAGAAGCTGTCCTGTGGGAACCAAAAACAAAGAAAGTAGCTGTGGGTGTTGATCAAGGTTTTTATTCAAATTTAATTTGCTAGGCCCAAGGAAAACAATCAAACTTAGCCATGGCTTTTAACTAATCTCCTTGGACCTATCAGTGATGATAGTGCTTATTAGGCCAGAGGAGTTCCAATTCAAAACCCTTTAGTTCAAGCTATGGTGATAGTCAAAATCCAAACCATCCATCAAAATCTAATTCAACCATCCGTGCGCGGTTCGGTTCGGTTTAGTTTGACGGACCTTTCTCAAAGCACCCATAAAAAGACTCCATAAATTTGAGAAACCATGTTACTTCTACCCATCTGACTGCTCTAGAAACGATTCAATGGTCGCGTCATTTGTCACTAATGTCGGGTTCCTGTCTCTAGTCCTTGCAAAAATGGAGATGGCTTTGGTCTTTCTTGCTTGCAAACCTAAGCAAATATTCTTTTACAGTGACGCCCACTAGCATGAAGAGACAGCCAATGTGCAAGTGCCTCCACACCGACCACCACTTTGTTTTTTGACCGTCAAATTCTTAGTCCCGCTTATGCAAAGGACCTTATCAAAAGGGTCATCATTAGCGTAGTCGATAGAAAGGCAACTAAGACCTAAAGTTCAATCTCCATCTTCATCATGCAATAATCGCCTCTCTTTCGTTGGAATATCTTCTTCTCGAAAAGTCTCTCCAACACATTCAGCGGTGGGATCTTCACTAGGCGAAGATCAATTCCCAGCGCAGCATGACACTGGATAGGCGGGGGAGCCAGCTGCATACATATAGATGTAGAGACATCTGTTTGGGAAGTGAGAGTAAGGATTCAGGGCAGAAGGATACCTCAAATGTCAATATTTATATGCGGCGCTCACTTTGGTGCCAATATTTTTTGCCGGCTCACTTAAGTGCCAAATTGGAGAAAAAACGATCACTTAAGTGCCAACGGCGAGAAATTCCCGCCAACTAATTACGTGTCATTTATTTTTAATTTTTTAACATTACGTGGCAATTATTTTTAAAAAACCAGGCCACGTGGACTTTTAAACTTAAAAATAAGTTTTAAAAAAAGAAGTTTTGGCGGCGAGGACTTGCACAACCCTTGCCGCCGTTGCCCCATCGTCGCTAGCAATGGTCGGCGAGGGTGGGGAATGGCTGAGGGGGGTCGCTAAGCCTCGGCGTCTCCGAGGCCTCACCAGGGTTGGCGACGCCTGGCTTTGGCTAGCCGAGGCCTCTCAGACCCACGGAGAGGCCGACCTCGTAGATCCGTGCGAGGTCGGCCTCGCCGTGGATTTGTAAGGCCTCGGCGGGGGTCGCTGGGGCTCGGCAACCCCCCTCGGTCATCCCCCACCCTCACCGGCCATTGCCAGCGATGGTGGGGCAGTGGCTGCGAGGGCTGTGCAATCCCTCGCCACTACAACTTCTATTTTTTTTTAAAAAAAATTTTAGCTTATTTTAATTTTTTAAATATTATTTGGAATTTTTTTATTGATTTTTTTAATTGCTGATTGGGATCCTCCGGCGAGCCACGTAGAAGCCACATATGATTTCCGGCGAAGCTCACTGGAGTTGGCAATGAAATAATCGTTTTTCAAAAAAATTGGCTCATGAGTGATCCAAAAGAAAATATTGGCACCAAAGTAAGCGCCGTACATAAATATTGACATTTGAGGTGTCCTTCTGCCAAGGATGGATCTAGGGTTAGCGCCAATTGATAAGTCAATCGTGTGAAAGTAAGCTAAATTCGGGGGTTCAATAAAAAAGCGAGAAGGAATGGTTATCGCATCATCCACGGTAGAAAAAATCATCTGACAATGTAGTGACTAGATTTATGTTGACACGATGAAACGAACCAATCGTAAGCAAACAAGAATGTGGTATGACATGGATAATTGTCAAAAAAGCCCTAAACCTATTGTACGGTTGTCAATTCAGTCATAAACCTTTCAATTGTACCAATGCAGTCTTAAATATTTTGATGATTTACCAATTTAGTCTTAAACCTTTCGATTATACCAGTTTAGTCCTAAAATTTTTGACGATTTACCTATTTAGTTCTAAATCTTTTGATAATTTGTCAATATAGTCCTTTCTGCCAATATAGGTTTAGGATTAAATTATCAAATCGTCAAAATATTTAAGACTAAATTGGCACAATTGAAAGGTTTATAACTGAATTCCGCCGTACAATTAAGGACATTAAACAATTTTCCCTAGTATGATGTATGCCCTCTCTCCGTCTTTGTAAAGTTGTTCCATGATCTGTAAAATGTAACACCATCAAAGTAATAGAGTATATGAAGATGCGGATGCAGATGCAGATGCAACTCCTGACAAGCAGAAAGAAAAGAAATGGCAGTTGCCACTCTAGGGTTTCTTTATAGTCAAAAGGAGGGAGAAAAAGAGCAGGATCACTTAGCAAGAGCGTCTATTCCAATCGTGATTCCAAGATACCAGCACTTTTTTCGCATGCCATCACCTTCCAAACAAATGGCCATCGCTTTCACGTCCCACTCGTTATGCCTGCCCAACTTGGATTCTTGCGTAACTTCTTGAAAGGGTCCGCCGAGTAATTGAGCATTTGACTCGGATGTAAACATATTTGACTTATTTGATCGCGTGCCATTATTTTAACTATGACTTTGAGGATCGAGGCTACTATTGTATTAATAGGGATAATTGTCTAGAAAGTCCTAAATCTATTATACAAATGCCGACTCAATCCTGAACATTTTAATTGTGCCAATTTAGTGATAAACCTTTTGACGATTTGCCGATTTAATTCTAAACCTTTCAATTGTGTCAACTTAGTCCTAAACCTCTTTAAAATCTATCAATTTAGTCTTGAACCTATTATTTGGATATTTGGCCAGAAGGACTATATTGGCAAATTATCAAAAAGTTTAGGACGAAATTGATAAATCATCAAAAGATTTAGCATTAAATTGGCACGTTTGAAAGGTTTAGAACTAAATTGGCACAATCGAAAAGTTCACGACTGAATTGACATCCGCACAATAAGTTTAAGACTTTTTTGGACAATTTTCCCATTGTAATGATAGAAACTCATATGGTATATATGGACCGACGGTACAAGTTATGTACATCCATGTAGGTTAAATATGTCAAAAATTAAGATGCCTGGTCTCATCTAATAAAGGAACTTGCGTGCACCTAAGGGATTTGAACTCCGTCATTTTTTTTTTGTCACAAAACTCTCTCTCCGTCAATTGAAACACTTACATTTAGCAGGTTTTACGATAGATGTTTAATGAGGCTCTTAGATGTTTAATAAGGATATTTGGAAGATCAAATCACGAGATTGGATCAATAATGAAAAGATGTAATGACACAAATGGTACATGAACTTTGGCCCATGTGCAATGTGGTCCCTTAACTTTGAATTGGTTCAATGTGGTCAATGTTGTCCCTGAACTTTTAGTTTGTTCCATGTGGTCCCTGCACTCAACATTGAACAATTTCGTACAGTCTAGGGACTGAATAGAACATGTACCAAAAGTCCAGGGATCATATTGAGTAAATTAAAAATTCAGGGACGACATTGCACATGAGGTTAAAGTTTAGGGACAACATTGAATAAATTTAAAATCCATGGACCACATTGCACATTGGGCCAAATAAGGACCATTCCTGTCATTTAGCCATGATAAAAACATCATTACAATTTTAAATGATAGAACTACATATTTGTGTTAACGTAGCTAACTATAATTTTTGTAAAACCAAAACCTCAAAAGAAACACTTTGTTCTCTCTATACCAAAATCTGGAAATCTCATATATTTTTGTTGAATAGCAAAAATATGTATATAAAAGTCTCAAGTCTAGTCTATACATGTATGAGATCACTAGGATTATATCAAACATGTGATTCTATCAACAAAATTGAATGACAACGCTCTGGAGATCATCATAACAAGTTATGTTCCTACTTAAAATCCGAAATGTTTTCTTATGTTTGGATCATGACTCGTAAATCTTACAATCCATATTGACATTTTAGCCACAATAATAAAATGGACTCATATGCATCGAGCGCATTCTCCAACTTAGCCGCACAGTTAATTTCTTTTCCTTTCGCGAAATGACCTAAATCTAGATCAAATATACCTCACATATTTTTCCCCACCAAATTCTTACAAACATTCCGAACAAAGCCAATGGTATGTACTACTGAGCGAAAATAAATGAACGCGAATATAAAACGGACAAAATAAATAAAGCCACATCTCATAAATTCTTTGTAAATTCCATATTTAAATACATCCTCATATCATGTGCCCGTTTATAGTGTTAAAAAAGAAGAATTTTTTTTTTCAGAAATATTATTCTAATTTTTGTATGGTATTATCAATTTAATTCGTAGATGAGTGTGTTGTGGTTTAAGACTGTGCACGTGATGTTTTCCACATAGGGTAATTTTAGTGAAAAAAATGTAACTTTAGTACAAGTGAGGCCACATCAAATTACTTCAACGTGCCGCACTACAAAAGCACCTCTAATGCATGTAATAGAGAAAACCTAAATCTCTGTAATTCACCAAAATCGCTCAAAGGATGGCCTCACCTCAATCCATGGACGTTGAAGCTTCAGTCGAAGGAGGTCTCATGGTGAACATATCCAAGAAAAGTATCGTGAAATCCATCGCTCCATCGGAAGATCCTCCTCAGGTCCTCACTCTCTCCAACCTCGACCTTCTCTCCGGGCGGTTTCCGGTGACCTACTTCTACTTTTACCGGAAACCGGCGAGTGACGACGGTGACTTCGCCTCCATTGTGGAAGCCCTCAAGAGCTCTTTAGCCGCTACTCTAGCTTACTTCTACCCGTTCGCCGGTCGGATAGTCCCGAACCTGAACACCGGCGAACCGGAAATCGTGTGCGATAACACAGGAGCATTGGTTCTTGAAGCTGATGCGAGCAGAGATTTGAAGCAGTTGGATTTCCACAATCTCAATCGGTTCATGCAAGGGAAGCTCGTTCACATTCAACCCGACTTCCCGGTTCAAGTTCAGGTAGTTTCTTTAATGTGTTGAGAGCAACCATGGCTTTAACTTTCACTTCTTTGAATATCTGAAATCTTGACTCTACTTCATGATAGTAAATTAAGACTTCTAATGGTAAAAATCTCTCTCTCTCTCTCTCTCTCTCTCTCTCTCTCTCTCTCTCTCTCTCTCTCTCTCTCTGATGTGCATATTGAGTTGGGATAACTTTATGTCCATCTAAAAAGTGCAGGTAATATTCTTATATAAGTTCGATATACGTATTCTGAATCCCTTTGAGTCGTCGAATTTGATTAATATCATGCTAATAAGAAATTCACCATATCTATTTGTCTAGATGTATTTAGGTGCGCGCAACCGCTAAGTGTCTCTCAAAATAGAGAAGGTACTAAACCAAAGGAACCACCATGGTCTTGTTGAAACCTTAGCAGTCAAACCATGCAAGTATCTCGTTACAAAGTCAAATTTACTTCTTAAATTGTCAACATTTAGCATACATATGTTAATCAAGATTTCAAATAGGAGATCCATTTTAAGGATTCCTTTCGATGGAACAATCTGGCGGGAAATTTACTAAAAAAGTCTTAAACCTACTGCAATTGTGCCAATTTAGTTATAAACTTTTTTTTTTGGTCAATTGAATCGTAAACCTTCTATATTTGTGCCAATTCAGTCTATCCGGCAATTTTGATCGGAAATCGCTGACATGGACGTTGGCCGTCCTACGTATCATGTCCGACGCTGACATTGACATATTCTAATAACTTTTAATAATTTTTTGCATTTTTGATTTTTTTTTTCTTTTTTCTTTTCCTTCTATTTACCTTTTTTTCTTGGGCTAAGGGCCGGCGACCGCTGTGGCCGGCGACCCTATATTTTCCCCAATCCTTAATTGGTGGAAACTTCCTCCAATTGTGTCTTTAATTTGTGTGCAAATGACGGGAATCAACTTAAATGTCTAATTAAGTGGATACCTTTGAATCAAGAACATCATCCCCTTCTATGCTCGTATCTTTCTCAATTCTTTTCGACTGATTCGGGTTTGAAAACATGGCAGGTAACGAAGTACAGCTGCGGAAGCATTTCGTTGACGTTCAGCTTCGACCACGCCCTCGGCGACGCGAGCTCATTCCACAAATTTCTTCTCTCGTGGTCTGAAATTTCGAGGAACATACCGATTTCATGTAGACCGAATCATAGTCGCAACCTCCGCGCGCGGATCCCTCCGACGTACCACTCGTCACTAGACCGAGCTTTTGTGAAGTGCACCTTGGAAGACATACTAAACATTCCGACGCCCAAAACCTTGCTCAAGCGGCTTTATCACGTGGAATACGAAAGCATTAGTAACTTGCAGAAGCTCGCCTCATCGGATGGTCGGAGCCGGACGAAGATCGAGGCCTTCTCCGCTTATCTATGGAAGATGATGGTCCGTGCAATCAATGTCGAGTTACATAAGAATTGCAAGATGGGATGGTTGGTCGATGGGCGAGGAAGGATGGGCAATGGAGACTCTGACCCGTCGCCGGATTACATAGGAAATGTGTTGTCTTTGGCCGTCGGAGAGGCAAGTATTGAAGACTTGAAGAATGGGAGTATAGCAGATGTTTCAAGCAAGGTTCACGAGGCAATTTCTAAGGTCACAACTCGAAGTCATTTCTTGGATTTGATTGATTGGATCGAATGCCATAGGCCCGGGCTGATGCTATCTAGGGTTGTCCTTGGTCAAGGAGGGCCCACACTCGTCGTCTCTTCCGGTCGGAGATTCCCGGTAGCAGAGTTAGATTTCGGGTTCGGGAGCCCGGTGCTAGGGATGGTTTGTTCCACCATAGAAAAGATCGGAGTCGGCTATGTGAATCAGAGGTCGAGTGCTAGAGGCGATGGCTCGTGGACTCTGTCGGCTATCTTGTGGCCGGAGCTGGCGGCCGCATTCGATTCGGATCCCATTCTTCAACCCATGTCTACAAGACATCTTCAACTGTAGCGTTGGTGTATGTCATGATTTACATTAGCCTGAGCTACTGTAACTACCATTGGTTAGGAAATGCATCTCATGCCGCAACGTATGTAATAATTATAGAATCCACATTTAGAAATTGTGGAAGGATATGAAAAATCGAAAAATAATATTGAATTTTGTCTTCTATTATAAGGTTGAAATAGTTGATCGCAATTGACATTAATTGTATTTGATCTACCCAAAGAAGGGAAAGAAATTCTGAAAATTCGAATTGTGTATTGTATACGAAAACGCGCTATGAAAGCTAAGGATATTTACAAAATGTCTCGTTCTTTATACACAAAAACAATCTCTCGTACGCCAAAGCCATCTTCCTCGCCGTGAACATTGAAGTAGCGTAATCTCTACAAGCCCTACCTCTCTCAGCCAACCTCTTCGGACCTTCCGTGATCACCGTCTCCATCGCCTCCACGAGCGACTCGACGTTCGGTGAGAACAAAAACCCTAGCTCATCGTCCACGACGATCGTGCCTTTGATGCTCGGAAACCTCGACGCCATCACCGGCTTCCCACTCATCATCGCCTCCATCAGCGTTAGGTCTAGCCCTTGTGGCCTTAGCGTCGGGTTGAGGAACACGTCGATTGAATTGTAGAAACGGCCCAACTGAGACGGGCTCATCGAGCCCAGGACCAAAACCCTAGGGCCCAATTCCTTGTAGCGACCGGCCCATGGGCCAGAGCCAGCGATGACTAGGTACACGTTCGGGTGCCTTTCGGTGATTATGGAGAATGCTCGATGGAGGAGGGGGTGGCCTTTGTCCTTGACGAGCCTGCCGGCGACACCGAGCACGACGGTCGCGTTCCCGGGGACACCCATTTGGGAGCGGAATTCACGGCCCGAGTCGGGATTCTGCTTGAAGTCGGCCTCGTCGACGCCATTGAGGATGACATGGACTCTCTTGGTTGGGATTTGGTACACGTCGCGCAACATCTCACCGCAGCTATCGCTGATCGCCACGTGGTGGGCATATTTGTGGAAGAACCTGATTTCGTTAAGTACCTGATTGAAAAGCACATTTATGTAAGGATCCCCTTCCCATGCTGAGAACAAAAGATAACTTTTTCACTAGAATATGATTAAGTAATTAATTGAACAGATTGAATTGTTCTAGCAAATTATAGGTACTAGATTAAGAAAGGGGATAAAAGAGAGACTGACAATTTATGTAACGTACCTTCGGAATCACGCCTTGCATGTTCGTGTTAACGTCCGGCGAGATGGGCTCGCCGTCCGGCCTCAGGGCCAGGTCCTGGTAAATGTCCGACTGCAGGCTCTCGAGTGCGATCCCGTGCCACGACACGGCCAGGTTTGGCACGTTCCGGGCCACCCAGTGAGGGAGCGCCACACTCTCCGAGTGCACCACGTCGAACGCCTCCCGCCGGTTCTCCTCCACAAACATCTCCCACGCCTTGTTGTACCTCCACTTCCCCGGCTCACCCTCGTGGAAATGCAACTGCGGTGGCGGAGTTGGCGCACCCCCCATGTGGTCCTTGATGTTGACAGCGCCCTCGACGGGGGATGTGAACACGTGGACTCGGTGGCCACGGGCCGCGAGGGCGGTGTGGAGGGTGTAGGCATGGCGCTCCATGCCGCCAGGGGTCGTGCCGACCGGCCACTTCCGGGAGAACACAGCGATCCGGAGCGGCGGCGGCAGGCGTCGGGCATCCCTGGGGCCGTCGAAGGAGAGGTGGTTCCACGCGAAGCGGGCGTCGCGGAGATCACCAGAGAAGGGCTTCGGGCCGTGGGCGGCGGCATTGGCTGCGGCGTTGGGGAAGAGGGCGGCGCAGGCAGAGGAGGTGGTGGTGGCGCGGAGGAGGAAGAGGGCGGGGATGGTGAAGAGGACGATGAAGAAGAGGGTGGTGCACAGGTTAGATTGGGATGGGGTCACCATTTTCTTGGGCTTGTTGGCGGCGGCGGCGAAGGCCATGTTGGGATGAATGCCAAATGACCAAGAAGAGGCGAAGAAAGAGATCGGAGCTATGGCTTTCGAGCGTGAATGGGATGGATTGCTTTGGAGGGATTTGGGGAGGTAGGCACGCAGTTGAGCAAGGGTTGTTCTTTGGAGTGGTGCGTTTCCCACGCCTTTGGTTGAAAAAGAGGGAAGGAGGAACCTTCATTTTGGATGCTTGTGACTTTCCTTCATCTCATTCCTTCTTTTGAAAGCAATAACATAAAACTCATGACACAGATGAGTTCAAAATTGTACCTTGCTCCCCATAAAGTTAGTTTGAAAATGCAAAACGGAATTTGCCATCGTCTAGCATATCAATAAATACTATCGAAATCTTCGACATGACGCCTTTAAAATTTTTGAAAAACATAGGTCGATTGATGGGATTTGTGGGTACAATTGAGCACAAGATCTCAAACTTCAACGCCTAATCCTTTGCAAAGTTCCTTCCCGGCGAGATTCAACGAAAGTAATGTCTTTGATTCCAATGGACCGTGGAGTGTCCACTCGGCCAAAGTTAGGCAAATCGAACATCGGATTTGAAACTTGGACGGTCGAAAAAAGTCAACCCCAAGTTTGGGTTGTTTGGAATGGAAGGCAGTTTGCATGTTAGAACTTCTGCCAAATTCAAAGCCGCCTCAGCGACACGAGGCAGGTTTTTCTAGGTTTTTCGCTATTGAAGAATTTGATTTCCGTATACACGAACTTTGTTTGTACTTGTACACAAGCATAAAATAAAGTAAATTGAAGTCAACAAAACCAAGCTCGGTTAGTCAACCATGTAATTTGGAAATTGGAAGTGCTCCCACTTTGCTTGGTGGGAAAGCACTTTTGGCTGTCTACTTTGCTTGCTCTTGAGCATGTTTAATCCAGCTGCTTACACTTGGTGAGCTCACATGGAGGGGGGCTTCTTCACCAAGCAATGGGGAGGTTGTGAAATTGACGTTGCTTTGCTTGGGTTGTGATCCATCTCTTTCAAAATCTTAAGCCTATGAACGTGGTAAGCTACGAAGTAGACTTAAAGTTTTGGGGGGGTGAGCTAGTTCTAGGAAAGCCCTTTGAATTCTGATACTGTTCATCACTGGCTCTTCCATTGAGTGTACAAATTGCTTGCCCCCCTTCACAATAGTTGATTCTTTGCTAATCAACTAGTATGGGGCAGGTGGTACTTATCAAGGACGATCGATTTCAAGACCGAAACCTGACACAAACATTATTGGTCTCGATTTTTGAAAAATTGGAACCGGGAAATTAGGTTGCCTCGGAAGCGGCCTACGATCGAATCGACCGATGCTCAGTTCTACCCAAAAACCGGCTTGGAGAAGTAGAAATATTTTAGGATAACTGAGACGGTACAAAATAAGTTGCGTACTACCTAAGAATAGGGAATTGAACTAGCTAAAGATTGGTTCTTATTTTTTGAAACCAAGAACTAAATCGACTCTTCTTTAAACCAGCTGGATTGGTTTGGTTTGGTTTGAGCTAGACATAACGCACATTCCTACTTTCTTATTGTGGTTTAAGCCTTCTTAGGTAATTAAAGCCACATGAAAAATACCTTAACATGAACTACATCACACATTCACTAAACCCAAGTGGATGGTTTATATATGAGATTATTTGCACTTAATGATATGAAATCAGTCTTATGCCGAACAATTGATCCAGATATATATATATATATTCACTAGTACTTTTTTTATGACGAAAAAGCCCTTACATACCAACCTTAAGTAAGTGAACCTCAAATCCGTGATAAATTTTCACTAACCTCACGAACCAAGTAGAAAACGAGGCAAAAATGCACTTAGCTTTGTGGGATCAAACCAACCAACAAGACATAGGGGTATACCCAATAGTCCAACATAAATGCCATATGTGCCATCACCATTCCCTAAGTACATTCTTATGATATTTTAGCAGATTTCAATGACCATCACTCTCTTCATTTTTTCTTCCTTTTCCCCCATATATTATCCTTATGTATGATACATATACATATATACACCGGCGACCGACTAAACCGCCGTATATCATTTTAGAAGGTATTATAAGAACTCCTGAAAGGAGAACCTTCACACATTCTACTTTACACTTAGACAAAAGAAACCTCCCACCTTCCCATCTTTTTGTTTCCCCTCATGTTTTCCTAACAGGAGCGACCGGATAAGACTTTCTGTAATTCCCATTTTTGGCTTCCACATTCCTTCCCTTGGCATGAACTCCATTTCTTGCATTGGTCTTGCTGGAAGGCCATTGACCAGAATTCACAGCCATGTCCTTCAAGTTTTGGAGGCCTTCAAGGGCCTCAATGATGGCAGGCATTCTGGGCCTGTCCTTGGGCTGCAAGCTGATGCATTGCAGTGCCAGGAGGGCCATCTCCTTGGCCCCTTTCACTGAGTACTGCCCCCCAAGCCTTGGGTCCATGATGCACCTCAGCTTCCTGCTGCTTGTCAGATAGGGCTTGGCCCAATCCACCAGGTTCTGCTCGGTCTTCGGCTGGAGCTTGTCGACGGCCCGCCTCCCCGTGAGCAGCTCCAGGAGGACCACCCCGAAGCTGTAAACGTCGCTCTTCGTCGTTAGGTGCCCTGAAAGCAATAATTATAGTCGATTGGTTATATCTTTTTGGTCAATTGTTATTTGTTAGTAATTATTCGATCAATGTTGTTTCCGGTTCGAGTGTAAGGCATTACCGGTTGAGACGTACTCTGGTGCAGCATAACCGTAAGTACCCATCACTCGAGTCGTAACATGGGATTTCGATCCTTCCGGCCCCATTTTGGCAAGTCCGAAGTCGGATAATTTGGAAGTGAAATCCTGGAATTACTCGAAAAAGTGGTAATTAAGTTGTAATTTTCCAGCAATGTTTTGTACTAAATATATTGTAGGGTCCCAGAAACTCACAGAATCAAGCAAGATATTGGAAGTTTTGAAGTCCCTGTAGATCACAGGCTTCTCAGCACCATGCAAGAAGGCAAGGCCTTTGGCTGCTCCTATTGCAATTTTGAGCCTTGTGCCCCATGGCAATGATATTGATATCCCTGAAAATTGGCAAATTACTAGTACTTCATTTGTGAACATTCTTAATAAAAATTATATTTATCAGACATCTTCATAACGTGAAATTCATTTATTTCTTAGTGAAAATGCCAATCCGACCGAGACGGAAAAATTAAATTAAATGGGTGGTGAACTTACTTTTGAATAAGTGGTTCTCTAGGCTGCCTCGCGGCATAAACTCGTATACGAGGAGTCGTTCTTCGTCCTCACAACAGTAGCCGATCAATCGAACCAAATTCGGGTGCCTAAGTTGCCCCAGAAATATCACTTCCGCCTGCAACATCAAGAGCGAAAAATCGTTTCAATTCAAATTCGACTAATTAATGGTATTATAATAACTTTTTTAATTATTTCTTTACCTATATCCTAAGCAAAGCAAATTCACATAATAAGCATGCAGAATGTGACTAAGAACATGATGTTACATATAATCAAGATTATTAGGGTTTCATTTTTAAAGAAATTTTAGGCACCTTAGGGTCCTAGAATAATTAATTGACTATATCTTGACCCATCAGGGGTACAATCTATTTCTGAAACTTTTAGCCGGTCTCGATTTTCAACCTTGATTCCTGGCTTGTAGCAATAATTGATGTATGTACGCCACAGTATCAAGTCAACTGACAGCTGTGGTTGGCTGTTGTTTCTGACTTTCTTTGACAATAAATTTTAATTTAATGTCGATTAGAATTATAATTTATGAACTGTTCTATTGAAGGGGAAGTCCCTTTGATCTTTGTATGCAGATGGTGCTAAAGATTATGTACTCACCAGCCATTCACGGTGTCCTTGAAGGCCTTCAATGTCCAGGAGCTTCACGGCGACGGCTTGCGCCTTCAAGCCCTGCCTCATGCTGTCATCCAGGTAACCCTTGTGGACCGTCCCGAACCCGCCCTCGCCGAGCAAGAAGTGGCTCGAGAAGTTCTGCGTGATTGCCTTCAGCTCGCCCAGCTGGAAGTCGTACAGGTCGGGCCCGAAGGACTGCGCGAGGTCCTCGTTGATGCGCATCGAGGACGACCGGCTGAGGTCGGAGAAGGAGAGCCTCCGGAACGAGGGCATCGGCGTGAGGTTCTTGGAGTACTCCGACCGCGAGGGGCGGCACCGGCTGAAGTTGCCGAAGACGGTCTGGTCCTCGGCTGAACAGCAGTGGGTGGTCAAGGGCCTCCATGGCTTCGAATTCGACTCCTTTTCCTTCATAGCCTTCTTGCTAATGCTCGATGGAAGAAGAAGAAGAAGAAGAGATATTCTCGGTGCCAACAAATCATGACTTTGACTCTTATGAGAATTAAGGGGGTATAAAGAGAGAGAGAAGACAGGAAAGAGGAAGACATTCTTTCTTCAACTGCTCTAACCACTCTACTAAATTTGGGGAGAGTGTATTTGTTTTTCTAGTTAAACTAACATCTTGTCTTTTATAACATTATCTTAAATTTTTATTGTTGCATGTTTTGTCACATACTATAGTGTCTTCATGCAGAAATTGCCCGTGCATCACAAATTATTTTTTGGAAGGGTTTTGGATGTGGATCATATACTATTGCTTTTGGGGAGATTTTGGGTGGGATTTGCTAATATCAGCCAATTGCCAGAGTTCAACAACTCCTATGTTACTAGCCAATAGTGTCTATGTCTTCATCTCACCAACTCGTTGAGCTTAGCCGGCAGGAATAATGCAAAAGATATGATATATACTACATATAGCTTCTGAAAAAAAAAAACATAGGACAACGAAAGAATTAGAGAGGTCATTGTATGTGTTAAAATACGACAAAAAGACATCAGAAGTGCCAAGACTTATACACGGTACTCACTTTAGAGTCAAAACTTTTTGCCGGCTCACTTACGTGCTAAATCGAAGAAAAAACAATTACTTAAGTGACAAATTGGAGAAATTCTAGCCAAATTGATTATATAATATTTATAATTAAAATTTTAATATGATGTGGCTTATTTTTTTTAAAAATAAAATCAGTCAAGTGGAGGTCGCCTGCCATATTTTTTCAAAAAATTCGATCCATGTGGCACATATTTTTTTAAAGATAAAAACAAGCTCAAGATATTAAAAAACTTAAAATCAAAAGAAAATCAAGCAAAAAAAAAACAACCCCTCGCCTGGCTAAGCCATCGCCGGTGGCTACCGCCACAACTGTCAAGAAAGGCCGATGGAGGTCGCCTGGGCCTTCCCGAAGCCCGATGACTCTCGCTAGCCCCGGGCAAGGGCTTGCTAGCCCAGACTGGGGCTGGGTGCTACCCTCGCCTAGGGTTGCACAGTGTGGTTCGACCCCAGGCGAGGGCCATTGACCCTCACTCGGATCTTGGGCGAGGGTTGCGCCCAGCCCAAGTCTGGGTCAGCAAGCCCTCGTCGGGGGCCCGCCAAGGCCTCGACCTAGACTAGCGAGGGTCATCGGGTTTCGGGAAGGCCCAAGCGACCTCCACTGGCCCTTTTCGGAGGCTGTGGCGGCGGACACTTGCGAGGGCTTGTCCATAGCCAGCCATGAGTTTTTTTTTTGTTGTTGAATTTTTGGCTTTTTTTTTATATATATTTTTATGTTTAACTTACGTTGCTGACGGGACCTCCGGCGAGCCACATCAACTTGCTCTAGGATTTCACGAGCCGAAAACATGTTCATGTTTTGGATTGACTGGTACATTTATCTAGCACTTTATTATTTCCTTTCAAATGTTACTTGCTCCAACTGAATGATGATGTAGTTTTCAATGAGAAAGCAAACGATGCAACTGGACTTATGTGCAGAATTCAATTTCTTGACCTAGGGTTTTTAGCAAAACTTTTTGTTCCTTTCTCAGCAAAAACCAAAATACCTGAACGTGTAAGTAACGTGACCCAAATAGATTGATATATACTTTTGGCAAAGGTATAGGCACGATCTGTATGAGCAGAGGAGTGACGGGAGTGATGAGGAGAGCAGCAATTTTGGGTGGTGGGCATTAGAAAATATCCGGAGGAGCAGTTGAAGGTGATGCGATACGTGACGCTCATAATGATAATTATCTACTAAAACATAACCTTCTTTTTCCTGCTCCACTTACATATAAACCAATTTAAGTTTCAGAACTTTAGTGAAAAAAATAATCTTACTTCGGTATGAACTTTAGTGGAACCCTAAGCTCCCAAATGCGTGATGAGAATAATGGCATTCAAGAGCATACAATACTACTTGGAACTTGGAAGGTTTATCAGATACATCCATTTCTCTTCTGTACTTCCATTTTTATCAGTGAACGAGCAAATTCGAGTTATATGGACTCCGCAAACCTAACGTTTATTTATCTGTCCAGCGCCAATTATTCGCGCAAATATCTTTGGATGGAATGCGGAAACCGGTTCAGTAAAATAATTCGTGCACCTCTATTTGGAGGGTTTGCATTTGACCACGAGGAAATACTTGGGGTATGATTGGGAACACATTCCGAAAGTCGTTTGAGACTCTAACTTGGACTAACGCTAAACTGCTTGATAAATAATTTTGGGAGTCCCACTGGGAAAATGCAATGCATTTCCAAAGGCCTTTAGTTCAAGGCCAAATGCTGGAGCTCATGATTAATGATATTTTCACCTCCAATTTTGCCGTCCATCAATTTTTCGTATTCTGCTTTCACCCCTGAAAATTGGCATTATTCACCTCTTTCCTCTGCTCATCGTCTCTCTCTCTGAACGAGGGCTGTGTGAACCGAGGGATGGTCGTCGAGGGACAGTTGCCGTGGGATGATCGTTGAGGGTCGAGTATTGTCGAGGGTCGAAGGTTGTGGGTCGGTAAGGCCAAATCTACAGGGTCGGTGCGAGATCTGATGAATGGAGGGTCGTGAGGTTTGCGTGATGCCGGCCGAGGGTCACACCATGTTTGTGTTCAATTTTGAGCCCTAACCGACGAAGTCAAGGGTCACCAATTGAGTGTGGCCGAATTCGAGACTCGAGGCTCGTAGTCTTCATCAAATGTGGCTTGCCTGAGGTCATGTGACCTCGCAGCCCTCATTGGGTATGTGCGAAGCTCTTAGGCCCAGATCTAGGTCATCTGAGGTTGAGCAATCTCGGTGTTACATTGCCTAGGGTCATGCAACCTTGGTGGATGGTTGCCTGAGGTTGAGCGTCTTCGGCGACGCCTAAATTGGGGTCGCTCGACCTCATCAACCATTGTGCCAGGACTGCCAAATGATTTGGAGTTGAGATTTACTTTAATTTTTTCTTTTCCTTTTTTACCAAAGCCCTTTATGCAAATAGTGTCAACCAAATACTATTTGCATTTTGTGAAAGGCCTTTAGCCTAAAAGCAAAGTGTTTATTTGCATTTCGACAAAAACCCTTTAATCCAAATTCCTTTGCATTTCTAAAAACTGTCCCGAATGCACCATTAGACAAAGTTGAACTATTATGACACAAATTTATTTGTAACATTAAACAAATAAACTAGGAAGTGTCTCGAGACACACTAGTTTTGGCACAATTCATAAGATGAAGATTTGTTGTCCCCTATTCTAATCTTACTTGGTTTTCACTATGAAATTGCGATATATGACAACTTACTCAGTTAAACCTTTGTTCCCACCAGACCTTGTACAAATGCGCAGCGTCCTAACACCCTCCTCCCCCCCTTCCCTCCCTGCCTCCTTAGAAACCCGCATCTCCCCCTTGCCAACGTGTTCCATGGTCATGCAGGAGTTCCTAAACCTTTTGCATTTGTGTCAATTCAGTCCATCCGGCCAATTTTGGCCATTTAGCACTGACGTGCAATTTTAAATAATATTTTAATATATTTTTTAAATTTTTCGTTTATTTTTATCATTTCTTTCTTTCTTTTTTCTCACTCTTCCTCTGGTCGGTCGCCGATCTAGCAATCAGCCAGAGGCGACGGTTGAGCCGAGGTTGCCCAACGACGAGAAGGTTGAGCCTCGCCATGGCTGGGGGAGGTCGGGGCTCGCCGTCGCTCCGACGACCGACTAAAGGAAGAAGGAGAAGAAAAAAGAGAGGAAAAAGATAGAAAAGAAAAAGAAAAAAAACAAAAAATTTAAAAAACATTAAAACATTATTAAAATTTGCCACGTTAGTGCCGGCCGGCTGGCCAAAGTTGGTCGGATGAATTGAATTGGCATAAATGCAAAAGTTTTAGGACTGAATTGACACAATTGCAATAAGTTTAAGACATTTTTGGTAATTTTCCCTTTGAATTAGTGTTTACTTTCCCAGTTGCAATTTTCTACCCTGGGCATCTAATCTACACGAATGGCCCTTAATACTTGCATACAAAATTTGTTACGAAGTAAATTTTCCCTCTCATTTAAGGTGAAAAGCGTACAAGCAATTTTATGTAATGTTTTGGTTTTCTTTTAGGGCTGCATGAAAACCATCTAGAAATAGAATTTCTGTTCCAAACCTATTTCTGGAACAAGTTTGGAACAGAAACTCGTTTGGTAACGTAATTCTATTTTTCTATTTCTGGAACAAAAAGTTGTTTCAGAAATAGATTTGGAACAACTTTGAGAAACAAAAAATTTTAGTTTCTGGGAGAAATAGAAATAGAAATAGAATTTCTATTCCAAGCTGCCGGTCGCGGCCGCCGGTCACCGGTCGCGGCCGCCGGTCGCCGGCAGCCGCCTACTTCTATTCTAGAAGTAGAAATTTTCAACTGTTGTTAAACGAACTTCTGTTCCAAGATCAGAAATTTATATCGTTATCAAACGCATTTTTTGGTTCAAAAACTCATTCAGAACTAGAGATAGAAAAATCTATTTCTGGAATAAAATAGTTTTCATTCACCCCCGTCACATATCAGAACCATGCAATTTATTTGGACTACTACTAACCTTGTATGAAACTATAGACCATATATCCTCTATTAAATTTTGCCACCTACATAAAGACTCGATGCAACATGATTCTGGCCGACCTATCCTCACTTTCATATGGGCAAAATGGTTTCATTTGGAGGAGTTTTTTTTTTGCATAGCGAACAAATGTCGGACTTATTACTTATCTAATTAATCTCTAGGAGTTAGAGACCGTTTAATTTGATATTGAGGCAAACCTAATACGAGATTGATTATAATTGATGATTGTCGAAGAAGACTCGTGCACTTGAATAACATATGTACATCAAACATTCAAATTCAGAGAGCTCATGATTTAAAGATATTTTTTATTCCAATGGGAACATCTTGTCACGTCAATTTTCTTTCTTTCTTTCTTTTTGGGTTCACGGCACGGGTCATGTAAATGACTTGGTAACGATGGTACAACAGTCAATTTTCTTTCGCACTTTCTCTCTCCCCATTATACCCTTCCCAACTTGCAACCTTTGATGTTATAAAAACAAAACTTGCACCCATTGAAATCCCTATAGAAAACCCCCTTTTCATGCACATATCGGTTCATTTCATTATCCATGATATGTATAATCAAGAGCATCCTTTCACTTTTTACTTGTTGAACCGGCGGTTTTTATTTCCACAAGGGAAAGAACCAAAAAAGTCTTAAATCTCACATTGATATCAATTCCGTTATAAACCTTTTAATGGGACCAATTTATTTCTGAACCTTTTTATAGTAGTACCAATTCAGTTTAGCCGACTAATTTAGACAGGAAATCGCTGACTTGGACACCGGCCGTCCTACGTGGCATCGCCGACGCTAACGTGGACATTATTTAATAATTTTTAAATAATTGTTCGATTTTTTTTTATTTTTTCCTTTCTTTCTCTTCCATGGCTGGCACAAGCCATGGCCGATGAGGGCTGGCTTTGCTTGGGCAAGGGCGGCCCTCATCGCCACAAGCGAGGGCCTGCCTCACCAATCTGGCAAGGGCGGCCTTGCCGGTGCTCGCCCTTGCCTAGGCGAGGGTGACCCTCACTCAGGTGATGTGACATCCCCGTTCCACATCGCTTAGGGGGGAGTCCTGGGCTAGTTTATAAAGGATTGGGTTCCTCTTAACTTGCATGAAGCCTTTTTCCGGGGGTGTTCCGGAGAAAAAAAAACCGTGAGGACTGTGTATGCGGACAATATCGTGCAAGTGGGACCCAGGGTCCTTACAGTTGGTATCAGAGCCGACTTCCGACAGCGTGTGGGGCCGTAGTGGGCGCTCGCTGGGTGTATACGGTGCACATCGAGGACGCTGTACCGTTGAGGGGGGATTATGTGACATCCCCGTCCCACATCGCTTAGGGGGAGTCCTCGACTAGTGGTACTGTAAGGACCCTGAGTCCCACTTGCACGATATTGTCCGCTTTGGACACACAGTCCTCACGGTTTTATTTTCTCCGGAACAACCCCGGAAAAAGGCCTCATGCAAGTTAAGGGGAACCCAATCCTTTATAAACTAGCCCAGGACTGCCCCCTAAGCGATGTGGGACGGGGATGTCACATAATCCCCCCTCAACGGCACAACGTCTCCGCTGTGCACCGCGTACACCAGCGAGCGCCCACTGCGACCCCACACGCTGTCGGGAGTCGGCTCTGATACCAACTAGCTCAAGACTCCCCCTAAGCAATGTGGGACGAGGATGTCACAAGTGAGGCCGATCCTTGCCGGCTATGGCCTATATCAGGAGGCACAGGCCATGGAAGAGAAAGAAAGTAAAGATAAACAAAATAATTAATTAATAGAAAAATATTAATATATCATGAAAAATTATTCACTTCAGTGCCGATCATGCCACATAAGACGGCTGGCGTCCAAGTCAGTAATTTTCTGCTACTGACTATTATTTTTGGACTTTTTTTTTGTACTTTTCTTTGTTTCCCTAACTACTAACTATTGACATTTTCTAACAATGGAAATGTAATCAGGCTGCAATTTTCAATTTTGTCTCTCGAGGGAGCAAAAACCAGTCTTTGGGGGTGTTTATTTCACTGAAACTTCATGATGAAAGAAAATATTTTCAAAAAAAAATGGTTAGATTTTATTTATTTGGTGGCTTAGGAAAAGTAATTTCAATTTTTTTACTAGAAAAAGCAAGTTGTTTTTCCTCAGTTTAAACTTGTTATTTTCAATCTGGGGAAATCATTTTCCATAGATTGATTAGTTCTCCGTCCTCCAAACACCGAAAAGTCGAAAAATAATTTTTCTTTAAACAAATGTATCCTTCATTGGGAAACTATCATTGCTTATAGACTCTAACCAACACGGTCTGTCCATGATCATGATGAAGCTTGATGGAAACAAGTGAGAGTGTGAATCATGTGATGTTAAGAATCGACGAACGAGTTAGATTGCTCCGTTTGTTTCACGGAAAATAAACGATTTGGAAAATATTTTCCGAAAAGTCATTGCTTATATTGTTTAGAAAAATTAGTCAACGAAAAATATTTTCATCATCAATAATAATCTATGTCTAAATATTTTCATAGGTGATGAAAAAAAATTTATTTATTTATTTTTTTAAACGACATAAGCGATTAGTTTTTGAAAAATATTTTTCAAATCGCTCATTTTTCATGAAAGAACGGATGGAAAAAAAATAGGTCTAGGCAATGGAGACAAGTCTCTTGTTACTTCCATGTTGAAGCCACCCGTGCATACATAACCCTCACATTATTTCAATCGCATTGTTTGGCAACATGAGTTAGCCGTTGGGAAGAGAAGAGCAACCCCGAAGCAGGGCAAGCTCCGTCTGAACAGAGCAAAAGCAGAGTCAGTGGTGTGTAGAAACTGTGCAAAGAACCCAACAAAATCATCACAACCAGAGTCGCAAATTCAGAAATCACGAGGAAAACATCACATACCCAGAAGAAGACGAAGACGAAGAAGAAGAAGAAGAAGAAGAAGAAGGGAGGCATGGCAGATTTCTCCTACCTTTCCGACACCGACGACTCCACCGTGGAAGACCTCATTTCCCAGACCAAGGACCTCTGCGTGCTCGAGCAGATCGCCGCCATCAATTGCTCCTCCTTCGCCGCCGACGACTCCCTCTTGCCCTCCGACCTCGAGTCCCGCTTCCGCAAGCTCAAATCCTTCCCTCTATCCAAACCCCAAACCACGCTCCAGAGCTCGAGCAATCGCAAGACGGAGCCGACGCCTGACGGAGAGACTCGGCCTAAACCGGACGCGAAGCCGGAGGATCTGCGGGGAAATGGGCGCGATTCGTCGGCTTCCGATTCGTGGAATTCGTCCGCGGAGGACGCGATTTTCTCACCGCCGAAGCGGAACCCGGAAGAGAAATCGCCTCGGGAGTCCACAACGAAGCGCGATCCAGTCTATTCACCCACATATCATTGCGATCCGGGGAAGAAGTCGAAGTGGCCATCGCCATCGCCATCGCCCCCGAGAAAGGGCGGCTGCTTCTGGTGCTCGCCGAAGAAGCCCACGCCCAGAAAGAGGGACGAATCTAGGGTTATCGAGAAGGGGATGAGCAGGAGCTTTAAATGGATTGAGGAGGACGTGGTATTGTCGGATTTGGGGGGTTTCTCCACGAAAGATCAGAAGAAGTTGCTGAAGAAGGCAATGAAGGAGGAGGAGAGGATAAGCCGGGAAGCGGAGAAGATCGCGAGGATGGCGAGGCAAGCCTCGGCGAGGATGATGAGCGGTTCGAGGACGGGCGGCAATTCGAGCGAGGACGATTGAATGTAGATCTTGTGTGGTAATGAGCGAACTTGAGTGAATGCAAAAAATGCAATCTTGATGCAGTATAAGTGAAGGGCAATGGGGGTAATACAATGTTGTGCCAGACAGGGTTTTCCATGATTTGCTTGTAAATTTTGCTTGATTTCTGCTTGTGAAAGTGCTAATGCAATACAAAGATAGTCTTTTTTTTGTTGAACTTGTAAAGAAGTCTCTTTTCTCATTGATGACTCCCACAAATTTCCTCTGAAATTTTTGCTTGTTGCAACTTAAATGCCATCTTTTGGGAAGAGCTTTAGATGTTGTTGGATTGGTGAAAATGAGGGCATTCTGATCATCTGCAAACCAAGCACAAAGAGATTGCTGAGTATGACAGAATGATGAAGAGAGGCCATCTTCATTGTGATTCTTCACTTGGCTGATGATCTTGTCTTGATAATGCGTAGCTAATTCAATCTCTGCTGGTTTCGGGGGAGATGATGAATTCTATTTTCTGCCTTGGTGCATTCTAATGTGCTTCTGCTCTCAGGCTTGGTAAAGCATTACCAGGCAGCCTGGACTGCACTTCTTTGGTCTTTGCTTGCAATATGAGCGTGGGCTGAATTACAGGCGATGCGACACAGTATAACTGCAAAGAGAGCCAAGGATATTGTGGTATGCTGAGCGAAGTTCCTTCCTTCTGGAAACAGATCATCACACAATTTGAAATGTTGCCGTGGATACAGAGAACAGCGCCGATTCTTGAGGAACACATCGTTTTCTATTGCCTTAATGATGTCTCAGAACCAGAAAATAGGGATGCTATCAGGAATATCAAGGGATTCGTGGTTCACCATTCGCAGAAGCTTCTGATAGCTGAATCTGCAACAATGCGCGTCTATTGCAGGTATGGGATTCATTATAGAATTTCAAATGCTGATATGGGGGCAATTCTTAAGAACAAGTGCATGTTTGTTTGTCATTCGAAGGATATCCACACGAAGAACAATTCAGAATCAGCTTAGCTTGGCTCTTTCCAAAAGACAGCACTTCTCAATTAACTAAGTCAAACAAACCACCATGCTTCTTAAATGCAGAGTAGGCATCTGAGCTGAAAATGATATTGATCAATAGTACTAATGCCTGTGTTCTGCTTAAGGCACCCGGCTTCAACCTATGATTTTGCATTCCTTTTGATGATTTTTGTCCTGTAAGTTAAGATCCATTGATTTCCTCAAACAAAGCACAATAGAATTCAAGAACCCGATAGAATTGATACACAAAAATGAAATAATTTGTTTGAATATATGAACAGATTGATGTATGATTAGCTAGCTACATAACCATAAGACCATTAATCCTCGGGATCCTTTTCGTCCCGGATCGAAACCTTCATCCGCGCCGACTCCTGCCTCACCCACATATCCACCTTCTCGGCCTCCCTCCTCGCTCTCTCCTCCTCTTCCTGCGCGATCTTCAGCCTCCTCTCCTGTTCCTGCACCGAGAACGTGCTCATATCCGACAGCATGTCCCCGTCCTTTCCCCAGTTCGGGTCTTCCACGTCGGACCTCGAAACCCCTTTCCTGGCTTTCTTCCTTCGGCCGCCCTTCGCTGGCGAGAATGAGAAGCAGCAAATCAGCCTTGGCGGCGGCGACGTCGGCTCCATAAGACGAGAGTCAAGAACAGAGGTAAAGCACTAAACCAGGCTCACAATTTACAGTCTTGCATCAAGTTCGGTCAATGAATTGCCTTCTGACCTGTTCAATTGGAGAAAGTTAAGCAGATCATAGAATCTTTGCAATCTGAAGGGGACAATTTATTTCTCTGAAGAAGACATTATCGAATTGTGCTCCTACCAGATTGCTTGTTGACGACAGTGCTGTGATGATGAGCTGAAGGGCCCCACTGAACACTAAGTCAATATGATCCATCCATCGTCTTCTACAAAGTGTGATGAGGATTGGCCAATGAAATTGGCATTATGAGGGTTGGTTGGTGACCAGCTCACATCAATCTCTAATTAATAGTTTAATCTTGCTCAGAAACAAATTAACAAATGTATAAAAAAAAATATTTTTTGCCAACTCGTGTGCGAAATAGGATTCATTACCAGCATACAATTTATCTTAGTCTATATAGATATATTATTGCAAATTCTCCCCAATAGTTAGAGATACAAATACAATTCTCCTCATTGCAAGAATTGTTTTCGTTGAAAGTAGGCTGCCACCTAGGCGCCACCTCGGCAATTAGAAATATTTCGAGTATTTTCAATCAAAAGGAGAATTAATTGCGTAAATGATACCCCTTCTTAATTAAATCACTCGATGATGAGTGACGCTAGTATCATAGGCACCGTTTGGAAAAGGAATGAGATTGGGGAGGTAGAGACGCTAGTATCGCAGGTGCGGGGTTCGATTCCCGCGCTCTGCAAATAAGTAGAGGAAAAGTCAAAGATATGAGAGTTAGAGATAGGACAGACAAAAAAAAAGGTTATTTAAAACATCCGACTTAGCATTCATGCAAGAAATTTTCTGGCAAATTATTTCGTCAGATTCGATCATCTTGTGTATTCAATTCGGATTATCTCCTGCTATTCTTAATTCGACAGCTTCACCATGGCACCCTTTTTCTTAACCTGTGCAATTTTTCTTAACTATGAGGCAAGGAATCTTTATATGCATTTTTAGTGGTACATGCATAATTGGGTATGGACTAAGGACTTCTTAAGTGAATTTATTGCTACCCTTAAGGCAGAGTTAATTATGGAGATTTTCATTTTAATTATACTCTCCGGTACTTATTACTCACTTTAAGGTTTAATTTACAATATCTAAGATTTGGTTTTGGTTTGGTTATGTTATTTGCCAAATCACAAAACTAAGTAATTGAATTTCAGTTAGATGCTAATAGATACTTTGATACCATAAATATATCAGTTTTGCCTGAAGTCCAAAGATAGTCCTTCGTACTATAGCATCTTTCATTCAATTTTTCTTAATGCAATCAAGTCCTTTTTGTCCTTTTTTCCGAAAGAAAAACAGAAAAATTACCAAAAACGTCTTAAACCTATTGCATTTGTGCCAATTCAGTCCTAAACTTTTTTCTTTTGTCGATTCAGTCCTAAACCTTTTGCACTTGTGCCAATTCAAATTTTCCAGCGTATTTTGGCTAGCCGGCGCTGACGTGGACGCTGGCCGACGACATAATATTTCAATAATTTTTTTATTTTTTCCTGTTTCTTTATTTTTTTTCCCCTCCTCTAGACAGTCTGGCGACCGGCCAGAGGCGATGGCCGGTGAGGCGGAGCCTCACCAGCCACCTCGCCGTCGCCAGGCGAGGCAGCGATGGCGAGGTCGAGCCTCGCCATGGCTGGGCGAGGCCTTGCCAGTCATCACCTTTGACTGGTCCCCGAGGTCCGGCGACCGGTTGGAGGAAGAATAGGGAATGGGAAGAAAAAAATTAAAATTTAAAAAAAATTAAGAATTTGTTTTAAAATAAAATAATATTAAAATATTATGTCGCCAGACAGTTGGCGTCAACATTAGCTCCGGCTGGCCAAAATTCGCCGGATGGACTGACTTGGCACAATTGCAATATGTTTATGATTGAATCGGTAAAAAAAGAAAACGTTTAGGGCTTAATTGACACAATTGCAATAAATTTAGTACTTTTTTGGTAATTTTTCCAAAGAAAAACTAAGGAAATTAATGGAAGTTGAACATGTTTGGTAAGCTATACTTGAATGTATATGCTAATCTTTAAATTTGCAGCATGATCAGAGGTTCATGTCCTACCACACAATGTTGGAAAGGGGTGTGATTTTTCCTTCTTCTTTTTTATTTTTATTTTTATTTTGGGTTAAATTGATGAATATTCTACATTGACTTGCTCATAGTCATATAGATACCTACATTGCTTGAACTCATCCTAAAATTCTCCACTACATAATAGTAACTAATAAGAGAACGAAATTGGCAAAATTGAGTGTTCCAAAAGTTCAGATTGCTATAGAACAATAACTCTTGCATGTTTTGTGTACCTTAACCCGCCCGCCCGCGCCCCCCCCCCCCCAACCCGCGACGGCGGCGGCGGCTGGTATAATATAGCTTGGAGCACGCCAATTTTGTGTGTTGGTGGTAAATATAGTAGACAAAATGTAACGACCCCCATGAGGGTATGGGTGATCGACGGGATGAGAGGTCCAAACTAAGAGAGGCTTCCGGCAAACTTCTAGGATGGCGAAGGGGGCAGAAATGAATTGAATTACACACCGAATAGAGGGAGAGCATTTGTGAACTATGCATAGGAAATTGAAATTAACTCACAAGAGACTATTGACGTTATGCAACCTTTAGCATTGAAACTCCGACGTTAACGTACTTAGGTGAGAGCACTACTAGAACGACTAATCTATTGAGAAATTGCCTACTTGTGCGTTAAAGGACAAAATATGGGTCATGTCGAAACGGATAATATCTCGAATTAGTTAATGCAACGTGTCGCGAAAAATCTAGGAGAAACTTTGACCAGTCTTTGACCTTTAAATAGGAGCAAAGAATGCCAGTTCACCATTTTTACTGGGAATCTAAAATATACGGTTTCGCTTGGACTCCATTGACTGCATATGTGCGTCATACACATTGACTGTATATCTTCAATTCCTACCAATTAACACCTTAGCAATTAATGACCTAATCAACTCTCTTAATATGTACTTTTTAATCCATGGCACACTCATTCATGCATACATTCATCGGTTTTTGACCTCCTATGCACATGAAAAAGAACCCATTTTTTTTGCGTATACATTTTGGATTTATTACCCTAAATTAATTGCAACCTCACTTATATACACACCAAAAGAACAAAGAGGTGAATTTATATGTATATGTGTATGTGTTTGACGAGAGAAAAAGAGGCTATGTCATTTGAATTTCATGCAGAAACCCAGATTCTTTTCCAGGAAGAGAACTTATGGACTTCCCTGAGAAATCAATGGCTCCCAGATCCCTCGCCAAAGACGATTTTTCTCATCATCTTCTTCATCGTTTGACCTTCCATGTCTCTCTCCCTCGCTCCGATGAACCACTCTTCTTATATAAACCCCTCTTTGTCGCACGCCATCTAAATTAACTTCGAAGCAATCGTTAATCATGGCCGCGCCTGATAAGCCATCACACCCTCTTCGCAGCTTCGCCCTCCTAGTCCTCCTCTGTCTCGTGGAATCCACCGTCGGCGGAGGCGGCTTCACTGCCGACCTGATACACCGCGATTCACCGCTCTCGCCGTTCCACGACCCCTTCGCGACGAGCTCCGATCTCATGCGCGGCGCTGCCCGACGCTCGGTCTCGCGAGCCCGGAGATTCTGGGCCAGACATAGTTCGAAGATCCGATCCAAGATGACCTACGGTGGTGGCGAATACTACATGAAGGTGTCGATCGGGTCGCCTCCCCTCGAGACGCTCGTGATGGCTGACACCGGAAGCGACCTCTCGTGGACGCAGTGCGAGCCTTGCGTGAAATGCTACCGCCAGAAGCTTCCGATCTTCAACCCGCGGAACTCCTCCACGTACAAACCTGTCCAGTGCCGCAAGAGGTTGTGCAAGTCCCTCGACGGGGCAAGGTGCGGTGGCGGTGACAATGAACGCGCGTGCAGGTACAATTACACGTACGGTGACGGGTCCTTCACGAGTGGTGATGTGGCCGTGGAGACCTTTGGGATTGGAACACCCCCTGGCGGCATGATCACCCTCCCGAGGATTGCGTTCGGGTGTGGCTACGACAACGGTGGGATCTTCCCCGACGCCGGCTCAGGCATTATTGGTCTGGGTGGCGGCCCCTTCTCGATGATCTCCCAAATGGAGGGCTTCATTAGGGGCCAATTCGGCTACTGCCTCGTCCCGGAGTTCAGAAACGGCACGAGCAAAATCAGCTTCGGCAAGGACGCCACGGTCTCTGGTCCGGGTGCCGTCTCGATGCCTCTTGTCTCAAAAAGCCCCGACACGTACTACTACGTAAACCTAGAAGGCTTCAGCGTCGGAAAAGCAAGGTTCTCATATGCCGGTGACGTCTCCGCCGACTCAGAAGCCAAGGAGTCCATCGAAGTCGTGAACATGATGATCGACTCCGGGACAACCCTTACGTTCGTGCCGTCTCAATTCTTCGACAACCTGGAGTGCACCATGGCCGATGTCATCCCCTTGCCGAGAGTCCCCGACCCCCACGGCATGCTCGACCTGTGCTACAGGAGCCCGGACGGCAAGATCGATGTGCCGGTCATCACGCTGCACTTCACGGGCGGCGCCGATATGCCACTGAATGCGGCAAACACGTTCGCACAGTTCGCAGAGGATCTGGTGTGCTTCACGATAATGCCGACGGATGGCGTGCCGATACTCGGGAACCTCGCGCAGATGGAGTTCAAGGTCGGGTTCGATGTCCGGAAGAGGACGGTGTCGTTCATGGCGACGGATTGCACAGCGCAGTGACATGGTTTGAGGAGGAGTTGCATTTGAAAAATAATTGCTTGTTTTTAATTGTTCTGTATAGATTAAGAAGGTTGATTCAGATGTGTTTTGCCCATGTAAACTAATCAATTCGGTTAGCTTAGTTTTATACTATGTTGCAATATTTGAACAAATCAAGACGATTGGATATGACAAATACATCATTCGATAGTTATTACTCCGAATCTGACTTATTGGATGGGACTCCGTGTTCTTCGAGACTCGAAAATGCTTGTTTTTCTCAACTAAGAAAATCTCGTGAGTTTAAGGCTCTCTTTATTTTGCGAAAAATAAATGATTCGAAAAATATTTTTTAAAAAATAATCGATTTTGTCGCTTGTAAAAATGAATGAACGGAAAATATTTTCATCAATGAATATATTTAGACATAAATTATTATCAATAATAATATTATTTTTCATTGAGTAATTATTTCAAGCGATACAAAAATTATCTTTTAGAAAAATATTTTTCAAATCATTCATTTTTTCCCAAAACAAGCGGAGCTTAAAGTTTGGGCGTGCATGGCAACACTTATGCTCTACAAATCAATTCTGCTTCTGAGCAGAAGTTAATTTTTCTACTTTTGGAGAGAAATAAATGTTTGTTACTTTTTCAAGTGGGTCCAAAATTAGTTTTGCAGCAAAAAATGCTCTAGAAGTTGCTTTACCAAACGGAAATCTGCTCCAAAAGAACTTTTGAAGCAGAAATTCTGCTTCAGAAGTGTTGTCGTGCTTGTTCCTGCATTTACCTGGCTTTTTATCATAGGTCTTAGATTTTCTAGTTGAATTGAATTTCATATCCAGGATCAAAGATCCCGAATAAGTTTTTATACAACGCCTTTAAGATTTTGTGGTTACTTTTCATGGATATTGTATAGAATAGTATAGATCAATGCTAATTTAAGAAGGTTCAAAGTGGACATTAAGTCTAAAATCATTTATGTCTACCTCATTTGAACAGGCAGATATATCAATCACATAATGGTTTGAACACCACCTGTCCACAAAAGTACGAGGGTTGTGAGTTAGAAGCAGTATCTGTGGCCCAACTTCTGTTGGATCTAACACCAAGATTTAGATTAGTATCTAAGGCCCGACGTCTGTTGGGTCTGGTTATGGCAAAGTGTTGTTAGCTTCAAAATACCATCAAGTAGTATAACCCCGTGTAGATCCAGGCTGACTGGATAGAGCCATATGTAATGCTGAATGGCGAATTCTATTTCCAAATGCGGAGGCGTTCGCCTTACCAGCCATCGGGTCTGACCACAGCCCGATACTTCTCTCTTTAAACCCAACTCGGGTCTTCAGAAAGAAATTTTTTCGATTCGAAGCATACTGGCTGGAGTCCCCAGAATGTTTGGAAGTGGTTAAAAGTGCCTGGAATGATCTGGATAGTCCTCTCTGTTGGTTCTCCGAATCTTTGATTGGCGTTTTTACAATGCAAACATCCATTCTCGACGAAAATGCTTTCTGTACTAAGTTGAAGTTAGCAGATTCTTTATTGTCTTAAGAACCAAAAATGACAGAAGTTTGTTTGATAATTTTGACAGTGCCTGATGCTTTGGTTAATAATATGATTTTAGACAACTAGAAATATGGAACAAAAGAGGCAAAATTCAACAGCACGCACAAACATGGAAGAAAAAGTTTTCACCTGAGTTTTCATACCATATGATTGACATAACTGTGAAAAGTCTTGTTTAATGGCATTCCCTTTCCATTTATGCAAGAACTTCCATTTCCTCTGGATTATGGTCTACGTCAATACCCTCAAACTGAGCTACCTAAGATATGTCGACCAAAGAATTTTTGAAGGAAAAGTATTCCAAAAGCCGCAGGACATTTTTTTTCTCTTTGGTCAAATGTTTTGAATATGTAGCACCTTAAGCCCACTATTTTTTCAACAGTTTTTTCAAAGATGGTGGGTGCACGTCTTTGAAGACATGTAGGAAGCGAAATCGTGAACCCTTCGTCATTAGACTTGGATATAATGATTTGATGCAGAAGGTTGTGAACGCGGCCGGTTTTGACCCTCCCATAACTTGGTTATGCTTTCCAGAATTACATCAAGTTCAAATAGCTTTTTTAGGGTTTCCTCTTCTTTTTCTTGGACCGGTTGGAACCCTCTTACTCGGTAAATCCTTATGCTATCAATAGTCACATTATTGTGGAGTACTTCATGGGACGATCTAATGGGAAGATGCTCGACTAAAAAAGACAATTACAGACACCGAAAGGTTATTCATAGGCAGAGTTATCATCCTTCCATTTGGGTCAACTACGTGCCCTCTGGATAGTAGTTATTCCTCAAGCATGCCACTCCATTGATCTGCATTAGGAGCGGCTGCAACACCAATATGTTATTCTTCAAAAGCCTACACTTCCCCGGAATCACAAGTGGTAATCCTATGCATCTTCTTAAGATACAATTAGCATCTTTTGAAGTGGGAGAATTCTCGAACCTTAAAGAAGATCTTCATAGGTATCCTCCATCTTCCGGAAAAATAAAGTGCTAGAATCATTCTCGAAAAGGAAAACATGCTCGAAGTTGAGGGCCCAATCAATCGTAGAGAAAGAAGCTCCAAGAGAGAATATTTCTATTGCAAGTGTTGGATGGCACGGATGAGGGAGAGAGCTCCCCTATTTATACAAGAGGCCTCCCAATGATTACCGTTAATTGACTTTAGATCTAATGGTGGAGATTACATCCCCTATCTACCAACTACCGACATTCAAGATAAGAATGCTCTAGAACATGGTACATTTACCATATCGCCTGTACCTAGGAATGTTCTAGATGACCGAAGAAGACCTAGAGGCCTCGGCTACTGCTCGCTAGGTGGCGCTTATCCATTGATACTTTACTGTGCATCTACGGACTCAACCACGATGTGATGTCGAATGCAAAGGGTATCGTATTCACTAATATAATAAATGAGACCTAGGTAGGACTTGAGCATCTATAATGTGACATCAAATTGACTGCCAATCCTCTACTAATCTCAAATTCTAACATGCAAGTCGGACGCTAATTTAAACCATGCACAACCTTTGTCATCGAGTCTCAAACACATATAAAGCAAGCTGGGCTCAAACGGGGGATCAACGGGTAGTGTCAAATGAATTCTCAAGGACCTATCATGAGATTGAGAGAAACTATAAATTTAGTAATATATACTTAAGAAACTGAGATTAAACGAAAGATACAACTTGAATTTGTCCATTTTTATTTATTATGAATTACCAATAATACTCCAAGAGTCCATCTTAGCGCAATGTCTAGAACTATCACACGCGGCTTTGAGTAGAGCTCCGAGAGAGGCAACTTGAATTGGTCAGTTCTGTTCATTATGATGTGATTATGAATTAGTGAAGGAACAACGTGACAACAATGACATGTACGCCCGAATATATGTTGATGGAATGCTGTAGAAAGTATTTGAGATCGACAATCTCTAGCTTTCACGGAGAAATTATTTAGCTTATATGCATGCGTATGGAATTATGGTTGAATAATTTTTTTAGTATCTGCAAAATAATAATAACAATAATAATAATCTAATAGGTTTTGTATTCGACAACTAATTGGCCTCCTTAATAAGGAGTCAATTTTATGTATGCTAAAATATAATAACAACAATTCCATAGATTTAAGATTTTTTAATTAAGTGGATCTCCTATCCATGATCAAAGATAATGAAAGAATTCATATACAACGGTTCTAAGATTCTCTTGTTATTTTTTTTTATTGATATTGTATAGCATAATATAAATCAATACCAATTTAAGAAGGTGAAAGAAGGCAAAAGGGATTTAAGTTTGAAATCATTTATGTTTACCTCATTTGATCTATGTAGAGCCACTCATATAAATGTTCGAATACCACACGCCCACAAAAGTACGAGGGTTGTGACTTAGAAGCACCATGGAAGAAGCATACATAACTTAAGTCATGCCTTCGAAAATAGGGACATTATTAGCATAAATTCGAAAATCAACCGATTGAATACAAGGCTAAAGGCACTTGTATTGTTCAAAATCCATTTCCAAAGCCGAACTAAATGCACCCATAATTAACTGAAGTACGGACTCAAGAACAATGTTTGGCTCGCTAACTTACCTTTGCACACTTAAGAACATCTTTGAGATAATTCCTCAATGACTGAAACTATCCCCGCGGAAAGAAAAAAAGACAAAAGCAAGGAGAATTAAGGAAAGCAAAGTTGAGATATTATAAGGATGAATTAGGTGATATGAACCGACGTGATGACCGGGGTTTTGGAGAGTCAATTACCACTTTGGGAAGCGTAAAAGATGGAGTGAAGGGAGATGACCTTTTTAATCTTATTTCAACATTTTTAACAACAACATTTTTTCAAAAATAAATTATATTGGCTATAATTCATCACTAACTAATATAACTAACTTTATATTTATGCGATACACTATTGTGAAATTTAATACAATAATCTCGTACATCAAATTTGCCAAAAAAAAAAAAATGACTCTTTCGAAAGAAGAGTCCTCCTCCTCCATCAATATCTTGTCTCTTTGATTTTGGTATGTGTTTCTCTTGAAAAAATTTCAAAAAAGTCTCATAAATCGTTATCCAAATCTTTTAAATACATCATTTTCTATGGGAATGAGTAGCATTTTGAATGCGAGTCCGGCAAAAGTATTTAACATGTTTAAATGATCCGATGAATGTATGAAAAAACATAATAAAGAATTTTCGTTACGTCAAGCAAGATCGTATTAATAGCCAGATGTAAATAAAATTCTTTTCAGAACAAAACTTCTATTAGGAGTTCACATTCTTTCTGGTTTAACGCTTATTAGTACTCTCAGAACAGTGAATTTTATCACATCAACACCTTTTTGTAATGTTTTTCTTATTTGTTTGTGGCCGAGACAGCCAAATGTAGCATTCATCCTTCCGAATCCAAATCTTACGAATCTCTTCGTAGAATACATTGGTGATTAAGGATAACAATCCATCACTTTTTATTTTAGGCTTTCACGATTTAATTGCATAATATTGAGTTTCATATCTATCTTTATTAGGATGCACGTGAGTTGTGTTAGAAAAGTCTCACATCGTAGAATTGAGTTGTGTTAGAGAAGTCCCACATCGAAAAATTGATGTGGTGTGGAGCAGTTGATATATCCAAGTTTAGATAAGTCGATGCAAAAGATATTTGAATTAAAGGGGAGCAAACCTAACACTGCCTCTTCTATGTGAGGGGGAGATTGTTAGGATACACGCGTGAATTGTGTTAGAGAAATACATGGAGCAGTTAATATATCCAAGTTGGCTCATAACGAGTTGTGTTAGAGAAATACGTGGAGCAGTTAATATATCCAAGTTGGCTCATAACGAGTTGTGTTAGAGAAATACGTGGAGCAGTTAATATATCCAAGTTGGCTCATAACGAGTTGTGTTAGAGAAATACGTGGGGTCATAACTCATTGGTTTAAACTTTTGGGTAAAGGTGGGTCAAACTGAATATGTTGACGGGCTCGGACTTGAGCTCCCTCCTACTTTGCACTCCCAAGAAGCTTCTTGTCTCTACCATGTCTAGGGGTTCTAATCTTTAACCACTTTCCACAATTAGATTTTGGAAGTAGGGAAGTCATGGCCATGGTTCGGAACCAGTGGTTCCGGTTTGTGTCCATGGGTGAACCAGAACTGAAACCTTAAGGAGAGGTTCCAGTTCCGATCTTGAACTAGCGATTTCGGGCCGGTTCAAGGCCCGATTTCGGTTCAAAATCGAAAATGGAACCGCCGGTTCTGGTTCCTGTTACGATTTTCAAATTTAATTTTTAAATAATGAATTATGAATAAATTATCAAATACAAATTGTAATCAAATTTGAGGGGAATGGGCTTGAACTTAATAAATTATCATTAAGCGCCTACATATCTTCTTGAAGATAGAAGAATCAAAGCCTATGTAGTTCTTTTACCTTTGATAACCCCATACTTACCTAATCGTCAATCGTCGCTACCCGTTCTAGTACTAGTACCCATAGCGGTAGTATCTCCATCATTGAAGAATTCGGTTTCATTGCTGCCATCCATCTCTTGTTGTCAATGTTGAGCCTTTGTACAATCATCGACACAAGCTTGAGCCTCCACCGAATCCGGAGCTAATCTTGAACGTCGGTCGTCCAAAATGTTGCCTCCAACGCTAAATGCTTGTTCAACCACGACTGTTGAAAAGGGGTTGCTAAAACCTGTCTTGCGATGAGAGCGAGAATTGGGATATGGGTTGAATGCCTCTTTCACCACTCTAGAATTTTAAAATCTGTGCCGCCTTCGTATTCACCAAACTCAAAAAAAGTGGTTAAATAGGTCTCTATTTCGGAAATATTTTCTGTTGTTCCCTTTTGTCTTTTTTGCCTATTCATCAGCATTTTGTACCATCTACTAATTCTATCTAGGTCCCCGCTTTGTACGTCACTAGGTTAGGAAGATCCACTATCACCTAGATTATATCTACTACAAAATTCATTATACAATTATACTATTACATTTTTAACTACTCTTTGTTTAGCTCTAATATCTACCATTTGAATCAAATTTAAACAGTCATAATACATATTCAAATAATCACTTAAACCATCTAATTTGGTACGTGGATCGAAAACACAATCAACCAAATAAATAAGAGGAATTTCGATATAATAATGTAGCCATTTCGTTCGCATTGCTATAATAGTCAGACCTAATTGATCATCTTTTTCATTTTCTTCAAAAACACCAGCAATATTAACACACTCTATTAAAAATAAATGCGTAGTAGGATAATAAACACCGAATAAAGTATAAGTTGTATCATTAAAAGCTTTTAAAAAATCTAATTTTTTTTTTGCAAATATCCCAATCTTGTGGGAATAAATTAATTTGAGAAACATTATTCGAAATAAACGTACTTAATAAATTTTTATATGCAAAAGATTGACTAAGCAACTCGTACGGAGAATTCCAATGAGTTGGAACATCTCTTGAAATTTTTTTTGGTCTTCTTCTATTTGCTTTACAAAATCTGCCCCATTCTTTCATAATTTGGGGATATCTCCATAAAAATTAAATTATTGTCTTTATTGGGCTGAGAAAAATATCAAGAGTTTGTAAATCATCTTGTACACATAAAGTTAAAACATGGCAAGCACATCTAATGTGAAAAAATTATCCTCCAAAAGCGATTTACAAATCGTTTTTAACTCGGGAATGGAAGTGGTATTTGCTGCGGTATTATCAAAACCAACTGAAAAAATTTTATTAACCAAAAAATATTCTTCTAAAACTTGCATAATTATTCTATAAATATTATTTGCCGTATGTCTATCATCAAAAACTC
The DNA here is from genome assembly GCA_029784005.1 of Lenwebbia sp. NSW1173648. Classification (NCBI taxonomy): domain Eukaryota; kingdom Viridiplantae; phylum Streptophyta; class Magnoliopsida; order Myrtales; family Myrtaceae; genus Lenwebbia; species Lenwebbia sp. NSW1173648. The sequence goes on from JARCGZ010000005.1 coordinate 7,253,767, forward strand.
GAAATGCAATAACTCTTTTTTGAATGTTCTAATCATTGTCTATCCAATGACATGTAATACCCATATAAGAATGAGTTTGCCAAGGATCACTCCAAATGTCACTACCTATATGCACACGTCCATTGAAATTCATAAAAAAGTTTTTGATATCTTATTTTCCTCTTTTATAAATATCAAAAAGTTGGGGTTTGAGCGTATTTCTCGAAACAGGTTTTGCTTGTGGAGTACATGCAGTTTGTATAAAATGATTAAAACAAAAAATTTCACCAAAATTAAACAATAAACGTTCAACGGCAACAAATCTAGCTAATTCTTCGTTATAAACTTTTTCATTGTAACGAAATAAAAGATGAGTGTTAGGATTGGCGTACCCGAAAATTTATTATTTGCTGGTGTCGATCCCCGCTTGCGTTGGATGTTTCGACCTCAAATGCCGTTTAAATGTTCCATAGCCGCATCCATCTGTAAATTTGTATGTTGCTCCACAATATTTACATTTTACCTAATACTTATTTGCGCCTAAATGTTCCTTCGTGAAATGTTCCCATATGTCGGATGTACCCTCCCGTTCCGGCTCTTTTGTTATTGACATTTCTTCGATACTAGTAAGAGGATGTAGACTTTCTTTCGTTGGGACGTGCCCGACATTGGGAATAATGTTGATATCATCAATATCGTCTCCCCAATATGCAAAATCATGAGGATCATGAGGATAATCGGATTCCCCCATCGGGCTCTTTCCTCTATCACTAGCTCTGCTTCCACTTGCCATTTTTTGAGAGAATTGAGCGGAAAGTGGATTCAGAAAATTGACAGAATTGAGCGGATTGAGAGAATTTAAGAGAATTTGAGAGAAATTGTGAGAAAAAATGAAAGATGAAAAGGGATATTTATAATAATTAGAATATATTTAATAAATTAATTTAAAAAGGGGGAGAATTTGGCTGTTGCCTTGCAACGGTCGGGGAAAGAGCCGACGGCTCTTTCCCCACCTTTTTTTTTATAAAAAAATCGGCTAAAGCCTATTCAAGAAAATGAGGGCCCGTAACCGGCCCCTATGGCACGGGCCGGTTCCGGTTTGGAACCGGCGGGCCTGGTCAACGGGCCGGTTATAGATTTGACCCGGGCCCAAACCGGCCCGTGACCATCCCTAGTAGGGAATGTCATAAATTAGATTCTCTAGCACAGCCAAGAAGTGAAAGTGAGTGCTGCATGGCACATAATCACAACATACATTAGAAGATCACCATTATAAATTACATTACATAATGATATAATAACAGTCGGAAAGACAGAATAATGAACAAGAAAATAATTAACTTGCGAGGTCACATGAAGCAAATGTAGATCAGAATCTTATACATTATTAGTAAATTTCACATAAGTCTCTCCGGAGCCATTTAGATCAAACTCGTCTACGGACGATTCGAACACATGCTCTCTGCCCGCGTCATCCAAGACGAGCACCCATCGCATCCGTACTTGTTGTTCCTCAAGTCGTAGTCGTTCCTCATGCGTTTGAAAACCTCTTTGAGCTCAACATGGATTCATTGGTCGTCCTTCTCGGTCAAATCCCACATCTTTGCATTTGCCTTCACGGGCACTGACACTTTTGTCTTCGACCAACTCACAAGATCTTAAATCCTTGATTCATACATGTTATTTTGATATGACTCTTCCCTACTCTTTGCGTGCCGTGCACAAAATCGTTCTTTGTTAGCCATTGAACCAGCTGCTCCCTTGCCCCCTCCAATGCCCACCAACGTTCCCCTAAGAAAAGGGGATTGGACGACGACCAATATTTGGCCGAGCTGGCATTGGCATCATCCCGCGGATAATTGAGGTGAATTCTCCATAGCAGCGGTTATATCCTGTATAGTTTTGTAATTTGCTAGCATCATTTTGATATCACTTGCTTCGGAAACCAAAGTTGGGTAGCTGTAGTCTTGGGAAAAGTAGGAACGAAGAAGACCTTCCTGCTTGTGGTTCGGTTCGATTTACGTCGCATGAAGTCATCGATAGCATCTTGAGAGTCATATAGAAGCTTCCGAGCTTGCTTCACGGATGCTGGAGCAAAACAACTTGGAATCATCGTGACTGAAATACATGGAAAAAATTAAATTCAAGAAGATGTTGCCAATGTCTCAAACATTGTTTCAGACAAAAGAGAGAATGATTGGATGCAAATGCTTGTCCTTCGTTTGTTGTTTGTTGTATTAATTATTTTCATTCCATTTGGACAAATATGCTCTTGTCGAGTTGACGTGGAATGATCACGGCTGCATCTCGAGTTATCCTTTTGACCGAAGGACTAACCGGAAAGAATATATGTAATTTTTAGTTTACAAAAACGAATGGAGGAAACAGTTTGAACTTTTTATAATAGTTCAGACTCCAGATACTTATGATGATTTGTGCCATTAAAACATTTATTAATTTACCCAATTCACACACACACACGTCAAATGATCCATGTTAAATAATGAATGACAATCTTTTGTCTAATAAAAGACGCTACGCAGGACACGATTGCTGACCAGACCCAAAACAAAAAAAGACAATACGGCACGACGAGCCTATACAGCGAACGGACCGGGCTCGCCAGCCCCGGTCCGGCAAGTCAAGCAAAACAGAGAGAGGCTCAGCCGAGGCTTACCTGGTCCCAGACGAGTTGCGAGGCCGGTCGTGGCTCCATGAGAAACGTCTGGAAGGTGTCATGGACAAGAATCGCGCCGGCGACGGGCGCTATTGCTGGGCTTTGGGGATTGAAGAAGTTGGAGAAGTTGTAGCGCGCTGTGCTACAACTGCCAGTCCTGCAAGGCCGGGCTGCTGGACAACCTTAAGAGCGACTGGAAGAAGGCCCATCTCGTTCGCCGTGCCACCTTCCAAGCAGCCTCTACCCGCAGCGAAGAGCGTCGCCCCGGGCCAGCGCGGCGGAATGGACGGTTAGGGCCGACACGCTCGAGGAGGTGGGGCCGCCCCCGGGGCCTCGGTGGCCAGTGGCGGCTGCGGAGGGAGGGGGTTGCGGGCTGGTGGCAGTGGAGATGGCGGTGGCGACTGGCGAGGGAGATGGAGATGGGGAGGGAAGGGGCAAAAGAAAAAAGATAAAGAAAAAAACAAAAGAAAAGAAAAAGAGAAAAATAAAAAATTGTAAAAAAAAGGTAAAGTACGAAAATACCCTTTGATCAGGATTTCTTTTAAAATAATTTAAACACTTCATATCATTATTTAAAATAAAAGTCTTTATTTAAAAAATCGAAGACATTTAAAGTTTTTTGAAATTTTTCCGGCGGCAGCTGCAGCCGGACCGAGCAATCCGGAGGCCACGTGCGCCCTCATCGCGCGATGAATGGAGTCAAGACGCTTTCTCCAAAATTCTTGTTCCTCACCTTTCCCTGTCGGTTCTCGCTTTTTTCTTCCTCTTCCGTTTTCTTTTTAACCCGGCTTTTCAATTATGCCACCCCCCTCTCTCTGTCTCTCTCTCTCTCTCTCTTCTGTTGTTACCTGTAAAGATAACAGCAAAAAGCCACCTCCTTTCTGCGCCCCCGATCATCTTCACCTGTCCCCCTTCGCCTTCTCCAACCCCCCCACCCCACCCATTGCTCCGCCCCCCTCTGCTTCGTGCGGTTTCTGCGATCTCCGTTTGCCTCGGTGATACGGAATCCCAAGCGACGAATCGGGTGAGCGAATCTTGTTTTCGCCCGAGCGCATCGGAACATGGAGGCCATAAAGAAGCAAGCCAGCAAGCTGCGAGAGCAAGTCGCCAAGCAGCAGCAGGTGATTTCGATTGTTCTTCAGACTGAGCTCCCGCGGGCATTGGTGTTGCTGCTTTGGTGAATCGTTTGATGTTCGAGTTTTTCATGCGGGTTCTTGTTGTTGTTATTGGTGGTGGTGATCGTGGTCCTGTTTTGCTTGGTTAGGTAGTTGTGTCTTAGCTACGTGCATAGTTTGCTTGGGATGAACCGGATTTATTAGTGTGTTGAGTTGCGGACTTGGAAATGTTCTATTCGTGTTCATTGATTTGTTATGCTGCAGAAATTTGGCTTAGTATGCAATATAACTGGCGTGGAAATGCTAGTTTTGCTCATAAATGGAGATAATGCAGTTATCTGAAGTTACTCAACTAGCTTCTCCTCCTCGATTATGTTCGAATGTTTTCTGGTGAATATTCGCAGCGGTGAACATGTGTGGTGTCGGTGGGACTATGAATTGATAAATCTGCTCTAACAGCCATTAGACTTCGTCTGTGGGAGAATTAGTAGGAGAGGCATTAATCAATCTCTTTGTCGAGTTAAGTAAACCTAAGATTGTATCGCAATTGAGGATACCTTCAATATTGTGTTCTTCTTGTTTCGGCAGGCAATATTGAAACAACTGGGGCATTTTGATGCTGATGCACTTATGGTTGATGAAGACGAGCTTAGGTGTTACCGGCAACTCCAGAATCTATACAATTCTACCAGGGTAGCGAAGGTAAAATGATCAAGTGTCTTTGACCATTCTCATGTCTTCCAACGGGGTGTATTTTCTCTCTAAGAATGGACTTTCAGATGTGATGCAAGCAATATGGAGATGATGATTTTGCTTGAGAAAAGTCTAAAACTATGTTATCTTGTACAGCATCTACAGAGGAACATTGTTCGTGGCGTCGAAGGTTTCATATCCATAAGCTCAAAGCAAAAGGAGATAGGTGAAGATAGATTTTCTTTCTCATTCTCCATGCCCTTTCCAGTGCTGACATCTGTATTTTGTTTCTATGTGGTAGTAAGAAAGTTGGCTGACGACTGCTGCAATTATGGAGTTGAGAACCAGGGCTCCGGTTCTGCTCTTTCTAGAGCTGCTCTTTCATTCGGTACTTCGCATAATTCTATGGAAAGCGAGCGAGAGAACTTGCTTGGAACCCTAGGTCATCAGGTAATTCTGTTCACATCTTTCATCCTTTGTGATGATAAATGGTCCTTTACACTAATTGCTGCTCGAAAGTCTTAATCAAGATTAATCAGCTGTTTTAGCAATTTTAGGTTCCATCTAATCATGTTACAGATATTATTAATAGGTTTCCGAGCCTCTACGGGCTGTTATAAATGGAGCTCCTTTGGAAGATGCTCGCCACTTGACTCGCCGCTATGACAAGCTCCGGCAAGAGGTGGAAAACCAGGTAATTCTTTTGGTCACATCTTCATCAAGATGGCGTTAGAGGTATATTAAGTGTGTGGTAAAATTGTTTTTTCCCCTCTTAGGCAGCTGAAGTTCTGAGAAGGCGATCAAGATCTAGAGATTCGGCTCAATCCGCAGAAAGTACCCTGAAGCTTAAAAGCGCAGAAGCAAGATTGACTGAGCTTAAATCAGCTATGATGGCACTTGGTAGAGAAGCAACTGATGCTATGTTATCAGTTGAGGATCAACAGCAGCAGATCACTTTCCAGCGTCTCCTTAAAATGGTAGTCTGCGTATTTTTTAGTGAATCCTATTATTTTTATTGTTCTAGAGATTATGATTAGCCGTTTTCTGGTTTGTGCTCTTTACATGCCTGTTTCCCTATGTCATGAGTATGCGGTTGTACATCCCTATGTCATGAGTATGCAGCTGAGTATGTACACTGAATAGTGAAACTCTAAAAGGAGGAGGAGGTTGTTCAACAATTGGCAGACAGGATTTTGGTTATATTGGGACTATTTTAGTAAAATGCCCATTACCATGTTGCAATTTTCGGTGTTTTCACTTTTGCCGAACTGGTTTTATTGGGTTGGCTTCCAGTTTTGTGTTGCGTATTATGGGACTATTTTAGTGTCAATGCACATTACCATGTTGCAATTTTCTGTGTTTTCACTTTTGCCGAACTGTTTTTGTTGGGTTGGCTTCCAGTTTTGTGTTGCGCATTACGAAAAAATTAGCAATGCTGCTTTCCTCCTAATGTGAGTCTACTTCACTGATCCCTTTACGCCATTGCATATCTCCTAATTGTGAGTTGATAAGCTCAAATAAATTTGCTAGCTACTGTCTGAACATACTTGAGGATTTAGCCGACTTAGATTGCCTGATCAGGGATTTTTTTCTGGGTAGTTTTTTGTTGTAGAGGTATGAACGGTAGTAACTTTTTATCCTTTAGGTCTAAGTACGTTCCACTGAAATTAATTGTTTTTGTGGGCCATCCTAAATTTCCCGGCTAAATTATGAAGTCGAGCAAAATTGTCAACAAAAAAACCCGGAAGATTATGGTGATGACTTTATGCCAATACAATTCTTTCAGTTAGTGATAGTAAAGTTGGCTATGTAATGTAGCTTTAGGTGCAGTTTATTGTAGCCAGTTTGAAGTATGCCTTAGTTTCCACAGTTCATGAAATTACAAATCCTTGGAATTACAGTTGCAACTTCTTTTGGGTACTTGGCATACTCTTCTGTGTTATCATTTGACGAAGATTAAGGCAACACTTATGTCCTATTCAACCAACTATAAAAAATTTGGCCAAAACAAAAGACCAACTATAGCAAATTAGCAAATCAACCTTAGTAGAGGAATTTCAATATGTGGCGTATTCTATGGTGGATTGTGTAAATGCAACTTCTTTAGGTTGGCTGTAAGATTGCATTTTCCCCCTTCCATTTGTTTGCGGTAGTTGTTGAATCGGTAGTGAACTTTTTGTCCAGGTGGATGCAGAGAGAGATTATCATCGAAGAGTTGTTGCCGTCTTAGAGAAGTTACACTCTGAGGTAGGTAGCTCATCGTCCTGCTTCCTTATGCTCTCAGAAAACCATCTTTAGACTTCTTCCCAGATTCCTACATTTGACCGATAAAGTGCTCTCACTCTTTTATGTTATTTCGTAGTATTTTGAGTCGTTGCTGCTCCTATAGCGTGGCTGAATATGTTGTCTCTTGGAGTAGATGATTGAGGAAGAGCAATCAAGTGAGCCTTCAGTGACATCAACGACGATGCAGCCAGATGGGGAAGTTCCACTTACTCATGAGGATGCCAAATCGAGCATATCAGATGATCATGGACACATTGATCAGCATGAGAGCTACTTCATTGCAAAAGTAAGGTGTCGGAGCTCTACAGTTACTGGAAATTTAGAATATTTGCAGATGGGAACAGATTGCTTTGTCATCTAAGCTGGCCATAAACCTCTTCAGTTTCTCTTCTCAGTCCTCACATACTTTCATGCGATCGCATTACTTTGCTTTAACCAGAGTACTTTGTGCTTAATAAGTCCATTGCTGACACTAGTGGTGGCCACGGGCCGGTTTGGGCCCGGAACTGGCCCGGGTCAAAACCGGAACCGGCCCGTGGCATACGGGCCCGGTTCCGGTTCTCCCAAATCATGAACCGGCCCAGAACCGCCGGTTCCGGTTCCCGGTTTTCATGAACCGGAACCGCCGGTTCCGGAACCATGGCCACCACTAGCTGACACTACTGTTTTTTCTCTGGACTATTTAATTTGAGTTTCTCTTGTTACATTAGCTGCCATTTTTCACTTATCTTCTCTTTCTTTGTTGTTCTTTTCAAGCTAATAGCCTAATACTTCATGTTCAGGCCGTACACCCATTTGATGCTCAGGCAGAAGGAGAGTTGAATCTATCTGTTGATGATTATGTCATCGTTCGGCAGGTACTTCTCTTTTCGTCGCTTCAACTTCTACTTGCTACCAATCAACAGCTACATCGGAACAAGTTTGCTCATTTCTGATGAAATGGGTTTACCATCTATCATGTTGGCACTGCTGTTAAACCGAGTGACATGTTCCTTTCCTCAAAACAATCTCTGGCCGCCGGTCGTGTCTTTCGTTGTGGATATGAGGTGGAAAAAGAAAAAAGAATCAGGGTTCTCTATCTATTAACAGCAACTACACCTTTTCATTCCCATCGTAATTTTACTACTCCGTTTCGTTTTTCACTGACCAAGTCACTTTTCCGGGGTTTTCTCAAGGTCGCGCCCAACGGATGGTCGGAAGGCGAATGCAATGGAAATGCCGGATGGTTTCCTTCTACTTACGTAGAACGCCAAGACAGTGCACCGGCTAAAAAGGTACTGGAAACGACGAGCTCAAGAATCTGTGCAAAATCAATCTTGTGAATTAGAATCTGGAGGTAGATTTGTTCATGCCGTTTTACTTTGTATCCGACGGTGCCTCATCATTGTCCGACAATAATCTGTTCTTTCTTTTTGTAAATTTAGTTATTGGTGAATAAACCTGCCCTTCTCCTCGTACCCTGTCTATTGGAATTATTGAAGGAAAGTAAATTGTATCCGATAAAACGTAACTGGGTCAGCTTCAGTCGCTGATTGCTGTAATCATGACAGAATCATATGTTTCTCTCCGGGAATAGGCTTTTATCAAATAAAGAATTTAGGAGAGGTTAGTCTTTGCTTTTCAAAAGCGCTTGACTGTTCGGTGTTCTCTCCTCAAGATAATTGCCGGGACATCGACACAGCTGCATTATAATATGAATTATCTTTTCATAAAGAAATTCAAATTTTGCATCTCTTTGTCTGAATTTTTTTGATATTTCCCAACAGTCTATCGTGAAAATGTGCTTGTTGTCCTTGCTAGGGCACAAGGGATACGCATTGAGCATATTGTCTTTCAATCTCGTGAACAAAAATATTCAAATATGTAAGGTTTTTTTTTTGGATTAATATCACGACAAACTTGAAATTGATATATATATGACAAATTTACTTCCTTTTTTTGTTTTACCATAAAAAATCTCGAAATGATGAATTTATCTCAAATTAATTTTTGACTATCAAAAATTCCAAATTGGTATATTTGTGATAAATTTATCATCCGTTCATTTCTGTTAAATTGGGATATTATTACGAAAAAATCTAAATTGGTAGCGAAGGATAAAAATCCCAAACTGATACACCCGTTAATTGTCACGTGTCATTTAACTCGGCAAATTGAAAGTAAAATTTAACGGAAACTAATTAATGGTAAATTTACCACAGGTATACCGATTTAAGATTTTCGGTGGTCAAAAAAAGTAATTTGAAGTAAATTTGTTACAGATATACTAGTTTAGGACCCATTAACTTCTACCACATCAAAAATTCATTTTTGATCTCATTTCGCTCAAATTAGAAATTTGTCTTGATTAAAAGCGTCTTTCAACCGGTGAAGTGGGAAAAATTTCCGAACCAAGAAAAATATTTTCTTGAAAAATAACTTTCTAAAAAAACATTTTCATTTATCGTAAATTTTTAGCCAATCAAAATCTAAGTAGCATTGATACGTGATATGCAACACGACGCGACATGATACGCCGATTTAGTGTTTGATGGAAAGGAAGGATCTTGCTAATTTTTCAGTAGCATCTTATATTTCTAATCCTTTAAAGTCAGTCCCAATTAAGCACAGAAGTAACTAGTTTGCAAGACCAATAACATGGGAAATGAGTCCCAATTGGTCATGAGAAAGAGAGACAAATATGAGATCTCTTTAAGAGGCGAGGCCAGGAATGAGAACTAATGTCTTACAAGTTAAAGGAAATAGTCCCACGTTGATTGTCCAGCGAGGATAGGAGGTGTGAAAACGCTAGGGGTGGGAAATGAATGCTTATTTCTCTCGGCTATTTGGCTGAGTTGAAATTCAGCATAAGAATTTTTTTTTAGTGAAAAAGCCCTCCATAGTTTCTTGCTATTGAGGACTTTCGAGTGTTGCCTTTGTTTTGGCCAAACATAGTTTTTTTTTTATATCTGAAATGGACGCGTGTCTATAGCGTTGACCAATACATACCAAATCTGACTAGCAAGTCAATTTCAGTACAAGTATTTATCCATATTATTTAGGATCTATAAGGCTATTGTTTTTAGCAAAAACAAAGAGAACTTTCGAATTTGCGGAGCCAAAAAGGGGAAAATCAAAAGTATTACTAAGGACGCATAAGGCATACCATTCTCTCTCTCGCTCTAAACAATGATGAGCTCGTCTTCTCTCTCATCCCCTTTCGCAGTTCCATCACTGGACTCGCGTCCAGCTCCGAAGAACAGACCTCTCAACCTTCCTCGGCTTCACCTTCGCCTCGGCCTGCAAGGGCGCCGTCGTTCGGCGCGCTCTCTCTGCTCACGCCACCGCTCTCTCGACCTCCGGCCGGAGTCTCCGCATCCCAATGCATTCGAATCGCTCGGGTGTGCCGCTGTCTTCTTGGCTCTCGGCTTCGCCTCCGTCGCTCTCTCGCTTCCTCCCGTCGCTCTTGCCTCCGATTCCCACACTTCCACCTCAGTTCACAAAGCGGAAGGCCAAACTCGAGGTTTTTGTTGTTGTTGTTGTTGATGTTATGATAATTGTCGTTTCTCACTTATGTAGTGCTGTGCATTTTGTACGTTGAGGGATGCTGATTTTTTTGTTTGAGGAGTAAACTGATTCTGTTCACTCGCTGGATTGCTGGATCATTGATTGGTTGATTGCGACTTTGCGAGTAATTTGTTGTTTATGCTTGAAAATGTGAGGGCAGACGGTGCTGGCGACGAGGCACAAGAGAATGGAATGAAAGATGTAGCAAAAGAAGAGGAAGATAAGGAATTGGAGGAAGCGTTTGAGAAATGGAAGTCCAAGTCGTACTCTTTGACTGTTCCGCTGAGGGTCGTTGCTCTTCGAGGCTCCGTGCCTCCTCCTTGGGTTAAGGTCTGCTATTTTGGATTTTATTTTTCAAATCTGGCGTCCAAATTTGGAGAAATGGAAGTGGATGCTGTACTCTTGCTGATGGTCTGGTTGAATTGCCTGATTTGTTTAATGTTGTGAAAATTTCTTGCTTGATGTATAGGAATTTATGCAGTCCCAAGGGAAGAGAGCAAGGCTACAACTTAAGCTGCGGGAGAGTCTTGACGCCATATTTTCGGATGTGTCGACTGCTTTTGCCAAAGGCAATGTCAAGCCCGCATCTACTGCTGCTGCTGATGTAGTCACTATTGGTGACTCGTGGCTTGATCTAGCTATAAAGACGGGCTTGATCGTGCCTATAGAAGGGGCAGAAGACCAGGATTGGTTTTCTGGCTTAAATGAAAAATGGAAGGTACACATGAAATAGTAGATGCAGCCAATCGCACACAGCTGTCTTTTTTCACAAATATTGTACGACGAGTACATTCTACTGTCTCTATGCGCAAGTCTATGTAATCTTGCAGCTGAATAAGTAAACTTCGGAGGCTTGTCTTCTTAGTTGTGAGAGCAGAATCCTGATTGACAAGTTTTAAGACAATGCGTTTGTCCTTTAAGTCCATTGTTTTGATTTTAAACCACTTGGATTGGCGAATCTTTGAATTTCCAAAGATTTAGATGAAGACTGGGCATGCCATTAGATTAATGTAGGAGCAAGTGAGTGGGGACATCTCATTACCAAGAGCATGTTATGTGTTTGCTCGGGTGTTTGTTGCTCTCAACCTGATAGGCAGTTTGGTTTATTGCAGAGAAGGTTGGACGATTTTGATCGTTAAGGAAGTTTAAAGTTCTATAGGATGATGGGCGCCATTCTTGAGCTTGGAAATATCAAACATTTGTGAAAAAGTGCTAATTTGCATTAATTACGAGCCAGTAAAGCTTAGAAAATGGTGTTATTAAAGTCTGATGATGGTGTAATTAATACAACTGCTTGCTGAATCTCTGTTTGTGATTTGTCTTTGATCTGATAATTGCGCTTACTTCGTTCCTGTGCCATTCATTTAATGTATTTGTAGTTATTTTTTTAATAATTTTCATTTTCACTGAAAAGATCTCAGGTACACTTGCGCAGGAATTGTGGGGGGGCTACTGATGCTGGTGGTAAAGTATGGGCAGCTCCCTATCGCTGGGGAAGCATGGTGATAGCTTACAAAAAAAGCAAATTTAAAAGGCTCAATATGGCTCCTATAGAGGTAACTTCTTGCAGCTTGATAAAGATTTGTCTAAAAGATTTTGTAAATCTTGGAATGGTCCTGATCACTTTGCAATCAAGTATGTCATAAATAGCTTGGCAATGGTAACTGCTACCGCAATATTTAAGCTACAACTGTGGTCCAGTCCCTTTGAAGCTTACATATACAGAACATCATGAAGTCCTCTTCTACCTTATGCTTGTGGTTGATAATAGCATTGAATGTGAAAAGATACAAGAGTGTCCAGAGTTTGGTGAAACATGGGCTTGAAGTTTGATGTGAATGAAGTGCATATCTGTATCAGCATTCGCTCTGTAAAAGTTAAGAGTGGCATTCTTTCAGGATGCACTCTCAATGCCTTGCACAGCCGTGCAGTATAAGAGAATATCATCTGTGCTTGTAGTAATGTAACCAGTGATGTGAGGATTGATAGTAAGTTCATGGGCAGCCCAGTTCGCAGAGCTCCCACAATGCGCGGGGTATGGGGAAGGGCCAGACCACTTTGGGCCTAAGGTATGCAGCCTTACGTTGCAATGTTTCCTAAAGGCTGTTTCCTTGGCTCGAACCCATGACCTCCAGGTCACACGGCGACAGCAAATTATTGTACCAAGGCTCCCCTTATGGAAACTAAGTTCATGGAGAACTAAAAAATCATAGACGTGATTTTCCTATTAAAAATTTATCTTCAAACTTTCTGGTGGTTTCAGAGAGCCATTTGTTTCTAGTATTGGGCTTGATGCCCTAGCTTGATCTCCTTCTTGAGTGTATTGGACATGGAAGAAGTCCTACAATATCTTTCCTATTTATATTAGGTTGTAAATTTGTGCTTAGCGAGGAACATAAGTAGAAGCCAATAACAAGTTGGCGGTGAAGATCTTTAAAGCATGTGCACAATAAGATGTGAGCCCATTTGTTTTAATAGTACCAAGCTCATGTTCAAACCCGTGGCAGAGGAGAGCAAAGTGCTGGCACGATTTATATAGTACAGACGAAAATTATATACTTAATTGTCTTAAATTGCTTGCAATGAAGTAGATCAAGCTTGTCTTCTCAAAATCTAGACAGATAATGACTTGGTTAGTCCCGATAGGAAGAACAAGCCTGCCCAAACTATAAAAGGTTGCTCTTGCTCCTCATGAATCAAATTTAGAAATGGTTTTGTATGGTATGTGATCTGTGACAAATTCATTTCAAACTGGAAAAATAATATGGTTTTCTTCCATGTAAGTTGGTTTGTTTCCTTTCGACCAAAAAAAAAATAAGTTGGTTTGTTTCCTGTACATGGGCAAAAACCAAAAAGACAACTTTGGATGGAGCTTGCTGGTACCAGTGTATAAATTGGAAATTCTCATGAAGGATATAATATAATTTATGATTTTTTTGTATTAATTAACTGGCTTAAGCACCTTTCAACTCATAATACCCGAGCAACCAATTGAATAGAGAATGCAATGTAGGAAACACCAAAGGAAATAGGACAACTCACAAGCAACCCTGAACAGGATATGAATGCTATCTATCTCTCCAGCTCATGTTTCAATAAATATATACTCTTTCAGATTCAACACCCTGTGGCTCTCTCATTTCATATCTGTACTTTGTGAGACTGTCGATCTATGAGAAGAAAGTAAACAGAAATTTTTTTTTAGTGAAAAACAAGGGCTTTTCATAAATTACCTCTCCATTTTTTCCGTAGGTGAGGGAGTTCCTAACTAGCACATATCTTTTTAGTCAAAAGTTCCTTCAATTTCATGAAAGCAGACCACTGTAAAACTAATCTAGTAAGGTTCTCTTCCAAGCAAACTGCTGAATACTTGGACAGATCATGTTCTTAAGATTTGAGAGCATTCCTTGAGTCCCCCAAGAATCAAGCAGGCCAAACTAGCTTCCATTTTGCTCAACTTGAAGTGGCATGAGTTAGATAATCATAAGATATTTTGAACGGTCATGATCTACGAACTTTTTGCATACATTAATTGCATACAATAATTTTAGCTGTCATGTAAGATTGTAGTAAAACAAGATTTAATGAAGTGAGAATTGGATTGGCGTACGGTTTGTCTTCGGACGGAGTGGAGGAAAGCTATTAGCATTGTGGAGAGGCAGATCTCCTATGTTCTAGATTGTCCTTTTTAGTCCTTTTTCCCTATATATATATATATTTATTTATTTATTTATATCTATCTATTTATTTTTGGGGTTCATCGACTGCCAATCCCAACTAGTTTGGGATAAAGGTGATGTTGATGTTGATGTTGATGTTGATGTAAGATTGTAGGATTAACAGTTATTGGTGTATTGCAGGACTGGGAGGATTTGTGGAGGCCTGAGCTTGCTGGGAGAATTTCAATGGTTGATAGTCCTAGAGAGGTTATTGGTGCTGTTTTGAAGTACATGAGAGCATCATACAACACAAATGACATTGACTCAAAAGTAGTCGGTGGAAAGAATGCTGTCAGGCAAAATCTGGCGTCACTTGCAAAGCAGGTGTAGTATAGTGCAGTTAGAACACCCATTCCCTCATAATGAGCTACCTTGATCTTTTAAGAAACTATAACGTGAGAACTCAACCTGATTTCCAAAACTAGAGTGATACTTGTTCAATTGCTTGTGTAAATGGGGTAGCTTGGTAGTTTCTCGAAGATGGTCAGAATCATCTGATGTTTCATTATTAGTTTATGGCCATGAATGAATCTTCCAGCATTTATTAAAAGCATTTGATCTTTGAATTTTTTCATGTAGGAAAGGGAACAGCTTATTGCATCTTGTATATTTCAAAAGTTAAAGGCTGGGGTCTTACTTCATGCAGGTTCGACTCTTTGACAGTACTCACTATTTAAAAGCTTTTGGGGTGGAAGATGTATGGGTGGCTGTTGGGTGGAGCAGTGACGTCCTTCCTGTTGCCAAAAAGATGCGCAATGTTGCTGTCATTGTGCCAAAATCTGGAGCAAGCTTATGGGCAGATCTGTGGGTATGTATTTGTGTAACCTTATCTCTTCTCCATATTCATGTGATACCATCTGTTAGTGACTGCTCACTAGCAATGTAAGGAAGCTACTGTACTAGAAAGAGTATTACATTGTTGAACGTAGCTCTTGGATCTTTCTCCGTCACCATCAATATCATGTCCTGATGGTATTTTCTTGTGATAGGCCGTCCCTGCTGCCTCTAAGATAGGCACTAACCAAATTGGAGGTCGCATTAGAGGCCCATCTCCATTAATCCATCAATGGATTGAATTCTGCTTGCAATCTGGAAGAGCTCTGCCTTTCCGACAGGGAGTACTTCCAGGTGCTGTTCCTCTGGCCATTAATAGCCCAGTCATTGAAATGCCAAAAGAGTTCGCCAATGTTAATAGGCCGAACCTAGATACAAACCTTGTGGCTGGAGTACCTCCTCCGCATATACTTAACAGGTGCGAGTTTTTGGAACCACTGCCTGAGGCTACAGTCTCTGATTATGAGTGGCTGATTAGAAGTATGCAGACATCTGGCCCTGGTTTTATTGAGCGTTTGCAGCATAAGATGTCTATGGTGATACGGGTCCTTCAGCTCAAGCTTCATGCCAAGATAAGTCGAAACAATGCTGAGTCATGAGGTGCCTAACTTAATTAGCTGATCGGCGAAGTAGTTTTCTCTTCCTTTGACTTAAAACGACACGAGCGCAAATTTATTTAGAAATGCGAAGGCCACTCTTAGGAAATGGAAATTGATTCTCTGGAAAATGCAATAGATAATCTTCTATCAAATTTAGTCATATGCATCAGAAAAAGCTTCTTTTTGGATTCAAACTTCGTTGGCATACAGATATTTATCTGGGCAATACCATGTGTACGGGATACAGTAAATGCTATGAAAAAGACATGTTTGTAATTGAGCTACTCCTGTAACAGCAGTTGTGAAAGATTCATTAGGGAGAGGGGAAAGCTTGTTGTATATCCTGTCAATGTCTTCTCTTTTATGGTTTTTCGCCCTCAGCTCATTGCTCGAACGGTGACTAATAATACTCTCATTTTTGGTGTTGCTAGTTAGTATCTTCGTATTGAACTATCATGTTATCTTCATTAAGCTAAGAATTTGTGCTGGATTTAAGAAAATCCCACTGAAAGGAAAAGAAAGAAAAAGAAACATCTCTCCATCTCATGGCTGTGATTAGGGGTGTGCATGGTCCGGGCCGGTCCGGTCCCGGTATGAAACCGGGGACTGGACCGATAGTCCTGGTCCCCAAATTTTTGGGACCGCGGACCGGACCGGGACCGGACTGGCCGAGGACCAATGGTTCGGTCCGGTCCCGGTCCGGTCCCAATGGGACCGCTAATACCAAAAAATTTAATATTTTTTTACCTCGAACTTGACCCGAGGCTGCTGGTAATTGTGCAGTTTAGTTGAGGGAGGAAACCGCCCAACTTGTGTAAATTCCTCTTGTGTGAGAGTGCGATCTATCGTTTTTTTTTTCCGACTCTTTTTTGATTTATTAGACGGGTTCGGATTGGGGTAAAGAGATCATATTGATGTAATATACCTTGAAATAACAAAAATGTTCGATCGAACACTTATTGCCAAACCCCTCAGCTACCAAAGCTTCATCCACATAATTTGGATGCCGCTCGGTTCTGATTTATTATATGAAAAACTTCAAATTCTGTAGTTTATTTTAGAAGCAAGGAAGTTATTTTTCTTTTTTGATCAATAAGTGCTCATAAAAGTTGGATATCCCAACAAGATGGTGTTGGCTACTTATTATTTTTTTTTCCTAGGCGGTCCGGTCCGGTCCCACCCACCATGGGACCGAGGACCGGACTGCTCGGCCACCGGTCCCATTTACTAGGACCGGGGACCGGACCAACCCGGCCGGGTTGGTCCGGTCCAGTTTGCACACCCCTAGCTGTGATTTGATTAAAATGAATCTTGGAATGCAAACATGTGCATTTCTACACGAAACTAAAATTAAATTAGCTCAGCCAACAAAATATATTCTTAAAAGTAAGACGTGCAACCTACCAAATGATGGGAATTGTAGGATTGACATTTGCAATTATCGTCAGCTTGTTTTTCCTATGAAATTAACCATACACGTGGAAGATTAGTTAAGTAAATTACTAGATGCAATTTCCAAGTGCAGATATATGGGGGTGTACCGAGATCATGTTAGCCAAGACGCTAAAAGGAGCGAATCACTGGAGATGAATTCGGATATTAAATTGGTACATTTGTAATAAATTTATCGTCCGTTAGTTTTTGTTAAATTGGATTATTTTTACGAAAATCTCCAAATTGATATACCTGTGATCAACAGAGGATAAACATCTCAAATTGATAAACTCGTCAACTGTCACGTGTCATCCAACTTAACAATTTGATGGTAAAAATTTAAGGAAACTAACAAAGAGTAAATTTGTGATAGGTATATTAGTTTGAGATTTTTTTATAATAAAAAATTAGTTTCAATAAATTTATTAGAGGTGTATCAACTTAAAATTTATCGTGATGTTTATCTTATGGAAAGAAAAAACAAGGCAAAATGACACAAATGGTCCTTGAACTTTAACTCAACGTGCAATGTAGTCTTAGAACTTTTAATTTGACTAATATGGTCTATGAACTTTAACCCAATGTGTAATGTGGTCCTTGAATTTTTAACTTGATCAATATGGTCCCTGAACTTTTGGAACATGTTCAACTTAGTCCCTGAGCTTGAATCAATGGAAGGATTATATTAAACATCTTCCTACAGTTCAAAGATTAAGTTGAACATGTTCTAAAAGTTCAAGAATCATATTGATCAAATTAAAAATTTAGGGATCACATTACATATTAGGTTAAAATTTATGGATCATATTGATTAAATTAAAATTTCAGGGACTATATTACATATTAGGTCAAAGTTCAAGATTATTTATGTCCTTGTCCCAAAAAAAAAAAAACCAGTGAAGGAGGACCAACCCCCTCCACACGCTTACTTGCACCACACGCGCACACAGTAAGACCCAATATCTCGTCCTCGATCCTCGTCTTTCTTGATTGTTCGTTTTGCTCAGAGAGAGAGAGAGAGAGAGATGACGAGGGGAAAGCAGAAGATCGAAGCGCAGAGAAAGAACGCCGAGAGGAACCAGAGGGCCAAGGGGTCTCAACTCGAGGCCAGAGTCGTCGGCCTCAAAGTCACCTGCCCCATTTGCAAGGTTTCTCTTTGCTCTTCTCTTTCCCCCCTTTAAAATTTCTCTGCACGCGTGGAGCAGATCTTTGATTTGATCGAATCGGCGAGGGGGCGTCGCTTTTATCGCACCATCGATCGGGTTCCCATTTACCCATTTGTTCCCTTTCAAAAGGTTTCAGCTTTATCAGGGCTATGAATCATCTCGTAAATTGGAAGCATGTGAGTTGCCACTATGAATGGGGTTGCTGTGCGCATTTCGATGTGAAACAAACCAAATCATTTGTTGCTGTCGTTGATTTATGTGGTGGTTAATTTACAGTTAGAGTGGTGCGTATGTGAGTGAGTGTTTCAAAAGTTTCCTCTGGAGAGGATATTCGTGCCTGATCTTGGAGATATGAGGAGCTGAAGTTTTTAACTGAGGTGGGGTTCCTCCTTTTGCCTCGCTAACGAGGAGTCGCGAGAATCTTTGGCATCCTCGCCGAAGAAGTCCCATCAAAGCTAGTTGAGTGTCTTTAAACTGAAAGGATAACGATCTCGATGTATTGGAGGACTTTTTGTGGTTGTATGTTTCAACACAATTGGGCGGTTGCTGAGGAATGCACAATTATGTTGTTGCTTCAGAAATGCCATTTAGGGGTGTTCTCGCAGCAGTAGACGGACACTCCATTTGGATGGCATGAAGATCATGGCCCTTAGACGTTATAGTTCTGCTGCTTTTTGGTAAAAATGACAGCTTTTTCAGATGAAACGGTTCCGAGTATGCACCTAGTATAGTTTTTCTTCTTCTTTTTTTCCTGATTAATTACCTTGATAGTTGGCTTTTTCTACTTGCATCATTTTGACATATTATGCGGTACACTTAGAATATATATTGGACATGTCCAATGCCCTTTTACTGGCGTTTTGAAGATTTATTACTCTTCTAAAGCATATTCGATGCTTGGGTTGCTGAAATTTGGGTATTTACTTAGAATTCCTGGGGAGTTATACATTTGGGTATTGATAAAACCATTCACTATTTCTTGAAGCTCGATCCCCCCCATATGATGAATGTGAATCAGATACTACATGCTGTGGTAGGATGAGGGAACGGTAAAATCTTAGGTAGACCAAACCTTGGAGTAAACTGAGTGAAAACGTTAAAGAGAACTTGTGGCGGCATGCCAGTCAAAAAGGAATAGGTGACATTAGAAGACTTGACGCGGCGGATTCCAGGAGGACCCTAAACTATATGGATCTTGCAATGACATAAGACTTTCCCTGTATTCAATCCCAGTGAATGGGAACAAAAGGCTTCATCTACTGGACTCGGTTTCATGGATTCAAAGGGCCCCTAGCAGTAAAATACTTCCGAGTTCTGTCTTCTGTATTACTTTTTCTTTGAGGAACGTTGTTTTCATCCTAGTGCAACCGTTTGAAGTGATATAAGGCAGTTAGCTGGATATGTTGGCCTAGATGCTGGCATAATATGAAGAAAAGAATTACTCTAGTCTGGGGTTATTCCATACGTGAATGATGCTAGGGTTATTACGCGACTTGGAGGATGGGTTTCTAAACCTGGGGAAGCTGACACTGATCCGTTGGAATATCTGGTTGTAATTAAGATGTGTGGCTTGTCTACTGGAGGATATGGTTTTGATGCATCTTACACAGTTTATGACTGCTGCTAGGATAAGTTTTCACTAACTTTATGTAGGGATGATCCTTTATTAGACAAGGATGACATATTAAATTTTTCTGCATGAAAGTTCTCTCTCTCTGTCTCTCTTTGCCTCTCTCTCGATGGATCGATGGATGGATCGATCGACGCACGCCTTTAGTTTGAAGGTTTTATGTGTTATTCTGTTGTCTCATATATATTTTTATCAATGTTATGCCAAGTCAATCATTTTTTATTCCTTAGACCAAAAAAATAAAAATCATTTTTTATTCCACAAGTTCCTTTGTTTTCCATTGCACACTTCTTCTTGTACCTTTTCTTTAGCTGGTGTCACCAATGGTTAACTGCAATGAAGCAATGCAGTTCATTGTTCTTTTTGTCTCTTTACCAGGTGCAACTAGCAAATCAGAAGCAAGTTGGTGATCATTATGCTTCCAAACATCCAAAGGAAAAGCCACCTACTGACTCGAGCTGACGGCACCTTTCATTTGTAGAAAAAGCTGGAAACTGTGGGGAAAAAATCTATCCACATGTAACAAGGGTCTATGTGAAGAACAATAATTTGACTCGTATAATTTGGGGCTGCTTCTGCAAGCCTGTACTGCAACTGCATTTGAACTGTCGCACTGTTGCTTCTTCCTGGTTGTTTGGAATCAGTATTCATATCATCTACAATGGTAATTTCGTATATAACACTTTGATCTCCGGAGAAACTCTAGGTATCTTTAATCTCTCAACAATTTCTATACTGCTCAAATACCTGGTTGTTAGAACATGAATCATGAAAACGGGTGAGTAGTTAACCGGCTCGAGTTGAAAGCCTCTTCCTGAAGATGCGCACTCGTTGTGATGACCTCTTGCTTAAGCCTATTCTTGCAAGGTTGGAGTGGCAACCAGTATAGTTGAGATAGGTAATGGTGACCTTGGCATACCGTGTAATGTAACCCCGGTATGGAAATGCAATTGGTTTGTGTATTCATATCTTCAATGTGGCAGATACAATAAAAATTCTTTATCCTGGTTGAGCTTGCTGTGCATATGACATTTGACCAGAGATAACTTTTCAAGTGCATCAACAGACATTTCAGCGGAATTAAAGATGCATAAGAAAGATGCTCGACATTTTCGTTTGTAGAGATCTGCATGATGCTGCATAAACCCTAGCAACAAATTGTGTAACGGAAGTGTTATGGTGCGTGGTACTGCCATAAACATGGATAGGATAACAGTTTATGTCTACAAAGATGGAAGCTAATTCTGGTATAAACAGAACTCTAGGTAACGATGGAAAAAGAGAGGAGAAACACCGAACAAATCGAATCGACACGTTTAAGCTTGTTTCATCTCAGCAGAATTCCCTCGATGTGCTGAGACGAGCGAAGAGCAGAAACTGGATCAGAAAGATAAGGCCATCCACCCTAGACATCCTGCAAACCAAATCTTGAACGCATGGTGCTATCTACAACGACTCTTCGTCGATTATAGTAATGAGCTTGTATTAATAATATACAACCAGAATATGCAGGACAAAGGACAAGCATTTGAAGAAATGTATAACAAATACATACAATAACAAACATTACAAATCAATAAAGGAAAACCCTTTTCTCTCTACACAATTACCAGACTAAGAGAAGATTCCTCCATGTAATTTAGCATTGCCATACTCTCTTCAAAATGTTTCAGTCATCTGTGCAAAACGTACCTCCAAATCAATAAGACCCTTTAGTAATCTCTATGGCCTATCCACAATATAGATGGGAACATCGACACAAACAAAATTAGGTCAGTAAACTATCCATCCAGCCACTTCATAAGTTGCTCTCATGAAGAAGCTTGTTCAAGAGGGTGTTTAATAGAGCATCCCTTCTTTCGGCTCGGTTCTCTTCCCGTGACCTCCTCTGCTCGTCCTGCTCCCTCCAAGCCTGCTCTACCATCAGCCTCTCCCTCTCGAGCTTCTCCATTGACTGTCTCCATTCCTGCTCGTACAGAAGGCGCTCATGGGCACGCCTCTCCATCATATCCCTCCACTGCATCTCCATCACCTGTTGCTGCTTGAAGAATTCCTTCAGCATTTCCAAAGTATCAGCACCGCTGCTCCCGCCAGAAACTCCGCTGGTCCCACCCGATTGCTTGTTGATCACGACCTTTTCTGCCTTCCTCTTACGAGAACCGACTTTCGATGGCCTCTCCTCGTCACTATCATCCTCATCTTCATCATCAGCCTCGAAGAGTTCATCAGAAGATTGATAGCCGCCGTATCTTTTCAATATTTTCTTTGCTTGGACAGAAGTCCCTTCAGATTCAAGATGAAGCCGCTGCATGTTCTTCGCTCTTTCGGTGAATACCGCGTGCAGTTCCTCGAAAAAAGGACATTTCCGTCCGTTCTCAGGATCCGATGTCTCCTTCCCCTGAAATCACAGTGATGCAGGCACTCGATATAATGAGCGGACAACTCTATCCAAAGGGCGACTTACCCATTCAATCGCCTTCAACAGATTAATAACTAATTCAAACCCGCATACAGAGGATCGCCTAAAGGCAGAGAGCAAGACAAGAACTTGAGAACACGGGCTACGGGGAAAAGAATGCAGAGGAGGCCACACAAAGTTAAGACCCGCTTAGCTTAGCTGAAAAAGTCAATTCCAAGATAAAAGGGGTTTCTTAACGATTGATAAATCAGTTTCAGTTCTAAAGCGCCGTTTGATTATCCGATATTGCGGAATAATCATACTGATACCACGGGAACATCTCGCCAAGACAGCCACTTTCTCAGACTCAGAACCAGAGATACGTTACAGGAAGCTGAGAAACACAAAATATTGAAAGGAGAACGCCGCGCATAGCTAAACAAGAAGATATGGATTCATTTAGGAGGTACAAGAAAGCAAAAGTCTCATTCTTAAGTGTCAAAGGCATCATTTTCGCCTATGGAACTCGCACTTCGTTAAAGTCTAGATTCAACTAAATATAGCGCACAGGTCCACAACCACGAACAACATCCGAAAGCTACCTTGTACCGATTCAACAGATTCTTCCATTTGCATTTGCACTGCTCCGGCGTCCTCCGGTAGCCCCTCTCCTTCATCCGCGCGCTCACGATCTCCCACAGATTCTTGTTCCGCTTCGCCGCCGTGAAATCCCTCTCCAGCTCCGCTCGTATCCTTATGAACTCCCTCGTCTCCTCCTGGCTCCACTGCGGCTGATGCTGCTGCTGCTGGGGTGGCGCCGCGGGGCTCAGAAGCGACGACGCCATCATGCTGATCCGGCCGAGGGACTCGCCGTCGTCGTCCTCGCCGGCGAACATCGCCGTGAAATCGGAGCTCGACGCCGCCGTCGTTGATCCGCGGGTTCTTAGGGTTTTTCAGGCGACGTGTTTTCGCGGCTTCCGGTGAATCCCCGTCGGTGCGCGTGGAAAGGGCAATTTGTCGTAAAGCCCAGGCGGTTTCACGCGTATTTATAGTTATGCCACTGGGCGTTTTTAATAACTCTCTCTACGCTTCGCCTGCGGAGGCGACGGGCTGTCGTTTTGGGGGCGACGGTGGAGGGCGAAACGACATGAGGCGGGGACAAAATGGTAAATGCCGGTGGGGATGGACGGGAGATCGGGAGCCTCAAGGTCAAAGAGGTTGGTGGGGGGTTGACTCTTTGGGGCCATGGCAAATGGTTCAACGAGGTGGACTTTGCTTTGGCATTCCCTTCGCTCCTACCTTTTGAAGATTGACAACACATGACAATGAAATTTTTTTTTATTGTACTTTTTATCGATTATGTTCCAAACCTTTTAATTTTACCAATTAAGTCTTAAATATTTTCACCTTTTGCCAATTGAGTATTCAACCAATGATGGCCGGAAATCACTGACGTAAACGTCGGCCATCTTACATGACACATCAGGTGCTGATTGGACAAATTTCAAATATTTTATTATTTTTCAATTTTTTTCTTTCTTTCTTTTCTTGTTTTTTTTAATCATCATACATGCGTATTTCTTCAGCTATCTGATGGAGCCATATACGGTTTACAACAAAATGCCCCAAACTACTAGGGATAAAATCAATACCCAATAAGTAACTCATCTACCCATTGCCATTTCAACATGCAAACTTGCGGGCGAACACCCCAAACAACTTATTATTATGTACTAATATGAAAATAGAGTACACTTGTTCAACGGAAAAATTATCAAAAAAATCCTAAACTTATTGTAGATATGTCAATTCAATCCTAAATCTTTCAATTGTGTCAATTCAGTTCTAAATCTTTTGACAATTTACCAATTTAGTTCTGAACCTTTCAATCGTGTCAATTTAGTCATTTCGATCAATTTTGGCTAGAAATGGCTGACGTAGCGGTCTGTCAGCGTCGACCATCCTACATGGCATGGTTGATACTAACATGGACAAATTTTAAATAAATTTTTAAATTTTTTAAATTTTTTTCGTTTTCTTTTCTTTTATTCCCTTCTTCCTCTAACCGGTCGCTAGGCCTCGACGATGACCAGCGAGGTCGGCCTCCCCATGGCCATGGCGAGGCTAGCGGCTAGGTGAGGATCGAACTCGCCAGATACGACGAGGTCGAGCCTCGCTAGTCATGGCGAGGCCGACCTCACCCAACGAAGGCAAGGTCAACCTCGCCGGCCCTTGCCTATGGCTTGTCGCCGTCATCATCGAGGTTCGACGACTAGTTAGAGTAAGAAGGGAAGAAAAAAAAAATAAAAAAAATTATAAACATTTGAGAAAATATTTAAAAAATTTAAAATTTGTCCATGTTAGCACCAGTCATGCCATGTAAGACGATCGACATTGACTAGACCGTCATGTTAGCGATTTTTGACTAAAATTAACTAGAATGACTAAATTGGCAACTTTTTGAAAGATTTAGGACTAAATTGGCATAATTATATAGCACTAAATTACAAAAGTTTAGAACTGAATTGACACAGGTACAATAGGTTTAGAGTTATTTTGGTAATTTTTCCCAAAGTTTCCTTCTATTGATCTAAAATTACATATAGAAAATCATTTTTTATGATTATGAGAAACGAAAATTTTCTTCCTTCAAGATAATGGATTGGTTATTCTTTTTAACGCAATTACCGATTTATTTGCAGGCATGCAAACGGTGTTTTCATCTGAAAAAACTATTCTTTTTTCTTTTAGAAACAAAAAACTAAATATAAAATTGTAACCAACGGCCTCTAAACGACTCCTAAAACTTTAAGGGTCTGTTTGGTGACGTTTCTGTTTCAAAAAAGTGATTCTGATTAAAATCAATTTTTTTGATTCTGTTTCCTGGATGAGTTTTAGAAAATCAGAACACGTTTGGTAACTGCATAAAATTTCTGTTCCAGAAACAAAAACGCGTTTGGTAACTGCACAAAATTTCTGTTCTGGAAAATAATATCTCTTCCCAATTTGTCATTTAAATCAAATAATTACATAATCACATTTGATGACTTTCCTCAGACCCCACAGTTACGATCCTCTTGCACCATGATATCTTTTTGGCCAAAATAGGGATGCTTCAGATGCGGATGGTCACTGATGCAGCATGGTACTCCGACAACAAATCAGGCAGGGTTTAGGAAAAATCGGAAGGCAAAATCATTAAAAATAGGATTGGCCAGTTGAATAGACTAATTTCTTATTTTTTGAGATTTTTGGGGAATTTTCAGAACGATTTGCCGATGAGGGGCAAAATCATCATTTGAGACAAATCGGAAGGCAAAATTGTCAAAAATAGGATTGGCCAGTTGAAATGACCCAACTCCTAATTTTTGAGATTTTTTTTTTTGAATTTTTTGGAATTTTTTCTGATTTTTTTCAATTTTTTTTAGAATTTTTATGAATTTTCCATTTTTTGGATTTTTTAAATCATTTTCTGATTTTTTATTATTATTAATTTCCGAAATTTTTATTTAAAAAAAATTATCCGGACCGGGTCGGGCCTTACCTGACAAAAGTGAGAGAAGACTATCGTTGCCTTTTTTATTATAAAAAATGTTCTTTTTCATTCTAAAAAATGTTCTTTTTCTTGAGAAACAATTTTTTTTTGTTTCTCAAAATTGGTCCAAAAGTGTTCCCGGGAGCAGAATTAGAATCAGAATCAGAATCATTTGCGTTACCAAACATGTTTCTGATCCTTTTTTGTTCCGAGGAACATAAACAGAGGAACAAAAACGTTACCAAACAGGCCCTAAGTTTCTTTCGTTCATTTCGAAACCAAAAGATCTCAGTTTTTTGTGACAACAAATATCAATACAATGGTATTCTCTTAGATATTGTAGCAACAACAAAATTAAAAATTGAGATTATTAGATCTTTCAATTGTGATGCTTTAAATTAATCTTTCAAGTTTTGAAACTTTCCTCATTTGAATGTTGACATCATATAAACAGCATGGTTAAATAAACTTTAC
This sequence comes from Lenwebbia sp. NSW1173648, assembly GCA_029784005.1. Lineage (NCBI taxonomy): Eukaryota > Viridiplantae > Streptophyta > Magnoliopsida > Myrtales > Myrtaceae > Lenwebbia > Lenwebbia sp. NSW1173648. The sequence continues at coordinate 7,279,852 of JARCGZ010000005.1, forward strand.
AGTTGCTAAGGGAAAAATTCCAAATAATGATATCAAGTGCCCTCAATTTCTCAAAAGATGACACAAAATGGACATTGTTTCAAATAAGGGCATGAAGTGGCCATGTCGGTCTGAAATAAGGGTCTAACCTCATCGGCCTGGCAAATCTTCCAGCTGGTTAAGGGAATTTTCGTCCAAAGATACGTATTTTTTTTCGGGATATGTTCACTAAAGTCCTAAAACTTGTCGCGAAAGTGCAATTGAGTCCTAAAACTTGCAAAAAATGCAATCGAGTTCTTCCGTTAACTTCGTCCAATTTGGCTAACGAAAAATGCTGATGTGACTTTTTTTAATATTTTCTCTCTCCTATATGGCGATGACGTGGCTAAAACTACGTCGTTTTGGTCCAAATATTATTTTTGACATAATTTTTTTTGAACTTAATTTAAGAATGGGGTAAATTTGAAAAAACAAAAAACAAATGTTCTCGAGCCGTCGCCCAGCTGTGAGCGAGGGCTGCGAGCCCTTGTCTAGTGGCCGGCGAGGACTGGTGGCCCTAGCTCGGTGCTAGGAGAGGAAGTTCCAGCTGACCGCGAGGAGCCAGAGGTTCTTGAACTGGTATGGCGTCTGCGACACCAACGCAAAAACTCGGCCTGACACAAGGGTGAGCTCGGCGAGGGAGGAGAGCTGGCCGATCGCCGGGTCAATGCGGCCAGTCATGCCCGGAGAGCCAGCTCTGGGTTGCCGAGGTTGGGGGCAATCACCCGGTCAGTCGTAGAAGATGCCAACAAAGTTGTATGGGTCGGCAGTGAAGTCCAGGACATGAAGAAGCTGGACTATGGGCATGTCGTCGCCGAGCGACTGCCGGATCGACTAGAGGACCAAGAAGTCGTTTGCATCAAGATTCGCGAGAACACCGAGACGGTCCCTCATCATCAAGCACATTGCACATATCACGCATGATAACACACTCTGGAAGCGAGACCTCACCGTGACCCTCTGCTTCAACATGGCAGAGATACGAGCGAGGCTTGGAAATGAAGTTGGGCTACTCGTGGGTCTGGGGTCTGGCTTTAGAGGGAGAAGAAGGAGAAGTGCTTTTCCGTGAACAGCAATCCTTTTGGGGCGGTTCACAGCGTGAGAACTATAATGGCGGTGACTCACTATCAACAAGGTTTTATACACAGAGGGAGAGAGAGGTGGCTTGAAAGAGAAGGAAGAGGACCAGACGGGACACGAATGTTGACGTTCTTGTGCTTGGTGATGATGGATCTTCGCCTCTTTCAAGAAGATGAACAAGGAAGAAGAGAAAGAAGTAAAATAAAAACATGTCTTTGGATGAAAATGCCTTTGATGTGTATTTGAAACTAACATGATTACTTCATGACCTTATTTAAAATAATGTACATTCTAAGTCTTTTTTTGAGAAAATGTTGGCACTTCAGGCTCTTATTAAAAACTTTCTCATTGTTATCAAATGCGAGAGCAACTTGTGCACCAATAATACGTTGTTGGCGATAGGGAAAAAAAAAAACTCCTCCGAATAAACACGGCCTTGACTAATCATCTCAAAATGTAATCCTCAATAAGTCCACCGAACATGTAGATGTAATTATCAGAAGTTGCTTTACATGCATATGTGGGGATAATTACCAAAAAAGTCTTAAACCTATTAGAATTGTGTCAATTCAGCCTTAATTTTTTTTTTGTCAATTGAGTCCTAAACCTTTTGCAATTGTACCAATTCAGCCTTAAATTTTTTTGTCAATTCAATCCATTTAGCCAGACGGCGCTGACGTAGACAATTTATTTTTCAAATTTTTAATAATTTTTGTGTCTTTTTTTTTCTTTTTTTTGGTTAAGGCCAACAAGAAGCCACTGGTCGAGGGCCGCGAGGTGCCCTCGCCAGCCACTGGACGAGGGTCGTGAGCCTTTGCTCGCAGCTGGCAAGGGCCCAGACCCTCGCTGAGCCCTCGCCCAACTGCAAGTGAGAGTCGCGAGCTCTTGACTAGTGGCCAGCGAGGGCTAGGACCCTCACTACAGATGGGGAGGGCTCGTAGACCTCATGCCGGTAGCCGACGGCTTCCTGCCGGCAGCCGACGGCTTCCTGCCGGCCCAAATAAGAGGACAATTTTAAAAAAAAATGATTAAAAATTCTAAAGATATGAAAATATTATTGTAAATTGTCAACGTCATGGCCGATGGGCCAAATGGAATTAATTGGCACAATTGCAAAAGGTTTAGGACTCAACTGGCAAAAAAAAGAAGTTTATGACTGAATTGGCACAATTGCATAGGTTTAGGACTTTTTTGGCAATTTTCCCTACATATGTGTGTGTATATATATAAGTATAAACATTCTCGATTAGGCAATCTTGTGTCGGAGAATCTAGAATTTTTTTTTTCATGAAAAAGGGCTAAAATAGGATACAAACACTTTAGAGTCGTGGATCTACCATTCTTATTTATCACATTACAAAATATGAAATAATTCTTTCGGAGGCAATGAAAAGAGCATAGTGTTCAAGGGCTTATCGATTCAATATTAGCAAGCCAATCAACAAGAGATTTCTTTTCGAAAAGTTATGTTGCACTTTGAATTTTAAGTGAGAGCTCAACAAATATCTAAACTATTATAACTGCACCCAGTAATCTAGAAGAATATACATGTATATATAATTTATTTTTAGACAACATATAAGAATAAATATTCCCGAAGAGGCAATCTTACCAAAACATCCGGCTTTATTAGGACATTGTATGGATTTCTGGTAATTATGGCTGTATGTAGGTCGATTTCGCAATCTAATTGGAGAATCTGGTATTAATTTGGACATGATTTGGATTTATGGTAATTATGGCTGAAGGCAGGTGATTAGGCAATCTTATCAGACTTGCCTCTTAGAGAAGATTGCCTAATCAACTTGCTTCTTCAATGATATTTATCCTTACAACTGTTTACTAAATTTGGTTTGGCATAATACCATATTTGAAATTGTGTTACTGTATAACATGACCAGTCCTTTCAGTACTAATAGGCTATCTTCATAAGAAAGTTTAAACGAAAATATCCATCTCTGGGATAAGAAAAATGAATCGTGCATTCTCAATTTCTTCCCTATTCCTGATCCATTTCCTCATAATCTTCTACGGTGTCCAATCCGCAAGCGATCTCATTCAGGACACCAGCAAGAAGATTGCAGCCATTGAGGTAGAGTTGAACTTAGACTTCTGCGTGAAGTCTCTTGGGTCAAACCCGCATAGCCATGAGGTGGATCTCACGGACTAGGGCTGATTGGGCTCAAGCTGTTACAAGCCAACATTACAGGCACGACCGAGTACATTAAGCAACTACTGAAGCAAAAATTGGAACCTCGCCTGCTCAACGCTCTCTCAGATTGCTTGAATCTTTACGCCCCATTTGAAGGCAAAGACTTGACCCCAGATTACAAGGCGAAGAATTACTCAGGTGTGAATGGTTGGGTGTCTGCAGTTGGAAGTAGCGAAGATATGCGCGACACTCAATTTTCGAGGAAGAAAGGCATGGTTCCACCTTTGACAAAGCCTAATGCTGAGGTTTCTCAATTGTGCGACATAGTACTTGCTATTGGGAATATGTTGGATGGGAGAGCATAATGGATGTAATGAAGTGTGGTGGCCAATAAATTAATGCATGGTCTATGAATCTCCATGGTAATCTGAGTCTTCTTTCTTTATTTTCATATACGCCCTATTTCTTGAAAATGGCTTCTTATGGATGGAGATACTTTACCTGTAGATAAATCTCAACTATTGGACTGGATCCTTCAATCAAAATCAACGTTTGAAAATTTCATTACTTCTAAGAGAAAGCCCATTGGCAAACCGTCAATATCTCAACTTGAATTTTCCATGCCCACCTTCATCTCAACTTGAATATCCAATACCGGATTATTTGTGCCGATTATTTGCTATTTTAGTCAAATATCCAAGTCAAGTTATGGGTTCTCTCACGCGATTTCTCCGACTTAGCCTTATTGTTAGTCATGAAAGATGACAGAAACAAAAAAGAGTTATTCAGTTTTCGTTAAATTATGACTGGCCATTTTAGCTACAGCAACATTCTCACTTCTGTGATTTGATTAATATGTATACGTGGGGAAAAATTATCATAAAAGTCATAAACCTATTGCACTTTTGCCAATTTAGTCCTACACCTTTTAAAATTGCCATTTGAGTCCTAAACATTTTCACTTTTTGCTAATTCAGTCCTATTGGCCGTAAATCGCTGACGTGATCGCCGTCCGTCCTACATGACATAGCTGGCTCTGACGTGGATAACTTTTTTAGAAAATGTTAATATTTTTTTGAATTTTTTTGTTGTTCTTTTTTTTCCCCCTTTTTTTTCTTCTTCGGCGGCAGGCGAGGGTTGCAGGGGCGAGGTTGGCCTCGGCCATGGTCGTGTTGGCCTCACCCAGATCTAGGTGAATCTAGATGCAAATTGTGTTTGTTAAAATGTAATAAAAAGTTCATTGTAAAGCAACTTTGGGTAAAATAGTGTTTGGAAAAGTTATTTTTGCAAAAGTCTTTTCTTATCTTTTCATTTTAAAAAAACTCAAACCTTAACCGGAGCCAGCAAAGAGCCCAGGCTGCAGGCTCCAACGGCTATCGTCTGAGGTCACATGACCGTTGTAGACTGCCCTCACGCAGAGAAGATGAACAGTTATAATGAGGGCAAAATTGACAAACAAAGGATAGTTTTGGAAGAAATTTTTTTACGAACCCTAGGGACAAACATGTCGACAAAGCTGAAAGCCTAAGGCACACCAAGACCTGCCTTGGGCTTTCAGCTTTTCAAAGGCTCACTTTTCTTCAATGCCATTTCAAAAATTTTTAAACGCCCAAAATTTGGCCCAAAGAGTTTTGGACTCCCAAAGCTCCTTGGAAAAGCCTTTCCTAAACGAAGCAAGATTATCGTGGTTGTAATTGTGTGACTTTTGGTGACACGGATCTTTGGTGGTGGCAGTGACACCATCTCTCTCTCTCTCTCTCTCTCTCTCTCTCTCTCTCTCTCTCTCTCAAAACATGACCGCTGGACAGTCGACGACCACTTGGGCAGTCACAACGACGTCGCCAGCAAGACCTGAGGCCATTGGTCTGAGGTTGAATACGTCTAGCTTGAGTTTGTAGTGCTCAAGGGGCATTTGGGGGTAAAAGTCATAATTGTATGAAGTTTCCGAGGGAAAAAATGTGAGCTTATCATTTTCATTAATTCTTGAACAAAGTTTTCCGAAAATGTTGCAAAGCTAAAAATTGCGACTGGCCTATCGTGAGCTTTGTCAATGCTAGCTTTTACTCGAAGTAACCCCAAAAAAATTTACCACACAACTTTCACTCACGGAATTGTAAAGTTAAAGTTGCTTTGTAAAGCCGTGCCAAATGCATCCAAAAACTAACTATCTTCGGGTCACCTTTATTGCTATTTCACTCTAATCGAAGACCATTGGGAGTTGTTGTGCAATTATGACCAGAGAAAATTTCAAATAAGGGTTCAAAGTACTCTTATTTTCTCAAATAAGGATCTAAAGTAAATTTTATTTCAAATAAGGGCCCGAAGTGGCATAACAATTTCAAATAGGAGCCTAAAGTGGCCGTATTGAGGGCCTGGCCGATAGGGTATTTTCGTTATTTATCCATTTTAAATTTTTTGATTTTTTTTTTGAAATTGAAAAAAAAAAATTGAAAAAAGGGAACAACATGCTCCCCTCCCGCCTGTGGCCGTCGGCACCTCGGCGAGGGCCGGTGACCCCGCTGACTAGAGACAAGGGCCTGTTGGTCCTCCCCGAGGTGCCGGCGACCCTCGCCCAGATTCGGGAGAGGGGCTCGACCCTCTCCCAGTTCTGGCGAGGACCAATAGGCCCTCACCTCTAGTGGGCGGGGTCACTGGCCCTCCCTAAGACGCCAGCGGCGCAGCCGGCCTTCGCCGACGCCCCCACCAGCCTTGGGGAGCGGTCGCCTATGTGCATATTTTTTTTAAAATTTTTTTATCCTTAAAATATAGAAAAAAGAAAAGACAAAGAAAAAAGGGAAAAAAATAAAAGAAGAAAAATGACAAAAATGCCCTCGAGATCAAGCCCTTTTGACTTTATGGCCACTTCATGCCCTTTTCGAAACAAAGTTCACTTCAGGCCCTTATTTGAGAAAATGATGGCACTTCAGATACTTACTTGAAACAATGTTCACTTCAGGCCCTTATTTAACAAAATGAAGGCACTTCAGGCCCTTATTTGGAATTTTCCCTTATGACCCCCATCGATTGCCTAGCCGCCCCCATCTCAACTTCTTCCTCCCTCTGTCATTAAGAATGGCCACTATCTTTGACACGCATCGATTACCACCAATGACTATTGATCATTTTCCCGTGGTTACTACCGCCATTGACCGCCTACTATCATTGGTCTCCGCCGCCAACCATCGCCATCACCCTCCCTAGTTCCTACCAAATCGTCGTAATCGCCATTACCTACCATCATTACAGCGGCTGGCACCAAGTCAATCATCGATCTTTTGCCCAATTTTCTCATTTTCTTTAATCATCATTTCGCGAAATTGTTATCAAAGCTATAAAAGATTGTCGATGTAAACACTCGTGAGGGCCCATTGAGAGGCTTCCCAAGATGAGATGTGAATATAGGCCTCGGGCGTCACAAACATCTTATGTTGAATTGAAGCCAACTTTGGTAATACGGTCCAAATGGTGTTTGGGCTCACTAGTAAGGCCACATATGATGACCTATTTGACAAGGACCGTTAGGATTTTTAACAGGAAAAGTGTCAAAAAAAATCCTAAACTTATTGTATTTGTGCCAATTCAGTGCTAAACCTTTTATTGGTGCGAATTAAGTCCTAAACCTTTTGCATTTAAACTAGTTCAGTCTAAACCTTTTATTGATGATAATTCAGTGCTAAACCTTTTGTATTTGTGTTAATTGAGTCAATTCGGCCAATTTTAACCAAAATTCGTTGACGTGGATGTCAGTTGTCCTACGTGGCACGGTTGGCGCTGACGTGGACGGCGGTTGTTCTACATGGCACGGCTAACACTGATGTGGATATTTTTTAATATTATTTTAATATTGTTATATATTTCTAATATTTTTTTAAATAAATATTTTGGTTTTTTCTTCCTTTTCTTCTCTATCATTAGAAAATTATTAAAAATATTAAAATAACATTAAAAAAATATCCACGTCAGCGCCATCCACGCTATGTAATACAATCGACGTCCACGTCAGCGAATTTCTAGCCAAAATTGGCCGGATTGACTCAATTAACACAAATACAAAAGGTTTAGGACTGAATTAGCACCAATCAAAGGTTTAGAACTGAATGGGCACCAATAAAAGGTTTAGGACTGAATTGGAACCAATGCAAAAGATTTAGGACTGAATTGGCACCAATAAAAGGTTTAGGACTAAATTGGCACAAATGCAATAGGTTTGGGACTTTTTTTTTTTGACATTTTTCTCAATTTTTGACAGTTGATCTTGATTAAATAAATAAGAAAAAAGAAAATTCTATAGTGGGCCTGCTACTATAACGGTTATTATACTAAAAACATTTTTTTTAGTTAGGATTAGTTTAACGCCACAACATTGATTAACATGAACGAGCCAACTAAATTGATCATATCATCTGATTACTGTCCACCTTCATACCACGATTATACCATCAAAATCGATTAACGTAATCGACTGACGAAGCGATACGACAAACTATGGGGTGCATGTTGTCCACCTTTGTCGCTTTGGTTAGATTATCCATCTTAATTACTCGACGTGCGCGGGCAAGACCACGTAACATTCCAACCAATGTCAATTACCTACATCCAATTTTCCATCCCATGCATCTAATCTGAAACCTAATTAATTTTAGGGTTAATACTACGAAAAATCTTAAGTTAAATACACTTATGGAAAATTTACCTCAAACTAAATTTTTTGACCACCAAAAATCCCAAATTGGTACACCTGTGACAAATTTACTCTAAACTATTTTTTTTTTTCACGAAAATCCCAAACTGGTACTCTTGTGACAAATTTACTCCAAACTAGTATACCTGCGACAAATTCACCATCCGCTAATTTTCGTTAAATTTTACCATCAAATTGCTGAGTTGGATGACACGTGGCAGTTGATGGGAGTACCAGCTTGATATTTTTACCCTATGCTTGTCACAGGTGTATCAATTTGGGATTTTTCGTGATATTAATCCAATTTAACGAAAATTAGCGGATGGTAAATTTGTCACAGGTGTACCAGTTTGGGAAAATATTAATTTATGGTAAATTTATCACAGGTGTACCAGATTGGGATTTTTCATGGTCAAAAAATTAGTTGGGATAAATTTGTCATAGTTGTACCAATTTAGGGTTTTTTGTGGTAAAAAAAATAGTTTTGGGTAAATTTGTCACAAGTGCATCAGTTTGGGATTTTTTATGATAAAAAAAAATTGGGAAAAATTTGTCGTGGAAGTACCAATTTAGATTTTTTCGTGATATTAAAACTTAAGTTAATAATAACTGACATTTTATGCCCAATTATTGCGTGAAAGTCTCCAACCACTAAAAGCTATTAGGCCCTGTCACTTGAAACAGGTGACCCTCAAATTTCTTGACCAAAAAAAAAAAATGGAATTCAATAAATTGCATTTAATCACAAAATACTAGATTCGAACTACTCCGGCATATTTGACCAAAAAAAAAAAAAAAAACTACTCCGGCATTGTGGTCCATGCCTAGCTACTTCTTCACATTCATCTTTCTTTCTCTTTTCTTTATAATTTCCCTTTTATGGTTCAAATTTTAAAACTACTCCTACTCGAAGGGCTCTTTTTCTCTCATTTTGTTCGACATTTTGCACACGTTCTTAATTTCATATATCAGGGTGTAGGAAAACACAAGTAAAAACAATTCTAGTGAGGAAGAAGTAAAAATTATGCTCCGTTTGTTTCGCGAAAAATAAATGATTTGGAAAATATTTTCTTGAAAATGATTGATTGTATCGCTTGAAATAATTAGTTAATAAAAAATTTCATTATTAATAATAATATACGTTTAAATAGTTTCGGGGACGATGAAAATATTTTTTGTCCACTCGTTTTTGTAAGTGAGTGCTTTTAGGAAATTTTTTTTCTAAATTATTCATTTTCCATGAACCATTAAAGAGAGTTTCTCTCCTACAAAGAAAGGGGGTAATATTTCAAAATAGGGAAGACGAGATAACAAATGTGATTTTGTGAACTTATAGTAGAAGCCATGCCACATGAATGCCACATATATCTTCGAAGTTAAGCATCGGCAGTGATAAAGCCAAGTTCAAATAGAAGTGTCGGTCCAGACTAATTCTACAATGGTCCACTACTAACTCCCATCATGGTAAAAGAATAGATCATGATCTCAGGTAAATAAACGGCACGGAACTGTGAGACCTAGCGCATTGCTTCGATAAGCCAGAAAACAAGTAGGAGATCCAAACCTAAAAACCAATCTCGCAAATAGTTACTAGTGGAAAAAGTTCATTTCATACAAACTTATTTTATTCGTTTTTTCTCATCTGCTAATTAATCTGCAGGCTCCTGCATAGAAGGATTGATCAGTCGAGAGTGTTTATATAAAGATCTCCAGGTAACAACACTACATCAACCCCCTTGTGTATGGCACGCCTGTTTGAGGCAGCCAGGAGTCCCCATTTATGAAGTTTGAAACGGTGAAGTTCACCGCGTCCTTGGCACCAATCACGTGGTACCCGGGCCAGATGACCCGGTTCTTCGTGTTCGCTCCAGGCCCTCGATTTTCAAACTCCGCGAAGTATAGTAATTCCAGTTGAGTCTTATCCCATTTGTCCCACCCGGCAGGATAGATAAGGCCGTCCATGAAGCTCTGCATGAACACTACCCTCGCGTACTCACCCCACGGCCTCCCCAGATATGTACGCACAGAGGTGTTGCTTGAGGCAAGGTCGTCGGCTGCCCTGATGGTGCAATTTTGAAAGGACATACCCGTGAAATCTTCCGATGCACGCCCCTGGGCGGTGATCATGTTGTCCCCGTCTTTAAGTGGGAGGCGGGGGTAGAGGTTGCAGTTCTGGAAGAGTACGGTTGAGTCGCCAAAGATGAAGTCGGCTGTGCCGTAGACGTCGCACTCGCGATAGAACTGGTAGTTAAGTTGCGTCAGCAGGGTGTCTTGGTAGGCCTCAAAGCTGCAGCGGTAGAACACCGTCATGTTGCCTCCAGTTTGGACGGCCATAGCCTGGCCTTTATGTGGCCCGGCCGTGTTCAGGAAGGTGAGGTCCATCGCCACAAAATTCGGAGCCATCACCGCTGCAATAAGTTCAATGAATTCGTGATATAATTTATACAATATAGATATTCATTAAATACCAATATAAATCTTTATCAAAATAAGGGAGTCTTACTGAATGTTGCGCAGGTGTCCGTCTTCCACCCATCTTGCATGCTACGATTGCCGGTGATGACCGTTCGGTTAATACCGTCTCCGGTCATCATCAGATATGTCTTGAATTCTGGAATATTTACATACTCCTCATAGATACCGGCGGTCACGTGTATTCGGAAATACCCCTTCGTGCCGCCGGTATTATTGGGAGCCTTCTGGACCGCGTCTTGGATGGTCGTATAGTTTCCGGTGCCGTCCCGGTTTACCACGACTGTGGTACCGATCATTACAGAATGGGCCCCGCTCGAGGCCATTAATATAAAAACAATCAGCAGAGGCAAACTAGCCATTGTTGCTCTTGAATTCAGAAACTGAAAGAAAAAATGAAAACCGAAAATAAGCTAATATCAAATCGGTCCAAGATTGCTGATAATCATTTATCAATTGTTACATTGCTACTTTTTATAATCAATCATTTGAGAACTAAAAATGTCATTTGTCTGCTTTTAAACAATCGCTTTAATATATGGAGATAAATAAGAAAAATATTAATTTCTTTTTTCCATTATTTGATATTTTGTTTAAAGTTACGTGCTAATAGGGCCTCTCTGGAAAGATACAAGGGCTCGAGCAAAACAATGTATGCCGCACTAGCCCAGCTTAATGACATTCGAGCCCTTCCATACAACGTCGTCTGATGTTTTTAATGTGAGCACGGGTCTGGTTCAGCCATTAAGCTTTGATACATATGCGACCTAAGTTTTTATGCGAGTGGGTTATTAAATGGGTTGAAAGCGGATAAACTAATGTAATTGGTTGATTTAATCAGTATAAACTAGACCAGGTACTCTACTTGATGATTAACACAATATACACCGGAACACATGACATTATTTGCAGATTTATGGTAAATTGAAGTCCGCATATTGACTCGAAAGTGCTCTACGAATCATAAGTTCCATACGGGCTCATACCAATAGATTTATTCCCTACAATCTGTTCATCCTGAAACCTACACACCTGCATTCTGCTCGAACTAAATTATTATTTTCTTTTTACAATGGGTGATATTTACTAGAAAAAAAAAATCTGAATGCATATAATTGAAACAAAATTCTCAAGCAAGTACGGAACGGATGAACTAGATCGTTTGTGTTCTACCAGAGATAATGTATTCCAAAACCCTAATGAAAGATACAGACCTTTGGTATCACAATGCGACCCAGCGGGCTCACGTCACTATACTGAAGCATCTTCTCAAAGAGGAAATCCATATTCCAAGGATTAATAACCTGAAAAGTAAGGGAACTTAGATTAATAAACAAACGAAATTTTCCATAAGAGAAATGAATGAAATAGAAGCGGGAGCTACGACAAATAAACCTTTTAAGTCTCACGTGACCTTTGGATACAGTATTTCCAGATGAAGCGTTATGAAAAGATTGTGAAGAAGAAAGCGACAAGACGAATGATCTCATAATGAAATATGGATGTTTGTTCCGAAAGGCGAGGAGCGCCGATTTTCATAATAGCTACTCGAAATCATTGTTTTGATTGTCGCATGTCGAGGGATAATTTGACCAAAAAAAGTTTAATCGGGAAAAAAATTTGTGATAAACATGACAAATCCATAGTGAAGAATAAATTTGTAGGATATACCATTTCGTGCCAAAAGAATAAGTTTACTGAAGGGTTTAAAATGGAAAATCCTTGATTATTGTTCGGACCCTAGCCTTACTCAAAGATGCCGCAGTGAAATACCATCTAGATTCATTTATGGAAGACTTCGATCAACCTCAAAGTGGAGATACATATTTACCTTTCGAAACCCTTAAATTGAAAGTGATGACATAGAAAGTAATTAAAGCTTAAAAAAAAAAAAATATTGTCTATATACTCTGGTGTGTACTACCTCTAACCGGGGATAAACACACCCACCGTCCACAACTTCCGGTCGCCGGACCACCAAATGACCATTTTCTTTGCTAATTTTCTTCTTTCTTCCCCCCTCTTTTTTGTGGCCTTTCCGGATCGTTATTCGATTTTTTCCTTCAAAAATGTAATTAAAGTGGATCCAAAGTACTTCCTTCAACATGCAAATTGCTGAACATGGATCGTTCCAACAGTGACTCTCAACTGTGATTTGGATCGTATACTACACTTGAAAAATTGGTCCAAGATTGCTGATAATCATTTATCAATGGTTAGATAATGGAATCGTGCATTCCTTCTATCAACATGACAAAGCTTATGACGAACAAGACACTTCGAGCCATAGCAAAAGGGTTAAACTTAGGAAAATGGGGACAGCACCATGAAAAATCACAACCATGAACCGGCAAAATGTCTCCACAATCACATAATCAGCCAAAAACATATCGCCAAATGATCACCATGCGACTAACTCTTCACTTTCGAATGAATTATTAAAGAAATGATTGCTCACCCAGCAAGGACAGCGGCTTCGCCACAGCAAAGACTCGAAGAATGGTGCAACGAATCGGACACTGAAAATGTCGCAAGAAAGAAAGAGAATGAAATCGCCAACCTGACCTAAGCGAAATGGGATCTTCAGGAAGCTTACCAGTGAGAGAAATCAGGAAGAAGCAGAGCAAGAGAGCTTCTTTTATAGGAAAATGAGGAGATGAAGAATGAAGAATATGATACGGAGGTGGGAATGATTCAGAAGAGTCGCTGGAGCACAGTGTGCAATTGCCGTTTCTAGCGTTTATGCTCCTTCACAAGAAATTACCTTGATACAATTCAAAAGCCAAATTTAGGATGACCATAGTTTAGACACCATACCTATTACCATTTTAATAGAGTAATCCACTATAAGGAACTTATTATTGACTCATCGCTAAACTTTTATGATAATGGAAGTCGTGATTTTGCTATGCGATGACGCGGAAGTCTCAAAAAAAGATGCTTCCTATAAAGACATTTTCAGTAAAAGGAAGACATGTTGATGTCTACGAGTAGTGCTTTCTACGCGGCCATTCAATTCCTATGGCATACGATGAGCAGACATCAAATTCACGTAACACGGTGTGCAATTGCCGTTTCTAGCATTTATGCTCCTTCACAAGAAATCACCTTGATACAATTCAAAAGCCAAATTTAGGATGACCATAGTTTAGACACCATACCTATTACCATTTTAATAGCGCAATCCAATATAATGAACTTATTATTGACTCATCACTAAACTCTTCTGATAATGGAAGTCGCAATTTTGCTATGCGATGACGCGGAAGTCTCAAAAAAAGATGCTTCCTACAAAGACACTTTCAGTAAAAGGAAGACTTGTTGATGCCTATGGCAGGTAGTGCTTTCTTCGCAACGATTCAATTCTTATGCTATACGATGATTAGACATCAAATGCACGTAACAGCTCTTTATTATAGGCCCATGTTGTGCCACGTTGGTGTTACGCCATGTTAGCAATTCGATGGTGTTACTAACAATCGTCGACGAGAGGACTTGACTGCACAAATTAAGATAGTCAGAGATTGCATAATAAAAAAACTTAGAGGACCAAAATGTAAAAAAGAATAAACTTGAGACAAATGGATCTAAGGAGAAGGGGAGCATGGATGAACAATGGATAATACCTCGAGGAACACCTCCTCGGGATTAGTAGCCATGATCACAAAATAATGGATTTTATCCGTTAAATTGAAAAGCTATTTTAAGCTTTTAAATGTTAAGACATGCATTCGTTTGATCTGTTAGGTTTCACAATTATTTCCTTGCAATGTATAGAACAAAAGTTGCAGTCGCCTGGTGTCTTTGAAGCAATCCCACCCCTCTTCTTGTCGTCCACAAAGGTCGAAACCTTCAGCCAAAACAAGTAATTTTCCGAGAACATTTCGAATGTCTGGTGATTCGACTGGCCGACCGGCCGGCCTTGAAGTCATGAAGAAGACACTCCACCACCGCATTTGACCTTCCCCAGGGGCGGCGCGTCCTCCTGCGTTGGTTGTGAGTGCATGTCAGCTAAGATAGCATGTGACTGTTTAACTTCCCAAACCATGCAAAAGCAAACATTAATCCAAATCAAATTAATTATGAGAGAGAGAGAGAGAGAGAGAGAGAGAGAGAGAGAGAGAGAGAGAGAGAGAGAGAGAGAGAGAGTGCATGTTACGACAAATCTGCATAAAGGCACCATCTGTGTTCCCACTATGCTATAAGAGGATGTTAGAGAAGTTGCACTCAGAGCAATTCAGGACCTTATCCGACCCATCCAAGATGCTGCTTTGGTGGGACACCCGATTAGAACACCATTTTTAGCAAATTCTTACAAGTGAATTAGTGCTGGCAAATTCTTTAACGTCATGGGTATCTTATCAAATGAGTTGCGGGTCACATTTTTATTACCAATACCAACCACATTTGCTTGAACTTAGAAAAACATCAGTTTAGCGTATTTGATTTGATTGACGACTTTGAATACTTTGCTACTTTAATTGGAAAATTTCCTGAAAGAAATACTTAATAGCTTAAGCAGGAGCATGTGAACATGCTAAGTTGGCTTGAGTCAATAGAAGTCATCACTATATCTGTAAAAACGTGTATGCCCTCGAAGCATTCTCCGATGCGGCTTCGCTGTCAATGACGCTTATGATTCAAACGTGATGCAGTGGACAATTAGATGACTACGGACAAGGGATTAATGTTGTTAGTGAGATGAGAAGCGGAGGATGATACAATGACGGCGGCTACCGTAGAGGTGGCAATAGGAGTTACAAAATCCATTTATTAATTCAATTTTAGTGGGCCCAGATTGAATATGGGTCACTTAAAATGTTGAAAATGGGTTGAAATATTAAAGCCTAAGTTTAATGGGTCTAATATGAGTTTGATTCAACCCATTTAACTTGAGCCCAAAATATATGTAACCTGCGAAGGCCTCAGGCGAGCCTCGAGCTTGCCGGGATATGGCCGATCATTGCTACTCGCCGCCCGCCGATCACTGGTGTCCATCCGCTGGTCGCCGGTGACCCTTGCCACACGTAGAAGAAAAAAAAAAGAAAAAACATAAAAATGGAAAAAAAAAACGTAAAACTTGTCCACGGTATTTTAGCAATTAAACACACACACACACACACACACACACACACACACACATAGACACATTAGAAATTTATAAGAAACGATTTTTTATATATTGGATTTATTATTGAAGTGTTTTAGCAATATCAGTCGGGTATGAGGGCGCTAGATTTGCATTACATGAAAATGATCAATATGGATCCGACCATTTTCGACTCGATTCACCCGTTTGATAGATCTAGACGACTGCAACGGGTGACATGGTAGTGGAGGATTTCAGGACGAATTCCCAGTTGATCCATAAAATTCTCATCAGTGCTTCATGTGTGTGCTGACGATGTTATAATTGAAGCTCCTGGCTGGAAAAAAATCTCAACTTGTAGCTAGAATCTATTCACATGAGAACTCAAATTGGAAAAAATAATCGGCTATTTGAGACCTATGAGCATGCTATTCTTTAGCACTTCATCTTCTTAGGCACAAGTTTTCCATGGGAACAGCTTTTTTTCCCTTTTCGATTCTTCCTTCCCTCGTGCAAATCGACTGTGCATTGCTCCAAGGAGGTGGAGCTGGAGCTGGAGGAAAAGACAGCAGGGATGGAGGCCATGGAGATGGTGGCACATGCATTTATATAAAAGGTGTTATGACGAAGCGCAGAAAACAAAGACAGAACAACAGGATTTTACGTGGTTCGATCGATGCGATCTACGTCCACGGGCGAGGCGAAACGAAATTCCACTATAATCAAAGAGAGTGCAAGATCGCATAAGCGCACGGCTTGCGACAATTACAAAAACGAAAACAAACTCTCTCTATTTCCCAACGTGAAAACCCTAGCCGCAGTAAATAAGGCCCCCAAAAAAAAAAATCTCGAGGGCGTTGCCCCCCAACCCTTCGACGTTGCAAACTAAATCTCTACTTTTTCTCTTCTTTTGGGCTGCACAAAATATATGTCGGGTTGGATAAAATTCAAAGACATATTTAACAAATCTCCACCTTGGCTTGAATTTTCAACAGTCAAGAAGCCGAACACATTCTCCCAGCATCCCTAAGCCTACGTGAGCTAACTTAATGTAGGAAACAAGGGATGCAACGAAAGAACATATCCACTTCAAAAACAAATGTAGAACTTTCATTAACTTCGCCACCAGGCCCCAAAAGGGGGGCAAAAAAGTCAACCAAGCATGCCAATCAAGTTCAAGCAATGCTTAAACTTGTTGGCGGGGACTGTCTTGGTCAACATATCAGCAGGATTATCAGCAGTACCAATTTTCTTTACCATCATATTTCTCTCAGCAACTGCCTCTCGAATAAAGTGGTACCTGATCTCGATGTGCTTAGTCCTTTCATGATATGCTTGATTTTTAATCAAGTGTATAGCACTCTGATTGTCACAAAAGACAACTGAATTGTCTTCCTGTTGGAGCCCAAGTTCCTGAACAAGGTTCCTTAACCAAATAGCTTCTTTCACTGCTTCTGCTGCTGCCATATACTCCGCCTCTGTAGTAGACAAAGCAACTGTCGACTGTAAAGTTGACCTCCAACTAATAACCGAGCCAGATAGTGTGAAAAGATAGCCAGTCAAAGATCCTCTCTTATCAAGATCACCTGCATAATCAGAATCCACAAAACCCATAACAGAGGTACCATTAGAAACATTTCTATCAAACACTAGGCCCAGCTCTGTGGAGCCTTTGAGATACCTAAGTATCCATTTCACTGCCTGCCAATGGACCTTTCCAGGATGCGCCATATATCTACTAACCACACTAACTGCCTGTGCAATATCGGGACGTGTGCATACCATAGCATAGATCATGCTACCAACTGCACTGGAGTATGGAACACGAGACATTGCAGCCTCCTCAACTTCTGATTGAGGTGAAAGTAGGCCTGAGAGTCTAAAATGAGAAGCTAAAGGTGTACTGACAGGCTTAGCGTTTTGCATGCCAAACTTCTCAAGTACCTTCTCAATATAACTCCTTTGCGAGAGATATATCTTCACTGCTTTTCTGTCCCTCTGAATCTCCATTCCTAAGATCGTCTTGGCAGGGCCCAAATCTTTCATCTCGAACTCCATACTGAGACGACTCTTCAAGATCAACACATCTGACATGTTCTTTGCAGCAATAAGCATATCATCCACGTATAAGAGAAGATAGACAAAGGATCCATCTGAACCCTTCCTAAAGTAGACACAACTATCATAGCTGCTCCTATGATAACCACTCCCAATCATAAAGCTGTCGAATCTCTTATACCACTGTCTTGGAGACTGCTTCAAACCATACAAGGATTTCTTCAATCTGCAGACATGATCTTCCTTGTCTTCTACATAATAGCCCTCGGGTTGGGCCATATAAATGGTCTCCTCAAGCTTGCCATGCAAAAAAGCTGTCTTCACATCAAGTTGCTCGAGCTCTAAGTCAAATTGAGCAACAATAGCCAACAACACACGAATGGAAGTGTGTTTTACCACGGGAGAGAACACTTCATCATAATCAATTCCCTCCTTCTGATTGTAGCCTTTAGCTACAAGCCGTGCCTTGTATCTAGCATTTTCGACACCAGGAATTCCTTCCTTTTTCTTGAAGACCCATTTACATCCAATGGCTCTTTTTCCCTTAGGCAACGACACCAAGTCCCAAGTCTGGTTCTTGTGAAGTGATTCAAGTTCTTCAACCATAGCAACAGCCCATTTCTCTGATTCTGTGCAAGTAACAGCTTCAGTATAGGTAGAAGGTTCTTGAATACCCATATCTTCTGCTGTCGTAAGAGCATAAGCCACAAGATCAGAAAACCCATATTTTTGAGGAGCTCGAGTCTGTCTCCTTTCTCTGCCAGTAGCAATAGAGTATGGCTGCTCCACCTCATCTAAAACTTCCTCATCTGAACTTGAATCAACAGTAGCAGTTTGTTCGCTCAAAACATTCTGAGAGGTCTTTTCTGGAAGCTCCACCTGAACCTCCACCTCATTCATATCACTATAATGTTTTCCTGCAGACTCATCAGCAATATTCTTTTGATCAAGCATAAACAGTTCATTAAAAGTAATATCCCTACTAATAATGAACTTAGATGAGTTAGGTTCCTGGCACCACAAACGATAACCTTTCACTCCATCAGCATACCCAACAAAGATACATTTCTTTGCTCTAGGTTCTAACTTACCATCCTTAACATGATAATAAGTAGGGCAACCAAAAACCTTTAGATTAAAATAATCACAAGGCTTACCTGACCACATCTCAAAAGGAGTCTTGCATTCTATCGCTGTTGAAGGAGAGCGATTAACCAGATAACAAGCTGTGTTAACAGCTTCAGCCCAAAAATCCTTTTCCATGCCAGCATTAGAGAGCATGCATCTTGCTCTCTCCAATAGGGTTCTGTTCATACGTTCTGCCACTCCATTTTGCTGAGGAGTGTGCCTAACTGTACGGTGTCGAACGATACCTGCATCTACACAAAATTCATTAAAATCGCCACCACAGAACTCAAGACCATTATCGGTCCTCAAACGTTTGATCTTCTTCTCTGTTTGATTCTCAACAAGGGCTTTCCACTTCTTGAAGGTTTCAAACACCTCACTTTTTCTTTTCAGAAAATAAACCCAAACCTTCCTGGAATAATCATCAATGAACGTCACAAAGTAAAGAGCACCACCCTTAGATGGAACCTGTGCTGGTCCCCATAAATTAGAATGGATGTAGTCGAGTGTGCCCTTTGTCGAATGCGTGCCCGTACTGAATCTGACTCTGCTTTGCTTGCCAAGAACACAGTGCTCACAGAAATCTAGTGAGGTCGTCTGCTCACCACAAAGTAAACCGCGTTTACACAAAACTGTCATGCCACGCTCACTCATGTGGCCCAAACGCATATGCCACAGTTTTGTTCTATCATTATCAGAAACAGAATTTGATGTGCTAGTTGATGGACCCATAACTGTGCTACCCTGCAGATGATACAAGTGATTCACCTTGCTTCCTTTCATCACAACCAGATTGCCTTTAGAGACTTTGAGAACTCCACCTCCACCAGAGTACACACACCCAATGGAATCCAAGCTGCTCAACGAGATAAGGTTCTTCTTTAAGTCTGGTATATGCCTGACTTCTGTCAAGGTTCTCACGGCATTATCGTGGCACTTAATCCGAACAGTACCAATACCCGCAACTTAGCAAACAGCATCGTTTCCCATCAAGACTGATCCACCACTAATTGGCTCGTATGTGGTGAACCATTCCCTATTTGGGCACATGTGATATGATGCTCCCGAATCCATTATCCAAATATCATTGGGGAAATAAACAGCAGAGCATGCCGTAAGAACACTGTCTGATGCATTAGACTCTTTTTCATTAGCAACATTCACTGCATCTTGTTTTTGTTGACCATGCTGCTTATCCTTCCTCTTGAGCAAAAAACAATCTGATTTGTAATGTTCTCTCTTGTGACAATAGTAGCACTCAACGTTCATCTTATCTCCAGGTTGCCTAGATTTTGAACGATTAGCAGATTTTCCACGGAAACCTTTATCCCTGCTGTTAGTCCTGCCTCTCACAAGCAAACCATATGCTTTGTCTACACTAGTATTCCCATTCAATTTTGTTCTCAGTTCAGCAGAATTCAAAGATGTTTTAACATCCTCTAAAGTTATGGATTCACGTCCATAAAGCATTGAGTTCACAAAATTTTCATATGAGGCAGGCAGTGAACATAACACAATCAAAGCTTGATCTTCATCCTCGAGTTTAATATCTAAATTTTTCATATCATGAACAATTGTATTAAACTCATCCAAGTGTTCCTGAACAGGTGTACCTTCACGCATCTTTAGGGTATAAAGATGTTGCTCCAAATAAAGTCTCGATGTTAAAGACTTCTTCATGTAGAGACTTTCCAGCTTCTTCCAGAGACCAGCCGCTGTATCCTCATCGGCGACTTCTCGCAACACCTTGTCATCTAGAGACAACTGGATTGCGCTATGTGCCTTCTCATCCATCTCTTCAATCTCAGCCGTGGTCATGTCGTCTGGATAATTGTCATCCAGCGCCTTAACCGAACCCTCTCGCCTCAATAAAGCCTTCATCTTTATTCTCCATAAATCGAAATTGTTCTGTCCGTCAAAAGATGCAATCTAAAACTTCAAAGATGCCATCTCAAAGAATCCTTTCGTCACGAACGCAGCTCTGATACCAGTTTGTTATGACGAAGCGCAGAAAACAAAGACAGAACAACAGGATTTTACGTGGTTCGATCGAGGCGATCTACGTCCACAGGCGAGGCGAAACGAAATTCCACTATAATCAAAGAGAGTACAAGATCGCATAAGCGCACGGCTTGCGACAATTACAAAAACGAAAACAAACTCTCTCTATTTCCCAACGTGAAAACCCTAGTCGCAGTAAATAAGGCCAAAAAAAAAAAATTCTCGAGGGCGTTGCCCTCGAACCCCCATAGAGATCTGCTCACGCTAAAAGATTTAGTTTCCTCTAAAGAGGTTTAGTTCGCTCGCTCCGGGTTGGGCCGATAGGCCCAACCCTCCGACATTGCGAACTAAACCTCTACTTTTTCTCTTCTTTTGGGCTGCACAAAATATATGTCGGGCTGGATAAAATTCAAAGACATATTTAACAAAAGGGATAAGTGCACCAGAAATCTTAAAACTTACGTGAAAGTGTGATTGAGTCCTAAAACTTTCAAAAAGTTCAATTAAGTCCTCAAACTTGTCAAATTGGTGTAGTCGAGTCCTTCCGTTAATACCGTCAATTTATCTAACGAAAAATGCTGACGTGGTATTTCTAAATTATTTCTCCACACTACTTGGCATTTATTGTTATTATTTTTCAAATAATATATAAATCAAATTAAAAAACTAAAAAAAGACTGAAATATTAAATTTAAAAAGGCTAAAACAAAAAAAGAAAAGAAAAAGGGCAGGGTAGGGCCTCACTGGTGAGGCCGGCTACCGCCCATCGTCGGAGGGGCCGGCAGAGGTCCCCGGCCCTGGGCGAGGGTGGCCTACCCTTTTTTCTGTTTTATCTTTTAAATTTTAAAATTTCAGTTTTTTTTAGTGTTTTTTAATTTGATTTAAATAAGAATTGACAAGAAAATAATAAAAATTTCCATGCATGATAGAGAAATTAATTTTAAAATGTCATGTAGGCATTTTTTGTTAGAGCCGCGAGCCCTTGCCTAGTGGCCAGCGAGGGCCAGGACCCTTGCTACGGATAGCCGGTCGCCTCCTGCAGGCCCAAATAAATAAAAGGACAATTTTTAAAAAAATGATTAAATTTTCAAAAAAATATTAAAATATTATTGTAAATTGTCAGCATCATGGCTGGCCGGCCAAATGGACTGAATTGGCACCATTGCAAAAGGTTTAGGACTCAACTGGCAAATAAAAGTTTGAGACTGAACTGGCACAATTGCATAGGTTTAGGACTTTTTTGGTAATTTTCCCTACATATGTGTATATATAAGTATAAACATTCTCGATTAGGCAATCTTGTGTCGGAGAATTCAGATTTTTTTTTATTATGAAAAAGGGCTAAAATCGGATACAAAAACTTTAGTGCCGTGGATCTACCATTCCTAATTTATCACATAATAAAACCTGAAATACTTTTCTAGGTGGCAATCAAAAGAACATAGTGTCCAAGGGCTTAACGATTCAATATTAGCAAGCCAATCAACAAGAGATTTCTTTCCGAAAAGTTATGTTGCACTTTGAATTATAAGTGAGAGCTCAGCAATCTTATGATAAATAAACTATTATAACTGCACCCGGTAATGTAGAATATACATGTATATACGATTTATTTTTAGACAACCTATAAGAACAAATATTCTCGAAGAGGCAATCTTACCAAAGCATCCGGCTTTATTAGGACATTGTATGGATTTCTGGTAATTATGGCTGTAGGCAGGTCGATTTGGCAATCTTAATGGAGAATCTGGTATTAATTTGGACATGATTTGGATTTATGGTAATTATGGCTGAAGGCAGGTGATGAGGCAATCTTATCAGACTTGCCTCTTCGAGAAGATTGCCTCATCAACTTGCTTCTTCGATGACGTTTATCCTTACAGCTGTCTACTAAATTTGGTTTGGCATAATACCATATATGAAATTGTGTTAATGTATAACATGACCAGTCCTTTCAGTACTAATAGGCTATCTTCATAAGAAAGTTTAAACGAAAATATCCATCTCCGTGATAAGAAAAATGAATCGTGCATTCTCAATTTCTTCCCTATTCCTGATCCATTTCCTCATAATCTTCTACGGTGTCCAATCCGCAAACGATCTCATTCAGGACACCTGCAAGAAGATTGCAGCCATTGAGGTAGAGTTGAACTTTGACTTCTGCGTGAAGTCTCTTGGGTCAGACCCGCATAGCCATGAGGTGGATCTCGAGGGACTAGGGCTGATTGGGCTCAAGCTGTTGCAAGCCAACATTACAGGCACGACCGAGTACATTAAGCAACTACTAAAGCAAAAATTGGAACCGCGCCTACTCGACTCTCTCTCAGATTGCTTGAATCTTTACGCCCCATTTGAAGGCAAAGACATGACCCCAGATTACAAGGCGAAGAATTACAAAGGTGTGAATGGTTGGGTGTCTGCAGTTGGAAGCAGCGAAGATATGTGCGACACTCAATTTTCCAGGAAGAAAGGCATGGTTCCACCTTTGACAAAGCCTAATGCTGAGGTTTCTCAATTGTGCGACATAGTACTTGCTATTGGGAATATGTTGGATGGGAGAGCATAATGGATGTAATGAAGTGTGGTAGCCAATAAATTAATGCATGGTCGATGAATCTCCATGGTAATCTGAGTCTTCTTTCTTTATTTTCATATATGCCCTATTTCTTGAAAATGGATTTTTATGGATGGAGATACTTTACCCGTAGATAAATCTCAACTATTGGACTGGATCCTTAAATCAAAATCAACGTTTGAAAATTTCATTACTTCTAAGAGAAAGCCCATTGGCAAACCGTCAATATCTCAACTTGAATTTTCCACGCCCACCTTCATCTCAACTTGAATATCATTATTTGTGCCAATTATTTGCTATTTTAGTCAAATATCCAAGTCCAGTTATGGGTTCTCTCACGCGATTTCTCTGACTTAGCCTTATTGTTAGTCATGAAAGATGACAGAAACAAAAAAGAGTTATTCAGTTTTCGTTAAATTATGACTGGCCTTTTTAGCTACAGCAACATTCTCACTTCTGTGATTTGATTAATATGTATACGTGGGGAAAAATTATCATAAAAGTTATCAACCTATTGCACTTTTGCCAATTTAGTCCTACACCTTTTAAAATTGCCATTTGAGTCCTAAACCTTTTCACTTTTTGCTAATTCAGTTCTATTGGCCATAAATCGCAGACGTGATTGCCGTCCATCCTACATGACATAGCCGGCTCTGACGTGGATAATTTTTTTAGAAAATGTTAATATTTTTTTGAATTTTTTCTTTGTTCTTTTTTTTCCCCTTTTTTTTTCTTCTTCGACGGCAGGCGAGGGTTGCAGGGGTGAGGTTGGCCTCAGCCATGGTCGCGTTGGCCTCACCCAGATCTAGGCGAATCTGGATGCAAATTGTGTTTGTTAAAATGTAATAAAAAGTTCATTGTAAAGCAACTTTGGGTAAAATAGTGTATGGAAAAGTTATTTTTGCAAAAGTTTTTTCTCATCTTTTCATTTTAAAAAAACTCAAACCTTAACCGGAGCCAACAAAGAGCCCAGGCTGCAGGCGCCAATGGCTGTCGTCTGAGGTCACACGACCGTCGTAGACTGCCCTCACGCAGAGAAGATGAACAGTTATAATGAGGGCAAAATTGAAAAACAAAGGATAGTTTTGGAAGAAATTTTTTTACGAACCCTAGGGACAAACATGTCGACAAAGCTGAAAGCCTAAGGCACACCAAGACCTGCCTTGGGCTTTCAGCTTTTCAAAGGCTCACTTTTCTTCAATGCCATTCCAAAAAATTTTAAACGCCCAAAATTTGGCCCAAAGAGTTTTGGACACCCAAAACTCCTTGGAAAAGCCTTTCCTAAACGAAGCAAGATTATCGTGGTTGTAATTGTGTGACTTTTGGTGACACAGATCTTTCGTGGTGGC
Organism: Lenwebbia sp. NSW1173648; assembly: GCA_029784005.1. NCBI lineage: Eukaryota > Viridiplantae > Streptophyta > Magnoliopsida > Myrtales > Myrtaceae > Lenwebbia > Lenwebbia sp. NSW1173648. Next base: position 7,304,455 of record JARCGZ010000005.1, read on the forward strand.
AATGACATCATCTCTTTGTCTCTCTCAAAACATGACCACTGGACAGTCGACGACCACTTGGGCGGTCACACCGACGTCGCCAGCAAGACCTGAGGCCGTCGGTCTGAGGTCGAATACGTCTAGCTTGAGTTTGTAGTGCTCAAGAGGCATTTGGGGGTGAAGGTCATAATTGTATGAAGTTTCCGAGGGAAAAAATGTGAGCTTATCATTTTCATTAATTCTTGAACAAAGTTTTCCGAAAATGTTGCAAAGCTAAAAATTGGGACTAGCCTACCGTGACCTTTGTCAACGCTAGCTTTTACTCGAAGTAACCCCAAAAAAATTTACCACACAACTTTCACTCACAGAATTTTAAAGTTAAAGTTGCTTTGTAAAGCCGTGCCAAATGCATCCAAAAACTAACTATCTTCGGGTCACCTTTATTGCTATTTCACTCTAATCGAAGACCATTGGGAGTCGTTGTGCAATTATGACTAGAGAAAATTTCAAATAAGGGTTCGAAGTACTCTTATTTTCTCAAATAAGGATCTAAAGTAAATTTTATTTCAAATAAGGGCCCGAAGTGGCATAACAATTTCAAATAGGAGCTTAAAGTGGCCGTATTGAGGGCCTGGCCTATAGGGTATTTTCATCATTTCTCTATTTTGATTTTTTTTTTCGAAATTGAAAAAAAAATTGAAAAAAGGGAACAACACGCTCCCCTCCTACCTGTGGCCGTCGGCGCCTTCGCGAGGGCCAGCGACCCCGCTGACCAGAGACAAGGGCCTGCTGGTCCTCCCCGAGGTGCCGGCGACCCTCGCCCAGATTCGGGAGAGGGGCCGACCCTCTCCTTGTTCTGGCGAGGACCAATAGGCCCTCGCCTCTAGTGGGCGGGGTCGTTGGCCCTCCCTGAGACGCCAGCGACGCAGCCGGCCTTCGTCGACTCCCCCACCAGCCATGGGGAATGGCCGCCTGTGTGCATATTTTTTTTCCAATTTTTTTATTCTTAAAAAATAGAAAGAGGAAAAGATAAAGAAAAAAGGAAAAAAAAAATAAAAGATGCGAAATGACAAAAATGCCCTCGAGATCAAGCCCTTTTGACTTTATGGCCACTTGATGCCTTTTTTGAGACAAAGTTCACTTTAGGCCCTTATTTGAGAAAATGAGGGCACTTCAGATACTTACTTGAAACAATATTCACTTTAGGCCCTTATTTAAGAAAATGAAGGCACTTCAGGCCCTTATTTGGAATTTTCCCTCATGACCCCCATCGATTGCCCAACCGCCCCCATTTCAACTTCTTCCTCCCGCTGTCATTAAGAATGGCCATTATCTTTGACAAGCATCGATTACCACCAATGACTATTGATCATTTTCCCGTGGTTACTACCGCCATTGACCTCCTACTATCATCGGTCTCCGCCGCCAACCATCGCCATCACCCTCCCTAGTTCCTACCAAATCGTCGTAATCGCCATTACCTACCATCATTACAACGGCCGGCACCAAGTCAATCATCGATTTTTTGCCCAATTTTCTCATTTTCTTTAATCATCATTTCGCAAAATTGTTATCAAAGCTATAAAAGATTGTCGATGTAAACACTCATAAGGGCCCATTGAGAGGCTTCCCAAGATGAGATGTGAATATAGGCCTCGGGGCTTCACAAACAACTTATGTTGAATTGAAGCCAACTTTGGTAATACGGTCCAAATGGTGTTTGGGCTCACTAGTAAGGCCACATATGATGACCTATTTGACAAGGACCGTTAGGATGTTTTACGGGAACAGTGTCAAAAAAATCCTAAACTTATTGTATTTGTGCTAATTCAGCGCTAAACCTTTTATTGGTGCGAATTAAGTCCTAAACCTTTTTCATTTATATTAGTTCAGTCTAAACCTTTTATTGATGACAATTCAGTCCTAAACCTTTTGTATTTGTGTTAATTGAGTCAATTTGGCCAATTTTAACCGAAAATTCATTGACGTCGACGAAGGTTGTCCTATGTGGCACGATTGGCGCTGACGTGGACGGCGGTTGTTCTACATGGCATGGCTAACGCTGACGTGGATATTTTTTAATATTATTTTAATATTATTATATATTTCTAATATTTTTAAATAAATATTTTGGTTTTTTCTTCCTTTTCTTCTCTATAATTAGAAAATTATTAAAAATATTAAAATAACATTAAAAAAATATCCACATCAGCGCCAACCATGCTTTGTAAGATAATCGACGTCCATGTCAGCGAATTTCTAGCCAAAATTGGCCGGATTGACTTAATTCACACAAATACAAAAGGTTTAGGACTGAATTGGCACCAATAAAAAGTTTAGGACTAAATTGGCACCAATGCAATAGGTTTGAGACTGTTTTTTTTTTTTTGACATTTTTCTCAATTTTTTACGGTTGATCTTGATTAAATAAATAAGAAAAACGAAAATTCTATAGTGGGCCTGCTACTATACTGGTTATTATACTAAAAAATATTTTTTTTAGTTAGGATTAATTTAACGCCATAACGTTGATTAACATGAACAAGCCAACTAAATTGATCATATCATCTGATAACTGTCGACCTTCATACCACGATTATACCGTCAAAATCGATTAACGTAATCGACTGACGAAGCGATACGACAAACTATGGGGTGCATGTTGTCCACCTTTGTCGCTTTGGTTAGATTATCCATCTTAATTACTCAACGTGCGCGGCTAAGACCACGTAACATTCCAACCAATGTCAATTACCTACATCCAATTTTCCATACCATGCATCCAATCTGAAACCTAATTAAGTTTAGGGTTAATACTACGAAAAATCTTAAGTTAATACACTTATGGAAAATTTACCTCAAACTAAATTTTTTGACCACCAAAAACCCCAAATTGGTACACCTGTGACAAATTTATCCTAAACTATTTTTTTTCCATGAAAAATCCCAAACTAGTACGCTTGTGGCAAATTTACCCCAAACTAGTATACCTGTGACAAATTCACCATCCGCTAAATTTCGTTAAATTTTACCATCAAATTGCTGAGTTTGATGACTCGTGATAGTTGACGGGTGTACCAGCTTGATATTTTTACCCTATGCTTGTCACAGGTGTATCAATTTGGGATTTTTCGTGATATTAATCCAATTTAACGAAAATTAGTGAATGGTAAAATTTTCACAGGTGTACCAATTTGGGAAAATATTAATTTAGGGTAAATTTATCACAGGTGTAACAGATTTGGGTTTTTTATGGTCAAAAAATTAGTTTGAGATAAATTTGTCATAGTTGTACCAATTTAGGGTTTTTTGTGATCAAAAAAATAGTTTGAGGTAAATTTGTCACAAGTGCATCAGTTTGGGATTTTTTATGATAAAAAAAAAATTAGGATAAACTTGTCGTGGAAGTACCAATTTAGAGTTTTTCGTGATATTAACCCTTAAGTTAATAATAACTGACATTTTATGCCCAATTATTGTGTGAAAGTCTCCAACCACTAAAAGCTTTTAGGCCCAGTCGCTTGAAACATGTGACCCTTAAATTTCTTGACCCAAAAAAATAAAAGAATTCAATAAATTGCATTTAATCACAAAATACCACCTTCGAACTACTCCGGCATATTTGACCAAAAAAAAAAAAAAACTACTCCGGCATAGTGGTCCAAATGAAGGGCTCTTTTTCTCTCATTTTGTTCGACATTTTACACATGTTCTTAACTTCATATATCAGGGGTGTAGGAAAACACAGGTAAAAACAACTCTAGCGAGGAAAAAGTAAAAATTAGGCTCCGTTTGTTTAGCGAAAAATGAATGATTTGGAAAATATTTTCTTGAAAATGATTGATTGTATCGCTTGAAATAATTAGTTAATAAAAAATTTCATTATTAATAATAATATACATTTAAATAGTTTCGTGGGCGATGAAAATATTTTTCGTCCACTTATTTTTGTAAACGACCGTTTTTAGGAAAAAAAAAATTCTAAATTATTCATTTTCCATGAACCATTAAAGAGAGTTTCACTCCTACAAAGAAAGGGGGTAATATTTAAAAATAGGGAAGACGAGATAACAAATGTGATTTTGTGAACTTATAGTAGAAGCCAAGCCACTTGAATGCCACATATATCTTCGAAGTTAAGCATCGGCAGTGAAAAAGCCAAGTTCAATTAGAAGTGTCGGTCCAGACTAATTCTACAACGGTCCACTACTAACTCCCATCATGGTAAAAGAATAGATCACGATCTCAGGTAAACAAACGGCATGGAACTGTGAGACCTAGCGCATTGCTTCGATAAGCCAGAAAACAAGTAGGAGATCCAAACCTAAAAACCAATCTCCCAAATAGTTACTAGTGGACAAAGTTCATTTCATACAAACTTATTTTATTCGTTTTTGCTCGTCTGCTAATTAATATGCAGGCTCCTACATAGAAGGATTGATCAGTCGAGAGTGTTTACATAAAGATCTCCAAGTAACACTACATCAACCCCCTCGTGTATGGCACGCCTGTTTGAGGCAGCCAGGAGTCCCCATTTATGAAGTTTGAAATGGTGAAGTTCGCCGCGTCGTTGGCACCAATCACGTGGTACCCGGGCCACTTGACCCGGTTCTTCGTGTTCGCTCCGGGCCCTCTATTTTGAAACTCCGCGTAGTATAGTAAGTCCAGTCGAGTCTTACCCCATTTGTCCCACCCAGCAGGAGTTATAAGGCCGTCCATGAAGCTTTGCATGAAAACTACCCTTGCATACTCACCCCACGGCCTCCCCAGATATGTCTGCACAGAGGTGTTGCTTGAGGCAAGGTCGTCGGCCGCCCTGATGGTGCAATTTTGAAAGGACATACCCGTGAAATCTTCCCGTGCACGCCCCTGGGCGGTGATCGTGTTGCCCCCGGCTGGAAATGGGAGGCGGGGGTAGAGGTTGCAGTTTTGGAAGACTACGGTTGCATAGCCAAAGATGAAGTCTACTGTACCGAAGATGTCGCACTCGCGGTAGAACTGGTAATGAAGTTGCGTCAGCAGGGTGTCTTGGTAGGCCTCAAAGCTGCAGCGGTAGAACACCGTCATGTTTCCTCCAGTTTGGACGGCCACGGCCTGGCCTTTATGTGGCCCGGCCGTGTTCCGGAAGGTGAGGTCCATCGCCACAAAATTCGGAGCCATCACCGCTGCAATAAGGTCAATGAATTCGTGATATAATTTATACAATATAGATATTGATTAAATACCAATATAAATCTTTATCAAAATAAGGGAGTCGTACTGAATGTTGCGCAGGTGTCCGTCTCACACCCATCCTTCACGCTACGATTGCCGGTGATGATCGTTCGGTTAATACCGTCTCCGGTCATCATCACATATTTTTTGTACTCTGGAATGTTTACATACTCCTCATAGATACCGGCGGTCACGTGTATTCGGAAATACCCCTTCGTGCCGTCGGTATTATTGGGAGCCTTCTGGACCGCGTCTTGGATGGTCGTATAGTTTCCGGTGCCGTCCCGGCTTACCACGATTGTGGTGCCGATCATTACAGAATGGGCCCCGCTCGAGGCCATTAATATAAAAACAATCAGTAGAGGCAAACTAGCCATTGTTGCTCTTGAATTCAGAAACTGAAAGAAAAAATGAAAACCGAAATTAAGCTAATATCAAATCGGTCCAAGATTGCTGATAATCATTTATCAATTGTTACATTGCTACTTTTTATAATCAATCATTTGAGAACTAAAAATGTCATTTGTCTGCTTTTAAACAATCACTTTAATATATGGAGATAAATAAGAAAAATATTAATTTCTTTTTTCCATTATTTGATATTTTGTTTAAAGTTACGTGCTACTAGGGCCTCTCTGGAAAGATACAAGGGCACGAGCAAAACAATGCATGCCGCACTAGCCCAGCTTAATGACATTCGAGCCCTTCCATAGAACGTCTGATGTTTTTAATGTGAGCACGGGTCTGGTTCAGTCATTAAGCTTTGATACATATGCGACATAAGCTTTTATGCGAGTGGGTTATTAAATGGGTTGAAAGTGGATAAACTAATGTAATTGGTTGATTTAATCAGTATAAACTAGACCAGGTACTCTACTTGATGATGAACACAATATACACCGGAACACATGACATTATTTTCAGATTTATGGTAAATTGAAGTCCACATATTGACTCGAAAGTGCTCTACGAATCATAAGTTCCATACGGGCTCATACCAATAGATTTATTCCCTACAATTTGTTCATCCTAAAACCTACACACCTGCATTCTGCTCTAACTAAATTATTATTTTCTTTTTACGATGGGTGATATTTACTAGAAAAAAAATCTGAATGCATATAATTGAAACAAAAATCTCAAGCAAGTACGAAACGGATGAACTAGATCGTTTGTGTTCTACCAGAGATAATGTATTCCAAAACCCTAATGAAAGATACAGACCTTTGGTATCACAATGCGACCCAGCGGGCTCACGTCACTGTACTGAAGCATCTTCTCAAAGAGGAAATCCATATTCCAAGGATTAATAACCTGAAAAGTAAGGGAACTTAGATTAATAAACAAACGAAATTTTCCATAAGAGAAATGAATGAAATAGAAGCGCGAGCTACGACAAATAAACCTTTTAAGTCTCACGTGACCTTTGGATACAGTATTTCCAGATGAAGCGTTATGAAAAGATTGTGAAGAAGAAAGCGATAAGACGAACGATCTCATAATGAAATATGGATGTTTGTTCCGAAATGCGAGGAGCGCCGATTTTCATAATAGCTACTCGAAATCATTGTTTTGATTGTCGCATGTCGAGGGATAATTTGACCAAAAAAAGTTTAACCGGGAAAAAAATTTGTGATAAACATGACAAATCCATAGTGTAGAATAAATTTGTAGGATATACCATTTCGTGCCAAAAGAATAAGTTTACTGAAGGGTTTAAAATGGAAAATCCTTGATTATTGTTCGGACCCTAGCCTTACTCAAAGATGCCGCAGTGAAATACCATCTAGATTCATTTATGGAAGACTTCGATCAACCTCAAAGTGGAGATACATATTTACCTTTCGAAACCCTTAAATTGAAAGTGATGACATAGAAAGCTATTAAAGCTTCAAAAAAAAAAATTTGTCTATATACTTTTTTTTTTGGGGGGGGGGGGGGGGGGGGGGGGTACTCTGGTGTGTACTACCTCTAACCGGGGATAAACACACCCACCGTCCACAACTTCCGGTCGCCGGACCACCACCGGACCGTTTTCTTTGCTAATTTTCTTCTTTCTTCCCCCCTCTTTTTTTGTGGCCTTTCCGAATCGTTATTCGATTTTTTTCCTTAAAAATGTAATTAAAGTGGATCCAAAGTACTGCCTTCAACATGCAAATTGCTGAACATGGATGATTCCAACAGTGACTCTCAACTGTGATTTGGATCGTATACTACACTTGAAAAATTGGTCCGAGATTGCTGATAATCATTTATCAATGGTTAGATAATGGAATCGTGCATTCCTTCTATCAACATGACAAAGCTTACGACGAACAAGACACTTCGAGCCATAGCAAAAGGGTTAAACTTAGGAAAATGGGGACAGCACCATGAAAAATCACAACCATGAACCGGCAAAATGTCTCGACAATCACATAATCAGCCAAAAACATATCGCCAAATGATCACCATGCGACTAACTCTTCACTTTCGAATGAATTATTAAAGAAATGATTGCTCACCTAGCAAGGACAGCGGCTTCGCCACAGCAAAGACTCGAAGAATGGTGCGACAAATCGGACACTGAAAATGTCGCAAGAAAGAAAGAGAATGAAATTGCCAACCTGACCTAAGCGAAATGGGATCTTCAGGAAGCTTACCAGTCAGAGAAATCAGGAAGAAGCAGAGCAAGAGAGCTTCTTTTATAGGAAAATGAGGAGATGAAGAATGAAGAATATGATACGGAGGTGGGAATGATTCGGAAGAGTCACTGGAGCACAGTGTGCAATTGCCGTTTCTAGCGTTTATGCTCCTTCACAAGAAATTACCTTGATACAATTCAAAAGCCAAATTTAGGATGACCATAGTTTAGAAACCATACCAATTACCATTTTAATAGAGTAATCCAATATAAGGAACTTATTATTGACTCACCACTAAACTTTTATGATAATGGAAGTCGTGATTTTGCTGTGCGATGACGCGGAAATCTAAAAAAAAGATGCTTCCTATAAAGTCATTTTCAGTAAAAGGAAGACATGTTGATGTCTACGAGTAGTGCTTTCTACGCGACCATTCTATTCATATGGTATACGATGAGCAAACATCAAATTCACGTAACACCGTGTGCAATTGCTGTTTCTAGCGTTTATGCTCCTTCACAAGAAATCACCTTGATACAATTCAGAAGCCAAATTTAGGATGACCATAGTTTAGACACCATACCTATTACCATTTTAATAGCGTAATCCAATATAAGGAACTTATTATTGACTCATCACTAAACTCTTCTGATAATGGAAGTCGCGATTTTGCTATGCGATGACGCGGAAGTCTCAAAAAAAGATGCTTCCTACAAAGACACTTTCAGTAAAAGGAAGACTTGTTGATGTCTATGGCAGGTAGTGCTTTCGTCGCGATGATTCAATTCTTATGCTATACGATGATCAGACATCAAATTCACTTAACAGCTCTTTATTATAGGCCCATGTTGTGCCACATTGGTGTTACGCCATGTTAGCAATTCGATGGTGTTACTAACAATCGTCGACGAGAGGACTTGACTGCACAAATTAAGATAGTCAGAGATTGCATAATAAAAAAACTTAGAGGACCAAAATGTAAAAAAGAATAAACTTGAGACAAATGGATCTAAGGGGAGCATGGATGAACAATGGATAATACCTCAAGGAACACCTCCTCGGGATTGGTAGCCATGAATCACAAAATAATGGATTTTATCCGCTAAATTGAAAAGCTAGTTTAAGCTTTTAAATGTTAAGACATACATTCATTTGATCTTTTAGGTTTCACAATTATTTCCTTGCAATGTATAGAACAAAAGTTGCAGTCGCCTGGTGTCTTTGAAGCAATCCCACCCCTCTTCTTGTCCTCCACAAAGGTCGAAACCTTCAGCCAAAACAAGTAATTTTCCGAGAACATTTCAAATGTCAGGTGATTCGACCGGCCGGCCGGCCAGCCTTGAAGTCATGAAGAAGAGACTCCACCACCGCATTTGACCTTCCCCAGGGCCGGCGCGTCCTCCTGCGTTGGTTGTGAGTGCATGTCAGCTAAGATAGCATGTGACTGTTTAACTTCCCAAACCATGCAAAAGAAAACATTAATCCAAATCAAATTAATTATAATAGAGAGAGAGAGAGAGAGAGAGAGAGAGAGAGAGAGAGAGAGAGAGAGAGAGTATTACGACAAATCTGCATAAAGGTACCATCCATGTTCCCACTATGCTATAAGAGGATGTTAGAGAAGTTGCACTCGGTGCAATTCAGGACCTTATCCGACTCATCCAAGATGCTGCTTTGGTGGGACACCCGATTAGAACTCCATTTTTAGCAAATTCTTACAAGTGAATTAGTGTTGGCAAATTTTTTAACGTCATCGGTATCTTATCAAATGAGTTGCGGGTCACATTATTATTACCAATACCAACCACATTTGGTTGAACTTAGAAAAACAGCAGTTTAGCGTATTTGATTTGATTGACGACTTTGAATACTTTGCTACTTTAATTGGAAAATTTCCTAAAACAAATACTTAATAGCTTAAGCAGGAGCATGTGAACATGCTAAGTTGGCTTGAGTCAATAGAAGTCATCACTATATCTGTAAAAACGTGTATGCCCTCGAAGCATTCTCCGACGCGGCTTCGCTGTCAATGACGCTTATGATTCAAACGTGATGCAGTGGACAATTAGATGACTACGGACAAGGGATAAATGTTGTTAGTGAGATGAGAAGCGGAGGATGATACAATGACGGCGGCTACCGTAGAGGTGGCAATAGGAGTCAAAAAATCCATTTATTAATTCAATTTTAGTGGGCCCAGATTGAATATGGGTCACTTAAAATGTTGAAAATGGGTTGAAATATTAAAGCCTAAGTTTAATGGGTCTAATATGATTTTGATTCAACCCATTTAACTTGAGCCCAAAATGTATGTAACCTGCGAAGGCCTCGAGCGAGCCTCGAGCTTGCCGGGATATGGCCGATCATTGACGGTCGCCGTCCGTCGGTCACTGGTCTCCGTCCGCCGGCTGCCGGTGACCCTTGCCACACGTAGAAGAAAAAGAAAAGAAAAAACATAAAAATGGAAAAAAGAAAAAGAAGAAGAAGAAGCAGAATTTAAAAAAAAAAATTGTAAAAATTGTCCACAGTATTTTAGCAATTACACACACACACACACACACATATATTAGAAATTTATAAGAAACGATTTTTTATAAATTAGATTTATTATTGAAGTGTTTTAGCAATATCGGTCGAATTTGGGGGCGTTAGATTTGTATTACATGAAAATAATCAATATGGATCGGACCATTTTCGACCCGATCCACCCGTTTGATAGATCTAGACGAATGCAACGGTTAACGTGGTAGTGGAGGATTTCAGGACGAATTCCCAGTGGATCCATAAAATTCTCGTCAATGCTTCATGTGTGTGCTGACGATGTTATTATTGAAGCTCCTGGCCGGAAAAAAAAAAAAAAAAATCTCAACTTGTAGCTAGAATCCATTCACAAGAGAACTCAAATTGGAAAAAATAATCAGCTATTTGAACAGCTCTTAGGCACAAGTTTTCCATGGGAACAGCTTTTTTGCCCTTTTCGATTCTTCCTTCCCTCGTGCAAATCGACCGTGCATTGCTCCTAGGAGGTGGAGGTGGAGCTGGAGGAAAAGACAGCAGGGATGGAGGCCATGGAGATGGTGGCACATGCATTTATCTAAAAGGGATAAGTGCACCAGAAATCTTAAAACTTACGCGAAAGTACGATTGAGTCCTAAAACTTTTAAAAAATTCAATTAAGTCCTAAAACTTGTCAAATTGGCGTAGTCGAGTCCTTCCGTTAACACCGTCAATTTATCTAACGAAAAGTGCTGACGTGGTATTTCTAAATTAATTTCTCCACACTACATGACATTTTTTATTATTATTTTCAAAATAATATATAAATCAAATTAAAAAACTAAAAAAAGACTAAAATATTAAATTTAAAAAGGCTAAAACAAAAAAAGAAAAGAAAAAGGGCAAGGCAGGGCCCCGCCGGTGAGGCGCGGCTATCGCCCATCATCGGAGGGACCGGCAGAAGTCCCCGGCCCTGGGCAAGGGTGGCCTGCCCTTTTTTTCTGTTTTAGCTTTTAAAATTTAAAATTTCAATCTTTTTTTAGTTTTTTTAATTTGATGTAAATAAGAATTGACAAGAAAATAAAAAAAAAAAATGCCATGCAGGATAGAAATTAATTTAAAAATGTCACGTCGGCATTTTTCGTTGGAGCCGCGAGCCCTTGCCTAGTGGCCAGCGAGGGCCAGGACCCTCGCTACGGACAGCCGGTGACCTCCTGCCTACCTAAATAAATAAAAGGACAATTTTTATATAAAAAATGATTAAAATCATTAAAATATTAAAAAATTATTGTAAATTGTCAGCGTCATGGCCGGCCGGCCAAATGGACTGAATTGGCACCATTACAAAAGGTTTACGACTCAACTACCCAAAAAAAGTTTGAGACTGAACTGGTACAATTGCATAGGTTTAGGACTTTTTTGGTAATTTTCCCTACATATGTGTGTTTATATAAGTATAAACATTCTCGATTAGGCAATCTTGTGTCGAAGAATCCATATATATATATATATATATATATATATATATATTATGAAAAAGGGCTAAAATCGGATACAAAAACTTTAGCGCCGTGGATCTACCATTCCTATTTTATCACATAATAAAACCTGAAATAATTTTCTAGGAGGCAATCAAAAGAACATAGTGTCCAAGGGCTTATCGATTCATTATTAGCAAGCCAATCAACAAGAGATTTCTTTCCGAAAAGTTATGTTGCACTTTGAATTATAAGTGAGAGCTCAACAATCTTATGATATATATAAACTATTATAACTGCACCAGGTAATCTAGAATATACATGTATATATAATTTATTTTTAGACAACCTATAAGAACAAATATTCTCGAAGAGGCAATCTTACCAAAGCATCCGGCTTTATTAGGACATTGTATGGATTTCTGGTAATTATGGCTGTAGGCACGTCGATTTGGCAATATAATTGGAGAATCTGGTATTAATTTGGACATGATTTGGATTTATGGTAATTATGGCTGAAGGCAAGTGATTAGGCAATCTTATCAGACTTGCCTCTTCGAGAAGATTGCCTAATCAACCTGCTTCTTCGATGATGCTTATCCTTACAACTGTCTACTAAATTTGGTTTGGCATAATACCATATATGAAATTGTGTTAATGTATAACATGACCAGTACTTTCAGTACTAATAGGCTATCTTCATAAGAAAGTTTAAACGAAAATATTCATCTCCGTGATAGGAAAAATGAATCGTGCATTCTCAATTTCTTCCCTATTCCTGATCCATTTCCTCATAATCTTCTGTGGTGTCCAATCCGCAAGCGATCTCATTCAGGACACCTGCAAGAAAATTGCAGCTATTCAGGTAGAGTTGAACTTCGACTTCTGCGTGAAGTCTCTTGGGTCAGACCCGCATAGCCATGAGGTGGATCTCGAGGGACTAGGGCTGATTGGGCTCAAGCTGTTACAAGCCAACATTACAAGCACGGCCGAGTACATTAAGCAACTACTGAAGCAAAAATTGGAACCGCGCCTACTTGAAGCTCTCTCAGATTGCTTGAATCTTTACGCCCCATTTGAAGGCAAAGACGTGACCCCAGATTACAATGCGAAGAATTACAAAGGTGTGAATGGTTGGGTGTCTGCAGTTGTAAGTAGCGAAGATATGTGCGACACTCAATTTTCGAGGAAGAAAGGCATGGTTCCACCTTTGACAAAGCCTAATGCTGAGGTTTATCAATTGTGCGCCATGGTTCTTGTTATTGCGAATATGTTGGATGGGAGAGCATAATGGATGTAATGAAGTGTGGTAGCCAATAAATTAATGCATGGTCGATGAATCTCCATGGTAATCTGAGTCTTCTTTCATTTGTTTTTTTGGTATACGCCCTATCTCTTGCAAATGGATTCTTCTGGAGGGAGATCTTTACCCGTAGACAAATCTCAACTATTGGACTGAATCCTTAAATCAAATCAAATCAAATTAATTATAATAGAGAGAGAGAGAGTGAGTGAGTGCATATTACCACAAATCTGCATAAAGGCACCATTCGTGTTCCCGCTATGCTATAAGAGCATGTTAGAGAAGTTGCACTTAGAGCAGTTCAGGACCTTATCCTACTCATCCAAGATGCTGCTTTGGTGGGACACCCGATTAGAACACCTTTTTTAGCAAATTCTTAAAAGTGAATTAGTGCTGGCAAATTCTTTAATGTCATCGATATCTTATCAATGAGCTGCGGGTCACATTATTATTACCAATACCAACCCCATTTGCTTGAACTTAGAAAAAAAGCAGTTTAGCGTATTTGATTTGATTGACGACTTTGAATACTTTGCTACTTTAATTGGAAAATTTCCTAAAAGAAATACTTAATAGCTTAAGCAGGAGCATGTGAACATGCTAAGTTCGCTTGAGTCAATAGAAGTCATCACTATATCTGTAAAAACGTGTATGCCCTCGAAGCATTCTCCGACGCGGCTTCGCTGTCAATGACCCTTATGATTCAAACGTGATGCAGTGGACAATTAGATGACTACAGACAAGGGATTAATGTTGTTAGTGAGATGAGAAGCGGAGGATGATACAATGACGGCGGCTACCGTAGAAGTGGCAATAGGAGTCAGAAAATCCATTTATTAATTCAATTTTAGTGGGCCCAGGTTGAATATGGCTCACTTAAAATGTTGAAAATGGGCTGAAATATTAAAGCCTAAGTTTAATGAGTCTAATATGAGTTTGATTCAACCCATTTAACTTGAGCCCAAAATGTATGTAACATGCGAAGGCCTCGGGTGAGCCTCGAGCTTGCCGAGATATGGCCGATCGTTGCCGGTCGCCGTCCGCCGGTGACCCTTGCCAGGAATTTTTTAAAAAAAACATGAAAAAAAAACAAGAAATTTTTTAGCAATTACACACACACACACACATATTAGAAATTTATGAGAAACGATTTTTTATAAATTAGATTTATTATTGAAGTGTTTTAGCAATATCGATCGAGTATGGAGGCGCTAGATTTACGTTACATGAAAATGATCAATATGAATCGAACCATTTTCGACCCAATCCACCCGTTTGATAGATCTAGACGACTACAACGGCTAACGTGGTAGTGGAGGATTTTAGGACGAATTCCGAGTGGATCCATAAAATTCTCATCAGTGCTTCATGTGTGTGCTGACGATGTTATTATTGAAGCTCCTGGCCGGAAAAAAAAATCTCAACTTGTAGCTAGAATCTATTCACAAGAGAACTCAAATTGGAAAAAATAATCAGCTATTTGAGACCTATGAGCATGCTATTCTTTAGCACTTCATCTTCCAAGGCACAAGTTTTCCATGGGGACAGCTTTTTTTCCCTTTACGATTCTTCCTTCCCTCGTGAAAATCGACCGTGCATTGCTCCAAGGTGGTGGAGGTGGAGCTGGAGGAAAAGACAGCAGGGATGGAGGCCATGGAGATGGTGGCACATGCATTTATCTAAAATGGATAAGTACACAAGAAATATTAAAACTTACGCGAAAGTATGATTGTGTCCTAAAACTTTTAAAAAGTTCAATTAAGTCCTAAAATTTGTCAAATTGGTGTAGTCGAGTCCTTCCGTTAACACCGTCAATTTATCTAACGAAAAATACTGACGTGGTATTTCTAAATTAATTTCTCCACACTACATGGCATTTTTTATTATTATTTTTCAAATAATATATAAATCAAATTAAAAAACTAAAAAAAAAGACTGAAATATTAAATTTTCGCTAAATTATGACTGTCCTTTTTTGCTACAACAACATTCTCACTTTGATTTGATTAATATGTATGTGTCGGAGAAAATTGTCCAAAGAGTCCTAAACCTATTACACTTTTATCAATTCAAGGACCTTACCCAGATCAAGGACCTTACCCAAATCAAGGCGAGGCTGGATGCAAATTGTGTTTGTTATAGTGTAATAAAAACTTCATTGTAAAGCAACTTTGGGTAAAATGGTGTTCGGAAAAGTTATTTTTGCAAAAGACTTTTCTTATCTTTTCGTTATAAAAAAAAAACTCAAACTATTCACCGGAGCCAGTGAAGGGCTCAGGCCGCCGACGACAAAGATCCGGCGCCAACAACCGTCATATGAGGTCACACGACCTCAGGCAGGCCCAGGTGACCGTCGTAGACCGCCCTCACGAAGAGAAGATAAACAGTTATAATGAGGGCAAAATCGAAACACAAAGGATAGTCTTGAAAGAACTTTGTTTTGCTAACCCTAGGGACAAACATGCCGACAAAGCTGAAAGCCTAAGGCACACCAAGGCTTGCTTTGGGCTTTTTGCTTTTCCAAGGCTCATTTTTCTTCAAGGTCATTTCAAAGAAATTGAAACACCCAAAATCTAGCCCAAAGAGTTTTGGACGCTCAAAGCTCCTTGGAAAAGCCTTTCCCAAACGAAGCAAGATTATCGTGGTTGTAATTGTGTGACTTTTGGTGACGCAAATTTCTGGTGGTGGCAGTGACACCATCTCTCTCTCTCTCTCTCTCTCTCTCTCTCTCTCTCTCTCTCTCTCTCTCTCTCTCTCTCTCAAAACATGACTGCTAGACAGTCGACGAACACTTGGGCGGTCACAACGACATCGGCCGCAAGACCTGAGGCCATCGGTCTGAGGTCGAACAGGTCTAGCTTGAGTTTGTAGTGCTCAAGAGGCATTTGGGGCTAAATGTGATAATTGTATAAAGCTTCCGAGGGCAAAAATGTGAACTGATCATTTTCAGTAATTCTTGAACAAAGTTTTCCGAAAATGTTGCAAAGCTAAAAATAGGGACTGGCCAGCCGTGAGCTTTGTCAATGCTAGCTTTTACACGAAGTACCCCAAAAAAATTTTACCACACAACTTTCACTCACGGAATTTTAAAGTTAAAGTTGCTTTGTAAAGCCGTGCCAAATGCATCCAAAATATTTCTTTGGGTCACCTTTATTGCTATTTCACTCGAATCGAAGACCGTTGCGAGTCATTGTGCAATTATGATCAAGGAAAATTTCAAATAAGTGCCCGAAGTACTATTATTTTCTCAAATAAGGGCCTGAAGTAAATTTTGTTTCAAATAAGGGTCTGAAGTGGCATAGCAGTTTTAAATAGGGGCATGAACTCGCCGTATAGTCACAAAAAAAGGGCTTCGCCAATAGGGCATTTTCGTCCTTTTGATTTTTTGACATTTTTTTTGTTTTATGTTTTTTTGTTTTTTCAAAATTGAAAAAAAAAAAAAAAGGAACAACACACTCCCCTCCCGCTTGTGGCCGTTGGCGCCTCGGCGAGGGGTGGTGACCCTGCCAACTAGAGAAAAGGGCTTGCTAGCCCTCTCCCTGATCTAGGCCAGGATCGCCAGCCCTCGCCCAGGCCCAGCCCCAGGCCCAAGCGGGGGCCAGCGACCCCCTCCCGGTTCTAGCGAGGGCCAACAGGCCCTCCCATCTAGTTAGCGGGGTCGCCGGCAACCCTCACCCAGATCTGAGAGAGGGCCCGACCCTCTCACGGTTCTGGCAAGGACCAGCCGGCCCTCGCCTCTAGTGGGCGGGGTAACTGGCCCTCCCTAGGCCCCAGCGACGTCGTCGGCCTTCATCGACATCCCCATAGGCGGTGGGGCTCCCGCCTGTGTGCATAATTTTTTTAATTCTTCTTAAAAAACAAAGAAAGGAAAAGATAAATAAAAAAAGGAAAAAAAATTAAAAACAGAGCGAAATGACAAAAATGCCCTCGATGTCAAGCCCTTTTTTTAGACTTTATGGCCACTTCAGGCCCTTATTTGAGAAAATGAGGGCACTTCAAATACTTATTTGAAACAAGGTTCACTTCAGGCCCTTATTTAAGAGAATAAAGGCACTTCAGGCCCTTATTTGGAATTTTTCCTCATGACTACCATCGGTTGCCCTTATTTGAAACAAGGTTCACTTCAACCTCTTCCTCCCGCTGTCATTAAGAATGACCACTATCTTTGACAGGCATCGATTACCACCAATGACTATTGATCATTTTCTCGTGGTTACTTCCGCCATCGACCGCCCACTGTCATCGGCCTCCGCCACCAACCATCGTCCACCATCACCCTCCCTAGTTCCTACCAAATCGTCGTAATCGCCATTACCTACCATCATTACAGCGGCCGGCACCAAGTTAATCATTGATTTGTTGCCCAATTTTCTCATTTTCTTTTATCATCATTTCACGAAATTGTTATCTAAGCAATAAAAGATTGTCGATGTAAACACTCGTGAGTAGGCATGGCCACGGGCCAGTTTGGGCCTGAAACCAACCCGGCCGGCGGTTCCAAACCGAAACCAACACGTGCCATACGGGCCCGGTTACGGTTCCTCCCAGGACTAAACCCAAACCGAACAGGAACTCGAACAGAAATAGGAACCCGAATCGAAACCAGCGGTTCTATTTTCGATTTTGAACCGGAACCGGGCTCAAAATTGACCCGGAACCGCCGGTTCAAAATCAAAACCAGAACCGGGACCGCCCCCTCTGGTTTCGTTCCCCCTTGGCCACGAACCGGGACCGCCGGTTCATGAACCATGGCCATGCCTACTCGTGAGCGACCATTGAGAGGCTTCCCAAGATGAGATGTGAATATAGGCCTCGGGCTTCACAAACATCTTCTCTTGAATTGAACCCAACTTTGGTAATACGGTCCAAATGGCGTTTGGGCTCACTAGTAAGGCCACATATGATGACCTATTTGACAAGGATCATTAGGATTTTTAACGGAAAAAGTGTCAAAAAAGTCTTGAACTTATTTCATTGATGCCAATTCAGTCATAAACCTTTTATTGGTGAGAATTAAGTCCTAAACCTTTTGCAGTTATGCCAGTTCAGTCCTAAACCTTTTATTGGTGACAATTCAGTCCTAAACCTTTTGCATTTGGGTTAATTGAGTCAATCCGGTCAATTTTAACCGAAAATTCGCTGATGTGGACGTCAAATGTTCTACGTGGCATGGTTGGCCCTGAAGTAGACGTCGGTTGTCCTGCGTGCCACGGCTGACGCCGACGTGTATATTTTTTAATATTATTTTAATATTTTTATATATTTCTAATAATTTTTTAATAAATATTTTGGTTTTTTCTTCTTTTCCTTTTCTCTATCATTAGAAAATTATTAAAAATATTTAAAACAACATTAAAAAAAAATATCCACGTCAGCGCCAGCCGTGCTATGTACGACAACCGACGTCCACGTCATCGTATTCGCTGGCCAAAATTGGCCGGATTGACTCAATTAACATAAATGCAAAAGGTTTAGGACTAAATTGGCACCAATACAAAGTTTATGACTGAATTGACACAAATGCAATAGGTTTGAGACTTTTTTTTTATATTTTTCCCGATTTTTTACGGTTGATCTTGATTAAATAAATAAATAAAAAATAAAATTCTATAGTCGGCCTGCTACTATAACGGTTATTATACTAAAAAACCTTTTTTTAGTTAGGATTAATTTAACGCCACAACGTTGATTAACATGAACAAGCCAATTAAATTGATCATATCATCCGATTACTATCGACCTTCATACCACGAATATATCCTCAAAATCGATTAACGCAATCGACTGACGAAGCGATACGACAAACTATGGGGTGCATGTTGTCGACCTTTGTCGCTTTGCTTAGATTATCCATCTTAATTACCCGACGTGCGCGGGTAAGACCACGTAACATTCCAACCAATGTCAATTACCTACACCCAATTTTCCATCCCATGCATCCAATCTGAAACCTAATTAAGTTTAGGGTTAATACCACAAAAAATCAAAAATTGATACATTTATGATAAATTTACCCCAAATTAAATTTTTTGACAATAAAAAATCCCAAATTGGTACACTTGTGACAAATTTACCCTAAACTATTTTTTTACCACGAAAAATCCCAAACCGATACGCTTGTGATAAATTTACCCCAAATTGGTACACCCGTGACAAATTTACCATCCGCTAATTTCGTTAAATTTTACCGTCAAATTGCTGAGTTGGATGGCACATGGCAGTTGACGGGTGTACTAACTTGAGATTTTTACCCTATGCTTGTCACAGATATATCAATTTGGGATTTTCGTGATATTAATCCAATTTAACGAAAATTAGCGGATGGTAAATTTGTCACAGGTGTACCAGTTTGAGATTTTTTTTGTGAGAAAATGTTAATTAAGGGTAAAATTATCACAGGTGTACCAGATTGAGATTTTTCGTGGTCAAAAAATTAGTTTGGGGGTAAATTTGTCATAATTGTGCAAATTTAAGATTTTTTGTGGTCAAAAAAATAGTTTTGGATAAATTTGTCACAAGTGTACTAATTTGGGATTTTTTGAGGTCAAAAAAATAATTTTCGATAAATTTGTCTTGAATGTACTAGTTTGGAGTTTTACATGATATTAACCCTTAAGTTTATAATAACGGACATTTTATGCCCAATTATTGCATAAAAGTCTCCAACCACTAAAAGCTAGTAGTCTCTTGACGCGACCCGATCTCGAAAATCGGATTAATGGATTACTAAGCCTCTAGAACGGGCTTAGCTCGGGCCCTTCCAAACCCATACCAAATCGCGGCGGGGTAAGTCGGATTCGATCTTAGTGTGATCGGGTGGTATGTGTACGTGTACGTGTACATGCAAAAGGAGTCGTCACCAGTCTTTGAGGAAGGTAGATCGGAAACCTTATCGAGCGGTTGGGAGATGTCGTTCAATTCTACGCAACCAGAGATTAAGGGTCCGGAGACTTGATTACGCCGGTGTTTTCACCGACGCCCTTTCGGTACCGAAATTGGGTGTTTTTCTAAACGTACTGGTGAAGGAGTGAGTCTATCCTATCAATCACAATCAAGCGTGTAGTGTGCGCAATCAAGGAATCAACGACGATAAAACGCATCAAGTGACCCTAACAAAACCAAGTCAACAATCCCAACATCTGGTTCGACGTCGCGGGGCAGTGAAGCATTCTCGGCTGGACGTTGGCCAGGAACACCAACAGACACTTCTTCGTTCACTGGTGGACAGCGAGTCTCGGATGAGGAGTAGGGCGTTCGCGGTCTTGACCAAGCTCGCTAGTGGAGACGCTTCGCGGAGCAGCGAGAGCAAGGTGTTGCGGAGCTCGGAGAGCTCGCCTTTTCTTCGTTGGCCGGCCGCCGTCGCCGCCTACCTCGAGACCGGCTCTTCGGACTGCGACGACGGCGACCGACGCACGGTGGACCGGTCTGCCGCTCGAACTTGTGCTCTTCTTCTTCTTTTTTCAATCCCTCTCTTGAAGCTCTCTCTTTTGGTTGTTTTTTTTTGGCCGTGTGAAGCTGCTCTCTTGCACTCTGTTGCTCGCCCAGAACCAAGAGGCCCCCCAACGAAGGACCCCTCTCGGTCCTGCTCGTTCACGAAGACCTCCCTCTCTTCCTCTCAGTCTTCTTTTAGGAAGATGAATCTCTGCCGGGTAGAGGAAGTGATCCCGTGGGGTCCGAATCAAAACCCCCACAAAGAAAGGCCGACCCTTCTTCTCTCTGGAACTCTCTCCCTCCACCACCTTGCCTCTCTTTGAGCTCTCCTCCTCTTCAGCTCTGTGTTTTGCTCAAGGAGGTGAAAGTGTCCAGAGGTGTGGGAGGAGATGAAGTTGCCTGGGGGAAGAACCCAAAAGAAAGGCTCTTCCCTCTCCCTCGTTTTTTTCTCTCCAGAACCTCAGTTCAAAAGAGTTCCAGGAGCTTTTCTCTTTCGAACTCTCTACCCTTCACCCCTAACTCACGAGCTCCACACCACCGCAGACCAGGGAGCCCCTCCTCTTTTTCTTTTCATCTGTTCTTCCCCCCAATTTTCACGAGCCCTCAGAGCTCCTTTTGTAGCCTGATGCAAGCTGGAGGTGCAGGGTATCCTGCTGGTCAAAGCTCCCCTTGGTACTCACATTTTTGGCCTTTAGCTCTTTGCTTGCTTCCTCTGCAACTCTGGTTCCTGGGGAAGAAGAAAGGCGCGACTGCCCTTTCTGTTTTGGTGAGATCCAGTTCAGTTGAACCGGCAGACCAAGATTAGACCGGTTCGGTCCAATTTTGGCCGGTTCTCGCGGAAACGATGCCACGGCTTCGATGCATCCAGGGTGCATTGAGGACCCTACCATGACGTGACCTTGCTCGATCGGCTTTAAATTTTGCAAAAAAACCGATTTTTCTTTGACCAAATTGAGTGTGAATTGGGGGGTTTGCCACGACCCGAATCAAATTCTCGAGATCTAAAGTGGCCGAGATGCAAATGGATTTAACAGAAAAAAATTTACTATTTTTTTCAGATTTTTCCAGCCTCAATTGGTATTTTTCCTAATTTTCGGTTATTTTTAAATGACAAGGAATTCCGAAAATATCAAAAAAAAAATACGAATAATATTTTTGCTCAAAACTGGTTCTTTTTGCTTGGCCAAGGGTTTGATTTTTGATTTTTATGAATTTTTATTGATGTTCTATCAATTTTCTAAAAAAAATGATTAAAAATCAAGTGTGAACAGCCTGTCGCTTGAAACATGTGACCCTCAAATTTCTTAACCCAAAAAAAAAGGAATTTCATAAATTGCATTTAATCACAAAACACTATTGGAACTACTCCGGCATATTTGACCAAAAAAAAAAACTACTCCGGCATAGTGGCCAGCGAGGGCCAGGACCCTCGCTACGGATAGCCGGCGGCCTCTTGCCGACCCAAATAAATAAAAGGACATTTTTTAAAAAAAATGATTAAAAATTCAAAAAATATTAAAATATTATTGTAAATTGTCAACGTCGTGACCGTCCTGCCAAATGGACTGAATTGACACAATTGCAAAAGGTTTAGGACTCAACTGGCAAAACAAAAGTTTGGGACTGAACTGGCACAATTGTATATGTTTAAGATTTTTTTGGCAATTTTCCCTACATATGTGTGTATACATAAGTATAAACATTCTAGATTAGGCAATCTTGTGTCGAAGAATCTAGATTTTTTTTTATTATTATTGAAAAAGGGCTAAAATCGGATACAAAAACTTTAGCGCCCCGGATCTACCATTCAATCAAAAGAACATAGTGTCCAAGGGCTTATCGATTCAATATTAGCAAGCCAATCAACAAGAGATTTCTTTCCAAAACGTTTTGTTGCACCTTGAATTATAAGTGAGTGCTCAATAGTCTTATGATATATATAAACACTATTATAACTGCACCCGGTAATCTAGAATATACATGTATATATAATTTATTTTTAGACAACCTATAAGAAAAAATATTCTCGAAGAGGCAATCTTACCAAAGCATCCGGCTTTATTAGGACATTGTATGGATTTCTGGTAATTATGGCTGTAGGCAAGTCAATTTGGCAGTCCAATTGGAGAATCTGGTATTAATTTGGACATGATTTGAATTTATGGTAATTATGGCTGAAGGCAGGTGATTAGGCAATCTTATCAGACTTGCCTCTTCGAGAAGATTGCCTAATCAACCTGCTTCTTCGATGATGTTTATCCTTACAACTGTCTACTAAATTTGGTTTTGCATAATACCATATATGAAATTGTGTTAATGTATAACATGACCAGTACTTTCAGTACTAATAGGCTATCTTCATAAGAAAGTTTAAATGAAAATATCCATCTCCGTAATAAGAAAAATGAATCGTGCATTCTAAATTTCTTCCCTATTCCTAATCCATTTCCTCATAATCTTCTACGGTGTCCAATCCGCAAGCGATCTCATTCAGGACACCTGCAAGAAGATTGCAGCCGATGAGGTAGAGTTGAACTTTGACTTCTGCGTGAAGTCTCTTGGGTCAGACCCGCATAGCCATGAGGTGGATCTCGAGGGGCTAGGGCTGATTGGGCTCAAGCTGTTCCAAGCCAACATTACAGGCACGGCCGAGTACATTAAGCAACTACTGAAGCAAAAATTGCAACGGCGCCTACTCACATATCTCTCGTATTGCTTGAAACTTTACGCCCCATTTGAAGGCAAAGACTTGACCCCAGATTACAAGGCGAAGGATTACTCATATGTGGGTATTTGGGTATCTGCAGTTGGAACTAACCAAGATTTGTGCGACTCTCAAATAACCCTGAAGAAAGGCATGGTTCCACCTTTGACAAAGCCTAATGCAGAGATTAATCAATTGGGCGCCATAGTACTTGATATTATGCATTTTTTGGGGTGGTGAGCGTAATGGATGTAATGAAGTGTGGTAACCAATAAATTAATGCATGGTCTATGAATCTCCATGGTAATCTGAGTCTTCTTCTTTTTCATTTTTTTTTCCCTATACGCTCTATTTCTAGCAAATGCATTCCTATGGATGGAGATCCTTTACCCGTAGATAAATGTCAACTATTGGAAAGAATCCATAAATCAAAATCAACGTTTGAAAATTTCATTATGTCAAAGAGAAAGCCCGTTGGCGGCCCATCAATATCTCAACTTGAATCTCCCATTCCCACCTTCATCTCAACTCAAATATCCAATTCCTGCTTATTTGTGCCGTTTATTTGCTATTTTCATCAAATATCCACATCCAGTTATGGGTTCTCTCACGCGATTTCTCTGACTTAGCCTTATTGTGTTGGTCATGAAAAGAGTTATTCAATTTTCGTTAAATTATGACTTGCCTTTTTAGCTATAGCAACATTCTCACTTCTGTGATTTGATTAATATGTATATGTGGGGAAAAATAATCAAAAAAGTCATAAACATATTGCACTTTTGCCAATTCAATCCTACGCCTTTTAAATTTATCAATTGAATCCTAAACCTTTTCACTTTTTACTAATTCAGTCCTATTGGCAGGAAATCACTGACGTGGACGCCGGTCATCCTACGTGGCACAGCCGGCACTGACGTGTACAATTTTTTTATAATATGTTAATATATTTTTCAAACTTTATATTATTTTTTATTTTTTTTCCTTTTTTCTTTTTTTCTTCTTGTATTCTTCTTCGGTGACTGGCGAGGATTGCGCGGGCGAGGTTGGCCTCGGCCGTGTTGGCCTCACCCAGATCTAGGCTAGGTCGAATGCAAATTGTGTTTATTAATTTGTGACAAAAAGTTCATTGTAAAGCAATTTTGGGTAAAATAGTGTTTGAAAAAGTTATTTTTGCAAAAGACATTTCTTAATTTTTATTAAAAAAAACTCAAACCTTTCGCCAAGGCCAGCGAAGGGCTCAGGCCGCCGGTGACCAAGATCCAGTGCCAACGGCCGTCGTCTGAGGTCACACATTATCAGGCAAGCCAAGGTGACCATCGTACACCACCTTCACGCAGAGAAGGTGAATAGTTATAATGAGGGTAAAATCGAAAAACAAACGATAGTTTTGGAAGAAAAAAATTTACTAACCCTAGGGACAAACATGTAGACAAAGCTCAAAGTCTTAAGCACACCAAGATTTGCCTTAGGCTTTTAGCTTTTTCAAAGCTCACTTTTCTTCAAGGCCATTTCCAAAAATAAAAAAATTTAAGACTCAAAATTTGGCCCAACGGATTTTGGACGCTCAAAGCCCCTTGAAAAAGCCTTTCCCAAACGAAGCAAGATTATCATTATTTCTTGAACAAAAGGAGCATTTGGGGGTAAAAGTCATAATTGTATAAAGTTTCTGAGGGCAAAAATATGAACAGATAATTTTCATTAATTCTTGAGCAAAATTTTCCGAAAATGTTGCAAAGCTAAATCTAGGGACTGACCTACTGTGAGCTTTGTCGATGCTATCTTTTACTCGAAGTAACCCAAAAGATATTTACCGCACAACTTTCACTCACGGAACGTTAAAGTTGCTTTGTTAAGCCGTGCCAAATGCCATCCAAAAACAACTTTCTTGTGGCCACCTTGATTGCTCTTTCGCCGCTCAAATCGAAGACAATCACGAGTCCTTGTGCAATCATGACCACGTTTATATAGGCAAAATCGATCAACGGAGCCGACTGACAGAGCGATACAACAAACTCGGTGAATGTTGTCCACCTTTGTCGCTTTGATTAAATTATCCGTCTTAATTACCAGACATGCGTGGTCTTAACATTCCAACCAATGCCAATTACCTACATCCAATTTTCCATCACATGCCTCCGATCTCAAACCTAATTGAATTTATAATAACGAACATTCTATGCCCATTTATTGCGGAAAAGTCTCCAACCACTAAATTGCTATGTGACCCTCCAATTTCTTGACCCAAAGGAAAAAACAAAAAAAAGAATTCAATGTATTGCATTTAATCAGAAAATACTAGCGTTGAAGTACTTCGGCATAGTGGTCCATCCCTAGCCACTTCTTCACATTCAGCTTTTTTTTTTTTTTTTTTCTTTTTAATTTCCCTTTTGTGCTTCAAATTTTAAAACAACTCCTACTCGAAGGGCTCTTTTTCTCTCATTTTGTTCGACATGTAAAAACAACTCCAGCGAGGAAGAAGTAAAAATTAAGCCCCGTTTATTTCGTGAAAAATGAATAATTTGAAAAATATTTTCTTGAAAATGATCATTTGTTTCGCTTGAAATAATTAGTTAATAAAAAAAAATTCACCATCTATAATAATCTATGTTTAAATAGCTTCGTGGACGGTAAAAATGTTTTCCGTCCACTCGTTTTTGTAAACGGCCGTTTTTAGGAAAATATTTTTTAGATCATTCATTTTTCGCGAAACAAACGAAATATTAAAGAGAGTTTCTCTCCTAAAAAAAGGGGGTAATTTTTAAAAGTAGGAAAGAGAAGATATCAAATGTGATTTTGTAAACTTATAGTAGAAGCCAAGCCACATGAATGCCCCATATGTCTTCGAAGGTGGGTCAATTCCTTCCCTTAGAAGTGTACTTGGAAGTGAAAAAGCCAAGCTCAATATATTCGGGAAACAGATGTGTCGGTCCAGACTAATTCTACAATATCCACCGATTTGCATATCACACGTCCAAGAACTGTGAGACCTAGATGAGATTTCACCAAAAAGATCAATTGTGTGACTCTAGGTGACAATCACAGATCTTTGGTGGTGGCAGTGACACCATCTCTCTCTCAAAACATGACCGGTGGACAGTTGACGACCACTTGGGCGGTCACAACGACGTCGCCAGCAAGACCTGATGGCCGAGGCCATCGGTCTGAGCCACTGCCCCCATCTCAACCTCCTCCTCCTGCCGTCATTAACACCAGTGACCATTGATAATTTCCCCATGGTTACTACCGCCACCGACCGCCCACTGTCATCAGCCTCCACTGCTGTCCATCGTCCAGATCACCCTCCCTAGTCCCTATCAAACCATCGTAATCGCCATTGCTTACTTTCATTACAGTGGCCACTACCAAGTCAATTATTGGTTTTTTGCCCAATTTTCTCATTTTCTTTTATAATCATTTCGCGAAATTGTTATCAAAGCAATAAAGATTTTCGTTGTAAAGACTCGCAAGGGTCCATTTAGAGGCTTCGCAAGATGAGATTTGAATATAGGCCTCGAGCTTCATAAACATCTTCTATCGAATCGAAGCCAACTTTTATAATACGGTCCAAATGGTGTTTGGGCTCACTAATAAGGCCCCATATGATTACCTACTTGACAAGGGCCGTTTGGATTTTTTACGGTTCATCTTGTTTAAATAAATAAACAAAAAGGAAAATTCTATAGTTGGCCGGCTACTAGAACGGTTCTTATACTAAAAAAATATGTTTAGTTAGGAATAATTTAACGCCACAACGTCAATTAACATGAACAATGGAATAATCGGTCATATCTTTCGATTACTGCCGACCTTCGTACTACGTTTATATCGGCAAAATCGATCGATGGAACCGGCTGACGAAGCGATACGATAAACTACAGGGTGAATGTTGTCCACCTTTGTCGCTTTGGTTAAATTATCCGTCTTAATTACCCGACATGCGCGGTCTTAACATTCCAACCAATGCCAATTACCTACATCCAATTTTCCATCCCATGCATTCGATCTCAAACCTAATTGAATTTATAATAACGAACATTCTATGCCGATTTATTGCGGAAAAGTCACCAACGTGTGACCCTCCAATTTCTTGACCCAAAAGGCAAAAAAAAGAATTCAATAAATTGCATTTAATCAGAAAACACTAGCTTTGAACTACTCGGCATAGTGGTCAATGCCTAGCTACTTCTTCATATTCATTTTTTTTTTCTCTTTTCTTTTTAATTTCCCTTTTGTGGTTCAAATTTTAAAACAACTCCTACTCGAAGGCCTCTTTTTATCTCATTTTGTACATGTTTTTAATTACATCTATCAGGGGTGTAGGAAAACACAGGTAAAAACAACTCTAGCGAGGAAGAAGTAAAAATTAGGCTTCGTTTGTTTCGCAAAAAATGAATGATTTGAAAAATATTTTCTTGAAAATGATTGATTGTATCGCTTGAAATAATTCGTTAATAAAAAAATTCATTATTAATAATAATATATGTTTAAATAGTTTCGTGGACGATGAAAATATTTTCCGTACACTTGGTTTTGTAAGCAACTGTTTTTAGGAAATTTTTTTCTAAATCATTCATTTTTTACGAAATATTAAAGTGAGTTTCTCCCCTACAAAAGAGGGGGAAATATTTAAAAAGTAGGAAAGACGAGATAACGAATGTGATTTTGTGAACTCATAGTAGAAGCCAAGCCACATGAATGCCACATATATCTTCGAAGGTAAGCATCGGCAGTGAACACCAATTTGCGTAGCACACGTCCAAGAACTGTGAGACCTAGATGAGATTTCACCAAAAAGATCAAACAAAGCACACATTTCCCATGGGATCGATGCTTCCGGCACTTCCAACAGCAACTCTAGGCATGCATTACCTTCCAGATTTCCAAAGAAAAGAGGCACGGGGCGGAGATAACATTTCCTACTATAGCGCAAATTGCTTCGATAAGCCGGAAAACAAGTTAGAGATCCAAACCTCAAAGCCAATCTCCCAAATAGTCACTAGTGACAAAGTTCATTTCATACAAACTTATTTTATTCGTTTTTGCTCATCTGCTAATCTGCAGGCTCCTGCATAGAGGATTAATCAGTCGAGAGTGTTTACATAACATCTCCAGGTAACACTATATCAAGTCCCTCGTGTATGGCACGCCAGTTTGAGGCAGCCAGGAGTCCCCATTTATGAAGTTTGAAACGGTGAAGTTCATCGCGTCCTTTGCACCGATCACGTGGTACCCGGGCCACTTGACCCGGTTCTTCGTGTTCGCTCCAGGCCCTCGATTTTCAAACTCCGCGTAGTATAGTAATTCCAGTCGAGTCTTATCCCATTTGTCCCACCCGGCAGGATCGATAAGGCTGTCCATGAAGCTCTGCATGAACACTACCCTCGCATACTCACCCCACGGCCTCCCTAGATATGTTTGCACAGAGATGTTGCTTGAGGCCAGCTCGTCGGCCGCTTTGATGGTGCAGTTGTGAAAGGACATACCCGTGGGCCAATCCTCAATCGAACGGCTCTGGGCGGTGATCGTGTTGCCCCCGCCTCGAAATGGGAGGCGGGGGTAGAGGTTGCAGTTTTGGAAGACTACGGATGAGTCGCCACATATGAAGTCGCTTGTGCCGTAGAGGTCGCACTCTCGATAGAACTGGTAGAAACTTTGCGTCCATAGGGTGTCCTGGTAGGCTTCAAAGCTGCAGCGGTAGAACACCGAAAAGTTGCCTCCAGTTAGGACGGCCAAGGCCTGGCCCATCCGTGTTCCGGAAGGTGATGTCCTTCGCCACAAAATTTTTTGCCATCACGACTGTGATAAGGTCAATGAATTGGTGAGATTAATTTTTAGATACTGATTAAATCCTAATACTAATCTTTATCACAATGAGGAAGACTTACTTAATGTTGCGCTAACGTCAATGCCCCACCCATCCTTTTGGCTACGATTGCCGGTGATGACCGTCCGGTTAATGCCGTCTCCGGTCATCATCAGATATTTTTTGTATTCTGGGATATTTACATACTCCTCATAGATACCGGCGGTCACGTGTATTTGAAAATACCCCTTCGTGCCGTCGGTATTATTGGGAGCCTTCTGGACAGCGTCTTGGATGGTCGTGTAGTTTCCGGTGCCGTCCCGGCTTACCACGACTGTGGTGCCGATCGATACAGAATGGGCCCCACTCGAGGCCATTAATATAAGAACAATCACTAGAGGCAAACTAGCCATTGTTGCTCTTGAATTCAGAAGCTGAAAGAAAAAATGAAAACCGAAATTAAGCTAATATCAAATCGGTCCAAGATTGCTGATAATCATTTATCAATTGTTACATTGCTACTTTTTATAATCAATCATTTATCACGATTTGAGAACTAAAAACGTCATATGACTGCTTTTAAACGATATTTTTTGTTAAGTTACGCGCTAATAGGGCCTCTCTGGGAAGATATAAGGGCTCGAGCAAAACAATGTATGCCGCACTAGCCCAGCTCAATGACATTCGAGCCCTTCCATACAACGCCGTCTGATGTTTTTATGTGAGCGCGGGTCTGATTCAGTCATTCACCTTCGAGAAGTTCAGTCCTTTTCTTTTGAATTACATTAATGCAGCTCCTCGTCCTCCAACGAGGTAGGGAAGGTGAACTCGAGGAGGAGGAGGAGGGGCGAGGCGCAGTTGTCGTCTTGGAAGCAGAAGCTCACGCGCGGCCACAGCGGTAGCCGAAGAAGGTGCCGGTGACCACGGAGGAGCAGTGGATGGAGGACTCGTCGGAGACGAGGGAGTTTGAATCGGAGGAGAGGATGCCTGGAAGCGGCAGCAACAGGGGACGACTCACTCGACAAGGGAGCGGTAGAGGCCGACCTTGTGGCCGTAGTCGACAGAGGTGGCGGTGTCGATCATGTGGAGATTGCGGGTTTGGAAGACCATGGAAGACGGAGGGTCCACCATTAACGGGCAGAGAGAGAGAGAGAGAGAGAGGGGAATAAAAGAGTGCCTCAGTGAGTGGGTTATTAAATGGGTTGAAAGTGGACATACGTTATAGGAAGCTGTTAGACTGATAATGTCCGTTAGTCCTGACCACACGATCTTCTAACCAATGGATACTTTATGCAAAACACGCGGTGATAATGTGTGGTCTACGGTTGAGATTGTACCATCCCTGACAGTACAATCTCTACACTATAAACCCATTTTCAATCCATTTATTTTGAGCTTCTATCTCCCTCCCCCCCTTCCTTTTTTGCGGCCTTCCCCTCCCGCTTAGAGCATCGACTTTTCTCTATGCCCAGAAATCCCCAAAAATTAGCCTACTGTCCAGCTTTAAGAAAAGAAGTACGTCAGCTTGATGTAATTGGTTGATTTGATCAGTATAAACTAGACCGGGTACTAAACTTGATGATTAACACAATATAGACCGGAACACATGACCTTACTTTCAGATTTAGGGTAAATTTAAGTCCGCATTTTGACTCGAAAGTGCTCTACAAATCATAAGTTCCATACGGGCTCATACCATTAGATTTATTCCCTACAATCTGTTCATCCTGAAACCTACACATCTACATTCTGCTCAAACTAAATTATTGTTTTTTTTTGTACAATGAGTGATATTTACTAGAAAAGAAAAATCTGAATGCATATAATTGAAGCAAAAATCTCATGCAAGTATGGAACGGATGAGTTAGATCGTTTGTGTTCTACCAGAGATAATGTATTCCAAACCCTAACGAAAGATACAGACCTTTGGTATGACAATGCGACCCAGCGTGCTGACGTCACGGTACTGAAGCCTCTTTTCCAAATTCAAAGGATTAAATAACCTGAAAAGTAAGGGAACTTAGATTAATAAACAAACGAAATTTTCCATAAGAGAAACGAATGAAAATGAAGCGCGAGCTACGACAAATAAACCTTTTAAGTCTCACGTGATCTTTGGATACAATATTTCCAGATGAAGCGTTATGAAAAGATTGTGAAGAAGAAAGCGACAAGACGAATGATCTCATAAAGAAATATGGATGTTTGTTCTTAAAGGCGAGGAGCGCCGACTTTCATAATAGCTACTCGAAATCATTGCTTTGACTGTCGTGTGTCAAGGGATAATTTGACCAAAAAAGAGTTTACTCGGGAAAAGAAATTGTGATAAACCTGACAAATCCATAGTGAACAAATTGTACGATATTACCATTTCGTGCCAAAAAAATAAGTTTACTGTAGGGTTTTAAATAGAAAACCTTGATTATTGTTCGAACCCTAGCCTTACTTAAAGATGCCACAGTGAAATACCATCTAGATTCGTTTATGGAAGACTTCGATCAACCTCAAAGTGGAGATACATTTTTACCTTTCAAAACCCTTAAATTGAAAGTCCTGACATAGAAAGCTATTAAAGCTTCAAACCGGGGATAAACACACTCACCGTCCACAACTTCCGGTCGCCAGACCACCTCCGGACCATTTTCTTTGCTAATTTTCTTCTTTCTTCCCCCCTCTTTTTTTGTGGCCTTTCCGGATCGTTATTCGATTTTTTTCCTTCAAAAATGTAATTAAAGTGGATCATAAGCACTGCCTTCAACATGCAAATTGCTGAACATGGATCGTTCCAACAGTGACTCTCGACTGTGATTTGGATCGTCTACTACACTTGAAAAATTGATCCGAGATTGCTAATAATCATTTATCAATGGTTAGATAATGGAATCGTGCGTTCCTTCTATCAACATGACGAAGCTTACGACGAACAGGACACTTCGAGCCATAGCAAAAGGGTTAAACTTAGGAAAATGGGGACAGCACCATGAAAAATCACAACCATGAACCGGCAAAATGTCTCCACAATCACATAATCAGCCAAAAACATATCGCCAAATGATCACCATGCGACTAACTCTTCACTTTCGAATGAATTATTAAAGAAATGATTGCTCACCTAGCAAGCACAGCGGCTTCACCACAGCAAAGACTCGAAGAATGGTGCGACGAATCGGACACTGAAAATGTCGCAAGAAAGAAAGAGAATGAAATCGCCAACCTGACCTAGGCGAAATGGGATCTTCAGGAAACTTACCAGTGAGAGAAATCAGGAAGAAGCAGAGCAAGAGAGCTTCTTTTATAGGAAAATGAGGAGATGGAGAATATGATACGGAGGTGGGAATGATTCAGAAGAGTCGCTGGAGCACAGTGTGCAATTGCCGTTTCTAGCGTTTATGCTCCTTCACAAGAAATTACCTTGATACAATTCAAAAGCCAAATTTAGGATGACCATAGTTTGGACACCACACCAATTACCATTTTAATAGAGTAATCCAATATAAGGAACTTATTATTTGACTCATCACTAAACTTTTATGATAATGGAAGTCGTGATTTTGCTGTGCGATGACGCGGAAATCTCAAAAAAAGATACTTCCCATAAAGACATTTTCAATAAAAGGAAAACATGTTGATGTCTACGAGTAGTGCTTTCTACGCGACCATTCAATTCCTTTGGTATACGATGATAAGACATCAAATTCACATAACACAATGTGCAATTTCCGTTTCTAGCGTTTATGCTCCTTCACAAGAGATAACCTTGATAGAATTCAAAAGCCAAATTTAGGATGACCATAGTTTTTACACCATACCAATTACCATTTTAATAGAGTAATCCAATATAAGGAATTTATTATTGACTCATCACTAAACTCTTCTGATAATGGAAGTCGCGATTTTGCTATGCGATGACGCGGAAGTCCAAAAAAAAGATGCTTCCTACAAAGACACTTTCAGTAAAAGGAAGACATGTTGATGTCTACGAGTAGTGCTTTCTACGGGACCATTCAATTCCTATGGTATACGATGAGCAGACATCAAATTCATGTAACACAGTGTGCAATTGCCGTTTCTAGCATTTATGCTCCTTCACAAGAAATCACCTTGATACAATTCAGAAGCCAAATTTAGGATGACCATAGTTTAGACACCATACCTATTACCATTTTAATAGCGTAATCCAATATAAGGAATTTATTATTGACTCATCACTAAACTCTTCTGATAATGGAAGTCGCGATTTTGCTATGCGATGACGCGGAAGTCCAAAAAAAAGATGCTTCCTACAAAGACACTTTCAGTAAAAGGAAGACTTGTTGATGTCTATGGCAGGTAGTGCTTTCTTTGCGACGATTCAATTCTTATGCTATAGATGATCATGTAGGGTTTCCTAGATTTGTAATACGCAGCAGAACGAAACCCTATAACAGGATCCATGTGTATACCAGAATCGAATTAGGGATTCAAGGCTTACCTTTCTTGATCGTAGACAAGTTGACAATCGATTGTGTCAGAATTAACGCCCCAAGTGTTGCGCCTCTATCTGTATCCACACACACGAACTGAGATCTCCAATGATCCAAGTGCTAGCTTTTGATATTGGAGTTTTTTTCTGCTAGTCGCCTTTTTGTCTTCTTGAGACTTTCTCGAGAACGACGACCAAGAACTGTACGTCGTACTTTTTCCTAGTCTAAGGCACCTCTAGGGTCATCACTCATAACCCACGGTTTCACGTTTTGGGCCCCACGACGTCTTCTAAACCGTCCACTTAATCGTGCGTTTTATCGTTATCTTATAACGCGCACGATCGCGTGGATATTCGTAATAAGAGTATAAATTAAATCTACTTCTTAAGCAGATCAAGGCGCAGAGAAAATATTAAATCAATTCGCTATTGTGTGCGACCCTATAGGTTCACTAGACATTAGCAGTGTGCCCAAAACTCTTTTGGCCCACAAGTCATAAGCGGTCTCTAGCAAGACATTATGACTACCTAAGTATAGTGAAAGTCGGTTTTCCGACACAACCTGATCCACAACTAATAGTTAGAGTATCAACCTTAATTGATTCTTAGGGCAGACCACTAACAGATCAGACATCAAATTCACGTAACAGCTCTTCATTATAGGCCCATGTTGTGCCACGTTGGTGTTACGCCATGTTAGCAATTCGATGGTGTTACTAACAATCGTCGACGAGAGGACTTGACTGCACAAATTAAGATAGTCAGAGATTGCATAATAAAAAAACTTAGAGGACCAAAATGTAAAAAAGAATAAACTTGAGACAAATGGATCTAAGGAGTAGGGGAGCATGGATGAACAATGGATAATACCTCGAGGAACACCTCCTCGGGATTAGTAGCCATGAATCACAAAATAATGGATTTTATCCTCTAAATTGAAAAGCTATTTTAAGCTTTTAAATGTTAAGACGTACATTCGTTTGATCTGTTAGGTTTCACAATTATTTCCTTGCAATGTATAGAACAAAAGTTGCAGTCGCCTGGTGTCTTTGAAGCAATCCCACCCCTTTTCTTGTCGTCCACAAAGGTCGAAACCTTCAGCCAAAACAAGTAATTTTTCGAGAACATTTCGAATATCTGGCCGGCCGACCTTGAAGTCATGAAGAAGAGATCCCACCACCGCATTTGACCTTCCCCAGGGGCGGCGCGTCCTTCTGCATTGGTTGTGAGTGCATGTCAGCTAAGATAGCATGTGACTGTTTAACTTCCCAAACCATGCAAAAGAAAACATTAATCCAAATCAAATTAATTATAATAGAGAGAGAGAGAGAGAGAGCATATTACGACAAATCTGCATAAAGGCACCATCCGTGTTCCCACTATGATATAAGAGCATGTTAGAGAAGTTGCACTCAGAGCAATTCAGGACCTTATCCGACTCATCCAAGATGCTGCTTTGGTGGGACACCCGATTAGAACACCTTTTTTTAGCAAATTCTTACAAGTGAATTAGTGCTGGCAAATTCTTTAACGTCATCGGTATCTTATCAATGAGTTGCGGGTCACATTATTATTACCAATACCAACCACATTTGCTTGAACTTAGAAAAACAGGAGTTTAGCGTATTTGATTTGATTGACGACTTTGAATACTTTGCTACTTTAATTGGAAAATTTCCTAAAAGAAATACTTAATAGCTTAAGCAGGAGCATGTGAACATGCTAAGTTGGCTTGAGTCAATAGAAGTAATCACTATATCTGTAAAAACGTGTATGCCCTCGAAGCATTCTCCGACGCGGCTTCGCTGTCAATGACGCTTATGATTCAAACGTGATGCAGTGGACAATTAGATGACTACGGACAAGGGATTAATGCTGTTAGTGAGATGAGAAGCGGAGGATGATGCAATGACGGCGGCTACCGTAGAGGTGGCAATAGGAGTCAGAAAATCCATTTATTAATTCAATTTTAGTGTGCCCAGATTGAATATGGGTCACTTAAAATGTTGAAAATGGGTTGAAATATTAAAGCCTAAGTTTAATGGGTCTAATATGAGTTTGTTTCAACCCATTTAACTTGAGCCCAAAATGTATGTAACCTGCTAAGGCCTCGGGCGAGCCTAGAGCTTGCCGGGATATGGCCGATCGTTGCCGGTCGCCGTCCGCCAGTCACCGGTCTCCGTCCGCCGGTGACCCTTGCCACACATAGAAGAAAAAAAAAACAAGAAAAAAAAAAGAAAAAACATAAAAATGGAAAAAAAAAATCGTAAAAATTGTCCACAGTATTTCAGCAATTGCGCGCACGCGCGGGCGCACACACAGACATATATATATATATTAGAAATTTATAAGAAATGATTTTTTATAAATTGGATTTATTATTCAAGTGTTTTAACAATATCGGTCGGGTATGGGGCACTAGATTTGCATTACATGAAAATGATTAATATGGATCGGACTATTTTCGACTCGATCCACTCGTTTGATAGATCTAGACGACTGCAACGGATGACGTGGTAGTGGAGGATTTCAGCACGAATTCCCAGTGGATCCATAAAATTCTCGTCAGTGCTTCATGTGTGTGCTGACGATGTTATTATTGAAGCTCCTGGCCGGAAAAAAAAAATCTGAACTTGTAGCTAGAATCTATTCACAAGAGAACTCAAATTGGAAAAAACAATCAGCTGTTTGAGACCTATGAGCATGCTATTCTTTAGCTCTTCATCTTCTAAGGCACAAGTTTTCCATGGGGACAGCTTTTTTTCCCTTTTCGATTCTTCCTTCCCTCGTGCAAATCGACCGTGCATTGCTCCAAGGAGGTGGAGCTGGAGCTGGAGGAAAAGACAGCAGGGATGGAGGCCATGGAGATGGTGGCACATGCATTTATCTAAAAGGGATAAGTGCACCAGAAATCTTAAAACTTATGCGAAAGTGTGATTGAGTCTTAAAACTTTCAAAAAGTTCAATTAAGTCCTAAAACTTGTCAAATTGGTATAATCGAGTCCTTCCGTTAACACCGTCAATTTATCTAACCAAAAATGCTAACGTGGTATTTCTAAATTAATTTCTCCACACTACATAGCATTTTTTATTTTTATTTTTCAAATAATATATTAATCAAATTAAAAAACTAAAAAAAGATTGAAATATTAAATTTTCGCTAAATTATGACTGTCCTTTTTTGCTACAACAACATTCTCACTTTCATTTGATTAACATGTATGTGTCAAAAAAAATTTCCAAAAAGTCCTAAACCTATTACACTTTTATCAATTCAATCCTAAATCTTTTAAATTTGCCAATTAAGTCCTAAACCTTTTCACTTTTTGCTAATTCAGTTTTATTATCCGTAAATCGCTAACGTGGACGTCGGCCGTCCCACGTGACATAGCCGGCACTAATGTGAATAATTTTTTTTATAAAATGTTATTATTTTTTTGAATATTTTTATTAGTTTTTTTCTTTGTTCTTTTTTTCCCCTTTTTTTCTTCTTCTTTTCTTCTTCAACGGCAGGCGAGGGTTGCCGGGGCGAGGTTAGCCTCAGCCGTTGTCAAGTTGGCCTTACCCTGATCAAGGCGAAGCTGTATGCAAATTGTGTTTGTTAAAGTGTAATAAAAAGTTCATTGTAAAGCAACTTTGGGTTAAATGGTGTTTGGACAAGTTATTTTTGCAAAATACTTTTCTTATCTTTTCGTTAACAAAAAAAACTCAAACCATTCACCGGAGCCAGCGAAGGGCTCAGGCCGCCGGCGACGAAGATCCGGCACCAACGGCCCTCGTCTGAGGTCACACGACCTTAGGCAAGCCCAGGCGACCATCGTAGACCACCCTCACAAAGAGAAGATAAACAGTTATAATGAGGGCAAAATCGAAAAACAAAGGATAGTCTTGGGAAAGAAAATTATTTGGCTAACCCTAAGGACAAACATGCCGACAAAGCTGAAAGCCGAAGGCACACCAAGGCCTGCTTTGGGCTTTCAACTTTTTCAAGGCTCACTTTTCTTCAAGGTCATTTCAAAAAAATTTAAACACCCAAAATTTGGCCCAACGAGTATTGGACGCCCAAAGCTCCTTGGAAAAACCTTTCCCAAACGAAGCAAGATTATCGTGGTTGTAATTGTGTGACTTTTGGTGACACGGATCTCTGGTGGTGGCAGTGACACCATCTCTCTCTCTCTCTCTCTCTCTCTCTCTCTCTCTCTCTCTCTCAAAACGTGACCGCTGAACAGTTGACAACCACTTGGGCGGTCACAACGATGTCGCCCGCAAGACCTAAGGCCATCGGTCTGAGGTCGAACATGTCTAGCTTGAGTTTGTAGTGCTCAAGAGGCATTTGGGGGTAAAAGTCATAATTGTATTAAGTTCCCAAGGGCAAAAATGTGAACTGACCATTTTCATTAATTCTTGAACAAAGTTTTCCGAAAATGTTGCAAAGCTAAAAATAGGGACTAGCCTACCGTGAGCTTTGTCAACGCTAGCTTTTACTCGAAGTAACCCAAAAAAAATTTACCACACAACTTTCACTCACGGAATTTTAAAGTTAAAGTTGTTTTGTAAAGCCGTGCCAAATGCATCCAAAAACTTTCTTCGGGTCACCTTTATTGCTATTTCACTCAAATCGAAGACCGTTGCGAGTCGTTGTTCAATTATGATCAGGGAAAATTTCAAATAAGTGCCCGAAGTACGATTATTTTCCCAAATAAGGATCTTAAGTAAACTTTGTTTCAAATAAGGGTCTGAAGTGGCGTAGCAGTTTTAAATAGGGACCTGAACTGGCCGTATAGTCTCAAAAAAGGGGCCTCGCCAATAGGGCATTTTCGTCATTTTGATATTTTGAATTTTTTTTGTTTTTTGTTTTTTCAAAATTTAAAAAAAAAAAAAAAAAAAGGGAACACACTCCCCTCCCGCATGTGACCGTTGGCGCCTCGGCGAGGGCTGGTGACCCCGCCGACCAGAGAAAACGGCTTGCTGGCCCTCGCCAGACCCAGGAGAGGGTCGGGCCCTCCCCCTGATCTGGGCCAGGATCGCCAGCCCTTGCCCAGGCTCAGGCGGGGGCTAGCGACCCTCTCCCGGTTCTGGCGAGGGCCACCAGGCCCTCGCCTCTGGTCGGCGGGGTTGCCGACAACCCTCGCCCAGATCCGAAAGAGGGCCTGACCCTCTCCCAGTTCTGGCGAGGACCAGCAGGCCCTCGCCTCTAGTGGGCGAGGTAGCTGGCCCTCCCCGAGGCGCCAGCGACGTCGCCAGCCTTCGCCGACGTCCCCACCAACGGTGAGGCTCCCACCTGTGTGCATTTTTTTTAATTCTTCTTTAAAAAAAAAGGAAAAAAAAAATTAAAAAAGGAAAAAAAAAATTTAAAAAAAAGTGAAATGACAAAAATGCCCTCAAGATCAGGCCCTTTTTGAGATTTTATGGCCACTTCAGGCCCTTATTTGAAACAAAGTTCACTTCATGCCCTTATTTGAGAAAATGAGGGCACTTCAAATACTTATTTGAAACAAGGTTCACTTCAGGCCCTTATTTAAGATAATAAAGGCACTTTAGGCCCTTATTTGGAATTTTCCCTCATGACCACCATCGGTTGCCCAGCCACCCCTATCTCAACCTCTTCCTCCCACTGTCATTAAGAATGACCACTATCTTTGATAGGCATCAATTACCACCAATGACTATTGATCATTTTCCCGTGGTTACTACCGCCATCGACCACCCTCCCTAGTTCCTACCAAATCGTCGTAATCGCCATTACCTACCATCATTACAGCGGCCGGCACCAAGTCAATCATTGATTTTTTGCCCAATTTTCTCATTTTCTTTTATCATTATTTCACAAATTTTTTATCAAAGCAATAAAAGATTGTCGATGTAAACACTCGTGAGTAGGCATGGCCACGGGCCAGTTTGGGCCGGAACCTGCTCGACCGACGGTTCCAAACCTGAACCGACCCGTGCCATACGGGCCCGGTTACGGTTCCTCCCACGTCTAAACCCGAACCAAAACCAGCGGTTCCATTTTCGATTTTGAACCTGAACCGGGCCCGAAACAGGCCCGTTATAGCTGGTTCAAAATCGGAATCGGAACCCCCCCCCCTCCGGTTCCCGTTCCCCCATGGCCACGAACCGGGACCGCCAGTTCATGAACCGAAACCGACAGTTCCCGAACCATGGCAATGCCTACTCGTGAGGGACCATTGAGAGGCTTCCCAAGATGAGATGTGAATATACGCCTCGGGCTTCACAAACATCTTCCGTTGAATTGAAGCCAACTTTGGTAGTACGGTCCAAATGGTGTTTGGGCTCACTAGTAAGGCCACATATGATGACCTATTTGACAAGGATCATTAGGATTTTTTACGGAAAAAGTGTCAAAAAAGTCTTGAACTTATTGCATTGATGCCAATTCAGTCTTAAACATTTTATTGGTGCGAATTAAGTCCTAAACCTTTTGCATTTATGTCAGTTCAGTCCTAAACCTTTTATTGGTGACAATTCACTTCTAAACCTTTTGCATTTGCGTTAATTGAGTCAATCCGATCAATTTTAACTCGAAATTCGCTGACGTGGACATGGGATGTTCTGCGTGGCACGGCTGGCACTGACGTAGACGTCGGTTGTCCTACGTGGCACGACTGAAGCAGAAGTATATATTTTTTTAATATTTTTATATATTTTTATATATTTCTAATAATTTTTTAATAAATATTTTGGTTTTTTCTTCTTTTCCATTTCTCTATCATTAGAAAATTATTAAAAATATTAAAAAAAATATCCACGTCAGCGCCAGCCGTGCTACATGGGACAACAGACGTCCAGGTCAGCGTATTCGCTAGCCAAAATTGGTCGGATTGACTCGATTAACACAAATGCAAAAGGTTTAGTACTGAATTGGCACCAATAGAAAATTTATGACTGAATTGGCTCAAATGCAATAGGTTTGGGACTTTTTTATATTTTCCTGATTTTTTTACAGTTGCTCTTGATTAAATAGATAAAGAAAAAATAAAATTCTATTGTCGGCCTGCTACTATAACGGTTATTATACTAAAAAACCTTTTTTTAGTTAGGATTAATTTAACGCCACAACGTTGATTAACATGAACAAACCAATTAAATTGATCATATCATCCGATTACTATCGACCTTCATACCACGAATATATCCTCAAAATCGATTAATGCAATCGACTGACGAAGCGATACGACAAACTATGGGGTGCATGTTGTCCACCTTTGTCGCTTTGGTTAGATTATCCATCTTAATTACCCGACGTGTGCGGGTAAGACCACGTAACATTCCAACCAATGTCAATTACCTACACCCAATTTTCCATCCCATGCATCCAATCTGAAACCTAATTAAGTTTAGGGTTAATACCATGAAAAATCTTAAATTGATACATTTATGATAAATTTACCCTAATTTAAATTTTTTGACCACAAAAAATCCCAAATTAGTACAACTGTGACAAATTTACCATAATCTATTTTTTTTACCACAAAAAATCTCAAATCGGTACGCTTGTGACAAATTTACCCAAAACTGGTACACTTGTGACAAATTTACCATCCTCTAATTTTCGTTAAATTTTACTGTCAAATTGCTGAGTTGGATGGCACGTGACAGTTGACGGGTGTACCAGCTTGAGATTTTTACGCTATGCATGTCATAGGTGTATCAATTTGGGATTTTTTGTGATATTAATCCATTTTAACGAAAATTAGCGGAGGGTAAATTTGTCACAGGTGTACCAGTTTGGAATTTTTTTGTGAGAAAATGTTAATTAATGGTAAATTTATCATAGGTGTGCCAAATTGAGATTTTTCGTGGTCAAAAAATTAGTTTGGGGGTAAATTTGTCATAGTTGTGCAAATGTAGGGTTTTTCGTGGTAAAGAAAAATAGTTTTAGGTAAATTCTTGAGCCCAATCCGTGGACTACCTAACAAAACAAGGCCTGATTTAGGCCCAAACTGCTTTTCCTAAAAGACCAGCCCAGACTCACTATATCCTAAGAAGTTAGCCCAGTCCACTACCCTCATTAGTCAGCCGAGCCCGAGGTCCACGAAACAGACCTCCAATCAGCCCTCCGCCTGATCCAGGCGACAAGGAAACAGTCAACAATCCCAACATCTAGTC
Source organism: Lenwebbia sp. NSW1173648 (assembly GCA_029784005.1). NCBI lineage: Eukaryota > Viridiplantae > Streptophyta > Magnoliopsida > Myrtales > Myrtaceae > Lenwebbia > Lenwebbia sp. NSW1173648. Next base: position 7,346,079 of record JARCGZ010000005.1, read on the forward strand.
AACGTATGATAAGAGCAGATTTTCCTCTACCTTATATATATTGTTACTTCTTATCTGGATCATCTTCTTCCCTAGTACGCTCCCTCACAGAACAACCGAAGGCTTCGTCCAAACCACCTCTTCGGCGAAATTTTTTTACGATTTCTACTGTTTTAATCCGAGTCTAAGCTAGCTACCGGGTAGAGGAAGTGATCCCTTGGGGTCCGAATCAAAACCCCCACAAAGAAAGGCCGTTTTTTTCTCTCCAGAACCTCAGTTCAAAGAGTTCCAGGAGCTTTTCTATTTCGAACTCTCTACCGTTCACCCCCTAACTCACGAGCTCCACACCACCGCAGACCAGGGAGCCTCTCCTCTCTCTTTTTTCATCTGTTCTCCCCCCCAATTTTCACGAGCCCTCAGAGCTCCTTTTACTATTTTTTTCTGATTGTTCCGGCCAGATTTGGTATTTTTCTTAATTTTCGGCTATTTTTAAATGATAAGAAATTTCAAAAATATCGAAAAAATACGAAAAATATCTTTTGCTCAAAATTGGTTCTTTGTGCTTGGCCCAGGGTTTCAAAGTAGATTTTTTATTTTTATGAATTTTTATTGATTTTCTATCAATTTTTTAAAAAAGAATGATTAAAAATCAAGTATGAACAGCCCTGTCGCTTGAAGCATGTCACCCTCAACTTGACCCAAAAAAAAAAAAGGAATTCAATAAATTGCATTTAATCACAAAGCGCTAGATTCGAACTACTCCGGCATATATGACAAAAAAAAAACAACTACTCCGGCATAGTGGCCAGCGAGGGCCAGGACCCTTTCTAATATTTCAGTCTTTTTTTAGTTTTTTAATTTGATTTATATATTATTTGAAAATAATAATAATAATAAATGCCATGTAGTGTGGAGAAATTAATTTAGAAATACCACGTCAGCATTTTTCGTTAGATAAATTGACGGTGTTAACGGAAGGACTCGACTACACTAATTTGACAAATTTTAGGACTTAGTTGAACTTTTTAAAAGTTTTAAGACTCAATCACACTTTCGCGTAAGTTTTAAGATTTCTGATGTACTTATCCCTTTTAGGTAAATGCATGTGCCACCATCTCCATGGCCTCCATCCCTGCTGTCTTTTCCTCCAGCTCCACCTCCACCTCCACCACCTTGTAGCAATGCACAGTCGATTTGCACGAGGGAAGGAAGAATCGAAAAGGGCAAAAAAGCTGTCCCCATGGAAAACTTGTGCCTTAGAAGATGAAGTGCTAAAGAATAGCATGCTCATAGGTCTCAAATAGCTGATTATTTTTTCCAATTTAAGTTCTCTTGTGAATAGATTCTAGCTACAAGTTGAGATTTTTTTTTTCGGCCAGGAGCTTCAATAATAACATCGTCAGCACACACATGAAGCATTGACGAGAATTTTATGGATCCACTCGGAATTCGTCCTAAAATCCTCCACTACCACGTCAGCCGCTGCAGTCGTCTAGATCTATCAAACAGGTGGGTCGGGTCGAAAATAGTCCGATCCATATTGATCATTTTCATGTAATGCAAATCTAGCGCCCCCATACCCGACTGATATTGCCAAAACCCTACAATAATAAATACAATTTATAAAAAAAACATTTCTTATAAATTTCTAATGTGTGTGTGTGTGTGTAATTGCTAAAATACTGTGGACAATTTTTACGATTTTTTTATTAAAAAAATCTGATTTTAAAAATTCAAAAAATATTAAAATATTATTGTAAATTGTCAATGTCGTGGCCGGCCTGCCAAATGAACTGAATTGGCACAATTGCAAAAGATTTAGGACTCAACTGGCAAAACAAAAGTTTGGGACTGAACTGGAACAATTGCATAGGTTTAGGACTGAACTGGAACAATTGCATAGGTTTAGGACTTTTTTGGCAATTTTCCCTACATATGTGTGTATATATAAGTATAAACATTCTCGATTAGGCAATCTTGTGTCGGAGAATCCAATTTTATTTTTTATGAAAAAGGGCTAAAATCCGATACAAAAACTTTAGCACCGTGGATCTACCATTCCTATTTTATCACATAATAAAACTTGAAATAAATTTCTAGGAGGCAATCAAAAGAACATAGTGTCCAAGGGCTTATCGATTCAATATTAGCAAGCCAATCAACAAGAGATTTCTTTCCAAAAAGTTATGTTGCACTTTGAATTATAAGTGAGTGCTCAATGGTCTTATGATATATATAAACTATTACAATTGCACCCGATAATCTAGAATATACATGTATATATAATTTATTTTTAGACAACCTATAAGAACAAATATTCTCGAAGAGGCAATCTTACCAAAGCATCCGGCTTTATTAGGACATTGTATGGATTTCTCGTAATTATGGCGGTAGGCAGGTCGATTTGGCAATCTAAATGGAGAATCTGGTATTAATTTGGACATGATTTGAATTTATGGTAATTATGGCTGAAGGCAGGTGATTAGGCAATCTTATCAGACTTGCCTCTTCGAGAAGATTGCCTAATCAACCTGCTTCTTCAATGATGTTTATCCTTACAACTGTCTACTAAATTTGGTTTGGCATAATACCATATATGAAATTGTGTTAATGTATAACATGACCAGTACTTTCATTACTAATAGGCTATCTTCATAAGAAAGTTTAAACGAAAATATCCATCTCCGTGATAAGAAAAATGAATCGTGCATTCTCAATTTCATCCCTATTCCTGATCCATTTTCTCATAATCTTCTACGGTGTCCAATCCGCAAGCGATCTCGTTCAGGACACCTGCAAGAAGATTGCAGCCAATGAGGTAGAGTTGAACTTTGACTTCTGCGTGAAGACTCTTGGGTCAGACCCGCATAGCCATGAGGTGGATCTCGAGGGGCTAGGGCTGATTGGGCTCAAGCTGTTCCAAGCCAACATTACAGGCACGACCAAGTACATTAAGCAACTACTGAAGCAAAAATTGCAACCGCGCCTACTCAAATATCTCTCATATTGCTTGAAACTTTACGCCCCATTTGAAGGCACAGACTTCACCCCAGATTATAAGGCGAAGGATTACTCAAATGTGGGTAATTGGGTATCTTCAGTTGGAAGTAACGAGTTTTTGTGCGACTCTCAAGTATCGTTGAAGAAAGGCATGGTTCCACCTTTGACAAAGCCTAATGCTGACATTCATCAATTGATCGCCATAGTACTTGAAATTATGCATTTTTTAGGGTGGAGAGCGTAATGGATGCAATGAAGTGTGGTAACCAATAAATCAATGCATGGTCTATGAATCTCCATGGTAATCTCTGAGTCCTTTTTTTTTCTTTCCTATACGCCCTATTTCTTGCAAATGCATTCCTATGGATGGAGATCCTTTATTCGTAGACAAATATCATCTATTTGAATGAATCCATAAATCAAAATCAACATTTGAAAATGACATTATGTCAAAGAGAAAGCCCATTGGCAGCCCGTCAATATCTCAACTTGAATCTCTCACGCCCACCTTCATCTCAACTCGAATATCCATTTCCTACTTATTTGTGCCGTTTATTTGCTATTTTAGGTCTCGAGCTCGCCAGATCTGGCGAATCTCATTAAGGTGAGGAAGACGGGGAACAGGAGCAGATCTAGAAATGGAGGAGAGGACGCGAGGGCAAGAGGGCAACGTGAGGGGAGAGGGCATGAGCTCCAAGAGAGAAATATTGGAAAATGATTTCCTTCCTTTCACGGATGGAAATCATTTTCCACGGTTTTGGAAGGGGTTTTTTCATTGGCCGAAAAATATTTTCTTTGACCGCCTATCCCCCTCCTCAAACACAAAAAATTGAGGAAAATATTTTCCAAGAAAATCTTTTTCGTGAAACAAACGTGGCCTTAGTCAAATATCCACTTCCAGTTCTGGGTTCTCTCACGTGATTTCTCTAACTTAGCCTCATTGTTGGGCATGAAAGTTGACAGAAAAAAAAATGCCGACAATGCAATCCTTGGGCTTTCTACTTTTCCAAGGCTCACTCTTCTTCAAGGCCATTTCAAACTTCTTTTAACACCCAAAATTTGGCCCAAAAGATTTTGAACAGCCAAAGCCACTTGGAAAAGCCTTCCCAAACGAAGCAAGAGTATCGTGGTTGTAATTGTGTGACTCTAGGTGACAGTCACAGATCTTTGGTGGTGGCAGTGACACCATCTCTCTCTCAAAACATGACCGATGGACAGTTGACGATCGCTTGGGCGGTCACAACGACATCGCCAGCAAGACCTAAGGGCCGAGGCCATCGGTCTGAGCCACTGCCCCCATCTCGACCTCCTCCTCCCGCTGTCATTAACACCAATGACCATTGATCATTTCCCCATGATTACTACCGCCACCGACCGCCCACTGTCATCAGCCTCCACTGCCGACCATCGTCCAAATCAACCTCCCTAGTCCCTATCAAACCATCATAATCGTCATTGCCTACTATCATTACAGTGGCTGCTACCAAGTCAATTATCGATTTTTTGCCCAATTTTCTCATTTTCTTTTATCATCATTTCGCTAAATTGTTATCAAAGCAATAAAGATTTTCATTGTAAAGACTCGCAAGGGTCCATTGAGAGGCTTCGCAAGATGAGATTTGAATATAGGCCTCGGGCTCCATAAACATCTTCTGTCGAATCGAAGCCAACTTTTATAATACGGTCCAAATGGTGTTTGGGCTCACTAATAAGGCCCCATATGCTGGCCTACTTGACAAGGACCGTTACGATTTTTTACGGTTCATCTTGTTTAAATAAATAAACAAAAAGGAAAATTCTATAGTCGGCCGGCTACTAGAACGGTTCGTATACTAAAAAAATATGTTTAGTTAGGAATAATTTAACGCCACAAAGTCGATTAACATGAACAATGGAATAATCGGTCATAACTTTCGATTACTGCCGACCTTCGTACTACGTTTATATCGGCAAAATCGATCGATGGAACCGGCTGACGAAGCGATACGATAAACTACGGGGTGAATGTTGTCCACCTTTGTCGCTTTGGTTAAATTATCCGTCTTAATTACCCGACATGCGCGGTCTTAACATTCCAACCAATGCCAATTACCTACATCCAATTTTCCATCCCATGCATTCGATCTCAAACCTAATTGAATTTATAATAACGAACATTCTATGCCGATTTATTGCGGAAAAGTCACCAACGTGTGACCCTCCAATTTCTTGACCCAAAAGGCAAAAAAAAGAATTCAATAAATTGCATTTAATCAGAAAACACTAGCTTTGAACTACTCGGCATAGTGGTCAATGCCTAGCTACTTCTTCATATTCATTTTTTTTTTCTCTTTTCTTTTTAATTTCCCTTTTGTGGTTCAAATTTTAAAACAACTCCTACTCGAAGGCCTCTTTTTATCTCATTTTGTACATGTTTTTAATTACATCTATCAGGGGTGTAGGAAAACACAGGTAAAAACAACTCTAGCGAGGAAGAAGTAAAAATTAGGCTTCGTTTGTTTCGCAAAAAATGAATGATTTGAAAAATATTTTCTTGAAAATGATTGATTGTATCGCTTGAAATAATTCGTTAATAAAAAAATTCATTATTAATAATAATATATGTTTAAATAGTTTCGTGGACGATGAAAATATTTTCCGTACACTCGTTTTTGTAAGCGACATTTTTTAGGAAATTTTTTTCTAAATCATTCATTTTTTACGAAATATTAAAGTGAGTTCTCTCCTACAAAAGAGGGGGAAATATTTAAAAAGTAGGAAAGACGAGATAACGAATGTGATTTTGTGAACTCATAGTAGAAGCCAAGCCACATGAATGCCACATATATCTTCGAAGGTAAGCATCGGCAGTGAACACCAATTTGCGTAGCACACGTCCAAGAACTGTGAGACCTAGATGAGATTTCACCAAAAAGATCAAACAAAGCACACATTTCCCATGGGATCGATGCTTCCGGCACTTCCAACAGCAACTCTAGGCATGCATTACCTTCCAGATTTCCAAAGAAAAGAGGCACGGGGCGGAGATAACATTTCCTACTATAGCGCAAATTGCTTCGATAAGCCGGTAAACAAGTTAGAGATCCAAACCACAAAGCCAATCTCCCAAATAGTCACTAGTGACAAAGTTCATTTCATACAAACTTATTTTATTCGTTTTTGCTCATCTGCTAATCTGCAGGCTCCTGCATAGAGGATTAATCAGTCGAGAGTGTTTACATAACATCTCCAGGTAACACTATATCAAATCAAGTCCCTTGTGTATGGCACGCCAGTTTGAGGCAGCCAGGAGTCCCCATTTATGAAGTTTGAAACGGTGAAGTTCACCGCGTCCTTGGCACCAATCATGTGGTACCCGGGCCACTTGACCCGGTTCTTCGTGTTCGCTCCAGGCCCTCGATTTTCAAACTCCGCGTAGTATAGTGATTCCAGTCGAGTCTTATCCCATTTGTCCCACCCGGCAGGATCGATAAGGCTGTCCATGAAGCTCTGCATGAACACTACCCTCGCGTACTCTCCCCACGGCCTCCCAAGATATGTCTGCACAGAGATGTTGCTTGAGGCCAGGTCATGGGCCGCCTTGATGCTGCAGTTGTGAAAGGACATGCCCGTGGGGGTTCTCTCGTCCGAACGGCTCTGGGCGGTGATCGTGTTGCCCCCGGCTGGAAATGGGAGGCGGGGGTAGAGGTTGCAGTTTTGGAAGACCACGGATGAGTCGCCAAAGATGAAGTCGACTGTGCCGTAGACGTCGCACTCTCGATAGAACTGGTGGAAACTTTGCGTCCATAGGGTGTCTTGGTAGGCTTCAAAGCTGCAGCGGTAGAACACCGAAAAGTTGCCTCTAGTTAGGACGGCCAAGGCCTGGCCCATCCGTGGCCCGGCCGTGTTCCGGATGGTGATGTCCTTCGCCACAAAATTTTTTGCCATCACGACTGTGATAAGGTCAATGAATTGGTGAGATTAATTTTTAGATATTGATTAAATCCTAATACTAATCTTTATCACAATGAGGAAGACTTACTTAATGTTGCGCTAACGTCAATGCCCCACCCATCCTTCTGGCTACGATTGCCGGTGATGACCGTCCGGTTAATGCCGTCTCCGGTCATCATCAGATATTTTTTGTATTCTGGGATATTTACATACTCCTCATAGATACCGGCGGTCACGTGTATTTGAAAATACCCCTTCGTGTCGTCGGTATTATTGGGAGCCTTCTGGACCGCGTCTTGGATGGTCGTGTAGTTTCCGGTGCCATCCCGGCTTACCACGACTGTGGTGCCGATCGATACAGAATGGGCCCCGCTCGAGGCCTTAATATAAGAACAATCACTAGAGGCAAACTAGCCATTGTTGCTCTTGAATTCAGACACTGAAAGAAAAAATGAAAACCGAAATTAAGCTAATATCAAATCGGTCCAAGATTGCTGATAATCATTTATCAATTGTTACATTTCTACTTTTTATAATCAATCATTTATCACGATTTGAGAACTAAAAACGTCATATGACTTCTTTTAAACAATCACTTTAATATATGGAGATAAATAAGAAAAATATCAATTTCTTTTCTCCATTATTTGATATTTTTTGTTAAGTTACGCGCTAATAGGGCCTCTCTGGGAAGATATAAGGGCTCGAGCAAAACAATGTATGCCGCACTAACCCAGCTCAATGACATTCGAGCCCTTCCATACAACGTCGTCTGATGTTTTTATGTGAGCGCGGGTCTGGTTCAGTCATTGAGCTTTGATAGATACGCGACATAAGCTTCGAGAAGTTCAGTCCTTTTCTTTTGAATTACATTAATGCAGCTCCTCGTCCTCCAACGAGGTAGGGAAGGTGAACTCGAGGAGGAGGAGGAGGAGGGGCGAGGCGCGGTTGTCGTCTTGGAGGCAGAAGCTCACGCCTGGCCACCGCGGTAGCCGAAGAAGGTGCCGGTGACCACGGAGGAGCAGTCGATGGAGGACTCGTTGGAGACAAGGGAGTTTGAGTCGGAGGAGAGGATGCCTGGAAGCGGCCACAGCAGGGGACGACACACTCGACGAGGGAGCGGTAGAGGCCGACCTCGTGGCCGTAGTCAATCACGTGGAGATTGCGGGTTTGGAAGACCATGGAAGACGGAGGGTCCACCATTAACGGGCAGAGAGAGAGGGAGAGCGAGAGGGGAATAAAAGAGTGCCTCAGTGAGTGGGTTATTAAATGGGTTGAAAGTGGATATACGTTATAGGATGCTGCTAGGCTGACAGTGTCAGTTAGTCCTGACAATACGATCTTCAAATCAATGAGTGCTTTATGCAAAACACGTGGTGATGATGTGTGATCTACGGTTGAGATTGTAGGTGTGTGGATCTACGGTTGAGTTTGTACCGTCCCTGACGATAATGTAAGGAAAGCATTTCTCTACTCTATAAACCCATTTTCAATTCATTTATTTTGAGCTTCTATCTCCCTCCCCCCTTCCTTTTTTGCGGCCTTCCCCTCCCGCTTAGAGCATCGACTTTTCTCTATGCCCAGAAATCCCCAAAAATTAGCCTACTGTCCAGCTATAAGAAAAGAAATACGTCAGCTTGATGTAATTGGTTGATTAACACAATATAGACCGGAATACATGACCTTATTTTCAGATTTAGGGTAAATTTAAGTCCGCATTTTGACTCGAAAGTGCTCTACAAATCATAAGTTCCATATGGGCTCATACCAATAGATTTATTCCCTACAAACTGGTCATCCTGAAACCTACACATCTACATTCTGCTCAAACTAAATTATGGTTTTTTTCTGTACAATGAGTGATATTTACTAGAAAAGAAAAATCTGAATGCATATAATTGAAGCAAAAATCTCATGCAAGTATGGAACGGATGAGTTAGATCGTTTGTGTTCTACCAGAGATAATGTATCCCAAACCATAATGAAAGATACAGACCTTTGGTATGACAATGCGACCCAGCGTGCTGACGTCACGGTACTGAAGCCTCTTATCCATAACCTGAAAAGTAAGGGAACTTAGATTAATAAACAAACGAAGTTTTCCATAAGAGAAATGAATGAAAATGAAGCGCGAGCTACGACAAATAAACCTTTTAAGTCTCACGTGACCTTTGGATACAGTATTTCCAGATGAAGCGTAATGAAAAGATTGTGAAGAAGAAAACGACAAGGCGAAAGATCTCATAATGAAATATGGATGTTTGTTACAAAAGGCGAGGGGCGCCGACTTTCATAATAGCTACTCGAAATCATTGCTTTGACTGTCGTGTGTCAAGGGATAATTTGACCAAAAAAAAGTTTACTCGGGAAAAAAAAATTGTGATAAACCTGACAAATCCATAGTGAAGAACAAATTGTAGGATATTACCATTTCGTGCCAAAAAAATAAGTTTACTGAAGGGTTTAAAATAGAAAACCCTTGATTATTGTTCGAACCCTAGCCTTACTTAAAGATGCCGCAGTGAAATACCATCTAGATTCATTTATGGAAGACTTCGATCAACCTCAAAGTGGAGATACATATTTACCTTTCGAAACCCTTAAATTGAAAGTGATGTACTACCTCTAACCGGGGATAAACACACCCACCGTCCACAACTTCCGGTCGCCGGACCACCACCGGACCATTTTCTTTGCTAATTTTCTTCTTTCTTCCCCCCTCTTTTTTTGTGGCCTTTCCGGATCGTTATTCGATTTTTTCCTTCAAAAATGTAATTAAAGTGGATCATAAGCACTGTCTTCAACATGCAAATTGCTGAACATGGATCGTTCCAACAGTGACTCTCCACTGTGATTTGGATCATATACTACACTTGAAAAATTGGTCCGACATTCCTGATAATCATTTATCAATGGTTAGATAATGGAATCGTGCGTTCCTTCTATCAACATGACAAAGCTTACGACGAACAAGACACTTCGAGCCATAGCAAAAGGGTTAAACTTAGGAAAATGGGGACAGCACCATGAAAAATCACAACCATGAACCGGCAAAATGTCTCGACAATCACATAATCAGCCAAAAACATATCTCCAAATGATCACCAAGCGACTAACTCTTCACTTTCGAATGAATTATCAAAGAAATGATTGCTCACCTAGCAAGGACAGCGGCTTTGCCACAGCAAAGACTCGAAGAATGGTGTGACGAATCGGACACTGAAAATGTCGCAAGAAAGAAAGAGAATGAAATCGCCAACCTGACCTAGGCGAAATGGGATCTTCACGAAGCTTACCAGTGAGAGAAATCAGGAAGAAGCAGAGCAAGAGAGCTTCTTTTATAGGAAAATGAGGAGATGAAGAATATGATACGGAGGTGGGAATGATTCAGAAGAGTCGCTGGAGCACAGTGTGCAATTGCCGTTTTTAGCGTTTATGCTCCTTCACAAGAAATTACCTTGATACAATTCAAAAGCCAAATTTAGGATGACCATAGTTTAGACACCATACCATTTTAATAGAGTAATCCAATATAAGGAACTTATTATTGACTCATCACTAAACTTTTATGATAATGGAAGTCGTGATTTTGCTGTGCGATGACGTGGAAATCTCAAAAAAAGATGCTTCCTATAAAGACATTTTCAGTAAAAGGAAGACATGTTGATGTCTACGAGTAGTGCTTTCTACGCGACCATTCAATTCCTTTGGTATACGATGATACGACATCAAATTCACGTAACACAGTGTGCAATTGCCGTTTCTAGTGTTTATGCTCCTTCACAAGAAATCACCTTGATACAATTCAAAAGCCAAATTTAGGATGACCATAGTTTAGACACCATACCTATTACCTTTTTTATAGCATAATCCAATATAAGGAACTTATTATTGACACATCACTAAACTCTTCTGATCATGGAAGTCGCGATTTTGCTATGCGATGACGCGGAAGTCTCAAAAAAAGATGCTTCCTACAAAGACACTTTCAGTAAAAGGAAGACTTGTTGATGTCTATGGTAACTAGTGCTTTCTTCGCGACGATTCAATTCCTATGCTATACGATGATCAAACATCAAATTCACGTAACAGCTCTTCATCATAGGCCCATGTTGTGCCACGTTGGTTGTACGCCATGTTAGCAATTCGATGGTGTTACTAACGATCATCGACGAGAGGACTTGACTGTACAAATTAAGATAGTCAGAGATTGCATAATAAAAAAACTTAGAGGACCAAAATGTAAAAAAGAATAAACTTGAGACAAATGGATCTAAGGAGAAGGGGAGCATGGAAGAACAATGGATAATACCTCGAGGAACACCTCCTCGGGATTAGTAGCCATGAATCACAAAATAATGGATTTTATCCGCTAAATTGAAAAGCTATTTTAAGCTTTTAAATGTTAAGACATACATTCGTTTGATCTGTCAGGTTTCACAATTATTTCCTTGCAATGTATAGAACAAAAGTTGCAGTCGCCTGGTGTCTTGGAAGCAATCCCACCCCTCTTCTTGTTGTCCACAAAGGTCGAAACCTTCAGCCAAAACAAGTAATTTTCCGAGAACATTTCGAATGTCTGGTGATCCGACCGGCCGGCCGGCCGACCTTGAAGTCATGAAGAAGAGACTCCACCACCGCATTTGACCTTCCCCAGGGGCGGCGCGTCCTCCTGCGTTGGTTGGGAGTGCATGTCAGCTAAGATAGCATGCGACTGTTTAACTTCTCAAACCATGCAAAAGCAAACATTAATCCAAATTAAATTAATTATAAGAGAGAGAGTGTGCGCGCGCGCGCGAATAAAGACACCATCCATGTTCCCACTATGCTATAAGAGCAGGTTAGAGAAGTTGCACTCCGAGCAATTCCGGACCTTGTCCGACTCATCCAAGATGCTGCTTTGGTGGGACACCCACTTAGAACACCTTTTTTAGCAAATTCTTACAACTGAATTAGTGCTGGCAAATTCTTTAACGTCATCGGTATCTTATCAATGAGTTGCGGGTCACATTGTTATTACCAATACCAATCACATTTGCTTGAACTTAGAAAAATAGCAGTTTAGCGTATTTGATTTGATTGACGACTTTGAATACTTTGCTACTTTAATTGGAAAATTTCGTAAAAGAAATACTTAATAGCTTAAGCAGGAGCATGTGGACATGCTAAGTTGGCTTGAGTCAATGGAAGTCATCACTATATCTGTAAAAACGTGTATGCCCTCGAAGCATTCTCCGACGCGGCTTCGCTGTCAATGACGCTTATGATTCAAACGTGATGCAGTGGATTAAGGTTGTTAGTGAGATGAGAACCGGAGGATGATACAATGACGGCGGCTACCGTAGAGGTGGCAATAGGAGTCAGAAAATCCATTTATTAATTCAATTTTAGTGGGCCTAGATTGAATATGGGTCACTTAAAATGTTGAAAATGGGTTGAAATATTAAAGCCTAAGTTTAATGGGTCTAATATGAGTTTGATTCAACCCATTTAACTTGAGCCCAAAATGTATGTAACCTGCGAAGGCCTCGGGCGAGCCTCGAGCTTGCCGGGATATGGCCGATCGTTGCCGGTCGCCGTCCGCCAGTCACCGGTCTCCGGCCACCGGTGACCCTTGCCACACGTAGAAGAAAAAAAAAACAAGAAAAAAAAAAGAAAAAACATAAAAATGGAAAAAAAAAATCAGATATTTTTTTTTTAAAGAATCGTAAAAATTGTCTACGGTATTTTAGCAATTACGCGCGCGCGCGCACACACACATATATATATATTATAAATTTATAAGAAATGATTTTTTAAAAATTGGATTTATTATTGAAGTGTTTTAACAATATCGATCGGGTATGGGGGGGCTAGATTTGCACTACATGAAAATGATCAATATGGATCGAACCATTTTCGACCCGATCCACCCGTTAGATAGATCTAGACGACTGCAACGGCTGACGTGGTAGTGGAGGATTTCAGGACGAATTCCCAGTGGATCCATAAAATTCTTGTCAGTGCTTCATGTGTGTGCTGACGATGTTATTATTGAATTTCTTGGCCGGAAAAAACCAATCTCAACTTGTAGCTAGAATCTATTCACAAGAGAACTCAAATTGGAAAAAATAATCGGCTATTTGAGACCTATGAGCATGCTATTCTTTAGCACTTCATCTTCTAAGGCACAAGTTTTCCATGGGGACAGCTTTTTTGCCCTTTTCGATTCTTCCTTCCCTCGTGCAAATCCACCGTGCATTGCTCCAAGGAGGTGGAGCTGGAGCTGGAGGAAAAGACAGCAGGGATGGAGGCCATGGAGATGGTGGCACATGCATTTATCTAAAAGGGATAAGTGCATCAGAAATCTTAAAACTTACGCGAAAGTGTGATTGAGTCCTAAAACTTTCAAAAAGTTCAATTAAGTCCTAAAACTTGTCGAATTGGTATAGTCGAGTCCTTCCGTTAACACCGTCAATTTATCTAACCAAAAATGCTGACGTGGTATTTCTAAATTAATTTCTCCACACTACATGGCATCTTTTATTATTATTTTTCAAATAATATATAAATCAAATTAAAAAACTAAAAAAAGACTGAAATATTAAATTTTCGCTAAATTATGACTGTTCTTTTTTGCTACAACAACATTCTCACTTTCATTTGATTAATATGTATGTGTCGGAGAAAATTGTCCAAAAAGTCCTAAACCCATTACACTTTTATCAATTCAATCCTAAATCTTTTAAATTTACCAATTAAGTCCTAAACTTTTTCACTTTTTGCAAATTCATTTTTATTGGCCGTAAATCGCTGACGTGAACGTCGGCCATCTCACGTGACATAGCCGGCACTGATGTGGATAATTTTTTTTCATAAAATCTTAATATTTTTTGAATTTTTTATTAGTTTTTTTCTTTGTTCTTTTTTTCTTCCCCTTTTTTTCTTCTTGTTTTCTTCTTCGGCGGCAGGCGAGGGTTGCCGGGGTGAGGTTAGCTTCGGCTGTTGTCGCGTTGGCCTTACCCAGATCAAGGTGAGGCTGGATGCAAATTGTGTTTGTTAAAGTGTAATAAAAAGTTCATTGTAAAGCAACTTTGGGTAAATTGGTGTTTGGAAAAGTTATTTTTGCAAAAGACTTTTCTTATCTTTTTGTTATAAAAAAAAAAACTCAAACCATTCACCGGAGCCAGTGAAGGGCTCAGGCCGCCGGCGACGAAGATCAGGCGCCAACGGCCCTCGTCTAAGGTCACACGAACTCAGGCAGGGCCAGGCGATCGTCGTAGACCGCCCTCACGAAGAGAAGATAAACAGTTATAATGAGGGCAAAATAAAAAAACAAATGATAGTCTTGGAAGAAAATTTTTTTTGCTAACCCTAGGGATAAACATGCCGACAAAGCTAAAAGCCTAAGGTACACCAAGGCCTGGTTTGGGCTTTCAGCTTTTCCAAGGCTCACTTTTCTTCAAGGTCATTTCAAAAAATATTAAACACCCAAAATTTGGCCCAAAGAGTTTTGGACGCCTGAAGCTCCTTGGAAAAGCCTTTCCCAAACGAAGCAAGATTATCGTAGTTGTAATTGTGTGACTTTTGGTGACACAGATCTCTAGTGGTGGCAGTGACACCATCTCTCTCTCTCTCTCTCTCTCTCTCTCTCTCTCTCTCTCTCTCTCTCTCTCTCTCTCAAAACGTGACCGCTGAACAGTTGACGACCACTTGGGCTGTCACAACGACGTCTCCCGCAAGACCTGAGGCCATCAGTCTGAGGTCGAACAAGTCTACCTTGAGTTTGTAGTGCTCAAGAGGCATTTGGGGGTAAAAGTCATAATTGTATAAAGTTTCCAAGGGCAAAAATGTGAACTGATCATTTTCATTAATTATTGAAAAAAAATTTCCGAAAATGTTGCAAAGCTAAAAATAGGGACTAGCCTACCGTGAGCTTTGTCAACGTGAGCTTTTACTCGAAGTAACCCAAAAAAAATTTACCACACAGCTTTCACTCACGGAATTTTAAAGTTAAAGTTGCTTTGTAAAGCCGTGCCAAATGCATCCAAAAACTTTCTTCGGGTCACCTTTATTGCTATTTCACTCAAATCGAAGACCGTTGCGAGTCATTGTTCAATTATGATCAGGGAAAATTTCAAATAAGTGCTCGAAGTACTATTATTTTCTCAAATAAGGACTTGAAGTAAACTTTGTTTCAAATAATTGTCTGAAGTGGCATAGCAGTTTTAAATAGGGGCCTGAACTGGGCGTATAGTCTAAAACAAAAGGCCTCGCCAATAGGGCATTTTCGTCATTTTGATTTTTGACTTTTTTTTTTCAAAACTGAAAAAAAAAAAAAAAAAAAAAAAAAAAAAGGGAACAACACATTCCCCTCCCGCCTGTGGCCGTCGGTGCCTCGGAGAGGGCTGGTGACTGCGCCGACCAGAGAAAAGGGCTTGCTAGCCCTCAGCAGACCCGGGAGTGGATCGGGCCCTCTCCCTGATCTGGGCCAAGATCGCCAGCCCTCGCCCAGGCCCAGGTGGGGGCGAGCGACCCTCTCCGGGTTCAGGCGAGTGCCAACAGACCCTCACCTCTGGTCGTTGGGGTCGTCGAAAACCCTCGCCCAGATCCGAGAGAGGGCCCGACCCTCTCCCGGTTCTGGCGAGAACCGGCAGGCCTCGCCTCTAGTGGGTGGGGTAGCTGGCCCTCCCCGAGGCGCAATCAACGTCGCCGGCCTTCGCCGACGTCCGCACCGGCGGTGGGGCTCCCACCTGTGTGCATATTTTTTTAATTCTTCTTAAAAAAAACAAAGAACGGAAAAGATAAATAAAAAAGGAAAAAAAATAAAAAGTGAAATGACAAAAATGCCCTCAAGATCAAGCCCTTTTTTGAGATTTTATGGCCACTTCATGCCCTTATTTGAAACAAAGTTCACTTCATGCCCTTTTTTGAAACAAAGTTCTCTTCAGGCCCTTATTTGAGAAAATGGTGGCACTTCAAATACTTATTTAAAACAAGGTTCACTTCAAGCCCTTATTTAAGAGAATAAAGGGATTTCAGGCCTTTATTTGGAATTTTCCCTCATGACCACCATCGGTAGCCCAGCCACCCCCATCTCAACCTCTTCCTCCCGCTATCATTAAGAATGACCACTATCTTTCATAGGCATTGATTACCACCAATGACTATTGACCATTTTCCCGTGGTTACTACCGCCATCGACCGCCCACGGTCATCGGCCTCCGCCGCCAACCATCGTCCACCATTACCCTCCCTAGTTCCTACCAAATCATCGTAATCGCCATTACCTACCATCATTACAGAGGCCGGCACCAAGTCAATCATTCATTTTTTGCCCAATTTTCTCATTTTCTTCTATCATCATTTCACGAAATTGTTATCAAAGCAATAAAAGATTGTCGATGTAAACACTCGTGAGTAGACATGACCACGGGCCAGTTTGGGCTCGGAACCGACCCATGCCATACGGGCCCGATTACAGTTCCTCCCACGACTGAACCCGAACCGAACCGAAACTAGAACCCGAACCGAAACCGGCGGTTCCATTTTCGGTTTTGAACCGAAAAGGGACCCGAAACCGGCTCGGAACCGCTGGTTCAAAATCGGAACCAGAACCGCCCCCTCCAATTCCGGTTCCAGTTTCCCCATGGCCACGAATCAAGACCGTCGGTTCATGAAACGGAACCGGCAGTTCCCGAACCATTGCCATGCCTACTCGTGAGGGACTATTGAGAGGCTTCCCAAGATGAGATATAAATATAGGCCTTGGGCTTCACAAACATCTTCTGTTGAATTGAAGCCAACTTTGGTAATACGGTCCAAATGGTGTTTGGGCTCACTAGTAAGGCCACATATGATGACCTATTTGACAAGGATCATTAGGATTTTTTACGGAAAAAGTGTCAAAAAAGTTTTGAACTTATTGCATTGATGTCAATTCAGTCCTAAACCTTTTATTTGTGAGAATTAAGTCCTAAACATTTTGCATTTATGCCAATTCAGTCCTAAACCTTTTATTGGTGACAATTTAGTCCTGAACCTCCTGCATTTGGGTTAATTGAGTCAATTCGGTCAATTTTAACGGAAAATTCGCTGACGTGGACGTTGGATGTTCTACGTGGCACGGCTGGCACTGACGTAGACGTCGGTTGTCTTACGTGGCACGGCTGACGCGGACATGTATATTTTTTAATATTATTTTAATATTGTTATATATTTCTAATAATTTTTTAATAAATATTTTGGCTTTTTCTTCTTTTCCTTTTCTCTATCGTTAGAAAATTATTAAAAATATTAAAAAAATATTAAAAAAATATCCACGTTAGCACCAGCCGTGCTATGTAGGACAACCGACGTCCACGTCAGTGTATTCGCTGGCCAAAATTGGCCGGATTGACTCAATTAACACAAATGCAAAAGGTTTAGGACTGAATTGGCACCAATAAAAAGTTTATGACTGAATTGGCACAAATGTAATAAGTTTGGGACTTTTTATATTTTCTCGATTTTTTACGGTTGATCTTGATTAAATAAATAAAGAAAAAATAAAATTCTATAGTCGGCCTGCTACTAGAACGGTTATTATACTAAAAAACCTTTTTTTTAGTTAGGATTAATTTAAAACCACAACGTTGATTAACATGAACAAGCCAATTAAATTGATCATATCATCCGATTACTATCGACCTTCATACCACGAATATATCCTCAAAATCGATTAACGCAATCGACTGACGAAGCGATACGACAAACTATGAGGTGCATGTTGTCCACCTTTGTCGCTTTGGTTAGATTATCCATCTTAATTACCCGACGTGCGCGGGTAAGACCACGTAACATTCCAACCAATGTCAATTACCTACACCCAATTTTCCATCCCATGCATCCAATCTGAAACCTAATTAAGTTTGGGGTTAATACCACGAAAAATCTTAAATTGATACATTTATGATAAATTTACCCCAAATTAAATTTTTTGACCACAAAAAATCTCAAATTTATACACATGTGACAAATTTACCATAAACTATTTTTTTTACTACAAAAAATCCCAAACAGGTACGCTTGTGACAAATTTACCCCAAACTGGTATACCTAGGACAAATTTACCATCCCCTAATTTTCATTAAATTTTACCGTCAAATTGCTGAATTGGATGGCACATGGCAGTTGACGGGTGTACCAGCTTGAGATTTTTACGCTATGCTTGTCACAGGTGTATCAATTTAGGATTTTTGTGATATTAATCCAATTTAACGAAAATTAGCATAGGGTAAATTTGTCACAAGTGTACCAGTTTGGATTTTTTTTTTTTTGAGAAAATGTTAATTAAGGGTAAATTTATCACAGGTGTGCCAGATTGGGATTTTTCGTGGTCAAAAAATTAGTTTGGGGGTAAATTTGTCATAGTTGTGCAAATTTAGGATTTTTTGTGGTCAAAAAAATAATTTTGAGTAAATTTGTCACAATTGTACTAGTTTGGAGTTTTTTATGGTCAAAAAAATAATTTTGGATAAATTTGTCATGGATATACCAGTTTGAAATTTTTTGTGGTATTAACCCTTAAGTTTATAATAACGGACATTTTATGCCCAATTATTGCATAAAAGTCTCCAACTACTAAAAGCTATTAGTCTCTTGTCGCGACTCGATCTCGAAAATCGGGTTAATAGATTACTAAGCCTCTAGGAAGGGCTTAGCTCGGGCCCTTCCAGACCCATACCAAATCGCGGCGGGGTAAGTCGGATTCAATCTTAGTGTGATCAAGTGGTATGTGTACGTGTACATGCAAAAGGAGTCGCCACCGATCTTTGGGGAAGGTAGACCGGAAACCTTATTGAGCGATTGGGAGATGTCGTTCAATACTACACAACCAGAGATTAAGGGTCCGAGGACTTGGTTACGCTGGTGTTTTCATCGACGCCCTTTCGATATCGAAATTGGGTGTTTTTTAAACGTGCTGGTTAGGAGTGAGTCTATCCTATCAATCACAATCAAGCGTATAATGTGCGCAATAAGGAATCAATGACGTGCAGATAAAACGCATCAAATAACCCTAATAAAGCCTAAAGCCTTAGACAAATGTTCACTTGGGGTTCGAGTTCAAAAAGAGACAATTTACCGAAGAAGGGCAAAATCGTTATTTTTCGAGGGGAATCTAAAGTCAAAACTAGGGAAATGAGGTCAATCTAGCCATTATCTTTTTTAATTTTCTGAAATTTTTCAGATTTTTTTTCTTTTTAATATATATTTTTTTAATTAAAACAAAGAGACCCGGACCGGGTCCAAAAGCTCGGCCCGGTCAGGGGCGAACCCGGGCCTCCACGGCCTGGATTCCCGTTCAGACTGGGCTCAATTCTTGAGCCCAATCCGTGTAATACCTAACAAAACAAGGCCTGATTTAGGCCCAAACTGCTTTTCCTAAAAGACCAGCCCAGACTCACTATCCTAAGAAGTTAGCCCAGTCCACTACCCTCATTAGTCAGCCCAGCCCGAGGTCCACGGAACAGACCTCCAATCAGCCCTCCGCCTGAACCAGGCGACAAGGAAACAAAACCCAGTCAACAATCCCAACATCTAGTCAACGTATGATAAGAGCAGATTTTCCTCTACCTATATATATATATTGTTACTTCTTATCTGGATCATCTTCTTCCCTAGGACGCTCCCTCACTGAACAACCGAAGGCTTCGTCCAAACCACCTGTTCGGCGAAATTTTTTTACGATTTCTACTGTTTTAATCCGAGTCTAAGCTAGCCTGATGCAAGCTAGAGGTGCACGGTATCCTGCTGGTGAGTGGCCGCTACCAAGTCAATTATCGGTTTTTTGCCCAATTTTCTCATTTTCTTTTATCATCATTTCGCGAAATTGTTATCAAAGCAATAAATATTTTCGTTGTAAAGACTCTCAAGGGTCCATTGAGAGACTTCGCAAGATGAGATTTGAATATAGGCCTCGGGTTTCATAAACATCTTCTGTCGAATCGAAGCTAACTTTTATAATACGGTCCAAATAGTGTTTGGGCTCACTAATAAGGCCACATATGATGGCCTACTTGACAAGGACCGTTAGGATTTTTTACGGTTCATCTTGTTTAAATAAATAAACAAAAAGGAAAATTCTATAGTCGGCCGGCTACTAGAACGGTTCGTATACTAAAAAAATATGTTTAGTTAGGAATAATTTAACGCCACAAAGTCGATTAACATGAACAATGGAATAATCGGTCATAACTTTCGATTACTGCCGACCTTCGTACTACGTTTATATCGGCAAAATCGATCGATGGAACCGGCTGACGAAGCGATACGATAAACTACAGGGTGAATGTTGTCCACCTTTGTCGCTTTGGTTAAATTATCCGTCTTAATTACCCGACATGCGCGGTCTTAACATTCCAACCAATGCCAATTACCTACATCCAATTTTCCATCCCATGCATTCGATCTCAAACCTAATTGAATTTATAATAACGAACATTCTATGCCGATTTATTGCGGAAAAGTCACCAACGTGTGACCCTCCAATTTCTTGACCCAAAAGGCAAAAAAAAGAATTCAATAAATTGCATTTAATCAGAAAACACTAGCTTTGAACTACTCGGCATAGTGGTCAATGCCTAGCTACTTCTTCATATTCATTTTTTTTTTCTCTTTTCTTTTTAATTTCCCTTTTGTGGTTCAAATTTTAAAACAACTCCTACTCGAAGGCCTCTTTTTATCTCATTTTGTACATGTTTTTAATTACATCTATCAGGGGTGTAGGAAAACACAGGTAAAAACAACTCTAGCGAGGAAGAAGTAAAAATTAGGCTCCGCTTGTTTCGCGAAAAATGAATGATTTGGAAAATATTTTCTTGAAAATGATTGATTGTATCGCTTGAAATAATTAGTTAATAAAAAAAATTATTATTAATAATAATATATGTTTAAATAGTTTCGTGGACGATGAAAATATTTTCCGTCCACTCGTTTTTGTAAGCGACATTTTTTAGGAAATTTTTTTATAAATCATTCATTTTTTACGAAATATTAAAGTGAGTTCTCTCCTACAAAAGAGGGCGAAATATTTAAAAAGTAGGAAAGACGAGATAACGAATGTGATTTTGTGAACTCATAGTAGAAGCCAAGCCACATGAATGCCACATATATCTTCGAAGGTAAGCATCGGCAGTGAACACCAATTTGCGTAGCACACGTCCAAGAACTGTGAGACCTAGATGAGATTTCACCAAAAAGATCAAATAAAGCACACATTTCCCATGGGATCGATGCTTCCGGCACTTCCAACAGCAACTCTAGGCATGCATTACCTTCCAGATTTCCAAAGAAAAGAGGCACGGGGCGGAGATAACATTTCCTACTATAGCGCAAATTGCTTCAATAAGCCGGAAAACAAGTTAGAGATCCAAACCACAAAGCCAATCTCCCAAATAGTCACTAGTGACAAAGTTCATTTCATACAAACTTATTTTATTCGTTTTTGCTCATCTGCTAATCTGCAGGCTCCTGCATAGAGGATTAATCAGTCGAGAGTGTTTACATAACATCTCCAAGTAACACTATATCAAGTCCCTCGTGTATGGCACGCCTGTTTGAGGCAGCCAGGAGTCCCCATTTATGAAGTTTGAAACGGTGAAGTTCATCGCGTCCTTTGCACCTATCACGTGGTACCCGGGCCACTTGACCCGGTTCTTCGTGTTCGCTCCAGGCCCTCGATTTTCAAACTCCGCGTAGTATAGTAATTCCAATCGAGTCTTATCCCATTTGTCCCACCCGGCAGGATCGATAAGGCTGTCCATGAAGCTCTGCATGAACACTACCCTCGCAAATTCACCCCACGGCCTCCCTAGATATGTCTGCACAGAGATGTTGCTTGAGGCCAGGTCGTCGGCCGCTTTGATGGTGCAGTTGTGAAAGGACATACCCGTGGGCCAATCCTCAATCGAACGGCTCTGGGCGGTGATCGTGTTGCCCCCGCCTCGAAGTGGGAGGCGGGGGTAGAGGTTGCAGTTTTGGAAGACTACGGATGAGTCGCCACAGATGAAGTCGCCTGTGCCGTAGACGTCGCACTCTCGATAGAACTGGTAGAAACTTTGCGTCCATAGGGTGTCCTGGTAGGCTTCAAAGCTGCAGCGGTAGAACACCGAAAAGTTGCCTCCAGTTAGGACGGCCAAGGCCTGGCCCATCCGTGGCCCGGCCGTGTTCCGGAAGGTGATGTCCTTCGCCACAAAATTTTTTGCCATCACGACTGTGATAAGGTCAATGAATTGGTGAGATTAATTTTTAGATATTGATTAAATCCTAATACTAATCTTTATCACAATGAGGAAGACTTACTTAATGTTGCGCTAACGTCAATGCCCCACCCATCCTTCTGGCTACGATTGCCGGTGATGACCGTCCGGTTAATGCCGTCTCTGGTCATCATCAGATATTTTTTGTATTCTGGGATATTTACATACTCCTCATAGATACCGGCGGTCACGTGTATTTGAAAATACCCCTTCGTGCCGTCGGTATTATTGGGAGACTTCTGGACCGCGTCTTGGATGGTCGTGTAGTTTCCGGTGCCGTCCCGGCTTACCACGACTGTGGTGCCGATCGATACAGAATGGGCCCCACTCGAGGCCATTAATATAAGAACAATCACTAGAGGCAAACTATCCATTGTTGCTCTTGAATTCAGATGCTGAAATAAAAAATGAAAACCGAAATTAAGCTAATATCAAATCGGTCCAAGATTGCTGATAATCATTTATCAATTGTTACATTGCTAATTTTTATAACCAATCATTTATCACGATTTGAGAACTAAAAACGTCATATGACTGCTTTTAAACAATCACTTTAATATATGGAGATAAATAAGAAAAATATCAATTTCTTTTCTCCATTATTTGATATTTTTTGTTAAGTTACGCGCTAATAGGGCCTCTATGGGAAGATATAAGGGCTCGAGCAAAACAATGTATGCCGCACTAGCCCAGCTCAATGACATTCGAGCCCTTCCATACAACGTCGTCTGATGTTTTTATGTGAGCGCGGGTCTGGTTCAGTCATTGAGCTTCGAGAAGTTCAGTCCTTTTCTTTTGAATTACATTAATGCAGCTCCTCGTCCTCCAACGAGGTAGGGAAGGTGAACTTGAGGAGGAGGAGGAGGGGCAAGGCGCGGTTGTCGTCTTGGAGGCAGAAGCTCACGCGCGGCCACCGCGGTAGCCGAACAAGGAGCCGGCGACCACGGAGGAGCAGTGGATGGAGGACTCGTCGGAGACGAGGGAGTTTGAGTCGGAGGAGAGGATGCCTGGAAGCGGCCACAGCAGGGGACGACGCACTCAACGAGGGAGCGGTTGAGGTCGACCTCGTGGCCGTAGTCGACAGAGGTGGCGGTGTCGATCACGTGGAGATTGCGGGTTTGGAAGACCATGGAAGACGGAGGGTCCACCATTAACGGGCAGAGAGAGAGAGAGAGAGAGAGGGAGAGGGGAATAAAAGAGTGCCTCAGTGAGTGGGTTATTAAATGGGTTGAAAGTGGATATACATTATAGGATGCTGCTAGGCTGACAGTGTCAGTTAGTCCTGATAATACGATCTTCAAATCAATGAGTGCTTTATGCAAAACACGTGGTGATGATGTGTGATCTACGGTTGAGATTGTAGGTGTGTGGATCTACGGTTGAGTTTGTACCGTCCCTGACGGTAATGTAAGGAAAGCATTTCTCTACTCTATAAACCCATTTTCAATTCATTTATTTTGAGCTTCTATCTCCCTCCCCCCTTCCTTTTTTGCGGCCTTCCCCTCCCGCTTAGAGCATCGACTTTTCTCTATGCCCAGAAATCCCCAAAAATTAGCCTACTGTCCAGCTTTACGAAAAGAAGTACGTCAGCTTGATGTAATTGGTTGATTTAATCAGTATAAACTAGACCGGGTACTAAACTTGATGATTAACACAATATAGACCGGAACACATGACCTTATTTTCAGATTTAGGGTAAATTTAAGTTTGCATTTCGACTCGAAAGTGCTCTATAAATCATAAGTTCCATATGGGCTCATACCAATAGATTTATTCCCTGCAATCTGTTCATCCTGAAACCTACACATCTATATTCTGCTCAAACTAAATTATTGTTTTTTTTTTGTACAATGAGTGATATTTACTAGAAAAGAAAATTCTGAATGCATATAATTGAAGCAAAAATCTCATGCAAGTATGGAACGGATGAGTTTGATCGTTTATGTTCCACCAGAGATAATGTATTCCAAACCTTAATGAAAGATACAGACCTTTGGTATGACAATGCGACCCAGCGTGCTAACGTCACGGTACTGAAGCCTCTTATCCATAACCTGAAAAGTAAGGGAACTTAGATTAATAAACAAACGAAGTTTTCCATAAGAGAAATGAATGAAAATGAAGAGCGAGCTACGACAAATAAACCTTTTAAGTCTTGCGTGATCTTTGGAAACAGTATTTCCAGATGAAGCGTTATGAAAAGATTGTGAAGAAGAAAGCGACAAGACGAACGATCTCATAATGAAATATGGATGTTTGTTCCGAAAGGCGAGGAGCGCCGACTTTCATAATAGCTATTCGAAATCATTGCTTTGACTGTCCCGTGTCAAGGGATAATTTCACCCAAAAAAAGTTTACTCGGGAAAAAAAAATTGTGATAAACCTGACAAATCCATAGTGAAGAACAAATTGTAGGATATTACCATTTCGTGCCAAAAAAATAAGTTTACTGAAGGGTTTAAAATAGAAAACCCTTGATTATTGTTCGAACCCTAGCCTTACTTAAAGATGCCGCAGTGAAATACCATCTAGATTCATTTATGGAAGACTTCGATCAACCTCAAAGTGGAGATACATATTTACCTTTCAAAACCCTTAAATTGAAAGTCATGACATAGAAAGCTATTAAAGCTTCAAAAAAAAAATTTGTCTATATACTCTGGTTTTTTTTTTTTTTTTTGGGGGGGGGGGGGTCTATACCTATATACTCTGGTGTGTACTACCACTAACCAGGGATAAACACACCCACCGTCCACAACTTCCGGTCGCCGGACCACCACCGGACCATTTTCTTTACTAATTTTCTTCTTTCTTCCCCCCTCTTTTTTGTGGCCTTTCCGGATCGTTATTCGATTTTTTTCCTTCAAAAATGTAATTAAAGTGGATCATAAGCACTGCCTTCAACATGCAAATTGCTGAACATGGATCGTTCCAACAGTGACTCTCGACTGTGATTTGGATCGTCTACTACACTTGAAAAATTGGTCCGAGATTGCTAATAATCATTTATCAATGGTTAGATAATGGAATCGTGCGTTCCTTCTATCAACATGACGAAGCTTACGACGAACAGGACACTTCGAGCCATAGCAAAAGGGTTAAACTTAGGAAAATGGGGACAGCACCATGAAAAATCACAACCATGAACCGGCAAAATGTCTCGACAATCACATAATCGGCCAAAAACATATCTCCAAATGATCACCATGCGACTAACTCTTCACTTTCGAATGAATTATCAAAGAAATGATTGCTCACCTAGCAAGGACAGCGGCTTCGCCACAGCAAAGACTCGAAGAATGGTGTGACGAATCAGACACAGAAAATGTCGCAAGAAAGAAAGAGAATGAAATCGCCAACCTGACCTAGGCGAAATGGGATCTTCAGGAAGCTTACCAGTGAGAGAAATCAGGAAGAAGCTGAGCAAGAGCGCTTCTTTTATAGGAAAATGAGGAGATGAAGAATATGATACGGAGGTGGGAATGATTCAGAAGAGTTGCTGGAGCACAGTGTGCAATTGCCGTTTCTAGCGTTTATGCTCCTTCACAAGAAATTACCTTGATACAATTCAAAAGCCAAATTTAGAATGACCATAGTTTGGACACCATACCAATTACCATTTCAATAGAGTAATCCAATATAAGGAACTTATTATTGACTCATCACTAAACTTTTATGATAGTGGAAGTCGTGATTTTGCTGTGCGATGACGCGGAAATCTCAAAAAAGGATGCTTCCTATAAAAACATTTTCAGTAAAAGGAAGACACGTTGATGTCTACGAGTAGTGCTTTCTACGTGACCATTCAATTCCTATGGTATACGATGATAAGACATCAAATTCACCTAACACAGTGTGCAATTGCCGTTTCTAGAGTTTATGCTCCTTCACAAGAAATCACCTTGATACAATTCAAAAGCCAAATTTAGGATGACCATAGTTTAGATGCCATACCTATTATCATTTTAATAGCGTAATCCAATATAAGGAACTTATTATTGACTCATCACTAAACTCTTTTGATAATGGAAGTTGCGATTTTGCTATGCGATGACGCGGAAGTCTCAAAAAAAGATGCTTCCTACAAAGACACTTTCAATAAAAGGAAGACTTGTTGATGTCTATGGTAAGTAGTGCTTTCTTCGCAACGATTCAATTCCTATGCGATACGATGATCAAACATCAAATTCACGTAACAGCTCTTCATCATAGGCCCATGTTGTGCCACGTTGGTGTTACGGCATGTTAGCAATTCGATGGTGTTACTAACGATCGTCTACGAGAGGACTTCACTGCACAAATTAAGATAGTCAGAGATTGCATAATAAAAAAATTTAGAGGACTAAAATGTAAAAAAGAATAAACTTTAGACAAATGGATAATACCTCGAGGAACGCCTCCTCGGGATTAGTAGCCATGAATCACAAAATAATGGATTTTATCCGCTAAATTGAAAAGCTATTTTGAGCTTTTAAATGTTAAGACATACATTCGTTTGATCTCTTAGGCTTCACAATTATTTCCTTGCAATGTATAGAACAAAAGTTGCAGTCGCCTGGTGTCTTTGAAGCAATCCCACCCCTCTTCTTGTCGTCCACAAAGGTCGAAACCTTCAGCCAAAACAAGTAATTTTTCGAGAACATTTCGAATGTCTGGTGATCCGACCGGCCGGCCTTGAAGTCATGAAGAAGAGACTCCACCACCGCATTTGACCTTCCCCAGGGGCGGCGCGTCCTCCTGCGTTGGTTGTGAGTGCATGTCAGCTAAGATAGCATGCGACTGTTTAACTTCCCAAACCATGCAAAAGCAAACATTAATCCAAATCAAATTAATTATAATAAAGAGAGAGAGAGAGAGAGAGAGTGCATATTACGACAAATCTACATAGAGGCACCATCCGTGTTCTCACTGTGCTATAAGAGCGTGTTAGAGAAGTTGCACTCAGAGCAAATCAAAACCTTATCCGACTCATTCAAGATGCTGCTTTGGTGGGACACCCACTTAGAGCACCTTTTTTAGCAAATTCTTACAACTGAATTAGTACTGGCAAATTCTTTAACGTCATCGGTGTCTTGTCAATGAATTGAGGGTCACATTATTATTAACAATACCAATCACATTTGCTTGAACTTAGAAAAACAGCAGTTTAGCGTATTCGATTTGATTGACGAGTTTGAATAATTTGCTACTTTAATCGGAAAATTTCGTAAAAGAAATACTTAATAACTTAAGCAGGAGCACGTGAACACGCTAAGTTGGCTTGAGTCAATAGAACTCATCACTATATCTATAAAAATGTGTATGACCTCGACGCACTCTCCGACGCGGCTTCGCTGTCAATGACGCTTATGGTTCAAACGTGATGCAGTGGACAATTAGATGACTACGGACAATGGATTAATGTTGTTAGTGGGATGAGAAGCAGAGGATGATACAATGACGGCGGCTACCGTAGAGGTGGCAATATGAGTCAGAAAATCCATTTATTAATTCAATTTTAGTGGGCCCAGATTGAATATGGGTCACTGAAAATGTTGAAAATGGGTTGAAATGTTAAAGCCTAAGTTTAAGGGGTCTAATATGTCTTTGATTCAACCCATTTAACTTGAGCCCAAATGTATGTAACCTGCGAAGGCCTCAGTCGAGCCTCCAGCTTACCGGGATATGGCTGATCGTTGCTGGTCGCCGTCCGCCTGTCACCGGTCTCCATCCGCCGGTCGCCGGTGACCCTTGCCGCACGTAGAAAGAAAAACAAGAAAAAAAAAACATAAAAATGGAAAAAAAAAAATCAGAATTTTAAAAAAAAAATCGTAAAAATTGTCCAAAGTATTTTAGCAATTACACACACACACATATTTATTAGAAATTTATAAGAAACGATTTTTTATAAATTGGATTTAATATTGAAGTGTTTTAGCATTATCGGTCGGGTATGGGGGCGCTAGATTTGTATTACATGAAAATGATCAATATGGATCGGACCATTTTCGATCCGATCTACCCGTTTGATAGATCTAGACGACTGCAACGGCTGACGTGGTAGTGGAGGATTTCGGGACGAATTCCCAGTGGATCCATAAAATTCTCGTCAGTGCTTCATGTGTGTGCTGACGATGTTATTATTGAAGCTCCTGGCCGGAAAAAAAAAAAAAAAAAAATCTCAACTTGTAGCTAGAATCTATTCACAAGAGAACTCAAATTGGAAAAAATAATCAGCTATTTGAGACCTATGAGCATGCTATTCTTTAGCACTTGATCTTCTAAGGCACAAGTTTTCCATGGGGACAGCTTTTTTTCCCATTTCGATTCTTCCTTCCCTCGTGCAAATCGACCGTGCATTGCTCCAAGGAGCTGGAGCTGGAGCTGGAGGAAAAGACAGCAGGGATGAAGGCCATGGAATGGCGGCTCTTGCATTTATCTAAAAAGGATAAATGCATCAGAAGTCTTAAAATTTACACGAAAGTGTGATTGAGTTCTAAACCTTTCAAAAAGTTCAATTAAGTCCTAAAACTTGTCAAATTGATGTAGTCGAGTCCTTCCGTTAGCACCGTCAATTTATTTAATAAAAAATGCTGACGTGGTATTTCTAAATTAATTTCTCCATACTACATTGCATTTTTTATTTTTATTTTCAAATAATATATCAATCAAATTAAAAAATTTAAAAAAGACTGAAATATTAAATTTAAAAAAGCTAAAACAGAAAAAGAAAAGAAAAAGGGCAGGGTAGGGCAAGAAGCATGGCTGCCGCCGCCGCCCATCACCGGAGGCACGGCAGAGGTCGTAGGCCTTGGGCGAGGGTGGCCGGCCCCTCGCCCAGGGCCGGGGACCTCTGCCGGCCCCTTCGACGATGGGCAGTAGCCGCGCCTCACCAGCAAGGCCCTACCATGCCCTTTTTTCTGTTTTAGATTTTAAAATTTAAAATTTCAGTCTTTTTTAAATTTTTAATTTGATTTAAATAAGAAACGACAAGAAAATAAAAAAAAATTCCATGCAGGATAGAGAAATTAATTTAAAAATGCCACATTAGCATTTTTCGTTAGACAAATTGGCGGTGTCAACAGAAGTACTCGATTGCACCAATTTGACAAGTTTTAGGACTTGATTGCACTTTTTGAAAGTTTTAGGACTCAATTGCACTTTCGCGATAAGTTTTTAGGACTTTTGATGCACTTATCTCTATCTTAAAAACAAAAAACAAAAAAAATAATAGTTTCTCCTAGAACCGTAACCAGTGCATAACATTGGCATGCTAAACTGTCCCGTCCCAACACGCCACAGCTCTTCGTTGTTCCCAAGATTGTAGGGTAGCTTTGGATAGTTGGAGCGGCAAAATTAAGAAAATGCCCTTCGGTCAGCTCGTTCTTTGAAATAATGATGGCACTTCAGACCCTTATATGCAACAAGGTCAACTTCAGGCTCTTATTTGAGAAGAAAATGGCACTTTAGGCCCTAATTTGAAACTTTCCCGTCCAAGTGTATAGCCATTATCGATGAAAAATAATTTATCTCCATTGAACAATTCCAAATAAGGGCTTGAAGTGTCTTCATTTTCTTAAATAAAGATCTGAAGTTGCCTAGTTTTCTCAAATAAAGGCATGAAGTGAATCTTGTTTCAAACAAGAGTCTGAAGTGACCATATCAGTCTCAAAGAAAGGCCTGACCTCGCTGGCTGAATGGCAATTTCGTCCTTTACTTTTTCGAAATTTTTTTCATTTTTTCTTTCTTTTTTTCCTTTTTCTATTTTTTCCTTTTCCTTTTCTTTTTCGCTCTTCTCTCCGCTGGACTCTGGCGAGGGCAAGGGTTGCCAATCGAAAGGCCCTCACCTGTGGCGAGCAACCTCCACTGGCCATTGATGAGCCCGGCAATGGCGGGGGAAGGGAAGAGGGAAAAAGAAAAAAGAAAAAAATAAAGTAAAGTAAAAAAAAATCAAATAATTAAAGAAAATATCCTCAGAATTTTTTTTTATTAAAATACCCCTTCTCCGACGACCGCAATAGTCACATGCTTGCAAGCTAGCCAAAAGTCCTTATTTGAGACGATTTGGCCACTTCATGTCCTTATTTGAGATGGTTTGGCTACTTCATGTTCTTTAACATGTATTTTTCAACCTAACCACTTGTTAATATTTCTTTTATCAAAATTTATTGCGCGCATTACTCGTCCAGTGTATGGCGTGGCTGTGTGCCATGGTTGGATGATTTCCATGGAAGAACTCCAATCGAATTTGAGCAAGCAAGATTGCATCCTCCGGACCTCCATGCTTATTATATGTGCTTCTAGCTATTGATTAAAAAATAAACAGATAAATGAGCATAAGCACTACCAAATGTCCTCCGGAGCACTTGAAGCAGATTTTTTCTGCAAATTCAGTATAGTTTAAAGAAATATTATAAGAATAGGTCACGTATCTTTAAATTTAATAATATTGATTTCGCAAAACACAACGATGGTCTGTGCAATTGAAATCGTAAATTTTCTTTAATAGGATGTTTAGCGAGTGCTATTATGACAATTATTACCAAAAGATTCAGTAAACAATAGTATCAAAATGAAGAGACATGACAGGAAGGATTGGGTTTTAAGGTTGTTCATGTATACTAGCGAGGAAAAGGATTGGAAAAGCAATGTGTTATGACTTAAATGTCCTCCTACATATGTAAAACTAAAGATAACATAAGAGTACGAGGGGGAAGAAGGAAAATATTTATTTAGTAGTACATGAATCCCTCCCGAACCTCTCTCGCCATGAGAGCTCCTCTCTACCTTTATGGTAGCTTACCCAGAAACTCAATCACCCCAGCCAAACCTCAAATCTTCGCCAAGAACCTGATATCACTTCACAATGACACTACAGAACCCAACTCCTCCGCCCCACCATCCAAACCATAAACCCTAGCTTTCTTCTTACCAATGAAACCACATCAAAATGCCAATACAAAACCCTAATTCCAAACCACATCAAAATGCCCATACGAAACCCTACATCCATGTTCATCCCTCTTCTTTACAAACCAAACCCCTCTTTAGTAGATTTCTAGCGACTCTTTGTCTTCTCCAAGCCGAGCTGCTCCTCCGCCTGTGCCCAGATCCCAACGCAGCTACTACTCCCAGCCTCAAACCCAAGCTGAGCCAAACCCTCCTTGTCGCATTCATGCTCTGTACAACAACCTACAATCAACAACAGTATGGATCAAGATCTTCGTAACAGACTGGGTCATTTATGGTCTAGAACAAAAATAGCAGTGGTGGATGAGGTAGTCACTGAAGCTAGCCTAAAGGAAGGAGAGCGCACTGTTTTTGGGCGTCTCTTTGGCAGTCCCGAAGTTAACTTCCAAGCATTTCAGTCGACTATGAAGAAGGCCTGGAAATCTGACAAGGTAATATGTACTCACCTCGAACTTGGGCTGTTCTCCTTTGTTTTTTATACTGTGGAGGAGAAGAAAAGAATTCTGGACTCAGGCCCTTGGTCTTTTTCCCACCATCTGCTGGTTCTGAAACCATGGGAACCTAGCTTTGTTCCCCAGTGTACCCATTTTGATTCCTCTGCTTTCTGGCTTCATATTGTTGGACTTCCTGTTGAGGGTAGAAACAAAGAGGTGATTAGCAGTATTGCCGAACAGGTCGGGAAGGTAATAGAGGTCAAGATTGATGCTAGGGGATATGCTGCAGTAGCTATATGCAAAGCAAAAGCTGTCCTTAACTTAGTAATGCCTCTGGAATCAGGTATGATATATAGCTGCAAGGGGAAAGAACTGTGGATTGACTTTCGCTACGAAAGATTGCCCATTTTCTGTTTCTCGTGTGGGAGCATAGGCCACTACGCCCATAATTGCAAAGAAATTCCTTATGAGGAGGAGAGGTTCTCAAAAAATGAAAATATTTTCTTCAGACCATGGCTGAAGACAGAATCAAATACTACCAACCCTTTTGGGAAGGCTTTCTACGAGGCGAAAACAGAGGTCACGATGGAGAGTGAGGTTGTCCCTGAGACCCCTGACCCCCCCAGACAGCAAGACACAACCCAGAGGAAAACAAGGGAGAAGGATACAACAAGTGGACTGGGTGACGAGAGGTGGAAGCGGAAAATGAGCGAAATAGAAGAGCATACCTCTGGCTGGGAAGCACCAAACAACATGGGAAACCTAGTTGGTGGCAAACCCCTCTTAATAGATCTCCATTCATTCCATGGCAGCGGCCCCTTGAGAAAAACCAGTAAGAAACCAGCAACAAGGGAGTCAAAGAAAGGCAGAAAGTCAAACACGCAGATTATATTACTAGATGAATCTAACCTAATGGAGACACCTGTGAGCTCTATGGAAGAAGCAGACACACGGGCATTGGTGGCTTGCCCTAATAAGCCACCGGGTTACAAATGAGCATCCTTGCGTGGAACTGTCAAGGGCTGGGCAATCCCTTGACAGTTCAAGCATTAAGAGCTACTTCAGCTCAAGAATGGCCTAATTTTATTTTCTTATGCGAAACAAAGAATCAAGAAAGGGCTATTAATCCAGTGACGAAGAGTCTAAAGTTCCAGAACCAAATGGTGGTGGACCCGAATGGCATTGGTGGGGGTTTAGCTATCTTTTGGAAGGAGGAAGTTAAGGTGGAGATACTATCGGCCACAAACAACTTCGTTGATCTACGATATGAAGATACCACTCAGGGGAAACCTTTCAGATTAACCTGCTTTTATGCGCCAGCAATTTATCAGGAGAGAGTTAGAGTTTGGGACCAAATCAGGAATTTAAGGGAAGCAAACAACCTCCCATGGGTGTGGATAGGACATTTCAACGAGACACTTTACTTTTGGGAAAAAGTGGGCAAAAGAGGGTCTGACAACTACTGAATGCAGAATTTCAAAGAGCTTCTAAAAGAATGTGGCGTGATGGACATAGAGAGTAAGGGATGCGCGTACACCTGGTCTAATAACAGAGAAGGGGAAAACTTTGTGAAAAAAAGACTTGACCGAGCCATTTGCAATCTAGCATGGAGAGTAAACTTCCCAACAGCTGAGGCCTTTACGCTGCCCATAATAGGGTCAGATCACAGCCCTATATTGCTGTCCTTAGCCAATGAAAAGGTAAAAAGAAAAAGATCCTTCAGATTTGAATCATTTTGGCTGGAAAGTAAAGATTGCGGGCGAATTATTAAAGAGAACTGGGAAGATCTAGAGGGGAAGGTGCTGACTTGGTAGTAAAATTAAGGGCTTTCGCTGCAGCACTGGAAAGATGGGGTAAAAAAGAATTCCCAAACAGCCACCTTCAAATCAAAAAGTTCCAAACTGACCTCCAGAGGCTCACTAATAGCCAGAACCCAACTTTAGACAGAAACAAGTAGAGAGATATACTAGATCAGATCCAAAACCTGTGGCGGAGGGAAGAAATGTACTGGGGTCTAAGGTCGAGAGTGAATTGGCTACGATGGGGGGACAAAAACACTAAATTTTTTCATGCGACAACCATCCAAAGAAGACAACGGAACAGAACATCTATGCTGAAAGGGATTGGGCAGGAAGTTTGGACTAGAAACCTCTCGGTTCTGAAGAAAATGACCTCGGAGTTTTTTATTGACTTATATAGCTCGGCCGGCCCTTGGAACTTTGAGCCGGTGCTTGAACAATGCACCCCTGTGGTGCCAAAAAAAATGAACGACGAGCTAGCAGCTGAAGTTACTTTTAAAGAGGTTCAGAAAGCAGTTTTTGAGATGGGGCCAGAAAAAGCCCCAGGTCCGAATGGCTTAAATGGACTTTTCTACCATAAAAATTGGGAGCACATAAAGATGGGAGTTTTTGAGGAGGTCAGGAGTTTCTTTGTAGATGGAATTATGAACCCAGAGCATAATGCCACACACATTACTCTTATCCCAAAGGTGAAAAACCTCGAGAGACTTGACCAATTCAAACCTATTAGTTTGTGCAACTTCGCTTACAAGATCATTTCAAAAGTCTTGGCTAATAGGCTGAAAAGGTGGCTACCTAAGATTATAGCCGAAGAACAAAGTGCATTTGTCGGAGGCAGACAAATTCAGGATAACATTCTAATTGTTCAGGAAATCTTGCACCATATGAGAGTGAAAAAGAGGAAGAAGAGATTTCAAGCCATTCTTAAGCTCGATATGAAAAAAGCTTACGATAGGGTGGAATGCGATTTCCTTGAGGCTTGCCTCCTCAAGATGGGATTTTGTTCGAAATGGGTGGATAGAGTAATGAAATGTGTGAAATTAGCCACATTAAACGTTAAATTCAACGGAGAGCCCCTCCCATATTTCCAACCTTCGAGGGGAATCAGACAAGGAGACCCTATTTCCCCTTATCTATTCATTCTCATGGCAAATACTCTCTCAACGTTGATGAAGAAAGCTGTGAACGAGGGAACAATCAAGGGTATTAAGCTAAACAGGTACTGCCCTACACTTTCACATCTTTTGTTCCCCGACGCTCAATTTTCTTCTTAGATGGAAAGCTGGTTGAATGTCAAAATTTGGCTATGCTTTTAAATCAATATTGTTATACTACAGGGCAAGAAATCAACCTAAACAAGTTAGGAATCTTTATGGGGGCCAACTGTCCACGACAACTTCAAAACAGTCTTGCGAATGCTCTCAGAGTACCAAAGATGGCGAAAATAGGGAAATATTTGGGGCTGCCTTCTGACTGGGGAACTACAAAGAAACATATGCTCTCATGGATTAATGCTCGTGTGGATACGAAACTAGAGGGGTGGAAGGAAAATCTATTTTCGAAGGCTGGTAAAGAGATACTGATTAAGTCAGTGGTTCAAGCTGTACCCCAATATGCCATGTCAATTTTTAAAGTTCCGATCTGTGTTTGCACATCAATAGAAAGAAGAGTTTCTAAATTGTGGTGGAAGAACAGTGAGTCAAAATCAGGACTGCATTGGCAAAGATGGGAGCTTTTAAAGTCAAAGAAAGATGCCGGAGGCTTAGGCTTCAAAGACTTGGCTACTTTTAACCAATCACTGCTTGGAAAGCAAGCTTGGAGGCTTGCCCATGACCAGAATTCCTTATGGGGCATATTGCTAAAAGGGGTGTACTTTCCTAACAGAGGTTTCTTACAGTCAGAGAGAGGATCTAGACCCTCCTAGGGGTGGCAGAGTATACTACATGGCAGAGAAACTATATTAGGACTAGAGAAATGGTCCATCGGCAATGGAGTATCGATCAGCATTAGAGAGGATCGATGGCTAAGGAGAGGAATTATTGGAGGCCCGGCAAACAAAAATGACCCCTCAAAAGTCTCGGATCTAATTATTAAAGAGAAAGCCGAGTGGAATACCCGCAAGGTTAAATAGCTATTCGATGACGATACAGTAGCGGAAATTCTTTCAATTCCTTTAAGCCCTCTTTATCCTGAGGATAAGCTAAGATGGATGAATAGTCAAATAGGGAACTTTTCGGTGAAGAGTGCATAAAACGCTATCAGAGACTCTGAGGTCAAAATAACACGAACTCGGCCTCTACTTTTTTTCAGCCTTCGCGAGGACTCTGGACAGGAATATGACTAAATTGGCAAATCATCAAAAGATTTATGACTAAATTGAGATTAAATTGAAAAGTTATCGAAAGGTTGGGACTAAATTGGCACAATTAAAAAGTTTAAAACTAAATTGGCCACCATATATTAAGTTTAGGACTTTTTGGACAATTTTCTCCAATCAAACAAATATGTGGGTTTCAAAAATATGCATAAAATTGGCTCCTTCAATCCCTCTTATCCCGTTCTTTCTATTCCGTTCATCTCTTTCCTCCATTCCAAATTTTCTTCGTGATCAATTTTCTCTTCTCTAATGATCTCTATCTATTAGTGAGAAGTTCTTTTAACTTACTATAAAGGAAACCTTCTCTCATGATATAAATCCTAAAGGGCCTGCAAGTCCTAGTGAACGCATGGGCCATAGGGTGAGACCCGAACCATTGGGAAGACCCGGTGTCGTTTAGGCCCGACCGGTTCCTGGGGTCGAACGTGAACTACAACGGGAGGGATTGTGGGTACATACTGTTCGGCGGCGCGGGCCCAAGGATCCAACCCACATTGCCGCTCGCTTTCCGGATGATTTATCTCATGGTGGCTTCGCTCGTTCGATCGTTTAATTGGAAACTTCCTGAGGGAATGGCGCCTGAGAATCTGGATATGCAAGAGCAATTTGGTGTTGCTTTGAAAAAAGCCATAGCATGTTTTTTCAAGGCACGTATATGATGCATAGTAGTCGTAATTGTTGTCCCCTGTGTCGTGGCGTACGTAGGCCAGAGTGCCACTGCAGGCGGTCCCAATAGGACCATTGGGAACAATGGAATCTGGATCACACATCCAGAATATTGCGGTCGTGTCCGGATCACCTCTCACGACATCGACAATGCTGAAAAGTCCGATTAAAATTACTAAGGCGACTTTCTGGAGCGTGGCCATCGATTTAGCTTTTATTCTACTTGTTGATAGTCAATTTGGTAGTTAGAGATCCAATTAGTCGATTTCCTTTTATAGGCGGTGAATTGCGATACACATTTCTTTTTTCTTTAATGCCGTGGCTACTTCCAAAGAAGAGACTATAAGTATTGCCGCTTAACTATTCGAATCAACCTAGTTTCTTGTTCTTTTGTTTTTGCCTTTGCCTTGTTTGCCTCTCCTTTTGAACTCATACTTCATCAGCACAATAATGGCAATAGTCCTTTGTCGTTTAGATAGAATATTTGCCTCGTATGCGCATCTCTTAATACTTGTCGACAGAAATATTTAAGCACAGCTATTCTTTTAAAGTAACTTCTTGAAGAGCACGACCAGTAAAAGACATTGAAACAATAAAATAATGATTATATTGGTCTGCAATGCCTATAAACCATGCAAGAACTTTTCGATGTGATTTGCTCCTTAGATTAGTTTGTCTTGGGGAATCGAACTTAGAGTATTTGCTCTCGTTGTTAATTATATCAAAGTTGGAGACAAAATATTTCTCTGAAGTCTACCTGGTTTTGCTCTTCAAATCCTACGGTTCGAGTCGTTCTAGGTTCGTGTTCTAGTTCTTGAATGGAATTTCTACTATCTCACAAATGTTTTTATGGGACCATTCCCACATTCAACGTGGATCACTGTGTTGATACATATGTGAAAACAAAATTAGACATGAAATGTAAAAGGACGCATTTGCAAGAAACTGAAAGCTAATGAAAAGATGAATAGTAAATACCTACCTACACACTAGACATAAAGCTTTTTATCTCCCTTTTTTTTTAGGGAAAAAGCTACCAAAAACTCTAAACTATACTTATTTTGACATATTTACCTCAAAAAAAAAAAATTGTGACACACCAAAATCCTCAACCTTATAACCATGTGACCCATTTACCCTAAATTTGTACCAGTGTGACACATTTACCCCAAACCTTTTTCTTGTGGGGTTTTTCATGTCACAAAAAAATAATTTAAGGTAAATGTGTGGCACGGGTATAAGTTTGGGATTTTTTGTGTTACAAGAAAAATTTTTGGGTAAATGTGTCGCTCGTGTACAAGTTTAAGGTCACAGAAAAAAAACATACTCGAGTGTTCATGTTCCCGACATTTTCTACATTTTCTAATTTACCCAGTTTTCTATCTAGATGCCATGATCACGAGGCACGGATGTATTATTGTGATCATTTTTATTACAGATTGAGATGCTTCAAAATTAATCAGTGGGATAGTGTTTTCTTTTTATCAAGAGTTGCATCTAGTAGTAAAATAATATCTCCGTTCATATAAGAGTTGCGTCTCATGGTACAATTTAAACTGCCCACCTTTGTACCGCGGTTATATTGACAAAATCGATCGATAGAATCGACTGGCAAAGCGATACGATAAACTAGGCGGTGAATGTTGTCCATTTATTATGCACTTGTAATCTTCACGTCGCTTTGATTTAATCATCCCTCTTAATTAACCCAACATGCACGGCTAAGACCACGTATCGTTCCTCAACCAATGTTAATTACCTACATCCAATTTCCCATCTCATGCGTCCGATCTCAACCCTAATTAAATTAGATATATATTATATTACATGTATATTCATATATTATTTATAGACACAAATAATGCCATCGTTATTATAATAGCGAACATTCTACGCCCATGTATTGCGAAAAAGTCTCCAACCACTAAAAGTTACGAAGTTCTTGTCGCTTAAAACATGTGACTCTCCAATTTCTTGATCCCAAAAAAAAAAAGGAATTCAATAAGTTGCATTTAATCAGAAAATACTAGCTTTGAACGACTCCAGCATAGGGGTCCATGCCTAGCTACTTCTTCAAATTCAGCTTTTTTTCTCTTTTCCATTAAATTTTCCTTTTGTGGTTCAAATTTTAAAACGCCTCCTACGTGTGGGGGACTCTTTTTCTCTCATTCGACATTTTTAATTTTTTTTATTATATATATCACGCGGCGTAGAAAAACACAGCTAAAAACAACTCGTATGAAGTAAGAAGTAAAAATTAAAGAGAACGTTTCTCCTACCAAGTAAAACATAGAGTAATATTTAAAAATAGGAAAGACAAGATAGCAAATGTGATTTTGTGAATTTAGAGTAGAAGCCAAGTCACTCTTCCCATTTGGAAGAGGAAGGTGGGAATCCCCACCTGAAAAATGAGCAGGATTTGGCAATCTGCACACGGCACATAGCACACACAGTATGGCTTGTATCCTAGAATATGATAGGATAGAATCGGACAAAAAAAAATCACATAAATGTTATATTTCTTTAAAGGTAAGCAGAGGCAGCCAAAAAAAACCATCGCGGCGATCGTCAATGCACATGAACTGCCCTTATTTTACTTGTCAGAATTGAAATGTGAAAAAACTTAGAATATTCTACCTCAAAAATTCAAAAAATAATATGTTATACAACACATGGGCAAAGACATCGCAGTTATCTTAATTTTTGCACCACTTATTTTATTTTTATGCCATAACTTTCAATTGATCACTCGAATGTCTTAACTTAAAAAAAAAAAAAAAAAAAACTCACTGGAGGTGCCATGAATTTTGATACCGCGTCGGAATTCTCGACACATGGGTGATTGGCCGAAAAGTCGCGGCATTCAAGCGAAGGTTGTGCGAAAATCACATATGATCAATTGAAAAGTTACGATATTAAAGTGAACATCATGATGAAAATCATGACACTTGTGAAACGCGGCTAATATACCGCTAAAAAAATATTTATGTTCGATAAACAACATCCTCCATCTTTCGACCCTTACCTTATTCAAATCAAAAAGAAGGAAACACTTTTAAATTCCAAATAATTTGTGGCTTTATTTTTTTCCCGCCCCTTCTACATCCCTCATCATACCTACCACACAACCTTATCCTTCACAAGCACGCAACCACCTAGTACTTTCCCTCCTCTCCCCTCCAACCATTTTGCGCCTTCTCACGATTTTAAAATACAACTTATGTCAAAATACTTCCCTGAATATCAATATTATTTTTCATTTATTTATGAAAATTTTAAATAAAAACAGAAAGTGCTCAAATTTTCTCAAAAAATAACCTGGCCAAATAGCATTTTCGTCCTTACCTTTTTTTCTCTTCTTTTTTTCTTTTTTTATATCTATTTTTATTCTTTTCTTTTCTTTTCTTTTTTCTTTCTTCCCTCTTTCCTTCCCCTGCCCTCCGAAGGCGTTAGATCTCTCGACAAAATCAAACTACCACGTCAAAAAAAAAAAAAAAACGACCAAGAAAGAATTCGTAAACATCAATGTCATGTGCGTTGCACTAGGCTTTTTTATCGTATATACAATACGCTCAGGTAGACGACAATTTTTCACTTTCGCCCTCACAAAATATCTCCTCTTTTCTTTGACATTACAAAGGGGCAAAAAAAAAAAATCTATGACTTGGAATTACCGTTTTGCCCCGATTGATGAAACCAAGGAAAAAGCAAAATCTCTTGCCCATCGCCGGTCCTTGATTCACCGATCTTCCGGCCCATCGCCACCGCCACCGCTCATCCGGGGCAACACATGGACGGCCACGGCCTGCAACTCCGGCGGCGGGTCCACCACCCAGAGCCTCGCTGGGGCTACAGCGACGTCGACCACCGCGATCCCGCCGTCGCCTCCGCAGAGGACGCAGACCCGGCCGCCCCCGGCCGCGACGTGCTGGGCACCGCGGAGCCTCTCCGAGGCCATGACCTCTTCCCAGCGGTCGCGCCCCTCGTCGTACCGCCTGAGGACGCCCTGGACCTCGTCGACGACATAGATGACGTCCTCGTCCATGGCGGCGACGGGGCCGCACCAGCCCCCGATCATCCCCTCAGGCATCTCCCGCCACGTGTCGGCGGCGACGTCGTAGACGACCCCCTGCTTCGCGGCGTGGCCCCTCACGTTGACCATGCACAGCTTGCCTCTCCACCCAACGGCCTCGATGGCATCCCTGCAAAATCGACCATCTTTGAGCCCATTTAATTTCCTCCACTCCCAATTCACGCTCTCATCTTTCTTACTCGTGCTGGGATTTCTGTTGCTGGATGTGTTAAGATCCCACTTCTCCACCGACCTCGCCACATCGGTGCTGAACTGGGACCCGATCCCGCTCGCCACGTAGACGGCGGCGCCGAGGACCCCAGCGGCACACCACCGCCGGGGGGCGTTGAACGGCGGGCCGGAGGCCCACCTCCTGGCGATTGGGTCGAAGATGAGCGGGCGCGATATCGCCGGGAAGAAGTTGCGGGCGGTGGCGGCGAGGAGGACGAGCTTGCCGGCGACGGAGACGGTCTGGATGGGGAAGCGCCAAGAGAGGAAGGAGGGGTGGCTGACGAGGAGACGAAGCGGCGCGTCGGGGGCCGGTGGGGGGAGCGCGCGCCACCGGGCGGCGATCGGGTCGAAGGTGGCGAACTCGATCTTGCTCAGGTGGTGCTGATCGGTCTGGAGCGAGTGTGACAGTGATGATGAAGAGGGTGGAGGTGGTGGCTCTTGGGGCGAGGAGGGTGATAGGAGGGCGTAGAGAGAGAGGAAGGGAGGGAAGGAGGGAGTGTAGATGACGCGCCGCCACGAGCGGCAGACGGAGAACAGGAGGGAAGGGGGGACGCGAGCGAGGCAGAGGCGGGTAATGTGGTCGGGGAGCCCGGGCAGCAAGGGCGGCTGGTAGGGGACGTCCCGGTTGTGGTCGGCCACTTTGCGGCGCTTGGTGGAGGATGAAGATGAGGATGAGGCGGAGGAGGAGGCGGCGGTGGAGTGGATTGAGTTGGTGATGGGAGCGACGGCGTTGGCCATTTGTATGGAAGGGAGGAAGGAAGAATGGCGAGTTCGGGAGGCATTTTATATTAATGTTTTGCTGTTTTTTTTTTTTGGCCTTTTTCTTTGGTGGGGACCAATTAATAACGATTTTGTTGGGGCCATTACTTTTTAGGAGTTGCTTTGCTTACTTTGAACGATAAGAAAAGTTGTGTTGCTATTTGAAGGCATTAGGCAATATGCCAGATGACGTGGAAGTGCAAGGGAAACAAAAGTAAGATCGGACACTTACATTTGCGGTGTGCATGTCCAAGCCGAAGTGAAGGACAAATGAAAAGAAACATCATAAGGCATTTCTCTTTAAAAATGGTAACAGATGAAGGGAGATTGTGTTCGACTCTCTCCAAACGTATATCTACGAGTGTTTCCTTTCCTTCATGCTCGTCTAAACAACAGAGACTTAATCGCAGTTTTCCTCCCCTTTAATTTTTCTCTTGCATTTTCCCTCCTAATTTATAAATTACCAAACATAAGGGAAGAAATACCCTTGTTTCATTACTTTCTCTTGTGCGTAACACTCATTGGGTCAATTTTCTTTTCTCCCATCCTAAATAAACCTCGATCCTCCGATGCGTTTTCTGTTTACCTTTTATTTTCTTTTTTATTTTTTCCCTTATTTTGAATTTTGCCAAAAATTGCAAAAAAAAAGTAAAGGACGAAAATGACATTCATCCAGGTATAATCTGTCGATTGTCTTGCACGGTTGACGTGCATCTCAAATCAAGTTTGAGGTTTGAAATTGGAAGGGTCTCTCTTCTCTCACTTCTCAACGTGTCGCATTACATAAAACGCATTCTCTAGTAATTAGGGATTATCTCACGGATTATCATGAAATGCACATCAAGTTGATGGCCGGGGGAGGGGAGAGGAAAAAGAAAAAGGAAAAAGAAACGGAAAAGGAAAAAAAAAAAGAGAGGAGAAAATTGCAAAAAAAAGTAAAGGGCGAAAATGACCTTTAGTCAGGTCATTCTTTGAAACAATGATGGCACTTTAGGCCCTTATTTGAAACAATGTCCACTTCGAGCTTTTATTTGATAAAATGATGGCACTTCATGCCCTTATTTGAAATTTTTCCTTTTTTTTATGCAGGTCTGCCTTTATCTAAGCGCTACTTGATCCTGGAAAAGATCAAAGCCACGTCGAAGAGAGGCTGGGTCGCAATAGCCGCTTCTTCTTGGACAATCTCTTATCAAGCCAAATGGGTGTATGGCTTTGCCTTGCCATTTTACCTCTCTTCCCATGTGACTAGCGGTGCTTTGCAAGCAAGTATTCCCAAGAACACAATTTTCTTGCTATAACTCAAAAGTGACTCGGGAGCAACTACCTTCTAGTGAATAAGAAGTTCCTATTTGGATGGTTAGAACAATATGCACAAGGGAAGACCTCCTTTGATTTTAGTAACCATAAGCTACCTATAAAAACGAATTAGATTAATCAAGACTCCATCTAATCACGCACACTAAGTTGGCCAAAATCCATTTTGACTGCCAAGAAAGAAAGAAAGCAAAATCTTGAGAAAATTCTAAATAAAGACATGAAGTGCTCTCATTTTGTCAAATAAAGACCTGAAATGAACATTGTTTCAAAGAATAACCTGACCAAGGGCATTCTCGCCATTTACTTTTTTTTTAATTTTTTCTTTATTTCTTCTTCTTTTTTTCCCATTTCTTTTTTTTTTCTTTTTTTTTATTTTGTTACTGCCAGAGAGGGTCGAGCCAGTGTGTGCCCGAAGACCCTCGCCGATGACTGGTATGGTCAGCCACCGGCGAAAAGGAAGGAAAAAAAAAAGGAAAAATCACACAATGTTTTTTTTGTCGGATATCACATAGTTAAATAACGAAAATATCCTTAGTGATGAATTATTTTGAAATAATAAATGCACTTTAGAAATTTATTTGAAATAAAGTTCATTTGAGGCCCTTATTTTTTTTTTCTTTTGTCGGACTTTGAGGCCCTTCTTTGAAAAAATGCCTTTATTTTAGAATTTTCCCAAAATTCTTTTCCAATAAATCACACCAAAAGAAAGGGATTCTCTGGCCGGGCCCAACAAGAAAAGCTGTCTGTCGTCATTATTAAATGTAGTTGGTGGAATTACGTAATTGAAAATAAAGCGAAAATACGCGTGGTCGCGTGATCTTTCACTTGGCCCACCCGCGTGACCCCAGACAAAAGCCAGTGGCGTGGGAGTTGCGAAAAAGGCCATCTTGTCGTGTTCTCCTAATCACTTGTGGTCCAAGTCGGGTCATGCTCGTCGAAAAACCCATTCAAATCGAGGCCAAACATGAAAAACCAGGCTCAATCAAGCTTTATTCGAGCACCTAGCCTTAAATATTCAAGTCCAATCGAACTGTTGAGCCGTCGCGACTCGACTTGGCTCGACTCAATCATACCCTCACAAACGATGAACCTCGTGTAAACATCGTGATCGAGGTGCATCCATCGCTTGTGTCTCTCTCGTCCTGGTGCGAGAGATAGTACAATGACCTATGCATCAACTCGTGTAATTAATCATCAATTCATACCCTCAAGTGTCATTGTCTTTGTGTGGTTTCATTAATATCCGATGCTTTCGATCGGTAATGTTTTACTTAGGCCATAGGTAACTGTAAATAGCAAAAGGTACTTCATTAAAGTTCTGGCTTTGGATGCTCTCTTTTATCATGAAACCCATGTATCATGTGAAAAGGGGAATGTTAAATAATTTTATCACACATCATGTGACTTATAGTTGGGTAGTCCACGTCCAAATTATTATGGGACTTACGGCGGGATTAATCGACTACTCGAATTTTTCAATAAATCTCTCTAATGAATTGTAGGAAAAAGGAGCGGAAATTATGGGACTCAAGTGCCATAGTTTTACCCATTTTGGGAAAATTAAACATGCAAATCAAATTTTTATCGAGACAATCCGCCGTAATTTCAACTCCACGGACATCGCGGTGGAATACTGTTGAACAAATCCCCGAAAAAGAAAGAACTCCTTAACAAATGCTCCTCGCCGTGAGGGCGAGCAAAAGGGTCGAGTTAGAATCAATCGTATGCGTATTCGCTCTCGTTACTACGACCCGACGCATCAACATTGTGTGCGTCGAGATAATCACGGAATGGGCGGGAACAAGGTATCCCCCCTCTCTCCGCTTCCCGCGGCTGGCTCCAACGGTATCCAGAGAGCTTTAAAAAAAAAACCCACATAGGGTCCTTTTGTTATTAAAGCAGAACAAAAAGAGAAGTCTTATAAATAAATAAATAAAAATAAGCTAAAAACGGAAGTGCTGGGAAGAGAAAAAAAAAGGCTCCCATTAGCAGTGGCAAGCTGGACAGTGAAGGACATGGACCAGCTTTACGCATTCAATTCCCCTCCCTCTCTCTCTCTCTCTCTCTCTCTCTCTCTCTCTCTCTCCAGCTTTACGAAATCGGACTGGATTAGACCGAATCGGTCTGATCTGGATGGTTCCCGATTCTTGGAA
This sequence comes from Lenwebbia sp. NSW1173648, assembly GCA_029784005.1. Lineage (NCBI taxonomy): Eukaryota > Viridiplantae > Streptophyta > Magnoliopsida > Myrtales > Myrtaceae > Lenwebbia > Lenwebbia sp. NSW1173648. The sequence continues at coordinate 7,391,026 of JARCGZ010000005.1, forward strand.
TCGGACCGACGGACCACCTAACACTGCATAATTTTTTTGTCGATTTTTTATTTTGAAGCAAACTCTAATTAGTCAATCATTTTTTTTTCTTTCAATGTCGGGAAACACCCATATGTAGGGAATAGAAAAAAAGAAATCACGGGACTGACCCTAGATCGGGTGGGCAGATTTTTGGTCCTTGGGCAGGAGCCAATCACGCCTAGATGCGGATATGGAGACCATGACTCGAAGTAATTTGCACGTAGTGATGAGATTCTGACCTTCAATTTCCAAGCTATAAATCCTCCATTACCCTAACCAATTGAGCAAACCTAAAGCTGCATTTGGTCGTCAGGATAAAAATCAGGATATGATAGGATATGTGTTTGGTAGCTGTCTAGGATAAGATAAAATAGAAATATGGGGGGATATAGCCTAGATAAAAAGATTCTAGGCGGGGGGAGGAATAGACTCAAATAGAATTTCTCAGGAGAGCAGACACAAGGAGAATTGGGTTTTTCTCACAACCACCGCATTTCCTCCGCGCCGGGTGGCCTCTCCGCCTAGCCGAGCTGCCTCTCCGACAACGGTTATCGTCAAGTGTGGCCGCCTCTTCGGCGGCGCCAAGCTGGGGTCTCCGGCCGCAAGCCGAGTATGCCCACTACCACGTTCTTTAGTCGATTGTTTGGCGTGATATGCGATCACATCTCTCGTTCTTTAATTGCTTGAACCTTTTTCAATATTCGAAAGAGGTCTCGACATGTTATGAAGAACTCATGGTTAAACATTCACTTTCAAGGTAGCTCTCTTGGACGACCTGCTTTAGGGGTGTGCATGGTCCGGGTTAGTCCGGTCCCGGTATGGAACCGGGGACCGGATCGATAGTCCCAGTCCCCAAATTTTCGGGACCGGGACCGGGACCAGACCGGCCCGGGACCGGAGGTTCATTCCGGTCCCAATGGGACCGCTAACACTAGTTCTTCAAAATATTTTAAGAGTAAGACAGACATGACAAATGTCATTGACTACCTAAACCTTATGTCTATTGAAGAGTTTGAGTATTCTGACGAAGATGAATATGAGTTATCTTCAGAAGAAGAAATATAGACTCATCGACGATCCAAATAAAGTCTATCTTGAAGTGATCAGACTCTCCAACGCTTGGAAAGTCAACCGAAGTTTCGGACAACGAAACGGAGGTTTTGATAGTGTCGGAAGCATTACAGATCAAGAGATCCTTATATATATATATTATTTTTTTGGTGATCCGGTCAGGGCGGTTTGGTCCGGTCCCATCCACCATGGAACCGGGGACCGTACCGCCCGGCCACCGATCCCATTTATTGGGACCGGGGACCAGACCGCCCCCCTCAAGGACCGGACCAACCCGCCCGGTCTGGGCCGGTCCGGTCCAGTTTGCACACCCCTAACCTGCATAAGTGCATCTTCAACTTGTGAAAAGAGACTGAATAATTTCATCGTTCATCACTTGCTTATTCACTCAGCAAGATAACGAGTAAGGCCAACGGGTCATTATCAAATGATTCGACTCAAATCAAGACCCCTGGTACGGGGTCTACTTGGTCGTTGTCGTGACTAAATTCAGATGATACAAATATCAGCTCAACAATAACTCACTCATCAAAATGTAAACCGAATAATTTCTACAGCATTCTGATGTTTTAGCAAAATAGAGTCGATCTCAACCGTGCCTTGCCTCTGCTTATCCGGCTTCAAATCTGCAGCTCACCAAACAATAGTTATGATATAACAAAATCCTTGAATTTCTTATCCTATCATATTCAATTTTATCCTAACTATAAATTTGGACGACCAAACATAGATTAAGGGTTAATAGGCAAACCATACATGTCTTGGGTATAAGTACGGAATTTATTAGGCAAATCGATGGAGTATATCTGAAAAGTTTGTACCAAAAACAATAAAAGGTTCACGTTTATCGGGTGTTCTTGCAGTGCTGGTCAAGTTTGTTTAAGAAAATATGTTGACTTTCAAAGTGTTAATTACGCATATCGCAAGATAATTCAGTGCATTAGAGATTACAAAATTTCCATCCGATTGCTCTATGAGTGCTCTTTGGGAATTCTTCACTGAGATGCATAGATAAAGCCCACCGTAACTACATATTTCTTTTCCCAACCAGAAAAGTATGGTACAATACGGATTCGAATGGTTTTGAATTTATTGATTTGACTTCTTACTTTTAACACCTGCTTATTTATCTAACTTAATCGGTAAAACAAATCAAACTGACCTGGACAACGCACGTGATCTCGTGGGGAAACAACAGGACATGGACAAACTTTTCTGCCAACTGAAAATTCGAATCCGGACCCGACAATTGGGTCGGGTCACTGGTTTGACCTAAATGGGTTAAGCACCGTTCTTGCACCCGTTATGAGAAGACACGAGAAAAGTCTCAAAATTTTGGTTTTTGTTAGGTTAGGTATTGAAAATGTCCCGTTGAACTCAAGTGAACTTTAAAAGCATCTCGATATTATGACTCCGTTCACTTCGCAGAAAATGAATAATTTAAAAAATATTTTCTTAAAAATGACCGCTTATATTGATTATAAAAATAAATGAATAAAAAATGTCTATCATTCGTGAAAATGTTTAAACATAAACTGCTTCCAATAACGGATTTTTTTTTCATTGACTAATTATTTCAAGTTATGCAAGCGATCATTTTTAGAAAAATGTTTTCCTAATCATTCATTTTTCACGAAATAAACGGAGCATATTTTTCCAATACTAAGAAAGTAAATACACTGTAAAGATCATAATATCAAGCAGCCATGTCTTGCGAAAATCATGGATTCACCAAAGATGAAAAGAGCATAAAGAAAAAAAATTATAAGCTTTAGAGTTAAAAACCTAAGTTTTTTTTTTTCTATCCTATCTCTAACTCTCTTCTCACCGACTTTTGCTCTGCCTCTTTGCAGAACGCCGGAGTCGTACCACGCACTTGTGATACTAGCGTCCCATCCCCCAATTCCTTTACCAGCAAGGTTGCATCTTTATTGACAAAAAAAAAAAAATCCTAAGTTATATAAACCCGAATGAACTTCGAGAGAGACCTTCCCAATTATGAACATCAAAGTCGATTTGAGATGCGCATCAACCATGCAAGGCAACCGACATATTACACCATATCAGATCGTGCAAATGATATATAAAATACTTCCTCCATAATGGGGCTCCCGGAGCTTATCTTCCCCGTTTTAGGTGCTCGGAAATAGAATCAACGGGTTGTTGTTACACGAAGCTATTTTCAAGAGCACAATCTCTTAATATAGCTCAGAAGTGGCTTGTCAATAATTCTCATCCGGTGAATAAGAAGTTCTCATTGGATGGTCAGAGGAATACAGATAAGAGAAGACCTCATTTGCTTTTAGGTTACAATTGATTTTTTGAATTTCTAATCAGGATAGAACTGGATATGATATCATATGAAATTCCAAAAATTTGTTATGTCATAATAAACTTGGATATTGTTATATCCTATCATACCTATTGTTTGGTATGAATGAATACTAATATAAACGAATCTGAAAATGTACAAACGAAGATAGTAAGAATTTATCATGATTCACTACTAAATAAATCACAAATGCACAAACGAAGATAACCTCCATCAATCAGTTCATAATTATAGTACGATCTACATCTTAAACAGAAAAATAGCTCATTATAGCATTCCGAAGGCACATGTTCGACAATAACAAGAAGTGTAAATGGACTACAACAATAATCAAAAGTTAGATCAGCCAGCAAAAGTCAAATCTAATAAAAGAGGGAAAACACGATTATTCATCTTTGCGATTACGAAAAGTATAATGCTTTGACTTTTTCGTCACTTGCGTGAAAATTTCAACATGAAAAACAGAGCTATGGAAAAGAGGAGTTTCGACTCTTTAGCTGCTTCCGCGGCTTTTGACATGAACCAAAGTTCTGTGAAGGAAAAAGAGCTTCGATCTCTCGTCGTTTTCGTGGAATTTTGACGCGAACAGAAAACTATGGAGGAATCCTAAAGCTTTAACAAGAATGCGAGATACGGAGAAGAAAGAGACAAAGTGAATTAGTAAGGCCCATTTCGAGTTTGAATTTGTTCATTTAAAAACCAGGATTCTTCTACTTCATTTTTATTTTATTACTAGTCCCTCTCTCTGTTTATTTCATTTCTATTCCCTTCCATCATTCCTTCATACCAATTTTATTAAACAATAAGTAATATTAATGTACCTAAAATATGTAATAAAAATGTAGCTACTAAACACACACACACACACACACACACACACACACACACACACACACACACACACATATATATATATATATATATATATATATATATATATATATAATATAAAAAAAGAAAATTTCCCTTTAAATTTTTTATTTTGAATTTTATTGTTTATAATATAGTTCAAATATTATTTTATTTTTAATTTTAATTTAATTTTTGTTTTGCTTGAGATTTTTTTTTTTATGAACAATGAAATAATGTCCAATTTTATTCCACATTCCCATGTGATATTTTCACCCTAGCTATATCCCCTTATATATGACTTTGTCCTGTTTTAGGTAAGAACCAAACACGGATATGATACATCATATCATATTCCGATTATTATTTTGGCTATCAAACGTAGCCTTTGTACCATCGATTTTAAGCCAAACTATATACAAAAATGATTAGTGGGCCAAAGCCCTTTTGACCGCCAAGAAAGAAATAAATTCTTCCCAAATAAATACCACCCAAAAAAGGTTATCTAGCTGGGCCCCACGCGAAAAGTTGTCTATCGCCATTATCAAATGTAGTTAGTGGAATTACATAATTAAATAAAGCGCAAAATACGCGTGGTCGCGAGCTTTTCACTTGCTCCACCCACACACGCAGACAAAGCTAGTGGCGTGTGAATGGTAAAAAGGTAATTTTGTCGTGTTCTTCAAATCACGTGTGGTCCACATTCGCTCCACTGTAACTACAGCTCGTTGATCTATATACTTGACATACGTGTCTAGTAAATTAGTCGTATACAGATCTATAGGATAATTTGTATAAATACACACGTAAGATTATTAATTTTTCAACGAGAAAATATCAGAAAGTCTTCTCACGTTTTATATACGTATCTGTTTGCACCTTGAACATTATAAGAATGCAATTAGCATCCCAAGTCTTGCATCTGGCTATATATATGAATTCACCGTTTTTCCTTTCGGATTTGCCCTTCCCGCCATTCAAATCCATCCACAAATGAAAACTCACTTGCCCAAAACCCTAACTCACTCAGTACTTCACCCTTTTGCTCCCGGCGTCGCCACTCACCGCTGACCGCCATACTAACTGAGTCTTAGCCTATCGAGCTCCACCTAGATCTAAGTTGAGCCTGACTTGATAGGTTTGTCGAGCTCCATCAGCGTGAAGCTCGACTCGGCATCGACAAAGCTTGAGTCGAGCGCAACCCACATCTATGGAGCTCTACGCTAGCACCCAAATTCGTTGAGCTCGACGGAGAAAGGCTTGCAGGAGTTTGAGGATGGCTTGGCCTTTTTTGGATTCGGGAATTCTATTTGAAGATGCAAATTGTTGGTTCTCAAAACTCGGGATTCATTTTGAAAATTTCCTTCTCCAAATTATAATGTTTTCTTAGAGTTCTCAAAACTTGGGATGCAAAAGCTCGAGTTACAGTCCCATTGAAGATTATGTTTGTTGATTAATCAGGTCGAGTCAAGTTCGTTGAAAAGCTTATTCGAATTGAGGTCAACCTTGAAAGTTAAGCTTAATAAAGATATCCTAGCCCATCAAGCTCAAGCATTTAACTGTCACGACTTGACTAAACTCCTAAAGATAAGGGTCATGAACTCGCTTTGGCAACATGACCCAGGTGAGGCCATTGCTGGCCTCTCTCTCTTTCTCTCCTCCTATCCGAGATATTGTACAACGATCTATGCGTCAATTCATGTAATTAATTAGCTAGAACAATGGTATCACCATTTTCTATCTTGTGCGGTTTCATTCACATTTGATGCTGTCTATTGGCCATAGATCACTTTAAATTGAAAAAAAAAAAAACCATTGAAATTCTGGCTTTGAGTGCTTTTTCTTTCATTGCGCCTGATGTGATAGAAACCATGAAATTCACGCATCTGCTTTTGTTTCTCATTGTGAAAAGTAGAAAGTGAGATGCTCAAACTAAAGTTCTTAGGGAGACGAAAAGGAGAGTGATGAAAGATTTTATCATAGGTCACGTGATATATAGTTGGGTTATTCATGTATAAATTACTACTGGGCTTGCAATGGCACTAATCCCCTACTTGGTTTTATTTTTCACTAGATCTCTCTTCTCAGTTGTAGGTGAAAATAAAAAAAGGATTTATGGGATGAAAAAACAAATGGTTTCATGCATTCCGAAAAAAAGTTAAACACACAAACTGTTGGATCTAGCAATAACACCTAGAGGGGGGGTGAATAGGTGATTCTGAACACTTTTTAATATTTAATGCGGAAATTTATAAAGGGTTCAGAACATAGACTGAAAATGATCAGTAAGAGGACGTGCAGATAAACTAAACACAGCAAGATGAGTTTAGGGAAAGAGAGATTGCACGTAATGATCATAGTGGTTCGGCTTTAGCAAGCCTACGTCCACTCTCCCACGATGACAGCCGATCGGCTGGATTCCACTATGAGTCGTTGAAAGATTACAGGCGTTGTCACTCCAATCGCTCTTACAAATGAACCTCTCAAGACTACGAATTTTTAAGCTCACAAGAACAAGAGAATGTGTTTTTGAACAACTCAGCACTTTGGAATTTTTAGTTCTCGATCATTTTGAAACAGTCACTATTGATCTTCTTTATACTCCTTCAGCCTTGAACTAGCCGTTACCAAGGCCCTTCAAAGGATCGCTATTCAATCTTTGATTGGACGCTATCAATCCTGATTGACGGAGACTGTATATGGGAAGATCCAGTGGCCGTTGAAAGTGAATCTGAACCCTTCAGATTCAGTCGCCCATACAACCAAATCTTCAGTTTCCATAAATAGAGTTCATCCAAATCTCCAAGATATCTTGTTCACGGAAGGTAATATCCAATCGCGGATATTCTCCTGATTTGATTGGAAAATAATCCTGTCAATCAAATCTTACAAACTTCCATAACAAGGAGCGGCCAAATCAGAAACCTGCCAAACGTGGGTCTTCAGAATCTAGTAGCGAGATATTGCAGAATCTGAACGTTGTTCAGAAGCAATCTTCTGAACCAGAGAGACTCTCTGAATCTGAACAGATTGGAACAGTGACTCTGAGCTTCTGTAAGATCCTTGCTGACGTGTCACATAAATCTCCTAGAGATGAGTCATCAGAGGCAGCATAGACTTCCTTCTGAAGGCTTTAGATGCAACATAGACTTCCTTCTGGAGTCTTCAGAAGCACCACGATTCTCCATCTGAATGTAGGACTTCGACTATCTCAGAAGCAAGTGTGCGACGACTACTCCTTGAGTCTGAACGCCAGTCATGGAACATTATAAGCTTTTGTTCACATGCTCATGCCTGCAATAACAAATTATTTGTATTAACCAGATTCTCTTACTAGAAAGATAGTTTTGTCAGAATCAAAATATTCAGAGGGAATGTTTTCTCAACACAAACCACTTTCTTATCAAGTCAATACTATGGGTGATAGGTTCTGAAGTAGTAAATTCCAGATCTGGAACCTGATAGCCTGTTATGGTAGGTTCCTAGTTTTTGAAATCTGAATTAGTCCATATTGGACTACCAAAAAAGTCATAAACCCATTACAATTTTGCTAATTCAGTCCTTTTTTTTTCTCGATTGAGTCCTAAACCTTTTGCAATTGTGCCAATTCAATCCATTTGGCTGGCTGGCGTTAACGGGACAATTTTTTAATTTATTTTTTCCTTTTTTAGTGTTTGGGCCAGTGGTCGGCCGACCCAAACCCTAAAAAATAAAATAAAATAAAAAGACAGAAAAAATTACTAAAAATAAATTAAATATTAAAAATATTAAAATATTATTTAAAAATTGTCATGTCGACATCGGCCGGCCGGCCAAATGGATTGAATTTGCATAATTGTAAAAGGTTTATGACTCAATCGAAAAAAATATATTTAGGATTGAATTGACACAATTGCAATATGTTTAGAATTTTTTTGGTAATTTTTCCTTGGACTCGGAACTGGTTGTAATTTTTATTTTCCTTCTTTTGTTTCGTGTTATTATGTATACAATATGTATATGTCAAATATGAATAAATTTTGTTCCACTCGAGGATGATTTGTAAAATATGTTAAATTTCAACAAACATGTTTCATTTCAAAAAGAGAAAGAAATAACTTACTTAGGGTTATGGGTAAACCAATTTGAAATCCATTCGATTTTAGGTTCTATCCTAGGTTCCCAAGTGGAACCAATCGGTTCTCAGATTTTAGAATCGAGAACTAGACCGATCCCCTTATGAACCGATCTCGAATCGGTCGGTTCAGACCTGTTACCATGTTGAACCGGTCTGATTTGCTCATTTTTAGTTGATACACCGTAATCATAACTCCACAAACATCTTGGCGACACCCTCTTACTTACTTAAGGCTCGAGTTAGAATCCTTATATTTGCGCATGTACTTACTATTACCATCTGTGGCACGAACCTCGTGTGTAGACAAGAACTAGAAGGCTCTCCCATGAGCTGCTAGCAAGCTGGGGAGTGGAGGACATGCACCAGCTTTACGCATTCAATGTCTTCGCCCTTTTCCTGTTCCCCCACTCTCTCTCTTCAATCTCCAACCTTCCCCCATAAAGTTTTGAATCGACCCCTTATCTAACTCCCTATTCCCAAGGACCCAGATGAGCTCCTCTCTTCAAATTCAAACTCTCAAACTCTCTCTCTCTCTCTCTGCCTAATTTTCAAGTGGTCGAGCGGTCATGACTCCTGGACGGTTCTGCATTTATATATATATATATATATATATATATATATAGAGTGATAGGAGAAAGTAAGACACAGCTTTATCCATGTCTTCACGTGGGTTGGCAACCGAGATTAGAATAGTGCAATTCTTGGCGCCCGACCTTTTGCTGATGCATTGGATGATGACCAGTGACCACTTCACAATTTCCTTCTTCATCTTACCATCCTGGGGCACGGATTTCGAATGCCGACTGCCCACCGCCATTGGCGCAGGAATCGGTCAACTGCAGCAGGCCTTTGGCCGACGCAGATAATCTTGATTCAGAGCAATTTGTATGCGATTTGAAAAAGAAGAAGGTATGCTGCTTTTTAATCGTGACTCGAAAGAAAAAAATTATGGATCGACTACGACGAGTGCAAATGTAAAGTGGTACAATTTGGGAATCCTTCTGGTTCTATCTTGATTGTAGTTGATTCTCTTTTAGAAAGCAATCGGCTCTACCTGATGAATTTATTGGGAATTTGATTTAACCGGAAACTTAATGACCAGTTCCGGTTCAAAATCGAAATGGAACCGGCCAGTTTCGGTTTTCAAATTTAATTTTTAAATAATAAATTATGAAATAATAAATTATCAAATACAAATTGTAATCAAATTTGGGGGGAAAAAAGGGAAGAGGAAGGAGCTTGAACTTAATGAATTATCATTATTTGCCTACATATTTTCTTGAGATCGAAGAATCAAAGCCCATGTAGTTTTTTTACCTTTGATAATCCCATACTTACTGTTGGATCTAGCAATATCACCTAAAGGGGGGTGAATAGGTGATTCTGAACACTTTTGATATTTAATGCGGAAATTAATAGATTCAGAACATAAACTGAAGAAAATCAGTTAAAAGACGTGCAGATAAACTAAACACGGTAAGATGAGTTTAGGGAAAGAGAAATTGCACGTAATGTTTATAGTGATTCTGCTTTAGCAAGCCTACGTCCACTCTCCCACGATGACAGCCGATCGGCTGGATTCTACTACGAGTCGATGAAAGATTACAAGAGTTGTCACTCTAATCACTCTTACAAAAGAATCTCTCAAGACTGAGAATTTTAAGCTCACAAGAACAAAAGAATGTGAATCTGAACAACTCAGTACTTTGGAATTTTAAGTTCGCGAACTCTCTCGTAACAGTCACCATTGATCTTCTTTTATACTCCTTCGACCTTGAACTAGCCGTTACCAAGGTCCTTCAAAGGATCGCTCCTCAATCTTTGATTGGACGCCATCAATCTTGATTGACCGAGACTGTATATGGGAAGATCTAGTAGCCGTTGGAGTAGAGTCTGAATCCTTTAGATTCAGTCGCCCATACAACCAAATCTTCAGTTTCCATAAATAGAGTTCATCCAAATCTCCAAGATATCTTGTCCATGGAAGGTAATGTCCAATCGAGGATATTCTCCTGATTTGATTGGAAAATAATCCTGTCAATCAAATCTTACAGACTTCCATAAAAAGACGTGGCCAAACCGAAAACTTGCCAAACGTGGGTCTTCAGAATCTGGTAGCGAGATAATGCAGAATCAGAACGTTGTTCAGAAGCAGTCTTCTGAACCAAAGAGACTCTCTGAATCTGAACAGAATAGAACAATGACTCTGAGCTTCTGCAAAGTCCTTGCTGACGTGTCACATAAATCTTCTCAAGATAAGTCTTCAGAGGCAACACAGACATCCTTCTGAAGTCTTCAGAGGCAGCACAGACTTCCTTCTGAAGTCTTCAGAGGCAGCACACTCTCCATCTGAATACTGGACTTCGACAATCTCTGAAGTAAGTATGCGATGACTACTCCTTGAGTCTGAACGCCAGTTTTGGAATATTATAAGCTATTGTTCACAAGCTCATTTCTGCAATATAAAAATTATTTGTATTAACCAGATTCTCTTACAAGAAGGATAGTTTTGTCAGAATCAAAATATTCAGAGGGAAGGTTTTCTCAACACTTACCTCATCGTCAATCGTCACTACCTGTTTCGTCATTTCCGGTATCGGTACCCGTGGCAGTGGTATCTCCATCATTGAAGAGTTCGACTTCATTGCTGCGATCCATCTCTTATTGTCGATGTTGAGCCTTTGTCCAATCATTGACACAAGCTTGAGCCTCCACCGATTCTGAAGCTAATCTTGAACGTCGGTCATCTAAAATGTTGCCTCCAGAGCTAAATGCTTGTTCAACCGCGACTGTTGAACACGGGGTTGCTAAAATCTATCTTGCGATGAGAGCGAGAATTGAGAATTGGGTTGAATGCCTCTTCCACCACTCTAGAATTTTGAAATCTGTGCCGTCTTCGGATTCACTAAACTTAAAAAAAGTGGTTAAATAGATCTCTACTTCAGAAATATTTCATGTTGCTCCATTTTATCTTTTTTGCCTATTCATCAGCATTTTGTACCCTCTACTAATTCTACCTAGGTCCCCGCTTTTGTACGTCACTAGGTTGGGAAGATCCACTATCACCTACATTATATCTATTAGAAAATTCATTATACATTTCTATTATTGCGTTTTTAACTACTGTTTGTATAGTTCTAATAACTATAATTTCAATCAAATGTAAATAGTCATAATACGTATTCAAATCATCACCTAAACTATCTAATTTGGTACGTGGGTCGAAAACACAAGTAACCAAATAAATAAGAGAATTTCGCTATAATAATGCAGCCATTTCGTTCGCATTGCCATAATAGTCGGATCTAATTGATCATCCTTTTCATTTTCTTCAAAAATACCAGCAATATTAATACATTCTATTAAAAATAAATGCGCAGTAGGATAATAAACACCGAATAAAGTATAAGTTGCATCATCAAATTTTTTTAAAAGATCTATTTTTTTTTTGCAAGTATCCCACTCTTGTGGGAATAAATTAACTTGAAAAATATTATTCGAAATAAACATACATAATAAATCTTTGTATGCAAAAAAATTGATTGAGCAACTCGTACGTAGAATTCCAACAAGTTGGAACATCTCTTGGAAATCTTTTTGGTTTTCTTCTATTTGCTTTACAAAATTTGCCTCATTCTTTCATAATTTGAGGATGTCTCCATAAAAATTGAATTGCTGTCTTTATTAGGTTGAGAAAAACATCAAGAGTTTGTAAATCATCTTGTACACATAAATTTAAAACATGGCAAGCACATCTAGCGTGAAAAAATTATCCACCAAAAGCGGGTTTGCAAATCTTTTCTAACTTGGGAATGGAAGCGGTATTTACCGCGTCATTATCAAAACCAACTGAAAAAATGTTATTAACAAAAAAATATTCTTCTAAAACTTGCTTAATTATTCTATAAATATTAATTGCCGTATGCTTATCATCAAAAACTGGAAATGCAATAACTCTTTTTTGAATGTTCCAATCATCGCCTATCCAATGACATGTAATGCCCATATAAGAATGAGTTTGCCAAGAATCACTCCAAATGTCGCTATCTATATGCACACGTCCATTGAAATTCATAAAAAAGTTTTTCAAATCTTCTTTTTCTCTTTTATAAATATAAAAAAGTTGGCATTTAAGCGTATTTCTCGAAACAGGTTTTGCTTGTGGAGTACATGCAGTTTGTATAAAATGATTAAAACTAACTTTTTCACCAAAATTAAACGATAAACGTTCAACGGCAGCAAATCTAGCTAATTCTTTTTTATAAACTTTTTCATTGTAACGAAATAAAGGAGAAGCATTAGAATTGGCGTACCAAAAATTTGTTGTTGGCTGGTGTCGATCCTGCTTGCGTTGGATGTTTCGACCTCAGATACTGTTTAAATGTTCCATAGCCGCCTCCACCTGTAAATTTGTATGTTGCCCCACAATATTTACATTTTACTTGATATTTGTTTCCGCCCAAATGTCCCTTCGTAAAGTGTTTCCATATGTCGGATGTACCCTCCCGTTCCAACTTCTTTGTTGTTGACATTTCTTCGACACTAGTAGGAGGAGGATGCATACTTTCTTGCGTTAGGTCGTGCTCGACGTTGGGAATAATGTTGATATTATTAACATTGTCTCCTCAATATGCAAAATCACGAGGATCATGAGGATGATCGGATTCCCCCATCAGGCTCTTTCCTCTGCAACTACCTCTGCTTCCACTTGCCATTTTTTGAGAGAATTGAACGGAAAGCGAATTAAGAAAATTGACAGAGTCACAGATTTGAGAAAATTTGAGAGAATTTGTGAGAAAAAATGAAAGATGAAAAGGGATATTTATAGAATTTAGGATATATTTATTTAATAAATAAATAAAAAAGCTTAAATGGGCCAAATGGCCGTTGCAAGGCACCCAAATTCGTTGAGCACGACGAAGAGAGAGAGAGAGAGAGAGAGGAATGGTTTAGGGCTTGCAGGAGTTTGAGCATGGCTTGGCCTTTTTTGGATTTGGGAATTCTATTTGAAGATGCAAATTGTTGGTTCTCATAACTCAAGATTCATTTTAAAAATTTCCTTCTCCGAATTATAATGGTTTCTTAGAGTTCTCAAAACTCGGGATGCAAAAGCTCGAGTTACAATCCCATTGAAGATTATGTTTATTAACTACTCAGGTCGAGTCAAGTTCGTTGAAAAGCTTATTCGAATTGAGGTCAACCTTGAAAGTTAAGCTTAATAAAGATATCCTGGCCCAACAAGCTCAAGCATTTAACTGTGACTCAACTAAACTCCTAAAGATAAGGGTCATGAACTCGCTTTGGCAACATGACAAAGGTGAGGCCATTGCTTGCGCCTCTCTCTCTTTCTCTCCTCCTATCCGATATATTGTACAACGATCTATGCATCAATTCATGTAATTAATTAGCTAGAACAATGGTATCACCATTTTCCATCTTGTGTGGTTTCATTCACATTTGATGCTTTCTATTGGCCATAGATCACTTTAAATTGAAAAAAAAAAAAAAAAACCATTCAAGTTCTGGCTTTGAGTGCTTTCTTTCATTGCGCCTGATGTGATAGAAATCATGAAATTCACGCATCTGCTTTTGTTTCTCATTGTGAAAAGTAGAAAGTGAGATGCTCAAACTAAAGTTCTTAGGGAGACGAAAAGGAGAGTGATGAAAGATTTTATCATCGGTCACGTGATATATAGTTGGGTTATTCATGTATAAATTACTACTGGGCTTGCAATGGCACTAATCCCCTACTTGGTTTTATTTTTCACTAGATCTCTCTTCTCAGTTGTAGGTGAAAATAAAAAAAGGATTTATGGGATGAAAAAACAAATGGTTTCATGCATTCCGAAAAAAAGTTAAACACACAAGCCACTTGCTTATCAAGTCAATACTATGGGTGATAGGTTCTGAAGTAGTAAATTCCAGATCTGGAACCTGATAGCCTGTTATGGTAGGTTCCTAGTTTTGGAAATTTGAATTAGTCCCTATTGGACTACCAAAAAAGTCCTAAATCCATTATAATTTTGCTAATTCAGTCCTAATTTTTTTTTCCGATTGAGTCCTAACCTTTTGCAATTATGCCAATTCAGTCCATTTGGCTGGCTGGTGTTAACGGGACAATTTTTAAAAATTATTTTTTAAATTATTTTTTCTATTTTTTTTTTCCTTTTTTAGGGTTTGGGCCAATGGTCGGCCGGTCGAAACCCTAAAAAATAAAATAAAATAAAAAGACAAAAAATTACAAAAAATAAATTAAATATTAAAAATATTAAAATATTATTTAAAAATATTTAAAAATTATCATGTCAACGCCGGCCGGCCGGCCAAATGTATTGAATTTGCATAATTGTAAAAGGTTTATGACTCAATCGAAAAAAATATTTAGAACTGAATTGGCACAATTGCAATAGGTTTAGAATTTTTTTGGTAATTTTCCCTTGGACTCGGAACTGGTTGTAATTTTTATTTTCCTTCTTTTGTTTCGTGTTATTATGTATACAATATGTATATGTCAAATATGAATAAATTTTGTTCCACTCGAGGATGATTTGTAAAATATGTTAAATTTCAACAAATATGTTTCATTTCAAAAAGAGAAAGAAATAACTTACTTAGGGTTATGGGTAAACCAATATGAAATCCATTTGATTTTAGGTTCTATCCTAGGTTCCCAAGTGGAACCAACTGGTTCTCAGATTTTAGAATTGGGAACTAGACCGATCCCCTTATGAACCGATCTCGAATCGGTCGGTTCAGACCTGTTACTATGTTGAACCGGTCTGATTTGCTCATTTTTAGTTGATACACCGTAATCATAACTCCACAAACATCGTGGCGAAACCCTCTTACTTACTTAAGGCTCGAGTTAGACTCCTTATATTTGCTCGAGTTAGACTCCTTATATTTGCGCATTTACTTACTATTACTATCTATGGCACGAACCTCGTGCGTAGACACTAGAAGGCTCTCCCATGAGCTGCTAGCAAGCTGGGGAGTGGAGGACATGCACCAGCTTTACGCATTCAATGTCTTCGCCCTTTTCCTGTTCCCCCACTCTCTCTCTCTCTTCAATCTCCAACCTTCCCCCATAAAGTTTTGAATCGACCCCTTATCTAACTCCCTATTCCCAAGGACCCAGATGAGCTCCTCTCTTCAACTTCAAACTCTCAAACTCACTCTCTCTCTCCCTCTCTCTCTGTCTCTCTCTCTCTCTCTCTCTCTCTCTCTGCGCCTAATTTTCAAGTGGTCGAGCGGTCATGACTCCTGGACGGTTCTGCATTTATATTTATATATATATATATAGAGTGATAGGAGAAAGTAAGACACAGCTTTATCCATGTCTTCACGTGGGTTGGCAACCGAGATTAGAATAGTGCTATTCTTGGCGCCCGACCTTTTGCTGATGCATTGGATGATGACCAGTGACCACTTCACAATTTCCTTCTTCATCTTACCATCCTGGGGCACGGATTTCGAATGCCGACTGCCCACCGCCATCGGCGCAGGAATCGGCTAACTGCAGCAGGCCTTTGGCCGACGCAGATAATCTTGATTCAGAGCAATTTGTATACGATTTGAAAAAGAAGAAGGTATGCTGCTTTTTAATCGTGACTCGAAAGAAAAAAATTATGGGTCAACTACGACGAGTGCAAATGTAAAGTGGTACAAATTGGGAATCCTTCTGGATCTATCTTGATGTGTAGTTGATTCTCTTTTAGAAAGCAATCGGCTCTACCTGATGAATTTATTGGGAATTTGATTTGATTTGACTTCTTGCTAGTGGTGACCACGGTTCAGAACCGGCCGGTTTCGATTCGTGGCCACTGATGAACCGGAACCGGAACCTTAAGGGCCGGTTCTGGTTCCGAATTTGAACTGGCTGTTCCGGGCCGGTTCAAGGCCCGGTTTTGATTCAAAATCGAAATGGAACCGGCCGGTTCCGGTTTTCAAATTTAATTTTTAAATAATGAATTATGAAATAATTTTTTTTTATGAAATTATGAAATAATTTTTTTATGAAATTATGAAATAATAAATTATCAAATACAAATTGTAATCAAATTTGGGGGTGGGGAAAAGGGAAGAGGAAGAGGCTTGAACTTAATGAATTATCATTAAGCGCCTACATATCTTCTTGAGATCGAAGAATCAAAGCCCCATATAGTTCTTTTACCTTTGATAATCATATACTTACCTCATCGTCAATCGTCACTACCCGTTTCCCCGGTTCCGGTACCGGTACCCGTGGCGGTGGTATCTAAATCATCGAAAAATTCGACTTCATTGCTGCGATCCATCTCTTGTTGTCGATGTTGAGCCTTTGTCTAATCATCGATACAAGCTTGAGCCTCCACCGATTCCGGAGCTAATCTTGAACGTCGGTCGTCCAAAAAGTTGCCTCCAGCGCTAAATGCTTGTTCAACCGCGACTGTTGAACAAGGGGTTGCTAAAACCTGTTTTTCGATGAGAGCGAGAATTAATAATTGGGTTGAATGCCTCTTCCACCACTTTAGAATTTTGAAATCTGTGCCTCCTTCGGATTTCCTAAACTTAAAAAAAGTGGTTAAATAGGTCTCTACTTCGAAAATATTTCTTGTTGCTCTCTTTTATCTTTTTTGCCTATTCATCGGCATTTTGTACCATCTACTAATTTTACCTAGGTCTCCGCTTTGTACGTCACTAGGTTGGGAAGATCCACTATCACCTACATTATATCTATTAGAAAATTCATTATACATTTCTACTATTGCTTTTTTAACTACTGTTTGTATAGTTCTAATATCTATAATTTCAATCAAATGTAAATAGTCATAATACGTATTCAAATCATCACCTAAACCATCTAATTTGGTACGTGGATCGAAAACACAAGCAACCAAATAAATAAGAGAAATTTCCCTATAATAATGCAGCCATTTCGTTCGCATTGCCATAATAGTCGGACCTAATTGATCATCTTTTTCATTTGCTTCAAAAATACCAGCAATATTAACATACTCTATTAAAAATAAATGCGTAGTAGGATAATAAACACCGGATAAAGTATAAGTTGCATCATTAAAAACTTTTAAAAGATCTATTTTTTTTTGCAAATATCCCACTCTTGTGGGAATAAATTAATTTGAGAAATATTATTCGAAATAAACGTACATAATAAACCTCTATATGCAAAAGATTGATTAAGCAACTCGTACGTAGAATTCCAACGAGTTGGAACATCTCTTGGAAATCTTTTTGGTCTTCTTCGATTTGTTTTATAAAATTTGCCCCATTCTTTCATAATTTGAGGATGTCTCCAAAAAAATTGAATTGCTGTCTTTATTAGGTTGAGAAAAATATCAAGATTTTGTAAACCATCTTGTACACATAAATTTAAAACATGGCAAGCACATCTAACGTGAAAAAATTATCCACCAAAAGCGGGTTTGCAAATCTTTTCTAACTCGGGAATGGAAGCGGTATTTGCCGTGACATTATCAAAACCAACTGAAAAAATGTTATTAACAAAAAAATATTCTTCTAAAACTTGCTTAATTATTCTATAAATATTAATTATCGTATGCCTATCATCTAAAACTCGAAATGCAATAACTCTTTGTTGAATGTTCCAATCATCGCCTATCCAATGACATGTAATACCCATATAAGAATGAGTTTGCCAAGGATCACTCCAAATGTCGCTACCTATATGCACACGTCCATTGAAATTCATAATTTTTTTTTTCAAATCTTCCTTTTCTCTTTTATAAATATCAAAAAGTTGGCGTTTAAGCGTATTTCTCGAAACAGGTTTTACTAGTAGAGTATATGCAGTTTGTATAGAATGATTAAAATTAAATTTTTCATCAAAATTAAACGATAAACGTTCAATGGCAGCAAATCTAGCTAATTTTTCTTTATAAACTTTTTCATTGTAACGAAATAAAGGAGAAGCGTTAGAATTGATGTACCCGAAAATTTGTTGTTGGCTGGTGTCGATCCTGCTTGCATTGGATGTTTTGACCTCAGATGCCGTTTAAATGTTCCATAACCGCATCCACTTGTAAATTTGTATGTTGCTCCATAATATTTACATTTTACCTGATACTTGTTTCCGCCCAAATGTTCCTTTGTAAAGTGTTCCCATATGTCGGATGTACCTTCCCGTTCCAGCTCCTTTGTTGTTGACATTTCTTCGACATTGGTAGGAGGAGGATGCAGACTTTCTTGCGTTGGGACGTGCTCGACGTTGGGAATAATGTTGATATCGTCAACATCTTCTCCTCAATATGCAAAATCACGAGGACCATAAGGATGATCGGATTTCCCCATCGGGCTCTTTCCTCTGCCACTACCTCTGCTTTCACTTACCATTTTTTGAAAGAATTAAGCGGAAAGAGAATTCAGAAAATTGACAGAGTCACAGATTTGAGAAACTTTGTGAGAAAAAATGAAAGATGAAAATGGATATTTATAGAATTTAGGATAGATTTATTTAATAAATAAATAAAAAATATTAAATGGGCCAAATGGCCATTGCAAGGCAATGGCTATAAGTCGGTTCCGAACCGGAGTAACCGCAGGTTCTTAGGCGGTTTGGAACCGGCCGAACCGCCGGTTTTTCAAGCGGTTGGGAACCGCGGTTCCGAGCCAGTTCACAAAAAATATAACTCGGAACGGGTCAGTTCTGGGCCCAAACCAGCCCGTGGCCACCAGTACTTCTTGCCTCTTACTCCGATTTATACTAAATCCATAAAAAAAAAATTTGACCTCGCCAACCCACGTGATCTCGTTGAAAACTAATAGGACAAGGACTAATTCTACTTTTACTTTTGTCTCATAAAAAATCTTCAACTTTTACTTTTGTCTCAATTTTATCGGCCTTATACCCAAAAAACTCCAAACTCTAGCATCTGTCTCAATTATATCCAAAGCTTTTTTTGTCTCATAAAAATCCCCAACTTTTATTTTTTTCCCAATTCTATTACCGGCAACTTTTCGTCCATAATCACCTTTAGTTAATCTTACGTGGCTCGAATTTTCTCGCCGAACTTAGCAATGTATCTTCGAAACTCAGAAACAGCAGGTTTCAGGGACGACGAGATTTGAGATTGTTCGTCCAAATAATTAGATCTCCACGTCTAGCCGTTCTTTGAGCTGTTGAGTGTTGGGGAGAATCCGAAATGCGACGTCTTGATTGGCTCTATATCTCCCGGCAATGTGTAGGGAAAGCAGACAACAGAAGAGAAGTTGTAGCGTTTTTTCATGTCAGCTTTGCTGAGGTGTAATTCATTAACGACATAGAAATGCCACATATGATTAACTAACGATGATTATGGACGGAAGGCTAACAGTGGTAGAATTGAGACAAAATTAAAAGTTTGGAGTTTTTTACGAGCCATTTTTGTGTGTGGATATAATGGGGACAAATGCTAAAGTTTGAGGTTTTTTGCGCATTAGGCCGGTAGAATTGGGACAAAAGTAAAAGTTAAGGATTTTCTATGAGACAAAAAATATTTTTGGATATAATTGGTACATATGCTAAAGTTTGAGGTTTTTTGGGCCAAAAAAATGAATAGTCTAATCCACCCAAAAATTGGGTCGAGTCACTAGTTTGACCTAAATGGGTTAAGCGCCATTCTCGCACCTGTTATACCAAGAAATGATAAGAGTCTCAAAATTTTGGTTTTGGTAGTTTTAAGGTTAATATAACGAAAAACCTCAAACTGATATACTTGCGATAAATTTACCCAAAACTAATTTTTGACCACAAAAAATCCAAAACTGGTACATCTTTGACAAATTTACCCCAAACTGATACACCTGTGACAAATTTAGTCTCTGTTAGTTTTCGTTAAATTTTATCGTCAAATTCTGAGTTATATGACATGTGTCAATTGTCGGATGTACACGTTTGGGGTTTGTACCCTCTATTTGTCACAGATGTATCAATTTTGGGTTTTTCGTGGTATTAATTCAATTTAACGAAAATTAACGGAGGGTAAATTTATCACATGTGTATTAGTATGAGATTTTTGGTGGTCAAAATAATTAGTTTAGGGTAAATTTATCACAGATGTACCATTTTGTGATTTTTAGTGGTCAAAAAAATAGTTTGAGATAAATTTATCACAGTTGTACCGATTTGGGATTTTTTGTGGTAAAAAAAAATAGTTTGGAGTAAATTTGTCACAGGTATACCAATTTGGGTTTTTTTTTATGGTATTAATCCTTATTTCTAATACTAAGCAAGTAGGTTTATGTCGATAATCATAATAGTCGGCTGACATGTTCTGAAGCCATGGATTCATCGAAATAAGAAAAGAGTCTAGGCTCCGTTTGTTTCACGAAAAATGAGCGATTTGAAAAATATTTTCCAAAAATTAATCCCTTATGTCGCTTACAAAATGAATAAATGGAATTTTTTTTCATCACCTACGAAAATAGTTAGGCATAGATTATTATCGATGATGAAAATATTTTTCGTTGTCTAATATTTCTAAACAATATAAACAATCACTTTTTGAAAAATATTTTCCAAATCGTTTATTTTCTGTGAAACAAAAGAACTAAAGGTGTCAAATTACGAGCTTTAGAATTAGAAACCTAAGTTATATACATCCGAGTAAACTTCAAGAACAACCACAGCATCTATTTAGTATTTCCTCTCTCACTACACTGTGTGGGCCCATTTTGCAACGATGGTTGTTGTTGGGCCCATTTAGGCCCAGCAGTCTCGCGAGACCATAGCATCTATTTAGTATTTCCTCTCTCACTAAAACTGTGTGGACCCATTTTGCAGCGATAGTTGTTGATGGGCCTTTTCTTTTTGGGCCCTTTGATGGGTCCAGTTAGGCCCAGCAGTGTCGCGAGTACACAACGGGAGACTGCCTGTGAGACGATGACGCGAACGTGAGGAACACAGAGCTCTTTTGCTTCCTCCGGCGGGAAAAAGGAAGGTGCCAGCCGTCGTCGCGCGATTTGGTATCGACATTTTTCTAGGGTTTTCGCGGTCCATTCGGAGGAAGAATTTTGGTGTCGGAGGAGTAATTGAAGTCACGGTTGTGTCGCTGGTTTGGGAGGGGATGGAAGTCGGTGATGTGTTGCAGGAGCTGCTGAACGTGGAGGTCGAGCTTCAAGACGTTCAAGGTCTCTCTCTCTCTCTCTCTCTCTCACTCACTTTATGATGGTCGCCATTAGCTGTTCATTGTTACGTGACAACTGCAATTGATGTCAGGAGTGAAGCTTCTGATAGTAAATCAGGAATGGCTTGAGTATTGTGATCATTTGCAGAAACGAAATCATTCCGCTTATGCTGAATCTTTTGTTTCAGAAAAACCAAATACGACCTGTAAAAGTCCCGGATTTTTGCGTTTGCTCGTCCGTTTTAGCTTGGGGATTGATTTTGTTTTGATTGGCTGCGTATTGGTGTTGCTCTTTGTTTTGATTCTTTGCCGGTTGCAATGCAGACCAGATAAAGGTTTTGCTTGATCGGCAAGAGAAGCTGTATGAGCGGCAGTCTGAGCTGAAGTCTTTATTGGAAGTATGCGAGGATGTTGGCAGCCCATCAAAGGATGGCGCTTCGACGTCAGTGGAAGATTGGTCAGGCATGTTTGACTGGGATGCTCGAGCTGACGATGTCAGGTTCAACATTTTTGGGATACGCAAGTACCGAGCGAATCAGCGGGAGGTTAGTGCTGGAAATATCCCTGTTACAGTTTTAGTTGTTATGCTGCAGGTTAATAGTTGGAGCTGAAGTTCTTGCCTAATTTTGGGTTCTTTCCAATTGATTTTTTGCTCTGTATGCTTTGGTTAACCTACATTCATGTCCACCTTGTGATTTGCCTTCCAATTTGAAATCATATAAATCCGCTCCCTTTGTTAGTGTACGTTTTTACAATCATATCATAGTAATTGCTGAATGCATATTCTTTCTTCAGAGTGAATTTGAATTTAAAGTTTCATATACTGCTATTCTGACTCAGTCTGCTGAAAGTCAGACTCATTGTCATCTTTTCTTCTAAGTCTATCGACTGGGGCTCTTGTCATTACTTTCAGACAAATATCTGCCTGCCTAATGTATTTGTAATGGGCATGTCATACTGTTACAATTTCCCTCTGTTGCCTTAATCCAACATGTTACCTAGAATTGCCAGTTCCTTGTTTCCAGATCATAAATGCCATTATGAGTCGAAGAGATGTCCTGGTCATCATGGCTGCTGGTGGTGGCAAAAGCCTCTGCTACCAGCTTCCTGCCATTCTTCAGCGAGGAGTTGCCCTTGTTGTCAGTCCTTTGCTTTCTTTGATTCAGGATCAGGTGATATCCTATTTTCTGTTCCGTTGTGAATATGTTATACTTTGCGAAGTTTATTAGTGACATAAACTAATGCAAAATTACCATTGCTTAGGTGATGGGTCTGGCTGCATTGGGCATTCCGGCACATATGTTGACATCAACTACTGGCAAGGACAACGAAAATTTTATATACAAGGCGCTTGAAAAGGGTGAAGGAGAGCTGAAGATACTATATGTTACTCCAGAAAAGATATCCAAGAGCAAGAGGTTCATGTCTAAGCTGGAGAAATGCCACCATGCGGGGCGTCTTTCTTTGATAGCAATCGATGTAAATATCTGAATATTCTTTCTGGTTTTGGTCTTCAGTTATCTCTGAGCTTTAGTGTTGGTATAGTTTGGTTTGAGCAGCCTATGTTTCTGTGCATGTAGCAAGGTGATATGACTTTCCACTTCGAACTTGAAAGCTACGCTACTTCATAACGATAGATAAGCAAGATTATCCATAGTGTTTAAACCAAGGATGGCGGGTCAGTTAGACTGCTTCAAGTGATAACAAGCTTAAGAAATGTAGTTATACTGATTTTGTTGATTAGGTTGCCAGTTGGGCTGCCTTAAGTTGAAACTGCACCTAAGGCTTGTTCTTTAGCATTTAAAACTGGTTTTCTAACCTGGAAGAATCAGCTTGCTAGTTTTGGTATTACGTTGTTCACGGAGCAGCACCTAGGATTCAAATCAAGGACTTCATCATAAAGGCAAAGTTATCAATGATATTTGATCCAGTTTATGTATAACTTACGTTAAAAACAGGAAACATGAGTACGATTGTTTCTCCCTTGAATTTTGGAAAAGCTTTCCAGAAGCTGTGCGATTAGTCTCAGAAGTTACTGGACAGCACTGTCCAACTTTGATTCTGTCTTCTTCTGCTGCTACCGCTCCGTTGATCGTATATAAAGTAGGTGTAGTCTTGACAAGTGCTTGCTCAGGATGGGTGGGTAACTAGAGAAACTGACAAAGATACTAATTTTAGCGAACTTAAAGTCGGTCAACATCTTAGACTTGTCACTGGAAAGAAAAAAAAATTGTAGATTTGTCAAATGTTACTTTGGTCATATACAAAGGGCGACAAAAGAGGAGGAAGTAGAAGGAAATGTCGCTGCGTCTGCTTCCCTTCGGTAACATTAATCGTGCACATCGATGCTGCCTTTTAGGCACTTGTCTTTCATGATCATAACCTATGGACCAATAGGTTAAACATGCTTGTGCAGACTCAAATAAATGCCACATCAATTAATTGAACCTTGATGTCAATGCGCTTCTTGGTAAGTTTGAATCTAGGCAAATAGTTGGTTGTACTAAGTCCTTGCTTGTGTGTAAACTGCAGGAGGCACACTGCTGTAGTCAGTGGGGTCACGACTTTCGGCCTGACTACAAAAACCTTGGTATCTTGAAGACTCAGTTTCCCAAAGTTCCTGTGGTTGCTTTGACTGTATGTCTTCTCATGTCTTCTTTCTATTGATTTGTGGATGACATGGTTACTTTGTAGTTAGAGGCAATTGCTGCTCGGCACACTTCTTTCTCTAAAGAATTTGTGATCTCATAAATGATTAGTTGTCTTATTTTTACAGGCAACTGCTACTCGGAAAGTTCAAAATGATCTGATGGCAATGCTGCAGATCCCCAAGTGTGTTAAGTTTGTTAGCACTGTTAACAGGCCAAATCTCTTTTATACAGTATGTCATTGATTGATTTATTGAATCTTTAATTTAAAAGCTACATACAAAGAGCCAATACTTATTATGGATGCACTGCAGGTACGAGAGAAGTCATCTGTTGCTAAAGTGGTTATTGACGAAATTGCTGAATTTATACGGGAATCTTATCCCAATAATGAATCTGGAATAGTTTATTGCTTCTCTAGGAAGGAATGTGAACAGGTCTAAGTCCATCCTTCAACTCCTTTCTTTTCTCTTTTTTGGGAGGTGTACTGTTTTTCCACAGATGACATTCTTCCAATTCTCGTGCATGTGGGGCTGCAAACTGAGATCAATTTTAATATCTCATGCTGGTGTTTTAGATCATCAGACTCATAACTTCAATTCTTTTCCTTTCGCTGTTTTGTGCTCTGTTTATGGTTTTCTTTTTTTTTTGTCGAGTTATTAGCAGTTTAGAGGTATAAATGCACACTAATTTGCATGACTAACTCACAAAAGACATTACTTTGTTACTTGTTAGACTATATCTTCTTGTAACAGTTGATCAGAAAAAGGTCAAGAATTTATGTGGGGTGTTTCTTAATTTTCCCTCACGTGTCGGCTCAGATTTTTGGTTTACAAGTGGAATTGGTAAGATGGACAATAATGTTGCAGAATTGACAATATGGATTAACTATATCTAATATAGTGTCTCCTAAAGTTGTTATGTTTGCTGGCTTCATAGTAATAAATAGGTCTTTGTCTTGATTTAGTGAAAAGGGCAATCGTTTTCTGTTGTGGTTGCCACATGCCATGTGTTCTTAGAATCACGTTTATTGTATTCTTACTGCTGCAAATGGTGAAGTCACTGAATTACTTTTCTTTACATATGTATCTGTACTTTCTTTGTAACTAGTATTAAATACTCACTCTGACATGTATGGTGTAGAACAGGTTGCGAAGGAGCTACGCGAGAGAGCAATTTCAGCGGATTATTATCATGCAGATATAGATGTAAATGCTCGTGAGAAAGTTCATTTGAGGTAAACATGGCTTTTGCATGCTCACTTTATATGTCAATAAGTTTCACGACTCTCTCTCTCTCTCTCTCTCTCTCTCTCTCTCTCTCTCTCTCTCTCTCTCTCTGTGGCTGTTCACTTGCAAGATTCTGGTGCAATTCTACCTAGATTTGACTGAAACATAGGCCAACAGCATTATCACCTGGAGAATTATCAATGAAGATGGCTGCCTTGTGTTTTCGTGCTAAATCAGTCTTGTTCTGTCCAACTATGCTATTTCATTACATTAGTCAAACTGAAGGTCTTCAGGTTTTATATGAGCTTTATCTGCTGCTAGAAGAACAGTACCCTGAAGTAGAGCAATCTTTTGACTGTAGCTGAACTAGTGTGATATCCTTGACAATGTGTTCGACCTCCAAAGTTGTGGTTTGCATATTTAATCAGACTACAGAAAGTAGATTTCAAAATGCTCAAACATTGTTAAGGCATGAAAAGAAATGGTGGAGCACAAAGAGACGCACAAGCACGCACAGCTCTCAACAATTCTTCAATCCCCCTTTCCCTGCCATGGAGATAGATAGTTAGCAAAAGGTCCATTTACGCACTCTGGACTTTTTTTTCTTGTATAGATGTACTTGACCCTTTAATGTTTGTCGGTTACAGGTGGAGCAATAGCAAGCTACAAGTAATTGTTGGGACGGTATGTATATGCAGATAAATTATATCCTTTTATCTAATTCACTTTACCTTACTTTGTTCTCATGGTTGTAGGTGGCCTTTGGAATGGGAATTAACAAACCTGATGGTTAGTGTTGCAAAATGCTATATATATGCGCTGATTTCTTTCCTCCAATGTCTTTCTCTTTTTTTTTTTTTTTTTTTGGTTCATGCTTTTGCTCTCTGAATAGGAATTTGTTGGTCATGCTTATTAGTCTGAAGCAGTCTTTACATTTGTAGCTCCATTTCTGAGCATTAGCAATTTTTTACTAAGCATACTCTTTGACAATGTCATCTACCAGGTTTGCCTCATTTTAGAGTTCTTTTGACTTATTTAGGTTGAATCATTCAACTAATAGAGTGTCTGACGTCGATGGAATCATGGGAAGGCTAGTAGAATCATGGGAAGGCTAGTAGATTCCCTTTTACCCCTTCAGGTGGAGTAAATCACTTTGTCATCACCTTCTAGCAGTCCCAGGATTAACTAAACTTAGCTGCTTACTAAATGAAACACATTTAAGAGATCAACTGCTGAAACCAATGCATATCTGTGCATGAATGCACATTCAACGTTGAGTACCTGTGTCACATCTGAATTTGTGAAGATGCAATAATCTTACCCCTTGAATTTATTATAGATTAACTCTCTGGACTGACGCGCCAGGTCTGTCTCCTGTGTGCGTGCTCTCGTGTGCCTGCGTGGAGATTTTTGTCATCATTTCTTTGAGAGACTAATAGCACAGGCTCTCATGTATGTGGCCTTATTTGTGGAAACCCTTAGGCAGCCAAAATATCTAATTTCTCTGTTTATGGGTATATCCATCCAAGCACTGCTCTTTTTAATCTGATGTCAAGTGTTAATGCTATTTCCATATGGTTGTATACTTAATATTGTTATTTCTCGTAGTCAGGTTTGTCATCCATCACAGTCTGAGTAAATCAATGGAAACATACTACCAGGTTTTTAACCTTTCCTTCTGAACTGCTTTTCATGAAGTTCTTTGTTCTGTAACACCCTTTTCTTCAGGAAAGTGGGCGGGCTGGAAGAGATGGACTTCCTTCAGAATGTTTACTATATTATAGGGCTGCAGATGTTCCTAGGCAGGTATAATTTCTTTTAGTTACTCATTTTTATTTTCTAGTGCACCGTTCATCCATGAGATGTCTCTCTTTTTTGGACAGAGTTCTATGGTCTTCTACGAGAACTCCGGGTTGCAAAACCTGTATGACATAGTGCGGTACTGTCAGGTATTGTCCCTTTTTCCCCTTCCTAGTGCTGGACTGGCTGATGATCTTGGCAGTTTTCAATTTTAGAAATAGGGCGCCTTGTACAGTACAGAAGTACAACTAAATACATATAATTTAAATAGGGTGTTCCTGTGTAGAAGGGCACCACATTGCCGGTTTTGGTAATTTTGGTGGAAAAATAAATTTGAGGGTAAAAAAAGTATGATGCCAAGAGTATGATCCCATATGATTATGGAACTTGATCTCACATATGCTGGTTTATTCCTCCTCTTACTGCAATGGCAAATACCGTATTGCAGATATCCGTAATATTGAAATGTTACCCTCCAATCCTTACTATATGAAAGTGTCCCTAAACTCATGTCTGAAGTTTGGACACTTTGCCAAGGTCCCACATCCTTAATTTTCATAAATCGCCAAAGCGGACATCAGAATCGTACCCTCACCCAGCACTTTGGCCGAGTGTACTAACAAAAGTAAAGGGATAAGTTCCCGCTGCATTCGCACATTCAGTTGTTGGATGTCGTAATGTATGTTTGCTAAAGAAATTTCAACTTGCCAACTCAATCTTCTATAATTTTTTCAACTTTGTCCTTACTTCATGCTTGCCAGGGCAGGCTAAAAGCTCTGACTTTTTCTGCACTGTACTTCTTAATTACCATTATTTATGATATTATGGATGTTGAGAATAAAAATTTCCATGTGAATACTTGTAGCTGAATGGAAAAGGAACTTTTATCTCTATATTAGCCTTAAAGATCATTAGATTTGTCAATTTCATGAAACTCTAGTTCCTGGATAATTTTCTAAGTTGTTTCTGGTGTTACAGAGTAAAAGACAATGTCGCCGAAGTGCTTTTTTCAGGCATTTTGCTGAGGCAGTGCAAGACTGCAATGGTATCATCTGTTAATTATGATATTTAGTTCATAGATAATGCTAGAGATGCTACGAATTTCTAGTAAGACTGTTTACTGTGTGAGGTGACAAAATCATTCACTTCACTCAGTAAATTGATTTTAGTAGATTTTCTCTGTATAACTAGCATTGTTTTAGTTCAATGTCCTAAAATTGTTTAACGACTAAAGCATGTTTTCACTGCCAGGAATGTGTGACAACTGTGCCTTCTCTAATGAGATCAAAGAGGTGGATGTATCTGGTACATTACCTTGGACTTTCAATCTTCATTTGAGATATATACTTTGCTTTTAACAAAAATTTCATAAAGATCAAGCTGCTGGATCTTATCTTTTTTCTCTATGGTATTTTTTTTCCTTTCTATGGCCATACATGTCCCTGATTTGTGAGTTCATTTTAGAGATATGAATTTCCCCTTTTTGATTGTTAAACCTTACCTACAGTTGAATTTGTTAATGTTAAACCAATGCTGTGGCCTCACTTATAATAAAGTTCACCCGGACAAATGGAGTGGACCGACTTATAAATGGAAGTGCAATAGCTTAAATATCTGTAAACATGCACTAGAGTGAATCCTCTACAAAATGTTCCTGCTGCTGTGATGCCTTTTTGTTTCTTCAAGACTGACATATGTTTTTTCATTTTCTTTGCATCAAGCTTCCTACTACCTTTTTTCCTTTATATATATATGTGTATAAATCATATGTTTTTATTTTTTCTTTCGATGCCATTATCCTAAAGCTGCCTTCTAGCAGGATAAATAATTCAGGTTCGACTGGTGGTCTTGTCTGCAGGTCACGCAAAGCTTGTCATTTCTTTGCTTCAAGATGTACAGGAGAAGGATCAGAGATTGACTATGTTGCAGCTGGTTGATAAATTGAAGACAATGCAAAAGGAGTTAGGAGGTTGTTGTTTGTGCATATTGGTATTATATAATAAATGCATGTAACGGTAAAATAAACACATACTTGTTAGGTTCGTTTGTGAACTTCTCTAGTGATTTGAGTACTTCTCTTGTAAATATTCATTTGGCGATCCTGACATGTAGTTCTTCGGCCCTTAAGCTTTATGGCTTCATCCTCTAGTTTAACATGATATTCAGACAGCAAATTAATAGCTTAGTCTGGCTATGTTATTTGTACTCAATTGTCTCTAAATTTGTAGTAGTGTTTTATGAGTTGCCTCAAGGAGAGTCATGTCGAAGTGATAAATGATATAAGATATGTGTAAAGATACTTGAAGGATCGGGTTTTAAATCTTAATTTTTGATGTGCATCTGCATGGGACAAAGCAATTAAGTTCCTCCTGGGGTCTTTTCAAGAGATGATGTTATTTGGTATCAATCAAACAACTCGACAAAAATCTGACCAAAAAAAAAACAACTTGACAATCAGCTGCAAATGGATGGGTTTCTGTAAATGGGTTTCCTTTTGTTTTGATACTGATAAATCCCCTATTGTGTGAGTTACACTATCCATTTATTTTGAATGATCCGTTTTTCTTGCTTGATAATGCCAACTCTAGGAGTCTGTAACTTCCTTTTGCAATTCTACCTAGTTCCAGCTTTATTTTTCTCTCATGTTATTTTTTCTGCTGTATATCTTCTCCAGGTTCTGATCTTAAAAAGGAGCAATTAGAGCAACTTGTGGTACGGTTGATATTGGATCGAGTGTTGGTAAGAACTTATAGTCTCCTGACCTTTTAACTTATTTTTGTGATTTTTCTGACGTATTATTGTCAGTTCATCTGGGATAAGAATGAGTACTTGGATCTGTGTCCCTGGAGGATGCTAGAGAAATTCTTAATCGCTCTTGCTAAATAACGGTCTTTTAAGGTGGTTAATTTTCGCATGGGTGAAGACATAACTGAATTTTAGTTTCTTTCTATATCTTTCAGAACTAAGTGAAACAAGATGTTACACCTGTGTGATTTCCTCATTCTAGAGTTTTTTTTTCCTGTGAAGACTTTCCTTGATACATACACCTGCTAGTTTACATGTTCAAACTCTCTTCTATTGTTTTGATTATGTAGAAAGAAGAATATCAGCATACAGCTTATGCCACAAATGCTTATGTGACAGTTGGACCATTGACAAAGCAAGTTTTGCAAGGTAAGGATTCTTTCTTCACAGCATGTCTCTTGTTAGTTTAATTGCATGTCATCCACATATTATTCCCTTCTGTTCTAAATAATACTAAGTGAGGTTTGCAATGACCAGGATTCTCTTGTTTTTGGAATATCTGCATTCGGCTTGCCTGATTTTGTTAATGGAGTTCCCTTGGGGGCATACCCTTGAGGTTTGCCTTTCGGGGATTTTTCACTTGCTGACTTTTCCATCTGTCAATACTTTGTGAATATCTTAGCATATATCTTGTGAAATCAAACCTAGTAATATCTTGTGCTTAGCGTATATCTTGTGAAATAAAACCTAGTAGTATCTTGTGCATCATGCATGCATGTTTCTTGTCTTCCAGCAGGTGAAACGTATAGTATGAAAAATTCTTCTAGTTCTTAAAATTTACATAATCGACGGTTATTTGTACTTGCAGTTGACACCTGTTGAGATTGCTTATCCTTGATTAAATTGTTCCTTTGCTTGGGATAATGTGAATGTGGTCCTCTTGAAGCAGTTACTTGTCCATTGGTGATAGCAGTAAAATTTAAGGAGGTGTGTGCCGTAAGATTGGCGTTTTAATCTCAACTTCCTGCAAAGGATATGTTTTGGCATATCTCAGGAAGTGAACCGGCATATGTTGCAAATTTCATCAATGTGCCTCTTTATTGTTAAGCAAGTCGGTGTTGGAGAGCTTCCGATCAGAACTTTCCAATCCCGCTGTTGAAATTGGCCATAAACCAGTGCTCTGGGGAGCTTGGCCACTGGCATCATATCCTTTTAAAGCCAATATGTTTACACACTGCGTCATCAACTTCCTAATCCGTCCAGATAATTAAAAGGGAAATAATTGGTGGCCTACAGTTACAATGGCTAGGAATGCTGTTCTTATAACTCACTGATTTTCCATGCAATAGGACGATGCAAGATTCTATTGATCTGATTTTGTACTAATCTATCTATATGGGTCTTGCTGTCCATCTCAATAAAAGCATTAATGTCCAATTGTCAAACCTCTCCCTACTTGGACACTTGAGAAGGAAGCGCATGTTTATACTGAATGCTGCTTCACATTTCTTAGAAAGTTAGAAACAGGAAATCCTTATTTTGAGGTATGGACAAAGGAATAATTCTGAAAGTCGTGCTTATGAACGAAGATAAGGGGACAGTTGACACCTTTGCTTTTCCTCTGTTTGTGAATCTTTTTTAGTTCAGACCATAGACATGGCTACTTTTCTCATGCTGGTTCACAATAGGGCTTTGTCCACTGATAATTTTTGCTCCTTGTTAAAGCTGAATATTTTATCCAGCTTTTGCGTTAATCCTTCATCATGAGCGTTTGCATATTACCCTGTCGTAGAATATGTATGGTCGCACATGATATGCCTATGTGGTAGGTCCAGCAGCTTGTCTGAGAGAATGGGATGTATTCTAACACCGACAGTGCTTATTTTCGCGCAGGAAAGATGATGATTAAGCTTGAAGTTTTAAGCAATCAGAAGAGAATGAACGGCAATATCAAATCTACTAAGCGCAGCCTCACCACCTCTGGTTTGGAGTTTAAACTTGATGAGCTGCGAAAGGAACTCTCTTCTATTCATGGGGGGATATTACCACATTCAGTGTTGACAACTCAACACATAAGTATGATTAGCACCAGAAAACCCAGCTCAATAGAAGAGGTAAGTATTGACTATCTTTTTGCACTGAGAATTGATATCTCCTGGTTCAAAGTGTTGAATAAATATGCTTACTTTGTTCGTCTAGAAGAGCTTAGCCGAGTATGTTTTCATGAAGATAGAGGAATGCCATTGGAGCACGTATTTTGGAAATCTTGAAAGTCAAGTGTTAATCATATCACCTGAGCTCATTTTTCTGAATGCATCCAAATCTAAACAATCAAATGGTAGAGTAGCCAGTTCAACTTGATAGCCTTTGTCTGATCAGATTGGTGTAGTTCTTTGAGCTGTGTCTGTGTGCAATTGGGGAGAAACATGATTAGTTCAGAGCTCCTTTATTATTCATGCTAAATAGCTCAGAGAAGTTTTAGTTTCCAACTAATTTACTGAATCCAGTGATATTGGTAATTCATTAATTATGTAAAAGAAATTTATGCCGCCAAAAAGATGAAAAGAGTTTGCTTTGTGAAGCCTGCCCGAAAAATGGAGTGGCCCCTAGGTAAGTTAATGCAAAGTGGTACAGTCAGAGTTCGGCGATCTTCATACTACCTAACGAGACAATTTCACTGCATCTCTTTGTTGCTATTTATTGTCACTTGGATGAGGACTTAACTACACCATTTGTTATTCTGGCAGCTGGAGAGCATAATTGGGAAGCTCAAGGCAGAGAAGTATGGTAGTAGAATTCTTGAAGAAGTCGAGAAGTACGAAGGCTCTGATCCGCCTGACAAGAATTCGTTGCATAAGAGCCAAGGCACTGATAATAGAGCATCGAAGAGACCAAAGACAAAAAATGCTCTCGTTCTTATAGAGACAAGTGAAGACGACGCATGATAATATCTCGCATCTCTCGAGCCATTTTGTTGAAGTACCGTGAATTTACTCAAATAGATGGGAATTAGATAATGCGAAGTAGATTCACATGCCACGGTCCTATTTGTAGTTGGCTCAAGCAGGCGCATTTCAATCTATCCGATATATATTCCTCTTCCTCTTTGGGAGGATGTGTAGTTGGTGGATCAGTTCACTTGTTCATGAGTAGCTTGCTTGTATTTTTGTGGCCCAAATTGTGACTCCTTGGCTGTTTCAGGGAGTGTCAAATTAGCTGATGATGTGACGAAAAATTCTCGCTCGCTTCTTTCTCGGGAAAATTACCAAAAAAGTCCTCAATTTATTGTAATTGTGCCAATTTAATTCTATTTTTTTTTTGTTGATTCAGTCCTAAACCTTTTGCAATTGTGCCAATTTAGTCCATCCGGCTAAATTTGGCCAGCTGGCATTGACTTAGACGTCGATCGGTGTCAGCCGTCCGGTGATATAATATTTTAATAATATTTTTTTTGTTTTGAATTTTCTCCTTTTTTTTCTTTTTTCTTCTTCTTCCTCCTTTTTCCGGAGACAGGCCAAAGGTGACGGTAGGTGAAATCGGCCTTGCCAGCCCAGATCTGGTGAGGTCTCGGCCGGCGACGGTGAGGTCCAGATTTGGGTTGACCTTGCCATCACCGGGCGAGGCCGCCCAAGATCTTGCCGGATTTGGTAGGCCTCGGGGGACTCGCACAAGCATCGGTTGCGGAACTACACTGAGTAATCGAAGCTCTGCAACTGCCTTGCAACCGCTCGCCCGCCCACTGGAATCTCCTCGTACAGCCGGTTGTAGCTCACGTTTAGGAACTAGAGCTCTAGACCCACCATGGCCTTTGGAATTGACCCATAAATCTTGTTGTGTTTCATGTCCAGGGTCGTCAGGCTCTTGTTAAACTCCACCTTCGGCAGGTCGAACTCGAACTGGTTCCTCAAGATGTCGATGTAGTACGTGCTCTTGTTCCTCTCGAAAACCAGCGATGCGTCCCCCCTGAAGCCTTGTTCAAGGTTGACGTAGCCGAGTCCCCCAGATCTGAATCGACGTTGCTAGGCGAGGACGGTCGAGACCTCGCCAGATCTGGCTAGCAAGGCTGACCTCGTCGACTGTCGCCTCCGGCCGGTCACCAGCAAGAGGATGAAGAAGAAGATAGAAGGAAAAAAAAAACGGAAAAAACATATATAGAAAATAATTAAAATATTTTGTCACCAGACGGCTAGCTCCGGTCTGCGTCCATGTCAGAGCCGCCCTGCTAAATTTGGCCGGATGGACTGAATTGACACGATTGCAAAAGGTTTATGACTGAATCAGTAAAAAAAAAACTTTAGAACTGAATTGGTATAATTGCAATAGATTTATGATTTTTTTTGATAATTTTCTCCTTCTTTCTCTCCGGTGCGTACTTATATTTCGACGGTTGATGATCATTGTGAAGTATGGCCATATGGTTTATTGTACGGGCAATGACAACACTGCATGATCTTCCAAAATTATGGAAAATGTGCAGCAGCTGCCGAAGGACTTGGTTTTCTTTTGGTGTAAAGTCAACTACCAATTTGTGCAGATTTTTTTGAGCACTCATTCAAGCTTGTTTACCTAGAAATCTCAAGTGTCCTCCATAACTTAAGTCTGAATCCAGGTATCATCGTCCAATGTGACGCATTGAAAAAGGAACTCGAAGGTCCTCTTCTGACCGGTAAGAGCGTGCATCGGTTTCGGTCCAACTTGCGAATCGACTGAAATTGGCATGGATGGTCTAGTTGGGGGGCAATTGATGGATAATCGAGGTAACACAGGCATGTGTCGGAAGGGGAAAGCCAGTATCCAAATCAAAGAGGAAATCCATTTCGATGCCATTAACTTAAAATCAATGCATGGCCGAAATCGATGTGATAGAAGATGGTAATGGACGATGCGCGGTACTTCGTGTTGTGTAGATCATTATAAATTATAATGTCCTTAGACCCTAAGAAGTCGTCGGCTCAAGAACTGTGACGAGCCTCGGTGCCCAGACAGGCAGACACGCTGTTACTAATTCAGATTTTCATTAATATATTTTCGAGATTAGCGCGAACGGAAGAAAATCAACAAGTCATTTTCATCATAAAAACCAGCACTGAAAGACTACACAACATAACGCCTTAAAGGAGTTAGATTACATATTAAACGACCTTGAAGCACTTAAGCCTGGATGACTTCCTAGAACCTGTCTATTATGCGGCGCCATCCTACACAAAATTTTTGCATATCCACGTGGACACGAGACGCACGATTACAGTCTAATCCTCCACCACTTCCCCGGGATCACTATGGTCCTCCGAACCATTGTAGCCACCTCCATCATTATAGCCGCCATTTCCACCATCATCGCCATCATCCGCAAACCGCAAGGGTCTTAAAATATGACGATCCCGTCTCACATACCAAGCGAGGAAACGAAAAGTAGCAGGAGGCCCCTATCTTATATCAACCCATAAGGTGAATGTGTAGCGGATGTAAACAATAGTGGACCCCGGGAAGACCACATCCTCTGTCCGGGAGTTAGAACGCAATGGCACTCCATAAATACAACAAGGCAGGACGTTCATTGCTATTTATCTGAAAATAACGATAAGAGTGAGCAAAGCCTAGCAAAATGTATCATCTAACTATTACACCATTCGATACATAGATTTCTCAATCAAATTATCATTCGTAAACCCAATATATAGCACCCAAGTACATACACATAACCACCCATATCATGAGACATGAAATTCATGTAATGTATGCTATGCAATCACAAATATGCATATGATTTTAATTCGAATTCCATTTATTATTTTCAAAACTCTCTATCACCCGTCAAGACCCACGAATTTCTCACAAATCCGCGCATGGCGCTCCCAAGAACACTCATTAGACATCTCAACTCCTAAAGCTTCCATAATCACACATCAGGGGCTTCCCTTATACACGAAGGGGTGTCCCAAACACCTGGGGTATCACCGGGTCATAAAACCGATAGACATATTCATTTATCTTATTTTATGCACTCATGCATGCCGATCTTTACATGATATGCCAATGCACATGATACATTACCATTCAACATCACACTACTACTCATTATGTACGAGAATCAATCTCACAAGTATAACTCACACACTACTAAACCGAACACCACAAATCAGTGTAAAACCACTACTAACAGATTCGAAAGCATTCAGTTTGCATTAATTACAATTATCAATTGAATTCTTAAAATCATGAAAATTCACAGGTTGATAGTTCAATATGTTCTGAGTAACTTTTGTTCACAACTTTTTCTCATTTGGACTATGGAAATGTGATTTTTCCTTAAAATACGAAAACTGCTCATAAAAAGTGAGTTCTGGACACCGATCGAAATTTCCACTTTTCACCAAGTAAAACAATCCCAAAAATAACGAAATTTTAACATATTGTAAATAAGACCTAAATATACAACTTTAATAACATTTAAAAAGCCCAGATCAGTATGTATACGATGCAATAAATCGTGGAACCGAGAGAAAAAACGGACCTCCGAAATAGTATAGTACCGATCGGAAGATTAGACCTTACCTAGTTTAAAGGGTCCAAAAAATTTATAAATTTTTATATGTTATAGCTTAAGATGTTACCTTCAACTTTTATGTTTTGATATTAGTTAATAGAAGCTCACAGAAAATAGTATAAAAAGTCACAAGCATAGAATGTTAGATCAGACTCTGGTTCAACACAGATAAAATCATGAAAGTGCAAGGCCTTTTGGCCAAGTAGATGAACTCCAAAAATTCTCAAATTAATTTATGTTATATTTTAAAGTGTTATGAGTAACTTTTATGTTTTACGTTTCGGCCAGATCTATACACAAAAGGATATAAAAAAATGATAAACTCAAAAGGTCATAAGAGATTCAGAACAAGAGCAACGTAAGATGTACATGCAAGACCAATTCCCATTCTCTCTTGCCAAAACCGACCATAAATAGTACATAGACTCCATGTAACCTCCATTTACAACATTTAACAAGCACCATCAAGTCACAAATGATGCTTCAATCAAACAATCATATGATCAAAACAATATACCACAAGATGAACACACTTCCCTTAAAACTTCAACACCAATGTGAACTTTCTTGAGAGAGGTTTTTGGGTGAAAAATGAAGACAAGAGGAGCACAATAGGGGGAGGGGTTTGGTCACCTTAAGAGGAAGAAGAGGAAGAGAGAGATGGAGTGAAAAGTCTTGTTCATTCATGAAATCTCATTGGAGTTTAGGGGTGACATGAATAGTGTTCTTGACTAGTCTTATAAGGTGAATCATTATGGGTAATTGAGTGAAAATTGGGCACAATTCCCTAGGAATTTTCGGCCATAGAGGGGGTTAATGTCCATTTTGCCTTTGGTAATTTGATTATGCACATTAAACTTCAAATTAGACTATAATTTGTACTATAGTCTTGATAATCATACTTTAGAGGTCTAATTAACACTATTATCCCTCAATTGACCTCTTGATATATTTAATTAATGATAACCAATATCTAATCTAATATCGTGATCGCATTTAGTCGATTAAGAAGAATCATGGTTATTATATTTGTACTATGATCATTTGGTATTTCTCACCCTGGAGATTAAATTAGCACTATCATCTCTCAATTAACTACATAACATTCCATTTTAATGCCAAGTAATTCGACTCTAATATCTTCATCGCCTTTAATTAACTAGGCGAAATTCAGGATGTCACAAGAACTTTCGTATAAGTTCGAATTGTTATTTGGAGGGGAGAATTGAGGTAAATCGATGAGCAAACTTTCGTATCATTAAAGTTGTAAGCAAGGGCGGGTCTACTTTCGCGATATAATAAAAGGAAGATTAATATCTCTGAAATTCTATAATGTAGTCTGATGAGGTGGGGAAAGAGAGATAATTAGACACATCATTAAGTCTAAAATTAATTTAACAAAGATGGACGGATTATTAAGAAAAAAACACTTCTTTTTCCTTGATTAGACTGAATCCTAGAAACTTAAAATTATTATGTTTTTTTGTCATAGAACAACTTTTTTATTTTGGGTTGAAATAAAGCTCAATCTTCTCCCAGCAAATACTGCAAACCCTCCGTAACTGCTAGGGCTTTGGTTTGCCAGTCGGAAGCGGTCGCGAAATCGGCCATTCACTCGAACCATGGCAAATACCGGCGGCGAAGCTCCCTCTAGCCCCGGATCCGGCGGCCTCCACTGAACATGTGAGCCGCTTCTTCTCCTTCTTTGGTTTTTGAGCAACCCCATTAACGTAGTTAAATATGATAATGGAAAAGGACTTAAATTGTAATAATCAAGTGAGGAACCTGATTCGGACTTCAAAGAAAAAAACTAAAAGGACTCAATTGCAACAATCGCTCAAATTGGAGGACGAAATTCAAATTTAGGCCTTTTATTGACCATGGGAGAATTTTCTCTCGCTCGCTCGCTCTCTCTCTCTCTCTCCTTAAAATTGGCAAATCTTTTTCCTAAATCATTTCATTCTTCGTCGATCATGTAAGCTCAGGTCCCACTTGTTAACGTTGTCAAGACATTGTCCGTGCTAAAAGCCTGCCAAGAGCTGAGCTGCTCCTTGTCCAGACCGGCGACCACTCCGCGTTGTCCTCGTTCGACCGGCTCGTTACAGATTATCACTGTCTCATACGTCTTTCGCTCGGTTAGGGTTCCTTTCCAAGCTCTACGATCGGTCCTCTCTTGCAAGTCCGCAGTCGGCATGAAGCTCTCCTTCAACGCCTCCAAGAAGCCTCCGAAGCCGGCGGCCAAACCCCTCTCCACCACCTTTGGCTTGGCCGACGACAGCGAGGCGCCGTCTTCATCGGCGCGCGAGCAGATCACCCAATTCGATTCCTCCGATACCCCGACGGATGACGTGAGCCGCAGGGTTATCCCACCGAAGCCCAACGAATGGCGTCCCTCCAAGAAGATGAAGAACCTCGACCTGCCTCTCCACCCGGACCCCGCCTCCGCCTCCTCCGATCTCTCCCGGTTCCAGTCCCAGTCAAGGTCCCTCGAGGATGAGGCCAACGCCAGTGCCGTTTCGTACGGCCTCACTGTCCGTCAGAGAGAGAATGGCGACGGCGAGCTGTTGGGGGACGGCGAGGTCAAGCCCGAAGCGCTCGGAAAATCGAGGCTGGATGATTCCAGGCTAAAACTGAGAGAGGAAATGGCAAAGTTGGGTAATGATCCGGGGTACGACGACATGCCCGTGGAGGAATTTGCGGCCGCGTATCTTAGGGGTTATGGTTGGCAAGAGGGGAAAGGGGTGGGGAAGAATGCCAAGGAGGATGTTCCACCTAGGCAGATTGAGAAGAAGAGGGGTCGAGAGAGGTTTGGGATTGGGTTTGAGCCCCTGGAGCCAGTGCCGGAAGAGAAGGCGAAGGGGAGGGATAGTCGGGGAGGTGAAGGAAAGTTTCGAGTGGGTAAAGAGGTGAGGATTGTTGGGGGAAGTAGAGAAGACTTGTTTGGATTGAAGGGAAAAATTGTGGAAGTAGTGGGGGGCGAATCGGTGATTCTGAATCTCTCAAGGCGAGAAGAGGAAGTCAAGGTCAGGATCAAGGATCTCACAGAGTTGGGTTCTGCTGAGGAAGAAAAGTTTTTGAGGAAGATGAAGGAGCTTCGAATTAAGAATGATAGCACTGGAAGTCGTAGAAAGAGTGGAAATGCAGCGAAGAGAGATGTTCGAAATGGTGGAGATAAGAGGGGTGACAGTGGTAAAGCTGGGTGGCTGATGAGTCACATTAGGGTTAGAGTGATCAGCAAGGATTTGAAAGGTGGGAGATTGTATCTGAAGAAGGGAAGGGTGGTTGATGTTGTTGGACCGAATGTTTGCGATATACTGATGGATGAGAGCAAAGAACTTATTCAAGGTGTAGATCAAGAATATCTTGAGACTGCATTACCCAAGCGTGGGGGTCCGGTTTTCGTTTTGTCTGGTCTTTATAAGGGTGTCCATGGGAGTCTAGTGGACAGGGATTTTGACCGAGATACTGGTGTAGTCCGCGATGCTGATAGTCAGGAGTTGTTCAATGTGCGGCTTGAACAAATTGCTGAGTACGCTGGAGATCCAAGCTTAATCGGATATTGATTTGCCTGATGCCTCAACAGTGTCAGAAAGATGGTAGGCATCCTGTTTGACATGTCTCCTATTTAGTATAGTATTTGGGCAGAATGTCATATTTGATTGATGCATTCGGCCGTTGCTTGACGTGATGGTGATGATATTATATCTTTTGGGTACTTTTTTTTGTCACTAGAAATGTACTAAATAATCGAATGTTCTTTTATTGAGCTGTAATGGCAGTAACAACAAACTGCATGCTTGACTAGTTAGATCTCAACCTAATAATCTTATTTGGATGATACTTCTAAACCTCTTTGTAAGCATTTTGCTGTAAATGATTTTGATTTCAAGTTGTTTGGGAAAGAGCTGTATGGATTTACTCTTTGAAAGTGGATCAAGATCGGCGACTGCGGTTTCACAAAGTTGTGCATGGTGGAAGTAGAGAGTGGATTTCTGAACATGGTGCAGGTTGACTTACTATAGCTTGTCCCTAGCCGTATGATTGTCAACATACAAATATATGGTCCAAAAAACAGTAAAGTTTCATAACATAGCAAATTTTAACTTCCAGTCTCTTGGTTGTGATACTATTTGTTTGTGTCAAAAGCTACTAGACGAATGATACATCTAATCTTGAGTTGAGTCAAGAGCTGCTTACTTAGTCAGACAATACTGAATCGCTCATCATTTTTGCTCTTTGCTGGGGATTTCGGTGCAACCAATTAGTTTCTCTGGATTGAATCAATCAAACAATCAATTAGTTTGTCTTTGTGCTTGGTGCCTGGCGAATCATTCCTAGATGGGCAATTCAATATGTTTGTTGCTTCGGGTTTATGTAGTTCTTTGGCATGCTTGATGAGCTGTAGTGGTGGTAAAAGTCTTAGAAATTGATGACTTTTATCTGATAAGGCTGATTT
Organism: Lenwebbia sp. NSW1173648; assembly: GCA_029784005.1. Classification (NCBI taxonomy): domain Eukaryota; kingdom Viridiplantae; phylum Streptophyta; class Magnoliopsida; order Myrtales; family Myrtaceae; genus Lenwebbia; species Lenwebbia sp. NSW1173648. Next base: position 7,431,965 of record JARCGZ010000005.1, read on the forward strand.
GATAATTTGCTCTCGGGTTGTATAGAAGTTTGCCGCTAGACTTATTTGTTCGGGTTCCTATAATTGTCTCGACTTGATAAACCTAACCAAATCGATAGTATATGTTGAGGACATAATTTTTTTGTCAACATTAAGGCTATGATCCCTCTTGCACCTAATGAAGAATGTTGTAGCTGATAGTCGTTCAATGTCTTTGCCGTTTGCATTTTTCCCTTTAAGGAAATAATTTTCTTGCTTGATGATAACGATTAAAGTACTAAGTTACTCATTCGCTTCTTATCTGCTATTGCTTTAGAGCCGCATCTCATAAATGACGAACTAACTTCATGGTTTGGTTTGACTTTTAACCTTATTAGATTGATTTTGGTGAAAATAAATTTATTTATTTTTTTTTTTTTTTTTTTTTGTATAAACTATACACCAAACAGAACCAAGAACCAAAAAAGTCCTAGTCATGATGATATGAAATTGTGTTTTATTAAGTACAGTTGAAACAAATTTATATTGACACGGTTCAATTGTACTTTTACTTCCCACTTTTTCTTCCTTGTCAACTCACGTATAAGTATTTGTGATTTACTCTTAAATCTTATAATGAATGGAAGATTTGAAAGAGGGAAAAAAGAGAACCCACCCGCAATGCTTCTTTTATTTGGGTAACTACAAGAGAAGGGAATGGAAGAGAAATTCAGGTACTTCCTTTTGGACTAAAAAAAGTAGTTATTTTAGAGTCAGGGATAAATGATGGAAGTTGTAACTACAAGAATATCCTTAGTGAGAAGTGGGAAACAAGAGAAAGACCGAGGCTACTTCAATCTATCAATCAATTTCATTTCCCTCCACATAGTTTTCCCCCAGTATGCATTTAAGTTGAGAATTCACCTTCCTATCTTATTGGTTCCCCACAGTACTCGACTCTCACTGCATAATTAGTTTTCAGCATACATGGCCACTTTTTTCTTAAGCTTCATGTCCAATTATCAGGGTTTAGGCTGGTATTTGCTCATGGAGAATTGGATCTGCTACTCTGCAGGGATGGGCATACGATGCATGCCAGTTGTAGAGATATGGCTAGTAGTTGCTGAACACCTAAAATGTTATGAGGAGCAGCAGATGACCACCCAAGATTTGATACAAATACTTACCTATGTATTCTGTGAACCATCATCTGCGTTTGGATCTTGGCAACCACAATTCCGGGTACGTTCATTTGTGTGCATGGCTCTGTGACGGAATACCATCCCATCAAAAGTTGGGGTGGTCGGTCGATTTCGATTTGTATTATTGACATCCAGGTTGCCATAAGAATGAGAAGACTGGATGCTGCTATGTAACTTGTTCGATTACTTCCAGGTGATCGAAGTGAAGAGCTTCTTGCCTCCCTTGTTTCTGTCTCTTTTCCCCCCTTATTAGAGGAGAAAAAGAGGTTTGTTGTATATTCCTCCACTGTGCAGACGCAGCATTTGCTTCTGCGAGCATTGTGGCGCGGTTTTATCCGGCGTTCTTACTGGACATGCATCGAGTTTGTTCACAGCGAAGATCCAGTAGATCGCGCATGTTTCCCCGACCAAGTTGCGACAGCGGTTTGATGATGCGGAGGTTATCTCTTCCCTGTTGTTTCCAACTAGTGCCGCTTCCCGGTTGTCATGTATTACCTTATGCGGGTAGGGAAAATCACACAATGCACGTGACCAAATAGGTCTACCTCTTTTTAGTGGTTTTGTTAAGGTAGGGGTGGGGCGGTAAGAGTTCTGATTAAAAATAATGCTTGGATTAGAGTGGCTCATTATCGGACCGATGGTCATGGCCTCCGCTCGAATTGACTCCGTAGCACCAGCAAAATTTAGCGTTATTCAGCGCCGTCCTCGTTTCTGGGATTTGCCGCCGGCCACGGCTGCCGTCGTATGCGCCCGCAGAATCTAAGCGATCATGGGAATTAATCAGGGTCAATGAGGAAAATCAAATGATGGGCTATTCGGTTTAGTATCATCGACCCATGCATGGAATCGTGTATGATTGTGGTCTAAAATAATAATTATTGGATTCACACGGTATGGAGACGCTATATGGTCCGGTTTGTGCATACTATATTGTTAATAGTTTGAATTAGAATTGTCCCGTTTCTTATCAAAGAAATGCACGGAAAAATTGAGAAAGATGCTCATACGGTACATTCGTAACCGTGAGATATTTCGTCGTACTATGTGCGAAATTTCAGTGAATCATTTTGTTTGCGTACCTGCGATGTTTTATCATATCAATTGCGAAATGCCGTGATGTGGTGCATAGAGGGACCCGATTCGGGATCGGGCAAAGGAATCGCACGGGAAAAGAGCAACTTTTGCGGGCGTGGCCGTACTCCCAAGTGATTCGGAATCCCTCTTAATCAACGAATTTGGATCCTCCGATCGCACGCCTCTCCATCTCAGGAAATCCTTATTTGGAGATCGTTTCGAGTTTACTCTAACTCGTAATCGTGCAGGGACGATGACAGAGGCGTGCTTATTTTGCGAAGTATGAATAGATTTAAAAAATAATTATTTGTATCATTTAAAATAATAATAAAATATTTTCGTTATCGACAATAATTTATGTCTATATATTTTTGTACGCGATGAAAATTTTATTTTTTATTTGTTGCTAAACGGAGCAAGTCTTTTGTTCTTTCTTTCATCCATTGGAAAAGAGTTGTGAAGAAATGGACAAGCGGACGACCTCAATACCCCACGTGTCAACCTCTCACCTTCCGCCATCTTCTCAATCATTCGAGCCTTCCTTTTCTCTCTCTCTCTCCACGATAAAAGAAAAAAAAATGATAAAAAAGGAAAAGATAAAATAGAATATTCATTTAATACTCGAGTCCCGCGGTGGTGGACAAATGGAGGACCTGCTACTGCTCAGTCGCACTAGCGTCGTCGCAGCACGTGGAGGTTCTTCATCGGAGGTCGTGCTCCGTCGTCGTCCTCACCCTCACGTGCCTTCATCGGGAACCAATCCGTCCTTCGGTCGCTCGGGCTTTAAGCGTCTTCTCCGTCCTCTGCCCGGTCGCGCCTCCTCTGCTGCAGCGTCGTCTCTGTTCAGGTCCGCTTCCTCTGGTCATGCAGTGCTTGCTTTTGTCGACTGATTTGGTTTTTGATGTGGCGAGTTAATTGCTGGAGGAAGGAAATTTCGGTAGTTCGTCTTTCTCGGGCGTTTCTAGGTCCTTGCTAGAGCGAATAGTCGAGCTTTTGATTCTCATTGTGGTGTGGTTTTGATTAGTTTTTGAGAATGTGATGTGATTTTCAGTGAAGTAGAGAGTGTTGCATGCTTTGTGCTGCTTTTTTGGAGCAGCTTTGCTATTATTTTTTTCTTAATCTGAAGTTGCGATGAGATTAAACAAGTAATTCGACTGTAATGTAAAAGATCTCCTCGTGAACACAACCATGTCCCGACTTTCGAGTTAAGGGAAGATCAATGTGTGTGTAATTGGAATCATAGGGGTTGGACCGCTGAAGAAAGAAGGTAAATGGGCGAGTCAACAAGCTGGATTGCTGGATTGGCTTCCTACTGCTTCAATCTTTTTCGTATATCAAATTGGTTGTGCTGCAACAGATTTCAATATGTAACATGCACAATGTTTCTCTGATGTGGAAGTCCCTGCATGTCAAAAGCTCTCCTGCCATTTTTATATATTTCCATATGTAACATGCACGATGTGTCTCTGATGTGCACATGAGGTCATAAATCTTGTTTCTTATACTCTACTCTAATCAATACTCTTCGATGGGGTTTAGCATTTATGTATCTGCTGGCATGTGGAAAAATCATAAATAGGTGTAGAGCAGAGTGATGCCGATGTGAATCTGTGGCATGCAGAGACGGGACGACAACAAGTAAGAACTCGAGATTGAAACTTAAAATGACTATTCAGGAAGGTGAGGTGGTGGCTGCGGATGTCACCACAGGCGATATGATTTTTGAGCCTATTTTGGAGGAAGGAGTTTTCCGCTTCGATTGTTCTGCAAACAATAGAGATGCGGCATTTCCTAGTCTTTCTTTTGTCAACAGCAAGGATAGGGACACACCGATAATGAGTCATCATGTCCCTTCTTATATCCCTACTTACGACTGTCTCTTCAGGCAGCAGACTGTCAAACTTGAGGTCAGTCACCGCATGCTCTTATTTCTTTCTCAGGAATTAGTTGAATCACTTGTTGGTTGGTAAGTTGCACTCTCTGAACTGTGACCTTTCCACTACTTTTGGAAACTTTGTTTGCTTCATTAATGTTTTCCAAGTTTGTATTTACTGAGTCCTTAATAACATTATGTTACATATGATTTAGCTACCTGCCGGGACCAGTTTTTATGGGACTGGCGAAGTCAGTGGACAGCTTGAGCGTACCGGAAAAAGAGTTAGTCCTCTTTCCCCAACTTCCCATGCTAGCACTTGTTTTTTCTCTCCTGAATTCTCAGGGATCTCTCTTGTCGTAGGTGTTTACATGGAACACGGACGCATGGGGTTATGGCCCTGGTACTACATCTTTATACCAATCTCATCCTTGGGTGCTAGCTGTTCTTCCGAGTGGAGAGTCACTGGGGATTCTTGCTGACACGACACGACGTTGTGAGGTGTTGTAAAACTCATACCTATAGTCACATATTGGAGTAATTTCTTGGAAGCTCCGATTTGAACTTGTCTTAAGCTTACTAGTGATATTTTCTCATGGGCAGATTGATCTGAGAAACAAGTCAAGAATACAGTTCAATGCTCCATCCTCATACCCTGTCATTACATTCGGTCCATTTGCTTCACCTGGCGCGGTTCTAACATCCTTGTCTCATGCAATTGGTAATTATGCTGCACATGTCAGCTTCTTTCCATAAGTATGCTATTCTGCTTAATTCTGCTCTCCCAATCATTTTCAATGTCTGGCAACTTTCCTGTGATGCTAATCACTATGTTTAAAACGGGTGTCAATGAATGAGCCGAACTCAAAACAAATTTTCCAAACATCTCTAATGGGCCATAAGGCAAAGGAAACACGTAAAAAGCACCACCCAAGAACATGGAAGAAGTCCATTTTGTTAGCTCACTGGACACTTTCAGTTTAGACGCAAGGCTTTTGTGCTTCCTGTACTGCAGATTCTACCACTTCTTTTATTTGGTCGTTTTCGTTTTCTGGACAAGTGATACTTCAAATTCTTAGAATCTTTTCGACAGACGCTCTCTAAACTTTAAGATTTTGATTTCAACATTTGATGCCAAAACACTCTAGGCATGTTTACTGCTCTTTACCACCATGTGCCTTTTATTACAAGTATAGGCTTCATTTAAGTGGTTTTCCTGAGGAGTATACATGATACGCCGTTAGAATTACAGACACAGAAAAGTTAGAATGTATTCATTTTATCAGGATATCGTGCATAATTCTTGTTACCATGAGCTCTCTGTTTTTCCTGTCTTTAAATGAAGAAAAAGCTTGATGCTTATGAATGAAGTTGTCAAAATAAATATTTGTCTTTCTATGACTTTTCTTATCTCAAGAAACACCCATCTGTGGATTTCTAGTTTAGTACTAAATGGACTTTAGAGGACCACCAGAATGACCGGACAATCTTCTTGATAGTCTGTTTATTATTTTTATCGCTTGAATTAACGACATAGCTTGCATACATTGTCAGGAACTGTGTTTATGCCGCCAAAGTGGTCCTTAGGCTACCATCAATGCCGCTGGAGCTATGACTCTGATAACCGAGTTAGAGAGGTCAGCCCTTCTGATGCATCTTGCTTGATTCTACAATCTTTCCTCCTCAACCCTCGTTTCCTTCTACCTGATTTAATAACAATTTCGAACTTTCACTGTATGCTGTCGGCATATCATTCATGAGTTAATGCATGATAGTTCTTTAGCTTAAATTTTTGTCCATTTATTGCAGATCAAAAGTAAATTCAGAGAAAAGAAGATTCCTTGTGATGTCATATGGATGGATATAGATTATATGGATGGGTTTCGCTGCTTCACTTTTGACAAGGCATGGACTCCCTCTTTGTGTTAACCCTGTTATTGCCTTGTTTGGAAAAATTACAGATTATCTTCCTCTAAGTAGGTCCAATTTCACATCATCTACCTCACTTTCGATAGGTAACCACTTGCAACTTATGGCTGGCTGAAAATTCACAGTGTTAGCCAATTTCAAAAAGACGTCACATACTTATCATTAAAATTCACCTAAAACAGAGCATAACTACACATCTACATCATGAAAGTTCACCTGAAGCAAAGCATATATCTACATCTACATCTACATGTAAGATGTGAGAATTTTGTCAAATATGAGTGAAGATCTGTTTCCAATCTAGGAATAATCTTGAGGAAGATGGTGTTATCATTTTGGAAATGAGGTAGGTCGTGTGGAATATGTTGTTGGTTAATACACTTTGGAGGCACTGCAATGATCAGTGTTCTTTTGATATTCTATTTTCGACCTTAGGTACGGTGCTTGATGCAGAAATGCCATGCATCTCTGTTTTGTCCATCGCTTCCATGCATTCAATCCACTGAGTCCTTTTAGATTGGTAGTCACTTTATGTTCGAAACCTCCAAAGTACATTCATGTCTGGGACTTCTTGCCTTGCTAACTTGTCTAATAGTACAAGGACATAGGATCAATGCTTAGTAAGCAGTAGACACCTATCTACTAAATAAAGAGTGCTATTTTCAGCATGGAAACTGAAACAGAGGATTTACTTTCAGGACCGCTTCTCTGATCCAAAATGTTTGGTAGATAGTCTCCACCAAGATGGGTTCAAAGCCATCTGGATGCTTGATCCTGGTATCAAACGTGAAGAGGGGTATTTTGTCTATGACAGTGGTTGCAAAAGTGATGTCTGGATCAAAGCAGCAGATGGAACTCCATTTGTTGGTACCTTGCTGTCTTTCATTGTGGTTTTGGCTAATCTTTGTTGTTGTCTATTTGGTTTTGCTTTTGCCTTTTCATCTTCTCCTTTTTTGTAGCATTTCAAATTTAAGTAACCCCTAAAATCTTCCAAAACATACAAATGTTTACATGCTGAATCATTTGGATTTAGCTGAAAATAAATCTATATGTATGCATGTATGCGTGCAAAATTCTGGAACGAAAAAATTGATCAGACAATGCTGAGTAACCGTTTGCTTGTCAGGGGAGGTGTGGCCCGGTCCTTGTGTTTTCCCTGACTTTACACAGTCAAAAGTCCGTCACTGGTGGGCTCAGTTAGTTCAGGATTTCATTTCTAATGGAGTTGATGGTATATGGAACGATATGAATGAACCAGCTGTCTTTAAGGTAACTAGTACTTTTAGTTTCTATCATTTTCTCTTGTTGAACTATGGCTTACAACTTCTCTGTCAGTCTGTGACGAAGACCATGCCTGAGAGCAACATTCATAGGGGAGATGATGAAGTTGGAGGTCTCCAGAATCACTCACACTATCATAATGTATGTTTTCCAGCCTTTTTCTATTTGTTGTTTGTGTTTCACGTTTTAGATTTATATGGAAATAGATATTAAGCGATTTTGTAATGCATCCACCATGATTGTACCGGAAAAGCAAGGGGGGTCAAGAGTGAAAGAATGAGTTGTTGATTCGGGGTCAAGTGCTAAATGCTTTCTATTGAATGTAGTAGGGTAAAATTTGATAACTTCCGGCTTTCCACATTTGTAGCACAAGCAATGTCATGCTTAGAGTTTTGATTACTTTATCATAGCTGTACATTTGGTGTTATATAATACGAATGGCGAGGCTGGTAGAATGAAAGAGTGCCTTGTTTTCCACCTCTTTGTCTGAGGATCTTCTCTGCCAAATTTGCATTGTGCACTTTGACAGCCTTCTCTACCGTGACCTAAGTATTCTCTTCAATGTATACAATCCCAATCAAACCATTAAATTCAAGAAAGCTGAGACTGAGCTAGTGGAAGAAGAGTTCTTTCTTTGTAAAGCATTAGCAATACCACCATCGCAAGATTAGGCAGGAGGTTTATCTTTGATTGTTTGGTACTTTCATTATTTACAGGGTTGCATGCGTCCTTCTTCACAAAACACATATTTGAGTGGGTTGAAATATGTTACACAAAACTAATTGGCGGTTCCATAACTACGGTACCAACAGTGTGAAGAGATCGGCAAACATTTGTAAGGTTTTCATTCATCAGTAAGTTTGCTGTCTGAAGGATAACTGGACTGAAGAAAATTATCATTTTCGTAGCTCCAGAATAGACATACGTGGCTTGTGATCGCATTAAACAGCAGTCCAGTGATATGGAGATTGAAATCAAGTGTTTTATTTGCAGTAATCTGACAGTGGAATGAGTTACAAACTTCACCTAAAACATGTAAGATTCAAAAACGAACCACAGTATTGGAGATTATATCAGTGTGGAAACTTTGGTTAAGTTAGTCTCGTCTTTATCAAACAATAAGCCGTGCAGGTTCTGAGATTGCATGAAGAACCAAACAGCTGATCATTAACTTCCAAGCTTTGAAAGGGAAAACAGTAAAAAATTAATTCTATCAACATCTCAAAGGGCAAAGCGAAATGAAGAAAAGGTTAATTTTGTGATTCTGGCTTGCATGTGCAGTCCACATTGCTTGGTTTGGTCCTCTGATGCTACCTAAGTAATTTTTCAAGGCTCATATTTAGCTATAGCTCTAGTTTGAACCTTTACGTGGAAAGCAAAGAAGTGAAGAAGACATAAGGAAAAAATACAGTAGTTCAAGGCCTTACAATGATTGGCAATTTTACCAGATTAGAGTTATTGCTGTTCTAGTGTAGTGGGAGAAGAAGACAGAAAAGATACTTCGAATGTACTCACAATTAGAAAAACAAATAAGTAGTTCTACTCGTCTCCTTTATTTCGTGACATTATTTTGAGAGGTCGAATTTTTTTGGTGATAATTCCCTAGAATTTCCTTGTTATAGACGCCTGTGACAAATAGTACATCCTAACTATCTTGGTGACTTGTAAGCATTGATCATGTAGCTGGTACTCTTGTTTTTGTCCACAAAAATCTGGTTACTCACTTTTACCATTCCTGTTACAGGTTTATGGGATGCTGATGGCTAGATCTACGTATGAAAGCATGAAATCAGCTAATGAAAACAAGCGTCCTTTTGTCCTTACTAGAGCTGGATTCGTTGGTAGTCAGAGGTATGCAGCTACTTGGACCGGTGATAACCTTTCAAACTGGGAGCACCTGCACATGAGCATCTCGATGGTCCTTCAGCTGGTAAGTGAATAATGTAGGCTATGCTGCTTGTTTTTGCGTTAAGAAATTTCGTTTGCTTATGGTTTGCGCTGAACTTATTGCATTTTCCTGTCGAACTTCCATCTTTTTTTACTTATTTATGGATTACTTCAAGGAAATGACAGTAGCAAATTTAGGTCTTTCCTTCCAATCTTTTGTACTCAAGGTGGAGCTCAAGTGTCTATTAACATCAGGTTCATTATGATATTTTAACTGCAGTGTGCAGCATGGACGTAAAAATTTGGTTTTCATCATCAATCACGGGGTAATCATTGTGCATATCATCAAAGAGAATGAGCGAGCAGTAACCTTAATTTCTGTTTCCTTGCTCCAACATTGTTTAGGTATAGTTGTTGTACGCCATGCTGCCACTTTGATTTAATAAGTAAGCTTGCATTTGACAAGGCAGGACAAAGCAGTAAGTAACTCTGAATAATTGAGTTCTACTGTTTGTGGGACACTCTTCGCAGAATTAATTCTCAAATGTCTTTTAAGCGATTTAGACCCTTTGAAGCACTGGAGCCTGGTTTTGTTTGCCCTCACTTTTTTATGACATTAACTGCGATTTTTATCAACTTTGGATTCCAAATAGATGGGCTACTGCGAGCTTATCCATGCGTTTGTCCACTCTTTGAATAGTAATCCATGTTCTGAAAGATCCTAGCTTTTTTTGCACAGATTTTGGATTCCCGTCAACAAATTTGATGTGGTGTTTCTCAGAATAGTTCACATGATGGATATTCCCTTATTAGATCATGTGTCCTGACTATTCTTAATTCTGTTCAGGGTCTCAGTGGTCAACCACTTTCAGGACCTGATATTGGTGGATTTGGAGGAAATGCGACACCCAAGCTTTTTGGAAGGTGGATGGCTATAGGTGCAATGTTTCCATTCTGTCGTGGACACTCTGAAATGGACACCAATGACCACGAACCTTGGTCATTTGGTGAGGAGGTTTGTGCTCCTTTTCTTGGTGACGTGCTAATGTGCATGAAATTTTTCCTGATGATTTTTATTTCACTCATTCAAATTAAATTCTCTCCAATCTAAAGCACTTCTGTCAGCTGACCTTGCTCCCAGTTTTTTGAAAGAAATGGTTTCCCTCATCTGTTACTGATAGACCTGTTGAGAAAGACACCAAATTTCTTAAATGGCTATGAAAGACGTGAAATAAATCATGTCTCTCAGTCCTTAGAGAACCTGTGGTCCTCCCTTTCTTATAAAGTATATGAAATCACGACTAATTTAGCATGCTGACTATCTAGTATCAGATTCTCTACCTTCATATTGCTGGAATGTATATATTGCTCTAATTGTCATGGGCACTTATTTTGTAAATTCATTGGTTCCCTCGGAAGATCTTATAGAATTGATCTTTTACTTTCTTTTTTGTCTCTCTTGCACTAGTGTGAGGAAGTCTGTCGCCTGGCACTGAAGCGGCGCTACCGCTTTCTTCCCCACATATATACTCTTTTCTACATGGCTCATAAAATGGGCACTCCCGTGGCAAGTCCAACCTTCTTTGCTGGTGGGTTAGCATGGTGTTAAATAGCATTCTTCCCTTCTTACTACATGTATTACTGTTCTTATTTGCATAGGTGTCTAAGCATATAAAAGTTCTTGTGCAGATCCCAAAGATCCCAGGTTAAGGACACTGGAAAATTCATTTTTATTGGGGCCACTCTTGGTTTGTGCAAGGTTATCCTCTCCACTATAAAAGTTATAAATTTTGACCTTGCATATGTCATGAGGAACCTGAGCTCCTTGCTGCTTCTCCACATTATATTGTAGTCACTAGTGTCTTTCCCTTTTTCTTTTCTCTTTGCTGATCTAGTTTAGTATCTTTCTTGGAGTTTGAGAAAGAGAATATATTTTTCCAACTTTTAAGATTACAACTTAGAGATACTAAAGTCTAATCATGTCAATAGCTATAATTGCTGTCCATGTCTTATGTAGCTTGATCACTTTTTTTTTTTGGTCACACATGTAGCTTGATCTAGTTTAGTATCTTTCTCGGAGTTTGAGAAAGAGAATATATTTTTCTAACTTTTGAGATTACAACTTAGAGATACTAAAGTCTAATCATGTCAATAGCTATAATTGCTGTCCATGTCTTATGTAGCCTGATCACTTGACATATGCATGTTTCTGCACGTGTGAACATATGTGATACGGTATAATATCAATGTTCTCACCACTAGCGGACCTGGAGGGGCTGGTGGTGGCCCTCATCCCCTTAGGCTCAGTTAGCCATTGCTTCTCACGAATTACATAGATTTCCTACGTAACTATGTTTTTCACATTTGAGTGTACGTGTCCCACTGTGAGAGGAAAAGCCCTAACAATGAGAGATTGATTAGGTTAATGTGTCAGTACTTTTTAACTTCATGCCTCACTTTTAAAGGTCTTCTGCGTTTTGTAGCATTGTTGATATGCCATCTGGTAAGTTAATGGGATCAGTTAGCAAAAGATGTGATGGTTATCAAGTCTTGAGTTGTTCTTATTAGTCCTCAAAATAACAGATGATTGTTTGGATTCTTTGGCCCAAGTTTCTAGGTCTTATAGATGATTCTGCGACGGTTTAATGGATTGTATTTAAAAAGGCTTTAAGCCGAACATCAATCCATATGCATCTGCTAATGTCATTTAATCTTCATCAGCTCTATGCCACATGAGGAATCAAATGACATGCAGCATGTGTTGCCCAAGGGTACTTGGCTGACCTTTGATTTCGATGATGCACACCTGGTACCACAAGTTTTTAGTTTCTCTGTAATGCTCTGCATGTTACTGGTTTGCCGGCAGTTAATGTTATTTTGCTTTAACTTGATAGGATCTGCCCTTATTATTTCTACAAGGTGGGTCAATCATTCCTTTGGGTCCTCCCCACCAACATGTTGGTGAAGCTAATCTTTCAGATGACTTGACGCTCCTTGTGGCTTTGAATGAACACGGTATATATCTTCCACTTGATGTTTCTTGTGTGACTTGAATATTTCTAGGGTAGTGTGGCATCTATCAACATCAACATCACCTTTATCCCAAACTAGCTGGGGTCGGCGGTCGATGAATCCCAAAAATAAATAAATAAATAAATAAATAAATAAATATAGGGAAAAAGGACTAAAAAGGACAGTCTGGAACATAGGAAATCCGCCTCTCCACAATGCTAATAGCTTTCCTCCACTCCGTCCTAAGACAAATCGTACGCCAATCTAATTCCCACTTCATTAAATCTTGTTTTGCTACTTTTCCCCAAGTAAGTTTCGGCCGACCCTTTCTTTCTTCATGTCATGCTCTCAATAACAAATTTCTGTTCTTACCGAAGCATCTAGGGATCTTCGGAGAATATGCCCAAACCATCTCAATCTATGTTCTCTCATCTTTTCTGCCACCGGTAGTGTTGCATCTATGATTTTGATTATAGACGGGTCATGAACATATTTAACTAGTGAAAATTCATATTTGGAATGCGTCAAATTACTGATTAGAAATCTATTATCATTGCCCATCGCTTTCAATTGAAAATTTTACTGTTTCCTCTATGGATTCTCATAATTTAGCATTATGTTGATTGTTCGCAGAATCACTAATGCCAAAGTTGCTCAAGCTTAGAACAACTTAAGCATGTCATTAAGTGATTTCATTTCTCAATATTGCTAAAAAAACTTACTAAATTGTGTCCGATTGTTTTCTTTCCGTCTTTCCAATAAGTAAGCTTGTCTAATTCTGTATTTTCCTATCCTGTGACATGCTCCTTTGTCACACACTATTGTTGACAAGCATCGAATACTTTTTCCACGAAAGTTCTCAATTGATACTGTAGAAGTTGATGGCAAAGTGAGGCAATCAGTTTACATTTTTGTTGCTATTAGGCTGAAGTCAAAATGCACTTGCAAGAGAATCTTTTTGTTAAGAGAAATGGAAGGATGGATAATTGATAAATAGCATGTGATTACCGAGTGTTTCGTTCATACCTTTCCTTTTCCTGCTGTAAAGAAGACTGGTTTAATATTATCCACTCTGATTTGTATCTTTCCTGCCTAACAGGGACCGCGAAAGGCATTCTTTTTGAAGATGATGGTGATGGATATAAGTATTTGGAGGGAGAATATCTGCTAACTCATTACATTGCTGAACGTGAATCTTCACAGGTTACCATAAGGGTGTACACAGAAGAAGGTTCGTGGAAGAGGCCAAAACGTCGTCTGCATGTACTGCTGTTACTAGGTGGAGGGGCAATGGTAAATTCCTTTTCATAAGGAAGGACGCTTGTTTTATCTGATTTAAGAACTTGTTATTAAGCACCATTGGAGTTCTTATTTGGAAATTGTGAGCAATTATGATCACACACAGGTTGATGCATGGGGCATGGATGGTGACACTATCCAAATTACATTGCCTTCAGAGCACGAAGTGTCTAAGATGGTAGCTGCAAGTGAGAAGAAATATAATGCCCGATTAGGTAATGCTAGTTTGCAAGTTGGCAACCCTATGATGTGTCTATGTCTCTGAGGATGCATTCATTACTTTTCCTAGCAAAATAGAATTGTGTTGTGCCGTCAACGTGGCTGGACCTCTCTCATTATCGAGTTCTTATCAAACCGATTTCATAAGTTTATGTTGATATCTATTATTTTTTTTTCGGTCTTGATGCTACCTATTCCTTTTGTGGGTTTAATTGGCTTTTTCGGTGGAAAACTGTTGGGGTGTGGTTCATATTCCCCAACGACAGGAAAGCACATGTGTCGGGGGGAGTCGTCCCGGCGGGGGTCTCAAGGGGGCACCGCTCCCTGGACACCAGAGGGCTTTTACGATTTAAGCCCATATTTTTTCATTAGTAGTTTGGGCTTGTGCTCATGAATAGCTGCTACTATATATACTCTTTTTTCTCTTATAATTTGTTAGAATTTTCAATCCAAAAACTTAAGCTATTAGGTAGAAGGAGACCACATGAATATAAAGAGCATATAAGACTCGTTCTCAGGCGATGTGGGACAACAACTTTAACACCCCCTCTCACGTGCAAGCCGGATTACGAGCGGCACGTGGAATTTGACTAATGGGGGTGGGCTCACATACGCGGACAACACTGGCTCTAATACCATGTTAGAATTTTCAACCCAAAAACTTAAGCTATTAGGTAGAAGGAGACCACATGAATATAAAGAGCATATAAGACTCGTTCTCAGGTGATATGGGACAACAACTTTAACATAATTGAGGGATGTATCGAGAGGTGCGAGGTGCTAATTATAGTGGAATCCTCTGCTGGGCGTAGCCTAGTTTAAGGATGAACCAGGATAAAATCTCGTGTCTCGATTTCTCTTTCTCGCTTTTACGCTTTACTTCGTTGTGATTGTGCGTTGAATCCTAACAAAAACATTAAAGAGTAAATATGCTGTGAACATGTCAACAACATGGAACTTTAATATTTGTTTATCCTTCATAAATGCAAAGTGAAATCATGAATAATGGTTTGGAAGAGATACTTTGTGCTAATTCATATCCACACAGAGGAAAGTTGCCTCCCTAATGACTGCTCACACTTGTTTCAATTCCTTACTGATTGCCATGCATCAACTTTGAACAGCATATGGATGATATTTCCAGGACATCCTTTAGAAACGTTTTGCTGTTGGAACATTACTGCACATCCTGTAGCAGGTTTTCTGACTTTTTGCTGATATTTGAGGAAGGTGGCTCCTCCTTGACAGGGGATATCATTCTTCCTCATGGATTATTATGGGCTCCAAGGAAGAATGTTTGACAGTCACTGTATTTGTTGATATCATGCAGTGACTTTGCCTATATCTTCTGCTTCTTCTCCATGCAACCTTTTGTTTCTTGATGCAAGTGATTCTTGCGTGCAGAGAGCTGTAAGTGCATTCCAGATGTTGAAGAGATTTCAAGCCATAAGGGTGTAGAACTTTCGAGGACCCCTATTGAGTTAAAAAGTGGGGAATGGATAGCCAAAGTTGTTCCTTGGATTGGGGGAAGGATCATATCAATGGAGCATGTCCCTTCAGGTGATTTGACAGGGTTCTTTTCATCCTGATACTATTAGAACTACTTAAACGATTTGAATTCCAACTTTTGAAAGTGGAAGCTTTGTTAATATATTTAAGAGTTCGTGCAGCGATAATCATGCTTTGCTGATTTTCCTTACTTGTAAGTTTAAACTAAATGCCAATTCTCTTCAGCAAAATACAGTTTTGCAAGAATTGAATTGTTTGGAATGTGTTATGCTCTTTGGTAGCTATATAGCTGACGATCAGATATATGAGAGGTTCAGTTCAAATCCGCAGAGATTCCTTTTGCACTAGATTTCAAGTACCTATTTTTTTTCTTTGCTCAAGAAGTAAATTGATGTGCTTGGATAGACTTTGGGTTAGCACTGTCTACAAAGCTTTGCTTACTTCTGTCCCTCCCTTCTTTATTAGGATAGGTGTGATGCTCCTTCTCTGCATATGTGAATATTTAGAGCATAAGAAGTTCAATTTAAATAAAAATAGATTTATTTATCTCTGGACTCGTAGGTGTTTCTTTTTCCTTTGCTTGGTAGTGAATTAAGTTCTTGGAGAGACTTATTCGGCATTGCAACATTTGCATTACTCCTATCGCATCTTTGTCAACATGGATACATCTTGTCTTGCTCAATCTAGAAGGGAGGAATATGGCAGCTTGTCCTTAACTTACACTACCCATGAAGCAGCTTGTCATAGACCAGATATTTCTTGTTATAGGCAATTCTGAATTGTGTCATGGCCATAATGATAATTATGCCATAACTGGTGCCACAGCCTCTTCAATTGGTATTTTCTCCTGAAAAGCAAACATGAAGTCTAGCATCACTATAGTGTGCAAAAGTTGAGACTTCGTGAATCATTAAGTTTGATTCTATCGTATACTTGAGCTTGCTACAAAACTGTGACCTTTATGCTGTCATGGCAACTGTGACCTTTATGCTGTCACTGCCATGACGATGATGACCATTGCAGTTGATCCTCTATATCGTGCTACGCTGAGGAAGGTTGAGGTTGATCTGATGATTAGCAAAGCATGAAGGCAGTTGCTATAAGACAATTATGTGTGAAAACATATATAAGTTATCAGAATTTAAAGCAGAACCTTTAAATTTTATATGTCTGTATCGCAGGTACACAATGGCTTCATAGCAGAATTGAAATCAATGGATATGAAGAGTATAGTGGAAGAGAGTATAGGTCTGCTGGATGTACTGAGGACTATACTGTCATTGAGTAAGCTTCTCAACGTATGTCTCAGTTTTGGTAATTACCTCTCTGCAGCATGAGAAATTGAGTAAAATACATGTGTAAGAAGTTTCATATTTATGATGTTAGGCTATTGGATAGTAGTTGGTCAGGTGATCATAAATAGGGAAATTAAGGTTTTGTTAGTGTCCCTCATGCTTTATAAATAGAGCCAGTTATATACTCTTTTATTTAGTCATTGAGTAGAATTACACTTGTAACAGTTGTTCATTTTGTCACAACATGAGTTAGACTACATCCTTTCATGGCTTTGGTACAATAGGAAGTGAATCAGAATATTATTATTCTCTTTGTGCATGTCTCCATCAGTATTTTGAAAAGGCCTGAGAATGCTTTTAGTAATTCCAGCAGTTTGCAACTTAGACCAAAGTAGAACTTGACCTTTCATTTACGTAGAAGCATTTGACCACTCGTAATCTACTGAATTATTTATTTATCAATATTAATCTATAAATCTTTACTGTTAGTAGAGGTGGCAAAATGGGTCTAGTACCCATATTTGACCCATATTTCCTGGTGGTGGGTCATAAATGGGTTGCTTAAGTTGTAAAAGGAGGTCATAAATGGGTTTTGAGTGGGCCATAAATGAGTTAGTTAAAACTTCTATAATTTTTTTTAGCAATATCTATATATGTATATATCTTTGAAAATGTATAAGAAACAATTTTCTCTAAACTAGATTTTAATATTGAAGTGTTTTAACAATATAGGTCGGGTCGGGTATGGGTCACTAGATTTGTATAGCATGAAAATGGGTCAAAACGGGTTAAATGGGTCAATATGAGTCGGACCATATTCGACCCGACCCAAACCCGACCCGACTCATCTGTTTGACACCTCTAACTGTTAGTACGAACAACTATTGCTCCCATTCCCTGTTAACCTTGAAAACATAGGAATTTCATTTTCTTTCGGTACATTTTCCTTGTGTAAGCTCTGCATTCCCTGTAGGAGAAATCTTGAGCATGCTGGAGAGGAGGAATCTCTTATGATGGAAGGTGAAATTGGCGGTGGACTGGTTCTTCAAAGACTCATATCTATCAGAAAGGACAACCCTAAGGTCTTCCGAATTGACTCTAGCCTTGTAGCCAGGAAAGTTGGTGCTGGTTCTGGTGGATTTTCAAGGTCAGCTCAAACATAGTCTTGGAGAAAGTTACACAACTACAAAGGACTTCTGATAACAGGCCTCTAGGAAATGAGCAATTATGTTAATGCTAAGAAAATGTTATCAAAAACTCATTGCTCATCACGATTGAGACCACATGCTTAAAGTTTAGCCTGCATATTTCTTACAGTGAATAATTGTAATCAGAAAATTGAATGGAGATATCATCAGAGAACTGCATTTTACGCTTTTCGTTTCTTATCTGACTTTCAGATCGTCAATAATCACCTATAATGGTTGTTTATATTCTGCTGTAGGTTGGTCTGCTTGAGGGCACACCCCACATTCACCCTGTTGCACCCTACAGAATCTTTTATCTCATTTACAGCTGTAGATGGTTCTAAGCATGAACTTTGGCCCGATTCTGGCGAGCAGACTTTTGAAGGGAATCTTCTACCTAATGGTAACTTGTTCTTCTTACCTTTTCTCTTGGTTCTACATTTTGTTATCTGCTGCAAAGGCCCGGGTAACTGGAGAGCTATACTCCTTAGTAAACCAAGATCCGGTTGCATCATTCCACCTTTTGAAACTCTTACATTGGGTTGCCAAAACTTGCATTTGGTTATCTGCTGGAAAACCAGGGTAACAGCATCACAAATTCCTTGTTAAACCAAGGTCCATGTCCATTGTCAAGATTTTGGTACTTCTACCATCTTGGATCACCAAAAGTTGGTTAGCATTGCATTTTTAAAACACTGCTATCAGTTTCACTGAAATATTCCAGAAACCGTTGAATGCTTTAAGTGATTAACAAGAAAAAAGAGAGTAGAGATAACAAAATTGAGCTAAGTACGGGAGAGGTTCAGGCCCGCTCCTTACTCCTGCCTCCAACCAAGGCTGAGTCCCACTACTTCCACCAAATATATTACAACTCATACTATCTGTTCCACACAACTTCAGCATCAGTTGCTTCTATACTAAACCCTTGTACAGAACCCGCCACTCCTTTAGAACGGAACCATGGTCTCCTATCAATGCCCCCTAGAGTTAAGCCTCTCCCTCTCATTTAACTCCGCAGTGCTTAATAGAGATAAGATGATACAAAGATAGTTCAAAATACGCTCGGGGTCTTTCTAAGGTGTATGCTATTCATATTGGTGGTATTCTCGTTATAGACTATCCTCGTCTCCTGCTTCGAATTCCAGTCCTCAATTCTCGTGGGTCTGAATGCCAGAGGTCCCTTAGCCAGCCATCATTGTCTTCCATGCTTCCATCGTCGTGTGAATCTTCATATGGCCTTGTAGTAATCAAAGTCAATTAATAGGTCCATGAGATATCCTTCCACGAAACCACGAATAGCCGAGGTTCCTCCATATCCGATTTCATCAATTAGCTACTGCATATCCTAAAGTTCCATTTATCAATAGGTTGAGTATGGCGATAATCTTGACTTTCTTTGGATGGTCGTATCTACATATAGTTAAAATCTTCATCAAGGGGATGTCCAATCACCCTAGATAATTTCCATACATCTTTTGAGAGATCAGTACATTGGCTTCAGCAAATTCTGCCCAATCTTTTCCATGATATACGGATATCTAGGTTTTGGTTTGGTACAAGTACATTTTGGGTAAACATAATTCCATCAATCAAGTGTCAGGTCTTCAGATTGAATCATTCAAAACTTAATTTGAATTTTGAAGTTGCGGGTTCCGTTCAGCGCATCTTGCTCCTGTGATTAAACATCCTGCTTCTTGCATATGTTTACAACGCTTCCAGCTTCTATTTTCCTGTCCTTGGTGGAATCTCCTCTTGTTTGATTACATGACCTCATTTACTAGCATACTGCTCAAAAGATTCCTTAATATGATAACCTTTCGGATAGGACGACTATTAATTGGTCATCCAATCATCAGCCGCTCACTTCTGATGTTTTTGTTCCGAGAAACGAGGATATTCTCCATCTCAGCGTCTTACCGTCCACTTTTTCCAGGTGAATGGTCACTCTGGGACAAATGCCTTGGTGTGGGACTAGTCAATCGGTTCAATGTCAATGAGGTCTTCAAGTGTATGATCCACTGGGGAACCGGAACGGTTAATCTGGAGCTGTGGTCAGAGGAGAGGCCCGTTTCAAAAGAGTCCCCCCTGAAGATTTCTCATGAATACGAGGTTGTAAGAATGTCGTGACTTTTCAACATTCCACTGTGAAATTAAGAAACTGAGAAGCTAAATAAACATTCGAGATGGGTCCCGTTGTTATCCACAACACGTCTAGAAACTTATGTGTTATGTCGTTGCGGTGTTTTGAGTGAACCACACGGGGGCATTATCGCAGAGGAGAAAGTTAATTTGTTTGCGTTTTGCTGAAGGTTTGTCCTATCACACGTCATGTGGTCATTATTACTGAATTCCAATCACAAGCTTGTCACAATTCTACAAATCTTGTTTTCTCAGCTATGACCATTGGATGGCCAAACCCGTAATGATCTCTGCCTATGTTTCCGCAACCTGCATCTGCGGGTAATGTTTCGAATCCAAGTTCAGTGGAAGATCTGCAGAATCATCACAGTTAGCCCAAAAAAAGAAAAAAGAAGAAACGAAGACAAATTTCTCTGTTAACATGTCATTCGAAACTGACCAAAACATTCTTTGGAAGACCGTATAATATGTAAATCAGCTAGGGGAATTCTATTAGATCAACTAATTATGATTTAGCCAATCTAATCACTTGATCAGGTTTTGCCGTTGGCGGTTATACTTACAGTCGGTTAACGAAGTTCCAGGGTCTTCTTCACAGGCTTATTTTCATGATGTCAGGGTGATTCCTTAAGGAAAATTATCTAAAAAGCCATAAATCTATTGCATTTTTACCAATTCAGTTTAGAAAATTTTAATTTTGTCAATTGAGTCCTAAATCTTTTTATATTTTTTCAATTGAGTCTATCAGGTCAATTTAGGCCGAAAATCGTTGACGTAGCTGTCTGCTATCTTACGCGGCACGGCCGATGCTGACGTGGATAATTTTTAGTAATATTTTAATATATTTTCATATTTTTAGTAATTTTTTATGTTTACTTTTCTTCATTTTTAAATTAGATTAAAGAATTAAAAAGGAAAAGCTAAAATTTTATTTTAAAAAAAGAAATATGAAAAAAGAAAGAAAGAGGAATTGCAGGCTTGTGGGACGGCGGTCGTCGGAGGGGTGGCGAAGGTCTCTGGCCAAGGGCGAGGGTGGCCGGCCCTTGCCAGGCTCGACGCCCAAATTTGGGCAACGCCGGCCCTCGCCTGGGTCGGCATCCCTCACTATGCCTAAGCGAGCACGGGTGCCTCCCAGTCTCGGTGCCCTCGCTTGGGCCGGCGTCCCTCACTAGGCCAAGGCGAGTGCTAGTGTCTCCTAGTCTCGGTGCCCTCACTCGGGCCTGGCGAGGGTCGCCGGCCCTAGGGGATGGCTGGCATTGCCCAGATCTGGGGGCCATCGCCTAGGGCCGGCAACCTTTGCCCCCCCTCCGGTGATGGGCAGCGACGGCAACGCCCCAAGAGCCTGGCATTCCTTTTTTTTTTTTCCCTTCAGTTTTCATTTTTTGTTTCAAAAGAAAATTTTAGCTTTCTTTTTTAGTTTCTTGAATCTAATTTAAAGAAAATGTAAAAAAATTAATGAAAAATTCGAAAAAGTATTAAAATATCATTAAAAATTATCCAGTCAGCGCTGGTCGTGTCACGTAGGATGACCGGTGTCAACGCTAGTGATTTTTCGGACAAAATTGAACGGGTGAACTTAATTGGCAAAATATGAAAAAAATTTATGACTCAATTGACAAAATTATAAGGTTTATGATTGAACTGACAAAAGTACAATAAGTTTCGGACTTTTTAGACAATTTTCCGGAACGAGATTTCTATCAAAGAAACCAATAAGATACTTTTAGTGATCTTCCCCGGGAATGAGTAGGTTTCGAGCCGCAGGGGTGGTCTCTACAAAAATCATTCAATGCGATTCAATATGTAAAACTTGTCGCGGTATAAGCTCTTCCATTCGAAATAACCCCAACATGAGAATTTACGTTTTGCTGTAAAGATGTTGCTAGATTTTGTAATTCCTAAACCCTTCCCAGTTGACCACGACAGTTGTCGGCTAGTCACACATCCAGTTGCTATACCTTTTTGTTGTTGTTGTTGGTCGGAAGCATATTTTTAAGATAAAGATGAAGAACAAACAAATCAAGTAAGTATGAAAGATAAATAACTTGGTACAGTCTGCAGAGATTCGTTCATTCCACTACAAAGACGGGTCTGTCATAACATCAAAGCCCAACATGCGGCCGATCAATGAATCTCGCATCAATAATGAGACACATCGAGATATCATTCTCCACTTACGGCTTTCCCAAAAGGCGGTGCAGGCCTAGGTTCGAGCACATCACCGAAAAGAGATAACAACAACACCAATATGTTGAAAGAGTATAAAAAACGCCGTGTAAAATCCAGATGTATTTCTAGATCGAAATAAGAGAGCACCCAAATCTAAATCTAACTCTAGATCTGGAGAGAAGATATGCAAAAAGACACCAGTTGATCACAAAATTACTTTCAGATAAGCCAATTGCTGAAGCAGTAGAGGAGCCACGCTCGACTATATAAAGCAAGCACCAGAGCCGAAGTGAGCAAGCAGATCCGGAATAATTGATTCTTTCAAGGTGCTCACGTTTCAAACTTCTGAGCTCACTGGATAAAACTCTTCACGTGGAAGAAGTTGACACGATCTTTTGTGAAATCAACGAAAAAAAAACTTCAAAAAGATGTTGAGGATGCGAAGAGATAAGAAAACAAAAGGGAAAAGAAGAGAACGATGGGTGAGGGAGAGAGAGAGAATAATCCCTCTGTCTCCCTCTGAAACTTGCCGAAGGAGGGGCTGAAAGTTGGAGGGGCTTGGCGGCGAAAGGAGAAAACCCAAAGGGAGCTCGACTGATAAACCATCCAGTTGCTATTAGGGGTGATCGGTTCCTAGATGGGTGGTTCCCATCCTAGAACCGAGAACCGCCTGCTAGGGACCGGTTCCGCAAAATGCGAACCGCGAATCACCCGCTTGTTCTATGGATCCAACTGAGAACCGAACCACCGGTCCGGTCTGGTTCCCCAATGGATCCATGGAACCGGTCCTACCGACTCAGTAGTACCGAGCAACAACATCAATTAAAAAAGATAAGCGAGTGAACCAATGAAGCCATTCCCAATTTCCCATGGGATAACGAGACAAACATGAGCTTTGGCGGCGCATTTTCTGATTTCTTTGACAAGTTCATAGAAAAAATCAGCAAGTGCATCACCAACGAAGATCACAGAACGTCATTTCATAGCAAATCAGATTCTGTTTTAGTAAAACTGTTGTACGATTAGCTTCTCTCAACTTCTAATTTCTGAAAGGAAGACAAGTAATAATCTACTGCAACAGTGACTATCTAGATATGAACTTTTAAAGAACTATAAAGGCTGATTTTTGCTACACAACCACTCAATAAACAACATCAAAGAGGATCATATGCGTGTTGAACAGAAAGCAACAGTCAGCAATTTGCTAGAGTTTCCAGTAATTACATTCCAAAAAGACAAACTTCCAGGCCTTGGCAAACACATACATAACTCTTGACTGGGCGTGGGAGTAATGTGATTGTTTGATGTATATAGCTTCAATTATAAAATATATATCTATATTATATAAGTACGGTCCGGTTTGGTTGGGTGGTTCCCACCGGGAACCGAATCGGTACCCGCCAGTTCTAGCAAATTGGAACCGAAAATCGAACCGATACCCGTCGGTTACCATCCAAAATCGACCGGTTGGGTACGGTCCGGTTTGGGTGGATCCCCATTTTTTTGCTCACCCCTAGTTGCTATACTTCAATCCCAAAAATTTGACTGATGTCCAGTCTCTAACAAGACTAACAAGTTCAAATTAAAAAAACGCACCTTGTATTGCAATTAGCATTCGGGCTTCCTCGGAGTTCCACGAGAGAAGCATTGGCTCGAACTTTTATCATTCACCTCAAGCAGAAAGCTTCTCTTCGGACGAACTCCAATTGTTCGATCAACCGCAAACCAGTCTCTATCTTATAAATCTGCCATTTGAAAAGAACCATCGTGAATAGAAGGGATGATTGTTTACACTTAAATTTTGATTTTTCCTTAAATCATTTATTTTACATAAAAATGAGAATTAGTTTTAGTTCTCGTCAAAAATAATTAATTAGTTTTCATGCATAGCATATTTAATTTTCTTATTCGTGCATTGCATCTGCATTGTTTTGCACAAACGGTGACAATTAGAGCTTAAATTGACAAGCATTGGACTCGGCGTTGTATGAGAAATTCGGTTAAGGCATGATGGGGGTGCTGAAATTCTAAAGGGCTCGGACCTATTTTCAGATTTAATTCAACCCATTTTTACTCATTTAAATGTTAAAGGCTTTTAATTAATTATTCATTTAGTTAATTAAAGCCTAATTGAGCCCAGATTTGCACGAATAAACCCACAAGGGGACTTAAAATTTCGGCTAGCCCATCTATAGGGCTTGGCCGAAATTTTCAGCCTCAGTGAGAAGATAATTTCATGATTTAACCCTTTAATTAATTAAATTCTGATAATAAAAAGTTAAAATAGGAAACCTACCTTGGTTAGGATTAGGAAACTTGAACCCTAAGCTAGCTAGTTTTCTCTATAAATACTACCTTATAGCCTAGGGTTTAGGAAACGGTCATTCTATCACAATTTTACTCAGAAAATTCAGAGGTGATTGAAGGAGTTCGAAGGTTCCCCCCGTGGTCGAGCTCTCCTCTTTCAGTCTACCTTCACTCTCGCTTCCATCGCTCGGCCTGTCGCACCAGCAGCCTTGACGTCGCCCACAGCAGCTCCAATCCAATGCTGGCCGTCGCCCGCCTGTCCGTCCGACCGCCCGACTGCACATTGCTCACCCACTGCTCGCCCGCTGGTCTTTTGTTGTTTCGGCCGCGGATCAGCCACCATTCCAAGGCTGATTAGCCCTGTTTTACTCACCACTTGAGGCTAAATTGTCGCAGATTTTTGGGGGCCGTTTTGCTACATATTCGGAGCTCAATTCGCCACAAATCAAGTAAAAAACAGCATCATTTTGGCCAACTTTTATTGTTGGTTTGGTGCAGAATTTTGGCTTGGTAAAAGGTACTTTTCTAATCCTCTTGGTTGCAAACATGTAGTCCATTAATTGGAATTTGCATATGTCCGTAATTCTTCTCGAATTGACACATCTTCTGCTATCAAGGATTGAAAGCTTGAATTTTCTTTTGATCAACGAGCATTGGCTCTCGAAATTTTTGGCAAAAAATCGAAACAAGAAAGTGGTTTTGTAAGATCAACCGAAAGTTCTAATCTTCATGGAAGCTCGAAAATCGTTGCTTGAATTGAATTGAATCGTTTCATATTTTGGGCATAATTTTTTTAAATTAAAACCTAATCCAATTTAGGAAAGCATCTTTCCTAAAGGGCAACGTATCTCCTAAATTGGACAAGTCCTATCCATGATTATTGGGATACGATCCTCTAGTTTAGTGAAATATGGGAAGTTAGCCGATTCAATCTATGATTACCTAGATTTGATCTGCTAATTTCAACAAGCCGACTTGGATTTAGGGAGGTATTTTTCGAAAAAGAAAAGAAAAGAAAACTGGATATTCATGGGTTATTTCGCTGATTGCTTTCCAATGTCGGAAATTCTGGTGATATTTGGTTAGATCCTTATCTTGATTGATTTCCATGTAATTTAAAACTCCTAAAAAATTTAGTAAGATACGGTTTCTTAGAAGCCTTATCTAATTAAATTTTTAGGAAGATATGATGTCCTAGTAACCTTATCTCATGGGTTATTTGGAATAAAATCAAGAAAATTGAATCATTCATGCATATCTCAAATTTCCGAAAAATTCATAAACAAAAAAAAAAAATCATTCATCTTTGCATATCACTTTGCATCTCATATAGGCTAGGCACAAATTCATGTTTTGCATATCATGTTTATTCGCATGCTAGGTGTTCATATATGCCATGTCATGTTTGCTTGTCATATTATACCATGTCACATGTTCACATGTTCACATGTCATATTCGCTTGTCATTATGCCATGTCATTTAGAAAACCATGTTTTATGATCATGCATCTTAGGGTAGTCAATTTAGATTAGATGTTTAGGCTAATCAATTAAACTTGCATGTTTGAGTTAGATTAAAATTGCATGTCATCTAGGTTAGATGAAATGTTCGCATGTTATATGGTTCTTGCTTGTTTAGCTTAATTGATTGCATATTTGTTCGTATGTCATCCACGTTGTTCATGTCATGCATAGTTAGAGTATATTGTCTAGCGTTTTACATCATGTTTTGTATTAATGTCATGTATGCTTTAATTGGTTAGTTAAATCTAGCATATAGGATAACATGACATAATTTTGCATGTCTTGCGTTGCGTTTTCATATATGCATTTTCTCATCATTTAGTATAGCTTTTACGTCATTTGCATTCATACATTCATGCATACATTTAAGCAAGAGAAAACCCAAAAAAATCACTCCTTTTGAACATCAAGCGCAATCAATTCAAGTTGAGTTGCCAAACTTAGCATTTTTCATAAAATTCAAGGTACCGAAATGGCATTAATTTTTCTAATTAATGTAACCAAGTCACCGAACTTAAAATCTTTGATTCATAGAAATAAATTATTCTCCTGGTAGTTTATTTAGGTTCCCAATCAACCTATCAGAAATGATTAGCGGCAACTCCAAATTTTAAATCATTTGAATAATAAACCAAAGTTGCGATTTGGTAGGGTTTGGAAGAGTCCGTATTAGGTTAGTCAAATAATTGACCTAATAATCCATTAACCTAAGGATTTTTTGATTTTTAGGGTGCGACAATGATCTCGGTCAAACTCAAGTTCTTCATTCACCAACAGCATGGTGGGGTTTTTCGCTAGGGGGGAAAGGAATCAAAGTAAAATTACAAAAGGTTCGTGATGGTGAAATCTAGTAACCAATATTAAATTAAGGAAAATTTTTAAATAAGGGCCTGAAATGCCCTAATTTTTTCAAATAAAGGCTTGAAGTGGCCATGTCAGTCTTAAAGAAGGGCTTGACCTCACTGGCTAGTAAAAGGCGCTTTCATCCTTTACTTTTTGGGTTAATACCGCGAAAATCACCAAACTGATACACATGTGACAAATTTACCCAAACTATTTTTTTTACCACAAAAAATCTCAAACTGGTGCACATGTGATAAATTTACCCCAAACTATTTTTTTGACCACCAAAAACCCCAAACTAGTACATCTGTGACAAATTTACCCTAAATTAATTTTTTTTACCATGAAAAACCCCAAACTATTACACCTGTGACAAATTTACCCTTCGTTAAATTGGGTTAATACCACGAAAAACCTCAAATTGATACACCCGTGACAAATAGAGGGTAAAAATCCGAAACTAGTACACCCGTGAATTGTCACGTGCCATCTAACTCAGTAATTTGACGTTAAATTTAATGAAAACTAACGGAGGGTAAATTTGTCACAAATGTACCAGTTTGGGGTAAATTTGTCACAAGTGTGCTAGTTTGGGATTTTTTGTGGTTAAAAAAATAATTTGGGGTAAATTTATCATAGGTGTACCAGTTTGGAGTTTTCCGTGATATTAACCCTTACTTTTTTTTTTTTTTTTCCTTTTTCCTTTTATATTTTCTCATTTTTTTTCTTTGTTGCGGCTGGCGAGGGCTCGGCGACCCTTGCCAGATCGGGCGAGGCGAGGGACAACCTCGCCCTACCTAAGAGAGGCCGCCCTCCACTGCCGGAAACTCTCGTCGCCCTCTCCCAGTTCTGGTGAGGATTTGTTGGCCCTCGCCTTTGGTCGGCGAGAGTCGCTCCTTGCCGAAGCGCTACCAAATCCGTCGACCATCGTCGCCGCCCCACTAGCGATGGGGCGGCGATCACAGGTAGGGTGGGCCTGGTTTCTTTTTTTTTGTTTTTGTTTTTGTTTTTTGTTTAGTTTAAAAGCAGAAAAAGGGAAAAAGAAAGAAAAAAATAAAAAATAAAGGAAGAAAGTACCTTTGATGTGAGGCCCTCTTTTGAGACTGACACGGCCACTTGGGGCCCTTATTTGAAACAAAGTCCATTTTAAGCATTTATTTGAGTAAATGGTTAATACCACGAACAACTCCAAACTGATACACTTGTGCCAAATTTACCACAAACTAATTTTTTTACCACCAAACTTGTACAACTGTGACAAATTCACTATACATTAATTTTCGTTAAATTTTACCGTTAAATTGTTGAGTTGGATGATATGTGGCAATTGACGGGTAAACCAGTTTTGGGTATTTACCTTCTGTTTGTTACATGTGTACCGGTTTGGGATTTGGTGGTATTGACCCAATTTATTAGAAACTAACGAAGGGTAAATTTTTCACAATGTTTGAGGTTTTCGGTGGTCAAAAGATTAGTTTGGAGTAAATTTATTACATATGTAACAGTTTGAGGTTTTTGGTGGTAGAAAAAATAAGTTGAGGTAAATGTGTCATAAGTGTTTAGGGTTTTTCGTGGTATTAATCCATTTTTAAATGAATTGTAAATTGGTTTCTAAATAATTCATTTATAACCCACTTTGATTGGACTTCAATATTTTAGAGGCATTTTGACCCAATCCTTTAAATGTCTAACAACACATTTACAACGAGCTTCAAATATATAATAAATGGGTCCACGATCCATTTTGATACCTTTACTTATTACCGGACCGCCAATCATAGGGTCGCTCATATCAGAGTAGCGTCGGCAATCATTCGCCAGTATTCAGCGCCGTGCTCATTTTTGGCGATTCGCCACCGGTCATGGCCGTCGTCATGCACGCCAATAATGGACACTATCTTGATCAATCTCTCTCGCACTCTTTTCTCGGCGGCCAATCACTATCCTACGGAGTTACTCATCATGTCCATACGTACTGCACCAGGCACCAACCTCTTGGTTCAAGCTCACCTCGGTTCTCATGGTGAGAACGAGTCTATCCAAAGCCTATCGCCAGTCGCCGTGGCCGAACCATCCAGAAGAGATGTTCAATGTCTAATCGATCCTGGGAATCCATTGCACAGGCCATGTCGGGCATCCTTTTAATTACTGATGCGGCCAAACACTGATCTGTCTCCTCTATCAAGGAATCCTTAGTTTAGTAGATTCGATTTAGTATTATATTATGCACGTTCAACACACGCATGAAAGTTTTTTAGGATTGCCAGTGTCACGAGATCCACAAGATACGGACATGCTGCATGTGCATGCAATTCGCAGACGCCCCCCATTTTCTCCCATTATAAATAATTTCTTTTTCGTTAATTTCTTTTTCACAAGAAATATTCTTTTGATACTCAGTCCCCCGCGCCGGCCAAGTGGTGTACAAATGGAGGACCTGCCAGTGCTCAGTCGCAGCAGCATTTTCGCAGCACGCGGAGGTTCTTCACCGGAGGTCGCACTCCGTCGTCGTTCTCGCTTTTCACCTGCCTTCGTCGAGAACCTCGCCCTCCGGTTGCTCGCGCTTAAAGCCTCTTCTCCCGCCTCTTCCCGACCACGTCTTCTCTGTGGCGGCATCGCCGTTGTCTCTGTTCAGGTCCGCCTCGCTTCGTCTGTTCTCTGTGCTGCTTTTTTGGAGCAGCTGTACTTTTTTTCTTTTCTCTTAATCTGAAGTTGCGATGAGATAGAACGTGTGATACGACCGTAAGATGCAAATCTACTCGTGATCACAACCATGTGTTCGAAATACGAGTTAAGGCAAGATGAACCAATCACAGGGTTGGACCGTTGAAGAAAGAAGGTACAATTGCGAGTCAACAAGCTGCATTGCTGTATCAGCTTACTACTGCTTCAATTTTTTTTTCGAATATCAAACTGGTGTGCTGCAGCAGATTTCGATATGTAACATGCGCAATGTTTCTCTGATGTGGAAGTCCCTGCACGTCAAAAGCTCTCCTGCCATTTTCATATACTGAGGTTACAAAATTTGTTTCTTATACGTACTCTTATCAATAATCTTCGATGGGGTTTAGCAGTTTTGCATCTGCTGGCATGTGGAAAAAATAATAAATAGGTAAAGAGCAGAGTGATACCGGTGCGAAGTTGTGCATGCAGAGACGGGACGACAAACAGTAAGGAGCCGAGATTGAAATCTAAAATGACTATTCAAGAAGGTCAGGTGATGGCTGCGGATGTCCCCACAGGGGATATGATTTTTGAGCCTATTTTGGAGGAAGGAGTTTTCCGCTTCGATTGTTCTGCAAACGATAGAGATGCGGCATTTCCTAGTCTTTCTTTCGTCAACAGCAAGGATAGGGAGACACCGATAATGAGTCATCATGTCCCTTCTCATATCCCTACTTACCAATGTCTCTCCGGGCAGCAGACTGTCAAACTTGAGGTCAGTCACCGCAAGCTCTTATTTCTTTCTCATGAATTAGTTGAATCACTTGCTGGTTGGGAAGTTGCACTCTCCAGACCGTGACATTTCCAGTACTTTAAGGAACTTTGTTTGCTTGATTTATGTATTCGAAGTGAGTATGTATTCGTCGAGTCCTTAATCCTCGGTTGGATTAACATTATGTTACATTTGATTTAGCTACCTGCTGGGGCCAGTTTTTACGGCACTGGCGAAGTCACTGGACAGCTTGAGCGTACGGGAAAAGGAGTTGGGTCCTCTTTCCCCAACTTTCCATGCTAGCATTTGGTTTTTCTCTCCTTGAATACTCAGGGATCTCTCTTGTTGTAGGTGTTTACATGGAACACGGATGCATGGGGCTATGACCCTGGTACTACATCTTTATACCAATCTCATCCTTGGGTGTTAGCTGTTCTTCCGAGTGGAGAGTCACTGGGAATTCTTGCTGACACGACACGGCGTTGTGAGGTGCTGCAAAACTCACACTTATGATCACACATTGGAGTAGTTTCTTGGAAGCTCCAATTTGAACTTGTCTTAATCTTACAAGTGATATTTTTTCATGGGCAGATTGATCTGAGAAACAAGTCAAGAATACAGTTCACGGCTCCATCCTCATATCCTGTCATTACATTCGGTCCATTTGCTTCACCTAGCGTGGTTCTAACATCCTTGTCTCATGCAATTGGTAATTGTGCTGCACAACTTAGCTTCTTTCCATAAGTGTGCTATTCTTGCTTAATTCTGGTCTCCCATGATCTTCAATGTCTGGCAACTTTTCTAAGATGCTAATCACTATGTTGAAAAGTGTGTCAATGAATGTGCCGACCTCAAAAAAAATTTGCCAAAAATCTCTAATGGACCATATGGCAAAGGAAACAAGTAAAAAGCACGAAAGAACATGGAAGAAGTCCATTTTGTTAGCTTACTGAACAGTTTAGATGCAAGGCTTTTATGCTTGTACTGAAAATTTTACCACTTCTTTTAGTTGGTCCTTTTCATTTTGTGGACAAACGATACTTAAAATTCTTAGATTCTTTTCTGCAGACGCTCTCTAAACTTTGACATCTTGATTTCGACATTTGATGCCAAAACAGTCGAGGCATGTTTTCTGCTTTTTTCCACCATTTGCCTTTTATTACAAGTATAGGCTTCACTTAAGTGGTTTTCTGGGGGGTGTACATGATATGCCGTTAGAATTACAGATGCAGAAACGTTGAATGTATTCATTTTATCAGGATGTCATGCATAATTCTTGTTACCATGAGCTCTCTGTTTTTCCTGTCTTTAGATGAAGAAAAAGCTTCATGGTAATGAATGAAGTTGTCAAAATAAATATTTCTGTCTTTCTATGACTTCTCTTATCTCAATAAACATCCATCTGTGAATTTCTAGTTTAGTACTCAATGGACTTTACAGGACCACCAGAATGACTGGACAATCTTGTTCATAGTCTGTTTATTACTTTTATCGCTTGAATTAACGACATAGCTTGCATATATTGTCAGGAACTGTGTTTATGCCACCAAGGTGGTCCTTAGGCTATCATCAATGCCGCTATAGCTATGACTCTGATGACCGAGTTAGAGAGGTTGGCCCTTCTGATGCATCTTGCTTGATTCTACAATCTTTCTTGCTCAACCCTCGTTTCCTTCTACCTGATTTTATAACAATGTCCAACCTGCACTGTATGCTGTCGGCATATCATTCATGAGTTAATGCATGATAGTTCTTTAACTCTATTTTTGTCCATTTATTGCAGATCACAAGTAAATTCAGAGAAAAGAAGATTCCTTGTGACGTTGTATGGATGGATATTGATTATATGAATGGGTTTCGCTGCTTCACTTTTGACAAGGCATGGACTCCCATCTTGTGTTAACCCTGTTATTGCCTTGTCTGGAAAAATTTCAGATTACCTTCCTCTAAGTAGGTCCAATTTCACATATTTACCTTACTTTTGATAGGTATCAAACCACTTGCAACTTATGTCTGGATGAAAATTCACAGTTTTAGCCAATTTCAAAAAGACGTCACATACTTATCATGAAAATTCACCTAAAACGAAGCATAACTACATATCTACATTATGAAAGTTCACCTGAAGCAAAGAATATATCTATGAATGAAGATCTGTTTTCATTCTAGGAATAATCTTGAGGAAGATGGTGTTATTCATTTTGGAAGTGAGGCGCATTCATGTCTGGGACTTCTTGCCTCGCTAACTTGTCTTATAGTAAAAGGACTTAGGTTCAATGCCTAGTAAGCAGTAGACACCTCTCTATTAAATAAAGAGTGCTATTTTCAGCATGGAAACTGAAACTGAGGATTTACTCTCAGGACGGCTTCTCTGATCCAAAATGTTTGGTAGATAGTCTCCACCAAGACGGGTTCAAAGCCATCTGGATGCTTGATCCTGGTATCAAACGTGAAGAGGGGTATTTTGTCTATGACAGTGGTTGCAAAAGTGATGTCTGGATCAAAGCAGCAGATGGAACTCCATTTGTTGGTACCTTGCTGTCTTTCACTGTGGTTTCTTTGTTGTTGTCTATTTTGTTTTGCTTTTTCCTTTTCGTCTTTCCCTTTTCTGTAGCATTTGAAATACAAGTATCCCCTAAAATCTTTCAAAACACACTGATGTTGACATGCTGAATCATTTGGATTTAGCTGAAAATAAATCTATATGTATGCATGTATGTATGCAAAATTCTGGAAGGCAAAAATTGATCTGACAATGCTGAGAAACCGTTTGCTTGTCAGGGGAGGTGTGGCCCGGTCCTTGTGTTTTCCCTGACTTTACACAGTCAAAAGTCCGTCACTGGTGGGCTCAGTTAGTTCAGGATTTCGTTTCTAATGGAGTGGATGGTATATGGAATGATATGAATGAACCAGCCGTCTTCAAGGTAACTAGTACTTTTAGTTTCTGTCATTTTCTCTTGTTGAACTACGGCTGACAACTTCTCTTTCAGTCTGTGACGAAGACCATGCCGGAGAGCAACATTCATAGGGGAGATGAGGAACTTGGAGGTCTCCAGAATCACTCACACTATCATAATGTATGTTTTCCAGCCTTTTGCTATTTGTAGTTTGTGTTTCGCGTTTTAGAGTTATATGGAAATAGATATTAAGCGATTTTGTAATGCATCCACCACGATTGTACTGGAAAAGCGAGGGGGGGTCAAGAGTCAAGTGCTAAATGCTTGCTATAGATATAGTAGGATAAAGTATGATAACGTCCGGCTTGCCACACTTTTAGCACAAGCAATGTCATTAACTATTGATTACTTTATCATAGCTGTACATTTGGTGTCATATAAAACGAATGGTGAGGCTGGTAGAATGAAAGAGTGCCTTGCTTTCCACCTCTTTGTCTGAGGATCTTATCTGCCATTTGCATTGTGCACTCTGAGAGCCTTCTCTCCCGTGACCTTTCTCTTCCATGTGTATATCACAATCAAACCATTAAATTCAAGGAAATTGAGACTGAGCTAGTGGAAGAAGAGTTCTTTCTTTGTAAAGCATTAGCAATACTCCCATCGCAAGATTAGGCAGGAGGTTTATCTTTGATCCTTTGGTATTTTCATCATTTACAAGGGTTGCATGCGTCCTTCTTCACAAAACACATATTTGAGTGGGTTGAAATATGTTACACAAAACTAATTGGCGGTTCCATAACTACGGTACCAACAGTGTGAAGAGATCGGCAAACATTTGTAAGGTTTTCATTCATCAATAAGTTTGCTGTCTGAAGGATAACTGGACTGAAGAAAATTATCATTTTCGTAGCTCCAGAATAGACATACGTGGCTTGTGATTGCATTAAACAGCAGTCCAGTGATATGGAGATTGAAATCAAGTGATTTATTCAGTCAACATCACAAAGGGCAAAAGTGAAATGGAGAAAAGGTCAATTTTGTGATTCTGGCTTGCATGTGCAATTCACATTGCTTGGTTTGGTCCTCTGATGCTCCCTAAATAATTTTTCAAGGCTTCTATTTGGCTATAGCTCTAGCTTGAATGGAAAGCGAGAAGTGAAGAAGACAAACGGATAAAATACAGTAGTTCAAGGCCTTAAAATGATCAGCAATTTTACCAGATTAGACTTATTGCTGTTCTAGTGTAGTGGGAGAAGAAGACAGAAAAGATACTTCGAATGTACTCACAATTAGAAAAACAAATCAGTAGTTCTACTCGTCTCCTTTATTAGTGACATTATTTCGAGGGATCGAATATTTTTGGTGATAATTCCCAAGAATTTCCTTGTTATATACGCCAGTGACAAATAGTACATCCTAACTATCTTGGTGACTTGTAAGCATTGCTCATGTAGCTGGTACTCCTGTTTCTGTCCACAAAATCTGGTTACTCAGTTTTACCGTCCCCGTTACAGGTTTATGGAATGCTGATGGCTAGATCAACGTATGAGGGCATGAAATCAGCTAATGAAAACAAGCGTCCTTTTGTTCTTACTAGAGCTGGATTCGTTGGTAGCCAGAGGTATGCAGCTACTTGGACTGGTGATAACCTTTCAAACTGGGAGCACCTGCACATGAGCATCTCGATGGTACTTCAGCTCGTAAGTGAATAATGGAGGCTATGCTTGTTTTTGTGTGAGTAAATTCCGTTTGCTTATGGTTTGCTCTGAACTTATTGCATTTTCCTGTCCAACTTCCATCTTTTTTGACTTATTTACGGATTACTTCAAGGAAATGACAGTAGCAAATTTAGGTCTTTCCTTCCAAGCTTTTGTACTTTTTCCTGTCCAACTTCCATCCTTTTTTACTTATTTATGGATTACTTCAAGGAAATGAGGGATAGCACATTTAGATCTTTCCTTCCAAGCTTTTGTACTCAAGGTGGAGCTCAAGTGTATATAAACATCAGGGTTGTTATGATATTGTAACTGCAGCATGCAGCATGGACAGAGAAATTTGGTTTTCATCATCAATCGCGTGGTAATCATTGTGCATATCATCAAAGAGAATGAGCGAGCTGTAAATTTCTATTTCCCTACATAGGTGATGCTCCAACATTGTTTAGGTCTAGTTGTTGTATGTCATGCTGCCACTTTGATTTAAATAAGTAAGCTTCCGTTTGACAAGGCATGACAAAGCAGTAAGTAACTCTGAATAATTGAGTTCTATTGTATGCGGGACACTCTTTGCAAAATTAATTCTCAAATGTCTGCTAAGTGATTTAGACCCTTTGAAGCACTTGTGCCTGGTTTTGTTTGCCCACTTTGCTATGACTTTAACTGCGATTTTTATCATCTTTGGATTCCAAATTGATGGGTTACTATGAGCTTATCCATGCGTTTATGTGATCTTCAAATAGGAATCCATTTTCTGAAAGATCCTAGCTTTCATGCACAGATTTTGGACTCCCGTCAACAAATTTATTGCCGTGTTTTTCAGAATAATTCACATTATGGGATCAGCTGTCCTTACTATTTTTAGTTTTGCTCAGGGTCTCAGTGGTCAACCACTTTCAGGACCTGATATTGGTGGATTTATAGGAAATGCGACACCCAAACTTTTTGGAAGGTGGATGGGTATAGGTGCAATGTTTCCATTCTGTCGTGGACACTCTGAAAAGGGCACCAATGACCATGAACCTTGGTCATTTGGTGAGGAGGTTTGTGCTCCTTTTCTTGGTGACGTGCTCATGTCATGTGCATGAACTTTTTCCTGATGATTTTTATTTCAATCATTCAAATTAAATTCTCTCCAATCTAAAGCACTTCTGTCAGCTGACCTTGCTCCCAGTTTTTTGAAAGAAAAGGTTTGCCTCATCTGTTACTGATAGACCTGTTGTCAGAATGACTCCAAATTTCTTAGATGGTAATGAAAGATGGGAAATAAATCATGTCTCTCAGTCCTTAGAGAACCTCTGGTCCTCCCTTTCTTTAAAGTACATGAAATCATGACTAATTTAGCATGCTGACTATCTAGTATCAGATTCTCTACCTTCAGATTGCTGGAATGTATAGATTCCTCCAATTTTCATTGGCACTTATCTCGTAAGTTCATTGATTACCTTGGAAGATCTTACAGAATTGATATTTTACTTTCTTTTTTGTCTCTCTTGCACTAGTGTGAGGAAGTCTGTCGCCTGGCACTGGAGCGGCGCTACCGCTTTCTTCCCCACATATATACTCTTTTCTACATGGCTCATAAAATGGGCACTCCCGTGGCAAGTCCAACCTTTTTTGCTGGTGGGTTAGCATGATGTTAAATGGCATTCTTCCCTTCTTACTACATGTATTACTGTTCTTATTTGCATAGGTATCTAAGCATATACAAGTTCTTGTGCAGATCCCAAAGATCCCAGGTTAAGGACACTGGAAAATTCATTTTTATTGGGGCCACTCTTGGTTTGTGCAAGGTTATCCTCTCTTCACTATAGAATTAAATATTTTTACCTTGCATATGCCATGAGGATACATGCAACCTGAGCTCCTTGATGCTTCTCCATATGGTATTGCAGTCACAAGTGTCTTTCCCTTTTTCTTTTCTCTTTGCTGATCTAGCTTGTATCTTTCTCGAAGTTTGAGAAAGAGAAGATATTTTTCCAACTTCTGAGATTACAACTTAGAGATACTAGAGTCTAATCATGTCATTCCCTATAATTGCTGTCCATGTCATGTAGCTTGATCACATGACATATGCATGTTTTCTGCACTTGTGAACATATGTGATACTTCGTAATAACAGATGATTGTTTGGATTCTTTGGCGATTCAAAACTACCGGTTATCCAATAAAGACCTAAGTTTCTGGGTCTTATAGATGGTCCTGTGAGGGTTTAAAAGATCGCATTTAAAAGGGCTTTAAGCCGAACATCAATCCGTATGCATCTGCTAATATCATTTAATCTTCATCAGCTCTATGCCCCATCAGGAATCAAATGACTTGCAGCATGTGTTGCCCAAGGGTATTTGGCTGACCTTTGATTTCGATGATGCACACCCGGTACCACAAGTTCTTAGTTTGTCTGTAATGCTCTCTTCATGATACTGGTTTGCCGGCAGTTAACGTCATTTTGCTTTAACTTGATAGGATCTGCCCTTATTATTACAACAAGGTGGGTCGATCATTCCTTTGGGTCCTCCCCACAAACATGTTGGTGAAGCTAATCTTTCAGATGACTTGACACTCCTTGTGGCTTTGAATGAACACAGTATATCTCTTCCACTTGATTTTTGTTGAGTGACTTGAATTTTTCTAGGGTAGCGCTGTATCTATGGTTTTGATTATAGACTGGTCATGAACATATTTAACTTGTGAAAGTTCATCTTTGGAATGCGTCAAATTACTGATTAGAAAACCTAATTATCATTGGCCATCGCTTTCAATTGAAAATTTACTGTTTCCTCAATGGATTCTCATAATTTAGCATTATGTAGATTGTTGACAGGATCACTAATGCCAGATGTCTATTTAATAGATAATTTCTGGTTGCTCAAGCTTAGAACAATTTAAGCATGTCGTTAAGTGATTTAATTTCTCATTCTGTTTAAAAGTACTTGCTAAATTGTGTCCGATTGTTTTCTTTCCGTCTTTCCAATAAGTAAGCTTGTCTAATTCTGTGTTTTCCTATCCTGTGACATGCTCCTTTGTCGCACACTATTGTCGACAAGCATCGAAAACTTTTTCCACAAAAGTTCTCAATTGATACTGTTTAAGTTGATGGAAAAGTGAGGCAATCAGTTTTCATTTTTGTTGCTATTAGGTTGAAGTCAAAATGCACTTGCAAGAGAATCCTTTTGTTAAGAAAAATGGAGGGATGAATATTTGATAAATAGCATGTGACTACCTAGTGTTTCGTCCATACCTTCCTTTTTTCTGCTGCAAAGAAGACGGTTTGATTTTATCCACTCTGATTTGTTTCTTTCCTGCCTAACAGGGACCGCGAAAGGCATTCTTTTCGAAGATGATGGTGATGGATATAAGTATTTGGAGGGAGAATATCTGCTAACTCACTACATTGCTGAATGTGAATCTTCACTGGTTAACATAAGAGTGTACACAGAAGAAGGTTTGTGGAAGAGGCCAAAACGTCGTCTGCATGTACTGTTATTACTAGGTGGAGGGGCAATGGTAAATTCCTTTTCATAAAGAAGAACGCTTGTTTTATCTGATTTAAGAATTGGTTATTAAGCACCATTGGAGTTCTTATTTGGTAATTGTGAGAAAATCTGATCAAACACAGGTTGATGCATGGGGCATGGATGGTGACACAATCCAAATTACATTGCCTTCAGAGCACGAAGTGTCTAAGATGGTAGCTGCAAGTGAGAAGAAACATAATGCACGCTTAGGTAATGCTATTTTCCAAGTTGGCAACCCTATGATGTGTCTATGTCTCTGAGGATGCATTCATTACTTTTCCTGGCAAAATAGAATCGTGTTCTGCCGTCAACGTGGCTGGACCTCTCTCATTATTGAATTCTCATCAAACCGATTTCATAAGTTTATGTTCATAGCTATTTTTTTTTTTCGGTCTTGATGCTATCCTTTTGTGGTTTAATTGGCTTTTTCGATGGAAAACAGATACAAATTTCCATTTTCACATTGGTAGAGTAAACATGCTATGCTATCCAATTGATTCATTCTGTGAACATGTCAACAACATGGAACTTTAAAATTTGTTTATCAAATTTATTGTCATAAATGCAAAGTGAAATCATGAGCCATGGTTTGGAAGAGATACTTTGTGCTAATTCATATCCACACAGAGAAAAGTTGCCTCCCTAATGACTGCTTGCACTTTTTTCAATTCCTTGCTGATTGCCATACACCAACTTTAAAAAGTTCATATTGATGTTATATTCAGGACGTCCTTTACAAACTTTTTGCTGTGGGAAGGAGAGAGAGTTGGTAAATCCGTGAACATTACTGCATATCCTGTAGCAGGTTTTCTAACTTTTTGCTGATATTTGAGGAAGGTGGCTCCTCCTTGATGGGGGATGTCATTCTTCCTCGTGGATTATTATGGGTGCCAAAGAAGAATTTTTGAAAATCACTGTATTTGTTGATATCGTGCGGTGACTTTGCCTATATCTTCTGCATCTTCTACATGCACCCTTTTGTTTCTTGATGCAAGTGATTCTTGCATGCAGAGAGCTGTAAGCGCATTCCAGACGTCGAAGAGGTTTCAAGCCATAAGGGTGTAGAACTTTCAAGGACACCTATTGAGTTAAAAAGCGGGGAATGGATAGCCAAAGTCGTTCCTTGGATTGGGGGAAGGATCATATCAATGGAGCATGTCCCTTCAGGTGATTTGACTGGGTTCTTAGCCATCCTGATACTACTACAACTATTTAAACGTTTTTGAATTCCAACTTTTGTAAGAAGAAGCTTTGTTGATATTATTAAAGAGTTCGTGCAGCGATAAGCATGCTTTGCAGATTTTCCTTATCAATAAGTTTAAACTAAATGCCAATCTCTTCAGCGAAGTACATTTTTTGCGAAAGTTGAATTGTTTATAAATGTGTGATGCTCTTTGGTAGCTATATAGCTGACAATCAGATATATTAGAGGTTCAGTTCAAATCCGCAGAGATTCCGTTTGCACTTGATTACAAATATCTATTTTTTCTTTTCTTTGCTCC
This sequence comes from Lenwebbia sp. NSW1173648, assembly GCA_029784005.1. Lineage (NCBI taxonomy): Eukaryota > Viridiplantae > Streptophyta > Magnoliopsida > Myrtales > Myrtaceae > Lenwebbia > Lenwebbia sp. NSW1173648. The sequence continues at coordinate 7,471,740 of JARCGZ010000005.1, forward strand.
GGAAGTAAATTGATGTGCTTGGATAGCACTGTCTACAAAGCTTTCCTTAGTTCTGTCCCTCCCTTCTTTATTAGGATATGTATGATGCTCCTTCTCTGCATATGTGACAATTTAGCGCACAAGAAGTTCAATTTAAATTAAGCTCTTGGAGAGACTTATTTGGCATTGGCTACAACATTTGTATTACCTCTATTGCATCTTTGTCAACATGGATACATCTTGTCTTGCTCAATCTATAAGGGAGGAGCATGACAGCCTATCCTTAACTTACACTGCCCATGAAGCAGCTTGTCATAGACCAGATATTTCTTGTTTTTACAGGTAGTTCTGAATTTGTGTCTTGGCCATAATGATAATTATGCCATAACTGGTAACACAGCCACTTCATTTGGTATTTTCTCATGAAAAGCAGACATGAAGTAATCTAGCATCACTATAGTGTGCAAAAGTTGAGACTTCGTGAACCGTTAAGTTTGATTCTATCTCATACTTGTGCTTGCTACAAAACTGTGACCTGTATGCTGTCACTGCCACGGCGATGATGACCATTACAGTTGATCCTCTGTATTGTGCTACGCTAAGGAAGGCTGAGGTTGATCTGATGATTAGCAAAGCATGAAGGCATATGCTATAAGATAATTATGCGTGAAAACCTATATAAGTTGTCAGAGTTTAAGGTAGAACCTTTACTATTTTATATATGTGTATCGCAGGTACACAATGGCTTCATAGCCGAACTGAAATCGATGGATACGAAGAGTATAGTGGAAGAGAGTATAGGTCTGCCGGATGTACTGAGGACTATACTGTCATCGAGTAAGTTTCTCAGCTTATGTCTCAGCTTTGGTAATTACGTCTCTGCAGCATGAAGAAAATGAGTCAATAGTTGTTTAAGAAATTTCAGGTATTAGGAGGAAACTTTTCTCAAGCCACTGTTGCTCATAGCCTCATCGTCGGTCAGTTTCTGTCCATCCCAACCATCACGAGTCTACATTGCTTGGCATCACCTTCTTGAGCTGTTATTTGTCACTCGTCCTTGTCTTCATGGATAGTGGAAACTCTCAATCATGTCCCTCTGTTCTCCAATATAGGGTTCTGTTAAGTCCATCATTCCAGCAGCCGTCTTCTTATCCTTTGCTGTCCTCTGTCGTTTCTGGTTTGCGTGTCGGTCAAGCTTTACAAATTTGCTCTGGTTCATGTGCTTTTGTTTCTTTAACAGAGCTCTCTTCATTATAAGAAAGATAAGTCGGAAAAAAGGCTTAATCCAGTAGCAACTCATCTTCAACAATTTTCCCAATTGTGGTCCTTTAAAATCTCAAGAAGCCTACTGTGGTTGTTATCCGTTGTGGGATTTGTCTTCAATAGTGAGGTCGTTGTCAAGTTTCCAAGCAGCTTTGAGCACTGGACACCAGCATACCTTCATCGAACTGCCAAAGTCCAGCGTTGTGCGGTGTTAATGTGGATTATATTCAGTTCGTCCTGTAAGGTCTGGACACAATTGTCATTCTTTCGGTAGATTTACCTTGTGTAAGCTCTGCATTCCCTGTAGGAGAAATCTTGAGCATGCTGGAGAGGAGGAATCTCTTATGATGGAAGGTGAAATAGGCGGTGGACTGGTTCTTCAACGACTCATATCTATCAGAAAGGACAACCCTGAGGTCTTTCGAATTGACTCTAGCCTTGTAGCCAGGAATGTTGGTGCTGGTTCCGGTGGATTTTCAAGGTCAGCTCAAACATAGTCTTGGAGAAAGTTACACAACTACAAAGAACTTCTAAAAATAGGCCTCTGGAAAACGAACAATTATGTTAATGCTAACAAAATGTTATGAAAAAACTCATTGCAAATCACTATTGAGAACACATGCTTAAAGTTTAGTCTGCATTCTATGCTTTTCGTTTCTTATCTGACTTTCAGATTGTCGATAATCACCTATAATGGTTGTTTTTATTCTGCTGTAGGTTGGTCTGCTTGAGAGCACACCCCACATTCACCCTGTTGCACCCTACAGAATCTTTTATCTCATTTACAGCCGTTGATGGTTCTAAGCATGAACTTTGGCCCGATTCTGGCGAGCAGACTTTTGAAGGGAATCTTCTACCTGATGGTAATTTCTTGTTCTTACCTTTTCTTTTCGTTCTGCATTTTGTTAGCTGCTGCAAAGGCCTGGCTAACTGGAGAGCTATACTCCCTAGTCAACCAAGATCCTGTTGCATCATTCCACATTTTGGAACTCTCACATTGGGTTGCCAAAACTTGCATTTGGTTATCTGCTGGAAGACCAGGGTACCAGGATCACAAATTCGTTGTTAAACCAAGATCCATATGCATTGTTCAAGATTTTGGTACTTCTACCATCTTGCATCACCAAAAGTTGGTTAGCAGTGAATTTTTAACACTCCGGTATCAGTTTGACATAAGTATTACAGAGACCGATGATGCTTTAAGTGGTTAACAAGAAGTAAAAGAGTGGAGATAACAAGATTGAGCTAAGTATTGGAGAGGTTCAGGCCCGCTCCTTACTCCTCGCTTCCAACCAAGGCTGAGTCCACTACTTCCACCAAATATATTACAACTCATACCATCTGTTCCTCACAACTTCAGCATCAGTTGCTTCTATACTAAACCCTGGTACAGAACCAGCCGCTCCTTTAGAACAGAACAATGGTCTCCTATCAATGCCCCCTCTCATATAAATTTGTAAACGCACTCCGACTAGAGACAAGATGATACAAAGATAGTTCAAAATACACTCAAGGTCTTTGTGAGTTTAGCACATGTGGAAGTACAAGAATCAAGGTGTAGGCTCTTCATATCGGTGGTATTCTCGTTATGGACTATTCTTGTCTCCTGCTTCGAATTCCAGTCCTCAGTTCCCGTAGATCAGAATGTCAGAGGTCCCTTAGCCAGCCATCATTGTCTTCCACTCTTCCATTCTTGTGTGATTCTTCATATGGCCTTGTGTTAATCAAAGTCAATTGATAGGTGAGATTTCCTTCCATGAAACCGCCAACTGCTGGTTCCTCCATATCCGATTTCATCAATTAGCTACTGCATATCCGGAAGTTCCATTTCATCAATAGGTTGAGCATGGCAACAATCTTCACTTTCTTCGGACGGTCATATCTACATTAGGTTAAAATCTCCATCAAGCGGATGTCCATACATCTGCTTCAGCATATCTTCAATTTGCTCAATCTTTTCCATGATAAATCGATATCTAGCTTTTGGTTGGGTTGAATCATATATGATTGAGCATAACCTCATCAATCAAGTGGTAGGTCTTCAGATTGAATCATGCAAAACTCGATTCATATTTTGAAGTTGCAGGTTTGTTAAGCACATCTTGCTCCTGGGATAGACGTTCCTGCTTCTGTTGTCATTCAAACTTCCTGCTTCTACTGTCAGAGCACTTCTTGCTTCCATTTCAACACTTCCAGCTTCTATTTTCCCGTCCCCTGTGGAATCTTTTCTTCTTTGATTACATAACCTAAATGGTCATTTACTAGCATCCACTCAAATGAACTTGATAGAGAACCTGTATTTAGTTTTGTTGTCATTAACGCATCTTTCTCCTAGTTTTAAAAAAATTCCTTAAAATGATATCCTTTTGGATAGAACAACCATTAATTGGTCATCGAACCAGCAGCCACTTTTGACGCTTCTTCTCTGACAAATGAGGATGTTCTTTATCTCAGTGCCTAACTGTCTAATTTTTCAGGTGAATGGTCGCTCTGGGACAAATGCCTTGGTGTGGGATTAGTCAATCGGTTCAATGTCGATGAGGTCTTCAAGTGTATGATCCACTGGGGAACTGGAACTGTTAATCTGGAGCTGTGGTCAGAAGAGAGGCCTGTTTCCAAAGAGACCCCCCTGAAGATTTCCCACGAATACGAGGTTGTGAGAATGTCGTAAATTTCCCATAATCCACTGTGAAATTAAGAAACTGGGAATTAGAATGAACATTTGAGCTGCTCCGCTTGTTGATCCACACCACTGGAAAATTATGTTGTTGCGCTGTTTTGACTGAACAACAGGAGCATTATCCCAAAGGAGAAGGTGAATTTGTGTGCGCTATGCTGAGGCTCTATCACGTCTCTGGTCATTATTGTTATTACTAAATTCCCATCACAAGCTTGTCACAATGGCACATATCTTCTCTTTCAGCTACCCATGACCATTGGACGCGGCCAAACCAGTTACAATCTCTGCGTATGCTTCAAAAACCTGCATCTCTGTGAGTAACGTTTGGATTCCAAATTTAGTGGAAGATCTACAGAATCATCACAGTTGTCATAGAAAAGAGCACTTATTTGCTAACATCACACTTAAATTAGGGAAAAACCCCATAAAAGTCATCAACCTATTGCATTGGTAACAATTCAGCCTTAATTCTTTCAATTATACCAATTTAATCCTACATATTTTCACGTTTTGTCAATTTAAGTCCTATACCTGTCGCATAGCTGGTGGATTATTTTTTTTAACGTAAAAATATTTAGGACTAAATTGGTTCAATTAAATGATTTAAGACTGAATTGGTACCAATATAATAGGTTAGGACTTTTATGGTACTTTTTCCATTAAATTAAGCAAAAGATTCTTCAGAAGAGCATATATGTAAATCAGGTGAACGAATTTCATCAACAGTGAATCAGCTCATTAAGGTTCAGCCAATCTAGTCTCTCAATCCAGCTTTTGCCGTTGGTTACACTAACCCAAGGTCTTCGCGGGTTCATCTCCATAATGTCAGGGTGGTTCGTTTGAATATGTGGGCTTCTATCCAAGTAGCCAATAAGCTACTTTAGGAGATCTTCCGTGGGAACGAGTAGTTCCGAGCATAGCACCGTGTTCCCTCCTTAGCTTCTCTTCTGGTTCAACTTGCATTGATGCTGCTTCATCTTTGTATTTATTCTGCTAAGCATGGTGGTGTGGTTAGAGAAGAACATTTTCCCTAACCTTCATGCAAACTAGTCACCAGTTAGCAATACACTGTAGCGGACGCTAATACTTATACACTGTTACACTAAGATCGATCATTTATACTCATGATCTTTCAGCATCTCCCAATTGCAGGCAACATTTAGAAGCTGAGGTAGTTGCCTGCTGTTCACGGAATTGCCACCACCACACTCAACCAACATCACGATGACCATCTCGCCGTTTTGCTTCGAACTTGCGTCAACCTTATTGAATTGGTTCACCGACACCTGAAATTTCCACGTAAATCTATCCTTCCGTTCGAAAGAACCAACATGAACTTATGTTTTGCTGTAAAGATGTTGCTAGATTTTGTAATTTCTAAACCCTTCTCAGTTGACACGATAGTTGTCGGGTAGTCATGCATCAGTCTCTAACAAGTTCAAATTCAAGAAGGATCTAAAACTGGTTACGCCTGATAATTGTACCCTGTATTGCAATTACCGTTTGGGCTCCCTCGGAGTTCCAGGAGAGAAGACATGGCTTGAACTTTTATCAATTGCCTCAAGCAGAAAGCTTCTCCCCCGATGAACTCCAATTCTTCGATATTTCATAAATCTGCCATTTGAAAAGTACCATCGTGAATCAGAACGGATGATCTCGATCAAACATAAGTTCTTCATTCAGCAACAGCAAGATGGGGTTATTAACAAGGAGGAAAAGGAATCAAAGTACAATTACCAAAAAGGTTCACGACAATGAACTCCAGTAACCAGTATCATTTTAATGAACACAACAGCGGATTGTACACACTGTAATGAGTACCAAACTTATTTCATAGTGAAAGGCATAGTCCTCGATCATATAATCCTTCACAGCACTCTGGTGACACTGGATATTTCAGTGATACCCAAGTGGAGCAGGAGCTTCCCTCAGCTCACGTCCCTGATAATGTATGTCCTGCGGCAATTCATCCATTTAAACCAGTCAGGATTGAGTATATAGTCGGATGAATAAATTGAACACGTACTTGAATGAAAATTTGAGAGGCCCTGGGAATAAGATCATTACCGATGCAAAGTGGTTCACATCACGGTGATGTGCCTCATCTGCTCTCACCACGAGCACGACATCCCTTAGAGTGGACCCTTCTGGGAGCTGCCAATAGTCGATGGCGATGGCCGGAGCTGGGACATTCTCGATATTTCCGTTGTCCAACTCCTTCAGGAACTCGGTGTAGGAGTGTATGGCCTCTTCTTCGAGGTAACCAACCACCCGGTGGGCGAATTTGGGAGAGATCAGATAGCCGAGGAAGTAGGCGTTGAAGAAGACACCCTGGACTGTAAACACGAGTGCGCGCTCGTACCATCTTGGCTGCGCAACCTCCATGAAGGTCATGAGGTGCATGCGTTCATTCTCGGCTTCTTCTAGCAAGGCTTTGATCCAACCACCACTGTGCTCGAAGCGCCTCAGCGATTTGCAGTGCAGAAGCAGTCCTCCAACCATGCCGGGTACCGCTGCCACGGTCTCTAGCATCATCGCTCGGCAGCCATATCTTCTCTGTTTTTTACACGGAATAAATGTTCACGTCAAACTCATAAGAGTGAATCGCGCGTCTAGCCTCTCATGCCCTTACATCTCAAAGATACAATTTAACATATAAAAAAATCCAGCTCCTCTGATGGACAGTGGCTGGACAGAAGACAATCTCCCCCTAATTACCAATTAGATACGTGAACTCGTATTTTGAATGCACATATCAAGGTCCCAAAAAACAAAACAAAAACCCATGATATTTTATAAAGAATAGTCCAACATCAACTTCACATAATTTTATAGACATTTGAGGTGTTCGGTTAAAATAAAAATGAACTCTTAAAAGCCAGAAGCAAATATAAACGCCGCCCTAAAAAGAAAAACAGAAAAAACTCAAATCACAATTAGCCATTCAAACGCACTCTAATACTTTGTCCAAGAAATGTTTGTCCATTTCAAGCTCCGTTTATTTTGCGGAAAATAATTGATTTGCAAAATATTTTCCTAAACATGACCGCTTCGATAAAAATATTTTCGTCGTCAATAACAATTTATATCTGAACATTTCAAATATTTTCTAAACCGTTCGTTTTTCGCAGCCTCAAAGAGCAATATAGCCTTGATTCCTTTTGTCTCCACAGGTACAAGTCCACATAAAAAAATTGACTAGTCCATGCTCAATGGAACACGAGATCATGCAATCACATGCTCTAAGTTAAATATTGTAACAGATCTCGACATGCCTAGGCCTGGCATATGTGTAGATCAGCCGATAATACAACTTTCCGATCCCCTATGGCTTTAGAAATCAGATGGAGAACTAGGCTTCCCCGCGCCAGATGAGCTAAATTTGCCGGATCATACATCCCTCTCCAGCCATAAATCAACCGAACATGAGGACGTACCTGGAAGAATATGTCGGTTGGGTATCTCAAGGACTTGACCGTCCACAAGGCCAATTTGTCCAAGAACGTCAACGGAGCGTGGTGCTTCTTCAGATCTATCGACATGTCCGCCTTGTACGTCTCCCACGGCTTCATCCACCCCCCACCGTCAGAACACACATCAGCAAGAAAAGCAAACAAACATCTCCAAAAGCAGACTCAACGCAAACGAAACAGAAAAATCTCCAGAGAAAATGCACGTTACCCGGAAGCAAGTCCACCTCCACTCGGTACCGTCGCCCTTGGTGACCTTCGGAGACTCCACGCCCCAATAACTGGCGATCGCTTTCTCGCCCTGGCTCGCTCCGTCGGAACCAGCGACCCCGCGCTTGTCCTCCGCCGGTTGCTGCTGCTGCTGCTGCGCCTCTTTCTCTCCGAGAGCCAAGGTGCTCTCGTGGCGCAGCCCGATCGACGGCGCCCTAAGCCACGCGGTCGGCGCGCCGCGAGCGGGACCGGAGTATAAATACCTCGCTCCCGTCGCGGCCTCGCCGGAGAAGCCGCGCGCGACGGAGGCTGTCGCGAACATCCTCTGGCCCAGCGCTGCCAGGGTGGCGCCGGCGAGCTTGCTGCCGTGGTGTGGTCCGATCATCGTCGTCGTGACGTCGCCCCTCCGATCAGCGAAGGAAGAAGGATCGATCGCCCGCACGCGAGAGTATGAGAGGGAATCGTTTCGTTTGCTTTTTTGCGTTTGTTGTGGGGGTTTATGAGTTCACGTTGAAGGCATGACGGGGGAGGTTTTAGGGGCGGTTGTGTTTTATATGGTGACGGCTCGGGGGCATTCTAGGAAATTCACTTCAAGAGAGACAGGGTCCCGTTGTTTCGCTGCTGCCGCCTCGAAGGCGTGAGTTGGTATGATGGGCGGACCGCCTATTGCTGGCGAGGACAGGGCAAGGAAGAGACACGCGTCGGTCGGACATTGGTCCTTCACAACTGGAGCCGATTTAGGGCAATCGGAAGGTTCGAAGAGAAGATATTACTTGGGGAGCAAGCCACCAGCAAGGAAGGTTCAAAATTAGATTGTGATCTGGAAAATAATGGCCTTTTGACCAAAATGCCCTCTCTTAAGATGGCATGCATTGTCACTGTCCACAGCACTAAATTCTCATTTTAGGCCGCGCAAGACAATACTTTTCTTTTTCTGTTTTTCTATTTTTTCTATTTCGGGAAACAGATTGAGAACAGAAATTCATTTAAGAATGCAATTTTATTTTTTTATTTATGGGATAAATTTTTATCCATAAATATATTTGGAACAGAAATAAGAAATATAAATTTTTTACTTTTTTATTTCTGGAATAGAAATAAAAATAAGATTTATTTTCATCGCTCACTCTCTCTTTCTCACGTGCGGTTTCCCTCTCTCTCGCGTCCCTGCTACAGATCGCCTCTCTCGCGTCCCTGTCACCGACCGTCGTTCGCTCTCCGCCAGTCCTCAACTCCCGTTCGTCCTTCACCATTCGCTGGCCGCCTATCATTGCTTGCCGGTCTCTGATTTCTGGTCGCCATCTACCGCCAGTCGCCTCTCTCGCGTCCTTGCCGATGAATGGCGAACGGCAGCTAGCAAATGGCTCGCCAGTCGCCATCTGTCGGTCACCTGCCGTCGGTCTTCGGTCCCCAGCTCCCATTTGCCCTTTGTCATTCACCCTCCGTAGGTCGCCGACCGATGGGCCTCAATCGGCAACCGTAAAAATTTTATGTTGTTATCAAATGAATTTTTGCTCCGAGAACAGAAAATTTGTGTTATTATCAAACGCGCGGCTCTGCTCAGAAACTCGTCCAAATAATAAAAATTGACAAAATTATTTCTGGTCGGAAACAGAGCTCGGAAAGAGAATGGTTGTTATTCGGGCCCTTAATGGCCCGACCCAAGCACGCACCATTTCTTGGACTCCACGGGCATTTTCGTCATTGACCGCGGAGGGAGGGCATCAATTTTGAAGTTTCAAAAACGGCAATTGGAGTGATTAATTAAGATTTAATTAATTGAATGAGGTTGCGTCTTAGGAAGGAATCAAGGATGTGGTCCGTGGACGGTGGACGTCTCCAACTTTTCCCCTCCTCGTGGGCCACAAAAGCGCTCCTCATTGGCCGCGATCACGTAAGCGCTTACAACATTTCGCGCTTAGTAGCGATTCTCAAGTGTTTGACCAAGAATATATATAACATGACATATTAGTTATGTACATATTATTCTTCGGGTCGGATCTTCTTTTCGCGAATTCGGCGTGTGCTGGACACGCGCGCCTTTGAAGGTCCGACTAGTTTATTAACTATAACTCCATCGTCACAAATGGTCAGGGACTACCCATCATGCCCACTCAATTAAAATAAACTCAATTTTTTTTTTCTAATTAACGATTTGTTTTTATTTGTAAGCGACGAAGCTATAATTATCTATAAAAATCTAAACATTTTTCCCCCGACCAGAGGAAAAGTCAACCCTGACCATTTCTATTAGGAAAACCTTCATGAAAATATGCCCACAAACGTACGACTTCAAAGATCTCTCAACAGAGAATTACTCGAGCTCCTTTTGAATTTTCGTTAAAAAGGTCTTTCTCAACTCTCATCAAGCACGGTGCTTGGTCAATGATCACTGTCGGATCAATTAGATCCCAAAACCATAGGGGTTCATCTTTAATCGATGGTTAGAATGACATTAGATCCCGACTAAATTAGCTTGACCGACGAGATTGGATAAAATTAATCGGGCGTTCTAAAAGACTTCGGCACGTCCGTGCTTGCATTCGATACGCAGAATTAAATGCTTTTTTTTTTTCACATTAGCACATGATAACAAATAGTTATAATGGTCTACATTAAATTAATGAAATTTCTCATGTGAATATATAACATGAATGATTCAATGATATCCGATTGGAGCAGGGGCCTCCTTCAGCTCATGTCCTTGGCATTGTATGTCCTGCAAAAATTCAATTGATAAAAACCTTCTGTAAGTACCCAAAACAACAATTTCATAAGAATTCTGATGCGATGTGATGTGCGACAGTGAATTACGATATTTCTAAGCGCAAAATACAACGAAACATGTGCTTAAAAGTCACGGCAAGAACAGGTGGACGATTATTTTCCATGTGTCAATTTTTATAATTAATGGTGTTATATCACGTCAGCTGATGATGTGACGTATGGTAACCGTTAAAAATGTTGTATGTTGTTATGGTCACTTCACGTGTTTAGACCCTAAAATAGATCTTTTGCAATAATGTGCCGGGACTAAACCTAGGCTGCTTGTCGGAAATCATGCAATGCACATGTCCAAAAACACGCAAATAGAACAAGGTTAGGTTCTTACCGATGCATAGTGGTTAAGGTCCCGGTGATGAGCCTCGTCGGCTCGGATCACCACGATCACATCCCTCAGCGTCGAGTCCAGAGGCAGCCTCCAGTAGTCGATGGCAATCGCCGGCGCCGGCCTGTTCTCGAAACTGCCGTTGTCCAAGTCCTTGAGGAACTCGGTGTAGGAGATCACTGCCTCTTCCTCCAGATACCCAACAATCCTGTGCGCCAGCTTCGGAGAGACCACGTAGGCCAAGAAGTAGGCGTTGAAGAAGGCGCCTTGGACGGCGAACACGATGGCGCGCTCGTACCACGCGGGCTTCGCGATCTCGCAGAAGGTCATGAGGTGCATCCGCTCGTTCTCCGCCTCCTCCAGGAGCGCCTTGATCCACCCGCCGCTGTGCTCGAACCGCCGGAGGGACTTGCAGTGCAGGAGCATCCCGCCGACCATGCCCGGTACGGCCGCCACCGTCTCCAGCAGCATAGCGTGGCACATGTGCCGCCTCTGCAGAAGATTGCATTCACTCAGAATTAGGACTAATTACTAATAGAGTGGTTCATTTGGGATTTCAGTCATGTGAACGAGCATCGATCCGAACAGTTTGATCTAAAATCGCCAGAACTCCTGACGGTCATCGCCGAATTTACACGTCCCGTGTTCGAATTGTTCTGAAAAATTCCCTAAGCAGTCGGAGTTGGGAAGGAAGAACAAGAAGTGCTAACCTGAAAGAAGAGCCCAACGGGGATTTTGAGAGTCTGAACTGTCCAGTAAGCAAACTTGTCCATCAGATTGTTTGGTTTATGGTGCTTCTCCACATCGATGGCAACATCTGCTGTGTAGGCCTCCCAAGGCTGTCCAGGAAAAGAAGAAGAAGGAAGAAAAACAAATAAGTCCACGCGTTGACCCAGGTAAGAACTAGAATCCATCAAACTCAAGACAGGACAATGTTTTTACAGGCTCTGCGTTCGTGTGCATACCCTGAAGCAGTTCCACTTCCAGGCCGAACCGTCCTCTTTGGTGATCTTAGGTGGAGCGATCCCCCAGTAGCTAGAAATGGCCTTGCTGCTCTCGCCCTTCTCCTGCGCGGCATCAGTGGCCAGAGTGCTCTTGTATCGGACCCCGCCGACCGAACCCGCCTGCCTCAAATTAGCGGACGTCTCGGCCACCAGACCCCGGCAGGCCGACGTCGAGAGGACCCTCTGGCCGAGCTGCCGGAGCAGCAGGCCGGACATTTTGGTTGCGGCGCCGTGGTTCATCAGGTGCAGGACTGTAGAGCTGTTGAAGATGGTTTGTCGTGTGTTGAAACTTTTCTGTTGTTCTTTTTCTGTGGTAGGTCTGACTATGAATTCCGGGGTTCAGGGAAGGCATGTATGTATACGAGGGGGCGGGGCGTTTGCAGACGTCATCTGTGGCTCTGATTGTTGTGTTTGCACCTGCGAAAGTCGAAGGAAAGAGCAGAGGTGGGGACGAGAAGACTTGACCAAATAATTCAGGTCGAATAGTTCGAGTCCTGTTTTGACACGAAACCCCAGCAAAATTTTCTGTCACGTTTGTGTTGACTGGTGCGGAGAGTTGACCCCGGAAAATTATGCAGTCTAAGAGGAGAAAAGTAGGATAGTGCTTTGCTAGTTTGCAACCGCAATTACAACTTTGAGATTAAAAAAGAAAAAGAAAAAACAAAGAATTGATCAAATTGACTGTGAGTGATTGCTTTTGTTGGTGGCGTGATGTCATAATTCACTCCAACCTTCTTCTTTTTTTAACTTGCCAAAAAATGATTCGTAATATTTTTACTGAAAATTCCTTGACTGATAGCACTTCTCGTCATTCTTCGAAATCTCGTATTTTCCTTTTCTATTTGTTTTTCTCTTGAGAAAGAGTTTCGCATAGATGGTGTTTCCGCTCCAACTATCAATCTAAGATTGATCTGTTCATGAGAGATCCATTCTTCGGATTTTTGCCTCTCTGCACTCATCGGGACCTTGCATCTCCAGATTGATCATAGACAAAAAGTGAGAGAGAAATTAGACAATTCATCGTCTAGCATAATAATATCCGAGTGATAACATAATGTAATTGTCAGTCTCTCCGGAACGACCTCGAAGCAATTCTAATTACATAGAGCTGGGTTTCTACACAATCCCTACAAAAAAAGTATTGGCGATTTCTGTAACGTTTCACTACGATTCCATCCATTCAAAGGCATCAGATTTTTGTCAGCATTTGTAGACATAATTAGGCACGTGATTGATTAGGTTAAATGTGAACATTCGAAAGACATCCTTAGGACTTGCCATAAGATAATGTGAACATAGACATGATTAAGACTTTACCACAAAGATAATGTGAACATCAAAAACCTCGGAACCTTCTCAGGACTTGCCATTACTTGGAGCAAAGGGAATGGAAACCGCGTAAGAGAGAACTATTACTTGACATGCTCTCTCTTTTTTCTTTTTCTTTTTCTTTTTCCTAATAATTTATTATCGGGACATCCTATTTAAAGTTGGTGATATTAGCCTCTATAGTTTTGTGTCAGGGAGTGCGCAGCAGAAGTCTGATATCTTCACTAGGGAGATCATCAAGAGTGAGCTCAAGTCCGAGCCTGTTAACATATCTAGTTGGACACACATTCACTTAAAAACTTAAGTCAATAAACTATGGGCCAATTAGTATTTTTTAACTACTTTACACCATTTTCTCTAACACGACTCACACGTGCATGCTAACACTTTGAAATCATGGATATACATGTGAATATATAGTATCCATTTGAGTCCGGATCATCATTTCTGGTGGGACTAAGAGGTGAGCACCTGGTAGGTTAGGCCTAATTTGTGGCCTAAGCCCCTCTATAGCATAAAATATACACTGAAATTCTCAAGCGGGGCGGGCGCCCGTGTCCAAACCCGCCCATATACCTCTCAGTCCCCGCCCGCCGCCCGATCACCTCCGGACGTGCCTCACAAGGACCCAGCGTTTCTGTTTCCGATAGCTTGTGTTCGTCTTCAACTCGGTTTAGTAGATATGCTACCTCAACAGAGTTGTGCAAAGGCAGTTCCCAAATTCAAAATGCCAACTTCCGTTCGAAGTTCGAATTCGAGCCAAATCGAACTACGAAAATTCCACCTGATGTCAACGGAGATTGAAGAAAAGCTTAAATCAGATATTGTCCGATGGGGGTTCAAGTTTGTTCAGAGATGAGGAAGAACTTGTTCTGCAACAGAACTTTGAATATGTCAGTTACATAACATCATTGTTGTCGAATATAGTGGCCAAAGACGGTCGTTAGGGCAGAGCGAAGAGTCCCTTGTGAATGAGCCTTAGGGACGATGTACTCTGCTGTTCGCCGCTTCCTCGTCGGCTAGTCAAAGATCCATACAAGAAGCTTTCTCCCCTCTCGTCAGCAGCAGCAGCAGCAGCAGCAGCAACTGTGAATTCTTTTCTGCCAATTATGTTGCAGAATCATTTGTGCAAAAATCAAGAAAACGAAAGAAGCGCATCGATTAAATAACTGGGTTTTGCCGAGTTCTTGCTTATAGCATCTGTCTTGTGCACAACTAGGGTTTATAAATGTGGTGGAGATTCTTGATTCCATTAGAATATGGAAGAAGGTGAATCCGCAAAGTGCCATTGTCAACTCCTGCTTGTGCTCTCCCCGATCTCTCGCAACGCAACCGTGCATGCGTTCACAAGTACGCGACTAGTCCTAACATATACAAGCGGGTTCGTGATAATTCGTTACCATCGGCTTAAAGAAAGAAGCGAAAACTTAGTCATGAGAATCTTGATCTTCCCCTAAGGAGACATGCTAATTAAGAAGAGCTCTCATTAACTTTCAAGATTTGGAGTTCCTTTCGATCTATCAGGGCCAAATAAATGTAACATATCCATACGAAAAGGACCACAATTATGACCAGCTTCGATATATATGTCTTATAATCCTTAACAACTATAATCTAATGGTACTACTCTGGTGGATTAATTTGCAAAATAATGGATCATAGCAGCAATTATGTAAACATCTCCAACCACTAATTGAGCATAAGCAAAGGACAAATAGCTTTTCAGTTCCAGATTCTCGTCGGCAATGGAGCTTTGCATTGCACGTCAAAGAGAATAGTGATAACTGATAAGACCTTGTACAAGCTCATCACTGTATCTAAGTGTTGCCCAAATGAATTATTCAATGATTTTAAATCTCTCGTTGAATGATTGGCCGCTATTTTGTTACCTCTGAGATGTATAAAAGTCAAATAGATCATGCCAAGCCAGGACTTGTCAAAATGACGAAAAGCGAATGAAGCCAAGCTTGAAACCATAAATATTTTATTGTTTGTAGTTGTCAAAAATTACGTCAAGCTGAGTAGCTTACACTGCCGCAACTCTTCGACAAGAATGATTCCATTTTTTTTAACATGAATTTTAACTATAGAAAAAACATTATTGTAAAAAATATTTTCTATGCGTCTTGTATGGATGGCATCGACGTGCACGAAGCTTTTGCAGACTACTCTAATCCTGGAGTTTTTCTACTGGCTTACAAAGATTCACATGCACTATTTGAGTCCATAAACCATGACGTGGATAGTCTATAGACCATAGAAAAGAAAGGAGATTATTAAAATAAAGCCCAGATAGAACAAGGGAGGGAGAGAGAAAATAATAGATGAACTTTTCAATCGTTCACGTGAGTTAGAAGAAAAATCAAAGGAAGATGAAGAGGAAGCAACCAAAATTTGATTCGAATCGCTAGAAGTAGTTCGAGAGTTTTTATTATGTTCATGGTCGTCGACGAAGAGCAAAAGTAAGAGTAGTAAGATGGATCCACGATGTTTGCACGCATATATGGACAGATTCTCGTTCCTTTTTTCTTTACCATCGATTACGTACATAACTAAAGTTCCTTCAAATTCATGTTCATGTTGTTCAATTAACCGTATGTTAGAAATTCAGTTGCCATTTTCAGCAGCGATTGTTTGAATCTCGTAAGTTTCTTGAACTCGCTGTGATGAGTTTTGGGAGAAGATGCTGATGGTGGTGGGTCAGAGAGAGAGAGAGAGAGAGTGATGGATGATTGGCGGAGATTCTCTGCCACTGATAGAGATACCCCGTCTCGTTTGACTTTTTAGATACTATCGGGCCTCTGGTCGTGAGCGAGAGCTACAAGGAACGAAAAAACACACACGACCCTCTGTAAATCCTTACTTCTCTCTCTCTGCTTGCAAGATGTCAGCCTTTAGAGATCCCTTGTAAATACACCGTGTCATTCATCAGTTCAGGCCGTATTACTGAACACGCCGTGTCTTGTCTCTTCCTCCTCCTCCTCCTCCTCCTCCATCTTCTGGTGCGCCGTCGTTCTTGATGGCCGCTGGTTCTTCTCTAACGCAGTGTCCTCCGTTGGGATTCGGAGGGATGTACTACCATGTCTCTGCAGATGGAGGAAGCTGCGTGAGGCAGAGCAGCTTCTTCGGAGGCCAAGCTGTGCTCAATCAAGGTGTCGGGTATTCGGTCATTCTTGGGTTCGGTGCCTTTTTTGCTGTCTTCACCTCTTTCCTGGTACTTATTCCTCAACTCATTCACTCTTTTCCTCTTGCGTAGACTACTTCTTTGGTCCGTTTTGGCCTCTGTTTTTGCTCGTTTCAATCTATGAATCATGGTATTTTTGGTCTGAAGAAAGCATTTCTCTTCACTGATGTTGAGGTAGTTTCAATTTTGACTATTTGTTTGCTAATATTGAGCCATAGAGAGCTTCATGGCTTTTTCTTCGGTCGCGGGACTAGAATGTTCTGCGGCCCTAATTGATGATTTCCTGATTTTCGCAATAAGGTTTTCGTTAAGTTCCGATGGTTATGATCTATTGTTGTCATTGGGTTGCTTGATTAAGGACCTTGAGTTGATCTTTTTGAAGAACTGGTTGCTCACTTCGACGTGTAATTGTTGCTATCTGCTGATAACCTCAGTCTCTTTGTGAGAGTCTGGAATCTGCGGTGTCTCTCTCTGATCACTGACCTGATGATCGAGCAGGGTCTTAGATGTATCACATGTTTTCTCTTTTGTGGCCATTTTCTTGTCGAACTTCTTTCCGAGATTGCGTGAGTTATCATCATTAGGAGTCAAGAGGACTGGATTCTTGAACAATCGGTTAATGCCACGAACAATTATAGTTCATACGAAAATATCAGAGAGAGCCGACATTCTCGTGTACGAGAGAAAAATGGACACGCATAATTGTCTTTGCTATCTAGTTGGAATATTGTATCCTACTTCTCTTGCATCCCAGACTGGCACTAGGTGATCATTCTTATTCTTACAGAATTTGAATAAATCGTCCGCATGGTATGGAACCTTAATGGTGATTCTGATTGCCGATTTGTAACTTCTTGTGATGCCAGGTCTGGCTGGAGAAGCGTTATGTCGGGTCGCGCCACACTTCTGAATGGTTCAACACTGCAGGAAGGAATGTCAAAACTGGACTAATAGCTAGTGTGATCGTTTCTCAGGTATTTCTTCTGCACTGTTAGTTATGCAGCTTAGACAGAATTGCAGCTCAAACAACTTATATTTCTCGGATTGATTGAACTCTTGAAGTGGACGTGGGCCGCCACAATCTTGCAAAGCTCCAATGTCGCCTGGCAATATGGAGTTAGTGGGCCGTTCTGGTATGCAAGCGGTGCTACGATCCAGGTACGCGCAACTTCCATTCCATCTGATTGCTCATTCTTGTGCATTGACTTCAATTTCCGAGAGAAACTCGACACTGAGAGCTCTTGTGGCTGAGTCGCTAAATGCTTTTGAACAGGTACTCTTGTTCGGTATAATGGCTATAGAGATCAAAAGAAAAGCTCCTCATGCCCACACTGTCTGCGAAATTGTGAGAGCTCGGTATGTATGACCTGGCGCAAGATGCAGCACTTCTGCTGTTTGGTTTAAATTGTGTGGCAAGTAATTCTCTTATGCTAATCAAGTAAGTTTGAGTTTCAGTTGGGGAACTGCTGCGCATATTGTTTTCCTTATCTTCTGCTTCATGACGAACATAATCGTCACTGCAATGTTGCTTCTCGGTGGCTCTGCTGTCGTAAATGCTCTGACCGGAGTGAACATATATGCCGCTAGCTTCTTGATCCCCCTCGGAGTGATCGTCTACACTTTGGCTGGAGGCCTAAAAGCCACCTTCTTGGCGAGCTACATACATTCTGTTATAGGTATTTCGCCACATACACACTGTAGTTTTCCATGTAAGCTCTACTGATTTGGAATGGAAGCACTAATTGGCCAGTGTTTTCGCTTATAGTGCACGTGGTTTTAGTAATCTTCGTCTACTTAGTATACACGGCAAGCAACAAGCTCGGTAGCCCCAGCGTTGTTTACAGTCATCTCTTGGAGGTAGCGAGCAAATCAAGATCATGTCAGGAGCCGATTTCCCACAGTGGGCAATCTTGCGGTCCTGTTAGTGGGAACTACGATGGATCTTATTTGACAATGTTAAGCTCTGGAGGGCTCGTGTTCGGTATTATCAACATTGTCGGCAACTTTGGTACCGTCTTTGTCGACAATGTAAGTTCTGCTACCGAGAATGATCTGTTCGTCCGTAAGGAAGCATAAGTTTTTCCCTTGCGTTAATCGCTGTCTCGTTTTGACTGAAACATTGCAGGGATACTGGGTGAGCGCCATAGCTGCAAGACCCTCATCGACACACAAGGGCTATTTGTTAGGCGGACTAGTATGGTTTGCTGTGCCGTTCTCACTGGCCACGTCCCTCGGTCTAGGAGCGCTCGCGCTTGATTTGCCGATTACAGCGAGCGAAGCAAGCCGTGGACTTGTTCCTCCAGCTACAGCTATTGCTTTGATGGGGAAAGGAGGAGCTAACCTCCTTCTCACTATGCTCTTCATGTAAGTTCTGGATATGTCTATAATATCTGTAAGAGACACAAATTAGACGGGACGATTTTATCATTTGATCCGCGTTTGTTGGGCAGAAAAAATGGTTCATCTTGATCGAACAAAGATCAAATAGCGAACTTAGAATTGCTCCGTTCTTATGTCTCAGGGCCGTGACGTCCGCCGGTTCCTCCGAACTAATCGCGGTGTCTTCATTGTGCACATATGACATCTACCGCACTTACATCAATCCAAACGCGAGCGGAAAGAAAATCCTCCAAGTTTCAAGGAGCATCATCCTCGGGTTCGGGTGCTTGATGGGAGTGCTCGCCGTGATCTTGAACAAGGCCGGAGTTTCACTCGGCTGGATGTACCTCGCGACGGGAGTGATCGTCGGCTCGGCTGTCCTTCCCATCGCGTTCATGCTCCTCTGGAGGAAGGCGAACGCATTTGGCGCGATTCTTGGGACGATCTGCGGGTGCATCCTGGGAATCGTAACTTGGTTGGTGGTCACGAGGGTTGAGTATGGCCGGGTGAATCTGGACACCACTGGGAGGAACGCGCCGATGCTCGCGGGGAATCTCGTCTCGACTCTTACCGGCGGGGCCATCCATGCCATCTGCAGCGTCCTGTGGCCTCAAAACTATGATTGGGAAACCACCAAGGAGATCACCATGGTTGAAAAGGAGAAGACTGACCAGCCGTCGGAGGAGTTCAAGGAAGAGAAGCTGATCAGGGCAAAGGCATGGATCGTGAGATGGGGCATCGGGTTCACTGTCGTCATCGTTGTGCTGTGGCCGGTTCTCTCGCTTCCAGCAAGTAAGTTAAATTCCTAAAGCCTTAGACTTGCCTAACATACTGCACGCAAGATTTCATCTCTGCTTTTTCTGAAACTTATCCTGTTGCTTTGCTTGTTTGCAGGGGAATTCAGTAAAGGGTATTTTACATTCTGGGCAGTCATTGCAATAGCATGGGGAACCATCGGGTCTGCGGTCATCATCGCTCTGCCGGTGATGGAGAGCTGGCAGACTATCCAGAGCGTCTGCGTCGGCATGTTCACGAACGACCGGCTCATGGAAAAGATCCAAGAACTCAATGTCAAGCTACAGGCGGTCGTTTCGGCGATACCCGAAGCGGAAAGATTGTATCTCCTCGAGGTGGAAAAGACCAAGAAACTGGATGCTAGTGAGCAACAAGTCCTGCCTGCTTAGCTCGCTTAATGTGAGTTGCTCAGGCAAAATTGGCACGATGGACTAAATTGATACCAATACAAAAAGGTTTAGGACTAAATTGGTCCAATTGAAAAGTTTAGGACTGAATTGGTACCAATGCAATAGATTTGGGACTTTTTTGATACTTATCCCTAAATGTTCCTGATCTCACTAAAATAAAATCAAAGTTTTCTATAGTCTCTACCTACTATCATTTCATTTTTACAAGTTACTCACTTTCACGATTTTTTTTTTCTGTTCTATTTCTAACTCTCATTTTTTTTACTTTTGCTCTGCCTCTTTACAGAGTACAAAAGTCAAATCCCGCACCTATGATTCTGGCATCTCCACCCCCACAATCCATTTACTAGCAGGCCTATTGGCCACTTTCAGAAATTTACAACGAAACTTTTTGCAGCATTAGGCCCTATACAGTCGATCCCATATGAGTGCACTTGCCCTCGTTAACAACTCACAACCACAACATATGAAGTTCTCAGGAGCCTCTGTCTGAACGTAAATGCCATGAACTGCTGCCCCGTATCAATTATGTAAATGCAATTTGTGTACAGAACAAACCTTGCATAGGACTATAGGAGTCAAATCTTTTCCTCTTGGTCATAGTGAACCGGGTCTTTTCCTGACACTATCTCCGTCCCTTGAAAGCGAAAAAGGCTATTGCTTTTCATACCGAGTGAATTGCGCTTTCGCCATTACCAACCCGATCACAAGCTCATTCCTGGAAGACAGCAATATCATTCATTTCTATCCTTATCTTTAATAGCTTGCACTCCTGAGCCGCGACCTACCACCAATCCATTAGCCTCCGAAACAGCTTAGGAGGCGAACATTAAGATACATCCTCTCAAAAAAGTTTCAAGCGAACACGTTGTACTTGTACACAAGGAATTGACAACCTAAGGATTCAATAACTACCCACCATCAAAGTTCTCATCATCTCCCAACAACCTTCCCAACTTCCTCCTAGCAATAAAAACATATGCAGGGTATGGAGCAACCATCGATGTCATCATGTAAAGTCACTTTCCAAGACAATACTCTCAGCTATAACCTCTGCCATTGTTAATAACACATTCCCTAATCGAATGGAACAAAGAGAGTTCGAAATCTCTTGCCCATGAAGCTATGCCTCATTCCTGATGTCATTCTACTGGAATGACTTAACCCATTCGTTCATACATGGAGTCATATTTGCTCCATCACTTGCTCTAAAACTGTGATGCTGGCAACGAGAGATTCGCCATATTCAAACATGGAGCCATCTGTCACGCAACATTCACCATGTTCAAACGCGGAGCTATGTTTGCGCCGCCACTTCACTCTAAAATTGTGGCGTCGGTGAAATCTTTTATGTGACATTCACCATCACTAACGCTATATCCCAGGCAACACATCCATCACATTCCACAAAATAGCTCATAGTTCGGGATCAGAAATTTCTGAATAGACCTTCCATTTTCGAGAACTTGCTAAAGGCAAGACACACAAAAAGTGACGTGCAAGGAATATGATGAAACTGGCTCAGACACATGAAATTTTGAAAAGTACCAAAGAGAGCGATCACATAGTGTTCTTAATTCTTGTAGGGTACGGGTTTCAAACACAGCAACAAAGAAGCCCCTAGAGGAAGATAGAGCCACAGACATTAAGCAGTGGCAGTAGCTTCGGCAGTAGCTTCTTCCAACAGCTGCTTCACCTTTGTGATGTAATCATTCATTGCTTCCTCCGACGATTTCCCTGCCGACAAGCAAAAAGATCACTCTCAGAAGTAGCAAAGAACGACATGAATCATAAGAAAAAAAATGGAAGTTGCAAGATAAGAACCACTATTTAATGTTTCTACCTTCAACAGCCTTCCATGCATCCCACTTCGCCCGATCCCTCATGTTGAACATTCCAGGGCGACCTGCAAGTTACGTGAAAGAGGCATTAGTTATCTCGGATATGGACCAGGTCGAGAAAAGCATTGAATGGCGAGTTGCAAATCCAAAACCCATTAGATGGGGGTGGGTACTGACTGGTGTTCACTGGTCCAACTGTGGCTTGCTTGTAGAGCCCATAGAGGATGAGCTTGCTCTCATTGGTTGTGTTCTCTGGCAAGGTCTTGGCTTTCTCAGCATATTCCTCGAAGTCCTCCTGCATAAACCAAGTAAGTCATGACCCTAACAAGGATGACATTAAAAGTACACATCAACTTCCTCAAAGTTCTATAAAAGCAAACAAGAAGAGAACAACTAACAAGTCTGCAAAGTAGATAAAATAAGTACGAAAACCAAAATCAATGAAAAAAAGTAAGACGCTTAAGGAAGATCTATCCTGTCACCCAAAAAAAAAAAAAAAAAACAAACAAACAAACATAAACGCGCATGTTATTTTGAAGAAGAATAGTATCTTAAGCAACACATGGATTGGAGATGCCAGTGCACAAAATTACTCGCGAAACAGCTTTCCTTTGAAATTTACGGAGTGCAACCCTCATTTTCTTTCCTTAGACAAATCAGCTAATATAACTAAACAACTTAACTAAAACCTACGCCAATTATGAATTTATCTCTTCGAAGATACTGTGTTAAAGCACAAAGAGGATTACTTCCTCTTGCATGCACATAAACAGCCAACCAGTGGAGCTCATTGAGCAGTTTCGGCAGCAGCTATTTATAATCAATCAGACAGAAGCTACAGATTCACAGATAAGAAAACATCACTAATCGGATGGTGGACAAAACAGATACCCGGAAGAACAAAACCAGGAAAAATCAACCCAAAAATTCGTAAAAAATAAAAAATAAAAATTTGCACATCATGGGTTTCTCAGCAAGGTCGAAGCATGGAGATATGATCTGTTAAAAAACCAAACTTTAGCTCAATAAACAACCGATCTGATGCACCCAATGAAGAACAACGAGCAGAGAAAGAGGAAAGATCCGACCCTCTGTTCAGCACAGGTAGATCAAACACATCACCAGCCAGAGCAAGCGGATTCCAATGGCAACAGCGACAGAGCAAAGAACGATCTAACCGTCAATTTAGAAAAAAGAAAAACAGAGTGAGAGATTTCGAGAAGGCGACCTTCAAACCCATTGCTCGATCTGCTTCGGTTTCTCCGGAAATTTGTTGATGTGAAGCGTAACGTGAGAGTGTCAGATATGTGGGTGGGAGAGGGAGGGGATGGTTGGCAATTAAATAGGAAAAAGACGGGGTGATTCTACTGTGGCAATCGCGTTTCTTGGGGAGTTGCTTCTTACAAAATAATTTTTTTGTTTTCATCCGTAGTTGGATTGTTGAACGGCTGAGATCCGTTGGATTTGGTTTTTTTTTTTTTTTTGGTCATAATAGATCCGTTGGATTAAAAAAGAAAAAAACTAGAGAGAGAGAAGGGAAAGTTTGGATATTCCTTTCCTTGGGCGAAACTGTACAGGTGGAATAATTTGGCTGGTTGGTTGTTAAGGGCCCCATACAAAATGAAACAAGCTAACAAAAAAATGATTCCTTTGAGGGATATGTTCACTATGTTCACTAGAAATTCTAAAACTTAACTTGTCTCGAAAATGCAATTGAGTCCTACAACTTGCAAAAAGTACAATCAAGTCCTAAATCTTGACAAATTGATAAAATTAAGTCCTTCCGTGAACACCGTCAATTTTATTAACAGAACATGCTGACGTGGCATTTTTAAATTAACTTTTTTATCCTATGTGCCATTTTTGTTATTTTTATTGTAAAAAACAAAACTAAAAAAAAAAAAAAGGCAGGACTCACTGATAGGGGGCTGCCGCCCATTGCCGGAGGGGCCAGTGACCTCCGTCGGGCAAGGGCGAGGGCTCTCAAATCTGGGTCACGCCGGCCCACGCATGGGGCGCTACTGCCACCCATCGCAAGAGGGCCTGGCGACAGCAGCCCAGGCTCTACCATTTTTTTTTCTATTTTGTTTTTTAAAATAACAAGTTAACTTTTCTTTTTTAGTTTTTTAATATATTTTAAAAACTTTCTGAGTTAATAATAATAATTAATGCCACGTAGGAGAGAGAAAATAATTTAAAATGCCACGTCAGCATTTTTCATTAATCAAATTGACGTTGTTAGGATTTGATTTTACCAATTTGACAAGTTTTAGGACTTGATTGCACTTTTTGCAAGTTTTAGAACTCAATTGTACTTTCGTGACAAGTTTTAGAACTTCTAGTGAACATATCCCTTTATTTAAAATAAAAGGAAAATTCCACCCATGATCCCTGAATTTTGGGTCAATGTGCAATATCGTCCCTAAATTTTTAATAAATGTTCAATCTACTCCTTTAGATTATGTGAGAATAGCCAATGTTATATGGAATTTGTTGATTAGCTTTTAATTCCGTAAGTTTGACCGGTGTACCGTTACACGTAAGATATTCAACTAAAATCAGGGTATAATAATTCAAGTCGTCAAATAGCATGGATAATCATTTTTTCCCAATTTGAATGATTACTATACTGATTTGAGTTGAATATCTAAAATGATGTCACGTATAATATTTTTTTGTTCCACTCTTCAAACGCATCGGATTGGAAGCCAAATCAGCAAATTATGCTGACTTGAATTAACAAAAGGACAACATTGAACATTTTCATATAGTTCGTGGAATAAATTGAACATGTACCAAAAGTTCATAGATCATATTGAACAACTAAATATTTTGGGAAAAATATTACATATTGGTCTAAAGTTCTTAGACTATATTGAACAAGTTTAATGTTGTTTACAAGCGACATTACACTTGGGTCAAAGTTAATGGATTATCTGTGTCACTTTTTCAAAATAAAATTGAGTATAAACAATAAACCCGTCAAACCGGTGGGTCAAATAGAGTTCGGATGGATAAGAAATGGATTCAACCTGAATTAACCCGTTTGATCTATTTTTATAGTATGATTTTAGCTATCCATAAGTGACCCGATCCAAAAATCTAATTAATCTGGGCTCCAAACATTTGCAGTTTTTCCCCTTAAATATGAAAAATAGCAAAATGACAAAAATCATTCAAAACAAATACAACATGGATAGAGATTAGATAAAAAAAATTTGACGATTCATTCTATTAAAACGTATCTCCTGTTATTTTTTCTAGTGCTAGAAATTCGATCAATTTTTTTTAATAGGAGTTTTCCTTTTACATATTTACAAAATGAAAAAAAAAAAAAAACCTTTACTGCACATATAATTCTGACAAAAAGTAATAAGATGTTATTGTTTTAGTATTCGAGAAAGCATACCTGAACTTTATAATAAAATAACATATTAAAAGCCATTAAAGATTTAAAACATCTCTCTCGGCCACCGGTGAGACCTATATGTAGTTGCGCATTTATTTATATAAACCTATCTTTAAAATGTTAGGCAACCCATTTATAACATGACCCGTCGAATATGAGTTAAAAAATAATTATGGACCAATTTTGCTCGCCGTTATCTATTAAAACTTAAACTATCTTCACTCATTTTCTCCACTAAAAAATAACTTTTTTTTTTAGGCCAAGTGATTTCATACTTGCTGATGAAGGACAAACCTAGGTGCTATGGCAAAGAGTGTTGATGAATAGAAACTTAATTGGTTAATTTATTTTTAGTTATTAATTTAATTATTTACGTTTTTCATGACACACACATCCGAACTTTTCAACCCAATTAATCCTCGTACAACACATGCACTATGCATTACTCGTGCATCATGTTCAAGTGCTACAAAAGATAATTCCAGCTCCTATTAGAGATAGAGACACCTTGATTCCATTTTCCCTTTCTCTTCCAATTCTATCTTAAAAGAGTCGAATAAATCTAAGATAAGGCACAATCGTTAGTGATTAGGAATCAAATATTTGATTTTTGATTTACTGAACTAACATACACATTTACGTATATATATGAAAAGCTTGTGAAAGATCATTCGAGCTAAACAGATGATCTTGTTCATATCTCTTTCTCCCCTCTCTCCCCAGAAATTTGAAAAAGATTTCAATTGCAATTTTATCTTTTGCTCACTAAGGTATCCTTTGTACTGCCCAAAATGTTTTCTGAACAACAAATGTTATTCTTCGCAAGTACTTCCGTCAACTACCACGATATGATTTGATCAATATGACAACATTGCTCGGGTATAAGACGGCCGCGCAATTTTCAAATCTAAACTCCAATAAAATGTAATAAAATGACAATAATGCGATATGAATACGAACTCCTTACAAGATAAAACTAGGAAGAAGTGTTGGAGTTGGCGAATACTTCGGGGACCCCTGTTTCTCACATCGGGTACGCCCACGTGAGCTTAGGGAAACTGAAGTGTTATCCAACGACATGTGACCCCTACGCGCGGAATGCGGGGGTTCGGGGGCAGCGCCCCCGACACGGGTGCCCCGCTGCCCGGTCAGCGGGCGGGGGTTTGGGGGCAGCGCCTCCCGACGGGGTTTGGGCTTTTATTTAAGCTGGCCCGTATGGTATGTAATTAAGGGGTTTCATATAGGTTTAGGTTTTGGGCCCGTTTGGAGTATATATATTTTCTTGTTTTTTTTTATTATTATCATTGTAACGAGTTGAGTGGCTATAAACCGAAACTATAGTGAAATCTCTTTGTAGGACGTAGGCCTATTCTGGGGTGAACCTGGGTAATCTCGTGTGTCGTCTAATTTTCTCTTTGATTTCTGTGTGATCATTCTGAATCGGTGTGCGATAAAACCCTTCAAGAAGAACCACTTTCTCCGTTCAAATCATGGAATGGTTGGATGGGGAAGTTCAGTTTTTGTCGTATCAATTTCGAATTTAGAAATACTGCTAGGTTAGATCATGATCAAGATCATCTCGTTGGTTCTATATAAGAACTTCTCACGACGACCTAACTTGTAACAAGAGAAGAAGAGAAGAGGAGAGAAAGGGGAAAAGAAATGGGGAAGTCGAGTCTCAAGAGCGTCGTGTCCACATTTCTCGTTGTTGTTCTCGTTTGGTGCTCAGTTAGTGAGCTCTGCAATGGTGGAGAGCTCGCGGAGCCGACGAGCCAGGACTCGACCGGGTGGAGCGGTTGCTGGAGATGGTTTCCCTGCCCCAGCTTCCCCAGAATCCCCCCGCTTCCCCCCTTCTTGCGCCCTCCTTTCCCTTTCCCTCTCCCCTTCTCGTTGCCCCCTTATGGCGGTCCGTCGCCTCTGGCACCCAAACCATTGGAGACCCACCAAAGCACGAAAGCTAGGATCCAAGGAGAAACAAACCCACCCGGTGGACTGCCGAGCTATAAGTCCCAGCGCTGAAGAATTTCCTGTTGCTACCGTATAGTATTCATCTCTACTTGGTGAGCATCCGTACTTTTAATAGGATTATGAGTTATTAAATAGTAAAATGAATAAAAATTCACGCCGTAGTCATAACAATCTAAATAATGGAGATGGAAAAGGGCTGCCGCGCATGCAGCTATGTTTATGGTAAGAGATTATGATCCAACCATCAGTTGTGCGGTACCTTTTTTTATTTTTACTTTATTTATTTTCATTTTTACTCATTAAATTCAGCAGTAGGTTCATTCCTCAATTGAACCAAAATTCCAATTCAAATCCGAACTCAAACACAGATTGATATTTTGTTCGAGATAGTGCTTTTTCAACTCTCTCAAAATGGAATCTATTCTAAACATATATGCCATGGTTCCTTACCTCGACAGGGTACAAAGCTAGCCTATAGACCTTACCCTCGAGGAACAACCAAAGGAAGCTCTAATTCCTTTAGTTTAGGGCCCTTTCTGAGAAGGAAGTTAGGACCGGAAAGAAGGACAGTGAGGAAAGTTCTCTAACTTGGGAGGTAGAAGATCATAACATGAGTGATTTGGCAGATTTGGATTCCTATATATCCGCTTTGTTCGTATCACTCATCGGCCTCGCTTAGGTTCCTCTCCCGGATTGGAGGATCACCTTTGACCTGCCCGATCATGGCAAGTCTTTGTGAAATAACCCCGATGAGAAGAAGAAGAAGACCCGACAAGGAATTTTTTAATTTTTTTAAGATATGCTGCCTTTGCTTGAAGTCCCCGCCCTCAAAAGTAGAGAGGCATCAGATTATTTCTATATAGGCTTGTTCTATGTGTGTATTTGTCGGTATTTTTTTTATTTAATTTGATCTTAATGTAATTAAATTAACCATAACTATGTAATCCTATTCCTAATAAATTGACCCCAAAATAGCATAGTCGGGGAACGCATTAGATATTTACCTAAACTAGTAGGCCCAAGTCGTACATCCAATTGCTTCGATTTGAATTATCCGGAGGATGCCTTATATATACGACAGTCCTCTTCGAGATTTTGAGTAGGGCACCTCTTAAACACCCTCTACTTGAGACAACAGGCTAGCTCATTGAAGTAGCTAGGCACCATTGATAGGAAGTCAATCTCACTGCTCAGCCAAGCCCTTCCACCCTCAACACCAGCAGGAGGGCTGGCAGGACCAAAGCCGATACCCGTGATACCTCCGCTAGGAATCGGGGGCCTGCATTGGGGCCGACACCACCAGCAGACAAGCCACCAAGCAAGGGATCGGCGCCAAGGCCGACGCCACCGTCCTGATGAGCCGGCACTAGGACCAACACCCCCAACCCCAACTGAGGGGCCAGCACTTGGGATGACACCTCCAACTGAGGGGCCTACACTCGAGCCGACGCCTCCGACCCCAATTGATGAGCCGGTGCTAGGGCTGATACCTCCGACCCCACCTGAGGGGCCTGCATTGGGGCCGACACCGCCAACAGATGAGCCAGCACTTGGGCCGACACCACCAACCCGACTGAGGGGCCTGCATTGGGGCCGACACCGCCAATAGATGAGCCAGCACTTGGGCCGACACTATTGACCCCAATTGAGGGGCCAGCACCGGGGTAAACACGACACCATCGACACATGATCCAATGCCGGGTCCAACAGCAACATTGCCAGTATAGGAACCAACATCGGGGCCAAACCCGGCACCGGCACTAGCCAAGCAAAGGGCCCATGAATTCTCTCCTTAATATTGCTATACAGTCCTTTATATCATTTGCTAGAATTTTTAGTTTTAGCCATAGTCTTACTGGATTCAGATTCAGCATCGATCTTTTTCTGTTTTGTCTAATTTTAGAGTAATAAAAGAATTTGCATTTAGTTATTTTTTTGGGGTAGGAGTATTAGAAGACTTGGTTAAATATTTTGGACAGGATGCCTCGGTCTCCAACGAAAATATAAATGAAGACAATTGTCTGATCAATCACCTCGAGAAATATAATTCGATTACTGTTCACCTCGTGCAAGTTTGCAATATCTATTTAATTAACATAGATGAAATGAAGTAGGATCATCGGGCTCGAGTCCACAAAGGCGCGCTCGGGCTTAGGTCCCTAGTGCCCCTGTCCGGATCCCTCAACCCTGATTCGGGTCCATTGAGGCAGAGGCTGAGAAACCTAGTACCCGTGCCCATGCCCGAGTCCCCAGCACCCAGATCGAGGTCCTTCAAGGCTGACTCGGATCTAGATGCCCATGCCTGGTTACTCGGCTGCTCATTCGCAAGTCACTAGTGCCCAAATAATATATGTGTGTTTAGGAAAATCAAATCAAATTTATTTCCAAACAACATAAAATATTTTCCTAATCTTTTTCATATTTCAGCCAAACACCGATAATTATTGCTATTTTCCTTTAAAATAACTGTCTGGAATACATTTTCTAATAATTGCAACATTTTCCATGAAACAAATGGAACCTATGAAAATGAATGATAGCAATAAAAATAATTTTTTTTTATACGTGAGATCTATAATAGGCTATGTTGCACCGACACGGCAAGCGATACGAGACATGACATGACACAACACGACACGTCGACACGCAATTTCTCAAAAAATAGAGAATTTCGACACGTTGGGACACGTTGTATATTAAATGTATATTTTTTTATATATACATGATAAATTATCATGTATATCTAAAAATATCAGCGGTGAGTTTCTTCTTCTTCTTCTATTAGTGATTCACGATTATTATTTTTTTGGCTGGTTGGGTAAATTAATTTTGGGGTGGTTGGATATATGACTTACTTAAATATATTTATTACAGATTCACATTTTGACACCTAATTTATTGAGAATGTTTAAAATTGACCCCGTGCGTGTCGAAATAGGGTATCGGGATGCTGGGCTGGTATGTTGCTGGCATGTCTGAAGCGCTGACCACGTGTCGGTTGCATGTCGGAGTGTCAGAGAGTGTCCGACACGACACGATACGGAGGCCTCCGGAGAGTGTCCGTGTAACATAGATAATATGGGTGAGCGGTTCTAGATCCAGTACAGATTTAACCTACCCATTGGAACAAGTTCCTAAAACCTGTCACAGGTTCCAGGAACAATTGTAATGAATCATCATCTTTAATAACTATTAAACATCGGATATATTTAGATATACGTAAAACATCAGATGTCATGAAGTTTTTGATTGCAATGAATCATTACATTTAATAACTACCACTTGCTGCCATAGTTTATCTAGGAACCATGCTTATCTGCTTTTATGTTCTTTTGTTCTCCGAAACAAATAAAAAGAACAGAAATCTATTTGTGTACGTCAGTTGATTTTTCTATTCTCTTCCCTAGATTAGATCAGTAGCCAGGAAATAGATTTGGAACAGAAATAAGAAGTTTCTTTTGATCTCGAGAACAAAAAAAAGAAACAAGGTCATTTTAGAGAAACAAGCTCAGCGTAACCTAATGCGACTGACTATCGGCGGCATCCGACGGCCGACGACCTACAACCGGTGGTCGGTGGTGACCCTTGGCAGCCATTAGTGGCGGCGGCCGATGAGTTAAACTAAATGAAAGCTAAAGAAAGAAAGAATATAAAATTATGAAAAATCAGAAAATTAAGAGAATTAAACAAAATGACTTGTTTATAAATCTAACCCATTTATGACCCATTTA